>OY283149.1:70398023-75198023 GCA_958299815.1 Sarcophaga carnaria | reverse complement strand
TATCATGCAACAATTAAGTGAATATTCTATATCACTCGACATCGAAATGAATAAGAACTCAACTTAAAAAGTTAAACGTTGCCCTCGAAGTCCAATAAAATCTGTTAATACACCTGATGGTTTAGACAATCAACTTTCTAAATAAATAGATTTGATTGAATCACGAGGTGTTAGAGGTGAATAGTTATATATGTATATTCTTCATATAAATAGTGTTCTTAAAAGGGTAGGTATTTGTTTCTTCACTAATGTGTTTATACATACATACATATGTGATGAATTATTTTTGTTGCTTTTTGTTCTGTTTTTATTTTTTTTATTTTATAATATGTATATTGTGATAAAGATTAAAAATTAATGAAATTTTTAATAAAACAATTGTTTTTAACTTTTTTTATTAAGAGAAAATCCCGGGATATTTCGGGAAATCCCAGTATATTTCGGGATTTATGGATCCCGAAATGTCCCGAAAAATCCCGGGATTTCGGGATCGGGATTTCGAAATCCCGAATCCCGGGATTTTTAAAAATCAATCCCGTTTGGCATCCCTAGTATGTAGGTTGTCCCCATCATTATAATGTTAGGACTTCATTTACAGATCAAGTAATAAAAAATAAAATTAAAGGAAATGAATAGAAAAAAATACATGATTTCCGGCTTAGAAGTTATAACCCCAGATAGATGTTAAAATGTGAATACATTCAGATTTTTTGACATTTACAGACTCGGTCACATTTTTATTATTGTTGTTATTGTTATTTAGCTGGGAGTTTTAAATAAAAATCCAAATTTTTCCCTCAGGATACATTCCTTACTCGTATGAGGGTATTGTGTGTATTCGATCATGCTGTAAGTGTACATTGTTGTAAGAAATATATTTTATATGCACATACACATATACACATACATGTAAGTATTTCAGAAGGTCGTTAAATGTATGCTTATTTATTGATTTTTGTAATGAAATACTTTCGTATTATACGAAATGAATGACTGACTGTTTGTCTATACAACTGAATGGTTAAACGACTTGTCGTCTGTCTCATATATAGCATGTACTTCTACTCAAATGTATACCATATTTCCTTTTATGTGAATATGTGTGCATGTGTGCTTGCGTTTGTTTAATATTATTGTATTGGTTGTCTCTAAATAGTCTAATAACGTACGAGCATGATCCAGTATGTAATATAAGTGAGGGAGGGTCTTTATAAATTCGGTAGCCTGAAGGCGACAAATTTCAAATTGTACTGCAAATGAGGATGTGCTATTGACTGTTTAACTTCTCATCATTCTTCGAAAATTTTTTTTCTATTTTACATATACACACATTCTAATCCAAATAATGCTATACACGAAGAAAATTTTAAATGAAAAGAACTGCATTGCCACACAGTTTTCAAAAATGTGTTCCGGTGATTCATTCTCATCACGACAGAATCAGCATGTTGGATTCCAAACGAAACCCATTCTGAATAAGTACTTTCTGAACCTACAGTGCCCTGCCAAAAACGTTTACCGGCCCCAGGTTATTCCTAAACAATTTGATGCATGTCTTATGATCTACTTTTGTTGTGATTGCCCAGCAAAATTTTCTCTCTTCAAATCCATTGAATTTGTGAAAGAGTCTTTGTCTCTCTTTATCTTCCTTTTTGTTGAGTATATTTTCAAACATCTGGCGTGTAAGCTTTTGTGAAGGTATAAGGTATGAGCTATGAGTAAACTCTCTCACTTTCTGTTTCGCCAACAGAAAAATACAAAGTCCAGCTTTGTCCAAATGGAATACATCACCTTTTCCGTTGATCAATTAATGAAATATTCTTGCATCTGTATCGTCAATATTTGAAAGTAGAGATAGAAACATATAATATAACATAACATATAATATAACGAAACATATAAGATAATTTAATACTTGAGTGGCGGGACCTACAGTTTAAAGTCGACTCCGAAAGACAGATTTTTGAGAATCTTTTCATGGCAGTTTTATTTACTCTCAGAGTTTTTGCCAGAAATCTGATGTCTGACCTGGGGTTTGAACCGAGGCCTTACGTCTAATAAGCCAACACATCCACATCTCATTGCCTGTACTATAGGCTTCAGAAATGGTTAGATTACGTTCCAATTTAGAAGTTAATCAAAAAGGCATCCATTCGATCCATTCGGCGTGGATGTTAAGTGACACATGTATTAAGCTTATATCCCTATAGGGTGGTGTCAAACGGTGCCTATCTAAAGCAACACCTGGCAACTTCAAATATTTAGCGACTGATGTCTACGATATGTTAGTATGTTTCTGCTGACCGAGCACATGTTGTGTATTAAATGCGAAATTGTTTTTACAAAGATTTGTTCAATCCACTACTTCCAATTTCTTCGAGTGTAATACATATCATTGCATTGATTGTTCTACTTTTCTATGGTATGCATCATGTATGTATATATACTCTCCCGTACATAGACTATAAAAGCGCGTACTGAAAACAATTTGCAATGAATGCCATTTTTCGGAAAGATAGAAATTCCCTATCAAACCAACAGATTAATTGAAATTGTTAAGTATGTGTACTATAAGCAGTTAAGAAACGAAACATTTGTGGGGCTTTAGCACGTTGACTGCCACGGCAATTTTCAGAAAACTGGCCAAAATGGCAATTTGATTTTTTCACATTTAGTGAGTCGTAGTTGGCACCCTAGAAGTAAAAGCAATCTACGAGTTATCTCGTAGGTGGCAGTCAAGGTGTTTTTTCTATTCGCCCTAATTTATTTTAAAACATAAATGTTGTAGATAAAGAACATGTTCTACATACATACATACAGTAAAAAAGTAGAAGCAGAAGAAAGAGGGAACGAATACAAAAAATTATTTTGCTTATAAGAAGTTTGTCTAATTTTTGATGACCAAATTTCAGATTCAGGCCAAAGCAATGGCCATCAAAATCAACGTATCAACACTAACATGGCCGCTTAAATGAAAAGAAAACTTGTTATGCTCTTTAGAAGTTAAAGGCATACACGAGAGTCTTACAAAGAACTAAACTTAACTCTAGAGATTCTGCCATTTTGAACGAGGAGGCCTAGACGGAATTTAAATGTACGGACTCTATGCATTTATTATTTGGATTTCTTTTTATGTTATTGTTATTAGTTTGGATTCATTCGTTGATTTGCCAAAGGGAACATTTTCAAAGTAATATTTCTAAAAAAATAAATTGAATATTTTTACACTTTTTCATTTGCCCTTCCTTTTCCTTTCTTTTTTTTTTGCAAATTTACTCTTTCATCAAAGGATGGTACATTCCGTCTCTCCGAGCAGAGGCCGAAGAAACAGAACTAAAAATGATGGCGAAAAGGGGTTATTGGCATTCGCTTAAAGAGTCAAGAAGAGAAAAACATATTAAAAAAAAAGTTATTGGTGTTGATGGTTTTTCGAAACGGAGAGAATTACATTCGATTGATGCAATTCTAAATGAAAAATGTTTAACAAGTAATCTTTGCTTTAATATTTAAAAGTTAAAATAAAATACTGTTACGAAAATGGAAACGGTGTACATCATTTAACAGTTAAACGAGAAAAAGCTACACAAACAAATACAACGAACTTATTACAAGTAAACCAGCAACATCAGTATGAAAGAAAAGGGTATAGACAACTAAGCGAGAATGCAACAACAAGCAATGTGAACAAAAAACACAACCTATAATGAAGTCGTGATAGAGTTCTCGGAAAAGCGAAATCCTGAACGTTCGACTTCAAGAACCTTCATCAGACTGATTACGTGGGCATATAAAAAGGCAAGACAAAGCAGGAAACGAGTAGTAAGATTTCAGTCAATCTTATGTGACGACGCGTTGCGTGTGAAGAAAACAGTCGTGGGTTGAAGATCGTCGTTGTAGAGATCTACCGAACATTTGTTAGTGTATATGCGAACAGAAGTGTAAAGAAGTTTAACGAATAAATCAAATTATTGTTGTATTCATCAAGTTATAAACGGTGACACAGAAAAGTAGTGCGAAGAGTAAAGAGTTTAGTTGAAGCGAAATATATATTTGTTTTTATTTTGTTTACAATCAATAAACTCATATTTTAAACGTTTTTAAAAAGGCAAAAACGTAATAATACCATATTCCACAATGGTGCCGGAAGTTCTATTGCCCGTGGTAGTAAAGACCTAAGCTTTGGAAATTATGGTTAGGTTGATGGGAGACAAGTTGAATATGAAATTCATTACGGAATTTCGTGACCTAAGCACTTGATTCTTTGTGATTTTGGGAAGGTCTTCACAAGGAAACTTGCCAATAAAACTGAATGGAGTAATTTTGAAATCTGTGTACTTTCTTAAATTGTGGACTATCCAATCATCACTCTCCTTAACTGTCTCCTGTCCAGACAGAACTTCTATAAACTTAGGAAATGCTTCACAATGAGACTTACTGACAAAAATGAATGAAGTATTCTAGAAGCTCATAGTCCTTTAAAAATAGGACGATTTTGTTTTATAACAGTGGATAAAGGACGTATCATGGACAGGAGCAGCAGTTTATGTATGCGAGCACATGGATAAATTCGAAAGATGTGTGCAACTCAATCTTGACAGGAGGTGCAAAAGACAGGACACAGCTGCCTGACAGTCAAGTCGCCATTCGAGCACTAGGTTTTTATGAGGTTAAATCGAAGATAGTATGGGACTGACTGGGGGAGATGAAACAGCTAGGTAGGGAAAATAAGGCTACCCTTTGCTGGGTCACAGGTCAAGTGTAAATTTTCGGCAATCCGAGTAGAGGAGTTTCCAAACCGTTGATGGCGCCAGCACCCTCCTGTTGAGTTGTGGCGAAAGTTTGGAAAGATGTGCTCATTGAAAGGGATGATAACAAAGAGGTAAATACTCTTCTTTGAATCAGTTAAAACTTTTGTAGGAAAATAACAAGAAAGGAAGATGTGAGGCTTGTATCTGGCTATTAGGAAAGAGCTTGATATTATCAGGTCTTTTGTAAAAGCGTTGTAGACTTAGAATAAACTTATCCCCAATGAAGATTTTCTCCAGTCCAACATGAGAACGAATTCTCGGAACCTGTAAGGCATTAATGCATCGTAGAAGGAAACACCTGGTAGGTACTTGGCTTTGTGCATTCACCGGCTGCCCTGGATAAGCCATGATAGATACATACATACATAATTGGGCATTACAAAATTTCAGTCAGGATTACGACCCAGTTTCTCACATTACTTATGTTGTGTGTGTTAATTGTATACATGAGTGGTGGGACCTACAGTTTAAAGTCGATTCCGAACGACAGATTTTTGAGAAACTTTTCATCGCAATTTTATTTACTCTCAGAGTTTTTGCCAGAAATCTGCTGAGAGAAAGTCGCCGAAGAAATATTTTTCCAAATTTCTTCTTGATATCTGACCTGGGGTTTGAACCGAAGCCTTACGTCTAATAAGCCAACACACTACTTACTAGACTACGGCGACGGTAACCCATGATATTCGGATAGAGAAAGATGCTCCGATGAGACAGGCATTTGATGCAAGGATTAATGCGTAGAGGACGACCTTGTCCTTGTATTGGAAGGACCAAATCGTAGAAGCCCTGCCATAGATTGTTGCGACCAATCAATTTGTTTGAAAAATTCAAAAAATAGATTTTTTAAAATAAAATGAGGAAACCACTTGTATTCGACAAGAAAATGGTTCGCATTGTAACGGGAATTCTTAAGGGACACTGCACTATTAGCAGTTTCGCTGACAAGCTCGGTCTGCCCCACCAGGATTACTGTGCAACAACTTTTATGCGATTGCCCTGCACTTCATGACAGAACTTTTGAACATCTGGGCATGTTGGCGACCGTGGAACTGTCTAAGGGAACTGTCAGTTTCATCCGAAGCTCGTGGTGGTTCAAACCCACTATCAATGGATCATGACAAGGATGCATACCTTACACTGGGTAACATAAGGCGCCATTTAACCTAAACTGCTTATTAATTGCCTATTAAAGGTTAACAAAAATTATACCTTTGAAAAAATCATATTCATTGGAAATAGAGAAAAAAATTTAGCTGCATCGTCGAACAGCCATACATATAAACTGCACACAGTTTGCCAATTCACGCGACTTTGTATCATGTATGCTGTATTGAATACACTTTTTGTTTGTGAACGCTCAATGCTATGCTATATTGTGCATTTCGTATTTAAACGTCAAAAAGCGGTAAGAAGAAGAATATATAATTTGATTTTCAAGCAAAAAATGACAAAGATTACGGGAAAAAGTAAATTAATTAATTATCTGTGCGAACTATCATAATTTTGAAATGTTAATTGTTGACTCAAGTTACATAGAAAATATTTTGCATTTTTATTGTTCTTTTTGCAGCACGAAACCAATACAACTTTTTATAAACATATGAAAAAATGTGTAAAGTGTATGGGATTTTTATATGAAAATTATCAATAACAAGCATACACTACGAGTATTTTATATTAGTAGTATGTTTATGTACCTTCTAGATCACTTACTCCATACAAAATTTGGCTCATGCCTACGCTACAGTCGGTAGTGTCGGTTAGTCGATAGGTTTGTAACATGTAATGTGAAAATTTATGTACGAATGTTTGGACGGATAGAATGAGTGTGTGCGCGTTTCCTCATCTACATCCCAGAGTATAGAAAGACTGTAATGTGAAAATGTATATACGTATGTACGAATGTTTGGACGGACAGAATGAGTGTGTGCGTAACATGTAATGTGTATGATCGTTTTTTAATAGTAAATTCTTGGCACGTACTGCTCATGATCACAGGTAGAAGAAATATAAATATAAACTGATAAGAAAGGGTAGGTTGGTTGTGCGGTTGTTTTTAATTTGATGAGAAAGAAATGTATAGTTGTGCCTGTGGGTTTTTTTTCACGCATAAGTATAAGTAATATCTGTTTTCACATAATTGAATTTACTGATTGATCTACAACACCCCAGAGTATAAATAGACTTGTTTTTAAGGATTTAGAATTTTTTTAGTTTTACTGTTTTAAATAAATGAAATTATACAATATGAGATTAATTAAAACAAATTAGTTTTTATTTTTTGAAAATTTTATTAGATATTTCTTTTTTTCAGATTTTTACAGATTCGAACTTAAATATACGTTTATACAGATTAAATAACTTAAGTGTTAACAAATATTGTGTATAGAATGTTTGACATCGACAAATGTTGAAAGATTGTGAATAAGTATTTTCACAATAATACAAACGTATGACATATTAATACATAAAAATGGATTACTTATTTTACTAATGTTACATATTCTTAGTTCATTTATAAGTTTCATAAATAAATCTATATGTTTTATTAATAGTTCTTCCAATACAGCTGATGTTACCATTTTTGTTCCCCTTCTTTAAAAATTTAATAGTAGGTTGTGTTAGTGCGGGACGATGTACTCTGAGTTATTTCATTTTAATTTATATTTATTGAATAAAAATTTTAAACACAAGTGCCCACAATTAAATGCATTAAATTTTTGTTTTCGTTCATAATTATATTCAATAGGAAATTTTAAGTAGTTGACAATCTCAAGTGGTGGTTGTAAGTTTCCAAAGCTATCAAAGTATTCTTTATAGTTGTGGTTTTTATAATATGCTACCCAATGTGTTACCATACCATTTGAATCATCTAAATTAACAATGCCGCATTCTTGTTTGAATGGTTTTTCAGGTAAAGAATCACGCATGAAAACACCCCTAAAATGTTTGAGATGTCTTCCATATTTATTCAAATCCAAATCTGTTAATGGGCGATTGGGTAGGTTATCTAATAGTTTTTTAGAGCTGGACTATAGTAGAGACCATATCCAGTTTTATATGGTTTGAGGTACAACCCTTTACCCATTGCAATTGATTCCATATATCTATTATGACGGTTAGCTTCAGCCAATTGTTCTTTTCCATTTTTGATAGCATTTACTGCTTTAACAATAGCGGATCCTCCACTTGCCAAACCACCAAGCGCTGACAATGCTGTTAGTACGGGAATAAGTGGAAGAAATCCTCCAATTTTCGGTACAGGTATAACTCTCGGTATTATAATGTCTGCTCGCTTTTTCCCTTTAAAATTTGAATGAATAGCCTTTTGAGCTATTTTAACAGCATCATTTATATCAAGGGGTTTCTGTTCATTCAATTGTTGTAAAGTTTTTCTCACAGTAGCTGTGAATAATTTCTTATTACACTTATTAATTTTTCCTTTTCTCGTTCTTTTTGAATTCCTTATTTTCTTATGTCTCTGCTCCTTCAAACCTAATCCAAATTTCACTTTAGCTTTCATAGCGTTTGTCACAAACCACGCGTTAGCACGTTCTTTAATATCACTGTCTTTAGATTTAACTCGTTGCCAGGCTTTTTCAGCTAATATTTGATCTGCTTGATGTCTTGTGTATATCTTTTGATTGTGAATATGCAATATCGTGCTCTCTACAAGCTGCGTCTAATAAATTTATACCCTTATCTCCTCTTGCTAAACGTTTTTCAAGTTCTGTACCAGGTCCACAAAACTGATAACCAGACAGCTGTAATTCAACAGGTAATTTATTTATTAAGTTGTTTACAAGTCCTCTTCTTTACACTGGCTGAGTTTTTGTTTTGACTGTAGATTATAACAAATTTCTTTCGTTACTTTTATACCTCTTCGCAAAAATAGCTGAAATCAAGACGATCTCCTATATATACAGCAATTTATATGATTTCAGTATGTTAATTTTTTGATATTGCTTTTGATCTGCTTTGTATGTGATCACGATCTACTTTACATCTGATCACGATCTACTTTGTATCTGCTCACGATCTACTTTATATCTGATAACGATCTACTTTTTTGGTTTTTGGTTTTGTCTATTTTATTTTAATTTTTTTTTATTATTTTTTTTTTTGACATTACCATGTTTTAGGTAAACATGTTCTACCTCAATGTTTAAATTGTTTATTTGATCAGCTAGAAAATCATGTATTTGTGGTATATACATATATATATATATATATATATATAAATATATATATATATATATATAAAATATTATATATATATATATATTAAATATATATATATATATATATAAATATATATATATATATGTATATATATATATTTTTTTTTGTGTGTTTATGATTATATTTATTGAAACCTTCTCCAAATTTATTAATATAAGACATTTCTTTCACTCTTCTAATAAATTATGTTAGATTCTTTAAGATCTTCGATAATAGAGATTATTTTGTTTTGATTATTGTTGTGACCAGAACCTTCCGATGAAAGAAGTAAACGTAGTCTGTCAACTAGTTCATTAGGATCATCCCAATGTATATAATTTTATTTCAGATTATTTTGTAATTTTAGCATTAAACCACTGCCTTTTGTTAAAATGTTTGTTGTTGTTTCGAATAAATGTTTAATTATTCGTATATATTTGAAGGCTCATGTTCCCTTCACTTGTTCATTAGGTTCATAGCGACGTTTATGTGCATTGGTATGAATTAAAATCTTTTTATATTTTTTCAAATCATTTTTAGAATAATGGAGAGGTTTTTTATGAAATACTAGTTCAAATAATCCAGGCGTCATTTTCAATTTCATATTCCCTATCTGCATAGTATTATCTCTATTAAATATTAATTTTTCCTTGCCATATCTCCAACTACCGTCTACATCTTGATTAAAACCATAAATTTTATCCAATTGCTTATTATTAATAAGTGTTTGTATATTTTCAAATAATGGAGAATTTTTCGTCAGCCTTAAACATTGTTTTCTTTTCAAATTCTTGATACATGTACTTGATACAGGTCTATTATGGTCATAGTTTTTTTCATCATCATTACCATCAGTTGAAATATTTTCATACTGAAAATCGTTATTATCACCGTTTACATCATCGTAATCGTCGTAATCATCAATAGGATATAGACAACCTTATGCTTATCTTCAAGTTTTCCAATGATTTCATTATCACCATTTACGTCATAATAATCATCATCATCATCAATAGTGTTGTCTGTATCCTTATGCTTATCTTCAAGTTTTCCAATGATAATTCCAATGAAATACTTGCTGAACCTGCTATACCATCTATACCAGCTATACCAGCTAAACCAGCGGTACAGCAAGTATAGCTGGTATAGCTGATATAGCTGGTATAGCTGGTATAGCTGATATAGCTGGTATAGCTGGTATAGCTGGTGTAGCTGATATAGATGGTATAGCTGGTATAGCTGGTGTAGCTGATATAGCTGATATAGCTGGTATAGCTGGTATAGCTGATATAGCTGCTATAGCTGGTACAGCTTGCTATAGCTGGTACAGCTTGCTAGTATAGCTAGTAAAGATTGTATAGCTAGTACAGCTTGCTAGTATAGCTAGTACAGATTGTATAGCTTGCTAGTATAGCTAGTACAGCTTGCTAGTATAGCTAGTACAGATTGTACAGCTTTCTAGTATAGCTAGTACAGATTGTATAGCTTGCTAGTATAGCTGGTGTAGTGTTTCATGCGAAGAGGTATGAAAGTAATAAAGAAAATGGTTATAAACTACAGTCAAAAGAAAAAAACCTAATCAGTGAAAGATTGGAAGAAGATTTGTAGACAGCTTAATAAACAAATTATATGTGGAATTACATCCACCTGGTTATCAGTTTTGTGGACCTGATACAAAACTTCAAAACGAATAGCAAGAATAAAGGAAATAAAAGAATAATTTATTGGATGCAGATTGTAGAAAGCATGATATAGCGTACTCAAAATCAATGGATATAGACACAAGCCATCAAGCAGATCGTGATCAGGTATAAATCAGATCGTGACCAGATAGCAAGCAGTTCGTGATCAGATATAAAGCAGATCGTAATCAGATACAAACCAGATCATAATCAGATAGCGAGCAGATCATAACCAGATCAAATTCAATATAAAAAATTATTATAATGTCTAAAAATTACCATAATAAAGTGTTGGAAGATCTTGTAAAGACAAGGGCTGTTCTAAAGAAAAAGTTAAAAAATATTAAACTGAATCAAATAGATAGAGTTAATTTATTAGAAGATACCTTTCAACCAATAACAAAACCACTTAAAAAATGATTGGAAAACTTAAAGATAAATATAAGGATATAGACAACACTATTAATGATGACGATGATTATGATGATGTAAATGATGATAATGAAAACATCCCAAAACTTGAATATAAGCATAAGGATGTAGACAACACTATTGATGATGACGAAGATTATTATGACGTAAATGGTGATAATGAAATCATTGGAAAACTCGAAGATAAGCATACGGATACAGACAACACTATTGATGATGATGATGATGATGATTATTATGACGTAAATGGTGATAATGAAATCATCGGAAAACTTGAAGATAAGCATAAAGATATAGACAACACTATTGATGATTACGACGATTACGATGATGTAAACGGTGATAATAACGATTTTCAGTATGAAAATGTTTCAACTGATGATAATGATCATGAAAAAAACTATGACCATAATAGACCTGTATCAAGTACATGTATCAAGAATTTGAAAAGAAAACAATGTTTAAGGCTGACGAAAAATTCTCCATTATTTGAAAATATACAAACACTTATTAATAATAAGCAATTGGATAAAATTTATGGTTTTAATCAAGATGTAGACGGTAGTTGGAGATATGGCAAGGAAAAATTAATATTTAATAGAGATAATACTATGCAGATAGGGAATATGAAATTGAAAATGACGCCTGGATTATTTGAACTAGTATTTCATAAAAAACCTCTCCATTATTCTAAAAATGATTTGAAAAAATATAAAAAGATTTTAATTCATACCAATGCACATAAACGTCGCTATGAACCTAATGAACAAGTGAAGGGAACACGAGCCTTCAAATATATACGAATAATTAAACATTTATTCGAAACAACAACAAACATTTTAACAAAAGGCAGTGGTTTAATGCTAAAATTACAAAATAATCTGAAATAAAATTATATACATTGGGATGATCCTAATGAACTAGTTGACAGACTACGTTTACTTCTTTCATCGGAAGGTTCTGGTCACAACAATAATCAAAACAAAATAATCTCTATTATCGAAGATCTTAAAGAATCTAACATAATTTATTAGAAGAGTGAAAGAAATGTCTTATATTAATAAATTTGGAGAAGGTTTCAATAAATATAATCATAAACACACAAAAAAAATATATATATATACATATATATATATATATGTATATACCACAAATACATGATGATCTAGCTGATCAAATAAACAATTTAAACATTGAGGTAGAACATGTTTACCTAAAACATGGTAATGTCAAAAAAAAAAAAAAATAATAAAAAAAAATTAAAATAAAATAGACAAAACCAAAAACCAAAAAAGTAGATCGTTATCAGATATAAAGTAGATCGTGAGCAGATACAAAGTAGATCGTGATCAGATGTAAAGTAGATCGTGATCACATACAAAGCAGATCAAAAGCAATATCAAAAAATTAACATACTGAAATCATATAAATTGCTGTATATATAGGAGATCGTCTTGATTTCAGCTATTTTTGCGAAGAGGTATAAAAGTAACGAAAGAAATTTGTTATAATCTACAGTCAAAACAAAAACTCAGCCAGTGTAAGATGAGAAGAGGACTTGTAAACAACTTAATAAATAAATTACCTGTTGAATTACATCTGCCTGGTTATCAGTTTTGTGGACCTGGTACAGAACTTGAAAAACGTTTAGCAAGAGGAGATAAGGGTATAAATTTATTAGACGCAGCTTGTAGAGAGCACGATATTGCATATTCACAATCAAAAGATATAGACACAAGACATCAAGCAGATCAAATATTAGCTGAAAAAGCCTGGCAACGAGTTAAATCTAAAGGCAGTGATATTAAAGAACGTGCTAACGCGTGGTTTGTGACAAACGCTATGAAAGCTAAAGTGAAATTTGGATTAGGTTTGAAGGAGCAGAGACATAAGAAAATAAAGAATTCAAAAAGAACGAGAAAAGGAAAAATTAATAAGTGTAATAAGAAATTATTCACAGCTACTGTGAGAAAAACTTTAAAACAATTGAAAGAACAGAAACCCCTTGATATAAATGATGCTGTTAAAATAGCTCAAAAGGCTATTCATTCAAATTTTAAAGGGAAAAAGCGAGCAGACATTATAATACCGAGAGTTATACCTGTACCGAAAATTGGAGGATTTCTTCCACTTATTCCCGTACTAACAGCATTGTCAGCGCTTGGTGGTTTAGCAAGTGGAGGATCCGCTATTGTTAAAGCAGTAAATGCTATCAAAAATGGAAAAGAACAATTGGCTGAAGCTAACCGTCATAATAGATATATGGAATCAATTGCAATGGGTAAAGGGGTGTACCTCAAACCATATAAAACTGGATATGGTCTCTACTATAGTCCAGCTCTAAAAAACTATTAGATAATCTACCCAATCGCCCATTAACAGATTTGGATTTGAATAAATATGGAAGACATCTCAAACATTTTAGGGGTGTTTTCATGCGTGATTCTTTACCTGAAAAACCATTCAAACAAGAATGCGGCATTGTTAATTTAGATGATTCAAATGGTATGGTAACACATTGGGTAGCATATTATAAAAACCACAACTATAAAGAATACTTTGATAGCTTTGGAAACTTACAACCACCACTTGAGATTGTCAACTACTTAAAATTTCCTATTGAATATAATTATGAACGAAAACAAAAATTTAATGCATTTAATTGTGGGCACTTGTGTTTAAAATTTTTATTCAATAAATATAAATTAAAATGAAATAATTCAGAGTACATCGTCCCGCACTAACACAACCTACTATTAAATTTTTAAAGAAGGGGAACAAAAATGGTAACATCAGCTGTATTGGAAGAACTATTAATAAAACATATAGATTTATTTATGAAACTTATAAATGAACTAAGAATGTGTAACATTAGTAAAATAAGTAATCCATTTTTATGTATTAATATGTCATACGTTTGTATTATTGTGAAAATACTTATTCACAATCTTTCAACATTTGTTGATGTCAAACATTCTATACACAATATTTGTTAACACTTAAGTTATTTAATCTGTATAAACGTATATTTAAGTTCGAATCTGTAAAAATCTGAAAAAAAGAAATATCTAATAAAATTTTCAAAAAATAAAAACTAATTTGTTTTAATTAATCTCATTATTGTATAATTTCATTTATTTAAAACAGTAAAACTAAAAAAATTCTAAATCCTTAAAAACAAGTCTATTTATACTCTGGGGTGTTGTAGATCAATCAGTAAATTCAATTATGTGAAAACAGATATTACTTATACTTATGCGTGAAAAAAAAACCCACAGGCACAACTATACATTTCTTTCTCATCACATTAAAAACAACCGCACAACCAACCTACCCTTTCTTATCAGTTTATATTTCTATTTCTTCTACCTGTGATCATGAGCAGTACGTGCCAAGAATTTACTATTAAAAAACGATCATACACATTACATGTTACGCACACACTCATTCTGTCCGTCCAAACATTCGTACATACGTATATACATTTTCACATTACAGTCTTTCTATACTCTGGGATGTAGATGAGGAAACGCGCACACACTCATTCTGTCCGTCCAAACATTCGTACATAAATTTTCACATTACATGTTACAAATCTATCGACTAACCGACACTACCGACTGTAGCGTAGGCATGAGCCAAATTTTGTATGGAGTAAGTGATCTAGAAGGTACATAAACATACTACTAATATAAAATACTCGTAGTGTATGCTTGTTGTTGATAATTTTCATATAAAAATCCCATACACTTTACACATTTTTTTCATATGTTTATAAAAAGTTGTATTGGTTTCGTGCTGCAAAAAGAACAATAAAAATGCAAAATATTTTCTATGTAACTTGAGTCAACAATTAACATTTCAAAATTATGATAGTTCGCACAGATAATTAATTAATTTACTTTTTCCCGTAATATTTGTCATTTTTTGCTTGAAAATCAAATTATATATTCTTCTTCTTACCGCTTTTTGACGTTTAAATACGAAATGCACAATATAGCATAGCATTGAGCGTTCACAAACAAAAAGTGTATTCAATACAGCATACATGATACAAAGTCGCGTGAATTGGCAAACTGTGTGCAGTTTATACGTATGGCTGTTCGACGATGCAGCTAAATTTTTTTCTCTATTTCCAATGAATATGATTTTTTCAAAGGTATAATTTTTGTTAACCTTTAATAGGCAATTAATAAGCAGTTTAGGTTAAATGGCGCCTTATGTTACCCAGTGTAAGGTATGCATCCTTGTCATGATCCATTGATAGTGGGTTTGAACCACCACGAGCTTCGGATGAAACTGACAGTTCCCTTAGACAGTTCCACGGTCGCCAACATGCCCAGATGTTCAAAAGTTCTGTCATGAAGTGCAGGGCAATCGCATAAAAGTTGTTGCACAGTAATCCTGGTGGGGCAGACCGAGCTTGTCAGCGAAACTGCTAATAGTGCAGTATCCCTTTAGAATTCCCGTTACAATGCGAACCATTTTCTTGTCGAATACAAGTGGTTTCCTCGTTCTTCCGCTGTCCACTGCTGCACACAGCAGTTTTGAAATTCAGCAACCAGGTATGTTGGACCACTTTCGGTTTGTTGAATTCAGTGTTGCTTTTTACAATTTGGAGGTGAATATATCCCCTCTATCGACTCCTCCTCAGATATCTCCGATCCTAGTGAGATTAATTTAGAATAAGTTTATGGTCGTTCGGAATCGACTTTAAACTATAGGTCCCGCCGCTCATGTATAAAATTAACAACATAAGGGGTGTGAGAAGCTAGGCCATAATCCTGACAGAATGGTTGTCAATTATGTATGTAAGGGTACCTCAACGACATGGGCGCTGTCCAGTGCATTAACATTCAGGGGATGCACTTGTTAGGCTACGACGTTCGGGTGGAAGAAGATGTTCCGATGGGACGAGTATTTGATGCTAGAATTAATGGAAGTCTGCGTAGTGGATGACGTTGTCTTTGCGTTGGAAGGGCCAAATAGTGGAGACCCTGCCATCGATTGTTGTGACTATTCAATTTGTTTGAGAAATTCAGAACAAATTTTTTTTTAAATAAAAATATTTTTGAATCGTATTCAATTAAATTTACCACCTACACCATGGGTGTAATTAATTTTTTTTTTCATATTATTGAGAAGCCTTCCTTATTGATATCGAATTAATTTTCAGTTACGCTCAGATTAACTGCACAGTCAGTCATCGATACAAGCAACAAATTTTTAATCAAACCTTCGTTTTAATTGTTATAAACCTTGTAAATAGACAACATATACTAACGATTTGTTAAGAAATCATGAGCACTGTTTAATTCAACACTTCATATTTGGCCAACAATCACACACTGTCATTGTCCTTAAATGGCAAAATTTATCACAATTTTTTCTTTTTCCACGCAAAAGTTATAAATTAATAGAAAAACAAGAACAACAACAACAAACAATTCAGTTGAAGATTCAGATAATTGCTAAGAAAAGTGGAATTTTTGCAATGCATTTCGCTTTATTGTCTGTTAATGAATGTATCTGATCACATACATACATAACGTACTGGCATTCGATTTAAATATTCTTTCATTCAACCATTACACGCACGTCAAAAATGATTAAAGCTTAACCAGACAGACAGACTATTGCAACGGAGTACAAATAAAAAAGTAGACTTTTCAAGAAGTTAGTTAGTCCATCAGTAGTACCAAACACGTACATATAATCTTCAAGTGAAATCACAACAAAAGAAGACTGATTTTATATCCGGACTTTCATGATGACGGTGATGAAAATAATGATTAAAACATGAGTAAGAAGCCTGTATGATATGTTAAGAATGTACGATGTGTAGCTAGCTGTGTAAGTTTAAGACTGCTATGGTTCAACATGATTGATTGTACACGATATTACATGTAAAACACATACATACAAACGCACATGCATAACACACTGTGTGCATACATGAGTTAAACGTATGGGTTGTTCTACGATGAAGCGAATTTTTATTTTCTATTTCCAATGAATAAGCAATTAATAAGCAGTTTATTTTGGGTTAGTTTAGCGGGTAGCTTGCCGTTCACAGGCTGCTTCACTCCGTGGCCATATGGCCCATTGTGTTACCCAGTATGAAATAAGTCCCCTTATCATGATCCGTTTGCTGTGGGTTTGATCCGGATAACACGTGTTCCGGATGTAACTGGCCAGTTTCCCTAGTGCAGGAAATACCATAAAAGGTATTGATCCATTCCGTTCATGTATTCCACATCATTGCAGCTTCTGCAATAATCCTAGCTTGTCAGTGAATCTGCAATAGCTCAGTGTCCAGTTAGAATTCCTGCGAACCGTTTTCCTGTCGAACTCAAGTAGTTTTCATGTTCTTTCCCTATCCACTGTTGGACCTGGTATGGAGTCCCACCCACGATTTGTTGAATTCCCTCCTGCTTTTTCCAATTTTGAAAAGTATTCATGTATAGGCGAATATATCCCCTCCATCGACTCCTCCTCAGATATCTCCGATCGTAGCCAGTTTAATTTATAATAATTGTATGCCTTTATGCAACAACCAGAACAACAGCAACAAGCTTATAGAGCTGGCAAATATACTGAGCCAGCTCTAGTAGATTTAGTGAGAACATTCTGAAGTTCGCAGGAAACGAGGTATTAGAGATCGATACAGTTAAGGGATGCCAACAGGGTCGTGTCGTTCCACCATTAATATGGAGCCTGGTTGTGGATCAAGTCCTGACTAATATGGCTAAAAACAAATTTGAAAAGGCTCTCAGCCTTTGCTATCTAAAATAGAGATTTTTGGATTGGAAAGCGTTGGTGCATGACCGTGAACCTAAGAAGTAGGAAATTTCCTAAAAGGAAGAATATTCCACTCCAGGTTGAGATAATATAACAGAAAGTAAATTTTTAGGAATAGTGAATGGACATGGAGACTCATAGAGAGAGCATTCCAGGAAACGCCAGGCATGTCATAATACTATGCAGAAGGCTTACAGGGAAAACCTGAAAATGCAACCCAGGAATTATGCATCGAATGTGTACTATGATGGTGAGATCAATAGGAACCTATGGAGCAATTGTCTGGTTAGATAGAACAAATCTGAAAACAGCCAAATGAAGTTGGACGAGAAATAAAGACTAGTACGTGTTGACAAAAAAGTGGCTGTCCTACAGCTGGAAAGTTTGGCTATCGTTAGGTTCATGGGAGACAATAATAACACATTCATTAGTCTATTAAGTGACCTAAAATTTGTTTGGCTGACAGCATCCTCCTTAACTGCCCCCTAGACAGAATCAGTAATTTCTATGTTGCTTCGCTACAAGACATAGTAACAAACTGAATGGAGTAATCGGAAGCTACATGCTGTTTCAAAATACAATACTGTTGTTTTCAGATACGTTGAGAACGGATCTCGGAATAGGAGTTAGCGGTTTTGATCTCAGAGTGTAATATTTCGAACCCATGGGAAAATTCGCGAGTATCTTCACTTTATTTTAATTTCGAAAGTACGCGTAGTTCGTTTGCTTACATGCCTGTCCGTCGAACATAAACATCCTGTATATGTTTGTGTGGGTGCCTCATTGGCAAGAATAACAAATACTTTCGAGAGGAAGACTAAATTGAATCAAGCGAGAAGATGTTAGCAACTAGGTATGTGGGTATGTGAATATGTGCATGTGAAGATATGTATGCTTTTGTGTTTATCAATAGAGAAACTTACCAATTACAGTTAAGTAAACTAACAACACTAAAGGTGGATGCGATGAAACTTAGCACTCATTAGGACCCTCGTCACGTTCGTTAGCGTATTGGATTAAAAGTTTCCAATCGTTTGGTTCTTCAAAATCTAACGAGTATCTTGAATCACCGCTATATGTGTGACGACCAAATGTAATAAGTGCCAGTTCGTCGCCTTTTCGACGCATCCATGATACCTTTTTTTTCGTGTGTGTTATTATTGTTGTAGAAATTGTTATTGTTATTGCAGTTCTTGATTTATGTTGATACGAACGTTGAGGGGAAAACACATGAAAATAAAGAAAAGAAAATTCAAGTCAGTATTTTCAACAGAAAGTCGTTGATTAAGAATAATAAATAAATGAGCAAATGGCATAAGGAGTGAATGACTAAATGAGTGATGAATGTTTGAATAAATCGAAGAAAATTGAGAACATGATGTAATCATAAGAAAATACCGTTAAATTGTCTTAAATAAACAATATAAAGTATATCTGATTGAGTGTGTGCCTGTAATTGAAAACCAAAGTTGGTCAAAAATGATGTCAAAAAAAAAAAACTTAAGAGTCACGTTTTCAGATGTAAATATTTATTATTTTCTCCGTAAAGCCTTTATCCTTTCTGCCTTTAAAGAAATCTAATTTTAAAATTAAGTTAGAATTAAGCATTCAACAATTTTATCGTAAATCGTAAATAGGTCATTGCATAGAAGATGGATGGCAGAGGTTCTATACATTCGATACATAGGCGAGATACAGTTGTGAACGTTCTCTGAACTTTATTTTAATTTTGAAAAAAATGTTCTTAATAGTACAGCAGATTGCTTTTAAACTGTAGTGCCATGTGGCATGATCAGACCAGAAAAATGGGGAACATAGATTTTTGAAAGTACCCCGATTTTTTTTGTCTTCGACATTTTCCTTTAAAATTTCCGCTTGACGTCGCATCATAGAATTTTCAGCATTGAAGAATCGGCCAACACCTTATGTACCATAATCCTTTAAACAAAACTGTAATTTTTTAAACAAATGCTTGTGTAAATTTCTCAAACTTTGTTTAGTTTCCAAAATTTCTTTCCATTTCTGTCAATCACTGTTCGAACTGAGATAAAAGAATTCTGTGTTCTGTGTATTTTATACTCACATGTTCCAAAACTAATTTTAAAATTTTTCTATATTTAATCACAATGGGTATAAATACTGATCTAAGTAGGATCTTTTTCTTTACCAACTTACCTAAATATTGTAACCAATAGAAACACTAATCAATACACTGTTTATATGCTATTTGTAAATAAGACATACATAGATACACACATCTATATCATCTAACAAAATGTTGCTATTTCCAGCTAAATTTTAAAATAATGATAGCTCTCATATTGCTACCATGGGCTGCCCTGGTTCCATTGGGGCGTGTGTTAGACTATTAGCGTGAGGGTTATTTGTTCGGTGCCCATCAGAGACTCTTGTTTGTTACACTATACCGAACATAAGGTATAATAGAATTTATAATTGTATTGTAAAAAATAAATAAAAAAAATTGATACCATGAGACGAATATAAAGACTTCATAACAATGTATTATAGATTTTCCAATGGCTATATCTGTTTACATACCCATTTAGGTTATGTTAGGTTAGGGGACATGTACTTGTCAATTAAGACAAGTTCAGTACCCGGAGATCGAATTGACCCATTGTACAACGTCCTAGTTTCTCACACCACTTATGTTGTGTGTGTTAATTTTATACATGAGTGGTGGGACCTACAGTTTAAAGTCGACTCCGAACGACAGATTTTTATTTATTGAGAAACTTTTCATGGCAATTTTTATTTACTCTCAGAGTTTTTGCCAGAAATCTACTGAGAGGAAGTCGCCGAAAAAATACTTTTTGTATTTTGTTTTTGATGCCTGGCCTGGGGCTCGAACCCAGGCTTTTGCGTCTAATAAGCCAACACACTACCTACTAGACTACGGCGACTTCTTTTTTGAGGGAAATAAGAAGTGGCAAAAAGTAGCATTCCAGAATTGTTAAAATCGATTTAAAAATTTTGTAGGAAAAATTTAAGCATATACAGCTATGGACATCTAAATGGCACACATTTGAATAAGTTTTTTCTTAATTAAAATGTGTGCCACGTACAACGAGCTTTTGCCAGAAATCTGCTGAGAGGAAATCGTCTGGCCTGGGGCTCGAAACCTGGGTTTACATCTAATAAGCCAACACACTACCTACTAGACTACAGCGACTTCAAATATAATACGAACGAGATTTGTAATAGCAAAGTTATCAATTTCAGCGACATTAAGTAGTGGTCGTATTGCATTAATTCTAGAGATACCAGAAACTTTTCACGCTTAATGACGCATAAACACACATAAAATATAACTGATCAAATTTGAATACGTATTGGTAATATTTATTTTGAATAGTACAGCAACACATATAAGTTGAACCGTCAAACTTCGTTGTATACTTTTTGGATCAGAGACCCACTGATGCTTAACGGCTAATTTTTTGCTGTATGAATCTTAAGAATAAATTCTTTCAGCAAAAAAGGGTATCGTGACATAAGGCAATACCAAAATCAAAAGGGATGGTAGTTTCACCATATTGTTACGAAAATAGAAATGCTGTTTTGCTTTCACATCGCTTAAATTGTATACAAAAGCTACAAGAACAAACTTGTCTCCATGATAAACAAGTAAAGAAAAATATACCTACAAAACACCAGCATAAAAAATGATAATAAGTAAACAAAAATACAACAACGACACTGCGAGGACAAACGTAAACAAAATATACAAACAACAATAATGTAAACAACATGTTTACATTTATAGAGATTTCGAGAAGGCGAAGTCATTCGCCTTAAAGACCATCTATCCAAAGTAAGCAACGAAGTCAGTAAAAATTGAGTCAGTCTTGTGTGAAGCGCGGTGTTTGAAGAAAGTAATCTTGGTTGGAAGATCTCCGTTATAAAGATCTATTGAACAAATTGACTAGTAGTTGTTATTGTTTACACAAAAGAGTGCAAAGAGGAATAACACACAATGCAATTGTTGTTGTTTTCAAATTGTGAATAGTGGCACACAGAATTGTGAGAACAATAAAGAAATTAATTAAAACTAAATACAAGTTTATTTTTATTTTTATTTGCAATCTATGGGCTCATTTTTCAAATGTTTTTAAAAGGGTAAAAACGTAACAATGTATAGAGTAACAAACGAATAAAGCTTAAAAATCATACATACATAAATACATAATTGGTTATTACAACCTTTCACTTAGAATTACAACCTAGTTTCTCACACCAGTTATGTTGTGTGTGTTAATTTCATACAGGAGTAACGCGACCGGACGACAGAAATATTTTTTTTATATTTCGATTTGTTGAAGTTGTCTGACCTGGGGTTTGAACCATGTCCACAAGTCTTATAAGTCACCACACTATCTACTTGTCTACGGCGACTTCAAAAGCTTTAAAATCATTTTATTACTAAAAATCGTGATATGTGAGGAACATGTTCTCATCAAAAATTACTTTCAGCAATGAAGTTTTCTTTTAGTTTGATGGGTTCATCAACAAATAGAAATGTGGTAATTTGGAAAGTGATTAAACGTGAAAAGTTCTGTAGGAATGCTTGCTAGACTGAGGTATTATAGGAAATGCCGAAGTATTCCGAGGTTATTCTTTAAGTTCCTGTTTTTAAAGCAAGTCATTGGCTTTGGTTGTTGCATGTAAGAAGGACTGTCACTTCGGTTATCAATAACGGACGGAGAGGTGTGTACCTATGCTTTAAACATATTCCTGGTGGAATAGCAACTATATACATAAAATAATATAAAATTAATATAAAATTTAATAAAACGCTACAGCTAAATATTTCCTAATTCAATAAGTTTTGATGAATGGATACAAAAAAATGCTTCTTTTTAAATCGTGAGACACAATAAAACATGAAAAAGAAATTAGGTTGATATAATTAAAATAAACCAGAGAAACAAAATTAGAAACGTTAGAAGAAACAACCTTAAAAAAAGAAAGAAACGTTAAAAAACAAATTCACTCGACAATCTAAAGCTATATTAAGAGGGAAAAGAGACGTTCAAGTGATGAAAACAAAAGCTAAAAATAAAGGTAAAACAAACATCCAAGAATGCCATTTATTAACATCAAGTACTGGTGACAACTATCTGGGTTATTGTAGAGAACAAAGACAAAATTAAATAATAAGAGGAATATAAAAAAAGCGTCTCTTGGTTAATAGTGTATGTAGTAGGTTGAAACAGTATACCTATGCAAATTAAGCCTTGAATTTCCCTTCTTAGTTTAGATTCCACTTGGTTACTCTGTACACATTATAAGAAATCCTTACGAGTCTAATAAAGTGAGAGTAAAGCTCCGATTAGCCAAACGTTCACGGAACGTAAAGGAACGTACGTTCGGTTTTAGCATATGGAGAGCAATGTAAATGCTTACCCAAACTACATTACGGTTCGGTAATCGCTCTCTTTGCTTTTCGTGTTCTAAAACTGATCATACGTTCCGTGTACGTTTGGCTAACCGGGGCTTTAGAAACTGTTGAAAATAAGGTTTTATTACCTTTTACGTAAATCGAATCTTACTTACAATAACATAACATAATTGGTCATCACAACTCAGGATTACGACCTAGTTTCTCACACCACTCATGTTGTGTGTGTTAATTTTATACATGAGCGGCGGGACCTACAGTTTACAGTCGACTCCGCACAACAGATTTTTGAGAAACTTTTTCATGGCAATTTTATTTACTCTCAGAGTTTTTGCCAGAAATCTGCTGAGAAGAAGTCACCGAAGAAATACTTTTTGTATTTTGTTTTGATGTTTGACCTGGGGCTCGAACCCTGGCTTTACATATAATAAGCCAACACTAGTCTAGTAGGTAGACTACCGCAACTTCAATATAATGTTTAAAACAGTTCATTTAAATTCATTAAAGTCTTGTGTATTTTAAGTTAAGCTAGGTCGTAATCCTGACTAAAGGGTTGTATGTTATTTATACACTCAGCCACAAAAGTATACTTACGGATAACAAATTTCAGAAATTTTTTAACTAATCCGTTTTCGTTGAAAATCTTTATAATTGTCTGACACCTTTCCTCGATTTTAAGACGGTCTTTTTGCATTGGTTCAGAAATTTGTGAAATTATGTATGTTAAGTTAAGTGAAAATAAGATATATTTGATCTAAAAAATGTGCGTCCCAATTATAAAAAAAATGTTAGTGACATATGACCAAAATTTTCACTTTGTTATTTCACAATGCGTAAACTCACTGACGAGGCTTCTTCTTCTCTGACTCAATGGCTTAATTGCTAAATTTGATTGAAAGAACACCAGAAGCAGTATAAAAAATTGCCAATGCAACATAAAGGTTGCGATTTGTGACACGCACTTAAAAAATAATGTGAATTGCAATGATACAGTCAATAAAAAAGCGCTACATTAGCAACCTTCTAGCGAAATGGAAAAATATTGGCTAATGGACGAGCGAGCGTCGAAGGACACTGCTTCAGAAACAGTGCTGGAATACCATCTATAACAGAAAATTAGAGATCCTTAAGAACTCTTTTAACTACGCGAGCAGGAAATAATGGACTAGGCACAGTTACAAATATCCTATCGAGTTCGGGTAGTGATTGATTGCTTTTCAGCAGGTCGGAAATAAAAGATTAGCTTTATCAAACGGGCTTGTGAATGGATAGTCTATAAATTGACAACAGATTACGGAACAAAATGATGGGCATTTAATGGGAAGGACGTTATTTTAGCTGTGCTTTTCCAAGGTTATTAATTTCATGAAAATTAAAGGATTCCTTTTTACTAAACCTTATGTCACGTTATTATTAATATGGAAATACCTAATCAGGAGTGATTTTATGTAAAGAAACAAATTCCATTTGTTAAACCAATTTTTTAAAGTACAGAAAAGAATGTTTGTTTATATTTTTGGTAGAGTTGTACGGTATATTTAAATAAAAATCAAATGAATATTTAAAATTATTGAGTAATTTGTAAACCAAGAGAATAAATAATTAGAGCATCGTTAAGGAAACTACTATTTCTCCGTGATGTTTGTTCTGACTTTGTTCGGCGTCAAAAGCATTTAAAAGTTTTAATTTGATTCCATTGTAAAATCCCTTAAAGTCTTACGTAAATATATGGTTAGATGTACAATATTGTACAATAATTTAAGTTCACTCCAACTCTTCAATGTTTCTATAAGTTGTATACATTCAGTGTATTCCCAGCAAAGTCCGTCCTTGGCATTTAATCGGAAGTGACTCGTAAACCTATAACATTTTGTAAATCTTTTAAAAAAGCTGTTCTTTCTTTTGCCGATGAAAATTCAAATTCGTCCGATTCTAAGCCTAGCTATTTTGACATTTTAAATACTGCAATCAAAGTTGTTTATTAAATTTTTTGTTAAAATTGAAAGCGCATGTAAATTATAAACAATCTTAGAGTAAAACCGAAAAGGAAACAGGTCTACTTGACTACAAAATGTAGCAAACTATTTCAAAGTGGGAGAAGTCAGGAAAGTGTTAATCAACCAAAATATTACATGGATAGGAATCATGGCTCGGAATGAGGTTTGGATAAATTTCGATGCGGAAAGCACTTCGAGTGCTATTCAGTTAGGACTAGCTAGAAAGAAATCCTTCAGTGAACAATCTGAAAGCAAACTACGTTCAAATATTTATTCTCTGGAAATGTAACACAAATAACACGGTGCGACAGTCAAAATGCACCCAGCTAATGACATAGTTTTGTGACTTTTGTTGAGTAGAACTCGAAAAAATTTGACAAAAACGGTATTTTTTGATCTTTTCACACAAAATTATTGATTACCCAAATATTTTTAACCTATTTTCAAAATACAAAGTTTTTTAAAAAGGAGACATATGATACATAAATATTTTGTTCAAAATATATATGTTATGAGTTTTAATCGGGTAAAGTTGGAAAATATGATTTTTTTCTAATTTTCTCAAGTTTAGTTATTCTTAATTGCAAAATTTAATAAAAAAAGAAAAAATACGTGATGACATTCTGAAAGCGCCTTATTTTGTGTAGAGTTTGACACTTCGTTTGTTCAAATCGGATCAAAAAATGACCGTAGTTATTATTTAAATAGTATAACAGTCGTATTATATTTTTTTATATATGTCATCTTATCAAATGAACTTCTAGTTCAAAAGTTTTCAAAAGTTTTGATGGGTCTTGATTATTTATCAGAAAATGTGTCAATTTCACGTTTGAGCGACCAGAAGTCTGCCAACATTAATGTTTTTTGCAAATGTTATTATTTCTCTTTGCGCAAACATTAGGCAACTTTTGGTGGTCGCTTAAACGTGAAATTGGCACATTTTTCGATGAAAAATCAAGATCCATCAAAAAGTCTGAAAATTTTTGAGCTAAAAGTTCGTTTGAAAAAATATCTACGAGTATATGAAAAATATAACTCGACTGTAAGACTCCTTTAAAAATAACTACTAATATTAGTCCAATTTGATCAAACAAAGTCTCAGTCTCTTCACAAGATAATGCACTTTCAGAATGTCATCACTTATTTCATATTTTTTAATTAAACTATGCTACTATGAACGGACAAAATTGAAAAAATATGAAAAAAATTCGTATATGTCAAGTTTACCTTATCAAACCTCATAGCATGTTGAGTCAAATAATATGGTGTATATGTATGTATACCTTTTTAAAGGCTCATCACTCTCCTTTCTAATAAGGTCTAAATATTGCACATCGGTTCAGAAATGTTTGTGTAATCAATAAATTTATGCAGAAAGTCTGAAAAACGGTTTTTTGTCAAATTAAACAAGTTTGAAGGGTTCAAGAAAAATAAAAACTATTTTTGAGTTCTACTCAACAAAACTCACAATCTACACACCATTGCCATGCCATTAGTTGGGTGTATTTCATTTCTTTTTATTATCTCGCATAGTGTTATTTGAACCAACTGACAAAAGTATTCACTCGCATAATGCTCATATCCAATACATATTTAAAATTCATAACAACAAGTGTGTGACGTATGAGTGATATTTAATTCCATTACTTTGCAAACAACAAAATCAAAATGTTTTTATTTTATTGTATACTTTTCAGAGTAATTTTTTAAGTACATGTCATATGGTACGTATAAGTAATATATTTTAAATTGAATTAAATAGAAAGTATACGGCTAATTTGGAATTAAACATTCAGAAGCTAATGTGCCAATCGTAGTGGGTTAATGTTTTGCAGAATAACTTACTTATTTGAAGGACAAATTATTTATCTTGAAGTCACCGTAGTCTAGTAGACAGTGAGTTGGCTTAATAGACGTAAGGCCACGGTTCATACCCCTGGTCAGACATCAAAACTAAATATGAAATATATTTCTTCAGCGACTTCCTCTCAACAGATTTCTGGCAAAAACTCTGCGAGTAAATAAAATTACCACGAAAAGTTTATCAAAAATCTGTCGTTCGGAGTCGACTTTAAACTGTAGGTCCTGCCACTCACATATAAAATTAACACACACCTCATGAGTGGTGTGAGAAGCTGGGCCGTAATCCTGACTGAAGGGTTGTAACAACCAATTATGAATGACCAATTATTTATCTTTCATATGAAAAATATACACAGTTAAACACATGATTACAGTGAGGAATTGTGTTTGCCTTAAAATCGTTTAATGGCGTATTTCTATATATCTGTTGTTTGGTTTAATTTTCCGTTCAGATTTTTTAGTTCATTTTAATTTTTATTGCAGTTTTGGCAATCATACAGAACTTGAATATACTGCCACCAATTAAGCCTACGATATTTATGAAATGAGAACAAAGGACTGTAGTAGACACACTTTATAATATTCAATAATCCATTTGGAAAAAGTTTGGAGGGTTCAAGAAATATAAAAAAAAAAATAAAATAATTTGGGTTCTACTCAACAAAACTCACAATTTACACTATGTCATTAGCTCGGTGTACTTATTTTTTTTGTAGCATAGTGTAATCGTTAATCAGGATTAGGTTATAAAAATTTTTTACTGAAACTTAATGAATTTTTAAAACTTCCTAAATATTATAGGCAACATTCTTATTCGATGGGATGATTAACATAACTTGCGCTCTGCAATTGTAGTGTAGAACTATTTTTGATAAATTAGAAAAAAAAACAATAAAACATTGCTGCAATGTCAGCGAAGGAAGAGGACAACAGAAATAAAGAAATTAAATGAGGTTGAATAAATTTGTAGAACAATGCGCAAAAATTCGTATGTAAACCCTCTAAACTACAAAAAGAAACTCTTATTCACAAAACCCTCAACCAAAGCCAAAGCAATCAAATACCGTTTTTTTTTATTAGATTCTATTATCAGGGATTTGATGGATGAGCCAAGCTATGCGTAAACCCTATTTTAAGCTTCAGCCATTAAACACGGTGTAGTACTCGTTTGGGAGTGTATGATTGCATTTGGTACGTACAGATTGGTTTACTAGATCGGTTTCATAGATCGGTTTATTTAAGCGCTTCAAACAATAATTAGCATAAGAGTGCGGCAAAACTTTGGTTTTTTTCGTTCCAGCAAAGCAACAATCTCAAATTCAATGATCTCATAAAGTAAAAAATTAAGATTCCACCTAAATCGCCCGTTGACCAGACGGGTTAGTATGTGGGTAGGGTTAGTATGTGGGGATTATAGGATATTCATGCACAAACCTTTTATATTTTAATTGTGTATATATTAACTTAATTTTATTTTTTTATTTTAATTGTGTATATAAGTGGTATATAAGTTTTTATTTTTGTTCGTATTGTATGGGTTTGGAGATAAGTTCACAATTTGATATATTTAATATACAATTAATTCACAATACTGTTTTATTATTAGTTTAGAATATTATTTATTATTATAATTAATTTTCACTATATAATTTAGTTCACATGCGTAAGGCTTGTTGGGTGTTTGTTATTTGAAGATCGATAATCAACAAGGATCCTAATAATTGTGTTGAAGGTGTTGATGAAATGTTGATGAATGTGTGTATGTATATGTGTTTATTGTGAATATGATGTTTGTTAGAGATGTTATTGTCATTATGTGTGTAAGGGATATTGGAAGGCAGGATTAGAGATGAGTAAATTTGTTCACTCGTGTGAACACCAGAGAACTGCATGAGTTGATTCACTTTTACTGTCCATTCACATGTAATTTGCTTTTGTTATGTTGTTTAACATCAATATTTTTTAATGATATTGCTTGCACTGTTGACTATCTAACAACTGAATGTAATATACTCACTTTTGTTTTTTATATACTGTTAGCATAAATATATAAAAAAATTTTACTGTTGTTTGATTGTTTTGTATAGAAATCAAATAACTCACAAAAGCATATGACATTTTGAGTTGACTCAGTATTAAACTTTAAACGAAAGATTGAAAAACAATGTGAAAGTTTTTAAAAAATGCAATACAATGAGTTCCGAACTGTTAAGAAATATTGAAAATGGAGTTTACCGTATAAAAAAGAACACAAATAGTAGAAGCACGGCTTGTTTCCTGTGTCCACCAACCAATTCTTACCTAAATGATATCAATTTAGAAGAAGTAAAAGCGTTTTGTATTTTCGAAATTACGAAGTCTCTATCGTCTTCTCCAAGTCCAATTCATTATTTAACGTTTGATGAACCACCACAATTCAAATTATTTTTCTCAAATTTTATTCAAGCGATCCTATCCGCTACGGAAAGTATATCCGATGAAGTAAATCGTTACAGTTACAAAACCACACTTCGGAATACCCTCGCTTACATAAACTTGCCCAAAAAATTTTGAGTATTCCCGCAAGCAGTGCGGCTTCCGAACGCGTATTTTCTGCCGCAGGTAACATAATCACCAAAAAAGCGTAATCGCATTGATGCACAAACTGTAAATAATTTACTTTTCCTGAATTCAGTTTATAAGTATGAGTAACGCAATTATTTATTATATTTACAAAATATACATAATATGTATGTACTAAATAATTACTTAGTCTACTTTACTTAGTGAAACTCAGACATGAATTAGAATATTTTTTTTACGTTTTTTATACATAGATATAGCCTATGTAACTTCTTCTTTTTCCGAAATATAAATAATAAAATAAAAATTCAAATATATTAATAATATTTATATTATAGTCATACCTGTTAAGTAATGATTAGTAATCGTAATGATTAGTAATTTGATTACTTTTTTTTTGAATGGTGAAATAATGATTACAATTACGATTATTTTTGGTTAAAATAGTTAATAATTGATTACGATTACCAAATAATCAGGATTACTGGCGATTAGTCTAATAATCAAAAAGAATCAAAAGTAATCCAAAAGTAAGCAATTTATTTTCAATAATTACTTTGAACTCTTTTTGAATATTTGAAAATAATGAAAAAGAATTATTGAAAAAAATTTGATTACTTTTGGATTACTTTTGTATATTTGAAAATAATCAAAAAGAATTATTTAAAACAATTTGATTCTTTTTTAAACTTCTTTTGATTCTTTTTGATTATTAGACTAATCGTCAGTAATTCTGATTATTTTTTGATTATTTGGTAATCGTAATCAATTAGTAATTGGAAAAAATTGTTCATAGAATTATATAATCATTACGATTCTTTTTAAAAAGTAATGTAATTGATTACTAATCGTAATCGAAATTTAACAGGTATGATTATAGTAAATTATAAAACTCCTCGGTTCACTTGAAATGATACATTAAACATCATGTGTTAGAAGAGTTTTTTAAAAAGTATTCAAAACACTCATTCTGATTCGTTGCTTTTGTGAATCATATAAATATTTTATATATATTTTAATATATAAATTCATTTTAGAAAATACAAAACTATGCCATTTGATTCACAATCATGCAGATCTCTGGTGAACACCCGTTATTAACCCTTTTTATAGACCATCACAACATTAGGGGCAAAGAAGACTTGAAAATGGTTTCTGTGGTGTTGAGTGAGACAAAATATTACCAATCGTTACCATGAACCTGGTGTCATCGGTGCAAAAGCATCTCTAAGCGGTCATTAAAAACATAGCCTTTCCAACCAAGTATTATAATTATTAAAATTTACTGTTTAATTAACAATATTAATAATTAATTAATTAATATTCGGACTGTTATTGCTAATTTGAAAGAATTCAATTTTCCTCTTTTCTTTTCTTTTTTGTTTTGAAATAAAATTTTCTTAAAACAAAAATCAGATCATTATGCGATGAATGTCCATTTTCTATCGGAACGATGTTAAGCTCTATCCTTGCACACAAATTTTATTAACTGACTGTACTGCAAACAAAAGTGAAAATTAACAAAACGAGTTTTCCTCGTGTGTGTACACAGGGGACATCTTACGCTACACTACGTTGTTTGTTTAAATGGCAAAAACTCATGCCATTTTATCTTTATAAACTCATACAACACAACCGTTTTTTTTTGTTGTTAAATTGGTTATCAAAAGCTAAACAGTTATTGTCTTCACCTGTTACCAAAGGCAAATAAGAGAAACAAACATATTTAACGGGTGATTTTTAAACGTTTTGTGTTTTGAAAATGATCAAAAGAAACATGGAATATTTATAAAAGTGAATGAAATATATATGTGTGAATATCCGCCATTTACCTATGAACGATTATTTCATGAAAATGAATCAATCAATCAATATCTTATATACGGCATCTGTAGTGTTTTATTTCGGCATTTAAAGCCGCATGTCAAGCAAATTCAATACCTCTAATTTGGCCAAAAGAAAACAGGTAATTAAGGAACTGTACCAAGTCCAATTCATTCAATTTAGGCAAAAAAGCCAGTAGTGATCAAATTGAATCTTACATCTCTCTGAGTGTGTTGACAAATTTTGAACGGACTTTGGCTCCTCTTCAAATTCTGTAAACTTGAAAAAACAGCATTTTTAACGCAGTTGAATTTTGAAAGTTGCCATAGTCTAGTAGGCAGTGTGTTGTGTTGGCTTATTAGACGCGAGGCCACGGTTCAAACCCCAGTAAATTTCAATAATTTTTTTTTCTCGTTTGTTAGTCTACTCATGGAGAAATTACGAGCATTTTTTCCACAACCTGAAACAATTGGTGTCAAAAACATCACCATTTATAACCAGCAAAGAGCAACAAAAATTTTCCCGAAAAGCGAGCAATTCATAAAATAATAAACAAAAAAAATAAATATTTACAAACAAATACTTTATGCCACACGTACTATTCAAATTGTGGCATCCACAATATATGTAAGTGTGGTTCTTGTTTTATTAAATGAACGTATGTATATGTAGAATAAATATAATAAATGAAAATAATGACTATGTTGACTCATGGAAATTAATTAAATATCAGTAAGAAAACTATATACAAACATACCATAACTGTTTACATTGTATTTGTACATGTAAATACATATGTATGTATGCGTATTGTATATGCCATACAATTTAATTATAATTTCCTGCCATAAGTGTGTACAAATGTTGTGGTACAACTGTGCTTGCCTTTTCAGCGCATGGTAGGAATTATTATTTGTCCGAATTGAAGGAATTAAAAAAGGTAAATAAATAAAACTATAAAAAATTAAGAGTTTGTAACAATTTTAATTTAAAATTTTAAAATTTCAACTTTTCATACTGACACTAAGGGACTCTGCATAAAACGTTCATACATACTTTGAATTATTATTTTGTATATTTTTAAAATCATTTCCTTTTTGATTTAATAATAATCGACAAGAATAAACATTAACTACTTAAGGTGAGTTATAATATTTCATACATAAATACATAATTGGTCATTACAATTCTTCAGTCAAGATTACTACGTAACTTCTCACACCACTTATGTTGTGTGTCTTAATTTTATACGTAAGTGGCGCAAAATTGCTAATACACTGACAGGGCATAGATTTGCCCTATTGTGGCAATACTTGCTTAGAGTCGCTGGACTCTGTGTCAGGCCAAACGAAAAATTGTGGCTTTATTCAAAGAGAGCTGTATTAATATCTGTGGGCGAATATATATGACCTGGGATGTCATATCCATCAGTTACATTTCCTATTTGAGATGGGCTGCCGGCACTGTTTGAGCGATAATGTTGCTACTGGGCAAATTTAGAGCAATTTTATTCCTTTACATTTTTTAATCATAGCCAATAGGATTTAAGGAAAGTTAGTTTTGTTTTTGTCAGAGATGCACTGGAATGCATTCGGAAAGCGGAGAATTGAGGGGGATGTTAGGGGTGGGCGATTTTGGTATGAATTGTAATTTATTTTGCATTTAAAAAATATTCTTCACATCTGCTTCTTAATTGACCCATTGTGGACTGTTTGTCGTCTATACTTGTCTTTAATTGTATATGGCTAACATTGTTTTTTTGTGTTTTTTTTCATGTTTTTCATTTTTTTTAAATTTCAAACTTTGAAAACGATGGAAATGAACGTATGGTGTACCTGAAAGATTCTTTTTTGCTCTAATTTCTAAGTCTTAAATACATGTTATAGATATTCAGTACACGCATATTGAAACCGTCAGCAATTCCGAACACGTTTCAATACAAAGTGCAAAAAACAAAAATAAACGAAATATTGAAATTATAGGAAACAGCATGTGATTTTTGGATATATTTTTAGCCAAGTAAACATCATGACGATGATGACGGCAACAATGGAAATGACGGCATGACGTTGTTGTAAAAGTATAAGTCATATAGTAACAACAAAATGGAAAACAAAATAACGTCAAAAATAATGATTTTCAGCAAAAAATAAAACGCTTAATGTAAAGTGTAATAGAAATAAATCACTTACTTTTGCCAGGTCAATCACTTGTTGCCACTTTGAAGGTCACTTAATTGTTTATTTTTCATTGAAACACGCTTTTGTTTTGAACAGAAAAGATAGACTTTGTGGATAAATTTTTTTGTTTTTTATTTTATTTGTTAGTAATTAAAAATAAACAGCAAGAGGTGTAATCACATATGGATTTTTGAATATTTGAGTTTGTTTTTATTTTGTTTTGTTCTAGGTATTTGACCAGGGGTTTGAAGTGGGGCCTTATAACACACTACCTACTAGCATACGGCGACTTCATCTGTCAAATTAGTTGTGATGTATTTAATCTTCATAAACAACAACATATGTTCGTTGAATGGCCTCTGTAGCAGTTGGCAATTGAACTTAATTTTCATCCAAAAAACATCTTCAGCGACAAGGCATATTTTTGGATGAATGAGATTCATGTAATCCAAGAGCCTTCAATGAATTCCGTAAAAATCACTGTTTAGTGTGAATTTTGGGATGTCAACGGCCTTGAGAATGACGTTGGCCATTCCATCACTGTCAACGACGAGCATTATGGGTGAATTAATTTTGATCTGAATTTGATGATCTGTACACCATGTGAGTTCACATAGCTAATGTCACATTAGATATAGTTCGTATATTGCAAATAAAATAAAAATAAATTTGTGTTTCGTTTTAGATAAGTTCTTTATTGTTCACACAATTCCGTATGCCACTGTTCGCTTGATGTAAAAATAATTTACAAATAAACAATTTATAAATAAACAATTTACTTTGTTTGTTATTATTCTTTACACTCTTTTGCGTAAGCACTAATAATTGTTCGGCAGATCTTTCTAACGGAGATCTTCAAACCACGATTATTTTCTTCTCACGTAAGGCGTCTTCACACAAGACTGACTGAATTTTTACTGATCCCGTTGCCTGCTTTGTCTTGTCTTTCATATACCAACGTAAACAGTCTGATGAATGAGCTTGGCTTCACCTTCTTGAGATCTCCATATATGTAAACATCGTTGTTTCATTGTTGTTTGTGTATTTTGTTTACATTGTTTGTTGTGGCATTTTTGTTTACTTGTTTATCCCCTTTTGTTACTGATGTTGTTGGTATATTTTTGTTTACTTGTTTATCATGTAAACAAGTTTATTGCTTTTGTTTTTGTAGCTTTGAAGTCGCCGTGGTCTAGTAGGTAGGGTGTTGGCTTATTAGACGAAATGCCAGGGTTCGAGCCCCAGGCCAGACATCAAAATAAAATACAAAAAGTATTTCTTCGGCGACTTCCTCTCAGCAGATTTCTGGCAAAAACTCTGAGAGTAAATAAAATTGCCATGAAAAGTTTCTCAAAAATCTGTCGTTCGGAGTCGACTTTAAACTGTAGGTCCCGCCACTCATGTATAAAATTAACACACACAACATAAGTGGTGTGAGAAACTAGGTCGTAATCCTGACTGAAGGGTTGTAATGACCAATTATGTATGTTTTGTAGCTTTGGTTTATCATTTTAATGTTAGGGGATGTAACACCATTTTCATTTCAAGGCGTGGTGATGTGATGTGAAGTAATCACCGAGATCGTGCTATTTGAGTCCGTTAGTCTTTTTCTTGTGGGGGTTTCTTTAGTTGCAGAGGTATGCGAATAAGCAACAAACCACAATGACCTTCAAACTCACAATAACCCTCATTTATGAGCCAAAGTCATGAAAAGTTGGCCAATTCGGATGAGCTGCACCGAACGATGTTATGTGCCACACTTTATAACATCATTAGCTCTTTCAAATGAATATAAAATGTAGGTGATATCTTATATAATAAAACCCAATAGTATTGCCATCGTGTTCAATTCCGTCGTGTGTTGAACCCTAAAGGCGAATAGTAGAGCTGAAGAATTGTGATTCAGTAAACAAGTAAAGAAGTACGATGTCTGAACTTTTTTGAGGGATGTTATATTCCACAAATAATGGCATCAACAGGTCTTAAAAACGAATAGAAAATGTCGATATTATCCCATACGCACGTTGTTTTATTTAAATTTAAGGATAAGAAACGTTTGAAAAACATCCTATATATACATAGATGTGATAAGAATTATTTAATCTTTTTCTTCTTTAAGCATATGCTTAAGTTCTACAACGCAATTACTCGTTTTAAGCCACAAGTAGTTCTGATTTAATTTTTTTCTGTATGATAGAAAAACAATTGCTTTAAATTAGTGTATGCCGAATTTTAATCAAGTTATGGTTGCTGACATTTGTTTGTTTATTTTTTTTTTAAGTTCAGGCAGCTTTTAAGCACTAAGACGTGTTGGCCAAATATTTTCCATCTAAATTTTCCTAAAATTGTTCATAGATTTTGAAAATATGAATTTAGAATTGGTGTTGATGGTGTTCCTGTATGTGATGTTGTGACATTGTGAGATAGAAGTGTCGTTGCATGTTCAAAACACAACTGAACAATTTATGCAAATCCACATATGCTGACTTAACTACGTAAATTTTTTCGGTTGTTTACAGAGCTTAAAGTATAAGGTTAAAGTGTTATGGCACCTTTAACTTTAAAATATTCATCATTAAAAAAATGCGAAATTATTTTATGCTTTAAATTTCGTTGAAAAGATGTTCGAACTTTTTTTATTTCATTTTTATGAACTTTGCTGGTGTTGTTAAAGTTCTGTTACTCATTTCCTCTACACTATACTTTAGCTAACCAAAAAAGATGAGAGATATCGTTGGAAATTGTATTGGTCGGTGGCCTGTACTTAGCTCGCAGTATCCAACATGTTACATATCATAGGTAATCCGATTGCTTCAGTTATCTTGGATTTGATCCACATTTGTTATAGGGAAGCTCAATCTTGTTGGCAGTAAGAGAGTATCTGCAATATTGATAAACTCTGTTGGGCATGTATGATTTTGCAGTTTTGGTAGGCATGTCGACAGAGTCAGTATTCCGGCAAATGACTGAGGCAGGAGATGTGGATCTAAGCAAGAGCAAGATACTGTCTTTCATCTCATTTGTCAGTAGCCTTCTCTTGTCATAAAGATATGTAGGTTTTTGATTTTGGTCTCGGGAAAGTTTTTTTCAAGGTGTTCGCCCAGGTAGGTAGGTTGGAGTGGTAGCTTTGATACCAAACCTCACTTGAGCGCGCATAGCGGCCCGTTGCAACATCAAAAAGTAAGCGAATTTCACCAAGCTTACCAATGAGGTTGGTCAGAGCCGGAGCTGCATACCAAAGCACGAATACCTATGTTGGAAATCAGCACGGAAGTTTGATAAACCAGGCAATATCTCTGATATCAATGTATGAAAACTCCTTTAAATTGACAAGGAATCGAGGGCCATAAGATTGACAAAGAGAGTGGATAACAGCCTGTAAGTTCTTTATGAACTCTTGTGCTGCTGTGAAATGTGAAAAGAATTAATGAAACATTTTCTTACTGTGTTGCTATCATTTGATGCTTCACAATTTTTGCTCTTCATATGCTAAAAATGAAAGTTCGTTCTGTTATACTCCCTGGACGTTTGTCTAACCGCGCCTTAATATACGAGTCTAACAACTGCTATATATCTTGACAAAAGGACAGTGAAGGATTATTGAATAATTGTCTTGCAACAAAAGGTTTTTCAGTACAATTACTAAAGATAAGGCTGACGTTAAAGAGTGATTAAATGATGACTGCTTTTTGACTGCATTTGTATTTAAATAAGGCTAAAGGATACAAGCAAGTATGTGTGTATGTGTATAATTCTAAATGACCATAAGATTTTATTGTGTTGTATGCTGCAAAGTTATTTTGTTTTTTATTACCTCTAGGAATTGTTGGTGATTCCATTGCGACTACCAAGAAAAGGAAAGTCTTTTTATTTATTATTTATAGCTTCAAAGGTTATTGGTCATGTTATAACTAAACACAGGTCCCTAAAGGCTACAACATTTCATAAAAGTGTAAATTTCCTTATGTATAGTCTCCATAAATAAGAAAATATTTCTGAACGTATAGAATTTATGGTATGGGATGTCAAAGTTTACATGTATGCATAAGTTTCGATGTATGAGTATGAGATTTTTGTAGGAGTAGCCATATAGTCGACATGCTGGTTGGATTTTATGTGTTTTTTCTGTGACTGATTTGTTTTGGTAATCATTATCTCCCTTAAATGTTGCGGTCATGAAACTGGATTATATATTGAAGATGATTAGGCTTGACATATATACATGCATATATGATTGGTTATTACAAACCGTCAGTCAGGATTATGACCCACTTCTCACAACACTTAGGTTGTGTGTGTTAATTTTATACACGAGTGGCGGGACCTACATTTTAAAGTCTACTCCGAACGACACATTTTTTGAGAAACTTTTTTCATGGCAATTTTTATTTACTCTCAGACTTTTTGCCAGAAACCTGCTGAGAGAAAGTCGCCGAAGAAATATTTCTTCGTTTTTCGTTTTGATCGGGATTTCTGACCTGGGGTTTGAACCGTGGAGTCACGTATAGTAAGCCAACACACTGAAGTCGCCGTAGTCTAGTAGGTAGTGTGTTGGCTTATTAGACGCAAAAGCCTGGGTTCGAGCCCCAGGTCAAACATCAAAACAAAATACAAAAAGTATTTCTTCGGTGACTTCTTCTCAGCAGATTTCTGGCAAAAACTCTGAGAATAAATAAAATTGCCATGAAAAAGTTTCTCAAAAATCTGTTGTGCGGAGTCGACTGTAAACTGTAGGTCCCGCCGCTCATGTATAAAATTAACACACACAACATGAGTGGTGTGAGAAACTAGGTCGTAATCCTGACTGAAGAGTTGTGATGACCAATTATGTTATGTTATTGTAAGTAAGATTCGATTTACGTAAAAGGTAATAAAACCTTATTTTCAACAGTTTCTAAAGCCCCGGTTAGCCAAACGTACACGGAACGTATGATCAGTTTTAGAACACGAAAAGCAAAGAGAGCGATTACCGAACCGTAATGTAGTTTGGGTAAGCATTTACATTGCTCTCCATATGCTAAAACCGAACGTACGTTCCTTTACGTTCCGTGAACGTTTGGCTAATCGGAGCTTTACTCTCACTTTATTAGACTCGTAAGGATTTCTTATAATGTGTACAGAGTAACCAAGTGGAATCTAAACTAAGAAGGGAAATTCAAGGCTTAATTTGCATAGGTATACTGTTTCAACCTATTACATACACTATTAACCAAGAGACGCTTTTTTTATATTCCTCTTATTATTTAATTTTGTCTTTGTTCTCTACAATAACCCAGATAGTTGTCACCAGTACTTGATGTTAATAAATGGCATTCTTGGATGTTTGTTTTACCTTTATTTTTAGCTTTTGTTTTCATCACTTGAACGTCTCTTTTCCCTCTTAATATAGCTTTAGATTGTCGAGTGAATTTGTTTTTTAACGTTTCTTTCTTTTTTTAAGGTTGTTTCTTCTAACGTTTCTAATTTTGTTTCTCTGGTTTATTTTAATTATATCAACCTAATTTCTTTTTCATGTTTTATTGTGTCTCACGATTTAAAAAGAAGCATTTTTTTGTATCCATTCATCAAAACTTATTGAATTAGGAAATATTTAGCTGTAGCGTTTTATTAAATTTTATATTAATTTTATATTATTTTATGTATATAGTTGCTATTCCACCAGGAATATGTTTAAAGCATAGGTACACACCTCTCCGTCCGTTATTGATAACCGAAGTGACAGTCCTTCTTACATGCAACAACCAAAGCCAATGACTTGCTTTAAAAACAGGAACTTAAAGAATAACCTCGGAATACTTCGGCATTTCCTATAATACCTCAGTCTAGCAAGCATTCCTACAGAACTTTTCACGTTTAATCACTTTCCAAATTACCACATTTCTATTTGTTGATGAACCCATCAAACTAAAAGAAAACTTCATTGCTGAAAGTAATTTTTGATGAGAACATGTTCCTCACATATCACGATTTTTAGTAATAAAATGATTTTAAAGCTTTTGAAGTCGCCGTAGACAAGTAGATAGTGTGGTGACTTATAAGACTTGTGGACATGGTTCAAACCCCAGGTCAGACAACTTCAACAAATCGAAATATAAAAAAAATATTTCTGTCGTCCGGTCGCGTTACTCCTGTATGAAATTAACACACACAACATAACTGGTGTGAGAAACTAGGTTGTAATTCTAAGTGAAAGGTTGTAATAACCAATTATGTATTTATGTATGTATGATTTTTAAGCTTTATTCGTTTGTTACTCTATACATTGTTACGTTTTTACCCTTTTAAAAACATTTGAAAAATGGGCCCATAGATTGCAAATAAAAATAAAAATAAACTTGTATTTAGTTTTAATTAATTTCTTTATTGTTCTCACAATTCTGTGTGCCACTATTCACAATTTGAAAACAACAACAATTGCATTGTGTGTTATTCCTCTTTGCACTCTTTTGTGTAAACAATAACAACTACTAGTCAATTTGTTCAATAGATCTTTATAACGGAGATCTTCCAACCAAGATTACTTTCTTCAAACACCGCGCTTCACACAAGACTGACTCAATTTTTACTGACTTCGTTGCTTACTTTGGATAGATGGTCTTTAAGGCGAATGACTTCGCCTTCTCGAAATCTCTATAAATGTAAACATGTTGTTTACATTATTGTTGTTTGTATATTTTGTTTACGTTTGTCCTCGCAGTGTCGTTGTTGTATTTTTGTTTACTTATTATCATTTTTTATGCTGGTGTTTTGTAGGTATATTTTTCTTTACTTGTTTATCATGGAGACAAGTTTGTTCTTGTAGCTTTTGTATACAATTTAAGCGATGTGAAAGCAAAACAGCATTTCTATTTTCGTAACAATATGGTGAAACTACCATCCCTTTTGATTTTGGTATTGCCTTATGTCACGATACCCTTTTATGCTGAAAGAATTTATTCTTAAGATTCATACAGCAAAAAATTAGCCGTTAAGCATCAGTGGGTCTCTGATCCAAAAATTTTGAAGCTCACACGTCAAAAATGTTGTTAATAAAATTTAATAAAGATTTATAAGTTTGTTCCTCTTTACATGAAGAAATGACAAAATCAACCGTTAAGTTTCAATTGGTCTGCAAATAATCGATCAAAGCCCTCTTGCTTTTCAAAGATGATGACATTAACAATGAACTTCATAGGATTTTCTCACAATTGAAAACAATACTACAAGTCAATTATTTTTACAAACGACGTTATTTCCAGGCAACAGTAATCATCAGCAGACCTATCATCGTAGAAACTGCTATAGAAGTCTAATTACCTGTTCATCGGAAAAACTTGATTAATCAGGAAAAATATATGGGTTTGGTTGCAACGTGGTAAAAGTCTGCTTAAATTTAAATATTTTGTTTAAAAGCGGTTCAGTTATTGCGGGCCTTACTTTTAATACTTTAAAGGGTTTATAATTTAAAAGTTTTATTTATTTGCTGATATGTTGTATTGAACGTTGCAAATAACAATAATCCTCCAATTTTTTCCTGACAACGATAGATAATGGCAGCACCATTATCCTAGGACCTGCTACAGCAAACCCATCACCTAATTAGAGCAGCAATAGATTAACGAAACGGAAACAAAACAGAATAACATTCAACCGGAACTTATGGCAACAACAGCAGCCAACCGAGTAAGATGGAAAATGCTTTATGCTCCCAAGAGGTGTAACGGTAAAAAGCCTACAATATCAACAACATACAACAACATGAACATTTAATTTAGCGCAACAATAAAACAGACAGGATACGACATTTTCAAAATTTAATTTAAAAAACCAAAACATCACGCAGAATGTTGAGGTGATTAAGAAATGCAAGTATGTTACCATCAATAAAATTTATATAACATGGAACATAATATCTAATAATAATAATAATAATAAAATCTAGCGTGGGTTTAAACAAATTGAACGTAAGTTAGAGATGCCACGGGTTCCTTAAATTTCGAAATTATGCTTTAAAATAGTTTCATGAAGAAAAATTTCTTCAATTTTTGTTCCTTTTTTTTGATAATTTACTAGGTAGCGAGGTCGAAGTGATAGCTTTGATTACCAAAGCTCACTTGAGCAGGCTTCGTGACGTCACAGGTAAACTGTCGCAATTGTGAAATTTACTGCAATAACAGACCCCTATGTGCAGAATTAAAATTCATTTCTCAAAATTATGGATAAATGTGTTGTTTTAATCTTTCATCTATAACTAGCAAAATATTTTAAGTTAACTGATTTAAAAACAGGAACGAATTTTTAATAATATTGTCTTAGTAAGGAAAATCATAATAAAAAATCAATATTTATCCAATGAGTGGGCATAACTGCAGCCCATATTTAATTAAGTTGCGCGGCCACACATCAAATAATATATCAAATTCACCTTTTTTGTATTTGTGTTGGTAAATAGTACACACATATATCTGCCGAGGTGAGTTTGAAAAAGTATACAACGAAGTTTGACGGTTCAACTTATATGTGTTGCTGTACTATTCAAAATAAATATTACCAATACGTATTCAAATTTGATCAGTTATATTTTATGTGTGTTTATGCGTCATTAAGCGTGAAAAGTTTCTGGTATCTCTAGAATTAATGCAATACGACCACTACTTAATGTCGCTGAAATTGATAACTTTGCTATTACAAATCTCGTTCGTATTATATTTGAAGTCGCTGTAGTCTAGTAGGTAGTGTGTTGGCTTATTAGATGTAAACCCAGGTTTCGAGCCCCAGGCCAGACGATTTCCTCTCAGCAGATTTCTGGCAAAAGCTCTGAGAGTAAATAAAATTGCCATGAAAAAAAGTTTCTCAAAAATCTGTCGTTCAGAGTCGACTTTAAACTGTAGGTCCCACCACTCATGTATAAAACTAACACACACAACATAAGTGGTGTGAGAAACTAGGACGTTGTACACGTTGTACGTGGCACACATTTTAATTAAGAAAAAACTTATTCAAATGTGTGCCATTTAGATGTCCATAGCTGTATATGCTTAAATTTTTCCTACAAAATTTTTAAATCGATTTTAACAATTCTGGAATGCTACTTTTTGCCACTTCTTATTTCCCTCAAAAAAGAAGTCGCCGTAGTCTAGTAGGTAGTGTGTTGGCTTATTAGACGCAAAAGTCTGGGTTCGAGCCCCAGGCCAGGCATCAAAAACAAAATACAAAAAGTATTTTTTCGGCGACTTCCTCTCAGTAGATTTCTGGCAAAAACTCTGAGAGTAAATAAAAATTGCCATGAAAAGTTTCTCAATAAATAAAAATCTGTCGTTCGGAGTCGACTTTAAACTGTAGGTCCCACCACTCATGTATAAAATTAACACACACAACATAAGTGGTGTGAGAAACTAGGACGTTGTACAATGGGTCAATTCGACCTCCGGGTACTGTACTTGTCTTAATTGACAAGTACACGTCCTCTAACCTAACCTAACCTAAGCCAACACACTACGTATTAGAGTACGGTGACTTCATCTGATCTCATTGGACTTAATTATTTGTTTATTTGTTAGTGTGTTGGCTATGTTATCCATACCGTCGCATCCAGGAAATCACATTTAATGTTTCCATATCTCTTTCATAGGAGTATTTTTAGACAATCTTAGAAGTGGTGTCCATACTCTATTTAAATAAATACTCTCAGGGAATTTAATGTCCACTTTATTTACCATAATTAATTGTATATTCCTACTCAATATTGTTACGAAAATGGAAATGGTGTGTTGCTTTCACATTGTTTAACTGTAAACAAAAAAGTTACAAAAACAAAAACAATGAAATTGTTTACACGATAAACAAGTGAACAAAAATACCAACAAATACAAGTATAAAAAGGGGATAAATAAGTAATCAGAAATGCAACCACAACACTGCAAAAACAAACGTAAGCAAAATACACAAACAAAATTTCGAGAAGGCAAAGTCATTCTTCTTCAAGAGCATTCATCAGACTGTTTAGCCTGCGATATAAAAGACAAGACAAATCAGGCAACGGAGTCAGTAAAAATTCAGTCAGTCTTGCGTGAGTCAGTCGTGGTTTGAAGATCTCCGTTATAAAGACCTATCGAACACTTTGACTAGTAGTTGTTATTGTTTACGCAAAAGAGTGCAAAGAGGACTAATAAGCAAAGCAATTGTTGTTGTTTAGATCAAGTTGTGAACAGTGGCACAGAGAATTGTGCAAGCAATAAATGATTTATTAAAAACTGAAAACAAATTTATTTTTATCTGCAATCTACGAGCTCATATTTCAAACGTTTTCAAAAGGCAAAAACATAACGTACAATACTACATTCCTACAGCGAATATTAAATAACACTGCAAACATCGTGTAGTTTTAGGAGGAACCTAAAATTCAAAAGATTTGACGAAAAAAATTTATATTCGAATGCATGGCGTAATAAGAATACTGATGTCTTCAGATGTATTCAGCATAAAACCAATATCCAGTAGTCAATAAAGCAATCTAGATCAACTATACGTAAGATTTTCGTATTATCATAGCTTCTATATTTAATTGATCTTATGGAACTCACAGTTATTGCCGTGTTTCACCAAATCTCTGCTCTTAATATTTGCATTATTATTGCAAAATATTTGATTTGAAATATAAATATCCGCTAACAAAGTTGATGATTTCATGCTGTTCTAAAATATATTGAATCTTAACTACCATAACATATTTTGCATATTTATCTCCAGTGTTTCAATCTTTTTATCAAAATAATTTTTTTTTTTTTTTTTGTGAAACATTTTCGTTTATTTTGGTTTTAAAAAGGCCAATAACTGTTTGAATTCATTTATTTTATGTGTCTACCTTTAGTTGTAAAATAATATTCAGTGAAAATGCTGTTTTCTTCAATGATGTGGACTTTTTGTAAATAAAATTCCTTTGACTTCCAGTTTTCCATTGCAAATAGTTGACACAATAGTGCAGATAAACGTTTGCACCCAGTTGGGTGCTTACACTAACGGTTGTAAAGGTATCGGCAAGGAAAGGAAACGCACATGTGTTGTGGTTTCGGTAACTTCTAATTCCTCATCCTCTTTGATGTTGGAGGAGGGCGATGAACACTACAATACTCATTAGAAGGTTGTGTTTTTGCTTTGTTTGCTGTCTTTGTTTTTTTCTTTCTTCTTTTTTTGTTAAAGCAACAACAACTAATTTTGATGAATGATTCGAATCATTCCAATTATTTATGAGTATTATAAGTATTTATTCTAAAGTTATGAATCTGAATGAGTAGGCGTATGAATTGAACATATTCCGAATGTCGGCTACGAACGACAGATTTTCGAGAAACTTTTCATGGCAATTTTTATTTACTCTCAGAGTTTTTGCCAGAAATCTGCTGAGAGGAAGTCGCCGAAGAAATACTTTTTGTAATTTTGTTTTGATATCTGGCCTGGGTCTCGAACCCTGGCTTTACGTCTAATAAGCCAACACTATACCTACTAGACTACGGCGACTTCAATGTTGATGTATCTATTTATTGCAAATTTGTATACAAAAGGCATTAATAAACACAAGTCCACCTAAAGGTGAATACTTTGCTCTATCGAAAGATAAAATTAAAGTGGTATCATTATCATTAGTGCTCAGTCCCAGTAAAAGCAACAGCTAAGCAAAGCTCTTTGCCATCGGAATGCTAACATGTTCACAACCAATGTTGACAAAATTTTGTTATGTTACAAAACCCTTAAAGATGCTAACAGCGTTATAAGTTGGAAACTACATTCAACCCTCATACTTCGCATACAACACAGGCAAACAGAGGTGAGTGGGTTATTTTAGTGCACAGTGGTAATACAAATGTTCAGTTCGAATACGGAACAGAGTTCTTAATGGTTCCTTTTCCATAAAATGCTGAAAATTAATAGTTGAATTACTCGAAAGATTAGACTATAGTCCAGGAACATCACTTTCAATAGGTCATTAGTCTGAATCTCTTTTTTGTTCTCTTGAAGAACTTTTAAATATTTCAGACGTGGTCAATGATGTTATAAGGAAGCACAATTATTACAAATACAGTTATTACAAATATCTTTTCCTGGGACTAACAAAAGTACAATTGTTTCGGTTAGAATGGAATATCGCCGCGGCTGGCCTCACAGTACCTCATTCGATCGGACCAATTTTTGTGTAAATTTTAGAGTGATGGCGCCGTATCTCGGCAATGGCATCACAAATGTTTATCTTCAAATGCTTAATTGTCTCTGGTTTGTTGCAATAACACTTATCTTTAACGGATAGAACATTTGCAGTAATAAATCGATTGTGGCATGAGATGTGTAGCAAGTTGCACCATCCTGTTAAAACCAAATATCGTTCACATCAATACCATAAAGAGCGGGTACAAAATAATCGGTTATCATAGGTCGATAGCTGTCTCCACTGACCGTAATTGTTAAGCCGTCCTCATTCTCAAAGTAATATGGGCCAATGACGCCTCCGCTCTACAAGCCGTACCCAACAGTCACTCATAATAAGTGCATTGCAATGTGGGTTTTCAAAGCCCCAAATACGGAAATATTGCTTATTAACGTCCCAACAAGATGAATATGAGCTTCATCCGAAAAGATGATTTTTTTTTGGCAAAATCGAAATCATCGCGCAGTTTCTCGTTGGTCCATCTAGTGAAGCGAAAACGAACGGATGGTCATACGGCTTTAACTCTTAAATCAAATTGAACTTTGTAAGGCGTCATACATACATACATACATAACATACATACATAATTGATCACTACAACCCTTCAGTCAGGATTACGGCCTAGCTTCTCACTCCACTCATGTAGTGTGTAATAATTTTGTACATGAGTGGCTGGATCTAGAGTTTAAAGTCGACTCCGAACGACAAATTTTTGAGAAAAATTTCATGGCAATTTTATTACTCTCAGAGTTTTTGATAGAAATATTTTGTTTTGATGTCTGACCTGGCGTTTGAACCGTGGCCTTGCGTCTAATAAGCCAACACACTACATACTAGACTACGGCGACTACAAGGCATCATATCGAGATGTTTTCACAAAGTAAAGTGGTGCGTGAAATGTTCAATCCTTGAGAAAGATGTTGAGTTGATGTTAATGGATGCTCATGCACACTCTTAGCCACAGCTTCGATATTTTCGAGTGTACAGTGCGTACGAGCACACTCCTGTGTTGGCGTACCAACAGTTTCAAGAACTTTAGCAATAAATACGCGTATGCGGGCACTGTATGAAATTAACACACACTACATCAGTGGTGTGAGAAGCTAGGTCGTAATCCTGTTTGAAGGGTTGTAATGACCAAATATGTATGTACATATGTATACGGAACACTGTTGGTCGTTCTCTGAGACCAAATTTTGAACTGCGTTTTCGTGAAATTTCCGACCAATTGTGTTTGTTTTGGAAATAAATTTCCAATAAGTCCCAACGTTGCTAAATCGTAAATCGAGACATTATGTTTAGTGAAGAAAATATACTGAATTTTGTGACAGAATAGAATGAGAGATTTAAAATAACCGATGGTTAAGTCGATAGAGAGATCGAGACCTGTAGGCTATAAATTATAAAACTAGTCTTGAAGAAGGCTTGTTATTGTCATTTTCAATTTAAATCGAAATTAGAAATTAAACGGACAGTGTCGCCAATGAATGTAATAAATTTGAATTTAAAACCATTTTTATTTCAAAATCATTATTTTCGTGAAATGTGAAAATGCTTGTGAGACCATTTTAATATAAAATCTTAAAAGAATAAAAATAAAAATAAAAATTAAATTATCCCTCGTCAGTTTCCATTTGTGCAGCAATTGTAAATTGTATTGTTAATTAAGAAATAAAAAAACAATTCCACAAAATATGTTTAAAAAGAAATGCAATGTCAAGCAACTGCTGTTTCCAACTGTCACTCATACTAAACAACATTAAAATATAAATATATTTATATGTAAGTAGTATACATGTATGTATGTATGTAGAAAAGAGAGAAGCCAAATAAATGAATAAAAAATGAGATATAAAACCTCGAAAGAAAAAAAAGGAGAAAATTTTGTTTATGATATACCCGTCTTCTCATCTCTCTGTCTGTCTGTTTTCTTTACACAGTTTCATAAGTTATGACGTTAATAAAAATTATTATTGAATATAAGCATTTTGTGAATAAAATGTTATTTTTATTGTAATACAAAAATAAATTGTTGTTGTATCATATTTTCTCTTTTATTATTAAAATGATAACATACATATTCAGGCGAAATTGTATTTGGGTCTGTTGTGTTATGTAATATTTAAAAGGAGAATATCACTTGAATAAATCCATAAAGGGAATTTCAGTTCATTAGCTCAATCATCAGTTTTAAAGCTTCAATACATATTGATGTACTGACATACATTTTGCCAAGTGTTCGAAAGCGTGCATAAATGTTTGAAGAAAGCAATATTTATCCAAATTCTTCATATAAAATGTCGATATCCCATGTAATTTACACTATTATTATAAAATAAATATTTTGATACAATATCTGAACATATTTTGATTAAAAATTTGCAAAGTTTATTCCCTTTTTATAGAAATTTTATTTTTCGATAATAAAAAACGCATTATTTGCACATATTTGCCAAAGTAGGCGTATATTAACAGTCGATCCCATAAATATTGTATATTTGCCATTCGTCGCCCTTTCACCGCCATCCAATTGTATTTGATAAATTCTTTGATTGTGTATACAAATATTTTAAAATTTTGAATACATTGGAAGCATACGATTTGAACAGTAAGGGACAGAAATGCAATAGAGATAACCGTTGGTATTTAATATTAAAATTTAATTCATAATTTCATTAAGCACTTATGTATGCCGTCTTGCTTAACTTACTTAATTTATCATTACAACTCTTTAGTCAGGATTACTACCTAGCTTCGCACACCATCCGTGTTGTGTATGTTAATTTTGTCCATAAGTGGCGAGACGTACAGTTTAAATTCGAAATCAAACGGCAGATTGTTGCGAAACTTCTCATTGCAATTTTATTTAATTTCAGAAGTCTGCTGAAAGAAAGTCTTCCATGAAATATTTTTTGATATTTCGTTTCGTTCGAGATGTCTGACCTGGGTTTTGAACCACGTCCTCTAGTCTAATTTTGCCAAACTCTACTTACTAGACTAAGTTGACACTTATATCTTCGGTTATTTTTTTTTGTTTTTCTTCTTCATGGTTAGGCTTAGGCTTCGGAGGAAGCCTGCTCTAAAATTCTTCACAATATTAAAAAAAATCGGCGTTCTGAATTCTCTTTTTTTTCTCGTTTAAAATCAGCTCCTATAATAGTTTTAATTTGGATAGCCTATGCGTTCAAACATACATCCAAATATAAAGTGTTTAGAAATTTCATCCGTAAAGAATCTGATTGATTTCATATCAAACTAAAAAAGAGTTTTTCCCGACTTAGCAGGACAGGCCAAAACATCATAGACAATGTACATATATGTATATATTTAAACAGATGCTCTCCCAAAAGATAAGAGACTGCTTGTTATTTCCATTGCGTTTATAGGTCAGAGGCAAGATTATTTAATTTTCTTTAATTTCCATTCGTCTATCAAGATCGATAGCGCTACTGGAAGGACTGCTTGCTCTTCATTTCATTTCATTTTTTCTCTCAAGATTTTGCGTGATTAGTCTCCCCCAGTAATAAAAACTTTCTTCGTAAAGTAGCTTGACTCAAACATAAAGCTGACTTAAATCTTATTACCACATAATTCATAAGAATATAATACGTACATATTTATACATACTGTATACATATATCGACGAGCACCATACAAAGTTTGCAAAAATTCTGGAACACCGTATAATAATAAAACTAAAACTAAACTAATATTAATAAATCCGATGGCGTGGAATAAATTCTGAGTGAGGAATAGTCGGTATAGTTTGGAGATGCATGAACATATCATCCGAAGTTCCATAAATAAACATAAGTTTTCCCATCCAATATGCTGTCATGCATCTTCAAACTAATGCCAAGCCGCCTCCTCACTCAGAATTTATTCATGGGACTACGGATAAATATGTGTATCTAAATATTCTGACGCACTTGCGATCTGTCTTCGCTCCAAATATATGCAATAATACGACTAAATTGCCAGAACATGCTGTAATACTCTCACTCCCGCTAAGATTTGAGTTTTGTGAATAGTCGGAAGACTATGACACGGCTCTACTCTAAGAAAACCAAATTTTTATGGAGTTGCCTTCTATTCTCTTTGTCTTTAATGCTATTTTACGTCTTCAATACCTTAATTGGAAGTATGGAAAGTGGCACTAGTTGAAATTATTCCTAAGCCTAGCAAGGATCATAAGAAAGCGGGGTTATACAGGTCCCTAAGTTTATTGCCAACAATATCAAAAGGGTTTAAGAAACTGCTGATGTAAGGACTTATGCCAATACTAAATGCAAGTAGATGTATACTGGACGACCTATTTAACTTACGAACGAAACAGAGAACTATCGAATAAACTCACAATTCGGTACAGGGCATTAAAAGTGCATTCGAGAAAACGCTCTGCTCTTTTTGACTGAGGTTTACAAATTGAAACAAAATTTTCCAGAAAATGTATAAGAGCAACTTCATGAATAATTTCCAGCCTATAAAAGCCCAAAGTTTCACAGGCTAGCATACTGGGATCAGTTGTATATTTAAAATATACTTCGAACAGGTCTTTGACCATTCATACTCATGCTACTAACTGTAGACACAGCTTTTCGGAGCATGATTAGCTCAACTAAGCGTCTCGTCTTTTATACATGAATGGCTCCGAAAGACTCCGAACAAAAGTTTCTTGCAAAAATTTTTTATGGCAATTTTTTTACTTTCAGATTTTTTGCCAGAAAGACGTTAAAACATATTATGATAGTGATTAGAGCAGCTCTGCTGTAGACTAAGAACGTCATAAATACATAGGAGCCAACTGTCAAATCATTGATTAGAAAGAATTCAGAGGAATACTTGAAGAAGCTCGAATTCAATTCGCATAAATTTTGTCATGATTGTCGGTAATTTAATTTAACTGAGTATAGAATTCCTTTAAAATATAATTTCTTTTAAGATCCAAACTAATAAAAAGAACATATTTTTGTTAGACACTGTACCTTGACGTTTATTGTGAGCTGTGTGCATAAATGACAAAGTTGTACGTTGGGTTCCTTATGTTCGTAATTCTAAGAAAAGCGTTTTCTCTTCTTTTTTCCTCATTACTGTCGTCTATTGTTTTTTGCTCGTACTCGTTTACTGAAATATGTCAAATGGAAGGCGCACATTCATCACAATCATTGACACGCACACTGACATAATAAATATTCGTCAAATATTTTACATTTCAAAAAAAGGTTTCAAAGGCAAATTGTTCAAAGTGTTAAAGAGAAAATTAGTAATATTTGCGTCCGTGTACTTAAAAAGGAAACGTTGTATTAAATGTAGGGTTGGAGGAATAAAGATTTCAAACATATTTATGTTTCTTATAATAAATATGGTATTTTAATAATCGTATAACATTTTCTTTTTATTTACAAAAGTTTCCTTTACAAATGCCCCAGGGTAGTATGTGGAATACAGATATCGGCTGGGCCATCTATCGATTTAAATTTGAATCATCGGTTATTTCGAATCTGGCAATACTTATGTCATTCTATTCTGTCACAAAATTTAATATATTGTCTCCACTGAACGTAATGAATCGATTTACGCTTGAGCAACGTTGGGATTTATTGCAAAATTATTTCCAAAACAAAGACAATTGGTCGGAAGGACCAACAGTGCCTTGTGTACAACAAGTTTATTGCTAAAGTTCGTGAAACTGTTTTCATTGTTGATGCGTCAAGATGTGGGTTTGCTCGTATAGTGCGTACACCCGAAAATATCGAAGCTGTGGCTGAGAGTGTGAAAATCCATCAACAGCAACTTGTCATCGTTCTTAAAAATTGAACATTTCGCACACCAGTTTACGTCGAATTTTGCGTCGGTATTTCTTTGAAAATGAAGACGACGCAACCATTACGGTCAGTGGAGACACCTATCGCACCATGATAAACGATTTTTTATACCCGCTTTTCATGGTATTGGTGTGAACAAGGTTTGGTTTCAACAGGATGGTGCAACTTGTCACACATCTCATGCCACAATAGATTTGTTGTGTCAAACGTTTGATGTGATGTAAATTGGCCTCCAAGACTCTGTGATTTGATATCGTTAAACTATTTTCTGTGGGGCGCCGTTAAATTAAAGTGTTATGTCGACAAACAACTGTATTTGAAGGCTAATATTCGCGATTCGCCATACACTCGAAAAAGTGCACAAAATTTGATCCAATCGAATGAGGAACTGCGAGGCCAGCCGCGGCAGCAACATGAATGAAATAATATTCCTTTTCTAACCGGGGGAATTGTACTTCACGACAAAAAAATACATTTGTCAATATTTACACCATTTTTGTTTTATTGCGCTTTTAAATTTAAACTTTTAAATGGCCCACCCCATACAAAAGTTTCATTTACAAATTCCTTCGGATAGTATGTGGAATAGAGATACGGACGATAGATCGTACGAATAATAAGACAAATCATTAGAATGAAATGTGAATTGATAGGAAATACATTAAGACAGCCGAGTAACAACATTGCCAGGATATGCTTTGGAGTTAATTCTTGAAGCGACCATGATGTCTTGACAAGATAAAAACGAATTGATAAAAACAGATGAAAAATTCCAAGACATGGAAATGATTTGTAAGAAGAGATTAAGAAGGAGAAGAAGTTCAATGATTGATAAAAAGATTGATCAGCTATAGCTATAGCTTAGCATGGCTAAACATTTTATTTCAAAAATTTCTTTAAGAGCCATCTGCGTCTGAGAGTGTTAAAATTTAATTGGCATTTACTTGCTTATCGTATAAATAAACTGCGCTTTTATTTTATTTGTTTTAAATCTGAAAACTTCTTTTGGGCTTTGGCAAAACGGCACAATATCTTTTGACAACGACTGCGTTGATTACAACAACGATTACAACATGATATAATCAAATGGGTAGGGAAGAAAAAAATGTTTACGTTTTGAGAATAGGGGAGAAAAATGTTTGCCACAGTTCACTTACAACAACTGAGTGAGGAATAAAACAATTCAAAACAAGAACTTTTCTTACAACAATAAATAAACTTGTGAAAAAGAAAAGTTTTGATTTAAGATGCTTGGCAAACGACTGAAAGGAACACACTCACATAAGATTTCTTAAATAAATACTTATACTCGTACACTGGCATTCAAGCACATGTAAATGTGCTTGACTTACATACACACTTTAAAACGCAGGAGGGAAAATATATGAAGAACTGGCAATATACATATATATGTATGGTAAGCGCAACTACATGTATTTAAACATATGCATATACGTATGTATGACAAGGAGAACAGGAAAGGCAACACAGTGATAGGCAATTTGTCATTTAGTCCTAAGACTAACGAACGTCATCGGCCTTCGTTAGGCTCTATAGCTTTGTCAGTATGGTATGTGTATGTATGTACGAGTATATAAGTAGCCAAAGACGAAAAGAATTTGTTTTGTTTTGCTTGGCTGTATTTTACTCCATATTGCTATGTCTTGTGCTATGCTGTGCCGTGCTAACATTTTAATACCAATGAGACTTGGCTGTGCAAATTAGATTTTTTCTAAAGGTTTTATAAGCTTAATAAAACACATTAACATGAAAGTGCGTAGATATTTGCTATAAGGATGCTGTAAGCTGATGACTGTACTGCCTTTATATTTATTTATTTATTTCATATTCTATACATCAAGATCGTACGATAATATTATAAAACTAGATAAATTCGTTAACAATTTAATTGAGAAATGAAAAATCGTTCTTTTTAAATATAAAAGTTCTTACGAAAGGGGAAAATTAATTTTTTCGGTAAATACCATACAACATGATTTTATTTACATTTTATGACATTTTATAACAATGAATAAAAAACGTTACCCTATACATTATAACAAAAGCAAGACTAATAGATTTCTTGCGACCATAACGTTTAGCGGCCTAAGAAATGGTGGCCTATGGAAATACGAACCAATGATGCTGTTCGCCCAGAATGACTTTTTTGGGATGCATTAGACGCTCTTGGTTCTCATTGGTATCGTCCCAATTTTAATAATTTTGTTTGTTTTCGTTTTCAAAAATATTGTCGCCACTTAGGAGTTGACTGAGGATTGTAGACTGTATATATGGGTCTCCTTACAGTAGGAAGAAATAATATTGTTGTGTGAAGGTCAGTTGCCTACTATGGTTTTAGGACATTTATATTGTACATTTCTTCGAAATATACTTCAAAATTGATTGTAAGTCGCCCTTGTCTAATAGGTAGTGTGCTGGATTATTAGACATGAGGCCATGGTTTTAGCCCCAGATCAAACATCCCCGATATAACGAAATATGGAAAAATACTTCTTCGGCGACTTCCCCTTAGTAGATTTCTGACAAAAACTCTGAAAGTAAATAAAATTGCCATGACAAGTTTCTCAACAAATCTGTCGTTCGGTATCGACTTTAAACTGTAGGTTCTACCGCCCATATATAAAATTCAAACACACTGCATAAGTGGTGTGAGAAGACTGGCCGTAGTCTTAACGGAGGGGTTGCAATGACCCCTATTTATGTTGTATTTTGATTGTGAAATGGTTTGAAGATAACAATAACAACTGGTCTCCATAAATTTTGTCGACCATACGAGCAGACGATTTCTAGCAGTTTTTAACAACAACAGTGTCACGGCGAATTATCATCACTCCAGAATATTATTAGAACTGAAGTCATTACAAATATAGTATTATATTATTTTTTTGTTTAGCTCTTCTAATTGTTAGGTTTTCTAGTTTCTTGGTAAATAAACAACCCCTGTGTTCATTTTTTGTGTTCATTTGGAGCAAAAATCCTTATTTCCACACATGGGATCATTTGTTTGCACATAAGTTGATGTAATTTATGTCACTGACTGTATTATTAATGTGGGTTATAACACTTTCATACCATTACTTGACATTTGTACAATAAATCTTAACATATCCACTTTGACTTCCTTTTGGGCCAAAGTGCTTCGCAAAATCTACGGTTTTGATAATTGTTTATTGCCTTGTGTGTAGTGTGGATCCTCTTGTTCAGACCACCAAGGTTAATTTTTTTCCATTTATACCATAAGTTGTATGCTATCGTTGGCTGCCAAGCACAAACTAAATGACACTGCTTGTTTAAACTTTGACAGGACTCAAGCGTGTTCCGGTGATGTAGTTAATAGTGTGCTAAACTTCAAGTGTCGGGTTCGTGATTTCGATCCCCATCACAGACTTTGCGGGTTTGTAATTGTCTGGTTGTTGGTCTGACATCATATGCGATTACTAGCAATAGAAAATGAAACTGAGAATTATTACTGAAAGGCAATTCCCTGAAAATCATCATGACGAAAAAAAAGGTTTTTGCATTCTACGGCTTCTTTCCTGTATTCCAACACAACGCCCTGCATGAATAGGAGGAAAATATAACGCTGTTGACAGACGAAGAGATGCCTTCTCAGTTGGGGTGAAATTCAAAAAGCTGCAGAATTAGTGACCCTCACTTGTATCAAACTCCGACGTACTGATTATTTGGTGTAGTCAATTGGTTTCTTTTAGTGTTGATATAATTTTTTAAGCATATTTTCTTTTGAGAAGCTTAAATACCAATACGAAGTCTTTTATGGCAACCTTTCTTAACCATTTCAAACAAGAAAACAAAAAAAAAAAAATACAGCGTGACAGTCGAAGCAAATACTAGCAAACAACCAATATTTCCGCAGTAGTGGAAATTACTCAGTATTACTTTTCCTTTTTCCTTAGCACCAATTACCCTATGCGACAAAATAAAAAAAATTAAATACACCCAGCTAATGACATTGTGTAAGTTGTAAGTTTAATTTAGTAGAATTCAAAAATTTTTTCTTTATATTTCTTGAACCATCCAAAATTGTTTTATTTGACAAAAACTTATTAGAAATAAGAGGGATGGGCTTTTAAAACGATATACATACATGTAGTATTCGACTTAATATTCTATGAGGTTTGATGAGGTAAACTTGATAAATGCGAATTTTTTCATATTTTTTCAAGTTTGTCCATTCATAGTAGCAAACTTTAATTAAAACATATAAAATAAGTGGCGACATTCTTAAAGTACATTCTCTTGTGAAGAGATTGACACTTCGTTTGATCAAATCGGGCAAACATTACCACAGTTATTACTTAAAGAGTCTAACAGTGGAGTTATTCATATATACGAGTATATTTTTCCAAATAATCTCTTAGTTGAAAAATTTTCAGAGTTTTTGGTAGATCTTGATTGTTTATAGCAAAATGTGTCAATTTCAGGTTTGAGCTACCACCAGAAGTTGGACAATGTTTGCGCAAAGAGAAATAATTATATTTGCAAAAAATTCAAATATTAGCCGACTTGTGGTAATCGTGCAAACGTGAAATTGACACATTTTGAGATAAACAATCAAGATCCCTCAAACAATTTTTGAATTGAGACTTCATTTGATGAGATGACATACATAAAAATATAACACAACTGTTATACTATTTAAATAATAACTACGGTAATTTTTGTCCGATTTGATCAAAGCAAGTGTCAATCTCTTCATAAGATAATTCACTTTCTGAATGTCATCACTTACTTTAATTTTTTAATTAAATATTGCAATTATGAATAGCTAAACTTGAAAAAATTAGAAAAAAATCATATTTTCCAAGTTTATGTATACCGTTTGAAAGGCTCATCTGTCCCCTTTTCAAAATAATTTGGGTTTGGAAAATAAGTTAAAAAGTATTTGGGTAATCAATAAATTTCTGTAGAAAGATCAAAAATACCGTTTTTGTCAAATATAACTAGATTGGAGAGCTCTAGAAATATAAAAAAATATTATTGAGTTCTGCTCAACAAAACTCATAACCTGTACCATGTCATTAGCTGGGTGTATTTTGACTGTCGCACCGTGTTATCTTTTTGTACAGTACAATTTGACGCGTTATTATTCGACTTTATTTCGTATGTCTTCTTGAGAAAATTTAAAACTGTTGCTACCTGCAGACATATGTTTGTATTTGTATTGTTTGTTTTTCTGTGGCATTTGTTTATTCGCCTTCCAACAACTTTCGTTGAATCTTTTCTTGTACTCTTTTGAAGAATTGCAATTAGATTTCGAGGAATTTTACACTTTGATTTCGTATTTCTTTTTTTAATTTCTATTTTTTTTAGTTTTAATGCAGTGTTTAAAGTTTGTTTTTGCTTTTAATTGAATTGGATTGGATTAGATTGAATTTAAAACAAATAGTGAATGCATACGCCGTAGTCTAGTTGGTAGTGTGCTCGTTTATTAGACGTGAGGGCACGTTTAAAACCCCAGGTCAGATATCTCCAACAAAACGAACGAAACGAGGCTACTTCCTCTCAGCAGATTTTTAGTAAAAACTCTGAGAGTAATTAAAATTTCTTACAAAAATTTCTTTTCGGAGTCAAATTTAAACTGTAGGTCTCGCCACTCGTATATAAAATTAACACAACCTAAGTGGTGTGAGAAGCTATGTCATAATCCTGAACGAGGAGTTGTAATGACAAATTATGTTGTGTTATGTACGTTTGAGAGACTTAAAATGCTGGCAGAATGGAGGCAAGGTAACGGTTCAGATGACAACTCAGAGGAAACTGCAAGAGAAATGGAGTATCCTTACGGTTTGAAGTCGCCGTAGTTTAGTAGGTAGTGTTGGCTTATTAGACGCAAAGCCAGGGTTCGAGCACCAGGCCAGACAGCAAAGACAAAATACAAAAAGTGTTTTTCGGAGACTTCCTCTCAGCAGATTTCTGGCAAAAACTCTGAGAGTAAATAAAAAAAAAAGTTGCGATGAAAAAGTTTCTCAAAAATCTGTCGTTCGGAGTCGACTTTAAACTGTAGGTCCCACCACTCAACGAGGAGTTGTAATGACCAATTATGTTATGTAATGTAGGTATGAGAAAGTTAAAATGCTGGCAGAATGGAAGCAAGGTAGCGCTTCAGATGAAAACTGAGAGGAAACTGCAAGAGAAATGGTGTAACCTTACGAAAGGAAGTTGGATAGGTGATATAGTATAGTTGACGATGGGTGATGTTTAGACATGATTGTTTCCGGAAATAGAATGGGAAAAGCTGGAGATCTAAATTGTTTATATGGCGATGAAGATTGTACAACGACAACATACGTTGCTTTGTTTGCTAACAGAGGCGAGTGCTTCCGTGAGGGTGCATTATTACCTTCATAATGCAACCAATTCACAGAACATAATAACAAATATTAAATCTGTCTGTGGTCATAACAACTGTGCTAAATAAGGTTTTAAATTTTATCATACTTACATAATTGGTCATTACAACCTTTCAGTCAGGGATTATGGACCTAGTTTCTGACACCACTCATGTTGTATGCGTTAATTTTATACATAAGTGGCGGGACCTACTGTTTAAAGTCGACTCCGAATGACAGGCAATTTTATTTACTCTTAGAGTTTTTGCCAGAAATCTGCTGAGAGAAAGTCTCCGAAGAAATATTTTTTTTATATTTTCGTTTTGATGTTTGACCTGGGCTTTGAACCATAGCCGTACGTCTAATAAGCCAGCACACTACCTACTAGACTACGGCAACTTCAAATTAAATTTGAATTTTATCTAAAAAATTTTATTCTCTTCTTATTTATTCTGGTTATATTGAAGGTATTGTTGCCATTTGAAATTCGAGACACCACTATGCAATGCACATACAGTTCCCCTAGACTTAATTATCTATTCATCTACCGTTGACAATGGTCTATACGGTTTGCTTGTTTTTACGCTATGGAAAAAAGGCTTTTCGAAATAGCAATGAAAGACAGCGGACCAAAACGCAATAACAACAAGAAATCAGGAGTACATCTGTTTGTTTGCAGATCTTGAAAAGAACTCATTGTTCGTATTTCAAGATATTTGATTACATCCTGAACTAATGCTTTTACCACCTTTTGTCACCTATTCCTCGCCTTTAGAGCTGGTACGGACTGTAGTTCTTCCAAAATTAATTTAAAGGCGAAAACACCCCTTTTGAATTAGTTTAGGAAATCCAATTTGAATAATTTTTCTTCAATATTGTGCCAAATTTTTTTATAATGTTTTACAAGGCACTTCAACGATTAAACGCATAGGGAATAGGGTTGGCAATTGCGATCTATCGGTTGGGCCATGTATCGGTTTGAATTTAAACCATCGGTTATTTCGAATATGGCAATACTTATGTCATTGTATTCCGTCACAATCTCCACTGAACATAATGGATCGATATTTACTTGAGCAACGTTGGGACTTATTGGAAATATATTTGCAGAACAAAGACAATTGGTTGGAAATTGCACGAAAATGTCGTACAAAATTTGATCACAGAGAAGGACCAACAGTGCCTAGAATACACAAGTTTATTGCTAAAGTTCGCGAAACTGTTTTCATTGTTGATCTGCTAAGCTGTAAGTGTTGTTGTACAGTGCGTACACCCGAAAATATCGAAGCTGTGAAAGAGAGTTTGCGCGAGAATCCATCAACATCAACTCGTCATCGTTCTTAAGCTTGAACATTTCAAGTACCAGTTTACGTCGAATCTTGCGAAAAAAATGACTGTGTGACGCTTTACTATTCTTTTTTCAATTCTTTCAAAAGTTGAAGCCACATGGCCATCCGCTTTGTTTTCGCTTCGCTAGAAGCAAACGACAAAAATTTGATTCCATTTTAATCTTGGTGGTTACGTTAATAAGCAAAATTGCCATATTTCCGCCTCAGAAAACCAATACGTGCTCTTACAGAAGCCTATGCACCCATTAGGAGTGACTGTTTGATGCGACTTGTAGAGCAGAGGCATCATTGGCCCATATTTCTTTTAAACTGATGACGGTGCAACCATTACGGTCAATGGAGACACCTATCGCACCATGATAACCGATTTTTTTGTACACGCTCTTCATGATATTGATATGAACGATATTTGGTTACAACAGCAACTTGCCACACATCTCATGCCTCAATCAATTTATTGGGTCAAACGTTCGATGATCGTTTAATTAGCCGAAATGGAGATGTCAATTGGCCGCCAAGAAGCTGCAATTTGAGAGAGTTGGACTATTTTCTGTAGGGCGCCGATAAGAAAATTGTTATGCCCATAAACCAGATATAATTGAGCATTTGAGGGCCAACATTCGTGATGCCATTGCCGAAATATGACCCCATACACTCGAAACAGTGCACGAAAATTGGTTCGATCGAATAAAGTATGTTGAGGCCAGCAGCGATAGTCATATGAATGAAATAATGTTCCATTTATTAATCGGAACAAATATACTTTACAACAAAAAATAAACTTGGCTAAATTTCAAACCGATTTTGTTTTATTGCATTTTTAAATTTAAACTTTTAATTTAAAATTTTAATATTGTTACGTTTTTACCCTTTTAAAAACGTTTAAAATATGAGTTCGTAGATTGCAAATAAAATAAAAATTAATTTGTGTTTAGTTTTACACAAATTCTTTATTGTTTGCACAATTCCGTGTGGCACTGTTCGCAACTTGATTTAAGCCACAACAATTTGCTTTATTTGTTATTCTTCTTTACACTCTTCCGCGTACACACTAATAATTGTTCGTTAGATCTTTACAATGGAGATCTTCAAACCACGATTATTCTCTTCACACGCAACGCTTCTTCACACAAGACTGACTGAATTTTTACTGATCCCGTTGCCTGCTCTGACTTGCTCTTTATATCGCTGGGTAGACAGTCTGATGAATGCTTTTGAAGGAGAATGACTTTGCCTTCGCGAAATCTCTATAAATGTAAAAATGTTGCTTACGTTATTGTTGTTTGTGTATTTTGTTTACGCCTGTCCTTGCAGTGTTGTTGTTGCCCGTTTGTTTACTTGTTTATCCCTTTTTTATACTGATGTTGTTGCTATATTTTTGTTTATTCGTTGATCATGTAAACAAGTCCACTGTTTTTGTTTTTGTAGCTTTTGTTTATTATTTTAATGTTAAACGATAACACCATTTCCATTTACGTAACAATATTAATTTTTTCGAAAAAGGTCGCCGTAGTCTCAGACGTCCCGATATCTCCAGTGGCTCAGACATCTCGAATAAAACAAAATTTAAAAAAATATTTTCTTGCGCGAATTACTCTCACCAGCCTGTGACAAATCCTCTGAGAGTAAAATAAAATTGCCCTGAGAATTTAATCAAATCTTTTGTTTGGCGTTGACATTAAGGTCCCGGCACTCATTGATAAAATGACACACAACATGAATGGCTTGAGAAGGTTTTAAACCTGACTAAAGAGTTGTAATGAAATTGGTATGATTAGGTCAGATTGCGAAAAAAAATTTATTCTATATAGTTTCAGTAACGCTAGGTAAACAAAAAAAAAAAAAAAAACAATAGATAAACAGCAAGATAAGGAATATATATAAACAAAGGAAATTAAAAACTAGAGGAAAAGAAAAGAAATAATAAAATTCTAGGATAAAAATCGTAACATAAGTTAATTTTTCGAGGCCTTTGAAGACAACCCCTTCAAGTATCGTAAGTCAGCCTGACAAGGCCGAGACATAGAATTTGATTAGCAGTCTTAGGTTCCTTCAGATTTCTGAAAACCCATTTTCAAGGACAAATACGACTCACACACATATGATCTCTGGGGACAACCAAAACGGTTTGATATGCATAACTGTAAACTTTGTTCGATGGCTAGTATATCAGTCTCAATAAGCCAACACACTACCTACTAGACTACTAGACATAAGTAAAGAACCTACCCTTGACACACTTTTCTGGATTAATTTTTAAAATTCCAGTATTAAAAATTTCGACTCACAGGATATGATCTCTGGGGACAGCTAAAACGGTTTGATATAAGCAGAGCTGGAAACTTTGTTCAATGGCTAGTATATCAGTCTGTAATTATACTCTCGCCTAATAAGCCAACACATTACCTACTAGACTACAAGACATAAGTAAAGAACCTACTACCCTTCATACACTTTTCTGGATTAATTTTTAAAATTCCAGAATTCAACATTTAATACTTAAAACTCTGCCCTCGTTATAATATTTTCGTATTTAGTATTCATCTTAAAACATTACTGCTTTAAGCGCGTTAAATAATGATTCTTTATTATGGTTTGTTTATTTGTTTGTTTCAAGTCTCTAGTGTATAACGATTACTGATTATTTACTTGAAACATTATTTTTATTTCAAAACCGCCATTAAAACGTTTCATTATAACAGCCTTGAGTAACGCACAAATAAAGAATCAGAATGAATAGGCCATGTCCTTTAATTATATTGTAGTTCATTTGATTTATTTTTTAAAGCAAGCTTTCATCATGCCTCCCTACGTAGGGTATGGCAAGGGAAGTGAATAGAGGCACAGCATAAGGTGGTGTTTTCTACCCCTTTCGTAATGGATAACCTGTTACAAGGCATGTTTATAAAATATTTAGTTATGCGGATGATATGGCTATTATGGTATCAAGTTTTAATCCGCAAACTCACTCTTTCAGATGGAACCAGGCACTGAAGCTTACAGCTGAATGTTATTCATTGTGTGGTAGAAAACATTCATTGTGTGGCAAAACAGAATTGATTACGATTTTGCACTAACCGACCTTTGACGTTGTTCAACTTTACTTAACCAAGAGCTTTAAATATCTGGAGGTCATTCTTAAGCCCAAGTTCTCATAGAAGGAGAACATTATCGACAGGGCTAAGAAAGTGACAATAGCAGTTTAAACCCGCAAAAGGATCATAGGCAAGATCTGGATTCTCAGACCGACCATTACGTATAGACTGTATGTTCTGTGGTGTACATGTCTTACCTAATTGGTCATTACAACCCTTCAGTCAGGATTACGATCTAGTTTCTCACACCACTTATGTTGTGTGTGTTAATTTTATACATGAGTGGTGGGACCTACAGTTTAAAGTCGACTCCGAACGACAGATTTTGGAGAAACTTTTCATGGCAATTTTATTTACTCTCAGAGTTTTTGCCAGAAATCTGCTGAGAAGAAGTCGCCGAAGAAATACTTTTTGTAATTTGGTTTGATGTTTGGCCTGGGGCTCGAACCCTGGCTTTACGTCTAATAAGCCAACACACTACCTACTAGACTACGGCGACTTCAACGTCCGCAATGTCTGTATATGTCTGCTGTGCAAAAACAATACCATAGGACACAGGCTGTTCTGATCACCAGTGCTATATTCCCCTGTATATCTGCAATTAAGTCAGAATGCTAAGTTTGTGGCAGTAAGACTCAATGCAGTCAAATCCTGACCTAAATTGTGTTCCAGCCATGCTGCTATTCTTGGAAGATATACACACATCATGGTCGATTATATTATTCCTTACAACTTTCGGAATAGACAATTCGATGTTAAAATTCCGACTAGGGAATTTTGGTCTGAGTAACAGAAGGTTCTTAATGGGAACCTTGCAGTTTACACTGATTGGCTGAAAGATGAGTGACAGTCTGAGATGTGGTAAAGTTGTTAAGACTTCTGATATTAAACTCTTTTGTAGATTATCCGAACTCTGCAGTCTTTTCCAAACGGAGCGACGGGATTTGCCCTGAGAAAATATCGATTTACTGAGACAGCCAGGCTGCAACTAAGTCTCTGACGAACGTAGTGTCAACGTACGTCATTAAAAAGTTGCTCTTATATGTGCTTCACGACATAGGTATGTAGTTGGAAGTTGCATTGCTGATACGAAGCTTACAATCTCCGACATGTTACAGGGCATAGTTATTTCAATTGCTGAGTTAGCTTGAATATTTACCACACATATTATAAAGAAGTTCAATCTCATAGAAGTGCTATATTGATAGACAGTTCTGGACACGTATGGATAAAAAGAGGACTGAGTCACTTGTGTCCTGTAAACGAATAAGTTAATGCCCTGCTATTGCCAAATAGAGACGGCGGTTTCTGATCTCTCACTTTCTAACGTCTCTGATCGAGCTCTCTAAATAAAAATTGCTGTTGTACTTACATACATAATTGGTCATTACAACCTTCAGTTAGGATTATGAACCTAGTTTCTCACACCGCTTATGTTGTGTGTGTTAATTTTATACATGAGTGGCGGGATCTACTGTTTAAAGTCGACTCCGAATAACAGATTTTTGAGAAACTTTTCATGGCAGGTTTATTTACTCTTAGAGTTTTTGCCAGAAATCTGCTGAGAGGAAGACTCCGAAGAAATATTTTTTTATATTTTCGTTTTGATGTCTGACCTGGAGTTTGAACCATGGACTTACGTATAATAAGCGAACACTCTACTTACTAGACTATGGCGAATTCATTGCTGCAATAGCAATATTTATATTGGGCTGGGATTGATTTTCTGTAGGAAGCATTTGAACTCAGGACAGAATTGATGTGGTATCACAATGCTGAATTAAGTGGCACCTTTTCGTTAAAGGAGTCCGCCACCTTACCCAACCTAAAGACAATTTTTAGCTTGTTTTATTGTGGTAATCTTAGATTAATTAAACACATTGTAAATAGGTAGGCTATTATGGGTAATGAAGGGTATTATTCGACCAAAAATTACTTTTTATAACCCACCCATTAGAATTACGATATTAAAATAAACAAGAATTAAAACAATGCTTGATTGTTTGCCTTCTTTTATTTTCTGTTAATTCCACCTTTTTTTTGAATTTATGATAATGAAAAAAGGATTTTAAAATGTAAAATAAAAAAAAACATTTTATTACACTACAAAACAGCCCAAATAAGATTACACAAGCAAAACAAATAATAAAATCTTGGTAAAGCAAATGCCAAAATACCTCTGCGTAGTTCTACAGAAAATCTTGTAGTCTTTTTAAAATTATTTTTTGTTTCTTATTTTCTTTTTTGGTTTGCCGTTGTATTTACAACCTTTTTTTGTTTCTATTATTACTAATGCTTTGTAATGTAAAGTTCATTAATTTTGTTTACATTTTCCTCCGACGTTTTCAATGATGGTGCGGCCGCAGTGGTTTTAACTGAAAAAAAGTGAAACTAATAAACTTATTAACGTATCTCAAAATTTCAATGTTTTATTTTATTCATTCGTTTTAGATGAATTCTATAGTATACTTTCCTTGTTTTCTAACGTCAGTATGCTATTCGAAAAATAGTTCATTGCATGGCCATAACAATTGGCCATTACAACCCTTCAGTCAGGATTACGGCCTAGCTTCTTCCACCACTCATGTTGTGTATGTTAATTTTATACATGAGTGGCGGGGCCTATAGTTTAAAGTCGACTCCGAATGACAGATTTTTGAGAAATTTTTCATGGCAATTTTATTTACTCTCAGAGTTTTTGCCAGAAATTTGCTGAGAGGAAGTCGCCTAAGAAATATTTTTTTTCATATTTCGTTTTGATGTCTGACCTGGGGTTTGAACCGTGGCTTTGAGTCTAATAAGCTAACACACTACCTACTAGACTACGGCGACTTCTAATTGCATTACCAGTGTAAATAATAGAATTATTAATAATGTTGAACGATTTGCTATTGATTTGCTTAAGAGAATATGAACAAGTGGCTAACTATGGCTACATGATAGCCCATATGCACCGAAGATTAAAGAGCGAATACGAAAATTCGAAATTTTCTAATCCAATCATAGCACGTTACATACATACATAATTGGTCATTATAACCCTTTAGTCAGAATTACGATTTAGCTTCTCACACTACTAATGTTGTGTGTGTTAATTTTGCCCATAAGTGGCAGATTTTTGAGACTCTTTTCATAGCAATTTGTTTACTCTCAGAGTATATTTCTTTTAGCAATTTATAACATGGGAGTTATATTGTAGGCCTTTTTGAGATCTCACTTATGGGTCCCAATGTATGTGCTATTCATGCAAATTATCTCCTCATACTGATGTCATACTGCATAAGTCTATGGTCTTAGTATAAAGCAGTTCAAGTCACCGTAGTCTAGTATGTAATGTGTTGGGCTCGTGGTTTAAGCAAAATGAAATATGGAAAAATCTCTGAGAGTAAATAACATTGAACTCTCTTAATTAGTCCTTACAAACCCTTATATGCTCTTTTATTGATATATGCACTTTTATTGAGTCAATATTCGGTTAATTGAGTACAATGTTTTGTTCAGGCATAATAATATACCCAGTTCATTTGACAGCTGGTAAACAAAACAGCTGGTTGTTTCAACAAAATTGTTTTTATTTATTTTTTTTTTGTTTGTCTTTTTTGACATTTAAGATGTCAAATATCAACAGAAAGCATTCGATTAATTGTTACATGATCACTAAACATATTTATGACAGTGCTACATTTTAAGTTTTATTCAATATCATAACAATTTGCGTATTTATTGCGCAATTATTAATTGAAACTTTATATGAAATATTGAGCTCAGTAATGGCTTTTATTGCGATTTACGCAATACAGGTGCATTTTTGAACACCATATTAGTCAGCATTACCAAATAGTTTCCTCTCAGCAGATTTCTGGCAAAAACTCTGAGAGTAAATAAAATTACCATGAAAAGTTTCTCAAAAATCTGTCACTCCGAGTCGACTTTAAACTGTAGGTCCCGCCACTCATGTATAAAATTAACACATACAACATGAGTGGTGTGAGAAGCTAGGCCGTAATCCTGAGTGAAGGGTTGTACTGGCCAATCATGTATGAATGTATGTATGTTAGCCTATGATGTCAAACCTCTGCTTAAGCGAATGTTGGCGTTTTAAAAATTTAAAATTCGTTTACTTTCACAAAATTGTACACCACTGTGCTAACCATCCACTTTCTTTTAAAATTTTTAAAAGTTTCTCTTGAATTCCACGGATTTAAAAATGCCCTACAAAATGTTAAGCAGGAATAAATAAAGAAAACGAAATAAATAAATAAAGGTGCAAAAAATAAAATAAAAACAGACAGAAAATATTTACAAATCCACAAAATTAGTTCTGCTTTTGGTTTTTGCAATATAATGATGGTATTTTAGTACAACACAATCAAAAAAAAGAAAAAACGTTAACAGCAAACATGGGAGTATTTTTCCAAACATCAATAATGGTCAGCAATTTGAGTTACATGGTTGGCGTTTAATCAGAAACAGATAGAACGAGAAGAAAAAATGCAAAAAAAAAGAAATAAATGCATCACCGTCAATATTTTTCCCATATGGTATTGATGATTTTCTTAAAAATTCACCCCCCTATTCATTTATTTGTGAAATATTGCAATCATTAAAGACAGCTTTAAGTTTTCCTCACTTTTTAGTAATTTTTTATAATGCTCTTGGTTTTTTTTTGCCTACGCCTGGTAATTTATGTCTTTGTATTTCTTTTTATTATAGACGTTACTGATGTGCAGCCATTTTATCTTACCCTGCCTTCAAGTGGTCTTGTTATTTATGGCATCTCAATAGCCGCCTCATGGATGGTATGAGGGAGCTCAGTTGTATTGATAGTTGTATACGTGAAAAACCGGGATTGTTCACATAGGGTGTTAAAGAAAACAACAGTAAACTAGTAAAGAGTGCATACTAAAAAATTAACATACAATATAACTTCAATTGTAATTAAAATACTTAATTAATTGTTTTGTTTATTTACTAAGTAGAATACAATTGAAAATTACATATATTAATTATTACTGGCTAAGTAACAGATACCTTATGCTCGGTGTAGTGTAACAGACAAGAGTCTCTGGTGGGAGATGAACCCACTGCCCTCACATTAATAGCCTAGCACACTACCTACTAGACAACTAGGATATCTTAATTAAAAAATAATTATTAACCATTAGTTCGGTTTTGTTAATCAGCCTCTCTGCCTTATTAAACACGTGTAAAGTTCAATTTTTATTACAAAATTATGTCTTTTGAAACTGAAATCTAAAATCTTTACTATTAACTCTGATAATTATGCTAATGAATATCTAAAGGGCGGGCCATTTAAAAGTTTAAATTTAAAAATGCGGTTTGAAATTTTGCCAAATTTATTTTTTTGTTGTGAAGTACAATTATTCCGATTAGAAATGGAACATTATTTCATTGATATGACTGTCGCGGCTGGCCTCACAATACTCATTCAATCGGACCAATTTTCGGCAATTTCATCACAAATGTTGGCCTTCAAATGCTCAATTGTCTGTGATTTGTAGGCATAACACTTTGCTTTAACTGCGCCTCACAGAGATTTGTCCACCGACGTCAAATCGCAGTATATATGTCAAAAATTGTGGCAAGTTGACCATACTGTTGAAACCTAACATCATTCACATCAATATCACGTCAGCATTAGACAGAGCTGTTAAACTGAAAGTGTGACCTTTGTAAATAAAGCTGATAGCGCAGTGTATCAGGTAACAGTGTGTTGTAAAATAATTTAATTAAATGGTAAAAAAATGTTGTCAAATTTATTTTTTTGTTGTAAAGATGTGGACGATACAGGCCATGATATAGAACCCACTAAAATGTAGCCTATAATTGTGGTTTTTGTATTTACTTTTAGGTTGGGATATCTCGAAAAATTTTAAATTTTTAAAAATCCCTTAGAATTGCTTGGAAATGTTTATTTCGAAATTAATGGGGTATACTTTATATTTAATTGAATTTCAAATATATTAGTCATACGCATCATATTACATGTACTAGAATAGTTACTCTGAAAAGTATGCAATAAAAAATCTTTAATATTGTCATGTATGAATCTAATGGAATTAAATATCACTCATAAGTCGCATATGTTCTTGGTATTATGAATTTTACAAATTAAATATGAACATAATGTGATTAAATATAATGGGTGTGGGGGCCATCTAAAAGTTTAAATTTAAATATGCAATAAAACAAAAATGGTTGGGAATTTTATCAAATTTACTTTTTTTTGTGAAGTACAATTGTTCCGGTTAGAAACGAAATATTATTTCATATATAGCGCTGCCGCCGCTAGCCTCACAGTGCCTTATTCGATCGGGCCAATTTTCAGGCATTTTTTCGAATGTGTGTGGTCGTATCTCGTCAATGGCATCACGAATATTGGCCTTCAAATGCTCAAGTGCGTCTGGTTTGTCGGCATATCAATTTTCTTTAACGGCGCCCTACAGAAAATAGTCCAATTGTGTCAAATTGCAGCATCTTGGCAGCCAATTGACATCACCATTTCGGCTAATTAAACGGCCAGAATCCGTTATCATCGTGCGATATATGTGACCATCGTCCGTAATGGTTGCACCGTCATCATTTTTAAAGAAATATGGGCCAATGATGCGCCTGTTCCACAAGCCGCTTTAAACAGTCACTCCTAATGGATGCATTGGCTTCTGTAAGAGCACGTATGGGTTTTCTGAGCCGCAAATACGGCAATTTTGTTTATTAACATAACCACCGAGATTAAAATGGAAGCTAATTTTTGACGAAAAGATGATTTTTTTTTGCAAAATCTTCGTACAATTTCTCGTTGGCCCTTCTAGCGAAGCAAAAACAAAGCGGATGGTCATGCAGCTTCAACTCTTGAAACAATTGAACTTTGTAAAGCGGCACACCGTGATTTTTTCGCTAAATTTGACGTAAACTGGTGCAGAAATGTTCAATGCTTAAGACCGATGACGAGTTGTTGTTGACAGATTCTCACTCAAACTCTCTTTCACAGCTTCGATATTTTCGGGTGTATGCACTGTAAAAGAAGTCGCCGTGGTCTAATAGGTAGTGTGTTGGCTTATTGGATAAAAAGCCAGGGTTCGAGACCCAGTCCAGACATCAAAATAAAATACAAAAAGTATTTTTTCGGCGTCTTCCTCTCAGCAGATTTCTGGCAAAAACTCTGATAGTAAATGAACTTGCCATGAAAAGTTTCTCAAAAATCTGTCTTTCGGAGTCGACTTTAAACTGTAGGTCCCGCCACTCATGTATACAATTAACACACACAACATAAGTGGTGTGAGAAACTAGGTCGTAATCCTGACTGAAGGGTTGTAATGACCAATTATGTATGTATGCACTGTACAATAACACTCCCATAAAACCAGTTTCAGGAACTTCAGCAATAAACTTGTGTACACTGTTGGTCCTTCTTTGCGACCAAATTTTGTATGACACTTTCGTGCAATTTCCGATCAATTGTCTTTGTTTTGGAAATAAATTTCCAATAAGTCCCAACGTTACTCAAGCGGTGGAGATAAAATACTGAATTTTGTGACAGAATAGAATATTATAAGTATTGCCAGATTTGAAATAGCGGATGGTTCAAATTTAAACCGGTAGATGGCCACAAGTGTACTCTTTTTTCGCAGGCCTTGCATTATAGGAAAAAATCCAACCTATTTCCTTGCTGTCAGTGGAAAAGTTATTCGAAAAACTAAAAGATTAGTTTCCCACACCACTTATTTCGTGTGTTAAATTTATACAAGAGTGGCGGGACCTCCAATTCAAAGTCGACTCCGAATGAAAAATTTTTGAGACACTTTTCATTGCGATTTTATTTATTCTCAGAATTTTTGGCAGAAAACTGCTGAGAGGTAGCTCCGAAGACATATTTTTCCATCTTCTATTTTGTTGGAGATAACGATGCCTGTACCATGGCATCACGTCTAATAAGTCAACACACTACTTACTTCAGAACGGCGCCCATCCACAGAAGATCCAAGTCTTTATAAACGAACGTTCTAGCAGAATTTGATCGCCTTCGGACTATAATTTTTGCACATTAGCAAGCTTTTACGAAGGAAAACTTTAAAATACAGAACATTTCTTATTAATAACTGGAGTGAACCAGAGATCAGCAATGAGTATTCAAAAAGATGAGTAGATTCGAATCATACTTATAATTTCTGATACTTACATGCGTTAATATTTATTTTAATATTATATTCATACTACTCATATTTAAAGTACTCATAATTAACAATACGTATGATGATGTTGATTTCGACCCTCCATGACTCAACATTTACAGGAATCACAAAATAAATATGATTCGCATACGAAGACTACAATACTCATTAGAAGGTTGTGTGTTTGCTTTGCTTGCTGTCTTTGTCTTTTTCTTTCGTCTTTTTTTTTTTAATGCTACAACTAAGACTGTATATTTTGATGAATGATTCGAATCACTTGAATAATTTATGAGTATTATGAGTATTTTTCTAAATTTATAAATCTAAATGAGTAGGCGTATGAATCAAACATATTTCGAATGTTATGAGTATGATGTCAACGTTGTACTCATACTCATTGCAACCAGTACTTATAAAACAATGTTGTAGTGAGTACGAAGGAATCAGAGTAGTAAAATTCAATATTGTTGACTCACTTATACTCAAAATTTCATGAGTACTTCTTATTAGTAGCGAAAAAACTATTCATTGCTGATTTTTGGTACGTATACTTGAATAATACCCGGACATACGTTGACAGAATTGTTATTTCTTATAATGCGCGATGCAGATAAGTAAAGCCGTTGAAAGAATGAATGTAAATGCCATTTTTGTGGCTTACAGCTCTTAGCTTTTATGAAAAACAATAACTGGTAATGTCAAAGACTATGTATTTTTCATTTATATTTACAAACCTGTATATGCTGTTATCCCCTGTTTGCTTCCTTTTGTTAAGATATGATTTTCTCTCTCTCTTTTATTTGTTGTTTTTCAATATTTGTCGTTATTGTTATTGTTATTGTTAAAAAATAACTTACCGTTAAAAATTCCATTACTTGATTGGCATCACATTCGTTTTTAAGAACTGTAAACATATGGTGTTTATCATCATCATTATCATCATCATCATTATTATCATTATAATTGTTATTATTTTTCTTTTCTCTTATTTGTTATCTGTTGTCTGTGTGTTTATGTACCCTACATACAGCTATTTATCAGTATCGGTATTTGCATCTACAAAAAATAACAAGAAAGAAAAAAGATGAAATAAATCATTAAGAAAAGAAAGAAAAAATTGATTGTAAATAAGTGTGAATACACCTGTAGACATATATATACTGAATATATGAAGCAAACACTCTGTTTCTTCACATTTAAAAAGAACTACAAACAATAGGGGGATAATAAATTAATATTCACTCAGGAGTAGTTCTGTTAAGGACTAAATGAAACTCAATTGAAGAGGATACAATGAAAACAGGTTCTTTGCCATAATTTACTTGCTTCTACCCTGTGTTAAACTAGGAAGATATGTTATGGGAAAGAAGAAAGAGAGAACAGATAGTGTTTGTGGACATTTCAGAATCTATTTTTATAAAAAGTGAAGAAAGGTCTCTTCAGAAAAGGGGTTATTTGGCCAATCAACTAGAAGCGGTTGTGTTCTGCGAGAAAGACATGTGTAGCATAAGAATGTATGATTTTCGGGAACAAGTCCATTATTTTCACTAAAGTAAGATCTGTGGAAGTAGCCGTAGTGTAGTAGGTAGTGTGTTGACTTATTAATTGTGGGACCACTTTTCACACCCCAAGTCTTTATTTTTTCAACGACTTATTTTCTGCAGATTTCTGGCAAAACTCTAAGATTAAACAAGATTGCCAAGAAAAGTTTACTCAAAAATCTGTCGTTCGGAGTCTGTAAGTCCTGCCATGAAAAGTTTCTCAAAAATCTGTCGTTCGGAGTCGACTTTAAACTGTAGGTCTCGCCACTCATGTATAAAATTAGCACACACAACGGGCACGTGAATTTTAAGCAAAAATTGTGAATTCCTTTTCCCACACCTACCTTAATGCTGATGGGACAGAATATAATTTTCCACGTCAGCGTGCAATAATATATATAGTCTTTCTTAAAAAAGAAGACAACGAATATTATTTTGTTTTTGTTTGTTTTTTTTTTGTATCGTTATCAACATTTATGTTGTTTACAGGCTATTTTATTCATCTTTTGAAGGTTATTATCTGTTTTATGGCTTTTTTTCGTTTTTCTTTTTGGTACACTTTTTCTTGTTGTCAAAATGTCCTTTTCATTTTCGATTTTAAATTAACGTTTATTGTTTATACGTATTTGTGTATGTATGAATACACCGTCATATGAATGTATATGTTTACTAATGATAATATAACTTTTCTTATAACGATATACTTCTGTTGTGTGTGTGTGTGTGTGTGTGACCATCATACATAAATAATAATCAACATCGTTATCGTCATCATCATCAGCGGCATTTACGACAAATTGGTTTTAAGGCCATTAACGGCTATATGTGACGAAATTTTCTAAAATTTAATTATGTTATGCCATTTCCATTGCGTTTTGCTTTGCAGGCCATTAAATTATTTCATATATGCGAGTGAGTGTGTAAGTTTTTTTTGTGTTTTTTTTTTAGATGTGAAACATCTGAATTTTTGCATAAAATGTTTAATGTCTTGAACATAAAATGCAAAAACAAAAAAAAAAGAAGAAAAATTTCAATTTGAATAAAAAGTTTGCAAATTATCTTACGTTAGCACGAGCAAGAGCAGAAGCATCTTCGATTTCATTAATAAATTATCATTTCATTTATTTAAATTTTAATTTTCGTGGAAAAGATAAAGAGGTTTTGTTGTGTTCCTTTATGCATTAATAATTAAATTTTTGTCTTATGAATATTAAATGGAATTTCTAATTAAAACATGCATACGGAATACAATAGAACAATGTCTCTTTTTTAATTTCATAATGATCAGAAAAAGACAATCCCTCATTGACAGAAGCTATGTGGTATTAAATAGTGAAATTAAGGTTAAGATATTAAAAATAAAATCTTCATCTCAATGTAATGGTTTCTCAAAAACGATTCATTAATTATTTGTTGGTTTGTTTCAGTAACAAATAGAAATCCTGCAAAGTTAAAAATTTTTACAAATAAATACTGGAAATTATGAGATGAAAATCGTCGAATTTTGATTGGCCAAACTCATTTGAATTTTTCTTGAAACAAAAGACAGTTGCGTAATGCAAAAAAAACTTGACTGAATGAGCTTCCATGTGTGTTTGGGTAATAAAACTTTACGAATTAATGGCGTTAATAAACTTAATTAGTTCACCAGACCATTCAAGATTTTTATACCTACCACCATATCAAGTAGTCTTGTATGGGTACCAATTATGCTTTGCAGTCTTTATGTTTATGTTTTTACGCCTTTTTAACTTCGGCCCTTTTTTTGGACATTTTCCGTTACCCACGTTATTTAAATAATTTTTATCGTAGTACTAGCTGTACTCTGCGCGTGTTGCTGCGCCACCAGCTAAAATAAATTTGAAGGAAAGACATTACACAAATGTCCAATTAATTTCGAATCTTTCGAATCATTTTATTGATTTTGTTTCCCGTTGTCCTGATGAATCAGATGAACGGGCCTGAGTAGTACGCATTCGATCAGTTTCTAATCTCACTTCTCTTTGTTCAAGTGGTTCAAGCGGCATATACTCGACGATTTTCCAATCTCAATGCTCTTTTCTTCCGTGCTTGAGGTGTAGGTCGACCAATTGCTTGTCATTCATTTTGAATAATTTTCAGTGACGCCATCCATCGGAAATTAATCGCACCAACCTCCGTCGACTCATGCGCAACAACTTTCTTAAAGAATGAACAGTTTACGATTTAAATGATTTTAAGTAATTTTCAATGGCGCCGCCTATCGGAAATCGGTCATACCAACTTAGAAACCTTCTCCGGCTTACGCGCAACAACTTTTCTAAAGATCATAACATGATCAAATGCATAGTTTACGATTCTATAAGGTACATACAAACAAACATTCATTTATATATATATATATAGACTATGGGAAGTGACATGCCCACTACAGCCAATCCGCTCATTTTGTTCATATATACGTCAAAGTCGTCCATACAAAATTTGAGGACTCTAGCTGTTTCAGTTTATGAGATATGCGACATTAAATATTTGAAATTTTAAAACAAAAAGTAGCCTATAACTCCTTCCAGACATACAGGAAGATACTGTAAAAAATTTAAAGAAAATCGGTTTAGCCGTTTAGTCGTCTATAAACTTCAAACATACAAACATACAAACAAACACACATTCATTTTTATATTTATATATAGATAACATTGACACACAACAGGTTTAATTGGCATTAGCAGTGTTAATGCATAATCAGTTATGCATTATTTCCATCTCAATGTGCATTTGATTTAACATTGTTCAGTTTGTCATCTATTCAGTCTGTTTTGCCAAATCACCATGGTCGACAATAGACAACAATTCGCTAAATAGAGGAAACTGAGTAGATGGTAACGGACCCTAATTTTCATTGTAAAACCATTCGGTGAGGCCCATTTCTTGATGAATGGGTAAGTAAACAAACAAAACTGTACAATTTGATACGATATGAATCCACATGAAATTCAACAGCGTTCAAATATACCGAAATAGGCATTGATTGGTATTGATTTTGGACTGACGGAAACATTGGTTCATATTTATTTGAGAACGAAGTTGGCCAGTCCATCCCTGTTAATGGCGAGCATGATAGTCAACTTTCTGTGGATTTAAATGAATGATCTTATGCTTAGGCTTATGTCATATTGAACATTCTGCACGCGTAATTTAAGGGCATGATCAGCTCACATGGATGTGATGTGAACTGACAACCGATATTGTGTGATTTGACTCCTGAGAATTTTCATGTGGGGTTTTTTTAAGTCGCAGTTGTATGTTAATAAGATAAGCTTGTACATACATAGTTGGTTATTATAACCCTCAGTCAGAATTACAACCTAGCTTCTCACAATACTTATCTTCTGTTTGTTAATTTCATACATGAGTTTTCATATACATTTTGTTTTATTTCAACTTAAAGATAGGAAGCGTTTAAAAAGGCCCTACACTTATATGGTACATGCACAATTTTTCAATTAGTTCAATCAGTTTTAGCAAAAGGTTGTTAACATTTGATAACCAATAGCTTTTAACTAGCATTAATGTATGAATGTAGATACTGTTGTTTTTTAATTTTAAATTACATTAGTGAGCTTTTAATGCAAATTAACACTTTCATCTCTCTAAGCTTTAAGAAATCATGGCGTATAGTTGTTAAATATTTTACATGTAATACATTCATATCACTCATACGTCCAACATAACGCTGGCTTTACATGAGCCAATTAAATAATGTACCTTAGAATGCTCCAATGTTTTTTAACCCATACGATAGTCTGACTAAACTACATTATACTTTACATATGTACTATGTAAGCATTCAAAAATATATCTTCGAATTCTCGGGTATTGGATTGGAGTACAGACGTTTTTCTACGGCATAAAATAACTGCAGATATAAAAGGCGTTTAGGCAAGAACCCAATGGCCTTAGAATATTTTTATCCATGCAAAGCTAGTCGTTTAACACAACCTATCCAAACTTAACACTTACAGTCATGGACAAAAGTCTGAGTACCATCAACATATCTTTTACGTTTAGAGTGGCATAGGTTTTCTTCAAAATCATTTAAATAAAACAAATGCTTTGACAGAAATATACATACGAGGCGTGATCAAAAATTTTTTTCTTTTATCTCCCCAGTCGTAGCAAAACGCTTTCCTTTCATCGGTCTCTTCACTTTTGGGAAGAGGAAAAAGTCAGCGGGGGCCAAGTCCGGTGAATACGGTGGTTGAAGCATGATTACGGTTTTGTTTTTGGCCAAAAACTCACGCATAAGCATCGATATTTGAGCTGGTGCGTTATCAAGGTGCAAAATACATGATTGGTTTTTCCACAATTCTGTGCGTTTCTAACGAATTGCTTCGCCTAATCGGCGCATAATTTCAAGGTAGTATTCCTTATTGACCGTACGACCTTGTGGCAAGAATTCATGATGCACCACTCCATTGCAATAAAAGAAAACAGTGAGCAAAACCTTCACATTTGACCGAACTTGGCGTGCTTTTTTCGGTCTTGACTCGTCTGGACGCTTCCATTGGGATGATTGGGCTTTGGTTTCAATGTCATAGCTATACACCCGTGATTCGTCACTAGTTATGACCTTTTTGAGCAAATCTGGATCGTCGTTGACGACGTGTAACATTTCCAATAACATTTCGCAATTTTCGTTTCATGCCTAAAACATCCGTAAAAATTGCTTGGCATGCACTGAACGATATGCCAACATCATCAGCAACCTCTCTAATAGTGATTCGACGATTATCCAAAATCATTATCTTCACTGCTTCAATGTTTTCATCGGTTGTTGACGTGCTCTGGCGACCAGGACGAGCATCGTCGTTGACATCTTCTCGGCCTTCCTTAAACCGGTTATACTAAAATTGAACTTGTGTTCTGCTCATAGTATGCTCGCCAAACGCCACAGTCAACATTTCAGATGTCCTTGCACCATTAATTTCATTTTTTACACAAAACTTAATACAGTTTTTTGATCCATTTTTGCGAATAGTAAAAAATCGAAGAGCACACCAAAACACGACTAACCTTTTTATCTGTCAAAAACTCACGAAATTTGAAAATAACGGTTATTTTTTGATAAGTTTTTAAGTTTTTAATTGCAAATAGTGCGATAATAATATTGATTATGGTTTCAAGAAAAGAAATATCAACATTTAAAATATGGTTGATAAATTAAGAAATAAATCGGTCTAAAGTGTAAACTAATATAAAAAATTAAAATAACAATGATGCTGTCAAAAATAAACATCATAAAAGAGGCTAAAGTGAGCTTGTTGGTAGAAAAGTCAGATTTATTCATTAGGAAGTGCGGAAAAACTTAACACATACCTTAAAGTTAGCTGAAAATGATCAAATAATTCAAAAATGAATGTAAAGCAACTAGCGTTTCCAATCATTGCTTTGGCTTAACGACAAAAAAGTACACTTTGATGTGGATGGTGGTTAATTAAAACGAAATGAACAAAAAAATCAGAATATGTTGGCGTACAAAATGCCACAATACGAAGAAAATTGCCGCAAAAAACACACAAAGAAAGAAAGAAAGAAAGACAGAAAGAAAACGCTGTATAAGAAACTGTACATTGCATAGTTAATTCATTACAGTCGTATGGCGCTAATTACATGCACTATTATCTACACGGTGTTAAATTTTAATAGTTTTCCATACACAGGGTCATGTTCGACAGAACCCCTCTGTTGTGTCAACAGCAATTTGGGAAATGTTTGAGTATGTCTAACTCCCACTTGCATGAGTGTCTTCGATGTCATGTAAATGCACACGAAGTTCACGTAGAACATTACAAAAACAAAAAGGGAAAAAATATTGTTGCCTTTTCAACAGTGACTGTAGAAGAGATATAAAACCTTATTTCTGTAAAATAATTATTCACCACACACGAATATGTATGTATGGTATATACGATATGTATATGTGTAAAGTCCAGTACAATTTAGATCCAAGATTAAATCTTATGACGTCACTGAACACATTTTTACAATAATTGCTGCACTTATTTGAATTGATATTATTACAATGACGTTATAATTTCATAAAATGAAAGAGAATAGATAGGATAGGAGTGAGTGAAATCTTTCTGGAAAGCAAGGCTTATTAGAGCATATATAGCGGTGTAATAGAGACAGCTCTGATTATGTCAGAGGCATCTCTGAACGAAGCAAGGTTTTTTCCAACGTACTTTAAATACCTAATGGCCTAATGATCGAAGGTAAAAGGTTTTATATGGACATTTTTATATGTGACATAATTCTTCGAAATGTCGCTGTTATCAGGCCTCCTTTTAAGATTGACACAAAAATGATGTGAGGGTCGATCAGAGTCGCGGTAGATGTTAATCAGATATCAGATCCGAAGGTTGTACTCAAAAACTTTACATATTTGGGACTCAGAAATTCCTCATGTGCTCTTACAGAAGCCAATACACCCATTACGAGTGACTGTTTTGCGCGGCAGCGGAGGCATCATTGGCCCATATTTCTTTGAAAATGAGGACGGCACAACCATTACGGTCAATGGAGACACCTATCGCACCATGATAACCGATTTTTTTGTAGCCGCTCTTTATGGTATTGATGTGAACGATGTTTGGTTTCAACAGGAAGGTGCAACTTGCCACACATCGCATTCCACAATCGATTTATTGCGTCAAACGTTTGATGGCCGTCTAATTAGTCGAAATGGGGATGTCAATTGGTAGCCAAGAATCTTCGGTTTGACACCGTTGGACTACCGTCTGTGGGGCGCAGTTAAAGAAAAGTGTTATGCCGACAAACCAGGGCAATTTGAAGGTGAATATTCGCGATGACTTTGCCGAAATATGACCCCATATAACCGAAAAAGTTTACCAAATTGATTCTATCGAATAAGGTACTGTGAGGCCAACCGCGTCAGCCACATGAATGAAATAATATTCCGTTTCTAACTGGAGGAATTGTACTGCACGACAAAAAAATAAATTTGTCCAAATTGCATACCGTTTTTGTTTTATGGCACTTTTAAATGGCCCACCCTATACAAACGTTTCATTTACAAATTCCTCCGGGTAGTATGTGGAACAGAGATAAATACGGTAGATCGTACGAACGAACAACCAATAATAAGACAAATCGTTACAATGAAATGCGAATGGATAGGAAATACATTATGACAGCCAACTAACAGCATTGCTAGGATCGAAGGCCAAAACTTGTGATGCCATTCCATTGTCGAGATGCGATCCCATACACTCGAAAAAGTGCACGGAAATAGGTCCGATCGAATGAGATACTGCAGCCATATGAATGAAGTAAGTCGCCGTGGTCTAGTAGGAAGTGTGATGGCTTATTAGACGTGAGGCCTCGGTACAAATCCCAGGTCAGACATCAAAACGAAAATATGAAAAAAATAGTTCTTCGGCGAATTCCCCTCAGCAGATTTCTAGCAAAAACTATGAGAGTAAATTAAATAGCCATGAAAAGTTTCTCAAAGATAATCTGTCGTTCGGTATCAACTTTAAACTTTAAACAGCCACTCATGTATAAAATTAACACATACAACATTAGTGGTGTGAGAAGCTAGGTCGTAATCTTGACTAAAGGGTCGTAATGGCCAATTATATTATGTGTATGTGAATATTCCATTTCTAACCGGAACAATTTTTTTTTTATATTGTGAAGAGATTGTTTTATTGTTATTTATTTATTTATTTAATATTAATTATAGCACAACAAGATATTAATCTTATAAATGAGAGTGCTATGGGGGTTCACCAAAAATGTAATAAAAAATCATTGATAAAATGAGTAAGAAATATAAGGAATAATGTAGAATTAGAAATGAATTAGAACATGTTATACTATCAGAAAATATAGCAATCGAAGAAAAATTTAGGATAAAAAAGAAGATATAGTTAAAAAATATAGTAGGAAAAATACGAATAACAGTATGTACCAATATCAAGAAATACACATAAACAAAGAAATAGAAATAGAGAATCAATAAAAATTTAAAGACTAAAATAGGAAAATGAAAATTGGAAAAAAATCGCTAATTAAAAAAGAAAGTAAAAAATTGTATTGAATAAATTGTATAACTCCTTCTTGAACATAATTGCATTGCCTATGTTTTGAATATAATTAGGTAAAGTATTCCAAAGATTGATGGTGTATATAAAAAACTCGCGTTGAGAAAGAAGAGTCATATGTCTATGTTGGATAATTTTCATACCGCGGTTGGATCTAGCAAATGTAATTCTACTAAATAAGTATACTGGCTGCTTTAAAGTAACAATCTTATGGAAGAGAATAAGGCATTTAATATTTAAAAGAGTATCAAAATTAACTCCAAATATCTGGTAAGAAAATTGAGACATATGGTTTCGACGTCCCTTAATAAATACATATCTGGCTATATTATTATAAGCCAAATTGAGCTTCCACTTATCATCAGTATCACAGTTTGTGAAAATTTCAGAACCGTATAAGAGAACAGGAATCAAATAAGTTTTAGCCAGTTGCAAACGTATAGCAAAGGGAGTCGAATCTATAACAGCCCATAAATTTCTAAGCATACCATAAACTTTATCAACGATGACATTAATGTGGCTAGACTACGTTAGCCGACCATTAAAGATAATACCCAGATTGGATGCAGATTCAACAAAATCAATTTTATTCCCCCTGATAATAATATCTGGCACAACAAATGTTTTCCCAGTTCTGGAGAGTAGTAAACGTTTTGATTTAGCCCTGGCCCTAGCCCAGTCGTCAATTCTCTGTAAACCACAGTTGATGGTGTCTATACATAGATGGATATCCTCAATACGTGTGCTGAAAGTCATCAGTGTACATATGTACACTACAATTATCCAAAACATCAGGTAGGTCGTTAATGTGTATACAGAACAAAAGAGGCCCCAATATTAATCCCTGAGGATCCAACGTTTAGTGAATTCGAGATGTTACCATTTAGGTAAACTCGTTGTGATCTGTTCATAAGGTAAGAGTGTATAACACTGAAAGCTGAATTAGAAAAATGAAAGAAGCTCCTTCAATAATATTTTGCCTTGGTGTGATCCAAAAGAACTAAAAAGGCTATGTGATTTTCATCCAGTTTCAACCTAAGGTCAACCTAAGTCCTACTAACTACAATTGTACCACACAACAAAAGAATAAATTTGGCAGAAATTCAAACCGTTTTTATTTTATTCCATTTTTAAATTTAAACTTTTAAATGACCCACCCTTTATTTAATTTTTTATGTAAAAACGGTAAGATATTATCCAGCAACGCGGACTGGGTTACTTTAATTCTTAATATTAATTCATTTTGAGTAGATTGGCTGAGCTGCGTCTTTGTTTGAGTTTCCTTTACATTGTTTCCGTTGTATACAATGGTACTCCACATTTTTTTGAAGATTAGAGAACAAATGTTGTTGTTGTTTTTTATCTATTCGTACATTAACTTTTCTGACCATATCCTGTGAGTTGAAAATAAATGTCACGTAAATTGGTCAGAAGACTTTTTTAATAGAAAACTGAAAAATTGATTTCCTGTTGGAAGCATATTAAAGACGTCAGAGGTTAAGGATTTTTAGTCTTGAATAAAAAACAAAATTCACCAACAAATTAAAAGCCTGCAAACACGGTAAAATAAGCTCATTTAAATGTATTCAGAATTTAAAAAAGAAATTAATTTGTAAATAGCTTTTGGATTTCGGAATTAACATATTTACTTATAATTTATTCCAAACGCTGTGTGTCCTTCTATTGCCAGTTTCTGTTTTGATGGAAACAAATTGATGAAATGCTTCATAAATTTTATTGTTATTTATATTGTTTTATTATATTTTATCATTATGTCTCTCTTTTTTCTTTTTTTTTTTTTGGTTTTGGTAGAAGAAAAGCAGGAAATTAAATTTAAAACTTAATACGAATGATAAAACAAAAATATAATTCAAAGTAAAATATGATAAAAAAAACTAAAGCAATAAACGTGTAATGAATTCAAAATCTCAATCCTAAATCACAATCTGAAATATAAACGAAAATAAAAAGAAGAAGAATAAAAATAAAATTATTTTTACATACATACATACATAGTTGATCATTATTACCCTTCAGTTAGGATTACGACCTATGTAGCTTCTCACATCATATTGTGTGTGCTAATTTTATCCACGAGTGGTGGGACCTGCAGTTTAAAGTCGACTCCGAAAGACAGATTATTGAGAAATTTTCATAGAAATTTTATTTATTCTAAAATTTTTTGCCAGAAATCCGCTGAGAGGAAGTCGCCGTAGAAATATTTTTCTTAAACTTCGCTTTGTTGAAGATGGTTCATCTGGTGTTTGAACCGTGGTCTTACGTCTTGTAAGCCAACAAACTACCTACTAGAATACGGCGGCTTCCTAACTAATATGTGTTCCTATTAAGACAATGAGTTTAAATCACACTGGATGACCCAAAAAATATAAATTTTTGTTAAAAAAAACATATTTTTAATGCGGTGATTGCCTGAAACAGTATTCTTTATTCGAGGACGCCGTAGTCGAATACGTAGTACGTTGGCTTGATAGATGAGAGCACATGATTCAAGCCCTTGCACGGACATCTCGAACAAAAGCATTTTTCTTTCGGCATCCTCTTTTAAACAATGCTTTGGTAAAAACTCTGAGACTAAATAAAATTGCCGTGAAAAGCTTCTTAAAAATCTATCGTTCGGAGTTCTGTCACTCATGTATAAAATAAACACACACGACATTAATAGTTTGAAAAGCTGGATTGTAATACTGACCGAAGGGTTATAAATACTTTTACACTTTTACCTTTTTAAAAACGTTTAAAATATGAGTTCGTTGATTGCAAACAAAATAAAAATAAATTGGTGTTTAAGTTCAATTAAATTCTTTATTGTTCGGACTATTTTTGTGTGCCACTGTATGCCACTTGACGTGTCAAACAATAATTGCTTGTTCGCTATTCTTCTTTGCTTCGCGTACATACTAACAAATGTTCGATAGATCTTTACAACGGCGACTGTTTTCTTCACATGCAACGCGTCTTCACACAAGACTGACTGAATTCTTACTACTCGTTGCTTGCTTTGTCTTGTCTTTCTATATGCCCACGTAATCAGTCTGATAAAGGTTCTTGAAGTCGATCTCTCAGGTTTTCACCTTCTCGAAAATTCTATCGCGACTTCATTGTTGTTTGTGTATTTTGTTTACATTGCTTATTGTTGCGTTCACATCAGCCATGTGTGTTAATTTTATCCATGAGTGGCGGACCCTATAGTTTAAAGTTGACAGATTTTTGAGAAACTTTTCATGGCGGTATTATTGACTCCCAGAATTTTTGCCAGATGGCTACTCAGAGGAAGACACCGAAAGAAAGATTTCATACTTCGCTTTGTTTGAGATATACTAGCTATCTCTTATAATCTCTTGTACAAACATACCAGAATGGATCAAAAAATTCGTGACATTTTGAATTCTCCAGCTCTTAACAAAAATTACAACACTGGTTCAGAGAAAATTTAAATACGATGCGACACTTAGTTTATGTTTATTAGTCATTGATAGCAAATTATTGTGTATTTTGAGAAGAAGTGAATTTTAAGCAAAAATTGGTGAATTAACTACACACACATTCGCTCTATAATCCCAATTTTGTTTTAAGTGAGTGTTTTTTGCTTTCGAACCTGAAGATATGTTCAGATATACACATTTATTGAGGCAATAATCGGTTAATTCAGTACAATATTTTAAGTGTGCAGGCATAATAATATACGCAGTACAGCTGCTTACTCAATTGACAGCTGGTTGTTTCAACATCATTGTTTTTATTTATTTTTTTGTTTTTTTGTTTTGTTTTTTGTTTGTTGTTGTTGACATTTGAGTTGTCAAATGTCAACAAAAAGTGTTCGGTTAATTGTTATATGCTCACTATGACAGTGCTGCATTTTAAGTTTTACTCAATATTATAACAATTTGCGTATTTCTTGCACAATTATTAATTGAAACTTTATGTGAAATATTGAGCTCAATAATGGCGTTTATTGCGATTTACGCAATAAAGGTGCATATCTGAACACCGTATTAATTTAATTTAATTATAGAACGTGCGTGAATACATATTTTGCTGAGAATCTGAAAATTTAAAAATTAAAATTTAATTCCAAAATATTTTGGTAGACTTTGTGTTGTATTTGTATTTTCCAACCGAGTTAAATTCTGCAAAAATTTTCTTATTTGCTTACCGTGGAATTAGTAGAACACTGGTGCACCATTGATTCTGTCTTATGTTTATGTATTCATAGGTAGACCGGATTAAATTCGAAATAAAATTTAACTTTCTTATTCGTTGTGGAGTAACACTGCTTATCTGTTACTATTTTCTTTTGTATTGTTATTCTCACCATTTTTACACTTCTTTTTATTCTGTATGTTATGTTGTGCAATGTTACGGTGTGAGATTTTATGCTTTTAGTTTCCTTAAAAACTTTGTCAACAAAGTTTAATACCGAGAATGTTAAGTAGCAGCCATATTTTACTAAAACTGTAGTTTTAAAAAACAAAAACAAAAACAACAACAGAAATATTTATTTATTTCCATTTCTTTTTGAATTTCTTATTGTCACTTCTGGCTGCCACAATATGATAATGTTTACAATGAATAAACCCTATGACAGTCTCGAAGGAGTAGAATGTGGTTGCTCACATCTATTGCCATTTTTCCCTCGTTTTTTGAGTATGACTTATTGAGCTTAATTTTAAATAATATTATTATTATGGTCGTCGCCGTAGTCTAGTAGGTAGTGCGTTGGCTTATTAGACGTAAAGCCCGGGTTCGTATCGCAGGTCAGACATCAAAACGCAATATGAATAAAAAATATTTCTGCGGCGACTTCCTCTCAGCAGATTTCTGGCAAAAACTCTGAGACCTGCCATGAAAAAGTTTCTCAAAAATCTGTCGTTCGGAGTCGACGTTAAACTGTAGGTCCCGCCACTCACGTATAAAATTAACGCACACAACATGAGTGGTGTGAGAAGCTAGGCCGTAATCCTGACTGAAGGGTTATAATATATATATAATGTATGTATGTATGTATGTATGCATGTATGTATGTAGGTATGTATGTTTGTATGTATTATTATTTATATATATTATATATGTATGTGAAGCTATATTGTAAGTAGCAACGCAGTCTATTTTACACTGTTTCTCCAATTTTTTTTTAATATCTACTTGTCGGCACTGGAGATAATTTCATACCTCTTTCTTGGTTGTTTTTTGTAATGTCTTGGCGGCTAAACTTACTGAACGTCTCTAAGTGAATGGACCGTAAAACCAGTATTGGTTACGCAAGGATCTTGAAAAAAATTGGGACTTTCGAGGGCAGTGACTACATGACACCACATTAGGACTTCTCAATGAGGTCCAGTACATCCATTTCGAACAAGGAGGTGTGGCAAAATGGTTCGTCATACCTCCTAAAGAACTCGTTGCAAATTTACAGTGATGGCTCCCAGTTGTACTAAACTGTTAGAGATGGAATTTTTTCGCAATCAATCGGAATAGCACAGTCTATAAAACTGCCAACTCGCGGTGTCGTCTTTCAGGCGGAAGTGTTAGCAATACAGACTGTTTCAGTATTTGAGAGGAAAGTCCCATGTAAGATCTTCAGTCTAGAGCGATTTTGTTTGTTTGACCGCATAGTGAAGTTGATCTAGATAGTTGACACTGTAAAGATATTAAAAGAAACGTATTGAGTATATTGTACACTCATATTTGGGTATACAAATGAGAGCTCAAAATCGATCAAGAACAACAAACAAAAAATCCGAAGTTTGAACATCACTTTAAAATTTCAAATTAATCAAATCAAAACGATAGTAATCAGAGTGCACGTGGTGGACACAACATCCGGCTGGCAAAGTTATGACTTCAGCATAGTGAAATAATAAGTATTTTTTTCTTAAATCTATGCTAAGTAATCGCTCACTATTTTTACTTTTCAATATAATCAAGAGGACATTTGCTGTACACCCCGTTTCGAGCGCCCAACGAACTATACAAAAATGCGCCTAATTTGTTGGCAATAAAAATTTGTGCTTAACTTAAGAAATGGTTGTAAAACTTAATAAACCTTTCACTGTTCATCTTCAATCACTAGTTGCTTTATATGCTTTGTTATAAAACATTTCTCTAAACGTGTGCTCACTGAAGGTTTAAGTATTTCGTTTAATGTTAGCTGCTTTGACTTATTTTAGTCGATTTAAACACTGAATGGTTGCGGTTTATTTTTCATTTTTAGTGTCGCGTGTAAAACAACTAGCAATGGTAGACGTTAATTAGCTTAAGTATATTGCTTAAGGCAAAAATCTTATTGTCTCTTAAAATTATTTTGGCATACGGCCAAACTAATGTTAAAAGCATTTCTGTTCACGTTTATAGCATTTAGTAAAAGATTTTTTTTTTCAATGAAAATAATAAAGTCCTCAGCAAGCGATAATAGTAGAGAATATTTATTTATTGTTACGGTTAAGGGTAGTCTATTTAATATCACTTGATTATAAGACTATTGAACCGAATATTTGAATTACGAACAAACATTTTTTGTTTAATAGTTGCACTGCACTTCTTTAGTCTTAGACTACTGCAGACTAATTGAGACGTCGTCGTGTGGAACTAAATAAGCCCTTTTCATTTACCTATCAGAACATTTCCTTTATTCGCGGGTCGAAAATAAAACCTTTCTTATATGCCATCATCGTTCAAATATCCGTTAATGTCATCTCCGAAATATTGAATTCTCTAAGCACTCTGGCTGAATTTGACTGATAGCATGGATTACATTTGCTGTGAGAACCGCTTAATTTGTGGTTTCTGCTCCTACAACTCCGACTTATAAAAACACTATAAGGAAAAGCCTGACGGGCTCAAATTGCAAACTCTCGGTGGTCAGTTAACATCGACTACAAGTAAGAAGACCATGACCTCAAATCGCTCATGCAGAATATTTGATGTGACATGAATTATATGGTATTTAACACCGTCCTGTTGAAACCGCTTGTCTCATACGATCAGTTGTACTCACCTCATAATTTATAGGGTATAGGAAAGCCATAACCCGCTAAGCCTATAACTACATGTTGTGCTCGAGAAAACTCTTATTTGGAATAAGTGCACTTTGAGTCTACAGTGTCCTGTCGAAAGACCGATTATTAAACTCAGCTTATTCCTGCCTACTTTTTACTCAAATCTCTTTCCATTGTAATTTAATAACAAAACTGTTTATCTCCTCAAGCCCACTTGGTTTGAGAAAAGCCTTTGCCTCTGTTTATCTTCCCTTTCGTTAAGCAAACTTTGCCAAACATCCGCTCCCCAATCACAGAATCTAAAGTTTTTACCTAATTTACGTCAGGGAAACACCACTTCTCACAAGCTCGTATGCTGGTTTATTGGCGAAAATTTTATTATGACCTATGATCCAGCAGAGGTTGACCGTATTGTTACGAAAATAAAAACGGTGTATCATCGTTTAACATTAAAATGATCAAAAGCTACGCAAACACATTCAACGAACTTATTGCAAGTAAACCAAAAACAACAGTATGAAAGAAAAGGGGATAGACGAGTAAGCGAGAACGCAACAAAATACACAACCAACAATGAAGTCGCGTTAGAGGTCTCGAAAAGGCGAAACCCCGAACGTTCGACTTCAAGAACCTACATCAGCACCGTATAACCAGTATAGAAACGTTTGACGTTTGACAAACGCGCATAGCAGCAAATTAGTAGCCAATTTAGAGGGAGAAAAAAATTTTATAATGTTTTGCGAATCAAATGTGTTAGAAGCAACAGGTATACAGAGTGAAAACTGGCGGATAAAGCAGAAAAATTAAATGTAAATACACATTTATTTTGTGTTAAAAAAGGGGAAATTTGGAATATTTTTTAATTTCTTAAATGAAAAATAAGAAGTAATTAAGAAGCTAAAGACCAAAATAAGAAAAAAAATTTCTTGCTGAAAGCTGCAAATATTTTTTAATTTCTTGAAAAAAAAAGTTAAAAATTGTTACTGCTATTAGGTTTTTTATTATTTATTAATAGTTTCACACAAATATTACATTTTTTATTAACTCTCGCCAATATAAAAAACCCACCCCAAAAACTAAAAAACATAAATAAACAAAACGGAGTTACAATCAGAGAGGGACAAAAATACTTTTTTGGTAATATTTGCTGTCCCCTTCATAATTCGCTGGTAAACGTCAAAATTGCGTTTCTATACTGGTTATACGGTGTACATCAGACTGATTACATGAGCATATAAAAAAGCAAGACAAAGCAGGCAACCAGTAGCAAGAATTCAGTCAGTCTTGTGTGAAGACGCGTTGCGTGTGAAGAGAACGGTCGTGGTTGGAAGATCGCCGTTGAAAAGATCTGCGTTATAAGCAAAGAGGAATAACGAATAAAGCAAATTATTGTTGGATTCATCCAGTTGTAACCGGTGCCACACAAAAGTAGTGCGAACAATAAAGAGTTTAATTGAAACTAAACACATATTTGTTTTTATTTTGTTTGCAATCAACGAACTCATATTTTAAACGTTTTTAAAAAGGTAATAACGTAACAGTATACTATCTACCTAGTCGTTTCAGCTTCCTCATGATGGTCTAACCATCATTTTATGCATGCAGTGCAGAATTTTTAGGTTGCATCCCCATGATTTGTATCTAAGACTTCCCTCGTTACTATTTGCGGACATTTGAAACAAATCAGTTTAACAAGACGCCAATACTCATACCGAAGCTTTCATAATCTAAACTAAGCTGTATTGAAACAGACTACGCCGACAGACATCTTGAGCCTGAAACATGATAAGAATAGGCCACTGGAGATCTAGATAGTGGAAGAACTTCTGTAACAATGATTTAGCAATTCTTCAACAGCATATTATGTAGTTTTCCAAACTTAGCGTTTTATAAATTCTTAATCCGATGGGTAATACAGAAATCGTTGATGGATGATTGGCATGTTTTCGGCACATATCACGTATAAGGAATTTTATTTTTGTATATTCATTCGTTTATTATTTGCTTGAACGCTTATAATGCTTACAACTTTTTTGATTAAAAAATTCTGTTGTAGTCCTGTTCTAAATTTGTTCGTTTTTTTTATGCTTTTCTCCTTGTTTTATACCGCCAATGCTATAGGAGATGAGATGGAGAATGTATAATACAAAATTTACCCGTGTTATTGGTGGTGAATCTTTGCTCTTGTTCCTCTGCTGAGGGTATGTTGGGTGAAATGATGCTTCTCGTGCTCCTTTTGCCATGACGATGCTGAAAACAATGATGCTGATAATGATGATGTAGTTGATGCACAACAACTACAATAACCATGAATAAAACATTGCATCTTATGGCATTTAAAATTGTATTTTTGGTCATTCCGAATATGAAGGAAGGAAGACCTTTATTGTTGTTGTTTGTGCTAATTGTATTCTTCTTTTTTTAAGTATGTATGCAGCTGTATATACTTCTTTGGGCATTGCACTAAATAACAATGTTCAGTTTCCCAACGATGACTTTTGGTTAAACCATGAAGCGTTTTTTTTTTGTTTTTCATTGTTTTCTCGATTGTGCAATAGGGTTGTAAATATGTTTCTGTGCAGGCATGCACTTACATACATATAAACGTGTTCGTACTGTATTAGCCATGGCTGGTTGGAAGTTGGTTCTATTGTACAATTTTCATTAACCTTGTTACAACATATTCGGTTCAGTTTATAAATAAAATGGAAGAAAATATCCTGAATATTGTTGCATTCCATAAACCTGTCAGCAAGATTAAAAGGCTTATTATCAGCATCATGATATTGTTATAAATAAAAACAGGGGGAGCACAATACAAAAATAATTAACATATCGAAAGTGCGGTCAGCGCTCCTCAAAGCCAACATAGCCCATGTCATCAATCTGATTTATGTGCTACAGTCTTAGGGAATTCAATATTTCGGAGCCAGAAAAGCAATGACGGACATTTAAACGATGATGGCATATAGGACCGTGGAAAAAAAATTAATTTGAAGTGGCCGTAGTCTAGTAGGTGGTGTGTTAGCTTATTAGACGTGTGGCCACGGTTCAAACCCCAAGCCAGATATCTCTAACAAAACAAAATATGAAAAAATTATTTCAGCAGCAGATTTCTGAGAAACATTTTGAGAGTGAATAAAATTGCCATGGTATGTTTCTCAAAAATCTGTCATTCGGAGTCGACCCTAAGCTATACATCCCGCCACATATGAATAGAATTAACAGACACAACATAATTGCCGAAAGAAGCTAGGTCGTAATCCTGATTGAAGGGTTTAATAATCAATTACGAATTTACGTAAGTAATAAGTTCAAAAGGGGATATGTCTATAGATCAAATTCCAATCAACTTCTAAATGGTAACACATTTACGGTAAAGCGTGAACTTTTTGCTGTTGAGTAGAACAATGACTGTAAAATTTCTCAAATTTGTAAATAACTGAAATTTACTGAAGGGCCTAGACTTTATTACCCTAATAGAATATCTTATTTAGGCTTTACCATTAGCACTCTATGCATTAAATTGGTTTGCCAATGTACCGGCATGAAGTGAACGTGAAGATATTTTTTAATTAAAGTTTGCTACTATGAACGGACAAACTTGAAAAAATATGAAAAAATTTGCGTTTGCAAAGTTTACCTCAACAAACCTCATAGAATATTAAGTCAAATAATATACGTATGTATTTATATCGTTTTAAAGGTCCATCCCTCTCCTTTCTAACAAGGTTTAAATTTTGGACATCGGTTCAGAAAATTAATAATTTTGTGTGAAAGGATCAAAACAACTATTTTTGTCAAATCAAATAAGTTTGGAGGGTTCGAGAAACTTTTTCGACTAGGCTTATTTAAATTTTTATATTTTGTCGCATAGTGTAATTATTACATTTTATTTTCTTTCTATTGTATTGCAATTGTTTCACAAACAAATATACATAAATAAAATGGCTTGAAAATAAAGCAATAAAAAGGATGTTTTAAACTCAGACAAAGAAAAAGTAGAATTGTTTTTCACACCATATAGAGTGGACAGCAAAAGTCTAGTACGGCTATATATTTTGTTAAAAAAAGTCCCCACAGGCTTAATACTCTTGCACAATGTCCCGATATGACTTCAAGAGAGTCTTTAGGAGATCATTTGAAAGAACGGTTCCGTAATCGCTCAACCTCAAACAAAAGTCAACCGAAAAACTTGGTCATGGTGCCACCAGAAAGCACTTAACAAAATTTGTACAATCAATTCCAAATGGAGTGCTTGATCTTAAGGGATATTCTACTAAATACAAGGCATAACATTTTCATATATTAGGCCTTTTAAATTTACTCAGGGTTCCCCTTGGGAGTACCTATGGAGTCATCTCCATCTTTTCCTTATTTTTCTCTTGTTTTATGAAAAATATTAAAACAATTTTTGTTTTATAATAAAACAGAAATAAATTAATAAAATATATATAAAAAATATAAATTTTTATACAAACTTTTAGCTAAAATTATGGAATTGTTAAAATATATTGCCGTGCTAAGACTTTTGCTGTCCACTGTACATGCCTTACTTATGCGCTATAATTTAAATGACTTGAGAATAATGTCTGCTGTTTTAAGATTAATTTTTTTTGGGTAACATATGGTTGACTGTAATTAAATTGTATGGGTCTTATGCTTCCACTTACTCATCCATGTTCGCAGACATTTACATGTGGACATTGTTTTCTTATCATTATCAGTAAATGAACCCAACACAAATGAGGATTCTAATGTATTCAACAACTTGAAAAGTGGTTTTTATGGCTGTTATGGTAAGTGTATCTTCTTACATTTTTGTGTTTAGTTTCATTTATGACTTTTCCTACATGTTTATGCTGTTGTTGGAAAAAGAAAACCAATTTATTGCGGATGTATAAAAATCAAGAAACAGGACAGAAAATATTATGCCACTGCGAACAGAGTAAGGATCTTAAATGTGTTTGAGAAGCTTATTCGTATAATTAGGAAATATTTCTCGAATAGGATACTCTGCTATGATTCTGATAGCGGCGAACGAAAGACCGGGGTCGAAGGAGCCGCGAATTGTAAAGTTTTAAGATTATTGTGTAATGGGTTTGAAAGTTTCCTCGATACTTTTTATATAAGCAGCACACTTGAAGTCGCCGTAGTCTTTAAACTCTAGGTCCCGCCACTCATGTATAAAATTAACACACAGTGGCGTGAGAAGCTAGGTCGTAATCCTGACTTATAATGACCATTTATGTATGTACACTTGAAGAACGTCGGCAACAGAACAAGAAGTTAAAAAGTCCGCTGAGTCCATAATAATCTGGGCAAAAATGATTGACAATCATTGTAAATTATGTAAAATTTACATGCAAAAGAAAAAAAGAAAGTTTTGAATTGATTATCCCGAGTGATGATAAATATAGAATGAAATGGAGTCGAGTAAGTGATTGTTACTGTCAGAGATTGTGCAGCCCAACTTCTTCTATGTCTTCGATGGAATGCGGTCAACAACAGGCCGCTCAAACTCAACAAAGCTCAAGTGATATCAAAGCTACCAGTCCAACCTAACCTAACTTGCTGGCAGTGTTACTTTATTCTTTACTAGCATGTTAAGGAAATTTGAAAAATACATCCATAACTAGCATTTTATTAAGCTGCATAAGAGTGTTTCGTGACCATCGCACCTAAAATTTAAATGAGGCAAGTGTAGAAGTAAGAATTAGTCCCATTGGTAATATGACAAGGTACAGTAAGACCCTGTTTAACGCGGGGGATACGTTCCGATAAGTTCCAGCGCTAAACGAAACAGCGTTCGTACTGTGATTGTGACTTAGTGAGAATATTTATTCTGGACAGACTAACAAAAGAGCATTGAAAAAATACATAGTATACACCGTCGCTATATATACACTTTTGGGCACGCAATTAAGTCACTTTGCAGCATTTGTCATTTTTGTAAAAATTAAAAAGATTTAAGAAAAGTGGAAACAAAAACAACTAATATTTATTAATTTCATATGCTTAATAATTAATTAACAACAAAAACTTAAATAGTTACTCATTATAAAAAATGTTTTGGTACGGAGTTGATATCAGAAAAGTGGACACATAATTAAGTTATCTGAAAAAAAATATTGAAAATTTAATTTAATTGCTTTATTTTTCCCCCAAACTATTTTGAACCTTTAATATTGTATGGAGTAGCCTTTTTGGAGTATTATTTCAGTACATTTTTGTGGCATTGAGTTGATTAAATTGCGAAACTGCTCAGGACTAATGTTATTCCATTCTGCCTGGATAAGCTGCCAAAGTGCTTTATTGCTGCTAGGTTTTTTGGCTGCAACTGCTCGTTTTACGATCCCCCAAAGATTTTCAATAGGGTTCTTTGAGCTGGCCAATCAAGAACCCTTATTTTTTTCACAGCAAACCAAGCTTTAACTACCCGAGATGTATGCTTCGGGTCGTTATCATGCTGAACTATCCACGCTAATGGTAATTCGTCCCCATAATCTTTAGTCAAATTGTTCAATAGGATGTATTTATACATTTCCGCAGTCATTTTCCCATCGATTTTTACCAGTGCACCAAAGTCGGATGAGGTAAAACAGCCCCAAACCATTACTGACGAACCCCCATGCTTTACGGTTTTTTGGTGTACTTTGGGTATAATTGACAGGACGTCTTACATAGGTTCTGTCATCGTTTCCAAAGATATTAAACTTGGACTCTTCACTCCATACGACTAATTTCCAAAATTTTTCGTCTCCATGGAGGTGGGTTTTGGCAAACCGCATGCATGAATAACTTAATTGTATGTCCCCAAGTGTATATATTGGTTGGTGCATGGCCGTTTCATTTGCACAACAAGTACAGTGTGCGATTTAAGGGAATCCCAATATCACCGCGTAATACTGAAACAGCGTTAAGCGAAGCAGCGTTAAGCGAGGTCTTACTGTAAATGACTAACTTATAACGTTATTAGTAGAGGGCTGTAGCAGGTAACACTATATATGTAAACTTCACAAAGCTAGAAGGCTTTATGGAAAACTAGTGACTTTTCAGAAGATCTGCTTTTCCGCTACAGAAAACGTCTGAATGCGTCGTAGGTTGCTGAAAGAATTTGTGAATTTTGGGAGAAGATCCTGCAACGTTTGTGACCGTTCTGATATTATTGATGTAAAAGTTCATCCTCGCTCTGACGGGTCTATCACAGAAAAGCCTATAAAATTATGAAAAAAAATTGTGAATGATGATCACATAAGCAATAGCCATTCATCACCATTTGAAGAAACCTGGAATTACAAGGAAGCTCTAGATTTATGTATCACGTTAATTACCCGAATTTTTATTTGAGATTCATTACTAAAACTGAAGAAAATGGAATCATTTCTGAAAGGACAATAAAAAGTGGTTCATGTACGGCAATAATATGTGGAAGAGACTACAGGCAAAGCAAGATAAAGATAGGCAAAACGTATTGAAGCCAGAATTAACAAGAAATATTGTGCATCTGGTGGAACTGAGAGAGAATAGTTCACCACGAGATTCAAAAATAAGCCTGCTTTGTTTGAAGAGTACGGGTGTTTTTCAAATGAAGCTGGCGAATTAATTGTTGTCTGTCTATAGAACTGCTGAATTAGTTTAAGTAGTTCCTAGTGTATTAAAACCTTCTGTTGTCACCAAATGCAGAGCATTGCCTTGCTCAAAATATATTCTGCTTTGCCGTAGGTTTTGCTCGTTGCACGAGCTTTACACATGTTTTCTTTCGCTTGGTGTTGTCTCAATGTATCCAATTTTCGCCGCCAGTGAGAACTTAATGCAAAAATGATTTTTATTTGAAGCTATCAAACAGCATTCCAGGCATGCAAAATCGTTTTTCAACGTCTTACGGTTTCAGTTCATCTGGCACCAAACTTATTTGTTTTTGAATGAAAGCCACTTTTTTTAAACTCTTTGGAATGGCTGTTTGAGTCAAGCTTAATGATTCTGCAAGACTTTGTTGCGCTCTACACGAATCTTGATTGTGTAGTGCTTCCACTTTATGGTCTTCAAACTTTTTTTGACTGTCTCGGAGTCTTTCTGTTTTTGGTGTGAAACTCACTAATTTCGAAATGCTCAAATTGCTCAGTACACTGTATTTTTGATAGAGTGTGCTTAGCGTATAATTCCACAAGCTAAAGATGAGTCAAACGTGTAGGTTTCTTTGCAAAAAAAAAATTGGCTCAACAAAACTTCCCGGAAATGGTGTTCTTTTTCGGAACAGATGGTAAGAAAAACAACCAGAGGCAGTGCAATAGCTGATAATGCATACTGAAATACGAATTATTTAGTATGGTTTGTGGATAGCAAGATCTCTGTGCCGTAGCTCTTCAAGAGCAATGAAAATTGCAACGTTATAGACGAGGAGGTATCATGCCATGTTTGTTGGTTTTTTATACCACAAAGTACCACAGTCAACAAGGCAGCGCCATGTGACGCACAGCTCGGAAGTTTGGCGAACAATTAATTTCAAATTTAGAGTAGACCATGGGCGAATGATGATTTCTTCGTGATAATATTTACAGGGACAGCAATTCCAGACCTGGAAGAAAACTTTATAGCTTTCATTGATCAGTGGGGCTGATAAAATAAATTTCGTGCATTATCTTATTGCTCCAAAGAAGAATGCGCAAGATGGCACATTTCGTCTACATAATCTTCATCACAATCATTATCATGTAGGTGTCAACGTATCAACAGTTTAACTGTCAACATGTTTAAAAATTCTTTTGATAAACTTAATAGGAGTAGGAACTTAATTTGTGACTTATTTTGCAATAGTTTTCAATGTCTTTCAACACTCAATTTAATTGAACTTCAATGAACAATTATTTTGAGATTTCTATCAATTTTTAAATTTCATCGACGTTTGGTGTAGTTGTACGAGATACAGGCACTAGCAACCGTTAGTACATCAATTTGTTCTTGGCGGTATTCTAAGCCATAGAAGCTATGGTCATGATAATAGGAGACAAGTTATTTTACTAAAATTTGTCAGAGGACATAGTGACTTGTCTCAATCCCCTGAGCAAATCCAGTGAACTCTGTATTTTGGGCAATGCTTCGCAACTAAACTAACCAAAAAGTGAATGAAGCTGTTTTGAAGTCGTCACAGTCTAGTACGTAGTGTGTTGCCTATTTAAACGAGAGCCTTTGTTTCAAACCCCAGCTCAAACATCTCTAACAAAACGAAATATGCTAAAAAATATACTCCTTGCGGCGACTTTCTCTCATCAGTCTTCTGGCAAGAAATCTGAGAGTAAATAAAATTCCCTAGAAAAGTATCTCAAAAATCGGTCGTTCGGAGTCGACTTTAAACTGTAGTTCCCGCCACTCATGTATTGAATTCACGCATACAACATAAGTGGTGTGAGAAAGTAGGTCGTAGTCTGACCTGAACTGAGTTGTTGAAATGACCATTTAAGTAAGTATGTATGTAACCGAAAGACTTTCGGATATTCATCAATAAGTGCCTCAACTACTAGCGCAACACAGTCAGCGTCCTTCAACTTTGAAACCTATAATAAACTCGTACAGACAGAAATGAAGTACAGAAAAAGGAGGTGGAACGCCCATATATCAAAAGTGAGTACGGCAGTGCATACATTTATACATAATTGGCCATGACAACCCTTCAGTCAGGATTACGGCTTAGCTTCTCACACCACTCATGTTGTGTGCTTTAATTTTATACGTGAGTGGCGGGACCTACAGTTTAACGTCGACTCCGAACGACAGATTTTTGAGAAACTTTTTCATGGCAGGTTTATTTACTCTCAGAGTTTTTCCCAGAAATCTGCGACTTCGGCAGTACATCCAGAAAGACAATCCAAGACCTAAGATCGTTGGAAAACTGAGAAATCAGATGAGGAATCCTTTTACGCCAGAGAGGGGTAATATCAGGTCTTTCATTATTAGATTGCTATCTTTAAATAAAGCAATGCGTGTTTGAATCTCATTGGACATTTTGTTTAGAATATAACATCGTCCAATTGTCCAGTACGACTTCTCTAGATGGACTGCATCCGAATGTCCAATTAAATCGCACAATCCATGTGTCCAGTTAGCAACACCTCTACGTGAGTTGATGGCAGTGCCTTTACATGGCTGGTGTAGCGAAGTCTTTTTGGTGTCCAGTTCATCCAACCAACACTCTACTCAAAGAAATAAGCATCGACGACGGCATCAGCTCAAAATCCACACCAAACAGTATCGTAATCGGAATGCATTGGATGCATTTGATTGTCAAGTGGATTGATTTCGTTAAATGTTCTTTGAGCTCATGTAGATTGGGATCGTCCCAAATTTGATACCCAAATTCACGACGTTATCCATTTTCATCTAGAAACAGTACGCGGAAAAAACATTGAAGAGAACTCGCATTTAAATTTTATTATTTGGCGGTGCAAAATTCGCCAAGTCGTGCAAGTTGTGAGTTCTTGCTTAGGATTTTTCTCCACATTTTCATGGACATTTCGCCGACATAAAAGTGTTATTCGATGATCTATTGAACTATTAGACTAGAGTTTATCCACCACATGGCGAACAGTCTTCCCACATGGCAAACAGTCTTCTTAGGACGATTGTGGTGACAGCAAAATAGACTAAGCGTGTGCTGCGTTATCCGAACAGAGTACCGATTTTCACACAAAACTTTTACTATTTGTAAGTGTTGTTGGATGCTATAAGCATACATTGTGATTTGGCGAACCAAACTGAATAAATAAAAACTTGTTTGACAGTCGCCGTAGGTAGTGTGTTGGCTTATTGGACGCAAAGACCGGGTTCAAACCCCAGGATAGACATCTCGATCAAAATCAAATATTAAAAAATATGTCATCCGCGACTGCCTTTCAGCAAATTTCTGTGAGTAAATAAAATTGCCATGAAAAGTTTCTCAAAAATTTGTCTCTCGGAGTTGACATTACGGTCCCACCACTTACGTATAAAATTAACGCACACAACATGAGTGGTGTGAGGCTAGGTCGTAATCTTGACTGAAGGGTTGTAATGGCCAATTATGTGTGTATGTATGTTGTTTGACAGTAGCGGCTTGAACAAGATGCCCGTTATCAACTGTCGAAGTTCAGAAGTCTAGTTTAGAAGCCCTAGACACTTCCCGAATACATGTGTTCGAGTTTGATACCAAACTTCTCTTGGTAGTTATAAAATAAATTTTAACTTTACAAATTTATTATTAAAAATAATAAATTTCTCTCAATGTGGTAACAAACATTGGAACAAACGTTGAATGCACATTATATGTTGGTGTAGGGTGTTAAAGACAAGCGACTAATCAAAATGTAATTGTCTGAAATTGAAATTTAGTTTGGTTGGCTGGGCAAATAGATGGCTGAATAATTGATTGGTTGAATGGTTTGTTGGACTTGTTAAAGCAACGAATTTAAAAATCATTGAATGATTTGTTATCGTAATGCTGTTTTCTGCGCCTTTTCATTTCTTTTTTTTATTTATTTTTTTTAATTTTATTTGTTATTGGTTCTGTTTGTTTCACCTTTTTCTTTTTCATAAATTCATCAGATGAATAAAAAAAACCTCCATTAAATGAAATCCGTCAACAATAGCGCCATCCAAATGAAATTTTTTTCATCCGAAAAAATTTCTTTTCGCCAATCGTTTTCGCTTAATTGTCTATGAACATCACATGCCATATGATCTTTGGCGCTATTGTTGACGGATTTCATTTAATGGAGGTTTTTTCTTTAGTTTTCGGAGTTGTAAATGTCCACTGCTTAAAATAGCGCGACGAACTGTTGATGTACTTGCTTCAACTCCTGCTAAATGCTTAATTTTAGAGGTAGAATGGGCTGAATTTGAGGCAATTCGAAGAATTTTCCGCTTGTCCTGTGGTGTTAGAGCTGTCTAAGTACCACCTTTGTAATTTTTATTACATGTTTCACGATGTTTTATGTAATTCATTACCACATTATGACTTCGTCCTATTTGTCTACCGATATCGCGATAAGAATAATTTTGAGAATGGTAAACATCAATTTTTACCATTTCCGACGAATTTAAAGAACTCTTTCTTCACATATTGATTTAGATAACTGCAGTCACAAACTGTAATTTTAATTTTACTTGGTTTTTATAAAGCTTTATTACAACCGCCTACTGATTTAAGTTAAAAATGCACATGGTTCTATTCGGTTGAACCAAAACATAAATGAAAAATTTTATACTTGACTACAAAGAAAGTGAACAAGTACCGTTATAATTCGTTTTTATACAATTTTTTGTGTTTAAATTGTCATTTATAGTATCAACTATTTTTCTGCAAAACAAAATTTTTTTATTCTATCTGTATTTGCAATTTATTCAGTTTTTTTACTTTAAAATGTGTTGGTTCTATCCTGATGAACCGCAGTGTATATATGTAAGTGGCGGAACCTGCAATTTGAAGTCAATTCCGTACGACAGATTTAATATTTCATTTTGATCGCGATGTCTAACCATGACTTCACGTCTAATAAACCAATATATGACTTCACCGCCAGTTTATCGCTTGTGCTGAATATCCAATTTTGCATGAGCTGTTTGGTACGTAGCATCGTGCTGTTAAACCAACATGTCGTTGATACTATTTAGGCCAAACGAAGTTGGTACTTGGCGTTTACAGTGATGGCCTGACAAATTTCGTCCCCAGAGATATATGAACCGATAATCTAATGAGATCTTCTGTGGATTAGTGCCGTCTCAAATTGATCAATATTGTTCGATCATGTGTCCATTCAGTTGGTCAGTTACTAACTGCTTCAGATTCCGTTCAGTGAAAACACGCCATAGTCTATGGAAGTTTATCTTCAGTTCCTGAACCAGTTGAAGTTTGCTCGAGTACACGTCCATTCATGTGAGCGACACGAAATTGATTGGCGCGTATTTTCCAGTTAACTCACACGGAAGAGCGACGTTGGTTAATCGTTTTCTGAACCATTTAATGGAATGTATTCGATCGTAAAATGGGCGATAGTCGCACAATATTTCCCGAAAGGAACACGCATCTTGATAAAACAATTTTATTATGTATTTGCACGTGTTGTTTGGCAAAACAGACTGACAATGATGGCTGTTATTAATTATTTAAGTGCGGAAGATCGTACAGGGTTCTTCGGAAAATGAATATTATTCTGGAATATAAATCATATTCCTTTAAATACTCTTGTTTAAATTAATTTCATTTAAAAAAGTTTCTTAAACACTAATGTAGATCACTATTGTAGAATGTCGAATAGAATTCAATTTCCCCATTTACGTAAGGAGCTTTATTCAGGGAACATTAGTAAATTAAGTGATGAACTAAAATTGTTTTTTTACGTTTAATCATGTTATATAAAGAAGTCTAAAAGAAACAAGTAACAGTCTACAGTCTATACATCATTTATTTGAGTGTGATGTTGACTTATATGTTAATGGACAGATATGAACCAGATATGTTTTTGTATGTTTGGGTATTATTTGTTTGTTGAAAAAAGCAACGTACATACATAAATTAGACTATTCGTGCTAATTTATTGCTCATTCGTTCAAGCAAATTGGCAATTCAATAGAGGCAAAGGATAATATGGAGCTTAAATTATAATAATTTTGTTTTCATTGCCATCTAAGGGGAAAAACTATATTTTAAGATGTAAGGCATTAAAATTCAAATCATTTTCAAATTAGAGAAAACAAATTTAGATATTAAGAAGATTAAACTGTTTAATAAATGACTAGAAATCTTACTTGAAGTAATATATTGTAGTTATTAAATGGGAATCCAGTTTGTAGTTGATTTGTTTGTTTAGATTTCGATTAATTTTAAAACTTACAATGTATTTATCACTGCAGAATTGTAGGAATTTATATAAATTTCCCATTAGCATGGTAGCCAAAAATATGAACAAGTCAAACATCTAAATAAAGGGTTTTGCATCAGCTAATTGAAATGTTATCTTTATAAATGGACTTTAAGTTTAAAAGTTAAAGATTAAAAAATATACTGAGTTTTACTATTCATTTAAATATTTTTACTTAATTAGTTGCTTTAATCTCTTTATTCACCTGGCCCCACGGAATTCCAAATTCTTTATATTTTCCCTTTTCTGTTGCCTCGTAAAATTACTCGTGTAATTTCAATGAATAATTTTTACGGTTTGTGTTTGTATTTGTATTGTGCTCTAATAGTGTATTTTATTTCCCCTTTTATTGTTTGATTAATTAAGCGATTCTTTGTGATCCAATGGGGCCAGAATATTTAGAGAATTCGATGCAAACATCTTTTGATAAATGTATGAAATTTCTTCAACTTCGTTTGGGTTAGATTTCAACCACATCATCCTCGTGACATAACTTTTGAAATTAAAATGTTTGTATTCATCTGGAATGTTTGCTTTTCAGCTTATGAAAACTTTTGTACAGCTGATGGATAATTTCGCACATACACACAACCGAACTTTAGTTGAGTTGTCAAAATTTACAGCATAAATGACACAGATTGGTATAGCAGATGATCAGTGAAAACAGACAGTTTAAAATTTAACTTATCAACTGAAAATTTTTCGGCAACTACAAATTTGTGGTGGCCAATTGGCAACACAACCGAAGTGTACTTTTACTTTTGCATCGAATTGTGAACAGGCGGATACCGAGTTATTTATTTGACAGGCTACGTTTTGTCCAGTCACCCCGTAGTAAGAATATTATAGTTCCTCGGCATCGCTACTTATTTTCCGAATGGCAGTTTTATTTGTATACTATTCGACTCTGGAACATTCTTCCACAACAATGCAACACCAACGCTAATAGCTTCAGGATATTTATGTTTCAATATTTTCGTTACTTTTTTTTCTTTCTTTATATTAGCAAATTTGTTTTTGTTTCTCTTTTTTTTTTCTTTTCCTTTTCTATTGTGTTTTTATTCCCCTTATTGCATCTATGTATACATTACTTGTTATTATTAAGTCAGTTATTCACTTACTAAATTAAGTTAATTATTATGTACATATTACGTTCCTGTACTTTAAATATAAGATTTTCGTCGTACAGCATTTGGATTTTATTAATAAATAAATAAATAAATAAATAAATAAATAAATAAATAAATAAATAAATAAATAAAAATATTCGGCTTAAAGATTACTCCATTATTTTTTAATATGACTAAATGCAAGTCAGTTCCCAAAATCATGAAGATTACTGTTTCTGTCCAGGAGGCAGTTAAAGAGCAAACTATCAGCCATGCGATTCCTTATTTCACGAAATCCCCCAATGAATTTCAAGTTAGAGTTGCTTGCCATCAATCTAATAATAGTCTTCAAAGCTTTAGTCCTCACCAGCGAGTGCTGTGAATTCAATTCCAATAGCTAACCAATAGGTCCTCATCGTTCCTGTAATGCCAACATATGGTAATCTCTGTATCTTTCCAACTGTATTGAGCTTTCTGAGACAATTGTCCCACTGATCTCTATTGTCCTGGCCATCATAGCACACAAACAGTGCATAATTACTAGTGCATAATTACAGTGCATCCCCTTAATTTCTCTGAAAATTTTCTGCATTCCGTTATGAAATATCTTGTCTTTCCTGAGATGCTCTCTATATGAGGGCTCTATGATAATTTACTATTCAGTGTCAATCGTAGATATTTCACCTCCATGATATTATTTCACCCAGAAATAGAATATTCTACCATTTGGGAAGATTTCTTCTTTTGCAGACAGTACTACTGTGGTCTTGTCCGAGTTTATCTTTAGGGCCACTGAAATGTCCAAACGCCTTACAATCAAAACCTTTTTGAATGATTTCGCGAAAAATGTCTTCAGTCGGTGCCCGCCTCTGATATTTTTATGATAAGCTCATCCACAAGTAGGATCAACACTAATAATGGGGGTCCACGGTTTCCGTAGACCGTGTGTATAAGATCTCTGCCATCGAATTCGATATCAGAGGTTGCATACATATTCTAAGTGAAGCAACTGTCAGAAAACATTTCGACGGTTGACTGACGTTAGAAAATTGATTTATTTTCAGTATCCTAAACGGAAGAAATCATGGGTTAACGTGGGAAAAACGACTTTGTATGCGAAACCATATCGATTAGGTACAATGATGTTTGCCTGGTGTGGAGTACAAAGAGACCCTAACACTTGGTGCAATCGGTAAAAGAGATCGCTATCGACATCGAATCATCAGTTTGAATTATGCATTGATCGAAAAATGACCAGAACGGGCCACAAGACACGACAACGTAATTTTGCAACATGACAATGCACCTGCACGCAAACCAAAACTGGTTCAAGATACATTCAAAGCATAAAGCTAGAATCTGCTACTCCACTCGGCGTATTCACCAGACCTGGCTCCATCCGACTACTATTTGTTTTCACCGATAGGACACGCATTGACTGAGCAGCACTTCGATCCTTATGAGGATGTTGAAAATTGGGTGACTAATTGTTTTCTTTCAAAAGACGAAAAGTTGTATTGTCGGGAAATGTACAAATTGCCCAAGTGATGGAATAAATATGGGGACAGCAATTGTTTTAATTTTCCATCAAAAATTTCTGCTTTATTTTCAGAAAAATCGCTCATAACATAACATTACAACCGGTAAAAAAAATTTAAAAACTATGATAAAAATTAAAATTTTTCTTCTTTTGAAAATGTTTTGCCTTTTGCGTTTTGTTTATGTACTTATTTATCTTTTGTTATGAGCACTGAAAAATTAAATTCGTTTGCTTTTTCTTTAATACGATGATTCAATAAAAAATTTGTGAAATAAAATAAAATATTTGGGCAATTCGCACAGGCCGTTGTATCGTTGTATTCATTGTATTGTTGGACGACTATACAACAGTGTATGCTTGTTGTTGATAATTTTCATATAAAAATCCGATACACTTATACACATTTTATTCATATGTTTTTGGAAGTTGTATTGTTTTCGTGCTATCAGTTTATGTAAATGCCAGTAATCAAGAAGAAGAATAAATATACAAAATATTTTTTATGTAACTTGAGTTAACAACTAACATTTCGACATAATAATTGTTCGCACAGATAATTAATTAATTAACTTTTTTTCGTTATATTTTTCATTTTGTATCTTGAAAATCAAATTATAAATGCTGGTGTTCACTTTTTGACGTCTGGAATACGAAATACACAATACAGCATAGCATTGAGATTTCACAAAGAAAGAGTGTATTCAATACAACATACACGACACAAAGTCGTGTGAATTGACCAATACGGTTTGAAAGGTAAATATGAATTAATTGAATCCAAAAGCACTTAAAAGATCAATGTTCCTCATGTGGCTGCAATACAATACTGTTGAAATGGTTAAGTTTTACACATTAATACCATTAAATATCTAATGTAATAATGTTATCTTTTTAAAAAAAACATGTTATATAATATAGTTTAACTTTTATTTTTCTTAAATTTATTATTTTACTGAAATTAACTTTAAATTTCCACTTTTATATTATAATTATAATTATTATTTCAAAAAAACCTATATGACATTTACCTAACCAATACTTTAAAATAAGACTTGTTCTTGTTGTATTGAATTTACTATAAATAAATAAATAAATAAATAAATAAATAAATAAATAAAGAGAAGCAATATGTGTCACAGTAAAGCTTTAAACGTATAAGTATTGGCATTTTAATGGATATTTCAATTGTTGAAAATTATATGATCCGGTTTCGTTGCAATTTGAATTAAACAAAATTGTTGTGTTGGTGGTTATAACTTAACTTTTAAAGAAACTTACTTCCGCGTTTATAAGTACCTGGAAATAGAAAAAAAATGAATGGTTTCATCATTAGTAAACTTATATAGGAGTGTAGTTTAAAAAGTAAAGTGACGTTCTACTGTTCAAATTACTATGCTATTATTTCTTATGAACTTTTTAGTATTTGTTACTGATTTCACGTTTGTTAATGTCAGTTTAAGTTTTAAGGGTGATCTGTTTATTTTCCTGGCAAATATTTATGTAAACATTTTAAAACTTTCGAAATATTTTGATCAGTTATTGTACAGTTCTGCCATACATATAGTTCGAAGCATTTTTGGTATAGCCTTTTGCATTCTCCGTTGTTGCTCCTCTAAAGAAACTTTGAATTTTAAAAAGATTTTCGTTTTTGACAGAAACAGTAGTCATTTTCTTCGCTTCTCCAATGTGGATTATTAGTCTTCTTAAAAGCATCTCCTTGCCTCGCTTAGGTCATTACAACCTTTTAGTCAAAATTAAAACCTAGATCCTCATGCAACTTGTGTAATGTGTATTATTTTCACAATCATTAGTTGTTGGATCTACAATTTAAAATCGACTACGAATGAAAGATTTCTGAAAAAGTTTTAAATTCCATTTTACTTTCAGAGTTTTTGCCAGTAGACTGAGAGTTAGGTACGGAAAGAAATTTTTTTTAAAAAGTAGTGAAACTGACGATTCTTCCGATAAACATCGAATATCGAAAAAACAAGTTCAGTTAATAAAAAGGTATATTCAGTGAATAAAAGGTATGTGAATCCAAAGGGGTTGGATGAATACACTTAGTTCACATAAGGCCTATTGTGATAACACAATTAACCATTATTCCCTAGTCCTGGAATTACGATGACTATGCTTTTTTCTTTTACGACGTAGCGCCAGGCATATACCCAGCAGGTAAATAACAGTCTACTCTTCTTTCTTATCTCTGCAGCTTCTGCAGAAATCATTAGCAAGCTGTCCAAGATCAATGCATGCGAGCTAATAATTCAATACCTTGCAATGAGCGTCCTTTTTTGAAGTTTTGGCCAGATTTTCAGCGTCGTCCTGCCAGAGTCAGAAGCCGCCCATTTATTGTTTACAGAATCGACGATAGCATTGCAGGATTTCAAGTCGAGAATTAATCGAAGTGTTCAATTAATCTGAAATGCCACTCTATTATAACGCCCATATGATATGGATATTGTATCGTCCTGCTATCTCATTGAGATATCTGTGACACTGTACACTGTCTTGGAGTACGTCACATTAGAATTCAGTGCTTTGATAGCCGCTATCTTAAATTATAGTAATGTGTCGCTTGTGGATATTTACGCCATCAATAACTGATTCCAAAAAAAATCTATCTAGAACGGTACCGTCAAATTTCGAGACATCGGTGTCATTTTGCATGGAGTCCTTACGAGAATTGCTGAAACATTTTCCCAGATCCGCTTGTCCAGAATGGATGTCCTGAAAACACTGAAATTTTTTCGATGCATGTCAATATGAGATTCATGACATAACTTTTATTCTCCTTAAATACCAACCACGTAAAAATTTGTCCAATTTTAAATAACGAAAGGCAAATTTTTAAAAGGCGAATGCATTTTAAGAATATCAGCAGTTATTTTTAATTAATTACATTATGCGACAAAATAAAAAAAAATTAAATACACCCAGCTAATAACATAGTGTAAGTTGTGAGTTTTGTTGAGTAGAACACAAAAATATTTTTTTTTATATTTCTCGAACCCTCCAAACATCTTATATTTGACAAAAACAAAAACACAAATTTATTGATCACACAAACATTCCTGAACCAATGTCCAAAATTGGAAAGGAGAGGAATGGGCCTTTAAAATGATATAAACTTGACAAATGCGAATTTTTTTTAATATTTTTTCATGTCCTTTTACAGTAGCAAATTTTATTTAAAAAATATGAAATAAATGATAACATGTTGGAAGTACATTATCTTCTGAAGAGATTGAAACTTCGTTTGATCAAATCGGACAAAAATTACGGTAGTTATTATTTAAAGAGTGTAACAGTCGTGTCATATTTTTTACATACACATTTCACCTTATTAAATGAAATTTCAGTATGAACTAAAATAAAGACAAACGGAAAATTCAACTCATTTATGTTGTGCTCTACTTTATTTGACTCGCAAAAATTTGCTACAACAGATATTTAGAAATACGCCATTAAACACTTTTACCGCAAACACAATTCCTCACTGAAATCATGTGTTTAACTGTGTATAAGATAAATAATAGGTTATTCAAATAAGTAAGTTATTCTGCGAAACATTAACGCAGTAGAATTATCACATTAGCTTGTAAATAAAAAAAACTCTGAGAATAAATAAAATTGCCATGAGAAGTTTCTCAAAAATCTGTTGTTGAGAGTCGACTTTAAACTGTAAGTCCCGTCACTCAAGTATAAAATTAACACACACAGCATAAGTGGGATGGCAAGCTAAGTCGTAATCCCTACTGAGGGGTTGTAACGACCAATTATGTATGCCTGTATGTATGTATTATAATCAATTGGCTATCAATTGGCCGTTAAATTTTTATTAGAGATTACGTCAGAAACCGTGTCTTCGAGGATACTTCTTTAACGTTTGGTTATGTGAAAAATTTGCTCAAAAAAATGAATTGTAGCAATTAATCCAAATGTGATCAAATAAATGAAATTGTATTTCGGGCGTAAGGGCATCGATAGTTTTAAACTTGTGATAAATATACAGAAAACCACAGCCAGGAGAATTAAAAAGATTTAAACTTTAGAAATAAAGGTGAATAAGATGAGATTAGCATTCGGAAGACCACAATCCATACAAACCAAACTCCAAAGCGGATGTAAAATCAATTCTGATGTATGGAAGTAAAACCTGTATAGTTCCGCGCACCATCAGTTTCTTTTAGTTGACTTTACTTTTGAAACAGAAATATGTATAACCTTTAATAACCTCTAAAAATTATTATGTTTCTTTTTTTTAACTCAAAACATGGTTGTATAAAAATTTTTTTGATAAAAAAAAATAAAATTTAAATTTCTAATTCATACCTCGTGTTTATTTCTTTGTTAACCAACGCATAAATAAATTCTATTGCGGTCATTGAATTTGGTAGTTAAAAAATTTGATTAAAAATTTCATTTAATTTCTTTTTTTTATTTCCTGTGAATCTTAAAACAATGCCAGATATGCAGACCCACAATTTTAAGCTATAATTTACTGTAAACCACTGCTGAGTACAGTCGGCTAAAGTCAAAAGCCTTATTCACTTGTATCTCCCTATGTATGTGGCTTAACCTCTAATATATGGAGTTAAAAATCTTTTTAATGACCCATCAGTAGTAATAAATATTGGTCATTAGGCAAGATTGCAGACTTGTGCTTTCCACATGATTATTCTTTTTTGGAATTCTTTTGTGGTTATTTTTTTAGTATTTTTCTGGTTTTAACTGCGTAACTGTTTTATTATAATATTGTGAATTGTATTAATTACACAATACACAGAGCAAAATTTTAAATTAGAAATTCCATCTCATCAGTCAGAGAGTTTTGTCAGAAAATTCATTGGCTGTGGAAGGGATCAACCACAATAGTTGATGTACACAAGCAGAATGAAGATTTTGCTTTAAGTCAAACATATTGTCGTTCTTACTGTCGTGAATAGGTGCCTAGGTACTGCAACCATGTGATCTATTATACATCTCCCTTTAATATTTCCTCGAAAGCTATTGTATTGTAAAACTTTAGGACGCTGCTCGGTATTAAAAGGTTTCTACTGTAACATATTAATGGCTCCCAGGATCAAAGGTTTTGTTTCAATAATTCATTCTCATCGTCTCGGAATCTACGACCAGCAGACTAAATATAGAACTTTTCTGGCGTCATTAATTGTAAGTAAGCTCTCTTCCTCATAAGCTTGTCGGCTAACTCATTTCTGAGAACTTCCATACGCCCTGTGACCCAGCTTGGGTCCCATCTAGATGATTCAGTTTCCTCCGGGTGTTCTATACTATTGTTACGTTTTTTCTTTTTTAAAAACGTTTAGAATATGAGTTCGTTGATTGCAAACAAAATAAAAATAAATTGGTGTTTAGTTTCAATTAAACTCTTTATTCTTCACACAATTTTGTGTGCCACTATTTACAACTTGACGTTACAACAACAATAATTTGTTTAGTTCGTTATACTTCTCTGCTCACACCCTTAGCGTAAGCAATACCACTTGTACATTAGATCTGTATAGCGGAGATCTTTAAACTACCACTGTTCTCTTCACACGCAACGCGTCTTTACACAAGACAGATTCAATTCTTACTGACTCGTTGTCTGCTGTATCTTGCATTTTTATATGCTCACATAATCTGCCTGGCGAACATTCTTGAAGTAGAAGGTTCCTGGTTTCGCCTCCTCTGGAATTCTATCGCGACTGCATTGTCGTTTGGGTTTTTTGTTCACGTTGTTTGTTGTTGCGTTCGTTTATGTTGCGTTTCCTTATCTATCCACTTCTCTTTCTTACTCATGGCCTTCGTTTTTGTAACTTTTGCTTATTGTTTTAATGTGAAGTGATATTACACCGTTTCCATTTTCATAACGCTTTTATTCGATTTGAACTCATAGTCGCCGTGTGCTCTAATGCCAGCCAGACTTTCAGATCCGAAATTAGTCGCTCTTATAAAATAGTATTCAGCTTCCAGATTATTCCATTCATCTTTGTTACTAAATCCTTATCAAAATTCTAGAATCTACTGGTTCTGTTCAGGGGACAGTTAAGAAATGAACTGTCAGCCAATCGCTTCCTTAGGTTGCGAAATTCATTAAAGAATTTCATATTAGTTTTCCATCAACCTAAATCTATTTTCCAAGGTTTTGACCTTCACTAGCAAGAACAAGTGATCAATTTGAACCATGCATTGATCGAAAAATTACCAGAATGGGCTACATGACACGAAAAGAAAATTATGCAACATAACTACTCACCTGCACACAAAGCCAAACCTGTTCAGGATACGGTCAAAGCATTGGGATAGTATCTGCTATCTTTTCCGCCGTACTCACCAAACTTGGCTCCTTCTGATTACTATTTGTATTCAGCGATGGCACACGCATTGGCTGAGTATCACTTCGATTCCTATGAGAAAACAGCGTTTAATAGGGCACTCCGGAATTCTAAACGTCGTCTACCCTGAGGGGAGAAACCGACGGAAAGGTGTACACATCTTGACAGATGCGTCAAAGGTAGATGGAGGCACAGTTGCTGCGGTTTTCTGTAAAGATCTCGGCCATGGGCTACACTTTAGTTTAATGACGAGTATAGCGTTATTTAGAAAGGAATTTTTGCAGTCTCGCCATATCTAATGTGCCCACTTCAGATTCGGACTCTTATATGATCTTTGTTTGGCTGCCCTAATGGTCATTGTGTCGGTCTGGTGTAAATCACTACATGTTCGCGAGTGTAAAGAGTCCTTAAAGTCCTTTGGATTAGATTAGACATAGTGGGTTCCATTACATAGCGATATACCTCGTATTGAGATGCTGGATGTTCTCGCTGGGCTAGATTCAATTTCTGAGGATGATTTAATAGGTTATTTTGATTGTCGCTTCTACTGCCTCATCACTGGTAGGTCAGGGGGGAAGAGTAGAAGTATTGGGTTGTTATGTGTGTAGGAGTATTTGGCCTGATGTAGAGAGTGCGAAAACAGTTTTGTTGATGAGTTTGTATAAGGTGAGCCCGAGGTTAGTTGTTGGGCTTATTACAATGTATTTTGAGATTAGATCGCTGACAAGAATCTTGAACAGATTCCAGTCGGATTATTGCATTTTATATTGCAATCAGGAGGAGTAACGAACACCTTTCTGCAACTTTCCAGCTACAATAGCTTGAAGTTGAAGGCCCTGGGCCTCTCTGTCAAGAGCTGACATTATGGCTTTCCAGGCATTTATAAGTAGCTTGAGCTGGTTGAGAATTGGTAGGGCGTCAATGCTATACATATGTACATAACATAATTAGTCATTGCAACCCTGCAGTTAGAATTACGACCTAGCTTCTCAAGCCACTTATGTAGTGTGTGTTAACTTTATACATGAGCGGCGGGACCTACTGTTTAACTTCGATTCCGAACGACAAATTTTTGAGAAAATTTTCATGACAGTTTTATTAACTCTCAAAGTTTTTACCAGAAATCTGTTGAGAGGAAGTCGCCGGAGAAATAATTTCTCACATTTCGTTTAGGGTTTGAATAGCGGCTTCACGTCTAATAAGCCAACACACTATCTATTTGACTATGGTGACTTTAATCAAAGCTATAATCACGCTATCGTGTGTGTGCGTATTTCATCTTTTTCCTCCGTTTCCTTTATCCACCCTTTTCTAACTATTTTCACCTTTTTTCTTAATTCGTGCTATGGCCAAGTTTCCAATAAATGAGGTGCGTGCAATCTGAATTAAGGCGTGCTCTTTTAAGCTTTAGTTTTTTCCCTAAAGTAAATTAAGCAGTGGAATACGTATTTTGGCTGTTGCTTCTTATTTATATCGTTTACAGCGTTGGTTGAGCCATCACCATATGTGGCCTACATTCCGTGACATAATTTTTTTGTGAATTACTTGCGGAAGTTATTAAAACTTAAGGCACATTCTGTAAAAAGAAGACAGGGAAAGAAATTCGCTTCGCTAGTAAAATGATAAAAGAGACTGTAATTTTAATTCTGACATTAACGAATAGTTTCTCAAAAAGAAAGTCACTGCAATCAGTAGGAAGGAATATTTGTTGAATTATTTCTAAAACCTTAATGTTCGAATATAGGTTTGTGCATGTAAAGTGAAAGAAAGAAAGAAACAGTGGTTGTGAAGTGCAAAACGAAAACTGTATTATTGCGTTAATTGGGGTATATTAAAAATTAATGTTTCATAATGAGCAGTATGTTTTGAACCAAATTATGACATTTTCTGCAAATTCTTTAAAATAAACAATGGCGGTCAATTTTGTAGGCTACAATGTGAATGTTTTTTTTCAGCTTGTCGTTTGCAACATTAACCGCAAGCAACTACATACGATGGTTTAATTAGTTACTTATTTTGATTTTTAATTTAAAATATTGAATTGAAATGAAGTTATTTTTTAATAAGTTGCACACGAATGGAACGGGACAATATTTGGATCTAAAATAAACGTAATAAAGTAGGGAACCTGATTGTTTTCAAATTAATTTGTATTTTTTTAGTTTTAAATTAAATGAACATTTAATTATTTAGGCAATTCACACAAGCCCTTCTATCGTTGTATTCATGGTATTGTTGGACAAATATACAACAGTGTACGCTTGTTGTTGATAATTTACATATAAAAATCCGATACACTTCTAGGCTTTTTTCATATGTTCTTGGAAATTTTTTTTTATTTCGTGCTATCAGTTTATGCAAATGCCAGTAATCAAGAAGAAGAATAAAAATACAAAATATTTTCCATGTAACTTGAGTCAACAATTAACTACTCAACGATCGTGTGTGTGCCTGTTTCATCTTTTTCCTCCGTTTCCTATATCCACCCTTGTCTAACTATTTTCTCCTTTTACCCGTTGCCCTATGTCCTTTACCATCCTCTTTCTCTCTATTTCACTTTATGACATTTTTACAATGGATGACTCTGGCCACTGGGTATTGTTCTTGTCCTAACGGCAAATACATGTCCTCAAACCTAACCTAAAAAGATGTTCACATATGAACCTCAATATTTCATACAAAGTTTCAATTAATTATTGCACAATAAATACGCAAATTGTTATAATATTGAGTAAAACCAAAGCAAATAAAGTATAAAGAGTGTGCATTTTAACATATTTTGGAATATTTTTCAAAAATATTTCATGACGCGGGGGGAAAGATAGAAGCGAAGGATACAGAAACCAAGAGCGTAACAATGCGTTGCTCTCATCGTGCGTTTTTGTTGTTTGGCCACTTTTTTATTTATTTTTCTGGTGTTAAAAACAGACGTCGGCACCAACGTCCCTCAGGGGAAGAACATCTTCGGCTTTTTACACACATAGAACACGAACATCAAGAATGTTCGTTAAAAAGAGCGTAAAAATCTTGTCAGCTTTTAAAGAAGAAGGTTCATGTCGCTTTTTTCAGACCTCAATTATACACCCAAAGATATATCACAGTAGTATTCACTAATATCAATGAGAAATGATTTCGATTTTTGGAAGAATACTTGCCAAGTTAAATACGGTGTCTTTAGGGATTTAGTGCACTACAATTTTTCTATATTTTCCGATCACATATACATATCATTGGGTTAATAAGTAGACTTGAAATTATTACTTACAATTTTCCTCTAGGTTAACACATGCCTATGGTTATGGATTAGTGAGTGAGAGAGAGAAAATATAAAATAGTTAGTAAAAAAGTGTTAATAAAAAGTTAGTCTATTTTTATTTTCATTTCATCAACATACATATGTAAAGCTGTCTAGGTAAATAAAAATAAAATAAAAAAATCGATTTTATTATTAAAAGAACATAAAGCTATCCATCTTTGGCTTAAAAGTTAGGCCATGTTTTTTAGATAAATAAAAATAAAAAGAATAAAAAAAACCATTTTTTATTAAAAGAAAAAAAAACGAGCATTCCAAAGCATTTAAAAAAATTATACTATGGGACAAAATAAAATACGCCCAGCTAATGACATAGAACATTTTTAACATAAAATATTCATCGAGTGTTATTCTGAAATAAAATGATAAATCATCCGCAGCACATGTATTCTTGTCGCAGTCTGATCGACAACTAAATTAAAAAACACAAGAATACATACACATGTACATACGTACGATGAGAGCAACACAATGTTACGCTCTTTGTTTGTGTTCATTTGCCTTCGGTCTTCCTCTCCCCTCAACCAGAAATGATTTTTAAAAAGATTTTTGTAAGAGCGGGTCGTAATGTTACAACCCGCCATAAGAAATATTACTTCTACATAATGCGTATTCTTTATATCCATATTCTTTGGTAAAACTTAAAATGCAGCACTGTCATAAGTATGTTCAGGGAGCATATTACAATTAACCGGACACTTTTTGTTGATATTTGACAACTCAAATGCCAACAACGACAAAAAAACAAAATCTAAACAATGTTGTTGAAACAACCAGCTGTTTTGTTTACAAGCTGTCAAATGAATATTGGATAAGCAGCTGAACTGCATATATTATTACGCCTGTACACTTAAAATATTGTACTCAATAAACCGAATATTGACGCAATAAAAGTGCATATCTGAACATAGTATAAGCTAATTCTATTTTAAAGACACTGTGCGAAAAAATTTGAAATATTTTTCAATTTGACATTACAATGTGAAAAATTTTAAGTATTTCGTATTGAATTTCAATTTGTTTATAATGTATTGAATTATGTATGTATTAAATTTGTACAATTGATTGTTTTGTGTATACGATAACAAAAGTATCATAATATTATCAAACAAGAGGTATTTACGATACCGGAAAGTAAAGATTACAGATTACTTACTTACTTCTAAAAATTGAATAAAAATTTTCTATTTATCCACGTGCAATATTCCAGTGCAGAATAACAAATCATACATGTTTCCTTTTTCTCGAGCAGGCAAATACACTTTTTTGAGTAACATTTTGTACGAGTGCGATTAGTTTTCTGCAATGTATGCGAGAGCATCTAAGATTTGTATTTTTTTTTAATAAAACGTTCTTAAAAATAAAAATTTGCATTGCAACTGTACAACTGTACATGTGTACATATCTTTATAAAGTTAATTTTGGCAAAAAATATATGGCAACAGAATAAGAAGAAAAGAATACACTTTTTTTTAAGTGTAATAAAGAATATTCTTATCTCAATTGAGATTTGCAAACGGGTTAAAGTACCTCGCAATGAAAGGCTGGATAAAACAAGAGTAAACGTTTTAAAACAGATAAAAAACACCCATACACTGTTATGCTATCTTTAGAACATAAATTCTAAAAAAAATCGCAACTGAAAATAAAAAACTAAAACAAAAAACAACGAAATGAATGAAAATCTTTTGTAACAGAGTGTTTCGATGGACCGAATGTACGTATGTATGTATGTATGTTGCATGCATAGAAACATTACTGTATACATCCCAGTTAGCATTCGGAAGATTGTTTTTAGAAAAATCACTTTGCTGAGTTTTTTAGAGTACTTTTGACAATCAAAAACTTATTAGTAAGTGAGGACTCGCGCCAGTGAGTAAAATGAGTTCGATTTAAATAAACAATAAAAATTGGATAGCAACCGAAAATTAATCACCCAGACGTTTAAAATGTGACTATTATTTCCGTTATTTATATATTTATTCTATTTATACTGAATATTTAAAAACGCTTAATTAAAAACAGATTATACAGGTGTTTGAAAAGTGATTGTAATTACGTATTTTATGATCATATTTTGCGCAGGTAGATGATTAAACATTGCTTTTTTTACACACTCTCTCTATAAATTTTAATTTATGTAAAAGATGGCCATGAAATAAAGTACAATTTTTTTTAAATACAAAATTTTTCTTTGCTTTTTAACGAAAAAAAAAAATATTTTCTTTAAATAAACTTTGATGTCTGATGTATGTACATACATTAAGAATATAAACTTAATATTCTTTCTTTGATACTTAACGTTCATATGAACGTGTAAACGTAGGACTCGACTAAAACACTTGAAGAGAGTAAAATACAACTAGAAATATGATCTAATTGTACGATGTAATCATAAATAACGTAAAAAGGAGTAAAAATTAATACAAAAATGACTGAAAAATGACAATAAAAGAGCTCCTAGACATACTAATAAATTACTCATAAAAGACTCGTATGCGATTAACTCTGGACGGTTACTCTTCACTTTTGTACATTAAGGTTACTCTTCGTTGAATCGACGAACACTTTAACCCCAATTGATTACTGTTCGTCGAATCGACGAAGCTCATTTACTCTTTATCATATAACTCTTTTATGTTTGACCAAATTTCGGTCACCCATTTTTTAATCCTGGATGGTCATTTTTGTACAGTATGGTAACTCTTCGTTGAATCGACGAACAAAAAAAAATTTTTTCGTCTACTGACTGCAAGCTAATATTTCAACTAACGTTGTTGAAAAAAAAAAGAAATTTGGTCAAACATAAAAGAATTATAAGATAAAGAGTAAACGAGCTTTGTCGATTCGACGAACAGTAACCGTCCAGGGTTAAACGATGACTGAAAGACGAAGGTAAATAAGACTAATAAATGATCAGAAAGCGATTCGAAAATGATCATAAAACTACTAGAAAAAGGGTCGAAAATTACTCTAAATTAATATAGAAAATGACTCATAAATGACTTTTTAAGAAGAGTCGCGGGTAGTTACTTTTTTCTCCCGACAAAATTATCTTTTATGATCAGAAAATGGGCGCATATTCTAGCTTTTTAAACGCGCAGTAGAATCAAAAAAGACTCGAAGTTGATTAAAAATTTCCAAAAATGTTGGCTGGGATCTGATATGTATGTATGTATACTAAAAATACAATCTCTCTCTCTCTCTCTCTCTCTCCCTCTCTAACATACAAATACATACCTTATTTAAACATGAGTTGGTATGTATGTAAATATTTTTATGTTTACGTATTTGTTTTAGTATGTGTTTACATATGCCCATAAAATGTTCATTAATTTCTACAAAACATTCTACAAACATTAATTCATTCATTCATTCATACAGTTGAATGTGTAAGGAACGATTGTGTATACAAATGTAGGATACAATTGCATGCATGCATAAATAAAGTAAAATGTTCCGTAAACATTTGACTGGGGTATTTGCGGTATCAACGAATTCCCTTCCTGACCTTTAAAAGAAACAAGAATTTTTTTTTGAGATTTCCAAAGTGACTGTTATAAAACAAATGAAAACCTTTCTATGATGAATGTGTACATTTCACTAGCTATTCTAAAAGATTGATAACAAAATAATTTTAGACGTTATTATGGAATGTTTCTTAATTTTTTTGTTAAACACAAAATCAGGGCTAAATTCGTACAAGGTTAGGTTGGATTAAACTGGCAGCCGCCTCAGTAAGCATAGGTTACTTGGGTTACCTGGCTTGTTTAATCGGTTCAAGATTTTAAGTGCTTACTATTGGGTACTCCAGCAGAGACTTCCGAAATTTGATAAATGATAACGGCTAACTTGTTGAAGAGGCGTTTGTCAAATTACGGTACACACAGTCATCATTTTTTCAGTCTGTTTTGCAAAATGACTCAGACTGCGGCTCTAGATTAATAGGCAAAGGCCCTTATCCCTTTGACGACCATAGGCAAGTATGCTTGCCCGGCGGTTTTTGGCTTATATATTTGTCCAGGTTACAGATAGAGCAAATATGTCAGAGAATGTTTTATAGAATAAGATTGGGGCAACAAAAATGTAGTTGAGTGCAAACCCCTATCTGGCTCCACTTGTACCCTACGAGGCTCCAAATTTGGCCAAATAATGCTCTTTATACCGAGGGCTACTACAAGCTAATAAAATCGATATTGATATAGATATTGATTGCCCTCTGATTATACAGCACTACAACCAAGGAATGGGAGGCGTTGATCTAAAGATCAACGAAAAAGAAAGTTTATTATGAGTACGATCGCAGAAGTAAGTGGCGTGTTTATTTACGACTGTTCCTTGACCTATTTGAGCTATGTGTTCATAATAGTTATATAATATATAAGAAACTCATATTGGCTAACAGTTTCTCAATCAATGTGACTTCAATTGAACTTCGAGCAGCTTTAGCCAAAGAACTGATAAGTCGCTTCAATTCAAGAAAACGTGCCTTTTTAGCGTCAACCAAATTTGGAACTAATTGTATAAGTAAGGCCAAATCTCTTCATAAAATGGAAAAGAGTGAATGTTGGAAACGCTGCTTTCATTATGCTTCCTATAAAAAAAATGTTTTTTTGAGTTCAATGCAATGTGTTTCTTTGTTTCACTACATCCCGTGATTGCTTTGGAAACTATCACGAACAACACTAATTAAAAATTTTTAAAATTTATTGTATTTAACTTTATATTTATGGATACCCAGGGAAAAATTTTTTTTCGTCGCTACTATTAGGCCACAGATTATTAAAATAAAACACAAGGTTAAATCGCTTCAGCAGAAAATATTTGGTCGTCAAAGGGTTAATATTCAGCGAAAAATCATCTTCAACCAAAAAAACTATTTTTGGAATGGGTACGTGAACAAAAAAAATTATTGTATTAGGAACAAAATCATTTCACTTTAGATTCAACAGCGTAAAATGCATTTTGAATATGATACTGTTTCGACTTGATTCGTAGCTGGCGGCATCATTATCCCATATTTCTTTGTGAACGACGTTGGCCAGAGGATCACTGTCAATGGCAAACATTATTGGTCGATGTTTACTAACTTCTTTTGACCTGAATTGAATGTCCAGATCAACGTCATGTGGCTTCAACAGGATAGCTGGATAGCAGGATGCCACACAGCTAATTCCACATGGGATATTCTGCGAAAGCGTTTTAAACACCTGACCATGCTCACAAGAAAGTGATGTGAACTGGCCATCAATATCGTGCAATTGACCTTGTTAGACTTGTTCCTGAGAGGTTGTCATAAGACGCAGGAGTATGCCAATAAGAAATAAACCAGAGCGGTCCTTAAATACAATATAGCCCATGACAACGATCAAATTCTGCTTTATTTATGTGCCACAGTCGTGAAAAATAAGGCATTACTCATGCTCTCCACCCAAAGAAGCCAAGGCGGACTTTTGAATGATGTTATATTCCATGTATGATAACATCAATGGATCTTACAAAAAAATGAAAATTTTCGATTATGTCTCACACACGCTTCATTTTATTTAAATTTGAAGTGCTTGCTAGTTCAAACGATAACCCTACTGACTGATGCTGCTTCAGTTTCCCCGAATTTACTAATTTGAGTAATTCTTAATCCAAAGAGATTGTAAAGTAATCGCATTTGATGATGATAATGAAGGAATTTAATGAAAAATATTGTTACGAAAATGGAAAGATCTAGATATTGGTGTTTTGCTTTCACATCGTTTAACTTTAAAATTATAAACAAAACCGCAAAACCAAAAAAGTGAACAAAAATATACCAACAAAACACCAGCATAAACAAATGACAAACAAGTAAACAAAACTGCAACTACAAAAATAAACGTAAACAAAATGCACAAACAACAATAATAAAACAACAATGTTTACATTTATAAAGATCTCGAGAAGGCAAAGCCTCGAAAATTCTACTTCAAGAACATTCATCGGACTGTTTACGTTGCCATAGAAAAGGCAACACAAATTAGTCAATTGAGTCAGTAAAAATTCCGTCAGTCTTGTGTGAAGACGCGGTGTGTTTGAAGAGAGTAATCGTGATTTGAAGATCTCCTTTACAAAGATCAGTCGAACAATTGTCTAGTAATTGTTATTGTTTATGCAAAGTTGTCACAACTTATTAAATCTTGGTTTTGTGTTTGTATTTAGAATACCGAATTCACATGAAGATAAGTTTTGATAAATGCACATGAATTTAAAGCGACAATAAATATTTGAATCTATTATTGCCAATAAAAACACATAATAAAATAGTGAACTTGATTGTTTTCACAATAACTTCGTTTTCGTTTTTAAAATTAAATGAACATTTAATTATAATTTCTGATATAAATGTATGTATGTATGTGTGGCTTGTATTTATTATTATTGCAAATGCACTTGTTCTTTTGCATTCATTAATTATGTAATATAACCGATACATTATTGATATGGTTATACAAGATCTGTTTTTTTTTTGTGGTAAATTTTATGTCAGGTTTCGTAAAATACATTTTAAAGGCCGTATAAAACGTGTTAATAACAAAATTATAATTATTTTATCATAAATGTTAAACAAGCAGTCAAATTTACAAAGGGTGGGCCATTTAAAAGTTTAAATTTTAAAATGCATCAAAACAAAAACGGTTTGAAATTTTGCCAAATTTTTTTTTAGTTTTGAAGTACAATTGTTCTGGTTAGAAATGGAGTATTATTTTATTCATATGGCTGCAGCGGCTGGCCTCACAATAGCTCATAAGATCGCACCAATTTTCGAGCATATTTTGGAGTGTATGGGGTCGTATCACGGAATGACGTCAAGAATGTTGGCCTCAAATGCTCAATTTTCTCTGGTTTGTCGACATAACATTTTCTTTAACTGCGCCCCACAGAAAATAGTCCAACGGTATCAAATCGCAGCTTCTTGGCGGCCATTTGATATCACCATTTCGGCTAATAAAACGGCCGCCAAACGTTTGACGCAATAAATCGATTGTGGGCATCCTGATGAGACCAAACATCGGTTACATCAATACAATGAAGAGCGGGTACAAAAAAATCTTTATAATTGTGCGATAGGTGTCTCCATATTGCGCCGTCCTCATTTTCAAAGAAATATGGGCCAACGATGCCTCCGCTCCTAAAGGTGCACCAAACTGTTACTCTGTAAGACAACGTGTGGGTTTTCCGATCCCCAAATACGACAATTTTGCTTATTATCGACCTATCAAAATGAAAATTAAGTTCACTCGAAAAGATAATTCTTTTGGCATAATTGACATCATCGTGCCGTTTCTCGTTGGCCCATCTATCAGAGCGAAAACGAAGCGGATGGTCATGCGGCTTCAACTCTTGAACCTATTGAACTTTGTAAGGCGTCATGCCGAGATCTTTTCGCAAAATTTAAAGTAAACTGGTGCGTGAAATGTTCAATTTTTGAGAACGATGACTATTTGATGTTGATGGATTCTTACGCACACTCTCAGCCACAGCTTCGATATTTTCTGGTGTACGCACTGTTCGAGTACACGTCTTGCCGCATCAACAATGAAATCAGTTTCACGATCTTTAGCAAATTTTGTAAGACATTTTCTTGCAATTTCCGACCACTTGTCTTTGTTTTGGAAATAAATTTCAAATAAATCCCAACGCTGCTGAAGCGTATATCGATTCATTACATACAGTGGAGATAATAAACAAAATTTTATGACAGAACAGAATTACAGGTCGATGGAAATCCGAACAACCACCTGCGAAATTCTGTTTCAAAGGTATGGTAAAAAATTAGTGTGTATTATCAGACACGGCAAGGCAATTTTACAACATGACAATGCATCTGCATGCAAGGCAAAATCGCTTCAGAATAAAATCTAAGCATTAGCTGGGATCTGCTACCCCAGCCGCCGTTTCCACTAGACTTAGCTCTTTCGACTATTATTTGTTTTCTCCCAAATAAAATGGCTGGAATTTGATCCAGTCAACCAACTGTCTTTGTAGCAGGATATACTTGATTAATAAAGTCAAAAATAGAAATAAAATAATATATTAGGAGAATGTAGAAATGCTTTGTAGCGCGCCTGATTTAGAAAGTTATGAGAATTTAACAAAAAATTAAAATAAAATTATATGAACAATTATATAGCGTTTTGCCGACGTAGTCTAGTAGGTGATATGTTGCCTTATTAGACGTGAGGCCCTTGGTTAAGGCACTGGCTTAGATATCTTCAAGAAAACGAAGTCTGAAAAAATATTTCTTCGGCGACTTCCTCTAAGCAGATTTCTGGCAAAAAATCTGAAATTAAATAAAATTGCCATGAAAAGTTTCTCAAAAATCTGTCGTTCGAATCGACTTTAAACTGTAGGTCCCGTCACTCATGTACAAAATTGATACGCACAACATAATTGGTGTGGGATGCTATGTCGTATTCCTCACTGAAGGTTTGTAATGACGAATTATGTATGTATATATAGACTTTAAACACAAACTGAAAAGTAGAAATCTTTTCAGGCAAATTTTAAACTCAATTTTAAATTTTCATTAATTTCTCCATGGAAAAGTTATAGAATGAACTCATTTTCTTCTTTTTTAGCACTCTCTTTAACGGAAAATAGTTGTCATTTAGGGATAATGTGTTGTAAAAATAGTATGTTTTCTAAAACATATAAAATTTCAACATTTTATAACTGTTATATTTATATACCATTGCGTTTTTAAATCGCTTTTTTACGGTTTAAGTTTTGTGCCATTTAATACCACAAAAATAATGTAAAAACCTTTACTGTGTAGCATTATAGTCATTATCAAAACTAGAACTAACGCTAACGCATTAACATATACTCATAGATTTGTACATCATACACTTGTACTACTTATACTATAACTGTATGATAATTTTTACTATACTACACTACACTACACCACACATACATATGTATATAATGCCAATACCATCTATAGGCCACCAGTGTTATATACTGTCACATACAAATATATTCTCATGTTTATGTTATGTTTGAATGTTTTATTAGGGTGTCCCTTAATGTTTAAAGTTTCCTCCAGGACAATACCCTAAACTGCGAATTATAAATGGGACATATTATATTAAAATTGAAGATAGTTTAGCAAATTTGTCGAGAATCATAATTTTATAGAAATTTGCTGTTGTTGTATATTTCTTACAATTTAAAAAATGTTTTCTTTCTTAAAAAACTGGATTTTTAATCAACTTGAAGTGAGCGTCAAGATATAAGTGTTTCCATAGCGGACATTAATTGTGCCTTAATTACAATACAATACAATACAATACAAAACAATACAATACAATATATTACAATACATCTAATCAGTCAATAAACAACATCATATTTTTTCATCGCGTTAAAGATTACGAATTTTCGGAAAGCATTCATTTCTTATTCTTCTTTGAAGATCATGCTTATCAGAAGCAACATGGAGAAGCTGATTTCGACTTTTTAGACATCACGATTTTGATGTCGAATTGTAAACAATATTGGCAAAAATGACACTTTGAGTCAGAAATAAATGGGAACAAATAATTTTTGACCGTTTAAAAGATATGGGAAATATTCCAAAGTTTGGAAAATATTTAACAGACAGTGCAAAACTGAAGAACCACTTGAGAATTTTTTTTATAAAACCTGGTGCAACAGTTAATACAGATCGCTTCCGAGAACAGTGGATCAATTTGAGCAATGCATTAATTGAGGAACGACCAGACACGTCTACGTAATTTTGCACCATGACAATGCACCTGCACACATGGCTGCCAGATGAGTGATAATGAAAGCTTGCAGTCAGTAGAAGAAAAAAAAAATTCAACGAAGAGTAACCTTACTGTACAAAAATGACCATCTAGGATTAAAAAAATGGGTGGACAAGGTACTCACTTACTCACTACAAATTTTCGTTATCAACCAACATTGTTGATAAAAAGAGCGAAATTTGGTCAAACATAAAAGCATTATATGATAAAGAGTAAATGAGCTTCGTCGATTTGACGAACAGTAACCAATTAGGGTTAAAGTGTTCGTCGATTCAACGAATAGTAGCCTTAATGTAAAAAATTAAGAATAACCGTCAAGGGTTAAATGAATAGTTTTATTTAATTTTCAAGGAAAATTTGTTTAAAATTTATCAATTTTAATTGTCTCAATTCAGATTTAAAGTACTAAAATTAAGAAATTTGTAATTTCTAAAAATCTTCAAAACAAAGGCAAAATCGTCAAAATGAGCACAAAATCGTCAAAATGACGATAAATCGTCAAATCTGGCAGCTGTGCTTGCACGCAAAGCAAAACCGGTTCAGTGTACAATAAAAAAATTAGATTGGTGATGTTACCCCACCTGCCGTTTTCGCCAGACTTGGAGCCTTCTGACTACTATCTGTTTTCATCGATGGGACACGCATTAAAATAAAGGTCAAAAGAAAAAATATTTTTACATTCAGAATTTCTACAAAAATTGTAAATATAAAAGGACATGAAGCACACTATCCATTAGACCGTCTTCTTTTACCAATTCTTACTAATTTGTGGGATCCGAGTAAAGACAATTTGAAAAAATTTCCTCACATAGTTAGAACCCACCCTAGTATTGTGAACGAGCATGCTTCAATTCATATTTAAATTCTCAATTGCGTTTGTTGTGACATACTTTCTTTTTTATTTTTATTTAGTTTTTTTGCCACTAGTGCAGAGCAGGATTCTTTTTAACTGTTTATTATTCTTTTATAGCCTGATCGGCATTGACAGTGTAACTTGGCAGAGTAGTAATAACGACCTCATTGTGTGATAAATACAGAAAAAATATAATATGAAATAAAGGAGAACAGATTTAATAATGAAAGTTTACATTATCGGGTCTTTCATTAAACACTTCCTATTTTTAAATTCAAACAAAACAAAGTGAGTGTCAAATATCCCTGAAATTTTTTATTCGTTTGGTAGTCCTATTATTATTATTATTATGTGTCGAATATAACGCCCGCCATGGTTTGGTGGAGAATGTCCGAAATCTCCAATTTTCAATTACTCTGGTGAATACATTAGGCTGAATTTGACTAATGGCATGGGTTATGTTGACTTTGTGTTGTTCCTGACACATTCTATACAGTGCAGAATATCCAATACGGCATGAGCATGAGTCTGGCCGTCCTGTTGAAATCACATGTCGTATCTATATATACAGAAGAAGTCGCCGAAGAAATACATATTTTTTTATATTTTCGTTTTGATATCTGACCTGGAGTTTGAACCGTGGTCTTACATCTAATAAGTCAACACAATACCTACTGGACTACGGTGACTTCTATGGTCAGCACTACACGGGTACGCTATTTTACAACATGGCAATGTACACAAAACAATCGGTTTTGTATGCAATCAAAGCACAAGACTGGCTTATCCTTTGTGTTCACCAGACTAGGCTTCTTCTGACTACACTTAGTTTGCATCGACTGGACAATCATTGGCTGAACAGCACTTCGATTGCTGCGAGGCATTTGAAAATTTTGTGACTAATTGGCTTGCTTCCAAAGACGAACAATGTTATTTTTTTTTATTTATTTTTTTTTATTTATTATTATTATTACGGTCTCCTAGACCTAGATACAAAATTATCCTTATAATACATTATACATAATAAATAAATTATATAATAAAACTAAAAACAGTTATCAATTTAAAATATATGTTTTACAATGTATTTTCAATAGTCTTTTGAAAATATCTTCACTCTGACATTCCTTAAGTTCAGCTGGTAACTCATTAAATATTTTGAAACCTTCAAAAAATACACTTTTCCTTTGAAGATCATACTTAATCCTCGGCAGTCTCATATTATTCCTATTTCTAGTATTATAATCATGTACCTCAAAGTTATACTGAATTCTTTCATATAAATAACTTGGTAATTGACCTAACCTTAATTTGTTAATAATTTTCAACGTGTGGTATGTTATTAATTGTTTTACATTTAGCCAATCCAAACTCTGAATCATTTCGGCAACCGGAGTATCGTACCCCTTATTCAGAATAAATCTCATAATTTTATTTTGTTGTATTTGAAACCTATTAATTTGGGCATTATTAAGTGTAAATAGAATTGTAGGACTATAAACAAAATAAGGTTCAATTATCGTTCGATAAATAGTTAATTTATGCCGTTTGCTAACATATTTACATGATCGATACATAAACCCTATCTTCCTAGCGATGTTACTTTCAGCATAATCAACATGATCGTCCCATTTAAGTTTTCTATCAATAATGATGCCTAAATATTTCATTCTATCAATACTTTCAAGTTCATGCTCCTTAATTTTCAGCCTTATATTATTACATTCTTCATAATTTCTATTAAATATCATATACTTAGTTTTATCACAGTTTAATTTTAGCTTATTTTTACATAACCATACATATAATTCATTTAAATCAGCTTGAATATAATTTACAGCATCAATGAGATTTAAATGGCTAATATATAAAAGAGCATCATCAGCAAACCAAACAATTTTACAATTACTTAAACATTTCGTTATATCGTTAATATAAATCAAAAAAAGTAATGGTGCCAGAACAGATCCTTGTGGCAGACCAATATCCACCATCTGTGGCGATGATATCACATTTCCTATTGCCGTGCGTTGTTTTCTATTACTTAAGTAGTTTTCAAACCATTTTAGTTCTTGGCCTCTTATACCGATCCGCTTCAATTTTTTCAGCAATATACTTCAATCCACTGTTTCAAATGCTCGCTTCAAATCTAAGAAAACTGCTACTACTGCTTGTTTATCTGCCATCAAATCTTTCCAATCAGCGACAACCATATTCAACGCAGTTTCGCAAGAGTGTTTAGCTCGAAGACCAGACTGTTGATTAATAATTACATCGTGTTGGTTTAGGTACTCTAACAATTGCTCTTTCACTATGTTCTCTAAAATTTTTTCGTCTGATGGTAATGTATTAATCGGTCGCAACTCTTCTGGACGCGTTGTGTTTTTAATTTTCTCTATAGGTACCACTGTAGATATCTTCCATATTTCAGGAACGTAAGCAAGCCGTAAGCAATCATTTACATTACCGGCAAAAAATATGCCGTATACTTCATTGACTCTTTTATGACACCTTCAGAAAGCAGTTTTTTACCTCCTGTCTTGTTTTTAAAAGCCTTTACAATATTTAGTATGTTTGTAGTATCTACTTGTTTAAATTTAAATTCGTTGCCATATATATTTATTTCCGATTCTTCAAAATCTATTTTCTCAATTTCATTATTGATTTTAGTGATACTATCTATAAAATAGCTGTTCAACGATTCCGCTAGTTCATGTTCATTTTCCATCCACCGATTATTTATATAAATTTTCTTTATTGGCTGGTTTATTTGTATCATGTTAACTGTCTCTTTTAAATATTTCCACATAAGTTTTTGATCGGCATACGCCAAGTTGATTTTATTTTCCAAATATTGGTTCTTTTTTATTTTTAATAGTTTTTTGTATGCCTTTTTTGTAACATTATACTCAGTCCATTCACCTGTTCTTTTAGCTATGTGAAGGAGTTCATATTTTTTTCTATTCAGATGCGTTAGTTCGTGATCATACCATTTATTAATAAGTTTCTTGTACACACGTTTATTAAAGGTTAGGGTATTCATTATATTTATTAGCACAGCGTTACAATTTTCAACTCTTTCATCCAAGTTACCATAATTTAGCTCGTTTAAATTAATAAGCCTTAATAATGTCATTAAATTGTCCTCATTATAATATTCCCAACACGTAATGTTTATTGCAAGTCTCATTCTTACTTCTTTTTCCACCTGCACAGAGAATTCTATAGTCTCATGGTCCGTTATATTACAACTATTCAAGCATTTAGTTTTCACTTGATCAGACGTTGAATAAAGAAGGTCTATTTTAGTACTGGAAAATTCCGTAACGCGAGTATCAAAACCTATAAGCTGTTTCATGGCCATGGATGGGAAAATATTATTTAATTCTGTTGTATAAGCTGTCTTATTATTAATATTTATATTGTAATCACCAATAATTATATTATTATTACATCCTTCAAAATATGTCTCTACCGTACTTTTTAAGTACGTTAAAAATTCCGACTTGTCAGCACTTGGAGAATGATACAGTACACCAATCTGCCATTTCGTTTGAAACTCCTTCAATTTAATTATAATGAACCACATATTTTGATCAAATGTTTTATTACAAATTAAGCTGTATTTAATAGATTTTTTTATATATATTAATACACCACCAGTGTGACGAGAGTGTGAATCACAACGAATCATATTGAATGTAGCAATGCTAATGTCAGCGTCCTCTATGTTAGTAGTTGTGCATGTTTCGGAACAAAGTACGATATTTGCTTCTTGAACTTCAATAATTCTTTCTAACTCCTCTTTATTCGCTACTATACTACTTATATTAACATATATACACTTGATCATATTGCTGTTATATTTTCTAATATTTTCTGTATTATCTTTTGTTTTGGCATTGTCATAATTCCGTAATTGTTAATATCCAATTCTATTTTTCTTTGCATCAAGCCTGTTTAAATAAGATGGACAGTATTTACTCATAGTATCATGATCTTCATTTAAACCTAAATTAAATTTCCCATTCGCACGTATACAATTGATACACTTATTTACTTGGCTTTCATTACATTCGGAATGCCTATGTTGACCATGACATTTAACACATACTTCATTGCTTGTACAATTTGCTGCCTTATGATTAAATCCTTTACATCTGAAACATCGTAGTACCCTGATTCCATCGTACACCTTACAAATTTTCCAGCCAATGTTAATTTTTTCCGCTGCTAATATATTGGTAAATGCATTCGGTTCAACTTCTGCAATCGCATTATAATAAGTTCTGTTATTTTTCCTTATTTCATATTGTTTGATAATTTTCACATTGGTATTGTTCATACACTGATTTTGTTTCTTGATTAACTCCAATAGTCGCGTATCATCATATTCAAAACTAATTCCAGTTATTAATATATTATAATTTTTCCTTAATTAAATATTTCGCTTTTTCTCTTTCTGTGCTATTTTCTACTTCGATAACGACTGTTCCACTATTTTTTGTAATAACATTTGATAATTTTAAATTTTCCGGATAACTTTATTTAAATCTTTTTTAGTTTTTTCCCCATTTTGGGTAACTTTTGGTTTAACAATTAATGGCACTGAGTTTTTTATTTCTGGCAACTTTTTGTCATTGACATTTTTCTTCAGTACATCGGCGAATGACATTTGATTTTTATTGTTTATTTTATCATTACTGTTCTTTTTTAATTCGTCACACATTTTTATATTCTTTTATATATTGACCATTTTTTTCCACTACCTTCCGAATATCATTTAAAACAAAATCAACATTGTGTATATATTGCATACAGCCATCACAGATAAATTGAAGCATAGAATTTTCATTTAAAACATTGGCACTATAATCATCCAAACCAGAGCATTTTTTTGTATTATGGAAACTTTTTCCACATACACCAGCACATTTGATTCCACTCTCATTACGAATAGTTCCTTTACATTTATTGCACTTGCCTTCCATGACAATGCAAACCCTTATTTATTTTCAAATTTTCTATATTTAATTATTTTTTTTCTCAGAAAACTTTAATTAATTTGTTTAACTTTATTTTCACGTCCGACCGTATCAAGAACCGCTATATATTTATTGGCGTGGTGTCTAAAAAAGTTAGGGTTTATTTATTATAATTTATGTATTTCTTTTTTATAACCAAATTTCAAACAAATTTGTCCCAAAAAGACCCATAAGTATAGTCCCGCTCTATCTATTTATTTAGTCTTATGAAAACCCTGTCAAAAACTTTTTCAATGAGAGTTGCAGTGTAAAGGAGGAAAACAGACAAGTAATTTATGTACTAAGAAATGAATGATTTTAAAGGTATTTTAAAGGAAGGTAAACTATGTAAATTAAAAATTAATAATATTTACTTACGTTTAACTGCTCAAAGTATACATTTTTGAACACTTTTCACAATGGTTTAGAAAAACTTGAGGCAATAACTCTCATATATATCCAAATGGTTTGCAAAAAAAAAATATAATGCTTGGGTAGACTACGTACCATACATTACATAAATTGTACAAATTGTAATTATTTTCTGCTAATGCCCCAGTAATTGATTTACAAAATGAGTAAAAAAGTGATTTTGTGATGGCAACACTGACATCACAACCCACGACAATAAATAAAATTAAAAAACAAAAATGGTTTATTTGCCCCCGCAATAATTAAATAAACACAAATACAAATCATATAAAGAATTTTATTTATGTGGTGACGTTTTTAGCGTCCTTGAAATCGTTTACAAATAAATAAATGTTTATACTTCTTTTTTTGTATTTCAGGTGTTATTAAAATAATAATGTTTATATATTGTCGTTCCCTAATATACTGTGTTAACGCCAAACTATATTCAAAATTCATGTCAAGGCCGCCAAGGCACGATTTTTATTAAATGTTATTCAAACATTTTTAAAAACTTGTAGTTGTGAAAATATTTACTGTTAAAAAGAGAACACAAACAAATTATGCAAATAAAATGCAAATTTTTAAGGTTTGCATAGAATTAATTTATTAAAGATTAAAGATTAAAGATTAAAGATAGAAAGCATTTAAAAGACTAATGAGATACATATATTTAAAGTGAAAATATTTTATCAGTTTTTATTTAAATTAATACCAAATAGTAAAGCGAGCGAGTACGCTTTACGTCGCCAGTCTTTCCAAAAAATGGCGACATAGATCCAATGCCGTATTGCCCGTACATACTGCAAAATAGTATGTTTTCAAAAAGCCAGTAATAATACGAGTTGTAGCCCAAGTTGATGGTTTTCCCAGGTTATCCAATGAGTTCTTCCCTTTACATTCAGAAAATAAATTATTTTTCATGGGCAGTAAGAATTCAATGCAATACTGATTTTTTATCGTGTCCTTGAAGCAAAATTTCATAAAAGGATTTTCGATTTTCCATCTGTCTGTCATTCAAATCATGTGGTGCCCATTTTCCAAACTTTTGGTCATAAATTGTTTTATTTGTAGTATTTAACATTTTTGTCTTTTGTTTTTGACTCCAACTCTGATCCGCTATTGTTTGCAATTCGTTGTCTTCAAACTTTTTTGATGATTTTTCACATTCTACAGTACTCCCATTAAAATCATTTTTTCCGAACCGTAGAATGTATCTTCTAATTGTTGCTTCTGGTAAAGAATGATCACAATACGCCTCGACAAACATTCGATGCTACTGTCCAAATAAACTTTTTTCAAATGAAAACAAAATATTTATGCCTTCTGCAAATCATCATTTTCTAATACAAAATTCGACATCTTTGACACGATGAAAGAATATAATGTTGTTTGATCATTGATTTGATAAATACTAAATATGTTTGACAGATGTCATCGTTAACTCAAAACAAAAAAAAATTAATTGACAATCTACTATAAGTGTTTCCTAAGTGTTTCCAAAGGAAACGTGTTTCCTTAGAAAACTCCTTAGGAAACTCCTTATAATCTTAATCTTCCAAGTGTACCAGTATGGCATGAGCTTCAAGATACAAGTGTCTCAGTAGAAAACGTGTGTCCTCAGGAAACTCCTTAGGAAACTCTAGTATTTTTGGAAGATTAAATTTATAATTACTCTCAGTCTTCATAAGCATTCAAACGACAACGAAAATATACTACTCCGGAGTATTTCTCCAGTATTATAGTCATTGACCACATAGCTACATAACCTACATACATACATACATAATTGGCCAATACAACCCTTCAGTCAGGATTACGGCCTAGCTTCCAACACCACTCATGTTGTGTGTGTTAATTTTATACATGAGTGGCGGGACCTACAGTTTAATGTCGACTCCGGGCAACGGATTTTTCAGAAATTTTTCATGGCAATTTTATTTTCTGTCAGGGTTTTTGCCAGTAATCTACTGATTGGCATTCGCGGAAGAAATATTTTTTACATTTCGTTTTGATGTGTGGCCTGGGGTTTGAACCGTGGCCTCACTACTTACTACACTACAGCGACTTCACGGTAGTCAGGATTGTGTTATTCGGAGAAAAGTAAAAATTATTGTTTTTCTGTATGAGCAGATGTATTCAATATTTTAGTAACTATTGGAATTTGCATAGCTCTCTTGTTCTCACTCCAATAATATTACATTGTTTCAAACGACTTTTTAACAAACTTTAAAAAGGAGCGTACTTAATTTTCATTAAGTGTAGTTATGTATGTATGCATTCATTAATGAATAAATTAATTCCCTTGAATCTAAATCTATTTATGTTTGAAACTTTGTTTACGCCACAGCTTTCTAAAGTGTTACAAACTTCAGCAAAATAAAATACAATCTGTAATGAGCTCTGGTCATAGAGAAATGAAAATTTAAGATTTGTAAGAAATTATAAAGAAACGGTTGGTGTAAACATTTATTTATAATCCAATTAAGTTTTCTCCTACATTCTGCTTTATTTACAAACCGTTTTAAATTTAGTCTGTTGATTTGTATCTTATTTTGTGATTAACGTGAAACGTGTTATCATCTTCTATTCAGACCTTTGTCACGTATTTCAATTGTTGTTACAGCATTTATGCATTTGTTTTTCTGACCACAGGAACATTTTAAAAATACATTTTACAGCAGCTAATCGTAAACGATGTTCTTTAAATGGCTTAAGCAACACGAAATATTGAAATTAATAACACTATGCGACAAAAAAAATAAAAAAATTAAATACACCCAGCTAATGATATAGTGTAAGTTGTGAGTTTTGTTGAGAGAACTCAATAATTTTGTATGAAGAGATCAAAAATACAGTTTTTGTTAAATAAAACAAGTTTGGAGTGTTTGAGATATAAAAAAAAATATTTTTGAGTTCTCAAACAAAACAACAAACCTCACTGCCTACACTATGTTATTAGTTGGGTGTATTTTGACTGTCGCACCGTGTTATGAATGGGCGAAGGTCTGCTTTGTTCTAAACAAATAAAAGGTCACAAGGACATTTGCTAAACATGGCAATAATTTTAAGAATTTCAATGGAGGATGGTGTATGTAATTTAATACAGAAATAGTTTTGTGAAGGAATGTAAATTTGCAACATTTAAGCAAAGGTTTACATGGCAATTGGTGGTTTGATTTCAGTATTTTGTAAAAATTTGTTCAGATTCATTTTCTTTAATGAATGCGGTCTGCTAATTTGTTTACTTCAATGTGTTAATTAATGTGTTGTTTTATAAAATTAAATTTATTTTAATTTATTAAATTTAATTTATTTTAAAAATACTGTCATTTTATTATTTTTACTTCCCTACAATCTCCCTCTAAGCCTATTACCCTGTTAAACTTTAGGCCGCTGCGCGGTGTCAACAATGACAATTCCCTCCGGGATGTATTAATGCTCCACAGTTTCCAAGAATTTATTCCGGTGATTCATTTCCGTCGTCACAGAATCTACATATTAGTCCATAATCAACCCCCCAACCTCAGGTTATTCCTGCGTAGTCCAATGCAGAACCTTTCTTATTGTAATTGTAATTTCGCAATAAAAATTTTTGTTGCCTCAAATCCACTTGGTTTGAGAATAGTCTTTGAATATCTTTATTTTCTACATCGTTGAGCATACCCTTCCAAACACGCCTCAGTTATAGTTTTATTTAGAAAGCTTTAGACAGATATTGGTGCTAACAGTTATTCATGGGTTTCCAAAAAAAAACCTCGTGTTAAAGAGAGTTTATTTCAATTACTAAATGGTTCTAAACCAATAATTGTAGTTATTAACACTATAAACACCAACAACAGCGTAGATGACAGCAATATTTATTTCTTATATTTACCTTTATCTTGCAGCGATTTCTGTTTTTTTCGAAGAAACGATATCGATTTTTTGTAAGACTAGAAAAATATCGCCTCCTAGTTCCTTTGGCAACATTGTGCTGAAGTAATTATTCCGGTTCATCTGCAGCTGCTTAGTTCTCTTGAATAGCAAGTGGAATCGGACAAAGAATTCCAGATATTTTCTATAGAGGAACATGGGGTAATGGAATAAGTGTAAAGAAAGAAAGGGAGGAATGAAGTAATTAAGATTCATAAGCATAAGTCTGCAAGGATAAAGACGACATTCTTGTAATGGGCAAGAAGGTGGAGACTATTCAACACTAACTAGTACAAAAACAAAGAAGATTACCTAACAGTGTAAACTCTAATTCAGGTAAAGGATAACAATAAAAGCGGTAGTGCAGAATCCCCGCATGATTTATTAATTTATTGCTTTATAAAACTTGTTTAATTTGACAAAAACCGTTTTTTTTAATCTTTTCGCACAAAATTATTGATTATACAAATATGTTTGAACTATTTTAAAAGTCCAAGGTTTTTTAGAAATTGGAGAGCTTAGCCTTTCAAACGGTATACATAAACATTTCGTTCAAACTTATATGTTATGAGATTGAACGGAGTAAACTTAGAAAATATTATTTTTTTTTATTTTTTCAAGTTTGGCCATTCACACATATAAAATAAATTCTGGCGTTCTTAAAGTACATTTTCTTGTGAAGAGATTGACACTTTGCTTTATAAAATTGGACAAAACTTACAGTAGTTATTATTTAAAGACTGTAAGAGCTAAGTCATATTTTTTATTTGTGTTGTCTTATCAAATGAACTTTAAGTTAAAAATTTTCAAACTTTTTGATGGATTTTAAGTGTTTATTGAAAAATTTGTCCATTTTCCGTTGGAATAACCACCGGAAGTTGGCTAATGTTTGCGCAAAGTGAAATAATAATATTTGCGCAAAATGGAAATATTAGACTAATTTTTGTAGAAAGAGAAATATAAAAAAAACATTTTTGAGTTCTACTCAACTAACTGAAAAACTTAGACTCGAGTGTATTTAATTTTTTGGATTTCGTCGCATAGTGTAATTAATTCAGTTTTTTTATTTTTTACTTTTTAATAGCAAAAGGTCGTTACAATAAACAGAATTTTTATTATCCTTTCTTCACTTTTCTTTGAATAAAAAATACTGAAAATATAAGTTTAATTGCAATAAGTTTTTTTGCTTTTTAATTTTCCTTTACTGTGCTTAATTACAAATTTTAATTACGAGCACTGTGCCCATAATGGCATTTGTAACTGGGTTACAGGCGCAATATGTGGCATTTTGCCTGAAAACCTGGCCGAAATTAATGGAAGTGTTTTATGACTTAATGGCTAGAATTTTTTTAATAGTGTTAGTGATGATTAGGCCCAAGGATGAATCCAACTGATTTTGGTTCAAATCGGTCCTTGATTTCGCCTAGCTTCCATACAAATTCCCCTTGAAATTGCACTTATTTACACATAATTATAGTAATTATGCAAAAATCATGATAAAATTTAGCATAGATCAGTTCTGTGTACTAAGCAATCATGGTGTAATGTTTGGTGAAAATCGGATCACATTTGACCCTAGTCCCCATATAAACTCCCCTTTAGAAATTCACGTTTGCGCTTATAAATGGCTTAAAAACATGGGTATCGTGATGAAATTCGGTATGAACGCGTATTTTGTAAATCTAAATCATATTACCAAATTTTGTTATGGTCGGTCCATAATTGCTCCTTGGTCCAAAATAGGGCCCCTTAAGAAAATATGTTTAACAATTATAATTGGCTTAAACATTTTATTACCTCGATGAAATTCGACATGAATATGTTTAATATGAATGTGAAACATTTTATCTGATTTTATTATGATCGGATCATAAGTGCCCCTAGTCCATTAAGAAAATCAAACATATGTACATCACATATTGTTATAATAGTCAATATACATATGTAATTAAGTTTTTAAAGTTCTATGATAATTAATATTTATTCATAATATTTATTTTACATTATTTAATACTTAACTTAAAAATACTTAAAAGTGAAGCCAACTACAATCGTTATCACTTTCATCATCAATGTCAGGAAGGAATAATTTAATAATATCTTCGCAATTTTTGTGCACTGCAGCTTATAAAAGGGTCACTGCTTAAAAGTAACCTATTCAGGACATCTCGATTGGTATCGCTTCTACTGAATTTCCTCGCATAATTCGTATGCCATATGACTTTATTGCCTATGGCTTTATTACACTGCGTAAAATTTTTTTAATTTTTCCAAAAAAAAAAAAAATTTCAAAAAATCGCCAAAAATAATTTTTGTTCCTGAATGTAGAGAGTTCATATTTTCTTGTGGTATGTAACATTAAACTACTAAAAACTACTTTCCCCTTTAAAATCCTTATCTTTTTTTGGGTAAGGTAAAAAAATGTGAAATTTTTATAATTTTAAAAATTTGAACGAATAATTTTAACATTAATATATGAGATATATATATATAAAATAAACTGAAAGTAGCAGTTGCTCATACCTTTCAAATAAAAAAAATCAATATAAAACCTCTATTCGTTTAGCCACAAAAAATATCATATAAATCTATTAAAATTTCAAAAAAAAAACACCAAAAACGCATTTAATTTTCTTCACTTTCCTGACTTTGATATCGTCTCAAATCTACAAATATCCACTTAAAGATATCCACGTGAAGATTCACTATATAATACAGAATTTTGTTGTCTATCGAACTGCAAAGTCAGTTTCTTAAATTTCTTTAAAACTAATTTTTGCCTTTTTGGCCAGCTTTTCAGGGTAAATGCCACATAGTGATGCGTTTACATTATTTTTGATTGAAATACTCATTAAACATACGCCTGACAGTACCACTCAGCTTCTGATAGCGAACAGACGTACATATTATTAAAATCGAAAAAATAAAAACAACCGTTACGGAAAACAACAATTTTATATAAACTCACTAAGTTAAATAAAAGAACCAGAACAAAACAGATCAAGTAAAAAATTTTTTTTCTTTTCTTTTGTTTATTAATGAGTGCTTTAAACAGAAAGAAGTGTTGGGGAAGTGCCCCAAAAATGAAGCTAAATTTTAATGAAAATCGTTTTAAAATGTTACAAGATCTTAACGATGGTGATGATGACACATATAGTGATGGTGACCATGATGAAATAAAGGAATATAAAGTTGTGATTCCTCCTATAGTAGTTGATCCTTGTCATGGATTCATTCAAGTTTTTAAATTAATTGGAAAAGAGTACGAATTTAAGAGAATGTCAGTCGGAACTAAGATAATTTCTTGGTCTATGGTGAATTATGAGACTGCTAAAAACAAGTTATCTGCCGCAAATTTTAAATTCTATACACATGAATGTAAAGACACTAAAATATTTAAATTATTTTTATACTGACTCCCCCAATTGGACCCAAAAGAAATTGAAGACGAACTCAAAATTGAATACAATGTTACTGTACATAATATAAAAGAAATACAAACTTCACAATCTTCTGCCGATGACGCACTGTATGTTCTAGATTTTGATCGCACTTTGACATCTAAAACACAGATTATGAAGATTAGACGCCTATGTAATATTGTAATATATTGGAGAAACCCTTTTAAAAAAAAGAAAGGTCCTACACAATGTACCAAGTGTTGCATGTATGGTCACGGTTCAAAAAATTGTTTTCGTAACAATATCTGCATTGCTTGTAGTGGTGCTCATGATTTCTCTCTATGCCAAATTAATAAAGATAAAGATAATAAATCAGAATATGCTTCATACAAGTGCTTTAACTGTATCAAGAAAAATTTAAAAAATATTCATCATAGGGCAGATGATCCTCGATGCCCTAGCCGTAAAGAATACCTAATTATGCGCGATAATGTCAACAAAAAAAAACCAGCCTCAACAAAATCACTTCTATCGTGAACTTTTTGATCAAATCCCAAATGTTACGCAAAATGATGAATCTTCGAACACTGTTCCGAATGAAAATAGCCATACTTCTGCCACTAAAAGTTATGCTGAAGCAGTGAGGACACCGCACCGATCACATCACACAAAAGGTAATATCTTCAGCATCGATGAGTTATTCGAAATTTTTTCTAGAGCCGTTTTGGACCTCCAAAAATATACTTCAAAGATGGATCTTACTGTCATAATGCAAATGCTTAAATATGCCGTCTAACTCTATAAATACCAGCCTACACGTAATGCACTGGAATTGTCAAGGCATTACAAACTTTAGCCAGTCAGCTCAACTCCATTTATTTTTAATAGAAAACAATATTGATATCTTACTACTTAATGAAACATTTTTGAAACCTAACCATAGTTTTAAGCTACCTGGATATATTGTCTACAGAAAAGTTAGAATTTCTCATGGTGGAGGAGTAGCAATTGCGGTAAAATTAACATTAGAACATAAGTTAGAAGCTTCACACAATACTAAAATTTTTGAAAACATTTGTATTTCTATGAACATTTGTAATAGAAAAGTACTATTCATATCTGCTTACTGTCTAGTTTATTCCGACGATTTTAGCACAGATCTTAATCTATTAACTTCTTCCGACTGTGAAGTCACATTTTAGGCGATTTTAATTCCCACCACAGAAGTTGGAACTGCAATACAATAGATAGAGCTGGGAAAATATTATATGACACCCAGAATGCGTCGAACTATTATATTTACTACCCTTCTAGTCCTACCCGATTTCCACAGAATTTACAATATCGAATTCCATTTACAATTGATCTTCTCTATCAAATTCCTCACTTTTTTTCAGAGATCTTGAAACCCATCCAAACAAATTAAACTCTCATCACGTTCCCATTACATTTATTATTAATGAAACTGTTAGGGAAAATGTACAACTGTTTCCAGACTATTTTAATGCCAATTGGGAGAGGTTTAGAAGCGAGGTAAATTCAAAAATTAATTCTTCTCTAGCCATTAACAACCAACACTGTCCCTTCTTAATGTGGAGCAGTCACTTCAAGAATTCACAGACTTGATCAATAATTCAATTTGCTCAACGATACCACATCGAACTAGGAACGTTAAACATTTCCAACTTTCTGAACAATGTAAAAAAATGATTTCACTTAGAAACATGTTTAGGAGAAAATTTCAACGTTGTAGCAATAACCCTAGAAGAGTATTGTTCCGAGCTATGATAAGAGAACTAAACAAGCTAATCGAAATTCAAATAACTAACTGTAGAAATGAGCATTGGGAATTTATTTTTTCTAAATTACCCGTAGGGAACAAACACTTTTGGAAGATTTCTAAACGTATAAGAAATAAATCTAGAGCGATAGACAAATTAGTAATCGACAACCATGAAGTAAAGGAGATACTTGACATAGCAAATGCGATTGCCGATCAGTTTGTTACAGCTCACAATACATCAACCAATTTCTCCAGTTCCATTGAGAACAAAGTAAATTTATTAGCTAGTTCAATTGCTAACGATGTATTTTTAAATGAGGACATAACTACTTTAACTAGTTTTGAAGAAATTGTATTTATTATTAAAAATCTTAAAAATTGAAAAGCTTCGGGATTAGACCAAATAACCAACTTGGTACTCAAGAAACTTCCTAATTCGGCTTACAACTTTTTAACACAATATTTTAATTTTTGTATTCAAAACTGCTACTTTCGAAAGAGTTTTAAAAAAGCCAAAGTAATTCCAATTGCCAAAAGTGGCAAAGATCCTAAACTAACATCTAGTTACAGGCCAATCAGCCTGTTAAGTTCCTTAGACAAGATTCTAGAGAGAATTATACTGACTAGACTCAGAAACTTCACAGATGAAAACAATTTTCTCCATAATTGTCAGTATGGATTTAGACCTCAACATTCTACCACGCATCAATTAAAAAGAGTGGTCAATATGCTAAGATTCATTAAAAATAGACGATATTCAACTGGTGTGATTTTTCTCGAAAGCTTTTGACTCGATTTGGCATAAGGGATTAATTTATAAGCTCTTCAAAATAAAGCTTCCGACTTATCTAATAAGAATTATCGAAAGCTTTTTAACTGACAGGTCATTTGTAGTTGATGTTGCTGGAACCCTTTCGGCAAAAAAAGATATCTTTGCTGTAGTGCCACAAGGCTCCGTGCTATTTCCCCTTCTTTACAACCTTTACATATCGGACAACAAAGTACCAACTGGAAATAGCGTGGCATTTTATGCCGACGATAGTGCATTTATTTCTAGTGGAAAAGTGTCAAACGCGATTGTCAAGCGCATGCAACAGGTTCTTATTCATGCCAACGAATATTTTACCAAGTGGAAAATTAAAATCAATAATGAAAAAACTCAAGCGATACTTTTTCCGTTTAATAATTCTCGGAAAAGGAAATTAAAATGTTTATAAACGGGACAGAGATACCGTTTTCAAGTTCTATTAAATACTTAGGCGTAACACTTGATAAAAAACTTACATTCAAAGAACATGTGGGAAACATCTGTAACAAAGCTATTCGTTGTGGCCGAGCCTTGTACCCTTTTTTTAAATACAAAGTCAAAACTGAATACCGAAAACAAGTGTCTTTTATACAACCTATGTATTAAACCTATTCTTACATATGCCTACGTTATCTGGAAGAAATGCGCACACTCTCACAAAAAAAGACTCCAAATAATTCAAAATAAGAATTTGAAAATCATATACAATTTACCAAGAAGGTTCTCCACTGGAGAACTACATAGAATTTCAGACCAAAAGACAAAAATGCTAATAAAAGACTTGACTCAGACATTCTATGACAGATGTAGTAGGTCTACTTTTTCCCATTTGAGAAGTTTGCAGGACGTTAACTAAGTGACTCTATACCCAGGTATAGGTTCATGTGTTTAAACTTTTCTAAATTCCCTCTGTGATTATAGATATAGGTTTTTTACTATCTTTTTCCTATAATAAGTTATTCTACTACGTTTATTAATTTATAAAATGTATATATTTGTTGTAATATCCAAAAAGATAATAACTCAAAAATGTAATATAAATAAGAATCTCAATGATAGTAAATAAAAATAAAAAAAATACAAACATACGCCTGATTTTGCACATTTTCTTTGTTGTTCAAAATTTATTTTTAAGTATGAGAGGGCCATACTTAAAGTAAATTTTGGAAAAATATGCGTTACTTACATAATAATGAAATAAATTAAAGAAGTCTCCGTAGGCTAATAGGTAGTGTGTTAGCTTATTAGACGTGAGGCCAAGGTTTAAACCCCAGGTCAGGTATTTTGATCAAAACGAAATATGAATAAATATTTCTTCGGCGACTGTCTCTCAGCAAAAACTCTGAAAGTATATAAAAATCTCATGAAAAGTTTCTCAAAAAATTGTCTTTCGTAGTCGACTTACAGTTTACGCTCCCGCCACTTATATTTAAAATTAGCACAGACAACATAAGTGGTTTTAAAAACTAGGTCGTAATTCTGACTGAATGGTTGTAATGACCAAATATGTATGTAATACAACGGCACAAACGTGAATCCAAGTGAAATATGCTGTTAAAGGCGACAACCACCTAACCATATATTGATGTAAAAGGCTTATAAGTATCTAAGTACATTATAGATTATCGTACGTTATAGAATATCCTTCATTCTTTGGTTAGATAGAACTTTATTGAGAGTTTTTTCATATCCATTCTCGACCCATACACAGTTTCACCATTGCTTGTCAATTCCAAATAGAATAAAAAAACAAATACAATCTGCGTCATTCTTACCTTGAATAGTGAGACACAATAGTCTCTTAAAGCCTAACTATAAATATCTGTGGATAATTAGTTTACGTTTTCATTTCCATTTTATTGAAGCGTAGAATAGCATAGCACTGGTCTAGTTTATAGCGGAGGGTAACGAAAACAATTCAAGCGAATGCTTGAAAACTGTAATGGAAATTTGCAAACTCTACGGCATATGCCTGTAAATAATGTAACGTAAAGTGAAAAACAAAGTTTTATCAGGCAAGCAAACAGAAATCAAATACCACAGAGGGAGAAAACTCTAAGGCACACAGGAATAATTTGCTTTTACACTCATGAACATGTACAGCTAAAAAGCTACAAGAAAAGTTAAACACTTAAATTTTAAAAGAAAATTTGAAAATATTTTTCATGTTTTCTTTTTTATTCATTATAGGCTTGGAAATCATTTGGTATTACACACACATTTGTCATAAGAAAGCACACATAAAATGCATTTAGAGACGAATTTTTTGTACATTTTCAATTTATACATTTCTTTCACATGGCAGAGGTAATGATCATTATTGTTGATGTATTATCCAATGAATAACATCAGACCTGATGATATAATTAATTGGTAACTAATTTTTCTAATACTGAATTTTGTGATATGCCTACAGTTTTCATTGTCTGAGTAAAGTCTGGTAATAGACTTTAATACTACAATTCAACATATTGTTACGTTTTTACCCTTTTAAAAACGTTTAGAATATGAGTTTGTAAATTGCAAATAAAATAAAAATTAATTTGTGTTTAGTTTTAAATCAATTCTTTATTGTTCGTAAAATTCCGTATGCCACTGTTCACAACTTGGTGTAAACAATGACAATTTGCTTTGTTTCTTATTCTTCTTTACACTCTTCAACGTAAACAGTAGCAATTGCTCGTTACATCTTTACCACTAGGGTCTTGAACACGCTCTTCACACGCAACGCGTCTTCAGACAAGATTGACTGAATTTTTACTGATCCTGCTTTGTCTTGCGTTTTATATCGCAGGGTAAACAGTCTGATGAATGCTCTTGAGGGAGAACGATTTGCCTTCACGAAATCTCTATAAATGTAAACATGTTGTTTTCATTATTGTTCTCTGTGTATTTTATTTACATTTGTCCTTGCAGTATTGTTGTTGCCTGTTTGTTTACTTGCTTATTTTTTATACTGATGTTGTTGCTTTATTTTTATTTATTTGTTAATCATGTAAGCAAGTCCATAGTTTTTGTTTTTGTAACTTTTGTTTATCATTCTAATGTTAAACGATGAAATATCATTTCCATTTTTGTAACAATATTTATTATTATATGTACCGTTATTAAGAAATAAGGACACATGTTCCATTAGCTGTTGAAACAGTTTTTATGTTCAATTACTTGTGGATACTAGTCCTATTTTTTATAAAAGAATTAAAAATATTTTCCCAATTGTTTTTATCCTATTTTTTATATTATTTAAATTTATTTATTACTTTATTGCTGAATAAAATGTGTATATAGTATGCGTATATAGTATCCTTGTATATTATTTAGTTTTCATTGTTTTAATATATTTAATAATTAAAAGGAAAGAAAGTAAGGAAAATATTACAATTAAAATGAAATTTCTCTTCAATGCAATAAATATTTCATATGGCTTAAACCATCATAGTTATTTAAACAAACATAGTTATTTAAACAAAAGTTTAATTTTAAATTAGAAAATGTAAACCTATACTTTAAAAAAGAGACTACTCAATATATTTTATAAGATTTTAGTTAAATTGAAATAATTCTAGTAAAGCAGACATTGATTTCTTTATTGCAAGTTTATCGTTTAGCTTGCTATTTTAATTCAATTTCTTTATCTATCAATCTCTCATTCTACACTTTGAATCAAATTAAAATCATTTTGTGGACCAGCTTTATACTAATTAACTACTTACTTTTATAAATTAAATATTAATTTTGTTCCTTTTTTATGAATTACATGAATCAATACAAATTTAAATAGTTAACTAATATAGAAACAAAAAAATCAAAATCAAATTGTAAAGTTTGCATAGAATAACTGAAAATAAATACTCTTCTCTGGCTCAAGTACTAAACTTTTTTGTTTAATATTCAATCTTTATGCATAATATATAACACGGTGCGACAGTGAAAATACACCCAGCTATTGACATAGTGTAGGTTGTGAGTTTTGTTGAGTAGAACTCAAAAATAAACTCCTCCAAATTTCTTATATTTGACACAAACTGTTTGATTACCCAAATATTTTTCAACATATTTTTTAAAATTCAATTCAATATAACAATTCCAATAATTTTGGAAAAGGTGGTGGGTCTTTAAAGCGGTATACATCAGCACACACTTAAAACTTAAATGTTATGAGTTTTGATCGGGTAAACTTGGAAAAAATGATTTTTTTCTTATTTTTTTCAAGTTTGTCTATTCATAGTAGCAAGATTTAATTAAAAAATATGAAATAAGTGGTGGTATTCTGAAAATGTATTATATTCTGAAGAGATTGACAGTTCGTTTGTTAAACGCGGACAAATATTAGCATAGTTATTATTTAAATAGTCTGACAGTCGTGTTATATTTTTATATATGTCACCTTATCAAATGAATTTTCAGTTCAAAAATTGTAAAAATTTTTGATTGGTCTTGATTGCTTACCCAAAAGTGTCAATTTCTCGTTTGGGTGACTAACAGAAATCGTCCAATATTTGTGTTTTTTGGAAATATTATTTTGTCGCTTTGCGCAAACATTGGTCTACTTCTTGTGGTAGCTCAAACCTGAAATTGGCTACTATGAATGAACAAACTTGAATAAATATGAAAAAAATTCGCATTTGCCAACTTTAACTCATCAAAACTCATAGAACATAATATATGTATATGTACACCATTTTAAAGGCCCGTCCCTCTCTTTTCAAAGAAAGTTTAAATTTGTGACATTCGTTCAGATATATTTGTGTAATCAATAAATTTGTGCGTAAAATTCAAAATAAAAGTTTTTGTCAAATAAAACAAGATTGGAGGATTCAAGAAACATAAAAAAAATATTTTTGAAAACTCACAACATTCACTAAGTCACTAGCTAGGTGTTTCTTTTTTTTTTTTTTGTCGCACAGTGTAATTTATCATATAAAATGATAATAGTCTTTACTATTACTATTAAACAATTTTATTTTTATTTAAATTTATTTTAAATTTAAAATAAAGAAAAAGAAAAACCGAATATATACAATATTGACCTTATTTTTGTCTGGCTAATGCAAGTCATTTTGCCATTTTCATTTTATTTTTTTTCCCCTTTTTTGTTTTTAAATTTTCTGTGAAAGCTTAAACGCTTATACACTCAGCCAATTACCTTTTCAGTATGCATGTCAGTGCTTAGTTAAGTATGAAAGAATACTTAAAGATTTCTTCTAATCTTTAAATGAAAATCGAATTTATTTCAGTAAAAAAAGAAGAAAAAAGAATGAATTTTGAGAATTTTGTTGCTTTGGCCAGATTTAGAGTGCTAACGCAAGTGCTAAAGGAATAAATTAAATGGAAAGAAAGTAGAAAAGCTACTTATTTAACTTTTTAATAAACTGAAGAAGAAAGAAAAAGATTCAGATTTCTTTTTTAAACTTCTAGTGGCAGTTGTTTTTTTCTGTTTCTTTTTAGTTGGAAATATTTATTTTGGCCTTCAAATTTTCAGAATTTTTTTTACCACGTTCTACCTTCTCCTTCCACTGACTATTGTTATTTATGTATTGCAAAATGTGAAAAAGGATCATTAAATAGTTTTTTGTTTACACTTATTTCAGGTTTGTTTTTATCTCCATTTTCAAGGTTGTTTTGCCACCATACTACCGTATATAATTTCAAACACTACACTATAGGTGCTAAGGGTTCATTTAAATGTGTGTAGTTAGTCGATTTTTTTATTTTCCACAGTTCGTTACATTTCGCATTATCTGCATTCTGTCTGGCAACTTCTAGAACTTACTGCTGATTGCTAATTGTTATCTTTGATTATATTAGCTGAGATCCGCATACAAAAAACATTGCAGCCAGCCGTTACGTTACGCGATTATGCGACGTAAGAACAATAAAGCTGCAGGACCTAATAACCTGCCCGCTGAATTGTTTAAGATAGGAGGTAATGCGCTGGTAGGGTACATGTTCTAACTTATTTGCAAAATCTGGCTAAAGCAAAGTATGACCAACCATTGGAACGTCAGTATCCTCTGTTCTGTCCTGAAAAAGGTAGACCCTACGATATGCACCAACTCCAGAGGTATAAGCCTACCACCTATCGCATGTAACGTTCTTGATATGTGCGGGTTTATCAGAACGGCTTCATACACATACACTTTTTTTGTCAACATACATACATAATTGGTCATTACAACCCTTCAGTCAGGATTACGACCTAGTTTCTCGATATTCCCATAAGAAAACGTATTTTTTCTGCAATGTCTGAGCACGGCATACCTGCAAACCTGATAAGGCTAAGCAAAATGATGGTGAGCAACTCCTGCAGCTCCGTTAAAGAAGCAATGGACGTCACCGAACCTTTTGATGTCGTGCGAGGTTTCAGACAACTTCTTCAACTTTGCCAAGGAAAGCTTTCTGTGAAAGGCGGGAGTACATAACAATTTTCTAAAAAAGTGTCCAGTTGCTTGCTTGTACGCTGGCGGCATTAATATCATAGGGCGTTTCAAGCAAGATGTTGCTATTGTAATTGTATTGTTACAACTTTAGTGCTATTGAACGCAAGTCTAATGAGGGCAAAACGAGAGAGTCCAATGCCTCCCGAAAAAGTCACTGTTTAGTGTCGATTTTAAGCTAGACGTGTCATCGTTCATACGCCACTTGCAACACAGCTCATGTCATTGGGTATTCTGCACGACCGATTTAATAGCATGGTCATCTCACTTGAAGGTGATGTTAAGTGGCCACAGAGATCGTGAGTTTTACTTCGATAAACATTTTCTTTTGGGATCACAGTCACAGGTTTATACAAATAAATCACAAAACACACAAAAGGGCATTTCAGATGCGTGCCACATCAAGACAATATACAAAAAGTATTACTTCGGCGACTTCCTCTCAGCATTATACTGGGAAAAACTCTGAGAGTAAATAAAATTGCCATGAAAAAGTTTTTCAAAAATCTGTCGTTCGGAGTCGACTTTAAACTCTAGGTCCCACCACTCATGTATAAAATTAACACACACAACGTAAGTGATGTGAGAAACTAGGACGTTGTACAATGGGTCAATTCGACCTCCGGGTACTGTACTTGTCTTAATTGACAAGTACACGTCCTCTGGTGTATAGTGACAACAATGAGAAATGGGCAACAACGCAGAAAATTATTTTTCGATTAAAATTAGGGCATAGAGCCTATTCAAGAGGACACATTGTTGTCCATTTTCATTTACAATCAGTTCCAAGTAATGGCGTGAAATTCGGCGAGATGAGGTCTGCAAAAAGCCGAGTTCTTGTGAGTGACGCGAAATCGATTGAACCGAGTTCTCTAAAACGGCCAACGGCGATGTTTTCGTTAAATTTTGTTTTTCGATGAAGTACGGATAATGGTCGACTGTTTACTTAATCAGAGGACCCGAATTTATCCATCACATTTCGAATAGTTCTAGCCATGGAACGATTACGACGATTGCAAAATGGGCGATAAAACAACACAAAAATAATTTTGATAAAACAATTATTTTTACTTCTTGTTGAATATTATTTCAGTCCGTAATGATTTGGCAAAATATACTGAAAAATATCTACTAATTTGGGAGATAGTAGGCCGTTATCAACTGTCATAGTTCGGCAGTTGCCTTTGAAAGACCCCATATAATACTCTGAGGAAAACAATGGAAACTATCTCAGTTATAACCGTAGTTGTATTGTAATACAAGGTATTGTAAATTCATAACTATAATTCATATTGTGAACTGTAAGATACAACATATTTTAAGTCTTAATAAAAACCGGCGCCAAAAATTGGAAGAAATACAAGCCTTTCAGGAATCATTTCAAATAAATCAAAAAAAAAACTTACTGCATAAATTTCACATTCTAACTCTTCTTCGTTGGAAATTCTATAACTGAACTGAACAAAAAAAGGGAAAAGCATTTAATAAATAAAAAAAAAAATAATAAAAAAAAATATTTTTTCCAAACAGTTGTGTTGTACTAAGAACACAAAAGAATAAAAAAACACACACTCACATATACATACATATATTAAAGAAAGCTTACACATTTGCCAAAAAAGTACCAAAAACACATGTACACGAGTACTTATTTATGCCAATATTAAAAATGTAAATATCTGAGAAAAAAGCATCGAACATATGTGTAAGAGCATGCATAACGACGGATTGGTAACTAGAAACCTTAATAACTTAATAACCTTAATAAAACTTGTATACACAACTTCACTATTTCTCTTCTCTCTCTATTCCTAACAGAAAAATGATTACTTAAAGAGAATATGTAAGTGCATGTACGAGACACATACGCACTGGATATACACTTTATTACATAGTTCAAGGGGACCAGGTTAGTTGCATGGTACACGAATAAGTGATGCATGAGAACACTTAATTTCCACAGTATTTAGGGAAATATTTGCAAAAATATGATTTACAACAGTACATAACAAAAGAGATTAACGCCATATAAGCATGAAATATGTTAGCATGTTTATAGTGTAAAATATAGACAAAAACGCTTGTCTTTTGAATAATTACCACATAAGTTTAATGAAATAAGAATGTTACAGTTCATCAAGACTGCATATTAGATATTCTGTATGATAATATAATCCCAGTATATTTATAGTTAAACAAACTTTTGTGATACATTTTTTATAAAGAAAAATATCACGAAAATCTTGATATCGTCGGTTCTGAAAGGAAGTGATTATCGATATTTGTGTGACAATTTTGTGAAAAATGTTGGCTTATAAATTAGATGTAATTATTAAGTTATTATTATTTTAAATAAAATTAAATTGTAAATAAATTAATTGCTCACACTATCGACTAACGAACTGTAAAACAACGAAGCAAAATACTATCCGCAAATATTTAAAAAACAACTTTAAAATCAAATTTGTTCATTTATCCAGTTTTGCACTTTGTGCTTTTCTTTTTTTAAGTTCTTTTACTTAAGATTTGTTTAAATTCTTTTTACAAAATTTTTTTCGTATTCAACTTCTAGTGGCTAAGAAAACATTTTTACATTTTTTGTGAAACTGTTTCTTTTAAATTGGGGGAAAAAATTAGAAAATTTCAATTGAAATTGAAAACTCTCTAGCTGAAAAAATTTATTAATTCTTCAAGAAAAATTGCTTGCAAATTTAGCGTTTGTCGTTGGACAGTACTTTCAATGGATTTCACGACGCGCATTGGGAGGAATCTCCCAACTATCAGCTGCTAATTAGAAATGAGAAGAGAGTAAAACTGGATAAATGCTATTTAATAACATTTTAGCTTTCTATTATAATTTTAAAAGGAAATAATTTTACTTAAAAGTTTCTTTTTTAATTAATATTAAATTAATATGGTTTTGTATTTTTTTAATATTATGTATTTACTTTGGCGCGTTAATTTATATATGTTGTGGTATATTGTGAAGTTTAACATTGGTATTAAAAGGATCTCGATTGGGCGTTATAATCAATTAAAGTTAAATTTAAATAAATAAAGGACTTAAAAACTTGAATAATAGTAAAAATTGAAATAAATATAAAATAAAATATATTTATGAATATTTTAATAAAGAAATAACAGCAACTTTTTTTTGATTTCAAAATTGATTTTAAATTGAAGCCTCGAATCTACAGAAAATAGTAATGAAAAGTGAACCGACATCCATTCGTTAAAATGATAATAATGACAGGAGCTTCATAGGCTTATTACCAACCAAGGCAAAGCTTCTTAAACACAGTTGTTGTTTAATTTATAAAAACGAAAATCATATATTTCACTGCCAGATGAGGTAGAACTCTATTGAAAAAATTTCAGCTGTTAGAGACTGGACTGTCTGAGACTGAATTGTAATCATTTCATTTATGAATTATGCTGAAATGATATTCAGTTATTGAAAATTGTCCTAATTTTATACATACATGCTTAATTGGTCATTACAACCTTTCAGCCATGATTACGACCTAGTTTCTCAAACCACTGATGTTGTGAGTGTTAATTTTATACATGAGTGACGTGACCTACAGTTTAAAGTCGACTTAGAACGACAGATTTGTTTGAGAAACTTTTAATAGCAATTTTATTAACTCTCAGAGTTCTTGATAAAAATCTACTGAAAGGAAGTCCCAATTTTATACACAGAGAAATTTCAAAGATGCGAAAGCAAGATATTACGAGTGATTGTAGAAGCATCAGAAAGTAGAAAATACGTAAAGATATTGACTTGCCAACATTCAACAGTGAGTGTGGAAACATACAGAGAAGTCCTAGAACTGGTTCGTATTATTTTTGATACATTTTTTAAAAAAGCGATACTGTAGCGCTTGTCTATATTGAGACTTTAGAATTTGAATACTTATTATTAGGTCAATTAAAAAAAGATATATTTGGTAGTATCAAATTTAGCCAAAAGATAAATATAATATTAAAATTTGCATAAATCCGGGAAGACAACGGATGTGTATTTAAATGTATTTGTTCTAAAATTCAACTCGATGGGGTCGAACTCTTTAAACTTTAAACAGGAACATTTTGACTAAGTTATCATCAACGTGGCCCAAAAGGGCTTCTAATTATTTTGGACACAAAAAAAGGCATCTTATGACCAAGTTTGTATTTAGAAATGTGATAATGAGTTGTTTATAATCAAACAATAATAATGTTGTTGTTTCCATGGAATGTAAACACATCATGTTAAAGATTTAGTCTTTATATGGAAAAGTCGAATTATATTAATCAATTGATTAAAGTTACATATATACATAATTTGTCATTACAATCATTCAGTCAGAATAACGACCTAGCTTCTTAAAGCACGACAGATTTTTGAGAAAATTTTCACGTCAGAATTTGTGCTAAAAATCTGCTGAGAGGAAGTCGTGGGAAATTTATTATTTCATTTTCCGTTTTGTTGGAGAAGTCTGACCTGGGGTTTGAACCCAACTCACTACCTACTAGACTATAGCAACTTGATTAAGGTTAATTCAGGAACATTATATTGAAATTGTTTCTTTTCGATGATTGCAGCACTGTCTCAAAGTGGCTAATTTTTCACTACGGAAACTGACTGAGAGAAATAGAGATTTTTGTTCCAGAAACTCAGTTTCTATTCGCACAATGCATTACAAAACGAATTTGTTTATCGCGTTACTTATGACATAAAGCTCTCTTTCTGTCCTACAAGTTAGTTCAAACTTCACTGAATGAGTGAGGGCCAAATCAAACTATTTTTAAAAAACCTCTTGACTTATCTTAGAGACAAATGCCGTTTTTTGAAATTCTTATTGGTTTAAGTTAAGTAACCACTTCACAATATTGCAATCACATTTCTATTTTCTAGAATTAGAAGTATTTTTTATATTTTTCGGTATATTAAAAATTAAATTGTGAAAAAATTTCGTGTTCTATATGCAGAAAATCAAGTAAAGTCTACCTAAACATCTAATTTTTTAATTCCGAAACAAACTTGAAAAAAAACTGGGCTATTTTTTAAGCATTTGAAATTAAATTTCTGAATTATAAAATAACTGTTAATTGCTTTTCTACAATTACTTGCAATAGAAAGGAAGACCAAACTACATACTTACATACATAGTATTCAGACGTATAATAAATTCATGCAATTAAATCTTCTTTTTAAACAGTTTGTCCCTTACGTTGACAACAAAGGCTATAAAAACATGGCAACGACAACTGTGATAAAAGGATAAAAAAAGGAAAAAATCCTAGGCTCGTTAAAATGTGTATGTTTTTTTAAATTTGTGTGCTTAATTCTGTTAAACAATAACAGCCTCAACTTTAGTGGCAATAAAATATGCCTGTGTAATAAATTAAGGCGACTGCTGAACCTAACCTAACCGAGCCGAACTAAAATAAACTTTTGTGGTTGTGAACGTGTATGCGACTGTGTCTAATCTTATAAATAATGGATTGTGTGCCATCTAGGATTCTGTCGCGATGCCTCTGAGATATTATAGCAAAAAAGAATTTATTGTTGTTGTTTTTTATTATTGTTGTATTTTTGCATCTGCTTTTTGTAATTTCTGTAAAAGTTTTAGACAACTACAAAATTTTTTCTCTCACAAGGCTCAAACAAATCTTCAGACACTCTTTGACCTTTTCATGTTTGTAAGAAAGTATTAATGAAAAGAAAATAAATATCATAAGTAATGTCGGCAATTATAGAAATTTAACGTTTGCAAAAAGCATCTCTTGTTTTAAGAGCAGTGTACTTTACAAGTTGAATTGTTTTCTTTATGACAGCCTGATAATATTGGGTTGTTCTGAAAGTAATTGCGGTTTTTACCGACACAGGATTTAATTGTATTTTTTTGTACCCAACTTCACACTTAAGCCGTATAATTTTTATATGCTTTGAGAGCTCATATACCAACTAATTCTACGTAGTAGTTTTTAGTTGGTGCCCTTTTAAATATGGAGAGCGATAAGCAGTATTTTCGACACATCTTACTGTTTTACTACAGAAAGGGTAAAAATGCTGTTCAAGCCAAAAATAAATTGGCCGATGTGTATGGAGAAGGTGTATTAACAGTACGCCAGTGCCAGAACTAGTTCGCAAAATTTCGATCCGGCAATTTTGATGTCGATGATGCACCACGTTCGGGAAGGCCGGTTGAAGCTGATAAAAACGCAAAGAACGTATTAGTTAATGCGAACCGGCGAATAACAACATGTGAGATCGGATTGAGGTTAAATTTATCAAATTTAACAGTTTCTGACTGCTTGATTGATATTATATGAAAACTGTCTCTTTTATTTCCACAAAAAAACGAAATTACTTTCCGAACAACTTATTATATATCCGATTTTTTCTTAACAAATAATTTTTATTTGTTTGAGTGTTTTTTTTTTTTATTTACTTTTTATTCTATGTAACCATAGTACAGGGCTACAATTTTAGTTGGATAGCAGATACAAATTAGTAATTAAAGAAAAATATGTACAATAGTAGTTAAAATAAATAATAAAGTAGTTTGGTGCCCTGGTCTAGTGGATAATGTTCTAGACTATTAGCATGATGGTTGTGGGTTCGATTCCCACCAGAGAAAGTAAAGACCTATTGATACCAATATGTGTGGAATATAATTTCGTTGAAATCCAATTTTTAATGCCTCTGGCACATACATCACATTGAATCTGAGTGGCTCATTTGTGTATACCTGTGACTTAGGAAAACTCCACAAGAAAAATTTAACGACCTCAAAACGCAAATCTTGGTGGCAATTCCTCATCACCTCCAAATGAGAAGTGCATGCCTTCAAATCGTTCGCGCAGAATATCAAATGTGGCAGCAGCTGCAGGGCGCTCAGCGCCTTTCTTTTGAAACCACATGTCGTTGATGACCATATGATCCAATTTAGGTCAACAGAGTTTGGAATTCCTCGTGCGCGCCGTTCACAGTGATGATGTGGCCGAGGTCGTTTTAAAAAAATATAAAATCAATCCAAAAATAACGTTTTAGGGATGTACTGGATACTCCTAGGTTTCAGATGGATTGGTATCGATCCAAATTCGAAAATCGTATTTGTTTACATACATTTGTTACATTCATTCAGAAATGGGCCTTATTGTCGAAGATGATTTTTTGATAAAAATTAGGGTCGGTTGGGAACAGCTTCAGAGCCTATTCAGCGAACACATGCAGTTGTAAATGGTCGTCCATGGTGATTTGAAAAAAAAATACTGAATAAATGACAACATGGTGGCCATAATCAATTATTATACACTGAACGCCAAAAGTGAGTAAACACCACTGAAATAATTCATTTTTTAGGATAGCGAGAAAAGTAAATGAGAATAGTCGAATAAATTTCCAAAAATAAAAACGTTTATTTATTACTTATAAAATGTTAAAACAAAAACAACTATTCATGATAAAGGACCTTTTTTATACTTAAGAGCAAAACTGTTTATACTTAAGAACAAAAGTGTTGACTCACTTATGGCGCTCACTGTAGTTCAGAAGTCACGACTGGAAGGCGCTATGGCTTTGTCCCTGTGGGGAATGAATACCAAAAGCGTATAACAGCGTGAAAAAATGCCATTCGGATACTTAAGTTCAATGTTAAGGTATACTAGACAAGATCATTTTATTTTTGAGAGAGAATAAACGTGATGTTCTCCAAAAGATATCTTATTTTATACGTGTTTATATATAGCTTTATGAGTTTGACCGGTTCAAACGTCACGTCAGACATCTCGAACAAAGCGAAATATGAAAAATACTTCTTCTACCGACTGCCTCTCACCAAATTTTTAGCAAAAACTTTGAGAGTAAATAAAATTGATATGAAAAGTTTCTTTAAGTTTTGGCGTTCGAAGTCAACTTTAAATTGTAGGTTTCGCTACTCATGTGTAAACACACACAACATAAGTGGGGTGAGAAATTAGATCGTAATGCTGACTGAAGGGTTGAAATGACAAATGATGTATGTATGTATGCTATGTGAGTTGCAATTATCTTTATAATGGCCACTATTACAACTTGCCGTTAACTAAAGGGTGGGTTTTAACGGGCAGATAAATTGTTTTTATTATTACCGGTAACTTTTAAAGTTAAGTTTATGTTTGCCATATTATATATTATTTTCAATATGGCAACAAATATAAACAAAATGAGCATATAAAAAAAGGAAACCGTAGTTGCCACTGTGTTCATAAAATACTTGTTTAATTTGAGCAGTGTTATCAAATAGCTCCGGCTCTACCATATTTTTTAAAAAGTTAACTTTATTTTATCATTAGGTTGTAATAACGAAAAGAAGTTAAAGGTGACTTTAAGGCTCACTTTAGCGAAAGTTATCTTTAACTAAACCCAAACTTAACGGGAAGTTGTAATAATGTCCCTAACATTTATTTTTTAATTTTAATTTCTTGTTTAGTTTAAAAATCGCCATGTCAACGCACCAGTTTTCGAAATTGCCGCAATCGATGAAAAATCACTAGATCAAGCAGACCCCTGCATGGCATAGACCAGTATTCGCTACAACTGGTAGTGTGCTGGTCAATTTTATTAAAATCTTTGTTACTGAAGTGTAAAAATACGATGTTAATGCAAATACGATGCAGTCGGTATTGAAACATTAAGTGCTATTTATTTCTCCCCTGCCGGAGATTGACGACTTTTAATTGGAAATAAATCTTGCTAAGAATTCCATCTGCTGCAATACATTGGAAAATACATCAACAATAATGATCATGTGAAAGAAATGTAGGAATTGAAAATGCAAAAAATAATCGTCTGTAAATGCATCTGAGTGTGTTTTCTTATGGAAAAATTTGTGCGAAATTCCAAATGATTTCCAAGCCTATAATGAACAAAAAAGAGCTTTTTAGCTGTACATGTTTATGAGTGTGGAAGCAAAATATTGCTATGTGCCTTAGAGTTTACTCTCTCTGTGCTATTTGATTTCTGTTTTCTTGCCTGATAAAACATTGTTTTTCACCTTACCTTACATTAAATGCAGGCACATGCCGAAGAATTTGCAAATTTCCATTACAGTTTTCAAGCATACGCTTGAATTGTTTTTGTTGTCCTCCACTATAAACTACACCAGTGCTATGCTATTCTAGGCTTCAATAAAATGGAAATGAAAACGTAAACTAATTATCCACAGATATTTATGGTTAAGCTTTAAGAGACTATTGTCTTTCACTATTCAAGGTAAGAAGGACGCAGATGGTTTTTTTTCTATTTGAAAGTGTTTGTATATTTGCTTCAAATAGTAGCTTTGCCTGCGACAAACAATGGTGAAAGTGTGCATGGCTCGAGAAACAGACGAAGATATGTTTTAGATTTTTTTAACGCACATGAAAAATTAGACAATAGTTCTATTTAATCAAAGAATGAAGAGTACTATAGTCTATTTCGTACTTTTTAGAATCACAAGCCTTTTACATAAGATTATTTATAACTTCTGGCATAGGACAAATTTATGATATTGTGGATTTGGTCCAAATTTCCTATGGCCGGACATGGTGTGTACATTAATTCTGGGTGCCGAAATATCCTTCGTCAGGGATTCTCAAGTACCAGTCAATTACAGAGAAAAATTTGTTTGTATCTTATCTTCTTTGTCGTGATTATAGCTTTCGCAGAAGTCGTCATGGCCATCTACATCCAACGTCAGTGTGCCGTTATGAAGGCTATGAAGTTCTTAAAGTGAATTCTAGATGGTTTTAAAGCAAACATTGTACAGAGTATATCGATAGCAGGTTAGATTAGTCTAAATTTAATACACATGCGTTTATTTTCTTATTTTTTCATTGCATGGCAGTAAAGTCTGTGAGATAATTTGTTTGCCACAAGAAAATCAAAGAAATCTGTCAGAGTACAGTCAAATAAATCATTTGACCAAACTTAAAAAGGGATAAACAAATAAACAAACAGGCAACAACACCACTGCAAGGACAAACGTAAACAAAATACACAAACAGCAATAACGTAAACTACATTTATAGGGATTTCGCGAAGGCAAAGCCATTCTCCTTTAAGAGCATTCATCAGACTGTTTACCCCGCCATATAAAAGGCAAGGCAAAACAGGCAACGGAGTCAGTAAAAATTCAGTCAGTCTTGTGTGAAGACACATTGCGTGTGCAGAGAATAATCGTGGTTTGAAGATCTATTGAACAACTGTTATTGTTTACGCAGAGAGTGAAAAGAAGAATAACCAATAAAGCAATTTTTGTTGTTCTTTACATCAAGTTGTGAACAGTGACACACAGAATTGTGCGAACAATAAAGGAATTATTAGAAACTTACTACAAATTTATTTTAATTTTAATTAGCAATCAACGAACTAATATTTTAAACGTTTTTGAAAAGGTAAAAACGTAAGATATAGAAGTAAATCGTTCCTTGCGATGAGAAAAGTATAATTTGAAAAGTATGATCCAAACTGTTACATTTGTTATTGGCATTTTCTGGACCAAGCAAGTGTTGTACTATCCAATCGAAACAGTACGGGGACATTATTTTGTAACATCAACCTTTCTGTTTGCTTCATAACTACCACAAGGAATTCAGCAACATATTTGGAACTCCTAGAAGATTTTCTTATTTGCACTCACTTTGATGTTAATTCATATTTTTCATTAAACCAAACTTTAAAAAGCGTAGAACTCTTGCAATTGGCAAAAACACTACAATTTTCAATCTTTTGAAATAATTTTAACTGACTTAAAACGTGCTAGTATTTTTGAAATATACTTTCGATGGCATGGTGTACTAATAATTCTTTGAGTTAGTCTACTGCAACTGCTAGTAATAATAAATTGAAGTTAAAAGAAAGAAAAACAAGAAGAAAGAAGTAAAGATAAATAAAGAAAGGAAAGAAAGGTCGTACAAGAAAGTAGAAGGAAAAATTGTTACTACTGAACTCATGCCACACAGACATGTTTACATTTCTGATAATATAGGCGACCGTATTAATCGTCATAGACCTCGAGTTTGGTTTCCGAAACACAAATTCTTTAATCCAATCTGTTTCAAATGTTATCCGAAAAACAAAAAAATATTGAGACAATATTTTAGGCCGCTGAATAAATATGAACCTACAAAACTATGGAAAAATTTTATAGAACTACAGAAGCTACAGTCATAACAAAATCTAGGGTATGATTGGTCTGAATATACGTTTCGACTACATGATACCTCAAACTGCTTTCGATCCCGGTCTTGCGACGCTGACAACGGATAAAGTCTTTTATGATAATAGTTTACACCTCCAAGAAAACGTCATACAAGTTTTCACTGATGGATCGCGATCACGCAACAAAGTCGGATGTGGTGTTTTTTTATAACAACTGAACATCAGATAGCCCCTTGCCTTACTAGATTTTTGATTTTTATAATGGCTATTTAAATTGCTGCAATGAGAGTTCGGCAACAGAGTATATAATATAGTGGCATGCACACATATTTATTAAAATTTGAATTACTAGAATTATCTACCGATAGTAAAGCGGCTATTAGACCCGTAAAAAATGTACACACAACATAGATGATTGTCCAAGACTGCCAAGACTCTCTGAAGGAAAAAACGAGACATTAGACCTTTACCTCTTTTGGGTTACTGGACATGGGAACATCGATGATAAAAGCAATGTCGAAAGCAATGTCATTATACTTCAGTTTTTATTGCATACTTTATTTTAGTATCTGCTATAAAATTTGGTTATTTTTTTGGAATATTCGAAATGCTTTCTTCGTATTTTATGATTTTTCCCTCAAAGAGCTTAATTATGTTTTATTTATGCTGCTAGAACACATTAAAACAAAACAAATTAAAAAAAACCACTAGCTTGTCACAAGATTTAATATTGTTTAGCCACGTAAAGACCATTAACTTGTTAATTTTTTTAAATGTTATTAACACCGTAAAACACATTCATACATACTTAAGATATATGCGCGTAAAAGTCAAGTACTTGTTTATTGTTCTTGTTTGTTAATATAACACATGATATGCATAGCTGTGGTGGTGTTATAGAACATTTTTGGACTCTCTACCTATCATATAAAATTCGTTGGCCGTAAGAGTAGTACTAATATATTGTTTTTTTCACCACCCCTCTTAGGAGCATGTGGCTTCCCATGTAAGAATACGGGTTCCTTTTCGGATCCCAAAAGTTGTTGCCATAAGTTCCGTCTGATTGGTATTCTGCCTTATTTCTGTTTCGTTAATGTTTTTATTGTTCCAGCAAATTCATTGGTCTGCTGTGCAGGTCCTGAGATAATGGGGCTGCAATCTAACATTGCTTTGTAGCAGGTTAGGTTAGGTTAGGTTAGGTTAGTGTGGTAGCTTTGATACCAAAAGCTCAATTGAGCACACATAGCGGCCTATTGTGACGCCACAGGTGAACGCTGCCTCTGTACTGACCAAGTTCATCCGAACCAAGGATGGAGAAATTGGTCAGCACAAGGGCTGCACATTTAAAAGCACGACTACCACACGCTGGAGAACCAGCCAGAAAGCTTGATAAACTAGGCTATATCCTTGACATCAATAGACGATAGCTCCGTCAAGCTGACAAGGATTGTTAAGCCAACTTGCACCTCGCAAGATGGGAGCCGCATTCTTTCCGCGTGTCTACCCATAATACCGTGACCTGTAAGCATGGCCACTGTGATCGAGATGATGTTACTGTTACTTCTGTTAAATCGTAGTCTAGTAGGTAGCTTGTTGGCTTATTAGACGCGAGGCCACGGTTCAAAGACATTTTTCAACAAAACGAAATATGGAAAAATATTTCTTCGATGACTTCCTCTCAGCAGATTTCTGGCGCAAACTCTAAGAGTAAATAAAATTGCCATGAAAAGTTTCTCAAAATCAGTTGTTCGGAGTCGACTTTAATCTGTAGGTCCCACCACTCATGTATACAACTAACACACACACAAGGTAAGGAGTGTGAGAAGCTAGGTCGTAAACCTGACTAAAGAGTTGTGATGACCATTTATATAAGTATGTAAAATCTATTTAACTTTTTTAATTTTAATGAGAAAGAGTGCGAGCATGTTTAAGTTTTCACGGCAAAGACCATTAATCACATACATTACGTGGCAACATATTGACAATAAAGCGGAATGCTAAAATGAATGAATAAATAATTTAAGCGTTTTAAAAAGAATATGTAAGTATGAGTTTCAAAATGAAAAAAAGTTCCTACATTCTCAAAAGATTAAATATTTAAGATAAAATTGTGTGCGTATAAATACTTTTTTATTTTTGCTTAAACATTTCCGTCCCGTAATACCAGATTACTTCAATAGTTAAGTAACAGTTGCATTTAAGTACAGTTGCAGAAACCATCACGTAGTTATGCATATAAAAACAAATTTTTGCTGACATAATTTGAACTTATTTTGAATATACATATATTTGAATTTAATCCATGACATGTTGTAAGATTTGTAAAGAGAAATTACATTTTTTTCTAATCTGTTGGAAATTAAAAGATTACATTTTAGTTATACGCATACAACGACCCCTTTTTCTTGATATATGAACGGAATTTTTCCACTGGAATGATAAATTTGATTTCTTCTAGACTTGAATTCTTCTTTACCTTTCTGTTCTACTTAATTTTCTTAAGAACTTAATCATTATTTAGTGAAAGTCTAATTACAAAATTTGTGTTTTGCTACTTTAATAATGTATTTCTAATATCTGATATCGTTTCCTTTTGTAAAATTTATTGGTAAGTGTGTTTCAAACTATATTAGAAGAAATGTGTACCAAATGAATCATAAAGTGTGGAAAAAGCGTTAAGTTGTCCCCGAGACTTGGAGCCCCAGTTACTTGATAATATAATGAAAATTTTTAATATAATTGGAATCCAAAATAATGTACCCAGAGCCCCAAACTACGCAAAACCACAGACAGGGAACAGCAATGGTAATAAGAGCGTCTAATACTAAACCATTTGAAATCCTAATGGCTAAAAGTTGAATTAGCATCATCATATTGTTTAGAACTATTAAACGACGGTTTAAGGAAGCTTCCTTGCAACGAAAAGCGAATAGCTTTGATATCAAAAAAAGTTGTAACTCAGATTAGGCTTTACCGTCCAAAACATAAAGAAACACATGGCTTTTTAGCAAAAAATTTTAGTGGGCGACGAATCCAAATTTGATAGATGGGGGTCAGATGGAAAACGCTCAGTATTGCAAAACTGAAATTTTAAAATGGTACTGTAATATAACTGTAAAAGTGCTTTTTTGAATCAAATGGTACTTTGTAAAAGATACATACAATCAATCATGATTATGAATTAACTTCTCACACCACTTATTTGTTTAAAGTCGACTCCGAACCACTGATTTTTCAGAAACTGTGTCTTGGCAATTTTATTTACTCTAAGTGTTTTTGCCTGAAGGAAGTCGCCATAGATATATTTTTTCACATTTCGTTTTGATGGAGACGTCTGACATTGGGTTTGAATCGTGGGCCCACGTCTAGTAAGCCAGCACCCTACCTAGTAGATTATTTATTTATATTTAATACACATACAGGACAAAAACAGCTCATTCGGAACGTAACAAAACGTAAAAGCCCCGTTTAGTCAAACGTCGATGGAACGTAATGTAACGTAATGCGAAAGCTTACCAAAATTACATTACGATTCGGCGAGCGTTTTCATTGCTTTTCGTATTTTAAAAACAACGCACTTTCCGTGGACGTTTGGCTAACCGGAGCCTAATTTTACCTTAAGCATTGCGTTGAACATGTTGCTACTAGTGCATTAATAGTTTAAAAGCGCAAGCCATAAAATATGTAATAATAAAAAAAGTACTAAAAGTGTAGTGGGGGTATTGCGGTATTTTTGAAATGAAAAAGTACTGAAAAAAGTACAAAAGTACTGAATTTTTCAACACTGGTATGGTTCCAGTTAACCAACATTTTAATTTCTGAAGTACCATCAACACAATTTAGTTTGACGCCGCCAATATTCTGGTATGGGATATCTCTTCTTGGCATGGTATTGAAGTATTTTAGTAGTCAGTTCAACAATAAAAAAAATTTATATAAAAACGTTAGACAAACGCTTCAATTATATGGTCAACCGAATAAAACAGTTTTTTTAATTTTTCTGTACAGAATTCTAAATGGTTCTTATCAACCGCATTGGAAAATGTTTAGTCTTTACATTTAAGCACTGAAAAGTAAATTTTGTTATCATTTTTAACTTTAAAAATATTTATTTATTTATTTATTAATTACGATACAATTACAAATTATATTTTAATTATATACGAGCTGAGTAACTTACACCATATGCTCGGTGTAGTGTCACAGACAAGAGTCTCTGATGAGAATCGGACAGACGACCCTCACGCTTATAGTCTAGCACACTACCCACTATACCACAAGGGCACCCCATTTAAAAACAATTACAAATGTTTTAATTATATGGCCACCACTATATACAGATTGCATATACATACGTACGTATAATAGTAAATGGCACGTATTCAAAATTCCAAAACTTTTATATTTATACATATTAAAACTTGAAAGTAATATTTTGTAGTTACATGTTCTCTTATTTCATGTCACGTGTGACTGTTGCATTAAACAATGTTCGAGGGTGCAATAAAATCTGTCGCATCAACACATTTTACGCACTACTTAATACACCATACTATTAGCGATTAAAGCCTTAGCGGCTTGTCATAATCTGCTTAAATTTAAAATTAATGTGTAATGAGGTGAAGTTCATCTGCCATAAATTTGATTGTGACTTAATAATGCATGGATAAAATATTTCATGTATAATAAGTATGATAGTGTACATAGTTCAGGAATGACTAAATAATTGAAACAATTTCTATTAGAGATTTTTAACAACTTATATTCATTCAGCTGTGTTCAGTAGAAGCTATAAAACGACTACTCTAAATAATAAAGTATTAAGGAGAGTGCTTTCTCAGTGCTGCTCTTTAATACCATATTCAGTTGACTGCCCAGTTATTACACGGAGTAAGGGGCCTAAACAACATAGCTTATATGAAAGAAAAAAAAAAAAAAATTGCCTGTTCATCTTGCAAATACTGTTTGAAACATTGCATTGTAATACTTCAGATAATTGCCATTAATTTGGATATGATGTTTCTTATTTTATTCTAGTTCAGTTGTTACAGTCGTTACAAAAAATGATGCTTGCTGCCTACAAAAACACACAAAATTTTGCAACTTGAAATTGACAACAATAAACTTAAAATTCTTCATTTAACACCTTTTTTTCAATATTTAATTAAAATTTGTTTTTGTTTTAACTATTTAAAGAAACTTAAATAGTAGACCAAATCGCATTGTACATACTTTGTTCACAAACAATGATTTTGACTGGTCCAGTAGGTAGTGTGTGGGCTTATTAGAAGCTAGGCCACGATTCAAACCTCGGGTCGAACATCTCAAACAAAACGAAATATGAAAAATTATTGGTTTCGGGCAAAAACTCCGAGGGTAAACAAAAATTGACATAAAAACTTTCTCAAAAACCTGTCGGATTCGACATTCAATAGTAGGTCCCGTCACTCATGGATTAAATTAACACACACAAGACTAGTGGCGAGAGAATCAAGGCCCTAATTCTGACTAAAGGACTGTTGCGTTGAAAAACCAGACGAGTTAATAAACCAGACGTTTATATTTGGTCATTTAGAATAACATTAGTGACATCATTTACAAACACATGATCTCGAAAGTCTATTGTCTACTTGCTTAATAGAGATTAAGTTTCAATACAGCTTAAAGCTTAATTCGTTCTCAGATTGGGTTAGTTTCGTCTGGAAACTTTTGGCCGGATAATAAAATTTCTTAAAAAATATTAAAAAAACACAAAATGAAGCAGAAGGATTATTAATATCAATTGTTATATTAACATCCTGAAGGGACTGCACATCGTATCGGCCCGTTATGCGCGCTCAAGTGAGCATTAGTATCAAAGCTACCACTCCAATCTAACCTAATCTAACCCTGAAGGTTTAAAGAAAAACTATTTTTAACACATTTTAGTCAGGTATCCCTAAAATTTTCCATCAGTTCATTTCATTGATGCCGATGTTTATATGAGTCAGACAATGAATGATTCAAGCCAAATAGAATATAATTATCAGTCCTTTTCTCCAAATGGGTTATCGAGTATTCTAAAGTGTGTGTACGACTGTCCTTTGTTCTCATTTCATAAATATCGTAGGCTTAATTGGTGCTAAATAACGCAATACATTCAAGTTCTGTATGATTGCCAAAAATGCAATAAAAATTGAAATGAACTGAAAAAAATGAACGGAAAATTAAACTCATTTATGTTGTGCTCTACTTTATTTGACTGGTAAAAATTTGCTGCAACAGATATTTAAAAATACGTTATTAAACGGTTTTATCGCAAACACAATTCGTCACTGAAATCATGTGTTTAACTGTGTATATTTTTCATATGAAAGATAAATAATTTGTCATTCAAATAAGTAAGTTATTCTGCAAAACATTAACGCAGTAGAATTGTCATATTAGCTTGTACATGTCATTAATTCCAAATTAACGGTATACTTTCTATTTAATTGAATTTAAAATATATTACTTATACGTACCATATGATATGACTCTGAAAAGTATGCAATAAAATAATAACATTTTGTTTTTTCGTTTGCAAAGTAATGGAATTAAATATCACTCATACGTCAAATACTTGTTGTTATGAATTTTACATATTAAATATGAGCATTATGCGAGTGAATAGTTTTGTCAGTTGGGTCTAATAGGACTTTGCGATAAAATAAAAAAAAAATAAATACACTCAGTTAATGACATAGTGTAGGTTATTAGTTTTGTTGAGTAGAACCCAAAAATTTCTGTTTATATTTCTCGAACCCTCCAGACTTGTTTTATTTGTTTAAGTCGACTTCGTACACGAGAGAGGAACTTTTTATGGCAATTTTATTAACTCTCGAAGTTTTTTACAGAAATTTGCTGAGAGGCAGTCGACGAAGAAATCTTTTTTAATATTTTCGTTTTGACGTCTGACCTGGGATTTTACATCGTTTAACATTAAAGTGATAAGCAAAAGCTACAAAAACAAAAACAAGGGACTTGTTTATATGATCAACAAATAAACAAAAATATAGCAACAACATCAGTATAATGGACAAACAAGTAAACAAACAGGCAACAATAACACTGCAAAGACAAACGTAAACAAAATACGCAAACAACAATAACGTAAACAAAGTGTTTACATTTATAAAGATTTCGAAAAAGTGAAGTCAAGAGCATTCATCAGACTGTTTACCATGCGATATAAAAGGTAAGACAGGTTGTGACCAGAGACACGCAGAATTGTGCGAACAATAAAGTTTTTATTTAAAACTAAGCACAAATTTATTTTATTTTTATTTGCAATTTACGAACTCATATTTTAAACGTTTTCAAAAGGGTAAAAACGTAACAACTATTAAGTCCAATTAAGAAATGATGTTTTCACCCGCAACTCCATACAATTTCAAACCATTAGTTAAGATCTGTCTACGGGACAGACGTTTTAAACTTCCTCGAGAAATTATGTTGCGGTATCATGTAATCAATGTACGTAAAAGTCTCCAGTTCCATCAGGACCCAGCGCAATTGTCCTGTCGATCAAAGATGTTTTAGCCGCTCAGCACTTACAGATGAAATGACAGATAAATTGTCTCCAGCGCCAACATAGGTACATAAGTCAATTCGAGGTTAGTCGTCATTCAACGGCACACCCGCCATGTTAAGAGAGGTCTAATCTTGTATAAGTCCAATTAATAGGAGCAATCAGTCAGTTCTAATGCCACTTGCAATATGTTCTGCACAAGATTGCGTATAACAGGACAAAGCTCCCGACCCTATAGAGTTCCATTTAACATTATTCTAGTAATAAAGGAGCTCTCTAGCGTTGAGTAGGTGATCTTTTGTAATATTGAAGAATGGAAATAAGACAGTATGCGGGAGTTAAATATTGTTTTGAAACAAATTTGACATTCGACACGCAAATTGTGGCTTTTTTATATAAAAGTCATCGTATTCATGGGAAATTTCAGTAAATATTAGAAATTTTCGTACCCATTTTGCGGTTCGTAATTGTACTTTATTTATGGATTTAATTTTATTCCATTATACTGGTACCATATCTTCAATATTTCAGGCGAATGTAAGTGCATCAAATAAATAGATTTTTTCCATGCAGAATCTCTTACTTAGTGTTTAACTGTCCAATTCTCATTCTTACCCAACTCCCTTTTTTAATATTTTTAATAAATTTTGCATACATACATACATAGTATATTATTATGTTTTTATACGAAATGAGTAGAATATTTTAAATAAATTATTACATAGTATATGACAATAATTACTTTGCTCTCTTTGCTACATAACAACAAATGTGTAGGTACATATGTGTAGATGGTACAATACAATAGTATAGGAAAAATTCTTTTTTATCATTTGGTTGGCGTTATACTCTGCTTTTTATAAATTCTTCTCTCGTTCTTAGTTTTGGTTTCGATTGCGTTTGTCTTTGAATTGTATTTTTTAACCCTGTATTGCATTGCATCCATGTGTTATTTCAGAAGAGTTATTTATTGTTGCACAATAAATTCAATTCCGTTTCTGTTTCTTTTTCAATTTCTGTATTTGTTTGTTGTAAAATTTAAACTGAAAATATATACATTTGCCATCATACGTTTATTTATTATATTTTGTTTCCATTTATTACATTTTGTTGACATACGCAAATAAATGCCACACACACGTAAATATATTTTAAGTGTGAGTACATACTTAAAAAATCAATATATTGCAAATGCGTATTTTATTTGTCGGTAATGGTTTCAATATAAACATCATAGTAAGTGTTTTAAATGCAGTGACTTGTTTGGATAGTTAGTTTTCGAAATATTTTCTGACATCTTACGTTTATACTATGTTTAGATATGCGCTTTTATTGAGTCAATATTCGGTTAATTGACTACAATATTTTAAGTATTCAGGCATAATAATATACGCAGTTCAGCTATATCAATATTCATTTGACAGCTGGTAAACAAAACAGATGGTTGTTCCAACAACATTGTTTTTATATTGTTTTTATGTTTGTCGCTTTTGACATTTGAGTTATCAAATATCAATAAAGAGTGTTCGGTTAATTGTAATATGCTCACTGAACATACTTATGACAGTGCTGCAATTTAAGTTTTACTTAATATTGTAACAATTTGCGTATTTATTGTGCAATAATTAATTGAACCTTTATATGAAATATTAAGATCACTAATGGCATTTATTGCGATTTGCGCAATAAAGGTGCATATCTGAACACCGTTTGAGATTATTCACTATAGCCTAGATCAGTACAGGTTATGTACAGGTACGATCTATACACGGAACTCGCCGTAGTCTAGTAGATATTGTGTCGAATTATTAGACGCGAAGCCATGGTTAAAACCACAGGTCAGATATCGGCGACTTCCTCTCAGCAGATTTCTGACTAAAATCCTGAAGAAGAGTTTCTCCAGAAATCTGTCGTTCGGAATCGACTTTAAACTGTAGGTACCGCCACTCGTGTATAAAGTTAACACACACAATATAATTGTTGTGAGGATCTAGGTCGTAATTCTGACTGAAGGAATGTAATGACCAATTATGTATGTGTATGTATGTAAAATATCATCGAAAGAATATAACAAATGTCTGACACGGCTACTCTGGGCAGAGAGTGTTCAAAATGTAAAATCAGGCAAAATTTTACTGAAGGCATTTTTAATGTTGGCTTTGAGAACTGCTTAGATTTGTGTTTTATTGGCATATACTTGCGACTTAAGAAAATCCTACAAGAAAATGTCTAGCGGTTTCAAATAGCACAAACTCGATAACTACTTAACATCATCTCCATGAGAAATGAACACGCCCTTAAATCACTCGTATAGAGGCGCGTAGCGCTGACCTGCTGAAATACATATTGTAAGCAAAGAGACCATCGAAATCAGGCTAAAAGAAGCTGGTGATCAGCTCTATAGTGCTCGCTGTCGACAGTGATTGTATGGCCAACATCAATGAAATATGAACCAATTTTGTTTATCTATTTATCAAGAAAAGAGCGTCATCGCCGAAGATGATTTCTCGATGAAAACTAGGCTTAGAAGTTGGCAATCTCCAGAGTCTGTTCAGCGAACCCACGTCATTGTCTATAGTTGTCCATGATGTATGGTACGAAAGACGATACTTTTTGGAAGACCTGATATAAATTCAAATATTTTAAAAGTATAGTTTAGCCAATGTTTCCGTTAGTTTTTCGTAAGTAGTACTTCAAATGGAACTGCAAAAGTTAGTTTCAATGTAATTAATGTTTGAATTTACATTCAAAGAGAACAAATAAAATAGAATAAAAAAATTAATCCTGCCTAAAGAAAGTAAAAACATAAAATAAATATAAAAAATTATATAAAGGGAATTTATATAACGAATTGTAATGATTTACGATTACTTTTGGATTATTTTTGATTCCTTTTAATTATTTTGCATTAATCGCCAATAATTCTGATTACTTTTTGATTATTTGTAATTGTAATCAATTACACTATGCGACAAAATAGTGTAGGTTGTGAGTTTTGTTGAGTAGAACTCAAATATACTTTTTTATATTTCTTAAACACTCCAATTTTTTTTATTTGACAAAAACTGTTTTTTGGAATTTACGCACACTTTTATTGATTACACAAACAGTTCTGAACCAACGTGACAAATTTTAACTTTCTTAAAAAAGGAAGGGATGGACCTTAAAAACTGCTTACATATGTATATTATTTGACCTAATATTCTATGAGGTTTTATGAGGTAAACTTGCCAAATGCGAATTTTTTTCATATATTTTCAAGTTTGTCCATTCATACTAGTAAACTTTAATTAAAAAATATGAAATAAGTGATGACATTCTGAAAGTGCATTATCTTGTGAAGAGATTGACACTTCACTTGATAAAATCGTATAAACATTACCGTAGTTATTATTTAAAGAGTCTAACATATTTTTTAATTAAATTTGGCAATTAAAAATGTCAACTTGAAAAAATAAGAAAAAGTTTTATATTTTCCAAGTTTACCCGATCAAAACTTATAACATGTCAGTTTGAACTAGAGATGAGCGATTCAGTGATTTTTAAAAACGTTGTTCTCAGTGAACGTGATTTGTTAATCACTGTTCTTTAAAACAGTGATTGCGATCACAGTATTCCAAAAGAAAACAATAATGACAATAACGTATTTTATTAAGTCGTAAGAAAGAGATCACTAGATATATACTACGAAAAGACTACTAAACAAAATCATGTATAAAAAACAAAAGTAAATAATCAGCATCAGTAATTCTGCCTCGCTTAAAATAAAATGAAATAAATTTGAGTATGTAACAATTTTGAAAGAAGGACATTATTAGTAACTGTTATTTGGCAATTTCAATCACTGTAGTTACCAGTGAATTATCAATCACCGTGATTAAATCACAGTTTTGAAAATATCGCTCATCTCTAGTTTGAACCATATGTTTATGTATACCGTTTTAAAGACGCATCTCTCCTCTTTTGAAAAAAGTATGGATTTTGAAAATAGGTTAAACAATATTTGAGTGATCAATAATTTTGTGTGAAAAGATCAAAAATATCGTTTTTGTCAAATAAAACAAGTTTGGAGGGTTTGAGAAATATAAAAAAAAATAATTTTGAGTTCTACTCAACAAAATTCACAATCTACGCTATGTTATTAGTTGGGTGTGTTTTGACTGTCGCACCGTGTTATCAATTATTCAAAACAAAAATAATCGTTACTGTAATCATTATTTATTTCACCATTCAAAAAAAGTAATCATTACGATCACTAATCATTATTTAACAGGTATGGTACTATCTAGTGATGACTTAGTTCCACTTTATGTTCAATGGCGAGTTTTGATAGCGTTTAAACTGACGCCTAGAGCAGTGGATCTGAACATCGACAAATATATTATAGTGTATATACATACCAGAGATCAGCAATGAATCGTTTTTTCGCTACTCAAAAGCACTCATGAAATTTTGAATATAAGTATGTCAACAATACTGAAATTTAACTACTTTGATTCATTCGTACTTAGTACAACGTTAATTTATAAGTATGAGTACAATGAGTATGCGTTCAACGTTGGCATCGAACTCATACCATTCGAAATATGTTTGATTCATATGCCTACTCATTGAGATTCATAACTTTAGAAAAATACTTATAACACTCGAATCATACTTAAAAATGTACAGTATTAGTTGTTGTTGTATTTAGAAAAAAAGAAAAAGAAAAAGACAAAGACAGCAAGCAAAGCAAACACACAACTTTCTAGTGAGTATTGTAGTGTTCGTACGCGAATCATATTTATTTTGTGAGTCTTGAAAATATTGAGTCATGGAGAGTCAACATCATACGTATTGTTAAATATGTTAAATGTTATGTATGTTAAATTTTATATCCATTTTATAAACAATGCTGTCTTTAAAACAGCATCTTCAATTGCAAAGGCCTGCATGGACGATGCACTTAAATTTAGAAAACCATTCAATCTAACATTTGATAAAATTGTCTTTATTTGAAACTAAACTAAACAATGGGTTCAATTACAAAAATAAAACGAAAAAAATACAAACAAATAAAAGAACATACATTTAAAGAAAAGCTCATAAACACCCTGCCGTCAAATGAGTAGCTAACTACAAAAAAAACTAACTTTAAGTTTGCTTGTATCGACTAACTTAAAGCTAACTACTACGCAATGCAAAATTTACATTAACCAAAGTGCATACAAACACTCCAATTCTTAACGCCGTCTTAGACGGTTGATTAATAAACAAAACCGCGTGTCATCTTTTCGCTTTATATTTTTGGTTTAAAATTTATTGTTTGCGTAAAATAATTAAAAAAAATACACTAAATTAAAAAATACATAAATTCGCAAGGTTTGAAGTGTTTTTATTTGAAGTGAAGTGAAACAATATTAAAGGGCCGCTTGCCAAAAAAGCTTACGGAAATTATGCCACCAAATTTGTGCATGGACATAAACTTGGATGGTGTTCATGGTAAAAAGTATTTAAAAGACTTTGCTGCTTTTTATGACACCTTAACAGGTAAGTGCTAATTTGAAAATATAAGTTTTAACCTAGTCTTAAAACATGTAAAAATGTATATACATATTTTTTAAACAGATGCCTGTCGATCACTCGGCTCTCAAGATGTGGAAACTGAGCTGCGTAACGCCTTAAAAATAATAAAAAACGTTGTATTCATGCTAAGTGCATTAAAAATAAGCAAATCAAACAAATTAAAATATTTGAAAATGTTATATTTAGAAACTCTTTTTATCTTTTTTTACCAACAAATGTGCAAAATATTACTTGTGATGTATTAAAATGAATTTATTTTATTTATTAATTTATTTTATTTATTTATTTATTTATTTGTTTATTTATTTATTTATTTTATTAATTTATTTATTTTCTTTTCACATGAATAAACTTTTGTTTTCTATTAAAATATAAATTTTAAAAAACTGTTTCATTTCGAATAATTAAAATGATAGCTTAATTATTGCGAGTTTAAAGCCAACGTGTAAAGAACTGACTTTTCATTCACTGAAATTTAGCTAACTTATAGTCAGTTTAAAAAAAAACTAGCTTAAAGCTAATTAAAAGTAGTAAGTTTATAGCTAGCTACAAATAGGTTTACTTTAAGTTAACTGCTAAGTAACTAACTTTAAATTAATTTAAAAGTAATGCAGAGTCGGACAATTGACTACTTCCTAGGACATCGCAATGTTAAAATAGTTAGTAATTTCCATATAAAAGTAATCCAAGTGTCAACCACCACTGCTTGAGAAATAGTTGGTTTTAAGTTAATTTAAAGTCAACTGAGTGTACGACAGGGCATTTATAAGCAAAATACCAACATACTCTTGTGCATACAATTTATCTTGTCGGTGTTGAGCATATAAGCAATAAAAATTCTACTTAAATTTTTTGGTAAACGAATATCAACCACTACAGTCACAAACATTTGTATATCGCCTGCTAACACTCAAAAGCTTTAACTTTACTTTCACTGTTTTTTCTAAGAGTAAAACATGTACTGAATTGAGATAAAGGCTTTTGCACAATATTTAAATGCATATCCGGCTTTTAGCTTTTTAGTGATAAAGCGAACGTGTAAATAGATTTCAGCATGACAATATTATCATTAAAATTAGAGATTTAAAATTTTGTTATGACATTACGGATTTTGTGTTACGATACATTCATATTAAATTGGAAATTGTGTACAAGTGCTCTGAGAATGTAAGAATGTTTGTGATAAGAATTTCCAATTCTAATCTGGACAATAAATGCAGGCAAGTGTAAATAAAATTGCCTGTTGTAGGCATTTTACAGTTAAACTGAAAACAATGTCATTAACGCAAATACATTAGATTACGGTGTCAGTCAAACTATAGTATTTAGAAGGTAATGTTATATTTCCGATAAATGGCTTTAGTAATCTGTAGTCCACATTACAGCTGTATTTTGGTACGCCATCGAAAATTAAACAGTTTTCAGAGAAAACTATTGAGAATTTAAAATATATATTGTTCGATTACACTTAACCTGTTGAGTTCAGTCAAAGATGACAGGAAATGAGAGGTCAATAAGCTTAGCCCCTTCGTTATAGATCGAAATTTATAGACAGCAAAATCATGTGACGGAATAGCGAGCTATCCGCACATCTTTCATTAGGGCAGTGAACTGTAACCGCGATAGTAAGTCTTACGATGCCAGAAAAAGAAACAACAGAATCCCGTTAGGTGCTCCGATGGCCTTGTTGGTAAAGTGCTAAACTTTATGTGCCGGGGTCGTGGTTTGAATTCCCACCAGACGCTTTGGGTGGCTGTAATTGTCTGATTGTATGTCTGTTATGTCTGTTATTATATGTGTCTACTCACAATAGCAAAAATAAAGTGAGAATTATAAGTAAAACACAATTCTCGAAAAAAAGTGATGAAGGTATGTATTTATTTATTTATTTAATTTTCCTTATTCCCGGAGGATATTAAATTTTAATGATTGCTGAGGGGAAATTCGCCGAAGAAATATATTTTTTTCATATTTTGTTTTGTTCGAGATTTATGAGCCAGGGGGTTGAAACACAGCAGTCTAATAAGCCAACACACTACCTACTTGACTTTTCAGCCCTTAATATACATATTGATACGTTTTTAACTTTTTAAAAACATTTAGAATATAAGTTCGTTGATTGCAAACAAAATATAAATACATTTGTGTTTAGTTTCAATTAAAATCTTTATTGTTGGCTCTACTTTTGTGTGCCAAAGAGGTTAGAGGACATGTACTTGTCAAGTAAGACAAGTACAGTACCCGGAGGTCGAATTGACCTAGTTTCCCATACAACTTATGTTGTGTGGGTTAATTTTATACATGAGTCCAGAGGGTAACTGAAGAAAACATTTTTTCATATTTCCTTTCTTTAGATGTCAGAGCTGAGATTTTAAGTAGGCTTACACACTTCAAAAGAACTTGCTTTTGTTTTGGTACAATGTTTCGCAATTATTATTGCCAAAATATTTCTGAATTATTGCATTCACTAGTCATTTATTATATTTAAAATTTTTATCTAAATAATAAGCGCATTGAAAAAAATCTAGCAAGTGTTAACCGAAACTGGTTACAAAAAATATAAACAAAAACGTAAAACAAGTGGACAGAAAGTATTTTTAAAAGGAAACAAAATATTCAGAATTTTATTTATTTTATGGAACAAAAGCTGGCAAATAATGAAATAAGTCTTTACCACGAAGTAGTTAGAAGAAACGCAAACATTTTGAGGAGAAGTTCTTCAAGAATTTCTTCACAACTTCCTCTACCAAATTTCAATGTTGTGATTCCATGAAATTTGTTGGAGAGTAATTCGTCATGTGGTAAAAACGCATTTTCTCCATAGTGAGTGCTCTCATTTCATAATTTATGTTATGTTATGTTTGCAGTAATTATTTTTTTGTTGCCATTTCTAATTAATCACAACGTGTTTTTAGTTTTCTGAGCTGCTTTTGTCACTTGTCACTATAGAAGAAAAGCAATAGATTACGGTAAAGCGCTTAATGTTGTTTATGTACCCAACAAGCCAATCAACCAAATTGCGCAGCAACCCGCCTTATGTAAAGATATAAGGCATTAGTACCAAAACTTTAGAAATATTATGCATTAGAACTTAATACATACATGATTGGTTATTACAACCCTTCAGTCAGGATTACGACTTATCTTCTCACACTACTAATGTTAAGTGCATTACATGAGTGGCGGGATCTACAGTTTAAAATTGACTTCGAAGGACAGATTTTTAAGAAACTTTTTATGGGAATTTTTTACTTTCAGAGTTTTTCTCAGAAATCTGCTGAGAAGAACTTTCCGAAGAAATATTTTATTGTATTTCATTATGTTGAGTACCAGGGATTTGAACCGTGGCCTCACGAAGCCACCACACTACCTACTAGGCAACAGTAACTTCTTATACAATATTTGCTTTAATTTAAATAAAATTTTAAATAATTTTACCATTAAGTTTACTTTACGACTACACTCCTCATTTCCAGAGACACACAATTTTTGATTTTTTAATATTTTAGAAAAATTTTGAAGGTTCCTTAGGGCGTGTGAAATCTAAAATTATGTAATAATATCGCGGGTCTCAAGCGGAGATTTTTTCGGCGGTTTTTCTAACATTGGTTTGAATTCACACATGAAATTGATACTCTTCTCCAAAGAGGCACACAAATTGTCTTAAACAAATTTCATTTATTTGCGAAATCAAGTTGGCATAATGAGTATAATTATAAAGAGACCATAATAGTCCGATTTGGGTTTATGTTGTTGCTCGGAGGCCGGGTATACCTCACAACGACTTCTGCAGAAGGACATCGTCTTTGTCATTGTCCCGTGTTTTGGGAAGATAATTTCTTTTGGCAAATATTCTGAGAGTAAATAAAATCTATCATACGGAGTCAACATTAAAATTCAGATCCCACTATACATACATAACATAATTGGTCATTACAGCCCTTCAGTCAGGATTACGACCTAGTTTCTCACACCACTTATGTTGTGTGCGTTAATTTTATGCATGCGTGGCGGGACCTACAAGTTAAAGTCGATTCCGAACGACAGATTTTTGAGAAACTTTTCATGGCAATTTTATTCACTCTCAGAGTTTTTGCCAGAAATCTGCTGAGAGGAAGTCGCCGAAGAAATACTTTTTATATTTTGTTTAATGCCTAGCCTGGGGTTTGAACCCTGGCTTTACGTCTAATAAGCCAACATACAACCTACTAAACTACGGCGACTGGCATGTACACATGGATAAAATTAACACTCACACATACAAAATGGGGATGTTAAGTGAGTAAATTTTTGAGTAAATTCCTTGTACGTATTCTTACTATCACAATGAAATGTATCACAATAAATCAATTTTCTTTAGTTTCAAACTTCATCCTCTCAGTGCCCTATGCATTATCCTGATGAGGTATACTAGTTTGGTATTCTTATGTTACAGTTTTAAAAAAATGTTCTTTATTGAACATGAATGTACCCATACAACCCAAATAAAATTCAAATTCATTTCAATCTGAAGAAAGAAAAATCTTTTTCATTGTCAAATGCACCCGAATATGTTGAAGATATGAAATAGTTTGACATACACACACACACATTCAAAATAGTTTAACATACTAGTACACATTCATTAATATTGAAGCTCCTATGATTTCAACAACTGCTTTCGTATCTTACAAGATTTTATAAGTCATCATGATTTGTGGAAAAACTGATACGAAATGTCATAAAAAAGGTAGGAGCACTTATGAATGTATGTATGCACATTATAACGCGCTGAAAAGGAATTGTCATTCAATATATACCATAAAATTTGAAATGTATGTTATTCAAGGTATTTAAGTTGAAGGCAAAGCCATTGTATAAAATGGTAGAGGAGATGATATTAAATTGAGTATGTCATGAACCTAACTTTCAGGTGTAGTAAATAATTTATTTTAAATGAATATTTAAACTTTTGATAGAAGTTACAAATCGTCAAATACAATTTATTACAACTTGTCAAATGAAGTATTTTGATTGAAATAATCTACGATTATGTATTTGATCTCAAGAAAATGTGAATTAATCGTTCCATTCTTATTTTGTTTAAATTAGATTTTATAGGAATTAATGACACTATGCGACAAATTAATAAAAATTAAATACACCCAGCTAATGACATAGTGTAAGTTGTGAGTTTTGTTCAGTAGAACTCAAAAATATTGTTTTTTTATATTTCTTGAACCCTCCAAACTTATTTTATATGACAATAAATGTTTTTTTGGACTTTACGTACAAATTTATTGATTATACAAACATTTCTAAACCCATGTCCAAAATTTAAACCTTATTGTAAAGTAGAGGGATGGGCCTTTAAAACGATATACATACATGTATTATTTGACTGAATATTATATGAGGTTTGATGAGGTAAGCTTGACAATTGCGAATTTTTTTCATATTTTTTAAAATTTGTTCGTTCATGGTAGCAAACTTTAATTAAAAAATATGAAATAAGTGATAACATTCTGAAAGTGCATTATCTTGTGAAAAGATTGACACTTATTTTAATAAAATCGGAATAAAATTACCGCAGTTCTTGTTTAAAGAGTCTAACAGTCGTGTTATATTAACAATAAGAAAAGATCAAAAATACCGTTTTTGTCAAATAAAAGAAGTTTGGAGGGTTCGAGAAATTTAAAAGAAATATTTTTGAGTTCTACTCAACAAAACTAACAACCTACACTTTGTCATTAGCTGGGTGTATTTTAGCTGTCGCACCGTGTAATTATTCAATCAGAAAATCTAGAACTTAATAAGTACGAATGAATCAATATGGAGGCAACATATTGTTTGAAAAGAGACATCATTCTGCGTTGAAGTACAAATAGTAGGATCAAAGCACGGATGTTGTATCCCAGAGTAAAATATTCTTAGTCTATTAATTAATTAATTCTACGCTTTTTAAAAATTTTGTAAATTTAATTTGTAAAATAGATACAAAGGACATCTGGCAAATAGGACGCTATGCGATGTAGTTTTTTTTTATTATTATTATTATTTATTTGCAATCTATTTTTCAATAATTAGCAAATTCGATAAATTGAAAAAATAACATGTGCTATTGAAACCCTTTGGAAGCAATAATATAAGTTATATATGTACAGTTATATTTAAAGATAATATAATAAAATTAAAAAAAATAAGAAAAAAATAATTAAATTAATTAAATAATTATAATACACTTATTAAATAAAAGGGAGATCTGAAATGTGGAAAACCGCTGTTGTTTGTGGCTTATTCACACACACCTGGCACGAATAAAAAGCCCAATGGTGTCAAATTGCTCAGTGTCGGTAGCCAGTTTACATCACCTTTTGTCAGATGATCATCCAAATCCTGTCGTCTGTCCATAGTCCAGACCAAACAGTCATTTTTTTTGGTATGCATTGCATAGTGTAAAATTTAGCCATTCTAGGGAGAGAAAATTAAATATCTTGAAATAAAATCATGATAGACTTACGAATTTTGGTACAAGGTGTTACTAGGCCAATATGTACCATTGTCGAAAAAATGGGCGACATTGGACCACTACCACGTCAACCTGCCATACAACAACAAAAACTTATTTCTGATATTATTCGGGTTGGATAACAAAAACTCAAAGAAGCAGAGAGTATGCATGATAATGTTTAAAATAAATAACAAAGAAGTAGAATTAACAATTTTTTTTCTAATTTTTATTTTTTAATTTTTTTATTTTTTTTTTATTTTTATTAATTTTTACATAAAAATATATTTCATATGTACATACATATAAATTAAAGTAAGAATAAAATGTTAAAATTCATGGATCAAATGTTATTAAAAGTCTGTTTATTAAAACTCTATTAGTCTCAGTTACGGCAAATCTCGGCAGATAATTTTATACGTGCCTTAAAGTAGATACTTCAGACGTTCGTATAAAACAAATTTGGTGTTGAACCGTTATGAAGTTAACTTACCAAAAAAGGTAATTGTTTAAATGAAATAGAACGAAAATAATTTTCCAGGTTCTAAATTTTCGTGTTAAAAAAATTCTATTCCAATAAAAAGTTACAAGCTTTTAATATTGAGCAATTTTATGTAAGTGTTTTGTTGTTTTTAATTCACTCAAAAATATACAAGTTTAAAGTACCATTATAATGTTATTGTTGACAAATTAGGCAAAGTTTTGCATTTACTTATTTTATAACAAGTGCTCTTTCATATTTGATAAAAAAATTTTACTCAAATCGAAACTCAAAACATTCACTTTTGTCCAGCTAGATTAGCAAAATCTTACACTGTGCATTGTACGCTCTTGGATCTAATGTGTGTTTGGAATCATCCCAAATTAGACACGTAGTCATTCATCCAGAATTGGGATGATGATTTTTCAATGGAAATTAGAATCAGTTGACCCCCATTGAACCTATTCAGCGAATCCATGTTGTTGTCTAATGCTTAAAAATTTATTGCTTATTTTTTCTGTTGCTACTTAATTTATGATTAAAAAGATTTGTTAATCGTCAATGTATGATTAAATGCATATAATATTTAAGCTGTGCCTTAAATGACCATGCAATCAATCTGTTTTCATTGCAATCTTTTGTAGATTAAGATTATTGATGATTTTACTTTATTGCCTGCCTATCTCTCTAAATGTTTGGTGTAGAAAAACAATAAAATTTTAATTATATGTAATTCGATTTTAATTTGTTATTCGAATTTATTTTTCAATTACTCCTAACTTAACAAAAAAATCTTTTTTTTTGCTAATTTACACAAGGAAGCAGAGATCTAGTCTGTGACAGATTATTTAATAATAAATAAAAATTTGATGCACATTAACATTAAACTAAACAATTTGCAATATAATGATACATTTCAACCAAAATTGTTTTTAAACAGCAAATACTAAAGCTAAAGTTTCTATGTTATTTCGCTCTTTTTCTCTAGAAGTATATATATCTGGCAAGAGTAAGAGTATGTATGTTTAAATAGTAGACACCGAAATTAGAAATACGTTTGTGTAACTTCTCATTTATTTATTTGTATAAACATTTGTAAAGCACATATTGTAACAATTCCTCATACTATGTTACCTGGCACACATCCAGCTATCATTTTTTTCAAATTTTAAGCAAATTTGTTTTTTTTTTATTCTATTGTGCAACTAAATTATATATTTATGAGTAGGTTTCGCAGCCGAAAATTAAGGTTTAAATGGTTTGAGTTTTGAAAATTCGTAAAATTCGAAAATATTTATAAATGGTGAGGCATTTAAAAATTTAAATTTAAAAATGCAGTAAACAAAAGCGGATTCAAATTTTGCAAAATGATATAGTACTTACTATAATATAGCCTAGAATTGTGGTTTTTGTATTTGCTTTTAGGTTAGGATTTTAAAATTTTTCAAAAATCCATCAGAATTGTCATACTATAGCTTAATTCCACATATTAATTTCAAATTAATGGGTTATACTTTATTTTTAATTGAATTTGAAATATATTACTCATACGCATCATATTACATGTACTGGAATAGATACTCTGAAAAGTAGGCAATAAAAAATCTTTAATATTGTGATGTGTGAATCTAATGGAATTAAATAGCACTCATACGTCACATATGTTCTTGAATTTTACATACCAAATAAGAGCATAATGGTAGCAAATATGGCTGGGCGATTTAAAAGTTTAAATTTAAAAATGCAATAAAACAAAAATGGTTTGAAATTTTAATAAATATATTCTCTTGCTTTGAACTACAACTGATTGATTGCCCTTATGAGATTAACTCGATATAACTATGATACTTCCTGGACAAACTGAAACAGCAATGTCATCCTCTGTTGGATCCCAGATCATGTGGGAATTCTCGGCAATGATCTGTCCGATGAGCATTCAGGGTCGTTGATAGTTCCATAGACTTTCTGAGGAGTGAACGGAGAAATTTGAGAAGAATTTGAGTAAATTTAAACTTTTGTTAGGTAATTAATTGACCCTAGACGGGATTTTTGTCATTGAGGGGCGTTAAAAGTCCCTCAACCTTTAACATGTCAAAAATGTATGAGAACAATAAATTATTCGGCGTGAAGTTGTGTTATGCCCGAAAAGTGTCCTAACTGCCATGAAGAATGTTTGGTGAAAACTTCAATTTATCAATACTCATAACAATTTAATGCCAAAAAGATGTCAAAAAATATTAAAAAAAATATTGGTTTGTCAAAAATTTGTTAACCCTTAATTTTTTTATATTAAGGTTACTCTTTGTTGAATCGACGAATACTTTAACCCTAATTGGTTACTGTTCGTCGAATCGACCAAGCTCATTTACTCTTTATCATATAATTCTTATATGTTTGACCAACTTGCGCTCTTTTCATCAACAATGTCGGTTGATAACGAAAGCTTGTAGTGAGTAAACGTACCTTGGCCACCAATTATTTTAATCCTGGATGGTCATTTTTGTACAGTAAGGTTACTCTTCGTTGAATCGACGAACAAAACTAATTTTTTTCGTCTACTGACTGCAAGCTTTCATTATCAACTAACGTTGTTGAAAAAAAGAGCGAAATTTAGTCAAACATAAAAGAGTTATATGATAAAGAGTAAATGATTCTCGTCGATTTGACGAACAGTAACCGTCCAGGGTTAAATTTGTTTTTTCTCAGATTTTGGTATTAAATATCTTCTTATTCAATTTCATTTTTTACTTTTTTTATATTTTTTTCCATTTTTAAGTCCTAAATCGTGGATTATTTTGAGAGGAATGAAACCTCTTAATTTTATGAATTAGAAAATTTTTGACATCCCCTTGTCTTGCTCAAATCACAACAAAAATTTTTTCTTTTTTGTCGCAAAGTGTTATTAGTCGAGCATTTAAACCATTACTGTCCATCACCTATTGCTATACAAACAAGTAAAATAAACACTGGTTGTTTAGTCTACAAAAATCACTAGGAAAACAAACAATAACCAACTAACGAAGAAGAAGAAGCTGAAAACAATGACAATAAAAAATTACCAGTACTATTTAGAAAGGCCACGATGTAATTAACAATTAACAGAAACGCTATAAAATGTTCTAGACTAAAAAAAATAAAAAAAAAATAATGAGAACACAAGGTAAAGTTGTCAATGAGCAGTAATCATAAGCGCTTAGTGTCCATTCATATGCAATTTTGAATGCATCAATATAATGTTCTCTTAAAGTTAAATTAATAAAGAATTCATTTAAATTATAAAATAACATCCGATTAAAAGTAAATAAATTCTATCGCTTCAAAATTGTGATTCTTGAATCCACATGAAATGCTCTTTTTTAAAAAATTGAAACGAAACATTAATTCCTAAAAAACAACACTTGAATACAAACCAATATTTTACGTAATATAGCAAAAGAATATGCTAATGAGAGGATCTATGTGATGGTAATTAGACCACTTATTAGTGCATCTAACATAATAGGAGTACATTAGCTTAGCTGTGTATACCTCAGTACACTGGTAATCTCCTTAATCCAAGAGATAGTGTGTTAGCTATTAGACGTGAGGAACAGAGATCAGAAATGGGTATTCAAAAAGATGAGTAGATTCGAATCATACTCGTAATTTCAGATACTTATACGCATTCATACTTATTTTAATATTATACTCATACTACTCATATTCAAAGTTTGAAGTACTTATCATACTCATACTTAACAACACGTATGCTGTTGTTGATTTCGACTCTCCTATACACGAATCACAAAATAAGTATGATTCGCGTACGATCACTAGAATACTCACTAGAAAGTTGTGTGTTTGCTTTGCTTGCTGTCTTTGTCTTTTTCTTTCTTCTTTTTTTGTAAATGCAACAACAAAAAAGACTGTAAATTTTGATGAATGATTCGAATCACTCGAATTATTTTTTGAGTATTATAAGTATTTTTCTAAATTTATGAATCTGATTGAGTAGGCGTATGAATCAAACATATTTCGAATGTTATGAGTTTGATGTCAATGTTGTACTCATACTCATTGTACCCATACATATAACTCAATGTTGTAGTGAGTATGAATGAATCTGAGTAGTTGAATTTTATTGCTGTTGACTCACTCATACTCGAATTTTCATCGTACGTTCATTGTTACGTTTTTACCCTTTTAAAAACGTTAAAAAAAATATGAGTTCGTAGATTGGAAATAAAATAAAAATAAATTTGTGTTTAGTTTTAAATCAATTCTTTATTGTTCACACAATTTCGTGTGCAACTTTTCACGACTTGGCTCAAACAACAACAATTTGTTTTAATTGTTATTCTTCTTTACACTCTTTCGGGTACAAAATAACAATTGTTCAATAGATTTTTATAACAGAGATCTTCAAACCATAATTATTCTCTTCACACGCAACGTGTCTTCACACAAGACTGACTAAATTCTTTCTCAACCTGCTTTGTCTAGCCTTTTATATCGCGTGGTAAACAGTCTAATGAGTGCTTTTGTAGGAGAATGACTGCCTTCACGAAATACCTAGAAATGTAAACATATTACTTTCATTATTGTAGTTTGTGTACCTTGTTTACATTTGTCCTTGCAGTGTTGTTGGTGCTTGTTTGTTTACTTTTTTACTTAAAATGAATACTTAAAATGAATAGACTTCTAGAAAATCACGTGGACTCCTCTTTTTAAAAGAACTCATCTATTTGTAGTCGATTAGTTTGTGGATCACACACACATTAAAGATTTAAGTCTTTCTTTAACAGTACTATCCGTATGTGAAATGCTTTTCCTATAGTAGTACTTCCTATCAGGAACTACTTTAAGTATAAACTGATTCAAATCTAACTTCTACAAACAATAAAAAAGTTAATAACTTTTAATGTATAAACTTTAAAAATAATATGGAAACTATGAGACATTTATAATTAAATTTCGTTTATGTTCTAAAGTTTTGACTCGTGGGTTATTGTTGAATATATATAACTTAGGGTGTCTCATTAAGAATGCTTTTTTTAATTCAAAAATAAAAATATGTGTTTTTGAGATAGTCTTGATTTTCTTCATTGGATAGTAAAGAAGACATGTTACGATTAAGTATAAATAAAACATTTGTTAAACGAACACAGCTTTGATAATGGGCTCATAATTTTTTTTTTTATTTTCCATAACTTTTCACAGAGATGTGGCTGTATAAAACTTATCATCGGAATTGAGCTCAGGAATTGAATCTGGTTTGATCCGAAATTTCAAAAAATAAAAAAAAAAATCGTATGGCATTAAATCGCATGGTCTTGGTGGCCAGTTGACATTAGAATTTCTTGAGATAATTTGTTCTGGAAATTATTGCTGCAATAAATCGAATATGACATGCGTAGTGTGGCGAGTAGCAATGTTTTGCTGAAACCACATGTTGTCCAGATTCGTGATGCCCAATTCATTCCACTAGAACTCCGTTATCGACTACGCCGTTCTTAGTCACTGTAATTTGGGCCTCTCTTCAAAACAGTATGGGTTAATTACGCTGCCTGAACACGATTGACACCGGCCAGTTACTGGTTTTAGATGAATTTTCTGATTCCCGGATACAACAGGTTGTGGTATAACAATGGCCTAAGTTGGATCTCTTTCTCTAATAGGGGTCCGCCATCTTACTTAATCTAACCTAACCTAAATTTGCTCCATTACCCTTTCTGTGCTCTGTTGGTTTGAGCTTCTGAGTAAGCTGAGTTTTATACGCATGAGACAAATGCGCTACGTAGTGCTTTATGAAATTTCGTGAAATGATGCAGAACTGATAAAGTCAAGTTTTCGGCAAGAACTCTTCAAATGGTTGACTCATTAGGTGCACTCTCCATACAAAATTTACAAATTGCACTTTTATTAAGACACCCTTTATACCTTTCGATAATGGCAACATTCACCAGCATACTTGATTAGAATATTTTATTCCTTATTTTTCAAATAATAACACTTTAGTTTATCCCATATATGGTACAAGTACTTATGTATGGTTGCCTATTTTTTAGTCTCACTTTTCTTTGGTTATGCTTTTTAAAGTTCGTTTTTATTCCCGCTGATATTCATTATAAATCTTAAGACGTCATCATTTTCGGCACATTAAACCGCAACACATAACTTGACATAATTTTTGTTTGTTTTTGTTTTTGTTTTGTCTACATCCAACAAATTTAATCCATGTTTATTTATTTTTGTTTTTTACAAAACAAATGATAAGAATAAAGATTCAGATTCCTAAGAATAAAATAGGTAAGTAGGCTAAAAAGTTGTATCCTTCATAAGAACGAATAGAAAAGCATATAAAAAATGAAAATGTTTTTTTTTATTATCATGGCAATACAAACCTTAGGAGAAAAATTTAAAATTTAAAGGATTTAGCACTTTGAACTTTCACTTGTTATTTTCTTTTTAAATTTCTTTAATGAAATGCCTCAAGCTATTCGTATTTCTTTTCTTTCTTTAATATGACATACAATTTCTCCTTTTTTACATTTCTTGAAACAAAAATATTTCCTTTTTTCCCTTTGAATGTATTCTCTTTAAGAGATTTTCTAAACAATGTGGGTCACTTTATAGGTAACATTAAAACAACAACAAAACACTTTCATCATGTTGCGCGTAGTTGCGTTGCTCGCACGATAATTTTTTTGTTTTGAATTTTCTTTACTCCCACGGCATAGAACCAACCTTCTTTTTCCCGCTGGCAAATGTTGGATGCCTTAACGAAAAGTTAACTACTGACGCCACTTAAGATGTTTGTTGATTCTCTTAATTTTGTTGCCGGCAGTTGATTTTTTTCCATGCTTTGTGGTTATGCATCATATTTTTGTTTTTGACTTTCTGCAACATGTATTGTTGCGAACAATAAATAGGCTCTCTTCAGATGTTATCATATTTTTAGTGCAGGACGGATTTAATATTTAATATTTTTTGTATTTATTGCAGTAACTAAAAAATTGTAAATAAAAAATTTCAGACGTTGAAATGGCCAGCACAAAATCCGGATTTAAATCCGATCGAGAATTTGTGGGCAATTGTAAAACCAAAATTTTCACAGTATGAAAACCCTCCAAATAACCTTAACGAATTGTGGCTAAGAATTGAGGCAGAGTGGCAATGTATAAACAGCGAAACCATCAAAAAACTGGTAGAAAGCTTACCGAAACGCATTAAATCAGTAATAAAACGAAACGATCCAAATTGGATAAATGCTATTAAATAATATTTAAGCTGTATTTTATATTTAAAAGGAAATAATATTAATGAAACGTTTTTGTTTTAATTAGAGGATAGTCTAAATAAATGTTTAACATATGGATTGTTTTTTTTTTATTTTAATAAATAAAGTACAAATATAAAGTTTATATTTTTTTTAATATTATGTATCCATTTTTGCTCGCCAGTGTACGTCAGATATGTCAGAAAGTGGAAAATTAAAAACATCAAATCAACGACGTTGACTAGGCCATCACTGTCAACAGGAGGCATTATGGGCCGATGATTTCCAACTTCTTTGGAGCGAAATTGAATGATCTAAATACCTACGACATATGGTTCCAGCACGACTGTGCTACGTGACATTTAGTTCAAGCCACATTGGATATTCTGCACGAGTGACTTAATAGTGAGGTGATGTGTACTGGCCACCGAATCATGCGAATTGGGGCTTCTTTAAGCCAATCAGCAGTCTTTATAAATTCTGTTTTCTCTCATAGATAAAATTATCACTCCCAACATTTCAACAAAATGGCTGAACAGTTCTGTATTCACGGTGAATGGATACTAGTTTATGGAGACATTTCAACTGAATTTTCTACAATAGAGATTTTCTCAATTGGTCATAATATTTCCAAGGATTACGTATAGAAGGTCTTTGTTTTTTCGTACTAAACGGGTATCGTTATTACTCCATCTGTTCGAAACAGGTGAGGAAAGTAGTAAGTCATACCTAAATAAACTTAAAGCGTGAGATTAAGAACATCAAGAATTAACCGTAGATCGAGCCTTAAAAACTTCATAATTCTAGCTTATGTATCACTTTTGATACATACTTGTAGTAACATAGAATTTTCGCAATTATTGATAGGTTTTGTAAAAAAAATTAAATATTTGTATTTATTTTAATTCATTTTAATAAAATTATTTTATATCATTACATTTTATTATAACTTTTATGAAATTTACGTAAAAATGCCTTTGACAATTCATGTCAGCTTGGTTTTATTTTTTTTTCCAAATGGTAACATTTTGATATCAAGCACACTTGCTTTGTAGCGATTTATAAGTTCGCCATTCCTTAGAGGGGGAGGCTATTGTCACTCGCGTCAGTAACATTCTCAATTGAGGGCTGGTTGCGACCTCTTTAACCATTGTTATATTTCGTTAGAAAATTTTTTTGTCAAAGTCATGTGAGGTAAAAAGTTTCCCCTTGCAATAGAACATCGATTATGCCAACAACAAAGCTCTCTCTTTGATTCTTCTCTGGTTTCCCGGATACAGGTTTCCCCAAATACGGCTGTAAGTAGTTGCTACGCACGTAGCGTGTACTTGAATCTAAAACTATAATAAAACGATTCGATTTCCGTGGATCATGAAATTTCTAACGACCAAAAAGTTTAATTAGTTACTAATCTACAGCGATATAATCATGGAGATTATTAAAAACTGAAAGACTTTCAGCTCATTTTTTGAAAAGGCGTAATGGGTTCAACTTTATTATCATTTCAGAGTAGAAGAAGAGCAATAAGAAAGACTCTACAAAATTTCAAGAAATAGCCGATAGCAATCTGCGCGTAAATTAATAATATTTTCTTTTTCCAAACTACTAAAGGCATACGGTTCTCTATTCCAAGTAGTACCATCTTTGGCTATAAACGTCCAATGATGCCAGTACTTTCGTCAGTTCGTAAGACGAGTGTAATACATCATTTTAAGCAATACTCAAATCATACCCTAAAACCTTTAAGCTTAATTAGTAATTGAACAGCAGTAATGGTAGTTGGCATACATTCCCTTATACTTAATCTTTCAAGGTCTTACAACTGTATTTTCTACAGAATCCAATGTATATTTTTTTCTTTTCTATTTTTACATTCTCCCACTTCTTTTTATATTAAAGAGAGGACACCCATATTCTCTCAACTTAACGGAGAAAAACCACAGTTAAAGAGAACATATCTGAGATATATATTATCACGTGATAGATTATATACAACAACACAAATTAACATCACGTTCTTTATTTGAGACAGAACTGAGGTTTGATCGAAAGCTACATTTTTGCATAAGGTCTTTTTATCTTGATCTGTGAGACCTTCGACAACTCGAAGGGGAAGTAAAGTGTTATACATATAGTGAATGTTCACGCTGGCCACCCTAATGTTAAGTTTAGTTTTAAGTACTTTTACAACCATGTAAATTAATTGTGAATTGTTATAAATATGATCGAAAAGAGATTAATATCCAAACAACCCCCAACCCGAAAGGTACGTCTAATCGTATGTTAAATATATTGTATCGAAAACTAATATTTTCGTATTTTTATTTTGCCAAATATTTTATTTTATTTGTTTTCCCCGTTCATCCCCACATTTTGGTCCACTCGAGCCGGATCATCCCCTGAAGAATAAAATAAAATATTTGACAATAATCTTTTGTAGATTATTCGCTGCAGTGGATATTTGTTGCTGGAAACCACACCCTTTGCACCGTTGGAATTTCTTTTTTGTGTAATTTCTTTCCCCTTATAAATTTGTTTACAAGGTATGTAAAAACACATATAATTTGGTGAAATATATATATATACTTATGTGAAAATAAGTGAAAAAAAAGAAAGAAAGAAAAAGAAAAAAAAAGCAGAAAAACAAATAAAAAAATATAAAAATTCAGTGAAGTGTCTCAGTGGTGTAAGAATATAAGAGAAATATAAAACAAGAAAATAAAAACAAACGGGAAAAATATACACAAACAACACAGAGTGCATTGATCTTGCGTGTTGTTATTGTGTACTTGTTTTATAAACAGCTGTAAGGTAGTCACAGAATAAGGTGGCCGCTGTTTCAAATATCTTATATTCTTTCACCAGTATAATAAGCGAGTTGTATTGTTTTGTATATTTCGACTTATTTTGAGTTTGTTTGAGACACTTCTTTTCTGACTTAATTAAAGGAAAAATATATATTTTTTTGTTGATATTTTTTATATATTTTTATTAATTTTTATATATATTTTTTATTATATTTTTATAAATTTCTTTTTTAATTTATTATTGATTTACCTTTTTTAAGTAAATCTTTTTGTACCATTTTTTTATTTTTGATGGGATAATTTCCCCTTTTATCGGTGATTCTTTCGCGAGCATATTTTTTCGTTTTTCGAAATATTTTCTTTCGTGTTCGAAGTCGAGATTTTGAATTTGTCCGTTTTCTAATTTATACCGAAGTTTTTTCTCGTGAACTTTTTTTTTAAAATTTTCGACTTTTTCATCGCGATTTGAAGTTTTTCTCATTTGTTCATATTCTTTGGAATTTACAATTGGGAGTCCCCAGTCTTATCTCTTTCGTTTTCTTTTTATTGCAAGTTTTTTTTTGATAAACTTATCTCCATCCCAATTGTGATAAAATGTCCGCGTTGAGAAACTTGACAAGAAACTACAATCGCTTAGTCGATTTTGACAGTTTCATTCAAGCAATCCCTAAAGAAGAACACTCTGTTCACACCCTGAGTGTCCATCGGCAGGAGTTAACCCGTTTGTGGGAATCTTTTCGTGACTCCTACGAGGACTTGTCGGAAAATGCCGAGAATACCAAGGTCTCTGCTAAAAACCTGAAGGCCAAGTATATGTCGGGATATACACTGTATGTTCAATGCGTCTCGCTCATTGATGGGTCAACTGACGGCCTTAAGAGCAAGGCCGCGAACCCCCCTACCAATAGTATCCCGAATCACCTACCCCCCTGTGACACCCCAACCTTTACCGGTGATTACGCATCTTGGCCAACGTTCAGGGATATGTTTTCGGCCATTTATGGAACCAACCCTCACATTAGTAACATCCAAAGGATGTATTATCTTTTGCAAAAGACGGAAGGTGAGGCGAGGGACATTATTCGAACTTGCCCCATGACGAATGATGGTTTCGACATGGCGTGGCAGAACCTGGTAGATAGGTATGAGAATAAACGCGTTTTGGTGAATTCTCAATTGAAAACCCTCTTTAACCTCCCTTCCATATCCAAGGAGTCTGGCCCTTCTATTAAAGGTTTGCAACGGACAATCAATGATTGTATAACGAATTTGTCGTTGCTAGGCATACAGACTCAGAATTGGGATATAATCTTTGTCTACATTTGCTCCACCAAACTCCCCGAACACACCTTAGGTCTTTGGGAACAGACTCAGGGGCCTTGTTCGGACCTGCCGAAGTGGAGCAAGATGGATGAGTTCCTGACTGCCAGATACCGAACTCTGGAGTCGGTATCGGACATTATCGGCAGCCACAATTTTTCTCAAGGTACTGCACGGGTTAATAACCAAAGCAGCTCTAGTAACCCTCGAAAATTGAAAACCTTTGGGACCACTGTGGCCCCTAGCTTACCCCAACGAAAATGTCCGGTTTGCAGCGAAAATCATCCCATTCGTTTATGTTCCGACTTTTTAAGAATGACGGTTAGTGCTCGTTTGGCAACCGTTAGGAAACACAAATGTTGCACGAATTGTTTGGCAGCCTCACATGAGTTCAAAAGATGCCAGAGCTCAAATGTTTGCTATATCTGCAAACAAAAACATCATTCGCTACTTCATCGTACCGAATCTTCCCCCCGGGAGAAATCGAGGACTGGAACTAACCCCGCTGACCCTATTAGCTCTCCGGAAATCCCTCGGTCTTCTCCTGCACAAAGGCGAAATGAAGTGGATGATGGCCCATCTACATCCGCTGCTGCTCGATCTTTTCAAAATTTCGCCACCCGTATACAGTCCACCCCGTACTCGACAGTTTTATTGGGAACTATCCAGGTGAATGTAGTGCATAATGGTGTAGTCTTTCCTGCTAGAGCTCTAATCGACCCGGCATCTCAGGCTACTTTCATCTCCAGAAAGTTGCAACGGAAGCTAGATCTTCCAACCCTTTTAGCACCGGCTGCCACTGTTGTGGGCCTTAATGGCGCAGTAGCAGCAAACTCGACTAAGGTCTGTGTTGTTTCGCTGGGATCTTCCATGGATCCAGCGTTTAGTCTGACTACGGAGGCATATGTGGTTGACAAGCTAACTGGTCGATTACCCACCTACTCCTTGGCGAAGTTTGTTGACCTCAACACTCCCGAACTTCCGTTGACAGACTTGAAATGTGCCCATATGGATTTGCTATTGGGCGGAGATATATACTCTCAAATCATGCTTCCTGAGGTTAGGAAGGATTCTAAGAACCCCTTGATCGCTCAGCGAACTGTCTTTGGTTGGATAGTAACTGGTAGAATACCTCAGTTGAACCCGTTGGATTCAGTTGCTTCCTTCTTTGGGCAACTGGACTTGGATGCGAAAATTAGTCGGTTCTGGGAAGTAGAGGAAATACCGAAGTCGAAGGTATTGTCGCCTGAAGATCGCTTTTGTGAGGATCTTTATCGTCGTACGACTTATAGGACCCAAGAGGGTAGATATGTAGTTGCTCTTCCTTTTAAACCCGAATTTTCGACGGACTTGAATCTCGGTCCATCTCGAAAAGGTGTTCTCGGCCAATTTTTGAGAAATGAGTCTCGTATGTTGAGGAACCCTGAGATTAAGGATCAATACGATCAGGTTATTGAGGAGTACCTTACCCTGGGCCACATGTCGAAGATCGATCACGACGCTGTTTATTCTCCTAAACCCAGTTACTACCTACCCCATCATGCCATTTTTAAGCCTGATAGCACCACCACCAAGTTGCGTGTCGGTTTTAACGCCTCTTGCCCCTCCTCTAATGGCTTAAGCCTTAACAGTGTCTTGCACACTGGCCCGATTTTACAAGCCGATTTGACTATTCTGATTCTCCGATGGAGACTGTTTAGATTTGTGTTCAATGCGGACATACAGAAGATGTATAGGCAAATACTGGTCGTGCCAGATCACACCCCTTTTCAAAGGATATTATTCCGTAGGAACTCCCAGGAAGATGTCCAGGATTTTGAATTAAACACAGTTACATTTGGTGTTAACTGTGCCCCCTATTTGGCCATAAGAACCCTACATCAGTTAGCTGATGATTGTAAATCGGATCACCCCTTTGCTTCTGAGATTTTGCGAAACCAAATGTATGTGGATGACATTTTGGCTGGTTCGCATTCCTTTGTCGAAGCTACTCGTAATCGTGATGAGATAATTCATGTTCTGAATTCTGCTGGCTTTTCCCTTCGTAAGTGGACATCAAATGATAGAGGTCTTATTGATGATTTGCCACCTGAACATCTATTGGATTCCCAATTTCTAAAATTGTCAGACGCCAGCACCGCTAAAACTCTGGGTTTACGTTGGAATGCGAGCATTGATGCATTTTTCTTCAAGCCAGCTCCAACGCCCGATTTCTCTGTAGTCACAAAACGATCCGTCTTGTCTCAAATAGCGAAGCTATTTGACCCCGTTGAGTGGTTGGCACCTAAAGTCATAGTTGCTAAAATTCTTATGCAACAAATTTGGAAAGACGGAACGGATTGGGACGAATGCTTGACGTTTAATAGATGGCTTAAGTTTGTCGATGATTATTCGTACATCGAAAGGATTAACATCCCCCGTTGGGTTAATTTTAACCCTCAGTGTGAAGTACAACTTCATGCATTTTGTGATGCTTCTGAAAAAGCATATGCTGCCACTCTGTACAGTAGAGTCCAAACCCCGTCTGGTGAATTTGTCACCCACTTACTCGCTGCTAAAACAAAAGTTGCGCCTATAAAAGTGCAAACTTTACCCCGTTTAGAGCTCTGCGGCGCAACTCTATTGGCGAAAATGGTATTTTCACTTCGTAAGGAGCTGAATCTTACCAGATCGGAAGCCTTCTATTGGACAGATTCGACTATCGTTCTGTCCTGGCTTCAAAAACCCCCGTGCCATTGGCCAACTTTTGTGGCGAATCGAGTATCGTATATCGTGGACCAGGTAGGCACTGACAATTGGAATCACGTCGAATCTCATCATAACCCTGCTGACTTGGCTAGTCGTGGTATGAGCGCTAAGGAGCTCTCTATTTCAGATATTTGGTGGAAAGGTCCTGAATGGTTATCTCGTCCACAGTCTGAGTGGCCACTGTCGTTTTTTAAACCCAATAATCAGCTAGAAACGCGTTTGATACAGGTTAACGTTGCCCAGACGGATACGTCTGAAGAATTTTTGAGTCGATATTCGGACTTACCTTGTGCTCTGCGAGTTATGTCCTACATTTTTCGCTTTTATCACTCTTTACTCCCCGGAAAAAGGTCGTCTCAAGTCCCCCTATCTCATACGTTGAGTCAAAGTGAGGTGAAGTCGGCAAAGGATCGTTTGATCATTCTTTGCCAAAGTACCCATTTCCCCCAATACTCTTCACTGAAGAATGGCTCTACCTTAACCTCGAAGAATTCACTACTCGTGTTCAACCCCTTTATAGATTCTAGTGGATTTCTACGAGTTAATGGTAGACTCTCCCAATCACCTACTTTGACCTACAACGAACGTTTTCCGAAGTTATTACCCTATAATGGCCGTTTTACGCGTCTCTATCTGGAACATCTTCATAAGTTTTCGGCTCATGCGGATATCTCTCTGATGCTGCGCCTTATGCGACAGGAATTTTGGGTTCCTAAATTGAAGAATTTGGTTAAGACAGTTGTTCACAATTGCAAAGTGTGTTCTTTATATAAAAAGAAACTCGGTCAGCAAATTATGTCTGCATTGCCGCCCGAAAGAACTACACTTACTCGCCCTTTTACTCATACCGGAATTGATTTTGCTGGTCCCTTTGATATAAAGTCATATATAGGGCGTGGTTGTAGAATAACGAAAGGATATGTCTTAGTATTTGTTTGTTTTGCTACTCGAGCCATCCATCTGGAGGCTACAAATGACATATCCACCGAATGTTTTTTGGCCGCTTTTGCTCGATTCTTCTCTCGTCGCGGTTGTCCTTCTCACCTCTATTCGGACAATGGTACTGCTTTTGTTGGCGCAGCTAATCTCTTGAATAAGGATAAAACTCAGTTCCTTGAGAGTCTTAAACAACAGATTGTCACCAAAAATGTCTTTCAATTGGTAGATTGGCATTTTATTCCTCCTGGCGCTCCACATATGGGTGGCTTATGGGAGGCAGGAGTGAAGAGTTTCAAAACTCATTTGCGTAAGATATCCCATGCCCAAAGCTTCACTTATGAAGAATTCTCAACTATGTTGACAAGAATAGAGGCTTGTCTGAATTCTAGACCTCTTAGCTCGATGACAGACAACCCGTCTGACATCAATCCTTTAACCCCGGGACATTTTCTTATAGGAAGTGCCATCCTATCCCCACCGGAACCTGATTTTTCGAACGAATCCATAAGCTATGCGAATCGATGGCGTAAGCTGAAAATTTTGCACCATTTATTCGCGCGTCGATGGAAAGACGAATATTTGGTTGAGTTGCAAAAACGCAACAAATGGAAGGTTCCCCAAAGAGATTTTGTTGTAAATGATTTTGTTGTCATTCGTAATGATAATCTTCCCCCTAACGAATGAAACCTAGGTCGGATCGAACGGGTCTATCTCGGCCCCGATTCGAAGGTGCGAGTGGTCGATGTTCGAACCGCCAATGGCGTTTTGACTCGACCAATTGTCAAACTCGTGCTGCTTCCTAATCATGAACAAAACTAATTTTGTCTCTTCTTTTGTCCGTTTTGTTGATTGTATTTACAGATGTTGGAACTTGCACCCCGTCGACTAGCCGTAGAGCGTCCCCAAAATGAAAGCCTCGACGACGTTATTGCTGCCTCCACCTCCAAATGTCGTTTGTGTTCGGAGCATCATCCATTGCGGAAATACTCTAAATTTCGTCGTATGAGTCCTTTTAGACGATTGAGTGTCGTCAAAAGGCTCAAGTATTGCATAAACTGCCTGGCACATTCCCACTTCGTCAAAGAGTGTCAGAGCAGAGAAAGGTGTATGGAGTGTCTACAAGAGCACCATACAATGCTGCATTTCCATCGGCGAGCTGACAGCAACCAACAACAAAGGAAGAACGCTCCCGCAGCCAAGAAAAGCCACCGTGGAAAAGGACAACATAAAAGGAAAGCTACTCACACCAACAAGCAGAAGCACAGCAGTAACCAGAAGAGCGCACCCCACAACCAAGCTCTTAAGAGGACGTGTGCGTGCGCAGATCAGCCTTCCGCCAGTAATGGGACTGTCGTTGCCGCTTCTAATGCGACAGCGGGGCCTACCATTGTTATAAACGTGCTAGGCAAATAACTCCTTTTTTCTTTATTATTATTTCCTTTTCAAATGAATTGTTTTTATCTATTTTTTTATTATTTCTCTTTTTTTTACTCTATTTAAACTCTATTTAAACTTACAATATACTATGAATTATATACAGATACCCTGAATTGTAACTTTATTGATCTCTGGCCAGGTGACGTCTCGGTCCGCTTGTTGCACTGTTGCAAGGGGGGCGGAATGTTCACGCTGGCCACCCTAATGTTAAGTTTAGTTTTAAGTACTTTTACAACCATGTAAATTAATTGTGAATTGTTATAAATATGATCGAAAAGAGATTAATATCCAAACAACCCCCAACTCGAAAGGTACGTCTAATCGTATGTTAAATATATTGTATCGAAAACTAATATTTTCGTATTTTTATTTTGCCAAATATTTTATTTTATTTGTTTTCCCCGTTCATCCCCACAGTGAAGAAAGTGGTTTTTGTTATAAAAAAAGAAAAGAAAATTAGTAAATTATTAAGTGGAAAAAGTTTTGATATATATAAAATAACAATTATTTTCTAAAGAAATCTAAAAATTTTACTGAATATGTTTAAATCAGTCTGTTTCTTTGGGAAAAGATAAATTCATTAAAAGGTATTGTTTTTTCGACATCATATTAATAAAATATTGCGTTTTTCATATAGTTAATTTTATATACCACCAGTACCTCGAGTGAATCACCATTTGTCAATTTGGAGCAGACATTACGTCAATTCACTCGAGGGAAATTTGGCAATTTTTGGGAAAATTCTTCAAATAAAAATATTTGGAAACAAGGTCAAGACCGAATCTTTACTTGAGAATCTTTGAAAGGCCAGCCGCAACGTATATTCAATCATAAACGACGAAAATTTTAACCTCCAAAATGTTTCGTTTTGCTAAAAATCACATAGAAACCCAAAAATAACCATGCTTTCACCATAACATTATTAATAATATTCACTAAATTCTATATCACAAATTAAATATTCTAACCTTTAAAACTCTAATGTTTAAATTTTAAATACAATGAATTCATCTATCTAAATCAGAGCCAGGCAACACTTGCTATTGGTCAGTTGTTGCGAGAGCGAAAAATAAGAAAAGAGAAAAATTTATACTCTCACATTCACTACAATACAGGCATGGAAAATTTAAATTTTTAAATTTGTAAAATTTTTTATAGGATTTTTTTGAAAAATACTTCTTTTTTTATATGTACATAGTTTTTATGAATAGTGAAATATAAGTTGTTTTTGTTTTATTAAATTTGTTTTAATAAATTAGTATAATTTATTTTGAAAAAGATTATAATTCTAAAAACACCATACGCTGATGTTAAAAACATTAAGTTTTCCATCCCTGCATTAGCATATCTTCATGTACAAAAGCAAGAAACATGCGACAACACAACTTCCTTCAATGAATGCTCAAACGAGACTGAGTGTGTTTTTAATACGTGTGAGTACGTGTTGTAAATTTAGTAATGGCTGAAAAGCACGCGTGCATAGGAAATGCCGAGCTCTGATCTAAATACATATGCTCTATTAAATAATTTATAATTCTAACAAAATGCACTTATCCTATATAAATATAAAATACAATTGAACTATAATCACATTTATAATTCATCTACCATGTCAAAATTTTCTACTTAGTAGTAATTTTTGTTATTATATATAACCTATTCATATATCTAATCATTTATTTCTTATAAAAATGAATTATTATAAATTACTTAAATACCTTAATATTTAAAACCTATAAACCCATATTGATTGTAAAACGACTCTATAAAATGAAGCTGAAGGCCTTCCGCATACCCTACTGTAAGTTAAAAAACCATTATTACTTTTGTTTAATACACATGCATTTATTGTTTAAGTATTTGTTTCATAAAATATACCAGTGACGGAATTTTTAAAAGCTTAATATTAAATGCAAGGAAATTATTAAGAAAAAGTACCAAATGAAGTACTATTACATTTGTCCCATCACTGATATATTTATTGCGTATTCTCTCATATAATTGCAAATAGGCAATTGAAGTTGATCGTCTCATTTAATTCTTAACTGTTATACTTGCGTTTGTTTTTTTTATCTTCAATTTCTCTTTTGTAATAATGAATTTAGTAATCACTAATCATTTGTAATGATAACATGTATTGATATTAATGTCATGCTAATTAGTTTCTTTTTATAATTTCATTTTTATCCATAACTTAAGAAATTTTTATATTATTGGAAGATTTTTTTTGCAATATAAGCAACCATGTGTTCGTAATATGATGGAAACCTAATTTTTTTTTGTTATGTAGAACTTCATACGCGTATGTAAGATTAGTCCTTTTAGGGGTTTTCGTAAACAAATTTTCCCTAAATCGAAAACGACGGTATGGTGGATTCAGGGACGTAGCAAAACAACAACGCTACTTTAAAAACATGCAAGGACGAGTTGTGTATATATGGTTTTATTTTTTTATTGTTGACCAGATATGAGGCATTTGAATCGCACGTAATTTATTTTTATTTTTGTGGTTTTGTTGTACGCAATTGGACGCGCGGAACAAGATCTCCTCCCACATCTCCCGATCTAGCTAGCTATCAAGTACGTGCGTTCGTTACGTTCCAAAGTTAGTCCAATGGAAAATCAGTTTCCTGCTTGGGAAATTGAAGCAAAGCTTTCTATTTTTGGAAGTAAGTACAATAAAGCAGAGTAAACATTATCTCATCTTCTCATCTCTACAGTTTCATCAGAAATCACAATGCCTTTTGCATGAGTGCCCATCATGCAATACGCCGTAATGATCCGAAAGATATGAAAAATTGTACATTTTGAAAGCGCCTATAGGGCTATGATGGCCGCTTGAACGCATCAGTAGGTCACTCTTTTAAACGAATAAACGATTTCTATGACATCTCACATACACTTTGTTCTATTTAAATTTATCTAATCTACAGAATACAAACATTGAAAATTTCGTGTTATCTTTACCTAACAGGTAGAGGCTATATATTCCAGTAAATAATAAAAAATTTCTTAACTTTGCTGCACCATATTCAAAAAGAAAACTTTTAGCTAAACCTTAAGCAGTTTTACATAGCAAATGAAGTCGTGAGCAAAAACAGTCTTCCTGCAAAAGAGGAAACTTGGAAAAGTTTTATTCCAACTCTATTTGAGCGAAGTTCATCGAGATCATAAACAATAAGACAAAAGCATGGAACACAAAACAATGAACGTGAGCTTTTAGAATGTTTTAGAAAGAAAATTTTTATCACAATGAAATCTAGTTGCTTTTGTTACTTTTTCGTACATAATTTTAGAAATCTAATCGTAAAGACGATATGAAATCTTTTGTAAAAGTTATTTTGAATGGTTTACATATGTTTAAGCGAAAATTTTTGAGGTTAAGATAAGTGTTTTTGGCAATAAATACATTTATTTTGAAACAAATCTCCAAATAAAATTGAGCATATTTAAAGACACAATAACAAATAGTTGTGTCTCGTAAGCATATCTAAGCCTCACTACTGAATTCCATAAAATTAAAAAAAAAATGTTAGTGTGTTGGCTTATTAGAGGAGTGGTCGCGTTCCACAGATCAGACATCGAAACGAAATGTGAACAAATATTTCTTTAGCGACTGCCTCTCAGAAGATGTTTGGGAAAAGTTCTGAGAATAAATAAAATTGCCGTGAAAAAGTTCCTCAAAAATCTGTCGTTCGGAATCGACTTTAAACTCTAGGTCCCGACACTCATGTATAGAATTGACACAAGCAAAATAATTGGTGTGAGAAGCAAGATAGTAATCCTGATTGACGAGTTGAAATGACCAATTATGTATGTATTGCTACATTTTTACCTTTTTGAAAACATTTAAAATATGAGTTCGTTGATTCCAAACAAAATAAAAATAAATTGGTGTTTAGTTTCAATTAAACCTGACACTCATGTATAGAATTGACACAAGCAAAATAATTGGTGTGAGAAGCAAGATAGTAATCCTGATTGACGAGTTGAAATGACCAATTATGTATGTATTGCTACATTTTTACCTTTTTGAAAACATTTAAAATATGAGTTCGTTGATTCCAAACAAAATAAAAATAAATTGGTGTTTAGTTTCAATTAAACCTTTTATTGTTCGCACTACTTCTTTGTGCCACTATTTACAACTTGACGTATGTAACAATAATTTGTTTAGATCGCTATTCTTCTCTGTACACATCCTTTGCGTAAGCAACAATACTTGTTCGTAAGATCTGTCTAGTGGAGATCTTCAAAGCACGACGGTTTTCATCACACAAGACCGACTTGAGTTCTCGTTGTCTGCTTTGTCTTGCCATTTTATATGCCTACGTAATTAGTCTGATGAATATTTTTAACATTTAACATTTCTTTGTTTATATCGTCATAATTTCTGAACTTTTCAGCTTCAATTAGAGATTCGTTTGTAGTACCCGATTGCATTAGAATGCTTAGTTTTCTTGTACCAAATTATTTGTTTCACAATATTTCTCAATTTCCTAACAAAAGATATTATGGATACAGTCGTCAAATAGCTTGGAAGTAATTTTTTCCTGCTAACCGTCTTAATGTTCGGCAGTTTGTTCTTCTGATTACTACAGTACAAAGACTTAATCTTAAAATCTGCAGCAATATTTCAACCGAGTCTATATTTTGAATATTTTGGTGTCTCTCCTTCTGATATAAATATCATTTAGGTTACTGGTTTAAGTATAATCCAGTCTACTGCGACAAGAAAAAACAAAAAAAAAATTAAAATGGCTGTGGACGAAATGATATTTCAGCCTAAATGTCTACCGTAGTTAGAATAAATTAATTGGCATTGTTTGTTACAAGATATGTGTGGCAGTAAAATGTTAATATGAACAGCAGCTGCCTGGTTCCTCAAGCCACGATATATTCGTGTAAAGTATTTATAGGGCTCGTCACACGTTTTATAAAAAAATTCAAAAGTGGAGATCGCTCAACAAGATTATTAGAAGAGTATGGCGAGTATGACATTTAACAAGAATAACACAAGGGAATACTAATTTAATACTGCACACAGTTCATATGACAATAGGAGACTTCGATACTTTGTGGGCACACAGTATAATAGTAAAAGTAGTTTACATAGGGAGAATTTGCTGTGTATTACACATTATATGAAGGTGTTCGAAAAAGACTATGTATTATAGGTTTATCCTGCGAACCTACGTAGTGAACATCAGAGGATAACAGATGAAATGTGAATATATTGTATGTAGTATATATGAATATATGCAACTGAAGACGTTACGGTCGGGTGTGCATTTTGGCCTACTGGCGACATCGTTAGTTATTTTGCACGAGTGATTTGAGGGCATGGTCGTCTTATATGGTTGGTGATGTCAATTGCAGGCAAGAAATATTTGCATATGACTAACATGAATTTACTAGAATTTCTGTTCTATCATGCACAAGAACACTAATTTTAGAGCAGCTGTTGCATGTAACCATTTATTATAAATGTTATAAGAATTCACAAACACGTGCCACAAACAGTACCGAACGATAATAAATAATATTAAAATGACATGAGATTACCATCTGAGAATAGAAGAGAATTGCAAAAAATAAGGTTTTTAATTTCGTAAACTGTTAAATGCTCAATGATCTCAAACAAAAGAGCATAAAAGTCATAAATATTGTTACGAAAATGGAAATGGTGTTATTAAAATGATAAACAAAAGCTACATAAACAAAACAAAGGACTTGTTCACATGATCAACGAATAAACAAAAATATAGCAACAACATCATTTTAAAAAAGAGTGGGATAAACAAAGTAAACAACAACACTGCAAGGACAAGGTTAGGTTAAGTCGAAGTGGTAGCTCTGATATCAAAAAGAACACTTGAGCACATATAGCAGCTGTGTGAAGAGAATAATTTTGGTGTGAAGAACTCCGTTGTAAAGATCTAACGAACAATTGTTAGTGTGTACGCGGAAGAATGTAAAGAAGAATAACAAATAAAGCAAATTGTTGTCGTTTAAATCAAGTTGTCAAATGTGGCCCACGGAATTGTGCGAACAATAAAGAATTGATTTAAAACTAAGCACAAATTTATTTTTATTTTCATTTGCAATCTACGAATTCATATTTAAACGTTTTTAAAAGGATAAAAACGTAACAATATTGTTCTCCTACAGTATTTTAAAGTAAAAAACGAAGATAATTCCAACAGAAAAGCGTTTTACCGTTTCCAGCAAAAATAAAAAAATTTGTCAGTGAAGTAGTGATTCCTCCGGGCTTGGTACACTTCACAATGCAACGGATCACATGGAGGCTTATATGAATAGTTTTAAATTGATTGAAGCTTAAAGTGGCTTCTAGATGAGAGAATATTCTTAAGGTCGTAGACCATCTGACTACCTAAGTGATGAAGAAAACGTGTAGTTTTAAACTTGTTAGTTGGTGATGTTCTTATTACCCTGAAATCGCTTTCGCTAACTCTAATCCATTAGGACTAAAACAAGTTTTCCTGGCAGCATGAGACGAACTAGTTTTAGATTTCAAAATCCATGTTAATACATTAGCTTGCACAAAGAGCAGATATTACAGAGAACTTGGCAGTACAATCAATTTTATCTACGTTTTTTACTTAATTAACTACTTAATTTGTTACTATAGCCCTTCGGTCAGGCTTACAACTTAATTTATCACATCACTTATGTTGTGTGCCGTAATTGTATCCATAAGTGGAGGGACACCTACAGTTTAAAATTGTTTTCAAACGAGATATTTTTGACAAACTTTTCATGGCAATTTTATTTACTCTCAGAGTTTCGAGCAGAACTCTTCTGAGTAGAAGTCACCGAAGAAATATTCAAATTTCATTTCGTTGCAGATGTTTGACTTGAGGTTTGAGCTGTGGCCTAATAAGCCAACACACTAACTATTAGTCTCCGTTGACTTCGTTTATTACGCCGACAGATTTTTAAGTCTAAGCTGGTGGATTATTTCAATGAAAAGTTAAGCGTAAAATTTTCTGATCAGATATATTATGACAAATTAATTGACTCATGCAGCACAAAAGCTAAAGTTGCAAAACTTATTTTAAAGGCAGTGCGACAACAAGCAACGATTCTGCTGCTTTTCTTATATGTTAATTTCTATTTTATCATGAGAGAATTAGTGCTCACAGTTAGATCATTTGTACTGAAGATACAAGGATTAAGGCTGTCAATACAATAACAAACATGAAATAGAGGTTACCTCTGAAGCTGCAGTTGTAAAATTGTTGCATTTGCTGCGTTGCGTCTATTTGTTGAGCAAAATATACACCTGAAAAATAAAGTTGGTTGATTTGAATACAGATTGAATGTATGTGTTTACAAACATTTTTTATAAAATTGTCTAAGATCACGTCCGAGCACAAGCACCTGATAAATAGAATTTAATCTCTACTGACTACATACATACATGCATAACTGATTATTGACCGAGTTTCTCACACCACTTATTCTGTGTGTGTTACTTTTATACATGAGTGGCGCGACCTACAGTTTAAAGTTGACTCGTAACGACAGATTTTTTGACAAACTTTTCATGGCAATTTTATATGCTCTCAGAGTTTTTGCCAGTAATTTGCTGAGAGGAAGTCGCTGAAAAATTTTTTTTTTCATATTTTCGTTCTGATGACGTTTCAATAAGCCAACACACTACATATTAGACTACGGCAACTTCCTCTCCTGACTACATAGATTAGTATTCAGAAAAACTTCTCATAAAGAGAAATCGTACATATAGCAATTCTGGATTTAAATGTTGACATTCGACGCGACCATCATACATCTGTGCAATGTAATTGAAATGCAATCTTAATATACGTACTTTAAATAAATTGCTATTTTGAGGTCCATCTTACTCTACTTTTAAGGCTTTTGGCACTCATTAATATCTTTTCACATCCCGATACGCATATGGCTTATGCACCATTCTTTTCTACAATTTTCATAAAAAATTAATAGAAACGGAGTACATGAAATGTTTTATTTAGACGAACAAATATGTAAAAAGTATACAAAAAATGTGCATAAGAAATTGTTGGTTCGTGTTAAAGTTTGGATTTAAAAGGAAACAACTTTTTTTAGTATTTCGATTGCAATTTTCGAACCCACGAAGAAATAAAAGTTTTGAAAACGTAATTATAAACAACGTATTTAACGAAGCGCTCGTATTGGAAAAAACTTTAATTTTTTACATCCCATAGGGTGGTTTGTTTATTTTTTCGACCTTTGAATTATGACCTTAAAACGATTGTATAAAATCCTCTATAAAATCCTCTATAATGACTAAATTGGTTATTGTGTTTTTGGACTTTATTTTCTTCAGCCAAAACTGTTTAGTTTGTATTACGCTACCGAAAATCATGAACTTGTACTTGATATATTTTTCTGTTTTTTTTATATCTTCTGAAAGGAATTTTCTTTTTTAAGAAAGTAACAAAATATAATAATAATCTTGATAAAATAGGTGTAAATAAAATTGAAATATGCTGTTGCTCTGGCGAACAAAGTAGTCTGTTGGTTTGTCCTTTTAAAAAACGAAAAACTTTAAATATAATAATTAAATAATGAAATGATACAAAATATGATTCATGGGAATTAAGTTTAACAAAATTGTATGTTTTTAGACATGTGGTATTAAATTTAATTTGCTTTAAAAGTTATAAAATATATATAAATATATGGGTGCCCTGGTAGTCTAGTGGGTAGCGTGAGGGTCGTGGGTTCGATTCCCACCAGAGACTCTGGTCTGTGACACTGCACCGAGCAAATAGTCAAGTTATACGCTCGTATATAATTAGGATATAATTTGTAATTGTATTGTAATTAATAAAATAAATAAATATATAAATATATATAATATATATAAAAGTGTTATCAGACAATTTAAAATTTTTGTAATCAAACACAGTTTAAATAACTTTTTGTTGTTCTATGAACTTTACAAAGATTTTGAGTATTATCTTAAAAAACCAGTCGCATAATATTAATTTCATTCTTATTTATAAGTATGTTAATTTTTCCTGTTTCTTAAAACAATTCCAATTGATATCTCCGTTCATAAAAGTTAAAATTTCTTATTTTTCTGACTTTAATTCAGTATTACAATAAGTTTCTGCAGCCAATAGTTCAATTTATAAATTATACTCTTCGAATTTATTATCCCCAATATCTTTTAGTAGAAGTCAAATTATTAAGATGGCAAATGTACATTTTAAGCGGAATATAATTATACATTTTGTTCATACGAATCTAAGTCAGTTTTAGTTTCATATCTTGTTCTCTTACTGGAGATCTTTCCTTCATGTAGGTTGAACGAAAGATGAATGGGCATTCAGAATCAATCATTAGTGAAATCTTCTATCTATCGGTTGGCCAATAATGTAATTGTTTACTGAATGAAATATTATATTCTATTCTCGTTATTGTACTACAACAAATCATATTTAGCATTGCAGAAAATTTTTATTCTACAGATTCTAAGATATTGTGATACATGTCCTCTGTAATTGAAAATCTAAGAGGTAAGTCAACCGATGGTTTTTAAAGAACTAAGAAAGTTTTACAAATCAGTATAGCCAAGAACATAATACAAAGATGTCTTAAAGCGGGTGGGAGAAACCGCTTCGTCTAAATAACCTTCGGACTCTTCTTTTAAAATTTACAAATTTTAAATTCAATTCGATTAGTAAGCATTCATCATACAGTTAGCATGAAGTCGCCGTAGGCTAGTAGTGTGTTGGCTTATTAGGCACAAGACCGTGTTTCAATTCCTAGCTCAGACATCTCGAACAAAAAAAATGAAAAATATTTCTTTATTTCCTCTCAGAATTCTTCTAACAAAAACACTGAGAATAAATTAAATTCTCCGTCACCCATGGATAAAATTAACATATATAACATAAAAGCCAATTATATGCATGTATCCAAGTACACCGAAATAAATGATGGTATCATATCCGGGTATAACCCAAAGCAAGTATTTTAAAATCTGAAGAAAAACTTTGAAATAATTAAGTTGTTGTAAAGGGAGAATATTGCATAGAAATTATATTAGAGTGGAAAAATTTAAAGTCCGGGTAATAATAAAGTTGCTTGAAACAATATCAAAGCCTTTTTTTGCTATCAATTGACGAAAAGTTTTTGTTTGTTGGAGATAATACGCGTATACTGTATACATGAAAATATTTTTAAATAGTGATTAAAGAATATGAATAATAAAAAAATCATAAAATAACAACACATCTACGCATACATTATTATCAGCTTCTCATGTTCCAAATTCAGAAATTTTATTTGTTCACGTACCCATTCCCGTATCACTAAATATAAAAGTTAGGGTAACGATGATTGGTTTTACGTGGGTAACTGTCCGAGTGGACCAAATCCCACGTTGCTCTTCGCACAGGGTGAAATACAATGCGTCTACCAACGCAACCAAATGTAACAGACTGCTACACCTGAGTATCAATTTGAAGCCATGTATTTGGACATGACTTCCCCTTTGGTTAGGAGCGGAGCCGATCTAAAACTCCTTCCGATCTTTGTCACGGTCACGGCACTCGGTTGACAATGCAACTCCACACCGAGCCTACTAACTAGACTTTTCCCGCGATTTGGGTCCAAACCACATCCAACACGATGCCCCCAAAAGCGGCCGCACCTACAGCCATGCTGGAACCGAGGTTCCAGGGGCTCCTGGAAGTTAGGGTAAGTTGGCAACTGCTCCAGAGAACATAAATCGTTGTCTATGATCGTTGTAAAACTTCGATCGGAGGTCCGAATTTGCTTACCCTCCCTCCCTCTAATAACAATAATTGAGTTTATCGGTTTTGGGTATAGAATAATTCCGCAAAACTTTTATAATCTTCAGGTACGAGCAGCATATAAAAGTATATTGCTAAGTAGAGAAGAAAATCGGTATGAAGTGAGCGTCAAGATACAAATGACTCCATAGGGAACATTTATTGTGAACGAGCCATGAGTTTTTATTTTTGTTGGCAATGGTATCTGTCAAACATATTCTGTATACATCAAATCATTGAACGAACGAACATTTTTCACAGTGCTAAAGATGTCGGTATTGATTTTTGTTTTCAGTTGAACACAAGTGTTGGAAAGCTGCAATGAATGCCTGTCGAGACATATGGTGAAATGAGTAATTTGAACTATGTACATACATACATACATAGTAGGCCATTACAAACCTTCAGTCAGGATTACGGCGACCTATCTTCTCACACCACTCATGTTGTGTGTGTTTATTTTATACGTGAGTGGCGGGACCTACAGTTTAAAATCGAATCCGAATGACAGATTTTTGAGAAACTTTTCAAGCCAATTTTATTTACTCCCAGAGAAATCTGCTGGAAATCTGAGAGGAAGTCACCGATGAAATATTTTTTCATATTTTCGTTTCGACGTCTGACCTGGGGTTTGCCTTACGTCTAATAAGCCAACACAATACCTATTAGACTACGGCGACTTCTTGTGTGGCCATATTCATGACAATTCTGGCAATACACTATGTTTCTTACACAGTTATTTGCATCCCGTAATAGATATTTGACACTATAAATGGAATGTAATTCATTGCGTCTAAACATTTTCATTTTCATGCTTGTCAAATTGTGAAATTATTTTACTGCCTATGATTTTAGTTTGACATTAATTTAATAAACTCCAGAAGAAATCTTTCTTTTTTGAGTTATAATTTTATGTTGTATTCATTTTAAAACAATTGGATGCCTACTCTTGAATATTTCGCCTGTTTTTCTTTTACGACGCTATATGGCAATAGGTTTCCTTGATATACAAAAAAAAAAAAAAAAAAAAAAGATGTGGTTTATCAGTGAGTTTATTTTTTTTATATTTTTAAACACGACTAGATATTTCGAGAAATCGACTATTTTAAAATTTCGTCTGTGGTCTCACCAACTACGAGGAGATATTTGACCAGAGATTTTTTAAATACTTTTGATATCAAAATATATTACAAATGTTTAATTTCGTAGACATTTAACAGTTTATATTCTGTTTTTACTATTTATCTTTTTCATTGATTCCAATTAAACAATTTGCAAGATCATTCGCTTTTATTTTTATTATTTTATTGCATTCAAATAAAGTATTTGCACCCAAAGCCAAATAAACACTTGAACAAAACCATACAAATTAAATTTTTTGTTTGAACTCTCACTATTCCGCCTTTTAAAAAATTCCACCATAGAAATATACTTTTACTATGTTTTATATATCGTTAGTATAATTCGCAAAGACCCTAAGTCCACTATTTTCCAAAATTGAGATTTTAATGCAAAACGTTAACACTATACAAAATACATATTTTACGACAAAAAAAAATATCAGTATGTAGTTTAAAGTTATTGTAATTTTGTGGTTTGCAAAAACGCTAAGTCCAAAAAAACTGCGAAAAATATTAAAACCACATGCTAACTCCACGAATATTAATTATTTATTATTCTTAATTTTCGATCTAGGTCAGAGAGCTATTTTGTAAAAATAATTGCGTTTAAAAAGTTTACAAATTTTAAAAACTGAAGAAGCCGCAATGTTTTTTGTGTCTCCTGTAAAATTTTAAAAAAGGGACTTAGCACATTTGCGAGTGAGACTAACGATATGTATGTGCAGCACAATAGCTATGCCATTTAAATAAATACAATGTATTTCATTTATATTTCATTGCAATTTTATTATGTATTTTAAGTGCCAATGCAATTTATTTGCGCTTTCGTTGAATTTTAAAGACTACGGTATATAAACCAAATTAAAAATTAAAAAAAACGATTGAATTTAAGTGAAAAGTTAATTGAAAATACAAAATAATTAAATTTTAACAATGCACTTAATACATTAAGGGCCATTATTACAACTTCCTGTTAAAGTTGAGTTTAGTTAAAGGTAACTTTAGCTAAAGTGAACTTTAAAGTCACCTTTAATTTATTTTCGTTATTACAACTTACAGATAAAATAAAGTTAACTTTTTCAAAAATATGGCAGTGCCGGAGCAATGTCGATAATACTGCTCAATTAAACAAGTTTTTTTTTTAAACGCAGTCGGAGTGGCTACGATGTCCTTTTTTGTTGTATTTGCTCATTTTGTTTATATTTGAAGTTGTCATATTGAAAATAATACTTAATATGGCAAGCTCAAACATAAACTTAACTTTAAAAGTTACGATTAGGATGATCCTCCATTTTGCTTAACGCTCACATCTACCAATTTATCTGCCCGTTAAAATCCTCCCTTTAGTTAACGGCTAGTTGTAATAACAGCCCTAAGTAGGATTTTAGGATTACTGTTTTACAAAAAATACGATATTTATACATATATTTTCCATTTAGAGCATTTATTGTGTTAATTTACTAAATATTTAAATGTCATTCACATTTAAATATCCTACACCTTTGACATGAAGTCCAAAAAAAAATTTATATGCATTGGTAGGGCACATTATTGATCATGGCAAGCCTTCAGCTAAAATTATAATCTAGCTTTTCACACCACTTATGTTGTGTGTGTTAATTTTATACATGAGCGGCAAAACCTTCGGTTTAAAGTCGATTCAGAACGACAGATTTTTTAAGAAACTTTTCCCCACAATTTTATTTACTCCCAGAGTTTTTGTCAAAAATCTGCTCAGAGGAAGTTACTAAGGAAACTTTTTTTATAACTCTTTGTGTTGGAGATGTCCGAACCGGGGGTTTGAACCGTGGCCTCACGTCTACCTTCTAGCCTATGGCGACTACATAAAAATAATATTAGGTCGCTCAAAAGCCATCCGGTATAGTGGCTGATTTGACTGCGAACTGGCTAATTGGTAATCATGTTTACGTAATGGTAATACAGCTAATGACTATTGTTGTAGAAGAGAAGAAAGCTAAACTCTTCTAGTACCTTCAGTAGCGAGTTTATTGAGCACATCACGGAGATATTGTGTACTGATCTGAATAACGTTCTCAAGTAGTTCAGCCTAACAATGTGAATATGCAATGATATAAGCTTATTACTGATGTGGTGCGTTATCTTAATATTTTTAATAATAAAAATATCACAACAAAAAAGGAAAGAAAATAATTTACATTAAAGAGACGGCAACACATAAAATTAATTTGAATAAAAAAAATTGTATTTTCATCAACCTATTCTGTCCTTTAACTTAATTGTAGTGAAATATTTTTATTTTTTATAAATTTCCAAAGAGATTTAATATATCTTCAGTTCGTATTGATAGATTAATTGAAATCTCACCACTTAATGAAATTGTTGTTACACGTTCGCAGTTCATAACAAAAAGTAGCTTTTGATGAATTTCCGCAAATTAACTGGCATTAAGGTTGGCATTTTGCCTTTCATTAAAAATAAATTGGAAGTATGTCAAAAGAGATTTGCAATGAATGAAGAAGATAAAACAATACTTGTTGAGCCTTTAACAACTTTCTGCAATGCCCAAAAGTTATAACCGATGGTGAACAATAATTAAATGAAATTAAAATTAAATTTAAATTGAACGGGAAACAACTGTTTTAAAAACTTATTCTCTTTTGCTTTTAATCAGCTGTCACATACATCTACGTGATGCATTATAGTCATACACATGCATTCTTCTCACTTTATTCTTTAAAAAGAACCATGCAAGCTTGCTATTTTTTACTCAAGATCAACTCCATAAGGTATGTATTTAAGTTATGTGTATATAGTGATAATTATGAGACTACAGCAAAGTCGGTGAGATTTGCAGCTGCTTTTGGTTAAAACCGATACTCTGTATGTTGAGATAAATATTTACGAAACGCTTTAAAAATCTTTTAAAAATTAAGCAAGTGAAGCTTCAATCCTTCAGTCAGGAGCACACCTAGCTTCTCACTCCACTTATGTTGTTTGTGTTATTTTTATTCACATTTTAAAATCGATTGCGTACGACAATTTTTTAATCAGCTTTTCAAGGCAATTTTATTTATTTCTGAGTTTTTGCCAGAAATCTGCTGACACGTAGTCGCTGAAGAAATATTTGTTTTTCGTTTTGTTGCATATGTCTGATCTAGGGTTTGAACCGTGGCCTCACGTCTAACAAACCAACACACTGCCTACTAGACTACGGCGACTGTAAAAAAATTATTGCTTTCTGCAAATCAAATTTTCGGGTACAATTCACAATCTTTAACGCGATTAAAAATTATTCGATGTATACTGAATATAAGTATGTGATGACTAATAAAAAAAAAAAAAAATAAAGCTAGTTCACAATAAATATTCCAATGCATATAATTGTATTTTGACGCTCACTTCATACCGGTACATCTGGTATATATGAATTGTAATAGTTACTCAAAATTAAAGTATTAGTTTGTTCACCTGTTAGTGGCAACGACAGCATTGTTATGAACTTTGCCACACAATACTACTTTGCGGCCTATTTGTATTGTGTTTGCCTTTCAAACTAATATATAAGAGACTCTAGCAACGAAGTAGTACCTAAAAGATAATACTAAAAGGGGTAATAAATATTTATAAACAAACACTTCATGGCAAATGTGCGTTTCTCATGAATAGGCCTCAACCACATGATAATGGCTTTTCTGTGTACACATGTGGTAAAAATAAAATATAAAAAATAATGAATATGTTGGCAAATTAAATTTAATAAATAATCGATAAGAAGCACAATAAACATACTTACAATGACATATGTATATGGTATATGTATACATGTACATGTAATTATAGTTTCGTGCTTCTCATTGTGTGAAAATATCTCTTGGCACGTATTGAACGCAGCCCCGTTTGGCTGTGAGTAAGAAATAGGCAGCTGACAAGAAGAAACAGCAAAAACTTTACAAAAATCTTGGTTTGGGTTTTTTAAAAATTAAAAGTTTTTTGTAAATATTTGTATGTTTACACAATCCAAAGAGGATACTTGAAGAAAATTAATTTGTATCTTTAAAATATCCGTAACATATTTTTCATATCCTAAGTAAACAAAGAAATTTTAATGAAATTATAATTAATTTAGTTAGAGATTATCTTTCAAAGGTGTGGCGTCTTTTAATAAAACTCGATGTGGGATCAAATTGACTGTAAGTAATTAATTTTAAAATAATTCTGAAAAGGGCAGAATATACAAGTTCTTGAGCGAAAAAAGTTTGTACGAAATTTCATCACATTCGGCCTTATTAAGATTGCTATAGCTGCAAAAAAAAAAATAGTGGATATCAAATTTTATTCAAAATTATAATGGAGAACTGCTGAAGAATTTTATATAATTTTGTGACCTACCGTTCCCTGCTTACCTACAGTTGATCATAGTGAAATTGTTTCACTTACAAGTAAACCCTTGAATGTGCAAAAAAAATCTAAATTCTAAATAATAGATTTTAATTGGTTTGGTCGTTTTGATTAACCCTTCAAACAAAAATATGTAACATCAGTTTAACAGAAAAAAAATTTGTTTGGTTTTTTTTGTAAAAGAAGGTTAAAAATTCGAGTCACATCCACTGAAAACAAAAAGATTTTTTTACATTTTTCTTTGAATTTCAATTATTTAAATTAGTACACTTGCACACTTAAACAATCATTCATTTGATCATTCATTTAGTTTAAAATTTCAAAGTAGAGCACGTTACTTTTGTCTGGTAGACTATAAGGAAAAAACAAAGTTTAATTTACATTCTTTACACTATAAATATGGTTACGTTTTTTACCTTTTTAAAAACGTTTAAAATATGAGTTCGTAGATTGCAAATAAAAATAAAAATATAAATAAATTTTGTGTTTAGTTTTAAATAAATTCTTTATTATTCGTACAATTCTGGGTGACACTGTTCATAACTTTATTTAAACAACAACAATTGCTTTATTGGTTATTCTTCTTTCAATTTTTTGCGTAAACAATAACAATTGTTCAATAGATATTTATAACGGAGATCTTCAAACCGCGATTATTCTCTTCACACCTAACGCGTCTCACACAATACTGACTGAATTCTTTCTGACCCCTTTGCCCGCTTTGTTTTGTCTCTTATATCGCAGGGTAAACAGTCTGATGAATGCTCTTGAAGGAAAATGACTTCGCCTTCACGAAATCTCGATAAACGTAAACATGTTGTTTACGTTATTGTTGTTTGTGTATTTTGTTTACGTTTGTCCTTGCAGTGTTGTTGTTGCCTGTTTGTTTACTTCATTATCCCTGTTTAAACTGATGTTGTTGCTATATTTTTGTTTATTTGTTCATCATGTAAACAAGTATATAGTTTTTGATTTTGGAGCTTTTGTTTCTCATTTGAATGTTAACCGTAGATCGATCTTTGTATCAAAAATGATACATTTCAATTTTTGAGACACAATAACTTTTATTCAGAAAAAGCTAGATGCCTGATATTTTTTGAATTCGTTAGTATTGTGATTGTCATTATTTTAAACCAAAGAAAAAAGAAAATTTTGAGCAGGACTTAAAAAATTCAAAAACTTCATAATTCTATTTTTTGTATCATTTTTGATACATACGACTTTCTTAGGGATTTTTTGGTGTTGTGTATGGAATCTTTTTAAGTTTTCAAAAGATTTTGTGAAGTTTTATCGGGAATAATACATTATTTATGATATTTGATAAGGAATTGAAGGTTAAGTGTTGGATGAAAGTGAAAAAGTTGAATTTACTGTTCTTGACATTGATTGAAGTAGTCGTAGTCAAGTATGTACTATGTTAGCTTATTAGACGTCAGACCAAGTTTCAAATCTTAGGTCAGACATTTCCAGTTTACAAAGAAAGGTAGTAGTGACCGATTAAATATGTACATATATATGTAATATTCCTACTAATCAAGATTCTGAAGAAGAAGAAATCAGAAGCTCCTCTTATGAACTGACGCAAGTATTGACAGCAGCAAACATGACAATAGGACGTTAATCGAAAAAGATGGAATAGAGAACCGCATTAGTAGTTGGGAAGAAAAAATATTACCAATTTTCACGCAGATTACTGGCAGTTGTCACATGAAATGTTGTAGATTCTTTCTTACTGCTCTTCTCATATTTATTTTCCGTGACAGACAAACATTAGAAAAAATTGTTTCGTCCTATGTCTTATTTCATAGGTATTACAGATGACAGTATTTCGGTCAAATATGTACGTATGAGATAACAGAATTATTCGCTTTGATAACGTGCTACTCGGAGGTGATGATAAATTTACACCTATTACGCCTCTTCGAAAACTAAGCTAAAAGTCTTTCAGCTTTTAATAATCCCAATAATTTTGTCGCTATAGATTAGTAACTAGTTGCATTTTATGGTTGTTGTAAATTTCGTGGTCCACCGGAATTGAATTGGCAGTTTTAGATTCAAGTACATGCTACGTGTGTAGCAACTACTTATAGCCGTATTTGGGTAAACTTGTATCCGGGACACCAGAAAGGAGTCAAAGAGAGAGCATTGTAATTGACATAATCGATACTACTACTATACTACATACTACTATTGCAACAGGAAACATTTTTACCTCACATGACATCGACAACAAATGTTTCTAGCGAAATATAACAATCGTTTGTGCCATCAGGTTTCAGCTAGCTCTCGATTGGGAGCGTTACTGTTGGGAGTGACTATAAGCTGCCCCATCTAAACATTTGGAAACTTATAAATCGCCACAAAGCAAGGGTGCTAGATGTCAAATTATTACCATTTAGATACAAATAAAACCAAGCTGACATGGAGTGTTTGATTTTTACATGAAAAACCATACTACAATGTACATCATGTCAAAAATTTTGGCGTAAATTTCATAAAAGTGATAATAAAATGTAATAATGTAAAATAGTTTTATTAAAGTGAATTAAAATAAATAAAAATATTTAAATTTTGTAACAAAATCTATCAATAGTTGCGAAAATTCTATGAAATACAAGTGTGTATCAAAATTGATACATAGCTAGAATTATGATGTTTTTTTAAGGCTCGATCTACGGTTAAACGAAGTAACACCATTTCCAATTTCATAACAATATATTAGAAATGACAATATTGTTGGACCTTAACGTTCCCGCCATTATGAAGGAAAAATTGTTGCAACTAAGTGCTTAAGTTATTCGCTAATACAGTCAGTCTAGTTAGAGAACTGAAACAATTTACTTATAATTCTATGGAATACATTAGATTTTCATATGATTTAATCAAGTGCAAAAACTAGTAAGATATCGCACTGCAAATCACTATTAAATAAGGCAGAGCAATAGCGCACCTACCTTATCTATATGGACGAATTCTTTTTGGCGTACGCCAAATGCACTTGTATTTCTTTTAATCCGACTGACATAAGTTTTTATATTTCCATGATGTTATTGATGCAGAAAGCGATGGAAATTCTTTTGCGTTTTCTTGTGTTAGTCACTTTTTTCTTGAGTAATTGCGAAGAAAATAACCAGAATTTGGATAAAATTATAATGATAACCAATTTAATTTAGATGTCAGTGTTGAAATCAAGTAGAAAAAAAATTATACATTAACACGAACCCAAGGTAAAATTTCTGAATGAAATGAAGCGTTATTCAAAAAGTCTTTCACCTGTTACAATATGGAAATTTAATTATGTGTATGCATCTGTTTTACTTTTCAAATTGACGTATTCTATAACTCCTGCTTATTTTCTAATTTCTAAATTTACCTCACTCTCGACAACAGGAAGTTTCGAACTTCAACAGCGTCAAGCTACACCCGTCAATTTAGTTGTCATACACTAAGTCTGTTTTGTCAAAAAATATTATAGACGACGCTAAACAACGGCCTGTGTTTGCTTAATAGACTCTGGAGCAGTTGGTAAATGAATTTAGTCGAAAAATCATCATCATCGGCAATGAGGTCCATTTCTGGATGGATAACCTTGAAAATTATTAAATTTTTGAATACGAAAAATCCACATTAGATCCAAGAATGTATAATGCATGTGGATTTTAGACTGACGGCGTCATACATACATACATAATTGGTCATGAAATCGCTTCAGTCAGGGTTACGAACAAGCTTATCCACTTCTTATGCTGTATGTGTTAATTTTATACACGAGCGACGAGACCTACAGTTTAAAGTCGATTCCAACGACAGACTTTAGAGATTTTTGGCAAAAATATTTACTCTCAGAGTTTTTATCAGAAATCTGCTGAGGGGAAATCTGCTGAATTTCGTATTTCGATTTCGTTAATATTTCGTTTTGTTGGACTAATAAGCCAACACGCTACCTACTAGACTACGTCGTCATAAGTCATATTTACATCAGAACGATTACTGTCAACGGCGGGCACTGTAGATCGATGATTGCCAACTTTTTTGGGGGTGAATTGGAAAATCTGGACACAAACAACAAGTGCATTTAACACGATGGCGGTATGTGTGGAGGTAATATGTACTGACCACTGATATTGTGCGATGTTGTCCCATTAGATGTTTTCTGGTGGGGTTTTCTTAATTCGGAGTTGTATGTGAATGAATTACTACTCACAGTGCCAACATTACATATGCCATCGATTAAATTCAGCCTGATTTATGTTCCAGAGTTATGGAAATTTGGATTTTTTCAAAGCTCTCCAATCAGAGAAGCCTTGATGGACATTTAATTAAAAGTTGTTATTATTTGTCGTATTAAACTTTAAAGATAGGAAGGTCTTAAAGAAGACCCATAGTTCATAACCGATAACAAAAAAATAACTTTTAGGGCCATTATTACATCTTGCTGTTAACTAGAGGGAGGTTTTTAAAAGGGAGATAAATTGTTTTTCATTATTATAAGTGGACAATAAGCTAGAAGTGAGCGTTAAGCTAAAGGCAGGATCATCCTACCGTTAACTTTTAAAGTTAAGTTTATGTTTGAACCTTTGTTATATTATTTTCAATATGACAACTTCAAATATAAACAAAATGAGCAATTACAACAAAAAAAAGGCCCTTCGTTGCCACTGCTTCTTTAATTGAGCAGTGTTATCGAGATTGCTCCGGCACTGCCATATTTTTGAAAAACTTAACTTTATTTTATCATTAGGTTGTAATAACGAAAATAAGTTAAAGGTGACTTTAAAGTTCACTTTAGCTAAAGTTACCTTAAACTAAACCCAACTTTAACGGCAAATTGTAATAATGGCTCTTAATATAACAAATCTAAACAATATTGTAAAATTGTGTATCAACGTCAATGTTTATATACCCTTAAGGTATATATTTTCCTTTAAAATTTTTCTCTTTTACAGTTCATACGAAAGAAAACAATTTACTAGTAGAACAATTGAGCATTTATGGTTAAATGGAAACCATTTAATCAAACATTTGACAAAATTGTCTTCATGTGAAACCGAATACACAATGTGGGTTTAATTAAAAAATGTTTACAGAGAAACAAAATAAAAACACACTCAAATGAAAATCGATAAAGAGGAAATAATATTCATACTATTACTCAAACAGATGCAATAATTTTGCAAAAATCATTGATCTGACAACATGGCTGAATGCAGTTTAAATGTTACACAATAAACAATTTTTGACCATTTAAAAGTTATAGGAAATATCCAATAGTCTGCAAAATGGGTGCCACATGAATTGAATGAGAGACAAATGAAAAACCTAAATATCACTTGTGAAATATTGCTTCAAAGACACGATAGGAGATCAGAATCATTAATGCTGTGTTTCTGTTAAGAGTAGAGAGGTCTGCTGTACCACGAGTTCCTAGGACCTAGTGAAACCGTTAATACAGATCGCTACCGACAACAAATGATCAATCTGAACCATGCATTGACCTAAAAACGACCACAATGGGCCACAAGACATGCCAAAGTAATTTTGCAACCTGACAATGCACATACACTCAAGGTAAAATCGGTGAAGGATACAATCAAAATATTTGACATGGAACTGCTACCTCACCCGTCGTTTTCCACAGACTTGGTTTCTTTCGAGTACTACTTGTTTTCATTGCTGGGATACACATTGGCTAAACAGCAGTCGAAAATTGGGTGACTAATTGTTGTTGTTTACTACCATCCATCCGCTCGATAGTGTATATCATTTCATATCGTCATTAACATACATACAGCAACCCTTCAGACAGGAATACGACCCAGCACCTTACACCACTTATGTTGCGTGTGTTAATTTTGTACATGAGTGGTGGGACCTACAGTTTAAAGTCCACTCCGTACGACAGATTTTTGAAAAAATTTTCATGGCAATTTTTATTTACTCTCAAAGTTTTTGCCAGAAATCTGCTGAGAGAAAGTCGCTGAAGAAATAATTTTTGTATTTTGTTTTGATGTCTGACCTGTGGTTTGAACGCTGGCCTTCCGTCTAATAAGCCAACACACTACCTTCTAGGACTTCGTCCTTAACAATGATCAAAATTTAGTTTTCAATGCCATTTAAAATGCACTTTTTGATACAACTCTCGATTAGCTAACCACAGACTCACTCAGTAACTGACTTACTGTGTTATAGGTAGCATCGTTCTTTGCTCCATTTATACTTATTTAAGTCTGGAAACTTCTTTCTCTTAAAAGCTTCAGAAAATTTGTTCCTTTTATGAACGCACTATCAGTAGTTTTTTAAAAAAAAAACTTTTTATTTCTGGAAAAAACTTTGTTTTTAGCAAGAAAAAATTGTTTTCTACGAAAGTACCAAAATTTTAAAATAAACAACCCGAGTCCGGTGACTCTATTTCTTCCCTTGTTGGTGTTTATTTGCTAACTTACCCGGGAGTAAATATTTTTCATTATTATTGAATTTATTGGAGAAATTTAAAATTGAATTTTGTTGAAAAAACTTTTTCGAAAACAAATTCCATGAAAACTTTTTTCATCTCAAAAAACTTGGAAAAAATTTAAAAACTTGGCAAATGGCAACGCTGCCTGTAACTCTTGTCTACCTATTTTCGTTTAGTTTGATTTTGTCCGCGTGATAATATGATAAATAAAATACAGCCCAAAATCTAAAGTTGGACAACCAATGAAAATAATGGAAATGGGAAGAGAATGTTCCAAATAACAAAGAATAATGATGAATGGATAAATACAAAGGCAGTATCGTATCACTTAATAAACGCGTGAGTGATGTATCTGGCAGGAGAGAGATTTAACTTATTTTTTGGACCTGTTTTTAATTCATTGTTAAGTAATACACATTTGCTGCTATATTGATTACAGATTGAATCTAGTCAAACTATGATGACATCCGAGCACAAGTGCTTGTTCAATCTTTATAGACTACGGAGATCACAACCGTAACAAAACCGTAAACAAAATTAGATAACAAACTGCCTACTGCCTTATGTAGCAACTTCGAATTTAAATATTGACGTTGAATGTTTTATTCGTGAGGTACACATATGCCCGCCGTTCTATTATATGATTTCCAGTAAAAATTAAAAATAAAATAATATCTCATTACCTTATTTATACCCCAGAATATATAAAAAAAATATTGTTACGTTTTTACTCTTTTAAAAACGTTTAAAATATGAGTTCGTAGATTGCAATCAAAAATAAAAACAAATATGTATTTGGTTTTAAATAAATTCGAAACTTAGTGAGAGTAAATTTTAACCAACAGAGATCTACGGTTATGATTTTATTGGATATTACAGCTGCCTTTGATTCAGTCTGGCACGAAGGTCTCATTTTCAAAATGATTAATTTAAATTTCCCGAGGGCATTGACCAAAATGGTCCACAGTTTTCTCACTTCTCGTACTTTTAGAGTCCACATTGGCTCATATTATTCTGAACGCCACACTATAACGGCTGGTTGCCCCCAGGGGTCATGTTTGTCTCCCGTCCTTTATAATTTATATACTTCAGATTCCTCAATTAGATTATTCCACGGTGTCAATATTCGGTGTCAATACTTAGCTCAGGAATTCTGGCTGTTGATATAATAGCTAATCTGAATAGGGCATTATCTGATATTTCATCCTATTTCAATAAATGGAGAATTATGCTACACTGTGAAAAAACTCAGACGATATATTTTACTAGGAGACGGAAGGAGTGTTATATACCACAGACCAATATTAGGAGTAATAATAACGCTATACAGTGGGAACAAAAAGTGAAATATCTCGGAGTTATGCTTGATCGTAAAATGAAATTTAATAATTTATGTTAACCCGTATACTGTATCCTTTTATTAACCGGAAATCTAGCCTTAACCTTTATAATAAGAAACAAATTGTAAAGTCCATTTTTTATGCCGTATTATTTTGTGCAGCCCCAATTTGGTCTTCGAGCGCCTATTGCCTTATCAAGAATCTGCAAATAGCTCAGAATAAGTTGCTAAAACTCAATAATCTACCCTGGTGCTTTTCAACCACACGCCTCCATGATATTACAGGTTTCAAATCTGTATCACATAAGATCGAAAGGCTTACACAAAATTTTAATAACAGATGTAGGAATTCTGATTTCGTCCATATTAATGAACTAGTGTCACTTTAGGTTTTTTCTAGTCGTAGTTAAGTAGCATAAGTAGTTTTAAGTTATTCATATAGGTTTGTTGCCAAATTTTCTCCTCCAAAGTAATAATGTATGTATATGTATATAGTAATTTTGTTGACATAGACCTATTATTAAACTGAAAAAGAAAAAATAATCTTGAACTCTTAAATATGTAATTTAGTTATAACTGATTTGTAAATATTATGTATAAATAAATGAATTGAATTGAAAAACGTTTAAAATATGAGTCCGAAGACTGCAAATAAAAAAATATATTTGTGTTTAGTTTTAAATAATTCCCTTATTATTCGCACAATTCTGTGTGATACTGTTCACAACTTGATGTAAACAACAACAATTTGGTTTGCTATTCTTCTTTGCACTCCCTTCGCGGAATCTGTATTGTTTGTGTATTTTGTTTACGTTTGTACTTGCAGTGTTGCCTGTTGCTATATTTTTGTTTATTTGTTGATCATATAAACAAGTTCATAGTTTTTGTTTTTGGAGCTTTTGTTCATCATTTTGATGTCAAACGATGTAAAACCATTTCCATTTTCGTAACAATGTATAAAAAGTATGAGAAAGCAGCAGATTTATGTTTCGGCTTTAGAAGGTTAACCCTTATGTCAACAGATACATACCCGGGTATGTTTTGTGTTTTTAAATCGCCATATCTCAGGAAGTTATAACCGTATTAATTTCCTGATATTCTCACTAGTAGTGTTTTCTACCATTTTTTGATTCCTATCCCTTACGTCAACAGTTGCATACCTGGGTATGTATAATCAAATATATGAAAATGTTTCGGTATTTGATGTTTATTGTATTCAATTTAGAAGTTCTTAATAATAAGATTAAAATTCAATCAAATATAGGAAGACATAAAAAAATATTAAATGCTAATTCTTCTTCAATGCATTTATTACGTTGGGGCATATAACTTGAATGAGCGGCACACACGGGCTTGTTGCATAACGTGCAGGATTTTCTAGTTGGCCGACGTTTTGTACATAAGTGGCAATTATCTTTTACTTTCATTCTACCAGTGCTGTCAGGTTCTTCCACGCTTTTATCTGCAGCACCTCTTACGCTCAATATGGCTTTAATAGCATTGCGTGTTGAAAATAATTTTTAACGTGTTTATATTTATCTCTGTTTTCTCTTTCCGGTCTGTCTGTTTTCTCTTTCACCAGTTCTTCGCTGAGGCTGTGTAGGAACATTCTACAACGGCTTGTGGAAGCTTTCAACATTAGGTTATTCTCAACGTAAATTATGGGCAACGAGGTCTAGTATATTGTAGAATAAAGCCAAGGGCCATCTATTTGTTCGTCGCCTTGTTCAATATTCTATCCATATTATCGCCACCTTTATATTTGTTGTAATCTAAGATCTAGAGTGGCTTTTTCTTTGGACCTATCACTTCGTATGAATAATGCAAGAAGTATAACCGACTTATTTTTTTTATTTTTTTTTTATGTGAGAGCACAAGGTAATTTTGTTAATGAAAATGTATTTAACTCTACTTCCCGTCCTTTAGATAAAGTGAAATATAGTAGTACAAACACTAGTCTTCTGTTCACTGTACCTAACATTGATAAATTGTTGTACATCATTAAACTTTTCGCTACCTTATATGTTGTGAAGAAATTATCACAAACAATATTCCGTCCACTTCCACGAAAATGATTGACGAACAAGTCCACCACTACCCTTTTGCCCACGTTTTTTTTCCCGGATGCCACCAATCCAGTATAAATTTGTCTCTTCATTGGATAGGATGACACGGAGTCACATACCCATCATACTTTAATTCCGTAATTATCGAGTTTCGAAGGTATGTATTGGGTATGTATTGAGCTCGATATAAGGAATGTGAGGTCGTGTTCCATAAGTCTTTAGTATGTTCGTAACCAGAGTGCGTTACACCACCCAACAAGTAAGTGAAACCAAATCAATACTAAAATAATCTTAGCAACAAAAGAAATTCCATGTAAAATGTATGAACATACCCTGTTGACGTAAGTATAATTTTTTTATCTGTTGACATAAAGGTTAAACAATGACCTTGTTTGAAAGTGAGGGTTTTCATAATATTTAGAGGGCTATGAAAACGATTCCTGTTTTTGGACAATGAGAGTATGGAGAGTAGATTAATATCAATAATTATATGATAAATAAAAAACAAAGAATAATAAATTTTGCGTTCCATTGTGTGTGTACATTTGATGTGAGGCATCGACATCATATGATATATGAGTTCAAGTTTAATCAACCACTTAATTTGTGTGGTTGACGATGCAGAATAATTATTAAAATAGTAACGCTCTGTTAAATATCCATTATTTTGACCTACTTTTTCGTTATTTGTTTAACATTCGTTTTGTATTATGATAACAAAATTATGCACAGTATTTTGTTTAAGTAGTTATAAAGGAAATTTTATGAAAGTTTCAGTAATTATTCTTTAATATCATGGAAAATATATTTAATTGTAGATTTATTTATAACGAAACCGACGAGATGCTTTAATTATGTTAAATTTGTTTATTTTGAGGAATTCACAATACATAACGCTAAGAGTGAGAAGTTTAAAATAAATCTTCGGCAACCAAACTTTTGGTGACTAACACATTGAACGCTTATGGGGTTCTTCAATCATGTTTTATCGATGTAATAGATTTATATTGTACATAAGATGCGTTTTATTGTGTTTTTTCCTTTGGCTTCAGCAGGCTCAAAGTCCACTTTAAGCAAAGGCTATGAAACTATTTTTCGTTTAATATTTAAAATTCGTAACAACAAGTATGCCACGTATGAGCATGGCTACCAGATTTGACGATTTATCGTCATTTTGACGATTTTGAGCTCCAAAAATATCAAATTGACGATTTATGCCCTTATTTTGACGATTTTTGGAAATGAAAAATTTACATATATTCCTAACTTCAGTACATTAAAAGCCACATTAAACTTTGTGTTTACTTTGCAATTGTTACTATTGCCAATTTAAGTTAGTAATAACGAAGAATGAAGTATTATATTTTGAAGTCATTTGTAATGATTTTTCATCCCTAAAAAGGCAAAAAATTACAACTTCTGCAGAAAGGGAGTTCCACATATGACCAGTCCGATTAAAGAACGAATTTTGTCTGTATTCCAGTGTGCGATGCACTGACTAATCGACCACAAACGCGAAAGACGCGTGTTAAGTAGGAATACATGATTCTGGGGAATAAGTCCCTTTATTTCGCTCGAGCAAAATCCGCTGTAATAGCGATAGAACAGTGAAACACAAGCCCCATGGCAACGATGTTTTAATGAATCAATAGAGTTGGATACCCTACCGTCATTAACCAACAACTTCGCCCTCTTCTGTACACGGTCGAGAACTCTCAAAATAGACATTGAGGCACCGGCCTATACATACATGAGAGTTGTATTCCATTCTCTTTCGGATATAAGAGGTGTAAATAGTAAGAAGATCAGATGAAGTGAAGTATTAGTTGCAACATCTTAAGAAGCTAAGGTACTGAAAAATGTGTCGATTTCAGCGAACATCACACTGAATTTTCATGCTTAGAACGTCAAGAATTTCTGACTCCCTAATATTTACACCACCCATAAATTTAGATAATGCAATGTTATTGCTGCGCTTATGTTCCAATAAAAAACCCTGGAATAGACTGTTTAAACCTTAAACAATTTGTTCCTGAAAATTTTGAAAAAAATCTCAGAACTGAAAATGAGGAATGGCAGCTTTTAATTTCCAGCCTTGGCTAAATTTGTTAAAAAATATTAGTATTATCACATTCTTCAGCTGATCTAAAGAGAGTATTAAGCCAAGTTAATTTAAACTAAATTCCTTAGAAGCAAGATTGTATAAAAAGATTATTAAAAACTTAGCAATCGTAACTGCTTCGACTTTAATATTGTATCTGATTTGATTAAAATGTTTAATTCTAATATATATATTTAAACTATGTACCTATATGTTTTTAAACATATAAAACACTCGTTTTTAAAGTTTATTTATTTTTGAACTAAAATATGTACATTGACTTTATATGTTTCACCACAATTTTTTAGCTTTTAATTTATGTATTTATTTTTTCTGACGATTTTTTTACGATTTCCATGAACGTCTTTGACGATTTTGACGATTTGTTTCTAATATTTGGCGATTTGATGCTTTATTTATCTGGCAGCTATGCGTATGAGTGATATTTAATTCCATTACTTTGCAAACAACAAAATCAATTTTTTTTTATTTTATTGCATACTTTCCAGAGTAATTCTATCAGTACATGTCATATGGTGCGTACATACCTGTTAAGTATACGATTAATTTGGAATTAATGACATTTTATAAAAAGTTTAACTTCGTGGAATTAAATTATTAAATCGCAACAGAGTTTATGGAATTATTTCTTGATTTATGATATTTTAGAAATGTGTAGCTTGCAGGCCTTAATTTATATTGTCAGGTTTCACTCCCAGCGAGTCAATATCTTTTACTATGACATGTAGGTCTTTAGTACTTTACATCACATAAGTATCAAAAAAGTATACTTGAATATACTTTTTATCTCCCTAAATTGAATATGACATTAAATGTAAACTAGATTCGTCTTCTTGGTAACGTCTGCAGGAATCTTTTTACCATTTGTTCAAGAGCAATGCGCTTTACATACATGCCTATAATGCAATCTCCAGTAATGATTCCAATAATTATATCGAGAGTGCACATTTGGTATTTAAGCAGACTTTTCATGAACCATCTCTCTAGCCATGTCAGATTTTCTGCGTCGTTCGACACAAAGCCTCCTATCTGGCATTAACGGTGTTACGACTAGAAAATTCATCGGAGAGTTGTCTGAACAGTTTATCCGCTCTTCAGGTACCCGGAATATTATTATGCCTCAATACCCATATGATATGAACTTTGTGCCAATCCGTGTACAGCCTCTGCCCTCACCAACTTTTTCCATTAGTTAGGAGGAATTTAGTCAGTAAAGAGACTGCGCTTACCTGTGGCTCACAACGGGCCGTTTGATCAAGTGTGCTTTGCTGATCAAAGCTTCCACTTCGACATAATCTAACCTGTACTAATTCACTATCTCGTTGAGATATTCGCGAGAGCTATATACGGTCTTGAAGTTTAATATTTCGGACCCCAGTGCTGTAACAGCCGCAGCTTGAATTGCTAACACTTTCGCCTGGAGGCGGTAGCCTTATGGATTTAGCTATACTCTCCGATTCAAAAAAAAAAAATACCGCCGAGTGAAAATCTGAATGGAAGCGTATAAGCTGTGCACTGCACCATTTTTTCATACCTTTGTATTCTGAATGGTTGTCCGGAACTATCCTGAAAAGTCATATCATAGCATTATAAAATCAATACTTCCTACTGTCCTTAATTCGCTCTTCTTGTGGCCAATATTTGATCCATGCCACTGTTCAGTTGCACGGATAGTTGCCTACTAATCTTAGCCGCCAAGGCCCTAAAATGAAGGTCAAGGGGAAAAGGTACAAATTATATTCAGCGCAAACTAGAGCGTGTTACCACTGCTATACGCATACTTTTTTGGAACTTAAAGTACAATAGAGACATGAGTTGCTTGTTTTCGACCTCAGGATTTTGGTGTCAAATATTAGCTTCTCTCTGTTTCACCATTCACTTAAAAAGATGATGAAATTATGAAAACATAAATAAGAATTCATCACCAAATTGCTATCAAACGTTTGCAGAAATTGAGTATTTTCTGGCATGAATAATTACTCTTCTAATTCTCTGTTTCCTTTTATTTCAGTTTAATTTCACAGCAGTAGATTTTAGCAATTTACACTTAATTTAAGAAAATTATATAAAAAGCCAACAGTGACACTAAACACTATACTTAATGAATATTTCAATTACAAATAAAGTATACGTCTGGAGATTATTGCAATTACAAACAAGATTTCTTGCCTTGCCACAGTAATTAAATCTTGTAGGAGAGCACAACACGCAAAGCAATAAGAAAAAACAACTCCAAATTAAAGTTTCTTTAGGAGTCTTTGAATGGAAGAAAATTTACGAATGTAATCTTGAGAACTCTATTTTAATGAAGTTTTGTAAATAAATTGTTTTTAATTAAATTATTTACAAGCCCACAGTGATTTATAAAGCCAGTCAGAGGTTAGCTTTCGTTACTGAAATACTATACAAAAAGAGAATATTCTAATTGAAAAACATTTTTCAAAAGCATGGGAACTTAACTCTCTTTTGTGTTTACTTAATTCTCTGCAACATTTGTTTCCTCTTGCAATGCTGTTTTCAAACAAAACTCATTTGTGATGAAAAGAATACAAGCGAACGATACATTTACAGTTTCTTTTTCTTTTCTTATTACAAAAGGCCTAAAAGAAGAGATATTTTGCAAATGCAAAAAGAACATAAGTTGGCAGCAAATGTACTTACCATCCCAGTAATAAAATAAATAAATAATAATAAAAACGCAACCATACAACAGAGTGTACGTCGTGATTGTGTTTGTTCTGAGGAGTAACTTCTGTTCAATAGCTACTGCACAACTCGCAGCATCAGCAGTACGATGTTCAATGTTAAACCGTTATAAAAAATGTTTTTTTGGACTTTACGCGCAAAATTTATTGATTACAAAAACATTTCATAAACTTTCGTAGAAAGAGAAGAGATGTGCCTTTAATACGACTTTATATTCTATGAGTTTTGATAAGATGAATATGGCAATTGCGAATTTTTTTTCATATTTTTTCAAGTTTGTCCATTCACAGTAGCAAACATTAATTAAAAAATATAAAATAAGTGATAACATTCGGAATTCTTGTTAAGAGATTGACACTTCGTTTGTAAAATCTGACAGAAATTACCGTAGTTATTATTTAAGTAGTATAACAGTCGTGTTATATTTCTCATATACAGGGTGGCTGATATGTATTGCAACCAACTTCAGGTTGTTATCATTTGTAAACCGCTCGTCTGACAGCTGGCAGATTCATTCCAGTGAGAGTTCATTTTATTATTTACAAGCTTACAAAAGCATTTTGAACTATTGCATTCAGAAAAAAAGTTATTCGTGATGGAATTCAAGCGTGATAGTCCGATTGCTTTATATTTGGCTGGAAAACCACAGGTGGCTATCGTTAGAGCCCTTCAGCATTTAAATGTGAATAAATCTTTTGATGGACAAAAAAAAGTTAGACTGGAAAGAGCCAAGGAGTTACTTCGCTTGCACGAAAGTGGCCAGTTACCGAATTTGGTTTTCTCCGATGAGAAGCCATTCCAAATTGAGCAGTTTGTGAACAAACAAAATGATTGGGTTTACTTGCCATAGAGGTCAGCTGAAAATTTACACCTGCGATTGGCCACCAGAACTCAAGCGCCTCCGATTTTAATGGTGTGGGCCACCGTAACGGCGATGGTCGCTCCCCGCTCGTATTCATCGACCGTGGGGTCAAAATAAATGCCGAATATTATCGGGAAAATGTCTTAAAGACAGTATTAAAGCCCTGGGCAGACAAACATTTCGGCCGCAGACCATGGACATTCCAACAGGACTGAGCACCACCGCACTCAGCACGCGTCAACCAAGAACGACTTAAAAAGGAGGTTCCTCGCTTCATTTCTACCGCACAATGGCCACCAAAATCTCCGAATCTCAATTCGTTGGACTTTTGCGCCTGGGGCATTTTGGAGAGTAAGGTTCTCACTAAAAAATACCAAAGTGTTGATCATCTTAAGACGGCCGGCGAAGCGCCAAAATAGGCCAAAATACCGGCCTATTCGGCCGTTCGAACAAATCTAAACTGATTCTAAAATTTGATGTTATTTCCAACATTTTTTGCTTTTGAACAACAAAATTAAAAAAAAATTAAAAAAATATAGCGCTTTACTTTGTTGCATTATATATCAGCCACCCTGTATATGTACATATATTTTTTCAAATGTTTTTTCAGTTAAAAAATTTTCATAATTTGAGATGAATTTTGATTGTTTGTTGGAAAATGTGTCTATATCACATTTGAGCGACCACCAGAAGTTGGCCAATGTTTGCGCAAAGCGAAATAATAATATTTGCAAAAAACACAAATATTAGTCGACTTATGGAAGTCGCCCAAACGTGAAATTGACACATTTTGCGGTAAACAATCGAGAGATCCATCAAAAATTTTGAAAATGCTTGACCTGAATGTTCGTTTGATACATTTGTACATTTATAAAAATATAACTCGATTGTTATACTATTTAAAAAATAACTACGGTAATATTCGACGGGTTTTATCAAACGAAGTGTCAATCTCTTCACAAGATAATGCTCTTTCAGAATATCATCTCTTATTTTATATTTTTTAATTAAATTTTTCAGTTAAGAATGGGTAAACTTTAAAAAATAAGAAAAATTTTCTATTTTCCAAGTTAACCCGATCAAAACTCATAGCATGTAAGTTTGAACCATATATTTATGTATACCGTTTTAAAGGCTCATCCCTCCCCTTTTCAGAAAACTTTGGATGTTGAAAATTGGTTAAAACATATTTGGGTAATCAATAATTTTGTGTGAAAAGATTAAAAAAACAGTTTTTGTCAAATAAAACATGTTTGGAGGGTTCTAGAAATAAAAAAAAAATAGTTTTCAACAAAACTCGCAACCTACACTATGTCATTAGCTGAATGTATTTCATTTTTTTTTATTTTGTCGCATAGTGTTATGTTTTTATTCTCTTGTGTTTCAGAGAAAAGTAGAATACAATACAAACAGAAAATAAATTATATTTAATCTACAATATTAAGAAAATAATTTTAAACAAATAAAGACAAAATTTCCAATGAAAAATCCGGATGATAAAAAAGAACAAGTAAGAAATAAATATAAAGTGAAAAGATTTTTAATAAACAAATGCTTTGCCTGACCTTCAGTTTGTTTGTTTATTTATTTTATTGAATATTTAAACAATTGATGCAGAAAAACAAAAGGGTTTAAATCGAAATTGATAAAATAGATTCTGATGAATTTATGAAAAAGAAAAAGAGAAACAAACAGAACCAATAACTTATAAAATACAAAAAAGAAAAACAAAAAAAAAGTGAAGAGAAAGGCATTACGATAACAAATCATTCAATACTTTTTTTCATTCATTGCTTTAACAAGTCCAACAAACCATTTAACCAATCAATCCATTTGTCAGTCAATTACATTTTGATTAGCCTACACCCTACACCAACATACAGTATGCATTCTACGTTTGTTCTAATGTTTGTTACCACTTTGGGAGAAATAATTCCATCACCAATGTGAAAGTTGAATTTTATTTTATTACTACTAAGAGAAGTTTGGTATCATCAAGCATACGGGTTTTATTAAATATCACTCTTTATTATATCACCTCTTCCAAAAGAGAGAGACCTTGTGGTGGATAAATGTCCAAAGGTTCAGTAAACGACCGACTAAAGCCCGTACGTCGGCGAAATACGACATCTGTCTAAAGCTTAGCCGCTAATCCGAAGCACTCTATATCGAGTGGCTAACAAGAACTCAGCCTTTCGCGGAACACTAATAATAAAAACTAAATAATAAAAACTAAATGAGAGTTCTTTTCGGTGTTCTTTCCGTGCGCTTCAACCACTACTATCGTCATAATATCTAAACGAATGGGTATAGGAATGTGGATATGGAATTTCGGACGATCTCAAGCCACATAAGATCCAAACACAACCAATGCGTCGCATAAAGTCACTGTTTTTGTGTGGATTATGGGCTGGCGGAGTCATCGGTTCATATTTGTTTGATATTGATATTTGCCAGGCAATTGCTATTAACGACAAGCACTATAGGTCTATGAAAACCATCTTCTTTTGGCTTGAATTGGAGGAACTGGATACACGAAACATTTGATATTCTACACGAGCTATTTGTAGGCATTCTCATCATCTCTGGCCACAGAGATAGTTTTATTTGATACCGCTAGGCTTTTTCTAGTGGGGTTTTCTTAAGTAGCAGGATTATGTGAATGCGCCACAAGTCACAGCGGTCCTCAAAGGCAATATAAGCAATTCCATCGATCAAATTTCGCTTGATTTATGTGTCGTAAGTATAACAAATTGGACATTCTTATGTATTCCAACTAGAGAAGCCATGGTCGATATTTGAAGGATGTTATATTCCAAACAAAATATCGAATGATATCTCACATACACTCTCTTTATTTGAATTTAAAGGTAGAAAGCGATTGATGAAAGAAGCACTACTACCCCTCTTTAACATATAAGGATTTCCCAAGGCAACTGACATTTTTTCATCTGTTTTTTGGTTTCACCATTGTTTTTAGATCATGGATTATCTTTCTTGATGTACCGACGAGCTCACTCTTGGTAATGTGGTCAACCCAAATCATGTACATGATTTCTTTCTGTACACTTTCAAAGCTGCGTGACGCAGACTGTGTTCGCAACGTTGCTTTTATTGTGTTTCTAACATTAGCTAGGGTTTGAACCATATGTTTTGGTTTAATAAGACAACACTCTTTGATCACAGCCTCTATGGGTTAGGTATTCATTCCACCCAGAACAAATTGCTATACTGACCCATGTTAGTGTCTGTACCGTGTACAACTTCGCCAAAAGTCGAAGAAGTTTAAAAAGTCGATAAAAACAAAAACTTTGTTCATTGAAGTTAAATTAAAAACAAACTGTCCATGACATATTGTCAGTTGCCTCTATATTGTGCTCTTATTTGAAGTTTACTTGCTTTTCCAGGAACATCAACAATATTTTCGTTGTTGTTTTCGTATTATTGTCATTGCTTGTTGTTGTTAATAAAGCTAATTTTTTTAATGCCAAACATCCACAGTCAAATTTCAGATTTAGTTAAACGTGCGTATTGTTACGGGTTATGTTATCACCTTCATTGAGATGAAGAAGTATGAACGCTTTTGTATTTCATTTGTAAGCGGATCTAATTATAGTTTGTTAGTGCATTAAGGGCCATTATTACAACTTGCCTTAACTAAATGGAAGATTTTAACGGGCAGATAAATTGTTTTTCATTGTTATAAGCGGACAATATGGGAGAAGTGAGCGTTAAACTAAATGGCGGATTATCCTACCAGTAACTTTTAAAATTAAGTTTATGTTTGAACTTGCCATATTATATTGTTACGTTTTTACCAAAGTAAAAAAAACAAATATGGGTTTAATTTCAGTTAACTCTCTTTATTATTTACACTACTTTTGTGTGTCACCGTCTAGAACTTAACGATACAGCAATAATAATCTGCTTATTCACTTAACTAGTTCATACAAGTATTCACTGGATCTTTACAATCACGACTTATTTTGTTCACACGCAACTTCACACAAGGCTGACTGAATTAACACTGACTGCTGCTTGCTTTGTCCAGCCCTTTTATAGTCCGCACGCACATAATCAGTATGATGAACGTTCTCGATGTGGAAGGTTCTCGCTCGCGCCTTCTCGAGAACTCTATTGCTAGTACATTGTTGTTTGTGTACTTTGCTTAAGTTGTCCGTTACATATTTGTCGTAGCTGGTTTACTTTATGTTGTTGTTGCAACCAGGTTCGTTGTACATGTGTGTGTGTGCAGCTTTAGATAATCAACACGTTCATTGTATTCTTATTGTTAGTGTGTATTTGTATCGTGTGGCTTTTGTTTATTGTTTTTGTTGTTAAACGATATTAGGTCGTTTCGATTTGCGTAACAATATATTATTTTCAATATGGCAGCTTCAAATATAAGCAAAATGAGCATATACAACAAAAAAACGAAGCCTTGTTTAATTGAACAGTGTTATCGAGATTGCTCCGGCACTGCCTTAATTTTTTTTCTTTGAAGTTAAAGGTGATAATATGGTTAAAGGTGATATATTTGAAAAAGTTTACTTTATTTTATCATTAGGTTGTAATAACGAAAAAAATTTAAAGGTGACTTTAAAGTTCACTTTAGCTAAAGTTACCTTTAACTAAACCCAACTTTAACGGGAAATTGTAATAATGGCGCTAAGCCTTCTTCTTAATTTACGAATAGTAAAACAACATGACATGTGTTATCATGTCTTATTATTGAACTCACATGTCATAATGGAATACACGGCTTTAATTAGATTATAATTGATTATTGAAAGTCATTGAAATCTGTTGTAGAAGAAGTTGCACATAAGACGAACAAATGTTATGAAGCACGTTCGTACTCTAATTGAGTTTTTCAAAAGAATTTTAAATATGTTGACAGTTAAACTTATGACATTTCAATAAAGTCTAAATAATGATTGTGATGAAGATTATGCAGACGAAATCTGTCTTCTTGCTCATAACTTCATTGAGCTTGAATTAATTCGTCTTTGGAGCGATAAGATGATGCACGAAATTTATTTTAATAGCCCGAATGACCAATGAAAGGTATAACGTTTTCTTCCAGGGCTGGAATCGTTATCCCTGAATATATTTCCACGAAAAAATCATGATCCGCTAATGGTCTATTCTAGATTTGAAATATATCAATTAATTCGTTTGAACCAGCATCAGTGGAAAAAAACCCTGAATGTGCAACCAGACATGATCACGTAATTTGCTATCATGGCAACGCTCGGTCACATATTACGGCACCGGATCGTTTAGTCAAACGTAAAGAAACGTACATTAGTTTTTTAGCACATGAGGAGCAAATTAAATACTTACCGTAATTACATTACGGTTCTCATTACTTTTCATATTCGAAAAGCGATCGTACGTTCCGTGGTCATTTGGCTAACCGGGGCTAAAGACTAATTCAACACTTAGTATTAAATTGAACATCTTGCTAACCCACTAATAGTTGAAAAGCGCAAAACCATAAAATATGTTATAATAAAAAAGTACTGAAAAAGTAGCGGGGGTACTGCGGTATTTTCGAAAAGTACTGAAAAAAGTACTAAAGAACTGAATTTTTCAACACTGAAGCAAACACAGTATAAAATTAATTCTGCTTTAATGTAATTAAGATTAAAAACAGGCAGTACATTTCTATAAGCTTACATGCTATCATGCAAATGAATTCTTATAAGTTTAACTTTCAATTCAAGACTCCCCGGTATTAAGATTATAGCTCAACACAACACATTCTGAAACAGCACATTGGAGTAAGAAAAATAAAAAACAAACAAAAAGGTCCAGCAACTTTTATACACGCAAACTCTGATAAATTTACTTAATCAAAATTACAGAATCAAGAGTTGAACCACGGGCTCTCATCTCATAAGCCAATGCACTAGCTATTAAACTACAGCGTTCTTAAGGTTAATTATCTCCCAAGGAAATTTTAGGAACATTCTAGAATATGGGGTCAATTATTTTGTTGAAATTTCTTTGGTATTTTGAGAATATAGGTGGTAGGTTTTAAGAATGCTATCGGTTAGACTGGCGAATGTTGTGCTATATATTGTTAGGTTTTTACCTTTTTAAAAACGTTTAAAATATGAGTTCGTTGAGTGCAAACAAAAATAAAATCATATATGGATGTGTTTAGTTTCAATAAAACTCTTTATTGTTCGAACTACTTTTGTGTGCCACCTTATACGACTTGACGATACAACAATAATAATTTGTTTAGTTCGTTATTCTTCTCTGCTCACACCATTTTCGTAAGCAATACCACGAAAATGAATACGTTAGATCTGTATAGCGGAGATCTTCAAACCACGACTGTGTACTTGGCACGCAACGCTTCTTCACACAAGACTGACTGAATTCATACCATTCATTGCCTGCTTTGTCTTGTCTTTTTATATGCTCACATAATGAGTCTGACGAACATTCTTGAAGTAGAATGTTCGTGTTTTCGCTTTCTCGAGAATTCTATCGCGAATTCGTTGCTGTTTGTTTATTTTGTTCACATTGCTTGTTGTTGCGTTCGTTTAGTTGTCTCACACTGATGTTGTTGTTGATTTACTTATAACAAGTTCGATGTAAGAGTTAGTGTAGCTTTTGTTTATCGTTTTTAATGTTAAACGATACTACACTATTTTTATTTCCGTAACAATATCTACTTCTTGAAGAGTCGTTGCATTTTTGATATTAACTCTGCATAACGCCTGCATTCGTCAATAGGCAACTGTTGGTATTATCAATCAGGACACGGAAAAAAAGGACGAGATTATACTTTCCTCGCAAATAATATAAATTTTCATATGCAATTTAAAATGGTTCATAAACCTCAGATCTTTTTATGTGCAACCTCATGTAGTTAATACGTTTAAAATGATGTAAAAGCTTTCTTACTGAAAAGTTATTAAAAGGGTCTTAGCTTCTGTAAGTAAAAAAGTTCTGTTCTATTGTGCCACAAAAGTTAAGCTACTTAAAAACTTTAGTTCGCATATATGGCCAAGTAATAAAGTTAATTATGAAATTGTATACTCGCCATCGGATAGTAAATATCTTAGAAAGAGAACAGTTGACTAAGATGATGGCAAAGTTACTAAAAACAAACTGTTCAAAAAATTATTAGATTAAGCCATACCAAGTAAAATTCCTTAATGTTTTATCATTTTATCAGGATAATATTTTTTTTTGGTTTTGGTTAATTCAAAAAGTTTTCGAACCCTTAAATAATTATTCAGAAAGCAGCCGTTTTCTCAAAATTATTGCAGACTTTCCACAAGAATTTTGGTTATTTTTTTTTATTAATTACAATACAATTACAAATTATATTCGAATTATATATATACGAGCTGAGTAACTTTGACCATATGCTCGGTGTAGTGCCACAACCAGAGTCTCTGGTGCGAATCGAACCCACGACCCTCACGCTAATAGTCTAGCACACTAGACTACCAGGGCACCCACAAGAATTGTTTTTTCTTTTTTATGCGATTAATTCAAAAGTTTGAATTATTTCCTGATTTTTAAATCATTTCATATTCTGGTCTTTATCTTTCAGGTTTTAAATTTCTGCTAAACCTTGTTTAACAACGATTAAGAAATATATATGTTATATATATATATGTTTAATATAATTCGCCGTAGTCTAGTAGGTAGTGTATTGGCTTATTAGACGTGAGGCTACGGTTCAAACTCCAAGTCAGATATCGCCAACAACACCAAAATTGAATAAAATATTTTTCGGCGATTTCATCTCAGCAGATTCCTGGCAAAAACTGTGAGTAAATAAAATTGTCATGATAAGTTTTTAAAAAAATCTGTAATTCGGTGCCGACTTAAACTGTAGGTCCCTCCACTTATATATAAAATTCACACACACAACATAAGTGGCGAGAGAAAATGACTGAAGGGTTGTAATGACCAATTATGTGTGTAAGTACGTATGTATTTTTATAATCAGTTTCATCACATAGCTAGGTACCAGAGATCAGCAATGAATCGTTTTTTCCCTACTCATAAGCACTAATGAAATTTTGAATATAACCGAGTCAACAATATTGAAATTTAACTACTCTGATTCATTCATACTCACTATAACGTTGATTTATAAGTATGATTACATTGAGTATGAGTACAACGTTGACGTCGAACTCATACCATTCGAAATATGTTTGATTTATACGCCTACTCATTCAGATTTATAAATTTAGAAAAATATTTATAATACTCAAGAATGATTTGAGTGATTCAAATCATACGTCAAAATTTACAGTCTTAGTTGTTGTTTCATTTACAAGAAAAGAACAAAGAAAAAGACAAAGACAGAAAGCAAACCAAACACACAACCTTCTAGTGAGTATTGTAGTGTTCGTACACGAATCATACTTATTTTGTGATTCTTGTAAATGTTGATTCATGGAGAGTCGAAATCAACAACAACATGCGTATTGTTAAGTATGAGTTCGATGATTACTTCAAACTTTGAATATGAGTAGTATGAGTATAATATTAAAATAAGTATGCGTATAAGTATTAGCAATTATGAGTATGATTCGGTTCTACTCATCATTTTGAATACTCATTGCAGATCTCTGGTACTCTTATAGATTCTGCACTACAAATATCATCATTAAACAGTACGATTTGTCTCTGAAAATACGATGATAATAAAGGAGTAACTTAGCCAAATTGAGAATATTGGTGAAGCTAGTTAATTTCATTAACCTTATGCCAATTTGGTACCTAGTAAATAGGAACTATAGGATAGTATTATTTCGTTTTTGGTGTATTAATTGAGAATTTTGACTCAAGGAAGTCTTTCTCAATTAATTAATTTTTTTCAAGTTTACCAGAACTTATAACCTATTTTACGACAATTTATGTGTTTAATAGAGTTGTTATAAATTGTCTCATTTAAAATTGAAAGCAGTGAGTTAAAATTTATGCATTCAAAATAAGAGTTTAATACTGGATTTGGACATTGATATTCCGTTTCGAATGCGATCTACATACATACATGTATAGTCCGTCATTACAACCCTTCAGTCAGGATTACGACCTACCTTCTCACACCACTTATGTTGTGGTGTGACAACAACCAGTCAGGATTACAACCTACCATCTCACACCACTTATGTTGTGCATGTTAATTTTATGCATGAGCAGCCGGACGTTCAGTCGACTCCGATTTGGTCTTAGACGCCGACGAAATATTTGTTATATTTCGTTTTGTTGGACATATCTGATCTGAGGTTTGAACCGTGGCCACACGTCTAACAAGTCAACACACTATCTACTAGACTACATACATACATACTTAATTGGTCATTACAATCCTTCAGTCAGGATTACGACATAGTTTCTTACACCACTTATATCGTGTGTGTTAATTTTATACATAAGTGGCGGGACCTATTGTTTAAAGTCGACTCCGAACAGATTGTTGAGAAACTTTTCATGGCAACTTTATTTACTCTCAGAGTTTCTGCCAGAAATCAGCTGAGAGGAAGTCGTCGAAGAAATACTTTTTGCATTTATTTTGATGTCTGGCCTGGGGCTCGAACCCTGGCTTTTCGTCTAATAAGCCAACACACTACCTACTAGACCACGGCGACTTCAATATATACCTGTTAGTCGATTAAAATCTGAGGAACATACTAGTCAATCCATTATATTGTTCCGTTTTTACCTTTTTAAAAACGTTTAAAATATGAGTTCGTTGATTGCAAACAAAATAAAAACAAACATGTGTTTAGTTTCAATTAAACTCTTTATTGTTCGCAAACTTTTGTGTGCCACCGTTTACAACTTGACGAATACAACAATAATTGCTTGTTCGCTATTCTTCTTTGCTTACAACGCAGATCTTTTCAACGGCGATCTTCAAACCATGACTGTTTTCTTCACATGCAACGTGTCTTCACACAAGACTGACTGAATTCTTACTACTACTCGTTGCCTGCTTTTTTTGCCTTTCTATATGCCACCGAAGGTTCTGGAAGTTGAACGTTCGGGGTTTCGCATTCTCGCGAACTCTATGGCGACTTCATTGTTGTTTGAGTATTTTGTTCACATTTCCTGTTGTTGCATTCTCGCTTACTTGTCTGTCACCTTTTCTTTTTTACTGATGTTATTGGTTTACTTGTAACAAGTTCGTTGTATTTGTTTGCATAGCTTTTGCTTATTTTAGTGTTAAACGATGTACACTGTTTCATTTTCGTAACAATATCAATAATTTTTGATCGAAACCGATTCTTTTAATAAGAGTTCTTGGAAATTGCTACGTTGTTTTCCTGAACTATAAATTTTTCTATGGAGATTTGTGATAGAAGTGGCACTAAATTCATTTCCACAGTTAAGTATTTGTCGGAGCTTTTCATTCGACATTAAAGAAAATGGATTGAAATCAATCTGTGCACAGAAAATACTCTCCTTCATCTTAAAGAAGTTACCTATTCACCTTTCCTTTCCATATAAGAATTAATACTAAATTTCTTAAAGCGAAATTTATTATTTCTTTGTTTATATCGCAAGTGAACTAAAAATTTCCTTTCGAGAAATCGAGAATTTCATGCAGAGATATTGAAAATTTGTTGTTGAGAAATTGATGGATGACTTCTTATAAAATGGGTAGTATTTTGTGGAAATGAGTTGCTGGATATACGGTGCATACCCCAAGTTTAAAAATCAGTTTAATGCCATTTTTATCGCAAATAAAAAATATAAAAAAAACAGATTTTACGCGTGGAGTAAAAGGAAAAACTGTTGATCTGAAACTCTGTAACAATTTTAAATGTAAGCAGGTGCGTTTCGTAGCATCAGTTTGATTTCAGTCAACCATAAAAAGGTCAATTGAAGAGAAGAAATTATGATTTGTTGTTTTCTCAAGAAATTCTAATAATTACCTTCATATTCGAATTAAATTTGTTGGCATCGTTGTAAAAATAGTGTCGTGATTATGATAACAGCTTAAAAATAGTCCTCCTGATTACGTTTTTACCAGCATACTGCAAAATATAGAACAGTACACAAGTCTAGCTTTAACCTACTCAATATAGTTCTAATAAACCTATGAAAAATAAATCAATATTGTTACGAAACTGAAAATAGTTAACACTAAAAGAAGAATTTGTTACAAGTAAACCGACAACATCAGTATGAAAGAAACAAAATACACAAACAACAATGAAGTCGCGATAGAGTCCCCGGAAAAGCGAAACCACTAACGTTCGACTTCAAGAACCTTCATCAGACTGTTTGCGTGGGCATATAAAAAGGTAAGACAAGGCAGGCCACCAGCACTCTTGTGTGAAGACACATTGCGTGTTTAGAAAACAGTCGTGTTTTGAAGATCGTCGCTGTAGAGATATGCGATATAAGCAAAGAAAAATAGCGAACAAGCAATTAGTGTTGTTTCGTCAAGTTGTAGATAGTGGCACACAAAAGTAGTGAGAACAATAAAGAATTTAATTGAAGCTAAACACCAATTTATTTTTATTTTTGTTTGCAATCAACGAACTCATATTTTAAAAATTTTTAAAAAGTTAAAAACGTAACAATACTATGGCATGAAATCAGCATTTACTGTGAGAAAAGACACATCCATACTATCCGCAAAATGATTGTTTATTAATGGCTGCAATTTTCATTTATTAAATATTCCTAATTTTATTATATTTTTTTGTGTGAGTGCTTCTTTTCCCAAAAAAATTTAAATAAATTTTTGTCAGCACAATGTTTATCCAATTTTCGTTTTTGTTCATTACTTGTTTTCTTTTTCTTTGGCTCATAACTACCAGGGCAAATTATTTTAAATGGATTTTCACATGTCATCGTTAACATCGTTACTGTTGCCTTCCATTATTGATTTTCAAATTCTTAAATCATCAAACATGGCCAAAAACTGAATGGAATTTAAATAAATGCGAGGGAATTCAGTTTTTCTACTATAAATAAGTAAAACGTCCTTATGAAACCCGAAAACACAATTCCTAACATCATGAAAACATAAGAACGTTACAAAGTACATTTTATATGCAATAATACGGTTGGCTGACTTACGTTTTAGTGTGTAACGCAATTTAAAGTTCCTGGTATAATATGCTAATATCCAACAACTTAGAATTTAAATGCAAATTTTGGAACAAATGGTTTACGTTAAAATGTGAACTAACCAAATTGGCTTTTTTCATTTCATGATTTTCTTCAATAAGGCAGACTATTATACCATGCGACTTCAGTATATTCGTAGACGTCTTACAATGATTTGTATATTTGAACCAAACATTTGTTTTAATTTTTTTTTTGCTTCGAATTTCGAATTTAAATGGATGTTGTGCTATGCGATAGTTGTGAATCACCTCTTCGAATGAAACTCACTTTTATCTTCGTGGATACGTTAATAAACAAAATTGTCGTATTTGGGGCTCAAAAACTCAACAGGATATACAACTTGCCACATATCTCATGCCTCAATCGATTTATTGAGTCAAACGTTTGATAGCCATTTAATTAGTAGAAATGATGATGGCAATTGGACGCCAAGAAGTTGCGATTTGATAACGTTGTACTATTTCCTGTAGAGCACCGTTAAATAAAAGTGTTAGGCCGACACACCATAGACAATTGAGCATTTAAATGCCAAGATTCATTTTGCCATTGCCGAAATACGACCCCATAAAAGGTGTAAAATTAATCCGAGCGCATGAGGTATTGTGAGGCCAGCCGCGGTAGCCATATTTTTTTTTTTTTTTTTTTTCATATATTATTTATTGAATCTTTCTTTTCAGAATTTACAATAAGTATTCAAATCTTAACCTAAAATAATACAATAATTAAAGTTGTTATTGCCACTGCAACGTACAACTAAAAGTGCACATCAAAAGTAAATTTATCTGATCAGATCATTTGTTTGAAACCTTTTGAGACGTCTGTGACCCTCGAATACAAGTAAGTCTCTTACAAGACAGTTGGGATGTTCTGTAATCCTAGAGATGTAATTGACACTTGCTATTTTTATTTCCTCTCGAACTAATGGCACCTTCAGATCTTTGTGGATGTTACTGTTTCTCATATACCAAGGAGCACCTTTTATTATTCTAAGAAGTCTAGATTGCCGCCTTTGAAGCTTCTGTACATTGGATGGTGAGGCTGTTCCCCACAGTTGGATACCATAAAGCCAAATAGGTTTCAATACTGACTTATACAAAAGCAGTTTTAGTTCTAAATCAAGGGTTGACTTAGGTCCAATAAGCCAGTAAAGCTGTGCTGTTCTGAGTTTGATCTGGGTAATTTTGGCAGCTATATGGTGAGCCCAGGTAAGGCGACGGTCGAGATGGATGCCCAGATATTTTACACTACTATGTTCTGGTACTGTCACACCATTAATCTTGATGGGCGGACAATTTCCCCTTCTCAGTGTAAACGTGATGTGCATGCATTTAGAAACATTGACTTTCATCTTCCATTTCAGCATCCAATTTTCCAAATCACTAACATGAGATTGAAGTCTTTGTGACGCAACTGCAGAATCTCTATGAATACTTAAAAACACCGTATCATCCGCAAAAGTAGACGTGTGAGTCACTAAACTTGTAGGCATATCTGCAGTGAACAATAAGTAAAGGAACGGCCCTAGAATACTTCCTTGTGGTACGCCAGCAGATATCTTTCTGCGGGAAGAGGTGACATCTTTTGATTTTATTTGGAAATATCTATCCCATAAGTAACTTTTTAGCAATTTATGCACATTCTTTGGTAAAAACTGCGTGATCTTAAAAAGAAGTCCTTCGTGCCAGACCTTATCGAAGGCTTGAGATATATCAATAAATAGCGCAGAGCAATACTGCTTGTTCTCAAAAGCACGTCTAATTAAATTGGTAATTCTGTGCACTTGCTGAATCGTGCTATGTTTTCGCCTAAAACCAAACTGATGGTCGGGAACTATGGCGTTTGCATCAATATGCGGTATTAAACTATTAAGCAGCATTTTTTCGAACATCTTAGAAAGTATTGGGAGTAAACTTATTGGACGATATGATGATACTTGCGTTATGTCCTTGCCTGGTTTAGGTATCATCACTAAATCAGATAATTTCCAAGATGCAGGAAAGTAGCCTATTCGCAACATAGAGTTAAAGATGAACAATATAAAACGCACGGCCGATGTAGGCACATTTTTAATCATTGTCGCAGTTATTTTGTCACAACCAGGTGATTTGTTCGGCTTTAGGCCCTGGATGACGGCAATCACTGCAGACAGCCGGAACTTGATCGGCCTACTAACCACATCGTCGATTGTAACTGGGGCAATACTAGAAACAGAATTGTTTGGTGTAAAAACATTCTCTAAGTAGTTGGCAAAAGCGTCCACTTTCTGTTCTGCGCTTTTTGCCCAATCACCGTGCTGTAGTCGTAAAGGGGATTCATGCAAAGCAGGTCTCCTCATTTTCCTTACTGCCTTCCATAAACTGTACTCCGAGTCTTTAGTTGCGTCCAAATTTTGCAAGTATTTTTGCAGGTTCGACTCTTTGTGCTTTTGCAAAGCGTCACGCAGAGGTCTTTGGCACTGATTAAGTTGAGACTTTAGACCTGGAGAACGATATTCTTGCCATTGGCGTCTTAAATTCCTTTTTTGGCGTAACAGTCCTTCTATGTTATTAGAGCAGGGAAATTTTCGTTTTCTTACCAAAGGGGTAGAGGATGTTGATACCCTAGCAGCTTCAGTTAAGATGTTAGTAAACTGGCGGACGCCGGATTCAATTTCCTGTTCACACTTCAAAGAGATATTTGATGGCAGGTGCGAGCTTACGAACATTTTGTATTTCCGCCAATTTGTCCTCGTCTGAAGATAATTTTGCTCCAGTAGGTTTGTATAAGGCACAAATTTTAGGATGGTTGGTGAGTGATCAGAAGACAGATCCAATGACGGGTGCATACGAAGATTTTCACGTCTAATATTTCTTACTACGGCAAAATCTATTACATCCGGAATTTTGTTTAGATCAGTTGGCCAATAAGTAGGATGACCAGCAGACAAGGCATCCATTCTGTTCGAAGATACTGCGTCCAATAGCTGTCTTCCTCTCGGAGTAATGAGACGTGATCCCCAGAATGTGTGTTTTGCATTATAATCACCTGCTGCAATAAATTTCGGACCCAGCGTGTTGAAGTAATCGAGGAATTGATCTTTGCAAATGTTGTGTCTTGGAGTACAATAAAGTGCTGATATTGTAACACCAATGTAGGGTAAATTGATTGACGTTGCTTGAATGTAATCTTGGGTGAATTCTGGCAATGGAAAGTGCCTAATGTCCTTGTGAACAAGAATAGCTGCCCCTCCGCATGCCCTACCACTAGGGTGTTTTGCGTCATATGTGTAGTAGTCATTAATTCTAAAGCAGTTTTTGTCCGAGAAGTTTGTACTTCGTTTTTATGATGGCTTAAGCCGTTCGCGTTCCAAAAGCACATTTTGAGGGTGTTCATGTCTTATTTACTAAAATCTGCATAAGCATATTTTGGTTTTGCAGCAGCTGTTGCAACATGTTCTGCATGTTAGCCATAAAATTACTCATTGTTTGGATTAGAGTATCAATTGAATTTTGGTAATTCGAATGTGCAGTTGGAATGCCTTCTTTTAGAGCGTCAGCATATGAAAAAGCATCTGGAAATTTACTTGTGGTTTGGGCAGCATTTTTGGAGTTTGCCTGTTGTGGAATGGTGGGCTGAGGTAAACTTGGGAAGTTTGATTCACGGTACTGATTATATATAGGTCTTTTGACCACCGCTTTATTTTTGGATTCCAAGTATACTTTGCATCCTCGATAATTAGCCGTGTGGTTTTCACCGCAATTACTGCATTTTTTACAGCTAACTTCAGTTTTCGGGTGGGGACATTCACTGCTTCTGTGTACGTATCCCCACCTGACGCATACTGCCGGTAATTTGCAGAAAGATTTTGTGTGCCTAAATTCTTGGCAATTTTGACACTGAGGGGGGCCTTTACGTTTAATGGGTTCCTCTACATATATTCGGCGGTTTAGATGATACCGTAATCCATATATAGGATGATTGTCACCTTTTTTCCTTATATTGTTCGAGTTAAATTCTATTTCGACTCTAAAAAGCGGTTGTGGAATTTTATTTTTATTTAAAATATTATGGATTGATTTGACTTCATACCCTTCAGATTGAAGGGCATTCTTAATATCGCTAATAGGTACAGTACTGTCAATGCCTTTAATGATTACGTTTAAACCTTTTGCACTTTTGAGTTGATAAGTATAGTAGTTTTTCTTTTCAGTATCGAACTTGTTCACAATTGCTCTAAAAATCTTTTCATCTTTGGCTTGGATTTTGGTTTCCTGAATATTACCCTTTCGTAGAGAAACAACGTAGAAATTGTCTTTGCCAACAAGCTGCGTCAACTTAGTTACCAAGGCATTGGTAGTGGGCTCTCGTAGGTACAGTGGTGGGGGTTTGAAGTTCTTTTTTGCAGCTGTATTGTCTTCCTTCCCTTTTTCTGCAAGAATTGCAAAACGGTTTGCGTTGTCTGTGGTATTTTTTGCCTGTTTTGGATGTGATTGCAACGTGGAGGCTGCTCTGCTGACTTACGTTTCGTTATTGTGATATAAAGGTCCATACCTGTGCGGACTTTTTCACTGCTCTCAGTCTTCGCTGCACTTTTTTAATTGTTGTAGTTTCCTTATTTACGTCCGGTGATTGCAAAATATCTTCAATGTTCTTATGACTACCCAAAAGAGGGGTATGGGGTAGATTTGTATTTGGCCCAACACACTTATTTAAATTTTGACCACTCGCACTATTGCTGATTTTTTTTCCACTTGTTGGGTCGCTAACGTAGCGTACCCGATTTGCAGGCTTCGCTGTCAAATAACGCGAGTCATCAATTTTTTATTTATATTAACTGTTTCACATTCTTTTGATGTAATGATCACGTAAGCATTTCTATCATTAAAATTCAGTCTGCGTTCATTAGCACTTACATTTGGCTCACTCATTAATTAGGTTAACGGCCTTTATATTTTTTTTTACTTATTTGATTGTTGTCTGTCTTTATGCAGTTTTCTTTTCTTTTTTAAACTTTATTAAGTTTAAGTTGTTTTGTTTTTTATTATTCTTTTTTTATTTTAGTTGTAATAAAACACCTATTCCAAATATTTTTATAATTTGCCGACTGCAAGTGCCGCGAACTAATTGGTCCGCGGTAGCCATATGAATGAAATAATAATGCATTTCCAACCGGAACAATTGTAGATTACAACAAAACAACAAATTTATCAAAATTTCAAAACATTTTTGTTTTATTGCATTTTTAAATTTAAACTTTTAAATCGACCACACATTATATTTGCTCACATTATGCTCATGCAGACATATTTAATATGTAAAATTCATTCATTTCAAGCACATATGTGACGTATGTGTGATATTTAATTCCATTAGTTTCATACATGAAAAATCGAAGAATTTTTATTGCATACTTTTCAGAGTAACTACTCCAGTACAAGTAAAATGATGCGTATGAGTAATATATTTCAAATTGAATTCAATAGAAGGTATACCCCATTAATTATGGAATTAATATGAGGAATTATAGTAAGTTATGATGTGACAATTCTGATGGGTTTTAAAAAATTTCAATATCCTAACCTAATAGCAAATACAAAAACCACAATTCTAGGTTATATTCTAGTACTACATCATTTGGCAAAATTTCAAACCGCTTTTGTTTTATTGCAATTTTAAAATTAAACTTTTAAATGGCTCACCATTTACAAACCTTTACGAATTTTACAAATTTTCAAAACTCAAACCATCGAAACCTAAACATAAATATTTACTTTAGTTGCACAATAGAATAAAAAAAATCGAATTTGTATATAATTTGAAAAAAATTATAACTGGATGTGTGCCAGGTAATGTATTATGTTACAATATGTGCTTATATACAAATGTTTATACAAATAAATATATGAGAATTTAAATCAACAACAAACACAAACTTACTCTTACCAGATATACATATAAATGTATCTGTTTGGGAGTTTTTTATTATTAATTGTTATTTCCTAACCCTGACTTAACGAAATGTCAACTTTATGTTTGTTTACTATTCTTGATAATTAACTTTATGTACTAAAACTGACCTTCGTAACAATTTGAAAGTTAAAAGAGTCACATTGAGTTTTTAACATTGAAATATAAAGGTCTGCCACTAATACTTAATAAATTCGGTTTTATTTAAATAAAGTAAAATTAAACTCAAATCGTTTCACTCAGAAATTCTCGTACATTTTTATGGTGCCGAAACCCGGGAACCTATCGAATCAAGATAGATAATAAAATAAACGAATTTATTAATCCGTCGGTAAACAAAGAGCAAAATTATACTCCTCCTACGTGGATATAATAAAATCGCCTTTTCCAAACCGAGGGTACAGTGGTACCTACATTTCAATTATTATCCGCTGTATAATAATTTCTTAATCTACAGATTAAAAATTACACCTGCCTAAATCAATTTCAATATCCCATCGTTGAAAACTTAATCACAATGGAAAATATTCTAACAGTAATACACACTCAAAAAGCTGCGAACAAGCATTTGAAAAAAATCTTGTCAACTATTGATAAGAAACCAAAAGAAGAATTAACAAAAGGTTACCTACAAACGTTACTTGAGGAAGTTGAGCTGACTTACAAAAGCTTTAACCCAGATATGCCGACCGTACTACATGTAGTACACCTGTTATGTTCAGGTTTCTGCGTTTACTATGCTTTAAATTTTCAAATTTACTTGTTGTTCTGCTACAAAATATAACGGTCAACAAAGCATGCCTTGATAAATTTTGTCCAGGGTAAATGCTTATATGTATTTTTTTGAATCAGAGATTTCAGTTTTGTGAAATTGGCAAAAATCTGAAGATGTCACGTAATCGGTAAGAAAAAGTTGTATATAAATATTTAATTGTTGTCGTGTTTCATTGTTTTTTTAATTAGAATATATGTAAAAACAAATACGTATCAAATTTATATGTGAAAAAAATATATCTATATGATTTTAGTTGATTTATTTGATGACGTACTACATGTAGTACGTTCGGCACTAGTGTGTAAAAATGGTGAAAACGAAAACTTTTTTTTTTTCTAGAATTTTAACATTAAATGAAATAATAAATGCCTTAGAGGAAAGTGATGAAGAGTTTTCGCAAAATGTTTACGACATTTCAATTGTGCCCACTCAAGGTGCGAACAACTACGTCACAGATGAAGATTCTGGAGAAGAAGATGAAGTGAATTTCGCAAACTTACCTCCCCTTTTATTAAATGCTGAGGCTGAGCTTATTCGAAATTCTTATTCTTCTGAATCGGATAGTGAAGATGACACTCCACTTGCGTTATTGCAAAGGGCCAAGAAACGTAAACGTGTGTCATTAAATTGGGTAAAGCAGGATCTGAAAGAAACGGAGCCCATTATTACAGCTTGTGAACAGGAGATTGTACCTACACCTCTTGAATTGTTCAAAAAAATTTTTGATGAGGAATTGGTGCAAATTATTACTCAGTATTCCAATGACTATGCGGCCAAACAAAATGCAACTGCAAATATAACATCAGATGAAATCAAGTGCTTTATTGGAATTTTGATACTGAGTGGCTACAATACAGTTTCTAGACGGCGTATGTATTGGCAAAATGATAGGGATACGCATCATTCTTTTGTTTCGAACGCAATGAGAAGGGATCGTTTTGAATTCCTAATAAGAAACCTGCACTTTGTGGATAACAACAATCTTGATAAAACAGACAAGTTCGCAAAAGTTAGACCACTTCTGCAAATGTTAAACAAGACTTTCCAAAGCAATGCTCCGAAAACCATACATCATTCAGTGGACGAGCAGATGGTTCCATACTTTGGAAGTCACGGATGTAAGCAGTATATTCATGGAAAGCCGATAAGATATGGCTATAAATTTTGGGTTGGAGCAACTTATAAAGGCTACATTATTTGGTTCGAGCCGTACCAAGGTGCAGGAACTTTCCCAAATAATATGTATAAGGAAATGGGACTTGGTCCAAGCGTAGTCTTAACGTATTGCGACATATTATCTCAAAGCCAACCCAACATCGCTCACCAATTGTATTTCGATAATTTGTTTACAACAATAAACTTATTGGCTGAGCTAGAAAAACGAAGCGTGAAAGGCACAGGAACAATTCGTCACAATCGGTTGGGCAACTGTCCTTTGCTAAACAAAAAAGATTTACAGAAAAGAGAGAAAGGGTGGTATGACTATAGCAAAATTTCTACCAACAATATAATTGTATGTTGTTGGAACGACAGCAGTGCAGTAAACGTTGCCTCAAACGTGCACCCAGTTGAACCAGGCAAAAATGTTTCTCGTTGGTCTCGAAAAGAGAAAAAGCGTATATATATTCAACAGCCGCGCCTTATTCATGAATATAATCGCTACATGGGTGGAGTTGATCGAGCAGATGAAAATATCAGCTTGTACCGTGTATCCATTCGGGGTAAAAAATGGTATTTCCCCATATTCACACACCTCATTGATCTTGCGGAGCACAATGCGTGGCAGCTGCATAGACATATGGGAGGTAAAATGGACCATTTATCTTTTCGTCGGCGCATTGCCACATTACTCATATCTACCTATGTGAAAACCCTCAGCAACGCTTCCATCAGGATCATCATGCGATGTAAGATTTGATCGAAAGGATCATTTACTGGCTGAAAATGCACGTCAAGCCGATGGAAAATGTAAACAGCTACGTTGTAATCATTGCCACAATAAGACCACTACACGTTGCATAAAATGTGATGTGCCGCTCCATGTAAAGTGTAACGTGGAGTACCACACCACAAAATAATTTTTTTATTATTTCTTTTTTCTTTACCTTTATAATTTTTGAATAATAAAAATGAATTAAATCACAAAAAAAAAATACTGTATTTTGCTTCCATATGTGCCGAGCGTACTACATGTAGTACGGGCTCAAAATCCAATTTACAAAATATTTTTTTTTATTTTTTCTTCAGTTTTGTAATATAAACTGTCAGAATAGAGCTATTTGGGAATATTACGAAGATTGGTCCACTACTTTGCCCGTCGGCATATCTGGGTTAAAGAGGATCACGAACAAATTTGTGAAATAGTCAACGAGAACTCAATTCTTGAAAGTGATGTGCCGTATTTAAATGATGATTTTTATTACGTCTTCTTTGAAAATTATTTAACTCTAAAATCAAAACTACTGGATTTGTCATCTGAGTCTACAACTCCACAACAGAATATGTCAAGTACCGTGGCATCGACTTCAGTTCAAAATACTTCATTTGCCTCAAGCGTCAGACTTCCAAAAATTGAATTACCATAATTTACCGGTGATTATATAGGATGGATTCCATATCGCGACATGTTCCTTTCTTTGGTACACAACAACATGTCTCTTACTGGCATACAAAAGTACTTTTACCTAAAAGGTTCATGTAAAGGGTCTCCACTTGAGATAATTAATCAATATCCAGCATCTGAAAATAATTACGACGCCGCTTGGAAGGCACTCGAAGAAAGGTACCACAATACAAGAAAAATTGTTGATCAGATTCTAAAGAAATTACTTGATATACCAAACACTAACGGCTCGTTCGAAAGTATCAAAACATTACTTGATACAACACAGTCGTCAATCTCTTTATTAAAATCTCTTAATATTGAAGTTGACAAATGGGATGCCATTTTAATATTTCTCACCAGCCAAAAATTGGATAAACAAACTAGAAAGGAATGGGAGCAATCAATAATCAACAACAATCAAATTCCTCCAATGGCAAGTATGTTAAAATTTCTTGAATCATCATTTCGCACTTTAGAGTCAGTAGAAGAAGCGCAAAAACCATCAAAAGATTTAATAAAAGAACATTTCATGTTAATAACACTACCATTAACAATAATTACTGCCCTTGCTGCCAACGTAGACATCCTCTCTACAAATGTTTTAAATTATCTTCACTAACTCCTCAAGAGAAAAAGTCTGTAATTCAACAGAATAATATTTGTTCTAATTGTTTACATACTGGACACAGCACAAATCACTGTACATCAACAGCTCGCTGCCAACAATGTAAGCAAAAACATCATACTATTTTACATAGTTCTTTCATTACAGAAAAGCAAAACACACAACAAACTGGCAATGCTGTGTTTACATCTGTAAATGATCAACCAACAACAACAAACGTTAATCAACCAAATAAACATTTCTATACATACAACATGTCTCATACAGTAAACAACAACGCTCAAGTTCTGTTAGCTACAGCAAACGTAACAATTAAAACTAAATCTGGTTTACATACTGTAAAAGCTTTAATAGATCCAGGCTCGCAAGCATCTTTTGTAACAACAGAATTAACACAGCTGTTAAATCTTCATAAACAAAAAATAAAAGAAAAGTCTGTTACTGGAATAGGAGATAAAAACAAAATGTTAATAAATCACTGTGTACATCTCCAGCTGATGTCCAACTACAACAAAAGTTTTTGTTTACAAATTTATGCATTAGTAATAAATAAATTAACTTCATATAAACCACAAAATATCAGTAAACGTGATTTACCAAATTTAAAACAATTCTCATTAGCAGATTCTACATTTTACTTACCAGCAAAAATAGATGTACTATTAGGAAGTGATGTTTATGGTGAAATCTTGTTATCTAATTCGTATAAAATTCCAAATAGTATTTATTTACAGGAAAGCAATTTTGGTTGGCTGGTGTCTGGACCTCTAAGAAACTGTTTCACTGATCAGAATATAAATGTAAACGTTAGTTGCCTTGAAGACCAACTAAGACTTTTTTGGGAACAAGAAGAGCTGATAGATGAACGAAAATTGCTTTCCTGTAAATAAATACTATTTGGAATTTTATATGAATTAGATAACAAGATTTCACCATAAACATCACTTCCTAATAGTACATCTATTTTTGCTGGTAAGTAAAATGTATGATCTGCTAATGAGAATTGTTTTAAATTTGGTAAATCACGTTTACTGATATTTTGTGGTTTATATGAAGTTAATTTATTTATTACTAATGCATAAATTTGTAAACAAAAACTTTTGTTGTAGTTGGACATCAGCTGGAGATGTACACATTGAGTTTTTAACATTGAAATGTAAAGGTCTGCCACTAATATTTAATAAATTTGGTTTTATTTAAATAAAGTAAAATTAAAATCAAATCGTTTCACTCAGAAATTCTCGTACAGTATCATTATTTGGCAATTTATTTAGTTTATGGCTATTGTTCTTTGGTAAAGTGCATCAAATTTTTAGTTTTTATTGAATAATTTATTACAGATTTGATCTCTTGTGTAAAATAGCAAAAAAAATTTTTTTGTTTAGTTAGCCGTAAATCAGTTGAAAAATAAATTTAATTAAAACCGAATTATAATTATAATTTCATACATATAATTGTAATTCATATGTACATATATAATTGGTCATTACAACCCTTCAGTCAGGATTATGAACCTAGTTTCTCACACCACTTATGTTGTGTGTGTTAATATTTTTTACATAAGTGTTGGGACCGGGGTTAAAGTTGACTCCGAACGACAGATTTTTGGAGAAACTTACATTGCAATTTCAATTGCTCTCAGAGTTTTTGCCAGAAATCTGCTGAAAGAAGAAATATTTTTTTCTTATTTTGTTTTGATATACGACGGCGACTTCAATTACAATTTCATTGCATACTTAAACCAAATAGAGTGTAAAAAGAGGCATGCAATGGTAAAAAATCATTCGACTTGAACCTAATTTTTATTTGAAAATCATGTTCAGCCATAAGACCCATTTCTGGATGAATGAGTATGTGAACAAACCAAATTGCCCCAAATGTTGGACAATATCAATCCACATTCGATCCAAAAGCGTAAAGTGGCACTGTTTGGTGGGACCACGCAGTCAATCCACATTCTTTTGAGTCGTTGAGCAGATTATCACTGTTAAGACCGACGTTTTTTTTTCATAATCTTTACTTCCTATTCAACGTTTTCATAATGTCAGAGTGGCTGTTTGCTGAAATATAAATCACAATCCGAACTTCAAATATACATACATATATGTATGTATTGCCTGCGTATGAGTGCTTCTGTATACATATAACGATTAGGCAGATGTAATATTGTTTCGGTTCAGCATTTAAGTCTGTGGCTACTCTTTAAATTCTTTTTTAAATCCCTTATTTATAAAAGTGTGTATATACTGCGTTTCAAAATAGAAATTTAGTCCAATTCCTGCTAATACGACATGCGTGTTCATAATAGAACAAAAAAGTTTTTAGTTGGTTAATATGAAAAATAAATAAATATCTTATAAGTTAAGTGAATGGACAGATCGTGTTTGATAGTTAAAAAGCTTCGGACTTATATTGAAAATAATGCAGTAAATATATTGTTACGAAGATCAATCAATCAATCAAGATACTGGTGTTTTGCTTTTAATATATCGCTTAACATTAAAATTATAAACAAAAGCTACAAAGACAAAATAATGCCGTAAACAAACCTGTTTACAAATTATCGTACTGCTTAATATAACAACAAACACCAGCATAAAAAATGCTTAACAAGTAAACAAAAATACAACAACAAACACAACGAAGTTAGCAACAGTAGCGACACCGCTAATAAAAGAAGTTTAGCAGTGTCAGCGTAATTTGTAATTTTAACAATTTCCTACGATTGCTGTACGCACAACAATTATTGACCGATAACAAAAATAATGTATTACGATTAAAACATATTGTCAACTATTCTGGATAACCACAAATGTCGATGCAACGTGATCCACGCAGTTTTCTTGGTGAGGTAGCGAATGGGTTTTGGGCAGCCTTGGTCGGATTTTCGAGTCGTTCGTTGTTCGAGGTTAAATTAATTGTTAAACCAATATCATGAAATATTAAATTAATTATTTTATTAATATTGTGAAATATTGAATTAATTATTTTAATTGTTTAATTAATTTTGTGAAATAAATTTTTAGGAACTTAAATATTTTTAAAAGGTAAATCAAATTATGTTATTTCCTAAGGTACAGTGTTGCGTACTACAAAATTAATTTTTTTTTAAAATATCAATTTGAAAACTCTAACTACGAGAATATATGTCAACAAAATAAACAAACAACGATATTAAATGTAAACAACGATGTTTACATTTATAGAAATATCGAGGAGACGAAGTCAAGAACATTCATCAGATTTATTTAACTTGCCATATAAAAGGCCAAGGTAAGGCAGGCGAGTGAGTTAGTGAAGTTCAGTCAGTCTTGTGTGAAGACGCGGTATATTTGAGTAGAGTAATAGTGGTTTGAAGATCTCCGTTACAAAGATCTGTCGAATAATTGTCTAGTAATTGTTATTTTAATGCAAAGGGTATAAACAAAGGATTAACATACAAAGCAATTGTTGTTGTTTACATAAAGTTGTGAACAGAGGCACAGAGAATCGTGCGAATAATAAAATTTTTTAATTAAAATTAAACACAAAGCCCTATGCTCCCTAGAGGAGTAAGAGGAACATATATATAAACACAAAGAAGCACATTCAACTTGCGTTATTGCAACAGGCCAAGGAACGTAAGTTGTATTGTTTTCAAGTTGTATTTATTTAATATATTTTTTGTTTGTTTATATAAGTTTAAGCGATCTACACGTATCTTGACTGAACACCACACAATAGCTGGACGAGACAATGATTTATATTCCTTTATTACTATTACAGGTGTTGTAACATCAGCGTATTAAACTTACGTCATAATTCGATGACAAATTATTGCAATATTTTTCATTTCGTCACTTTGTGAAAAACAATTTCTTTCGGCAGATGTAAAGAAATCTGAAATAAAAATGTTGAAGGTCAAGTTCATGCATCAGTGTTGCTTACAGGCATTGTGCTTTTGATGACATATCATACTAAAAATAAACTGTGTTGGCTGAACCTCAAAAGAGGTAAAACAAGAAAAAAATTTACGAACAATTTATTATTTCCCGTTATTTTCTTGCTTCTTTAACGATTTTCTTTCTTGTTTTTTATATTCTTGTGTAATTTGTCATTATTTTGCTTTTTTTAACAGGAATATAAACATTTCAAAACTGTCTTTTAAGCACACAACAAGCATACAACAAAAGCCAACAAAGGTACAATTGAATAGAAAAGACTATACATTGGCACTTTAAGTGAAAAATAAACAAAAAATAGAACAACATCAATAAATGCAAAATAAGTGATTTTTAATTTGGAATATCTATAGTATACCCTCTATTAGATGATTATAAAGTTATAGGCATACTTTTTTCTAAGTGTCGACACTTCTATTTCCACTTTCAACTTCTGTTTCACTATACGGTAGATTCAGATTTAATCCGTTGTGTAGGTAGTAGTTAGATGTTATGTTTGGTAGCATTCTTCCGCTACAAATAGCCCTTGCAGGCGTAATACTTGTTTAGCATTTATAGAGTAAAACTTATTTTACGTTAGATTTCAATCCTTGCTTTTTGGTGTTACATTTGATCTAAAATGATTACCAGATGTATTCAAATATCAAAAATTTTGTTTTGCTTTTTTCATTCTATTTGTGGAGACTTCAGTTAAAGTTACCAGTGGTGCATTGTCTAATGTTAGTGTATCTCCGCAATCAATGCGGATGGGTTTTGGTTATTGCGAAATCAATGAATTAGTGAATTTTATACCAGATCTTATAAACTTATTATGGTAGAAGTAGCGAAAATCTCTTCTTTTATTTAGAATAGAAGCAGCAGTTGCAGTAGCATTTCCTGTTGAAAGCTTGCATTTGTTCATACTTTGTAGGATTCTGCCATCAATATATTGCATGGTAAGGCAATAATGTTTCCTTGTCAGTATTATATAATAATCTGTTTACTTAAATGTTTTATTATTATGCTTTACTCTTTGGTCTAAAATGCGAAACTGAAAGAGAAAATTTTTTCTGACCTCAAGAAATTCCAATAATTACATTTAACATATTGTTACGAAAATGGAAATGGTGTTTTCCTTTCACATCGTTTAAATTATAAACAATAGCTACCAAAACAAAAACAATGAACTTGTTTACATATTGAACAAGTAAACAAAAATATACCCACAAAAAAGAATAAATGTAAGTAACATGTTTGCATTTATAGAGATTTCCTGAAGGCGAAGACATTCTCCTTCAAGAGCATTCATCAGACTGTTTAGCCTGCGATATAAAAGGCAAGACAATGCAGGCAACGGAGTCAGCAAAAATTCAGTCAGCCTTGTGTAAAGGCGCAGTGTTTGAAGAGAATAATTGTGGTTTGAAGGTCTCCTTTATAAAGATCTATTGAACAATTGTTATTGTTTACGCAAAAGAGTCTAAAGAAGAATAACAAACAAAGCAATTGTTGTTATTTACATCAAGTTGTGAACAGTGGCATAAAGAATTGTGCGAACAATAAAGAATTCAATTAAAACTAAACAAAAATTTATTTTTTATTATCTACGATGAATCTATGAATTCATATCTAATAGTGTTTTCACACCAAAACTTAAAACCTGATTTTAGCATTAAAACCATAATCAGCTGATTTTGCGTTCACACTGCAAGTTTTATTAAAATTGGTTGAAAATTCATGACATGTATGACTGCGAGAAAAAAATTTTATGAGCAGTATGCCTTATTTCATTTTGATATTTTTAGCTTCTGACTTACCTTTTGCACAAGAAACTACATTCATTGTGATCAGAAACCACATACATTTCGATTAATAATTAAATATTTACAAATTTTTAAAATTTTCATTGAAGAAATTAAAAATATTCCAAATTTTCCCTTTTTTTATACAAAATAAATGTTTATTTACATTTATTTATTTATTTACAGTTGTTTTTGTTTTTATCAGCTGTTTTCAAGATTTCAGAGCTGGTAGCTCTGATATAGCACATTTAGTACATCAAAACAAGGTTGTATTTCATAAAACCTACTTAAAACCAATTCAAAAAGGTTTTATTTTGGTTTTAACACAATAATTTTGTATGGTAAAAACAGGTTTTATTTTTGGTTTTAACGTTAAAACCAACTTTTGCGTTAAAACCACTCGGTGTGAAAACACTATTAAACGTTTTTAAAAGGTAAAAACGTAACAATATAAACAGTCTTTTGTTATTTCCGTAATCAACAAAACAAATACAAAAATCCGATTTTATTTTCGAAAGAAAGTGATTTGTTATTGTGCCCATTATTTACTTTGTAACTCGTTAATTAATTTATAATTGAAAGTGGTTTTCATTTTCACTTGCAATGAATGGCTTCTATCCAGGTATTACAATACCTTTATAAAAAAAAACCATTTAAACAGCATAGGATCTTAAGAGTTGCTTTTAGAATAATAATGAAAGAAATTGTTTAATTTTAAATATCTTTCTACTTTGCAAACCTTCTCTGAACCTTCTCCATTTTGTTTTCATTTAAATGAATACCTTGTTTAAAAAGGAAAAAAAAATTGAAACTAGAAGTTATGATGGTTAGGTTAGATTGAAACGAAATATTCTTTATAATACTTGTACTGTTGGAATGCGGGTATTTCTTTGACAGTAATGGGGGTGGGTTGTAATAAGTGCTTCTTACCCCATTGCTTCTGGAGTGCTGTAGTAAATTATATTGGGACACTCTTATATATATTATAATAAAGAAATACAGGTATTTCTACCTTTACTGATGACTCTGCTTTGGTTAGTATACATGGGAATACACGAGAAGTATCTACTCACTTCTGGAGATGGAAAGTGAATGAAAACAAATGTGATCACTTAGTATTAACTTGCCTCTTTTTCGATAATCAATAGTTGTGACCCACTCGCACATTATTTGTATATCATGGTATTCCTATTAATAGACGCCTGTCTAGGGGATTGTAAACTTTTAGTATATAATTCGCAACTAAAAGCAATATGAGTAAGATTATTGTAATTTGCCAATCTGCAAACCCAAAAATAAGTAAATGATGGTAACAATAAGGAATTGTAACTTCTGTATATAAATAAAAAAGTTCCTTTACGGACCATAGTTACGCAGATGTCACTTAGCATTTGCAATAAATTTTTTCGTTTTTAACATGCATAACTTTTTACATACATAATTGGTCATTACAACCCTTCAGTCAGGATTACGACCTAGTTTCTCACACCACTTATGTTGTGTGTGTTAATTTTATACATGAGTGGTGGGACCTACAGTTTAAAGTCGACTCCGAAGGACAGATTTTTGAGAAACTTTTCATGGCAATTTTATTTACTCTCATAGTTTTTGCCAGAAATCTGCTGAGAGGAAGTCGCCGAAGAAATACTTTTTGTATTTTGTTTTGATGTCTGGCCTGGGGCTTTACGTCTAATAAGCCAAAACACTACCTACTAGACTACGGCGATTTCATAACTTTTTATGTTTATTAAAATAAGAAAATATACTTACCAAGCAATAAATAATTTTTAATTTCTTTTGAGTATATGGGGTCATGAATGATGGCCTTAAAAATGCTCACTGGAAATAGTCCATTGGTGTCAAATCGTAGCTTCTTGGCGGACAATAGACATCACCATTTCGGCTAATTAAACGGCCATTAAATGTTTGATGCAAGAAATCGATTGTTGCATGATATGTGTGGGAAGTTGCACCATCCTGTCCAAACCAAACATCGTTCACATTAATACCACGAAGAGCGGGTACAAAAAAACCGGTTATTTAGGTGCGATAGGTGTATTAATTGTTGCGCCGTTCTCCACTGTCTATCTTATGGCGCCGTTCTCATTTTGAAGGAAGTATATCTCCGCTCAACAAGCCGCACCAAACATTCGTTCGTAATAGATGCATTGGCTTCTGTAAGACCATGCGTGGGTTTCCTGAGCACCAAATACGGCAGTTTTGGTTATTAACGCAAAGATGATTTTTTGAGCAAAATCGACGACATCGTGCAACCATTGCATAAATTTCCAATAAATCCTAACGTTGCTCAAGCGTAAACCGATTCATTACGTTCAAGGGAGATAATATATTGAATTTTGTGACAGAATAGAATGACATAAGTATTGTCAAATTCGAAATAAGCGATAGTTTAAATATAAAGCGATAGATGGCTCAACCTATATAAACAATGACTTTTCGAATACACACGACCATAGATAGAAAACATAAATACGCATTATCCGATTGTTAATTGTTAAAATTTTTGTCTTGGGGCATATGTGTAACCCTGTAGCTTTTAAGGGTTAAACACGACCTGTCTGTCTAAATTATTAATAAATAACACGCTGCGACAGTCAAAATACACCCAGCTAATGACACAGTGTATGTTGTGAGTTTTGTTGAGTATACCTCAAAAAATATTTTTATTTTGTATTTCTCGAACACTCCAAACTTGTTTTATTTGACAAAAACTGTTTTTTTGATCGTTTCCCACAAAATTATTGATTATCCAAATATTTTTTAACCTATTTTCAAAATCCAAAGTTTTTCGAAAAGGGGACAGATGAGCCTTTAAAATGGTATGGTTCAAGCTTACATGTTTTGAGTTTTGATCGGTTAAACTTGAAAAATATAAGATTTTCTCATTTTTTCAAGTTTAGCTATTCTTAATTGCAAAATTTGAATAAAAGATATAAAATAAGTGACAACATTCTGAAAGTGCATTATCTGTATATCATATAAAAAAGCCCATCGCTCTCCTTTCTAACAAGGTATAAATTTTGAACATCGGTGCAGAAATGTTTGTGTAATCAATAAATTTGTGCGTAAAGTCTAAAAAAACAGTTTTTGTGAAATAAAACAAAGAAATTTAAGAAATATAAAAAAACTATTTTTGAGTTCTACTCAACAAACCTCACAACATACACTATATTATTAGCTGGGTGTATTTAATTTTTTTTTATTTGTCGTATAGTGTAATTAATTATAAACATATTTTCCACGGTTAATACTCCATGTTTTATTTCCTCAATATATTATTTATGGTTTTTTTTTTAAACAACATTAAACATACATATGAATGTAGAGAGAAATATATAATTTTTTTGCAACTTCAGAGGCTGTAAATATTATAAATTATTACAAAATTTTTCTTTTTGTCACTTTCGCAAATGAAAAATTTGTTTTCTTTAACAATAAAAAAACATTCAAGGCCAAGTATAGCCAGCAGTTGTTTACAGGCATTTTAATGTTAGTGCTACATCTTGTTAACATGAAATGGTTTTCGCTGGTTTTCAAAATAAAAGAACGCAGAAGAAATATAAAAAATATTTGTCATCGTCTACTTTTTCTTTCATATTTTGTTTATATTTTATGTTTTTTGTTTCAACGTTAATCTATATTGTTTCACAATTTAGCTGTCAACAGTATGAAAAGCATTTGAAGTTCGGAATTTTTTTTGGAGTAACTTTAAAATACTAAAAAATTTAAAGTATGTAAGAATAATTTGTAGAAGTCACCGTAGTCGATTAGGTACTGTATTTCTTCAGTACAATATTTCTTCGGTGACTGCCACTCAGCAGATTTCTGGCAAAATAAGAGTAAACAAAATTGCCAAAAATATTTTCAAAAATCGGTTGTTCGGACCCGAATTTAAACTATAGATTCCGCCTATTATGAATAAAAGTGAGAAGCTTGGTCGTAATTCTGACTGAAGGGTTGTATGTAAGTAAGATTAATTTATACCCGAAAGGAGTTAAGAAATTTTAAGATTCCTTGAATTAGTTAAACTTCTGATAAACGATGAACTCTTTTCAAATAGACATATAATGTAGAGAACGTAGAATTCGACGAGTATTACATCAAATTAATACATTTTTCTCGTTGATGATTTCGATGATGTTTCTTTAATCCTGTTGCTGATGTTCCTTTTTACAACAAATGATATGTTACGGCTATCAAAGCCAAAGATTGTGGAAAACCAGAACATTTTTGGTAAAATTAAAAAACAAAATGAATTAAAATTACAGTGTGAAACTACTTGCTAAATAGGTCTTACAATGAGATTAAGTGTTCTGTAATGCTGGAATCTGAGGATCCTTATGTACCAAGTGAAATTCAATTTTCTCGTCTGCACCTAGCTTTTATAGGATATTTCAATAGAGAAGACTTGTCCTCTAATGTGCCTTACTTTGAGCATTTATTGAATGTCTTAGTGGACTGTTCCACACTGGATTACGTAAGCTATGGAACATTTTCCGAGTGACTTGATCGTAGAATATCTATTCGCCTCTCGGACTACTATCGTATGTTCCAGACCGAAGTAATAACCATAAATCATGTTGTGAATCTGATCTCAAGTAAGGGACCTCCTCCAATTTTGTTAGTGAAGAATTAGAAAGAATTTTTTTTTATAGACTAAGAATAAATAAGAAGGCAAATTATGCCAGCAATCATTTTGTCACGCTATTGCTACTATCTATTGTAAATATTAAGGAAACTGCCTCCTTAACAAAGTTAAGCTAAATATGCAATAATGCTCAAGCAGATATAATGTTTTCAATGGGTTTATAGTGCGAGTACCAATTGCCGATTACATCACAGTTCAAGGAATAAAAAGTGTAACGTTGGACTGTATCAAGTCAATGACAAGTGTATTTGAATATAATTTTGTTGGATTGATTGCACACATGTCATTTTAAGTATTTGGAAAATATGGTATACTTCTGTAACGTTGTAAATTGTTTAAACTATTTTGTATGTTTAAAGTAAATCGTTACTTTAATTCTATCAATAAACCAGAATGAAACATTGATTTTGAGTTGAAGTTAAATGATTCGAACAGAATAAAATGAATAGAATCACTATCTCAGTTATTGACGTAATGGAATATTAGTTGCATTATAGAGTAGAAATGACCTCTTTCAAGCTGGCAATCGAGACGCCCACCTATCCTAGATCAATGAGGAGTCCTGTTCCACCGCTTGGCTCACTTGGCCGCCTGATGGATAGAAGGCGCATCAACTAGTTATTTGGATTTGGTGGTAACATCATCTCGATCATAGTGGCCATGCTTACAGGTCACTGTGTTATGGGTAGACATGCGGAAAGAATGCGGCTCCCATTTAACGACTTCTGCCGTGGGTGCAGATCCGCTGAGGAAGAGTAGACTGTTATTCACTATCTTTGTCAATGCCCATCTCTTGCGAGGTGCATATATAGGTTGTTTGGCTCTCCAACCCTTGTCATTTTGACGGAGCTACCATCCATAATGTCAAGGATATATCCTAGTTTATTAAGCTTTCGCGCTGGGGTAGTCGTGCTTTAAATGTGCAGCCCTTGCGCTAACCAACTTCTTCCCCTTCCCTGATTTTGGTTGAACTTGGTCAGTACAGGGACTGCGTTCACCCGTGGCATCACAACTTGCCGCTATGCGTGCTCAAGTGAACTTTCAAAGCTACCACACTTACCTAACCTAACCAACAGAGTAGAATTTCTTTGTGTACTTTAGGTAAGAAAGATAAGAATAGAACGTAAGTTTCATAATACTGTGCTTTGACCAGAAGATGTTAGCATTCATAATGCTCAGGAACTATGGGGTGGGCCATCTATCGGTTTTCGGCTGAAGCTCATTTTTATCTTTTTGGGTACGTCAATATGCAAAATTTTCGTATTTGCAGTTTAGAGAATTCACACATGATGTTGCAGAAACCAATGAACCCATTACGAGTGAATGTTTGGTGCGGCTTGTAGAGCGGAGGCATCATTGGCCTCGTTGCAAATGAGGACGGCATAACCACTACTGTTAATGGAGACACCATCGCACCATGATAACCGATTTTTTTGCACAAGCTCTAAATGGTATTGATGTAAACGATGATTTGGCTTCAACAGGATGGTGCACTTGTGATTTATTGCGTCAAACAGTTGATTGCCATTTAATTAGCCGAAATGGTGAAGTGAAATGGCCGCTAAGAAGCTGCGATTTGACACCTTTAGACTGTTTTCTGTGTATTTTCATACACTCGAAAATACATAACATATTTCAATATTGTTGACTCACTTATATTCAAAATTTCATGAGTTCTTATGAGTAGCGAAAATACCATTCATTGCTGCTCTCAGTGTCCAAAATGAAATGAGCGTTTTTTGTAAACATAAAACATTGATTTTTAATGTGGAACTCACTTCTTGAATCTTCCAGGCCAATAAAACTGTTTGTCTTTTGAAGTCGCTTAATTTTCGACTTCCTCATAGGTATTGAAGTACTGCTCAGCAAATGCTCTCATCGATAAAAACAAATAATAGTCGGAAGGAGCCAAGTCTGGTGAATAGGTCGGGTGATGTAGCAGCTCCCAGCCTTATGCTTTGATTGTATCCTGAACCGGATTCGCTTTGTGTGAACGTGCACTGTCATGTTGCAAAAGTGTCTTGTGGCGCATTGGATCAAATTGATCATTTCTTGCCGGTCGTCAAATACAATAATGGTTTCACCAGGTTTTATGGGCATGAAGTACACCACACTTTTCTGCTCATACCAGACACACAGCATTGTATTCCGACAGAATCGTTCAGGTTTTGCAGCCGCATTGATGGTTGTCTTGGATTAATCCGTTTAGGGCTCTAAAAACATTCATTTTTCATTGCCACTGTAAAGTATCCAGACGATGTAAAGGGTGTTTTTTATAGAGGTATAGAACTTTAAATTGGCATTACTTTTCAAGATGGCGACCGATTTAACAGCTGTCAAGTGATTTATTCTCAGTTTGGTTTTGGTTTGGCAATTCATCATGAATAGACTCACGCCTGAACAACGCTTGCAAATAGTGCAATTTTATTTCGAAAATAATGGTTCTGTGCGGAAAACGTATCGCGCACTACGTCCATTTTATCATCGACAAAATCGTCCATCAGAGCAGTTAATTCGATTAACCATGGAACGTTTTCGCACCACGTTTACTCTTATTGATAACTCGCATCCCCAGAGACCCGAATGAGTCCATCCGCCATCGAGTACAGGAATTGGATCTGTGTCCATCTACTTTATGGAAGATTTTGCGGAAGGATCTTGGTTTGCGTGCTTACAAAATCCAACACGTGCAAGATTTGAAGCCAAACGATCATCAAGTAAGGCGTAGATTCGTCGAATGGGCCCAAAACGAGATTACCGTTGTTCCCGATTTTCATAAGCGAATTTTGTTTAGCGATTAAGCGCACTTGTGGTTGAATGGCTACGGCAACAAACAAAACTGCCGCATTTGGAGTGAAGGTAATCCTTAAGTGTATGTGGAAACACCGTTACATCCAGAAAAACTGACTGTTTGGTGCGCTTTATGGGCTGGTGGAATCATTGGTCCGTACTTTTTCAAAAACGATGGTGGCCAGAACGTTACAGTCAATGGTGATCGGTATAGAGCCAGGATTACTAACTTTTTCATTCCTGAATTGAATAACCATGATGTCCAGGAGATGTGGTTTCAACAAGACGGCGCAACATGTCACACAGCTCGTGCCACAATAGATTTATTGAAAGACACGTTTGGTGACCGCCTAATTTTACGTTTTGGACCTGTGAATTGGCCTCCAAGATCTTGTGATTTAACACCGCTAGACTACTTTCTGTGGGGCTATGTAAAGTCATTTGTCTATGCGGTAAAGCCACAAACGCTTGACCATTTGGAAGACAACATTCGCCGTATTATTGCCGATATACGGCCACAAATGTTGGAAAAAGTCATCGAAAATTGGACGTTCAGATTGGACTACATCCGCGCCAGCCGTGGCGGTCATATGCCAGAAATCATATTTAAAATGTAATGCCACAAGATTCTCTTTCGGATAAATAAAATTCATGCCAATCGAATAATCCATCGTTGTTTTATTGCAACTTAAAGTTCTATACCTCTGTAAAAAACACCCTTTAGTAAACAATTCAACTGAATTACCTTGACTAGCCTAGATTACATACAGAATTGGTCATTACAACCCTTTAGTCAGAATTACTACCTAGTTCCTCACACCTTTTATGTTGTGTGTGTTATTTATTTTTTACATAAGTGACGGGGCCTAAAGTTTAAAGTCGACTCCGAACGACAGATTTTTGAGAAACTTTTCATGGCAAATTTTATTTAGTCTCAGAGTTTTTGCCAGAAATCTGCTGAGAAATATTTTTTCATACTTCGTTCAGTTTGAGATGCCTGACCTGGGGTTTGAACCGAGACCTTACATCTAATAAGCCAACACACTACCTACTAGACCACGGCGGCACTCGAAAATGTGCACAAAAATTGGTCTGATCGAATGAGGTACTATGAGGCCAGCCGCGGTAGCCATATGAATGAAATAATATTCCATTTCAAACCGAAACATTTCTTCTCCACAACAAAAAATAAATTGGCAAAGTTTTAAACCGTTTTTGTTTTATTGCATTTTTAAATTTAAAATGAGGATTATTTTTCTAAATAATTACTGTAATCACTGTCTTATCATGGGTATATGATTATGATTCCGAAATAAGGCAGAATTGAAGAGCAATAATATGTTACTATGTAGTACTAAAAGCTCTTATATTAAGGAGTTTGTGCCGTTTGCAACAAAAAGAAGTATTTCGAATCTGGAAGACATTTGCTTTAAGGATTTTTTGAAAAATATTTGAAAATTTAATTTATGGCTTCTATAGAACGGCAATGTATCTATTTACCTTTCGTTGATTCAAATTTGTCATGTTTTACCATATACTTAATTCAAGCCATTGAAACAAAATTTATTTAGTTTCTCATTGTCTGATTGTTTAACAATAAAATGTAATAAATTTTGCTTTTCAAACAAAATTTTTTTTTACAATTTGATAACGTAATACGGTTGTTGTCATGACATCATGTTTACGTCTATGATTGCTAGTAAAACATTTAATTTATGCAGGAAATTTACCCTAACAATGGCTTTTTTCTCTAAAAGTGTTGAATAAACACGAACAATTTATGGAATGGACAAATACAGTTAAAAATTTACATTAGCACTTACAAACAAATACAAACAATTTGTAATTAGAATTGTTGAATTTAGCTTCAGGATTTTTCTAAAAAAAATATATACAAAGAGGAAAAAAAAGTTATTTAAAGTTTTAGAACAGATTTATTGCAAAATTTACTTATATACTGGTAGATTAGAAACATAAGGTAGCCAGCGAGAAAAAAGTCTACACACATCATGGTTAGGTTAGGTTAGTGTGGTAGCTTTAATACCAAAAGCTCCCTTTAGCACGCATAGCGGTCCGTTGTGACGCCACAGATGAACGCAGTTTCTGTACTGACCTAGTTTCTCTGAACCAAGGAGGGAGAAGTTGGTCAGTGCAAGGGCTGCACATTTAAAGCACGACTACCCCACGCTGGAAAACTAGCCCGGAAGCTTGATAAACGAGGCTACATCCTTGACTTTATGGATGATAGATCCGTCAAATGACAAGGTTTGGAGAGCCAAATAACCTATATCTGCACTTCGCAAGAGATGGGCATTGACAAAGAATGTGGATAACAGTCTCCTCTTCCTTATCGGATCTGCATCCACGGCGGAGGTCGTAAAATTTACTTAAATACTAGTAGATTAGATGAACAATGTAGCCAGCGAGAAAAAAGTGAACGCACGACATGGTAGCCAATAGTTTTTCTAAATTGGTTTATTTAAATGAATGAATCTCTTGAGTATTTGAATTTTAAAAATTAAATAATTAAATACAGAGCATTGACAAACAAAATGAAATATATAATTGGTACGATAACTAAACCGACATACTACTTTTTATATCCGAGTCCTAGAACTCCAATGTTGACATCGTTTTCGTAATTCATTTGTTAGTATTTTCAAGTAAAATTTTGTTGAAAGAAAATACAGTAAAAAAGGCATCCCTTACAAGCAATACGATTGTTTACCGGTATGAAATGAGCGTATTTTTATGAAATTGAATTTTAATTTTAAATGGGAAAGCAAAAATATTTAACCAAAATATTGGCCATTCCAGGCTACAAATTTTATTCATCTTTCAGGCAATCTGTAGATTACACGCCAAAAAACTATTCGTTCTTTGGAGCAAACCTACTAGTTCACCAATTTTCGATTTCCTAGTAAGAATCGAAGTGCTGCTCAGCCAATGCTTGTCTCATCAATGAAAACAAATCAAGAAAGCAAGTGGAGCCAAGACTGGTATCGTGTCTTGTGGCCCATTCTGGTTGTTTGACGATCAATGTGTGGTTCAAATTTATCATTTGTTGTCGGTAGTAACCTGTATTAACAGTACCACTAAGTTTAGAAGCTCGTGGTACAGCATACTTTCCTGGTCCCATCAGGACCAGCATTGTCTTCCTACAGAATCGATTTAGTTTTGCAGCCGAGTTGATAGTTGTCACTTGATGTCGGTAGCCGGCTGTAATGGTTATCCAGGATTTTTTCCACATATAATTTTGAAAATAAATCCTGTTTTCATCGGCAGTTACAATTCGATGCAATACTGATTTTCTATCGTGGCATTGAAGAAACATTTTGCAAGTGGCTTTTAGCTTTTGAATCTATCTGTCATTTAATTCACGTGGCACCAAGACTTCTGGGTCTTTCCCATAGCTTTGAAACAGTTAGAAATTAAATGTCAACATTTAACGTTTCAGCCATATATTTCTGACTCAAAGTGTCATCTTTATCTAATATTGTTTGCAATTCGGTGCCTTCTAACTTTTTGGTTGTCAGCCAATGTCAGAAATGAAGAAATTTCTCACATCAATATAGTTATCTCTGAACCGTCGAAAGCACCTTTTGCTTTGCGCCTTGAATTCTACCCTGAAATTTGTAAAGATTCTTTAGTTATTATGATATCCAAAACTGCTTATATTCTTATGCCTGAACTCTTAAAATATTGTACTCAATTAACTGAATATTGACTCAATAAAAGTGCATATATGAACATAGTATTAGCCTAAAATTTGTTTAATTAAACGAAAATTTGTGTTCAATAAGTAGGCTTAGGTAATTACAGCATATTTCTTGAGGACCAATGATGTGCACTTCAAAGTGAAAACAACCGCTAAATCAACAAAAACAACATTTAGTGGTGATTCATACACTAAATATAAAAAGTCAACGTACACATGTTTACACATTGTTTGTCCTTTGAAATTTTCTCCCATTGTGAAGCAGGATGGTAATGCTGTGATGGTTTAGGGATGTATTGCCACAGGCGAAGTACGTATGCTTCGATATATTGAAACAATGATGGAGAAGGGGAAAAGTGCCATAAAATTGGATCTCATGGTTAATTTAACTTTCAGCACTTTATATATACCCGATCATAAACATGACGTTGATATGGTGAAACAGTGGCTTCTATATAATGTCCTTAAACAACCGAGAATCTGTATATTTATTAGTAAAAAAATTAGAAAACGAATGATGAATAATGGCTTCCAATGGCTCAAAAGTTTCAATTTATCAGTATATTCCATTAACTTATTATTTCCCCATAAAATGAAATCTAGAAACGTTTAATCGCACGAACGCGAGAGCTAGTGAGTGAAAAGAATTTTTTTACAATTTTACGCGTTTATAAGCGGGGAGTGATTAAAAGCAGGATGCATATACTGAAACAGTTTCAATATATTCTGAAGCAAAAATCAAGATTGCGTAAGTATCAGTGCTACTAAGCGGGAAATTTTTATTATGGGGATACTTATCTTAGGCAAATACTGTATTTGATTAAAAAATCCGTTTTTAGCATTTTTATTTAAGAGTTACTAAGCTAAGTTGATGTACAAAAACAAAAACAATGGACTTGTTTACATGATCAACAAATAATCTAAAATATAGCAACAACATCAATATAAAAAAGGGATAAACAAGTAAACAAACGGGCAACAATAACACTGCAAGGACAAACGTTAACAAAATACACAAACAACAATAACGTAAACAACATGCTTACATTTATAAAGATTTCGCTAAGGCGAAGTCGTTCTCCTTCAAGAGCATTCATCAGACTGTTTACCCTGCGATCTTAAAGGTAATACAAAGCAGGCAACGGAATCAGAAAGAATTCAGTCAGTCTTGTGTGAAGATGCGTTGCGTGCTAAGAAAACAATTCCGGTTTGAAGATTTCAGTTATAAAAATCTATTTAACAATTGCTAGTGTTTACGGAAAAGAGTGAAAAAAATAATTGCACACAGTATTGTGCGAACAATAAAGAATTTATCTAAAACTAAACACAAAATTTTTTTATTTGCAATCTACGAACACATATTTTGAATGTTTTTAAAAAGGTAAAAACGTAACAATATATAATTTTTAAGTCTAAATCTAACAAATTTAATAAATTTCAAATACGTGCATATAAATCTACTTTAAACCTGAAATATCATTTTTTTATTTATTTTTTTATTTGACAGAAGAAAAGTCTGTCAAGCAATAAATTTGCGTTCATAAAACTAATTTTCAATCATCATTTTTTACAAAGAAGACTTAATGAAAAACAATAACAAAATATGAAACGCCAACTGCCATGACTATTCGACTTACAGGAAATTCCGTCTATTTATGTTCAGATCAAGCATACTGATTTTCTATGAAAAATCCTGTACTTGATTCGGAAAGTCCTGTGCTTAATGACTTCGTATTAATGGCAATTAGCTTTCCTGAAGAGTGCAATGATTCTAGTACATATAGAATGAACAGTGGCTCACTTCATAAGCATTTCATTAACAGTGTTCTGTTATCACAGCATTGGCTGAATTTTTAATGTCATTTTTGTTGTCAAAATTTATGCTGGTTTAATCGAATTTTGAACTGATTTCTAAAGCCCAAAACCTCAAGTGATTCTGACTCTAAGTATTTGAACTGAAGTCAGCGTGATCTGCAAGTGCCCGTATTCCAAATCCCAGCTTTGAGGTCTCAAACCAAATGAAATATGAAAAACTATTTTATTTGTTGACTTCCTCTCGGTAGTCATCTGGCAAAAACTCTGACAGTAAATAAAACGCGTTGCGTGTGAGGAGAACAGACGTGGTTTGAAGATCTCTGTTGTAAAGATCTGTGTTGTAAACAAAGAAGAATAGCGAACAGGCAATTATTGTTGTATTTATCAAGTTGTAAATAGTGGCACAAAATAATAGTCCGAGCAATAAAGATTTTAATTGAACTTAAACAACAATTTATTTTTATTTGGTTTGCAATCAACGAACTCATATTTTAAACGTTTTTAAAAAGGTAAAAACGTAACACTATTATTAATTAGTTATCCTAACAAATAAAAAATGTCGGTGATATCTCACAAATACTCTGTTTTATTTACATTTAAAGATAGGAAGCACTTAAAATTTGACCCTATAAAGGTCACTTATTTGCATTCATCCTGCAAGAAAAATTCAAATCGCTCGGAAACTGAGCTGAACTTCCGTCCACATGAGCCATGCCCAATGTGACACTAGTTGTGTAGCACTGTCCTGTAGAAATCACATTTCATCCAATTCATGCCAAAGAAAGTTTATATTTATAAACTTATAGTGCTCGCCGTTGATAGTGATAACCTGCTCAAAATCTGTACAAAATAGATAGTTTTACAGGATGTATTGGGCGCTGTTGGTTCTCGTGTTTGTTCACAGATATCCAGAAAGGGACCTCATAGCTGAAATTGATTTTTCAATGAAAATAAGTTGCCAACTGTTCCTGATTTCATTCAGCGAATACCGTTACCAACTGTTAGATTTCAAATTCCACTGCCAAGATACATACATATATACGATGTTGATTGACACACTGCATTTCAATTGTAGTGTCAACTTTCAAATATTATTCTGATGTACTTCAACCATTTGCATCTTACAGACGAGCAATTTCAAATAGAGGTGATACATGTACATATAGTAACATACATGAGCCTTTCCGTAGTAATTGAACGTGTGACTGACGTTAGTGGTTAATTTAAATTTACGAGTGCGGTGAATCCATGTATGTGTTGATGTAAATGTAAATTGAATACAAACAAACCACTTAACCGTTACAACAGGTAATTGTTACTGACGAACAAAAGGAATTTCACGTAAGGGTGATTGAAATGTGTACGACGTGTACATTCAATTTAGCGTATAGTATTTTCAGGTATTTCAAAATATCTCGTGGTATACTTTAAAATCGTTTTATTACACAAATGATACGTAAATGTTACCTAAATCGTTATAATTAAAGAAGTTTTTATTAGAAATCAGTTAATGGATTTAATTGCTAAAAAATTCTATTATACAAGGTATAAATTCGACATCAGTAGAGTGTGTGCTAACCTCTTGCCTTAGGTATGTATCTCAACTAAAAAAAAAATCATTCAAAAAGAATTTAAGAAAAATTATTAAAGAATGAAACGAATTATTTATTTAATTAGTACAAGAACTAACAATTACAAATGTGTTAACCAAAGCAAAAGTCCATTGGTATGTGTTTTAAGAAATATACCACAGAACGAAATGACGATAGTAACACGCAAAAAAAAGGATTTTTAGTGAAATAATGAATTTCTGTCGATTTTTTTTAAGTCAATGCAAATAAAAGTGGCCGTAGAGTTCATAGTCTAATAGGTAGAGTGTTGGTTTATTAGCCGTGAGGCCTTGACTTGACTTGAAATTTTAGTTACCGCCACTCATGGTTAAAATTAACATACACAATATAAGTGGTGTGAGAAGTTAGTACGTAATCCTTACTGAAGAGTTGGAATGGCCAATTATGTGATGTTAATGTGCGTAAATAAAAGTCGCAATATTAATACAACAAAAATCCTAACGAATGAGGAAGCAATGTATTAGATTACATTATTATTATACAAAAGGATAACTGTACCTATTACTTACAAAGTGCTGAAGACGTACAAGTCGTAATTCAAGGCTTGATCTCTGTCTTCATTTTTAGAATGTGAAAGCTAATATAATATACCAGGAGCTTTCTGATACATACCCGTTAATTTCATTCTATCCATGTTATAACTCTCCCATCGATACAAGGATTCCTGTTAAAGTATTCAAGATGCTGATGCCACACCATTAACGTTGATGTTCCTTATGCAGACTGTAGTACACTTTGTCTATTTTGTGCTCCAATATATGCATCTAATACCCACGTAGAAGTATTAACTTTAAGACGTGCATCAGTAATTTTTTGTTGAGATGTATTGACCATTCTTGGCTGTATTATATATTTATCACAAGTGACTCAGCATAGCATTCTCACATGAGTAATGCCATATTGTTCTGACTATGATTTGTTACGAAGCATTGCCATATTTAATTTACTAAACATGTCGTCGCCGTAGCCTAGTAAGTAGTGTGTTGGATTATTAGACGTAAAGCCAGGGTTCGAGCCCCAGGCGAGACATCATAACAAAATACAAAAAGCATTTCTTCGGCGACTTCCTCTCAGCACATTTCTGGCAAAAACTTTTAGAGTAAATAAAATTGCCGTGAAAAGTTTCTCAAAAATCTGTCGTTCGTAGTCGGCTTTAAACTGTAGGTCTCGCCACTCATGTATAAAATTAATACACACTAGATCGTAATCCTGACTGAAGGGTTGTAATGACCAATTATGGTATGTGTATGTATCTTAAACATTTACGGCGTGATGACTGCTGGATGTGACAGTCAGGAAACATTTCCATTCTAAAAATTTTATCATATATATACATATAATCCTCATTTTATAACACAATATTTATATATTAACAGATTTACGTGTAGTACGTTGAAAAGGCCTACAACCGCGCATTCCAGGATTCCCAACTTGTTAGTTCAAGCGGATAATCAACTTATTGCCTTCCAGATGACATGCAATTCCAGATGTTATAAACTTGAAGGGATAAAAATATATCCAAAATTGTCTTAACACTTCGTAGCTTTCATAATCTCTCACTGTCAGTCTTTGGAGGTTTGCTAAAAAATTTTTGATCGGTTTTTCTTCAATTAACTTCTATCCAAAATTAATATTAAAAAAATAACAATTCGTTTGATATGAATAGTTGACTGAAAAACGTGGCTTAACAAAATATTGCGCTTATTTTCCTGTCAGCCGCACGGATTCAATGTGATTGTATACGTTTCGATTATCGATTCAAATAGTCTTAAATTCATAGGGAAGTTGTATAATATAAAGATCAGCTTCCATATTGCGTAGTGTGGGTACCATCATAAGGAATGATTCCTTGCTGGATCAACATTTAACGAAACATATTTTATAGATTCTTTTGATTCCATTCGCTCATGAAAACAAGTTTAACTCAAAAAGAACTATGGGAAGTGACTCGAGCGGCATTATAATACGCGCCATACAATATTCAAGATGTCAGAGATTTCTTCAAAGTCTTCCTGGAAGTTTACAACTGGTTATTAATGTGAAGCAGTGCCTTCATAAAATATTAAAAATAATTAAAACCAAATTATGATTTTGTCCACCTCTAATGGGAGTGATAACTATGTCTCCAAGGAACTTTATGCTTTTATAATTTAAAGTGTTATTTATTCTTAAATTCTTTTATTGTACTCCAATCTATACGTCGCTTAATATACCCTGCAGAATATTTAGCTGCCCCTTAATAAATTTTTAAAAATATTAATTTTGTTTGTTACTGAAAAAAATTCGTAGAAGTGGGTATGCTAATAATAACAAAATTTTTAAATTGTAGCCCTCAGTGAAGTTCAATAACTAGTGTTATATTAATTTAATTAATGATTTGTTTATTATACTTATGAAATTGATTGTGTTACAAAAATTATACAAAATTTATGGACAATGTATTAATATTTCGAACAGCATATAAAAAACGAAAAAATTTTTAAACTCCTAATTTATAAAAAAATCTAATGAAAAGTGAAAAGAATGAATACAGCACTTAAAAAGCGCAAAACTTTTTGCAAAGGATACACTTTAAATAGAGAAGGATTCTTAAAGAAATTGTTTATTTAATCTGTTTTAGTTGGAATAATCGCATTTTCGAAGAAATTTGCTTGGGCTAATGAACTTTAGTACCCTTCCTCCATTTTTTCGGTTACCGCAGTTATGACTGGACTACGTTCATGTCTTCTGTTTTCATTTTGGAAGAAATGTAAAGACACATTAAATACAACTTAAATATGCTTTAAAATGCTAACTTTTATAAAATTTACATAAAAACATAAAATGCTTAAAATAATTAAAATCACAACAAAAAGCAAAAGGAATTGGTCAGAGATTGAAAAGAATTTATTCTTCGACTTACCATGAAATTCCATATTTTCCATAGTAATTTCATGCTGCAATTTTAGTTAACTGGGTATCCACCAGTAGTACAGGATGCGCTGATCATGGACACAAAGGATTCTTCGCCTCAAGTGCTTGCCTTTGGGCAACCTAGTAATTATGATAATAATAGGATTTCATATATAAAAGAGGAGTTCCAAATCCTGTGAAAGGCCTGAACCCTGTAACACTTACTAGCTCTGTTGGTCCATTGTGGAGTCTAGCATTTGTATTCACATTTAGTGAACGGTGCGCGAATATCACTGTTATTGTAGGACAGTTAACTTTGTTCCACTTCAACTAAAGCCTTATTTGGCATACTCCTTATTTGTCATATAGCAACAACATCAGTGTATAAAAAAGGGGATAAATGAAGTAAACAAACAAGCCACAAAAACACTGCAAGAACAAACGTAAACAAAATACACAAACAACAATAATGAAAACAACTTGTTTACGTATATATATTTATGTATAGATATTTCGCGAAGGCAGTCATTCTCCCTCGAGAGTATGCATCAGACAATTTACCCAGCGATATAAAAGGCAAACCAAAGCGAGCAACATGATCAGAAAGAATTCAGTCAGTCTGCAGATATGTTGCGTGTAAAGAGAATAATTGCGGTTTGAAGATCTCTATTGAACAATTATTGAACAAAGTTTATTGTGAACGCAGAAGAGTGTAGAGAAGAATAACAATTAAAATAAATTGTTGTTGTTTAAAATTAATTGTGCGAACAATAAAGAATTGATTTAAAACTAAACACAATTTTATTTTAATTTTATTTGCAATCTTCGAACTCATATTTTTAAAGTTTTTTAAAAGGGTAAAAACGTAACACTTTATGTATTAAGGAATTTATTTCAAATGGAGGGCTTAGAATGCCGCAAACTGGACAGTTCATTTATCCGGACAGCGAGGTAGTTTGGGTCACCATCGTTCACGAATGTCAGGGATTTCTCAGCTAAATTTTGTGCGATTCTACGAACTCTTAAATGGATATCCTGGAATTGAAGGAAATAGAGTTGATGGACTGAATAGGCTACTGCGCTCACATTTCAATAACCTGTTGAATTATAAGAAGGTGCATTGGGCAAGTGCAATACTGCTTAAATCTTATGGACGAATCTGAATAAGAAAATAATTAAACATCTTTATTCTAATGAATTATATGACCATTTTTGGCACTATTGAGGTTCTCGCTGGTCACTGCGCCATTGGACAGTATTCAAACATGTATTGTTTGCTACTAAATTAAGATTTGAGAGCGCTGTTAATCCTAGAATATTATAAAACGAATAATATGATATCAGTAGTGATTCACCACCAAGTGGCCTAAGAACATCTCGTAATTATTATGGGAATTGTGCGATAGTAAGTTTTTTATACATCATATTCTTGCTTAATAACTCCAACTGGCTATCATTTTCATCTTACATAGTCAATGCAGTGGAAAAAACAACTGACGATATTTAGCATTTAAGTTAGTACAGTCATACGTACATATATATTGGTCATTACAACCCTTCAGTCAGGATTACCACATAGCTTCTCACACCACGTACCACTTATTTCATATTTCATTTTGTAGAAGATATCGGGCCTGGAGTTTGAGCCGTGACCTTACACCGAATAAGCAAACGCAATACCTGCTAGGCTACTGGTACTTCGGTTAGTATCGTTACCGATTTAAAAACCTATTCTTAACTGCTTTCATTGCAATGTTTCTGATTTTGGTTTGCTTAGAAAAATTTGGTGTGTGAAACAGACGCCTTTTTTACTTTTCGATAGATATTTATGCTCTAAGAATGATTCCTTTTAAATGAAACCTTCGTTGTTATGTTAAACAGAGGTTTCTAATCTATGATGTATAATTATTCGAGCCAAATTACTAACAGAAACTTAGTTCTAAAACTTGCTGATGAACATATTTTGATTAGAAATCTGTCTTAAAGATTTCTTTAAGAATTGTTACTATCGAAATAAAACAGTTTTTTCTTTTAAATACTATATAAAAGCAATGAACTATTTGACATAAGATTGGATAAATTCAGGCCTTAATAAAACGCATTGTTAATAGCGCCATTTAGCTAACAACCATTTCTTATTATCTGTTATCTTAGGATCTTTATTTTGTTCTATGCCATGATAACCCAAATAAACACGTATTAAAAACAAGTCTTGACTGACTTGACTCCTATTAAATTTACTATAAGGCAGAAAGGATATTAAATGAAAAACATTTTAAAACTCTATGGCCAAGCATGATAACAAGGAAAAGCTATTAAAATTTCAGCAAAATAATTTCAAAAATTCGCCTGGCAAAAATGTATAAAAATCACGAGCAGATTACTGCTTGGTTTTGTTACAATTTTGCTTGTTTTTGTTATTTCTTGTTTTGTTATTTTGTTATAATTACCAATTTTGCCTAAATGGTCATAACCAGTCACTTATTATGAGCGAGTGGTCACAACAACAAAATCAAGTAATAATCTTACCAAAGCAAAGGAGCTCCGAAGAACGTTGACCATCAACAAAAATTGAAAAATTTATTCGCGCAATTTTATTATTTTAATATTACAAAGATAACTGGCAATGTGAAAAAAGACAAAAGAAAAAATAATAAGACAAATAAAATAAAAACACCATCTTTTATTCTTAGTATTGGTTATTGCTTAGCATTGGTGCCCTGGCCAATAAACCTGTGGTACTTTTGAAAAACATCAATTATCGACTTTCTCGTAGAAATTGAAATGCTACTCAACCTATGCGTATCCAATCAATGAAAACCAATAGTATTCAGAAGAAGCCACGTTTTTTGAATACGGCGAATAGAGTAAAATCTCCCGGCCTAATGCTTTGATTATATCTTTAATCGACTTTGCTTTGTTTGCACATGCATTGTCATGTTACAAAATTATCTTGTGGCCCATTCTGATCGTTTTTTGTTGCATAGTTCGAACTGTATTACGGTTTCACCAGGTTTTAGCATCTTGCTCTACACGATACTTTTCTGGTCCCACCAGACACACTGCATTGTCATTCTGTGATTCGATCTGGTTTTGCAACCGAAGCTGGTGGTTTTACCGGATTAACCCTTGATTTTTCCTTTCAGGATTCAGAAAATTAATCCATTTTTTATCGACAGAATTAGATGCAACGCTGATTAGTAAGTAGTTCTTTGATTTTCCATCTCTCTGTTATTTAATTTATGTGGCAACCATTTTTCAGACTTTTGGGTCTTTCACATAGCTTCAGAAATGAGGTCAGAAATTGTTTATCGTGCAACATAAAACATTTCAGTCTTTTGTTTGCGGCTACAAACTTGTTCGGTGGTTTTCAGCGTTTTCTATTTCTTATTTTAAAATCGTTATTTCTGAAACGTCGAAACCATCTTCTGCATGTTGCTTCCGGTATGGTATATGTATGTCTCGACAAGACATCAAACTCAATCGTATTGTTGTTAACGTGAAGATGTGATTTGCCTACCAAAGAGCATTAGGGGATCCTCATGCTTAACACTCTTGCACAAAGTTCCGGTATGACGAGAGAGTATTTAGGATCTTTTGAACGAACGTTTACTAGGCGCTAAACTTTCAACAGAAGTCAAAACTTGCTCATGAATGTGTGGTGGCAAATGTCAATAGAAAACACTGAACAAAACTGGTGCACTCAATGTCAAATGTGCTGAATGGAGTGTTTGACCTTAAGGGATATCCTACTACATACTGGATATAACAATTCAATATATTGGGTCTTTGAATTTTAAATTTACTTTGAGTTCTTCTTGAGGTAACCTACACATTTGCTGTACTAAACTATGATGTCAACAGAAACTTTCCTTATTTATCTTATGGTTTATAAAAGGCATTAAATTTTTTTTGTTTAATTATATAAGAGAAATAAATAAACAAAACAAATATAAAAAACATCTATTATTTTTTACATGTAATGGCTTAAAATTCAAGAAATGGGTAAAATATGTTGGGAAAGCTAGACTTCTGCTGTCCACGGTATATTAGTCGAAATACGTGCGTATTATTATTAATATTACGCATACGCTAAAATTATTTTTTAATCACACAACCCTGTAAATTTGAACTTTTTTGTGCAAATAAGATGAATGTGTTTCCGAATGCATTTTGCGCGCTGAACTCGAATCTGGGTCAAAAACTTTCCATTACGTTAGATTTTTGGAGAAACCACTAAAAATAGCGTTTTTGGCCGTTTTTTGAAAAATTTTAGAGCTAAACACTGACGTGTTAGAACCATCGCTATTGTCAGAAATTGACAATTTTTCTTTGCTCTTTAAAATTATTTATTATTATTAATATTACGCATACGCTAAAATTATTTTTTAATCACACAGCCCTGTAAATTTGAACTTTTTTGTGCAAATAAGATGAATGTGTTTCCGAATGCATTTTGCGCGCTGAACTCGAGTCTGGGTTCAAAAACTTTCCATCACGTGAGATTTTTGGAGAAACCCCCTAAAAATAGCGTTTTTGGCCGTTTTTTTAAAAATTGTAGAGCTAAACACTGACGTGTTAGAACCATCGCTATTGTCAGAAATTGAGAATTGATCTTTGCTCTTTAAAATGAGCCCAAAGCCAAATTGTTTGCATGCACCCTTAAAGTAGGGGGTGGGTTTATGTCAAGGGGTGCAAGAGAAAAAGAAACACATTAGGGAGGTCCTTGAAAATTAATCAGATTTACTTGAAAATTGTTACTCAGGGGTTTTTGGGGTCGCTAATTACAGATCTTCATTTAGATTTAAAAAATTCAAAATGACGGGTCCAATATGGCGGTCAAGTAAATCTGATTAATTTAAATTATTTTTATAAACCTCGACCGCCATATTGGATCCGTCATTTTGAATTTTTAAATCTGAATAAAGACGAATACAACAATAATTGCTTGCTTCCAACGCAGATCTTTTTGACGGTGATCTTCAAAACACGACTAATTTCTGACACGCAATGCGTTTTCACACAAAACTGACTGAATTCTTACTGCAAGTTGCCTGCTTTGTCTTGCCTTTTTATATGCGCCCGTAATCAGTCTGATGTTCTCTATCGCTACTATGCTCTATCGCTACTACATTGTTGTTTGTGCAGTTTGCTTACGTCGTTTGTTGTTGGGTTGTTGTTGTTGTTACCGATTTTGTTGGTTTATTTATAACAAGTTCGTTGTATTTGTTGGTGTAGCTTTTGTTTATCGTTCTTAATATTAAATGATGGTACACCATTTCCACTTTCGTAATAATATTAATAAACATGTTATTATTAAAATTAAAATAACAATACGAATTACTTTAATATTAATACCATGAATATTATACATTTTTCAATGCGATTTTATTAATTATATATTAAATTAAATATTTATAAAATTTTTTCATGTCTGATAAAAGTAGACTAAGAGAAAAAGAAAAGAGATAGAAAAGTGCAGTTTTTCTTATATAATCTTTAGAAATGAAAACACTTGTTTCACTTCTTTCATTACTTGAAGAATTTGCAAAATTTGCTTGAATATTGTTCTTACTCCATCCAATATTGTTGACTCGCAATATTATCGACTATTGTGGTCATATGCATTTCAAAAAGGGTGCTGCAGTCCTCAATGCCATAGAAGTTGTACAAAAAACTATGAAAGCTAAATTTATTCTTGGTACTGTTTATTTAAAGTTAAGACTAGAAAACATGTTCTTAAGTGGATATGAAATTAAAAATTCAATAAATAAATAATGAGAAAAAACGTCCTAATAATGTCATTAATACTTACTTAATTGGTCATTACAAACCCTTAAGTCATAGTTGCGAACTAGCTTCCCATGCCGTGTGTGTTAATTCTATTCATGAGAGACAGGACTTATAGCTTAACATGGATTCAATACGACAGATTTTTTTAAAGTCATTGTTATCAGTTCTGTACCATATAGTGAAACACGCCCATTTTATTACACCCTAGGGACTTGCCATTTTTGTCAGAAAAATAGGCTTGAAGGAGACATTATAGGGATTATTTATTTATTTATTTATTTATTTATTTATTTATTTGTTATTAGTCATAGCACAACAAGATAATAATTTTATAAATGAAAGTGCTATGGGACTACATCAAAGAAACAAAATAATAACAAATCATTGATTATATATGTAATGAAATGTTTGAAATAATGTAAAAATAAAAATGAATAAGAACGTGTTAAAATCACGGGAAATAGCAATCGATACAAAAAAGGATAAAAAAAATGAATATATGTAAAAAATAAATTAGGAAAACTACAAAGAACAATATATACAAATATAAAGAAATATACAAACAAAGTAAAAATATATTCATATACTAAGAGACAATGAAATTTAAAGATATATTAATTAAAAAAATTAAAAATTAAAAACAATCATTAATAGAAATAGAGAGAAAAAAATACCCAAAAAAAATATAAGATATTCTAAAAACTACTTGAACAGATTGTATAACTCCTTTTTGAACTTAACTGCATTGCCTATATTCTGAATATAATGAGGTAAAGTATTCCAAAGACTGATAGTGTATATAAAAAACTGGCGTTGTGACAAAAGAGTCCTATGTCTGTGTTGGATAATCTTCATACCGCGGTTGTATCTAGCAAATGTAATCCTACTAAATAAGTATATTGGCTGTTTTAGAGTAATAATCTTATGAAGGAGAATAAGGCATTTTATATTTAATAGATTATCAAAATTAACTCCGAATATCTGGTATGAAAATTGTGATATATGGTCTCGACGTCCCCTAATAAAAACATATCTGGCTATATTATTATAAGCCAGGTTGAGTTTCCGCTTATCACCAGTATCACAGTTCGCAAAAATTTCAGATCCGTATAAAAGGACAGGAATTAAATACGTTTTAGCCAGTTGCATACGTATGGCAAAGGGAGTCGAATTTATAACAGCCAACAAGATCCTAAGCATACCATAAACTTTACCAACGATGACGTTAATGTGGTTAGACCACGTTAGCCGACCATTAAAGATAACACCCAGATTGGATGCTGATTCAACACAGTCAATTTTTTTCCACCTGATAATAATATCCGGCACAACAAATGCTCTCTTAGTCCTGGAGAGCAATAAACATTTAGATTTAGAGGGATTTATACAAAGTCCATTGGCCCTAGCCCAGTTGTCAATTTTTCGTAAATCACAGTTGATGGTGTATATACAGAGTTGGATATCCTCTATACGCGTGCTTCTATAGAGTTGAACGTCATCAGCGTACATATGTACCCTACAATTATCCAAAACATCAGGCAGGTCGTTAATGTATATACAGAACAAGAGAGGCACTAATATTGATCCCTGAGGAATACTTCTTCCAACGCTTAGCGAATTCGAGATCTTGCCGTTTAGATAAACTCGTTGTGATCTGTTCACAAGATAAGAACGTATGAGATTACAAGCTGAGTTAGAAAAATGATAGAGAGTCTGTAGCTTCTTCAATAATATTTTGTGGTCAACCGTATCAAAAGCCTTGGTGTGATCCAAAAGATTGAAGATACAATTGGTCACATAGTCGCAGTGCTAAGTAACCAGTAACCGATATAAATACTTTAAGCGTCACTCAAATGTATCAGGTTGCTTTAACTATAATTTTCATGATAATTTTCGTACTACAGCGTGGAACTGTGACCTATGAGTTCTACGTGAATTTCAGTCTGCTGACTTCTGAGAACGTTGACAATACCGATTTGTTGTGGTAGAGAATGGTAGAGATTCTTTTTATAATCATTTTTTTACACAATTTTGATACCATCTTCACATATTCAGCAATAACTTTTATTTGTTAAACTTGTGCGGTTTAAATGTATTTCTATAGGCGAGTGTTCCGTAAGCACACATATCATTACTTATGTGTATTCCCCATTAGTAGAAGTACCAATGTTGTCTTTGACCAGCATTGTTGATCCGGTATCGAAATGATGTAGTTGATCGTAAAAATTATGCTAGGTATTCTATCTTTAATCTTTAAGACTCCTAAAAAAATTTGTTTGCTTTTTTGAAACAATCAGTGCAATCCCTCTAAAGTTTGAGCCATCAGACCTCAGAAAATTGGTTGGACCTATATGTGTCCATTTTAATTCTTTCATCGACGTTGTTCACGTGATATGTTACTTATTCCCAGGCAGTATGTCCATTGAGCCTTTTGTAGTTTTCTGATGTTGCACTTTCAATCTAATTTAATTAAAAAACAATTCTTATTACACAAGTCATAAGATCATTTTATTACAATTATTTTATACAAATACAGCACAGTGTAAGTTTTAGCCATTCTAGGCAGACAGAATTAAATATCTTGGAAACAAATTATGCTAGACTTATGAATTTTGGTACAAATTTTTCTAGGCCAATATGTACCATTGTCAAAAAAAAAATGGGCGACATTGGACCACTGCCACGCCCGCCTCTCATACAACTGCAATCGCGTTTGATAACCAAAAAGTAAAGAAGCAGTGAGTACGCATGATAATGTTTAAAATAAATAATAAAGAGGTAGAAGTAACAATTTATTCTTTTTTTAAATTTTTTTTTTATTTTAATTAATTTTGAAATAAGAATATATTTCAGATGTACATATGTACATATAAAATATAAATATAAGAATTAGAACGGTTAAGCCTTTTATTTTCGGGTGTTTTAAGCCATATATCGAAAAGTTCGTGGTATTGTCAATCATTACTTGTTTTTTTTTATGCGGTAAATCTCGGCAGATAATTTTATATGTGCCTTAAAGTAGATACTTCAGACGTACGTATAAAACTAATTTGGTGTTGAACCGTTATGAAGAAAAAATTTATCGATTATAGAATTTTTTTTCTTAACTTAACAAAAAGAGTAATTGTTTAAATGAAGTAGAACGAAAAGATTTTTCCAAGTTGAGCATCAAAACAAAAAAAAACGAAAAATAGTTAAAAAATTCAATTCCAATAAAAAATTACAAGCTTTTAAGAATGAGCAATTTCATGTAAGTGTGTCTGTTGTTTTTAATTCACTCAAAAATATACAAGTTTAAAGTACCGTTATAATGTTATTGTTGACAAATTAGGCAAAGTTTTTGCATTTTCTTATTTTATAACAAGTGCTCTTTCATATTGAATAAAAATATTTACCCAAATTGTAACTCAAAGGAACGAAATTTGTCCAGCTAGATTATCAAAATCTTACACTGTGCACAGTACGTATATATGTATATGTATGTACATATAACGTCACGTTCATAGTACGACCTTTATAGCTTATAACAACATAATTTAACTGCTTTCTGCACCATTTCTACGCCAGAAATAAAATGACTTGACAACCATCTTCGCTCTGTCAAACTTAATTTGTATGGGCAGTCTATGGCACACAGTAATTAAATTTTCAATGTCTTGTGCTTCTACAAACCAAACTAAAATGTGAACAATATTTTCTTGTCATTAACGGAAGTGAACTCAAGCTAATTGCTTTTCTTAAGGATGCCTACTTATAGTGTGTTGTAGGCTGATGGTTTAAAAAAAAAACTAAAAAACAAAGTAAGAAACAAAATATAAGAATTATACGAGACCAATGGGCATTATATACAATAGAACACAGTTAAAATGGTCGCTCATTGTTAAGTTCTGAAATTTGTTTTAATATTGTATCGTTCGCAGATGACAGCAAATGCAATAATATTACTATCTCAAAAAGGTTGGAGAAAACCTGATCAGGAAATTAATCCGAGCACTTGCGTACTACTATCAAATAGAGTGCAGGACTCGTAATGGCATTGGGTGTTCAAATACTTTTGCAAAAAAAAAAAAGCAAAAAGCCAAAATACTTACCATAAACCATACATTGTACAATATTTTGCACAATGAAAATGATCCTAAGCATATATCTGGAGCTCTTAAGGAATGGCGACTGAACAATTGTCCTCGGGTTATCAGAATACAACCTAAATTTCAAGATTTGACCACCATCCAAATAATGAAATAAATGACGATAAATGAGATAAATGGCCCTCTTTTGGAGGAGCGAAGCAAATTAAATTCTCAATATGCAAAAAAGCTGAGACTGACCCAAAGCATAAAATATCATTCACGAAGAATGCTAAGCAGCAACTAAATATTGAAAATATTTTTCTTCTGATTTGTTTAACGTACAAATATTTATTACTTATAACACGTAATTTTTTTGTGCTTAATTGTCTTATACTTATTTATTTAAATGAAGTAATCTAACTGACTGAAGACAAAACTTTTTTTTTTCATTTAAGTTTTAATGCAGGCGGACCAATTTAACTGTGATCCTCTGTAAGCTTGTAAGCTTCTCAATGTAAATTATGTACGCTGCGTGGGCAACGACGTCTGGAATATTGTAGAGGAAAGCCAAGGGCCATCTATTTGTTCGTCGCTTTGTTGAATATTCTGCTAAAAGCTTGTTCATATCGACGCCATGTTGTAATATAAGATCTAGACTGGCTTTATATTTGGACCTTGCACTTCGTATGAATAATGCAAGCAGTATAACCGACATATTTTTTCTTTTTTTGATGTAAGACCACAATGTAATATTGTTACTAAAACCAAATATAGTTGACTCTACTGGTACAAAAACTCGTCTTCTGTTCACTGTACCTAACATTGATAAACTGCTGTCTATCATTAAACTTTTCGCTAAGTTATAAGTTGTAAAGAAATTATCACAAAGAATATTCCGTCTACTTCCACGAAAACGATTACGCACAAGACCTTCACTACCCTCTCGCCTAAGTTTTTTTTTCGTCCGCCGGATGCCACCAATCCAGTAAAAATTTGTCCCTTCATTGGATAGGATGAGAAGGAGTCACATACCCACCATACTTTAATTCCGTACTTGGCGGGTTTCGATGGTATGTATTGGGTAAAACCAGTACCACCACAGAAGGGATACAACTGCTCATCATCTGTCACGTTTGTACCTGCTAGATTATCACTCAGCATTAAAAATAGGTCCGTTATGGCTGCAGCTTTGTCGGTTTTTAGCCCGCTGTTGACAGAGTGCGTAACACCACCCAACAAGTAAGTAAAACCAAATCAACATAGAAATAAGCTTAACAACAAAGGACATACCATATAAAATGTATGAACAAGTATGCTTCTGTTGACGTATGTATATTTTTTTAAGTGTTGATATAAAAGATTAACTAGCCCGCACTATTTTGAGATCCAAATCCGATCGATAATGTAGTAAATAAAATAATTAGAAGAATATGTCCCACAAATTGTGATAAGTTTCGGTTTTTGGTTCAGGCTGTACGGTATGATATATTCGGTATGAAAAAACCTTGTTTACCATGTGCTTAGACGATGTCAAACAGTTTTGAATAACACCGAAGTGTCAATAAAATATTAAGCAATCTAGAACATACATAATTGGTCATTATTGGTCCTTTTGTCAGGACTACGACTTAATTTCACACACCACTTATGTTGTGTATGTTATTTTTATACATTAGTGGCGGGACCACAGTTTAAAGTCGATTCCGAACGACAGATATTTGAGAAAATTTTCATGGCAATTTTATTTAGTCTTAAAGTCGTTGCCAGAAATCTGCTGAGAGGAAGTCGCGGGACAAATATTTTTCAAATTTCGTTTTGTTGGAGATGTTTGACCAGGGCTTTGAACCTCGACCTCCCGTCTAATAAGCCAACACACTACCTACTAGACTACGGAGACTTCTATCTCAATCCATAATATAATAACCAATGTAGAAACAGAACTTAAAAAATGCAAATTGTTGGAATGTAATTATTTTTTTTTTGGCCCACTGTGATATTCTACTTCAATTTTAATTTAATAAAAATTATTTTATAAAATCGCTATGAAATTTGTTTTTTTTTACTTAGCTGAGAGCAAGTGCAGTTACTTATCATTTTACTTACCTTACCTTCGTATTAAATTTATCATATTAAAATCTCTCTATGCTATATTGTGTATCACTAATTGTGGTAGTGGACGAACCTACTTTCTTCGTTTTAGAAATTGATACTGAACAGTAAGAGTAAAATTACTCCTGTTAACGGTGTTGCAACCGTTAAAATAAACCTGAAATATCGCAAAATGTTTTGTGTTAGAGCAGGGCACTTAAGGCAAAAGTCGAATTTAATTTAAATAAACGAAACAGAAATGTGGTTTGCCTGACTGGATGAATACATGGTTCAATAAATTATTGCTTGTTGATTTGGCCAAAATAAAATTTTTCCTCTCTTTTCACTTTCCATTTTTTCGCTTTCTGTTTCGTTTATTTTTCTGGACCAATTATTTAAAATTGCTACACCAGAATATTTTACAATAGAGGCAAATTTTATGTTCAAAAAGCTTCATTTTCTTGTTTTTCTAATTTTTTTATTCGTCTTTCTTTGTTTCCTTTCTTTTTGAATAAACCTTGCCCTAATAAACTGTGCCGTATTTATTAAATATATTCTTGTGAATCTTAAAAAGACATACATACAGTATGTGGAATAAATAAGTTTCCAATAGCATATTTAAAATGTTGGAAACTTTGAGTACTAGAAAACTGTTATATGGGAAATTGTTATTGCATTTTTACAATGTATTTATTCCATTGATCATTTGTGAAAAAATTTAGAATTTTTTCTCTTTAAATAAAATAACGGTAGATTAAATTCTATTTTATAAAGACATGTGACATTGAAATAATAAGTTTCCAGAAGATAATTTTAACTAGCAGTTGCTTATTAATTGTGGGTTATTTAAACTTTTCGCTAAATTTAGTTGTAATTGTTTACATTTAATAACTATTAAGGTAATATATTTTCCAAATGTGTGAAAAACTTTATTTTTCGGATAATTTTTATGGTTTTCTAAACATTGGCAGGAAATATTAAAATTTGGCAAAATAATGGGTAAATTCAAACAATTGACAACTGAAGAACGCAAAGTAATTGTTAATCTATATAAATATGGCCATAACTTACGTTATATTGGGCAAAAATTTGGCAAGTCTCATACAGCAGTCCGTAAAGTCATTGTTGCTTACGAGAATGAACACAGACTTTGCGCTAAAAAGAGACCAGGACGCCCTAAAATAACAAGTGATAGAGTTGACAGAAGAATCCTCGAAATTTCAGAAGCAAATCCCCTAACTTCGGTACCAAAGATTCGTTCTCAGTTGCTTAACGAAGGCAAAGAAGCGCCATCCACATTCACAATCCGTAACAGGCTCAGAGCTAGTGGCAAACACGGTCGAGTTTCTCGAAAAATTCCTTACGTTAGTAAAATCAATATGAAGAAAATAATGCAATTTTACGAAGAGTATGTTTTAAAACCGCGAGAAATTTGGTATACAATTTTATGGACTGATGATAAGACTAAAATATTCCCATGGTATGGTTCACGTTTGGCGATGGTGGTGGCAGGTGATGCTTTATCTTATAAATGCACTTTACCCACTGTAAAGAAAGAGGCCTAATGATTTGGGGCTGTCTCGCCGCTAATGGCACTGGTGAAATAGTAGTACTAGAAGGAAAAGTAAACGCATCGGTTTACTTAAAAATTTTAGAAGAATACGCTATACCGGAGGGAAATCGCTTAATAGGTGAACATTTTGTATTCCAACAAGAAAATGCCCCTATTCATACTGCCAAAAAAGTTGTGGAATACCTCTCGGAGAAAAATATAACTATTTTAAAGTGGCCACCTCAAAGCCCAGACCTCTCTCCAATCCAGAATGCTTGGGCTATGCTAAAAATTCGTATTGCCGAGGAAGCACCACAAAACTTGAGCCAACTAAAGGACAGTATCATTTCGAACTGGAAAAAAATTAGTTCAGAAGAATGTCTAAAGTTAATAGACACTATGCCAGATCGACTTGCTAAAATGTCACTTCGTGGCGGTGGTCACTGCGGTTACTAAATAAAATGGAAACTTATTTTATCTACATTGTTATCCACATTCCCTAAAATAATTTCGTCGGACAATATTAAAATATTTTGTTTGTTAATATTTTTTATATTTTATGTTAAGTGAAATGAATTCTATAATTTGAATAAAAAAAAATATGAAAAAAAAACACAAACACTAATCTAACAAGCGTTTTTATATTAATTGTTTCTTTGGAAACTTATTTTTTCCACATACGTATGTAGTCACCCAAACTACATAACAAAACAATAACCACAATCATTGTGAAATTGTATTCATTTTTATTCACGACTATTGTTGTGTTGTTATAATATGTACCCTTATCAAAAATAAGCATAATTTATTTAACCCATTTACGGTCGCTGTGCCAATTTGGGAGCACTTAGTTATCAAGGCTGTATAAAAAAACTGTTTACTCTAGTTTATTTATTTTTGCATTATTGAATAGTGGAAAGTGCTCTGAATAAATATTAAATGAAACAATTTAACTAAATTTATTGTTATTGTTGTAATAATCTATTAAACTTCATTAACAATACACATGTAGAGGTCGGTCCATGGTAATTAAAGTTATATTTTCTACCTAAAGTTTATAGTCGTTATTTGTATTATAATATTAAATTCAATAAACAGTAAAACATTGAAAAACATTTTTAGTTTCATACAACAAATGTAGAAGATCTTAGAAAACATATAATAATGCTGTTCCAATTTGGGTACAATGGCCACAAGTATACTAAAAACAAATTAAAAAAAATATAACAATAATAAAAATATTAACAAAAAGTTGATATGCAAATACCTCACTTGTTCCAAACTTACAACAAAAGCATGGGCGGAGTTGATGAATTGGACCAATCGATATCTTTATACCGAATTAGCATACATACATAGCAAAAAATGGTGGTGGTGTTTATTTACGTACATGGTGGATATGGCTATATCAAATGCGTGGCGCCTACATGAATTTTGTGAAGAAAATGCTATGGATCAATTACAATTTCGTCGATCCATAGCTAGGTTTTATCTAAAACAGTCGTCCAAAAGACATTCTGCTCGGCCTTCGTCATCAAATATTGAGGGTCTACATCTAGACGGCGCAAATCATGTTCCAGAAAAGCTTTCTAAGCGTTTTGTCATCTGCCACAATAGAAGCCGCTGGAGTTGCAAAAAATGCAAAAAATGCAAAAAAAAAAACACTCTGCGTTGAAAAAAATTGTTTTGCAAAATATATATTTATATAATATATATATATATATTTGTTCTGTCGTTCGCAATCGACTTTAAACTGTAGATCCCGCCACCCATGTATAAAATTAACGTACACAACATAAGTAGTGTGAGAAGCTAGGTCATAATCCTGACTGAGTGGTTGTAATGACCAATTATGTATGTCTGTATGTGCATGTATTTACTTCATAAGATAGATAAATCAACACATGTTTGAACGTTAAAAATATGCATTATATACATTCAAATATACATTTCATAAAAAAATTCTCCTATAGCTAAATATCATGTTCATACATAAAATAATTAAAACGAATTTTGAGAAGCATTTAATTTGTTGTACATGTAATCGAAACGCTATTTAGTATGTAATAATGTGTATTATTCAGTCTTTCGTCATAAATCATATAATTATGTACACGCTGAGAATATCATTAAGAATTACCATCAAATATGAATTACTCACATGAACGAACACACACACTGCCATATATCAGATAATTAATTAAATACTACATAAACACAAAGTAACTTTAAGTTAAAATAAATTTATAAATCATAATATCGAGCCATAACCGCAAAAAAAGCTTAGGCGACATATTTTTCATATATCGTTTTTTGTAATAAGTAAATTCATTACCTCATCTTGCATCATCTATAAAAATTTCAGGGTCACACTGTGCACCGTTATGAATTTATAACAAAAAAAAATTTAACTTAAGTGCACTTTGAAAATTTTGTTTACTTTTTTGTGACAGCGACTTGTCGCTTAAGATAAAATTTTCTTCATAAAAACTTTGAAAAATATATTGTTTTTAAAAATTATAATATAATATATTATTTTAATATTCGTATGTAAATATCTAAAAAATGTATAAATTATGACAGAGGTGAATAAGAAAGTGTTAAAAATTTGTTAAAGTTTTGTGTTAAATAACAATTGTTTCTAGAAATTTAATAAGCGCTCCCTCGTTTCATACAGCGATTCAGATACATCTTCTGATGAAGAAGAAACCTGTGTGGGACAGAGAGAATTTAAAAGGCAACGAAAATTATTATTATTAAGAACAATGAAAATTTCGTTGAACAATTTACGTTATGCTATATTTGAAAAAGATAACCCGAACATAAGTCTAAAATATGGTTATTTTGAAAATTTTGAAATAAAATATTTTGGTATAAATTCGATTTTACGATTTAGACGACACTCTGAAATACTAGCCAAGGGACCTGCAGAATTATATAAAAGTCCTCTACAAAGTACAGAGATTTAAAAACACTCTGCGACAAAAAAATCATACCTGGAAGATTTCACCACGAATTTTTAAATGTACAACATGATCATACCATAGAAGACTTGCTACCTGAAACCGATCAACCGGTATAAAATGTCTGCTTAGGTTAAGTCAGGATTACGACCTAGCTTCTTACACCACTTATGATGTGTGCGTTATTTTTATACATGAGTTTATGAGAATTTATATTTAAGAATTTGTAGTTATAAAAATTTAATTTTCCAAAAAATCAACACCTAACGTTTGATTTTCGGTCATAATTGCTTACTTTTACAAGCAGACCATTTTACCCTTTTTGTATCGAATAAACTCGCCTTCGCTGGAAAATACTAAGCACACAGAAATATTTATTTGATACAAAATTAAACTTTAATAAAATAGCAATGAATTTAGTTTTTGTAATGTATAAGCTCAAAATAAGTACAATTACTTATTTGCAATTTTCTGCTATTACTTACTTTCTCATCAAATATGCAAGTGTTACTCTTTATTATTTTTTACATCGCTGTATACACAAGCTGTATAAAAATTTTTTCTGTAAATAAAGCAATTGTAAATCGTTTTTGAATTGATTTCCTTTAACACATCACTAGAAAATATTTTCATCGGTAAAAAATACTCTTGTTAACAAAATGTACAATTTTAACATTTCAGAGTTATTATTATTCAACACCCATTTTAATGTTTGTGTTTGTTTTTCTTTTGGTTTGTGTTTTCTTTCCCGCCCTTTTGTTGTTTTATGTTATAAAATGTTAAAAAACGTTTAAATTGTAACATCATAATCGTTATAATATAAGCAAGCAAGCATCGGCATAAATGTCACTCATAAACTAAACAGCATTCTCTTGCACACTAACATATACTAACAGACTTACATTCATCCTGACACATACCCCTTTGGCACACACTTGTAATGCTATAACTGTATATGACAATATTTTTCTACATTCCATCCTTACATTTAATACGTATGGCATCTGTGGTATAAGCCATCAGTACATTGTGTATAAATGTGTTGTAATATTGAAGGTTATTTTACACAATAGTTGTGAGAAAGTTAGTATCAGGCTTTTTAAATATGAGATTCTGTTTGATGTAACACATACATTTTTTTGTTTTGATTTTTTTTTGTTTTGTTTTTTTTTTCTCTGTCAATGTTTGTTATTATTTATCCTCCCGACATTGGCAAAATAACTTAAGAGTGATAGAACAGAAAGTTTATTGTGCCATAAAGAAAGGAAAAAATAAATTATATAAAATAGTTTTACTAACGAGTAAAACAATCTTTTACAAAGAGTAAAAAGGGTTGACCTTTAATTACCAGGCTGAAATATCAAAAGGTCTTAGTTTGCCTGTCAATAATAAAAATAGATTTATTAGAAGATTTAAACCTTTGGAATTGTGCGTTTCTTTTTATTTGAGCAAAATTTAAAAATATTTTATTCATAACACTATGCGACAAAATAAAAAAATGCAATACACCCAGCGAATGACATAGTGCAAGCTGTGAGTTTTGTTGAGTAAAACTTAATTTTAAATTTACTTTGAGTTCTTATTGAGGTAACCAACACTTTTGCTGTGAAAACTATTGTGTCAACAGAAACTTTCCTTATTTATCTTATGGTTTGTAAAAAGCATTAAAATTTTATTATTATTATTGTTTTTTTTTTTGATTAATTATGTAAGAGAAATAATATAAAAGAAATATAAAAAACATCGATTATTTTTACATGTTATTTTTACATATTCTAAAATTCTTTGTTAATCATTAGTGTCCAGTACTAAAACCGTTTTATTGGGCTTTACGTACAAATTTATTGATTGCACAAACATTTCTGAACCGATGTCCAAAATTTAAACCTTATTAGAAAGGATAGGGATGGCCCTTTACAACGGCATACATATATATGTATATTAGTTGACTTAGTATTCCTTTAGGTTTGATGAGCTAAACTTGACAAATTCGAATTTTTTCATATTTTTTCAAGATTTGTCCGTTCATAGTGGCAAACTTTAATTACAAAATATGATATAAGTGATGACATGCTGAAAGTGCATTATTTTATGAAGAGATTGACACTTCGTTTGATCAAATCGGACAAAAATTACCGTAGTTATTATAATAGTGGAATATAACAGTCGAGTTATATTTTCCATATATATTTTTTCAAATGAAGAAATAATAATATTTGCAAAAATCTCAAATATTAGCCGACTTCTAGTAGTCGTGCAAACGTGAAATTGACACATTTTGCGATAAACAATCAAGATCCATCAAAACTTTAGAAAATTTTTGAACTGAAAGTTCATTTCATATGATGACATATATAAAATATATAAGACGGCTGCTATACTATTTAAGTTATAACTGCGATAATTTTTGTCCGATTTGATGAAACGAAGTGTCAATCTCTTCACAAGATAATGCATTTGAAGAAATTAGAAAAATCATATTTCAGAAAAAATCATATTTTCCAAGAATGCTCAATCAAACTCATAACAAGTAAGTTTGAACTAAACGTTTATGTATACCGTTTTAAAGACTAATTAATCTCTCCCCTTTCAAATAAACTTTGTATTTTAAAAATATGTTAATAAATATTTGGATAATCAATAATTTTGTGTGAAAAGATCAAAAATACAGTATTCGTCAAATGGAACAAGGTTGGAGGGTTCTAGAAAATTAAAAAAAAAATATTTTTGAGTTCTACTCAATAAAACTCACAACCTACACTATGTCATTAGCTGGGTGTATTTTGACTATCGCACCGTGTAATTAAAATATTTGTAATAAATTTAGCTTTAAGTTCATCATTAACCCTCCGTCATGCAATGTATCTGGCCAGATATTTTACGAATTTAACTGTGATTTAAATATATGTATTTCTAATTTGGCTAGGGGTTTAAGTCTCCAGGTACGCTCTACAAATATTGTTAGGTATCGTTTTATGAAAAAACATATTAAAAAAAACAACAAACAAAATTTATGTGGATTTTTTCATCTATACATCGTATACGTAGCGCATGTATCTGGCCAGATACACACACATTTTGGATGAAGAGTACTGTACTTTATTACTCTTTTTTTGGTTTTTATATTTTTTCGCTTCAGTTGCATAGTTAACTTTGAAAGGTACAGACAATAATTTACGGAAGAACTTTTATTTATACGAAAAAAAAAAGAAATGGGTGAAGAAATAGAGTTTGTTTATAATACGCGATTTCGTAGTGGTAATGTGAATTTCTATACACGATTAGCAGAAGTATTGGCCAATGAGTTAGAGCGTGAAAGAGCCGCTGAAAAAGTGGGTGTTAATGATGAGATTGATGACCTCCCAGGAGATGACGACGATAAGGATCTAAATTATATGCCAGACGATGGCGATGCCTCAGAGGTCGAAAATGATTGCGTTGTCGAAGCAGATGAAGTGTTTGATAGTGACGATAGTGACGACGATGAAGAAATTGAAGAACAGAATGCTGCCGAAGATTCTTTTCTTGGTAAGGACGGTACTATATGGTGTAAACATTAACCAAATATTGGAGTTCGTTTACGTCGACACAATATCATGCGTTTTCGACCTGGTCCGAAGGAACAAAACAGTGTTCCAATTGAGGTATTTCAAAATTTTTCACACCAAATATAACATTTATTATCATTTCTGAAACGAATCGCCATGGAAAAGCTGTAGTCGAGAAGTGGAATTCAGCTAATCCTAGTAAAAAACAAAAAGTTTGGACAGATTTGACCGCAACTTAATTAGCTGCACCCATTCGTGACGTTTGGAATTTTTTAAATGAAAATCTTGCCAAAAACTACAGTCCGCATGGCAGCATAACAATTGATGTTATGTTCCCATATCGTTTAAAAACTAAATTTACTCAGTACATACCTTCAAAACCAGCGAAATATGGATTGCGATTCCAAATCTAAATATCCACTGCAAGGAAAGCTCGACAAGAAGGAGAAGAACGGGAAGTGAATCAAGGTGGAAATGTTTTGATACAACTTTGTACACTGGGAGATGAAAAAATTCGCCGACTAACTCGTTTTTTTTTGTTCCCAGTGCTCAAATCCGGTATGCCTACAACATTCGAAATAAGAGTATACATGTTTTAGTTGCTTACATGAAGCTGTGTAAGACTTTTTTAATTTAGAATTTATTAAAACTTACTTTATAACTACTAAATGTAATTGAAATGGACTTTATAAAATCTTTTTTTTTTGAAATTAAACACAAAAATAAATTTTTTCTTGTTTTATTTCACATTAAAATTTTTTTTGCACGGGTAGGTAGTTTAGCATGTACTAAGACCAAAAAAAAAATAGAAAATATATATCTGCCTGGTGGGATAACAATATAACAATGTAATATTATCACTGAAATAGCATATTTTTCATATGAATGTACTGAAATACATAGTGTATCTGGCCAGATACATGTGCTACGTACGTGACTATCGGAACATGTGCGTGACGGAGCGTTAAAATAGCCTCTTACAATGAATTTTTTTTTGTTCCTTAAAATTATAAATTTTTTAAATAAATATTTAACCAACTAAAACTTGTAAGTGAATAATTGTACTCCCTTAAAGGAGTGGGATATTATCATTTATTGAAACACTAACTCAGATATGGTACTATTAATGCCAGTATCCACTCACAATTTTAATTGAAGACACAGTAGTCCTTAAAGTTTTTCCTGTCAGCTAGGTGCATTAAACATTAATAATAAAAATTTAAAAATATGTGAAATAGACTTTTGATTTGTTATAGTGTAAGAAGACAAATTACAGACAGAAAAATTATGAATTGTAATGAATCCAATCACAAACAATGAGCAAAATGGCGATAAAAGCTAAAGACCAAGAATTATTGATTATTTTCCCGGAATTATTGAGTATTTAAACGTAGATCGAGCTTTGTATCAAATATGATACATTTTAATTTTTAAGATAATATAACTTTTGTTCAGAAAAAGTTAGACCCCTTATTTCTTATTTGCTAATGCCATTATTTTAAATCAAATAAAAAAAGAAAATTTTAAACAGGAGTTAAAAAATTCAAAAATTTCATAATTCTTGCGTAAGTTTAATTTTTGTTACATACGACTTTCCTAAGGCAGGTTGTTTGGTATTGCTTATATAAATTTTTAAAGTTTCAACAGTAAATAATACATTTATTTTTTAGTTAAAATATAACCACAAATTATATTTAATTATTACGAAATGAGTAACAGCGACCATATGCTAGGTATAGTGTAACAGACCAGAGTCACACTAACAGTCGAGCAAACTACCCACTAGATACCCAAAATAATACATTATTTATAATATTTTTGAAGGAATTGAGAGTTAAGTGTTGGTTAAAAGTGAAGAGGTTGAAGTTTCTATTCTCAACATTGCTGGAGACTGAAGAATAAGAAAACAGAAGATCGTCTTATGAACTGACAATTGAATTGGCAGCAATACATCTTCTTCGGTGTTTACCACCAAAAATGGTACTGTTTGGGTCAGCGATCCGGAATTTGGGAAGAGAAAATATTATAAATTTACGCGCAGATCTGTAGCAGTTGTTTCTTGAAATGTTGTGGAGTCATGCTTACTACTCTTCTCATATTAATCTCACGCTACAGACATACATTAGAAGAAAGTGTTTCGTCCGATGTTTTATTTCATAGATATTACAAAAGGGCAATATTTCGATAAACTATGTACGTCTGAGATAACAGAATCATTCGCCTTGATAATGTGCTACTCGGAAGTTATGAAAAATATAAACCGGTTTTGTGATGTAAAATTTGAAATAAAAAATTTCCATTTCTGGACTAGAGCTTCCATTATACAAATCAGAGATCAGCAATAAGTATTCAAAAAGATGAGTAGAATCGAATCATATTCATAATTTCTGATACTTATACGCATTCGCCGTAGTCTAGTATGTAGTGTGTTGGCTTATTAGACGTAAAGCCAGGGTTCAAACACAAGGCCAGATATCAAACGAAATACAAAAAGTATTTCTTCGGCGACTTCCTCTCAGCAGATTTCTAGCAAAAACACTGATAGTGAAATTGCCATGAAAAGTTACTCATTAATCTGTCGTTCGGAGTCGACTTTAAACTGTAGGTCCCGCCACTCATGTATAAAATTAACACACACAACATAAGTGGTGTGAGAAACTAGGTCGTGATCGAGACTAAAACGTTGTAATGACCAATTATGTATGTACTCATACTAATCATATTTAAAGTTTAAAGTATGATGTTGTTGATTTCGACTCTCCATGACTCAACAATTACAAGAATCACAAAATAAGTATGATTCGCATACGAACACTACAATACTCACTAAAAGGTTGTGTGTTTGCTTTGCTTGCTGTCTTTGTCTTTTTCTTTTTTTGTAAATGCAACAACAACTAAGGCTGTCAATTTTAATGACTTATTCGAGTCACTCAAATCATTTATGAGTATTATAAGTATTTTTCTAAATTTATGAGTCTGAATGAGTAGGCATATGAATCAAACATATTTCGAATGGTATGAGTTTGATGTCAACGTTATAATCATACTCACTGTACTCATTCTTATAAATCAATGTTGTAGTAAGTACGTATGATTCAGAATAGTTAAATTTCAATATTGTTGGCTCACTTATATATAAAAATTAATTGCCATACTGTCCTCTTATTAATGGAATTGTATTAAAAAAATTTAAGGAAGTTAAAGAAAATTTCAGTCCCGAATGTAATTTGGCTTCATTTTTTTATCTAACCATCATTAATTTTTCAGCTTCCATAAAACTCTTTCAAATTTTTTATTCACTTCAAATCCTCTTTAATTCATACTTAACTGTTACGAGCATCTAGAGATGATCTTTTTGTACAGAATGGGCATTGGATATAAAATTTCGTTTGTCGGAGATTTTTGGTAACAAATTTTATGATTATAGCTTGTTGTAATTGCTAATAACAACAACTAAGATACACTTTAATAAAAAGTGTAAAAATGTTATTGCTGAAGTTATTAAATTTACTTTTAAACTTTTAATTTTAAAAATTTTGTTGTGTGTTTCGGGTGTTCTTTCTTAAGTGGATGAGCTATGGTTGACAGCTGAGAATGTTATATTATGTTAACTTTTCATATCAGTATGGTTTGGCAAGTTACCATAATTTGGGTATGAATGGGAAGATAGGATAAGATGGATAGGCATGTTAAAGACATCGACAGAGGTTTTTGATTGTTTTAAAGGGAAGAGAATGTTTGGGTTTTTATTGGATTACATTTTACCTGGTGGGTTCCAAGCCCTACGCATAACCCACATTCAATGTCCAGGGAATTGGACTTCGATGCACGCATTAGTTAACATCTAGCGGGTGCTAGAATGCCATCCAGGAGAGGCCACGAGGAGGCTGCGTGTCAATTTGAATTCAGCAAGACGACTATAAGGTAGCCTTCGATAGCCCCATAAGGGATCGTGTTTTTGCCGAAATGTCTGAGCTCGGTATACCTGAGAAGCTGATAAGAATGACGTTGAGCAATTCCTGCAGCTCCGTCAATTTAGAAATGAACCTCTCCGAACCTTTTGATAACGTGCGATGTTTCAGACAAGGCGACCTCTTCAACTTCGTCATGGAGAGTGTACTGCGACAGGCGGGGGTGCATCGCAATGGCACTATTTTTCAAAAAAGCGTCCAGTTGTTTGCGTACGCTGATGACATTGACATCATAGGGCGTACCAAGCGAGATGTTACTGCTGCCTTTAGTGCTATTGAACGGAAGTCTACTAAGATCGGTTTGGCAGTAAATGAAGGCAAAACAAAGTACATGTTATCGACAACTAGAAACGTGCGGCGTATTGATTCTCAGATTACGGCCGATAACTACACTTTTGATACAGTCAGGGAATTTATTTATCTTGGCTCCGTCGTTACCACCAAAAATGATGTCAGTCTAGAGATCAAGCGCAGGATCACTCTTGCCAACAGGTGCTACTATGCTACTCAATAGGCAATTGAGTAGCAGAGACCTCTCTCATACGACAAAACGAATACTTTACAAGACGCTAATCCTACCCGTGTTTCTTTAGGGCGCAGAGGCGTGGACCCTATTAAACGCTGATGAATTAGCTTTGAGAGTATTCGAGATAAAAGTCCTACGTAAGATCTTCGGTCCAGTTCAAGTTGGCAATGATTTCCTCATTCGATCCAACAGTGAGCTATATGAGCTCCTCAATGACATAGACGTTGTGCAGCGTATTAAAATCCAGCGACTGCGCTGGCTCGGCCACGTCGTTCGAATGGAGGAGGATACTCCGGCGAGATGGGTGTTTGATGCGTGGATATGAAGTCGGCGAAGAGAACGACCTTATTTGCGTTAGAAGAATCAAATTGAGGAAGCCCTGTCTTGGATAGGATCAGAGGCGCCTATAATGATGTGTTGCGGCAGGTCGAAATCCGTTAATCGGGTTGTTAATGGCCAATTAAGTAAGTAAGAAAGTATTCGATAGCAGGCCTTAGTGGTTTTACTAAACATATGATTTTCAACTTTTTTGGCTGAGCAAAATATTTATGAATTTAAAAAGTTCGACAGAATTTGCTTGAATTCCGAGAACTGTTCAAAGAATCTGTACGCTGCGAGCGTTCAGTAAGCTAATTTTTCACCGAAGTATGAACTGATGTAATTTGGTGACACAGCAAAAACGTAACGTAGGTGTTTGTCCATTGATATCATACAAATTTTCTAGTCCATGCCCCAAAGTTAGTTATCTTTGTTTAATTTTTTATACTTTACTAGTTGTAATATTCTTCTGTTCTTACTGTGTATATTATGCATATATTGCTATTGCTTGGAAGACCTCTAAATCAGTTGGCCAATTCACAGGACTTTGTATCGTGTATGTTGTATTGAATACAGTTCGTTGTTTGTGAACGCTCAATGCTACGCTGTATTGTGTATGTCGTATTCTTCTTCTTTTTGGAATTCATACAATTTGATAGCACGATGTATATCAATGTATATAAGTGTATCGAATTTTTACATAGAAATTATCAACAACAAGCATACACTGTTGTATAGTCGTCCAACAATACAATGAATATAACGATACAACCGCTTGTGTGAATTAACCAAGTATATTTTTTATATGTAAACTTTTTCAGATGATCGATATTACTATAAAACAGGGGTTACCAAAATTTTTTTGGTTGTGTATTAGTGAGAAAGAGAGAGAAAATAGGTTGAGTGAATTTATTTATTTACAACCATAGAAAAGTGTTAGTAATATACGCTATTTTGATTTTCATTTCATTACAAATGTACATAAAGCTATCTATATTTGGCTTAATAATTTAAATTTAAAAATATTATACTATGCGACAAAATAAAAAAAAATTAAATATGCCCAGCTAATGGCATGGAACGTTTTTAACATAAAATATTAATTGAAATAAAATGATAACGCATCCGCCACACGTGTGTTCTTGTCGCAGTCTGATCGACGACTAAATCAAAGGACACAAGAATGCGTGTGAGTTCTCTCTGCAAAATTGTGCTATGAAATGGTAATCCCTGCTATAAAATTATCACAGTATTAATATTGTTACGAAAATGGAAATTTACATTTTACTTTTACATCGTTTAACAATAAAATTATAAACAAAAGCTACAAAAACAAAAACAATGAACTTGTTTACATATGATAAATAAGTAAACAAAAATAAACCAACAAACACCAGTATTAAAAAAGGGAAAAACAAGTAATAAAAATTTAACAACAATCACTGCAAGAATAATTGTAAACAAAAATACACAAACAACAGTAATGAAACATCGATGTTTACATTTACAGAGATTATGAAAACGCGAACATTCTCCTTCAAGAACATTCATCAAACTGTTTACGTTGCCATATAAAAGGCAAAGCGAAGCAGGCAACTGAGTCAGTAAAAGTTCAGTCAGTCTTGTGTGAAGACGCGATGTGTTTAAAGAGAGTAATCGTGGTTTGAAAATCTCCGTTACAAAGATCTGACGAACAATTATCTAGTCACAATTATCACAATTATCAGTCAATTATGTAGTCTAGAGGAATAACTAACAAGGCAATTGTTGTTGTTTACATCAGAATTGTGCAAATAATAAAGAATTTTAATTAAAACTAAACACAAATTTAGTTTTATTTTTATTTGCAATCTACGAGCTCATATTCTAAACGTTTTTAAAAGGTAAAACCGTAAGAGTTATAATATCTCTCATCTAAGTACAGTTTTTTCTATTTTTCTTCAAAATATTTTTATAAAATAACATTTTTAAATGTGAACTTTTTGTGCACAAACTGCTATAATTCAAATATCCTGATAAACTGGCTGTTGGTACGCTAAACTAAAAGTGTTGAGGCCGTGGATTCAATTCCCACTAGGGCGTTTGTTACGGTCGTGCAACGGTATGAGGTGAGCGTTAAGATATACATGTTTCCATAGGGAACACTTATTGTGAACCATATTCGACATTTTTGAGTTTTTGCGATGACATCTATCGAACATATTCAGTGTAAAACAAATCAGAATCTATTGTTTCATCAAGTTAATGCTTTGCGGAAATCATTAATTTTATGTTTTCATTGGGTGTTGGAGACTTGCATCGAATGCTTGTCGAGTCGCATGGTATCATAAGCAGCTTATTAGGCTTATTAGGTGCAAGGCCACGGTTCAAACCCCAGGTCAGACCTCAAAACGAAATATGAAAAAATATTCCTTCGGCGACTTCCTCTCAGCAGATTTCACGCAAAAACTCTGAGAAAATAAAATTGCCATGAAAAGTTTCTAAAAAATCTGGCGTTCGGAGTTGACTTTAAACTGTAGGCCCCGCCACTAATGTTTCAAATTAACTCACACAACATGAGTGGTGTGAGAAGCTAGGCCGCAATTCTGACTGAAGGACAATTATGTAAACTGAAGTATTCATCGTTGTATTAGCATTCGTTGTTTTTACATTTTCAAAAGATTAAATAACAAGACGACTGCAAGCTATTTAAAGACTCGATCCCATTATTATACCGGAGCAATCTTTTATGGCAACTGATGTACAAACACATCTTTGCGATCCTCTGTTAATAAAAAAATACAGCTTAACAGTCGACGTAAATAATTGCAAACAACGAATATTTTCTCAGTGAAAATTGCTTAACATTACTTCGTCTTCTTCCCTTTTTTCTGGGTGTCGCTTCTTTGCTGGGGCATACTTCAACGCATTTTCTATTTCGGTTCTATTTCTTTTATCTCCATGAGAAATTTTGAAATTTTTACCAACTGCAGACATACTTTGGCGTGACTCATTTGTTTTGCTGTAGAAATGTTTGCTTTTGGCGTATTGTCAGAACGATTTGTTTATTCAACTCCCACCACCTATTGTTTAATCCTTCATTGCACTTCTCTGGTGAATTGTAATTGAATTTTGAAAAATTTTTCACTTTGAGCTGATGAAGAAATCAAGATAAAAAGAGTTTTTGTGGAGTCTTTACAGATTTCGATACTTTCATTTAATAAGACAGTTTAAAGTTTCCATGGCAAAATTTAAATATGCAGATTCCTGATCAATTTTGTGAAAAAGTATGTGCATAATAATTATTAATCTACGTAGTCAGTAGAGGAAGTCGCCATAGTTTAGTATGTAGTGTGTAGCTTCGGCGACTTCCTCTCAATAAATTTCTGGCAAAACTTCTGAGAGTAAATAAAATTGTCATGAACAATTTCTCAAAATCTGTCGTTCGGAGTCGACTTTAAACTGTATGTCCCGCCACTCATGTATAAAATTATAACACGCAACATAAGTGGTGTGAGAAACTAGGTCGTAATTCTGACTGAAGGGTTGTAATGACCAATTATGTATGGATGTGTTATGTCATTATAACATAAAAGCTGGACATTTTACTATTTACTATAAGTTGAGCTCATACATACTTGATTAGGGAGAATTAAAGCTTTCCAATGAAATAAATTAATGCTTCAATTCTAATTTTTAAACAAATTAAGTCCAACGATGGGACATGTATTTTAAGAAATGTTTCTCTTTCATTTCATTTATAGCATCATTTGTGGCCAATATTCCATGACGTAATTTCTAAAACTTTGTAAATTACTTGCGGAAGTTATTAAAATTTAAGACATATTCTATAGAAGAAATAAGACAAGAAAATAAATTCACGTTGCCAGCAAAAGAATAAAAAAAACCTGCATTTTTCATTCTGACATTTACAAATGGGTTCTTGAAAAGAAAGTCATTGTCACCAGTGCATTGAGAAATCGAGATATAGTAGTGTTAATTGAGGTATATTTAAGATTAATATTTCACAATGAGCAAGCCAGGGTTATTCATAAAAAAACGAATGATATTCAGTTTTATATTATATTCTATTGTTATGTTTTTACCTTTTTAAAAACGTTTAAAATATGAGTTCGTTGATTGCATACAAAACAAAAATAAATATGTGTTTAGTTTCAATTAAACTCTTTATTGTTCGCACTACCTTTGTGTGCCACTGTTACAACTCCAACAGTAATTGCTTGTTCACTACTCTATTTCACACTTCTCTACGCGCAAACACTAACAACTCTTCGGTAGATCTTCACAATAGCGATCTTCAAACCTCGACTGTTTACTTCGCACGCAACGTATCTTTACACAAGACTGACTGAATTCTTACTACTCATTGCCTGCTTTGTCTTGCCTTTTTATATGCGCACATATTCAGTCTGCTGAACGTTACTGAAGTAGAAGGTTTTTGTTTTCGCCTTCTCGAGAATTCTATCGCGACTGCATAGTTGTTTGTGTATTTTGCTTAAGTTTTTTTTTGCGTACTTTCATACTTGTCTGTCTCAATTCCTTTCATGTTGATGTTGTTGGGTTACTAGTAACAAGTTCGTTGTATGTGTTTATGTGGCTTTCGTTTATCGTTCATGTTAAACATTGTTTTCATTTGCATAACAATACTTTTGTAAAGCAATAGATCATTTGTCGTACCAGACTTAATTATTAAAGAAAACAAGATTGACTGTCAAATCTGCATACAATCTGGGTATTGACTTTATCACGGTCTATATACATAAGTGTTGTTGTTGGTGAAAAAATTATAATCTCTCAAATTGCATAAAATTAAAATTAAAATAAAATTATGTTCTGAAAATAAATGTGTTCCTATTTCAAATTTTTGTTGAACTAAATTAATATTCGTACCTCATACTGCCTGTTAATGTTTGATAGAGAACTAAGCAATTAATTTACTTATTAATGCTTGAAATTCCAAAGATTTCCCGCTAATTATGCTATTCAAGTGAAATTATTCATTCATTTAACAAGAAGGATAGGGAAAGGTTGTGGAAACTGAAGGGACATATAGCTGCCACATAACAAAAGCGTATAATGCATGGTTGTATAGTGTTTCATAAATGAAAAAAAAATTATAACATGACATTAAAAATTCTAAAAAAAAAAATTAATTAATTTTCTTACAAAGGAAACATATCAAATGACCATTTTTACTTATAATTTTATGGTTATTCGATAAGTAGGAATGGACCTCTCCGAACGTTTTGATACCATGCGAGGTTTCAGACAGGGCGATCCCTTATCATGCGACCTCTTCAACTTCGTCAAGGAGAGTGTTCTGCAAAAGGCGGGAGTGCATCGCAATGGCACTATTTTTCAAAAAAGCGTCCAGATGCTTGCGTACGCTGACAACATTGACATCATAGGTCGTACCAAGCGTGGTGTTACTGCTGCCTTTAGTGCTATTGCATGGGAGTCTACTAAGATGGTGTGGCAGTAAATAAGGACAAAACTAAGTATATGTTATCAACAAGTAGCGAAGTGCGGCGTGAATCTCAGATTACAGCAGATAACTATACTTTTGATACAGTCAAATAATTTATTTACCATGGCTCTGCCGTTACCACTAAAAATGATGTCAGTCTGTAGATCAAAAGCAGGATCACTCTTGCCAACAGGTGCTACTATGGTCTCAATAGTCAATTGAGTAGCAGAGACCTCATACGACAAAGCTAATACTCTACAAGACGCTCATCCTACCCGTGCGTCCTTATGGCGCAGAGGCAAGGACAGCAGCCTTGAGAGTATTCGAGAGAAAAGTACTGCGTAAGATCTTCGGTCCAGTGTGAGTTGGCGATGATTTCCGTATCCGATCCAACAGTGAGCTGTATGAGCTCCTCAACGTCATAGACGTTGTGCAGTGTATTAATATCTAGCGGCTGCGCTGGCTCGGCCATATCGTTCGAATGGAGAAGAATGCTCCGATGAGACAGATGCGGGGATCTGCGGAAGTCGGCGAAGAGGACGATCTTGTATGCGTTGGAATTACCAAATCGAGGAAGCCCTGACATCGGTTGGTGTGACCAAATGGCGTAGGCGCGCAAGAAGCAGAGGCGCCTGGAAGGATGTGTTGCGGCAGGCCGAAATCCGTTAATCGGGTTGTTAATGGCCGATTAAGTAAGAAAGCAAGTAAGAAGAGAATATTGCCCACTACAATTGTCACCGATCGATTCTTGTTGAACTAAGGCTTCTCTCATTCGACTTTTTTCCTTGTCAACAAAAGAACAACTCCTTCATAGCCTGTTTCTATTACTGAATGGTAGATACCACACCACTAAATCAATTCACAAATTATTTACCATTTATCTAAATGCTTATATAGAGACATATTTGAAGTGTAACAGTAATTTAGAAATCCGCCAAGGACATATTTATTAGAAATAAATTCATTAACGTCACGAAAGTTTAGTAGTTGGTTGTCTATTTGAATGATTCTTAATGAGTTCAACATTTCTAACGTTTCGGTTTTGCTTATTTAATTCAACTCGAAAAGATATGCTTCTGAGAGTGTTGCTATCGTGTATTCTATTTAATTACTGTTCCAAATAAAATGTGTTGGTTGTTATACATACATTTGTGTGCACATTTGAGAGTTGTTATAAGCCATACCATAGAAAAATTCAACAAACTATCTCCATACATAAGAAATTAAAAATTGTCATGTCCTAAATATTTAGCAGGTGTAGGAACATTTATTGTCAAAGAGCCTTTAATTTTTTGTTTTGTATTGGTGATGACATCTGTCAACTATATTGTTACGTTTTTACCTTTTTAAATACGTTCAAAATATGAGTTCGTTGATTAAACAAAAATAAAAAAAATTTGTGTTTAGTTTCAATTAAACTCTTTATTGTTCGCACTACTTTTGTGTGCCACTGTTCGCAACTTGATGTATCCAACAATAATTACTTGTTTGCTATTCTTCTTTGCTTTTAACGCAGATCTTTGCAACGTCGAACTTCAAACCACGACTGTTTTCTTCACTCGCAGCGCGTCTTCACACTAGACTGACTGAATTCTTATTACTCGTTGCCTTCTTTATCTTGCCTGTTTATATTCGCACGTAATCAGTCTGATAAAGGTTCTTGAAGCAGAATGATCGTGTTTTCGCCTTCTCGAAAATTCTATTGCGACTTCATAGTTGTTTGTGTATTTTGTTCACATTACTTGTTCTTGTTGTTGTTACCGATGTTGTTGGTTTACTTATAACAAGTTCGTTGTATTTGTGTAGTGCAGATTTTGTTAATCACGTTAACGTTAAACGATATTTCTATTTTCGTAATAATATATTCAGTTTACATGAAATTACGCAATTGGTCAGTATGTTGTGTCTCTTATGTTGTGTGTGGTAATTTTTAATATATGAGTGGCTTTATTACAATTTCATATACTAGAAAATAATCAGTAATTATCAAAAAGCTTGGCTGGATCTGAAAAAGCTGGAATGCGATAATAGCCATGTGATAGAAGCCCATAAGAGTCGATCTGCTAACCTCTCGAAGGCCGCTATAGAAAGAAACTTAAATATTTTCTAACCAGGAGATTTCATAAGTGGAATATTTATGGCAGATAGAAAAGTCCAATTGTTGACATATAGAAGTGGTACATTCGCTCCCAAAAAAAATTTTTCAAATCCCTTTGAGAATTCTCTACTTGGATCGAAGCAGAAGGAATTAAAGAGAACGGATTGTAAGAATACTCTCTGATAGCCAGGCTGTCATCCGATCTCTGAAGTTTTCTGATGTTGACTCAATATTAAAATGAAAAACAGATTTTATATTTCATGAGCAATGAGCAGGTCAATAAGACTGTCATGGGGGATTCCCGGCGGCGCTGTTGCGGCCAGAATCTTTCTGTGGAATAGGGAGAAGGATTTGGAATTGTACATTTGCTGAAAGGCAGATACGCCTGCCTGTTTAAACAGGTTCAAGTTATGCATTAAACAATAGAGCAGGAGCTTGAGAAGAGTAACTTTCATTTTAACGTGCATCGTAAATTCAGAGAACACTTGTTTTATAATAGGAATTAAGTAAAACCGAACATATATTTTGTATCTATGTGGCATTAGTGCTTACGCCTAACCAGAATTTTGTCGTCAGCTTAAATCCCACATCAAACAGTGACTTTTCCGCGATGTATTGGTCGCTCATGTGGAATGGTATTGTCTCAAATTCGACAATTTTCTTGTTCACCTACCTATGCATACAGAAATGAGCCTTAACGTTGAAGATAATTTTTGTATGAAAATTAGGGTCAAATTGCCAACTGCTTCGGAAGTCATTCAGCGAATATATGTCTGTGATTTGACAATCACTGTAGTCTAGTAGGTAGTGACTTGGCTTATTAGACGTAAGGCCATGGTTCAAACTCCAGGCTAGACATCAAAAGGAACTATAAAAAAATATTTCTTCGGCGACGTCCTCTCAGCAAATTTCAAGCAAAAACTCTGAGTGTAAATAAAACTGCCATGAAAAGTTTTTCATAAAATCTGTAGTTCGGAGTCGACTTCAAACTGTAGCTCCCTCCACTCATGTATAAAATCAGCGCACACAGCATAAGTGGTGTGAGAAGCTAGGTCTTAATTCTGACTGAAAGATTGGAATGATAAATTTAAGTATGTTATGTTATGTATGTAAAGTTCGGATGGCTATGTTGAAAGACCATATGTTTAAATTTATTGCATTTAAATTGTCTTCGTTCTTTTCCTAATTTAGTGTTTATTGTTTCTGATACGAACATGTCTGCTTTTGCAAGTCGTTTGAATAATCCGGCCAAACTTCACAACATCTGCTTAATTTTCATAACTTTGAAATTGTGCTGCCATTAACATATTTTAAACCACAAATCTGCTTCTCTATTTTGTTTTTTCCTTTACTTTTTTTGTTTTTTGTGGATAAAACAACTTATAAAGTTAATTTGGAATTACATTTAAAGTAGTTTTTGGTGTTTATCATGTGTTTGTTGTTCTTTATAAGCAGCATTCGGCCCTTAAGCTCTAAATTATTAAAACTTTTATTTTTTCGATTTTTTATTTATTAAGTGGGAAAATATGAATATATAATTTTATTTTATTTATTTTGTTCTTTTTTTAATTTTGATGCTATGGCTACGTATGCTATTGTATATAATATAGACTCGTACTATGAACACAATAAATGCGACTCAGCAATCACAATAATTGCAGCCTAATCTAAGCTGCATACGTTTTAGTTATAATAAAAGCAGCAGCAGCAAAGTATAAACAGTCATTAATTCTTTATCTGTGGTGACATTAAAACTAATCGAGTTTTAACAATTTAATTGTATTTAAATCATTAACTGTAGATCGAGCTTTGTATCAAAAATTATGCATTTAAATTTTTAAGACACTATAACTTTAATTCAGAAAAAGTTAGATGCATGGTATTTTTTTAATTCATTAGTACTGTTATCGCATTATTTTAAACCAAATAAAAAAAGAAAATTTTAAACGGTATTTAAAAAATTCAAAAACTTTGTAATTCTGGCTTATGTGTCATTTTGATACATACAATTTCCTCGGGATTCTTTGGTGTTGTGTATGTAATTTTTATAAGTTTTCAAAGATTTTGTGAATAATTTTGTAAATAGTACATTATTTATGGTATTTGAGAAGGAATTGAAAGTTAAGTGTTAGATGAAAATGAAGAGATTGAATTTTCTGTTCTGGACATATTCTAGAGATTGATTGAAGTAGTCGTAGTCTAGTATGAAGAGTGTTAAATTATTAGATGTCAGACCAAGGTTCAAGCTTCAGGTCAGACATTTCCAATTTACAATGAAGGATGTAATGACGGATTATATATGTATGTACGTAATATTCCTGCTGCTGAAGACTCTAAGAAGATGAAAACAAAACCTCGTCTTATGAACTGACGAAAGTATTGGCAGCAACAAATATGACAATAGGATGTTTATCGCCAAAGATGGTACTACTTGGATATAGAACCGTATGCCTTTAGTTTGGGAAGAGAAAATATTACCAATTTTTACGCAGATAGCTGTTTCTTGAAATATTGTAGAGACTTTCTTACTGTTCTTCTCATATTTATCTCACGTGACAAACAAACATTAAAAAAATGTTCGTCTTATGCTTTACTTCATAGATATTACAGAAGTATAATATTTCGGTCAACTATGTACATATGAGATAACCGAATCATTTGCTTTAATAACGTGCTACTCAGAAATGATGATAAATTTACACGCCTTTTCGAAAAAGTGGCTGAAATTATTGAAATTCCCAATAATTTTTCACTGCAGGTTAGTAACGAATTGAATTTTATGGTCGTTATAAATTTCGTGGTCCACCAATATCGAATTGGCAGTTTTATGTTCAAGTACATGCTACGTGCGTATTGTATTTGGGGAAAGCCGTATCATGGAAACCGGAGAGGAATCTAAGAGAGAGCATTGTTATTGACAGAATCGATCTTTTATTGACAACAAATTTTGCCTTATGGGCAACCGTCACCAAGTACCTACTTTAGGGCACGTATAAAATTATCTGCCGAGATTTGCCGTAACTGACACTAATAGAGATTTAATAAACAGACATATAAACATTTTGCTAAGACCTCCTGTATATAAAAAAGCAGCATTGACATTTATTGAAATTTCCCGAAATACCAGAAGAAAACCATAAATTTTAACTATTTATTCTTTATTTAATTTATATGTAAGTATGTCCATATGAAATATATTCTTATTTAAAAATTAATAAAAATTAAAAAAATTTAAAAATCAAAATAAAAAAAAATAAATTGTTACTTTTACCTCTTTATTATTTATTTTAAACATTATTATGCATATTTACTGCTTTTTTACTTTCTGATTATCCAACGCGATTAATATCAGAAATTAATTTTTGTAGTTGTATGGGAGGTGGGCGTGGCAGTGGTCAAATGTCGCCCATTTTTTCGATAATGGTACATATTGGCCTAGTTCCGCCTTGTACAAAAGTTCATAAGTCTAGCATAATTATTTTTAAGAAAAACCGTTTATACATTACTGAACAAAACCAAAAACAAAAAGTACGGCATTATTTTTTTTTGTGTTGGCACAGGGAAAGTGTTAAATTCGATGATTTGTTTCACATTTTTTGTTTTTTTTTTGTTATAAATTTTTATTTTATGATTTGTAATTGCCCTTTCAAAATTTGAAGTTGTATTAAAAATCTGTCCCTTTGATTCTAGCCTTATACTTAACACTTCTTGTGCCAGTAACATTTCCCAAAAATGAAACAAGTAATCTGATAATAGAAGTCATGTCATTGGCAATATGTTATGCATATACATATATAAATTAACAAATATATGATAATACATTGTACATACATATATTTCCTACAAAGCATATTCAACGACTCCGAAGTAAAAGATTCCCATCTTCAAAACGACAGACACATTTCGTTAATATTATGCTTCAATAATTTCATATTTATTTGCCTTTCTTAGTACTTTTTTTAAGACTAAGTTTAAGGAGGACAAAATTAAATTATTCATTCAACTTATTCCGAGATATAAATTTCTGTTTGTTTAAAATAATCTTATTGATGTATAAATCAAATGGAGTATAAATTATTTTGTAATTTAATAAAAATACAATATTTTTTTATAATGAAGAAAAGAGAAGTAATTTCAGAAAATAAGGAAAAAAATATTATAAATTAAAAAAAGTTATAATTTAACATTAAATGTAGTATGAATATAAATATAAAGGAATTCGGCATCCACCAGTATTCCAAATAGTAATAAGGAAAAGAAGATGGACAGTACGTGTCAGACATTTCTGATGGGTCTCTCAATAGCTGTTAGTTACTGTAAAGGAAAAAATCTGGAAAGCATTACAAAAACATCCCTTCTCTGAATAAATAAATAAACAAAACAATAAAAGTTAAAAAATTATAGAAATAAAAATATACACATATATAAATTATAGAAAATAAAATATTCACAAATCAAAATAAAAATTCATACAAATAAAATATTTAGAAAATCAATCGAATCAAATTACACTATGCGACAAAATAAAAAAAAAATGAAATACAACCAGCTAATGACATAGTGTAGGTGGTGAGTTTTGTTGAGTAGAATTCAAAAAAAATTTGTATATTTCTTGAACCCTCAAAACTTGTTTTATTTGACAAAAACTGTTTTTTGGCCTTATACATATATGATTAGACTTAATATTCCATGGGGTTTGATAAGGTAAACTTGACAAATGCTAATTTGTTTAAGTTTGTCCGTTCATAGTAGCAACCTTTAATTCAATAATATGAAATAAGTCATGACATTCTTAAAGTGTCTGGTAGTCGCACAAACGTGAGATGGACACATTTTGCGGTAAGCAATCAAGATCCATCAAAACTTTTAACATTTTTTGAACTGACAGTTGACATACATATATAACAAATATAATACGACTGTTATACTCTTTAAGTAATAACTACAGTAATTTTTGGCCGATTTTATCAAACAAAGTGTCAATATCTTCACAAGATAATGCACTTTCAGAATGTCATCAATTATTTTATATTTTTTAATTAACTTTTGCAATTAAGAATGACTGAACTTGAAAAATTAAAAATAAATAATTTTTTCCAAGTTTACCCGATCAAAACTCATATTATGTAAGTTTGAACCACATGTTGATGTATACCGTTCCGTATATCGTATCTGTCAACTTTTCAAAAAATTTTGGATTTTGAAAATAGGTTAAAAAATATTTGAGTAATCACGAATTATGTGTTAAAAGATTAAAAATACCGTTTTTGTCAAATAAAACAAATTTGGAGGGTTCAAGAAATAAGAAAAAAATATTTTTGAGTTCTACTCGACAAAGCTAATTTCATTTTTTTATTTTGGCGCAAGGTGTTATTTGAACCAACCGACCAAAACTACTCATTCGCATAATGCTCATATTTAATATGTAAAATTCATAGCAATAAGTATGTGACGTATGAGTGATATTTAATTCCATTACTTTGCAAAAGACAAAATCAATTTTTTTTTATTTAATTGCATACTTTCCAGAGTAATTCTTTAAGTACCTGTCATATGGTGCGTATAAGTAATATATTTTAAATTCAATTAAATACAAAGTATACGGTTAATTTGGATTTAAACATTTGCAAGCTAATATGACATTTTTATTGGATTAATGTTTTCCAGAATAACTTACTTATTTGAATGACTAATTACACTATGCGACAAAATAGAAACAATTAAATACACCCGAGTAACTATTTTGTCTAAATTGTTCATCTGGTTGAGTCGAACTCAAAAATCCTTTTTTATTTTCGAACTCGTTTTATTTGACAAAAACTGTTTTTTTTGGGACCTCTGTTTTCTTCTTCTTCAGAGTCTTCAGCAGCAGGAATATTACGTACACACATGCATAATCGGTCATTACAACCTATCGTTGTAAATTGGAAATGTGTGACCTGGGGTTTGAAGCTTGCTCTGACGTCTAATAAGCTGACAATACGACTACTTCAATCAATATCAAAAGTAGATAATTCAAGCTCTTCATTTTCACCCAACGCTTAACTTTCAATTCCTTCTCAAATACCATAAATAATGTGTTATTTACGATAAAATTTCACAAAATCTTTGAAAACTTAAAAAAGGAAAGTCGTATGTATCAAAAATGATAGAATTATGAAGTTTTTGAATTTTTTAAGTCCTGCTTAAAATTTTATTTTTTATTTGGTTTAAAATAACGGCGATAACAATACTAACGAATTAAACAAATTTAAGGCATCTAACTTTTTCTAAATTAAAGTTATAGAGTCTCAAAAATTGAAATGTATAATTTTTGATATGTACTACGGTTAAAAAATAATTTAATTTTTCCAATTTTTTTCCCATATACAATATCATACACTCCTGTGGTAAACTTACACATGGGCCTAGAATACAAGTTTAATATTGTGGTACTTCTATACACTTCATGTATTCATGTATTGTAACATCATAATCGTTATAAGAATAGCACAATATAACTGACTTTTATTCGTAAACCTACACATGTATGCACACTAGACAATTACCACTTTACAATACATTGTAATACTATAACTGTATGACAATGTTGATTACAAAAACAAACGTATACAATTTCAAAATAACCAATGTGTCACAAGGGTATGATTTTAACTCATCCATTCTCATGTTTACGTTTATAGTTTGAATTTGTTTCTGTATTTAAGTTTATTTGGCACAACATGTATTTGCGAGTATTGGTACTAGGATGGCTTGTTTTGAAGGCGTATAAGATCGTTCATGAATTCATGCATAACCATGTGTGAAGTTTAGTTGTGTTATAATCTTTTTGCTCGTTAACTTTGAGATGCTACTGTTATTCCAGTGGATGCTCTTTTGTTATTTGTTTTTTTTTATAAATTCACTACCATCGGCTATATGACTTTGGGGTAATAGTATAACGATTTCATTATGCCATTAAAGAAGGCAAATAAGAAAAAATACATTTATTATAGGAATTGCCAACGAAACAAACGAGTACTCAGTTTTTAATTGTGGACAAAGTTTTATAAAATTTTTAGTCTTTACAGAACAGTTTAAAAAATAACAGGTTTATGGTATACGGTTAACTCTTTTTACCACCCAGCAACGAAAATATTTAATTTTAATTCTGTTTTAATTCTAAATAAATGACTACAAGTTGTAAACAATTTAGTCTTTTGTTGTTTTTTAACTTTTTATGTGTTGATATATTCGATGTCGACACACCTAGTAAATAAACTGTGTAAAAGGGAGAAAATGTGTAACAAAAAATTTAGTTTTTAATTTTTTCCAAAAAAAGGTGTGTATTCTTTTCAAGGCTGGTTACTTTCTGTTACTTTTAGTTGGCTGCCTGCTAAGTGGTAAGGACATACATTTTTAAATAAAATATTGTCTATTAATTAAGCTTTTATTTGAACTAGCTGATCTTATTTAACAGCTATAATTTATTTGTCTTATAACTTTTATATATTTCATTTGGGAAGGAGGAGGGTGGTCGTGGGTTCGATTTCCAAAAAAGTCTTTGATCTATTGTTACATTATATATAATGAAATTAATTTTTTTCGATTATTTAAGTAATTAAATTAGTAATAACAAAAAGTTGCCACTAGGACGTAATACTGTGCTTCACAAAAAATCAGCAATTTGTCGAACACTGCTTTCTCTTCCCATTTACTTACAGCTACACAGTGAACTACTATGAGTAGGGGACAAACCCTAGTGTTGGTATCAATTAAAGGAAAGAAAAATTTAAAAGATCTAATATTCGACGCCTCTGATGATTATTTTAAAGTCATGGCTGACCAAGTAGTATTTATACACCACATCGTACCTATTAGCGATTAAGCCTTGAGAACAGTAGCCCTCAATTTTTTGCGTAGAAGAGAGCGATATATTGTTACGAAAATGGAAGTGATGTTACATCGTTTAATATTAAATTGATAAACAAAAGCTAAACAAACAAAAACTATGGACTTGTTTATATGATCAACAAATAAACAAAAATGTAGCAACAACATCGGTATAAAAAAGGGACAAAGAAGTAAACTAACAGCGAATAACAACACTGCAAGGACAAATGTAAACAAAATACACTAACAACAATAACGCTAACAACAGGTTTACATATATAGCGATTTCGCGAAGGCAAAGTCATTTTCCTTCAAGAGAATTCATCATACTGTTTACTCTGCGATATAGAAGACAAAACAAAGCAGGCAACGAGATCAGTAAAAATTCTGTCAATCTGAATCTGGTTTAAAGATTACCGTTGTAAAGATCTAACAAATAGTTATTAGTGTTGACGCAAAAGTGTGTAAAGAAGGATAACAAAACAAATCAAAGTGTTGTTGTTTACATCAAGTTACGAACAGTGGCACACATAGATATGCGAACAGTATCGAAATTTAATTAAAACCAAATACAAATTTGTTTATATTTTATTTGCAATGTACGCACTCATATTGTAAACGTTTAGAAGGGTAAAAACGTAACAATATGTACTCGTATATCAGGTTCAAGCAAAACTTTGGTTATTGTAATACAGATAGTTTTGCAGGCATTTTTTAACGAATAAAAATTAAGGTAACAACTCATATTAATATCGTTACTAACAGAGGGTATGTTTTATTTCATAAATTCTTCCGTTTTAATATTGATTTCACAATTTTTTTTGTAATGATAAAAATAAATAAGAAATCAAATTAAATTGAAAATATTCAAGGAATGTTAAAATTAAATGAAGAAAATCAACATGATATCAATGATGACTTACATTTGAAGTTTCGAAAGGAAAATAAAATAATTTACAATATTTGATAGAAAATTGAACGTTAAGAAACTTTTAATTTTAGAAAACAAAAAGCTAAAGCAACAAAATTAATCATTGATAGAGAAATAAGGAACATAACATCTATGCTGTATACATTAATGTTTTGAAAAGATTTGCCGCTAATTAGGCTACTAAGCATAGAGAACTAATTTGCTTTACATGACTTAATTCATTAGTCAGAGCGGAAGAAAGTGGGAGAAATTGCAAAATTGTGAACATAGCTTAACATGTTGAGAAACACTAAAAAAATTAATTAATTTTCTTTTCTTTTATCAAATGTCATAGGAAAAGTTTAAAGTATAATTTTGGCCATTTTAGTACAATTGTGACTTGAACATGCTATACTTTAGTTCAACTTTAGTACTAAAGTACAATTAAATTTTCGAACCTTGCAAATTGAAAACTTTATACGTTGTACTCCTTCTGTTGTTATTAATTATGATGTCTACCATGTTTTTACATTATGTGATGAATTGGATTTATTTTTGAAGAACTAGGTTGTGCAGAAAAAAGATGCGCTTTTTACTTCTTCGACAAGAGGTCCTTAACCGTAGATTGAGCTTTGTATCAAAAATGATACATTCCAATTTTTGAGACACTATAACTTTAATTCAGAAAAAGTTAAGTGCCTGTTATTTTTAATTCGTTAGTATTGTTATCGCCATTATTTGAAAACAGAGAAAAAAAGAAAATTTCAAACAGGAATAAAAAAATTCAAAAATTTGTTAATTCTGGCTTATGTATCATTTTTGATACCTACGACTTTCCTAAGGATTCTTTGGTCTTGTGTATGTAATTTTTTTAAGTTTTCAAAGAGTTTTTGTAGTTTTATCGTTTTATCGTATGGTATTTGAGAAGGAATTGAAAGTTAAGTGTTGGATGAAAGTGAAAATGTTGAATTTTCTGTTCTTGATTGATACGACTTTCCTAAGGATTCTTTGGTCTTGTGTATGTAGTTTTTTAAGTTTACAAAATTTTTTTGTAGTTTTATGGATTTATCGTATGGCATTTGAAAAGTAATTTTCTGTTCTTGATATTGATTGCAGTAGTCGTAGTCTGGTATGTAGAGTGATAGGTTATTAGATGTCAAGCAATTTAAAACGAAAGGTTGTAATGACCGATTACGTATGTTTGTATGTAAAATTCCTGCTGCTGAAGACTCTGAAGAAGAAGAAAACAGAAGCTCGTCTTATGAACTAACGATAGTATTGGCAGCAACAAACATGACAATAGGATGTTTATCGCCAAAGATGGTACTACTTGAAACAGAGAACCGTATGCCTTTAGTAGTATGGGAAGAGGAAATATTACCAATTTTCACGCAGATTGCTAGCAGCTGTTTCTTAAAATGTTGTAGAGTCTTTCTTACTGCTCTGTCATATTTATCTCACGTGACAGACAAATATTAGAAAAAAAATGTTTCGTGCTATGTTTTATTTCATTTATATTACAGATGATAATATTTCGGTCAACTATGTACGTAATAACATATGAACAGAACCATTCGCTTTAATAATGCGCTACTCGAAAATGATGATAAATTTACACCTATTGCGTATTTTAGAAAACTGAACTAAAAGCCTTTCAGCTTTTAATAATCCAAATAATTTTGTTGCTGAAGATTAGTAACTAATTGAATTTTATGGTCGTCATAAATTTCGTGGTCCATCGCAATCGAATTGGCAGTTTCAGATTCAAGTACATGCAACGTGCGTAGCAATTACTTACAGCCGTATTTTGGGGAAACCCGTATCCGGGACACCAGAGAGGATTGAAAGAGAGAGCATTGCTATTGACATAATCGATGTCCTATTGCAATGGGAAATTTTTTTACCTCACATGACGTTGACAACAAATATTTCTAAAGAAATATAACTATGGTTTGTACCATCAGGTTTCAGCCAGCCCGGAATTGAGAGCGTTACTGATGTGAGTGACAATAAGTTACGCGAACTAAATATTTGAAAACTTATAAATCGGCACAAAGCAAGGGTGCATGATGTCAAATTTTTGCCATTTAAAGAAAATAAAACCAAGATGACATGAAGTATTTGAATTTTACTGTAATGTACATCATGTCAAAAATTATGACGTAAGTTTCATAAAAGTGATAATAAAATGTATTAATGTCAAATAGTTTTATTCACTCGAATTAAAATAAAAATATTTATTTTTTTTAATAAAATCTATCACTAATCGCGACAATTCTATGTACTACAAGTATGTATCAAAAGTGGTATATAAGCTAGAATTATGAAGTTATTTTAAGGCTACGGTTAAAATTTTAAATTATTACATCAATCTTAAACAAACTCGTCCTAAGAATATGTATTTAAATTATCAGAATATATTTTTTGAATGTGATGCTATAAACACAATAAACGCAACCCAGCAAGCCCAACAAGTTTACTTTGCAGCCTAATGTAAGCTGCATGCGTATTAATTATAACACAGCCCTGCATGGGTTTTGCAAATAAGATTGCTCCAGGTGTTTCCGAAGGCATTTTGTGCGCTAAACACGAATCTGGTTTCAAAAATTTTCCATCACGTCAGGTTTTCGAGAAAAAGGGGGTTGAAAACCCTAAAAATAGCGTTTTTGGCCATTTTTGAAACATTGTAGAGTTCAACACCGACGTGCTTGAACCATCGCTATTGTTAGAAATTGACAATTGATATTTGCTCTTTAAAATGAGCCCAAAGCCAAATTGTTTGCATACACCCTTAAAGTAGGAGGTGGGTTTATGTCAAGCGGTGCAAAAGAAAAAGAAACATATTACGGATGTCATTAAAAATTAATCAGATTTACTTGAAAATTGTTACTCAGGGGTTTTTGGGGTCGCTGATTACAGATCTTCATTCAGATTTAAAAAAATTCAAAATGGCGGATCCAATATGGCGGTCGAGGTTTATAAAAATTAATCAGATTTACTTGACTGCCATATTGGAGCCGCCATTTTGAATTTTTTAAATCTGAATGAAGATCTGTAATCAGCGACCCCAAAAACCCCTGAGTAACAATTTTCAAGTAAATCTGATTAATTTTTAAGGACCTCCGTAATGTCTTTTTTTTTTCTTTTGCACCCCTTGACATAAACCCACCCCCTACTTTAAGGGTGTATGCAAATTATTTGGCTTTGGGCTCATTTTAAAGAGCAAAGATCAATTGTCAATTTCTAATAATAGCGATGGTTCTAGCACGTCAGTGTTGAACTCTACAATGTTTCAAAAATGGCCAAAAGCGCTATTTTTAGGGTTTTCAACCCCCTTTTTCTCGAAAACCTGACGTGATGGAAAATTTTTGAAACCAGATTCGTGTTTAGCACGCCAAATGCCTTCGAAAACACCTGAAGCCATCTTATTTGCACAAAAAAAGTCAAAATTTGCAGGGCTGTGTAATTAATTAGATCGAGCTATTTATGCTATGAGGAGATCTATAAACTAGAGATGAGCGATCCAGTGATTTTTGAAAAACGTTGTTCTCAGTGAACGTGATTTGTTAATCACTGTTCTTTAAAACAATGATTGTGATCACAGTATTCCAAAAGAAAACAATAACGAAAACAACATATTTTATTGAGTCGTAAGAAAGAGACAACTAGATGCATACTACGAAAAGACTACTAAACAAAATCAAAGTGGTGTCATCAATGTTATTATTTTCAATGTAATTTTTTTTATATGAAGTTTGACAATTAAGTTTCACAGAAAATTCATGTATAAAAGACAAAAGAAAATAATCAGCATCATATAATAGTAATTCTTCCTCGCTCAAAATAAAATGAAATAAATTTGAGTATGTAACAATTTTGAAAGAACGACATTATTAGTAACTGTTATTTGGCAATTTCAATCACTGTAGTTACCAGTGAATTATCAATCACCGTGATTAAATCACAGTTTTGAAAATATCGCTCATCTCTAATATAAACACTGTGCTTGTCTGTAGTCATCATTCATGTGGCATGACCTGAGTGGCACTTAGCGCCGTTTTGTTGGAATCATGTACATGGACATGGTTGGTATGCGGAACATCTGTATATTTTCAAAGGGATAGGGACGTATGACGCTGCCAACCCAAAAGCCGTACCAAACAAAGAATTTCTCGGGATGCATTAGACATTCGTGTATCTTATGTTAATGCCGTAGTCTAGTAGGTAGTGTGTTGGCTTATTAGACGTAAAGCCAGGATTCAAACCCCAGGTAAGACATCAAAACGAAATACAAAAAATATTTCTTCGTCGACTTTCTCTCAGAAGATTTCTGGCAAAAACTCTGATGGTAAATGAAAAGTTTCTAAAAATTTGGAGTCGACCTGAACATAAGTTGTGTAATAAACTGGGTCAAAATCCTGACTGAAGGGTTGTAATGATCAATTATGTACGTGTATATGTGTCATATGTTTATGTAGAAATAGGCCTTATCGCCGAAGATTATTTTTTGAGCCAGAGTCCATTCAGCGTTGTCTTTGGTCATTCACTGTGATTTGTTATATCAAACTGAGCAAATGATAACTAATCTGGCAGGTATAGATTCGACAAAATTGCCGTTATCAATCGTCAAAGTTCAGAAGCACGTTGGATGATTCTGTGGATGCTTCGAAAACTTTCCTTAAAATCGCAGAGGCAAATAAATTGGTAACAGGCTTTAACCATGCTATCCAAATGTTTTGGCATTATATCCACATTACATCATAGTTTTTTACTTGAAAAATTCAAAGTTTTAGTCAGCTTATTTTTATTTTCTTCCAAATGGAAGGCGGTCTGTGTGGTCGACGAAATTACAAAGACATTTTTAACGGTATTTTATATTATTGTCTGCTGTTATCTGTTTCATCTTACCTATGAAGTAAGAATTGTTTTTCAGTACAGAGGTATCATAAGTATGTAAAATGGTAAATAAAATAATTTTTTGTAATTCAAACTTACCATTAAAATAGTTTGCCTTCCATTCGTCTCAATCACTGAAACAATAAGTGCCGAGAAAAAGGTTGCAACCAAAAGCAAAACCAACTGAAAGTGTGTACATGTTTCTCAAATATACACGGTTATGTTATGTGTTTGCGTCCTCTGAACAATATTAAACAGCAGGAACTTTGGGGACAAAATAATATTTATGGGGCTTCTAAAAAGTGCAATAAATTCAGTTGACTGTGAAGCTTAAGTGAACTTTAGTGATAGTAAATGTGCATCAAAATAGTGCTTCATGTGGCAAACTTTATCTAGGGATTTGCTGCAATTCACTTGGAGAAATTGCATGGCAAACAATTCAAAATCATAATATTGTGATTGTTTTATGTTTTAGTTTTTATGGTTGTTGTTGTTTTATGGTTATGTAAACACAAAGTTAAGAAATCAACAGAGAAGTAGCATTTTACCTTTAAATAAAATCACAAAAACTTTACTACGTTGTTAGGTTTTTTAACTCTTTCACCACCATAAGGTTATGAGAGGCAAAGTTATCATTTTGTCTATTTGAGATGATTTATTAGATGTCCAAAAGACCTATTTTAAACCAAATTACCAAAACCAATAGTGGCCAGTCCGGTTTTCATTGAGACATACATATGTGTCCCTTTGGTCGTTAACGGATACAATTTATATGAATTTTTCCGTTAATCAAAATTAGAATTAGCGAAATACTTCGTATCTCTTAACTAAAGGGAGGATTTTAAAGGGCAGATAAATTTTTTTTCATGGACGATAAGGTAACTTTTAAAGTTAAGTTTATGTTTGAACTTGCCATATTATATATTAATTTCAATATGGCGACTTCAAATATAAGCAAAATAAACAAATACAACAAAAAAAGGAGCCCGTCGTTTCTACTGCGTTTAAATAAAACTTGTTTAATTTGAGCAGTGTTATCGACATTGCTTCGCTACTGCCATATTTTTTAAAAAAGTTAACATTTTATCTGTAAGTTGCAATAACGAAAATAAGTTAAAGCTAACTTTACAGTTCACTTTAGCTAAAGGTACCTTTAACTAAACCCAAGTTTAACGACAAGTGATCATAATGACACTTAAACTTTATCGTGTGTTCATCAATATATTGCTGTTTGCTGTCTTTGAGAGCATCTTCAACATTCTCATTATTGCAAAATTAAGGTTTCTATGTTTATGTTCCCAAAACGAGGCTTTGGCATAGCGTTTCATATATGTACAAGTTACCTCCATATATATTTTTATAGATTAGTAATATTTAAATTATGGAGATTTCGAATTAATTTTTCTAACATTTCTTGTACCAAACAGAGATCAGCAATGAGTATTAAAAAAGATGAGTAGAATCGAATATACTCATAATTTCTTATACTTATACGCATTCATACTTAGTTTAATATTATACTCATACCACTCATATTCAAAATTTGAAGTACTCATCGTACTCATACCTAACAATACGTATGATATTGTTGATTTCGACTCTTCATGACTCAACATTTACAAGAATCACAAAATAAGTATGATTCGCATAAGACCACTACAGTACTCACTAGAAGGTTGTGTGTCTGCTTTGCTTGTTGTCTTTGTCTTCTTTTTTTTCTTTTTTTTTGTAAACGCAACAACAACTAAGACTGTTAATTTTGATGAATGATTCGAATCACTCGAATCATTCTAAGTATTATAGGAATTTTTCTAAATTTACGAATCTGAATGAGTAAGCGTATGAATCAAAAATATTTTGAATGGTATGAGTCAACGTTTTATTCATACTCATTACACTCATACTTATAAATCAACGTTGTACTAAGTACGAATGAATCAGAGTAGTTACATTTCAATATTGTTGACTTACTTATATTCAAAATTTTATGAGAGCTTATGAGTAGCGAAAAAACGATATTTTGCTGATTTTTGTACCAAACTGTTAAATTTTGTAATTAAACGGAAAACTTGAAAGAAATATATCTGGAGCAGAAAAACTTTTCGCAATGTAAGATTTAATTTAAGTTTTGTTGTTGGAATATTATATCTTTAATACCAACATCAGATACTCATCGGTCATTGTCTTGTTTCAAAAGCCTTTGATTTGTGCTATCTTCGTCGTCACTATTATCTCCCATCAATAAATGTGGAATTCCATTTTTCTTGAGTTTAATAATTCCTCTGCGAAGCTAGTCTACAACAAGGAACCTCTGTATGCAAGAAGAAAAGTTCCTTTACGGATTTAAGAGACTTCGGTGTTCCTTAAAGTTTATAATAATTTTTCTACGTTTTCAATACTAATAGCTTTTAATTTATTTTTTTATTAAAATAAGAAAATATACTTACCAAATAAGAAATAATTTAGAATACGTATAACGACAATTGTGATGTGCATAGTTTGTTATTCTTCTTTACACTTCTGCTGGCGTAAGTACTAACAATTGTTCGGCAGGTCTTTACAACGGCGATCTTCAAATCACGACACAAGACTGACTGAATTCTTACTACTCGTTGCCTGCTTTATCAGCCTTTTTATATGCCCACGTAATCAGTATGCTGCAGGTCCTTGAAGTATCGTTTTCTCGAGAATTCTATCGCGACTTTATTGTTGTTTGTGTATTTTGTTCACATTGCTTGTTGTTGCGTTCGCTTATCTATTCCCTTTCCTTTCATACTGTTGTTGTTGGTTTACTTGTAACAAGTTCGTTGTATTTGTTGGTATAGCTTTTGTTTGTCGTTTTAATGTTAAACGATGGTACACCCTTTCCATTTTCGTAACAATACTTTTATAAATCTTTTTATATTTCCCTATAGTCGTACAAGTTACGTTTCCTCATTTGAGAGCTTCAACAAAGCATTTTCATTTTATACGGTTAGCTCCTATTATTTTTGTGTCTTCACATGTAAAATTGCACTCTCATAGATCTTGGATGTTGGAACGTATCCGGTGTTCTTTGGCCGGCCACGGGCTCTTGAAGCTTGAGAATTTCGTTCAAGTGCCATTCTTATTATACTTTCAGGATTCTTTCTGAGAGTACGGCCGATTCATATCCATTTTCTTCGTTTTATTTGTGTTATTATGGATTCATCTAGAGATCCATGCTGCTGATATTATTAGGCCAGAATATTTAGCATATGATTTTGAGGCTTTTGTTGTTGTTGTTGAATACCTGTAGTTTTTGTGAGATAGCGTTGGATCAGGTTTTACTTCAGTACAACAGAGTTTATTTAACGTATGCGTTGAATATTCTGGAAATTTGTGAGCTTCTCTATACTGACTGTAGTCGACCGAATGCGGCTCTCACTTTATAGAGCCTTTTACTTATGTCTATTTCTGTGCCACCATTTGTTGTCACTATACTGCCAAGAAGCCATCTACATATTTAACTGGTTGGCCTCGTATCATGATGTTGTCAGTGCTTACGTTGAACATTTCAACATTGCGCGCCTGTCTTCTAGGTTTGTTTGCATGTTAGAGACTTTGTACGAGTGTAGACAAATCCATCCGCTTCATCCATGTCCTCGAGTGGGCATGAGAGACTCAGATTCAGATTCAGATTTCTTAGGTCTAATGATTGAGAAGGCGTCCGCAATTGCTTAGGAACATTACATGGAAGCCCACCACTATTTCACTTTATCAGCGGTATGATTAGAGTCATTACATACATACATAATTAGTCATTACAACCACTTAGTCAGAATTACGACCTAGTTTCTCATAGCACTTATGTTGTGTGTGTTAAGTTTTATACATGAGGGGTGGTACCTACAGTTTAAAGTCGACTCCGAACGACAAATTTTTGAGAAACTTTTCATTGCAATTTTATTTCCTCTCAGAGTTTTTAATAGAAATCTGCTGAGATGAAGTCGCCGAAGAAATTTTTTCTTCTATTTCGTTTCGATGGAGATGCTTGACCTGGGATGATTAGAGTCATTATCTTGCTTAAAGATAAATTGACCATGTTGACCCAATTTGAAGACACTCTGTTGTAAATTGATTTCCTAAATATCTAAGGTTCCACTCTCATCCATCATCGTTTCAATAAATTAAAGCAGATCGGCTATACTTTGCAGGCTGCACTACACTATTGCAGCATCACCACAATGCTTGAACATCCTTGTTTACAATTACTTACTACTGCTTTTTTAATAATGTTGTTTTTGTTTTCTTTGTTTTTGTTTAAGTCCTTATATGGTTCTCTGAAAAAAAAAAATTAAAACCTATGTTAATCCTTAATGTTTTTTAAGGATATTAATAAAAAATTAAATAATTTATAATTTTAAATTTATTGGGACACTTGTAAAAACACTAAGACCAAACCTTTCGAGTTAAAAGTAAACCGATCAAGATAGATGTTATAATTCAACTCATTTATTTCTTCAATTTTTACTTAATCTAACTTATTCTATTTACTTATTTACTATACTTATAATTTAATGACCTTGTAATTCATATGGTCATGAACCTTAACGTTACGTTATACTAGGGTGATACTTATTTATAGTTTTAAATTCATTATGTATTTTAATTCAATTATATATTATTAAGTATTAGTATTATATTATAGATATATATATTATATTATATATTATTTATTATGTATATATTTATTGGTTGTTATGGCGCAACATTCCGGCCCCATTGAAGGACTGAGCTTCTTCAATCATTTGGAAGTGGAGCCAGTTTGTGGATTGGGCGCTTATAAACGCCGTTGCGCGTTGCGACCTCCGCCACTCTGACCTTGCCGTCTTCTCCTTCTATGACTTTGACGACTCTCCCGGTCAGCCACTGTTGAGGCGGGCAATTGTCCTCGTGGATGATCACGACCTGACCTAGTTTCAGGTTGGGCGATTCGTTGGACCACTTGGGTTTGCCTTGTAGACCCAGGACGTAGTCTCGTGACCAAGCCTGCCAAAACGTCTGCTTGAGACCACAGAGCAGTCGCCAACGCTTCCATAACTTGGGCTCGTTGAGTTTCCCTTCGCCTACGGATTCTAGCGGCAGCGAACGCAGACCCTCTCCTATTATTAGATGAGCTGGAGTTAGTGCTTCTCCGTCGTTGGGGTCTGGAGACAGCGGTGCAATGGGCCGACTGTTGAGCACCGCCTCTGTTTCTGCGAGCATCGTTTCCATTTCTTCTTGCGTCAGCGATGCGTTGCCCACTGCGCGCAGAAACAGGAACTTCGCCTGCTTGACGGCTGCTTCCCACAGCCCTCCGAAGTGCGGCGCTCGAGGTGGTATGAAGGTGAACTTCACCCCGGACGACGCTGCGTAAGATTCGAGGGCGGGTCGACTCCTGTCGAATGCTTGCTGCAGCTGTTTGAGAACGTTGCTGGCTCCCACGAAGTTCGTCGCGTTGTCGCATAGCACTTCCCTCGGAAGACCTCTTCTTGCAGCGAACCTTTTAAAAGATAAGAGAAAAGAATCAGTCGATAAATCAGACACTAACTCTAAATGCACAGCTTTTGATGTGAAACACACGAAGACCGCTATATACATTTTTAATGGTGGTCGACCTCGAATTTTCAATGAGACATTATCGGGACCACAAAAGTCAACGCCGACGATAAGAAATGGTCGGGTAGCTCTCACTCTATTGGTGGGTAAGTTTCCCATTATTTGGGACATAAGTCTTGGTTTATAGCGGAAACAGTGTACACACTTGCGAACAATTCTACTGCACTCCTCCTTGGCGTTGATTAGCCAGATTCTCTCTCTAGCGAGAGCAATGAGTGCCTTTGTGCCGGCATGGCAATTCTCGAAATGGAGATGTCGCAAATAGAGTGTAACAAAGTCATTTTGCTTCGGTAACAAAAGTGGGAATTTTGCATCATATGGCAAATTTGCATTAAGCAATCTCCCACCTACCCTTAATAGTGAAAATGTTCTCCCTTCCTCAGTGAAGGTATGAATGAAAGGTGTAAGCCTCTGTATATTTGACGGTAAGATCAGAGATTTCTGCAATTTAGAAATTTCCTCAGAAAAATTAGATTTCTGGATAACCTCTACGAGGCGATAAAATGACCATTTCATTTCCGTTGCAGTAGGTATGATACTTTGATTTAATTTTCGTTTCTTTAGATTATCAATGAATCTGAGTACGAAACATGTTACCCGCAGTAACTTCTTATATGAAGAGTATTTCGATATCATTTCCAGTAGACAGTTAGAAGTCCCCTCTACTGCAAGAAATACATTCACCTTTCTCGTTTCCAATAACTTCTGGTTCTCTGTTAATTCAAAATGTTCATTAACAGGCCATTTGGAACTGTCGTCTAGAAGAAATGACGGTCCTATAAACCATATTGAGTTCTTCAAATCTTTTACGTCGGATCCTCTTGACACAATGTCAGCTGGATTCTGCTTAGTAGGCACGTGGCGCCACGAAACTTGGTCCGACCACTCCTGAATCTCAGCGACTCTATTTGACACAAAAGTCGTCAAAGAGGATGGATGCGTTTTTATCCAATGCAGTACTATTTCGGAGTCCGTCCAGAAATAAACATCATCTATTTTAAAATTCATCATACGCTTAATTCTATTCCATAACTTAGCCAGCAGGTGTGCAGCACATAGCTCAAGTCTAGGAAGTGATTTAGACTTGAGAGGGGCAACTTTGGACTTAGCCGTAAGTAGTCTCGAGACGATCGTGTCCGTCTCGGAGCTTCGAATGTATATGCAACACCCATATGCTCGAATTGAAGCGTCAGAAAATCCATGAATCTGAATTCTCGATGTTGATGTGGTATGGACGAATCTTGGGATACTAATTGAATCAACTTCCATTAAATTAGCTTTGAAGTTTTCCCATGAAGTATTCAACCCCAAGGGAATTGATTCATCCCAGTCAAGCTTTTGAATCCAAAGCTCTTGCAACAGGATCTTTGATTTCGTAACAAGTGGGCATAACAGTCCGAGAGGATCGAATAATCGAGAAGACACCGATAATATGTTTCTCTTTGTGGCCTTCAAGTCCTGAAACTTATCCTCCAAATGAAATTTAAATAAATCATTCTTCGGAACCCAATGTATGCCCAATGCTTTCGCAGAGTCGGAATCGCTATGAATTAGTTTCTCTTTCTGTAGAGAATTTAAAAATTCAGGATGGTTAGAAAACCATTTGGTGAGATTGAAACCAGCCGAAGCCAAAATTTCAGTCACCTGATTTCGAATTAAAATTAATTCATCATAGCTTTCAGCTCCGGTAAGTAGGTCATCTACGTAGAAATCACTGCGAACAACTTTCGAACCGATAGGCAAAGTCTCTTTGTATATATCGCTTAAGTGAATCAGACATCTGATGGCTAAAAATGGTGCTGAAGCTGTACCATAAGTAACAGTATTCAACCGAAAATGTCTCAATTCATCAGATGGATTCTGTCGCCAAAGGATTAATTGAAAATTCCTATCTTTGTCACCAATCATGACCTGACGATACATTTTTTCAATATCTGCAGTGATTACATATTTGTGGAATCGAAAACGGATTAATGTAGAATATAGTTCTTCTTGAACTGTAGGACCAACCATTAACAGTTCGTTAAGAGATACATGTGAAGAAGTTCTACATGAAGCGTCAAATACTACCCGAAGTTTGGTAGTTGTACTCTGAGGGCGTAAAACGCATTGATGTGGAATGAAGTAGTGGGGAGTATCAGGGAATTTGTCCAAAAGAGACATGTGACCCAAGTTGAAGTACTCCTTCATGAAATCATGATACATATGCCTCATAGTATCATCTTTGGAAAGTCTTCGTTCCAAAGAGAGAAATCGTCGCTTGGCAATTTCAAACGAAGATCCTAATAATTTAGGATCAGACTTGAAAGGTAAAGAAACCTCAAACCGTCCCGACGCAAGACGTCGTACTGTCGTCTTGAACTCGTTCTCACATTTCTTATGCTCCTCAGAGTAAATTTCAGTTGATTCGGTTGGAAGTTCTTCTAACTCCCAAAATTTCCGAACGATTGAATCAACATTGCTCTCGTCTTCAATTGAAGTATTTATATGAAATACTTTAGTGTTACAAGAGTCCTTTGAATGATTGTATCTTCCAGTAACAATCCAACCAAGAGAAGTCTTTTGAAGAACTGGAAGACTCGGGCCCAATTTGATTTGGCCAACACACATTAAGTCAAAGAAAGGACCTGCGCCAATTAACAAATCAATTTTTTGCGGCTTATAGAAGTAAGGGTCAGCTAATTCCACGTTTGACGGGATACTCAAACTAGCTATGTTAACCCTACGATCAGGTTGCAAGTTTGTAATTGATTTTAATACCCAAAACTTTGATGTAAATTGGGTAGAGTTGACACTCGAAGTAACAGTCAAATTGACGCGAGATTTTGATAATGAATTTGTTTCACCAATGCCATTTAAATTCAATCTGCCTCCTTCCTTTTTCAAACGTAGCAGTTGCGCTAGTTCCTCGGTTATTAAATTAGGTTGAGAACCGGAATCCAAAAGAGCTCTGGCTGGTATCAGTTGGCCAGAACTACTTCTTACTTTTACCACAGCCGTCGCTAGAATTATGCGTTCATCTGACGCTGAATAGTTAACAGAAGCGTGAGAAGTCGAAGGCTGTTCAGAGTAGTTTATCGAGGCATTATTAGAACTTGTATTATATCGGTGAAGTAATGAGTTATGTGCACCATTACATATCCGACACTTGGAAGATGGACACCTTGCAACTGTGTGTCCCTTTTTCAGACAGTTAATACATGCTGGCACGGATTTGATGAAGTCAAATCGTTTGACTATAGGTTCAGCAGTAAAGGAAGGGCAGTTGTTGATCATATGCTGCGTCGATTTGCAAAATAGGCATCTGTCAGCAGATTGTTTCGATTTGGTACAATTTAATGATGTTCGACTGGTTTTAAAATTAAAATGTTCATTTTTAGGTTTATTAACCCTCGGCCTTGAATTAGAAGACTCGTCAGCAGAGATATGCTGGTAACGTCTATTCAAGGCGGCTTCGCAATCCGACCACAATGGGAGCTTCTCGAAATCAAGCTGTTCTTCCCATTTTGATTTGGTGATTGGATCCACTTTCGACATCACTAAATGTATTAATATTGCATTAGTTATTTTCTTGTCATCACCAATTGACAACAACGAATCGTAAATGGCAGCAACAGTATCGATCATGCTTCGCAATGCAACAGCCGAAGGCTTGGTGATTTCGGGCAAATCGAAAAGTTTCGCAATATTATCGAAAAATATCAAGCATTCGTTATCGTAAACTTTTTTCAAGCTTGCCATTGCTTTGGGGTAATTCTCTTCGGAGATCTGAAAGGCCTTCACTGTACCCAAGGCCGATTCGGATAAGCATGAGATCAAGTGATTGAATTTCTCAATATCCGTCAAAGTCGGATCGTTGTGGACCAGGTTCTCAAATAGGCTCATAAAATTCTTATAATCAGCGTATTTACCACTGAATTTAGGGAGCTTCATATTTGGGAGTCTTGAATGGTGAGCCTGTACGCTAAACGAAGTTTCAGGCACATTCGATTGCCTATTCTTGGCCAACAGACTCATGAATAAACTCTTCGTGGTCACACAAAGATCTTCAAGCTCGGCCCTGTCGTCATTATCGGGATCCAAATTGTCCACTTCCGACTGAAGCTTCATCGCTTGGTCTATATATGATTTCAAAATATCCAATCGACATTCGAGCTCCATCGGATTAAAAGAAATAGTCTTCTCCACAATGGACTGTCGAATCCTGTCGATATTCTTAATGACCTTCGCTTTTTTCGCGAGTAATTTCTCCAAGCTTTCAGCTCTGGAGGGAGAATCTTGGCGTTTAGAGCCCCTACTAGTCATTATGATTGTTGTCTAAAAAAATTCCTCAAAACAAGAATTAAAAATTGACCAAAGTAAATTATTGGTCGGACTATATTTAATAGTATTTACTTGTTTTGGACAATAGAATTTTATCGATATTATTCGGACACGCAATACCCGAAAGTTCCGATTCCAAAATTTCAGTGACTTTAATTGAGTCAAGATTAACTTACTTGATCTCAGAAAGTAAAAAATAAAAAATCTTTACACACAGCCGTCGGTAAAAAAAATTATTTTAATTTACCGAGTAAAATCGCTTAATAATCGATTTGTAAACAAAAAATCAAATTTCAATATGAACACACAGCGTTATCAATAATAACAATGAAATAATAATTCGATGACCGAAATTTGTGTGAACAATTTTTATTGAAATTATTTGTTTTGATTTTTGTTCTAGTGTGACCACTGTACACAGCTGTAATGTGTAACTTATATACAAGCAGTATAGCAACGCGTGAAACGGAACACTGATCGAAACGAATTTACGAAAAATAAAAGGAAAGAAAAATGAACAAAAGTAACACGAATGGTGCGCTGAATGTTCTCTCACAAATAATACAAACGAATTGTTAGTGTAATTGCCAATCAAATCAAACACTCGCGAATTTAGTTCACAAAATAAGGGTGGGTTTATCAATTTATAAATAATAATATTCAGGGAAATATTTTCGTATATTATAAATATATAAAATAATAAGAAAATATAATGTTCAAATTTTTAAAGTGTGCAATATATTTGTGTTTCCCTGCTCGGGCGCCAAAATGTTAATCCTTAATGTTTTTTAAGGATATTAATAAAAAATTAAATAATTTATAATTTTAAATTTATTGGGACACTTGTAAAAACACTAAGACCAAACCTTTCGAGTTAAAAGTAAACCGATCAAGATAGATGTTATAATTCAACTCATTTATTTCTTCAATTTTTACTTAATCTAACTTATTCTATTTACTTATTTACTATACTTATAATTTAATGACCTTGTAATTCATATGGTCATGAACCTTAACGTTACGTTATACTAGGGTGATACTTATTTATAGTTTTAAATTCATTATGTATTTTAATTCAATTATATATTATTAAGTATTAGTATTATATTATAGATATATATATTATATTATATATTATTTATTATGTATATATTTATTGGTTGTTATGGCGCAACAACCTATTTAAATATTGGAACGAATCAAGTAATTTGATAACACTCGTAATGATTTTTTCCACCCTCCACCCTCCTTGTCACTAAATGCCTTTTCTACAGCAATTTTAGCTGAAGTACTTTCTTTATTGTGACTTTAATAAAGATTGGCTTACAGGTTTAAGAATTTTAATTAGGGGAAATCGATTTATGTATTTAACTGTTGTTGGGCTTTAGAACATTCTATGAAATTTATTATTATTTATTATATATGTTATTATATATTTTTATTTTTATTTGAATACTTTATTTTTGAAATAAATTCGAAAAACTTATACGACTTTTGTTAAGCAGAAAATAACGAAGCGAAAAACAATAAACCGAAAACAGAAAACAGATAAACCGTCAATCATTTGTGGCTCATTAAATTCGAAGAATTCAATGTTTATTGTTTTAACACTACATTTGCGTTAATTAAAGTTATAACTTAGATTTATTCTTTCTAACACTGTTACGGCCATTATTACAACTTGCCGTTAACTAAAGGTAGGATTTTAACGAGCAGATAAAATGTTTTTCATTATTATAAGTGGACGATATGGTAGAAGTAAGCCTTAAGCTAAAGGGAGGATCATCCTACCGGGAACTTTTAAAGTTATGTTTATGTTTGAACTTACCATTTATATATTATTTTCAATATGGCATTTTCAAATATAAACAAAATTAGCAAATACAAATATGAAAGAAGCCCGTCGTTGCCACTGCCTTTATATAAAACTTGTTTAATTTGAGCAGTGTTACCGGCATTGCTATGGCACTGCCATATTTATGAAAAATTTAATTTCATTTTATCATTAGGTTGTAATAACGAAGATAAGTTAAAGGTGACTTTAAAGTTCACTACAGCTGAAGTTACCTTTAACTAAACCCAAGTTTAACGGAAAATTGTAATGATAGCCCTTATCGTTCGAACATTTTTAGCTATTATATAAATATATAAGTGTATACGTGTGTACTTAACAAACTACATAGTTTATAGCTTTTTGTTTAAAGTTTTTGTCATTTAAATTTTGAATTTGCTACTTCACACAATTGAATAATAATTTATTTAATTTGAATATTAAACAATGCAAATATACGGCTGAAGTTGCCGTAGTCTAGTAGGTAGTGTGTTGGCTTATTAGACGTAAAGCCAGGGTTCGAGCCCCAGGCCAGACATCAAAACAAAATTCAAAGAGTATTTCTTCTGCCACTTCCTCTCAGCAGATTTCTGGCAAAAACTCTAAAATCTGTCGTTCGGAGTCGACTTTAAACCGTAGGTCACACCATTCATATATAAAATTAACACACACAACATTAGTGGTGTGAGAAACTAGGTTGTAATCCTGACTGAAGGGTTGTAATGACTAATTATGTATCTAAATATATGCTACGTGTAAAATAAATAATATTTTAAAATGTGATTTGCACGCATTACCTTTTAGAATAATTAAAAACAGTGATTAGAACTAAAACTAAATTTACCGTAGATCGGGCTTTGTATCAAAAATTAGAAACGGTTAGAAGCCTGATATTTTTTAAATTCGTTAGTATTGTTATTACCATTATTTTAAACCAAATAAAACTAGAAAAAAAACCTATATAATCTTTAAGTGTTGGGGCTTAATTAATAAATAAACTAGAAAATTTTAAACTGGGGTTAAAACCTTCATAATTCTGGCTTATGTATAATTTTTTGATACACATGATTTCCTGCGGATTCTTTGGTGTTGTGTTTGAAATTTTTTTAAGTTTTCAAAGATTTTGTGAAGTTTTATCGTAAATAATACATTACTTAGCATTAATACATTACTTAGCATTAATACATTACTTAGATAAGCGTTGGATGAAAGTAAAAATGTTGAATTTTCTCTTCTGGGCATATTCTTGAGATTGATTGAAGTAGGCTTAGTTTAGTATGAAGCGTGTCAGTTTATTAGACGTCTGACCAAGGTTCAAACCTCAGGTCAGATATTTCCAATTTACAAAGAAGGTTGTAATAATCGATTTTGTATGTATGTTTGTAATTTTCGTCCTATGAACTGATGAAAGTATTGGCAGCAACAAACATGACAATATTATGTTTATCGCCAAAGATGGTCCTACTTGAAACAGAGAACCGTATGCCTTTAGTAGTTTGGGGAAAGAAAATATTAAAAATTTTCACTCAGATTGCTAGCAGCTGTTTACTGAAATATTGTAGAGACTTTCTTGCTGTTCTTCACATATTTATCTCACGTGACAGGCAAACATTAGAAGAAAGTGCTATATATTATTTCATAGATATTGCAGACGATAATATTTCGGTTAACTACGTATGCATGAGATAACAGAATCATTCGCTTTGATAATGTGCTACTCGGAAATGATGATAAATTTACTCCTATTACGAATTTTTCGAAAAAAGGGGCTGAATATCTTTCAGCTTTTAATAATCCCAATAATTTTGTCGCTATAGATGAGTAACTAATTGAATTTTATGGTCGTTATAAATTTCGTGGTCCACCGAGATCGAATTGGGCAGTTTGAGATTCAGATACATCCTACGTGCTTAGCAATTACTTACAGCCGTATTTGGGGAAACCCGTATCCGGGAAACCAGAGAGGAATCAAAGAGAGAGCATTGTTATTGACATAATCGATATTCTATTGCAACGGGAAACTTTTTTACCTCACATGACGGTGACAATATATTTTTCTAACGAAATATAACAATCGTTTGTACCATTAGGTTCACCCAGCCTTCAATTGAGAGCGTTACATTTGGACACTTGTTTTTTTAAGTCAAAAATTAAAAATAAATAAAGAAACGTTAATGCACGTAATGTAGTTTATTTGGTCACGTAAATGTCATTGTCTTCTTAACTTTACAAATTTTATGGTTGAAATAATTAGAAAACATTTTAGCTCTTCACGCTACGCAATTTAAAGTCGACTGTGAGCGAAAGATTTTTATGACAATGTTTTCGTTGCAAGTTTTAATTTACTCACAGAGTTTTTGCCGGAAATGAGGTTTGAACCACTGGCTCTCATCTAATAAGCCAACATGATTCCAACTGATGGGTTGTAATGATCATTTAAGTATATATATATACTTATACATAGTATAAGTTGTTTATGATAAATAGACTTCGAATATACTTAAGTTCTACTTAACTAAATAAATAATTTGCATCATGTAATTAGTCGGGTGTAGTTTTACTCTCGCACCGTAAATAATAATAACAATCCCTAACCAAACTCTTAAGGAGAACTTCATGTAGTTGTAATCATAACCTAAAATCTGTCAGTACAATTGACATTCAGTCTTTTTTAGTTTATGTGAGTCATGAGAATGTGTGAATTTACATGTTTAATATCATGTAAATTAGACATTTACACCTGTACCCCTTTTTTTCAGGGTATGATCCCTACCCTTAATATGTACTTCGAATACATGATATAAAAAATTATACATGCGATATATGTATAACTGAGTGAAGGAATTAAAGTATATATAAAACTTTTTAAGTATATGATCTTCTTTTAAGCGCTTCCTATTTTCAAAGAAAACAATGTAGTAGAATGTATTAGACATAAAGCCGGGACATCAAAACAAAAATACAAAAAGTATTTCTTAGGCGGATTTCTTCTCAGCAGATTTCTGGCAAAAACTCTGAGAGTAAATAAAATTGCCATGAAAAGTTTCTCAAAAATCTGTCGTTCGGAGTCGACTTTAAACTGTAGGTCCCGCCACTCATGTGTAAAATTAACACACAAAACATAAGTGGTGTGAGAAACTAGGTCGTAATCCTGACTGAATAGTTGTAATGTCCAATTATGTATGACAGATAAACAAAATTGGCGAATGTAAAACAATAACAATCCAAATAATCCATTACGAAAAAATCTCTGTTGGGTGTGGATTTTGGGCAACCTCCAGCTCTAAAGATCAATGATTACCAACTTCTAGTGGCCTAAATTAATTAATCTGTACACTAACGGCATGTGGTTTCATTAGAATGTCACAACATTCCACACTGTTAATGCCAATATGGATATTCTGCACGAGCGATTTGAGGGAGAGTCATGATGTGAACTGGCCACCGAGATCATGGGATTTGACGTTAGATTTTATTTGTAGAGCTTTCTTACTCCGCAGGTGTATGTGAATAAGAATAAGCCACAAAACATAGCGATCCTTACAGCCAACAAACAGCCTGATTTATGCATAAGAGTATTGGAAAATTAAACATATCGGATGCATTCCATAGAGAGAAGCCGTGACGGACAGTTGTAGACACAATAGTCTAGTGGGTTAGGTTAGGATAGAAGACGTGTACTTGTCAATTTAGACAAGTACAGTACCCGAAGGTCCATTTGACCCATTGTACAGTCTAGTGGGTAGTGTGTTGCTTTTTAGAAGTGAGTAACGGTTTAACCCCAAGTCAGACATCTCTAACAAAATGAAATATAAAAAACTATTTCTACTGTGATTTTCTCTCAGCAGACTTCTGGCAAAAACTTTGAGAGTTAATAGAATAACCATGAAAAGGTTTTCAAAAAATATGTGTCGTTCACATGCACATATAAAACTAATACATACAACATAAGTGGTGTGAGAGGCTATGTCGTAATCCTAACTAAAGGATTGTAATGGCCAATTACGTGTATGTAAGTGCTTGTTGAAAAAAATCGATAAAATCAACATTAATTTAAACAAGAAATGAATCAGTTGATAACATTATAAAGCAAACTTTATCGATTACTATGAAACGAACTAAAAATGAAATTTGAAATGAATTTTTGTTAAGTACATTAAAACTTTAATATTGTGTTACTACTTTGATGTGAAATGCATCCCACTCCTGATCTGTATTGTATTATTTCTTTTATTTATTTTTGAAGTCTATTTGAAACTATTATTTTTCTTTTAATAAAATCCAATTTTCTAAACGAAAATTTTATTACAAATTTTATGCTGCAAAAATATATTTGTATTTGCAACAAAATCTAAGTGGCAATAGAAATAAATTCTATTATAAAATTTACTCATGTTGCTTCTGCTAACAAATACATTTATTCTTCATTTATTAAATGTTATCGAGCATATAAGTTTTCAATTTAATAAACAGATTGTAGTTTTAATGAATAAAAATTTGGGAAAAGAAATAATCGCAACAGATTTTTATTATATTTTTATTGTTACTGTATTGTTATGGATTTGATTATTAAATTGAAATCAATTTCTATTAAAAACTATTAATATTTTTAAATTTTCTGTAGAAATAAAAAAAAAATTGTCATTTACTTAAAATGTAAATTAACTTCGATTGAAAAGAAGACTTTATATGTACATATGTATGTATGTATGTATGTATGTATGAATGTATGTATGTATGTTTTTTTTTTCTTGAGCCGGAGGTGGGAATCTTCGAAAGATACTTTTGTTCCAACAAATGAGTGCACGATTCACCATCGCTGGTGCCTACGTACTAAACCCACCCCCTACACACTTCAACCACTCTCCCCCCGCGGGACTGCCGTAAGGTATTATATTCGCGGAGGGCTGGTTAGCTTGAAAGCTTTATCACGTTAATTCAAATTTCGCCTCCGTTCCTCCAGTCTTCGGAGTACTATCAAAACTTCAGCCATTCTCTGGCTATATTGACTCCATAAAATCCTACAGTTCAACAGCTCTTCCATTAGCCGGTGTGGTTCCAAATTCGTTTCTCCCGGCCATCTAAATCTGGGACAGCATGTAAGAATATGCTCTGCATGTACATACACACATACATAATTGGTCATTACAACCCTTCAGTCAGGATTACGAACTAGTTTCTCAGAGCAGTTATATTGTATTCGTTAATTTTTATACATGATTGGCGGCACCTACGGTTTAAAGTCGACTCCGAACGACAGATTTTTGAGAAAATTTTTCATGGCAATTTTATTTGTGTAAAATGGTTGATTTATATTGCCGTTGTGAAAACTAGGACCGAATAAAGACTTTAAATGTAATAATTTTGAGCTTGTTAAAAGCAACAATTTTTACGTTATGAGCTTAAAGCTAATCCCATACAACATCATCATCAACAACAAACAAAAAATCTCCACTTAATTGCTTTTTACACTTTTAAACACATTGTTGTTCACTTTTAATTAAGACCATAAAGAGAATACTTTTTGATTTTAATAGCTTTTATTTTCCAACAAAAACTTTATAATTTTATTGACTTTATTAAAATAGTCAGGGATTTCCGCAACTTGGTGGTAATTCAACAGCTTATGAAACTATGTTAAGCAATAAAATAAAAATAAGTTTTATTTTAATGAAAAAAATGGTTAAAAATTGTTAAAACCTTTGCAATTTTTATAGTTTATATATTTAATATTTTATCTACAACTAAATAAGCCTGGTGTGCTTCGCTACCCCTATCGTAATAAAAAAAATATAAGTATTCAAAGTTATTGAGCCCATGGTGCGACATGTCTTATCCAGAAAACTTAACCAACTCAGGCAACGTAATCTTAGATAATTGATTTCTGATAGAAAGCGTTCAATCCACCAATGTTTGCCTTTCATAATTTGTAAAGCTCTTCTTCTACTAATATGACACAGTTAAGTTAATGACCTGATTCTCTGTCTAGTTAATGCTACAATAGGACTCTTGACTGTGTCTATAGTATGTTCGCTGCAGATCCATTTCCTTTAGCAATTTCTTGGCAGTGATCCTAAATTGACACGGGGGCCCAGTCAATTACAACTTTGTAGGAGTTGTAGAAGATGAGCAAGCCCTCATTACATCGAATACGAAGCCAGTCCTGTCAATGAAACAAATAGAATTCTATCTCCTTGATTGACCCGTGGCTGTTTGTTCTCAGTGGTAGGATTTCGATATAAAAACGAGCTTTGAGCGCTATCATGCAAACATTTTTGAAAGTGCTTATATCCGGCCAACACCGTAGTTACTATTAAAATCTTATCCTAATATGTTTCCTAAGGCGTACATACATAACACACATAATTGGTCATTACAACCGTTTAGTCAGGATTACAATCTATTTTCTCACACCACTTATGTTGTGTGTGTTAATTTTATACATGAGTGGTGGGACCTACAGTTTAAAGTCGACTACGAACGACAGATTTTGCAGAAACTTTTCATAGCAATTTTATTTACTTTCAGAGTTTTTGCCAGAAATCTGCTGAGAGGCAGTCGCCGAAGCAATACTTTTCATATTTCGTTTTGTTTGAAATGTCTGAGCTGGAATTTAAACCGGGGCTCCACGTCTAATAAGCCAATATACTACCTTTCAGACTGCGGCGTCTTCAATAATTTCATCACTATCGTTTTAAAAATTGAAATTAATTGATTATAAAGACCAATTGATACGATAGCGGCTAAAGTTTTTGAAATCAGTGTTAAAATAATACTGGATTCCACCCGTGTTCTGAAAATGGGAGTAAAATGCTTATGAGTTTTTTTGAATTTACACGGTTAGTAAAATAACAAAACAAAGTAAAAAAAAACTGTAAAACCATTACTTAATACATAATCGGATTCAGTAATTTTAATAATTTAAACTGAAATAAACATACCATACCTGTCATAGAATAGTTATATATATCTAGCTTATGTTCAAAAGGCAGTAGCAACCAAGGCTATCGGCCCGAGTTTTAGATAAATTCTTTATTGTTTGCTCAATTCTGTGTGCCACTGTTCACAACTTGATGTAAACAACAACAATTTACTTTGTTTGTTATTCTTCATTACACTCTTTTGCGTAAACAAGTCTTTATAGTAAGGATCTCCAAACCACGATTAATCTCTTCACGCTTGCTTTGTCTTGCCTTTAATATCGCGGGGTAAACAGTCTAATGAATGCTCTTGAAGGAGAATGACTTCGCCTTCGCGAAGTTATCGTTGTTTGCGTATTTTGTTTACGTTTGTTGTTGCAGTGTTTTTGTTGCCTGTTTGTTTACTTGTTTATCCCTTTTTTATACTGATGTTGTTGCTATATTTTTTGTTTATTTATTGATCATCTAAACAAGTCCATTGTTTTTGTTTGTGTAGCTTTTGTTTATCATTTAAATGTTAAACGATGTAACACCATTTCCATTTTCGTAACAACATAATATGAAATATTAAGTCCAAACACTGTAAAGTTAATAAAAAAAGTGTTAAATTACATTTTCTTTAACAACAATGAAGTTTTCGATATATGAATCGTTATTTTTATAAATTTATAGGCGTCATTTCTTGTGAACTACTGGAAGCAATTAAATAACATTAGTTGAGTTTATATGGCTGAAGTTCTGGTCATATTCTGTTCTTGCAATAATACAGAGTTAGTTCTGTCTTATCCACGCACGAAAGTTAATTAATTAAATAAAAAACGAGAAGAATCAGTGAAATAAAAATTACAAAGAAAATTGTTTTCCCTTCATTAATTTTGTGGTGTTTTTCTTTTTATTTTTCTTCAGAATGCTTCCATTTCCATTAATTATATTACGTCAGAGAATTGTCTTTTCTGACGTGCTTAAGTAAAAACGCTACTTGAATTGTTTAGCTTTAATTTGATTTAATTTGCTTTGTTGCAAAAGTAAAAGAATTTTATCTTCTCGTTCAAGACTATCAGAATTGTGTTCAGAATTGCTTCCGATCGAATCGAATTGTAACAATTAATGAAATGATTGGCTTAAAATGCAGAATACATGATTTAATTTTATATTTTCTGTTATATTGTATACTTGGTTGTTGATAAAAGTTTTCCTGTACTACCGAAGACCCTTTAAACTCAAGATATAATTACTCTTTCGTCGAATTTTTAGGACGATATAATTTCTCTTCCGATTGTTATGCTCTGTGGTATATATATAATTATACTCGGCTTTCTAGTGAAAATAAAATGTTCTAATTTACGAATATTAGTTGCTTTAATTCAGTTGTTATAACTTAATATTGTTACTATGTTAAAATATGAGCTCGTAGATTGCAAATAGAATAAATATAATTTTGTGATTAGTTTTAATTAAAATTCTTTATTATTCGCACCATTCTGAATGCCACTGGTCACAATTTGATGTAAACAACAACAATTTATTTTCTTTGTTATTACTCTGTTTATACCCTTTGTATAAACAACAACAATTACTAGACAATTTTTCGACAGATCTTTGTAATTGAGATCTTCAAACCACGATTACTCTCTTAAAACGCACTTCACATAAGACTGACTGAACTTCTCTAATTCTGCCGCCTGGGCAGGGTAAACAGTCTGATGAATATTTTTGAAGGCAGGTGCTTGTGACTTCGTCTTTCCGAAATCTCTTAAAATGTAAACATCACTGTTTATGATTATTTTTGTAGCGTTGTTGTATTTTTGTTTACTTGTTTACCTTTTTTGCTGGTATTTGTTGTTATATTAAGCCGTAAGATAATTTGTCAACAGGTTTGTTTACTGCATTGTTTTGTTTCTGTAGCTTTTCTTTATAATTTTAATGTTAAACGATGTAAAAGCAAAACACCAGTATCTTGGTTTTTTAATTTTTGTAACAATATGTTGTTTTATATTTCTTAAATTCTAAAAGTGTTTAATATCATAGAATGAAAAATCCACTATCAAAGCATATTGTTACGTTTTTAAATTTTTCAAAAGTTTTTTTTTAGTAAACTCGGAGATTGCAATTAAAATAAAAGAAATTCAAATGTATTTGCTTATGTAATTCTGCGTACCGTACGATGTGTATATACTGATGTTTGTCTTGCTTAATTATTTTCGTTTAGTTTATTTTTAATTGTCTTAACAATATTAAACACGAATGTAAATTAAGGAATTGATAAATGTTAAATAAAAAGATAAATTAAACTCGCTAAATTTCCCAGTCGCTTTTAAACATTTGGCTTACTAGAGTCATGCGTAAATACTCTTAACTTGAAATTTATTTTATTCCTTTAGTAAATTGATATATGTTGTTACCGAAAATATAATTTCAATAAGCATAAAATTTATTTTAAAAATCATTTTTATTGCAACAATAAATTTTATTGATGACATTACTTTTGTAATCAGTTGTTAAAACCCAAGTAATTTTGGCCATATTACATACACAAATTGATATTTTATGGAGGATTTTATGTCATATTTCTTTATTTCCGATTTTATAATTCTTTATTTTATAATAAAGAGAGTGACAGATTTAAATAACATCTGTTTGTGAATTTAGTTTCATTCAAATTTACTTGATTATCCGGAAAACAGGTCATGCAAGTGATACTAAATATTTGCTTCATTCAGCAAATATAAGATATTCGGAGCATTGGTTAATTTGAACAACTTTCAAACTTCGAGTTAACAATTCCAATATATAAGTATACAAATCTTGTCTCAAGATAACGTACTAGCTATTGCCTTTACACTCGATTGCTATAAGTCCCCTTAAAAAAGGTAGAATAACTGATTGTATCAGTTTTTTAAATTCTCTTGCAACACATTTCGTATGAATTGTAGTTGCATAACGCAATTGGTACTTGTTATCTTGATTTCGATTGAAGAGTACATTGAAACCCTTCTGGATGTTACCACACAGCACATGCAGCTATTCTAAGAAGTTTGGATTATTTTTTGAAAACTGGAAAAGGTTTTCTCAAAACTGCAACACGTTCTTGTCCTTGTCCAAAATCAACTCATGGCTTATATCAAGGATTGATTTTGTCTAAACAATACAATAAAGCCTTTCTATTTTAATTTTTACTGTTGTGTGTTAATGTGTTCTAGAACTTTAACAGCAACAATAGTGACTGATTAAAAATGTTTCTCAACGCGAATGTCATGTGTAGTTAGAGTCACTATAAGCTGCCCCATCTATATAATTAGAAACTTATAAATCGCCACAAAGCAAGGGTGCTAGATGTCAAATTATTACCCTTTAGAAAAAAAAAAATAAATAAAACCAAGCTGACATAAAGTATTTGGTTTTTACGTAAAAACCGCACATCCTGCCAAAAATTTTGGCGTAAATTTCATAAAAACGTTAAGAAAATGTAATAATTTAAAATAGTTTCATTAAAATGAATAAAAATATTAAAATTTTTTTACAAAGTCTATCAATAATTGCGAAAATTCTTTGTTACTACAAGTATGTATCAAAAGTGATACATAAGCTAGAATTATGAAGTTTTTTAAGGCTCGCTCTGTTTATGTTTATGGGTGTTTTTTATAGTTAACTCAACATGTTGGTGAAAGAAGAAAAAAACCAAAACAAGCATTGCTTATACGCTAAAGGTAACAAAATATTGCAAGAAACATGACTATTGAAAAAAGTGAAAAATAAAACAACCGGCAACAAAACAACGTAACTGTCAGTCATTAACTTTTCGTTGAGGCATCCATGATCTGACGACGTAAGAAAGATGCTCAGAATTGTAGTGATAAACAGAAAAGTAGGCCCAACTTATTCGTGTTTAACATTGTGAATGCTTTGTTATTGGCATTCTAACGTCATCTTTACTGACCTAGATTAAGTAAAATTTCTTTTGCAAACAGAATACAAACAACAACAACATAATTGTGTAAATGCTGTGTTCAATGAAGAAACTATAAAAAGGAAATATAATGTTACCAACAAAAAAAATCAAAAATGAAGAGGCAAAAAAGGCAAAAAGAATTTCAATAAAGAAGAATAATAAAATTATACTGTAATGCAATGAAAATATCAACGGGCAAAGTCCTTTACTATATGACACTGTAAATGTGTTTCCTTATAAATAAATTAAGCCTATGTGTTCATGAGGGATATGAATTTTTATTCATAAAAGCGCAAATAAGAATAAAAGACAATGAAAAGGCCACTTGCTTTTGCAAGTATAACGAATATGGATGGTCAGAAGGAATACCATAAAAAAGTAATAAATGATTGCCTTTCTAAACTAAAATTTCATAGCGCCTTTAAGGTTTACATACAGTCGACAGCAAAAGTCTTAGTACGTCAATATATTTTAGCAATTTCATGAATTTTAGCCAAAATTTTTCATAAAAATTTATAGTTTATATTTTTTTTATTAATCTATTTCTGTTTTATTATAAAACAAAAAAATTTTTTAATGTTTTTCATAAAACAAGAGAAAAATAAGGAAAAGTTTCAGATGAAACAAGGAGAACCCTGAGTAAATTTAAAATTCAAAGGCCTAATATATGAAAATGTTATTTCTTGTGTTTAATAGAATATCACTTAAGGTCAAGCACTCCATTAAATCCATTTGTAATTGAATATACAAGTTTTGTTTAGTGTTTTCTAGTGGCACCATGAGCAAGTTTTTCGCTTGTCTTTTGTTTGAGGTTTAGCGATTTCGTAACCGTTCTTTTAAATGATCTCCTAAATACTCTCTTGCAGTCATATCGGGACTTTGTGCAAGAGTATTAAACTTTTGGGGACTTTTTTTGTCAAAATATATTGTCGAGCTAAGACTTTTGCTGTCCACTGTATATGGCCATTACCCTTAAAAAAATTTTATTTCTCTTACAATTCACTTTATGTTAAAGAAAAACTTTGGCATCCAAAAACTCTAAGGGTCCCAACTTTAAAAGACATTGAAGAACATTTACTTGCAAATATCGATACAAGAAAATAACTCTTTCAGGATCATAACATAATAAGAGGCAATGGCCGTTTTGTCTACTTAGGTGTTGATAAAAAATTTAAAATTGATGAAACCAGTAATGAGTTTTACATATTTTCTTGTAAGCTACAGTGTTGGCCTTATAATTAGCACATCCATATACAGAACGTTCTCTTTTTAAGTAAAAAAGATGAAATATTTTTCTAAAATTTATTTAAATGTATGTATGCAGTGATGTATAGAATGAAGGGAACTTCAATAAATGAGTTTAAACAGAAATAACACTTTAAATCATAAAGGCAAAGAATTCCTTAAGCACGCAATGTCTACTATTAAAGGGAGTGACATAATCATCATTTGGTTTTTATTCTTCTTTATATTTTGTGAAGGCACTCCACTTAGAAGTCGCCGTAGTCTAGTAGGTAGTGTGTTGACTAATTAGACGCAAAGCCAGGGTTCAAGCCCCAGGCCAGCCATGGAAACAAAAATACAAAAAGTATTCGTATTTATTCGGTAACTTCCTCTCAGTAGATTTCCTGCAAAAACTCTGAGAGTAAATAAAATTGCCATGAAAACTTTCTCAAAAATCTGTCGTTCGGAGTCGACTTTAAACTGTAGGTCCCACCACTCATGTATAAAATTAACACACACAACATAAGTGGTGTGAGAAACTAGGTCGTAATCCTGACTGAAGGGTTGTAATGGCCAATTATGTATGTATGTACTCCACTTATCAATATCTTCACACCAAGGATTTATCATAAGGTTTGATATACAAGATACTATCAAATTAATTTTTCTGATATTTCTTGTACAAACCTATTAAATTTTTTAGTTAAAAGGCATATTTGAATGGAATACATCTGAAACAGGAAAAACTTTCGGAAAGTACGTTATATGGTCTCTTTTTAAAACAGTTTATTCGTTTCTGAGTGGAGCAGAGATGCGTTTAATTGAAAATGTTGAAGGATCGGACAATTTTTGATGCTTGAATGTCGTATATTTATTTTCAACATCAGATACGACTTGGTCCTCATCGTCTTGTATTGAAGCCTTTAATTCATCAATCTTCGTCGTCACTATTGTCTACCACTAATATATGCTCATCTTAATTTTCGTAGAGTTTAATAACATCACGTCCTCTGCTAAGCATAATCTACAATGGCAAAGGAAAGTAAATGATGATAATGGTAAGGAATCGTAGCGTCTGTATGTTAGTTGAAAAATTCTCTTACAGACCATAGGAACACCGGGGCTTCTTAGAGTTTACAATAATTTCTTACGTTTTTAACACTGATAACTTCTTATATTATTCAAATAGGAAAATATGCTTACCAAGCAATAAATAACACGATGCGACAGTCAAAATACACCCAGCTAATAACATAGTGTACGTTGTGAGTTCTGTCCAGTAGAATTCAAAAAATTTTGTTTTTAATTTTTCTCAAACCCTCCAAACTTGTTTTATTTGACAAAAACGGTTTTTGGATCTATTGACACAAAATTATTGATCCAAACTTTTTTGAAAAGGTGAAATTGACATACTTTTCGATAAATGATCAAGATCGATCAAAAATTCTGTAAATTTTTAACTGAAAGTTCATTTGACAAAAATATGTATGAAAAATATAACACGACTCTTATACTATTTGAATAATAACTGGGATAATTTTTATTAGATTTTATCAAAACGAAGTGTTAAACTCTTCACAAGAGAATGCACTTTAACACTAGAAAGACGCACAAGGGTCATTTGACCCATTTACTAACTAACTGCTAATATTTCATTTATGGATTATATCACAGATTTCTTACTTCGTGACTTTTAATAATGCTCAATAAAATTTAATTTAGAAGTATTTTTTTATTTCGGTATTCCAAATTGCAATTATTAAAGCAACTACCTAAACAGACGGAGAGGGGTCATCTGACCCTTCACTTATCTATTTATTTTATCAATTACTTTTCCCAATTTTTATTTCATGAAGTTATTAAAATGCAGTTATATTTTGTTTAAGTTTTCTCTAGTATGCCTTACTTAATTTTGTCAGTTTTTCAAAAGATTATTTATGACTAGATCTCTTCGGAACAAAGATATTGAAGCGTATTTGGATTATGGCTTTACAAGAACTGGACAAATTTATCTCAGTTTTGTACGCTAGTGCTGCTTGTGGATTCAATAATATATATGTAAATGAGTTTTGGAACAAAAAATGGGGAGTTGCTTTTTCTTCATAAACTATGTCTAGAGACCGATTCAAAGAAATAATGAAATATATTCGTTTTCACGTGCGAGAAGAAAAATCTATAAACCCAACAAATTTGGTATAAAATTTTGGGTTCGGGTAGATGTCAAATCGAAATATCTGCTCAACGGCTTCCTGTATTTCGGAAAAGATGACAATCGTCCACATAACATTTCGCTTGGAGAGACATTGTAATGCGTCTAATGGAACATTTCGTAAACAAAGGGAGAAATGTGACGACTGACAACTTTTTTACCTCAGTATTGGTGGCAGACAAATTGCTTTTCAAATGTGACAGTCAATAAAGTAAGACGGGATGTTCAACCATATGTGAAAAAATTGAAACGAAATTTGCATGCCCATGAAGTTCTAAAAACCGAAAATAATAAGCGCCTTCTGACAGTTTACCAAGCAAAGAGACAAAACATTTTTTATTGCTGAGCACTTTGCTCGAAGTGGTTGAAATAGATAAAGGTAATAGCAAACGCAAACCAAATACCGTAACTCTCAAGACGATAGCCAGTACAAGGTTTTTTCAACATATTGAACTTGTCAGAAATAAATGCATGGGTGCTATTCCAAGAAGTAACAGACAAAAAAATTCGTAGAAGAGAACTTATTTTACAATAAGAGTTTGAACTGAGTCACATTGACTTGCAACCGCAAGCGGTAAATATTCAACCACAAGTTTCACATATTCAATCCATAGAAAGACGATATTATCATACAACTGGCTGCAAAAACAAAACAAATAAAATGTGTGAAAGATGCCAGAAACCCCTATGTGGAACCTGTAAGATATCAAAACATTTTGTATGCTCTGGATGCGTGATTTCAAAAAAATCGTATCATTATTGACCTATTTTACGAACTCGATATATCCTCGATCTCGCATAAATACATTCAAAGTAAAAACAACAAGTATTGTTACTGCTTTGAATGTACATATTTTTTTATAAATACAAATACGTTATTAAATGTTTATTTTTTGTTATAAACTAAGAATACAAAATGTATAATTTAATTTTTTTTATATTTTAAATAAGTAAGCAATATTAAAATTAAATTTTGAAATTCAAATGTAGATTTTTGCCACTAAGACTTAAAGGGAATCAAATGACCCCTACCCGTCTTTTAAGGTATATTAATTCTCCCGTCTTTCTAGTGTTAAAAACTCTTCCAATATTTGCTAACGCAACATTAAAATGAATTTATGTTGCGCAGTTGACTTTATTTGATTGGCCAATTGGCCGAAAATTTTTTACTCCGATATTTGCTGGCTCTGTTTCATGTTGCGCAATTGACTTTATTTGATTGGTCAATTGGGCGAAAATTTTGCACGCCGATATTTGCTGGCTCAGCAGGTGGTTTTGGGTTTCCTCCGTCAGGTTAAAAATATTTATATATATAGTGAGAATACTATAGTATAGTTGTACTATAGCTATAGTTGAAAATAAAATAATAAATTAGTCAGCTCACATAGTGAGAGTAAAACAGTTCGAAATAATAAAGTAGTTTATTAACACTATATTTACCAAGAAATTTTTATACCCATTTATACCAACCCCAGTCAAAATGACTGGTGTTCAAAAATAACGTTTTGAGTGCGTAAATTTTATATGTGCTATAATGTTTTATAGAATTAATAAACAGTATTGATAAAATAATAATAAAATGTTTTTGGAAGAGGAGTTGTTGGGCATTTAGCTTCACTCCCTATTTCTTGACCTGATGACTGATAATCAAAAGTGAGTTCTTCAGCCAAACGCAACAAAAAAACCTTTCTTGAAATATTCTTTCCGGTTGTGTTTTTATACAAAATCCAGTAATTTATTCCGACAAAATCTAAAATAGTAAAAAATACTTGAAGTGGCCATCACATAGATCCTGATTTCACACTATGTGTCATTAGCCATATCGTGCCATTTGATCTATGAGACGTCGACACCAAATTTGATTTTATTATGAAAAGACACAGTTTTAATTAGTTTCTTGCTGTCGGTATTTGGTCAATTTTGTTATAGCACGCAATAAAACAACTTTTTTTTTGGGCTTACTCTTATAAACTGTAAGTGTACATTCATTTGTTGCATATAGTAATGTTGAAAAACGAGCCATACTATCCCTCTATTCCTTGAAAATTTTTGGAAGGTTACGTTCGTTCGAACGTACGGTATCAACCAACGTAGTGTTTTTGGCTAATAATTTAGAAGCTAAAGAAACACTGTTAAAAAAGTTGTCGGTTATTACAGTCCTACCTTTCATGACATAAAGCTCCAGTAGTCTCATTACTACAAATTCACTAAGAGGTGTTGCCATATTTCGTGTTTCATCTTTTCCTAGATAAGGAAAGCCATTTACAACGTACTTCGTTTCAACGTCAGAAGCCAGCTAGAATTTTATTCCAAACTTGTCTGATTTGTTTGGCATATACTGTGTAAACCTACATCTGGCTTTCGTTGGAAACAATTGTTCATCTAATGTAATATTTGCTCCTGGTTTTAAACAGTTTTGGTCGTTGACAATAAATTTGTTCCAAACAGTTGACACTTACACAAATTTATAAGTTTGCAAGCGTTGACTCCTTTCATTTCTTTTATCGAAACGAATGGAACGTAGAATTTCTGTAAAGTCATAGTATACTCATAGTTTTAGAAAAATTCAGGACCCCATTTTTGGTTACATAAATACGACAGCTGCAACCCTTTGAATAATGTATGTACCTCGTGCAAACAGTATTCCAATGAAAGCTTTCATTTTATCCTGTAAAAGTGTCCAATTTTCCCTAAAACTCTAAAGGCTTCTAATTCGGTGCAAGTTTTGATATGCTCTAATCTATGGTGGTCAATCAATAGTAAAAAGGCACTGCTTGGCTTCTCTTCCATTATATTTCTTCTAGCATATGCTGTAGGCCTAGATAAATCTTTGAATTTGCAATGAGTTGGTAACCTTCCAGCAACACCTCCTTCTTTTATTTTTTTCCACATAGTTCCACTTGCAGAAACCTCAAGTTGTGTATCTTCCCCGTTTTCATTATCCTCTTCAGAACTAGAAGGAAACCGCATATACATTCGTTTTTGTATATTATGCAAAGGAACACTGTCTTCTGCCATAGAAAAACATACCAGTCAAAATGAATGCTACCGGTATAAGTACCAAAAACAAAAGTTATTTTTTTTTATTGTGGACACAAGATCAAAATAAGTTATCAAATTAATTGTATTTAGTTGTCGTTATAAAAGTCATATAATAATTCCGGAAAAAAATATTCACACAAAGTCAATATTTAAGGCTAATAAGGCAAAACCAGTCATTTTGACTGGCGCGGTAAATCTAGTGTTACAAACGTTTAGAATATGAGTTCATTGATTGCAAACAAAGTAAAAACAAATTTGTGTTCAGTTTCAATTAAACTCTTTATTGTTCACACTACTTTTTGTGCCACTGTTACAACTCCAACAGTAATTGCTTGTTCACTACTCTATTTCACACTTCTCTACGCGCAAACACTAACAACTCTTCGGTAGATCTTCACAATAGCGATCTTCAAACCTCGACTGTTTACTTCGCACGCAACGTATCTTTACACAAGACTGACTGAATTCTTACTACTCATTGCCTGCTTTGTCTTGCCTTTTTATATGCGCACATATTCAGTCTGCTGAACGTTACTGAAGTAGAAGGTTTTTGTTTTCGCCTTCTCGAGAATTATATCGCGATTGCATAGTTGTTTGTGTATTTTGCTTAAGTTTTTTTTTGCGTACTTTCATACTTGTCTGTCTCCATTCCTTTCATGTTGATGTTGTTGGGTTACTAGTAACAAGTTCGTTGTATGTGTTTATGTGGTTTTCGTTTATCGTTAATGTTAAACATTGTTTTCATTTGCATAACAATACTTTTGTAAAGCAATAGATCATTTGTCGTACCAGACTTAATTATTAAAGAAAACAAGATTGACTGTCAAATCTGCATACAATCTGGGTATTGACTTTATCACGGTCTATATACATAAGTGTTGTTGTTGGTGAAAAAATTATAATCTCTCAAATTGCATAAAATTAAAATTAAAATAAAATTATGTTCTGAAAATAAATGTGTTCCTATTTCAAATTTTTGTTGAACTAAATTAATATTCGTACCTCATACTGCCTGTTAATGTTTGATAGAGAACTAAGCAATTAATTTACTTATTAATGTTTGACATTCCAAAGATTTCCCGCTAATTATGCTATTCAAGTGAAATTATTCATTCATTTAACAAGAAGGATAGGGAAAGGTTGTGGAAACTGAAGGGACATATAGCTGCCACATAACAAAAGCGTATAATGCATGGTTGTATAGTGTTTCATAAATGAAAAAAAAATTATAACGACATGACATTAAAAATTCTAAAAAAAAAATTAATTAATTTTCTTACAAAGGAAACATATCAAATGACCATTTTTACTTATAATTTTATGGTTATTCGATAAGTAGGAATGGACCTCTCCGAACCTTTTGATACCATGCGAGGTTTCAGACAGGGCGATCCCTTATCATGCGACCTCTTCAACTTCGTCAAGGAGAGTGTTCTGCAAAAGGCGGGAGTGCATCGCAATGGCACTATTTTTCAAAAAAGCGTCCAGTTGTTTGCGTACGCTGATGACATTGACATCATAGGGCGTACCAAGCGAGATGTTACTGCTGCCTTTAGTGCTATTGGACGGAAGTCTACTAAGATCGGTTTGGCAGTAAATGAAGGCAAAACAAAGTACATGTTATCGACAACTAGAAACGTGCGGCGTATTGATTCTCAGATTACGGCCGATAACTACACTTTTGATACAGTCAGGGAATTTATTTATCTTGGCTCCGTCGTTACCACCAAAAATGATGTCAGTCTAGAGATCAAGCGCAGGATCACTCTTGCCAACAGGTGCTACTATGCTACTCAATAGGCAATTGAGTAGCAGAGACCTCTCTCATACGACAAAACGAATACTTTACAAGACGCTAATCCTACCCGTGTTTCTTTAGGGCGCAGAGGCGTGGACCCTATTAAACGCTGATGAATTAGCTTTGAGAGTATTCGAGATAAAAGTCCTACGTAAGATCTTCGGTCCAGTTCAAGTTGGCAATGATTTCCTCATTCGATCCAACAGTGAGCTATATGAGCTCCTCAATGACATAGACGTTGTGCAGCGTATTAAAATCCAGCGACTGCGCTGGCTCGGCCACGTCGTTCGAATGGAGGAGGATACTCCGGCGAGATGGGTGTTTGATGCGTGGATATGAGGTCGGCGAAGAGAACGACCTTATTTGCGTTAGAAGAATCAAATTGAGGAAGCCCTGTCTTGGATAGGCGTGACTAACTGGCGTAGGCGCGCAAGAAGCAGAGGCGCCTATAATGATGTGTTGCGGCAGGTCGAAATCCGTTAATCGGGTTGTTAATGGCCAATTAGGTAAGTAAGAAAGTATTCGATAGCAGGCCTTAGTGGTTTTACTAAACATATGATTTTCAACTTTTTTGGCTGAGCAAAATATTTCTGAATTTAAAAAGTTCGACAGAATTTGCTTGAATTCCGAGAACTGTTCAAAGAATCTGTACGCTGCGAGCGTTCAGTAAGCTAATTTTTCACCGAAGTATGAACTGATGTAATTTGGTGACACAGCAAAAACGTAACGTAGGTGTTTGTCCATTGATATCATACAAATTTTCTAGTCCATGCCCCAAAGTTAGTTATCTTTGTTTAATTTTTTATACTTTACTAGTTGTAATATTCTTCTGTTCTTACTGTGTATATTATGCATATATTGCTATTGCTTGGAAGACCTCTAAATCAGTTGGCCAATTCACAGGACTTTGTATCGTGTATGTTGTATTGAATACAGTTGGTTGTTTGTGAACGCTCAATGCTATGCTGTATTGTGTATGTCGTATTCTTCTTCTTTTTGGTATTCATACAATTTGATAGCACGATGTATATCAATGTATATAAGTGTATCGAATTTTTACATAGAAATTATCAACAACAAGCATACACTGTTGTATAGTCGTCCAACAATACAATGAATATAACGATACAACCGCTTGTGTGAATTAACCAAGTATATTTTTTATATGCAAACTTTTTCAGATGATCGATATTACTATAAAACAGGGGTTACCAAAATTTTTTTGGTTGTATATTAGTGAGAAAGAGACAGAAAATAGGTTGAGTGAATTTATTTATTTACAACCATAGAAAAGTGTTAGTAATATACGCTATTTTGATTTTCATTTCATTACAAATGTACATAAAGCTATCTATATTTGGCTTAATAATTTAAATTTAAAAATATTATACTATGCGACAAAATAAAAAAAAATTAAATATGCCCAGCTAATGGCATGGAACGTTTTTAACATAAAATATTGATTGAAATAAAATGATAACGCATCCACCACACGTGTGTTCTTGTCGCAGTCTGATCGACGACTAAATCAAAGGACACAAGAATGCGTGTGAGTTCTCTCTGCAAAATTGTGCTATGAAATGGTAATCCCTGCTATAAAATTATCACAGTATTAATATTGTTACGAAAATGGAAATTTACATTTTACTTTTACATCGTTTAACAATAAAATTATAAACAAAAGCTACAAAAACAAAAACAATGAACTTGTTTACATATGATAAATAAGTAAACAAAAATAAACCAACAAACACCAGTATTAAAAAAGGGAAAAACAAGTAATAAAAATTTAACAACAATCACTGCAAGAATAATTGTAAACAAAAATACACAAACAACAGTAATGAAACATCGATGTTTACATTTACAGAGATTATGAAAACGCGAACATTCTCCTTCAAGAACATTCATCAAACTGTTTACGTTGCCATATAAAAGGCAAAGCGAAGCAGGCAACTGAATCAGTAAAAGTTCAGTCAGTCTTGTGTGAAGAAGCGATGTGTTTAAAGAGAGTAATCGTGGTTTGAAAATCTCCGTTACAAAGATCTGACGAACAATTATCTAGTCACAATTATCACAATTATCAGTCAATTATGTAGTCTAGAGGAATAACTAACAAGGCAATTGTTGTTGTTTACATCAGGATTGTGCAAATAATAAAGAATTTTAATTAAAACTAAACACAAATTTAGTTTTATTTTTATTTGCAATCTACGAGCTCATATTCTAAACGTTTTTAAAAGGTAAAACCGTAAGAGTTATAATATCTCTCATCTAAGCACAGTTTTTTCTATTTTTCTTCAAAATATTTTTATAAAATAACATTTTTAAATGTGAACTTTTTGTGCACAAACTGCTATAATTCAAATATCCTGATAAACTGGCTGTTGGTACGCTAAACTAAAAGTGTTGAGGCCGTGGATTCAATTCCCACTAGGGCGTTTGTTATGGTCGTGCAACGGTATGAGGTGAGCGTTAAGATATAAATGTTTCCATAGGGAACACTTATTGTGAACCATATTCGACATTTTTGAGTTTTTGCGATGACATCTATCGAACATATTCAGTGTAAAACAAATCAGAATCTATTGTTTCATCAAGTTAATGCTTTGCGGAAATCATTAATTTTATGTTTTCATTGGGTGTTGGAGACTTGCATCGAATGCTTGTCGAGTCGCATGGTATCATAAGCAGCTTATTAGGCTTATTAGGTGCAAGGCCACGGTTCAAACCCCAGGTCAGACCTCAAAACGAAATATGAAAAAATATTCCTTCGGCGACTTCCTCTCAGCAGATTTCTTGCAAAATCTCTGAGAAAATAAAATTGCCATGAAAAGTTTCTAAAAAATCTGGCGTTCGGAGTTGACTTTAAACTGTAGGCCCCGCCACTAATGTTTCAAATTAACTCACACAACATGAGTGGTGTGAGAAGCTAGGCCGCAATTCTGACTGAAGGACAATTATGTAAACTGAAGTATTCATCGTTGTATTAGCATTCGTTGTTTTTACATTTTCAAAAGATTAAATAACAAGACGACTGCAAGCTATTTAAAGACTCGATCCTATTATTATACCGGAGCAATCTTTTATGGCAACTGATGTACAAACACATCTTTGCGATCCTCTGTTAATAAAAAAATACAGCTTAACAGTCGACGTAAATAATTGCAAACAACGAATATTTTCTCAGTGAAAATTGCTTAACATTACTTCGTCTTCTTCCCTTTTTTCTGGGTGTCGCTTCTTTGCTGGGGCATACTTCAACGCATTTTCTATTTCGGTTCTATTTCTTTTATCTCCATGAGAAATTTTGAAATTTTTACCAACTGCAGACATACTTTGGCGTGACTCATTTGTTTTGCTGTAGAAATGTTTGCTTTTGGCGTATTGTCAGAACGATTTGTTTATTCAACTCCCACCACCTATTGTTTAATCCTTCATTGCACTTCTCTGGTGAATTGTAATTGAATTTTGAAAAATTTTTCACTTTGAGCTGATGAAGAAATCAAGATAAAAAGAGTTTTTGTGGAGTCTTTACAGATTTCGATACTTTCATTTAATAAGACAGTTTAAAGTTTCCATGGCAAAATTTAAATATGCAGATTCCTGATCAATTTTGTGAAAAATTATGTGCATAATAATTATTAATCTACGTAGTCAGTAGAGGAAGTCGCCATAGTTTAGTATGTAGTGTGTAGCTTCGGCGACTTCCTCTCAATAAATTTCTGGCAAAACTTCTGAGAGTAAATAAAATTGTCATGAACAATTTCTCAAAATCTGTCGTTCGGAGTCGACTTTAAACTGTATGTCCCGCCACTCATGTATAAAATTATAACACGCAACATAAGTGGTGTGAGAAACTAGGTCGTAATTCTGACTGAAGGGTTGTAATGACCAATTATGTATGGATGTGTTATGATTCATTATAACATAAAAGCTGGACATTTTACTATTTACTATAAGTTGAGCTCATACATACTTGATTAGGGAGAATTAAAGCTTTCCAATGAAATAAATTAATGCTTCAATTCTAATTTTTAAACAAATTAAGTCCAACGATGGGACATGTATTTTAAGAAATGTTTCTCTTTCATTTCATTTATAGCATCATTTGTGGCCAATATTCCATGACGTAATTTCTAAAACTTTGTAAATTACTTGCGGAAGTTATTAAAATTTAAGACATATTCTATAGAAGAAACAAGACAAGAAAATAAATTCACGTTGCCAGCAAAAGAATAAAAAAAACCTGCATTTTTCATTCTGACATTTACAAATGGGTTCTTGAAAAGAAAGTCATTGTCACCAGTGCATTGAGAAATCGAGATATAGTAGTGTTAATTGAGGTATATTTAAGATTAATATTTCACAATGAGCAAGCCAGGGTTATTCATAAAAAAACGAATGATATTCAGTTTTATATTATATTCTATTGTTATGTTTTTACCTTTTTAAAAACGTTTAAAATATGAGTTCGTTGATTGCATACAAAACAAAAATAAATATGTGTTTAGTTTCAATTAAACTCTTTATTGTTCGCACTACCTTTGTGTGCCACCGTTTTTAACTTGACGAATACAACAATAATTGCTTGTTCGCTATTCTTCTTTGCTTTTAACGCAGATCTTTTCAACAGCGATCTTTAAACGCTGTTCTCTTCTTCTGTTCTCTTTAAACGACTGTTCTCTTCACACGCAACGCGTCTTCACACTAGACTGACTGAATTCTTACTACTCGTTGCCTGATTTGTCTTGTCTTTTTATATGACCATATGAATAATCTTGAGTCAAACATTTGGGGTTTCGCATTCTCGAGAACTCTTTCGCGACTTCATTGTTGTTTGTGTATTTTGTTCACATTGTTTGTTGTAGCGTTCTCGCGTACTTGTCTATCCCCTTTCCCTTTATACTAATGTTGTTGGTTTACTTGTAACAAGTTCGTTGTATTTGTTTGTGTAGCTTTTGCTTTAACCCTTAGAGTACGGAGCGGGGTAACTTAGCTCCCCCAGTCTTAGTTTTTCTTGTATAACTTCGCAAAAAAATATTTACCGTCTTTTTCCCTTTAGGTAGTCTAATTTTATTTCGAATACTATATAAAAACTTATAAGTGGCATTTAAATATCAACCTGCTTGTAATTGGAAGGTAAGTTTTTCATACGGGGTACCCAAGTTAACCCACGTCGTACTTTACGTTACAAATTTTCGTTGCTTTTTAGGACCAAATATGAAAAACTACAAAAAAACCTATCCCAGCAACAGATAGAAGACTTTATAAATGACAGTGAACAGGATCCAAATGATATAGAATTAGATTGGGACAGTGACAACTCTAATTATATAGGTAGTAATTATGTAAGTGATGATAGTGAAACTGAAGACGAGATTGAAGAAGAACAAGCAGAAGATATTCTTCCGGATATTGATGAAATTGAAAATGATGATGCTTTTCTTTTGAATGCGGAATATTGCACTGCCAAGTCTGGCAGAGTTTGGACTTTGAAATGTTCAACATGCTCTAACTTTGTTTGCAATAAACATAGGACGGAAGAAAAGAAAATCGTTTGTCAAAAACATGTTAGTGATTCTAGTTATTCTGAATAAGGATTTAAGTGAAATCGATTGACTGAGGGATGATGCATTCAATTATTATACTTATTCACATTATAGACATTCAATTATAAAATTTTTTTATTTATTGTTTTTTATTCTTTAGAAAAGAATTGAATTCCTAAGTTTCTGTTCCTTAATTATAATTGTAACAGGAAATGTTTTAAAATTAATACGTTTTGATGTGATAATTAAAAATAAAAACTGAAAACCCATAAAATAATAATTTTTTACTTTTATGTAAACCGTTTCCATTTTTGTAACACTATTATATTTGATATTCACTTACCGACACAGAATTATTGTTTTATAGATTTTCTATGTTAAATTTTTATTTATTTATTTATTATATCTTTGTTAAATATTTTCAATAATAAAACAATTTTTTTTAATAAATTTCCATGCAATGTATTAACCATGTAGTTTTTAATGCAATTTAAATGTTTTACATTTTTTTGGTGCCATAACTTTCCTTTTGTTGTTGCGTTTCTTTATGAAAACAACTTAAGTTTAATACTGAAAACAAAAAATGAGTGATTTTACATAAGCATCCTTTTAAATTTTTGATTTAAATTTTAAATTTTGCAACTTTGACTGTACGGAATGAAATAAAATAGCACCAAGAAAGAAAAAAAAAACACATTTATTAGCTGCAGTTCTGTACGGCGTATTCTTCGTTCTGTTAATATTGTTGTAACTGTGATGCTATAAGTACAGGGAGTCTATTGTTGGGTTTGTAGTATTTGCAAAATGGTTGATATTCTCTCCACAAAATACAATTATTCACTTCCTTTTTGTAAAGAAAACCAACACAAAAGATTTCTGAATTGTAAAAGGCAACAAACAGAGCAAATTTCTCACATCAATTTCAAACAGAATAGGATTGCTCTGAAGATTAACATTAAAAGAGAGAATTGAGAAAACATAATACTGCAGAGTTTTAAACTAACGTGCACAGATAGTAAATTTGATTTCATTTCAAAGTCTGCAACTACAATATAAAAATTACATGTTTAATATATATCCCGTATCATTTTAGCGACCACAGCTGCTTTGGCTTCAGTTTATGTAAACAAAAAAGACTTTTTGAAAGATGATTACAATAACGCAGTGTAGATTTTCAATACCCTTTTTTCACATTTCTTTGAACTACAAAAAAAAAATTAATTTATTATAACTGTGTTTTATTTTGTGTTTTATTTTGTGTTTAAATGCAAGAATTTCGTCTTTTGCTGATGCCATACCTAACATTATTAAATAGTCTATGTAACAGACTCTGTGAAGTATACTTAATTTACAATTGAAATATTTATTAACTATACGCCTAGTGTGAGCCATTTCATCATTAATTTGTCATAAATTATTTTATTTATTTATTTATTAATTAAATACAATTACACATTATATTCTAATTATATACGAGCGGAGTAACTTGACCATATGCTCGGTGTAGTGTCACAGACTAGAGTCTCTGGTGGGAATCGAGTCCACAACCTTCACGCTAATAGTCTAGCACACTACCCAATAGACTACCAGGGCACCTTGTCATAAATTAAATTTAATTTAAAGTTAGATTCTGTTTTTGTAGGACGAACAATTTCACACGTCCGTGAAATCTTGAAAACCTGAAAACGTCTGAAATCATTTGTCTTACATAAGCAGGGGATTATATTCGCAGATATTATGAACTACTACTGAAATACCAGTTGTTTTAGAACGTTTAATAGAAAAAAAACGAAGCACTAAAGAATAAAAATGATGTTTTCAATGAATTTGCTCTCTAATAGGAAGTGAACTGCCAGGTGTACCTACATATTTCTCTATGAATGACCCGATAATAATTCACTCCTACAGTTTAAAGTCGGCTCCGACAAACAGAATTCTGAGAAATGTTTTATAACAACTTTATTTTACTCTCAGAGTTCTAGCCTAAAAACTGCGTTTCCTTAGAAATGTCTGACCTGTGGTTTGAACTGCGGCCTCACATCTAATAATCCAACACATAGCGTTTTAATAACACTGATAAGTTTCTAAATTATTATCTTCTTAATTGTTTTCCTTGCTTTGATTAAGATTGATTTGTAGTAGAGAACAATATTCAGTCATGGACAGAAGTCTAAAAACCACCAACATTTCTTCTACGTTTTTAGTCTTAAAAACTTTTCCAGACAAAATACAATCTTCTATTTTACTTAATGATCCACTCTCTTCAAAAACTAATCTATAATATATAAAACAAGACGACATCTTTTTGTTCTCGCATGCTCCACCAGAAGTCCAATAAAGTTCCAAAGAGCAAGAGCGGATGACAACATCAGCTCGATCCCAAGCCACTGTATTATGAAAACCAATTGCATTTGCACTGCTTTTAATATGCTAAAATATGCTAAAACCAACGTACATTTCATTACGTTCTTTAAACGTTTGGCCAAATCTAGCTTAAGGAATTACGAATTTAAAATCAGACTGAAATATTACGGATTTCTATTTGTATTTTTGAAATGGCAGTGAAGGCCAAAGCTTTGGAAAATAGTTTTAAGTTCTTGGGAGACAAGTCCAAACTGAAACTCTTAATGGATTTCGTTACCTAAGGAATCGATTCGCTAACAGTTCTTCGCTTTACTGTCCCGTAAACAGAACCAGCAGACTCTACAGCTCTGGGAAGTGTTTAGCAACAAAGATGAAGGAAGTAATCTGAAAGCTGAATACTCCTTTAAAAGAGGGACTAATTTCGAAGTATAAATGACAGGACATAGCAGTACCATCTGACAGCGTGGCTGTAATTCAAGAACTCGTTTCCTACGAGTTTAAATCGAATAATAGTCATCAAATCATCTATCTATCATCGATCATTATCTATCATCAATCAGCTGGGTCGCAGGAGAGCTTCCATGCTTCTGATAAGATGAGAAAACTTCTATGGAGTCGGGCTAATGTTTGGAAAGGCATGCTTAAGCAAGAGGAAAATAAAGAGAAACAAAGACGCTTTTCAAACCAAGTGGACTCGAGAGGATCATAACTTTTATTGGGAAATTACAATAATAAGATATCTGAGTAATAGACTTCGAGGAGATATTAAAAAGATAGCCTATAAAGTTGGGGAGAAATATAATTGATCGATGGGTGCCTGGCAGTTTAGTAGGTAATGTGCTAGACTATTATCGTGAGGGTCTATCACCATATAGTCAAAGTTACTCAGCTCGTATATAATTCGAATATAATTTGTAATTGTATTATAATTAATAAATAAATAATAAATAAATAAATATGAATTCTGGCACCATAATTCGTATTGTGAACTGCTAGACACAAAATGCAATATGTTTGTAATTTTATTAAAATCCGAAAAATAAGAAAAACAAAACAAAAAACAATTAAAAAACGCAAAATAAAAATTCAAAAATACTTTTTTCGTTAAAGTTTCTTTAACTGAATTAGAAAGAGAAATAAACGCATTTAATAATTATAAAAAAAAAATTCAAAAATATTTTTCACTAAAAAGTTGTTAGCGTTAAACTGTCAACTCGAAAAATAAAGAGAAAAAAAGAAATAATACAATAAAAATAAAAATACACATACATTAAACAAACATTAAAAATTTGCCAAGAGCTATCAACAACACATATGTAAGAGCACTTGTGTATACACTGTTATTAAATATTGGGTTGTTCGGAAAGTAATTTCGTCGACAGAGGATTTAATTGTATTTTTTGCACCCAACCTCACATTTAAGCCGTATAATTTTTATGTGCTTTGAGAGCTTATATAGCAAGGCTTGTGTGTGAAAAATTCCAATTAGTTCTACGTAGTAGTGGTGGTACCCTCTTAAATATGGAGAGCGATAAGCAGCATTTTCGACATATTTTACTCTTTTACTACAAAAAGTGTAAAAATGGTGCTCAAGCCAGAAAGAAATTGACTGATGCGTATGGAGAAGGTGTGTTGATAGTACATCAGTGCCAAAACTGGTTCGCTAAATTTCGATCCAGCAATTTTAATGTCGAAGGTGCACCACCTTCTGGAAGGCCGGTTGAAGCTGAAAAACACGCGATAAGGCATTAATTGATGGGAACAGTCGAATAACAACACGTGGTATCGGATTGAGGTTAAATTTACCAAATTCAACAGTTTATGACCACTTGATTGATATTGTACGCAAACTGTCTTTCATTTTTACAAAAAAAACCGAAATTACTTTCCGAACAACCCAATACATAAACACGGCAACGATAACTGAGACAAAGTGATGAAAATGGAGGTAAAAAAATAAAAAAACGTATAAATGAGTCTGCTAAACAATAACATCATCAACTCGAGTGGCCATAAAATATTCATACGACTATGGAAAGTGTAATATAGTGGAGTGACTGCTGAACCCAACCAAACTGTAATGAACTTTTGTGGCTGTTACTATGTGTAGCCTTAAAATAAATGGATTGTATGCGACAATTAATCCAGGGATCTATAGCGGCTGCCTTTTATAAATTCTAGTAGAACAGAATTTTATTTATTGTTTTATTTTTGTGTTTGTGCAAAGGTTTCAGAGAAATACAAGTGTTTTTCTGTGAGAAAAAAAGAAAATCCACAAGGATTGAACAAATATTTTACTCATTCTTCGAATGCTAGGAAAAACTATGTGTGGGTTTGAAAGCCACAATTAAAGCAGGAAACATTAAAAATATTATAAATAATGTCAGCAATAAAAGAAATATAATTTCGTAAAAATTGCAAAAACAAATAATTACGCATTGGGATATATTAAATAATTTTTTTTTATAAAACGTCGTATATAAACCATATAGGGGGACAATCCTGAAAACAATGCCAGACAGACACTGGTACTGCTAAGCAGTAACGATGAACTAAAGTAAAAAGAGAATAAAAATAAAGAAAAGCCTTTTGCTTTACAGTAAAAAAACCATAACGAAATTACTGAAACAGTGCGCTTCTAATGCAAAAAGGAACAGAGTTTGTATCATTAAATATACTCCACAGTAAATAATGCAAACACTTGCTATTACAATTCAAATCACCACAGGTTGGTACACTTTTGAGTTTAATTTTTTAAGTTCAGAATGCTGCTATAGTCACCGTTGTCTAGCGGATAGTGTGTTGGCTTATTATACGTGAGACGGTTCAAATTCCAAGTCAGACATCTCCAACAAAACGAAAATATAAAAAATTATTTTTCCGGCGGCTTTCTCTCAACAGATTTCTGATAAAAATGTATGATGTAAACAACAACAATTGTTTTGTTTGTTATTCCTCTTACACGCTTTTGCGTAAACAATAACAATTGTTCGACAGATCTTTATAACGGAGATCTTCAAACCAAGATTATTCTCTTCAAACACCGGGTCTTCACACAAGACTGACTGAATTTATATTGACTCCGTTGCCTGCTTTGTCTGGCTTTTATATATGCCAACGTAAACAGTTTGATGAATGTTCTGGAATGCGAATCTTCATGGCTTCGCCTTCTCGAGATCTCTATAAACGTAAACGTCTTCACATAAGACTAACTGAATTTTTTCTGACTCCGTTGCCTGCTTTGTCTTGCTTATTATATGGCAATGTAACCAGTCTGATGAATGCTCTTGAAGGCAAATGACTTCGTCTTCTCGAAATCTCTATAAATGTAAACATGTGGTTTAAATTTATTCTTGCTTGTTATTTGTTGTATTTATGTTTATATTTATTCATGCAGTGTTTTTCTTTTGTAATGTAACAATTTTTGTTTACTTGTTTATCACTTTTTTATACTGGTGTTTTGTTGATATATTTTTGTTTACTTGCTTATCATGTAAACAAGTTCAAACAAGTTCATTGTTTTTGTTTTTGTAGCTTTTGTTTACAATGTAAACTATGTGAAAGCAAAACACCGTTTCCATTTTGTAATAGTATATATAAAGATGTGTTTGTAAAATAATTTTTGAATAAAATTTATACAAATACATAGAATAATTTCATCGCTTAAACACATGTTTACTTCAAAGGTAAAACTTTAGTTGCATTTAATTACGATTGTAGAAACCATCACGTAACGAAATGTTACTGACATACTTTGAATTTAAATTTATAATTGCGTAAAATCTTCATAAGAATCTAATATGAGTTGTATATTTGAAGTGAAGGTATGCAGTAAAATGTGTAACGATATGCTACATTTTAATCTAAATTCAAAGAAATTAAAATTTCTGCAATTCTGCTATGAATGCAGCCACCCCCATTTAACAAATTTCATGTAACTTTTTAATAAAAAAAATCTGCTAAAGAACACGCAATCAAAGTTTCAGAACGTTAATGTTCGTACAAGTATATATGTATGTTGGAAGTTGGAAGTTGTATTTAATAATTTCGTTATTTTTTCGCAACGTTGTAGTTTCTTGCTCTTTTATTTTACTTCAAGTGTTGCGTCATATTTCCGTGCGATGTTATATAAGCATAATGTTCAGTGGTGCAGTAAAATCTGTCGCATCATCATAATTTATATTCAGCGTTTTAAGCCTTTGTTACATGTTACATGTCATATAGTGTATGGAAACGCTTATAATCTGTTCAAATTAAATTCATGTGTAATGAGGCGAAGTTCATGTGTCTTAAATAAAATAACGGTATTATAAAATTGTTTCATGTGCATAAAGAGGATTCCAAGAGTTTTAGAAATTTTGAATACATTTTTTATAGTCAACACAATACCTAAAGGATACCTTTTAAATTTTATACTCATAAAACTGAGATTAGTGCAAAATACATTAACTTCAACGCATATTGCAATGGACTTGTACTAAAGCACTAAAATATATCGCCTTTCTTAATTGTAGTATTAATCATTTGTTAGTTAAAAAGTGCTGTACAATGAACAAACACAGTAACAAAGGAACTATTGCCATCCAATAGATAATGGTAGTGCAAGGTATTTTGGAGTGATCGAAACCCCATCTTTTCATCTTGTAGACTATATCACAATACGAAGTAGTATGATAATTGCGATTAATTTAGTTATGATGTTTAGTACTGTAATTCCCCTTCAGCTGTTATAGTAATTTTTTTAAAACTAAAGGCTCTTCTTCCGAGATATGGTAGCGATTTCAGTATCAGTTTCTCATTAGCCTTATTATTATCGCAATCTTTGTTATTTTCTGTGAAGTGATTGCAATGCTTCAGCATTATCGTCTTTATTGCTAATATTTTTAAAATGTACATTTTTTCTCTTGATTTCTTTTTCATCGGTTTACCATTTCAAAGATTCCTTTTTATCTGCTACTGTTCTCCTTAATCATTATTTTCATTTGCAAATATTAATAAATTCGAGACTATAATTCGTCAATTATCGTCAACTCGCACTGGACCGAAGATCTTACGTAGGACTTTTCTCTCGAATACTCTTAACGCTGCTGCATCAGTGCCTCTGCGCCTTAAAGAAGCACGGGTTGAATGAGCGTCTTGTAGAGTATTAGTTTTGTGGCACGAGGGAGGCCTCTGCTACTCAGTTACCTATTGAGAACATAGTAGCACCTGTAGCGTTTTGGTGGTAACGGCGGAGCCATGATAAATAAATTCCTTGAATGTATCAAAAGTATAGTTATCAGCCGTAATCTGTGAATCAATAAACCGCATGTATCTACTTGTCGATTATATATACTTTGTTTTGCCCTCATTTGTCAATGTCGTCAGCGACGATTTTTTGAAAAATAGTGCCATTGCGATTCACTCCCGCCTTTCGCAGAACACTCTCCATGACGAAGTTGAAGAGGTCGCATGATAAGGGATCGCCTTGTCTAAAACCTCGCACATTATCAAAAGTTTCGGAGAGGTCCATTCATACATTGACGGACCTGCAGGAATTGCTCAACGTCATTCTGCATAACCTTACCTTAGCTTCGCAGGTGTACCGCGGTCAGATATTGCGGCAAAAACACGATCTCTTATGGGGCTAACGAAGGCTGCCTTAATGTCGACAAAAAGATGGTGTTTGTAGACTTGTTTTTCGTTGGTTTTTTCCAGGATTTGGCGCAGTGCGAAGATCTGGTCGATGGGTGACTTTCCAGGTCTGAAACCGCACTGATAAGGTCCAATCAGTGTTTCGACGAGTGCCTTCAGTCGTCCACACAATACGTCTGTAAGAACCTTAGATGCGATAGGGAGAAGGCTTATACCCCTGTAGTTGGCGCATATCGTAGGGTCTGCCTTTTTCAGGACAGGACAGGGGACACTGAGGTTCCATTCGTTGGGCATACTTTCCTCTAGCCATATTTTGTAAATAAGTTGGTGCATGCGCCCTACGAACTACATCCGGTCTTAAACAATTCAGCGGGGAGGTCATCAGGCCCTGCTGCTTTATTGTTTCTAAGACGCATAATTGCGACTTTGGCCTCTTCATAGCTAGGCGGCGGAATCTCCACGCCGTCATCATCGATCGGGTTCGGAACATCATATCTATAGGCGGTATTGGTGTCGTCATCGCCTTGTAGCAGAGCGCTGTGTTTCCTCCACAACCTCAGCACTCCCTGCGTATCTATTACAAAGTTTCCATTCTCATCTTAATCGGCCATATATTTTGAAAAATCTTTAAATTCTTTCTTTTTTTCACTAAAATTTCGAAAACTGCCCTCTTCTTTAAGAGTAAACAATAAAAAGAGAACTCTTGTAAGGAAAGGAAAACGTAATTCCTTATCTGGATGTACAACATTGCATAGTATGAAAAAAAATGAGAGCAGATAAATTTATATCCACCGCAATTTACCTATTTGGCTTCAATGGATTTGTATAAAATATTATAAGGCTATGAACAATTCTGACGATTCCTAAAATGTTTCTCTATTATTTTGCTTGTCCTTATAACTCTATCCTTAAGTTACGTAAAAATGTTGTCTTTGTAGTATAACACTCAATACATACTCATAAGTAAGTATGAAGTAACATAAATAAATCCAGCTATCAATATAACAATCAACAATATATCGGCCATTATTAAACACCATCAAAGTGTTTCCAATGTGACCAGAACACATCGCAAAAAAAAACTGTCGCAGAATGCAAAAGTTTTACGCTTAAAAGATAATCTCAAAGCACATACTGTATGTACTTTAAAAAGGAAATGTTGAAATCAGACTGTTTATATTGTTTGTATATGATATAAGCCAACAATTTTAAAATAGTCTGTCTGATAATAGTCTGTATATTTTTGATTGAATTCTTGAATTCTTGGGTAAGAATTCAATCCAAAATATATTTTAAAGACGGTTAAACATGGTGGCGGTAGCATCATGGTACGAATGAAATTCTCTTATTATGGTGTGGCTCCTCTATATCGTATCCAGAATATAATGAAATCGACCGATTACACTGAAATTTTGAAAAATACAATACTGCAGTATGCTGAAGAAAATATGCCACTAATCTGGGTCTTCCAGCAGGATAATGACCCAAAGCATACGACAAATTACACAAAGATGTGGTTCCAGGACAAAAAAATCAATGTTTTAGAATGGCCAGCACAGTGCGCTGATTTGAACCCAATAGAAAATTTGTGGAACGAAGTTAAAAGGGCAATCAGGGGAAAGTGTTCAACGAATTGCTACGAGCTTTGGAATGTTATACAGGATGCTTGGACCTCAATACCGCTGCATGTTTGTCAAATTTTGGTCGACTCAATGACTAGAAGATGTGCTGCTGTTCCGGAAAACAAAGGATCCGCAACAAAGAACTAATGTGGCGCTAAGGATTTATGCAACAATATTCAGTATAAATATCTATTTAGTTTTACTTAAGTTAGTTATAGCTTTAAGATTTCATGGTGTCCTTATTTCTTTTCACACGTTAAACTACATACATTCATACAAAATCAGATAAAAATTAAAATATATTAAAGGAATAGCAAAAATTTTGTTTTAAATCTTTTTTCTACCGTTTAAGAAAAATTAAATCGTTTAAACAAGAAAGAATTTTGGATTTTTTATTCGGTTGTAAATATAATGTAAGCTTGGGTTTGCACTGTCCTATTATTTTCCACATAACTGTATATACAGTGTTGGAAAAAATAATAGAAACGATTACTAGTTCATCATTAAAATATTGTATACTTTTTCGTTATAAACTTTTATAGTTGGAAATTACTGTCAAATTCTTGCTAATGTAACGGGATTTTATTATTTGCTTTCTTTATTGCTCTTCTCTTTTAATTTATTAGTTTTCATGAAAAAGTAAGAAAATACGTAATTTAGCTGGAAAAATTAATAGAAACGTTTTTCTAAAACCGTGTTTAAATTTAAAATAAATAAACTTTTTACATGAAATATTTAGAAATGGTAAAAATTGAGTAAAAATACCTTGTTTGTTTGACCATTTGTAAAATTTTCGGGTTGAGTGTGTGTTTTAAATCTTTCAAACCACTGATGCTGAAATAAATGTTATCCGTAAGTTAAAATCTGATGGCTTATCACTTTGAAAAATAGCCCACATAATGAAGTGTTCTATACATAACGTATTTAAGTGATTCACTATACAAAAAATGTCGAAACTAGAGGAAGAAAGAGGAAAACTTCCACGCGTTTTGTTCAAATTTTAGTACGTCATTCCAAAAGAAATTTTTTTGAGTCATCTAATGGGCTTAAAAATATACTAGATGCTCCAGTAACAAGCAGTACTATAAGAAATAGGCTCAAAGTCCTAGGTCAATACCTCTTTTAAGTAAAACAAAAATATACAAAAAAGATTACAATTTGCCAGATAACACCGAAGTCGGAAAAATTGGAACAAAGTGCTCCATCAGACGGAAAATATTTTGTACGTCGTCCTGCCAATGAAGAGTTTGATCCAAAATGTACAAAAAAGACAGTCAAACAGGGTTGCGAGTCCCTAATGATATGGGGTTGTTTTCAACGTTTTTTGGCGAGTTTCTATTATTTTTCCAACACTGTATGTAGGTATAGCTTTTTAAAGTCCCATACCTCCTCTTTCTAAGACAGATAACATTCGTGAGATTGGTTCAGAAGTGTTTGTGTAATCAATTAATTTGTGCGTAAAATCCAAAATATCAGTTTTTATCAAACAAAACAAGTTTAAAAGGTTCAAGAAATAAAAAAAAATATTTTTTAATTCTACTCGACAAAACTAATAACCTACGCTATGTCATTAGCTGGGTATATTTCATTTTTTTTATTTTGTCGCATAGTCTTATTTGAACTAAATGACAAAACTATCCACTCGCGTAATGCTCATATTTAATACATACATACAATTAAAAATCATAACAACAAGTATGTGACGTATGAGTGATATTTAATTCCATTACTTTGCAAACGCCAAAATCAATTTTTTTTATTTTATTGCATACTTTCCAGAGCAATTCTTTAAGTACATGTCATATGGTGAGTATAAGTAATATATTTAAAAATTCAATTAAATAGATAGAATAGATAATATTTTGCAGAATAACTTACTTATTTGAATGACCAATTACACTATGCGACAAAATAAAAAAAAAGAAATACACCCAGCTAATGACACAGCGTAAGTTGTGAGTTTTGTTGAGTAGAACTTAAAAATATTCTTTTTATATTCCTTGAACCCTCCAAAATTGTTTTATTTGACAAAAACTGTTTTTTTGGACTTTACGCAAAAATTTATTGATTACACAAACACTTCTGAACCGATGTCCAAAATTTAAACCTTATAAGAAAGAAGAGGGATGATGGGCCTTTAAAATGATATACATATATGTTTTATTTGACTTAATGAGATTTGATGAGGTAAACTTAACAAATGCGAATTTTTTCATATTTTTTCAAGTTTGTCCGTTCTAGTAGAAAACTTTAATTAAAAAATATGAAATAAGTGACTAAATTCTGAAAGTATATTATCTTGTGAAGAGATTGACACTTCGATTGATCAAATCGAACAAAAATTACCGTAGTTATTATTTAAAAAGTCTAACAGTCGAGTTATATTTTTCATATTATGTATGTAAGTATATTTTTCAAATGAACTTTTAGTTCAAAATTTTAGGAAATTTGATGGATCTTGATTGTTTATCGGAAATTGTGTCAATTTAACGTTAGAGCGACCACCAATGTCCAATGGCCAATGTTTGCGCAAAGAGAAATAATAATATTTGCAAAAAACATAAACATTAGCCGACTTCTGGTAGTCGTGCAAACGTGAAATTAGCACATTTTGCGATATACAATCAAGATTCACCAAAACTTTTGAAAATTTTTGAAGTGAAAGTTCATTTGATAAGATAACATACATATATTAAAAATATAAACCGTCTGTTATACTATTTAAATAATAACTACTAATAACGAAGTGTCAATTTCTTCAGAATTTCTTCTTTCAGAATGTTATCGCTTATTTTATATTTTTTAATTAAATTCTGCTTGAAAATATTAAATTAAACATGAAAAAATGGGAACTAAATCTTATTTTCCATGTTTACCCGAACAATGCTCATAACATGTAAGTTTGAACCATATGTTCATGTATACAATTTTAAAGGCTCATTTGTCCCCATTTTGGATTTTGAAAATAGGTTAAAAATATTCGGGTAATCAATAATTTTGTGTGAAAAGATCAAAAATACCGTTTTTGTCAAATAAAGCAAGTTTGGAGGGTTCGAGAAATATAAAAAAAATATTTTTGAATTATACTCAACAAAACTCACAAACTACACTATGTCATTAGCTGGGTGTATTTTGACTGCCGCACCGTGTTATTACCTGCTATTCTCGATTTTTTTTCTGTGTGGAAAACACTGGGTGGATTTTTCGATATGCCATAGAGTCCATTAATGTCAAATAAATAAAGTTTCTCCAATTGCAGTGAATGTATACAATTCGAAATGTGAAAATTTATGACTTGAAGTTAAAATCACAAATTCTTGCTAAATTCCAAATTATTTCCGAACAAACTTTTGTTCCAGTTGTGTTGTATGATGGCAAAAGCGAAAAGCTACATTGAATGAACACTTATTTCGTTTTCATGTTTAAAACTGTTCACAGCGGGATTTTAATATTTGTTTTAAAGTTTTTTTGTTTCGTTATACATAAACAGAGTCAAGAGAAAAAATGTTTTAAAATATTTTTGAACTCCACTTCTGTTCTTTTTTTTAGTTTGGCAATACATTGTAGAGAATTTATAAAATTGGAACAAAAGAAAGAAGTGCACAAATACACTTAGAATATTTGATATTTCAATTAAAAAAAAACAAAAAACAAACGATTAAAAATTGGTTCCATTTGGCATGTGTTGTACTGTATCTAAATTACGAATAAAATCAACTTTTGCGGAGTAGTTTTAAAAATTATGTTTAAAATAGCAAAATAATGAAAAATTTTTTGCATCATTTTAGATTTGAAATAGTGCGAGTGAAAAGCGTCTGGCGTTGACATGATAGGCATGTAATGATAACCACAACCAATCCTCCAAAGTCGCAGAAACGAAATATGGAGAACGTTTGTAGAGGAAAGGATTATTGGCTGCATGAAGTCAGTCAAACAGCGTGAAACATCACTTACTCGGCCAATTTCCAAATACAATTTCTTACTTAATTGGCCATTACAGCCCTTTAGTGACTATAACGACATAGCTTCTCACATCACTCATGTTGTATGTATAATATGTCAATGAGTGGCGAGCGATAAATTTGTTTAGTTTTTTAAAGCAAGTTTCTGCCAGAAAACTGCTTAGTGGAAGTCGCCGTAGAAATATTTTTTCATATTCATGTCTGACCTGGGGTTTGAACCGTGGCCTTACGTCTAATAAGCCAGCACACTACCTACTAGACTACGGTGACTTCATTGTTCTATGTTCTGATTTGTGTGTTCTAAATCAAATCAAAATCAAATTCACATTACATTTAAAATTGATTAGAAGTATTCATATTACACGAGGATATTTTTACTAATACTGCTATTGTTACAGCACTACTACGGTGGATGTTTAAAAAGGCTCCAAACATAGTACACAAGAAAACAAGAAATATAAAATACTAGAGTAACTGCTAGGACGTTGCAAACAGAATGATTTCGGTCAAGGAAAGGTCTATCACATACAAAAATTAACAAATCCGTTTACTACATGGGCATAGGGTCGATTCTAATTCCTACTTTCAGCAAAGAGAGAAACAGCAGGAAGAAAGTCAAGTAAAAGAGCAAAAATTAATCAATAGAAGAGGTGTTGTGTTCTATCATGAAACTAATAAAGCTCAGATTAGTATTTATTTCAATTTCTAAGGAATTCTCCCTTAATGACCAGTTTTTCGCTTAGAAGCTCTACATTGTTATTGTTATGATCAAAACATATTTGGCATAATAAGAGCCATTATTATAACTTGCCGTTAACTAAAGGGGGGATTTTAACGGCCAGATAAATTGTTTTTCACTATTATAAGTGGACAATAAGGTAGAAGTGAACGTTAGCTAACGGGAGGATCATCCTAACGGCAACTTTTAATGTTAAGTTTATGTTAGAACTTGCCATATTACATATTATTTTCAACACGGCAACTTCAAATATAAACAAAATAAGTAAAAAACTTTCACTCAATGAAAAATTAAATTAATTAATAATATATTAATAAAAAATAATTAAAAAAAGTTAAAGGTTATTTTAAAGTTCACTTTAGCTAACGTTACCTTTAACCAAACCCAACTTTAACGGCAAGTTGTAATAATGGCCCTAAATGTTTAAATTTTTGGTAAATTTTATAATCGAACATCCAATATTCATTTCGAATTAAATGTTAAATTTTGAAATTTAACAGTGTTTTCCGTTACAGTAAAAGGTGAACAGTCCACATTCTCATTAAAATTAATTAATTTCAGATCATTTAACACAACACATTTGGAATTTAAATTTACTTTATGAGATAGACAACTAGTCAAATATGTTGCAAACGTTGAAAAAAATCATCGAATTCAGAGTATACTTAATAAACGGTTTAATTACAAATAAGGTATACGCCCCTAGGCCAGTTGCAACTACAGATAGCCTTATCTGCAGCAGTAATTAAATCTCGAAGTGAGCATAGTAGAAAAAGTAACTTCGATTTAAAGTTACAAGGCCACAGAGGAAAAAATAGTACGAAGTGAAATCGCATGATTTGGATGGGTAATTGACATAAAAATTTCTTAAGATAATTTGCTTGCTGCCCTATTCTAGTAAAGGAAAGCTCGTAAAACGATATATAAAAAATGCTTCTTTTGGTGATTTCCTCGCAATTTTTCTTACCTGGAGAACCTTCTCAAAACTGTCGTTCGGAGTCCTACTACTCATTGATAGAAATTAACACACACAATATTGGTGGTGTAAGAAGATATCTTCAAAATCAGCACCAGGCTGATACCGTTCTTGGTGTTTTTGTTTCTTATTTGATTGATTTAAATCTAAATATAAAAATCGCTTAGTTGAGGCAGCAATGCTGCAAGCAATAACAACACACAAGGAACCACTTGCTTCAGGCTATTGTGGGAAACCGTACAGAACTGTCACTTCACTTTTCATATCTTTTACAATCATTTATTCATAACTTTTTTGTTTTTTGATAACCATGACAAGGGAAGACCTCGCGACCATGGGTAGTAACATTGTTTAAAAATCTAAACAGTGTTGATTGAAAACAACGTGTGTATGCACACTGTAAGTATTTACATCACATACACACACAAATAAAGGAGTTTTAATTAATTTTTGGTTAATGCAGTTTTAGTGTATCAACGGTTATAACCATCTGTTACTACAGCCTACTTACCGTTGGTTTTCTGTTGGAAGCTATGATATAAAGAAAATATTGATTTCAAAGACATCCAAAAGTATGACACATAAACCACATTATTATCTAGAGTAAACACACAACACTGTATATCTGGCAACTAAAATTTGTGGATGTTTACGTGTGAATGTGAATATCCCTGGTAAATTGGTAAGTATTTGACAAAGGAGACAAGATTAGTGATTAGTTTTAGATTTTAAATTTTAGCAAAATGTTCTTTTCGATAATTTTATAAATGGGACTTTGTTGGTAGAATAACCAGTTATATGCTTGTGCGTTGGTTTATGTCAATGATATATTCGTTATTTGAAAGAGCTGTCAAAATCGGTCACTGTAGCATAGTAGGTAGAGTGCTGGCTTATTAGACGTGAGACGCGGTTCAAAAATCGGACATCTCCAACAAAACAAACAGATTTCTGGCAAAAAATCTGAGAAATGATTAATATGAAAAGTTTCTCAAAAATTTGTCGTTCGACTGTATAAAATTAACACACACTGCATAAGTGGTGTGAGAAGGTAATTAGGTATGTATGTATGTATGCCAAAATGCATGTATGTTTGGTTTCATTGTGCACATCATAATTTTGTCATTCGAATCCTCGTTTGTTTGTAATTTATATTTGAATTCCATAAATTGAAAACATGTATTGTTTAAGATGTCAAATGCTAGAAGAGTTTACACCAGCGTTGCGAGTAATTTTTTAAAAAAAAACTTTATTTTTCTGAGAAAAAAAAACTTTTTTTTTACAAAAAAACTTGTTTTCTACAAAAGTATCAACATTTTTAAAGGAAACAGGGTGCCTCTATTGGCATTCGTTATCAACCAACATTGTTGATAAAAAGAGCGAAATTTGGTCAAACATAAAATAATTATATGATAAAGAGTAAATGAGCTTCGTCGATTAGACGAACAGTAACCAATTAGGGTTAAAGTGTTCGTCTATTCAACGAAGAGTAACCTTAATGTACAAAAATGAAGAGTAGCTGTCCAGGGTAAAATTACTGTTCCAGATAGCACCTTGCACGTTCCACCCGTAGCATCAGAAATCATATTTAAAAATGCTGTCATAAAATTTTCTGTCTAAAATATCCGTTTCATTGATATTCAAAATATATTTCTTTAATTTATTATGATTTAAATGTGTGTAACTGCAAAAAATAAGCCTAAACTTAAAACAAATCATGGTGAAGGGTATAGTTTACTACACTATTAATAAAAATTGAAACGTTTACTCTTCAACATTCAACTTCACATCCGCAACGTCATTTCACAATGTTCTTTAAATCATTCTTAGAATCATTTATTATGACATAAAAAGTTGTTTGGCTTTATTTTTCAGTCTCATATTTTTACAAAGACCTTCCCTATTAAGTTACACACTCTACAAGAATTTCTATAATGATGTGTTAGCATAAGAATATTTTGAATTTAATATTGTGTTACATGTAATGTAAATTTAATATAATAGCAATCATAATCACGTTTACTTGTACACTACTTTGTTCAGACTACGATATTTTCACTGAGAATAAATTGAATATAAAAATAACGTATGCTTTGAACATTTAAGTGAAGTATACATACAGTGGCGAACAAAAGTGAATACATAATATTAAAAAGGATAAAAACGTAACAAAATTCTCAAAAGATATAGGTTTGGATAAAATAAACATCAAATTTGCTTTTTGTACAAACCTCTTTATGTGGTAATTCAAAGTTTTTAGTTTTATTTAAACGTCTTCCTCTCTATTGTTTTGTTGTATGAAAACTTAACAACTTCACTCTCAAAATTAGGCATCTTAAGGTTAAAAACAGTATGGCGAATGCTTTAAGCAACAATAAAATTTGTACTAACGATTGCTGTTGCTGTAAAGCAGTTACCACATTTAATTTCTTCTCACACAGTGTTTATGTAGTTGTATTTTTAGATTTGTGTTTTATAATCTCGCAGCAATTTAGAAAAGATGACGAGAAAGGCTTTAATCATGAAAAAGCGCAAAAGTGAAAGTATTTTAAATTCAAAACAGTTAAGCAATACTATAAACACAATAAATGCAACGTAGCAAACGCAGCAACTTTTGGATTGGTATTTATCCATTAATATGGGCTTACTTCTAACACTAGTAAACAAAAATTTAATTTACAAAATGTTATTTTTTTGAAATTACTTAAGAAGCAAGTTCCTTAACTGTTTGACTGCTAAGCGATTATGCTGAGAACGTTTGAAAACTGTTCGAAAACTACAATTAATTATTATAATAAAAGAATCTACAAAATTCTAATAACCTATGTATAAAAAGGAGACCCTATATCTCGTCTCTTAATTTTATTTTTGCTTTTGGACAAAATTTTTCGTAACAAATGAACGCAGTGCTTTTGCGCCGCTTAGCAGTCAAACGGTTAATATGGAAGTTATTCTTTACACCCCTCGTAATAATGTGGTTCGTAAGGGTATACATTATTTTAAATGCAATGGTCATTAAGTATACGCCTAGTATAAGGTATTTTTTTTGGGCTTTCTAACACCGTGAATTACTGAGTCCAGAACAGTGGTTGCCATTTCATAGCACAATTGTGCAGAGAGAATTCACATACATTGGTTATGCTCTTTTATTTAGTCGTCGATCAGACTGCGGCAAGTGCACACGTTAGCGGATGCTATAACATTTTTGGATGAACATTGATCGTGTTCATCTATAGCAGAAACTTATGTATGAAAGTTTAAAATCATTTTGTTGGATATCTGAGTTGAGATTTGATCTCACATTTAATAGGCCAACACACTCCCTACTAGACTACGACGACATCAAAAACTTAGAATCTTGTTAATAAAAATATATCTTTTATGCCGCCGTGGTCTAGTAGGTAGTGTGTTGGCTTATTAGACGTGAGGCCTGGGTTCAAATCCCAGGTCAGGCATCTCCAACTAAACGAAATATGAAAAAAAAATTGTTTGGCGACTTCCTCTGCCATGAAAAGTTTCTCAAAAATTTGTCGGTTGTCGGTCTCGCCACTCATGTATAAAAATTAACGAACACAACATAAGTGAGAAACTAGACTAAAGGGTTATAATGACCAATTATGTTATGTTATGTATGTATATCTTTTATGAACCTCAGATTACGGTTGTCAATGCCTTGAAATAAATTTTAAAATTATTTTTCATAGTTTTCTTTATTTTTCTTTCAGGCTAAGTCTACTAAACAAACTTTATAAGGAAATTAATAGGTTTCATATAGTTCATAATTCATATTTTTATGTGAGGACAATAATACCCAAATTCCTATAGGTCTTAAAATGGTCGGGTTACTTTAAAGCAACGCTGTGTTTTGAAACATTGTTGTACTGAATTGTTGTACGGGATGTAGTGGTGAAAATTTTCTATACATTGAGTACATTTTTTAAGAGGTGGCGCTGTCTGACATTTTAACGATAAAGTTCTGAAAAATCAAGGGCTTGTTGGCTTCAAGTATAAATTATTTGGTGAGGATTTGATATGTAAAATTAATATTATCTACCTCCCTTAATATTCCATTAATATTATCTACAATTCTAAAACCAATAAGACAATTTCTTACATTTTTGCGTATATGAAGTTTGATTACCATCCCTAAATAAAATTCTGACAGTATTTTAGAAATTTCTACTTGTGTTCCTTTTTAAACTCGCCCACTGTAGTTTGCAGTTGCACCGCATTTGCGGTTTTGTGCAACAAAACAAATGATTGTACCTTATAAACGCGTGGAGCAACAGTGTGTTTTTATTTATAAATATCGACAATTGAAACCTGTGGTTCCAAGCAATAACTAAGTCGATTAAAGTCAGTTTGAGTTAATTATTATATCATATTGTTACGAAAATGGAATCTGCGTACCATCGTTTAGCATTAAAACGATAAACAAAAGCTACAAATACAACGAACTTGTTAAATGTATACCAACAACATCAGTATGAAAGGAAAGAGACAGACAAATAAGAAAGAAAGCAACAACAAACAATGTAATCAAAATACACAAACAACAATGAAGTGGAGATAGAGTTCTCGAGAAGGCGAAAACACGAACATTCAACTTCAAGAACATTCATCAGACTGTTTACGTGAGCATATAAAACGTCAAGACAAAGCAGGCAACGAGTAGTAAGAATTCAGTCAGTTTTGAATGATTACACGTTGCGTAAAAACGTAACAACATTGTAGTAACAAACCTTTTACGTGAACTTTCGTAATCAAGCCCCTTTAAAAGTTCCTCAAATATCTGTCGGTTAGAGTCAATTTTAAACTGTAGATCCCGCCACTCATGTATAACATTAAATGACACAACATAAATGGTGTAATATGGTGTTCAGATCTGCACCTTTATTACGTATATCGGAATAAACGCTATTATTGAACTCAATATTTTATTATTATGCGGATTTTTGCGCCATAAATACGCAGATTGTTGTAATATTGAGTAAAGTTAAAACCCAGCACTGTCATAAGTATGTTCAGTGCGCATATTACAATTATCCGAACACTTTCTGTTGCTATTTGAAAACTTAAATGTCAACAACGACAAACAAAAAAAAAAAAAAAAAAAAAAAACAACAAACAAAATAAAAACAATGTTGTTGAAACAACCAGCTGTTTTGTTTACCAGCTGTCAAATGAATATTGAATAAGCAGCTGAATTACGTATTTTATTATGTCTAAACATTTAAAATATTGTACTCAATAAACCGAATATTGTCTCAATTAAAGTACATACCTGATCATAGTAATTATTAGGCGTGTTGCGTTACTGTTATGGCTGCACAGTTTATATGGTAGACATCGTCTAAGCATATCGTCAACAAAATTTTGACGTATCAATTCCGGTATATGGTACCAAGCAGCCTAAATTAATTGCTAAACAAATTGCAGGACACTTTCCTCTGATATTTGTTTCTAATACATACAGTGTCAACCAAATCAATACGTCGATACTATTGTACCATTATTCTGCTAGAACATAGTGGCATATTTTATTAGGCATTAAGCCCTCGGTTCAAACCCGGGGTCAGACATCTCCAATTAAAAGAAAAATTTGAAGAAATATTTTTTCGGCGATTTCCTCTCAGCATATTTCTGGCAAAAACTCTGAGAGTAAATAAAATTGCCATGAAAAGTTTCTCAAAAATCTGTCGTACGGAGTCGACTTTAAGGACTGTAGGTCCCGCCACTCATGTATAAAAATTAACGCACACAACATAAGTGGCTGTAATCCTGGCTGAAGGGTTGTAGTGACCAATTATGTATGTATGTATGTTACTACTACTACTTTATAACTGAGAAATTGTACCGTTTTCTATAGCCTATTATTTTAGCCAATAATCTTAAAATATAGGTTTAGCTAATTTTCAATCATTAACAAAACTTATAAAACAATATTTGTTCATATTTCTAGTAGGTGTCCCAATCCGGCATTGTAGATTCTACAGTGACACCAGATAATAGCAATGCCATTCTTTTGAATGTCATGAATAGTAATCTCCTTCTCTGTATCATTTTGAAACTGAAACTAATTCGAAAAATGCTTTCGATATTCAGTATCGTCACTCACTTTTTCTGCAATGGCCTTAAAACGAAAGCAATAGGCTTTGCTTTTTATTTTTTTTTTACTCTTTAATCCCCTGTCATTCATTCGCAACAGAGAATTTGTCAACCATTTTTCTTTCAGTTACAAAAATTATTTAAGCAAAAGGTAAAAAAATAAAATATACATATTGTTACGAAAATGAAAAATCTAGATACTTGTGTTTTGCTTTTACATCGCTTAACATTAAAATTATAAACATAAGCTCCAAAAACAAAACAATTCAGTAAACAAACCTGTTTACAAATTATTGTACCGCTTAATATAACAACAAACATCAGCATAAAAAAATGGTAAACAAGTAAACAAAAATCCACAAACAAGACTACAAGAATAAATGTAAACAAAATACAAAAACAACAATAAAGAATGTAAACAACAATGTTTACATTTATAGAGATTTCGAGAAGGCGAATAACATTCATCAGACTGTTGAACCTGCCATATAAGGCGCAAGGCAAAGCAGGCGACTGCGTTAGTGAAGTTCAGTCAGTCTTGTGTGAAGACGCGATGCGTTTTAAAAGAGTAATCGTGATTTGTAGATCTCCGTTACAAAGATCTGTTGAATAATTATTCTAGTATATAATATATATAAAGTATATATATATATATATAATAATTATAAAGAATTTTAATTAAAATTAAACATAATTGTTTTTTTTTTGCAATCTACAAGCTCATATTTTAAACGCTTATAAAAGGGTAAAAACGTAACAATATTTTTTAATTTTTATTTCACTACTTTTTAATCCCTTCCTGCCGATACACTACAATAAATATAATTGTGAAATAAAAAAAAAATTTAGAGTAAGAATTGAATATGAATTAAATTTACATAAAATTGCATTTAAATGTTCAGAATATTTAATATGGCATTAATGCAATACAGCTTAATCGGTGACGTTAAGTATTTAGTATAAATAGTGTTTGCCTGGTAATGAATAATAAAAAAAATGGTATGGAATTTGAATTTAAATGTTAAATTCAAGTAGTATTCTAAATTTTCACTAAATATTTTTCCCAATTAATAAATCGGCTACAGAAATGTGTATGTATATAGTATGGCAAATCGAATAGGATATATCATACCACGCAGACTGAATTAATTTCCAAATCTTATAACAAATTGTCAATTTCCTCTGATTGTTTTTTATAAAACCACAAGTCCCAATCGATTTCGGATCTGAAGACAGTGCCAGCCAGTATAATGCATTGATATTGTTGTTTTATACAATTTCTTAGTGCACTTTGCAATAGTGCAATTTTGAATTTGCAATACATTCGGGATCGTTAACCTGTTAGAACACAGTGGCATATTCTTATTTAACATAATGTAGCACAAAATTTCGAAGGCTTACAAAATAGCTCATTACTTTCTAAAGGCCTTTAACACATAACTGCCAGATTTGACGATTTGTCGTCATTTTGAAGATTTTGAGTTCCAAAAATATCATATTGACGGTTTGACGATTTATGCCCTTATTTAGACGATTTTTATAAATTAAAAATTTACATCATATTCCTAACTTTAGTACATTAAGAGCAACTTTAATCTTTGTATTTACTTTGCAATTGTTACTATTGGAAATTTAGGTTAGTAAAAACAAGGAGTAAAGTATTAGATATTTAAGATACTTTCGAATACCTCTGAGGTTTTTCTGTATGTTATTCCTTTCTAACCCCTTAAAATATAAAAAATTATTACTCCTAAATGACCTTGTAGTTGAGAATAACTTATCATTTATCGTTGCAGACAATTTAAAAAATTCGAGTATAGCTTTTAATATTACCATCGGAAGAACAAAGACAAGCGCCGTTATTTTGTTTCGTACGACCAAACACTCAGGGGATCGATGTCATTGTGTTTGGAGCTATGAAAATATGTTACGTGAAGGAGGAAAGAGAGAACAGAGTCTATGGACGCTAGGCTTGTATATATTTATACCATAGTAACAGGAAAGGCCTCTGCAGGAGTTGAGTTCCATATATGAATAGTCCGACTTAAAAAACGTACTTTTTCTGTAATGCAGTGTGCAATCCACTGGCCAATCGACCACATAGGGATGTCCTGGCCGAGAAAGACGAGCGTTAAATAGGAATATATGATTTTCGGGAACAAATCCCATTATTTCGTTCGAGCAAAATCCTTTTGTAGTAGTGATAGAACAGTGAAACACAAACCATATTTCAACGATGCACTACACTACGCTGGCTACACGACCGTCATTAACGAGCTACTATGGCCTCTCCTGTACATGGTCGAGAAACCTCAAACTAGACGTTGAGGCACCGACCTCATAAATAATATAAATAAATAGTGTAAATAGTAAAATCAGATGATAAGATCTTAAGAAGGAGCTGAAGGAAATGTGTCGGTTGCAGCCAACATTACACTGAATTTTCATGCTCAGAATGTCAAGAGCTTCTGAGTCCTTAATATTTACACCACCCGTAGATTAAGATTATTGCTGCGCTTATGTGCCAATAAATAACACTGGGATAGATTGTTTAAACCTTAAACAATTTTTTCCTGAGAATGAGGGACGCCGGCTTTTAATTTCTAAAAGTTTTGTTTTAAATGTTTTATTTTTGAACTCAGATATGTACATATATTCACTTTATATGTTTTACTACTATAGAAATAATTTTGGTTTTTAAAAACGTTGAATTTATTTATTTATTTTTTCTGACGATTTTTTCTTAAATATTTGACCATTTGGTGCCTCATTTATCTGGCAGCTCTGCTTGTACACGCCAACGCGACCTAATACCATAGTAGAAAATAGCGTGCCTACCACCGCAGAAATCGCTACTGTCAGTTCATTAAGTCACGAAATGAATTTTATGTTCAACTTGCCTCCCATTATCTTTAGTTTCCATAACTTTGCTATTGCTTTACATAACATGTGACTTAAAGATCAAAAAGTAAGTGATAGAGAAACAACATCAAAATGAAACATGTAACATGGATGTAACTCATAACGCAAATATAAAATGTTCCTTTCAAAAATTTGTGGGTAATATACCGCTGAATATAAAACCGCTGGTATAAAACTCTGAGAGTAAATAAAATTGCCATGAAAAAGTTTCTCAAAAATCTGTCGTTCGGAGTCGACTTTAAACTGTAGGTCTCACCACTCATGTATAAAATTAACATACACAACATAAGTGGTGTGAGAAACTAGGACGTTGTACAATGGCTCAATTCGACCTCCGGGTACTGTACTCGTCTTAATTGACAAGTACACGTCCTCTTACCTAACCTATCCTACTGTAATCCGATCTGTAGCTTAAAACCTATACCAAAATGTGATTAATACATAAGTTTGAATAGGAAATAAAATCTCTTTTTTGTAATCTTTAGGGCCCTAATAAGGACCTTTGGTGTTACAAATAATTATAGACTGTTTGTAGGGGGAAACGCAATTCGGAGATGGTGTATTTGGTGACAGCTTTATTTGCTTTGCCAAGTCATGATGATTTGTTATAACGATTCATATAATATGAAGAATGTGGGTCATATCAGCACTTCTGATATTAGATTACTGCAAGGTACTCCACACGAAGGTAATGTTCATATTGAAGTCTGCGTAATACTTATTGGGTGACTGTTTTTTTTTTTTATAATCTCCCGATGTATTTGGATATCCAGGTCTCCATCAAATTTGTAATGGACGTTAACTCGATGTCCGATATCTTCTTTCATGAACGATAATGATTTCTAAGGAAAATTTCGGATCAGTCAAAAAAGTTCTGTTAAGACATTGTATTGTCGTTGAAAATTGCATGACTCATGACTAAGGCCAAAATCTCTAAAATGTTAACTAACAAAGGTGTTCCCACTGCTTCTGTTAAATTGTATATTGAATAACAACATCTTTTATTCCCATGCATGTATGTACGTATGTGTGTGTGTGTATGCGCTTTTGTTTATTTATTAATTGAGAAAGTTATACATTGAGGTTGTTTAGCAAAACTGAAGGCAAATGTGATTAAATTTTGCAATTATAAAAACCTTCGGCATGTTTGTTAGATGCTTTCTGCACATTAAAAGTAAATATAAAAAATATTGACTCAATAAAAGTGCATATCTGAACATAGTGTTGGCGTTTTACGTTACTGTTATGGCTGCACAGTTTATGTTAAATATTTTCCATTTAAACTTACCTAAACTTCTGCGTATGGAGGGAATTATAAGTTTTAAACTGATTTTGCCGTTGCTGCATGTGATGCTATGACATTATATAGCAGAAGGGCTACCGTATGTTCCCTAAAATATGGTAAGTCATATCACATTTTTCTACGAATCATACCTCAGCTACTTATGCGACATACAGTGGACAACAAAAATCTTAGTACGGCAATATATTTTAGCAATTTCATGAATTTTAGCCAAAAGTTTGTATAAAAATTTATGTTTTATATATTTATTTTATTAATTTATTTCTATTTTATTATAAAACAAAAATTTTTTTTAATGTTTTTCATAAAACAAGAGAAAAATAAGGAATTGATTGTACAAGTTTTGTTAAGTGTTTTCTGGTGGCACCATGAGCAAGTTTTTCGGTTGACTTTTGTTTGATGTTTAGCGATAACGTAACCGTTCTTTCAAATGATCTCCTAAATACTCTCTTGAAGTCATATCGCGACTTTGAGCAAGAGTATTAAGCCTGTGGGGACTTCTTTTGTTGTCAAAATATATTGCCGTATTGCGTATTGCACTTTTGCTGTGCACTGTACATCGACAAAGATGCAAAGATTAGGGTATGAAGTATATGACGAGGTATTTAAAGCAAAGTTTTTTCTTTTATTAAGAGATATGAAACGATTTCTTTTTTAAATTTTACCGCAAAAAATAAAATCAGAGATGTTCTGTCTTTATTGCAATTTTCGGTGTTTATTTATACACTATACTAGTGCTATCAAAGTATTGTTGCTTATTTTCGATTGATTTTAGACAAGCATTTCGCGATACAGACTTTTCACCATGTGTGCCCTACACCTCATTGAGATAAACTTCAGGTTGACCAGTGATTATGTGAAATTTATGCTCACAGTAGACCCAAAATGTATTTAATATTACAGTAGAATTCCTTATTCAGTCAATATCGAGTAATAGATTCTGCGTTCAGTCTAAAATTGTTTGCATTTAGAGATCTTTTATTGCGTTGGGAGATGCCTACAGTACTTGGGTACCCCACAAATTGTTGTGAAAAATTTTGATGAATAGTTTACCCAAGATGTCATGAAAAATAAAAAGAAATAAAAATGATTTAAAAAATAAATCCTTTGAACATTTTAAAAGTATTTTAGTCATCTCTTCAAATTAAATGCAAACAATAAGATAACAAGATACTTTAAAGAATTTTATAAAAAACCTTTAAAAATATTTTCATAAATTGAAAATTTATGCATGTTTTCCAGATTATTAACAAACAATTTAATAATTCGTTTATATTTTTCTACTCTGATTTTTATTTTCGAAAGGAGCATCGAAGCTTAGACCAAGTCTTTTTGTTGACTTTTGCTTGAGGATTGACGACAACACAACTGTTCTTCCAAACGATCTCCTAAACAGAAATTAAGGCAGTAAATTATAAAATACATTTGGTGATCTTGCAAACTAAGTCTTTAGCTCTTAATGACTCTGCGGGGTTCTGACAACTAGAAAATTTAACAAAAGTTTGGAGATGTGTTATTCCATTCGCATCTTATACCATCCTTCAATTGCTTTACTAATTTTAGAGTTGATTTATACCGAGGTCTTCTATGGAACTTATGTAGGTTTTTCTTAGCTCTATTCAAAGAGTAACACAAACATAAAGTAAAAGTACCAACTCATAAATTTCTAAATGTACCTGATCGGTTTTTCGTAAAATTACAATTTATGGTAAGTATTCAGTCACATAATGCTCATAATTAATATGTAAAATTCATAATGACAACTATGTGACGTATGAGCATAGCTGGTAGATTTGTCGATTTATCGTCATTTTGACGATTTTATGCTCCAAAAATATCATATTGACGATTTATACCCTTATTTTAACGATTTTTGGAAATTAAAAATTTATATCATATTCTTTACTTTAGTACATTAAAAGCCACTTTAAGCTTTGTATTTGCTTTGCAATTGTTATTACTGGAAATTTATGTTAGTAGTAACAAGGAATAAAGTTTCATATTTTTAAGTTATTTGGGAACACCTTTGAAAATTTTTTTGTGTTTTATGCATTTTTCATCCCTTAAAAGCCAAAAAAATTAAAACCTCTCTCGAAGGGAGTTCAACATATGAATTTTCGGAATAAAGAACGAATTTTGTCTGTATTCCAGTGTGCGATCCACTGGCCAATCGACCACATACGTACAGTATGTGGCATAAATAGTTTTTCTATATTTATTTTTTCAAATATTTTTTTACACTAAATTATACACTAAATCTAGTACCTATAAAATAAATAAAAATTGTAACAAAACAACTTTCATGTGTGTAATGAAAATAAAACATAAAATTACTAAAAATAAAATGTTGCAAAAATAAGTTTCCATTTCCTTTAATAACCGCAGTGTCCACCGGAGCGAAGAGACATCTTGGAAAGTCTGTCTTGCATTGTGTCTACTAACTTTAAGCATTCTTCAGGAGTGATTCGATTCCAGCTTGAAATAATACAATCCTTCAACTGGCTAAGGTTTTGTGGAGCTGGCTCAGAAATATGAATTTTCAACATTGCCCAAGTTTTTTCTATAGGGCAGAGGTCGGGGCTTTGGGGAGGCCACTTCAAAATAGTTACATTTTGCTCCGCTAAAAATTCGACAACTTTTTTGTCGGTATGTATGGGAGCATTGTCCTGTTGGAATAAAAAATGTTTACCTATTAGGCGATTTCCTTTCGGAATGGCTGTGTCTTTTAAAATATTTAAATATAATGATGCATTTACTTTTCCTTCTAAGATTATTGTTTTATCAACGCCCCTCGAAGAAAGACATCCCCATATCATTAAACCCTTTTCAATCGATATTACAGTCGGCAAGGTACACTTGTAAGACAATGCATCACTTGGTTTGCGGCATACATGGACCATGCCAGGAGAATAATTTAATCCTATCATTGATTCGTCTGTCTATAAGACGCTATACCAAAATTCTCGAAGCTTTAGTATGTACGCTTCGTAAAACCACATTCTTTTCCTCATATTTATTTTGCTAACGTATGGAATTTTTCGAGCCACACGTCCATGTTTACCACTTGCTTCGTATAGTGTAGGTTGATGGGCATCCTTTCCTTCACTTAGCAGCTGCGACCGAATTTCTGGCGCAGAAAGTGGTGGATTGACTTCGAAAATTTCCAGAATTCTTCTATCGACTTTGTCGCTGCTTTCTTTGGGACGTCCTGGTCTTTTTTTGGCACAAACTCTGTTTTGTTTGTATATAACGCATATTATGGCCATCTTTATACAGATTAATGATTTGCTCATTATTTTTAAAAATTTAACATCGTCCTATTCAAAGCTAAAACTAATTTTGTATTACAATTTCTTTTCTTAGTTATAAAGCTACTAACAAACTTACTTTTCACAATTTGAATTTTAGACAAAACAAAAAAGTTAATTCACTTAAAATTTTTAAATTATTTTTATCAGTAAATGATTTATAAGCACTTGTTTTCCTATGGAAACTTATTTTTGCAATGCATAGATTACAAGATATTTAAAATTAAATTTACAGTTATTTTAACAGTAAGAGTACTTTTAGAGAATATAATCAAATGTGAGATAATACAAATATTATAGTGTCCCCAGTTTCCCGACGGCTATAATTGACTTTGGAAACTAATTTATGCAATATATTGTATGTGCTCGCTGAGATCAAGTGTTACGTAGGAATACATGATTCTCGGGAACAAGACCCTTTACTTCGCTCGAGCAAAATCCCTTGTAAAAGCAATAGAACAGTGAATCACAAACCACATTGCAACAATGCTCCAATGAATCAGAAGAGTTTGTTATCTACCGAGCAACTTCGCCCGAGAAGTGTCAAAATAGATGTTGAGGCACCGGGCTATGCATGAGAGTTGTATTCCATTCTCTTTTGGATGTAAGTGGTGTAAATAATAAAAAGATCAGATGAAGTGAGGATTTTCTTGCACCATCTTAAGAACCTAAGGCACAGAAAAATGTGTCGGTTCCAGCGAACATCACACTGAACTTGCATGCTTCTGACTCCCTAATATTTACACCATCCACAGATTTAGATGATGCAGTATTATTGCTGCGCTTATGTGTCAATAATCAACACATATTCTAGACTGTTTAGACCTTAAGAATTTTTTTCCTGAAAATGATACAAAATTTCTCGATTTTTGGAAAAAAAGCTTTTAATTTCCAGCCTTGAATAAATTTATTAAAAAATATTTATATTATCACATTCTTGAGGTAATGTAGAGAGATTATAAAGCCAAGTTAATTTAAATTAAACAAAATTCCTTAGAAGCGATATTATATAAAAAGTTTATTTAAAACTTTGCAATCGTAACTTCTTCGACTTTGATGTTGTATCTGATTTGATTAAAATGTTTAATTCTAATATATATATTTTAAACATACAAATATATTGTATAAAACACTCATTTTTAAAGTTTATTTTTATAATTAAAGCGTTAAAAGGACTTGTTATTTTTTTGTAAAATATTTTTTATTATTTATTTTTGAACTGAAATATGTATGTACATTGACTTTACTTTATATGTTTCACTAAAATTTTTTTTAACTTATGTATTTATTTTTTGTTACGCTTTTTTTACGATTTCCATAAACGTCTTTAACGATTTTGACGATTTTTCCTTGTATTTGACGATTTGATGCTTTATTTATCTGGCAGCTGTGCGTATGAGTCATACTTAATTCCATTAGTTTCAATCACGACATAATCAAATTTTTTTGTATTGCATACCTTTCAGCGTAATTATTCAAGAACAAGTAATATGATCCGTATAAGTAATATAATTCAAATTCAATTAAATATAAAGTATACAGTTAATTATGAATTAACAATTATAGTGGAATTTTAAAAATTTAAAATTTTTAAATTTGAACCTTCGGTTATTTCGAATGGAATCATATCGTGACTTTGTGGAACAGCATCAAGCCTGTGGGCCTTTTGCATTCAAATCACATCTTTACATTATGTATGTAGTATGTTTGGGTGTATTGACTTCTTGGGGTGCAAAATATGTAGTCACCAGAAAGTTTCCTTATTTTCTTATGGTTTTATTAAAAACATTAAAAATTATTTTGTTTTCATTATAAAATGGAAATAAATTTTTTTTAAAAATTATTACTTAAAATTCATAAATTTTTTACATATATTGGAATACCTAGACTTATGCTGTCCATAGGAGGATAAGGCGAGTTAAGACTTTGTGTGTTGCCAACTCACGTTTCTTAAATAATTAATAGGGTTATTATCTACATGCCCTTTAATTCCACGATATGGTCATATTTCAATTCCTTACTCCCAAACACCTAGCTTTTATTGAAGCTCTAGAGTTTTATACCATAGTCCTGTACATATTTGATCCAGAACCAGAAGTAGTTAGTTGCTTAAAGAGTTATAATAAAAAATCTTTCTGGCCACTTTTAGGCCAGTGACAATCAGAAATCTTCCAGTTCTAAGGGAAAGTCTATTCACCGATACAATAAGTAAATAAATCCGAGATAGATTGCCTCTTCAGCCCAGCTTAATAACATCATAATTAACAGATGTACTATATATAGGCCCACTCATGTATAAAATTAACATACAAACTTAAGTGGTGTAAGAAGTTAGGTCGTAAGCCTGGCTAAAGGGCTGCAATGACCGATTATGTATGTACATCCATATGTAAAGGGTGGGCTATTTAAAAGTTTAAATATAAAAATACAATTAAATAAAAACGTTTTGAAATTTTGACAAAAATGTATTTTTTTGTTGTGAAATGCAATCGTTCCGGGTAAGAAGTGTAATATTATTTCATTCATATGGCTGCCGAGGCTAGCCTCACAGTACCTCATTCGATCGGAAACAATTTTCGTGGACTTTTTCGTGTGTATGGGGTCGTGTCTCGCCAATGGTGTCGCGAATCTTGGCCCTCAAATGCTCAATTGGCTCTGGTTTGTCGGCATAACAAAATTCTTCAACGGTGCCCCACAAAAAATAGGCACATCAACTCCATGTCTTCAAATCACTCGTGCAAAATATCCAATACAGCATGAGCTATGTTGCATGAAGTGCCGTCCTGTCAAGATCATTCAAACCAATTTACAATTTAGTTTAGTTTAGATTATAAATCTATAGTGCACGGCATTGCCAGTAATAGCCTGACCAATGTTTTTCTCAAAGAAATAGTGACCGAAGGCGTCGCCAGTTGAAAATCCGCAACAAATTATGAGTTTTTCAGCATGCATTGGACTCTCTGTGATTTCTTGTGAATTTGTATCGTAAACAATTTTACAATTGCGTTTGTTCACGTACCAATTCATTCAGAAATGGGCCTCGACACTAAAGATTATTATTTTATCCATTTCCTCATTGGTCATTGGTACAGCTTGAGGTCGTCATGATCAACCGTTATATGTAGATCCTGTAATAATCTAAAATAATATTGTTACGAAAATAGAAATGGTGTTACATCGTTTAAACATTAATATGATAAACAAAAGCTAAAAAAACAAAAACTATGGACTTGCTTACATGATCAACAAATAAACAAAAATATAACAGCAACCTCATTATAAAAAAAGGATAAACAAAGTAAACAAGCAGGCACCAACAACACTGCAAGGACAAACGTAAATAAAATACACAAACAACAATAACGTAAACAACATGTTTACATTTATAAAGATTCCGCGAAGGCAAAGTCATTCTCCTTTAAGAGCATTCATCAGACTGTTTACCCTGCGATATAAAAGGCAAGACAAAGCAGGCAACGGCCTCAGTAAAAATTCAGTCAGTCTTGTGTGAAGACGCGTTACGTGTAAAGAGAATAATCGTGATTTGAAGATCTTCGTTGTAAAGATCTAACGAACAATTGTTAGTGTTTACGCAGAAGAGTGTAAAAAAGAATAACAAAAAAACAAATTGTTGTTGTTTACATCAAGCTGTGAACAGTGGCTCCCAGAATTATGCGAACAATAAAGGATTTATTTAAAACTGAACACAAATTTACTTTTATTTTATTTGCAATCTATGAACTCATATTCTAAACGTTTTTAAAAGGGTAAAAACGTAACAATATGTCTATAAAAATGCATTAAATTTTATGCATTAAATTTTATTTTTCTTTTTTTTGTAATTAGAAATAACGTTGTGTTTAGACTTTTTTCAGTTTCCTTATTTCTATAAATATTTATATCTTCAAACATTTACTCATGTTTTCAATCACTTCGCAGTGTAACAATATCAATTTTGAAGCTTCAAAACTGTTGACTCATTTGCCAAATGATATTTTCCAATTTCGCCTGCACTTGTTTGTTATAATTTTGAAAAATAAAAGAATAAAATACAATATTTTATTTTTGTATTACAATAAAAATAACATAATATATACACAATTATGCTTTTTAATTAATCAATTATAATTTTAATTATCGTCATAATATAACTGGTAAATATGCGCAGACGGGTATATCCTGAACAATATTTTCCATTATTTTTGATTTTTTGCTTTTTAAGTGGTTTCATGTTATTTTTTTATTTATTTATTTGTGTTTTACATTCTTTTTGCTGTTTATTTTATGTAAATGTGTACGTATATGACATATGTATATGCATTCATATAAACATAATTTTTAATGTTTATTGTTTATTTATTATGAGCGACAGTTCGAAGCAGCATTTGCTTTTTCTTTGACATCTTTGTGGAAGTGTTTTTAAGTTTTATGAACAAAGCTTACAATTGCTGCACAAGTTAAAAACAAGATGAGATGAAAAAGCTTTTTTTATTCATATTTATGGTCACAAAGAAATCAACATTACAGAAGTTTATTGCAATTGTTACAGTCGGACATTATGATATTAGAAGATTTAAAACAATTTTTAAACTCAAATACAAATTATACAAAGAGTTAAATTAATTAAAAAATAGTAAAATTTTGCTTGGGGAAGTATTTTAATAATCCTGTCGAGCTTAAAATTAAATTTTATACGATCCGCTCGATATATTACTATGGATTATGGTCCGGACACTGGTCAATCGAGTATCGTGGAGGAATTTAAGACCGTCGGGGACATTGACTATATGATACAGCGATATGACTTCTCGGTGAAATTCATGACGGCCACCCCGGATAAAGAGGTCTGGAGCAATGGTGCTGAGCACCTCGTCATGGACTTCGTCCAAATCTTCACTAATGTATCCAAGCTAGGATTAATCGTTGGTGGTGGAATTTACTCGGAGTCAATAGGTATAGCCGAATCGATTAGGCTAACATATTACTGTTGGCAAAACAGGCTGCGGTTAATATTATTTGGGATTCGAATGTCCCCAATAGAAACATCAGCTTACTCTCCAATAGCCAGCCGTCTATCAAGGCTCTGGGCTCCAATGTGATAAACTCCAGGACGGTCTACGGCTGTCGGAAACACCTGAGCAGAGTGGCAAAGAGGTATAATGTACACATCCTTTGCGTTCCGGGACACAATGATATCCCGGGAGCGGATGAACTGGCCAAAAACGGCACGGCCATCGAACTCTCCTACGAATTCTTAAGTATTGAAGTTCCTTTGGGAACCTGCAAGCTCATGATTGACAACGAAGTCCTGAACTCTGTCAATCGCAGGTGGGCAGCTTCGGATAAGGGCGGAGTGGCGGGCATGATCTGGCTAGATGGAGGGCGCACTGCAAGGCTGCTTAAACTCCAATGAAACGTGCTCAGTGCTGTCATTGGAGTCGTGATGAATCATGGTCTAGGACACCTCGCAAGTTATTTCTGTAGAAGCTGCAGGGACGAGGAGGAGGAAGAGACTGTTCTTTGTCTACTGGGAACATGCCCTGCTCTATGTCAAAGGAGAAAGAGACATCTTGGTTCATACTACATCGATGATCTGGGTGTCTATTGAACATTGACGTCGGCAGTTTGAGTCGTTTCATTGTATGCTCTAAGTGGTTCCAGGACTAGGGGATACTTAACATGAACAGGGGTATCACAATGGACCCAATGGGCTCAAGTGCGTTCATCCGTTTCCTTTGGGAGATGGCTACGTATACCTTCCTACCTGGGTGTAAGATTTGATGGTAAATTTAAATTTGCGCACAAGATAAACCATGCAGCTAACAAAGCTGGAAGAACAATTGGACTGCTGAGATTGAAGGCAAATGTGGGAGCCTGAAGCAGTTCAAGCGAAAATTGTTAAAGCACACAAATTCGAAGAGTCGGGAGAGTATATTGGAGCGCAAAGTAGAATTTACTACTGGGAATATAGAAACCATCAGGGCTAGGAATGGCAACCACATATAAAACAGTCTCATAGGAAGCATTGTCTTCAATCAGCGGCATAATCCCAATAAATCTTTTGATTTAGGAGAATTAGAATACGAGTCGAACGAAGGCAAGGAAAGGGAACGGATAAAAAGCAAACACGAATTATAATCAGCAAAAGGAAGGTGGACGGCAAGACTGATAACGTTTATGCCGTCCGGTTATTTCTGGATGGAATGAGAAAACCAGAAGACACAAGTTGTTTGTATGGAAACGGAGTTTTAGACAATGCCGAACACAAATTCTTTGAATGTGGAAAATGGGAAAAATAGAAAAGAAATTAGAGATTAAATGACGAAATTGACCCCATGACTATTGAGAACATAGTGACCAAGATGCATTGTAGTGAGGAGAACTGGTCAAAAGTAGAAAAATTCTCCGAGTATACCCTGAGAATGAAGAAAGCTGATCTGGACAAGGAAATCCTGCAACACGCCTGGACGCCCTATCCGAAATAATGGTTATGCTGTACCGGATTAAGAAATGGTAGGTGTTAAGTGTAATTACCATTTATCGGACGTGACATTCGATGGGAATCCGAAGAGATTTCTTTACGTCGCAAAAAAAATATGACATATACAAACCAGTTGAATGTTCATCGCATTAAAATACTGAGGCAATCTTTTGACACAACTGATGTAAAACTTCATAAAAAATAATAGCAAGCAAGTAATACTTTCTCAATGAAAATTGCAGTTACTGCATCCTCTCGCCTTTTTTACCTTAATATCACTCCACTGCTATTGCTGTAATACACTTTAACGCAATTCTATTTCGATTCTATTTCTTTTATCTCCATGCGAAATTTTGAAACTGTTACCACCTGCAGACTGCCTTTAGTGTGACTTATTTGTTTTGCTGTGTCAAGACATCCTTTTGGCGTATTGTGAGAAGGATTTGTTTATTCACCTTTCAACACTTTCTGTTTAATTTTTGTTGATTCTTTGCTGAATTGCAGTTTGTTTCGAAGAATATTTCACTCTGAGCTGATTAGCAAATCAATATAAATAAAGTTTTTGTGGAGTCTTTAAGATGTGATATTCACATTCAATCTGATACGACATTTTAAACTTTTATACCAAACTTAAGACACCCATTTACACCGATGTTAATCAAACTAGTTTTAACAGTACGAGGATTACGAAATTATAAGTATTATAAGTATCGAGGATTACATATTGTTATGTTTTTACCTTTTTAAAAACGTTTAAAATATGAGTTCGTTGATTGCAAACAAAAATAAAAACAAATATGTGTTCAGTTTCAATTAAACTCTTTATTGTTCGCACTACTTTTGTGTGCCACCATATACGACTTGACGATACAACAACAATTTGTTTATTCGCCATTCTCTTTGCTTACAACGCAGATATTTTCAACGGCTGTTTTCGAAACACGACTGTTTACTTCTCACGCAACTCGTCTTGACACAAGACTGACTGAATTCTTAATACTCGTTGCCTGCTTTGTCTTGACTTTTTAAATGTCCACGTAGTCAGTCTGATGAAGGTTCTTACAGTCGAACGTTCGGGGTTTCGCCTTCCTGACAACACTATCGTGATTTTATTGTTTGCGTACTTAGCTTACGTTGTTTGTTATTGCTTTCTTTCTTACTTGCCTGTCGCCTTGTCTTTCATATTTGTTGTTGGTATATGCGAGCAAGTTCGTTGTATTTGTTAGTGTAGGTTTGGTTAATCATGTTAAAGTTAAACGATATTTCCATTTTCGTAACAATATTATAAATTGTTTATTGTATTTTATTAGATATGAAAAGTAATTATTGCAGAAAACTTAAAAAATTATTGTTAAGGCTTAGGGACTCTGGCGTCCTTATGGTCCATAAAGGAACTTTTCTACCTGCATACACAGGTTACGATTCCATACAACTAACATCATTTACATACTTTTGGAAAAAGTTTTTCCTGCTTCAGATGTATTTCTTTTAAATATTTAAAATTAATTAATACGATAATCTCATAAAAATGATTGAGAATTCTCTATGGATCATCATATTTTGGCAGAATTTAGAGATTATTGGTCTTCAGAAATAGATATGCGGTTAGCCCGTATATCAAACGTTATGCCAAAGCCTCTGTTTGAAGAATTACCTAGAAACCTCAGTTTTTGCTACGATAAAGAGGTACAAGCTGCGTTCAAAAATATCAGACAACAATATATCAATAAGCACATGAGAAAATTTAAAATAAACAGTGTAATGAAGCAATATGAAAAATACAGACCTGTCAAATGAGGCTACAGACAGGCGAACAAACCATCGGATGCCACTAAAATTTTATAATTTCAAAAACTTTATTGTAGTAAATATTTCATTTTATTAAAAAATTACTGTTAGTACCGAAAATCTTAGAAGTAATTAATTTTCTATGAATTTTCACAAATGGTGAATTCGTTTTAAAATATGTCTTCTGGACATCTAATAAATCATCAATCCTAAATAGACAAATTGATAACTTTGGGTCTCATGGTCGTGAGGGTTTAATAATCATTGTTATGAAAATGGAAATGGTGTTTTGCTTTTACATCCTTTAATATTAAAATTTAAAACAAAAGCTACAAAAACAATGAACTTGTTTACATGACAAACAAGTAAGCAAAAATATATCAACAAACACCAGTATAAAAAAAGAATGCTAAACAAGTAAACAAAAATGAAACAACAAACATTACGAGAATAAATATAAACAAAATACACAAACAACAATGAAACAACGAAGTTTACATTTACAGAGATCGCAAGAAATCGAAGCCACTAACATTCGACTTCAAGAACATTCATAAGACTGTTTACGTTGTCATATAAAAGGCATGATAAAGCAGGCAACGGGGTCACTAAAAGTTCAGTCAGTCTTGTGTGTAGACGCGGGTGTTTGAACATAATAATCGTGGTGTAGAATTTCCGTTATGAAGATCTGTCAAACAATTATCTAGTGATTTGTGATTGTTTATGCAAAAGAGTACAAAAAGGAATAACAAACAAAGCAATTGTTGTTGTTTACATTAAGTTGTGAACAGTGGCACGCATAATTCTGCGAACCTTTTACCTTAAGAGTTACATTAACTGAAAGGTAATTTTATATTCTTTAATTTTTTAAATAAGTTTGTATATGTTTGGATAAATGTATTGAAAAGACAAACTAAAGCAAAATTTCATTGTTTTTAAATCCAATTATTTTTCTCATCCATATTATTTATCATTTTATTTATTTATAAATATTTTTTTTTAATATTTTTATAAAACTTAAACGCTTGAACAATTGTCTCAATGCCAATGTTTAGTTAAGAATGAATGTAAAGATACTTTAAGTTGTTTATAACCTCTAAATGAAATTCGAATTTAATTTAGCAAAAGAAGAAAATTTGTGAAATTTTTTTCGTTTAACCAGATTTCAAGTTACCAGAAAAGTAGAAAAGCTTATTATATACCTTTTTAATAGACTGCAATATTGAGAAACTTTTCTAAACGTTTAGTAATTTTTTTTTTCTTTTTCTGTTGGAAAAAAAGTAATGTTGGTCCTTAATACTGCAACTGCATAGATTTACCAAGAATGTTTAAGAATAATTTCACCACACACTTTTTATCATTATTTATGGTTTTGCAAGAGGTGAAAAGCATTATTAAATAGTTTCTTCACACTTATTCAAAGTTTGTTTTTATTTTTAATTTTAAGGTTGTTTTGTCGTTTGGATGCAGTGCAATCCTGTTGTTGCTACGTATATACTATAAATGACTGTTTACATCGCCCTATAAAGGGGCAAAGCAAAGCAGGCAATTGAGTCAGTAAAAGCTCAGTCAGTCTTGTGTGAAGACGCGTTGTGTTTGATGAGAGTAATCGTGGTTTGAAAATCGCCGTTACAAAGATCTGTCGAACAATTATCTAGTGATTTGTTATTGTTTATACAAAAGAGTGCAAAAAGGAATAAAAAAAACATAGCAATTGTAAACAGTGGCGCACAGAATTGTACGAATAATAAGGAATTTTATTTAAAACTAAACACAAACTTATTCTTAAACGTTTTTATAAATTAAAAACGTAACAATATAAATTCAATAATTAAGAATTCGCGCTGGAGTGGTTAGTCTACAAACCTGAGTAACCTAGTTTTAAACACCGGAGAAGGCAAAAAAATGTGATCTTTATAATATTTTGGGATTTAAATGTCCTTGTTTATTATCAAATAATATACCTAATAATACCCTCAACTTTTGATTCACCTAGAGAAGATAACATTATCAATGAAAAACCTAAATCAAATCAGCAAAACTTCCTTCCCATTACACCAAATATCCGTTCACAAAGAATATTGTTTTAAAGCGATAACGATACGATGTGCTGTAGTAGTGTTGAAAATAGTAATAAATGATGGATTTCTTATCGTAAACTAATCCATCATTTCATAACTCAAGTTCAGAATGTAATCGAAAAGGTGAATATCAATATACAACGTAAACAGTCTATTTGTCAACATTAAATTACCTCTAAAATGGTTGGCTTATATTCTATACAAACAAAAAAAATGGAAGCGCCCTTTTTTTCGGTGTTCGAAGATGTTTTCAACATTTCCTATTTCTTATTGTATCTACTACAAAAATATCCTTTCAACGTAAAACATTTGTCAGGTGCGACACGTAACGAACGTATTGTGGCCATTCTGGAAACCCTTAAAAGGTGTTTAAAACTTCGATAGATTGCTGATTGCTGTATTGATAGCTGGATTTATTTATTTATACAATCTTGAGAATGTGTATTGGGTGCTTTACGGTAAAGTAAAAGTTTATATCACTTAAGTATACAATTACAAAGAAAAGCAAAAGAATAGGGAAACATTTTACGTATCAACAGAATCCCTGCATAGACAGCTAGTATTTCATAGAAATCCATTTAAGCCAAAAAGGTAAATTGCTGTGGATACAAACTTATCTGTTCTCAATATTTGTTCATAATGTTGTACACTGAAGATAAGAAGCATTATAAAGGAATTGCTTTTTACTATAAGGTTTTCTTTTTTTTTGTTTGTGCAATCCATTTGCCAAATTTTAATAAAAATAAATGTTAAAAGATGTATACAAAATATTGTACTTTACCTTTTTAAAAACGTTTAAAATATAAGTTCGTTGATTGCAAACAAAATAAAAACAAATATGTACAAATAAGTTTAGTTTCAATTAAATTCTTTATTACTAGCACTACTTTTGTGTGCCACCGTATACAACTTGACAACAACAATTTGTTTATTCGATATTCTTCTCTGCTCACACCCTTTGCGAAGGCAACAACACTTATTCGTTAGATGTGTTTAGCGGAGGTCTTCACACCACGACTGTTTTCTTTACACGCAACTCGTCTTCACACAAGACTGAATGAATTTTTACTGACTCCGTTGTCTGATTTGCTTGCCTTTTATATCGCAGGGTAAACAGTCTTATGAATGCTCTTGAAGGAAAATGACTTTGCCTTCGCGAAATCTCTATAAATGTAAACATGTTGTTTACGTCATTATTGTTTGTGTATTTTTTTAATTTTTTTCCTTGCAGTGTTGTTGTTGCCTGTTTGTTACTTGTTTATCCCCTTTTTTATACTGATGTTGTTGTTCTATTATTGTTTATTTGTTGATCATGTAAACAAGTCCATTGTTTTTGTTTTTGTAGATTTTGTTTATCATTTTAATGTTAAACGATGTTACAGCATTTCCATTTTCGTAACAGAATATTAAAAGCTTATTTTTATAATTAAAGTGCTAAATGGACTTGTAAAATGTATTCTTATATTTGATTTTTTAACCACGTTTTACTACAATACAAATAATTTGGAAAAAAATATTCTATTTATTTATTTATTTTTACGATTTCAATGAAGTTTGACGATTTTGACGACTTTTTTCATATTTGGCGATTTGATGCCTTACTCATCTGGCAGCTATGAGTACAACCCTTAAAGTATACACTAAACACACAGAATCTAATACGTATACTTAATAATTAACACTTTCGAACTTTACTGACCTAAATATTGATCATACGCCATGTGATGAATACATTTCTTAAAAAAATTGGTTAATTTGAACTTAAATAGCAAATATTTTTCCTAGATAAAATTTGCAAAACAGTCGCTAAAGAAATATTTCTTCATATTTCGTTTTGGTGAAATGTCCAAAGCCTGGTTTTGAACAAAGGACTCACGATTAACAAGCCAACACACAACTCACTAGATGACCGCGACTTCTTGTATGGTTTGAATGATTTTCCTTCTATGGATTCTTTCTATGGGTTCTTTTCTATGGATTTTGACTATTCTTATAAAAGTATAAGTAAAACATAAGCTTTTATAACTGTAGCAACCAGTTTTGTCTCATTTCAAGACTTTCCCTTAGTAGTACATCCACCACATACAATAACCCATATGTTTTCGTGGGTTCTATTCAAGCGTAATTCTTGATTTATTTTCCGAGAGCGTTCTTAGAACATAATAATCCAAATCCACTTTCTCCTCCGAATTTCGAATTCTGTTGGGTACATGTTAGCCATGTTTAACTTGCAGCCCATAGAAGATAAAAAAAATTTCCAAATTTGTTTCAGGCATTTGTTCATCAAGGCTTGTACGGGAAGACAACGTGGTGCAATCATAAATTAATAACGACTGCACATACATAGCATAGTTATTCATTACAACCCTTCAGTCAGGATTAGGACCTATTCTCTCACACCACTTATGTTGTGTGTGTTAATTTTAAAAATGAGTGGCGGGACCTATAATTTAAAGTCCACTCCGAACGACAGATTTTTGAGAATATTTTCATGGCAATTTTATTTACTCTCAGAGATTTTGCCAGAACTCTACTGAGAGGAAGTCGCCGAAGAAATATTTTTAATATATCAATTTGATGTTTCACCTGGGGTTTGAAACGTGGCCTAACGTCTAATAAGCCAACACACTACCTACTAGACTACGGCGACTTCCACTTCTGAAAAAGCCTGCCCTAAAACCCTTCAGAATAATCAAAAACGACTGCATTCTGTTACAGTTTGGTGTGTAACATATACTGCGGAAGAGCAATACTCAATGAAGTGAACAAAAAACTGCACAGGTTTTAGTAATTGTGAATAAAAAGCTTGCATAACGGGCTGTTATATTTGATGGATTGGTCGACCAAAATGCGGACAAGACTTTTTTCATTGGAGTGCTAACGACCCCGATGTCACCGATAGCGTTCGTCTGTTCAGCATTGGTATCAGTTTTCTCGAAATATTCGTATCGGTCTCTGTAGATCAATATTTTAACCTTACAACTGCAAATTGATATTCGGTATCGCCTGTTCTTTCGTTCCACCAGTTTTGTTACTGCATATGCGGTAACCATTGCGCTATATAGTGGCTTGATTATGCGATGATTATAAATTACCCACAACAGTCTTACAAACATCTTGTTTTTCCTGTCCTTTCAGAAGTTCTTAGTAATACATCGACACCTTATCCACCAAATTGGCTTGATGTAATTGAAAATGAGCAATTAGTAACACGTTCAGCTCTATTGCGCGTTCGAACATCAAGCCCTGGATTAATTTACTGACAATGTGATCGATCTAGTAGTGCTCGCATGTACAGAGTTGGATCAGATTGTAAGACTGGCATGCTTTGGCTTAACTGTGGCAGTAAGTAAAGGAAGAAACATCGATCATGAATCCTACTAATTTGGGATGTGAATTTCTCGTTCATTCAAGAAACAAGAAAAATGAATGAAGAAATTTGGAAGCTGCATACTCTTTTTAAAGAGCGGTATACGGATAAGCTGACGATTGATAGTTGGCACCCAGCGAGAACGTTTTGACCCAAAATGAAATATTATTTTAAATCGCCAATTATTATTAGTAGGCAGTTTGTTGATTTATTAGACGTAATGCCACGGTTCAAGCCCCACTCATGTATAAAATTAACACACACAACATAAGTGGTGTGAAAAACTAGGTCGTAATACTGACTGAATGGTTGTAATGTATGTATGTAATGTGATTAGTTTCCGAATAATTAAAGAAAAATTCGAAGAGTGGCCCTCCACATACACCTAATATTTATAGTTTTTACATTCTTTATTGCATCACAAGTTTTCAGAAAAAGGAATCCTTTTTGGCGACCAATATCGTTAGCTTTTTGTGAAGCTACGGCAATCTACGCATGTAATCCCCTAACATTTCAACATTCGTCTAGTTATTGTCGAGATACTCAGACACAATTGCATTTATTACACTGTGTTAGGACGGGATTGGAAAGATTCTAATCTGTGAAGTTGTTCCCACGGAAATCATTGGACTTATAAAAGTTTTCTTGAAAATTCCATATGTGGCACACTACATGAGCGAGTTGTAGGAGGTCATTACGGATACAAATCATAATATCGTAGTTTACAATATATTGATAAAAACAATAAGTAAGAAAAGGGATATTGCACGATCAATTCGATGATCTCTGAAGATTTGTGTTGGACTCTAAATATTGGGTGGACCATCTATCGATTTAAATTTGAACCAGAGGTTATTTCGAATCTGGCAGTACTTATGTCATTATATTCTGTCACAAAATTCTCCACTGAACGTAATGAATCAATATACAATTGAGCAACTTTGGGATTCATGGGATATTTATTTCCGAAACAAAGACAATTGGTCGGAAATTGCACGAAAATATCTTATTAAATTTGGTCACAGAGAAAATTCCAAAAATCCGTGAAACTGGTTTCCTCATTGGTGAGCGTGCTCGTTCAGTGCGTACACCCGAAAATATCAAAGCTGTGGCTGAGAGTGCACTTGAAAATCCATAAACATCAACTCGTCATCGTCTGAAGAATTAAACAATTCACGCACCAGCTTACGTCGAATTTTGAGAAAATATATCGGTATGACGTCTTACAAAGCTTAATTGGTTGAAGAGTTGAACCCGCATGACCATCTGCTTAGTTTGGTCAACGAGAAGCTACACGATGATGTCGATATTGCCAAAAAAAAAATCAACTTTTCGGATGAAGCTCATTTTCATCTTAGTGGGTACGTTAATAAATTAAAATTGCCGTATTTGGAGATGAGAAAACCCACACGTGGTCTTATAGAAACCAATGCACCCATTACGAATGACTGTTTGGTGCGGCTTATGGAGCAGAGGCATCATTGCTCCATATATTTTTTAAAATGAGGACGACGCAACCATTACGGTAAATGAAAACAACTATCGCAACATGATAACTGTTTTATTTTTTACCCGCTCTTCAAGATATCGAACCATGTTTGGCCACACATCTCATGCTACAATCGATTTATTTCATCAAATGCGTTTGATGGCCGTTTAATTAGCTGAAATAGTGATGCCGATTGGCCACTAAGAGGTTGCGATTTGACGCCGTTGGACTATTTTCTGTGGGGCGATGTTAAAGAAAAGTGTTATGCCGAGAAACCAGAGGCAATTGAGCGTTTGAGGGCCAACATTCGTTATGCTATTGCCGAGATACACATGCATGTACTCGAAAAAGCCCACGAAAATTTTTCTAGTCGAATAAGGTAAGGTGAGTGAAGCCAGCCGCGGCAGGCATATGGATGAAATAATATTCCATTTCTAACCGCAACAATTGTTCTTCACAGCAAAAAATTAATTTTGCAAAATTTCACTCTGGTTTGGTTTCATTGCATTTTTAAATTTAGTCTTTTAAAATGGTTTCTTATTTTTTCCTTCTACATGGGGCAAAGGCTGCACTCTGTCCCATCCAAAAGACATAACCCACTGAGGCAATGCAATCTCTGGTAATTGATTCCTTATAGAGAATCCAGAATCAACCAATGTTCTCCCTTCTTCTTCTACTATTACGACCTAGTACAGGACCATTATTACAACTTGACGTTAACTAAAAGGAGGATTTTAATGGGTAGATAAATTGTTTTTCATTATTATAAGTGGACATTATGGTAGAAGTGAGTGCTAAGCTAAATGGAGGATCATCCTAACGGTAATTTTTAAAGTTTATGTTTGAAATTGCCATATTTCATATTATTTTCAATATGGCAATTTCAAATATAAACAAAATCAGGAAACACAACAACAACAAAAAGCGGCACTTGTTGCCACTGCGTTTAAATAAATTTGTTTAATTTTAGCAGTGTTATCGACATTGCTCCACCACTGCTTTATTTTTGAAAAAGTTAAGTTTATTTTATGTTTAGGCTTCAATAAGGAAAAAAAGTTAAAGGTGACATTAAAGTTCACTTTCGCTAAAGTTACCTTTAACTAAACCCAACTTTAACGGGAAGTTGTGATAATGGTCCTAAATCTAGTTATAGTTATCGAAAAAGCAAAGACAATAATAAGCAAGAAAATGTGAAAAGAATCAAATAATCAAAAAACCTACATACGAGTATGTTTGTATTTTAAAATAAAAATAATCATGGCAAATCAAACAGTTCAAGGTTGCCAAAAAAGGAAAATAAGGAAAAAAGGAAAATAAGGAAATTGTACCATTACAATCTTCTTTTATTTCTATTGTTGTTGTGAATGAAAAAATAATATTTTTCCACTTTCATAAACATGTCACACTATATTTGTATTAATGCGTTTTAGATTTGGATTTTCGTTTCATGTCTCTATTTCTTCTTCGTATTATATTTCGGGTTGTGTTTCTTTTTTAAAGAGGGTATAACAAACAAACAGTCGCCGTGGTCTAGTAGGTAATGTGTTGGCTTATTAGATGAAAAGCAAGGGTTTGAGCCCCAGACCAGACATCAAAATAAAATACAAAAAGTATTTCTTCTGCGACTTCCTCTCAGCAGATTTCTGGCAAAAACTCTGAGAGTAAATGAAATTGCCATGAAAAGGTTCTCAAAAATCTGTCGTTCGGAGTCGACTTTAAACTGTAGGTCCCGCCACTCATGTATAAAAATTAACACACACAACATAAGTGGTGTGAGAAACTAGGTCGTAATCCTGACTGAAGGGTTGTAATGACCAATTATGTATGTATAACAAACAGAATATAAAGCCATTGACAGTCATGTAATATTAATAATTTTGAATTTATACACACACTGCAAAAATTTTACCCAAAGGCGTAAATCTCTAAATCTTTTAATTTTATACGACAATAAAGTCAAATACATTACAACACAATAGTAATAAAAACGTTAAAACAATTCAAAAATTTGCAGAAAGTCAAGTTCATTTTTGCTATGCATAATGCTATAAACACAACGCAGCAAATACAGCAATTTCTCCAAACATTAAATACATAGGCGTATATGGAAATGATGATTTAATGGCAACACAACAACAAGCAAATTGTTGTTGTAAAATTGCTATGTTCGCTGTGTTGCCTTTATTGTGTTTATAGCATAACGTGTTGATATATTTTGAAACATTTTCATAGTTTAGAAAATTTGAAAATTTGTTGTTTTAATTTCAAAATGTATTTAGTGTGCCGCCAAGGTCAACAACCAATACACCCACACTACAGTGCTGCGTTAACAATTTCTCAAAACTGTTTTAATTTTTGAAATGAAACAAATAATCCCACAATAATTACACGGTGCGGCAGTCAAAATACACCCAGCTAATAACTTAGTTTAGATTGTGAGTTTTGTTGCGTAGAACTCCAAAATATTTTTTTTTATTTCTCGAATCCTCCAAACTTGTTTTATTTGAAAAAAAAACGATATTTTTGTTCTTTTCGCACTAAATTATTGACTAACCAAATATTTTTAACCTATTTTCAATATCCAAAGTTTTTTTTGAAAAGGGGACACGTAAGCATTTAAAATGAGGTACATAAACATATGGTTCAATTTTACATGTTATGAGTTTTAATCGGGTAAACTTGGAAAAATAATTTATTTCTTATTTTTTCAAAATGAGCTATTCTTAATTGCACAATTTAATTAAAGAATATAAAATAGGCGATAACGTTCTGAAAGTGCATTATCTTGTGAAGAGATTGACACTTTGTTTGATCAAATCGGACAAAAATTACCGTAGTTATTATTTAAATAGTATAAGAGTCGTGTTATATTTTTTATATATGTCATCTTATAAAATGAACTTTCGGTTCAAAAAATTTCGAAAATTTTAACGGATATTGATTATTGTTTGCACGACTGCCGTCATTATCAACTAAAGTTGTTGAAAAAAAGAGCGAAATTTGGCCAAATATAGAAGAATCATATGATAAAGAGTAAATGAGCTTCGTCGATTCGACGAACAATAACCATACAGGGTTAAAATAATTCGTCGACTCAACGAAGAGTCACCTTAATGTATAAAAATGAAGAGTAACCTTCCAGGGTTAAACAATGTTTGACTTGTTTAGCCATCAAGTTCTATTCGTTTGACATTCACTCTGCTCTTCTTGTTACACCTGCTGCTGCTAGTGACGGTGTTGTTACATTTACACAGACAGCCCTGTGTCAGTTTTAAGCAGGGTTCGTCAAAAATTTTTGGTTATGTGTTAGTGAGTAAGAGAGAGAAAATAAGTTGAGAGAATTTATTTATTTACAACCATAGAAAAGTCTTAGTAATATACGCTATTTTTATTTTCATTTCATCAGCATATAACTATATAACTTTGGCTTAATAATTTTAGATAAATAAAAATAAAATAAAAAAGCCATTTTTTATTAAAAGAACATAAAGCTATCCATCTTTGGCTTAAAAATTAGGCCATGTTTTTTAGATAAATAAAAATAAAAAGAATAAAAAACCCATTTTTTATTAAAAGAAAAAAAGCGAGCATTCAAAAGCATTTAAAAAAATTATGCTATGCGACAAAATAAAAAAATGAAATACGCCTAGCTAATAACATAGAACATTTTTAACATAAAATATTTTTTGAGTGTTATGCTGAAATAAAATGATAAAGCATCCGCCCCACATGTGTTCTTGTCACAGTCTGATCGACAACTAAATGAAAAAACACAAGAATGCGTGTGAGTTCTCTTTGCACAACTGTGCTATGAAATGGTAAACTACGGTTGTAAGAAAGATTTTTCTTCTTCTTCATCTTTTTTCATCTAAAAGACAGCTGGATAGATACCAGACAGAGATCAGCAATGAGTATTCAAAAATATAAGTAGGTTTGAATAATACTCATAATTTCTGATACTTATACGCATTCATACTTATTTTAATATCATACTCATACTACTCCTATTCAAAGTTTGAAGTACTCATCGTATTCATACTTAACAATACGTATGATGTTGTTCATTTCGACTCTCCATGACTCAACATTTACAAAAATCACAAAATAAGTATGATTCGCATACGAACACTACAATTCTCACTAGAAGGTTGTGTGTTTGCTTTGCTTGCTGTCTTTGTCTTTTTCTTGCTTCTTTTTTTGTAAATGCAACAACAACTAAGAGTGTAAATTTTGATGAATTTTACGAGTATTATAAGTATTTTTCTAAATCTATGAACCTGAATAAGAGGGCGTATGAATCGAACATATTTCGAATGGTATGAGTTCGATGTCAACGTTGTAGTCATACTCATTGCGACATATATACATAATTGTTCATTACAACACTTTAGTCAGGATTACGACCTAGTTTCTCACACCACTTATGTTGTGTGTGTTAATTTTATACATGAATGACGGGACTTACAGTTTAAAGTCGACTCCGAACGACAGATTTTTGAGAAAGTTTTCATGGCAATTTTATTTACCCTCAGAGTTTTTGACAGAAATCTGCTGAGAGGAAGTCGCCGAAGAAATACTTTCTGTATTTTGTTTTGATGTCTGGCCTGGGGCTCGAACCCTGCCTTTACGTCTAATAAGCCAACACACTACCTACTAGACTACGGCGACAGGTATTTATAAATCTATGTTGTAGTGAGTACGAGTGAATCAGAGTAGCTGAATTTCAATACTGTTGACTCACTCATAATCAAAATTTCATGAGTACTTATGAGTGGCAAAAAAACGATTCATTGCTGATCTCTGATAGAAGATGTGTGCATAGTTAACATGATTGGTTGGTTGGTTGCTTGGTTATGGCTTATGACGTAATAAAGTTATTATGTGTTGTTAATTTAAATAAAGAAATAACAATAAATAAAATACACAATAGTGTTTATTTCAAAACTACAATATTCAAATCCACACTCGTGACAAATGATGATTTAAATATCAAGAAAGAATATTAAAAAAAAGAAAAAATAAATATAAAATTAACTTTCATTTTTAAATCAATCTCATATTGTTATCCAAAATAAATAAAAGATGTTTTCCTAGACTTTAGCAAAAAAAAGTTCGGCCTTTTCTAAATCAATAAATGGCACCCAAATTGTTATGATTTCTTTTGTTAGTTATTGAAAGTCATCACCTAACCTAACCTAACCTATTTCAAGTCATCATATATCCCTACAGGGGCAACTGTCATGTTTCTTAAATTAAACTTGAAGTTAAAAAAGAAATGTACACAAAAAAAAAACATTGTAATTCAAAACTTTTAAGTGAAAATCTGCAAGCAAAAGTTTTAGTTTTACTCGTTAGTTTCCGTATTTTCATAATTCCGTAGTTTCATAATTTCATGGCATCCCCTGCCGTGTGGTATGTGTCACAGTCTTGTTACTTCCACATGACAATCAAGCTCAATTTTTTAATTTTAGGAAGCAAAATTCTCCTGCTGGCAGCTTGCTGAACAGATTGTAACGTTACGACTTTCATCTTCTTTGAAAAAATACGTTTCAATGACGTAGTAACTTGTAGACTAGTAGGTAGTGTGTCGCCTTATTAGACGAAAAGCCAGGGTTCGAGCCCCAGGTCAGACACCAAAATAAAATACAAAAAATATTTCTCCGGCGACTTCTTCTCAGCAAATTTCTGGAAAAAACTCTGAGAGTAAATAAAAAATTGCCATGAAATGTTTCTCAAAAAATCTGTCGTTCGGAATTGACTTAAAACTGTAGGTCCCGCGACTCATGCATAAAATTAACGCACACAACAGAAGTGTGAGAAGCTAGGTCGTAATCCCGATTGCAAGGCTGTAATGACCAAGTATGTTATGTTATGTACGTTTCAATGACGCCGTAGGGCTCACTAAGCGCAATAAACAGTGCGTCTTTCAGGATTCTTTGGAAATCCTTACACTCTACCTAATTGTACTGACTGTAATCCTACGATTTTTATCGTTCTGCTTGAAGTTGTCGGCCAACTAACCACACTCAAAATTGCATTTTTAAGGTGCATTAGAATTCATCACACGGTACCTACTATAACCCTATGACTTTCATCCTTTTTGATGAAGTACGGTTCAATGATGCTGTAAACACGTTAAACAGTGCTTTTTCCAGCGTGCGGTGTAAGCTCTTAAATTATTCTTGGCTGCTTTTCACATCAATTTCGACGATTCTGCATTCAGACAAACATTAGATTTTGTTTTTATGGAACCGATTTTTGATAGAAGAACATTTCTTATACAGTACGGTATTTGACTTCTCTCCAGCTAAGGGAGGTTTTAAACATTTTTAACTCTTGTTGATGTCTCCAGATGGCTCTATGTGAGTTACCTTGAAAATTTCCTTTCGAGTTCTTATTATTAGTTCACATAGTTGTGCATTGGAAATGTTCTGAGGGCAAAATGTTTTCTATATTCCTCAATCATACAATGATTGGAGATACCTTAAGTGATTTAATCTCTTGCCATAAGGTTTCCAGTATTCACAAGCATACATACTCTTAAATTTCGAAGACTGAATACAAATACTATGGCTTGCAGGCTAATTAGTTTGTAATATTCAAACAAAACAGAAGAAAGATTTGGATGTCCTAGTATCGTTTACGGTTTTCATGTGTTTTTAACGCTCACAATACATATGTAAATAAGATTCTTGGTATGTTACTGTATTATATACTGTGGCGAGGATTGTGCTTTTTCTGTGGCATCTAATAATAATAAGTATACCGTTAAATAGGGCGGAAACAAATGGAATACATATGTTCATTCATTATGCCTTGAAAACCTAATTCACCATTTTGACAATTTAGTTACATACCCCATTTTTCCCTCTGTTAGGTGTCTCTTTGAATGTCTTCATTTGTACTTACATAGCGTAACTCGTCTGCAATCTTCTAATTTTTGTTTTTGACAAGTTTTGTTTTTCTCTCTACAAACTATGAAAAAACATAAAATCTAATCTACAACTGTATGTATGTATATATGTGCTTACACGTGTGGTAAGGGTCGTGCTGTAGAAGTATTAGATAAGCTGCGGTTTTTGGCTTTGATGGTATTTGTAAAACTATGGATACGTCTAACAGTAGTTGTATACATGAAAGATTATTCACATTTGTACTCACCTAATGCCACGGTGACTAGTGTCATAGTTTAGTAAACGCGTTTTGTGTCGCCTAATTATATACGATGTTGGTTGAGGAATTTACGATATGACACATTGCAGGTCAGTAGTACTGCCACCGTTTTAATACTTCTTTGGTGTAGTTAAACCACGTTTATCAAGTAACTCCACATGAGGAACTGTAAATGCTAATAGAATTTATACACATATACATACGTAATAAAAAAGAATTTGTATGCGGTTATGAGTGCTGGCGTTGGTTGTCAATGTATGTGTGTAAATGAAGTCTATGGTTGTGTTAAATTTATGAGTGGTGAAGTACGGATCTGTGTTGATGTTGATGTAAGTGGAAATGAATATAAACAAAACATTTAAACGTAACGTTAAATAAATGTTAACGATGTAAAAAAAGGAAGTTCATGTACGCGTAAGTGTGTGTTGAATGAAGAGAAGTGACCAGTGAACAATTCAAATGTTATAAATACGGACTTAAAAGGAGGGTTGAATTAAATCGAAAATAAATTTAATTACAAACAATTCCATAACATATTGAAACCCCTTTGGTTAATAACAGCGAAGTGTGTTAGTGTGTGTTCCAATTGGCACTTTACTGCTCTACCATTTTTTATCATGTTCAAATAAACACTTCTAACAAACATTTTTAAGAATGTGGCATCAAGGATGCAATAAGTGCTATGAAAAGATGGTAGCTGAACATGAGAAGTAAAAACAAAGATTAATTACCTCTGTAAACTCCGATTAACATACATAATTGGGCATTATATAGTCAGGATTACGACCTAGTTTCTCACACCACTAACGTTGTGTGTATTAATTTTATACATGAATACATCTTAAAGTCGACTCCGGCCGACAGATGTTTAAGAAACTTTTGCATGACAATTTTATTTACTCTCAGAGTTTTTGCCAAAAAACTGTTGAGAGGAAATCGCCGAAGAAATATTTTTCATATTTAGTTTTATTGGAGATATCTTGGGTTTGAACCGTGACTTTTAGTGTAGCATACTATGTAAAAAATTAAAAAAAAACATTTTATGAAGGAGTAGGGGAAGCAATGTATGTATTAAGCAATTATCGGTGTGCTGTGCAAGAACATTTAAAAGAATTTGAATGAATTTGTATCCACACTGGACTTTTGCTTTCAATATAAACTTCAAACTACCAAACCATACATGTTTACAGTATTTCGATTCATTATGATTTTTTGTACAGAAGTAAGAGGTAAAATAAAGGTAAGAGCTAAACCGCAAAAATATCTCAAGCGACAAAAACGAAATTTTACAGGGGAAGGTTAAGTGCTATGAGAAGCTAACTCGCAATGCTGACTGCAGGATTGTAACGCCCAATTAAGAACGCAGGTATATATGTTACATTAGAATGGCCCATTCACATTAATTGTTTTTTATATCGTAAAACCTTACCCATTGAAATCTTACTTTCTTTATATAAAATATTGTATCGTACAGATTACTAACATTTAAATCTCTTATGGTATAATGTTTATTAAAAATGTCTAGAAATGTCATTCTCAATAAAACTCACAATTCATTTCAAAAATATTTAATTTTATTCGATACATCCTCTACACATATGTATATACGTAGTCCACATCATCATCATGTTAGGAATTCATTTACAGTTCAAATAATAAAAAATAAAATGAAAGGAAATGAAATAAAATACATGATTTCCGTCTTAGAAGTTACAATTCCAGATAGATGTTGAAATGTGAGTACATTGAGATTTCTAGACATTCAAAGACTTGGTCACATTTTTATTATTGTTGTTATTGTTATTTAGCTGGGAGTTTTAAATACAAATCTAAATTTTTACCTCAGGATACATTTCTCCTTACTCGTATGAGGGTATTGTGAGTATTCTCTCATACTGTAAGTGTACATTGTTGTAAGAAATATATTGTATATGCAGATACACATATACATATATATGTGTATATTTTAGAAGGTCGTTAAATGTATGCGTATTTCTTTATTTTTGTAATAAAATATTTTCGTATGATACGAAGTGAATGACTGACTATTTGTCTAAAAGACTAAATGGTTGAACGACTTTGTTTCTTATATATAGCATGTGTGTATGGTACTTCTACTCAAATGTATGTATGTGTATGTTTGCATGTGTGCTCACGTTTGTTAATATTATTGTATTGGTTGTCTCTAAAAAGTCGAATGACGTATGGGTATGATCCAGTATGTAATGTGAATTCGGTAGCCTGAAGGTGACAAATTTCAAATTGTACTGCAAATGAATGACTTAAGACCCACTTTTGTTGTAATTTCCCAGCAAAAGTTTAGATCTCTTCAAATCCATTAAATAGGGGAAGAGTCTTTATCTCTCTTTATCTTCCTTTGTGTTAAGCATATTTTCAAACATCTGGCGTGTAAGCTTTTGTGGTGGTATGAGCTATGCGATCGATACATCAAAATTCTCCACGTAAACTTTCTCAGTTTCTGTTTCGCCAACAGAAACATACTAGGTTCAGCTTTGTCCATATGGAACACATCACCTATTCCGTTGATCAATTAATGGAATATTCTTGCATCTGTATCGCCAATATTTGAAAGTAGAGATCGAAACACAACCTTTTAGTCACTTATATTGTGTGTGTTAATTTAATACTTGAGTGGCGGGACCAACAGTTTAAAAAAGACTCCGAACGACAGATTTATTCGATAAACTTTTCATGGCAATTTTATTAACTCTCAGAGTTTTTTTGCCAGAAATCTGCTGAGAGAAAGTCGCCTAAGAAATATTTTTTGCATATCGTTTTGCTGGAGATGTCTTATCTCGTGGACTAACGTCTAATAAGCCAACACACTAGCTACAAGACTATGGAGACTTCATGAATAAATTCGCAAAATTACCTTAGCGAAACTTCACTTTACATACATACATAATTGGCCATTACAACCCTTCAGTCAGGATTACGGCCTAGCACTTATGTTGTGTGTGTTCATTTTATACATGCGTGGCTGTACAGTTTAAAGTCGAATCCGAACGACATATTTTTGAGAAACTTTTCATGGCAATTTTAGTTACTCTCAGAGTTTTCGCCAGAAATCTGATGAGAGGAAATCGTCGAAGAAATATTTTTTCATATTTGCGTTTTGATGTGTGACCTGGGGTTTGAACTGAAGCCTTACGTCTAATAAGCCAACACACTACCTACTAGACTACGGCAACGGTAAGCCATGATATTCGGATAGAGAAAGGTGCTCCGATGAGACAGGCATTTGATGCAAGGATTAATACGTAGAGGACGACCTTGTGCTTGTATTGGAAGGACCAAATCGTAGAAGCCCTGCCATAGATTGTTGCGACCAATCAATTTGTTTGAAAAATTCAACTAAAAAGATTTTTTCAAATAAAATGTGTTTGAAGGGTTTGTGAAAATAAAAATATTTTTGAGTTCTGTTCAATTATATTTACAGCCCACACCAAGTAGTCACTTGGGCGTATACATTGAAAAGAAAAATCTTAGTACTCCAATATACTCTGACAATTTCATGAATTTTAACCAACAGTTTGTGTAGCAAATTAAGGTTTTTATATTTATTTCATTAATTTATTTCTTTTTTATTATAAAACAAAAAATTTTTTACTGTTTCCCATAAAACAAGAGAAAAATAAGGAAAAGTTTCAGATGACTCTATAGGTACCCCCAAGGAGAATCCTGAGTAAATTTGAAATTCAAAAGCCTAATATATGAAAATGTTATCCCTTGTATTTAGTAGAATATCCTTTAAGGTCAAGCACTCCATTTAACCCATACAAGTTTTGTTTAATGTTTTCTGGTGGCACCATGCGAAAGCTTTTCGGCTGACTTTTGTTTGAAATTTAGCGATTACGTAACCGTTCTTTCAAATGATCTCGTAAATACTCTCTTGAAGTCATATCGGGACTTTGTGCAAGAGTATTAAGCCTGTGGGGACTTTTGTTTTTGTCAAGATATATTGGAGTGCTAAGACGTTTGCTGTCCACTGTATGATGTTTTAATCCGATAAAATGCACACTCAGTCATCGACGAATTTATATACATATGGCAGGCTTTTTTTTACCGGCTGTAATTTAACTAACTTGGTTTTAATTGCTATGAATTTTGTAAAAAGACAACAAATAATAACGTTTTGTTATGAAATCATGACTACCGTTTATTTCAACACTTCATATTTTTTCCACAATCGCTCACTATCATTGTCCTTAAATGCGTAAATTTATCACAATTTTTTCTTTTTCAAAAAGCACAAATTTCACCAAAAAGTTATAATTTAATAGGACAACAAGAACAACAACAACAAACAGTTCAGTTGATGATTCAGATAATTTATAGGAAAAGTGGAATTTTTACAAAACATTTAGCTTTTGTACCTGTTACCAGGCACCGATTTAATGAATGCATTCGATTCAGCCATTACACGCACGTCAAAAATGATTGAAGCGTAACCAGACAGACAGACTATTGCAACGGAGTACAAATAAAAAAGTAGACAATTCAAGAGGTTAGTCAGTCCATCAGTAGTGGAGTACACGTACCACATATTATTCTAGTGAAATCACAACAAAAGAAGACTGATTTTATATTCGGACTTTCATGATGACGATGATGAAAATAATGATTATTGCGTGTATTGTTAGACGAATATGCAACAGTATATACTTGTTGTTGATAATTTTCATATAAAAATCCGATACACGTATACACATTTTTTTTCATATGTTTTTGGAAGTTGTATTGGTTTCGTGCTATCAGTTTATGTAAATGCCAGTAATCAAGAAGAAGAATAAAAATACAAAATATTTTCTATATGACTTGAGTCAACGATGAATATTTCAAAATTATAATTGTTAGCACAGATAAAATAGGGATCGGCGAGTTTCAATCCCCCCAAACAGTGTATTGGAAGAGGTCGTGAAGGCATAAATTGTGCCAACGAAAACATCACAATAGTTTTTATTTTGAAATCAGAAATCCTGGATTTTACAGTTATGTTGAATCGTCCTTTGGAGTTACCAGCCACTGTGTCACCAAATCCAGAAATTTTGCTCCGATAAGGCTCTAAAGGAATCGACAAATTTTGTTGAACTCGTTTTAACAGAAAACTTTTTGTCGATCTTGTGTCGATTAACGCACGTGTTGTAAATTTTTCACCTAAGTGTTCAACGTACACTAAAACTGTGTTCTAATTAGTTGTTCCGCTATGTTGACTCAAGTTGACTCGATTTCATTTCCACTTGTAGAGGCATCTCGCACTACGTAATTATTGGAAGAAGTAACATTCCGTTGAGTTCCTGATCCAGACGGTACTTGATCGTTGCTATAGTTCAGCTTCTTCGACACCTGTTTAACTGGTTTCCGTAATATTTTTTATTTTGTTTCTTGAAAATCAATTTCTGAATACTGGTCTCCTTCTTCTTAACGTTTTCTGACGTTTGGAATACGAAATACACAATACAGCATAGCATTGAGCGTTCACAAATAAAAAGTGTATTCAATACAACATACACGATACAAAGTCGTGTGAATTGGTCAACTGTGTGCATACTTCAGTTTATATGTACATATGGGTTGTTCCACGATTCAGCAAAATTTTATTCTCTATTTCCAATGAATATGACCTTTTCAATGATATAATTTTTGTTAACCTTTATAAGCACTTAATAAGCAGTTTAGGTTAGCAGTTAGGTTTCCGTTCACAGGTTCACATGGCGCATTATATCACCCAGTGTGAGGTATGCATCCTTGTCATGAGCCGTTAATAGCGGGTTTGAACCACCACGAGCTCCGGCTGAAACTGGCAGTTCCCTTAGTGGCACGGTCGCCATCATGCTCAGATGTTCAAAAGTTCCGTCCTGAAGTACAGGGCACTCGCATAAAAGATGTTGCACAGTAATACTGGTGGGGCAGACCGAGCTTGTCAGCGAAACTGCCAATAGTGCGGTGTCCCTTTAGAATTATAGTGCGTACCGTTTTCTTGTCGAACACAAGTGGTTTCCTCGTACTTCCGCTGTTCTCTGCTGGACACAACAGTTTTGAAATTCAGGAACCAGGTGTGTTATACCACCTTCGGTTTGTTGAATTCAATGCTGCTTTTTACAATTTGGAAAAGTATCCATGTAGAGGCGAATATATCCCCTCTATCGACTCCTCCTCAGATATCTCCGATCCTAGTAAGTTTAATTTAGAATAAGTTTATGCCCTTATGTAACACGTTTATAGAGCAGGCAGATCTGTTCAATCAGCGTGAGAACATTCGGAAGTCCTCAGGAAACGGAAGCATAGTGATCGACATAGCTATAGGATGGCTACAGGGTGGTGTCCTTTCACCATTAATGTGAAGCCTGGTTGTAGATGAACTCCTGACTACGCTAGGTAAATTTGGAAAGACTCTCTGCGATATGTCTTTAGATTGTAAGTCGTTGGTGCAAGACAATGAGCCAAGGAAGAAGAAAATCTCCTAAATGGAAGAATATTCGACTCTAGGACGAGATAATATCACAGAAAATGAGGAAAAAATATTTTGGAATAGTGAATTAACATGGAAGTCTTATGACATGTCATAATACTATGCAGAAGGTTTGCAGAGAAAACATGAGAATGTTACCCAGGAATTATGCACCGGATGTATACTATGATGGTCAGACCAATAGGGACCTATGGGGCAATTGTCTGTATAGATAGAATAAGTCTGAAAACAGCCCAAATGTAGTTGGACGAGAAATAATGACTAGTATGTATTGGCATAAAAGGGGCAGTGAGAGCCTGTCCTACAGCTGGAAGCTTTGAACTCTATTGTTAGGTTCATCGGGAGACAATAATAAGAATTCGGTTGGCTGACAGCATCCTCCTTAACTGCCCCCTAGACAGAATGAGTAAATTCTATGTTGTATCGCTACAAGACATAGTGTTGTCACTGTATTAGAGTAACCTGGAAGCTGCATACTGTTTTAAATTATAATGTTGTTGTCTTCAAATGAGTCGAGAACAGATCTCGGAATAGGAGTTGGCGGTTTTGATCTCAGAATGAAATATTTCGAACCCATGGAAAAATTCGCGTTTATCTTCACTTTAATTTCAATGTCAAAAGTACGAGTATTTCGTGTGCTTGCATGTCTACATATACAGTGGCTCCATCGCATAATCGGACAAGCACTAGTCTGATATGTATGTGCTTAAAACTTAAAAAGAAAATATTAAATATATGTTTTTTTTGCTTTTATTTATACTCTACATTACAGACTTTCAGATTAATAAAAAAAATAACAACATTTTTCATGATAACGGTAATTTTACAGAGGAAAAGAAAATTAACTCAATTTTATGCGCTCAACGCATAATCGGACAAAGAAGAGCACCATTGCTAAAAATGACGAAAGAGAACAATTAATAGTTTGTGGCATATCCTTTGTTCTCAAGAACGGCCTATAAACGTTTTGGAATTGATTTTACCAAATTGTAGCATGCCTCAGGTTCTATGGAGTTCCACGCTGCCAGTAAAGCCGCCTTAAGCTGATTCAAAGTCTTAAATTGTTGTTGGTATACTCTTCTAGCTAATTCTGGTGTTCAATTACGTTGAGATCTGGGCTCTGTGCAGGGTTTTCCATAAGTTTGGGGCAATTATGGATCAACCAAAGCTTTGCCACATCCAAAGTGTGCTTGGGATCATTGTCCTGGTAAAAAGCAAAATCATTCGCAATGCCTAATTTCTCGGCACTTTGCTTTACATTTTCCTTCAAAATGTTGAGAAAGGCAAATTTGTCCATTTTACCATCAATAAAATGCAAATTGCCCACCCCAGCACTCGACATGCAGGCCCAAACCATAACAGAGCCAAATTTGGCTCTTTTAATCAACAACGTTAGTTGGTAAGCTTACTGTACAAAAATGACCAACCAGGGTTAAAAAAATGGGTGGCCACCATACGTTATTATAAATATATATATATATATATATATATATATATATATATGTAGGGATAATATAATAATAGTCAATTTTAGTTTCTTAATTAATTAATTCAGTTTTATTATATACTAAGATTAAATTTAAAATACAGAAAAAATATAGATTAATTCAATGTATAGTTTTAATATTTCAATCCTTTAACACTTCAATTTCAACTTTCAAAAGCAACTTTAATTCAAACAATTCTAACAACTTAAAAATTCAACACACAACTTGACTTATAAATTTTCCTCTTTTCAACTTTATTAAAAACCAATTCGTTCTAGCTCCGACAACTAGCATGCCTCAAGAAGAACTGTCTCCCTTTTCCCACTTCTTTCAACTTCTGCTTCTCTCTTTTCTCCTTGTCCGTCTGAGTTGCATTAATTAGTACTCCTCTTTCGTATGTCAGTGTTAAATACTGCCTTATCCCACATTCGGCCATCCGACTACTCATCCGTCTCGGAGGAACTGCTCTCTTCATCTTCAACTTCAGTGTAACGCCATAACTTCATATAGTCGTTGCTTGTGGTTGTAATATTCGGCCCCTCAACTGATGCCGCTTTCCGAACCTCGTACCGCCCATTGCGCTTCACTTTCACGATCTCATATGGTCCTAGATATTCGTTTGCAAGCTTTCTACCTGCGACGAATTGCGTTCTTCTGATAGCCACTAAATCACCAACTTTATAGCCAAAGTTTTGTTTTCTTTTACGGTCGAAATTCTGCTTGTTCTCCAATTGAACCTTTTCAATTTGGCGTTTGGCTTCATTTTTCAGATTTTCTCGTTCTTTGTCAAATTCATTAATCAGCTCTCCTTTCAAAACTTTGACTACATTACTGCATATATTATCGTTTATTTTTGTTCCGAATAGTATTTCAAATGGCGATCGACCTATAGATCTGTGATAAGTACTGTTAATTGCTCTTTGTACACCACTTAAATATTTATACCAATGTTCTGGTTTATCTGATGACAACTTTGAGATGACTGATAAAATTGTTCTATTAATTCGCTCTATCTGACCGTTGCCCCTTGGTACGCCTGCAGTTATTAAAATATGTTCGATGTTGTTTGTTTTACAAAACTCTTCAAAGACATTCGAAACGAAAGCTGGTCCTCTGTCACTTATTATGCGTTGTGGATTTCCAAATATTGATTGCCAGAATTCAAGCTTACTAACGACTTCATCTGCTCCAGTACTTTTTGTTGAAAAAAGCCACACAAACTTTGTGAACCCATCTACAATTGCCAAAATATGTTTATACATCTTAGAAGTTGCATCCATTGGCCCCAAGTGGTCAATGTGTATTGTATTTAACGGCCTGTCTCCTTTGTCGATGCACTGTAGAAACCCTTCGAGCTTGCCTTGCTTTTTGTTGAATAATATGCATTTGATGCAGTTTTGTATAATATTTTTTACTTTATTTTCTACGTGTGGTATAAAATATTGCTGCTTTATTTGATGAACTGTTTTAAGGGTACCAAAATGACCGTTCTCATGCACTTTAGTTATAATTTCTTTCTCCATATGACGTGGAACAACAAATACTTCATGGCCATCTATTTCTTTAAATAGAACACCTCCAACTAGTTTGTAATTTTCATAGGGTTGAATTTTCAATATGGTAATAATGCTTTTTAACGATTCGTCTGAGTTTTGTGCTTTCTGCAACCGACATTTTAATTCTGATTCCACACTTACAATGTTTATTGAATACCTGCTTAACGCATCTACGTGGCTCATATTTTTCCCTTTTCGATGCTTTAAGTTGTAATTAAAATTTTGCATATACATTACATATCTGGATATAGAAGGTAATAAATCATCTTTTCTATATGTCTGCTGAAATGCTAAGCAATCTGTAATAAGATCAAACTGTAATCCCAAAAGGTAATGTCGCAACTTCTTCATAGCTAAAAATGCAGCCTTTATTTCCAAGTGATAACTGTGCAATTTTTCTTCTGAATCTGATGTTTTCTTACTATAAAAATACACGGGGTGCCATTGTTCATCAAACTTTTGTAATAGAATTGCACCAAATCCAAATTTGGATGCATCTGTATGCAGCTCCGTCATTGCTTCTCTGCAAAATATCTTAAAAACTGGTTGGCTTACCAATATATTCTTTAGCGTTGCGATTGCTACTTCTGCCTCCGTATTTAATTGAAATTCGACATCTTTTCTCAACAGGTTTGTTAAAGGCCTGGCAATTATTGCGTAATTTTTTACAAATTTGCTAAAAAATCCTGTTAAACCGAGAAATGCTTGTACGCCCATAATATTTTGAGGTTTTGGAAACTTTTCCACTGCTTTAATTTTATCTTCGCTCGGTTTTATTGCACCATCTTCAATAATTAGACCTATGAACTCTACACGAATTTGTAAAAATTTACATTTCTTCCAATTAATAATTAAATTGTTCTGAGCAGCAACGTTAATAACTTTTTCTAAATTTGTTATACCTGTTTCGTTGTCACTAGAGTATATTATTATATCATCCATGTATATTTGCATAATTTCTTTATTTACCAGTGTTCTAAATATGGAGTTAATAAAACGTATAAAAACCGCTGGAGAATTACAAAACCCGAACGGTGCAAAATTGAATTCGAAAATACCTTGTTTGGTTACAAAGGCGTATACTTTTTGCTACTTTCTTCAATAGGTACGTGTAGAAATGCATTTTTGATGTCTAATACGCTAAAAACAGATGAACCCGCTAAACTGTCTATTAAATCTTCCATATGTGGTACAGGAAACCGATCTTTAAAACAGATTTTATTCAATCGTCTGTAATCAATACACACTCGTTTGGTACCATCTTTTTTATTAGCCAACACTACACGACTGCAATATTGAGATGTTGATTTACGAATTATACCTTCTTTTAACCATTGTTCCACTTGTTCCTCTACTATCTTTTGGTCAGGTGGTGATAAACGACTTGGCGACGAGTATATTGGGGTTTCCTTCTCCAGTATAATTTTCATTGTGATGGGACTTACCGTGTTGCATTCTGGTTTATAGTTGTCACTTATGGATTTGATTCTTTCAGCATACTTAACAGGAGCAATAATATCAAGTTCTTGATCAATATTTATATTCATAAGCTTTTTAAGTTCTTTTTTTTCGGCGAGTGGTATTATAGAATGAAAAGTGTAGCCGTTTTCATCCGACGTATAACGCATTTTACTTAGGACATCGTAGCCGATCACAATATTATAGTTAATAGATTCATCTGGCACGATTACTAAATTATGATCAATGTCCAGATCATCAAAGTTCGATCTCACCCCGAAAATACCTTTAGGAATCGTTACCGCGCGACCGAAACCAGTTATTTCTTTTTTGTATTCTGTAATATTTGCATTAAAATATTTCCGAAAAACACTTTCTTTTATCACCGAAATGTCCGCGCCACTATCGATAAAGCATTTGAAATTTTTATTATTTATTATTATATCTCTTAATTGTGCATTGTGCATCGTACAGTTCACGGCATTGGTTGTTTTACAGTCTTTAGATATATGGCCACTTTTGCTGCATCTAAAGCATATTGGTATTTTCAAAGTACATTCTGCGCGTTTATGGTCTGTAGACCCACAATTAAAACAGTGAATTATTTTGGCGTTGTCTTTATTATTATTATTAGTATTGTAGTTTGCTATTTTATTTCTGTTTTTATATGTAGATTCATTTATACGTCTATAAATTGTTTCATACACTTCAATCTGTTCCCTTAGTTCCTTATAATTACGCGCACAATACAATCCAATTTTGGACTCCCGACTTCCTTTAATACCGTCAACGATATAGCGTATTATTGACCGTTCGTCCACCATACCGAGAGATCCGATCCGACGCATGTGTAAAATGTATTCGTGAATATTTTCACTGTCCTTTTTCTTTCGTTCGCGTAGTTGCAAATGAATTTCAGCACTTGTATAATCTCTATGGAATTCATCCATCAGTAATTTTTTTAGAGTGTTGTAATCACAAACCGAAACTGATTGCAAAAACAATTCCGCACATTTTTTCATTTTATTTCTCGCGAATAAAAATTTTTGCACTTCTGACCAACCATAAGCTACAGCATATTCTTCAAAATTTTTTATCCACATATCTATTGTCATACCTGAATCACCTTCAAAAACTGGGATAGTTTTTTCAACATTATTCTCTGAAATTATATTAAATATTGTTTGGTTATTTTCAGACATATTTTTATTAATTTTGGTTTCTTGTATATTTTGATCTTCCATGGCTTTGTTATGGTTTTCTATTTCTACTGTTTCTATTTCTTTTGTGGCTTGGTAAACAGATTCTTCAATTTTCTTATTTTGTTTTAATTGCACTTCGTTATTGTTCACTCTACATATATTTTGACAGGTTTGTTTTGATGCTTCTTTAAAATTTTTATTATCTATTGTTTTGATTCTACTTGATCTTGTTTGCACTTTATCTACTTCTTCGCTTTCCATTACACTTTTATATTATTTTTCTCCGTAACGTTTTCTATGCACTCTTCTTTTATTTCTATATGGTCTTCAGTTTTTTAGAGTTATCTATGTAAGTTTTGTTGTTTTTCATTATCTTTTACAAAATTAAGCTCTTTTCTCTTTTTAACGAAACATTATCTTTTCGTTTAATCGTTATTTATAAGGAGGAATATTATTTTCGTCTTTGTGTTTCTCTTTTTTTTTAATTTAAATGAAATTTACCGTTTTAGTTTGGAAAAATATTGACCTTGAAATATTATTGAGACACAAACTTATGCACAAATGTAACACTTTATTTTACAATAAAATGTAAATTAAAACCGGTAATTATTCTGGCTTTGGACGAGCCCCCAAATGTAGGGATAATATAATAATAGTCAATTTTAGTTTCTTAATTAATTAATTCAGTTTTATTATATACTAAGATTAAATTTAAAATACAGAAAAAATATAGATTAATTCAATGTATAGTTTTAATATTTCAATCCTTTAACACTTCAATTTCAACTTTCAAAAGCAACTTTAATTCAAACAATTCTAACAACTTAAAAATTCAACACACAACTTGACTTATAAATTTTCCTCTTTTCAACTTTATTAAAAACCAATTCGTTCTAGCTCCGACAACTAGCATACCTCAAGAAGAACTGTCTCCCTTTTCCCACTTCTTTCAACTTCTGCTTCTCTCTTTTCTCCTTGTCCGTCTGAGTTGCATTAATTAGTACTCCTCTTTCGTATGTCAGTGTTAAATACTGCCTTATCCCACATATATATATATATATATATATATATAAATTATATAGTATATATAAATTTTAGAAACGTTAGAAGAAACAACGTTAAAAAAGAAAGAAACGTTAAAAAAACAAATTCACTAGACTATCTAAACCTATATAAAGAAGGAAAGGAGACGTTCAAGTGATGAAAACAAAAGCTAAAAATAAAGGTAAAACAAACATCCAAGAATGCCATTTATTAACATCAAGTACTGGTGACAACTGTCTGGCTTATTGTAGGAGAACAAAGACAAAATTAAATACTAAGAGAAATATAAAAAAGGTGTCTCTTGGTTAAAAAGAACAAACGTTTTCCTATATAGTAGTTCGTAATACTGTATGTATAGGTTGAAACAGTGTACCTATACAAAATACACATGGAATTTCTCTTCTTAATTTAGATTCCACTTGGTTACTCTGTACACATTATAAAAGATCCATACGAGTTTAATAAAGTGAGAGTAAAGCCCCGGTTAGCCAAACGTTCATGGAAGGTAATGGAACGTACGTTCGTTTTTAGCATATGGAGAGCAATGTAAATGCTTAACGAAATTGTATTATATTATTATGGTTCGATAATCGCTCTCTTTGCTTTTCGTATTCTAAAACCGATCATACGTTGCGTGAACGTTTGGCTAACCGGGGCTTTAGAAACAGTTGAAAATAAGGTTTTATTACCTTTGACGTAAAACGAATCTTACTTGCAATATAATGTTTCAAAACTGAGTTCATTTAAATTCATTAAAGTCTTGTGTATGTTAAGTCGAGTTAAGATAAAACCTGACTTACATAGATAATAGCCTCTTTGATATCGTCTTGCGTCATGTCTGGTGAAAATAAGATATATTTAATATAAAAAATGTGCGCGGCAATTATTAAAAAAGATTCGTGACATATGGAAAAAATTCTCACTTTGTTATTTCACAATGCGTAAACCCACTGACGAGGCTATTCTCTGACTCGATGGTTTAATTGCTAAATTTGGTTGAAAGAACACCAGTAGCAATATAAAAAATTGTCAATACATCATAAAGGTTGCGATTTGTGACACGGTGGTATCTTTAAGCCGCACTTAAAAATGATGAAAAGTAACGTTACAGTCAATAAAAAAAGCGCTACATTAGCAACCTTCTAGCGAAATGGAGAAATACCGCCACGATATGAGACAATGAAAAACTTGGCTAATGGACGAGAGAGTTTCGAAGGGCACTGCTTCAGAAACATTGGTGGAATACCATCATTCCCAGAAAATGTTGAAATCCGTAAGATTTAACTACGCGAGCAGGAAAGAATGAACTAGGCATGAATGAACTTACTGATATCCTTTCGCGTTCGGGCAATGGTTGAATGCTTTCCAGCAGGTTGGAAATAAAGGTTACTTTATCAAACGCGCTTGTGAATAGATGGTCTATAAATTGAAGAGGCAAAATGATGGTCATTTGGTGAGACGGATGTCATTTTAGCTGTGCTTTTCCAAGGTTTATAATTTCATGAAAAGTAAAGGATTTCTTTTTACTAAACCTTATGTGACGTTAATATTAATATGGGAATACCTAACTATGTAGAGATAAATTCGCTTGATTAAGTTAATTTTTTAAAGTAGAAAAAGAATGTTTGTGCATATGTTTGGCAGAATTATACAGTATATTTAAATAAAAATCAAATGAATATTTTAAATTATTGAGTAATTTCAAAACGAAGAGAAAAATAGTTAGAGCATCGTTAAGCAAACTACTATTTCTCCGAGATGTTTGTTCTGACTTTGTTCGGCGTCAAAAGCATTTAAAAGTTTTTATTTGATTCCATTGTAAAGTCCCTTAAAGTCTTACGTAAATATATGGTTAGATGTACAATATTGTATGTATGTATGTATGTATAGATACCAGTTAATCTGTATTTTGCGGTTTGCCACACTTTGTCACGCATCACTTGATAAGTTGAAGTTGATGTGAAAAGTTCTGTTTACATGGTTTTTAGTCGTTGTATAAATAAATATACAAACTTATGCCAATGCATATACAAATACAAATACCATACATTCATACATATTTATTTTTTAATCGTTTTCAATTCTCATAATGTATACAAGTGAGGAATGCGTACATATCATATACATACATATTATGTGCAGATATTTCCAACAAATATGAATGAACACACCACTGTTCTAAATAAAATATTTTAATACACATACACATATAGTCACTAAATCTAATTAAAAGCGGACTGACTGAAAAATAATTTAAGTTCACTTCAACTGTTCAAAGTTTTCATAAGTTGTATACATTCTGTTGATTCCCAGAAAAGTCCGTCATTGGAATTTAATCGGAAGTGACTGGTATACAATAACATTTTGTTAACCTTTTAAAAAAGCTGTTTCTTCTTTTGCCGATAAAAGTTCAAATTAGTCCGTTTCTAAGGCTAGCTATTTAAATACTGCCATCAAAGTTTTATAAATTTGTTGTTAAATTTGAAAGCGTATGTAAACTAAAAACAAATACGTGAAATTGACACATGTTCCGATGAACACTCAAGATGCATCAAAAATTCTGAAAATTTAAAAAAAAAAATATATATGAAAAATATAACACGAGTGTTAGACTCTTTTAATAATAAATACGACAATTTTTGTCCGATTTGATCAAACGAAGTGTCAATCTCTTCACAACAGAATGCACTTAGTTTATATTTTTTAATTAAAGTTTGCTACTATGAACGGATAAACTCGAAAAAATATGAAAAAAATTCGCATATGTCAAGTTTACTTTATCAAACCGCATAGCATATTAAGTCATATAATATGTACATGTATATCGTTTTAAAGGCTCCTCCCTCTCCTTTCTACTAAGGTTTAAATTTTGGCCATCGGATCAGAAACGTTTGTGTAATAAATAAATTTGTGCGTAAAGTCCGAAAAAACAGTTTGTGTCAGATAAAGGAAGTTTGGGGGGTGCAACAAATATAAAAAAAATATTTTTGAGTTCTACTCGACAAAACTAATAACCTACACTATGCCATTAGCTGGGTGTATTTCATTTCTTTTTATTTTCTCGCATAGTGTTATTTGAACCAACTGACAAAACTATTCACTCGCATAATGCTCATATTCAATACATATTTAAAATTCATAACAACAAGTGTGTGACGTATGAGTGATATTTAATTCCATTACTTTGCGAACAACAAAATTTAAATGTTTTTATTTTATTGCATACTTCTCAGAGTAATTCTTTAAATACATGTCATATGGTACGTATAAGTAATATATTTTAAATTCAATTAAATAGAAAGTATACGGCTAATTTGGAATTAAACATTCAGAAGCTAATGTGACAATCCTAGTGGGTTAATGTTTTGCAGAATAACCTACTTATTTGAATGACCAATTATTTATCTTGAAATCGCCGTAGTCTAGTAGGTAGTGTGTCGGCTTATTAGACGTAAGGCCACGGTTCATACCCCAGATCAGACATCAAAACGAAATATGAAAAAATATTTCTTCGGCGAGTTCCTCTCAGCAGATTTCTGGCAAAAACTCCGAGAGTAAATAAAATTGCCACGAAATGTATCTCAAAAATCTGTCCTTCGGAGTCGACTTTAAACTGTAGGTCCCGCCACTCATGTATAAAATTAACGCACACAATATAAGGCGTGTGAGAATCTAGGCCGTAATCCTGACTGAAGGGTTGTAAAGGCGAATTATGAATGAAATTATTTATCTTTCATATGAAAAATATACAAAGTTAAACACATGATTTCAGTGAGGAATTGTGTTTGCGGTAAAAGCATTTAATGGCGTATTTCTAAATATCTGTTGCAGCAAATTTGGGCCGGCCAAATAAAGTAGAGCACAACATAAATGAGTTAAATTTTCCGTTCATATTTTTTTTAGTTCATTTCAATTTTTATTGTGTTTCTGTCAATCATACAGAACTTGAATGTATTGCGTTATTTAGCACCAATTAAGCGTACGATATCTATGAAACGAGAACAAAGGCCTGTAATACACACACTTTATAATATTCAATAATCCATTTGGAAAAAGTTTGGAGGGTTCAAGAAATATAAAAAAAAAATATTTTGGGGCTTTACTCAAATAAAATCACAACTTACACTATGTCATTAGCTTGGTGTATTTATTTTTTTATATTCTGTCGCATAGTGTAATCTTTAATCACAAGTAGGTTACAAAAATTTTTGCTGAAACTCAATTAATTTTTAAAACTTCCTAAATATTGTGGGCAACATTCTTATTCGATGGGATGAATAACATAACTTGCACTCTGCAGTGGTAGTGTAGAGCTATTTTTGATAAATTAGAAAAAAAAACAAATAAAACATAGGTGAAGTGTAGGCGAATGAAGAGGAAAAAAAAGGTTGGATAAATTTGTACAACAATTCGTAACTAAACCCTCTCAACCGCAAAAAGAAACTCTTGTTCACAAAATATCCAACCAAAGCTTTTGGAACGCTGTTTTTTTTTTTTTTTTGATTAAATTATTTTCATTATTTTTTCTTTTTTTAGAATAAATTCAATTATCAGGGATTTGATTAATGAGCCAAGGTATGCGTAAACCCTATCTTAAGCTTCAGCCATATAACACGATGTATATTCGCTGGTGGATTAGCACTCGTCTGGGAGTGTATGACTGCATTTTGTATGTATCGATCGGGTTACTAGATCAGTTTCATAGATCGGTTTACCTATTTAAGCGTTTCAAATAATAATTTGCACAAGACTGCTGCAAAATCTCAAATTCAACGATCTCATAAAGAAAAAATCAAATAAAGATTCCATCCTCAATCGCCTGATATTAACCCTATTTGTGGACCATCACGACATTAGGGGCAAAGAAGGCTTAAAAGTGGTTACTCTGGTGTGGAGTGAGACAAAATATTACCAAGCGTTACCATGAACCTGGTGTCATCAGTGTAAAAGCATCTCTAAGCGGTCATTAAAAGCAAAGACTTTCCAACCAAGTATTATAAATATTAAAATTAACTGTTTAATTAACAATATTAATAATAAATTAATTAATATGTTTCTCTTTCCCCTCCTTTTCTTTTCATTTTTGTTTTGAAATAAAATTTTCTTAAAACAAAAATCAGTATTAGTCTGATCATTATGCGCCGAATGTCTATTTTTTATTGGTACGATGTTAAGGTCTATCCTTGCACACAAACTTTATTGACTGACTGTACTGCAAACAAAAGTGAAAATCAACAAAACGAAATTTCCGTCGTCTGTGTACATAGGGACATTTTATGCTTCACTATATTGTTTGTTTAAATGGTAAAAACTCATGCCATTTTATATTTATAAACTCAGACAACACAGTTGTTGAATGAATATGATGGTACGTGTTTCTTTTTGCTGTTAAATTAGTTACCAAAAGCGATAGAATTATTGTCTTCACCTGTTACCGAAGGCAAATAAGAGAAACAAACGTATTTATCGGGGGATATTTAAACGTTTAAGTGGTGAAATTGAACAAAAAAGAAACAAAGAAAATGTCCAAAAGTGAATGAAATATTTATGTGTGAATGTCCGCCATTTATTTATGAAAGATTATTTCATGAAAATGATGTCCGCAATTACAGCGAATGTAGTCCATCAGTGATCTCCAATTTGGATATACTTTTTCCCTCATTTCAAGCAATATCTCATCAACGGCATTTGAAGCAACATGTCAAGCAATTTAAATGCCACTAATTTGGCCAAAAGAAAACAGGTAATTAACGAACTGTGCCAAGTCCAATGCATTCAATTAGGCAAAAAGCCACTAGTTATCAAACTGAATCTTGCATCTCTCTGTGTGACAGATCTTGAACTGCCTTTGGCTGCTCTTCAAATTCTGTAAAATTGATAAGCATTTTTCACGCAGTTTTCAAAGTTGCCATAGTTTAGTAGCCAGGTCAGACATTTCTAGGAAAAAAATTTTTGAGTAAATATTGTCCATGAAAAGTTTTTCAAAAATCTATCGTTCGGAGTTGACTTTAAACTTATGGCTAAAATTAAGACACACAACATAAGTTATGTGAGCAACTAGGTCGTAATCCTGACTGAAAAGTTGTAATGACCGATTATTTATGTATATGTGAATTTTGATAATATAATTCAATAATTTGCAATTTTTTTTCATTTGTTAGTCTACTCATGGAGAAATGACGAGCATTTTCTTCTACGACCTGAAACATCTGGTATCAAAAATATCACCCTTATAACAAGCGTTGCCACAAAGAAAAATTTTTCCCTACCAATATTCTTTCCAAAACCTACCAAAATTATTCCAATGAACAATGAAATGAACGTTTTATTGCTAAAATCAACAAAATAATTTCATATATATCACACTTAATGTGTTAAAAAACAATTCATTTAAAAAATATAAAAATAAAGGAACATAAACATAATGTATAAAATTAAAGCTAAAAACATAACAAATTCATCTTTAACATAAAATTAACATTAATAATTTTTTTAAAAATGTTTAGTATACTAAATATAGTTTATTATATAACAAAAATTATATTTATAATATTCAGGTATCATTGAGATCTTTTTTTGCAGACCACACATAATGCGGTTCAGACTTCCATGTATATAACTTCTTTACATATCATTATGTTGGTTTTGTGTTTTTATCCAACCTATTTCTTAGTTTTGTTTTTATTAAACTTAATTGTGAAAATTTTCGTTCTACAACTGCAGAACTATGTGGAAGAGAAAGCAAATTAAAAATAAAATTACATAAATCACCATAATAAAATTCATTTAAACCATTTTAAATGTGCTTGCATTGTCCCAAAATTCATTTATCCTAAGTGCTATATCTAAGGATACATAGGATATATCTAAGGTTATATCTAAGGATATAGTCGAAGTAAGTTCCATTGCATTACGATTTTATCTGGATCACAATTCACTAAATTCTTAAATTTCAGTATCAAAGGCAATATATTTATTTTTTCTTTGGAAACAACATTTCTGGGTGTTATTATTTGTAGCAATTTTACATCTTCTCCTCCAAGGTTAGGTTAGAGGACGTGGAATTGTCAATTAAGACAAGTACAGTACTTTGACCCATTGTACAACGTCCTAGTTTCTCACACCACTTATGTTGTGTGTGTTAATTTTATACATGAGTTGTGGGACCTACAGTTTAAAATCGACTCCGAACGATAGATTTTTGAGAAACTTATTTTCAAAGCAATTTTATTTACTCTCAGAGTTTTTGCCAGAAATCTGCTGAGAGGAAGTCGCCGAAGAAATACTTTTTGTATTTTGTCTTGATGTCTGTCCTGGGACTCGAACCCTGGCTTTTACGTCTAATAAGCCAACACACTACCTACTAGACTACGGCGACTTCATCTTCTGTTCCAAATTCAAATCTTATTTAAATTTGGTTTAAATATTCTATATAAAATTGTAGAATATTTGATTTAATTTCCACTATATCTTCCTGATCTAAATTATTTTCAGTTAATATTTCGTTATTGTTAAAATATGAATTCATAACTTAAAACAATTCGAATATTAATAGTTATCTATGACTTATATGTCATTACATTGTTCAATACATTTTTTAATTTTTTAATTATTCACTTTTAAAACATCAAGCAAAGAAATTGCTTATAATTATTTTCTTTTTGAATAAAGAATTTTGTTAACTACAAAAAGAACGTGTGTCGTTTTTCCGTTCCCCTGGGATGAATTCTTAACAGTTATCTTCATCAGAATTAGTTGCTTCCAGTTTTAGTTTTTGAGATATATATAAAAATACTACTCGTTTTAACCATTAAATAAACAAAAAAAAACATTAGAATTACCTGTCCACAACATTTTTGTGGCTTTTTGCTTAAAAAACTACAAGTAACAAATAGTTTTTTTACATTTCTTTTACGCTGACACTTTATTGATATTTCGTCGTTCCTTATGTAAACACAGATATGTTAACCTTTATGTCAACAGATAAAAAATTACACTTACGTCAACAGAAGCATACCCGGGTATGTTCATACATTTTATATGGAATTTCTTTTGTTGCTAAGGTTATTTTTGTGTTGATTTGGTTTTTCTTACTTTCTGGGTGGTGTAACGACCTCTGGCTACATACATACTAAAGACTTATGGAAAACGACCTCACATCCCTTATATCGAGCTCCCATTAGCGTGCGGGGTTTTTGGGATATAAGCCGCTTTATACTTTTCGACAACGGAAACACTCGTCAACAGCGTAAAAAACCGACAAAGGTGCAGCCATAACGGACTTATTTTTAATACTGAATGATAATCTACGCAGCAATTACGTAGCAGGTCCAACAGTGGTACCGGGCTTACCCAATACATACCATCGAAACCCACCAATTACGGAATAAAAGTATGGTGGGAATGTAACTCCGGCTCATCCTATCCAATGAAGGGACAAATTTATACTGGATTTGCGGCATCCGGGAAAAAAACGTAGGCGAGAGGGTAGTGAAAGACTTGTTCGTCAATCATTTTCCTGGAAGTGGACGGAATATTGTTTGTGATAATTTCTTCACCACATAGAACGTAGCGAAAAGTTTAATAACGTACAACAGTTTATCAATGTTAGGTACAGTGAACAGAAGACGAGTGTTTGTACCACTATATTTCACTTTATCTAAAGGACGGGAAGTAGCGTTAACTACATAGAACATTGAACAAGGCGACGAACAAATAGATGGCCCTTGGCTTTATTCTAAAATATACTAGACCTCGTTGTCCATAATTTACATTGAGAATAACCTAATGTTGAAACTTCCACAAGCCGCCGTAGAATCTTCCTACACAGCCTCAGCGAACAACTGGTGAAGCCGGAAAGAGAAAACAGAGATAAAAATAAACATGTTGCTGCAGATAAAAGCGTGGACGAACCTGACAGCATTGGTAGAATGAAAGTAAAAGTTAATTGCCACTTATGTACAAAACGTCGGCCAACCAGCAAATCCTGCACGTTATGCAACAAGCCCGTGTGTGCTCCTCATTCAAGTTATGTATATGCCACAATATAATAAATGCATTTAAGAAAAAGTAGCATTTAATATTTTTTTTATCTCTTCCTATATTGGATTGAATTTTAATCTTATTATTAAGAGCTTGTAAATTAAATCCAATAAACATCCAATATCAAAATATTTTCATATTGTACATTATACATACCCAGGTATGCAACTGTTGACGTAAGGGATAGGAATCAAAAAGTGGCTACATCTTTGTCCCCACTTCGCCATTTTTACTGAAGTCTAGGAATAAGGTAGAAAACACTACTAGTGAGGATATCAGGAAATTTCAGGTTAATACATTTATTATTTCCTGTGATACGGCGATTTAAAACCACAAAACATACCCGGGTATGTATCTGTTGACATAAAGGTTAAACATTATGGTACGTTAAAACAGGACTTCCAAATATTTTTTTACTTAAACATTTTATTTTCATTTTTAGACCTAAAAATAAATAATACTTCCAACTTTAAATCTTACAAATATTAATTGTATTTTCCTACCAAAAAATAAATGAAATTTGAACAAACCAACCAAACTACCAATCGTAGCATTTTTAAATAAAACTACCAATTTTGGTCCAATTGGACCAAAACGTCAACGCTGTTTATAACTAGCAAAGGGCAACAAAGTTTTCCCATTTTTGGAGGCATATATAAGAGGAATAGAGAACGAATAGCAAGCAACTCATAAACAAACATAGTAAGATAAATAAAATATTTTATGCCACACGTACTACTCAAATAGTGGCATACACAATATGAGTGTGGTAGAATAAATATAGTAAATGAAAATAATGTGTATGTTGACTCATTAAAATTAATTAAATATCAGTAAGAAAACTATATACATACATACCATATATTTTTACATTGTACATGTAAATACATATGTATGCATATTGTATATGCCATACTTAAACTACAATTTAATTATAATTTCCTGCTATAAGTGTGTACAAATGTTGTGGTACAATTCAGTGTATATGGTAGGAATTATTTGGGCAATTCACACAATCCCTTGTATTGTTGTATTCATTGTATTGTTGGACGAATATACATACAGTGTATGCTTGTTGTTGATAATTTTCATTTTCAAGTTGTATTGGTTTCGTGCTATCAGTTTATGTAAATGCCAGTAATCAAGAAGAAGAATAAAAATACGAAATATTTTTTATGTAACTTGAGTCAACGATTAACATAAAATATAATTGTTCGCACAGATAATTAATTAAATTACTTTTTTCTGTAATATTTTTTATTTTGTTGCTTAAAAATCAAATTATAAATAATGGTCTTCTTCTTCTTAATGTTTTCTGATGTTTGGAATACGAAATATACAATACAGCATAGCACTGAGCGTTCACAAACAAAGAGTGTATTCAATACAACATACACGATGTTGTGTGAATTGGACAATTATTTGTTCGAATTGAAGGAATTAAAAAAGTAAATAAATAAAACTATAAAAAAATAAGAGTTTGTAATAATTTTAATTTAAAATTTTAAAAGTTCAACTTTTCATATTGCCACTAAGAGACTCTACATAAAATGAGGAGCATGATTATTTTATATATTTTTAAAATCATTTCTTTTTGATGTAATAATAATCGACAAGAATAAACATTAACTACTAAAGGTGAGTTATAATATTTCATACATTCATACATAATTGGTCATTACAACCCTTCAGTCAGGATTACAACCGAACTTCTCACACCACTTAGGTTGTGTGTCTTAATTTCATATATAAGTGGTGCGACCTACAACTCCGAACAACTGATTTTTTTAGAAACTTTTCATGGCAACTTTATATACTCGCAGAGTATTTGCCAGAAATCTGCTGAGAAGTCGTAGAAAACTATTCGATCTAAGTTCGATCGCTAATGAAGGGTTTAATTTAAACTTTAAGGCGATCCATGAACTTCAGTGTGGTTTATGGATGTATGGAAGATTGATCCGGATATAGGGACCTGATTTAATAAGGTGATCGACGTCCCATGACCTACACTAATGGATAAATAGCCAATTTTTTTTGATTTAAAATTTAGCCATTTTCTAACCCAGCTTAGACTACAGAGGACTAAATGGAAACATATTTGTATTTTCTAGGTGTGCATTGCTGGACTCCGACACCGACGAAATATGAAAAAATATGTCTTCGACGACATCCTTTCAGTAAATTTCTGGCAAAAACTCCGAGAGTAAAGAGAGATGCCGTGAAAAATTTATCAAAAATATGTCCGGAATCGACTTTAAACTGTAGGTCCCGTCACTCATGTATAAAATTGATACGAGTACATAGGTCGTCATCCTAACTTAAGGGTTGTAATGACCAATTATGTAAATATGTATGTATGTATGTATGTATTTATGTATGTGTGTATGTATGTATGCAAGTAAGTAAGCAAGTATGGCGAACATAGGTGTGTATTCCTGGTTTCCAATAAAAACATCGCTAGTAACGAAATTGCTGATAAACCGACAGGGCATAGGTTCGCCCTATTGTGGCAATAATTGCTTAGAGTCGCTGGAGTCTGTGTCTCGCCAAACGAACAATTGCGGCTTTGTTCGATTAAAGTGAGGTGTATTAATTTCGATTGGTGAATATACTTGACACGAGATGTCATGTCAATCAGTTCCATTTCTTACTTAAGATGAGCTGCCGGCACTGTTTGAGCGATAATGTTGCAACTGGGCAAATTTGGAACAATTTTATTTCCTTACTTCTTTATTTACTTTATTTCTTAATTCTTTACTTCTTTACATTGCAGATTGCAATTTTTTATTTTAATCATAGCCAATAGAATTTAAGGAAAGTTAGTTTTGGTTTTATCAGAGATGCACTGGAATGCGTTACGAAAATGGATATGGTGGTACATCGTTTAACTTTAGAATGATAAACTAAAGTAACTTTAGAATGACAAACGTAAACAAAGTACACAAACAACAATAACGTAAACAACATGTATACATTTATAGAGATTTCACGAAGGTAAGGTCATTCTCCTTCAAGAGCATTCATCCTGTTTATCCTGCGGTATAAAAGGCAAGACAAAGCAGACAACGGAATCAGTAAAAATCCAGTCAGTCTTGTGTGAAGACGCGTTGCAAGTGAAGAGAATAATCGTGGTTTGAATATCTCTGTTATAAAGATCTATAGAACAATTGATATTGTTTACGCAAAAGAGTGAAAAGAAGAATAACCAATAAAGCAAATTGTTGTTGTTTACATCAAATTGTAAACAGTGGCACACAGAATTGTGCGAAAAATAATGGAATTATTTGAAACTAAACACTAGTTTATTGTTATTTTTATTTATTTATGAGTTCGTAATCATATTCTTAAACGTTTTTAAAAAGGTAAAAACGTAACAATATCCTTCACAACTGCTTCTTAATTGACACATTGTGGCCTATTTGTCGTCTATACTTGTGTTTAACAGACATGTTTTCTGTTTTTCATTTGTTTTTTAATTTCAAAATTTGAAAACGATGGAAATGAAAGTATGCTGTAACTGAAAGATTCTTTTTTGCTTTAATTTCAAAATCTTAAATATATGTTATAGGTATTCAATACACGAATATTGAAACTGTCAGCAATTCCGAACTCGTTTCAATACAAAGTGTAAAAAACAAAAATAAACGAAATATAGAAATTCTAGGAAACAGCATGAGATTTTTGGATATTTTTTTTTGCCAAGTAAACATCTTAAATGATGATGACGGCAACGACGGTAATGACGGTAAGCATGACATTTTTGTAAAAGTATAAGTCATATTGTAGCAACAAAATGGAAAACAAAATAACGTTAAAAATAATGATTTTTAGCAACATGCGATGGACATACAAATGACTGAAAAAAAAGCTTAATGTAAAGTGTAGTAGAAATAAATCCCTTACTTTTGCCAGGTCAATCACTTGTTGCCACTTTGAAGGTCACTTCATTTTTTGTTTTTCATTGAAACTTGCGTTAGTTTCGAGCAGGAAAGCTAGATTTTGTGGATTAAATTTTCATCAGCATATTTTTATTGGTTTTGTTTTTATTTTATTTGATCGTTGTTCTATGCCAGAAGACTTTTGGTCTTATAGTTATTGGGTAGGACTTTGTCTACATTTACAAAAGAAGGCAGCAAGAGGTGTAATCACATAAGGATTTTCGAATAATATAGTAAAAGAGTTCTTTTAAACTTAAAGCATTACTTAGTAAATGGTCTACCAACAGGAACTTCCGAACTTTGACAGTTGATAACGGCCATTTTTTTTAGTTTGTTTTTATTATGTTTTGTTCGAGATATCGAACCTGGGGTTTGAAATGCGGCCTTACAACACACTACCTACTAGGCTACGGCGACTTCGTCTATCGAATTAGTTGTGATTTATTCACTCTTCATAAACAATGACATATGTTCGTTGAATTACCTCTGTAACAGTTGGCAATTGAACCTAATTTTCATCGAAAAATCATTTTCAGCGACGGGCCAAATGTTTTGGATGAATGAGACCCAATACATTTCGTAAAAGTCACTTTTGATCTGCGGTCTTGCGAACGACGCTGGTCAGGTGATTACTGTCAACGGCGAGCATTATGGGCATATGATTAAGAACTAATTTTGATCTGAATTTGATGATCTAGACACCATGTGAGTTCACACAGCTAATGTGTGTGTTTTGAGGGATTTGGGGTTTTCGTAAGCGTAAGCAGCGGCATGCGAATATGTCACAAACCACAGATGTCTTTAAACAAAACATAACCCATGTCATCGGTCAAATTCAACCTGATTTATACGCCTGACTCATAGAAAATTCGACATTTCGGATGTACTTCACCTTGGGGGTTATGGTTATTCCACAAATAATGGCATCAACAGGTCTTTAAAATGAATAAAAAATATCGATTATATCACGCACATGTTGGTTTATATAAATTTAAAGGTAGGAAGATATTAAAAAGACACTTTAACGTTTAGAATATGAGTTCGTTGATTGCAAACAAAATAAAAATAAATTGGTGTTTAGTTTCAATTAAATTCTTTATTGTTCGCACTATTTTTGTGTGCCCCTGTTTACAACTTGATGTATCCAACAATAATTGGTTGTTCGCTATTGTTCATTACTTACAGCGCAGTTCTTTTCAACGGAGATCTTCAAACCAAGACTGTTCTCATCGCAGGTAACGCGTCTTCACACAAGACTGACTGAATTATTATTACTCGTAGTCTGCTTTGTTTTGCCTTTTCATATACGCACGTAATCAGTCAGTTCTTGAAGTCGAACGTTCGGGGTTTCGCTTTCTCTAGAACTTTATCGTGACTTCATTGTTGTTTGTGTATGAACGTACGGGTTATGGGGTAGGGTTAGTTATGTGGGGTAAGAGGGTGTAGGGTATATTATGCACAAACCTTTTATTATGTACATATGTGTTATGTATTATGTGTGTTATGTTAACAATAAATATTAGTGTTGTTTTATTTGTATATATTTTCTCAAACGTTATAAAACGTATTTTATTTAGATTTTGTAACAATATTTGTTCTACTTTACAATATTTGTAAATATTCGCACAATGTTTATAGATAGCTCACAATTCTTGTTTTCAATCTTTTTCACAATTTTAGTTCACAATGTTAATTTTGTTTAAAATAATAATATTGGCTATAGTGCACTCGCGTAGGGATTGTTGGATATTTCGTTTTATGTGGTTTGATGGTCGATAATCAACTGAACTTATAAGGATCAAATAATTATGTTGAAGGTGTTGATGAAATGTTGATGAATGTGTGTATGTATATGTGTTTATTGTGAATATGATGTTTGTTGATGTGTGTTGGTGTTATCATTGTTATTGTTTGTTAAAGATGTTTGTGTTGTCCTTTGGAAGTCAGGGTTAGGGTTGTGTATTTGTTCACTCGTGTGAACATCCTCCCGGGCCGGCAACCTGTAAACAAAAACAAATTATTTTTAATTGTCCAAAAGGTGGGTAAGGGTATTCATTTTTTTTTTCACTCGTGGTTTCAGGGTTTTCCCATGGGTACATATTTTAAATTCCGACCTGAAGGTTAACCATAGCTTCTTGTGGGATGGAACCTGAAATTAGACTTTGGGTGGGTATTAATAATTGTGGGTGTTTTGGGTTAAAATTTGGGTAGGTAAGGATGGTGTTCGGGTGAGTAATGGGTGTGTAACGAGGGTGAAAATGGAAGATTTGAAGGAGTTAATTAGTGGGTGGGTAGGACTACGACCTTTGTTATGGGTCGAGTCAAGGTTCCGGTTGATGTCCGAAGTTCAACTACTCTAGGTAGTCCATCGGAACCTGGGTTAGTTTTGGTTACTCGTCCGAGTAACCACTCATTTGAAGGTAGATTGTCCTGTTTGATGACGACAATGTCATCCACTTCCACAGGACATTTAGGGTTTTTCCATTTATAACGTTTATGGAGCTCTTTCAAATATTCATCCTTCCATCTTTTGCAAAACTGATGGTGTTGAATTTTCAACCTTTGCCATCTGTTTGCTAGGGTAATATTGTCGTTACTGAAATCGGGTTCAGAGGGTTAATGGGGTTAATGCGTTAAGATCTTGAGGGTTTTCACTCGACGGGCTTAAGGGTCTTGAGTTGAGGCATCCTTCTATTCTAGCCAATAGGGTTGCTAGTTCCTCAAAGGTATATTTAAAATTTGCGAGCTTCTTAATATGGGACTTGAAACTCTTTACGCCGGCTTCCCATAAGCCCCCCATATGTGGAGCTCCGGGTGGGATAAAGTGCCACGTCAAGTTTTGAAAGCTATTGGTTGATGTAACCAATCCCTTCAACTGTTTGATGAATTCCTGTCGCTGCTTTTTAATTAGTTGGCTAGCTCCAACGAAGTTGGTTCCATTATCGGAATACACAGCGACAGGGCATCCCCGCCTCGAAAAGAATCGGGCAAATGCTGCCATAAATGCTTGGCTAGACAGGTCAGATGTAGGCCCTAAGTGGATAGCTTTGGTAGAAAAGCAAACAAATACGCAAACATAACCTTTGGTTATCCTACATGTTCTACCAATGTAGGATTTTATGTCAAATGGTCCGGCAAAATCAACTCCAACAGTATTAAATGGTCTGCTAATTTGGGTACGTTCGGGGGGTAATGCAGCCATAAATTGGGTTGTTTGGCGATTCCTATATTTCGTGCAGGTTACGCACCTATTGACTACAGAACTGATAATATTCTGCAGTCTCGGAATCCAAAAATTCGAGCGAATTACTCGCAACATTAGACGATTTCCGCCGTGTAGGGTTATAAGATGAACGTGTTGGGTTAATAATTTAGCAAAGGCGCTAGGATAGGGTAATAAAATAGGATGTCGTTCATCATATGTTAAGTTGTTGGAGTTTGCCAATCTGCCATTTGTGCGCATTATATTCTTTGTTTCCAAAAAGGGTGTAAGGGTGAGTAAATTGCTTTTCTTGGGTAAAGGGTTCGATTTCTTCAGACAAGAATATTCTTCACTGAAATATTGTGTCTGACAAAGAATTATCAGTCTATCACGGGTAGCTTTGATCTCATGCGCATCAAGTTCAATACTCGGGTGGGTTAATAATCTATTGAGTCTTTCGTCAATAGATTGTGAAATTTTTCGGCACAGAACTACGCTGTCATGTCGAATTCCATTTCTTCGAGTAACTGATGCGCGATCACAAAATCGATAGACATATGACAATATTCTAAGTGCTTTGGACCATTTAGAAAATCTTTCCAAAATGTCCTGGGTAGGGTGGGTAGAATCCATAGATGTTCTTGGGTTCAAAGTCGTAGAGAACGACTGACAAATTTTAGCTTCAGTTTGAGTTTCGTAGGGTAAGTGTGTTGTTGGCCACTTTGTTGGATCTTCCTTCAACCATGTTGGTCCATTCCACCATAGCTTGTCGTCCTTCAGTTCATCTGCGTTGCATCCACGACTGGCAACATCGGCTGGGTTGTCGTAAGAGGCCACATGACTCCAGTTCTTGGTTCCTACAGCCTCGCCTATTGCAGACACACGGTTAGCCACAAAGGTATTCCAGGTAGTCGGGGGTTTATTGAGCCATGCCAAAACTATTGCGGAGTCCGTCCAGAAATGCATTGGGTATTGGCTTAATTGCAGCTGGGTAATTATGTTCTGTGCCATTTTTGCCAACAACACTGCACCACAAAGTTCTAATTTCGGTAAAGAAATAACCTTGATAGGTGCAACTCTCGTCTTAGCGACGAGTAGGGTTACGGACATAGGTCCTTTTATGGGTATAACTCGTGCATATAAAATCGCCGAGTATGCTTTTTCAGAAGCATCTGAAAAGCCATGAAACTCAATTTTTGCTGAGGGTGAAAAATTTATGCGTCTAGGAATTCGAATATTGTCAATGTTATCATAAAACTGCAAAAACTTGTGCCATTTAATAAGTGTGAGTGGGTTAAGACATTCATCCCAGGCTGTATTATCCTGCCAGATTTGCTGCATCACGATTTTGGCGGATATTATAATTGGTGCTAACCAACCAGCTGGGTCAAAAAGTTTAGCGATGTCAGATAAAACTGCTCGCTTAGTGTAGGCTGGTTTTCTCTCTATTTTTGGGGCCTCAAAGAAAAAATTGTCCTCTTTTGGATTCCACCGAATGCCTAGAGTTTTAGGGTTTTCCGATTCCGGAAGGGTGAGTAAGGCGGCATTGAGTTGGTGGTCCTTGGGTAAATTATCTAGGAGCTCTTGGGTATTTGATGTCCACTTTCGTAGAGGAAAACCAGCAGATTCGAGTGCAGTGATTAACTGTTTTTGAGCGATTTCAGCCTCTTGAACAGAATGGGCACCGGCTAGTACATTATCGACGTACATATTCTCTCTCCAAATTTGAGATGCAATTGGGTGGGTATCTTGAATGTCTGCGGCTAATTTGTGTAGGGTTCTGATAGCCAAATAAGGGGCACAGTTAACGCCAAATGTGACTGTTTGCAGTTCGTAATCTTGAATGGGTTCGTTGACGCTTTTACGGAATAAAATTCTTTGATAGGGTGTGTGGGTAGGGTTCAATTGAATTTGCCTATACATCTTGGTGATGTCGGCATTAAAAACAATCTTATAAAAGCGCCATCTCAAGATTGAAACAACCAAATCTTGTTGTAGGGTAGGACCAATGTGTAGGGTATCATTCAAGCTGTTGCCGTTCGAAGTTTTGCTCGATGCATTAAAAACAACTCGAACTTTTGTCGTAACACGATCGGGTTTAACAACAGCATGATGGGGTAAATAATAATGGGTGTTTGAAGAAGTGTTAGGGTTATAAATAATTGGTTTCATATGACCTAAGTCAATATACTCTTGTAGCGCGTTATCATATTCAAGTTTCAGATCGGGTTTCTTTAGTAAATTCTTCTCATTTCTTAAGTATTAAGCCATCGCTATATGGCGCGAGTTTCCTATCTCAATTTGAGGGTTACGAAATGGAAGATTTACTTGATAACGGCCATTGGGTAAACGACGGGTAGTTGTCGTGTAAACTTTCTCACAAGTACAATCATCTTCGGATTGAATGGGTTCTTGCGGAATTTCTTCAATTTCCCAAAATTTGGTCAAAAATTGATCAAGCTTGACAGAACTATAATAAGAGACGATTCTTCGGGTAGGGTGAGAATCTTGTATTGGTCCGGTTAAAATCCAACCAAACTCAGTTTCTTGAGCTATTAATGTGCCAAGAATATCTTTCTTGACACCAGCTCTGATAATTTGTGGGTAAAAATCGCTACCAATTATAATATCAATTGGGCGGCTTTCATAAAATTTATGATCAGCCAATGGGATTCTGTTCAACTCTTTTATGAAAGTAGGGTTTAAGTTTCGGGTGGGTAAATTGCGGGTGAGGGTTTTGACAACAATTGCCTGAATATTCAATGAAAATTCCTTATTAGTGTTAGAACCAAGATGTATATCACACATCTTGTTCGAACGTGCTGAAACAACCTCATTCAAACCTGAGATTTCAGCAAATATGGGTAGGGTGGGTATGTGTAATTTGCGCCTTAGCTTATCAGAAAGGAATGAAAAGTCTGATGCTGGGTCAATAAGCGCTCTAGCAGGGAATTCTTCACCGTGTATTTGAATATTCAAGGCAGCTGTGCCTAATAATTTAGCTCTGTCGTCTAATTGGGTTTTGCTTGATTGGGTTTGGGTAGAGAAAGACTGTATTGCACTTGACGTAGAGGGTTTATCGTCATTCTGTGGGTTAGTGTTTGGGTTGGGTTTGTGTAAAAGGGTGTTATGTCTGCTGCCACAGTATCTGCATGTGAATGTACTGCGACATTCTGATACCATGTGACTAATGGCCAGACAATTGTAACAAATTGAATTCTTTCTTACGAATTCAATTCTTTCATTTACTCCCAAGGAAGTAAATGATGAGCATTCCCTCAAAGTATGTTTACTTTTGCACAGTTTGCACAATGAACCATCGGGTTTTTCCCGGGTTTTTTGATAATTATGGGTATTTGGGTGGGTTTGGGTTAAATTCGAGGTTTTGCTCTGGAATACGTTTGTGGATCGGGTATCCTTCCTATTATTGTGTGTCACATTATGGAACGTTTTTACTCTTCTGTCAATTCGATTGTTGATGTCCTGGAGGAATTTGTGTTTTGGGTGGGTGTTTGGGTTAGGGTTAGGGTTACTTTCCGGAACATCATTGACAGAAGTGAGTTCCTTGAATGTATTTGTTAGAAATACATCCACATCTGTCCAGGAAGGCATTTCAGCACAATCCTTTAGGGTTTTCTCAAATTCCCTTCGGGTTTCCTTGGGTAATTTTGTCAAACAGAGATATACTATGATAGGATCCCAATTGTCCGTATCTATCTCCAATGTATTCAAATTTGCAATACAGCAATTAATCTTTCTCTGTAATTTTCTTATTGAAACACTGCACATAGTGTTTACCGCTGGTAAATTTAAAAGGGTCTTAATTTGTGCGTTAATTTGCATCCTTTTATTTTCATATTGATTTACCAGTTGGGTCCAAGCAATAAGAAAACCATCATTAGTTAAGGGCGCGTTGTCGACTATTTCTTTAGCTTCGCCGCTGGTCTTATTTTTAAGGTAGAAAAGTTTTTCTACACCACTTAGGCGGGTATTATTGCCATAAATGGCCTTGAATAGGTCTCTGAACGAGGCCCAAGACTTGAAATCCCCACTGAATGTTTGCATATCGCAAGGGGGTACGTTAAATCCAACTGATTGGGTGGGTTGTGTGGGTTCGGGTTGGGTGGGGTTTGAATTTTTGGGTTGGGTAAAGTTTTCTATAGACTCATCTATGGAAATCATAGATGACCTATAGAATTTTTTAGCTGATCTCACATTCCTGGAGAGGCCATTAAAATTTATCGAATTGGCTACTTCGGGTTCATTGAGTTGTGGCGACTCTCGGATCTGTCTGAATTTTACGTCAATATTCGACCACAACTCTTCCAATTCATTCTTCATGAATCTCAATGCGGGTAGTGATTGAGACTTCTCTGTACTGGCCTTAAAATCTTCCTCAAAGGCACTTAAATCCTGTTGGATATAACGTAGAATATCGGCGGCTAAAGTTTTTAATTCCGACATATTTATTTTCTTAAAATTTAATACGCAGAGGATTGGAAAAATTTATTAAATTGCGATAGTAAATCGAATTATCGCGGGTAAATTTGGTTAAAAAAAATGTTTATTTCAAATTTGAAATAAAACTAATCAGCAGACAAAATTGCCTATTGGGTATCCTTTGTGTTTTTGTTGCACTACACAAAGAGAACGGCAATATGTGTTACTCACAATATTTTGAAAATATTATCGAAAAAAAGGGTAAGTATTGGGTGGGTTTTATAAGATAATATTTCTTATTGTGAGTTTTTTTTTATAAACTTCAAAAAATTCGCGACAAATTATGCGATATATATAAAAAAATGTAAATTGAAAAATATCAACTTACCTTGTCTGCTGAGGGTAGGGTACAAACCAATTTTATTTTTCCAATTCCTCTTTGTGTGATGTTGGTTGTGTTGTGTTTGTGTGCAATGTTAATAATGGTTATTTGTTAGTAGTTGCTTATATTTGTAATTGTTTTTGATTTATTTTTTGTAAGTGAACTGTATTGAAATGTAATTGTTAGTGCACTTTATATTTTTCAATTTTTTAATTTTTGTCACTATGTACTTTGTTGCTACTTGTTTTGAATTTTGTTCAATTTTTTATTTGTCTTTTCTCACTTTTGATTTTGTTTATGTTTTATTTTTAAAAACTGTGCAAGATGTGTTTCTCCTTATGTGTATTTTGTTTCTATTTTTTTTTTTTGAACCTTTGTGAACTTTTATGTTTCCTTTTTAATTTATATATATATTATATTTATATATTGTTTTGAAAATGTATAATTTTTGTTTCTTTAATGTAATATGTGTTTTGTTTGTATTCTTTGTGAACTTTAGTAACTTTTGTGCTTTCCTTTTGATTTTAGATTTGTTTTTAACTTTTATTTTACTGTTCTATGTAATATGATTTTATTTTTGTTCTTTTAATATGTGTGATAATTTTAAATATGATGTATTATTATTTTTGATTTTGCACTTTTTTACTGTTTTATATATGTTGTTTTTGTTAGTGCACTGTTTCTTTTAATGTGAACTTCTGTGATTATTGTTTGTGTTAATTGTTAATTTGTGTTTTCTGATTTATATATTTAAGTATTTTGTTGATTATTGAGTTATGTATTTTTGTTTGTAGGATGTTTGTAACATTTTTTGTATAGGGTGATTTATGTTTAACACTGTTTTTGTTAGTGTATATGTGTTTATTTTAATTTGTATATCTATTTCACTTTGCACTTATTTGTTTTCTGCACAGCACTATTGTTGTTATTGTTTTAAATTTCTTTTTATTTTAGTAAAAATTTTTAAATTAGGGTTTTGTGGGGTTATATTTTTTAGGGTGGGGTAGATTTTTCACAAATTAGGGGGTGTTTTGTGGACTGTATACGTACGTGTCGCTGTCTCTTCTTTTTCCTTGAAGGACCATGAACGTACGGGTTATGGGGTAGGGTTAGTTATGTGGGGTAAGAGGGTGTAGGGTATATTATGCACAAACCTTTTATTATGTACATATGTGTTATTTATTATGTGTGTTATGTTAACAATAAATATTAGTGTTGTTTTATTTGTATATATTTTCTCAAACGTTATAAAACGTATTTTATTTAGATTTTGTAACAATATTTGTTCTACTTTACAATATTTGTAAATATTCGCACAATGTTTATAGATAGCTCACAATTCTTGTTTTCAATCTTTTTCACAATTTTAGTTCACAATGTTAATTTTGTTTAAAATAATAATATTGGCTATAGTGCACTCGCGTAGGGATTGTTGGATATTTCGTTTTATGTGGTTTCATGATCGATAATCAACTGAACTTATAAGGATCAAATAATTATGTTAAAGGTGTTGATGAAATGTTGATGAATGTGTGTATGTTTATGTGTTTATTGTGAATATGATGTTTGTTGATGTGTGTTGGTGTTATCATTGTTATTGTTTGTTAAAGATGTTTGTGTTGTCCTTTGGAAGTCAGGGTTAGGGTTGTGTATTTGTTCACTCGTGTGAACAGTGTATTTTGTTCACATTGCTTGTTGTTGCGTTCTCGCTTACTTGTCTATCCTCTTTTCTTTCAGACTGATATTGCTGGTTTACTTGTAACAAGTTCGTTGTATTTGTTTGTGTAGCTTTTGCTCATTTTAATGTTAAACGAGGTTGCACCGTTTCCATTTTCGTATTGGTTTTGATAAGAATTGATAAAAATTCTCTAAACTTTTTCTTCAGCTGCTTTATTGGCGTTTTATTTAAGCCACAAGTAGTTTTGATTAAAAAATTTCTGTATGATAGAACAATATTTCATTAAAATTAGTTTTGTGCCAACTTTTAATCAATGCTGTTCCTGCATGTGATGTTGTGACGTTGTAGGAGGGAAGTGTCATTACATGTTCAAAACACATCTAAACAATTTATGTAAATCCACATATACTGACATACATAACTACTTAAACTTTTTCTTTTGTTTACAAAGCTTTGGGTATGAGGTTAAAGTGTTATGGGACCTTTAACTGTAAAGTATTCATCATTAAAGAAATGTGAAATTATTTTATGCTTTAAACTTTGTTGAAAGAAGTTCCAATCACCAGAAGTTGGCCAATGTTTGCGTAGACAGAAATAATAATATTTGCAAAAAATACATATATTAACCGACTCCTGGTAGTGGCACAAACGTGAAATTGACACATTTTGCGATAAACACTCGATCGATCAAAATGATCGATCAAAACTTCCGAAAATTTTTGAACTAACAGTTCTTTTGAAAAAATATACATACATATGTATATATAAAATATAACATATAACATAAAAAATATAACACGACTGTTATACTATTTAAATAATAACTATGGTAATTTTTATCCGATTTGATCAAACGATGTGTTAGTCTTTTTACAAGCTAATGTACTTTCAGAACGTCATCACTCATTTTACCGTTATGAATTAAATTTTGCAATTAAGAATGGCTAAACTTGAAAAAATAAGAAAAAATTTATATTTTCCAAGTTTACCCGATCAAAACTCTTAACATTTAAGTTTGAACCATATGTTTATGTATACCATTTTAAAGTCTCATCTCATCGCCTTTTCAAAAACCTTTGAATTTTGTAAATAGTTGGAAAAATATTTGGGTAATCAATAATTTTGTATGAAAAGATAAAAAATACTGTTTTTGTCACATAAAACAAATTTAGATGGTTCGAGAAATTAAAAAAAAAATAACATTTTTGAGTACTACTCAACAAAACACACAACCTACACTATGTCATTAGCTGGGTTTATTTTGACTGTCATCTTCAATTTGCCACAGAGTTTCAAAACACAAAATTTTTTGAAGTTTTGCAATAATTTTTCGTCCGAGATGTCTGAGCAGTGTAAAATAGTAAATTTGTCTTGAAATTTATACAACACTTTCTTAACAATTTAAAATTTTTTACAGCCTATAGTTTTGAATTTCTTTATTTTTAGCCTCAGCAGTTTCCTAAGCTAGTGCACTGATCAATGCTATTGCACCAAGTTATATTCAATCACGAATTATTTAAAATTATCTACAATTAGTTTACAGCCAGATGACATGGCTTGGATTAATGATGCACACCGAATTGTAATCTTTTATGAACTCCTGTGCTGCTGTGAAATATAAAAAGATTTAATGAAAAATTTGCTTGCTGTGGTGCTATCATAATGTTTGATCTTCATATGCTAAAAACGAAAGTTCGTTCTGTTACGCTGGGTGGACGTTTGTATAACCTCGCCTCTATATACGAGTCTAACAATTGCACAAAAGGTTTTTCAGTAGAATTATTAAAGAAAAGATAAATGCAAACGTTAAAGAGTGATTAAATGATGACTACTTAGGCATTGGTATTTAAAGGATACAAACAAGTACGTACGTATCTGAATAACTCTAAACGCCCATAAGATTTTATTGTGTTATATGCAAGAAAGTTATTTTGTTTTTTATTACCTCTAGGAATTGTTGGTGATTCCATTGCAACTACCAAGAAAAGGAAAGTGTTTTTATTTATTATTTATAGCTTCAAAGGTTTTTGGCCATGTAATAACTAAGTACAGGTCCATATAGGCTAGAACATTTCATAAAAGTGTAAATTTTCTTATGTATTTTATCCATAAATAGGAAAATATTTCTTAACGTATAATATTTATGATATGGGACGTCAAAGTTTACATGTATGCGTAAGTTTCGGTGCATGAGCATGAGATTTTTGGTTGGATTTTATTTGTTTTTCCTGTGGCTGATTTGTTTTGGTAATCATTATCTCCCTTAAATGTTGCGGTCATTGTCATTATATATGGAAGGTGCTTAGGCTTTACATAAATACGTACATATATATAATTGGTTATTACAACCCTTGAGTCAGGTTTACGACCTAGCTTAGCCCATCACTTATGTTGTGTGATTTAATTTTATACACGAGTGGCGTGACCTACAATTTAAAGTCTACTCCGAACGACAGATTTTTTTTGAGAAACTTTTCATGGCAATTTTATTTAGAGTGCCAGAAATCTGCTGAGAGGAAGTCGTCGAAGAAATATTTTTTCATTTTTCGTTTTGATCGAGATTTCTGACCAGGGGTTTGAACCATGCGCAAGCCAACGCACTATGTACTAGACTACGATGACTTCATCTGATCTTAGTGGACTTATTTATTTGTTAGTATGTTGGCTACATTATCCATATCGTTGCATCCAGGAAATCACATTTAATGTTTCCATATCTCCTTCAGAGAAGTATTTTTAGACAATCTTAGAGGTGGTGTCCATACTCTATTTAAATAAATACTCTCAGGGAAGTTAATGTCTACTTTATTTCCAATAATTAATTGTATAGTCCTACTCAATATTGTTACGAAAATGGAAATGGTGTTTTGCTTTCACATTGTTTAAATTATAAACAAAAGCTACAAAAATAAAAACATGTAACTTGTTTACATGATAAACAAGTAAACAAAAATATACCAACAAAAACCAGTATAAAAAAGGATATAAACATGTAAACAGAAATGCAACAAAAACACTGCAAGAACAAACGTAAACAAAATACAAAAACAACAATAATAAAAACAACATATTTACATTTATAGAGATTTCGAGAAGGCGAAGTCATTCGCTTCAAGGCCATTCATCAGACTGTTTACCCTGCGTTATAAAAGCAGGCAACGGAGTCAGTAAAAATTCTGTCAGTCTTGCGTGAGTCAGTCGTTGTTTGAAGATCTCCGTTATAAAGATCTATCGAAGAAATTGACTAGCAGTTGTTATTGTTTAGGCAAAAGAGTGCAAAGTTGGGAACAGTGGCACACAGAATTGTGCGAACAATAAAGAAATTAATTAAAATTGAACATAAATTTATTTTTATTTTTGTTTGCAATCTACGATCTCATATTTCAAACGTTTTTAAAAGGCAAAAAAAATACCGTACAATACTACATTCGTACAGCGAACATGCAAACGTCGTGTAGTTTTAGGAAGAATCTAAGATTCAAAAGATTTCACGAACAAATTAATATTTGAGTTCATTATTTAATAAGAATCCTGTTGTCTTCATGTGTATTCAGCATAAGAATAATATCCAGTAGTCAATAAAGCAATCTAGATCAACTATATGTAAGATTTCCGTATGTTTATAACTTCTATATTTTAATGATCTTATGCAGCTCACAGTTATTGTAGTGTTTCACCAAATCTCTGCTCTTAATATATACATCATTATTGCGAAATATTTGATTTAAAATATATTAGCTAACAAAGTTGTAATTTACATGCTGTTCTAAAATATACTGAATCTTAACTACCACAACATATTTTGAATACTTATCTACAGTGTTGCAACTTTTTTTATCAAAATTATTTTCTTTTTTGTGTAAACATTTTCATTTATTTTGCTTTGAATAAATTTATTTTATGTGTCAATCTTTAGTTGTGGAATAACATTCAGTGACAATTTCTTCAATTATATGAAGGTTTGTTTTTTTTTAATAAATTTCCATAGACTTACAGTTTTCCCTTGCAACGGCTTGTATGTTCTGGTTTCTGTAACTTCTAGTTCCTTATCCTCTGGGGTGCCGGAGAAGAGCGATGAAAATTCGTGCAAAAAATTTTTAGGAAATGTATCGAATGGACCTCCAGGTCGCGGTCGTTTTACTAAAACGAAAAAAAATGTTTAAAAGATTCTTTTGTTTATTTGAAAAATATTCGTAATATTTGTGAATGTCTACAATATGAATATTTTAATAATATTTAATGCTACTCAAACATAATTTAAATGTTTATTTAAATAATTTTGCAATTCACGCCTTACACACAAACAAATAAATACAGATTATTAAGCCTTAAGGAATTTGCTTGCTGGTATTTGTGGAAAAAAATATACTTACAAGGTGTTGAGGTGGATACAAAATGTTGGCTCTATACCTCTCCTATCTAATGATCTATTCATGATATCGTTACAAGCCTTATCAAATGCGTCTTTTATACCAAGGAATGCACATATGGGTACGCTTAGATCTGTTTCCGAGAGATGGCTGTTTACAAGATCACATCTTTGGCCTTTATCCCTTAGACTCTCGGAACAGCCAGCTACAATTGCCCAAACACGGGCTCAAATACTCAATCCGATACGTCCTGGTGTTTAGGGTTAGTTCGAGTAAAATGATCAAGATTATTGGGCTATTAGAACATAATCTTGCAGTATATCGACTCAACTTGCTAAAAAAAAATATAGTCGGTATCATGACAGATGGTGCAAGTAAAAAAAGTTGCAGATTATTAACAGTAAACCAGCAGTTATGCTTTGCTCATGGTAATGATAGTGCTGTATTAAAAGCACGATTTACAAAGAGAATCAGATACGCAATCTCACGAACGTGTAGAATCAGAAGTGGAAATCATCCACAGATTTTTCTGGAAACAAAGAACTGTATTATGGTCATAGACATGGTGGATTCATTGATTCAATGAGGTTCGAAAATTAATAGTAATGTTCAAACGATCGCCAACAAAAAGGGATGTCTTGGAAAGGTACGTTGCGTCTGAATTTGGAGAGTCTTTAACTAAATAAATGACTCGATAAATGAGCCGCTTTTTTTGTTAATTAGGAACGTGTCTATTTATTAGGAAATTGTATACAAAAGGCATTAATATATATAAAAACACCTAAAGATGAATATTGTGCTCTATTCAAAGATGAGATTAAAGTGGCATCCGCAATTATTAGTGCTGAGTTGGAGTAAAAGAAACAGTTAACGCTCTTTGCCGACGGGATGCTAATGTGTTCACAACTGATGTTGACATAAGCTTTACCTTACAAAAAACTAAAAGATGATAACAACATTATACGTAAAACTACATTCAGCCCTCATACTTTGCATAAAACAAAAGTATCTACAACTATTCAGTCCGAATTTGAAACAGAGTTCGTAATGGTTCGTTCTTCCATGAAATAATCGTTGTCCTACTCGAAAGATTAGACTGGTCCAGCTACATCACTTCCAATAGCTCATGAGTCTGAATTTTTTTTTTCTCTTAAAGATCCTTTCAATATTTCAAACCAGGCCAATTATGCTATAAAAACGTACTATTATCCGATGTGATACGTCGTCTGGGAAAATTTAGAAATCTTGTTTGATAATGGTGGAGAACGTGATAACTTTTTAAGGACTATTAAGCTAGCCAGTGTAGCGGCTAAAGTGCTTTCTCTGCAGCCGATTTTTTCGCAACGAAATTAAGAAGTCTCTTGGGCGATGTAAGCCCGGGATTGTGAATATAGATCGCGATTGGCAACCATATTCCCTCAGCGTTCAATCGTTGAAATACCTTGTAGAATATCTTCTTATATATAAAAATGAAAAAAAAAATAAAAATTTGTGGGTTTGTTTGTTTGTGGGTTTGTTTGTTTGTTCGAGGTCTATAGACGGCTAAACGGCTGAACCGATTTTCTTGAAATCTTAAAATTTCAAGTAGGCGAGGTGCCATGTCGCATATCTCATAAACTGCAACAGCTAGAGTCCTCAAATTTTGTATGGACGACTTTGACGTAGATATGAACAAAATGGGCGGATTGGCTATAGTGGGCATGTCACCGCCACTGAAAATTACTTAAAATCAATTAAATCGTAAACTGTGCATTCTTTAACAAAGTTGTAGCGCATGATTTGACGGAGATTGGTGCGATTAATTTCCGATTGATGGCGTCACTGAAAATTATTCAAAATTAATGACAAGCAATTGGTCGACCTACACCTCAAGCACGGAAGAAAAGACCACTACGCGCCTCAGAATGAGACGAGCATTGAGACTGGAAAATCTTCGAGTATATGCCGCTGAGACCCGTTCGCATGAACCACTTGAACAACGAGAAGTGAGATTAGAAACTGATCGAATGCGTACTACTCAGGGCCATCCATCTGAATCATCAGGACAACGGGACACAAAATCAATAAAATGATTCAAAATTAATTGGAAATTTGTATAATGTCTTTCCTTCAAATTTATTTTAGTTGGAGGCGCAGCAACACTTGTAGGGTACAGCTAGTAAATTATAAAACAAGTCTTGGAGATATTAAGACAAAACCTCTTGGATGAAGGCGAATAATAAACATTTTTAAATTAAATTTAAATTAGAAATTAAACATGCAGTGACGGTAGTGAATATAAATTTGAATTTTAAATAATTTTTATTTCAAAATCATCAACTTCTTCTGAAACAATTGCAATTAAATTTTGAAATGTGGTAAAGAAAGAATAAAAAATAAAAATTAAATTATCCCTCGTCTGTTTTCATTTGTGCAGCAATTGTAAATTGTATTGTTAATTAAGAAATAAAAAAAACAATTCCACAAAAGATGCCAAAAAAAGAAACTCAATGTTAAGCAACTGCTGTTTCCAACTGTCACTCATATTAAGCAACATTAAACGTCAAATATTATATTTATATGGATGTAGTACACATGTATGTGTGTATGTATACTTTTAAATAAAATAAAATCGAAAAAAACAAAAGAAAGAAACCAAATAAATGTATAAAAATGAGAAATAAAACATTGAAAAAGAAAAAAAACAGGACAATATATTATTTATGATATACCCGTCTGCTCATCTCTCTGTCTGTCTGTCTGTCTGTCTGTCTGTCTGTCTGTCTGTCTGTCTGTCTGTCTGTCTTCTTTATTAAATATAAGCATTTTGTAAATAAAATTTTATGTTATTTTTATTGTAATACAAACAGAAAATGTTGTTGTATCATATTTTTTGTTGTATTATTAAAAGGATAACATACATATGTAGACGAAATTGTATTTCGCTGTTGTGTTATGTAATATTTAAAAGTAGAATATCACTTGAAAAAATCCTTAAAGCGAATTTCAGTTCATTAGTTCAATCATTAATACATATTGATGTACTGGCATATTGTCAAGTAATTGAAAGCATGCACAAATGTTTGAAGAAAGTAATATTTATCGAAATTTTTCAAATGAAATGTCGATATCCTATGTAATTTACGATATTCTTATAAAATAAATATTTTAATATAATATCCGAACATATTTTGATAAAAAATTTGCAAAGTTTATTCCCTTTTTATAGAAATTCTATTTTTAGATAATAAAAAACGCATTATTTGCACATATTCACCAAAGTAGGCGTATATTAACAGTCGATCCCATAAATATTGAATACTCGCTTACTCCTCCAGTGTCATCCAATTGTATTTGATAAATTGTTTGATTGTGCAAACAAACATTTTAAAAATTCTTAATACATAGGAAATATATGTTTTGAACAATAAGGGACAGAACTGCAATGTCCGGAAATCGATCTTATTTAATCTTAAATTTTAATTAATTATTTTATTTCAAAGAAATATTTTTTTATATTTCGTTTTGTTCGAGATGTCTGACCTGGGGTTTGAAATGGTTTTGAACTACTGCCTCGCTTCTAATACAAAATGTCAAAAACGCTGCTTACTAGACTAAGACGACATTTACACCCTCGGTTATTTTTCTTTTTCATAGGATAGGTTAGTTTCAAAAGTAGCACACTTCTTTGGTCATTAAAACCCTTCAGCCAGGATTACGACCTAGCTCCTCACATTATGTTGTGTGTGTTAATTTTATGCATGAGTGACGGGACGTACAGTCTAAAGCCGGCTCCGAACAACAGATTTTTTGAGAAACTTTTTTCATGGCAATTTTATTTGCTCTCAGAGTTTTTGCCAGAAATCTGCTGAGAGGAAGTCGCCGAGGAAATATTTTTCAAGTTTTCCTTTCGATGTCTGACCTGGGGTTTAAAAGGTGGCCTTACGCCTAATAAGCCAACACACTACTTACTAGACTACGACGACTTCCGCTTCTGAGAAAGTCTGCCATAAAACCATTCAGAACATTCAAAGAAAAACATTCATCTGAAAACAGCTCCTTCAATAGCTGTAATTTGTAAAGTTCACGTGCTCAAATATATTCAATCATAAAGTGTTCAGAAATTATATTCGTAAAGAATCTGATAGATTTCATATAAGTTCTGAAAAGAGTTTTGTTTTCATTTTCTAGCCAGAACAGATTAAACATCATATACAATATACATTGATATGCAAAAAAGACAACGTACAGCTCCTACAATAAACAAAATATGGATAAGCCTGTGGCCAGTAGTTATGATCGTTGATATTTAAATAGTTGCTCTCCCAAAATATAAAAGAGTCCTATAAGTGGACGATAAGGTAGAACTGAGCATTAAGCTAAAGGGAAGATCATCCTACTGTCAACTTTTAAAGTTAAGTTTATGTTTGAACTTGCCATATTATATATTAATTTCAATATGGCAACTTCAAATATAAACAAAGTGAGCGAGTATGACTTAAAAAGAAGCCCATCGTTGCCACTGCATTTAAAAAAAAATTTGTTTAATTGAGCAGTTTTATTGACATTGCCCCGTACTGCCAAATTTTTGCAAAAGTTAACTTTATTTTATCTGTATGTTGTAATAACGAAAATAAGTTAAAGTTAACTTTACAGTTCCCTTTAGCTAAAAGTACCTTTAACTAAATCCAAGTTTAACGGCAAGTTGTAATAATGGCCCTAACACCACACTTACATCCTCGGTTATTTCTTCTTTTTCATAGGTTAGGTTAGTTTCAAAAATAGCACACTTCTGAGTAACATATATACATACATAATTGGTCATTATCCTTCAGTCAGAATTGTGACCTAGCGTATCACAACACTTATGTTGTGTTCGTTAATTTTATACATGAGTCACGGGCCCTACAGTTTAAAGATGGCTCCGAACGATATATTTATACAAGCGAAAAAATTCAAAAGACATCAAAAGATATGATAATGATTAGAGCAGCTCTGTTGTACATTAGGAATATTGTTACGAAAATGGAGACGGTGTAACATCGTTTAGCATTGGAATGGTGAACAGGTGCTGCAAAATCGGAAACCATGAGTATGAAAGAAAAGGGGATAGACAAGTAAGCGAGAACACACACACACAACCATGAAGTCGCGATAGAGTTCTCGAGAAGCGAAACCCCGAACGTTCGACTTCAAGCCCCTTCATCAGACTGATTACGTGGGTATATAAAAAGGCAAGGCAAAGCGGGCAACGAGTAGTAATAATTAAGTCAGTCTTGTGTGAAGACGCGTTGCGTGTGAAGAGAACAGTAGTGGTTTGAAGCTTTATAAGTAAAGAAGAATAGCGAACAAGCAATTATTGTTTCATATGTCAAGTTGTATACAGTGGCACACAAAAATAGTCCGAACAATAAAGAATTTAATTGAACTTAACCGTTTGACTGCTACGCGGCGCAAAAGCGCTGCGATCATTTGTTACGAAAATCGCATTTGCGCTGCGAATTTCAGTGTAAAAATTTTGCAAAAATAAAATTAAAAGACGAGATATAGGGTCTTCTCTTTATACATAGGTTATTACAATTTTGTAGATTTTTTTATCATAATAATTAATTGTAGTTTTCGAGCAGTTTTCGAACATTCTCACCAGAATCGCTTAGCAATCAAATGGTTAAATACCAATTTCTGTTTATTTTGTTTGCAATTAACGAACACATATTTTATACGTGTTTAAAGAGGTGAAAACATAACAATAATAATTCAACCTGCCAGCTATCAAATCAGAGATTATAAAGTTTTCAAAAGAAGAAGTTCGATTTCCATCCGCATTCACTTGATCATAACATTTTAAACTATCGTGGCCATATTCGACTAAAGAAGAGCGACATACGAACATAACATTGGCTACAAAGAACAAACTATGATGGCAGAATTTATTCCGGATATTGTCTGTAATTTAATATCTATTGAGTTTAGAAGAACTGTGAAATTGTTTTAAAATCGAATTTCCTTTGAAATTCAAACTAATAAAAAACACTCACTTTTTGTTAGACACTGTACTTTGACGTTTATCTTGAGATGTGTGCATAAATGACAAAGTCGTACGATGGGTTCCTTATATTTGTAATTCCAAGAAAACGTTTTCTCTTCCTTTTTCCCTCATTACTATCATCTATTGTTCTTTGTTAGAATGTATTTTAGTTGTCGTTTACTGCAATATGTGAAATGGAAGGAAGTATGTCTTTAACGTAAGCACATGTGCACACATACATTTTTTTGATAAGCCTTGGAAATCGCACATTCATCACAATCACACACGCACACTGACATAATAAATATCCGTCAAATATTTTACATTTCCAAAAAGGGTTCAAAGGCACAGTGTTCAAAGTGTTAAAGAGAAAATTAGTAAGAATTGCGCCCCCTGGTACTTAAAAGGAAACGTTGTATTAAATTGAGGGTCGGAGAAATAAATATTTTTTACAATAAATATGGTATTTTCGTAGTCGTATAATATTTTGTTTTTATTTATAAAAGTTTCCTTTAGGAATGCCTCCGGGTAGTATGTAGAATACAGATATCGCGTGGCCCATCTATCGGTTTAAATTTGAACCATCGGTTATTTCGAATCTGGCAATACTTATGTCATTCTATTCTGTCATAAAATTCAGTATATTATCTGGACTGAACGTAATGAATCGAATTACGCTTGAGTAACGTAGGGATTTATTGGAAATTTATTTCCAAATTTTTCGGAAACTGCCTGAATGTCATGCCATACAAAATTTGGTCGCAACGAAGGACGAACAGTGGACGGTATCGCAAGTTTATTGCTATAGTTCGTGAAACTGGTTTCATTCTTGATGCGACAAGATGTGAGCGTGCTCGAAGCTCTGACTGAGAGTGTGCGTGAGAGAATCCATCAATATCAACTCGTCATCGTTTCCAAAAATTGAACATTTCTCGTACCAGATTACGTCGAATGTTGCGAAAAGATTTTAGGTATTTCTTTGAAAATGAGGACGACGTAACCATTGCTGTCCGTGGAGACAACTATCGCACCATGATAACCGATTGTTTTGTACCCGCTCTTCATGATATTGATGTGAACGATGTTTGGTTTCAACAGGATGGTGCAACTTGCCACACATCTCATGCCACAATCGATTTATTGGGTCAAACGTTTGATGGCCGCTTAATTAGCTGAAATGGTGATGTCAATTGGCCGCGATGAAGCTGCGATTAAAACCGTTGGATTATTTTCAGTGGGATGCCGTTAAAGAAAAGTGTTATGCAGGCAAACCAGAGACAATTGAGCTTTTGAAGGCCAACATTCGCGATGTCATTGCCGCGATACGACGCCATACAGTCCAGAAAGGGCACACAAATTGGTCCTATCGAATGAGGTACTGTGACGCCATATGAGTGAAATAATATTCAATTTGTAAACGGAACAATTCCACTTCTCAATTTAAATTTAAAATTTTTAATGGCCCACCTTTTTCATCAGATGAATGAAGAGCCAATAACAAGACAAATCGTTAGAAGGAATTGCGAATGTACTAGTCGCCGTAGTCTAGTAGGTAGTGTATTGACTTATTAGACGTAAGGCCACGGTTCAAACCCCAGGTCAGGCAACAAAACGAAATATGAAAAAGATTTCTTCGGCGACTTCCTCGCAGCAGATGTCTGGCAAAAAACTGAGAGTAAATAAAATTGCCATGAAAAGTTTCTCAAAAATCTGTCGTTCGAAGTCGACTTTTAACTGTAGGTCTCGCCACTCACACACAACATGAGTGGTGTGAGAAGCTAGGCCGTAATTGTGACTGTAGCGTTGTAATGGCCAATTATGTATGTATGTATGTATATATGTAGGGAATCCATTACAGCAGCCATCTAACGGTTTGCAAGATATGCTTTGCAGTAAATTCTCCTGCGATCATGACGTCTTGGCAGGATGAATATTATGGTATATGGTGTAGAAGTATACTCAATGCTCTAGCTTTAGCATGGCTAAACATTTTATTTCGAAAATTTCTTTAAGAGCACTGGCATATGTATATGTGTAATGAGTATGAGTGTGTTCAAGTTTAAGTGGCATTTTACTAACTTATCGTATAAATAAACTGTGTTTGTTTTTTATTTGTTTTAAATCTGAAAACTCCTTTTGGGCTTTGGAAAAACGGCACAATTTCTTTTGAACAACGAACATGATATAATCAAAAGGGTAGGGAGAAAAAAAATGTTGGAGTTTTGAGAATAGGGGAGAAAAAAATTTTGGTGACAGTTTATGTATTTTTCTAAATATTGAACAACAAATGAGGAGGGAATAAAACAATTCCAAAACAAGAACTTTTCTTACAACAATAAATAAACTTGTGAAAAAGAAAAGTTTTGATTTAAGATGAGTGGCAAATGACTGAAAAGAAACAAACACACACATAGGATTTCTTAAATAAATACTTCTGCACATGTAAATGTGCTTGTCTTACATACACACTTTAAAATGCAGGAAAACATGTATAGGGACCAGGCAATATGTATGGTAAGTGTAAATGTAAGCATTTGTACGTATGCATATATGTATGACAAGGAAAATGAAAGCAGGGAAGGCAATACAGTGATATGCAATTTGTCAGTTTGTCCCAAGAGGGGTATTGCGAACATCATCGGTCTTCTTTATACTCCATAGCTTTGTCAGCATGGCATGTATATATAAGTAGCCAAAGACTAAAAGAAGTGTTTTGCTTTGCTTGGCTGTCTTTTACACCATAGTTCTGCATCTTGTGCTATGCTGTGCTGTGCTATGCTAACATTTTAATACCAATGAGACTTGCTGTACAAATAAGATTTTTTTCTAAAGATTTTATAAGCAAATAACTGCACAACAAGCTTACCGAAACACATTAGCATGAGTGTGCGTAGACATGTGCTATAAAGATGCTGTGAGCTGCTGACTTACTCTTTATATTTATTTATTTATTTCATGTTCTATACTTCATAATCCTTCAATAATAATAAAACAAACTAGAAAAATTCGTTTACAATTGAAATAAGAAATAAAAAATTGCTCTTTTTAAATATTAGAGTTTAAATAAAGGGAAAACATGATTTTTATCTACATTTTATATACACTGAGTATAACACTGAATAAAACACATTACCAAATTATGGTAACGTTAAAATATAAGACTTATTTATTGCAAAATACAGTATAACATAAGCAAAAGTAATAGATTTCTGGTATAACATATAGGAAGTGCGACCTCTACAAATATAGACCAATGATGCAGTTGGTCCAGAATGATTTTTTTGAAATGCATTGTATGCTCTTGGCTCTCATCGCAAATTCAATAATTTTGTTTGTTTTTGTATTCAAAACTATTATCTCTACCATCTTAAGAGTTGACTGAGGTTTATAGGCTGTATGGATCCCCTTACAGTATGAAGTGATGACATTGTTGTATGAAGGTCGGTTGCCCAACTAGGGTGTTAAGTCGTATCGTATCGCATAATTAAATATGCTGAAATCCTTTGAAATTTCATGTCCAAATATACTTCGAAGTTTATTATTACTCGCGGTAGCCTAGTAGGTAGTGTGTTGGCTTATTAGGCATGAGGCCACGGTTCAAGGCCCACGTCAGACATCCTCAACATAATGTGAAAAATATTTCTTCGAAGACTTTCCCTCAGCAGATTTCTGACAAAAGCTCTGAGAGTAAAAATAAAATTGACATGAAAAGTTTCTCAAAAGATCTATCGTTAAACTGTAGCTCTTGCCGCTCATATATAATATTAAAACACACAGCATATGTACTGTGAGAAGACAGGCCGTAGTCCTAACTGAGGGGTTTTAATGACTCCTATGTATTTATGTATGTACTTTGATTGAGAAATGGTTTGGGAGGCACACATTTCCGATCTACAACAGGGTCTCGCCAAATTTTGGTAGTTTTAAATAGTGTTTCGGCAAAATTGTCACCACCCTAGAAAATTATTAGAACTGAAGACATTGCAAATCTAGTATTATATTATTTTTTTGTTTAGCTCTTCTAAAAATAAAATTTGCTTGTTGGGGAATAAGAACTAGGCAGTCGAGCCAATAGAATTTCTTATTATATAAACAGACCCTGTATGCATCTTTACAAAGTATTGTAGCAAAAATCCAATACTTTGTGATCATTGGTTTGGAAATCTGATCATTGCTTTGCATATTATTGCACATTAAATGGACAAAATGAGTTGGTGTAAGTTATGTCTCTAACTGTAATATACTTCTGACCGTAGGGAATATGGGCCGAAGTGCGCCGAAAAATCTACGTTTTTGACGACTGTATGATGTCTTGTGTGTAGTGTGGATCCGCCATTTGTTTACTTTTTTTACTTTTGTACACAAATTCTGCGCAAACCTTAGGGAAAACCATTATCCTTGAAGTGATCATTTTAAAGTAAAACCTCTAGTCATATGAGATGCATATGGCTTCCATAATGTCTCGCATTACTAATCCACAATCTGTCAGCACAATATTGTGAATTTTTGCAATTAGTTCAAGCATAGAAAAGTCTTGGTTTGAGAAACGTACAAATTCAGCATACGGAACTCACTTTATGTCCATTTATTCCACAATTGATACGATATTAACGGTTATCAGGCAGAAACTAAATGACGTAGCTTATTTAAGCTTTGACAGGGCTCAAAAGTGTTCCGATGGCCTAGTTGATGTATGATTGTCTGATTGTATGTCTAACATTATAAGTGATTACTCACAATAGAAAAATGAAAGTGAGAATTATTATTAAAAAACAATTCTCAAAAAAAGTGATGAAGGTAACGAAGAAGATCGTGACATTATTTCTTAATAGAATCCACAAAATAAAAAATCATTACCTTTGCGTAAATGGAGTTCTCGATTTCTTAATCATTTTAACAGATTCGATGAGATTCTCAAACGCTTATTGCATAAAGCATACCATCAGTAAAGAGAACATTTATTTTTTTCTTTTGAGAAGCCTAACTACAATGACGGAAATAAAACATTTTAAGATTTGATCCCATTTTATGAAAACTATTGTATAACACACCTTAAAAAAAACAAAATGCAGCATAACAAACGAAACAAATATCAGCAAACAACCAATATTTCCTCAGTAATGGAAATTGCTCAGTATTTACATCCCTTTTTTTTCTTAGCACCAATTCTCTTTTTCTACAGTATACTTCGACGCATTACTGTTCGATTCTATTTCGTTTGTATTCTTGAAAATTTTAAAACCGTTACCACCTGCAGCCATATTTCGGCTTGAATTATTTGTTTTTCTGTGGATATGCCTTGTTTATGATTTGTTTATTCGCCTTCCAACACCATTCGTTTAATCTTTTCCTGTACTCTCTTGCGGAATTGTTATTAGATTTTGAAGAATTTTAGACTTTAATTTCGTAGAATTTTTCGAAAATGTTCTTAGCACATGAACATATAAAGTTTTAGTGAATTTCTTTCAAAGTTTTTGCTTTTAATTGAATTGAATTAGCCATTAAAGTAAGGGCAATGGAGTTATCTAAAACACGTTTTTGGCCATTTTTGAAAAATTGTAGAACTAAACACTGACGTGTTACAACCAACGCTATTGTTAAAAATTGACAACTGATTTTTGCTCTTTAAAATGAGCCCAAAGCCAAATTGTTTGCATGCACCCTTAAAGTAGGAGGTGGGTTTATGTCAACACATTTCGGAGGTCCTTAAAAATTAATCAGATTTACTTGAAAATTGTTACTCAGGGGTTTTTGGGGTCGCTGATTACAGATATTATCAGATTTAAAAAATTGAAAATGGCGGATGCAATGGCGGTCGATGTTTATAAAAATTAATCAGATTTACTTGACCGTCACATTGGATCCGTCATTACAAGCCTTCAGTTAGAATTACGACCTAGCTTCTCAAACCACTTATGCTGTGTGTGTTTATTTTATTAATAGATGGAGGTAGAAAGTTTTTCATGGCAATGTTACTGTTACTCTCAGTGGTTTTAACAGAAATCTGCTGAGAGGAAGTCGTATAAGAATATTTTTTCATATTTCGTTTTGTTAGACATGTTTGACCCGGAGTTTAAACCGTAGCCTCACGTCTAATAAGCCAACACAAAGCCTACTAGACTACTCTTCATAACACTACGAATTTTAGAAAGCAATACACTATGAATTCGTTATCCGTACTCCACCAATTCTGATTCCATGTTCATTTTTATTCGTTTAAAAGATTCCATTATGTATGTTCACAAAGGCTTCTCTGGTTGGATCGCAGACCATATTTGATCGATGGCAGTGACTACGTTGGCTTTGAGAATCACAGTAGTTTGTGGTTTATTCGAGTGCAACTGCCGCTAAATCGAACGATCTAAGTGGCCAGTTCACATCACCTACAAGTGGGATGACCATGCCCTCAAATCGCTCATGCAGAATATCCAATGTGGTATAAGCCATCTCGTTGAAACTACGCCATATTTAGCCATTGTTTTTATCAGTAAAGGCACCAACGTTTTCCATCCGGTTTACTTTGATTTCCAATTATGTAACTGTAACTTTTGAAGTCAAAGTTCTGAAGAGACTATTTTCAGAAATCTTTTGACAAGGTAATGGTTTGAGAAGCTGTAAAAGCTAAAGTTATAAATTAGAGTACACAAGCAGCAGACCTATCGGTTACTCAAAAATCGTTCCTTAGGAGTCGACTTTAAACAGTAGGTCCTACTACTAGTGTATAACATTAATACACACAACAAGAGAGGTATGAGAAGCTGAAGGGTTGTACGTTACGTATGTATGTATTTTAACTACAGGCAGAATGGAGGCCAGATAGCGGTTCAGATTAAAACTCTTAAAATTCTTCTCTGCAGTAGAAATGGAGTAACTTTACGAAAGAAGGGTGGCCAGCAAAACCGAGGAGAATTGAATGATACAGTTGGCGAAAGGGAAAAGTTAATTACTTGATAACACATATGCTATCTGGACTTGGCTGTTTCCGGAAGTAGAATAGGAAAAGCTGAAAATCTTAATTGTTTATATGGCGATGGAGATTGTGACAAGTGTTTCTATGAGAGAGCTAAGAATTACCTTTAGAATGGCAACACGTCACAGAACAAAATAACAAATATTAGACCAGACGCTGGTCACAACAACTGGACTAAATAATGTTTTAAATTTTATCTAAAAATCTTTATTCCATTCTTATTTATTCTCATTATATTTAAGTTATTGTCGCCATTTGAAATTCAAGACACCATCATGCAATGCACATACAGTTCCCCTAGAGTTTGTTATCTATTTCTCTGCTGTTAGTAGTCGTGTATACGGTTTGCTTATTTTTACGCTTAAAATGGGTTTTCAAAATAACAATGAAAGACGGCGCTACACATTCATAAATTAAATGAAGACTGGCCCTTTAAACAGGACATAATAAAACTGAAAATGAAACAGTTTCTGTTATGTCATGTTCTACTTTAACAAGTAATTCTTTCCCCTTTTCTGTAAAATTTTTGTGTTTTGCTTTCTGTCTGTAATAAAATATAAAAAAAATTAAATCTAAAAACATAAAGATAAACGTAACCATAGCAGTTAACACGAGGCATTATTGTTAGGCAATAAGGGGAGTTGAAATACAACTATTCAAAAATAAATCTAAATTACAGGAATAGTGTTTAAAAGCATTTTATTTTGCTTTTTCTGAAAAACTATTTTTCTTTTTTAAACTAACACACTATGTTGAATGGAGTTTAGGACCCTTGCAGATGTATTACAAAATGAAGACACATTAAATACAATTTAAAGATGCTTTTAATAGGCAAATGGTATATATTTATAAAATTTACATAAAAACTTATAAAAACACAATAGCAGCAAAAAATTAAGAGTACATCTGTTTGTTTGCAGAGGTTGAAAAGAAAGAAGTCGATGTTCGCGTTTCAAGATAATTTGATTTCTTGTAGAGCTTTGATTACACCTTGAACTAATGCTTTTATTTACGGTAACACCCTCAAATGCCTATGTAGGTACGTCACCCATGCCCGTTCTTTAGAACTGGTACAGACTATAGTTCTTCCAAAATTAATTTAAAGACGAAAACACCCCTTTTGAATTAGTTCAGGAAACCAAATTTCAATAATTTTTCTTTAACATTGTGCCAAATTTTTTTTTATAATGTTGTACAAGGTAGTAAAAGGCGAAAGATTTATTCGACAACTGAAGAGAAGCCGTAGTCTAGTAGGTAGTGTGTTGGCTTATTAGACGCAAAAGCCTGGGTTAGAGCCCCAGGCCAGGCATCAAAGGCAAAATACAAAAAGTATTTTTTCGGCGACTTCCTCTCAGTAGATTTCTGGCAAAAACTCTGAGAGTCGTCGTTCGGAGTCGACTTTAAACTGTAGGTCCCACCACTCATGTATAAAATTAACACACACAACATAAGTGGTGTGAGAAAATAGGACGTTGTACAATGGGTCAATTCGACCTCCGGGTACTGTACTTGTCTTAATTGACAAGTACACGTCCTCTAACCTAACCTAACCTGTACAAGGTATTTCAACCTCTAAACACATAGGGAATAGGGTTGGCAATTCAGATGTATCGGGTGGGCCATCTATCGGTTTAAATTTGAGCCATCGGTTGTTTCGAATCTGGCAATACTTATGTCTATTCTATTCTGTCACATGATTCAGTATATTGTCTCCAATGAACGTAATGAATCAAATTACGCTTGAGCAATGTTGGGACTTATTGGAAATTTATTTCCAAAACAAAGACAATTGGTCGGAAATTGCACGAAAATCTCGTACAAAATTTGGTAGTAGAGAAGGACCAACAGTGCCTGGAATACACAAGTTAATTGCTAAAGTTCGTGAATCTGTTTTCATTGTTGATGCGCTAAGATGTGAGTGTTGTTGTACGGTGTACACCCGAAATGTCGAAGCTCTGAAAGAGAGTGTGCGCGAGAATCCATCAACATCAACTCGTCATCGTTCTTAAGCATTGAACATTTCAAGCACCAGTTTACGTAAAATTTACGAAAAAATCTCGGTTTGACGCTTTATAAAGTCCAATTCTTCCAGGAGTTGAAGCGGCATGACCATCCGCTTTGTTTTCGCTTCGCTAGAAGGGCCACTGAGAAACTGCACGATAATGTCTATTTTGGCAAAAAAAAAAAAAAAAAAAACAATCATCTGTTCGACAAAAATTTGCTTCCATTTTAATCTTCGTGGTTACGTTAATAAGTAAAACTGCCGTATTTGCGGCTCAGAAAACTCATACGGGCTCTTACAGAAGCCAATGCACCCATTAGAAGTGACTGTTGATGCGGCTTGTGCACCGGCTCCTTATGGTATTGATGTTTGGTTTCAGCAGGATGGTGCAACTTGCCACACATCTCATGCCACAATTGATTTATTGCGTCGAACTTTTGATCGCCGTTTAATTAGCCGAAATGGCGATGTTAATTGGCCGACAAGAAGCTGCGATTACACACCGTTGGAATATATTCTGTGGAAAAGTGTTCTGTCGCCAAACCATATACAGTTGAGCATTTTAAGGCCAACATTCGTGATGCCATTGCCGAAATACGACCCCACACACTCGAAAAAGCGCACGAAAATTGGTTCGATCGAATAAGGTACTGTGAGGTCAGCCGCGGCAGTCATTTGAATGAAATAATGTTCCATTTCTGAAGTCGCCGTAGTCTAGTGGGTAGTGTGTTGGCTTATTAGACGTAAAGCCAGGGTTCGAGCTCTAGGCCAGACACCAAAACAAAATACAAAAAGTATTTCTTCGGCGACTTCCTCTCAGCAGATTTCTGGCAAAAACTCTGAGAGTAAATAAAAATTGCCATGAAAAGTTTCACAAAAATCTGTCGTTCGGAGTCGACTTTAAGCTGTAGGTCCCACCACTCATGTATAAAATTAACACACATAACATAAGTGGTGTGAGAAACTAGGTCGTAATCCTGACTGAAGGGTTGTAATGACCAATTATGTATGTATGTATGTAATGTTCCATTTCTAATCGGAACAATTATACTTTACAACAAAAAATTTATTTTGGCAAATTTTCAACTTCAATTTAATTTTGTTCGAAAAACGTCGCCACAGTCTAATAGGTAGTGGCTCAGACATCTCGAATAAAACAAAATATGAAAAATATTTCGAATCCTTTGTTCGGCGTTGACAGTTCGGTGTGGTTTCAGCAACGCTGGTTAAACCAAAAAAATAAAAGATAAACAGCAAGACAAACAAAGGAAATGAAAAAATTGAGGAATAGAATTAGAATAATAAACTTCTAGTTAAGTTAATTTTTCGAGGCCTTTGAAGACAACTCTTTCAAGTATCTTAATTCAGCATGACAAGACAGAGACATAGAATTTGATTGGCTTCTTAGGCTCCCTCAGATTTCTGCAAACATTTTTTGCAAAGACAAAGACGATTAAAAATTCGACTCACATTATATAAGCTGTGGGGACAGCCAAAACGTTTAGATATACATACAGAACTGGAAGCTTTGTTCGATGGCTAGTATATTAGTCTGTAATTATAGTCTCGCCTAATAAGCCAACACACTACCTACTGGACTACTAAACATAAGTAAAGCACCTACCCTTCACACACATTCACATACCCTTCACAAATTCAACATTTAATTCTTAAATTTCTGTCCTCGTTATAATATTTTCGTATTTCGTATTCATCTTAAAACATTCACAAAGGCACCCTTTTTTATTGTCTAGTTTTTGTTGCTTCCTCTTTAGCAATTGTTATGATTCTTTATAGTAAGGCCGTTGGCTAGAATTAGTTCCTTCAACATGATTTGTTTGCTTGTTCACAATTCTATAAAGTATAAAGACTACTGGTTATTTACATGAAACATTATTTTTATTTCAAAATCTCCATTAAAACGTTTGATTTTAACTGCCTTAAGTAACACACAGATAAAGAATCATAATGAATAGGCCATGTCCTTTAATTACATTTTAGTTCACTTGATTTATTGGCAAGGGTAGTGAATAGATACAAGCCACAAGGTGCTGTTCCCTCCCCCATGTTGGAATTTTGCAGTTGATGATCTGGAGCCAGAACAGCAGCGACAAGGTTATAAAGTCTTTGATTATGTGGATGATCTGCCCAATTGTGGTATTAGGTTTTTATCCGCACACTCTGGCTTTGAGATGTAACCAGGCACTAACGTTTACAACTGAATGGAGTTCATCGTGTGGTTTAAGAGTAAATTCTCGCAAAACGGAATTGATGCTTTTTAGCCAGTGGATATAAACTTACTATTTTTAACTTAACAATCTTTAACGAAGTTCAACTTAAATATCTGGGGCACATTCTTGATGCCAATGCATCTCCTGCGATGACCATCTTCTTCGATGGGATTGGCGGAACTCGGTCAGCAATGTATGCTGAAGTGTGTTCCGAAGTTCTCATGAAGATATACCATTATTGATAGGGCCGAGAAAGCAACAATAGCACTCTTCACCTGCAAAATAATCCTAGGCAATATTTGGGGTCTCAGACAAACCATCACATACCGGCTCCATTGGGTCCTGATGGAGTCAATCTTGTTCTTTGGTGTACATGTCTTGTCGACCAATACGACTGCCAACTGATAGACAGAGTATGCAGGCAGTCAGCTGTTCTGATCACCAGTGCACTTTGTTCCATTCCAAATAAGACAATATTTATTATACTCAATTGGCTCTCCTGTAATATTCTGTTAACGCAGTAGTTTGAGTTGGTGGCGTTAAGACTCTATGGACTACAGATATGCTGCTATTCTGGGAAGACATAGCCATAGCCATAAGGTCGATTATATGATTCCTAACAACTTTCTGAATAAAACATTCGATTTTAAAATTCCAACAATCGGCTTCTGGTCTGAAGATCCACTGGTTCTCAATGGAACCGTTGAGGTTTACACTGTAGTCTCCAAGTTGAGTAATTGAGTAATACGGTGGGTTATGGTACTAAGTTCGGATGTTAAACTTTATTGTATGCGGCCTTATTACTGAAGTCTTTTCAAACAGAGCTTATGGCAATTTTGAAAGTAGGGCAATGCTTGTTGGAGTTGAGGCAGGATTTTCGCTGAAAATCTCTTGATTTACTCAGGCTGCGATTAAGACCCCAACGAATGTAGTTTCAACATCCGCCATTCAAAGGTAACTCGTATTTGGTCGTCGGAAACATAGAGATATCGTTAGAATTTGCATTGCTGACGACCCGGCCCGGTAAGAGGGTATGTGCAATATTGTTAGACTGTGCTGGACATTCATAGATAAGATAAGGTCTGAGTTTATACTGTTCTTAAATCCCACGGCCATCTATCATTCGTGCAGGCGACTGTCGTCTCGGTAGGCATGCCAGAAGGCTCGGCATTTCGGCAAATGACATCTACAGGAACTGTGGGTCTGAGGATAATGAAGAGACTGTCTTTCACTTCTTAAGTCAGTGACCAGTTCTTGTCATAAAGAAACCGGGGTTTTTGATCTCTCACTTTCTGACATACTAGTGAGTAGTAGTAGTAGTCTATGATTACCACAATACAACAATCAAAGAATTGCTTTTAGGTTAAGTAAGGTTGCAAGGTCAAAAAAACGTTAACAGCGAACATGGTAGAATTTTTCCAAACAGCAATTTGACTTACATGGTTGGCGTTTAATCAAAAACATAGGGAGAGAGAGAGAGAGGGGAAAAAAATGAAAAATAAAAAAATTGCATCATCGCCAATATTTTTTTTCTCATATGTTATTGATAATTTTCTTCCAATTACACACCGCCCATACATTTATATTACGTAACCGTTCTTTCAAATGGTCACCTAAATACTCTCTTGAGGTCATATCGGGACTTTATGCAAGAGTGTTAAGCCTGTGGGCACTATTTTTTTGTCAAAATATATTGGAGTACTAAGACTTTTTCTGTCTGCTGTATAAGTAAGGTAAGTGTGATTGAAATCAAAGCCGGGGAAGTTGCAGTAGTAATAAGAGCAAGGAAAACGTTAAAACATTATTTTAATAACTGGTGGGTACACATAAATAATACCCGGACAAACGTTAACAGAATTGTTATTTCTTATAATGCAAGATGTAGATAAGTAAAGCCATCTAAAGAACTGTTCTGAAAAAAAATGACTGGCAAAGTGAAAGCCTATGTATTTTTCATTTTTATTTGCAACTTATATTTGCTTTTGCTGTTATCCCCTATTTGCTTTCTTTAGTTAAGATATGAGTTAATCTCTCTTTATTGTTGTTGTTTTTCAATAATTGTCGTTGTTGTTATTGTCGAAAAATAACCGTTAAAAATTCCATTAATTGACTGACATTACATTCGTTTTTAAGAACTGTAAACATACATATGGTGTTTATCATCATCATTATTATCATTGTCATTATTTTTCTTTTTCTTCTTTTCTTCTTTCTCCTGTGTTAAAAAAAAGAGAAAATAAATCATTAAGAAGAGAAAGAAAAAATCGGATGTAAATTAGACCAGAAATCAAATACACCTTTAGACGTGTACATACATACGTTCCTTGTTCAGGAGCCCCCCTTGGTATGGTGGGAAACAATGAGAAAGGATGAGACAACAAGGCGGAAAAGATGTAGGCGACACAATCCACAGAATTAGTTTTGACTCCACAATACTTATTTCGGATGTTAGAATTCCTGATAATATCAATTTACATCGTATATATTAACACACTACATATTGTTACGAACATGAAAATGGTGTACATCGTTTAACATTAAAAAAAAGATACACAAACAAATACAACAAACTTGTTACAGGTAAACCCACAATATCAATAAGAAAGAAAAGGGGATAGACAATTAAGGGAGAACGCAACAACAAGCAATGAGCAATGTGAACCAAACACACAAACAACTATAAAGTTTCTTTATCTTGTCCTTTTTTCCTGCTCCATTATATGGTTTCATTTGCTAATTTATTATTCTTCAACAGTTTTAATATTCTTTTGGTAGTTTGTGAATATGTGAACACCTTTGCAATATTATTCAGTCTGCGGGGACTACAAAACAAAAGGTCTGTTGGTTTTAAGAGGTCGTACATACCATTACTTTGTTAGACATGTATGACCTAGGGTTTGAACCATGACTTTACAAAGCTTACTAGACAACTGCAACTTCAATTATATGTTCTATTAACAATGAATTTATCAATTTGGTAACAAGTTATTGAAAAAAAAGTAATGAACACTTGACAATGCCTTGATTTTATGCAGAAATTGTGAATAATTTTTCTCAGATCTTAATGCTCATGGGCAGAGAACCATATTCCACATCAGCGGAAGATCATACAAAATAATACATACAGCAAAAATTTTTATAGTACTTCTTAAAAAAAAGGAAACAAAGAATATTTTTTTCATTTTTGTTTAGAGTTTATTATCTTCTTATAATGATAGACTTGTGCTGTGTGTGTGTGACTATTATGCATAAATAATATACGACATATACGACAAATTGGTTTTAAGGGCATTAACAGTTTTATGTGATGAAATTTTCTAAAATTTCATTATTGTATGCCGTTTCCATTGTGCTTTGCTTTGCTTTTCAGGCCATAAAATTATTTAATATATGCGAGTCAGTGAGTTTGTGTAATTTTCTGGTTTTTTTTCGGTTTTTTTTAGATGTAAAAACATCTGGATTTTTGCATAAAACGAGTAAATTTCTCGAACATAAAATCTGTGTTAAAATGCAAAAACAAAAAAAAAGAAGGAAAAACAATTAAAATACAAAGTTTCCAAATTATCTTACATTAGCAAAAGCAAGAGCAGAAGCATGTGCGATTTCATTAATAAATTATCATTTCATTTATTTAAATTTTAATTTTCGTGGAGAAGATAAATATGTTTCGTTGTGTTCCTTTATGCATTAGTAATACTATGTGATAAAATAAAAAAAATTAAATACACCCAGCTAATGACATACTGTAAGTTCTGAGTTTTGTTGAGTAGAACACAAAAAAATTTTTTTTTATATTTCTTGAAACCTCCAAACTTGGACGAAAACTATTTTTTTGGACTTTACGCACTAATTTATTGATTACACAAACATTTCTCAACCGATGTCCAAAATTTAAACCTTATTGGAAAGGAGAGGGATGGGCCTTTAAAACGCTATACATATTTATATTATCTGACTTAATAATGGAAGTCGCCGTGGTCTAGTAGGTAGTGTGTTGGCTTATTAGACGAAAAGCCAGGGTCGAGCCCCAGGCCAGACATCAAAATAAAATACAAAAAGTATTTCTTCGGCGACTTCCTCTCAGCAGATTTCTGGCAAAAACTCTGAGAGTAAATAAAATTGCCATGAAAAGTTTCTCAAAAAATCTGTCGTTCGGAGTCGACTTTAAACTGTAGGTACCGCCACTCATATCTAAAATTAACACACACAACATAAGTGGTGTGAGAAACTAGGTCGTAATCCTGACTGAAGGATTGTAATGACCAATTACGTATTATGATATGCGGTTTGATGAGTAAACTTGACAAATGCGATTTTTTTCATATATTTTCAAGTTTGTCCATGCATAGTAGCAAACTTTAATTAAAAAATATTAAATAAATGATAACATTCTGAAAGTGCATTCTGTTGTGAAGAGATTGACACTTCGTTTGATAAAATCGGGCAAAAATTACCGTAATTATTATTTAAATAGTATAACAGTCGTGTTATATTTTTTATATATGTCATCTTATCAAATGAACTTTTGGTTCAAAAATTTTCAGAATTTATGATGGATCTTGATTGTTTGTTGGAATGCTCGTTCGAGTGACCATGACAAATGGACAATGTTTGCGCAAAGCGAAATAATAATATTTGCAAAAAACACAAATATTAGTCGACTTCAGGTAGTCGTACAGATCCATCAAAACTTTTGAAAATTTTTGAACTGAAAGGCACGACTGTTATACTATTTAAATAATAACTATGGCAATTTTTGTTGCATTTGATCAAACGAGGTGTCAACCTCTTTACAAGATAATATACTTTCAGAATGTCATCATTTATTTTATATTTTTTAATTAAATTTGGCAATTAAGAATAGCTAAATTTGAAAAAATGAGAAATAAATCATATTTTCCAAGTTTAGCATGTAAGTTTGAACCATATACCATTTTAGGTTAAAAAATATTCGGGTAATCAATAATTTTGTGTGAGAAGATCAAAAATACAGTTTTTGTCAAATAAAACAAGTTTGGAGGTTTCGAGAAATAAAAAAATATTTTTGATTTCTACTCAACAAAACTCACAACCTACACTATGTCATTAGCTGGGTGTATTTTGACTGTCGCACCGTGTAATTAAATTTTTGTCTTATATTAAATAGAATTTTTAATTTTAACTTGCAAATGGAATACAATAAAACAATGCCTTTTTTAATTTCATAATGATCAGACAATGATAATGTCTTATTAACAGGAGTTTTGTGGTATTAAATCTTAAAATTAAGGTTAAGACATTAAAATTAACATTCTAACCCTTATCCTGTATTAATGGGTCAAAATTGCCCAAACAGTGTTTATTGCTCATTTATTCTTTATATACACAGCGGATTTTTTTGAAACTTTCGTACAATTATTTTTTTAGTGAATACTATTAAAGTTTAAAATATAATTCTTGTAGATCGTTTCACAAAGCTTATATATTAAAACTTACGCAGTTGGTACTTTTGGGTGAAAATTTTCCAATGCAACAAAATCAATTTACGCATGTGATATGAGTTTAGTAACAATTTTGTGTGCCTTGACAACATCATAACTAACAACAAAACAAAAAAATTAGTAAAAGCGATAAAAAAGTTTGGAAGATTTTCTAAACAGGCCATAATAAATTTCACTCCTGGCCCAACGCGTTATGCTATTTCAAGAGCTGATGGTATAAATTTTTTTTCTGTTATTTATGCCCAGTGATAATATATTTATAAGAGTAAAAGTTATTCAATCGGTTCATTTAGGTCAATCTGCATTTTGAAATATTTGGATTGCTGTAGATGACACAACAATTGAAGCATATTTCGGGCTACTTTTGTTGGCGGGTGTATTTAGATCTAATGGTGGACCGCAAAGGCAGGCCGTTATTAAAATTTACCATGAGTTGGGAAACGAATCTATGAAATATATTTAATCCTGGCGAATATGTGACAGTGCATTAGCAGCTCGTAACATATCGTAGACGATGCCCATTCAAACAATACATACCATCAAAACCAGGAAAATATAGTTTTGGGCGTTTTGTGATGTAGAAACAAGTTATGCATGATCCTTACAGGTGTATACTGGAAAAGACAGAAACTGTAAGCCAGAAAAAAATCAAGAACGACGCGTTGTCTTGGACATAATAAAAGATTTGAAAGGACATAACGTAACTTGTGATAATTGTTTTACTTCACATAAACTGGGTATTGACTTGTTATAACGAAATATTACAATGGTTGGTACTGTCCGAAAAAATAAAACTTTTTGGCAATAAACATTTTGTAACTAAAAAGCAAACCTGAAAACTATGCTCACTTCGTCTTCGACAATGAGAACAAAAAAACTTTAGTGGGATATGCACCTAAAAAACATCGATCAGTGTTTTCGCCTAGCATGTTACATCACGACGGAGTCGTAAGAGCAAGCTTCAAAAAACCAGAAATAATTCATTTCTATAATGAAACGAAATCAGTGGTCGATATATTAGATCAACTTATAAAAACTTACATATGTAATGGATGGCTTCAAGCTCTGTTTTACAATATGTTGCATATATACGCCTATAATGCATAAGTAGTTTTTCTAAAAATTAATCCACACTGGAATGAATATAAGAAATATAAGCGCCGCATATTCTTGGAAGACTTAGGCATGGAGCTTATAAGCGGAGAAATATCTCGTAAGCCGAACATGCCACAAAGTAGTCCTGCTAAAGCAGTCGTAAAAATCCTTTAAAAGATTCTGTTGAAGTTCCGCAAGCAAAATATTTAAATAGGGGATGTTGTTACTTTTGTCCAAATCGGTCTAACAACACCAAATATGCAAATAAATGTTCCGAATGTCAAAAATTTCTTTGCAAAAAGCATTCTAAGACCAATATTGCATGTAATGAATGTAAAAAAATAAAAAACTGAATAAATATTACAATTTTTTGTATTGGGCAAATTTGACCCACTTATGTCGTATGCCTTTTATTTTTGAAGTACAGGATAAGGGTTAATAAATAAAATTTTCACAAAAATCTTCTCGTGTAATAGTTTGCTAGTACTTAATCATGAATTGTTTTCGTTCTTTTCAATAACAAACAGATTATGGAAAATTAATAATTTTTATAAATAAGAACTGGAATTTACATACATACATACATACATACATACATACATACATACATACATACATACATACATACATACATACATACATAATTGGTCATTACAACTTTTTAGTCAGGATTACGACATAGCTTCTCACTCCACTAATGTTGTGTGTGTTAATTTATTCCATAAATGGTGGGACCTACAATTTGAAGACGGTTCTGAACGACAGATTTTTTAGAAATTTTTTTATCGTATTATCTTTGCACTCTGAGTTTTTACTAGAAATCTGGTGAGAGAAAGTCGCCGAAAAAATATTTTTTTATATTTCGTTTTGTTGGAGATCTCTGACCTGTGGTTTGAACCGAGGCCTCATGTCTAATAAGCCAACACACTACCTACTAGAATACAACAGCTACACATTCACATTATACGCTTGTAAAATATTGCTTAAACACATTCATTATTAAACATAACGCATCAGTTAAAGTTTTAAATGCAAAAAGTGCATTAAAGAAAAAAATATCGTGCGACTTTAGAAAGATCGTTGTTAAATTAAGAAATGAATCGGTCGATAGAGTAAACTATTATACGAAATTAAAATAATAAGGATGCAGTCAATATCAAACCTCATAGTGGAGGCCAAAGAAAGTTTGATGCTGGACACATCAGATTTATTCTTCAGAATATATACCTCAAAGTTAGCTGAAAATTATCAAATACACCAGAAAAGAAAGTAAAGCAACTAGCTTTTTCAACCACTGCCTTGGCATAACGACAAAAATAGAAACACTTTGACGTGGATGTTTGTTAATTAACGAAATGAACAAGAAATTCTGAAAATTTTGGCATACAATGTGCCAGAATATGAAGAAACTTACCGCAAAAAACACACAAAGAAATGCAGAAAATTCGGTGGAAAACGAAGAGAAAAAAATGTATAAGGAAATTTACATTGAATAGTTAATTGATTAGAGTCGTATGACGCTGATTACATGCACTATTCTCTTCACAGTGTTAAATTTTAATAATTTTCCATAAAGGGGCTCATGTTCGTGACACTCTGTTGTGTCATCAGCAATTTGGATAATGTTTGAGTATATCTAACTACCACTTGCATGAGTGTTTTCGATGTCATGTAAATGCAAATGAAGTTTACGTAGAACATTACAAAAACAAAAAGGGAAATAATTCTGTTGCCTTTTCAACAGTGATACGAAATGAGATATAAAACCTTATTTGGTGAGATTGGAGTCGTTTTTCGATATATGTACGCTTATTCGCCACATATGACTATGTACGTATGGTATATGTGACATATGTAAAGCCCAGTAAAATTCAGATCCAAGATTAAATCTTGTTACATACATGACATGTACTGAAAACATTTTTACAATAATTGCTGCATCTGTTTGAATTGATATTATTACAATGACGTTATAAATTCATAAAATAGGATAGGATAGATAGGATAGAAGTGAGAAGCTTCTTTGAAATCAAGGCTTATTAAAACATGTATAGCGGTATAATAGATACAGCTCCGATTATGTCAGGCGCATCTGTCAACGAAGCAAGGTAAAAGGAGGTAAAAGATTTTATATGTGGTACGGTGTATGATAGGAGGTTGCTTTTTTATCGAAATTATCAGCGACATAATTACCCGAAATGTCGCTGTTATATGGTTCAATCAGTCACAACACTGTCACAAATTACATGAAAATTTATTTGATCACTATTCGTGAGCAAAAACTAAAAGGCCTAACGTTTTGCAAGTTTCCATTAAATTGGAATTTTTTATAACTTTTTTCAACAAATGATTCCGTAATTGTCCAGTGTGGGGTTTGGTTACAAATCATTAGTTGCTGGTGCATGAGAAAAACAAAAATATTTGACGGCAAAGAATTTTAATTTTAACACTACATATTTATTAAGATATCCTTTAAGGATTAACCCATTTGGCATTCAATATTCCAGATTTGTTAAGCATTTTCTATTGTTATTTGCCACCATTCACGTCATTCACAAGTTTTTCAACTGACTTTTGTTTGAGGTTTAGCCGCCGTAGTCTAGTAGGTAGTGTGGTGCCATATTAGACGTAAGGCCACGGTTGCTTTTTTTATCAAAATTATCAGCGACATAATTACCCGAAATGTCGCTGTTATAAGGTTCAATCAGTCACATCACTGTCACAAATTACATGAAAATTTAATTGATCACTATTCGTGAGCAAAAACTAAAAGGCCTAACGTTTTGCAAGTTTCCATTAAATTGGAATTTTTTATAACTTTTTTCAACAAATGATTCCGTAATTGTCCAGTGTGGGGTTTGGTTACAAATCATTAGTTGCTGGTGCATGAGAAAAACAAAAATATTTGACGGCAAAGAATTTTAATTTTAACACTGCATATTAGTAGTATGTTTATGTACCTTCGAGATCAATAACTCCATACAAAATTTGGTGCATGCATAGCTGTAAAAGAGTAAGAACATTGCAGAATTGTGAAATGAATTGTGTGCGATCGGTCTTTAGGTTTGTAACATGTATTATGAAAAGGTAATGCTTTTTAATGTGTATGTGTGTGTGTGTTTTAAAATTTGGGAGAATGCATATCTGGAAAAGAATTAAATCATTTTTATTTCCAATTTTTCCCTACAAATTTGGGATCATACCTGCTTATTCTTGTTCATTTTATTTGTATTGCTTTTCAAACGAATGGTTGGACGGACAGAATGAGTGTGTGCACGTTTCCTCATCTACATCCCAGAGTACAAGTAGACTGTAATGTGAAAATATATATACGTATGTACGAATGTTTGGACGGACAGAATGAGTGTGTGCGTAACATGTAATGTGTATGATCGTTTTTTTTTTTAATAGTAAATTCTTGGCACGTATTGCTCATGATCACAGGTAGAAGAAATAGAAATATAAACTAATAAGAAAGGGTAGGTTGGTTGTGCGGTTGTTTTTAATTTGATGAGAAAGAAATGTATAGTTGTGCCTGTGCGTTTTTTTTTCACGTATAAGTATAAGTAATATCTGTTTTCACTAATTGAATTTACTGATTGATCTACAACACCCCAGAGTATAAATAGACTTGTTTTTAAGGATTTAGAATTTTTAGTTTTACTGTTTTAAATAAATGAAATTATAGAATAAAGGGATTAATTAAAACAAATTAGTTTTTTATTTTTTGAAAATTTTATTACATATTTCTTTTTTTCAGATTTTTACAGATTCGAATTTAAAAATACGTTTATACAGATTAAATAACTTAAGTGTTAACAAATATTGTGTATAGAATGTTTGACATCGACAAATGTTGAAAGATTGTGAATAAGTATTTTCACAATAATACAAACGTATGACATATTAATAAATAAAAATGGATTACTTATTTTACTAATGTTACATATTCTTAGTTCATTTATAAGTTTCATAAATAAATCTATATGTTTTATTAATAGTTCTTCCAATTCAGCTGATGTTACCATTTTTGTTCCCCTTCTTTAAAAATTTAATAGTAGGTTGTGTTAGTGCGGGACGATGTACTCTGAATTATTTCATTTTAATTTATATTTATTGAATAAAAATTTTAAACACAAGTGCCCACAATTAAATGTATTAAATTTTTGTTTTCGTTCATAATTATATTCAATAGGAAATTTTAAGTAGTTGACAATCTCAAGTGGTGGTTGTAAGTTTCCAAAGCTATCAAAGTATTCCTTATAGTTGTGGTTTTTATAATATGCTACCCAATGTGTTCCCATACCATTTGAATCATCTAAATTAACAATGCCGCGTTCTTGTTTGAATGGTTTTTCAGGTAAAGGATCAAGCATGAAAACACCCTTAAAATGTTTGAGATGTCTTCCATATTTATTCAAATCCAAATCTGTTAATGGGCGATTGGGAAGGTTATCTAATAGTTTTTTGGAGCTGGACTATAGTAGAGACCATATCCAGTTTTATATGGTTTGAGGTACAACCCTTTACCCATTGCAATTGATTCCATATATCTATTATGACGGTTAGCTTCAGCCAATTGTTCTTTTCCATTTTTGATAGCATTTACTGCTTTGACAATAGCGGATCCTCCACTTGCCAAACCACCAAGCGCTGACAATGCTGTTAGTACGGGAATAAGTGGAAGAAATCCTCCAATTTTCGGTACAGGTATAACTCTCGGTATTATAATGTCTGCTCGCTTTTTCCCTTTAAAATTTGAATGAATAGCCTTTTGAGCTATTTTAACAGCATCATTTATATCAAGGGGTTTCTGTTCTTTCAATTGTTTTAAAGTTTTTCTCACAGTAGCTGTGAATAATTTCTTATTACACTTATTCATTTTTCCTTTTCTTTTCTTATATCTCTGCTCCTCCAAACCTAATCCAAATTTCACTTTAGCTTTCATAGCGTTTGTCACAAACCACGCGTTAGCACGTTCTTTAATATCACTATCTTTAGATTTAACTCGTTGCCAGGCTTTTTCAGCTAATATTTGATCTGCTTGATGTCTTGTGTCTATATCTTTTGATTGTGAATATGCAATATCGTGCTCTCTACAAGCTGCGTCTAATAAATTTATACCCTTATCTCCTCTTGCTAAACGTTTTTCAAGTTTTGTACCAGGTCCACAAAACTGATAACCAGGTAGATGTAATTCAACAGGTACTTTATTTATTAAGTTGTTTACAAATCCTCTTCTCATCTTACACTGGCTGAGGTTTTGTTTTGACCCTAGATTATAACAAATTTTTTTTCGTTACTTTTATACCTCTTCGCAAAAATAGCTGAAATCAAGACGATCTCCTATATATACAGCAATTTATATGATTTCAGTATGTTAATTTTTTGATATTGAATTTGATCTGCTTTGTATCTGATCACGATCTACTTTACATCTGATCACGATCTGCTTTGTATCTGCTCACGATCTACTTTATATCTGATAACGATCTACTTTTTTGGTTTTTGGTTTTGTCTATTTTATTTAAATTTTTTTTTTTTTTTTATTATTATTTTTTTTTTTTTTTTGACATTGCCATGTTTTAGGTAAACATGTTCTACCTCAATGTTTAAATTGTTTATTTGATCAGCTAGATCATCATATATTTGTGTTATATATTTTTCGATTACAATATTTTTGTTTTTATGGTTATATTTATTAAAACTTTCTGCAAATTTATTAATATAAGACATCTCTTTCACTCTTCTAATAAATTATGTTAGATTCTTTAAGTTCTTCGATAATAGAGATTATTTCGTTTTGATGATTGTTGTGGCCAGCACCTTCCGATGAGAGAAGTAAACGTAGTCTGTCAACTAATTCATTAGGATCATCCCAATGTATGTAATTTGATTTCAGATTATTTTGTAATTTTAGCATTAAACCACTGCGTTTTGTTAAAATGTTTGTTGTTGTTTCGAATAAATGTTTAATTATTCGTATATATTTGAAGGCTCGTGTTCCTTTCACTTGTTCATTAGGTTCATAGCGACGTTTATGTGCATTGGTATTAATTAAAATCTCTTTATATTTTTCAAATCATTTTTAGAATAATGGAGAGGTTTTTTATGAAATACTAGTTCAAATAATCCAGGCGTCATTTTCAATTTCATATTCCCTATCTGTATAGTATTATCTCTATTAAATATTAATTTTTCCTTGCCATATCTCCAACTACCGTCTACATCTTGATTAAAACCATAAATTTTATCCAATTGCTTATTATTAATAAGTGTTTGTATATTTTCAAATAATGGAGAGCTTTTCGTCAGCTTTAAACATTGTTTTCTTTCCAAGTTTTTGATACATGTACTTGATACAGGTCTATTATGGTCATAGTTTTTTCACCATCATTATCATCAATTGAAATATTTTCATACTGAAAATCGTTATTATCACCGTTTACATCATCGTAATCATCGTCATCATCAATAGTGTTGTCTATATCCTTATGCTTATCTTCAAGTTTTCCGATGATTTCATTATCAGCATTTACGTCATAATAATCGTCATCATCAGCAATAGTGTTGTCTGTATCCTTATGCTTATCTTCGAGTTTTCCAATGATTTCATTATCACCATTTACGTCATAATAATCTTCCTCATCATCTATAGTGTTGTCTACATCCTTATGCTTATGTTCAAGTTTTGGGATGTTTTCATTATCATCATTTACATCATCATGATCATCGTCATCATTAATAGTGTTGTCTATATCCTAATATTTATCTTTAAGTTTTCCAATGATTTTTTTTTAAGTGGTTTTGTTATTCGTTGAAAGGTATCTTCTAATAAATTAACTCTATCTATTTGATTCAGTTTAATATTTTTTAACTTTTTCTTTAGAACAGCCCTTGTCTTTACAAGATCTTCCAACAGTTTATTATGGTAATTTTTAGACATTATAATAATTTTTTTATTGAATTTGATCTGGTTATGATCTGCTCGCTATCTGATTATGATCTGCTTTGTATCTGATTACGATCTGCTTTATATCTGATCACGAACTGCTTGCTATCTGGTCACGATCTGATTTATACCTGATCACGATCTGCTTGATGGCTTGTGTCTATATCCATTGATTTTGAGTACGCTATATCGTGCTTTCTACAATCTGCATCCAATAAATTATTCCTTAATTTCCTTTATTCTTGCTATTCGTTTTGAAGTTTTGTATCAGGTCCACAAAACTGATAACCAGGTGGATGTAATTCAACATATAATTTGTTTATTAAGTTGTCTACAAATCTTCTTCCAATCTTACACTGATTAGGTGTTTTTCTTTTGACTGTAGTTTATAACCATTTTTTCATTACTTTCATACCTCTTCGCATGAAACACTACACCAGCTATACTAGCAAGCTATACCAGCTATACCTGCTATACAATCTGTACTAGCTATATTAGCAAGCTGTACAATCTGTACTAGCTATACTAGCAAGCTATACAATCTGTACTAGCTATACTAGCAAGCTGTACTAGCTATACTAGCAAGCTGTACAATCTGTACTAGCTATATTAGCAAGCTGTACTAGCTATACTAGCCAGCTATACCTGCTATACCAGCTATACTAGCATGCTGTAGTAGCTATACAATCTTTACTAGCTATACTAGCAAGCTGTACCAGCTTTAGCAAGCTGTACCAGCTATAGCAGCTACATCAGCTATATCAGCTATACCAGCTATACCTGCTATACCTGCTATACCTGCTATACCAGCTATATCAGCTATATCAGCTATACCAGCTATACTAGCAAGCTGTACTAGCTATACTAGCAAGCTATACAATCTGTACTAGCTATACTAGCAAGCTGTACAATCTGTACTAGCTATACTAGCAAGCTGTACAATCTGTACTAGCTATACTAGCAAGCTATACAATCTGTACTAGCTATACTAGCAAGCTGTACTAGCTATACTAGCAAGCTGTACAATCTGTACTAGCTATACTAGCAAGCTGTACTAGCTATACTAGCAAGCTATACCTGCTATACCAGCTATATCAGCTATATCAGCTATACCAGCTATACCTGCTATATCTACTATATCAGCTATATCAGCTATACCAGCTATACCTGCTATACCTGCTATACCAGCTATACTAGCAAGCTATACCAGCTATACAAGCTATACCTGCTATATCAGCTATATCAGCTATACCTGCTATACCAGCTATACCAGCTGTACCAGCTATATCAGCTATACCAGCTATACCAGCTATACCAGCTGTACCAGCTGTACCAGCTATATAAGCTATATCAGCTATACCAGCTATACCTGCTACACCAGCTACACCAGCTATACCAGCTGTACCAGCTATATAAGCTATATCAGCTATACCAGCTATACTGATAGCTATACTGATAGCTGGTGTAGCTGGTGTAGCTGATATAGCTGGTACAGCTGGTATAGCTGGTATAGCAGGTATAGCTGATATAGCTGATATAGCAGGTATAGCTGGTGTAGCTGGTATAGCTTGCTAGTATAGCTGGTATAGCAGGTATAGCAGGTATAGCTGGTATAGCTGATATAGCTGATATAGCAGATATAGCAGGTATAGCTGGTATAGCTGATATAGCTGATATAGCTGGTATAGCAGGTATAGCTTGCTAGTATAGCTAGTACAGCTTGCTAGTATAGCTAGTACAGATTGTACAGCTTGCTAGTATAGCTAGTACAGCTTGCTAGTATAGCTAGTACAGATTGTATAGCTTGCTGGTATAGCTAGTACAGATTGTACAGCTTGCTAGTATAGCTAGTACAGATTGTACAGCTTGCTAGTATAGCTAGTACAGATTGTATAGCTTGCTAGTATAGCTAGTACAGATTGTATAGCTTGCTAGTATAGCTAGTACAGCTTGCTAGTATAGCTGGTATAGCTGATATAGCTGATATAGCTGGTATAGCAGGTATAGCAGGTATAGCTGGTATAGCTGATATAGCTGATGTAGCTGCTATAGCTGGTACAGCTTGCTGAAGCTGGTACAGCTTGCTAGTATAGCTAGTAAAGATTGTATAGCTACTACAGCTTGCTAGTATAGCTGGTATAGCAGGTATAGCTTGCTAGTATAGCTAGTACAGCTTGCTAGTATAGCTAGTACAGATTGTACAGCTTGCTAGTATAGCTAGTACAGCTTGCTAGTATAGCTAGTACAGATTGTATAGCTTGCTAGTATAGCTAGTACAGATTGTACAGCTTGCTAGTATAGCTAGTACAGATTGTATAGCAGGTATAGCTGGTATAACAGGTATAGCTTGCTAGTATAGCTAGTACAGCTTGCTAGTATAGCTAGTACAGATTGTACAGCTTGCTAGTATAGCTAGTACAGCTTGCTAGTATAGCTAGTACAGATTGTATAGCTTGCTAGTATAGCTAGTACAGATTGTACAGCTTGCTAGTATAGCTAGTACAGATTGTATACCAGGTATAGCTGGTATAGCTGGTATAGCTTGCTAGTATAGCTGGTGTAGTGTTTCATGCGAAGAGGTATGAAAGTAATGAAAAAAAATGGTTATAAACTACAGTCAAAAGAAAAACACCTAATCAGTGTAAGATTGGAAGAAGATTTGTAGACAACTTAATAAACAAATTATATGTTGAATTACATCCACCTGGTTATCAGTTTTGTGGACCTTCAAAACGAATAGCAAGAATAAAGGAAATAAAGGAATAATTTATTGGATGCAGATTGTAGAAAGCACGATATAGCGTACTCAAAATCAATGGATATAGACACAAGCCATCAAGCAGATCGTGATCAGGTATAAATCAGATCGTGACCAGATAGCAAGCAGTTCGTGATCAGATATAAAGCAGATCGTAATCAGATACAAAGCAGATCATAATCAGATAGCGAGCAGATCATAACCAGATCAAATTCAATAAAAAAATTATTATAATGTCTAAAAATTACCATAATAAAGTGTTGGAAGATCTTGTAAAGACAAGGACTGTTCTAAAGAAAAAGTTAAAAAATATTAAACTGAATCAAATAGATAGAGTTAATTTATTAGAAGATACCTTTCAACCAATAACAAAACCACTTAAAAAAATCATTGGAAAACTTAAATATAAATATAAGGATATAGACAACACTATTAATGATGACGATGATCATGATGATGTAAATGATGATAATGAAAACATCCCAAAACTTGAATATAAGCATAAGGATGTAGACAACACTATAGATGATGATGAAGATTATTATGATGTAAATGGTGATAATGAAGTCATTGGAAAACTCGAAGATAAGCATACGGATACAGACAACACTATTGATGATGATGATGATTATTATGACGTAAATGGTGATAATGAAATCATCGGAAAACTTGAAGATAAGCATAAAGATATAGACAACACTATTGATGATGACGATGATTATGATGATGTAAACGGTGATAATAACGATTTTCAGTATGAAAATATTTCAACTGATGATAATGATGGTGAAAAAAACTATGACCATAATAGACCTGTATCAAGTACATGTATCAAGAACTTGGAAAGAAAACAATGTTTAAAGCTGACGAAAAGCTCTCCATTATTTGAAAATATACAAACACTTATTAATAATAAGCAATTGGATAAAATTTATGGTTTTAATCAAGATGTAGACGGTAGTTGGAGATATGGCAAGGAAAAATTAATATTTAATAGAGATAATACTATGCAGATAGGGAATATGAAATTGAAAATGACGCCTGGATTATTTGAACTAGTATTTCATAAAAAACCTCTCCATTATTCTAAAAATGATTTAAAGAAATATAAAGAGATTTTAATTAATACCAATGCACATAAACGTCGCTATGAACCTAATGAACAAGTGAAAGGAACACGAGCCTTCAAATATATACGAATAATTAAACGTTTATTCGAAACCACAACAAACATTTTAACAAAAGGCAGTGATTTAATGCTAAAATTACAAAATAATCTGAGATCAAATTACATACATTGGGATGATCCTAATGAACTAGTTGACAGACTACGTTTACTTCTTTCATCGGAAGGTTCTGGTCACAACAATCATCAAAACGAAATAATCTCTATTATCGAAGAACTTAAAGAATCTAACATAATTTATTAGAAGAGTGAAAGAGATGTCTTATATTAATAAATTTGGAGAAGGTTTCACTAAATATAACCATAAAAACAAAAATATTGTAATCGAAAAATATATAACACAAATATATGATGATCTAGCTGATCAAATAAACAATTTAAACATTGAGGTAGAATATGTTTATCTAAAACCTGACAATGTCAAAAAAAAAAAAAAAATAAAAAAATTAAATTAAAATAGACAAAACCAAAAACCAAAAAAGTAGATCGTTATCAGATATAAAGTAGATCGTGAGCAGATACAAAGCAGATCGTGATCAGATGTAAAGTAGATCGTGATCAGATACAAAGCAGATCAAAATCAATATCAAAAAAATTAACATACTAAAATCATATAAATTGCTGTATATATAGGAGATCGTCTTGATTTCAGTTATTTTTGCGAAGAGTTATAAAAGTAACGAAAAAAAAATTTGTTATAATCTACAGTCAAAACAAAACCTCAGACAGTGTAAGATGAGAAGAGGATTTGTAAACAACTTAATAAATAAAGTACCTGTTGAATTACATCTACCTGGTTATCAGTTTTGTGGACCTGGTACAAAACTTGAAAAACGTTTAGCAAGAGGAGATAAGGGTATAAATTTATTAGACGCAGCTTGTAGAGAGCACGATATTGCATATTCACAATCAAAAGATATAGACACAAGACATCAAGCAGATCAAATATTAGCTGAAAAAGCCTGGCAACGAGTTAAATCTAAAGATAGTGATATTAAAGAACGTGCTAACGCGTGGTTTGTGACAAACGCTATGAAAGCTAAAGTGAAATTTGGATTAGGTTTGAAGGAGCAGACACATAAGAAAAGAAAAAATTCAAAAAGAATGAGAAAAGGAAAAATGAATAACTGTAATAAGAAATTATTCACAGCTACTGTGAGAAAAACTTTAAAACAATTGAAAGAACAGAAACCCCTTGATATAAATGATGCTGTTAAAATAGCTCAAAAGGCTATTCATTCAAATTTTAAAGGGAAAAAGCGAGCAGACATTATAATACCGAGAGTTATACCTGTACCGAAAATTGGAGGATTTCTTCCACTTATTCCCGTACTAACAGCATTGTCAGCGCTTGGTGGTTTGGCAAGTGGAGGATCCGCTATTGTTAAAGCAGTAAATGCTATCAAAAATGGAAAAGAACAATTGGCTGAAGCTAACCGTCATAATAGATATATGGAATCAATTGCAATGGGTAAAGGGTTGTACCTCAAACCATATAAAACTGGATATGGTCTCTACTATAGTCCAGCTCCAAAAAACTATTAGATAACCTTCCCAATCGCCCATTAACAGATTTGGATTTGAATAAATATGGAAGACATCTCAAACATTTTAGGGGTGTTTTCATGCGTGATTCTTTACCTGAAAAACCATTCAAACAAGAATGCGGCATTGTTAATTTAGATGATTCAAATGGTATGGGAACACATTGGGTAGCATATTATAAAAACCACAACTATAAGGAATACTTTGATAGCTTTGGAAAGTTACAACCACCACTTGAGATTGTCAACTACTTAAAATTTCCTATTGAATATAATTATGAACGAAAACAAAAATTTAATACATTTAATTGTGGGCACTTGTGTTTAAAATTTTTATTCAATAAATATAAATTAAATTAAGAGTACATCGTCCCGCACTAACACAACCTACTATTAAATTTTTAAAGAAGGGGAACAAAAATGGTAACATCAGCTGAATTGGAAGAACTATTTATTAACAAAACATAGTAATCAGATTGATAAAGAGCATATAGATTTATTTTTGAAACTTATAAATGAACTAAGAATATGTAACATTAGTAAAATAAGTAATCCATTTGTATGTATTAATATGTCATACGTTTGTATTATTGTGAAAATACTTACATAACATTCTATACACAATATTTGTTAACACTTAAGTTATTTAATCTGTATAAACGTATTTTTAAATTCGAATCTGTAAAAATCTGAAAAGAAGAAATATGTAATAAAATTTTCAAAAAATAAAAAAATAATTTGTTTTAATTAATCTCATTATTGTATAATTTCATTTATTTAAAACAGTAAAACTAAAAAATTCTAAATCCTTAAAAACAAGTCTATTTATACTCTGGGATGTAGATGATTAAAAGTAGACAGACTCATTCTGTCCGTCCAATCATTCGTTTGAAAAGTAATACAAATAAAATGAACATGCACAATCATGTTTCTATTTAGGTATATAAAAAAAAAATCTATCACGCAGGTGTACATCCTGTTTACAAAAAAAAAAAAAAAAAAAAAATTCAACACGTACAACCAACCTACCCTTTCTTATCAGTTTGTATTTCTATTTTTTCTACATTTGATCATGAGCAGTACGTGACAAGAATTTGTTATTTATTATGCAGGTGTTCATCCTGTATACACTAAACTGCGATAAGAATCTATTATTCCTAGAAAACTATCTTGCAGGTGTACATCCGTTTACTATTTCTTCTACATTTGATCATGAGCTGTACGTGACAAGAATTTCTTATCAATTTAAAATTGCAGATCCTTCTAATTAAATCATACAAAACTAAAAAGACACAACCAACCTACTCTTTCTTATCACATTTAAAATTAAAGATCCTTCTAATTAAATATACAAAAAAAATAAAATAAAAAACAACTCCACAACCAACCCACCCTTTCTTATCAGTTTATATTTATATTTTTTCAGCATTGACTATGATAATACGTGCCAAGAATTTGTTATCATCTTAAAATTACAGATCCTTCAAATTAAATCACACAAAAAATAAAAAATAACCGCACAACCAACATACTCTTCCTTATCACATTTAAAATTAAAGATCCTTCTAATTAAATATACAAAAAAAAAAAATAAAAAACACACAACAACTATATTGGTGCAGATCCCTTTTCTATTTTTTCAGCATTGAGTATGATAATACGTGCCAAGAATTTACTATTAAAAAACGATCATACACATTATATGTTACGCACACACTCATTCTGTTCGTCCAAACATTCGTACATACGTATATACATTTTCACATTACAGTCTTTCTATACTCTGGGATGTATATGAGGAAACGTGCACGCACTCATTCTGTCCGTCCAACCATTCGTTTGCAAAGCAATACAAATGAAAGGACCAACAAAAAGCAGGTATGATCCCAAATTTGTAGGGAAAAATTGAAAATTATAATGATTTAATTCTTTTCCAGATATGCATTCTCCCAAATTTTAACACACACAAACACACATATACACATTAAAAAGCATTACCTTTTCATAATACATGTTACAAACCTAAAGACCGATCGCACACAATTCATTTCACAATTCTGTAATGTTCTTACTCTTTTACAGCTATGCATGCTCCAAAATTTGTATGAAATAAGTGACCTAGAAGCGGCATAAACATACTACTGATATGGTCTCTACTATAGTCCAGCTCCAAAAAACTATTAGATAACCTTCCCAATCGCCCATTAACAGATTTGGATTTGAATAAATATGGAAGACATCTCAAACATTTTAGGGGTGTTTTCATGCGTGATTCTTTACCTGAAAAACCATTCAAACAAGAATGCGGCATTGTTAATTTAGATGATTCAAATGGTATGGGAACACATTGGGTAGCATATTATAAAAACCACAACTATAAGGAATACTTTGATAGCTTTGGAAACTTACAACCACCACTTGAGATTGTCAACTACTTAAAATTTCCTATTGAATATAATTATGAACGAAAACAAAAATTTAATACATTTAATTGTGGGCACTTGTGTTTAAAATTTTTATTCAATAAATATAAATTAAAATGAAATAATTCAGAGTACATCGTCCCGCACTAACACAACCTACTATTAAATTTTTAAAGAAGGGGAACAAAAATGGTAACATCAGCTGAATTGGAAGAACTATTAATAAAACATATAGATTTATTTATGAAACTTATAAATGAACTAAGTATATGTAACATTAGTAAAATAAGTAATCCATTTTTATTTATTAATATGTCATACGTTTGTATTATTGTGAAAATACTTATTCACAATCTTTCAACATTTGTCGATGTCAAACATTCTATACACAATATTTGTTAACACTTAAGTTATTTAATCTGTATAAACGTATTTTTAAATTCGAATCTGTAAAAATCTGAAAAAAAGAAATATGTAATAAAATTTTCAAAAAATAAAAAACTAATTTGTTTTAATTAATCCCTTTATTCTATAATTTCATTTATTTAAAACAGTAAAACTAAAAAATTCTAAATCCTTAAAAACAAGTCTATTTATACTCTGGGGTGTTGTAGATCAATCAGTAAATTCAATTAGTGAAAACAGATATTACTTATACTTATACGTGAAAAAAAAACGCACAGGCACAACTATACATTTCTTTCTCATCAAATTAAAAACAACCGCACAACCAACCTACCCTTTCTTATTAGTTTATATTTCTATTTCTTCTACCTGTGATCATGAGCAATACGTGCCAAGAATTTACTATTAAAAAAAAACGATCATACACATTACATGTTACGCACACACTCATTCTGTCCGTCCAAACATTCGTACATACGTATATATATTTTCACATTACAGTCTACTTGTACTCTGGGATGTAGATGAGGAAACGTGCACACACTCATTCTGTCCGTCCAACCATTCGTTTGAAAAGCAATACAAATAAAATGAACAAGAATAAGCAGGTATGATCCCAAATTTGTAGGGAAAAATTGGAAATAAAAATGATTTAATTCTTTTCCAGATATGCATTCTCCCAAATTTTAAAACACTCACACACATACACATTAAAAAGCATTACCTTTTCATAATACATGTTACAAACCTAAAGACCGATCGCACACAATTCATTTCACAATTCTGCAATGTTCTTACTCTTTTACAGCTATGCATGCACCAAATTTTGTATGGAGTTATTGATCCCGAAGGTACATAAACATACTACTCATATTTATTAAGATATCTTTTAAGGATTAACCCATTTGGCATTCAATACTCCAGATTTGTTAAGCATTTTCTATTGTTATTTGCCACCATTCACGTCATTCACAAGTTTTTCAACTGACTTTTGTTTGAGGTTTAGCCGCCGTAGTCTAGTAGGTAGTGTGGTGGCATATTAGACGTAAGGCCACGGTTCAAACCCCAGGTCAGACATCCTTATCCACCGTTGTGTGTTGGTTACGTTTGTGCTACCTAAAAATGCAGTTTGATACATTCCTCAATAATATAAACAAAACTGTCAATGACCAACGTCATATATTATAAAAATTTTCAGTACGTAATAATTGTAAAGTAGCAAAACTCTAAGTTAAGTAAAAACTAAATTAGGTCATAAGTATTATGCAAAGAAATTAGACTTAAGTAAAAAACTAAATTAGGTCATAAGTATTAATATGTAAGAAATTAGACTTAAGAAATTTACATAAATACCTGTAATTTGATTGATAGAATTAGAATAAAATAATGATCAAAACGGCTTCATAGCTGAAAAAGATTTGATTTTTATTCTCATCCAAACTGCGGCTTATTAGCCATAATCAAACGGCGTGCTTAATAATAAGCAAAACCGAACAAACACAAAACTGACTGAATCTAAAATACGTACACATACATTACATTCATTACAAGACGTGAGGCCTCAATTCGAACCCCAGGTCAATCATCACCAACTATATGAAAAAACGAATGAATAAACTACAGAATAGTTAGTACAAGTTAACGTAGTCAAGTACGTAGTGTATTGAATTATTAGGCGAGAGGCCACGGTTCAAACCCCAGGTCAGACAGCTTTGGCAAAACGAAATATGAATAAATATTTCCGCGGTGACTCAGAAAATTTCTCGCAAGAACTTTGAGAGTAAATAAAATTGTACGGACCTGGGTACTGCAACTCATGTTTAAATTTTACACACACAAAATAAGTGGAGTAAGAAGCTAGGTCGTAATCCTGACTGAAGGGTTTTAATGACTATATAATATCGTATAAAACTTAAATTTAATTTGTTTGATAAGGGTACATATTAAAACAACACAACTAAAACTGTCCACATACCGAGACAGTAGTTTGAGTGACTACATATGTTTTTTTTTTAAGATTCACAAAAACATATTTCAAAAATATGGTAAAGTTTATTAGGGCAAGGTTTTTCATGAAGAATGAAAGCAAAAAAATGAAAAAAATTATAAAAACGAGAAAGTGAAGCTTTTTGTACAAAAAATTTTCCTCTATTCGAAAATAATTTTTGTGTAGCAATTTTAAATAATTGGTGCAGAAAAATAAACGAAACAGAAACCGAATAAAATGCAAAATAAGTATGAAGAAAAAAAAGAAAAAGAAACGAAAATTTTTTCATCAGTTTCATCTCAGTTTCATCAGCCAAAATAATAAAACATTTGCATTTTTTAAGTTGTGCTTCTAGAGTGTTTAATATATTGTGGAGACTCCGGTGTTATTCAAAACTGTTTGACATCGCCTAAGCACATGGTAAAAAAGATTTTTTCAGACCGAATACATCATACCGTACACCCTGAATTAATCCCCAAAACTTGTCGCAATTTGTGGGACATATTCTTCTGATTATTTTATTTACTATATTATCGATCAGATTTGGATCTCAAAATAGTGCCGGCTAGCTTATCCTTTATGTCAGCAGTTAAAAAATTATACATACGTCAACAGAAGCATACCCGGGTATGTTCATACATTTTGTAGGGAATTTCCTTTGTTGTTAAGCTTATTTCTGTGTTGATTTGGTTTTACTTATTTGTTGGGTGGTGTTGCGCACATAATAAAGACTTATGAAAAGCGACCTCACATCCCTTATATCGAGCTTCGGGATATAAGCCGCTTTATGCGATTCGACAACGGAAACACACGACAACAGCGTAAAAACCGACAAAGCTGCAGAAAATAATGGACTTATTTTTAATGCTGAATGATAATCTACGCATCAATTATTGTACCACCATATTTCGCTTTATCTAAAGGACAGGAAGTAGAGTCAACTACATTTGGTTTCAGTAACAATATTACCTTGTGATCTTACATCTCAAAAAAAAAGTCAGTTATACTTCTTTCCACAATGCATTATTCTTGCGAATTACAAGGTCCAAAGGGAAGCCACTCATGATCTTAGATTACAACAAATATAAAGGTGGCGTCGATAATATTGACAAGCTTTTAGGAGAATACATAATTTACGTTGAGAATAATATGACAATAAGCTTACAGAGGATCACAATTAAATTGGTCCACCTGCATTAAAGACTTAAATGAAAAGAAAGTTTTGTGTTCATTATATTAATTAATTTAAATAAATAAATATAAAACAATTAAGCACCAAAAAAATTAGGTGTAATAAGTAATAAATATTTGTACGTTAAACAAATCAAAAGAAGAAAATGTTCAATATTTAATTGCTGCTTAGCTTTCTTGGTGAATGACATTTTATGCTTTCGGTCAGTCGCATCAAGCTTTTTTACATATTGAAAGGTTAATTTGCTTCGCTCTTCCAAAAGAGGGCCATTTATCTCATTCATCATCACTTATTTCACTATTTGGATGGTGATCAAATCTTGAAATTTAGGCTTTATGCTGATAACTCGAGGACAATTGTTCAGTCGCCATTTCTTAAGGGCTCCAGATATGTGCTTAGGATCATTATCTTTGTACACAACAAATGTATAGTTATTGCTAAGTATTTTGGATTTTTGCTTAAGGCTTTTTTTGCAAAAGCATTTAAACACCCAATGCCATTACGAGTCCTGCACTCTATTTGATAGTAGTTCGCAAGTGCTTGGATTAATTTTCTGATCGGGTTTTCTCCAACCTTTTTGAGCTAGTAATATTATTGCATTTGCTGTCATCTGTGAACGATACAATATTAAAACAAATTTCAGAACTTAACAATGAGCGACCATTTTAACTGTGTTCTATATTATATAATGCCCATTGGTCTCGTATAATTCTTACATTTTGTTTCTTACTTTGTTTTTTAGTTTTTTTTTTAAACCATCAGCCTACAACACACCACAAAAATCAATTAGCTTGAGTTCACTTCCGTTAAAATGTTCACATTTTGGTTTGGTTTGTAGGAGCACAAGACATTGAAAATTTAATTACTGTGTGCCATATGTTGCCCATACAAATTAAGTTTGACAGAGCGAAGATGATTGTCAAGTCATTTTATTTCTGGCGTAGAAATGGTGCAGAAAGCAATTAAATTGTGTTGTTTTGAGCTATAAAGGTCGTACTATGAACGTGACGTTATATGTACATATACATATATACGTACTGTGCAAAGTGTAAGATTTTGATAATCTAGCTGGACAAATGTCATTCTTTTGAGTTACAATTTGAGTAAATATTTTTCTCCAATATGAAAGAGCACTTGTTATAAAATAAGAAAGGGCAAAAACTTTGCCTAATTTGTCAACAATAACATTATAACGGTACCTTAAACCTGTATATTTTTGAGTGAATTAAAAACAACAAAAACAGTTATATGAAATTGTTCATTCTTAAAAGCTTGTAACTTTTTATTGGAATGGAATTTTTTTAACTATTTTTCGTTTTTTTTGTTGTGATGCTCAACTTGGAAGAATCTTTTCGTTCTATTTCATTTAAACAATTACTCTTTTTGTTAAGTTAAGAAAAAAATTCTATAATCGATAAATTTTTTTTGCATAACGGTTCAACACCAAATTAGTTTTATACGAACGTCTGAAGTACCTACTTTAAGGCACGTATAAAATTATCTGCCGAGATTTACCGCATAAAAAAAAACAAGTAATGATTGACAATACCACGAACTTTTTGATATATGGTTTAAAACACCCGAAAATAAAATGCTTAACCGTTCTAATTCTTATATTTATATTTTATATGTACATATGTACATCTGAAATATATTCTTATTTCAAAATTAATTAAAATATAAAAAATAAAAAATAAATTAAAAAAAAAAGAATAAATTGTTACTTCTACCTCTTTATTATTTATTTTAAATATTATCATGCGTACTCACTGCTTCTTTACTTTTTGGTTATCAAACGCGATTGCAGTTGTATGAGAGGCGGGCGTGGCAGTGGTCCAATGTCGCACATTTTTTTTTGACAATGGTACATATTGGCCTAGAAAAATTTGTACCAAAATTCATAAGTCTAGCATAATTTGTTTCCAAGATATTTAATTCTGTCTCCCTAGAATGGCTAAATCTTACACTGTGCTGTGTTTGTATAAAATAATTATAATAAAATGATCTTATGACTTGTGTAATAAGAATTGTTTTTTAATTAAATTAGATTGAAAGTGCAACATCAGAAAACTACAAAAGGCTCAAAGGACATACTGCCTGGGAATAAGTAGCATATCATGGGAACAACGTCGATGAAAGAACTGAAATAGACGCATATACATAGGTCCAACCAATCTGAGGGCTGATGACTCAAGCTTTAGAGGGATTGCACTGATTGTTTAAAAAAGCAAACAAATTTTTTAGGAGTCTTAAAGATTAAAGATAGAATACCTAGCATAATTTTTACGATCAACTACATCACTTCGATACCGGATCAACAATGCTGGTCAAAGACAACATTGGCACTTCTACTAATGGGGAATACACATAAGTAATGATATGTGTGCTTACGGAACACTCGCCTATAGAAATACATTTAAACCGCACAAGTTTAACAAATAAAAGTTATTGCTGAATATGTGATGATGGCATCAAAATTGCGTAAAAAAAAGATTATAAAAAGAATCTCTACCATTCTCCACCACAACAAATCGGTATTGTCAACGTTCTCAGAAGTCAGCAGACTGAAATTTACATAGAACTCATAGGTCACAATTCCACGCTGTAGTACGAAAATTATCATGAAAATTATCGTTAAAGCAACCTGATAAATTTGAGTTACGCTTAAACTATTTATATCGGTCACTGGTTACTTAGCACTGCGATTATATGACCAATTGTATCTTCAATTTTATTGGTAATCCCTATAATGTCTCCTTCAAGCCTATTTTTCTGACAAAAATGGCAAGTCCCTAGGATGTAATAAAATGTGCGTGTTTCACTATATGGTACAGAACTGATAACAATGACTTTAAAAACTGCAAAAACTTACATAAATCGTGTGCTAATCATCATCAATCCATATTTCCTTCGGTGATTTCCTATTAGCAGTCTTCTCACAAAAAAAGAGTAAATAAAATTGCCATGAAAAGTTTCTCAAAAATCTGTCGTATTGAGTCCATGTTAAGCTATAAATCCTGTCTCTCATGAATAAAATTAACACACACAGCATGGGAAGCTAGAATAAATATAAAGAATATATAAGAAAAACTGGACTTTTCTTTTTCTCTTAGTCTACTTTTATCAGACATGAAAAAAATTTATAAATATTTAATTTAATATTTAATTAATAAAATCGCATTGAAAAATGTATAATTTTCATGGGATTGATATTAAAGTAATTCGTATTGTTATTTTAATTTTAATAATAACATGTTTATTAATATTATTACGAAAATTGAAATGGTGTTCCATCATTTAACATTAAGAACGATAAACAAAAGCTACACCAACAAATACAACGAACTTGTTACAAGTAAACCAACAAAATCGGTAACAACAATAACAACCCAACAACAAACGACGTAAGCGAACTGCACAAACAACAATGTAGTAGCGATAGAGCATAGTAGCGATAGAGAACATTCATCAGACTGATTACGTGCGCATACAAAAAGGCAAGACAAAGCAGGCAACTAGCAGTAAGAATTCAGTCAGTTTTGTAAGAAAACGCATTGCGTGTAAGAAATTAGTCGTGTTTTGAAGATCGCCGCCGAAAAGATCTGCGTTGTAAGCAAGCAATTATTGTTGTATTCGTCTTTATTCAGATTTAAAAAATTCAAAATGGCGGATCCAATATGGCGGTCGAGGTTTATAAAAATAATTTAAATTAATCAGATTTATTTGACCGCCATATTGGACCCGTCATTTTGAATTTTTTAAATCTAAATGAAGATCTGTAATCAGCGACCCCAAAAACCCCTGAGTAACAATTTTCAAGTAAATCTTATTAATTTTTAAGGACCTCCGTAATGTGTTTATTTTTCTCTTGCACGGCTTGATATAAACCCACCACCTACTTTAAGGTGCATGAAAACAATTTGGCTTTGGGCTCATTTTAAAGAGCAAAGATCAATTGGCAATTTCTGACAATAGCGATGATTCTAACACGTCAGTGTTTAGCTCTACAATTTTTCAAAAACGGCCAAAAACGCTATTTTTAGGGGTTTATCCAAAAATCGCACGTGATGGAAAGTTTTTGAACCCAGATTCGAGTTCAGCGCGCAAAATGCATTCAGAAACACATTCATCTTATTTGCACAAAAAAGTTCAAATTTACAGGGCTGTGTGATTAAAAATTAATTTTAGCGTATGCGTAATATTAATAATAATACGCACGTATTTCGACTAATATACCGTGGACAGCAGAAGTCTAGCTTTCCCAACATATTTTACCCATTTCTTGAATTTTAAGCCATTACATGTAAAAAATAATCGATGTTTTTTATATTTATTTTATTTATTTATTTCTCTTATATAATTAAACAAAAAAATGTTAATGCCTTTTTATAAACCATAAGATAAATAAGGAAAGTTTCTGTTGACATCATAGTTTAGTACAGCAAAAGTGTAGGTTACCTCAAGAAGAACTCAAAGTAAATTTAAAATTCAAAGCTATATTGAATTCTTATATCCAGTATGTAGTAGGATATCCCTTAAGGTCAAACACTCCATTCAACACATTTGACATTGAGTGCACCAGTTTTGTTCAGTGTTTTCTATTGACATTTGCAGCCACACATTCAGGAGCAAGTTTTTCAGTTGACTTCTGTTGAAGGTTTAGCGTCTAGTAATCGTTCATCCAAATGAGCTCCTAAATACTATCTCGAACTCATACTGGAACTTTGTGCAAGAGTATTAAGCATGAGAGGACTTTGGTAGGCAAATCACATCTTTACGTTAACAGCAGTATGATTGAGTTCGATGTCTTGTCCAGGCATACACCATACCGAAAGCAACATGCAGAAGATGGTTTCGATGAATCAGAAATAACGATTTTGAAATAAGAAATAAAAACAATGTGGAAGACCACCGAACAGACGTAAACAAATGACTGAAATGTTATATATTGCACAACAAACAATTTCAAAATTTTTCAAAACTATGGGAAAGACCAAAAAGTCTGAAAAATGATTGCCACATGAATTAAATAACAGAGAGATGGAAAACTAAAAAACTACTTACAATCATCGTTGCATCGTATTCGGGCGATTAAAATTGGATTTATTTTCAGAATCCTAAAGGGAAAAATCATGGATTAATCCGGGACGACCATCAGCTTCGGTTCAAAACCAGATCGATTCAGCAGAAAGACGATGTGTCTGGTGAGAGCAGAAAAGTATCGTGTACAGCAAGGTACTAAAACCGGGTGAAACCGTTAATAAAGTTCGAATTATGCAACGAAAAACGATCAGAATGGGTCACAAGATAATTTTGTAACATGACAATGCACGTCGGTTAAAGATACAATCAAAGCATTAGGCTGGGAGTTTTTACTCTATTCGCGTATTCAAAAAACTTGGCTTCTTCTGAATGCTATTGGTTTTCATTGATTGGATACGCATTGGCTGAGTAGCACACAATTTCTACGAGAAAGTCGATAATTGATGTTTTTCAAAAGTAGCACAGCTTTATTGGCCAGCGCACAAATACCATGAATAAAAGATAGTTCTTTATTTTCACATAAAAAAACGCTCATTGCATCCCGGTACACCTTCTTTTCTTTTGTCGTTTTTCACAATGCCAGTTATCTTTGTAGTATTAAAATTATAAACTCGTGCGAAAAAATTTTTAAATTTTTGTTGCGGGCCGACGTTGTTCTAAGTTCCTTTGCATTGGAAAGATTATGACTTGATTTTATTGTTATGACCTCATAATTAGTGACTTGTTCTGACCATTTAGGCAAATTGGTAATTATTTTTACATTAAAACACGAAATAACAAAACTAGCAAAATTGTAACAAAACCAAGCAGAAAATGCTTGTGATTTGTATACATTTTTTGCAGAAAAATTTTTGAAATTATTTTGCAGAAGTTTTAATAGCTTTTCCTTGTTATCCTGCTTGGCCGTAGAGTTTTAAAATGTTTTTTTAATATCGTTTCTGCTTTATAATAATAAATTCAACAGGAGGTAAAACAAAGAGAAATCATATAAAAGGAAACAGTCAAGACTTGTTTTTAATACGTGTTTATTTGGGTTATCATGGCATAAAATAAAATACAAGGGCTAAGATAAGAGATAAATGGCGCCGTTATCAACGCGTTGTATTATGGTCTGAATTTACTCAGTCTTATGTCAAACAGTTCATTGCTTTTATACAGTATTTACAAGAAAATAAATCTATTTTATTTCGATGGTAACAATTCTTAATGAAATCTTGAAGTCAGATTTTAAATCAATAAGTTTTAGAATTAAGTTTCTGTTAGTAATTTGGCGGAAATAATTATAATTCAGTGATTAGAAACCTTTGTTTAACATAACAACGAAGGTAGCATTTAAAGGGAATCACTCTTAGAGCATTAATAACCGTCGTAAAGTAAAATAGGCGCCTGTTTCAAACAGAAAATTTTTCTAAGCAAACCAAAATCAGAAACATTGCAATGAAAACAGAACGTTAAGAATACGTTTTTAAATTGGTAATGATACTAACCGAAGTCGCCGTAGTTTAATAGGTAGTATGTTGGCTTGTTCGATGTAAGGCCACGGCTCCAACCCCAGGTGAGATATCTTCTACAAAATGAAATACGAAAAAGTGGTAAGTGGTGTGAGAAGCTATGTGTTAATCCTGACTGAAGGGTTGTAATGACCAATACATACGTATGTACGTATGAATGTACTAACTTAAATGCTAAATAACGTCAGTTCTTTATTCCAGTGGCTTGCCTATATAAGATGAAAATGATAGCCATTTGGAATTATTAAGCAAGAATATCATGTATAATGTAAACAAATCTTACTATTACACAAATTCCATAATAATTACGAGATTATCAATCACCATAATTTAGTCTGCAAGTATAGACATGAACTCATGGTCTTAGGCCACTTGGTGGTGAATCACAACTGGTATCAGCACATTTTATAATATTCTAGGATTAACAGTGCTTTCAAATCTTAATTTAATAGCAAACAATAAATGTTTGAATACTTTCCAATGGTGCAATGACCTGCGAGAATCTCAATAGCGCAAAATGTGTTCATAGAATTCATTAGAATAAAGATGTTTAATACTTTTCTTATCCAGATTAGTCCATAAGACCAATGCACCTTCTTATAATTCAACAGGAGGATATCTGTGTTATTGAAATGTGAGCGCAGTAGCCTAGTCAGTCCGTCAACGCCATTTCCTTCAATATCCTAGAATCCATTTAAGAGTTATTTTTCGTAGAATGATACAAAATTTCGCTGAGAAACCACTGAGAAATCGTGAACGACGGTGACGTAAACTACATCGCTGGCCGGATAAATGAGCTGTAGAGTTTTCGGCATACTAAGCCCTCCATTTGAAATAAATTCCTTAATATATATATTTTACGGCCTGCTATGCTCAGTAATTGACGGACATTTCCGGGAACCACCGTTTTATCAGACCAGAAGTCTGCAGTACATACTTCGAAGTAAAGTTTCCTATTTGCAAAATTAAGAGTAACCTGTACTCAACCTGAATGTGTATATAACTTCCTGCAACCGTAACGTGTCCATAATCCAGTTTAGGACATGAGTTCAGATAATATTAATTAATATAAGATGAGAGGGGAACCAATAGAGTATGGCAAATAAGGCTTAAGTTGAAGTGGAACTAAGTTAGCTGGCCTACAATAACAGTGATATTCGCACACCATTCACTAAACGTGAATAGCTTTTCAAATGCTAGTTGCCTCCATGGACCAACAGAGGTAGTAAGTGTTACAGGCTTCAGGCCTTTCACAGGATTTGGAGCTCTTCTTTTACATATGAAATCCTATGATTATCATAATCACTAGGTTTCCCAAAGGCAAGCACATGATGCAAAGAATCCTGCACATCGGGTGGATACCCAGTTAACTAGAATTGTAGCATGAAATTACTTCGAAAAGTATGGAATTTCATGGTAAGTCGAAGAATAAATGCTTTTCAATCTCTATACAATTCCTTTTGCTTTTTGTTGTGATTTTATTTTGTTTTAAGCGTTTTATGTTTTTATGTAAATTTTATAAAAGTTAGCATTTAAAAGCATATTTAAGTTGTATTTAATGTGTCTTTACATTTATTCCAAAACAGAAGGCATCAACGTAGTCCAGTCATAGCTGCGGTAACCGAAAAAGTGGAGGAAGGGTATTAAAGTTCATTAGCCCAAGCGAATTGCTTCAAAAAAAGACTATTTCGAGTAAAACAGACTGAATAAAGAATTTTTTTAAGAACCTTTATCTTTTTAAAGTGTATCCTTTACAAAAAGTTTTGCACTTTTTAAGTGCTGCATACATTCCTTTCACTTTTCGCAGTTTCGCAAGCATTCCCTCTTTGTTTCCTACACCCTTTTTAAATATTTTATACAATATTTTATTACTTTTCTTGGTAAAAAGATGTAAAACATAAAAATTGGTCGACACATTTCATAGAGAGAAAAGACTTGATAAAAACAGGAATTAGCACAGCAATCAATCGTATTTTCTTCTTTTTTTGCTGCTGTCTTTTGGTCATTAGCTAGTGGAGTCTTCACTTAATTTATGTATACACATCGCTTGTTTCTTAATGCTTAAAGTCTTTTGTTAACACTACAGAATAGAAAATGAAAAAAATAGATGAGAAGGTTGAGGGATGCAGTGAGCTCTGCGTTACTTGCATTAGACTCAATAGCGACAATTATTTAAACATTGGTTTTTTTAGATTTTTTTATAGATTAGGAGTTTAAAATTTTTTTCTTTTTTATATGCTGTTCGAAATACTAATACATTGTCCATAGATTTTCTTTAATTTTTGTAACATAATCAATTTTATAAGTATAATAAGCAAATCATTAATTAAATTAATATAACACTAGTTATTGAACTCCACTGAGGGCAATAATTTAAAATTTTTATTATTATTAGCATGTCCACCTCTACGAAATTTTTTCAGTAACAAACAAAATTAATATTTTTCAAAATTTATTTAGAGGCAGCTAAATATTCTTCATGGTATATTAAGCGACGTATGGAGTAAAGGGGACTACAATAAAAGAATTTAAGAATAAATAACACTTTAAATTAAAAAGCATAAAATTCCTTGGGCACGTAATTAACACTCCCATTAAAGGTGGACAAAATCATAATTTGGTTTTAATTATTTTTAATATTTTGTGAAGGCACTGCTTCACATTAATAACCAGTTATAAACTTCCAGAAAGACTTTGAAGAAATCTCTGACATCTTTAATATTGTATGTCGCATATTATAATGCCGCTCGAATCACTTCCCATAGTTCTTTTTTAGTTCAACTTGTTTTCATGAGCGAATGGAATCAAAAGAATCTATAAAATATGTTTCGTTAAATGTTGATCCATCAAGGAATCATTCCTTACGATCGGACCCACACTACGCAATATGGAAACTGATCTTTCCATTATACAACTTCCCTATGAATTTAAGACTATTTGAATCGATAACCGAAACGTCCTGCATGTGATTGTTTATTGAATTCGTGCTGGTGTAATTTTTTTATTAAGTATTAATTTTGGATAGAAGTTAATAGAAAAAAAAATCGATTAAAAATTTTGTAGCAAACCTCCAAAGACTGACAGTGAGAGATGTAGTGGCAGATTTTAAATAAAATATTGAACATCAATTTCAAATAATAACGGTCGACGTGATGATGTGTTTAGTTAGCATAATTATAATGTCATAGTCAGTAGTCCAGTAGCGCATCCTGACGCGTCTACTGAGCCGAACATTTTCCAGTCACTACTAAGACAAATAGACCATGCGAAGTGTATTAGGTCGAACTTATAAGATTAATATTTCTTTTCAATTTGAGCTGTTCGACTGAAAGCAAGTAAAAGGAAAATACCTTTTAAATAAATTCTCAAAAAGTTAAAGTGAAGAAAATTTTTAAGTGATATAGTGACTATTGATATTTTATAGTGCATTTTCTTTTTTGTTCTTAAGGAAAAGGTAAGATTTGACATCATTTATTTGAAAACTTAGTGGCGTGAGGAAATTTTTTTCAATTTTTTAGTAAAAGTGTGAAGCGTTAATAAGAAAGTGACGTCAATACCTAGTGGTACTAACGGTACTATCCCGTTAGCCCATTATCTTAAATTTACCTCGTGTTCCTTTTGACTTTTGAAGTCAGAAGTTCCATAAATTTTTTCTTTGTAGAAGTTCCTAAAGAAAAAAGGTAACGGTGTATTAATTTCTTTTGCGATCAGAAAATATTTCATTTTATTTCTCTTTAGAATTCAAAAATAGTGGTGTTGAAAATTTTGTTGCACTGTGTACAATACACTGTTCGGGCAGTGATATAGAAACAAAAGAAGGTAGCTAAGAAGGGGAAAATTGGATTTATCCAGTTGCCAGTCTGCTGGACTAACAGCACCCCAATTATCACTGAAAGATCAATCCCCCAAAAACTAGTGAAGAATTCCAGGAAAAAACTAGCAAGAGACTCCAAAAATGTCGTAATTCATTTATTATATTTTCATATTTCATTTAATTAGTTTAGTTATAAAATTTTAATATTATAAATAGATTGAAAATTTGTTCTTTTATCTTTTTATCATAGTATAAAATAATAAATTAATAAGTTAAATATGCATGGAAATGCCCATATGCTTAAACGTCTACTAGACATATTTTAATCAATACACTTAAAACTCTCAGCAACAACATCACCTACAGCTATTGAAGAGGCCTCATCAACATGCTGTAGAAACATTAAAATCGGTGAGTGTTTAAAAAAACACAAGAAAAAAATTTCTTCTTTAATTTTTCCTTATTTTGTTTTCAATATTATTTCGTGTTATTTGACCTATATACATGCATATTTAATTAAACAAATTCATAAATAGATTGATCCCTAGCAACATGTTTAACAACATGTTGGTTTATTAGAAAAAGCTTTGGGTAGGTTATGCATTTGGGATCTTAACAAAGAACTGGCGCGAGTTAAGATCATAGGAAGGGTGGGTGAAGATGCGCGTTAGTCTCCAATACCATCGTGGAGAGAAGAGTTTTGCGTCGATTGGTTTGGTTGACCCATTTTTTTCCGTTTAGTTAATCCTTAAATAGGGTCTTATATTTCCATCTTCTGTGCATTAAGGATTAACACCAGGTCCATTATATTATAGTTTCCAGGGAGTCTATAATAATTATTTATGATAATGACGAATATTATTGGTAAATGAGATTGATGAGAACAAGAATCCCCCCACCGACTGCTTGCTAGCTTTAATTCAATGGCTCCCGTTCGTTCTCTCCCTCTCACCAGAGCACCTAAATACCAATAAGTCAGCAGCTTCTCCGTGTAGGCTGTGGCCGTATCATAGTTTGTTCATTACATAAATTGGCGCCCAACGTGGGGCAGGCAAAATAAAGTATTGGTTAATAAACTACACTTTATTGGCTCTACTCACATAATTCATAATTAGTTTATTTTTAGATTTCATTTACTTGCGAAGTTAGTAGCGGTATAACAATAGAAACCTAGTGTTTAACTACTTATTAGTCTTATTTGGATTTTCATGTCTTTGAGTTTGAAAGTTTCGAAAACATTGACCAATAATACGCAAGTAATCCTTTTGGACATAGATGTAAATTGCTTATATTGTTATTAATTTTGTAGAAGTTTTAGAAATTTGTGTTTTCGATTTGTTTATCCGTAACAGGGTTAACGATATCCTGATTTTTTTCTAGGATCTACAGTAACATTGCTCAGCGATTTACTGTCCGCTAAAATCAGTTATATTAAGGAGAAAGTTTTTGAATATCGGTTTGTTGGTTTAAACAATCGGAATTAATATTTTTTGAACTCCATAGTCTTGTTTTGTAATCCAGTCAACTATAATCAAGTGTCGATCTGACCTACCTATCAAATCACATCAAGAAAGTAAGAAGACAAGTTACAGATAAAATGCTTTTGCGGAAAAAATTTTAGTATTATTATTATAATTATTTTTATAAGTATTTTCAATTCTGAATTTTGATTTATATTATTGTTATTTATATTTAGTATTTAATCTATATTTAAATTTTCGAATTATTTTATTTTTGTTGTAATTGAGTATTTTGACCATGATGGAGAGATCACCTCCTAACGTTCAAGCTTCGACTTCAACGTCTGTTGTCGGTAATAATGGCCTTTTGTGTGTTTTATGTTCTGAGCGAATGACTGATAGTCAGGAATGCTTGATTATTTCGGAATGTCTACACTCATTTCATAGACAGTGTATTGAAAATCATCTCTCTCAGTCGTCAGAATATCCTTCTTGTAAGCGACCTTGCTTATTAGCCGAACTTAAAACAGTTAATATTCAAAATATGCCTCTACCATTAGAAAAATCGAAGAATGTTAAAAGTAATAGAGCACGTGGTGCTATGGCAAAGCAGCATAATACTCGAAGCCATACAAGAAATTTGTTTAATGAACCTCAGACACCTTTATTAGATACTAGTGTTCATACCATTAATCAGAACACGTTACAAATGGAATCTTTTACTCCTCAGAGAAATCCTCAGATTTCTAGCCAACAGAATACATCACCCGTTGATCGAACGAATGCTTCTTCTCGTGAAAATGAAGTGAATAACCATATCAGTTTGAATTCAATGCAATTGAGTAGTATGATTGAGAATACAGTAGGTCGTTTGCTACAGAATTTAAATTTAGTTCCACCACCTCAAAATTGCTTAAGTAGTCAACAAATACAATCCCCTATTAGGTCTCGAAATAGTTTTCAAAATTTACCAGGTCCATCTCAGAGTCATCACTCTTCTCATAGTTCCTCGTTTGACGAGAATGTTGCGATAAGGTCGGATAAAATAACTTCAATTATTCAAAATTGGAATATTAAATATGATGGTTCAAGTCAAGGAATCAGTGTCGATGAATTTCTATTTAGAGTTAGAAGTTTGACAAAAGAAACATTTAATAATGATTTCTCATTGATATGTAAAAACTTACACGTACTGCTATCTGGAAGAGCTCGTGATTGGTACTGGCGATACCATAAACAAGTTGACGTAATAGTATGGAAAGATTTTTGTGAAGCGCTTAAATATCAATTTAAAGAATTTAAGTCAAGTTTTGAAATTCATGAAGAGATTAGAAGTAGAAAAAGGAAACCCAATGAGAATTTTGATACGTTTTATGAATCGGTTTGTACGATATTAGATAAGCTTTCTACTCCCATTCCTGAAAGTGATTTAATAGAAATATTAACGCGTAATTTACGTCCGGAAATTCGTCATGAATTATTGTACATTCCCATTTATTCTATTGCCCATCTTCGTAAATTAGTACACATGCGAGAACATCTGATGGATAACGAATATCTTCGAAAAAATTACTCACAACGACTTTCTAACAATTTCGCAACCAGAAGACAAATTGCTGAAGTTGATCTTACTCAGGACAATAGTGATTCTGATCAAAATATAGCTCAGGAAATGTCTATTGATGCCGTTCAACAAACTCTCAAAACGTCCAAGTGCTGGAATTGTGATCAACCAGGTCATAATTGGGGGGATTGTTTGGAAGAACGAAATATATTTTGTTATGGATGCGGATTGAAGAATACCTATAAACCTCAGTGTATGAAATGTGCATCGCGTAAGATTTCATTATCAAAAAACCAGTTGCTTCAAAACAATATTCGGAAAATACCTTAGCAAATAATCTCATTTCGCCAACCTCTAATTTTAATTCAAGAAGTAACCTCAATAGTTTTAAAAATGGAAATATAAAATTTAGAAAAGATAATGAAGAAAATCTTTCTAAATTAGTTTACCCTATACTACCTTATCATATTAGATTACAACGATATCTACAGAAACGTGATGAAATTTTTAATGCAAATGCGATAAAAATTACTTCCTCAAAGAAACCAAAACGGTCCACCATTCGTTTGCGTAAATATTATAAAAATAGAAAAATCGTTTCTAAATATATACTATCCTCAATTATAAATAATGAGTATGATAAACGCTATTATGCTTCAGTTAAATTTTTAACTTTTAAAGAACTGGGTCTATTAGACACGGGAGCAAATGTATCCTGTATAGGCTCCGATTTAGCTACCTTTAATTTTAGACAGTTCAAAGAATTCCACGAGATGAAAACCTCAGTTAAAACCGCTGATGGACGCTTTCAAAAAGTTATAGGTTTCATTCATGTAGATGTTGAATTCAAGAATGTGACGAAAAAGTTGAAAATTTTAATTGTGCCATCAATTACTCAAAGATTAATTTTAGGATTAGATTTTTGGAAAACTTTTGATTTAGCGCCCGGAATTTTTGGTAACATTATTTGTTCCACTGGTTTGGAAAGTGCTCCTAATATTCTTTCAGAGATATCTACTGATGTTAAACTTAAACCTAACGAAAGTATTATTGATTATCCTCTATCTTCTTGTCAACGACAACAACTGGCAACAATTATAGAATTATTTCCAAATTTTGAAAGAGAAGGCCTAGGACGCACTAGTTTAATTCAGCACCGTATTGAGGTCGGTGATGCAAAACCTGTAAAACAACGATTCTATCCCGTGTCACCGGCAGTAGAAAAGTTAATGTTTAAAGAGATAGATCGAATGTTAGCCTTAGAAGTTATATAACCTTCATCTTCTCCTTGGAGTTCACCCATGAGACTAGTGGTAAAACCAAATAAAATTAGATTATGTATGGATGCTAGAAAACTTAATGAAGTGCCAAAAAAGGATGCGTACCCATTGCCTAATATCGATGGTATATTTTCTCGTTTACCGAAAGCAAATATTATATCTAAGTTAGACTTGAAAGATGCTTATTGGCAAATAGGTTTAACTGATGAAGCAAAACCTCTTACCGCTTTCACTGTGCCAGGAAGACCGCTATATCAGTTTGTAGTAATGCCCTTTGGGTTATGTAATGCTCCATCTACTATGTGTCGTCTAATGGATAGTTTAATACCCCCTGATCTTCGACATTCGGTATTTGGTTATTTAGATGATTTAATTATTGTATCGGAAGACTTTAATTCACACTTAGCTGTACTTGTTCGTATTGCAGAACAATTTCGAAAAGCCAATCTCATACTAAATATTTCAAAATCTAAGTTTTGTGTCAAAGAAGTTAATTATCTGGGTTATATCATTGGTAATGGTGGTATAAGGACAGATCCTGATAAAATTATATCCATTCAGAAATGGCCAACCCCTAAGAACTTGAAACAGGTTCGAGGTTTTTTGGGTTTAGCAGGTTGGTACCGTAGGTTCATATCAAACTTTTCTAGCATTGTTTTTCCTATTACGGAGGTATTGTCTACGAAAAGAAAATTTTGTTGGACGTCAGAAGCTCAAAGAGCGTTTGATTTAATTAAGAGTTTATTAACATCAGCGCCTGTTCTGTCTAATCCTGACTTCTCAAAGAAATTTTATTTACATTGCGATGCAAGTGACTTTGGTATCGGTGCTGTGCTTGTGCAGTTGGATGATGAAGGCAATGAAAAACCTATCGCTTTCATGTCAAAGAAATTAAATTCTGCTCAGCGAAATTATAGTGTCACTGAACGCGAGTGCTTGGCAGCTGTAGAAGCTATCAAGAAATTTAGGTGCTATCTTGAACTACAGCAATTTGAAGTTATAACTGACCATTCATCATTAGTTTGGCTTATGAAACAGCAGGATGTAACAGGAAGGTTAGCTAGATGGGTGTGGAGACTGCAAGGATATAAATTAACTATAAGCCACAGAAAAGGAAAGGAAAATACCGTTCCAGATGCACTATCCAGGATTCCATCATTTGAAATAGCTGAATTAGAAATAACAGAACCAGAAATAGATTTAACCTCCCTACATTTCCAGGACCAGGATTATCTTGAAAAAAAAAATATCCTGACGTTAAAATTATCGATAAGTTTGTATACATTAGAACATGCCATTACTCAGGAGATATAGAACAAGAAAATAATGCGTGGAAACTTTGGATCCCTTTGAACATGAGAAAGGATATTTTGTCACGATTTCACGACTCCCCTATTGTTTCACATGGAGGCATGTTGAAGACTTTTGGTCCGTGATGTTAGAAACTATATACGGTCATGTGAAGTTTGTAAGGAATCTAAAGCCCCCAATATGTCCCTGAAACCAAATATGGGTAATCAAGTAGTTACCACAAGACCTTTTCAACGACTCTATGTCGATATACTAGGTCCTTATCCTCGAAGTAAACAGGGTAATATAGGCATATTAATCGTATTGGATCATTTGACAAAATTCCATTGGCTATGTCTCCTCCGCAAATTTACCTCCACTGTAATTAAAGATTTCCTTCTGAAACAGATATTTCATGTATATGGTGTGCCAGAAGTACTTGTTAGTGATAATGGTTCACAGTTTAAGGCAAACGACTTCAATGCATTTTTAACTGAATTGGGCATACATCATACATATACGGCTATTTATTCACCTCAATCGAATGCGTCAGAAAGAGTTAATCGCTCTATTATAGCTGGAATTCGAGCTTATTTGAAGAAAGATCAAACTTTATGGGATGAGAAATTAAGTTATATAAGTTGTGCGCTTCGAAACTCAATACATCAATCAATACAGTGTTCACCATACCATGCAGTTTTTGGTCAGGAAATGATAACTCATGGAAGTTCGTACAAATTGCTTAAAAATATCAACATTTTGAATGAACCAACGTCAGCACTGAATAAAGACGACCAACTGTAATTAATTCGTAATGATATTCAAAAATATATATCTAAAGCTTACGATCAGAACAAAGCACAATATAATTTACGAACTAGACCGATTTCGTATAGTGTAGGACAAATTGTTTTCCGAAGGAACTTCGCACAAAGTAATTTTGGTAAACAATTTAATGCGAAATTAGCACCCTCTTTCATTAAGTCCAAAATAAAGGAAAAAATTGGAAACCATTATTATATTGTAGAAGATATGGAAGGAAAATTAATAGGTACATATCACGCCAAAGATCTTAGACCATAGTTTCGCTTGTTGATTTCCTCCTAATATTGTTACTTAATACGTCAATATTATGCGGTTTGTAGTGGCAGATTTTAAATAAAATATTGAACATCAATTTCAAATAATAACGGTCGACGTGATGATGTGTTTAGTTAGCATAATTATAATGTCATAGTCAGTAGTATGTAAACGCATCCTGACGCGTCTACTGAGCCGAACATTTTCCAGTCACTACTAAGACAAATAGACCATGCGAAGTGTATTAGGTCGAACTTATAAGATTAATATTTCTTTTCAATTTGAGCTGTTCGACTGAAAGCAAGTAAAAGGAAAATACCTTTTAAATAAATTCTCAAAAAGTTAAAGTGAAGAAAATTTTTAAGTGATATAGTGACTATTGATATTTTATAGTGCATTTTCTTTTTTGTTCTTAAGGAAAAGGTAAGATTTGACATCATTTATTTGAAAACTTAGTGGCGTGAGGAAATTTTTTTCAATTTTTTAGTAAAAGTGTGAAGCGTTAATAAGAAAGTGACGTCAATACCTAGTGGTACTAACGGTACTATCCCGTTAGCCCATTATCTTAAATTTACCTCGTGTTCCTTTTGACTTTTGAAGTCAGAAGTTCCATAAATTTTTTCTTTGTAGAAGTTCCTAAAGAAAAAAGGTAACGGTGTATTAATTTCTTTTGCGATCAGAAAATATTTCATTTATTTCTCTTTAGAATTCAAAAATAGTGGTGTTGAAAATTTTGTTGCACTGTGTACAATACACTGTTCGGGCAGTGATATAGAAACAAAAGAAGGTAGCTAAGAAGGGGAAAATTGGATTTATCCAGTTGCCAGTCTGCTGGACTAACAGTACCCCAAATTATCACTGAAAGATCAATCCCCCAAAAACTAGTGAAGAATTCCAGGAAAAAACTAGCAAGAGACTCCAAAAATGTCGTAATTCATTTATTATATTTTCATATTTCATTTAATTAGTTTAGTTATAAAATTTTAATATTATAAATAGATTGAAAATTTGTTCTTTTATCTTTTTATCATAGTATAAAATAATAAGTTAATAAGTTAAATATGCATGGAAATGCCCATATGCTTAAACGTCTACTAGACATATTTTAATCAAAACACTTAAAACTCTCAGCAACAACATCACCTACAGCTATTGAAGAGGCCTCATCAACATGCTGTAGAAACATTAAAATCGGTGAGTGTTTAAAAAAACACAAGAAAAAAATTTCTTCTTTAATTTTTCCTTATTTTGTTTTCAATATTATTTCGTGTTATTTGACCTATATACATGCATATTTAATTAAACAAATCCATAAATAGATTGATCCCTAGCAACATGCTTAACAACATGTTGGTTTTTTAGAAAAAGCTTTTCGTTATTATTTTCGCACTCTACTTAAATTACTAAGTCATTATTGTTTAATGGTTTTTTTTATATGCTTATATATAACTTCATTTCTTAAATTTTTTTTTTTTATTGAATTTGTAATGTAAATTAAAATTTCAAATTTAAATTTATTAATTCTGTTATAGCAGTTTACCGTTTATAGTTTTAAGTTAATTTCTTTTTATTCTGATTGTCAATTATTATGAATTATGAATTATTACTTACTAATGAATGAAAACACTGTGAATAAATAATGAGGAAATAGAATATTTAAGACAAGTTTCTTACTGATGTGTGGAGATTGGGTAGGTTATGCATTTGGGATCTTAACAAAGAACTGGCGCGAGTTAAGATCATAGGAAGGGTGGGTGAAGATGCGCGTTAGTCTCCAATACCATCGTGGAGAGAAGAGTTTTGCGTCGATTGGTTTGGTTGACCCATTTTTTTCCGTTTAGTTAATCCTTAAATAGGGTCTTATATTTCCATCTTCTAGCATGAAGGATTAACACCAGGTCCATTATATTATAGTTTCCAGGGAGTCTATAATAATTATTTATGATAATGACGAATATTATTGGTAAATGAGATTGATGAGAACAAGAATCCCCCCCACCGACTGCTTGCTAGCTTTAATTCAATGGCTCCCGTTCGTTCTCTCCCTCTCACCAGAGCACCTAAATACCAATAAGTCAGCATCTTCTCCGTGTAGGCTGTGGCCGTATCATAGTTTGTTCATTACAGATTTTATGAAAGTTACGAAGTGTTAAGACAATTTTGGATATATTTGTATACCTTCAAGCTTATAACATCTGGAATTGCTTGTCATCTGGAAGGCAATAAGTTAATTGTCCGCTTGAACTAACAAGTTGGGAATCCTGGAATGCACGGTTGTAGGCCGTTTCAACAACACGTATTCTTTCGTAAATCTGTTGTTATATAAATATTGAGTTATGAAATGAGTATTATATGTATATATATACATGATTAAATTCTCAGAATGGAAACGCTTCCTGACTGTCACATCCAGCTGCCATCACGCCGTAAATGTTTACGATACATACACATAACATAATTGGTCATTACAACCCTTCAGTCAGGATTACGACCTAGTTTCTCACACCACTTATGTTTTGTGTATTAATTTTATACATGAGTGGTGGTCGACTACGAATGACAGATTTCTGAGAAACTTTTCATGGCAATTTTATTTACTCTCAGAGTTTTTGCTAGAAATCTGCTAAGAGGAATCCGCCGAAGAAATATTTTTTGTATTTTGTTTTGATGTCTGGCCTGGGGCTCGACATGCTTCAGATACAAAGAGGAAATTAAATATGGCAATGCTTCGTAACAAATCATAGTTAGAACAATATGGCATTATTCACTCAGAATGCTATGCTGAGTCACTTTTGATAAATTTACCCACCAGATAGATCATACAGCCAAGAATGGTCAATATATCGCAACAAAAAAAATTATTGATGCACGTCTTCAAGTTAATACTTCTACGTGGGTTTTAGACGCATATCTTGGAGCACAAAATAGACAAAATATACTACAGGCTGCATAAGGATCATCGACGTTAATGATGTGGCATCAGCGTCTTGAATACTTTAACAGGAATCCTTATATCGATGGGAAAATTAAAACAGGGATAGAATAAAAGCAACGGGTAGGTATCAGAAAGCTCCTAGTATATTAGATTAGCTTTCACATTCTAAAAATCAAGACAGGTATCAAGCCTTCAATTACGTTTTCAGCACTTTGCAAGTGATAGGTACAGTTATCCTTTTGTCTTTTATATAACAATAATCTAATACACTTCTTTTTCATTCGTTAGGATTTTTGTTGTATTAATATTGTGACTTTTGTTTACGCACATTAACATAACATAATTGGTCATTACAACCCTTCAGTTAGGATTACGTACTAGCTTCTTATACCACTTATATTGTGTGTGTTAATTTTATCCATGAGTGGCGGGACCTACAATTTCAAGTCAAGTCAAGTTCGAACCGTGGCCTCGCGGCTAATAAATCAATACTCAACCTATTAGATTACGAAGACTACGGCCGCTTTTATTTGCATTGACTTAAAAAACTCGACAGAAATTCATTTTTTTTACTAAAGAATTATTTTTTTTGTGTGTTACTATCATCATTTCGTTCTGTGGTATATTTCTTAAAACACATACCAATGGACTTTTGCTTTGGTTAACACACTTGTAGTTTAGGTAGGTTCTTGTACTGTAGCGTAGCATATTTTTTATATAAGTAAAATATTATTATTATACCAATTACTATTAAATTGTACGTAGCGTAGAATATTTTTATATATAAGTAAAATATTACTATTATACCGATTACTTTTGAATTGTACGTCACTAGCATGTGTGACTTTGTTTAAATGCAACAATGTAAATAGTTTCATACAACGCTGCAATAGAGGAATACTGTTTCGTTGAATCTGAAACTGAATTTGAAATAGCAGCGCTTGCTCCGATTGATATTAGGAAAACGCCCATATTGAAAAGGGTATAAAAGCAGTGCACTCAACGGAATCAGTCCTTTCTATTGTTGCAGGTTGGGAGAGTGGTCGCACAACCAATTGCAAGTGCATTATAAGCTTCGTGGCAGCGATGGTTGCCGTTGCTTATTTTGTAGATGCAATTGGTTGACAAATTCTAAGTAGATGTTGGTCGCGATGGTGGCCGCAAATACTTGGGATTTATGTGACTCTTTCTCATTATCCCTTTCTATTGTTGCAGTTATTACTTGTGAGTATTATCAATAAAGAAAACGTTATAGTACTAATTAAATAAATAATTCGTTTCATACTTTAACAATTTTTCTTAAATTCCTTTTGAATGATTTTTTTTTGCGTTGAAATACCTAAGACAAGAGGTTAGCACACACTCTACTAATGTCGAATTTATACCTTGTATAATAGAATATTTTAGCAATTAAATCCATTAACTGATTTCTAATAAAAACTTTTTTAATTATAACGATTTAGGTAACATTTACGTATCCTTTGTGTAATAAAACGATTTCAAAGTATACCACGAGATGTTTCGAAATACCTGAAAATACTATACGCTAAATTGAATGTACACGTCGTACACATTTCAGTCACCCTTACGTGAAATTCCTTTTGTTCATCAGTAACAATTACTTGTTGTAACGGTTAAGTGGTTTGTTTGTATTCAATTTACATTTACATCAACACATGCATGGATTCACCGCACTCGTAAATTTAAATTAACCACTAACGTCAGTCACACGTTCAATTACTACGGAAAGGCTCATGTATGTTACTATATGTACATGTATCACCTCTATTTGAAATTGCTCGTCTGTAAGATGAAAATGGTTGAAGTACATCAGAATAATATTTGAAAGTTGACACTACAATTGAAATGCAGTGTGTCATATCGAAAATTCCACAACCAACATCTTATATAACTTGGCAGTAAACAATATGCTTTAACTATAACTCTGTGGGATTTGAAATCTAACAGTTGCTAACGGTATTCGCTGAATGGAATCAGGAACAGTTGGTAACATATTTTCATCCGAAAATAATCTTCAGCGATGAGATCCCTTTCTGACTATGCGTGAACAAACATAAGAACCAACAGCGCCCAATGCATCCTGCAGGCCCTAACTATCAACGGCGAGCACTATAAATATAAGCTTTCTTTGGCATGAATTGAATGAAATGTGATTTGTACAGGACAGTGCTATGTACTACACAGATAGTGCCACGTTCTCCACGAGAAATTAAAGGGCAATGCTCATGTGGACGTAAGTTCAGTTCAGTTTTCGAGCGATTTGAATGCGTTATAATTTTTCTTGCAGGATGTATGACATTTATAGGATCAAATTTTAAGTTCTTCCTATCTTTAAATATAAATAAAACAGAGTATTTGTTAGATATCACCAAAATTTTATATTTGTTAGGATAACTAATTATTCCACACTCTGTGTAATATAATATTGTTATATTTTACCCTTTTTAAAAACGTTTAAAATATGAGTTCGTTGATGGCAAACGAAATTAAAATAAATTGGTGTTTAAGTTGAATTAAATTCTTTATTCGGACTATTTTTGTGTGCCACTGTATACAACTTGACGTATAAAACAATAATTGCTTGTTCGCTATGCTTCTTTGCTTACAACGCAAGTCTTTACAATATTCAAACCACGACTGTTATCTTTACACGCAACGCATTTTCACATAAGACTGACTGAATTCTTACTACTCATTGCCTGCTTTGTCTTGCCTTTTTATAAGCCCATGTAAACAGCGTGATGAAGGTTCTTGATGTCTACCGCGACTTCAGTGTTGTTTGTGTATTTTGTTTACGATGCTTGTTGTTGCTTTCTCGCTTACTTGTCTATCCCCTTTTCAAGTTCGTTGTATCTGTTTGTGTAGCATTTGCTTATTTTAATGTTAAGCGATGTTGCGCCGTTTCCATTTTCGTAACAATAGCATTCAAATGTGCGTCACGACGTCTCTGATTGGAGAAACATCCGAAATCTTCAATATTTCATGAATCTAGCGTATAAAACAAATTGCATTTGACCGAAGGCTTGGTTTATGATGAGTGTAATGGCCGCTGGAGTTTGTGGTTTATTGGTATGCTTTCTTACTTACATAATTAGTCATTACAATCCATTAATCACGATTACGACCTAGCTTCTCACATCGCCCATGTTAACTGTGTTTATTTTATTCATAAGTGTTGAGACCCACAGTTTACAGACGGCTCCGAAGGAAAAATTTTTTAAAGGCTTTTCATGGCAATTTAGTTTAAATACTTAGAGTCAGAATCACTTGATGTTCTGGGCTTCAGAATAAAGTTTAGTTCGATTGAACTAGCATAAATTTCGACAGCCAAAAGAATATTAAATATTCAGCCAATGCTGTGATGACAGAACACTGTTAATGAAATGCTTATGAAATGATATTTCACTTTAAAATGGGTTTAAAGTAAATTTATATGTACGTATATGACATTTATTAAATTTGGTAGATTTAGGCTTAAAAATAATGATTTGTTGCGTTTTTATCTTTTTAAAAACGTTTAAAATATGAGTTCGTAGATTGTAAATAAAAATTACAATAAATTTTATGTTTAGTTTTAAATAATTCCTTTATTATTCGTACAATTCTATGTGCCACTATTTACAACTTGATGAAAACAACAACATTTGCTTTATTAATTATTCTTCTTTTCACTCTTTTGCGTAAACAATTACAATTGTTCAATATATCTTAATGACGGAAATCTTCAAACCACGATTATTCTCTTTACACGCACAACGCATCTTCTCACAAGACTGACTGAATTCTTTCAGACTCCATTGCCTGCTTTGTCTTGCCTTTTATATCGTAAGGTAAACAGTCTGATGAATGCTCTTGAAGCAGAATGACTTTGCCTTCGCGAAATCTCCATAAATGTTAACATGTTGTTTACGTTATTGTTGTTTGTGTATTTTGTTTACGTTTGTCTTGCAGTATTGTTGTTGCCTGTTTGTTTACTCGTTTATCCCTTTTTTTATACTGATGTTGCTATATTTTTGTTTATTCATTGATCATGTAAACAAGTCCTGTGTTTTTGTTTTTGTAGCTTCTGTTTATCATTTTAATGTTAAACAATGTAACACCATTTCCATTTTCGTAACAGTATTTTGAATGTTACTTAAGAAATTTTCTTCACAAACTTTTAAAAAGTGTTTTAAAATTATATAAACACGATTGTAAAATATTTGATTCATGAATTCCAAGTATTTTTGTTTGAATTTACAATTATTTCATGGTTTCAGGGGACTTATTTTACTGAATTGATATGTAAATAGAGTATGTAAATAGAGTATGTAAATTGTAAATGTTTTCTTACAATTTGTTGCTAAACGCTTTGGTAAACATAACTGTGTTCACATTTGTAAAAATATGCAAGGAGGTCTACCAAATTCACATTTATTAACAAATATTTTAAAGGGAATTACTTGTTTACGTAAACATATTATTTTATAAATAGATTTTATATACAATGTGCATGAAAAGTTTGCCTGCATCAACTTAGCTTAGTAACTCATAAATAAAAAAGCTAAAAAATATTAGCATTCCCATAATAAAAATTACCCGCTTAGTAGCACTGATACTTGCGCAATCTTGATTTTTGCTTCAGAATGTACTGAAACTATTTCAGTATATGCATCCTGCTTTTAATCACTCGCCACTCATAAACGCGAAAAATTGTAAAGAAACGTCCCACTCACTAGCTCTCTCGCTCGTGCGATTAATGCTACTATGGTCTCAATAGGCAATTGAGTAGAAGAAACCTCTCTCGTACGACAAGACTAATAATTTACAAGACGCTTATCCTACCCCCGTTTCTTTATGGCGCAGAGGCATGGACCCTATTAAGCACCGACGCAGCAGCCTTGAGAGTATTCGAGAGAAAAGTACTGCGTAAGATCTTCGGTCCGGTACAAGTTGGCGATGATTTCCGCATCCGATCCAACAGTGTGAGCTCCTTAACGAAATAGACGTTGTACAGCGTATTAATATCCAGCGGCTGCGTTGACTCGGCCATGTCGTTCAAATGGAGGAGGATGCTCCGGCGCGACGGGTATTTGATGCGGGGATCTGTAGAAGTCGGCGAAGAGGACGACCTTGTATGCGTTATAAGGACTAAATCCAGAAAGCCCTGTCATCGATTGGTGTGACCAACTGGCGTAGGCGCGCAAGAAGCAGAGGCGCCTGGAAGGATGTGTTGCGGCAGGCCGAAATCCGTTGATCGGGTTGTTAAGGCCAATTAAGAAAGAAGAAGAAGAGATTTCTTTTTATAGGGAAATATGTTCAGATATGCACTTTTATTGAGTCAATATTCAATTAATTGAGTACAATATTTTAAGAGTTCAGGCATAAGAATATACGCAGTTTTGGATATCATAATAACTAAAGAATCTTTACAAATTTCAGGGTAGAATTTGAGGCGCAGAGCAAAAGATGCTTTCGACGGTTCAGAGATAACTATATTGATATTAGAAATGAAGAACGTGGCTGACAACCAAAAAAGTTAGAAGACACCGAATTGCAAACTATATTAGATGAAGATAACACTTTGAGCCAAAAACGAATGGCTGAAATGTTAAATGTTGACATTGAATTTGTAACTGTTTCAAAGCTATGGGAAAAACTCAAAAGTCTGGGTGTCACGTGAATTAAATGACAGATAGATTCAAAAGCGAAAAACCACTTGCAAAATGTTTCTTCAAAGCCATGATACAAAATCAGTATTGCATCGAATTGTAACGGCCGATGAAAACAAGATTTATTTTCAAAATCATAAATGGAAAAAAAACCTGGATAACCATTACGGCCACCAACAAGATCGATTCGACAGGAAGTCAACGGCATGTATATGATGGCACTGGAAAACTGTGATGTACCATGAGCTTCGAAAACCTGGTTAATCCGTTAATGCAGCCGGCTACCAACATCAACTGACAACCATCAATTCGCCTGCAAAACTAGATCGATTCTCTAGGAAGACAGATGGGACCAGAAAATTGTGCTGTACCACGAGCTTCTAAACCTAGTGGTACTGTTAATACAAATTATTGCCGACAACAAATGATAAATTTGAGCCACACATTGACCGTAAAACAACCAGAATAGGCCACAAGACACGATACCAGTCTCTGGCTCTACTTCTTTTTCTGACTACTATTTGTTGTCATTGATGAGACACGCATTGACTAAGCAACTCTTCGATTACTATTAGGAAATCGAAAATTAGAGGACTATGTAGTAGGTTTGCTCCAAAGGACGAATAGTTTTATTTATTATTATATGTGTAACCTGCAATGGCCAATATTTTGTTTAAATGTTTTTTACTTTCCTATTTAAAATTAATATTTCAATTTAATAAAACTACGCTCATTTCATACCGGTAAACAATCGTATTGCTTGTAAGGAATGCCTTTTTTTTACTGTATATTCTTTCAGCAAAATTTTACTAGGACATAAAAAGTAGTAGGTCGGTTCAGTTATCGTACCAATTATATATTTCATTTTGTTTGTCAATGTTCTGTATTTAATTATTTATTTTTTAAAATTCAAGTTTCCATTCATTTAAATAAACCAATTTAGAAAAACTATTGGCTACCATGTTGTGCGTTGACTTTTTTCTCGCTGGCTACATTGTTCATCTAACCTACTAGTATTTAAAAAAATTTTACGACTTCTGCCGTGGATGCAGATCCGATAAGGAAGAGGAGACTGTTATCCACATTCTTTGTCAACGCCCATCTCTTGCGAGGTGCAGATATAGGTTATTTGGCTCTCCAACCCTTGTCTTTTGACGGATCTATCATTCATAAAGTCAAGGATATAGCCTCGTTTATTAAGCTTCCGGACTAGTTTTCCAGCGTAGGGTAGTCGTTCTTTTAACGTGCAGCCCTTGCGCTGACCAATTTCTCCCTCCTTGGTTCGGAGTAACTTGGTCTGTACAGAGACTGTATTCACCTGTGGCGTCACAACGGACCACTATGCGTGCTCAAGTGAGCTTTTGGTATCAAAGCTACCACTTAAACTTACCTAACCATAATTTGTGTAGACTTTTTTTGCTGACTTCCTTGTTTATCTAATCTACTAGTATTTAAGTAAATTTTACAATAAATGTTTTATTTGCAATGCTAATGTTCTAAAACTTTAAAAACTTTTTTCCCTATTTGCATATATTTTTTTGTAAAAGCCCTGAAGTTAAATTTAACAATTCTAATTACAAATTGTTTGTATTTCTTTGTAAGTGCTAATGTAAATTTTTAAGGGTATTTGTCCATTCCATAAATTGTTCGTGTTGATGTATATTCAACACTTTTAGAAAACAAAAAATGCCATTGTTAGGATAAATATTCTGCATAAATTAAATGTTTTACTAACAATCACAGACGTAAACATGACGACATGACAACCGTATTACGTTATCAAATTGTAAAAAAAAATTTTGTTTGAAAAGCAAAATTTATTACATTTTATTGTTAAACAATCAGACAATGAGAAACTAAATAAATTTTGTTTCAATGGCTTGAATTAAGTATATGGTAAAACATGACAAATTAGAATCAACGAAAGGTAAATAGATACATTGCCGTTCTATAGAAGCCATAAATTAAATTTTCAAACATTTTTCAAAAAATCCTTAAAGCAAATGTCTCCCAGATTCGAAATAATTCTTCTTATTGCTAACGGCACAAACTCCTTAATGTAAGAGATTTTAGTACTACATAGTAACATATTATGGTTCTTCAATTCTGCCCTTATTTCGAAATCATAATCATATACCCATGATAAGACAGTGATTACAGTAATTATTTAGAAAAATAATCCTCATTTTAAATTTAAAAATGCAATAAAACAAAAACGGTTTAAAACTTTGCCAAATTTATTTTTTTGTTGTGGAGAAGAAATGTTTCGGTTTGAAGTGGGATATTATTTCATTCATATGGCTACCGCGGCTGGCCTCATATTATCTCATTCGAACCCCAAATACGACAATTTTGCATATTGACGTACCCACAAATATAAAAATGAGCTTTAGCCGAAAACCGATAGATGGCCCACCCGATTGTTCCTGAGCATTATCAAAGCTAACATCTTATGGTCAAAACACAGTATTAAGAAACTTATCTTAGGTTAGGTTAGGTTTTCATATCTAAAATATACAAAGAAATTCTACTCTATAGCTTAGGTTACTGTGGTAGCCTTGATACCAAAAGCTCACTTGGGCACGCATATCGGCCCGTTGTGAAGCCACAGATGAACGCAGTCTCTGTTGGTCAGCGCAATGGCTGTACATTTAAAGCACGATTACCCCACGCTGGAAAACCAGTCCAAAAGCTTGATAAACGAGGATATATCCTTAACATTAATGGACGATAGCTCCGTCAAGCTGACAAGAAATGGAGAACCAAATAACCTATATCTGCACTTCGCGAGAGATGGGTATTGAGTGGATAACAGCCCTTTTCTTCAGAGTTTCTGCACCCACGGCAGAAGTCTTTAAATGTGAGCCGCATTCTTTCCGCGTGTCTATCCATAACACAGTGACCTGTAAGCATGGCCACTGTGATCGAGATGATATTACGACCAAGTCCAAGTAACTGGTTGGTGCGTCTTCTATCCATTGAGGGCAAAGTGAGCCAAGCGGTGGAGCAGGACTCCTCATTAATCCAGGATAGGTTGGAGTCTCATTTGTCGAATTTAGAAGTTTAATTAATTCAAGAAATCCCAAATTTGTTAAATTCTTAATTCCGTACGGGTATAAATTAATCTTACTTACATACAACCCTTTGGTCAGGATTACGACCTGTGTGTGTTAATTTTATAGACGAGTGGAGTTTGAGAAACTTTTCATGGCAATTTTACTTACTCTCAGAGTTTTTGCCAGAAATCTGTTGAGAGGAAGTTGGCGCAGAAATATTTTTCATATTTCGTTTTGGTGTCTGACCTGCGGTTTGAACCGTGGTCTTACGTCTTATAAGCCAACACATTACCTACTAGACTAGTTCTACAAATTATTTTTACATACTTTAAATTTTTTAGTATTTTAAAGTCGCTCCAAAAAATCCCGAACTTAAAATGCTTTTCATACTGTTGACAGCTAAATTGTGAAATAATATAGATTGGCGTTTAAATAAAAAAGAAGAAAAACAAAATAGGAAAGAAAAAGTAGACGAAGACAATTATTTGTATATTTCTTCTGTGTTCTTTCATTTTGAAAACCAGCCAAAACCATTTCATCTTAACAAGATGTGGCATGAACATTAAAATGCCTGTAAGCAACTGCTGGCTATAGTTGGCCTTGAATGTTTTTTTCTTTTTTTTTTTGTTGTTAAAGAAAACAAATTTTTCATTTGTGAAAGTGACAAAAAGAAATATTTTGCAATAATTTATAATATTTACAGCCTCTGAAGTTGCAAAAAAATTACATATTTCGTATGAATATGTCCAACTACATACATATTGTATGTTTAATTTTGTTAAAGACAATCATAAATAATATATTGAGAAAATAAAACAAAAACTACATTAATATTCAATAGGTCGTAGTCTTATGTACTATTAACCGTGGAAAAATATGTTAATAACACAGCCCTGCAAATTTGGACTTTTTTTGTGCAAATAAGATAATAAAGAGCAAAGATCAATTGTCAATTTCTAACAATAGCGATCGTTCTAGCACGTCAGTGTTGAGCTCTACAATGTTTCAAAAATGGCCAAAAATGCTATTTTTAGGGTTTTCAACCCCCTTTTTCTCGAAAACCTGATGTGATGGAAAATTTTTGAAACCAGATTCGTGTTTAGCGCACAAAATGCCTTCGGAAACACCTGGAGCAATCTTATTTGCAAAACCCATGCAGGGCTGTGTAATTAATTACACTATTCGACAAAAAAAAAATATTAAATACACCCAGCTAATGACATAGTGTAGGTTGTGAGTTTTGTTGAGTAGAACACAAAAATATTTTTTTTATATTTCTTGAACCCTCCAAACTTGTTTTATTTGACAAAAACTGTATTTCTGATCTTATCCCACAAAATTATTGATTACCCAAATAATTTTTAACCTGTTTTCAAAATCCAATGTTTTTTGAAAAGAGGAGAGATGAGCCTTTAAAATGGTATACATAAACATGGTGAAAGGCGCAACCATTATGACTCCTATCGCACCATGATAAACGATTTTTTTACCCGCTTTTCATGATATTGATGTGAACGATGTTTGGTTTGGACAGAAGAGTGCAACTTGTCACACATATCATGCCACAATCGATTTATTGCGTCAAACATTTGATGGCTGTTTAATTAGCCGAAATGGTGATGTTAATTCGTCGCCAAGAAGTCACGATTTGACACCATTGGACTATTTTCAGTGGAGCGGCGTTAAAGAAAAGTGTTATGCCGACAAACCAGAGGCAATTGAACATTTTTAAGGCCATAATTCATGATGCTATTCCCCAGATACGACCCCATATACTCTAAAGAAATTATAAATTATTTATTGCTTGGTAAGTATATTTTTTATTTTAATAAACGTAAAAAGTTTTGCGTGTTAAAAACGTAAAAAAATTATTGCAAATGCTAAGTGACATCTGTGTACCGTATGGTCCGTAAAGGACCATACTGTTATCATCATTTATCTACTTTTGCGATTGCGGATTGGCAACCCTTATTGCTTTTAGTTGCGAATTATATAATAAAAGTTTACAGTCCCATCGGACAGGCGTTTATTAGTAGAAATACCATGATATGTAATGTGCGAGTGGGTCACAACTCTATAGATTATCGAAAAAGAGCCAAGTGAATATTAAGTGGTCACATTTTCTTTCTTTAACTTTCCTTTTCCAGAGGTGAATAGATACTACTCTTGTTGTCCCATGTATACAAACCAAAGCAGTGTCATCAGCAAAGCTAGAAATGCCTGTAGGTCTGCTCAATGTAATGTAAATATGTTTTAAATATAAAGTGATTCCCAATATAATTTCCTACAGCACTTCAGCAGCAATGGGGTAAGAAACCCTTATTACAATCATCCACCCCCATTACTGTCAAACAAATAGCCACATTCCAACGGTACAACAGTATTATAAAGAAAATTTAGTTTCAATTTAACCCAACCCAACTGTCATAACTTTAAGTTTAATTTTTTTTTCCTGTTTTAAACAAGGTATTCATTTAAATGAAGACAAAATGGATTTCAGAGAAGGTTTGCAAAGTAGAAAGATATTTTAAATTAAACAATTTTTTACATTATTATTCTAAAAGCAATTTTTAAGCTCCTATGCTGTTTAAATGTTTTTCTTTTTTTTTATTTATTTAATTTATAATTTTTTTTTTAATTAATTAACGAGTTACAAAGCAAATAATGCGCACAATAACAAATCCCCTTCTTCCGAAAATGAAATTGGATTTTTGTATTTGTTTTGTTGATTACGGAAATAACAAAAGACTGTAACGTTTTTACCTTTTATAAACGTTTAAAATATGTGTTCGTAGATTGCTAATAAAATAAACAAATAAATTTGTGTTTAGTTTTAAATAAATTATTTATTGTTAGCACAATTCAGTGTGCCACTGTTCACAACTTAATGTAAATAACAACAATTGCTTTGTTTGTTATTCTTCTTTAGACTCTTTTGCGTAAACAATAGCAATTGTTCGACAGATCTTTATAACGGAGACCTTTAAACCACAATTATTCTCTTCAAACACTGCGCCTTTACTGACTGAATTTTTACTGACTCCGTGTAGCACGACCCTACTGCCGTTTATGCCAGCACAATGTTCTGTGAGGCTAATGATCATTAACAGCACAACATGTATAAACAAATGAATATCAAATAACATAAGCGAGTGTGTCATTAACATAATTCTGGGCATTGACTCTCGCTGCTTTTGACGCGTGCTCAAGTCGTCAATACATTATGTGCATGTTGTTGTTGTTGTGTATTCTCCGCTGGCTAGCGTGAGAATTATGCTTTGTTTGCATTACTGGTGTTGGGCTGAAGGCTTGGATCGTGTTGCATACACACAAACACATGTATTATTAATTGATAGAATATAGGTCACTAGAACATTTAAGCAAACATATGTAATACGTATAGAACTATATAGAATTAAGGGCGTTGATTCGAAATTGTCGGATCACCTAAAAAACTGTATAAAAGAGGAAATAATTCCCATATCGAAATCAATTGGATTGAATACAATAAAGAGAACAGAGTTCTACAATTGAGCTCTTTTAAAAAAACATAAAAACTTTTAAAATCTTTACCATCAATCCTACATGGCGATCCTGCCATAATCTTGGAGTGCTGTAAAATTAAAACGCCCACAAGATTTGAGGCAAAGAAAAAAGGAGTGCAATACATATTGCACCAAAATATTTTTGGAAGTGCATAAAATATCTTTGCACCCAGGAAGAGAAATTTGTCCTGGCGGATCAGCCAAAACGGTCCGCCAGTAGCGAAGAAGGAAGATACTGTCTGGCCTAGAGACAGTGAAATACTCCCATGGCCGAAGGACCCAGGCCAATCACCATAGAGGAGTATAGAAGGAGGACATTATGGCAATAACATTAATTATGCCAACCATCACCTGCCGCCACCAACACATTCCAACATGTCTTCGGCATCGCAACAGCAAATGCCAACGCCAACAAATCCTCAAGCAACACCACATCAAAAAAAAAAATGAAACAAAGGGTGACAAAAAAAAAAACAAAACAAAAATAGTTTAGCTTAAAAAAGTGGGGCGTTCAGCCGCCCCATAGGCCGGAAAGCGTTAACCGCTCTTGGCAAAAATTCTTTTTCTTTAAAATAAAAATATTTTAATTATAATTATTCTATATATAGTATATTTATAGTATTTACAAAAAAAAGCATAAAGAATTAATTATGTTCGGATTTTTTTTTTAAGAAAGTTAGTTGTAATTCTCTTATCGTTTTATTAGAAAATTAAGTTACCCAAAATATTATCTAAGAAAAAAAAAAAATACAGATAAGAAAATCTTTAAAATTAAAAATTAGAAAAAATAAAAATGATAACCGCAATTCCAAAAAATTATAATAAAACAATTTTGTTAGTAAAATGTAAGATATTTTAAGAATTATGGACCTTTATAGTAGGAAAATAGATATAGGAGAAAAAGAAATAATAGCTATGCTTATAGCTTATGCAAAATATTATGAAAAGAAAGAATAATAAAACATTAAAAATATATAGAACTTTAACAGACCAGAATTTTAGATAGATATAAAATTGATCAAGCCAGAGCATTACTAAAGTATAGGTTAAAGCGTGTGGTCGCAGTAAAAATTTGTTTAATCACAACAAAATCGTTTATACTGTCAGGAACAAGTCCGATTTCAATCAGCAATTGGAAAATGCTGGTGATAAGTTGGTTGTGGTCAATTTCTGTACCACCTGGTGTGGCCCTTGCAAAGTGATGGCTCCCAGGTTGGAGGAACTCTCCAGGGACTATGCTGAGAGAGTTGTCTTTATCAGGGTTGATATTGATGACTACGAGGATGTTGCCATAGAATACAACATCTCCAGCATGTCCACTTTCATGTTCATAAAGTACAAACAAAAAATTGAAGAATTTGGTGGAGCCAATACCAACGTCACCCAGCCAAACTTTTTTATATAAATCTAGCCACTATACTTTGAAGTAAAAATTGTTTTCAATTTGTATGTAATTATAAATATTAGCCATGTTAAAAAAAAAAGAAAAAAAATATAGAACAAAGCAGTCACTAAATTCGTAAATAGTGACAAGACGCTGTATTAGACTTTGGACAGAAACAATTAACGATTTTAGAGAAATAAATAACAAAAATGAAAATGTATGACAAATAAGGCACTGGAAAGGATAACTAAAGGATAACTAAATATCAATAAATTTTAAGTAGCACCTAGTGAGAAAATTTTCGAATTTATCTCAATAAATGATCTTAAAGATACGGGCAATAAAATATTAAAGAAAATTGGAATAGCGCTATTGAACAAAGTAACTGTAATTGCAAAGAAGAATGCCAAGGCAATTCTTGATATTATGCTGAAATATCATGATGATCCCATTGAAGGAGGTCATTGCGGGATATACAGAACCGCTGAAAAGATAAAAAGATATTACTACTGGAAAAATATGACAAAAGACATAGCTAAATACGTTAAAGCATGTCACAAATGTCAATTAGCAAAAACAAATAAACACATTAAATGTCCAATGATTATCACAGAGACACCCAATAAACCATTTGATACGGTTTATGTGGACACAATTGGACCATTTCCAAAATCACTTCATGGAAATGAATACGCAGTCACGCTAGTATGTGACCTAACAAAATATTTAGTAACGATACCAATACCAAATAAATCGGCAAAAACTGTCACAAGGGCGATATTTGAGAACTTTGTACTTACCTGTGGTCCGATGAAGACGTTCATTTCAGACATGGGTACAGAATAAAAAAATTCTATACTGACTGAACTTTGCAACTTATTCAAGATTGAAAAACTAACGTCAACAGCACATCATCACCAGACTTTAGGTACGATAGAAAGAAGTCATAGAACTTTTAATGAATACGTACGCTCATATATATCAGTAGATAAAGACGACTGGGATGAATGGCTTAAGTATTTTACATATTGTTTTAATACAACACCATCAACTGTGCACAATTACTGTCCTTTTGAGTTGATTTTCAGTAAAATACCAAATAGTTTTAAAGATTTTGGTGAAATAGATAGAGTGGCACCACTATACAATGTGGATAACTATGCCAAAGAGGCAAAATTTAGGTTAGAAATAGCACTTAAGAGAGCAAAACAATTATTAGATGTAAATAAAATTAAGCAGAATACATTTATTCTTTTTTTGTTGGTATACTTTTGTTTACTTGTTCAACATGTAAACAAGTTCATTGTTTTTGTTTTTGTAGCTATTGTTTATAATTTAAACGATGTGAAAGCAAAACAGCATTTCCATTTTCGTAATAATATGTTAAAGGTAATTATTGGAATTTATTGAGGTCAGGAAAAATTTTCTCTTTCAGTTTCGCATTCTAGACCAAAGAATAAAACATTTAAGTAAACAGATTATTATAACGGGTGATTTTTTAGCTATTATCTTTTTGGCAACACTGGTTTAAACAGCTCACGCACGTTTCGTGTTTTGTTTCACTGTCAAACATCTTCAGTTTGGTCTATAATTTAACCATAAATCGTCTTACAAACGAACGACGCTTGCAAATTTGAATTTCATTATTAAAATGCGTTCTCTGTTAAGAAAGTTCATCGCGCGCTTCTTCCATTTTATGGTCAGTTTAATCGACCCACTGAAGCGGCTATTCGGGCTATTGTGACTAAATTTCGCACCAAATTTACATTGTTGGACATTAAACCACCAACACGCTTACGTAGAATGCGAACTGAAGAAAATATCGCAGCTGTATTGGCCAGTGTTAATGATGACCATCAATTATCGATTCGTCGCCGTTCGCAGCATTTGGGCCTCTGTTACTCAACAACGTGAAAAATTTTGCGGAAGGATTTAGGTGTGAAGCCTTTCAGAATACAGCGGGTGTAAGAATTGATGCCGAACGACCTACCGCAACGCAGAATTTTTGGTGAATGGGCTCTTGGGAAGTTGGCCGAAGATCCACTTCTTTATCGTAATTGTGTTCAGCGACGAAGCTCATTTTTGGCTCAATGGATACGTAAATAAGCAGAATTGTCGATTTTGGAGTGAAGATCAGCCAGAAGCATTGCAAAAGCTACCAATGCATCCAGAAAAAGCCACAGTTTGGTGCGTTTTATGGGCTGGTGGCATCATTGCACCGTAGTTCTTCAAAGATGCCGCGAATCGTAACGTAACTGTAAATGGTGAGCGCTACCGTGAGATGATATCCAACTTTTTTTTGCCCAAAATGCAAGAGCTTGACTTGCGTGACATGTGGTTTCAACAAGAGGGGACCACATGCCACACAGCACGCGTAACAATGGACTTATTGAGAAGCGAGTTCGGTGAACATTTTATTTCACATTCGGGACCGGTCAATTGGCCGCCTAGATCGTGCGATTTAACGCCTTTAGACTATTTTTTGTCGGGTTATGGTAAAGCTCATGTCTATACAAACAAGCCCGCTTCAATTGACGCATTGGAAGACAACATTGAAGCATTTATTCGTGAGATACCGGCCGAAATGTTGGACTAAGCGGATGGACCATTTGAGTCGCAGTCGCGGTCAACATTTGCATGAAATAATCTTCAAACATTAGATTATATGGACCGTACTATCGATTCAAATAAAGATTTCATGAATTTTTCTGAATTTTATGTTTTTTTTTTTTGAAAAATTTTAATATAGCTCTTAAAAAATCACCCTTTATAATACTGATAAGGAAACATTAGTGCCTTACCATGCAATATATTGATGGCAGAATCCTAGAAAGTATGAACAAATGCAAGCTTTCAACAAGAAATGCAACTGCTGCTTCTATTCTAAATAAAAGAAGAGATTTCCGCTACTTCTACCATAATAAGTTTTGAAGATCTGTTATTAGATTCACTAATTCATTGATTTCGCAATAACCAAAATCCATCCGCATTGATTGCGGAGATACACTAACATTAGACAATGCACCACTGGAAGATGTTGTGGTATGTAATTGCCTCGCTAGAATGCTGACTTTAACTGAAGTCTCCACAAATAGAATGAAAAAAGCAAAACAATATTTTGGATCTTTGAATACATCTGGTAATCATTTTACATTAAATGTAACACCAAAAAAGAAGGATTGAAATCCAACGTAAAATAAGTTTTACTCTATGGATGCTAAACAAGTATTACGCCTGCAAGGGCTATATGTATCGGAAAAATGCTACCAAACATAACATCTAACCACTACCTACACAACGGATTAAATCTGAATCTAACGTATAGTGAAACAGAAGTTGAAAGTGGAAATAGAAGTGTCGATACTTAGAAAAAAGTATGCCTATAACTTTATAATCATGTAATAGAGGGTATACTATAGATATTCCAAATTAAAAATCACTTATTTTGCATTTATTGATGTTTTTCTATTTTTTCTTTATTTTTCACTTAAAGTGCCAATGTATAGCCTTTTCTATTCAATATTACCTATGTTGGCTTTTTTACGTGTGCTTAAAAGACAGTTTTGAAATGTTTATATTCCTGTTAAAAACAAAATAATGACAAATTACATAAGAATGTAAAAAAGCAAGAAAGAAAATCGTAAAACAAGCAAGAAAATAACAGGGGATAATAGATTGTTCGTAAATTTTTTTCTTGTTTTACTTCTCTTGAGATTCAGCCAACACAGTTTATTTTTAGTATGACATGTCATCAAGAGCACAATGCCTGTAAGCAACACGGATGCATGAACTTGACCTTCAACATTTTTATTTTAGATTTCTTTACATCTGCCGAAAGAAATTGTTTTTCACAAAGTGACGAAATGAAAAATATTGCAATAATTTGTCATCGAATTATGACGAAAGTTTAATACGCTGATGTTACAACACCCGTACTAGTAATAAAGGAATATAAATCATTGTCTCGTCCAGCTATTGTGTGGTGTTCAGTTAACATACGTGTGATCACTTAAACTTATATAAACAAACAAAAAATATATTAAATAAATACAACTTGAAAACAATACAACTTATGTTCATTGGCCTGTTGCAATAACGCAAGTTGAATGTGCTTCTTTGTGTTTAATTTTAATTAAAAATATTTATTATTCGCACGATTCTGTGTGTCTCTGTTCACAACTTTATGTAAACAACAATTGCTTTGTTTGTTATTCCTTTGTTTATACCCTTTGCATAAAAAATAACAATTACTAGACAATTATTCGACAGATCTTTGTAACGGAGATCTTCAAACCACGATTACATACATACGTAATTGGTCATTACAACCCTTCAGTCAGGATTACCACCTAGTTTCTCACACCACTTATGTTGTGTGTGTTAATTTTTATACATGAGTGGCGGGACCTACAGTTTAAAGTCGACTCCGAACGACAGATTTTTGAGAAACTTTCCATGGCAATTTTATTTACTCTCAGAGTTTTTGCCAGAAATCTGCTGAGAGGAAGTCACCGAAGAAATACTTTTTGTATTTTATTTGATGTATGGCCTGGGGCTCGAACCCTGGCTTTTCGTCTAATAAGCCAACACACTACCTACTAGACCACGGCGACTTCAAACCACGATTACTCTACTCAAATATACCGCGTCTTCACACAAGACTGACTGAACTTCACTAACTCACTCGCCTGCCTTACCTTGGCCTTTTATATGGCAGGTTAAATAAATCTGATGAATGTTCTTGACTTCGCCTCCTCGATATTTCTATAAATGTAAACATTGTTGTTTACATTCAATATCGTTGTTTGTTTATTTTGTTGACATTTATTCTCGTAGTTAGAGTTTTCAAATTGATATTTTTAAAAAAATTAATTTTTAAGTGCCCAACACTGCACCTTAAGAAATAACATAATTTGATTTACCTTTTAAAAATATTTAATTTCCTAAAAATTTATTTCACAAAATTAATTAAACAATTAAAATAATTAATTAAATATTCCACAATATTAATAAAATAATTAATTTAATATTTCATGATATTGGTTTAACAATTAATTTAACCTCGAACAACGAACGACTCTAGAATCCGATCAAGACTGCCAAAAACCCATTCGCTACCTCACCAAGAAAACTGCGTGGATCACGCTGCATCGACATGTGTGGTTATCCAATTATACTTAAAGAAGTGTAATGGCCCTCAAATAAGTAAAGTACGATTTGCTTTTATTTTCTATGCTTTAAATATTTTTTATGCCTTGAATATTCTACGATTTAGAAATCTTTCTTCTCTCCTACTCATAATTACTCACAAATATCGCATAGTACAACATCCATTTAAATTCGAAATTCGAAGCCAAAAAAAAATTAAAGCGAATGTTTGGTTCAAGTGTACAAATCATTGTAAGACGTCTACGAGTATAATGACGTCGCATGGTATAATAGTCTGCCTTATTGAAGAAAATCATGAAATGAATGAAGTCAATTGGGTCAGTTCACATTTAAACGTAAACCATTTGTTCCAAAATGTGCATTTAAATTCTAAGTTGTTGAATATTAGCATATTATACCAGCAAATTTAAATTGCGTTACACACTAAAACGTAAGTCAGCCAACCGTAGTATTGCATATAAAATATACTTTGTAACGTTTTTATATTCTCATGACATTAGGGATTGCTTTTATCGAGTTTCATAAGGACTTTTTACTTATTTAAAGTAGAAAAATAGAAAAAAAAGAATCACTTTAGTGAATTTCCTCGCATTTATTTAAATTCAATTGACTTTTTGGCCATGCTTGATGATTTAAGAATTTGAAAACCAATGATGGAAGGCAATAGTAACGATGTTAACGATGACATGTTGAAAATCCATTTACAATAATTTGTTGTGGTAGTTAAGAGCCAAAGAAAATGGAAACAAGTAATGAAAAAAACGAAAATTGGATAAACATTGTGCTGACAAAAATTTATTTAAATTTTGTTTGGGAAAACAAGCACACAAACAAACAAAATATAACAAAATTAGGAGAATTTAATAAATGAAAATTGCAGACATTATTAAACAACCCTTTTGCGGTTAGTATGTATGTTTCTTTTGTCACAGTAAATGCTGATCTCTTGCCATAGTATTGTTAAGTTTTAACTTTTTAAAAACGTTTAAAATATGAGTTCGTTGATTGCAAACAAAAATAAAAATAAATTGGTGTTTAGTTTCAATTAAATTCTTTATTGTTCTCAATTCTTTTGGGTGCCACTATTTACAACTTGACGAATACAACAAGAATTGCTCGTTCGCTATTCTTCTTTGCTTACAACGCAGATCTCTACAACGACGATCTTCAAGCCACGACTGTTTTCTTAACACGCAATGTGTCTTCACACAAGACTGCTAATTGCCTGCTTTGTCTTACCTTTTTATATGCCCACGCAAACAGTCTGATGAAGGTTCTTGAAGTCGAACTTTAGTGGTTTCGCTTTCCCGGGGACTCTATCGCGACTTCATTGTTGTTTGTGTATTTTGTTCACCTTGCTTGTTGTTGCGTTCTCGCTTACTTGTCTATCCCCTTTTCTTTCATACTGATGTTGTCGGTTTACTTGTAACAAGTTCATTGTATTTGTTTGCGTAGCTTTTGTTTATCGTTTTAGTCTTAACCGTTTTCAGTTTCGTAAGAGTATTAATTTATTTTTTATAGGTTTATTAGAACCATATTGAGTGGGTTGAAGCTAGACATGTACACTTTTCTATGTTTTGCAGTATGTTGGTAAAAACGTAGTCAGGAGGATTATTTTTAAGCTGTTATCATAATCACGGTACTATTTTTACAACGATCTCAACAAATTCAAATCGAATATTAAACTCGTTATTAGAATTTCTTGAGAAAAACAACAAATCAGTATTCATTCTCTTCAATTGACCTTTTTATGACTGACGATTGGGCAGCCTTGCCAGTACTTTTTTTAAAAAACTTTTCATTTCTGGAAAAGTATCAACATTTTTAAAGGAAACACCTCTATTGGTGTTTCCTTGCTGCTTTTGCCCGGGACTAATAAAATGCACAATATTTTATTGAAAAATTTATAATTTTCGTGTTATTGTTGAATTATTGAAATTTTGAATTTTTCGAAAAAACTCTTGATACTACGAAACGCAAGCACTAGTTTATTTTCTTTACAAATTCTTTTTCTGCCAGTGAATATTACTATACACCTATCCTCCGATTTACACTGAGGATATGTTCCTTAGAAAACCGTGTAATCCGAAATCGTAGATTTCGCTATGTAAAACCGTGTAAATCGAAAACAACCTAAAATAGGCGTAACTCAGTCATTTATTTCAACGTAAAATAAAATAAATAAATAAAAAAGTAAATAGCACATATGAGCCGTTTATTTTGAAAGTGGTTTAAGTCCATTTTTTCTTATATTGAGATATTTAAGGGTTTGCGTTTGAATTGTTTCAAAAATATTGTTAACTGGTATTACTTTGTTTTTATGGCTATGTGACCTTAAACATATTAGAATATATAACGTAATACGTTTTGTAAACTTTGCTAGAAAAATAAGCTGTGTTTCAGAACCTCAAATGGATTTAAACCACTTTCAAAATGAATAAAATGACTTTTTTGTTTGTGAAAGAAATAAGTCCACTTTGTGTTCTTTGGTTGATATTATTATAAGTTAATTTTTTTACTTAAATTTACTCCACTAGTGAAAGTGAATCCTCTAAATAGTTATCCTTATACTAAGGAGTTGGAATGGGACGCACATTTTTGTATAATGGTGTTAATTTTATTTTGCTGAAGTTTATTAGTCTTCCCCGACAAGGTAATAAATCAAGTATTTTGAACTCTGTATCCACTTCCGTAGATCCTTTATAAAACATTTTATCCTTAGATCCTTTATAAAACTTTTAATAAATCGCATCCAACATATCCTTAGCCAATTTACAGGTTCGCCACTACTGTTTTTTAATCTTTAATGAATTGATTCTTCCAGAGGTTTTGTAGAAAAAAAATTTTCACGTTACATTTTGGTTAATATAAATTTGTTACCCTTTCGATATGTTTTTATGGTTTCATAGTAATTTCATAGACATACTTACATTAAATTATTTTTCCTCAAAGCAATATCTATCACTCCAAAATCACTATCATTTGACAAATATTAGTGTCCTGATAGTAAAAACTTATGGTCAATAATATCTGCATTATTTTCAGCCGATAGCACAATTTTCAACCATGTTACTGCCAATTATGGATTTCAATGGACTTAAACCAGTTTCAAAATAAATTTTTATGCATTCCGTTAACTAGCTAATTTTCAAGTGCCCCATATCATAGCGATTTTAATGATACTAGACTTAAATTGTTTATAAAAAAAAGATTATATAGGATTGCGACCATTAACTAAATTTTTTTAAAAATGGACTTAAACCAGTTTCAAAATAAACGACTCATATTTATGTTTATTTTGAAAAACATAAAAGTAGCTATCTATTCATTAAAATACAAATATATAAAAGTGTACCCCTGTACATGGATATGTTATTCATTTTACATACAGAAACCAGAAATATAAAAATTTAATTATGTACTGTTATCACTGTCATAGGATATGTATAATCTCTTCTTCTCCTTGGTATGATGTCACTTTCATCACTCGATAATAATTTATGCGATTCTGTTTCGGTGTTAGATGGATTAGGAACGACTTTATATTGCCGAGACTTCGTAATTAAATACGTGTAAAAGCGAAATCGTGTAAAAAAGTACCGTGTAAATCGGGGGATAGGTGTACTTTAGATTTGGCAATTCTTTTTTGTATACATAGCCGTTAAGAAAATTATTTTAATTTATAATAAAAATAAAGATTTTAAGTTTTCATTAAATATTTACAGCAACAAATATTCTTTTGTTAGCGATAATTTTTTGTTCAAATATTTATTCAGAAGTGCTCACTGTATAACGACGTTCTCAGAATGTTTGTCAGTTTTTCATGTTTTGTTATATTTTCGCATCAATATTTCCTAGAAATTAAAATTTCTCCGGGCTCCATAGCTGCTACCAACAAAGAAAAATGTATTCTATTCTAAACATGTAAGCCAATTTGTGTTTGTAGACCATTTGAATGTTGTTGTATGTAGAACGTGGAGAAAAACAAAGAAAAAGAAAAAACATGTAATGTCTACCTTCAAGGCTGTACCATGTTTCTGTTTTGGAAATAGCAACCGAATATAGATTTACATTCATTGTGTGCAGGCTTTTCAAGGATTAATATTACGCAATGAATTACAATTATAAAAGTTTCCTATTTAAAGAAATACTATGTTGGATAAAAATAAAGGAAATGTGTAATAGTATCGTGATATGTGATAATGAGCCTATTCAGCTCGGAATAACAAACAAAGCAATTGTTGTTGTTTACATAAAGTTGTGAACACTGGCACACAAAATTGTGCAAAAATTAAAGAATTTTAATTAAAGCTAAACACAAATAAAAGCAATTGTTGTTGTTTACATCAAGTTGTAAACACAAATTTATTTTGATTTTTTTTTGCGGTCTACGAGTTCATATTTTAAACGTTTTAAAAACATAATATTGTTCGCGTGATCTACATCTAGTGATTGTATAAATGGTAATAGTCCATGAGACATAGATTTAAAAAATAAAGAAACTCATCATAATCTGTCATTGGAAGCTGAACTTAAAGCATAATAATTTAAAAATTTGTTCCTACCTTTATTATGTACCCAAGTACATATTCTAGAATTATGCTGTGCTATGCAGATTTCGCATCACATCTGTCAAAAAAAAAAACAAGAACAACTTTTTAATTTTAAATGCAAAATATTGGGAAAATCATTGTTTATTTCCACGTTTTTTCCAATTAGTGCTTGTGTGGAACAGAAGAAGGAGTGCAAAATATTTATGTATTTAGTTTTGCTTTTTGTTTTCCCAATAAATTTTCATACACAAGTGTGTTTATCATACAAAGAAATTTATTTGATTTGTTCTCCTTTTATGCGGAACAATACAAATAAATTACGTACGAGTATAACTGCAAAAAATACTTGACAATTGAACCAAATATTGTACTCCCAACTGTTTCGAAAGCCAACTGAATTGTATATTTTATATGAGAATTTCGTAATTGATCATGAAAATTTATGAACTTTGCAAATAAGAAGAGTTAAAGTATTTAGTTTGGTTTCATAAGTTGCGGCGGTACATATGTGGCCAAGTTTTGGCAAACACTTGAAAAAGAACTTATAACCTATTTTACGACAATTTATGTGTTTAATAGAGTGGTTATAAATTGTCTCATTTAATTCTCATTGTCAATTTAAAGCAGCCAGTTAAAATTAATGCTTTCAAAATAGAAGTTTAATACGGTGGTTGAAATTTAATTGCCAAGCAAAATTCTATAGGAAATATCCAACATTCGATATGAAACTATTCAGTGACTGCTTTTGTTAACAAGAATTAGAATACTAAACTCATAAACAATTCTTGTCATGCAGTATCAGGTTTCCGCCATAGTTTTTCATTAGCTTTATATTGGATTTGATTGTATTTTGCTATCTTTCTTGACTCACATTAAAGGACTCTCACACAGTGGCTGTTAGTAGCGTCTTATGCATCTTTAAAAATGATAATAACCCTTTTTGGCTTTTTGCAACGGCCACTCTTCTTAACTTCATAATTGGCATATTAGAGTACTCGTTGATATTCCGTTTCGAATGCATTCTACATACATACATGTATATTCGGTCATTACAACCCTTCAATCAGAATTACGACCTACCTTCTCACAGCACTTATGTTGTGGTGTGACAACAACCGGTCAGGATTACGACCTAACCTCTTACACCACTTATGTTGTGCGTGTTAATTTTATACATGAGCAGCGGGACCTTCAGTCGACTCCTATTTAGTCTGTTTAGAAGAAGACGTCGATGAAATATTTTTTATATTTCGTTTTGTTGGCGATAACTGATTTGAGGTTTGAAGCGTGGCCTCACGTCCAATAAGCCAACGTACTATCTACTAGACTTTGGTCTTTCAAACGATTAAACATTTCGATGATATCTCATGCGGTAAACAAAATTGTAATGGACAAACTGAACAGAAGGAAACCAATGGAAGTTATGGACGAGCGAGTAATGAGAAATATAGTGGATGCACTATTCCCTACTCATGAACCGACGAATGAACGACGACGGAATACGCCCAATATGGAACCTTTGCCATTTTCCGCAGAGGAGCTGAAAACAGCTGCAGTCGGATTGAAACCCGGTAAGGCACCGGGGCCCGATGGCATCCCGCCTGAGGTAATACGTGAGATTGCCAATCAGAGACCGCAACTCCTACTGGGAATGTACAACGCGTGCCTGAGAGAGTGTATTTTCCCCGAAATATGGAAGAGACAACGGCTAGTCTTGATAAATAAGGGAAAGGACGATCCAGAGGACCCATCCACGTACAGGCCACTGTGCATGCCGGATACGTCGGGAAAGCTGCTCGAGAGGCTTTTGAAGCCTCGGCTTGCTGCCGCGATTGAGAATAGTGGCGGACTGTCTGTTAGACAATATGGTTTTCGACCCGGTCGGTCTACAATTGGTGCCTTGAGAGAGGTGACTGAAGCGGCCAGGGTAACACAACGGGGGGCAAATCTTCGAGGCCTGTGTTACTGCTTGCGACTTTGGACGTTAAAAATGCGTTCAACAGTCTTAGATGGAGCGACGTATTAAATGCTTTGGAGTACAACTTCTCGGTGCCACACTGCATCTTGGCCATGATAAGTAGTTATCTGAGTAGCAGACAGCTGGTGTATAACACAAGCTCGGGCCCAAGGGTGAAACATATAACATCAGGAGCGGCACAGGGATCTATCCTCGGCCCCGAACTATGGAACGTCAACTACGATGGAATTCTGAGAGAGGATATGCCAAAAGGAACTTTTTTGGTTGGATACGCAGATGATATTGCAGCTGTTATCACGGCCAGGAACACGGAAGAGGCACAACGAAAACTGAGACGTGTCATGCTGAGAACGAAAGCATGGCTGGATGCCCACGGCCTAGATCTGGCCATGCATAAAACTGAATTACTACTGATCACTGGTCGTCGACTAAGAGCTCGGTGAAATACTTGGGAATAAGGCTGGATCCCAGACTAACATTTTCACATCAGATCCAGTACTCGGCTAACAACGCCCAGAGGATCGTTGGACAGCTCAGTAGATTAATGGCGAACATTGGAGGCCCGCTACCGGCGAGACGGAGACTCCTGATGGAGGTTGGAAACAGCATTATGCTTTATGGGAGCGAAATTTGGGCCGAAACACTGAATGTTAAGAAGCGGACAAACGCACTGGTAGCGGTACAGAGAACGGCTGCATTGCGTATCGCGTCGGCATATCGTACGGTATCCGCCCCAGCCGTAGTGGTGATAGCGTGTATTATCCCTGTGGATCTGCTGGCAGCGGAGCGGATGGAGATCTATAAGGCGAAATCGGCTGGAAGCCACATAACCGCTCATTTCAGGGAAAACACCATTTCAAAATGGCAACAACGATGGAACGAAGAAGATAGAGGAAGATGGACGGCATGGGCATAAGGCCATGGATTGGGTGGAAATTTGGAGAGATAAATTACTACGTTACACAGATGTTATCGGGTCACGGATATTTTAGGAAATATCTGCACAGAATGGGAAAGACCGCCTCACCTTACTGTCTTTACGAGGAAGAGGAGATAATTAATGACGCAGAACACACCGTTTTCGAGTGTGCACGCTGGCAGAGCTATCGCTCTGCACTGACGTCGATAGTTGGGACGATCACGCCCGGCAACATTGTCGGGGTTATGACCGCGAGTAGGGAAAATTGGACCTCAGTGGCGAATTACGTGGAGAGGATTCTAAAACTGAAGAAGAGGGACCTTGAGGCTGCAGAACATGTGGGCACGTCGGAAGAGATGAAACTGGCACACGTGTCAAGCGAAATTCGAAGCAAGGATCTGGAGGAAAGGAATAGTGGAGACACTTAGATGTCTCTTCAACTTTCAACACGCAATCCGGACGCGGATATGAACATGCAGGGGCCAAAGAGCCAGAGGGACTCCACTCCGAAGTAATACCACCGTAGTTCCGGAGTGGGCACAACAAGTCCATGAGACGAGGGGGGGATTTAGTGTGTGAGGGCCCCAAACACGGAGGATGTGACGACTTCCTCTATGATGCGGTTAGGTACATTACATACATACATACATACAAAAAAAAATACAACTTGCCGTTAACTAAAGGGAGGATCTTAACGGGCCGATAAATTGTTTTTCGTTATTATGAGTACCCAATAAGATAGAACTGATCGTTAAGCTAAATGGAGGAGAACTTGCCATATTCTATATTATTTTTATTATGGCAACTTCAAATTAACAAAATGAGCACATACAACAAAAAAACGAAGCCCTCGGTTGCCACTACGTTAAAAAACTTGTATAATTGAGCAGTTTTACCGACATTGCTTCGGCACTGCCATATTTTTGAAAAATTTTATCTGTAAGTTGTAGTAACGAAAATAAGTTAAAGGTAACTTTACAGTTCCCTTTAGCTAAAGGTATCTTTAACTAAACCCAAGTTTAACGGCAAGTTGTAATAATGGCTCTTAGACTAGGTAGTTACTCAGGTGTATTTAATTTTTTGTATTTTGTCGCATAGTGATACTATATCAGTTCTGAGTAGTCGCCGTAGCCTAGCAAGCAGTGTGTTGGCTTATTAGACGTGAGATCACGGTTCAAACCAGGTCACACATCTCCAACAAAACGAAATACGAAAAAATACTTCATCGACGACTGCCTCTCAGCAGATTTCTAGCAAAAACTCTGAGAGTGAAATTAAATTGCAATGAAGAGTTTCTCAAAAATCTATCGTTTGGAGTCGACTTTAAACTGTAGACCCCAACACACAGGTATAAAACTAACATACACAACATAACTGGTGTCAGAGGCTAGATCGTAATCTTGACTTAACGTACGTACGTAACTCTGCCAATAATTGTCTTAAATTTTATGTAAAAAGAATAGCCTTCTTTTTAGGACACCTTTTATTCAAATTCAAAACATGATTGTGCAGTGCACACAGTTCCCCTAGAATTTGTCATTTACACGTTTTTCCTGCTGTTTGTAGGTCATTGTTTTCGCATGTTTTTACGATTATAAAAAGGCTTTACAAAATTATAATGAAAAATGCTTCAGACTCATAAATTAAATGAATACTGGCATCGCCTTTTCAGCAAGAGATAGTGGAAATAAAAATAAAACAGATTTCTGTTATGCAATGTCCTACTTTAGCATGCAACTTTTGCTATATACTGTACAATTTTTCTATTTTGGTTTCCGCTTTTTACAAAAAAAAATAATAATATGATGACAAAAAGAAATCTAAAAACGCAAAGATAAACGCAGTTAACATAGGGAATTAGTGTAAAACTGAAACAATAAACCAAGGATCTGAGAAAACAGGAGAAGTTAAATACAAAATACAATTCTCATGAAAAACACACCTAAATTAGAGGAATAGTTGAAAAGCTCTTTATTATGCATCTACTGAAGTACTGAAAGAAAAACGCAATCAGGCTAATGAACTCTCGAACCCTACTCCTATCATTTAAACTTAACGCTTTCTGTTTTCCTTTAAGATTGAATGCGCAGAAAAACTTACTTTTACTTTACTTAATTGACCATTACCAACCCCATTAACGGATTTCGGCCTGCCGTAACGCATGCGGAATTTTCGAGCGTCATTCCTAGCGGGTGCTAGAATGCCATCCAGGAGGGGCCATGAGGAGGCTGCGTGTCAACTTTTAAGTGGTCATTTTTATAAAATTTACATAAAAATGTAAATTACCAAAAGCAACAACAGAAAGAAAAAGCAATTAAAACACTTTTTATTTACAGAGATGGAAAAGAATTAATTGTTCATTTTCAAGATAATTTCTTATTTTATAGAGCTTTGAGTTTTAATAGAGTTTCAACTTATGTCACCTATGTTATGATTTAGAAACTGAAAGGACCATAGTTCTCACAAAAATTAGTTGAAAAAGAAAGAGCGGAAAAGATATTAGGTATTGGGCGCAAAATACATAAGCTAGATTGCGAGGGCAGGCATGAAATACGCATAGATCAGCATTGTAATGATAATTTTGGTATCAAATTAGGAAGAAATGGAAAGAAAACTATAACTGAAGTAGTTAACTTTGGGAATGGTAAAGCTTTCTGCAAATCGAATGAAAAGCCAAAATAATGAAATGGATTACTTGATGCTCGCTTTTGATCTTGTTTTAACGCATTTCTAGCCGATTCTGCTAGCTTCAAATGAATATCATGATCTTCCATAAGTTTTTTCTGTTCTTCATGGTTTTCTGATACTTTGACTTTAATGTTTAATAGATCACATCTTTGACATGTGTCTTTGCGTGGTTGGTGGAAATGTAGATTAAAGTCCTTTTTGAATATTTTTCTATGAGTCCATTCATAAACTGCTTTTAAATTATTTTCTTCATAAAAATTAAACATTTTTTATAGTCAGTTCAGGATGAAGATATTTCTGTCGGGATTATAGTCCCTAGTATAATGGGATTCAAATTTCGGGAAACTGTTAATATGGTTTTGAGCAATCATATTTGCTTCATCACATAGTTTTCTCGACCATCCAGGCAAACGCCCACGTAAATCCTTACCAACGTTTTTAGATTTTAATACACGTTTCAATCGTTCTTCGCTTATTTGAAAAGTATCTAAAAATAATTTTTTACAAACAGCAACCTTGCCTGTTTTATAATTTAACCAATACGTAAAAATCTCATTTCTACATGAACCTTTTCCGTTTCTCTGACGTCTTCTTTTTACAACACTGTGTCCGGTCGCTCCGTATAGCAAAATATATTGCTTATTAAAGTCTCCTAAGTTCCAAAACATTTCGAAAATACGTTTTATTTCAGTTTCATTTAAATTTTTCAAGCAGTCGGCATTGGTAATCTTCATTTTGAAAAACATTGGCAGGAATAATTTTTCCCGATTGTGTATCGTTTAATTTTACGAATTATCTGAATATAGGTACCACTTCTGTGTTCTCTGAATCGTTCTTTCAACGTGCTGTTTTGTAAATTCTCATTCTCAATTACCTCCTCTTCCTTTGTTGAAGAATGAACTTCTAAAATTCTCCTTCTTTTTTAAATCTGTTGATCTGTTTAAATGAGTTTAATTAATCTTCACTTTCAGAATCATGAAATCTTGTTATTTTATCCGTTCCCATGGGTTTAATAATTTCTTTAAATTAAATATTATATTTTAAATTTCAATTTAATATCAAAACGTACTTTAAATTACCTTCGCCACTGCTTTCAACATTTTGGGCCGCACTTTTTGACATCGTCAAAAAAACGTGGACTTAAGACACTTTCAAAATTAGGATTTTCAGTATTTATATTATTTTGAAAATGTACGTGATATAAAATTTTCAAACGTACTAAGTTTATTTCAATACCGATTTATTTTTTTGACAGTTAAGCATAAATAATAAATGTCACAAGTGAAAACTTGATAAAAGATGAAAATGGACTTAAGCCACTTTCAAAATAAACTGCTCAACTAGTCTTTGTCTCTGCATAAGAAGGCAGAAACCGTGGGTTAGCCCAGAGAGTCAAGATGATTATAAATGGCGATAATCGTTATTTAAACAATTATAAATCAAGAATTCGAATTACATGGCCAAAAATATCGGCATTGGAAATTTTATTTGATCAATATGGCATCAAACATAACAATCACATGGGCTCTATGAAGCTAGAATTATGATGAGTGCTGTAGGACTGAACCTGATTTGTAATTCTAATTCTTAAAGTTCTGCCTTTGTTTTAATGTTTTCGTATTTATTTCATCGTAATTCGTATTTATTTCATTTACTGAATGAAACAAAGGCAATTATTTTTATTGTCTGGATTTTGTTTCTTCCTCTTTTGTAATTGTAATAAGCGCGGGCTGTTGGTGTAGAAATTGATGATTATTTATGCTAATGATGTTGGCTACCATAATTCCTTACAATATGGTTTATTTGTTTCAATTCTCTAGTGTATAGAGAATACTTATTATTTACTTGACATAATATTTTCAATTCAAAAACCTCAATCAATATAATTGGTTATAAACGTCTTAACGTCTTAATCAGAATAGGTTGGTAGATTCTCAATTAAATTTTAGTGCGTTTGTTTTGATTTTAAATCAAGTTTTTATTTGAATACTTATTTAAAGTTTTAGGACTTTCGGATGGTTATATTGTAATCTCTTTTTACTTAACTTTAGTGTTCCTTAGAAACATTGGAAGCTGAATTGCTTAATAGTACAGGGTGCTTCTTTTGCTGTTACACAAGTCATAAAAAAGCAAATAAATATATTTTTATATCAATAAATTGTGTTATGTTGGATAGAAAAGCATATGATTATTGTTTAAATATGGTTTCGACCATGAGTTCGCTACAGCGAAGACGTACAAATTTTCTCCAGCTGTTCGCAGCATATGCAGCCATATTTCTCCATTCTCTTCGATTGTTGATTTCCACGTATTCAATTGCCTCTGGTTTATCGACGTAGACAAGGGGTTTATATAAACTAATCTAAATCACACGATCTCGGTGGCCAACTTAACATAGAAGATATTTAGTATTTTTTTTCTTCTTCTCTTGTTTACTGGCATTTAAATAAGATGATAGCATGAAACCAATACAACTTCCAAAAACATATGAAAGAAATGTGTATAAGTGTATCGGATTTGTATATGAAAATTATCAACAACAAACATACACTGTTGTATATTCGTTCAACAATACAATGAATACAACGATACAAGTGTTGTGTGGCTTGGCCAAATATTTATTCCTGTTATTTTGCTATTATGAACGTTTTGGACAAATCAATTTTTAAAGCCTTCGGTACTGAACACAAAACTCTTCTGACCAAAATTGATATGATTTTTAAAATTGTTTTTGGTCATTTCATTTCGAATTTTTGTATGTACATGTATTTCTAATTTGTACTCCTCTGGGCATTATACTAAATAACAGTGTTCATTAAGCCAGTTTCCCCACCGATCAATTTTAGCTAAAAATGCGATGAGTTCAATTTTTTTGATTGTTTTCTGTTTTTGGCGATTGGTTTGTTTTGAAGTAAGTAGTAAACGTTTTCGTACCATGTATGTTAACCACGGACAGCTAGAATTTGGTTTCATTGTCAAATATTCATTAAAATTCTTGCTACATATATAGTTCATAAACAAGAATGACTAAATTCTGAAAATCATTCTAAATACATCCAACAAAACTTGTCATACGCACTTAAATATTTATTATAGTATTGTATTCATGGTATTATAATCAATACATATATAATACATAATTGGTCAATACAACTCTTCAGTCGGAAATGTACATATTACTCTACTATCTACTGTGGTGTACAATTTAGTTACAAAAATAAAATAAGTAAACATCTTCTGGTTGTAGTAAAATGAAAATTGTCGATTAGAAAGAAATCATAAGTGAAGTTTATGTAGACATATAATTCAATTAAGTTTTCTACTCAACCGTTATCTCTTATTCATCTTTAATATTTGAATTTTATTCTGCTGATTTGTATATTCTGTTTATTAATGATAAACGTGTTATCCCCTCTTTCATTTAGTGTTAAGTAATCATCGTCCTTGTCACGTATTTTAATTGTTGGAGCAACAATTCAGATTTTGTTCATCTGACCGCAGGAACATGTTCAAATACATTTCGCAAGAGGCAATCGTAAATGATGTTCAGTTCGTAAGCAAAAAGAAAAATTTAAAGTAACTACGCACGGCAGAAGGTTTGCTTTCTTTTAAACGAAAAGATGACAACAATGTCCACCAAAGATGGTTATTACATACATATACATAAGTGGCCATTACAATCCTTCAGTCAGGATTACGGCCTAGCTTCTCACGCCACTAATGTTGTGTGTGTTAATTTTATGCATGAGTAGCGGACCTACAGTTTGAAGTCGACTCCGAACGACAGATTTTCGAGAAATTTTTTATGGCCGTTTTATTTACTCTCAGAGTTTTTGCCAGAAATCAGCTGAGAAGAAGTCGCCGAAGCAATACTTTTTGTATTTCAATTTGTTGGAGATTTCTGACCTGGAGTTTGGCCTCACGTCTAACAAGCAAACACTTACATTTATCTACTAGACAATAGCGACCTTTCACATACGGGCTCTTATACAGTGCATAACATACTAGTAATCTGTCCTGTATAAAATTAAAATACTAAAAAGTAAACCCGGTCGTTCATGAAAAATTTCATTTCCAAAAAATAAACGGATAAGTTTTGTTATCAAGGGATTCTATCTTACGAATGCGCTAGAGGCTATGGTAAATTCAAGGTCATCGCATGTGGTTGTAAAAACCAGAAGCATTATGCGAATCTCTATCTAACAAAAGTTTAGACCATAGAAAGATGCCTAGGATCAGGATGCCTAGCAAGTTCTAGGCAGAGAGTTATAATTATTCGAACATACATTAGATCACCTAGTCGCATTACTTTATAAAATCTTACAACAATACCAAATATCTCAAACAAAAATTGTCTTTTTAAAAAATTAAAACAGGTAATAAATATTCATAAAAGAAGAGACCTTAGAGCGTTCAATAATTGACATGGTACTGCGTTTTTGGAAGTATTAAATAAGAGGAGTCTTTAATAATTCAAAAGTTGTATTGTGATTACGACAAGCGCAATTCATATGCAAAAAATTTATGATCGAACTTATAGATAGACTAAGGGCCATTAATACAACTTCCCGTTAAAGTTGGGTTTAGTTAAAGTTAACTTTAACTAAAGTGAACTTTAAAGTCACCTTTAACTTTTTTTCGTTATTACAACCAAATGATAAAATAAAGTTAACTTTACTTTAGCTTAACTTGTTAATAACATTGCTCAATTAAACAAGTTTTGTTTAACGCATTGGCAACGACGGGCTTTGGTTTTTTGTTGTATTTTCTCATTTTGTTTATATTTGAAGTTGCCATATTGAAAATAATATATAATATGGCAAGTTCAAACATAAATTTAACTTTAAAAGTTAAAGGTAGGATGATCCAATCTGTACAGAAGGAAACCAATGGAAATTATGGACGAGCGAGTAATGAGAAATATAGTGGATACACTCTTCACTACTCATGAACCGGCGAACGAACGACGACAGAATACGCCCAATACGGAACCTTTACCATTTTCCGTAGAGGAGCTGAAAGCAGCTGCAGTCGGACTAAAACCTGGTAAGGCACTAGTGCCCGATGGCATTCCGCCTGAGGTAATACGGGAGATTGCCAATCAAAGACCGCAACTCCTACTGTATGTATGAACGGACACTTCTTAAATATATAAACAAAAAACTATCTTCATGGGTATTAAATATCTTCTATAATGAATAAAGTAAACTGCCGAACTAATTATTACATACTTTCCTAACTGTTCTGAAAAATTTATAATGGGTTAAAGAAGGGTTTGATATTCGGTGAACTCCAAGTAATCTTAATTAAATCGACTCGTAGTACTCGGCGTAGTGTAGTAGGTAGTGTATTGGCCTACTAGATGAGAGTTCGTAAGTTCAAACATCAGTTCTTATGCATACATACATACATAATTGGTCATTACAACCCTTCAGTCAGTACTACGACCTAGTTTCTCACACCACTTATGTTGTGTGTGTTAATTTTTCTACATGAGTGGCGGGACCTACAGTTTAAAGTCGAATCCGAACGATTGATTTTTGAGAAACTTTTCATGACAATTTTATTTATTCTCAGAGTTTTTGCCAGTAATCTGCTGAAGTCGCCTAAGAAACACTTTTTGTATTTTGTTTTGCTGTCTGGGCTGGGATTTCAACCCTGGTTTTTGGTCTAATAAGCCAACACACTACTTTCAATTGGATGTTAAATGTTATTTGTGGCATTATTTTGTAACAAATTTTAATGGTTATGGCTTGTTAACGTTGCCAATACTAATAACTGCTAAGGTAATTCAAATACATACATACAGTTAAAGGAGCTTAAAAATGTTGTTATTCTTGCCGATGTTTGTACAGTTGAGTTTATAACATTACGACGCACATTGAGGTTTTTGATGCCTAAAATGGGAATTAATTGGAAAATGAAATGCTTGAGTACCAAATATTTTTTTTACATGAGCTGAAAGCACACAAAATTCTGTATCACTTTCTTAAAAAATTGTGTCTCTAGCAAGTATCCTTACATTATTACTCTTCGGCAATTTTTTAAGCAAAGTATTAAAAAAATTATGGAGCCTTAAACAACAGGTGATTGAGATTATATTTGCTTCGTTGTTTTTAAAGTTTATATAGTTTTGTTATTTTTAAAAAAACCTTTTGTGAAGGTCTATAAATTAGAAAATTTTATAGCATGCGAGTAAATGGAAACTTTCTTAAACCTAAGACACCTTGTGAAATAATAAAAAGAAAATTTTTATACTGTCTTACACCTGATTAGACTTTTAGTCTATTAATTACCTATTTTTACTGATAAGCAACACAATGCAGTAGATGTTTGCATTTATATTTTGGATCATATTTTAGAATACAAAGATGTATTTAAATTTTTATTCTAGTAAGAAATGGGTTCCACTTCAAGACCTTGATTAACGTAACTTCGTATCAAAATTGCATTAAACTTTGTATTGAAACTTCATTTTTATTATTTATTTAAATATTGCTTTCAATAGTAAATAAAGTAGCATTTATATATCTAGTAAGTATGATAACTTATAAGAAAAGTAGCTTCAAAAAATTCTAGTAACATATCGTCACCCAAAATGCAGAAAGGCGTAACAACACTTTTCAATATTTTACAGGAGAGGAAAATATCAAATGAAATGAAAATTTGTTTGATACTCGAAATAATTTATTATAATTTGCATTAACATTTCTTTGTTCAATTCTAATTTTATCTGGTTGATATATAACCTTTGAGAGTAGGGTTATAAAATTTTGTCAGAACATATATTTTGAAGCCGTACATCAGAATCAATCAAAAATTCAATTTTGAAGTTTTTGGTTGTTAGGCCCTTATGCATTTCAGGTCACGATTTATTTTTTTTATTATGGATTTATCTTCTCTAAGCGAAATAAATCAAAAAAAGTTAATTTAAGCAACCAGGAAAGCTTCCACGATTTAATTCCCATTTTAAACACCAAAAAAGCCAAAGTGCAATAGTTTTTCTTCTTGTTTTAAAACATATTTAGATTGAATCATGTTTACGTATAGGTTTACTGTTTATTTAAAAGCAGATGTTATTTGTTTTTATTTTCGGGTTTTTAGCGTATTAGAGCATAAGAAATTTTGGATTTGTTGTATCCTTATTAATTTGTTTTAATTATTTTTTTATACTGACAGCCTACTACTCTTTTTTCTGCATTGTTGTAACTGCACTTAATTGCATATTCCATCAATATATGTTTTAAATACAAAGGAAAAGAAATTCATGCGCCATTTGCTAATATGAACACTATATTTTACTGCCGTTTTATGGAAAAACATAGAATTTTTTTCTTTATTCTCTCTTACTTTCCTTTTTTACTGTTACACTGAAAATATGTCACTTTTCTCACTCACTTACTGACACAGAATCGCTTGAAGTTGCATAGAAAACTTGTAGATTTTCGATGTTAAATTCTGGCTTTATTTTATAGACGAACTCTTTTGAAAGGTATTTTTAATATTAAAAAAAATATTTTTTTTCTCTTGTTTTAAAAATGTTTTTTACGTTGTATTTCAATATTTAAATTTGCCATTTATTTTTAGTTCAATTAAATGTTTTATTTTTATTATGAATTTTGTTTTTGTATTTCTAATATAATTAACGTAAGTTTGAAACAGATCAGCTGTAGAAGGAGAACAAAAAAAAATAATCAGTGACTTCACACAACCGCCATTTTGAACATTAAAAATTGTACTACTGATGCTGCAAATTCAATGGTTGTCAATGAGATAAAGTACCTTCAAGAAAACATTATCTGCACACACTCTTATATCGTGTATTGTTCTTTTGTGAATGTAGTTGTTGTAACTCTACTACTTCAAACACGGGTATGTTGTCTTTCAAGCATTTGTAAAACAGCTCTTTATGTTTACAAAGCTCTATACACGCTCCGCAAAATACATACATATACTCACCGCCTTTTGTACACAAAAACAACAACAGATTTTGATATTGTAAAACGAAAAAGTCATTTAAAGAAAAAAGTCTCTTTTCAATTTCAAACAGAATAGCATAGTTCGGAATGATAACATTGCAGGAGAGGATTGCCAAAACAACATAACACTGCAGAGTATGAAACTAACATACAGAAACAGTAATCTCAGCTACTACAGGAATTACTACCTACTCTACTTATTTTCTGTGGCAGGTTACTTAAATAGTATCGTGGGCTTATTTATAACTTAATTAGGTTTTTCTTTTCGTAATGTTCATTACAATAGAGCGTTAAAGATTCTTATTACCTTTCTTTAGTTTTCTTTGATTAAAAATCCCTGAAATTTTTCTGTTACTTAGTTTAATTGTATGTTTTAACTACGAGCACTGTTGATGTACTAAACTTCAGGCGTATACTTTATTGATAATTGAAATATTTATCAAGTATACGCAGCCTCAAAAAGTAAATTTAAAATAAAAGTGTAGTTCAATTTAATAGTAACCAATATACGGTATAATGCAATTAAATATCGAAGATAATTTTTTAACCCTTTAATGACACGGGCAAATATATCCCAAACAGAAAAAATTTTAGTACTTAAAAACCGGGTATGTGTTATATTATTTTTATTTATTTCTAATGGTATGTACTCAATTCTACTATCTATAGCCGGTTGTACTAGAACAGTCATTCTTTATATATGGTCACTTGACGTTGACAGTTTTTGACACGTGAGATTATAATATTTTATAAAAGTATTTTGATATGTAAAACTCATTTCTCGCTATACATATTATAAATTATTTATTATATTTTAATAACTATTAAAAATTGTTACTACAGAAAACTTAAAAAATTTATTGTTAAGGCTTAGGAACTCTGGCGTCCTTAAAGGAACTTTTCTACTTGCATACAGAGGTTACGATTCCTTAATATTAACATCATTTACTTACTTTACTTTTGACATTGTATATTATCCTTTTCAGAGTACGTGGAGCTATTAACCCTGGACAGCTACTGTTCGTCGAATCGACGCAGATAATTTATTCTTTATCATATAATTCTTTTATTTTTGACCAAATTTCGATCTCTTTTTCAACAACGTTAGTTGATAACGAAAGCTTGCAGTGAGCAGACGTAAATTTTTTTTAAATTTATTTAATTTTTTATTTATTTATTAATTACAATACAATTACAAATTATATTCTAATTATATACGAGCTGAGTAACTTTGACCATATGCTCGGTGTAGTGCAATGTAAAGATACTTTAAGTTGTTTATAACCTTTAAACGAAATTCGAATTTAATTTAGCAAAAAAGAAAAGAATAAAATTTTGAGAATTTTTTTTTAACCAGATTTCAAGTTACCGGTGCTAAAAGAATAAATGAAATGGGAAGAAAGTAGAAAAGCTTCTTATTGAACTTTTTAATACACTGCAATATTGAGAAACTTTTCTAAACTTTTTTTCTAAATTTTTTCAATACTGCAACTGCGTACATTTACCAAAACATTTTAAGAATCATTTCACCACACACTTTTTATCATTATTTATGGTTTTGCAAGATGTGAAAAGCATTATTAAGTAGTTTCTTCACATTTATTTAAAGTTTATTTTTATATTTATCTTTAATTTTAAGGTTCTTTTGTTATTTGGATGCAGTACCCAGTACAGTATACTTGTAGCTACATACATATGAGCTGTTTATTTTGAAAGTGGTTTAAGTCCATTTTTTCTTATATTGAGATATTTAAGGGTTTGCGTTTGAATTGTTTCAAAAATATTGTTAACTGGTATTACTTTGTTTTTATGGCTATGTGACCTTAAACATATTAGAATATATAACGTAATACGTTTTGTAAACTTTGCTAGAAAAATAAGCTGTGTTTCCGAACCTCAAATGGATTTAAACCACTTTCAAAATGAATAAAATGACTTTTTTGTTTGTGAAAACGAATAAGTCCACTTTGTGTTCTTTATTTAATATTATTATATGTTAATTTTTTCACTTAAAGTGGCTCCACTAGTGATAGTGATTCCTCTAAATAGTTATCCTTATACTTAGGAGTTGGAATGGGACGTACATTTTTGTATAATGGTGTTAATTTTATTTTGTTAAAGTTCCTTTGTCTTCCCTGACAAGGTAATAAATCAAGTATTTTGAACTCTGTACCCACTTCCACAGATTCTTTAAAAAACATTGTATAGGGTTCACTTTTTATAAATCGCATCCAACATATCCTTAGCCAATTTACAGGTTCGCCACCATAGTTTTTTAATCTTTTATGAATTGCTTCTTCCATAGGTTTTGTAGAAAAAATCTTCACGTTTCATAACATAATATTTGTTACTCTTTCGACATGTTTTTATGGTTTCATAGTAACCCTGGGGGACATATATTAAATTAATTTTCCTCTAAGTCGTTTCTATCACTCCAAAATCACTATCATTTGGCAATTGCACAATTTCAACCATGTTACTGCCAATTTAAGGGATTTCAGTGGACTTAAACCAGTTTCAAAATAAATTTTTTTGCATTTCGTTAGCTAGTTAATTTTCAAGTGCCCCAAATTATAGCGATTTTAGTGATACTACACTTAAATTGTTTTTACAAAAAAAGTATATATAGTATTGTGATTATTGTTATCATTAACTAAATTTTTTTAAAAAATGGACTTAAACCACTTTCAAAATAAACGGTTCATATATACTATAAAAGTTAAAGACATTGGGTTCATTAAGATGCTGGTAACAGGCTAATAACAGTATATTATTATATTATTATTCACTTACACTATGTTCAGATATTCACTTTTATTGAGTCAATATTCGGTTTATTGAGTACAATATTTTAAGTGTTCAGGCATAATATACGTAGTTCAGCTGCTTATTCAATATTCATTTGAAAGCTGGTAAACAAACCAGCTGGTTGTTTCAACAACATGATTTTTATTTGGTTTTTTTTGAAAACAAGAGATCGACTAAGGTTTACCAAGAAACCATTTTTAAACCGTTATGAAACATTTTACCGCTTCATGCTCTTTACTTCACCAGCATTCATCTCTGAATACTGTACATCAGGCGGTTTTAATTTAAACCATTTGGACTACAATTTGTGTGCAGTTTACAAGGCCATTATTTACCACAAAATATACCCCAATATTTATTATCTTAAGACAGCCTTAGTTCATGCTGTGGTCAATTTTCCAATTGAAAGTCCTTTTGCTGCAATACCATACATAGGAAAATACATCAACATAATGGTTCTTACCGTAAAGAGAGAGGGAGAAAGAGGTAAAAGGAAAATTTTGAATAAAATGTAAGGTCTCGTAATTAAAATCAATTTCGTGGCATCAGAGCTGATGTTTGAACTTATTAGTTCTGTTCTAGTAAGCCAACACACTATCTACGAGACTACGGCGAGCACTATCCTTCTTTTTCGGCATATATCCCGACTTGGCTAGTTCCTGTGCATCCTCTGCAATCACAGGCAATACCACATAGGAATCCGTTCAAATTATCTATTGTACAGTCTTTGCAAGTACGTCAGCTATCTTATTACTTACAATATTTTCGGGGACCCACATGAGAAAAACCTTTACAGACAAAGAGCTTTCTTCGACAATCTAGGTATGTAATGGCTGCTTTGCATTTTAGTTTGATTGCAATGTATTGCAACGTATGTAACTTAGTCGAATACAGCGCTAGCTTCTCCGCTGAAAATATCGCTACTCAATAGGGAGATTTTGCATTTTTAATGATAAAAACTTTGTCTTGGTTGAACATTCATCGATATTTTGTCATGGTTGTCATTCGACGTCGTCTTGCATATCTTTAAAGCTTGACAGGTTGACATTCCACAAATTTTGGAATGCCAATTGGCACTTGGGAAACCTAGATACTGATGTTTTACTTTCACATCGTTTAACATTAAAATTATAAACAAAAGCTACAAAAACAAAACAATGCAGTAAGTAAACGTATTTACAAATCATCGTACTGCTTAATATAACAACAAACACCAGCATAAAAAGATAAACATAAAACAATGGTAAACAAGTAAACAAAAATACAACAACAAAGGAATAACAAACAAAGCAATTGTTGTTGTTTACATCAAGTTGTGAACAGTAGTACACAGAATTGTGCGAATAATAAGGAATTTTAATTAAAACTAAACACAAATTTATTCTTATTTTATTTGCTATCTACGAGCTCATATTTTAAACGTTTTTAAAAGGTAAAAACGTAACAATATAAATTCAATAACTGAGAAGTCGAGCTGGAGTGTTTAGTCTACAAACCTGAGCAACATTAGTTCAAATACCGGAGAAGGCGAAAAAATGTGATCATTATAAAATTAAGGGATTTAAATATCCTTGTACGTAATCAAATAATATACCTTGTAATACCGTGTAACTTTTGATTCACCTAGGGAGGATAATATCATCAATGTATATGATGACACGTCTCAATAAAAAATTTAAATCAAATCAGTAAAAATTCCTTTCCATTACACCAAATATCCGTTCACAGAGAGTATTGCTTTGAAGCGATAACAATACAATGTACTATAGTAGGAAAAAGTTGTCGGTTCACTAGGATAACATAAATAAAAAGTTACGAAACAGTGGAAAATCTAGTGTCGAAATACCAATTGAATCCGGAATAAGGAGATCGTAGCAGTCGAATATTTAGTGGAAGTCATACTTCTATTTAAGAATTTTAACGTGTTCAAAATAGCAATCAATGAAGGATTTCTTATCGTAAAAAAATCAATCATTTCAGAACTCAAGATCAGAATGTAAGCGAAAAGGTGAACATGAATAAACGCAGTAAACAGTATATTTGTCCACATTAAATTACCCCTGGTTGGCTTATTATACAAACAATAAAAAATAAAAGAGCCCTTTTTATCGGTGTTCAGAGGAGTTTTCAACATTTCCTTTTTGTTAAAGTATTTACTATGAAAATATACTTTCAACGTAAAACATTTGTCAGGTGTTTAATACTTCGACGGATTGTTGATTGCTATATAGATAGCTGGATTTATTTATTTTACTGTATACATACATACTTCTGAGTTTGTATTGGGTGCTTTACGGTAATGACAAAATTTCAAAAATCAAAAGAATCCCTGCATAGACATCAAGTATTTCATACAAATCCATTTAAGCCAAAAAGGTAAATTGCTGTGGATACAAACTTATCTGTTCTCAATATTTGTTCATAATGTTGTACATCAAAGATAAGAAGCATTATAAAGGAATAAGGTTTGCTTTTTTTATTTAGTCTTAAAGATGCATTCCATTTGTCAAATTTTAGTAAAAATTAACGTTTAAGGAAGTATAGGAAATATAATAAATAAATGACGGTGTATGTTAGGTTGGTTGCTTAGGTAGGTGAAAAATTCATCTACACCTAGAGACCGGAAAAGGTGCAAAGCAAATAAAACCAAAATTATTGCAAAAGACTTGGAGAGCCAAAAAAAGGGCTTTAAAATTAAAAAAAATAAAAGTTTTATTGTTATGTTGTTGAAACAACCAGCTGTTTTGTTTACCAGCAGCTGAACTGCGTATATTGTTATGTCTAAACACTTAAAATAGTGTAATCAATATACCGAATATTGACTCAATAAAAGTGCGTGTCTGACCATAGTATTAGCCTGAGAATAAAGTTCAAAAATATTCAAATTCAGTGTTAATTTTTTATTTTTTTAATTTTAATAAATTGCGTTATACACAGTTAGGGCTGGAACAGAATGAAGTAGTTATTGTAGGATCCGAAGCTTACGACGTAACGAGTAGCGTAGCAAGTAAAAAATTCGAACAGAATAGTGAAGCTCTCTTATAATGTTGCAAAAGAAACTGTTCATAAGCTATGTAGCTATTATTTTCTAAACATAAAAATATTTTGTATACAAAAAACGCATTGTTACGTTTTTACCCTTTTAAAAACGTTTGAAATATGAGTTCGTAGATTGCAAATAAAAATAAAAATAAATTTGTATTTAGTTTTAAATAAATTCTTTATTGTTTGCACTATTCTGTGTGCCACTGTTCACAATTTGGTGTGAGTAACAACAATTTACTTTGTTGTTATTCTTCTTTACACTCTTTGCGTAGACGCTAACATTTGTTCGGCAGACCTTTATAGCAGGGATCTCCAAACTTCAATTGTTCTCTTGACTGAATTCTTACTGATCCCGTTGCCTGCTTTGTCTTGCCTTTTATATAGCAGGGTAAACGGTCTGATGAATGCTCTTGAAGGAAAATGACTTTGCCTTCGCGAAATCTCCATAATTGTAAACATGTTGTTTACGTTATTATTGTTTGTGTATTTTGTTTACATTTATCCTTGCAGTGTTGTTGTTGCCTGTTTGTTTACATGTTTATCTCTCTTTTAATACCGATGTTGTTCCTATATTTTCGTTTATATGTTGATCATGTAAACAAGTCCATTGTTTTTGTTTTTGTAGCTTTTGTTTATCATTTTAATGTTAGACGATGTAACACCATTTCCACTTTCGTAACAGTATATTAAAAGCTAATTTTATAATTAAAGTCCTAAAAGGATTTGTATAATTAACGAGTTATTAAAACTACGTTTTACTACAATACATACAAATAAAAACGTTCTATTGATTTATTTATTTTTACTGACGATTTTTTTACAATTTCAATGAATTTTGACGAGCCTTCTGAGAACATAATAGTCCAAATCCATTTTCTCTTCCGAATTTCGAATACTATTGGGTACATGTTAGACATGTTTAACGGTTGGTAACTTGCAGCACATAAAACCAAAAAAAAAATGTTCCTAATTTATAAATTTCCAAAGCTTGTATGGTCCTACGGGTACTCAACGTGGTGCGACCATAAAGTAATAACGACCGCACACTGTATTTAAAAATACGCGGCTTGGTGTGCAACCTATACTGAGGGAGCACAATACTCGATGAAGTGAACAAAAAACTGCACAGGTTTTAGTAATTATGAATAAAAAGCTTGTATAATGGGTTGATTTGATTGATTGGACGACCAAAATGCAGTAGTATGTTTATGCCGCTTCTCGACCACTTACTCCATACAAAATTTGGTGCATGCATAGCTGTAAAAGAGTAAGAACATTGCAGCATTGTGAAATGAATTGTGTGCGATCGGTCTTTAGGTTTGTAACATGTATTATGAAAAGGTAATGCTTTTTAATGTGTATGTGTGTTTGTGTATGTTAAAATTTGGGAGAATGCATATCTGGAAAAGAATTAAATCATTATAATTTTGAATTTTTCCCTACAAATTTGGGATCATACCTGCTTTTTGTTGGTCCTTTCATTTGTATTGCTTTGCAAACGAATGACTGGACGGACAGAATGAGTGCGTGCACGTTTCCTCATTTACATCCCAGAGTATAAGTAGACTGTGAAAATGTATATACGTATGTATGAATGTTTGGACGGACAGAATGAGTGTGTGCGTAACATGTAATGTGTATGATCGTTTTTTAATAGTAAATTCTTGGCACGTATTATCATACTCAATGCTGAAAAAATAGAAAAGGGATCTGCACCAATATAGTTGTTGTGTGTTTTTTATTTTATTTTGTATATTTAATTAGAAGGATCTTTAATTCTAAATGTGATAAGAAAGAGATGAACACCTGTGTAAATTTTTTTTTAGTTTTGCTGTTTTAAATAAATGAAATTATACAATAATGAGATTAATTAAAACAAATGAGGTTTTATTTTATTAGATTTTTTTTTATTCTTAGGTATGTATATTTTATTTTTAGATTTTGTTATTTTGTACAATACAATACATATATCTATTGAATATAATAATAGTTAAACATTCGTTTATACAGATTAAATAACTTAAGTGTTAACAAATATTGTGTATAGAATGTTTGACATCGACAAATGTCAAAAGATTGTGAATAAGTATTTTCACAATAATACAAACGTATGACATATTAATACATAAAAATGGATTACTTATTTTACTAATGTTACATATTCTTAGTTCATTTATAAGTTTCATAAATAAATCTATATGCTCTTTATCAATCTGATTACTATGTTTTGTTAATAAATAGTTCTTCCAATTCAGCTGATGTTACCATTTTTGTTCCCCTTCTTTAAAAATTTAATAGTAGGTTGTGTTAGTGCGGGACGATGTACTCTGAATTATTTCATTTTAATTTATATTTATTGAATAAAAATTTTAAACACAAGTGCCCACAATTAAATGTATTAAATTTTTGTTTTCGTTCATAACTATATTCAATAGGAAATTTTAAGTAGTTGACAATCTCAAGTGGTGGTTGTAACTTTCCAAAGCTATCAAAGTATTCCTTATAGTTGTGGTTTTTATAATATGCTACCCAATGTGTTCCCATACCATTTGAATCATCTAAATTAACAATGCCGCATTCTAGTTTGAATGGTTTTTCAGGTAAAGAATCACGCATGAAAACACCCCTAAAATGTTTGAGTTGTCTTCCATATTTATTCAAATCCAAATCTGTTAATGGGCGATTGGGTAGGTTATCTAATAGTTTTTTGGAGCTGGACTATAGTAGAGACCATATCCAGTTTTATATGGTTTGAGGTACAACCCTTTACCCATTGCAATTGATTCCATATATCTATTATGACGGTTAGCTTCAGCCAATTGTTCTTTTCCATTTTTGATAGCATTTACTGCTTTAACAATAGCGGATCCTCCACTTGCCAAACCACCAAGCGCTGACAATGCTGTTAGTACGGGAATAAGTGGAAGAAATCCTCCAATTTTCGGTACAGGTATAACTCTCGGTATTATAATGTCTGCTCGCTTTTTCCCTTTAAAATTTGAATGAATAGCCTTTTGAGCAATTTTAACAGCATCATTTATATCAAGGGGTTTCTGTTCTTTCAATTGTTTTAAAGTTTTTCTCACAGTAGCTGTGAATAATTTCTTATTACAGTTATTCATTTTTCCTTTTCTTTTCTTATGTCTCTGCTCCTTCAAACCTAATCCAAATTTCACTTTAGCTTTCATAGCGTTTGTCACAAACCACGCGTTAGCACGTTCTTTAATATCACTATCTTTAGATTTAACTCGTTGCCAGGCTTTTTCAGCTAATATTTGATCTGCTTGATGTCTTGTGTCTATATCTTTTGATTGTGAATATGCAATATCGTGCTCTCTACAAGCTGCGTCTAATAAATTTATACCCTTATCTCCTATTGCTAAACGTTTTTCAAGTTTTGTACCAGGTCCACAAAACTGATAACCAGGTAGATGTAATTCAACAGGTACTTTATTTATTAAGTTGTTTACAAATCCTCTTCTCATCTTACACTGGCTGAGGTTTTGTTTTGACCCTAGATTATCACAATTTTTTTTTTCGTTACTTTTATACCGCTTCGCAAAAATAGCTGAAATCAAGACGATCTCCTATATATACAGCAATTTATATGATTTCAGTATGTTAATTTTTTGATATTGATTTTGATCTGCTTTGTATCTGATCACGATCTACTTTACATCTGATCACGATCTGCTTTGTATCTGCTCACGATCTACTTTATATCTGATAACGATCTACTTTTTTGGTTTTTGGTTTTGTCTATTTTAATTTAATTTTTTTTATAATTTTTTTTGTCATTACCAGGTTTTAGATAAACATGTTCTAACTCAATGTTTAAATTGTTTATTTGATCAGCTAGATCATCATGTATTTGTGTTATATATTTTTCGATTACAATATTTTTGTTTTTATGGTTATATTTATTAAAACCTTCTCCAAATTTATTAATATAAGACATTTCTTTCACTCTTCTAATAAATTATATTAGCTTCTTTAAGTTCTTCGATAATAGAGATTATTTCGTTTTGATGATTGTTGTGGCCAGCACCTTCCGATGAAAGAAGTAAACGTAGTCTGTCAACTAGTTCATTAGGATCATCCCAATGTATGTAATTTGATTTCAGATTATTTTGTAATTTTAGCATTAAACCACTGCCTTTTGTTAAAATGTTTGTTGTTGTTTCAAATAAATGTTTAATTATTCGTATATATTTGAAGGCTCGTGTTCCTTTCACTTGTTCATTAGGTTCATAGCGACGTTTATGTGCATTGGTATTAATTAAAATTTCTTTATATTTTTTCAAATCATTTTTAGAATAATGGAGAGGTTTTTTATGAAATACTAGTTCAAATAATTCAGGCGTCATTTTCAATTTCATATTCCCTATCTGCATAGTAATATCTCTATTAAATATTAATTTTTCCTTGCCATATCTCCAACTACCGTCTACATCTTGATTAAAACCATAAATTTTATCCAATTGCTTATTATTAATAAGTGTTTGTATATTTTCAAATAATGGAGAGCTTTTCGTCAGCTTTAAACATTGTTTTCTTTCCAAGTTTTTGATACATGTACTTGATACAGGTCTATTATGGTCATAGTTTTTTTCACCATCATTATCATCAGTTGAAATATTTTCATACTGAAAATCGTTATTATCACCGTTTACATCATCGTAATCATCGTCATCATCAATAGTGTTGTCTATATCCTTATGCTTATCTTCAAGTTTTCCGATGATTTCATTATCACCATTTACGTCATAATAATCATCATCATCATCAATAGTGTTGTCTGTATCCGTATGCTTATCTTCGAGTTTTGGGATGTTTTCATTATCATCATGATCATCGTCATCATTAATAGTGTTGTCTACATCCTTATGCTTATATTCAAGTTTTGGGATGTTTTCATTATCATCATTTACATCATCATGATCATCGTCATCATTAATAGTGTTGTCTATATCCTTATATTTATATTTAAGTTTTCCAATGATTTTTTTAAGTGGTTTTGTTATTGGTTGAAAGGTATCTTCTAATAAATTAACTCTATCTATTTGGTTCAGTTTAATGTTTTTTAACTTTTCCTTTAGAACAGCTCTTGTCTTTACAAGATCTTCTAACATTTTATTATGATCATTTTTAGACATTATAATAATTTTTTTATTGAATTTGATCTGGTTATGATATGCTCGCTATCTGATTATGATCTGCTTTGTATCTGAATACGATCTGCTTTATATCTGATCACGAACTGCCAGGCTATCTGGTCACAATCTGATTTATACCTGATCACGATCTGCTTGATGGCTTGTGTCTATTTCCATTGATATTGAGTACGCTATATCGTGCTTTCTACAATCTACATCCAATAAATTATTCCTTAATTTCCTTTATTCTTGCTATTCGTTTTGAAGTTTTGTATCAGGTCCACAAAACTGATAAACAGGTGGATGTAATTCAACATATAATTTGTTTATTAAGTTGTCTACAAATCTTCTTCCAATCTTACACTGATTAGGTGTTTTTCTTTTGACTGTAGTTTATAACCATTTTTTTCATTACTTTCAAACCTCTTCGCATGAAACACTACACCAGCTATACCAGCTATACCTGCTATACCTGCTATACCTACTATACCAGCTATACCAGCTATACCAGCTATACCAGCTATACCTGCTATACCAGCTATACCAGCTATACCAGCTATACTAGCAAGCTGTACTAGCTATACTAGCAAGCTATACAATCTGTACTAGCTATACTAGCAAGCTATACCAGCTATACTAGCAAGCTATACAATCTGTACTAGCTATACTAGCAAGCTATACCAGCTATACCAGCTATACCAGCTATACTAGCTATACCAGCTATACCTGCTATACCAGCTATACCTGCTATACCAGCTATATCAGCTATACCTGCCATACCAGCTATACCTGCTATACCTGCTATACCAGCTATACCTGCTATACCTGCTATACCAGCTATACCTGCTATACCAGCTATACCTGCTATACCAGCTATACCAGCTATACCTGCTATACCAGCTATACCAGCTATACCTGCTATACCAGCTATACCTGCTATACCAGCTATACCAGCTATACCTGCTATACCAGCTATACCAGCTGTACCTGCTATACCAGCTATATCAGCTATATCAGCTGTACCTGCTATACCAGCTATATCAGCTATACCAGCTATACCTGCTATACCAGCTATATCAGCTATACCAGCTATACCAGCTATACCAGCTATACCAGCTATATCAGCTATACCAGCTATATCAGCTATACCTGCTATACCTGCTATACCAGCTATACCAGCTATACCTGCTAAACCTGCTATACCAGCTATATCACCTGCTATACCAGCTATATCAGCTATATCAGCTATACCAGCTATACCTGCTATACCAGCTATATCAGCTATACCTGCTATACCAGCTATATCAGCTATACCAGCTATACCAGCTATACCTGCTATACCAGCTATACCAGCTATATCACCTATACCTGCTATACCTGCTATACCAGCTATACCTGCTATACCAGCTATACCAGCTATACCTGTTATACCAGCTATACCAGCTATACCAGCTATACCTGCTATACCAGCTATACCAGCTATACCTGCTATACCAGCTATACCAGCTGTACCTGCTATACCAGCTATATCAGCTATATCAGCTATACCAGCTATACCAGCTGTACCTGCTATACCAGCTATATCAGCTATATCAGCTATACCAGCTATACCTGCTATACCAGCTATATCAGCTATACCAGCTATACCTGCTATACCAGCTATACCAGCTATACCTGCTATACCAGCTATACCAGCTATATCAGCTATACCTGCTATACCTGCTATACCAGCTATACCAGCTATACCTGCTAAACCTGCTATACCAGCTATATCACCTGCTATACCAGCTATATCAGCTATATCAGCTATACCAGCTATACCTGCTATACCAGCTATATCAGCTATACCTGCTATACCAGCTATATCAGCTATACCAGCTATACCAGCTATACCAGCTATACCTGCTATACCAGCTATACCAGCTATATCAGCTATACCTGCTATACCTGCTATACCAGCTATACCAGCTATACCAGCTATATATATATAGCTGGTATACCAGCTATACCAGCTATATCAGCTATACCTGCTATACCTGCTATACCAGCTATACCAGCTATACCAGCTATACCAGCTATATATATATAGCTGGTATAGCTATATCTGCTATACCAGCTATATCAGCTATATCAGCTATACCAGCTATATCAGCTATTCCAGCTATACCAGCTATATACCAGCTATATAGCTATACCAGCTATATATAGCTGGTATACCAGCTATATCAGCTATACCAGCTATACCAGCTATATCAGCTATACCAGCTGGTATACCAGCTATATATAGCTGGTATAGCTATATAGCTGGTATATAGCTGGTATAGCTGGAATAGCTGATATAGCTGGTATAGCTGATATAGCTGATATAGCTGGTATAGCTGGTATAGCTGGTATAGCAGGTATAGCAGGTATAGCTGGTATAGCTGGTATAGCTGATATAGCTGATATAGCTGATATAGCTGGTATAGCTGATATAGCTGATATAGCTGGTATAGCAGGTATAGCTGGTATAGCAGGTATAGCTGATATAGCTGGTATAGCTGGTATAGCAGGTATAGCTGGTATAGCAGGTATAGCTGGTATAGCTGATATAGCTGGTATAGCAGGTATAGCTGGTATAGCTGATATAGCTGATATAGCTGGTATAGCTGATATAGCTGGTATAGCTGATATAGCTGGTATAGCTGATATAGCTGGTATAGCTGGTATAGCTGGTATAGCTGGTATAGCAGGTATAGCTGGTATAGCTGGTATAGCTGATATAGCTGATATAGCTGATATAGCTGGTATAGCTGATATAGCTGATATAGCTGGTATAGCAGGTATAGCTGGTATAGCAGGTATAGCTGATATAGCTGGTATAGCTGGTATAGCAGGTATAGCTGGTATAGCAGGTATAGCTGGTATAGCTGATATAGCTGGTATAGCAGGTATAGCTGGTATAGCTGGTATAGCTGATATAGCTGGTATAGCAGGTATAGCTGGTATAGCTGATATAGCTGATATAGCTGGTATAGCAGGTATAGCTGGTATAGCTGGTATAGCTGGTATAGCAGGTATAGCTGGTATAGCTGGTATAGCAGGTATAGCTGGTATAGCTGGTATAGCTGGTATAGCAGGTATAGCTGGTATAGCTGGTATAGCAGGTATAGCTGGTATAGCAGGAATAGCTGGAATAGCTGGTATAGCAGGTATAGCTGGTATAGCAGGTATAGCTTGTATAGCTGGTATAGCTGGTATAGCTGGTATAGCAGGTATAGCTGGTATAGCTGGTATAGCAGGTATAGCTGGTATAGCTGGTATAGCTGGTATAGCAGGTATAGCTGGTATAGCTTGCTAGTATAGCTAGTACAGATTGTATAGCTTGCTAGTATAGCTAGTACAGCTTGCTAGTATAGCTAGTACAGCTTGCTAGTATAGCTAGTACAGCTTGCTAGTATAGCTAGTACAGCTTGCTAGTATAGCTAGTACAGCTTGCTAGTATAGCTAGTACAGATTGTACAGCTTGCTAGTATAGCTAGTATAGATTGTACAGCTTGCTAGCATAGCTGGTATAGCTGGTATAGCAGGTATAGCTGGTATAGCTGGTATAGCTGGTATAGCTGGTATAGCAGGTATAGCAGGTATAGCTGGTATAGCTGGTGTAGTGTTTCATGCGAAGAGGTATGAAAGTAATGAAAAAAATGGTTATAAACTACAGTCAAAAGAAAAACACCTAATCAGTGTAAGATTGGAAGAAGATTTGTAGACAACTTAATAAACAAATTATATGTTGAATTACATCCACCTGTTTATCAGTTTTGTGGACCTGATACAAAACTTCAAAACGAATAGCAAGAATAAAGGAAATAAAGGAATAATTTATTGGATGTAGATTGTAGAAAGCACGATATAGCGTACTCAATATCAATGGATATAGACACAAGCCATCAAGCAGATCGTGATCAGGTATAAATCAGATCGTGACCAGATAGCCTGGCAGTTCGTGATCAGATATAAAGCAGATCGTATTCAGATACAAAGCAGATCATAATCAGATAGCGAGCATATCATAACCAGATCAAATTCAATAAAAAAATTATTATAATGTCTAAAAATGATCATAATAAAATGTTAGAAGATCTTGTAAAGACAAGAGCTGTTCTAAAGGAAAAGTTAAAAAACATTAAACTGAACCAAATAGATAGAGTTAATTTATTAGAAGATACCTTTCAACCAATAACAAAACCACTTAAAAAAATCATTGGAAAACTTAAATATAAATATAAGGATATAGACAACACTATTAATGATGACGATGATCATGATGATGTAAATGATGAAAATGAAAACATCCCAAAACTTGAATATAAGCATAAGGATGTAGACAACACTATTAATGATGACGATGATCATGATGATAATGAAAACATCCCAAAACTCGAAGATAAGCATACGGATACAGACAACACTATTGATGATGATGATGATTATTATGACGTAAATGGTGATAATGAAATCATCGGAAAACTTGAAGATAAGCATAAGGATATAGACAACACTATTGATGATGACGATGATTACGATGATGTAAACGGTGATAATAACGATTTTCAGTATGAAAATATTTCAACTGATGATAATGATGGTGAAAAAAACTATGACCATAATAGACCTGTATCAAGTACATGTATCAAAAACTTGGAAAGAAAACAATGTTTAAAGCTGACGAAAAGCTCTCCATTATTTGAAAATATACAAACACTTATTAATAATAAGCAACTGGATAAAATTTATGGTTTTAATCAAGATGTAGACGGTAGTTGGAGATATGGCAAGGAAAAATTAATATTTAATAGAGATATTACTATGCAGATAGGGAATATGAAATTGAAAATGACGCCTGGATTATTTGAACTAGTATTTCATAAAAAACCTCTCCATTATTCTAAAAATGATTTGAAAAAATATAAAGAAATTTTAATTAATACCAATGCACATAAACGTCGCTATGAACCTAATGAACAAGTGAAAGGAACACGAGCCTTCAAATATATACGAATAATTAAACATTTATTTGAAACAACAACAAACATTTTAACAAAAGGCAGTGGTTTAATGCTAAAATTACAAAATAATCTGAAATCAAATTACATACATTGGGATGATCCTAATGAACTAGTTGACAGACTACGTTTACTTCTTTCATCGGAAGGTGCTGGCCACAACAATCATCAAAACGAAATAATCTCTATTATCGAAGAACTTAAAGAAGCTAATATAATTTATTAGAAGAGTGAAAGAAATGTCTTATATTAATAAATTTGGAGAAGGTTTTAATAAATATAACCATAAAAACAAAAATATTGTAATCGAAAAATATATAACACAAATACATGATGATCTAGCTGATCAAATAAACAATTTAAACATTGAGTTAGAACATGTTTATCTAAAACCTGGTAATGACAAAAAAAATTATAAAAAAAATTAAATTAAAATAGACAAAACCAAAAACCAAAAAAGTAGATCGTTATCAGATATAAAGTAGATCGTGAGCAGATACAAAGCAGATCGTGATCAGATGTAAAGTAGATCGTGATCAGATACAAAGCAGATCAAAATCAATATCAAAAAATTAACATACTGAAATCATATAAATTGCTGTATATATAGGAGATCGTCTTGATTTCAGCTATTTTTGCGAAGAGGTATAAAAGTAACGAAAAAAAAATTTGTTATAATCTAGGGTCAAAACAAAACCTCAGCCAGTGTAAGATGAGAAGAGGATTTGTAAACAACTTAATAAATAAAGTACCTGTTGAATTACATCTACCTGGTTATCAGTTTTGTGGACCTGGTACAAAACTTGAAAAACGTTTAGCAAGAGGAGATAAGGGTATAAATTTATTAGACGCAGCTTGTAGAGAGCACGATATTGCATATTCACAATCAAAAGATATAGACACAAGACATCAAGCAGATCAAATATTAGCTGAAAAAGCCTGGCAACGAGTTAAATTTAAAGATAGTGATATTAAAGAACGTGCTAACGCGTGGTTTGTGACAAACGCTATGAAAGCTAAAGTGAAATTTGGATTAGGTTTGAAGGAGCAGAGACATAAGAAAAGAAAAGGAAAAATGAATAACTGTAATAAGAAATTATTCACAGCTACTGTGAGAAAAACTTTAAAACAATTGAAAGAACAGAAACCCCTTGATATAAATGATGCTGTTAAAATTGCTCAAAAGGCTATTCATTCAAATTTTAAAGGGAAAAAGCGAGCAGACATTATAATACCGAGAGTTATACCTGTACCGAAAATTGGAGGATTTCTTCCACTTATTCCCGTACTAACAGCATTGTCAGCGCTTGGTGGTTTGGCAAGTGGAGGATCCGCTATTGTTAAAGCAGTAAATGCTATCAAAAATGGAAAAGAACAATTGGCTGAAGCTAACCGTCATAATAGATATATGGAATCAATTGCAATGGGTAAAGGGTTGTACCTCAAACCATATAAAACTGGATATGGTCTCTACTATAGTCCAGCTCCAAAAAACTATTAGATAACCTACCCAATCGCCCATTAACAGATTTGGATTTGAATAAATATGGAAGACAACTCAAACATTTTAGGGGTGTTTTCATGCGTGATTCTTTACCTGAAAAACCATTCAAACTAGAATGCGGCATTGTTAATTTAGATGATTCAAATGGTATGGGAACACATTGGGTAGCATATTATAAAAACCACAACTATAAGGAATACTTTGATAGCTTTGGAAAGTTACAACCACCACTTGAGATTGTCAACTACTTAAAATTTCCTATTGAATATAGTTATGAACGAAAACAAAAATTTAATACATTTAATTGTGGGCACTTGTGTTTAAAATTTTTATTCAATAAATATAAATTAAAATGAAATAATTCAGAGGACATCGTCCCGCACTAACACAACCTACTATTAAATTTTTAAAGAAGGGGAACAAAATGGTAACATCAGCTGAATTGGAAGAACTATTTATTAACAAAACATAGTAATCAGATTGATAAAGAGCATATAGATTTATTTATGAAACTTATAAATGAACTAAGACTATGTAACATTAGTAAAATAAGTAATCCATTTTTATGTATTAATATGTCATACGTTTGTATTATTGTGAAAATACTTATTCACAATCTTTTGACATTTGTCGATGTCAAACATTCTATACACAATATTTGTTAACACTTAAGTTATTTAATCTCTATAAACGAATGTTTAACTATTATTATATTCAATAGATATATGTATTGTATTGTACAAAATAACAAAATCTAAAAATAAAATATACATACCTAAGAATAAAAAAAAATCTAATAAAATAAAACCTCATTTGTTTTAATTAATCTCATTATTGTATAATTTCATTTATTTAAAACAGCAAAACTAAAAAAAAAATTTACACAGGTGTTCATCTCTTTCTTATCACATTTAGAATTAAAGATCCTTCTAATTAAATATACAAAATAAAATAAAAAACACACAACAACTATATTGGTGCAGATCCCTTTTCTATTTTTTCAGCATTGAGTATGATAATACGTGCCAAGAATTTACTATTAAAAAACGATCATACACATTACATGTTACGCACACACTCATTCTGTCCGTCCAAACATTCATACATACGTATATACATTTTCACAGTCTACTTATACTCTGGGATGTAAATGAGGAAACGTGCACGCACTCATTCTGTCCGTCCAGTCATTCGTTTGCAAAGCAATACAAATGAAAGGACCAACAAAAAGCAGGTATGATCCCAAATTTGTAGGGAAAAATTCAAAATTATAATGATTTAATTCTTTTCCAGATATGCATTCTCCCAAATTTTAACATACACAAACACACATACACATTAAAAAGCATTACCTTTTCATAATACATGTTACAAACCTAAAGACCGATCGCACACAACTCATTTCACAATGCTGCAATGTTCTTACTCTTTTACAGCTATGCATGCACCAAATTTTGTATGGAGTAAGTGGTCGAGAAGCGGCATAAACATACTACTAAATGCGGACAAAAAAATGCTTTTTCATAGCGGTGCAAACGACCCCGATGTCATCGATATCGTTAGCTTGATCAGCCTTGGTATAAATATTTTCGAAATATTCGTATCGGTCTCTGTAGATCAATGTTTTAACCTTACAACTGCAAATTGATATTCGGTTTCGTCTGTTTTTTCGTTCCACCAGTTTTGTTACTGCATATGCAGTATATAGTGGCCTGATTAAGCAATGATAATAAATTACCCACAAAAGTCTTACAACAATCTTGTTTTCCGGTCCTTCCAGAAGGTCTTAGTAATATATCGACATCTTTTCCATCAAATTGGCTTGATGTAATTGAAAATGAGCAATTAGTAACTGATGATCATTATATACGTTCAGCTATTGCGCGTTCGAACATCAAGCCCTGGATTAATTTACTGAAAATGTGATCAATCTAGTAGTGCACGCATGTACAGAATTGAATAAGATACTAAGACCGGCATGCTTTGGCTTAACTGTGGCAGTAAGAAACTATCAGATGGCAGCCTTAGAAGCTTTGGTGGATTTAAGCTCGTTGCAAATAATAATAAACATCAGAATTATAGGCACTACAGTTAAAATAATGGGAGAATCATCGAATGAAATTGTTTACACGTCATCGTATAAATTCTAGGACTTTGAGATGTAAATGAACGAGAATAAACAATAAAAATGAATGGAGAAATTTGGAAGCTGCATACTCTTTTTAAAGAGTGGTATACGGATAAGCTGACGGTTGATAGTTGGCACCCAGTGAGATCGTTTTGACCCAAAGTGAAATATTATTTGAAATCGCCGATTATTTTAATTAAAAGCGTTTAAATAACATACATGTGATGTCGCCGTAGTCTAGTAGGTAGTGTGTTGGCTTATTAGCCGTAAAGCCACGGTTCAAGCCCCAAGCCCGACATCAAAACAAAATAAGAAAAAATATTTCTTCGGCAACTTCTTCTCAGCAGATTTCTGGCAAAAACTCTGAGAGTAAATAAAATTGCAATGAAAAGTTTCTCAAAAATCTATCGTTCGGAGTCGACTTTAAAAATTACAGATCCCGCCACTCATGTATAAAATTAATGGACACAACATACATATGTAAGTGGTGTGAGAAGCTAGGTCGTAAACATGACTGATGCGTTGTTATGACCAATTATGTATGTACGTACATGTAAATAACAAGCATCAAATTTTGTGTGAAAAGTGAAGTTTAAACATGCTTTAAAACTGATTACCTGTAAACGTTTGCAAGTAAGTTAATGAAATGCTAAAGTGTTGCAAGTCAATTGTCCAATCCTCAATCGGAATTGATTAGTTTACCAGCAGACTTACCTTGAATATTATTCAGAAATAGTTTAATGACGTATGTGATGATATTGTTTAATTAATGATTATAGTTTAGTGGTATCATAAGTCCTATCCAATCACGATTGTCCTAATAGTACCATCCAAATCAACCTCATGATTTTCTTAAATAAATATGAAGTACATCATTAAAAATTCAAGCAAATTTTGCCTCCAATAAACTGATTGATTACCCTTCGAATTTCTAAGCTCGGAAATTTCGACATGTTACCAGGTATAGGTCTTCCAATTATTTCAGTGTCTCTAATCAGTTATACAAAGAGGCTAAACTTCGTTAGAAGCATGAGAGCTCGTCGACTGCTACTAGGTTCCACTGGACTGATTTGATTTGGAAGGACACATATTGTCTGTTTCCCTGAAACGCATGGTTATATTCACGACTGTGGTTGTCATAGGTTACTCCATCATTGGAAGGCATGCTCGTTGTCTTCTTTCATTTGGGATCTGAGTATCTGAAAAAGAGGTGAAGAATATCTTTTATTTTATGTGTATGAATTATGAATTATAAAATGTAAAGATTAATGTATGGTTTCCTTTAAGGACCTTAAGTGGGACCTTATTCTTATCATCCGTCATCTAACTTAATCTTACCTGCATTAAAAATCAAAACAAAAACATTTAATTGGACCTTACTATGGATTCTCTAAATTTAAGAGGTCGACTTAAACGTAGATCGAGCCTTAAAAAACTTCACAATTCTAGCTTATGTATCACTTTTGACAAGTACTTGTAGTAACATAGAATTGTCACGATTACTGATCGATTTTGTTAAAAATTTTAAACATTTTTATTTATTTTAATTCATTTGAAAGAACTATTTTATATTATTACATTTTATTATCACTTTTATGAAATTTACGCCAAAAATTTTTTACATGTTCGCGGATACAGGTTTCCCCAAATACGGCTGTAAGTTGTTGCTACGCACGTAGAATGTACTTGAATCTAAAACCGCCAATTCCATTGCGGTGAAGCACGAAATTTATAACGACCAAAAAATTCAATTAGTTACGAATCTACAACGACAAAATTATTGGGATTATTAAAAGCTGAATGAGACTTTCAACTCTATTCTCGAAAAGGCGTAATAAGTGTAAATTTATCATCATTTCCGTAGTAGCAAATTATCAAAGCGAATGATTCTGTAATCTCATACGTACATAGTTGACCGAAATATTATCCTTCTGTAATATCTATGAAATAAAACATAGCACGAAACACTTTTTTCTAATGTTTGTCTGTCAGGTGAGATAAATATGAGAAGAGCAGTAAGAAAGACTATACAAAATTTCAAGGAACAGCTGCTAGCAATCTGTGTGAAAATTATTAACATTTTCTCTTCCCAAGCTACTAGAGGCTCTGTTCAAAGTAGTACCATCTTTGGCGATGGATTGGCGATTTTGAAATGTCTGTCCTGAGGTTTGAACCTGGGTCTGACGTCTAATGAGCTAACACGCTACATACTAGACTACTTCAATCAATATCAAAAACAGATAAAACTTCACAAAATCTTTGAAAACTTAATAGAAATTACATACACAATACCGAAGACTTCCTAGGAAATTCTTATGTATAAAAAATGATACATAATACAGAATTATGAAGTTTTTGAATTTTTTAAGTCCTGCTTATTTTGTTTAAAATAATGGCGATAGCAATACTAATGAATTAAAAAAATATCAGGTATCTAACTTTTATTGAATTAAAGTTATACAGTCTCAAAAATTGAAATGTATCATTTCGTTAGTCTAATTCGCAAATGTGTTAAGTCCCTTTTTTCAAATTTTACAGGAGACACAAAAAACATAGTAGCTTTCTCAGTTTTTAAAATTTTTAAACTTTTTAAACGCAATTATTTTTACAAAATAGCTTTCTTTAAAGAACCTAGATCAAAAATTAATAATAATTAATAAATAATATTCGTGGAGTTAACACGCGCTTTTAACTTTTTTGGTAGTTTTGTGGACTTAGCGTTTTTGCAAACCACAAAATTACAACAACTTTAAACTACATAATGACATTTTTGTTGTTGTAAAATATGTACTTTGTATAGTGTTACAGTTTTGCGTTAAAATCTTAATTTTGGAAAAATATGGACTTAGCGTCTTTGCGAATTATACTAACGATTTGTTATTTAAGTTTGAACATGCATTGTTAAGCTACTCAACCTAACGAACATTTTACTCGTTATAAATAATAACGATAAATGTCATAACAATAGAACAATAAATTTGCTTTTGTTGTAATTATAAACCATATGTATGTATGTAAATATATTCCATCTATTTTTTTTATAAAAAACATTACATTTTGACAACGTAATACATATGTCATGTCCTTCTTTTTATGTCTTTGACTGTCTGTAAAGCATTAAATTTACGCAGGACACTTTACATAATGATGGCAACTTTGTATGTGAAAAATATTGAAATATTTGTAAAATATTTGTTTAATGTACATGAACAACTTATGGAGCAGACAGTTTCCATTAGAAATTTAAATCAGTATTTATACAGATGCAAGCAATTTAAAAACTTAAATTTTTGATTTAAAATATACACAGTGGGCGGCAAAAGTCCAGGTGCTCTAATATGTGTTTTCATTTTTTTTATTTATTTCTCTTTTATTATAAAACAAAAAAATTTTTAATGTTTTTCAGAAACCATTTGAAAAATAAGGGTAACTTTCTACTACCGCTATGTTTTTACAACGCAAAAATGTAGGTACCACCAAGAAGAATTCAGAGTAAATTTAAAATTCGAATCATAATGTAATATCGAATATTTAGGAGGCTATCTCTTAATGTCAAGAACTCCATTTCAATTTTGTTAAACTTTTTCTGTTGTTATTTGCAGCAATGCACTCATGAACAAGTTTTTCCAGTTGATTTTTGTTTCAGGCTTATCGAATACGCAACAATTCTTCCAAATGATGTCGTAAATACTCTGTTGGAGTCATATCGGGATTTTGTGTAAGAGTATTAAGCCTGTGGGGAGTTTGGTATGCACATCACATCGTCACATTAACAGCTGTATGACAACGAATTCCTAATTCTTCCAAACTTTTGTTGAATTTTTTCTTCACAATATTTAACCCTGGACGGTTACTCTTCATTTTTGTACATTAAGGTTACTCTTCGTTGAATCGACGAACACTTTAACCGTAATTGGTTACTGTTCGTCGAATCGACGAAGCTCATTTACTCTTTATCATGTAATTATTTTATGTTTGACCAAATTTCGCTCTCTTTATCAACAATGTTGGTTGATAACGTTTAAATATTTTTTTATACAAAATTGTTAATTACGTTGGAAATGGTTTAAAGTTTAGATTTAACTTAAATCATTCAATATTCAAAAAATCAAACGAATAATTTAAAATTTTTTTGAATGTTTAATTTATATGGCCACCACTGTATATATTTAGAATATGTTTATAAAACAATAATATTTATTTAAGAATCATAAAGGAATGGTTTTCAAAAGTTTATAAAAGTAAATGCAAATTGATTATTATTTGATAGATTAGTAAACATAACCAATACAAATATTAACTAGTTTAACATAACAAAAAATTAAAATATTTTTCTATTCACATACCATACATACTCCTACACACACAAAATATTAAGACACTTCTATTACCCAACCGAAATCTTAGAAAATATATATGAAATATATGCAAATTATGAAAAACATATTTACCAGGACGATTGTGAAATTTAATTCTCTTAAGGAAAAAGAAAAATATTCAAAAGAAATTTGTGAAAATTTTAATATAGATTGTAAAAGGGATGCCACGTTAAATATTATGATTTCAATAGTTTTCTTACTGCCGTAGATAAAGGTTTAGTTTGATATTGTTAGTGTCCTTAAAGTACATGAAAACGATAAATAAGCATTCAAAAAAGGAATCTAACCGATTAAAGGAATATTTTTAGAAATATCAAACAAATAAGACTGGCGTGTGTCTGTCCATAATATGTTGTTTGCAATAAACGCCATTATTGAGCTCAATATTTCATATAAAGTTTCAATTAATAATTGCACAATAAATACACAAATTGTAATTGAGTAAAACTTAAAATGCAGGTCTGTCATAAGTAATGTTCAGTGAGAACCTTACAACTTATGCAAATAAATTTTGTTGATATTTGAAAATACAAATACAACAACGTCAAATAAAAATGGCGCGTGAGGTGGAAGGTATGTTTATTTATATTAACACTAAATCTACCGATACTTCTTGTATTTCTATTCCTATTCCATTCTCTTTCTACTATATATTATTTAAAATATCTAATGATTTAAAATATTTTGAATGTTTCGAAATTTCGGGGATAAAGACTATAACACAACAATGATATAAGAATTTTTATTAACAAAATATCACTCCAAATTTTTACGGTAATACTGGCTTGGAGTAGAGTGAATATCCATCTGCCAGAAAACAAACAATATACCGAATCATAACAGGCAATGCCAAAAATGTCCAAAACAGTGATTTTATATCAGAAAATATGCAAATCAAGATACAGAACCTGTGCCCAGGGCGAATAACTTCCCGTATTTAGTTAGTAAGGGCAGATTACATGCATTAGTAGTTACGGCAGATTACATGCATTCCTCAGTAAAAAAAATACAAGATAGAAGTAAATCTTCAGAAATATATTTATGTATTTTTTAATAGAAGTCATAAAGGCAATAAAAATATATATATAAAAAATAGCGGTGCTATAATGTTATATTCAAGAAATTCTGATAAAAAATCTTAAATGAGTAATTTTTCCAGTCACGGTAGGTTTAGTTTTAAATTTATGAATTGTTATAAAAAAAATAAAAAAAATTGTTGTTGTTTTCCAGCTGCGAAATGATAATTGGATAAGCTGATTTGCGTATGCCTGAACATTTGAAAAATTTTTCAATTAACCGAATATTGACTCAATTAAAATTCATGCGTGAACATAGTATAATATGCTTTTACTTATAAAATAAATTTTAAATTTGTTTTTAACAAAATTATCAACAACAATATCTTGGAATCATTTATTTAACTTTTACACCGAAAACCTTCAATCTTCATAAATAATAATAAATGTCGTATTGTTATGTACAATGAATGATTAATACATCATTTATATATATTTATAGTTTTATAAATTCTGATATACATTCAATCGTGTCAATATCAAATGAACTGAAAACTGAATAGGCCGGTTTCTAATAACGCTGTACATGGAATTTGAAGACGCTGTAGTCTAGTAGGTAGTGTGTTGGCTTATTAGACGTAAAGGCAGGGTTCAAACCCCAGGCCAGACATCAAAACAAAATAAAAAAAGTATTACTACGGAGACTGCCTCTCAGCAGATTTCAGGCAAAAACTCTGAGAGTAAATAAAATTGCCATGAAAAATTTCTCAAAAATCTGTCGTTCGGAGTCGACTGTAAACTGTAGGTCCCGCTACTCATGTTTAAAATTAACACACACAAGTAGTGTGAGAAACTAGGTCGTAATCCTGACTAATGTATGTATGTATATATGTAATGTAATTAGTTTCAGAATAATTAAAGAACAATTCGTAGAGTGGCGCTAACCATATACCTAATATTTATATTTTTTTACATTCTTTATTGCATCACAAGTTTCCAGAAAAAAGAATACTTTTTGGCATCTACGCAGATAATCCCCTAACTTTTCAAAATTCGTTTAACTATCGTCGAGATACTCAGACACAATTGCATTTATTACACTGTATTATCACGGGACTGGTAAGATTCTAACCTGTGAATTTGTTCCCACGGAAGTCATTGAACTTACAAAAGTTTTCATGAAAATTTCATATGTAGCACATTATATGAGCGAACTGTAGGAGGTCATTACGGATACAAATCATAATATCGTAGTTTAGAATATATTGATAGAAGCAATAAGTACGAAGAGAGATATTACGTTGGTCAACTTGATGATCTCTGATACAGATGATAAGCTGAAGATTTGTGTTGCACTTTATATACTGGGTGCGCCATCGATCGGTTTAAATTTGAACCATCGGTTATTTCGAATCTGGCAATACTTATGTCATTCTATTCTGTAACAAAATTCAGAAATTATCTCCACTGAATGTAATGAATCAATATACAACGTTGAGCAACGTTGGGATTCCTCTTTGGAGAGCGTGCTCGTTCAGTGCGTACACCCGAAAATAGCGAAGCTGTGGCTGAGAGTGCGTGGGAGACAACATCAACTCGTCATCATTCTCAAGAATTGAACATTTCCAGTTTACGTCGAATTTTGAGAAAAAATCTGGGTATGACGCCTAACAAAGCTCAATTGGATGAAGTGTTGAAGCCGCATTTGGTCACCGAGAAACTACACGATGATATCGATAATCATCTTTTCGGATAAAGCTCATTTTCATTTTAATGGGTACGTTAATAAACAAAAATTGCCGTCTTTGGGGCTGAGAAAACCCACACGTGGTTTTATAGTAACCAATGCACCCATTACGAATGACTGTTTGGAGCGGCTTATGGAGCAAATGCATCAATGGCCCATATTTTTTGAAGATAAGAACGTCGCAACCATTACAGTTAATGAAAACACCTATCGCAATATGAAAAATGATTTTTTAATACCCGCTTTTCAAGGTATTGATGTGAACCATGTTTGGCAACACATGTCATGCCACAATCGATTTATTGCGTCAAATGCGTTTGATGGCCGTTTAATTAGCTGAAATGGTGATGCCAATTGTCCGCCAAGAAGTTGTGATTTGACGCCGTTGGACTATTTTCTGTGGGGCGCCGTTAAAGACAAGTGTTATGCCAACAAACCAGAGACAATTGAGGATTTGAAGGCCAAAATTCGTGATACCATTGCCGAGATACGACCACACGCAAGCGAAAAAGTGCTCGAAAAATAATGCGATTGAATGAGGTACCGTGAGGCCAGCCGCAGCAGCCATTTGATCACTCAAAAAATAAATTTGGCAAATTTCAAACTGTTTTGGTTTTATTGCATTTTAAATTTAATTTTTTTAAATGGCTTCTTATGGTTTTATTCTACTTGGGGCAGAGGCTGCCCTCATCTCCCGCCCAAAAGATATAATCAACTGAGGCAACGCAATCTGCGGTAATTGATTACTGATAGAAAATCCACCAATGTTCCCCTTCTTCTTCTATTAATATGGCCTAGTATAGGTCTCGGGCGAGTTAACCTCCCGATTATCTGTTTAGTGAAAGCAACAATAGCACTCTTGACTATGTCTGCTGCGAATCCAACTCCTTTAGCAATTTCTTCACAGTGATTCCGAAATATCATGGGGACACAGCAAATTCCAGCTTTGTTTACCACACCGAGCTATAGAAGCTGATTAAAGCCCTCTCCGACAATCCGGCAAATAGAATTCCATCAGCTTGAATGACACGCGGCTATTTCTCTCTGGTTCGAGATTTCAAAATGAGAATTCCCCGCTTACAAACACTGTTCTGCAAGAATTTTTGAAAGTACTTATATCCAGGGAATACTGTGTGTACAAAACAAAGATCATTTTATTGAAGACCACGCTTAACGTAGCATTAAGAATCAACGGTGTTAGAATCGAAAACGCGAAAAAGTATAAAAAGGGGTTAAACAAACAAGAAACAACAACAATTGCTTTGTTGGTCATACTTCTTTTCACTCGTCCGCGTACACGATAACAATTGTTCTTTAGATCTGTATAACGGAGATCTTCAAACCACAATTATTCTTTTCATACGCAACTTGTCTTCACCCAAGACTGACTGAATTATTTCTGACCCCGTTGCCTGCTTTGCCTTATCTTTTATATGGCGGAGTAAAGAGTCTGATGAATGCTCTTGAAGGAGAATGACTTTGCCTTCGCGAAATCTCTACAAATGTAAACATGTTGGCTACGTTATTGTTATTTGTGCATTTTGTTTACGTTTGTCCTTGTAGTGTTGTTGTTGCTTCTTGTTTAACCCATTTTTTATACTGACGTTTTTGCTATATTTTTGTTTATTCGTTGATCATGTCAACAATTTTAATGTTAAAAGATAACATATCATTACAAAAAAAGAAAATAAAAGAAAAGATAGAATAAGGGCGAATATTACAACTTGCCGTTAACTAAAGGCACGATTTTAATGGGCAGATAAATTGGTTTTCATTATTAAAAGTGGACAATATGGGAGTGAGCGTTAAGCTAAATGGAGGATCTTTTAAGGTTAAGTTTATATTTGTACTTGCCATATTATATATTATTTTCAATATGGCAACTTCAAATATAAACAAAATGAGTTAATACAACAAAAAAAAGAAAGTCCGTCGTTGCCACTGCGTTTAAAAAAAAATTGTTTAATTGAGCAGTGTTATCGACATTGCTCCTGCACTACAATATTTTTGAAAAAGTTAACCTTATTTTATCTATAAGCTGTAGTAACGAAAAGAAGTTAAAGGCGACTTTAAAGCTCACTTTAGCTAAAGTTATCTTTAACTAAACCCAAGTTTAACGGCAAGTTGTAATATTGGCCCTAAATCTACTTATTGTTACCGAATGTATAAAAAAGAAGAACAATAATAAGCAAGAATATGTAAAAAGGAGCAAATAATCTTTTTGATATATACCTATATATGTATTGTATTAAAAAATGAAAGTAATAATGGCAAATCGAACAGTTCAAGGTTGCCAAAAAAAGAAAAATAATAACAGGTATTGTACCATTACAATCTTCTTTTATTTCTATTGTTGATGTAAATGAAAAAAAAATATTTTTTCACTTTCATAAACATGTCACACTATATTTGTATTAATGCGTTTTAGATTTGGATTTTCTTTTCATGTCTTCATTTTTTCTTCGTATTATATACCGGGTTGTGTCCCACTTTTAAAGAGGGTATAAAAACAGAATATAAAGCTATTGACAGTCATGTAATATTAATGATTTTGAATTTATACACACTGAAATAATTTTATCCAGAGGTGTAAATCTGTAAATCTTTGTATTTTTTACGACAATAAAGTCAAATGCAGCACAATAGTAATAAAAACGTTAAAATAATCCAAAAATTTGCAGAAAGTCAGGTTCATTTTCGCTATGCGTAATACTATAACATTAAAAGCAACGCAGTAAACACAAAAATTTCTCAAAAATAGACCGAATAGGTGTGTATGGAAATGATTATGAATTGGTATAATGGAAACGCAATAACCAATAAATGGTTGTTGCAAAATTCCTATATTCGCTCTGTTGCCTTTATTGTGTTTATAGCATAACGTGCTGATATATTTTGAACATTTTCAAAGTTTAGAACATTTAAATGAAATTATTTGTTGTCTTCATTTCAAAATGAGTGCATTTTGTGTGCTACCAAGACCAATTTGAACATCCAATCCCACACTAAAGTGCTGCGTTCACAATTTCTTAAAACTATTTTAATTTTTGAAATGAAAGAAATAATCCCACAATAATTACACTATGCGACGAAATACCAAACACTAAATACACCCAAGTAACTACCTAGTCTAAGACTTTCACACTATATTTGTATTAATGCGTTTTAGATTTGGATTTTCTTTTCATGTCTTCATTTTTTCTTCGTATTATATACCGGGTTGTGTCCCACTTTTAAAGAGGGTATAAAAACAGAATATAAAGCTATTGACAGTCATGTAATATTAATGATTTTGAATTTATACACACTGAAATAATTTTATCCAGAGGCGTAAATCTGTAAATCTTTGTATTTTTTAAGACAATAAAGTCAAATGCAGCACAATAGTAATAAAAACGTAAAAATAATCCAAAAATTTGCAGAAAGTCAGGTTCATTTTCGCTATGCGTAATACTATAACATTAAAAGCAACGCAGTAAACACAAAAATTTCTCAAAAATAGACCGAATAGGTGTGTATGGAAATGATTATGAATTGGTATAATGGCAACGCAACAACCAATAAATGGTTGTTGCAAAATTCCTATATTCGCTTTGTTGCCTTTATTGTGTTTATAGCATAACGTGCTGACATATTTTGAAACATTTTCAAAGTTTAGAACATTTAAATGAAATTATTTGTTGTCTTCATTTCAAAATGAGTGCATTTTGTGTGCTACCAAAACCAATTTGAACATCCAATCCCACACTAAAGTGCTGCGTTCACAATTTCTTAAAACTATTTTAATTTTTGAAATGAAAGAAATAATCCCACAATAATTACAGTATGCGACGAAATACCAAACACTAAATACACCCAAGTAACTACCTAGTCTAAGACTTTCAGTTAGTTGAGTAGAACTCAAAAATACTTTTTTTATTTTTCTCGAACCCTCCAAACCTGATTTATTTGACTGTTTTTTTGGACTTTACGCACAAATTTATTGATTAAGCAAACATTTCTGAACCCATGTTCAAAATTTAAACCTTAGAAAGGAGAGGGATGGGTCTTTAAAACGATATACATATACATATGTAGATATATTATGTGACTTAATATGCTATGGGGTTTGATGAAGTAAACTTGACAAGTGTGAATTTTTTTCATATTTTTTCAAGTTTGTCAGTTCATAGTAGCAAACTTTAATTAAAAAGTATGAAATAAGTGATAACATTCTAAATGAACTAAAAGTTAATTCGATACGATGACATATATAAAAAATATAACACGACTGTTAAACTATTTAAATTATAACTACGGTAATTTTTGTACGATTTGATTAAACGAAGTGTCAATCTCTTCCCAAGATAATGTACTTTCAGAATATCATCACTTACTTTATATTTTTTAATTAAATTTTACAATTAAGAATAGCTAACTTGAAAAAATGGGAAAAAATCATATTTTGCAAGTTTACCCAATCAAAACTCAAAACATGCAAGTTTGAACAAAACGTTTATGTATACCATTAAAAGATCAAAGAAACTATTTTTTTCAAATAAAACAAATTTGGAGGGTTCGAGAAGAAGAAAAAAATCCGGTGGGAATCGAACCTACCAACTAGATTACCGGGGCATGCAATGGTAATAATAATAATAGTAAAGGGTAATAGTGTGTATATTCGGAACGAACGGGATTAAGTGAACGGCAATGTTTCGAAGATAAAATAAAGTATTTATTCTAGAAAAAGAACAAGAATAACAATTAATAACGAAGCAACAGAGAAATTATGAGGGTAGAAATAAGCAACCGTGAAATTACTATAACAAAACTTTATAGAAAGACAATAATATAGAAACAATAACAAATCAAGAATAAGGTACTGGAAGTTTTCAGACCGAAAACAAATAAATTACGGAAAGAGCCAAAAGTAATATTGCCAGTTAGTAGTTGTGCAAATTCCAACTGATGTTCACTATTGCTTCAGACGCGTTTAAATTGGATCATATTTATTACGTCATAAATCATCACTTATAATAGCAATAACAACAATGACAACAACCTCAACAATTGTTTAGAAAAAGAAACAGAATATAAAAGACATTAAAATGAGTAAAAACGAATGCATAAGCCGTATGCATAACTTACAATAAACAAATATTTGACTTGTTTAGCTATCAAATTCTATTCGTTTGACATTCACTCTGTTCTTGTTGTTACACCTGCTGCTGCTGGTGAGGGTGTAGTTACATACGTACATAGCCAGCTCTGTGACAGTTTTAAGAAAGATTTTTCTTCTTCTTCATCTTTTTTCATCTAAAAGACAGCTGGATAGATACCAGACAGAGATCAGCAATGAGTATTCAAAAATAAAAGTAGGTTTGAATCATACTCATAATTTCTGATACTTATACGCATTCATACTTATTTTAATATCATACTCATACTACTCCTAATCAAAGTTTGAAGTACTCATCGTATTCATACTTAACAATACGTATGATGTTGTTGATTTCGACTCTCCATGACTCAACATATACAAAAATCACAAAATAAGTATGATTCGCATACGAACACTACAATTCTCACTAGAAGGTTGTGCGTTTGCTTTGCTTGGTGTCTTTGTCTTTTTCTTGCTTCTTTTTTTGTAAATGCAACAACAACTAAGATTGTAAATTTTGATGAATTATATGAGTATTATAAGTATTTCTCTAAATCTATGAACCTGAATAAGAGGGCGTATGAATCGAACATATTTCGAATGGTATGAGTTCGATGTCAAGGTTGTAGTCATACTCATTGCGACATACATACATAATTGGTCATTACAACGCTTTAGTCAGGATTACGACCTAGTTTCTCACACCACTTATGTTGTGTGTGTTAATTTTATACATGAATGACGGGATTTACAGTTTAAAGTCGACTCCGAACGACAGATTTTTGAGAAAGTTTTCATGGCAATTTTATTTACCCTCAGAGTTTTTGACAGAAATCTGCTGAGAGGAAGTCGCCGAAGAAATACTTTCTGTATTTTGTTTTGATGTCTGGCCTGCGGCTCGAACCCTGCCTTTACGTCTAATAAGCCAACACACTACCTACTAGACTACGGCGACAGATATTTATAAATCTATGTTGTAGTGAGTACGAGTGAATCAGAGTAGCTGAATTTCAATATTGTTGACTCACTCATAATCAAAATTTTATGAGTACTTATGAATGGCAAAAAAACGATTCATTGCTGATCTCTGATAGAAGATGTATGCATAGTTAACATGATTGGTTGGTTGGTTGCTTGGTTATGGCTTATGACGTAATAAAGTTATTATGTGTTGTTAATTTAAATAAAGAAATAAAAATAAATAAAATACACAATAGTGTTTATTTCAAAACTAAAATCTTCAAATCCATACTCGTGACAAATGCTGATTTAAACATTAAGAAAGAATATGGAAAAAAATAAATATAAAATTCACTTTCATTTTTGAAATCAATCTCATATTGTTATCCCAAATAAATAAAAGATGTTTTCCTAGCCTTTAGCAAAAAAAAAAAAAAACAATCCGGCCTTTTCTAAATTAATAAATTCATTACAATTGTTATGATTTCTCTTGTTAGTTATTCAAAGTCATCGCCTAACCTAACCAAACCTATTTCAAGTCATCATATATCCCTACAGGGGTATCTGTCATGTTTCTTAAATTAAATTTGAAGTTAAAAAAGAAAGGCACACAACAAAAGCTTTGTAATTCAAAACTTTTAAATCAAAATCTGCAAGCAAAAGTTTTAGTTTTACTCGTTAGTTTCCGTATTTTTTCTTCTTTCGAATTTTTTGTTTTAACAGGATTTCAAAGCTAAAAGCTAAGCGTCGTCATATGAGATGATATTCCATTTGGTTTGTTTGTTAGGGGGTGGCATTGTTTACTCTTTCAAACAGTATAAATTTTACAATTTAATTTTACCATTGAAAGTGTTATGTTTACCAAGATGGCGAGAGATATTAGCGAGTACGAGAAGATATGTTACTTAACAAATGCACACCCACAAATTAGTAAGTTGTCACATAAGTTTGAACACCATTTCAATGTCGAAGTACAAACTTTTCTTAGTTCTGATTGGAGTTTAGTTGATTGTGTACGTACAAGATGTGGCATACAGTGGGGAAAGAGTTGTAATAGCAGCGAGATACGGCCTTTAAAATTGCTTCGTATTCACAAATTTTTTGATTTTAGTGAAGAGAACTGATCAATATAGTGGGATAATATCAGATTGCGCACAGGTATATAACGTGTTAGTTTTTTAATCGTTTGGTTTTTCAACATTGGGAAAAAAACGCAAACAATTTGTATGAAATATTACTTTGTAGCAATAAAATAATAACTGTGTTGCCTATTGCATCCAACAGTTGTACTTCGGGTTATTTTTTACAGTATTTTGTACGGTATTTTAACCATGGCTGCTGAAATATTGTTTTTCAGGAACAGGTTTGTTCCTTGAACGGAGAAACTTCACTCACTCCCACACAAATAGTCGAATGGGCTCATCTTATACATAAAAATGAATGCGTGTTTATTTGTTTGTGGGTTTGTCTGTTTGCTTGAAGTCTATAGACGGCTAAACGGCTGAATCGATTTTCTTGAAATTTTCACATTATGTTCCTGTATATCTGGAAGGAGTTATAGGCTACTTTTTATTTTAAAATTCCAAGCTGGCGGGGTGCGGCAGGTGGCGCCACTGAAAATTACTTAAAATTAATTAAATCGTAAAGTGTGCATTCTTAAAAAAAGTTGTTGCGCATGTGTCGACGGTGGTTGGTGTAATTAATTTCCGATGGATGCCGTCCCTGAAAATTATTCAAAATGAATGACAAGCAATTGGTCGACCTACACCTCAAGCACGGAAGAAAAGAGCATTACGACCCTGAGAATCAGACGGGCATTGAGACTGGAAAATCATCGAGTATATGCCGCTGAGACCCTTTCGAATGCGTACTACTCAGGCCATCTATCTGAATCATCAGGACAACGGGAAACAAAATCAATAAAATGATTAAAAATTAATTGGACATTTATGTAATGTCTTTCCTTCTAATTTCTTTTAGTTGGTGGCGCAGCAACACGCGCAGATTGCAGCTAGTATTGTATGAAATTGGTAGTTCACCAATCTAGCCTGTTAAAGATTTCATGGCATCTCCTGCCGTATGGTATGTATCAATGTCTATGTATCATAATCTTCCTGCTTCCACATGTCAACCAAGTCCAATTTTTTCATTTTTGGAAGTAAAAGTCAACTGCTGGTAGCTTGCGCCACAGACTGTAACGTTACGGCTTTCATCTTTTTTGAAAAAATACGTTTCAATGACGTAGTCACGCGTAGTCTAGTAGGTAGTGTGTCGGCTTATTAGACGTAATGCCACGGTTCAAATCCCAAGTCAGACATCAAATCGAAAATATGAAAAAAAATATTTTTTTGGCTGACTCTCAGCAGATTTCTGGCAAAAACTCTGAGAGTAAATAAAAATTGCCATTAAGAGTTTCTTTAAAATTTGGCGCTCGGATTCGACTTTAAACTGTAGGTCTCACTACTCATGTATAAAATTAACACACATAACATAAGTGGTGTGGGAAACTAAGTCGTAATCCCGACTGAAGGGTTGTAATGTCCAATTGTGTTACGTTATGTACATTTCAATGATGCCGTCGGGCCCATTAACCGCAATAAATAGTGCGTCTTTCAGGATTCTTTGGAATTCATTACACTCTAACTAGTTATACTGACTGTAATCCTAAGGTTTTTTGTCGTCCTGCTTGAAGTACCGTTCAATGAAGCTTTCGGCCAACTAGCCACACGAAACAGTGCGTCCTTCAAGGTGCATTAGAATTCATCACACGGTACCTAAAGTCTCTTACTATAACCCTATGACTTTCATCGTTCTTGATGAAGTACGGTCGAATGATGCTGTTGGATCATTAAACACGTTAAACAATGCTTCTTTCAGCGTGGGTTGTAAGCTCTTAAATTGGTTTTGTTTGTTATTCACATCAATTTCGACGATTTTGCATTGAGACAAACATTAGATTTTGTTTTTATGAAAACGATTTTTGATAGAAGAACATTTTTTATACAGCACGATATTTGCCTCCTCTCCAGCTAAGGCCGGTTTTAAACATTTTTAAATTTTGTGAGTTACCTTGAGAATTTCCTTTCGAGTTCTTATTGTACGGGGTTTAGCACTGCCGTGTCTGCTCACATAGTTGTACATTTGAAATGTTCTGAGTTCAAAATGTTTTCTATGTTCCTCAATGATACAATGATTGGAAATACCTGAACCGAGTTAATATTTTGCAATAAGGGTTCCAATATTCACAAGCATACATGCTCTTTAATTTAGAGGACTGAATACAAATACTATGGCTTGCAGTCTAATTAGTTTGTTATTTGGATGTCCTAGTATCGTTTACGGTGTTCATGTGTTTTTAACGCTCACATTCAGATGCTTACCATTACCAATACATATGTAAATAAGATTCTTGGTATGTTACTGCATTATGTACTATGGCAGGGATTGTGCTTTTTCTGTAGCATCTAATAAGTATAACTATACCGTTAAATAGAGCTGAATCAAATGGAATACACCTTGAAAACTTAATTCACCATTTTGACAGTTTAGTTACATACGCAGTTTTTCCCTCTGTTAGGTGTCTCTTTGAATGCCTTCATTTGTATTTCCATAGCGTAACTCGTCTGCAATCTTCTAATTTTTGTTTTTGACAAAATTTGTTTTTCTCTCTACAAACTGTGAAAAAACATAAAATCTAATCTACAACTATATGTATATCTGTACGTACACGTGTGGAAAGGGTCGTGCTGTAATAGTGTTAGATAAGCTGCGTTTTTTGGCTTTGATGGTATTTGTAAAACTATGGATACGTCCAACAGTGGTTGTATACATACAGGATTATTCACATTTGTACTCACCTAATATCACGGCGACTAGTGTCTAGTTTAGTAAACGCGTATTGTGTCGCCAAGTTATATACGATATTGGTTGAGTAATTTTCGATATGACACATTGCAGGTCAGTAGTACTGCCACCGTTTTAATACTTCTCTGGTGTAGTTAAACCATATTCGTCAATTATCTCCACATGACGAACTGTAAATAGTAGAATTTATACACATATACATGCGTAATAAAAAAGAATTTGTATGCGGTTATGAGTGCTGGCGTTGGTTGCCAATGTATGTGTGTAAATGAAGTCTATGGTTGTGTTAAATTTATGAGTGGTGAAGTACGGATCTGTGTTGATGTGTTGATGTAAGTGGAAATGAATATAACAAAACATTTAAACGTAACGTTAAATAATTGTTAACGATGTAAAAAAGGAAGGTCATGTACGCGTAAATGTGTGTTGAATGAAGAGAAACATGTACGTCGTGTTTACTCCATTATGATGATAGTATCCCGGGACGTCTTTCGGCTTGTCATGGGACACTTTGAAATCATGTTGTAATGTAAGCGGATACCACGAATATCTGCTGAAATCATTATTAAAAAACCTGAGTCATTGGATTGAATTGGAAAAATATATTATAATAGAAAGCATAAAGTCTACATTGGTAGTGGAGGTGCTATCCACACTTTTCTGAGTTGTGTTGACTCAAAAAGGAAAAAGAAAACCAAAGTCATTATAAAGGAAGTTAACCTCCAAGCATGTGCCCGCAAGCAGTGACCAGTGAACAATTCAAATGTTATAAATACGGACTTAAAGGGAGGGTTGAATTAAATCGAAAATACAAACAATTCTATAACATATTGAAACCCCTTTGGTTAATAACAGCGAAGTGTGTTAGCGTGTGTTCCAGTTGGCACATTACAGCTCTACCTATTTTATCATGTTCAAAGAAACACTTCTGACAAACATTTTTAAGAATGTGGCATCAAGGATGCAATAAGTCCTATGAAAAGATGGTAGCTGAACATGAGCAGTAAAAACAAAGATTAATTACCTCCGTAAACTCTGATTAACATACATAATTGGTCACTACAATCCTTTAGTCAGAATTACGACTTAACTTCTCATACAACTTATATTGCGTCTGTTATTTTTTATACATGAGTGGTGGGACCTACAGTCGACTCCGAACGACAGATTTTTTAGAAACTGGTCATGCCAATTTACTCCCAGAGTTTTTGTCAGAAGTCTGCTGAGAGGAAGTCGCCAAAGAAATATTTTTTCATATTTCATTCAGTTGGAGATGCCTGACCAGAGGTTTCAACCGAGGCCTCACGTCTAATAAGCCAACATACTACCTACTAGATCACGGCGACTTCAAACTCCGATTAACAGTAGTAAGATATTCTTCAACTCCCTATTGTTTACTTCTTTAATGTTTGGCCTTTTTTACAGTCTTCCTAGAAAATATTTTTTGTCTGACCAGTTATGCCGTATGACGCTGTTCATATTTTTTAAAATATTTGGAAACTTCTAGATTGTGTAAATAATATAAGAAAGGCTGCCCGGTAGCTTATGTGAAGACTATGTAGGCCGAATAAATAAATTTTGTTATCAAGGATAACGAACTCAGCATTGATGTATAGATAAACAGTTTGAAGAGCACCTTTGAAAAATGTTGCTAAGAGGAAGCAGGTATCCAGCCATTTGTTCGCGGACGGGCAGTTTTGCAACATTTTCTTCACAACAGTAAATAAAATATCCGATCTGAGCCATTTGTTAAGAAATACCCAAAAGTATTGAAAGTCCAAATGTATAATCGGTGATTAAACCAAATTACAATGAAGTCAATTAGAATTCCATTTCTTATGGAACCAATACGAGAGGAAATCAGTCCATGTTCTAATCTGTCTATCGTTTCAAAAATGCACGTTTCGCTTAATGGGTTGTTGATGATATTTTAGTCGATATGAATCCAACCAGAGTTTTAAGAAAGACTCATACCCCCTATAAAAAAAGGAAATTCAATGAAAACGGGGTGTTATTATTATTTATTATAAAAAAAAAAGAAATTGAACAGCCACAAACAAACAATAAAATTAGGACAGCAAAGAATTACAATAATTAAACAACAACAAAAAAGTTAAAATATCCATAAATAAACAAAATTTGAAAATAACCAAAAATAGAAAGAGATGAATTACAATAACAAAACAATAGTAAGATTCTAGAAGTTGCCTGTCCAAAAATAAATAACAGTTATATAGACGAAAGTTTACCAGTGAATAGTAAACAAAAGTGTGACATGTATACACTCTTAAATTTAATATTTATAGCAAAAGTGTGGTGTAATAAAATTAATAGCTCATTAAAGAATAAATAAGGGATTTATTTAAATAAATAAATAATAACAAATAAAAGAGTACAAGTTCTTTTACTTTCAAAATGTAATCCTCAGACCACAGAAACGATCAGGGTTGTTAAAACCCCAGTTCAGTTACCTCGAACAAAAACTAAATATGAAGAAATTATTCTTCGGCAAAAACTCTGTAAATAAATAGTAATTGCCATGGAAAAATGTCTCAAACAAACTGTTGGTCCAGCAACACATGGATAAATTTTATATACACACTAGGTTGTATTCCTGACTAAATGGTTGTGATGACCAATTAAGTTAGTAAGTAATAGCGTTATCTCAATGTTTTGAGGAAGAGAAGTCAATTTGATTTTGATTGAAAGCATAATATTTTAAAGTTCATAGGAAACATTAAATATTTTGATTTTAATCAACAGATTTATTTTAGCTCTTACCTTTATTTTAGCTCTTACATACATACATAATTGACCAATACAACCCTTCAGTCAGCATTATGGCTGAGTGGCGGGACCTACAGTTTAAAGTCGATTCCGAACGACAGATTTTTGAGAAAGTTTTCATGACAATTTTATTTACTCAGGGTTTTTAGCAGAAATCTGCTGAGAGGAAATCGCCGAAGAAATATTTGTTTTCCCATTTCATTTTGATGCCTGACTTGGGATACGAACCCGGGCTTTACGTCTAATAAGCCAACACACTAACTTTAATCTTTATGGAATTTTATGATAATATTTCAATCATATCATAGAATAATTAATTTCAAATAACTTGCAACATCCTTGTCTTTATAATCAATCATAAAATATATAAACGATATATACGTATATCGTATAAGAAATGTAAATTTGGACGGGTTTTAATTTTGTATTTCACGCGAATTTCTTAAAGATAAAAGGTGTATCATATGGTGGTTCATGACAACGGGACGTGTTAAATATAAAACTATTACGAGTTAATGCTCTAGTCAACGTTGGATCATTGACAAATTTTAACCTATTGCAACAAAAACAAAAGAAGGAGATTAAAAAAATCCCACAGAAAATAATTGAAATTTATCTCTGGTTTCTAAAAGGCAAACAGTCATTGGATATTGCTTTACAGAAGAACACAAGCATTACAAAAATGGAATACTAAAGTGAAAACTTTCAATTCAAAATCGAATAAAATAGAGTGTAATACGTACATATTAAGCAAATATTAACAGATAGCTCAGCTAGTGGCAAAGAAACGGGGGTTTGCTGCTCCACAGTGAAATATTAATTCAGAGTGGGAATCGTTGACTCCTCTGGATCATTTGGATAAGTTTCAATCGGTATGGCATTTTGCATAAGGTTTATCGGAATTCATTATTTCTTCCCTCTTTTCCTATATATTTAACCGCGTTTGGTGTGACCCACTTTTATTAAAGTAACCACAACGTAACGTTTTTGATTTCCGAATGGAAGTATCTCACCATCTTTTGAATTAAACCCAACCAATCCTGTTTACTAGACGAGTTAGAAAGTACATTTAAAATCGATATCACTCGGAAATAAGACAATAACTTATATAGAATGGCAAAAGTAGTACGAAGATGCATGAGAATGGTTTAATTTTTAAACACAATAAAATCCATTTGTTGCAAATTTGTCTCAAGGCTCAGATTGATATTTATCGGTATAATTTATGAAAAATGTGAAAACAATACCTATATATAAATATTCTTAGAAATGAATCTGTTTCCTTACAATTTGAAAACATCTCAACATGACAACAGTTTGTTTAATTTTGTTACAATAAAAGAACTTTGGTGTCTAAATAATTTACAATTAATACACGCGACTGAATTTTGCTAATGGTTAGTTTAGAAATAAAGTGCTATGGTTTTAGGGTTAAATATTTGGAGGTTTTACACTACAATCGATTTTTTTTTTGGCAAGTAAGGTTTTACAACTAAAATATAAAAATCCTTAACTCTAGAATTACGTTTTCCTATACGGTTCTATTAAAATGCTTTATCCAACAAGTTTTCCCCCAAGATATACAAACGAATACCGAGGGTATAAACTCTTTTGTACGCGTATACTTAAGCTTAATATTTTAAAACAAAAAAACAAACACATTCATTCAAATATAAACAAACAAAAAGAAATTTAAAAAATAGAACAAAAACTAAAAAAAACCTTATCGAATTTATACTAACGGACAGCAGCAGAGTTAGCTTATGAAAACTAATAATAATTAGAAGACTTTTACAAAATTTAATGAAATACTTGACACTAACATACGTTACGATTTGTGTTTCTGGGTTTTTGAGTGCCTATTTGTGTATGTATATGTACTTTTTTTATATGAAACGATTTGTTAACATAAACATATCGACATGTAACACCAACCTTAGATAATTGTCATCCATAAGATCTACATAGTCGGCCTGTTGTTCATTCTCGGGTATATAGAGGTCGCACACATAGCCTGTATCAGAATCTGTCGGCATTGTAATGGCAGCCGCAGCAGCGGCAGCAGGTGCTGCTGAAGTGGAGGCTTCATTTAAATTATTAATCATACTAGCCAAAGCAGCGGATCTTGCGTCAAGACTTTCCACTTTATCTGTTGCAGTCTTATTAACATTTGTTGTGTGTTTTTCAATGTCAACGATGGTTATTTCTTTTGATATTTCATTGGCATTGTCATCCGCATCGAGTGTGGTGCGTAAACGATTGACCACACGAAAACGTTGCTCTTGCTGGTGCTCGCGCATTTCCTGTCGTGCCTTGGCGGTGGCATTTAAGGGTCTTTGAGCTTTTTGATTATTAGACTACTAGCTCTTACTTCTTTGCAAAAAATCACAAATGAATAGAAATACTGCACACATGTATGGTTTGGTAGTTTGAAGTTTATATTGAAAGCAAAATTCCAGTGTGGATACAATTCAAATTCTTTTAAAGTTTCTCGCACAGCACATCGAATAATTGCTTAATACATTCATTGCTTTCCTTATTCCTACATAAAGTGTTTTTTTTTAATTTTTTACACATTATACTACACTAAAGGTCACGGTTCAGATCCAAGACATCTCCAATAAAACGAAATATTAGGAAATATTTCTTCGGCGACTTCCTCTCAACAGATTTCTACCAAAAACGTTCGGGGTCGAGTTTAAACGGTAGGTTCAGCCACTCATGTATAAAATTAGCAGATGCAATATAAGTGGTATAAGAAGCTAAGTCGCAATCCTGACTGAAGGATTGTAATGCCCAATTGAGAATGTATATATATATGCTACATTAGAATTGGCCATTCATAGTAATTGTTTTTTATATGGTAAGACCTTTACCATTGAAATCTTACTTTCTTTATGTAAAATATCGTACAATTTCCTAACTCTCTTATGGTATAATGTTTATTAAAAATGTCTAGAAGACCAAGTGTACACTTGTTCTCAATAAAACTCAAATTTTTTTAAATTATAAGTTGAAAAATTCATTTCAAAAATTTTTAATTTTATATGTTACATCCTCTATACATATGTATGTATGTAGGTAGTCCCCATCACCATCATGTTAGGACTTCATTTAAAGAGCAAATAATAAAAAATAAAATGAAAGGAAATGAAATGAAAAAATACATGATTTCCGGTTTAGAAGTTATAATCCCAGATAGATGTTGATGTGCGAGTACATTGAGTCACATTTTTATTATTGTTGTTATTTAGCTGGGAGTTTTAAATGTAAATCCAAATTTTTACCTCAGGATACATTCCTCCTTACTCGTATGAGGGTATTGTGTGTATTGTTTGAACTGTAAGTGTACATGGTTGTAAGAAATATATTGTATATGCACATACACATGTACACATACATATAACCCAGCTAGCATTTGGAAGATTGTTTTTTGAAAAATCACCTTGCTGAGTCTTTTTAGAGTACTTTGGGCGATCAAAAACTTATTAGTCAGTTCCACGATTAAAAAAGGACTCATAAATCATTCGCGCCAATGAGTAAAATAAGTTCGATTTAAAATACAATAAAAAATTGTATAGCAATCGAAAATTAATCATCCAGATGTTTAAAATGTGACTATTATTTACATTATTTATTATTATATTCTACTTATACTGTAGATTGAAAAACGATTAATCAAAAACGCATCATGCAGGTGTTTGAAAAGTGATTATAAGTATGTATCTATGATCATATTTTGAACAGATGGGTGATTAAACAATGCTTTTTTTCACCCTCTCTATATAAATTTTCATTAATGTAAAAAGATGGCTATGAAATGAAGTACAATTTGTTTTTAAATATAAATATAATATTCTTTCTTTGGTAGTCGCCAACTTCCTTTCAGTTTAGTTTCTCAAAAATCTGTCGTTCGGAGTCGACGTTAAACTGTAGGTCCTGCCACTCACGTATAAAATTAACGAACATTGCATGAGTGGTGTGAGAAGCTATGTCGTAATCCTGACTGAGGGGTTGTAATGGCCAATTATGTATGTCCTTATGTATGAAGCCCCAAGCTCTTATTAGCCTGGGGGCTAGGCTAAAGTCGCATTTTAACAATCTTTTCGTTGTATGCCTTTAAAGATGCATTTTAATTTTTTGCCACCTTGATTAGTCGTTGGGGTCGGCTAAAAACACATTTTGAAATACGACTAATAAAAGACTCAAATTATAATCATAAATGACGCAAAAAGGAGTCCAGATTAATACAAACATGACTGATAAATGACAATAAAATGACTCCTAAACATACTGATAAATTACTCATAAAAGACTCGCTTGCGATTAAACAATGACTGAAAGACGACTCGAAAAAGAAGCATAAACGAAGTTAAATACGACTAATAAATGATCAGAAAGCGATTCGAAAATGATCACAAAACTATTCGAAAACGCATCGAAAATTACTCGAAATTAATATAGAAAATGACTCATAAATGATTTTTTGAGAAGAGTCGCCCGTAGTAACTCTTTTCTCCCGACAAATGAGTCTTTTATGATCAGAAAATGAGCGCATATTCTTACTTTTCAATCGTGCAGAAGAGTCAAAAAAGACTCGAATTTGATTAAAATGTTCAAAAAATGCTGGCTGGGAAGTATTTTAAGAGGCGTAGAATGTATGGGTATTTTTTATTTTTGTAATAAAAAATGTTCGTATAATACGAAATGAATGGCTGACTGTTTGTCTGAATTCACTGAATGGATAAACGACTTGTCGTCTGTCTCATATATAGCATGTGTGTATGTTTGAGCAGAAACATATAAAATATTTCTTTCTACGTGACCATGTGTGGTTTTGTTTGTTTAATATTATTGTATTGGTTGTCTCTAAAAAGCCTAATAATGTACGAGCATGATTCAGTATATAATATAAGTTAGTGTGAGTCTTTATAAATTCGGTAGCCTGAAGGCGACAAATTTCAAATTGTACCAGAAATAAAAATGTGCTCTTAATTGTTTAACTTCTCATCATTATACGACATTTTTTCTTCTATTTTACAAATACACACATTCTAATCCAAATAATGCTGTACAAGCAGAAAATTTTTCAAAAGAGTTCTGGTGATTCATTCGCATCGCTACAAAATCAACGTGTTGGATTTCTAACAAAACCCATTTTGAGTAAGTTTATTTTGAACCTACAGTGCCTTGTCGAAATCGTTTACCAGCCCCAAGTTAGTCCCAAACAATCTGATGAATGACTTAAGACCCACTTTTGTTGTGATTTCCCAGCAAAAGTTTAGGTCTCTTCAAATCCATTAAATTGGGGAAGAGCCTTCATCTCTCTTTATCTTCCTTTTTCTTGAGCATATTTTCAAACATCTGGCGGGTAAGCTTTTGTGGAGGTATAAGGTATGAGCTATGCGATCGCTACATCAAAATTCTCCACGTAAACTTTCTCAGTTTCAGTTTCGCCAACAGAAACATACGAGGTTCAGATCAATTAATGGAATATTCTTGCATCTGTATCGCCAATATTTGAAAGTAGAGATCGAAACACAACCCTTCAGTCACTTATATTGTGTGTGTTATTTTAATACTTGAGTGGCGGGACCAACAGTTTAAAGAAGACTCCGAACGACAGATTTATTCGATAAACTTTTCATTGCAATTTTATTTACTCTCAGAGTTTTTTTTTTTGCCAGAAATCTGCTGAGAGAAAGTCGCCGAAGAAATATTTTTTTGCATATCGTTTTGCTGGAGATGTCTTATCTCATGGACTCACGTCTAATAAGCCAACACACTAGCTACTAGACTATGGAGACTTCATGAATAAATTCGCAAAATTACCTTAGCGAAACTTCACTTTACATACATACATAATTGACCATTACAACGGTTCAGTCAGGATTACGGCCTAGCACTCATGTTGTATGTGTTGATTTTATACATACATACAGTTTAAAGTCGAATCCTAACGACAGATTTTTGAGAAACTTTTTATAGCAATTTTTTTTCTCTCAGAGTTTTCGCCAGAAATCTGCTGAGCGGAAATCGTCGAAGAAATATTTTGTCATATTTGCGTTTTGATGTCTGACCTGGGGTTTGAACCGAGGCCTTACGTATAATAAGCCAACACACTACCTACTAGACTACGGCGACTTCAGCGAAACAGCGAAACTTCGTAAGGACGTCCACATCTCATTGCCTGTCACTGTACTATAGGCTTCAGAAATGGTTAGATTGCTTTCCAATTTAGGAGTTAATCAAAAAGGCATCCACTCGATCCATTCGGCGTGGATTAAGCTCTTATTTCTATAGGGTGGTGCCGAATGGTGCCTATCTAAAGCAACACATGGCAACTTCAAATATTTAGCGACTGATGTCTACGATTGTGTAGTAAATCCAAAATTGTTTTTGCAAAGATTTGTTTAATCCATTACTTCAAATTTCTTCGAGTGTAATACATATCATTACGTTGCTTGTACTACTTTTCTACGGTATGTACCATGTATGTATGTATACTCTCCCGTACATAGACTATAAAAGTACGTACTGAAAACAATTTGCAATGAATGCCATTTTTCGGCAAGATAGAAATTCCCTATCAAACCAACAGATGTATTGAAATTGTTAAGCATGTGAACTATAAGCAGTTAAGAAACGAAACATTTTTCTGGCTTTAACACGTTGACTGCCACGGCAATTTTCAGAAGACTGGCCAAAAATGACAATTTGATTTTTTCACATTTAGTGAGTACGAGATAACTCGTAGTTGGCACCCGAGAAGGGAACGCAATCTATGAGTTATCTCGTGGTTGGCAGTCAAAGTGTTAAGGGTACGTTGTACGAAAAGTCCTAAATTCATATTTATTTCTATTCGCCATAATTTATTTCAACCCACAAATGTTGCAGATAAAGAACATGTTCTGCATACATACATACAGTAAAAAAGGAGAAGAAGAATAAGAAAGAGAGCGAAAACAAAAAAATCTTTTTGCTTATATGAAGTTTGTCTAATTTTTGATGACCAAATTTCGGAATTCAGGCCAAAGCAATCGCCATCAAAATCAACGTATCAACACCAACATGGCTGCTTAAATGAAATGGCAACCATGTTATGCCCTCTAACAGTTAAAGGTATACACGAGAGTCATACAAAGAACTGAACTGAACTCTAGAGATTCTGCCATTTTGAACAAGGAGGCCTAGACGGACTCTAAATGGACAGACTATGTGACTATTTCTTATTTGAATTTATTTTTATGTGATTGTTATTAGTTTGTATTCATTCGTTCATTTGCCAAAGGGATATTTTCAAATATTTCTAAAAAAAAATTAATTGAATCTTTTTTAAACCCTTTTTTCATTTCCTCTTCCTTTTCCTTTTTTATTTGCAAATTTACTCTTTAATCAAAGGATAGTACATCACGTCTCTCCGAGCAGAGGCCGAATGAACAGAACTAATAATAATGGTGAAAAAGGGTTATTGGCATTCGCTTAAAGAGTCATGAAAAGAAAAACAAATTAAACAAAAAGTTATTGGTGTTGATGGTTGATGTTTCGAAACGGAGAGGATTAAATTCAATTGATGCAAATATCTTTGCTTTAAGATTTAAAAGTTAAAATAAAATACTGTTACGAAAATTGAGACGGTGCACATCGTTTAACATTTAAACAAGAAAAAACTACACAAACAAATACAACGAACTTGTTACAAGTAAACCAACAACATCAGTGCGAAAGAAAAGTGGATAGACAAGTAAGCGAGAACGCAACAACAAGCAATTTGAACAAAATGCGCAACCAACAATGAAGTCACGATAGAGGTCTGGAAAAGGCGAAACCCCGAACGCTTGACTTCAAGAACCTTCATCAGACTGATTACGTGGGCATATAAAAAGGCAAGACAAAGCAGGCAACGAGTACTAAGAATTCAGTCAATCTTGTGTGCAGACGCGTTGGGTGTGAAGAAAACAGTCGTGGTTTGAAGATAGCCGTGGAAAAGATCTGCGTTGTAAGCAAAGAAGAATAGCGAACAAGCAATTATTGTTGTATTCGGCAAGTTATAAACGTGGCACACATAATAATAAAGAGTTTAATTGAAACTAAACACATATTTGTTTTTATTTTGTTTGCAATCAACGAACTCATACGTTTTTAAGAAAGTAAAAACGTAACAATACCATATTCCACAACGGTGCTGGATGCTCTGTTGGATTTAAATTCGTTGCCCGTGGTAGTAAAAACCTGAGCTTTGGAAATTATAGTTAGGTTGATGAGAGACAAGTTGAATATGAAATTCATTACGGAATTTCGTGACCTAAGCATTTGGATAGACAGAACCAATAAATTCTTTGTGATTTTGATAAGGTCTTCGCTGAATGGAGTAATTCTTAAATCAGCATACTTTCTTAAAATGTGGACTATCCTCAAATACCGAAAGAGTGCTTCTTTTCACCAGTTTTATACCATTTATCTCTGGAACCATCTCCCCCCCAATATTCAATTTACTAGCAACGCAGTACGATTTAAAAGCTTGTTAAGGAGTTATACAAAAATTCATAAATTTATCGTTTCAATTTCCATTGACTTTGTTATATTACCTCTTATTTATTCTTTTGTTTATTTTTTTGATTAATATAATTTTTTTTTGATTAATATAATTTCAATGTATTGTGTAACTCATTTGATTCTGGTGCTGTAATTTATAAGATAATTGATCTTGTTGCATCAGAAAAACATTAATTATAATAATAAATAAATAAATAAATAAAATCAGCACTGTCAGTAACTGTCTTCTGTCCAGACAGAAGCTCTATAACTTTAGGAAATGCTCGCAATGAGACTTACTGACAAAAATGAATGAAGTAATCTAGAAGCTGCATAGTCCTTTAAAAAGAGGACGATTTTGTTGTATAACAATGGATAAAAGACGTATCATGGACAGGAGCAGTAGTTTTTGGTTGCGGGCACATGGAGAAACTCCGAGGTTTGTGTCATCAAAAGATGTGTGCAACTCAATTTCGACAGGAGGTGCAAAAGACAGGACACAGCCATACTGTCTGACAGTCAAGTCGCCACTTGGAACACTTGATTTTTATGAGGTTAAATTGGAGATAATATGGGACTGACTGGGGAAAATGAAACAACTAGGTAGGGAAAATAAGGCTTCCCTTTGCTGGGTCACTGGTCATGTGGATATTCTCGTAGCTTCCAAATCATTGATGGGGCCACAACCCTGCCTTTGAAATAGGGAGGAAGTTTGGAAAGGAACGCTCAAGGAAAGGGAAGATAAAAACAGACAAATACTCTTCTTGAACCAAGTGGGTTTGAGGCATTTACAACTTTTGTACGAAACTTACACGAAAAGAAGATGTGTGACATGCATCAGGCTATTAGGAAATAACTTGATATTATCTGGTCTTTTGACCTGACTCAGTGTACACTGTGGCCTCTGTGTACACTTATTCAGAATGGAAATTGTCTTGAGCGCTACATGAGAATGAATCTTAGGAACAAATTCCTGGAACCTTTAAGGCATTAATGCATCTTAGAAAGAAACAACTGAATGCGTACTAGATAGTGGTCAAGGAATTGGTATTGTTGACACCGAGCAGCATCTTGAGGTTTGTCAGGGCAATATGCATGAAGCAGACAGTCTAAAAAAGTGCAGTAGATCATATGGTCGCAGAACTAAGGCATTATTAGTACTTTGCTCGTTATTAAATTTCAAACTGATCCAATCAGTTTTAAGTTTGGACTGCGTCAAGCAACTACGTTTTACCTATTAATATAATCTTTTCAACACTCTTCATGCAAAAGTAAATTGGAAACAAAACTTTAGTTCTTGTATCTGAGAGATTGAAGGGATCCTTCCTTTACAAATACATTATCAATTCCATGTTCTATTCTGATACAGTACATGAGAAGGTGGCCTAGGAAATATAGATATTTTTATGAAAAATGATAAATATTGTCCATCGAAATTAGAGATCATGTGTGCATCCCAAGGATAATAAAAAAATTCCTCAATAAACAGAATACTGGTCGCTAAAACCGTGGGTCTTTTATTTTTATTCATTTGGAATCATCCATAGATGTGGCAAATATCGAAGAAGACTCTCTGCTTGTAAGGATTAAGGAGAATGGAGATTACTGTAAGCATTTCTGAATTTCTTGAAGTATATTCATAAAAGGTTTTGATACACAAACCTGGACATTCAATGCAGATGTGAGCAGTATCTTGACTATGACACTCAACGATAAAATTTTTGAATAACAAGACATTTTTTATTTTCAATTACAAGGGTATAAACCTTTTCCCTAATAGCATATTCTGTGAATGACTGAAACAACTCGTCAAAACTCTGATTGGACCTTATCAGGGAGGCTTTATACCTGCTAAATCTACCATCAACTAGATCTTCACATTACTTCAAATCCTGGAGAAGACCCATGAAAAACAAGTCGACACACACCATCTTATTGTAGACTATAAGGAATTGGGATTATTGAAACAATGTCTGAAATCGGTAAGGCTATGCAGCTGCTCCGTCAAAGAAGGAAAGAATCTCTATGAATGTTTTGACACCGTGCATGTTTTCAGAAAAGACGATCCCTTATCAGACGATTTCTTAAACTTCGTCCTGAACAGTGTTCTGTGTAAGGCCGTATTACGTCGCAATGACACTATTTTCCACAAAAAAGTTCAGTCTTTGTACGCCATCATCGAGCTTATAAAGCGTTATGTTTCTGATGCCTTCAGCGACAATGAACGAAAGTCTGCCTAGATGGGTCTAAGAGTAAATTAGGACAAAACGATGTATATATGTATGTAGTATAGTAGACAGATCGCAATATGCGGCGTATCGGATCCCAAATTACGACCGTTAACTGCAATTTCAATGTTGATGGCGGTTTTCTTTGTCTGTTGGCTCCGCTGTCACCAGCAAAAATTGTGTCGGTGTGGAGGCCAAACGTGAAATAACTTTTGACACTTTTTGTTCTACTATGGTGTCAATAGTGAATTGAGTAACAGAGACCTCTTTTGTCCGATGAAACAAATACTGAAGAAGTCACTCATTCTCTCAGAGTTCCGCATCTGATCTGTATGGGCGCTGTCCAGTGCATTAACATTCAGGGGATGCACTAGTTAGGCTACGAAGTTCGGGTGGAAGATGTTCCGATGGGACGAGTATTTGATACTAGAATGACTAGCGGATGACCTTGTCTTTGCATTGGAAGGACTAAACCGTGGAAACCCTGCCATCGATTGTTGTGACCATTCAATTTCTTTGAGAAATTCAAAACAAATTTTTTTTCAAATAAAAATATTTTTTTTTTTTTTATTTTTTTTTTTATTATTATTTATAACTATCAACATTGCAATTAAAAATAATATAAAATATTTTAATAAATTATATTTTTGAGGTATTACTGTAAAGTATTATATTATTAATTAATATATAATTAATTAATTAAATTATTTTAAAATTGTAAAAATAAACTATTCTAGCTTATATATTATATATATGTCAGGCAAAAAAGATAGCAAAAAACCCTTATTGACAAAAAGAAAGTTTAAAAGAGATTCTCCCATTTGTTCTTTAATCAACTTTATTGCTGAAGCTGAAAAAGTTGCAAATTTTACAAATCTCTTATTATGTCAAAGCATGAATTTCTGTTTCGATCTTCGAATCTTTGTGTAATTTTACTAGTAACTGTTAAAAACATGTCTTCTTTATATTTTCTATGTAACTGGATTGTAGGGTATCTTCTATGTAAGTTGTATATAATTTTTAAGTTTTTATTTTGTATTATTTGTAACTTTTTAAGATGGGTTTTAGCACACTTTGTTGCCCAAATTTGACATCCGTACGTCATTATCGGCCTTATACACATTCTGTAAAGAAGGATTTTGTTCTTAACGTTTAAACTTGATTTCCGATTTAGCAAAGGAAAAAGGGCTCTCCCACATCTTATTGCTTTGATACAAGTTTGTTGAATGTGATGTTTAAAAGTTAATTTTTTGTCTAATATAACTCCCAAATATTTGATTGAGTCCTGAAGTGGTATTATCGTTCCTTGAATTGTAAGATTTATACTGGGAATTCTCTTTGGAGACTTATTAAAAGGGAAAATGATTGCTTGAGTTTTTGTATCGTTAATCCTAATTTTCCATTTATCAAAATATTTTTTTGCAAAAGATAAACTTTTTCCCAAATTTTTATTTATAGCATTTGAGACCTTTCCTGATGTAATTAAAGCAGTATCATCCGCATATAGAGCTGTAGTGTAGTTATTTCTTAATTTAAAATCCGATATATAAATTAAATATAGCGTTGGAGATAAAACAGATCCTTGTGGTACACCAGCTTGTATTTTACGCTCGTTAGAAAGAATATTATCAATGCTTACCACAAATAATCGGTCATCCAAAAAGCTTTTGATTAATTTCTGTAAATAAACAGGATAGCCAAACTTTTCAAGTTTATAAATTAAGCCATAGTGCCAAATTGAATCAAAAGCCTTTTCAATATCTAAAAATACGACTCCAGTGCTCCACTTTTTGCTTTTGTTGTGTTGTATTAAATTAACAATTCTCTTAATTTGGTGTAATGTTCAAAGATTTTTTCTGAATCCAAATTGTTCTCTCTGTAAAATGCCATTTTCTTCAGTGTACTCACTAAGTCTTTTTAAAATTATTTTCTCGAAAACTTTATCTAATAAATTTAGCATACTTATGGGACGATAGCTTTCAGGGTGACTAGCATCTTTACCTGCTTTTAAGATTGGAATAACCTTCGCAGTTTTAAAAAGTTTTGGAAAATAGCCATTTTTTATGCACCAATTAAATATTTTCACAATTAAAACAATAAAATTATCAGATATGTTTTTTAGAATTATAGCATTTATACCATCGATACCAGGGGCTTTTGAATTTTTCAACGTTTTGATATAATATTTAACTTCATCTTTAGATGTTTTATTCCACTGATCTCTACGCTGAACTATTTGTCTGTCTAACCAATGTATATGTTTCATTACACGACGATCAAGAGAGGACGTGAGGTTAGTTGTAGTCGAATGTACTTTATCAAAAACTTCTGCGATAATATTTGATTTTTCCTTGCTGTCATAAACTTTAGCGCCATCAATTGTCAAGCTATGAAGTGTTGTCTGTTTACCTTTAACTGCTTTAGTTATCTTCCAGAATTTTTTATTACCTGCTGGCAACTTTCTCAAAAAATTTGACCAGCTGTTGTTTCTGTCATTTTTAATATGGTAATCAATAAACAATGTCAGCTGTTTCAATATGCATATTATTTGATTTCTTTCTGAAGCAGTATTACATCTTTGCAGTTTTCGACGATATTTATTTCTCTGGCCTATTAAATATAGTGTAAGGCGGGATAGCTTCTTTTGCCAGACTTGACTTTCGCCTACAGGAATAAATTGATAAGACTTTTTCAGTATATCAGTGATTTTATGTAAAACTGCTTCAATATTTGCTTCAGTCAGAACTGCACTTGACAAATTATTTCTTTCGACTTCTTTATCTATCCAATTTCTAATTCTATTCCAATTTGCTCTCTTATATAATGGAAATTTTACTACATGCCTTACTGTTGTACCATATATTTTACACATTATTGGAGCGTGATCGGATTTTAGTAGATATGGAAGACAGGTTAGTTGTGAAGTATGCAGACTTGTATTTGATAAAAGGATGTCTACAGTTGAAGATCGTCTGGCTATGGTATTCTGACTAAACCTAGTAAAAGAGTTTGGAGCATATATATAATATTGAGAGCTTAGCTGGTGATTATAAAGATTATTTCCAGCTGAATTGTTTCCCGCACAACCCCAACTTACATGATGAGCGTTAAAGTCACCAAAAATTAGAAATTCATTATTAGGCTCAGTTATTTTGTCTAAATCATCGTTAAAGCTTCTTGTATATCGTGGGCAATAAGCTGACGTAAACCGGATTGACCTGTTATTGATTTTCACTACTATGGATACGTTCTCGATTACCAGGGTTGGAAAATTTTTACGTCGATCATGCGGAATAGAATTTTTAATTCCTATAAGAACACCTATCCCGTGTGAAATTCGATCCTCTCTATGAATTTTGTAATTTCTGATTTTAAATTTGTGATTTGAACTCAAAAAAGTTTCATTAATTAAAAATATGTCTATTTCTTTTTCATTTAAAAAATGTTCTAATTCTAAAATTAAAACAGGATTAGTTATGCCTTGAGCATTCCAATGCATAACTTTAAGACCATCTTCTAATGTATTATATAGCATGGTGAAGCATATTACCAAGCACTCTGAGCTTGTCATACTTCGTTTTGCATTTTTCTAATGCATAAAGAGCATCAAAATATATTTCAATAATTTTTTGGTTAGAAATATTGTTACTGTCGTCAATTGGACGACTATTACTAGCTATAGCAGCGTAAGAAATATTTTCAGTGTTACCTGTTTTATTTGGAGAATAATTCTGCTTATCCTGTGTGTAGAAACTGTTTTTCTTGGCGAATTTAATTTGTTATCCCGTCTGCCATTTGTAACTTTTTGCCTAATCTCCATATACATACTCCTTTCTAGATGGACAGTGAGGGTCATCAGCTCGGTGATTGACATTTTTTAAATTTCTTTTAATGCAATTGTAGCATTTATAAATTACCGGGCCATTCGCAGGAATTTTATTCAGTTGGCAAATATCATAGTCATGGGCTTCCCCACAACCTAAATATGCTGAACCTCTATGGCAATTTGCAGATCCATGACCGTACATGGCAGATTTTGTACACTGCGTCGGTCCTCTGGATCTTCGGAGGGGATTTCTCCAATGTATGACTACATCATAAACATATTTAATTTTAATAACCTCGCGTTTAGAAATTTGGTCGCTACTAAATTCGAGCATATACAGTGCATCATTTGCGTTGGATCGAGACGTTTGAATTTCTTTAATATTAACAAGCTCTATATTAAAATTATATTTAAATTCATCCACAAGCGTTTTTACGTCAACTTTTGGCAAACCAAACAGCATAAGCTTAAATCTTTTGTTGTCCTTTACCGGGTGTGAACTGATACTTCTCCGACTCTAGCTTTATTATAATATCATCATATTCTGTTAAAGTATTTGCAATAATTTTTGTTCCAATTGACATTTTCTTATACTTGCAGGCTTTGCTTAAAAGTTTCATTAGCTCTGTAAGTTTGTGACAGCTATCTACAATAATTGGAGGTACTTTTATAACCTCCTCTTTCTGCTCTTCATTATCATCACTAGAATTCTCGTCACTTTCCATATCAGATAATATCTGAAATCTATTATTAGATTTCGATTTTTTAAATTTGGGATTGTTTCCCCAAAACTTTTTACGTTTTGTAGCCATTTTAAAGTAAAATGAAATATAATTTTATATTTATTTTTATTTTTTAACAAAAAATGGGTTAGAAAATTCACAGCTGATACTTCAAAACACATCTGTATGCTATGTTTTAATACAGGTAGTGATGAAAATAAAAATATTTCTGAATCGTATTTAATTAAATTTACAACCTACACCATGGGTGTAATTCCTTATTGATATCGAATTAATTTTCAGTTACGGTCAGATAAATTGCACAGTCAGTCATCGATACAAGCAATAAATTTTTAATCAAACCTTCGTTTTAATTGTTATAAACCTTGTAAAAAAACAACATATACTAACGATTTGTTAAGAAATCATCTGCACTGTTTAATTCAGCACTTCATATTTTGCCCACAATCACTCACTGTCATGGTCCTTAAATGGGAAAATTTATCACAATTTTTCTTTTTCAAAAAGCAAAAATTCCACCCAAAAGTTATAAATTAATAGAAAAGCAAGAACAACAACAACAAACAATTCAGTTGAAGATTCAGATAATTGCTAAGAAAAGTGGAATTTTTACAATGCATTTCGCTTTATTGCCTGTTAATGAATGTATCTGATCACATACATACATAACGTACTAGCATTCGATTTAAATAGTCTTTCATTCAACCATTACACGTACGTCAAAAATGATTGAAGCGTAACCAGACAGACAGACTATTGCAACCTAGTACAAATAAAAAAGTAGACTTTTGAAGAGGTTAGTCAGTCCATCAGTAGCGGAGTACACGTACCACATAATCTTCAAGTGAAATCACAACAAAAAAAGACTGATTTTATATCCGGACTTTCATGATGACGATGATGAAATAAAGATTAAAACATGAGTAAGAAGCCTTTAGGATATGTTAAGAATGTACGATGTGTAGCTAGCTGTGTAAGTCTAAGACTGCTATGGTTCAACATGATTGATTGTACACGATATTACATGTAAAATACATACAAACGCACATGCATAACACACTGTGTGCATACTTGAGTTAAACGTATGGGTTGTTCTACGATGAAGCGAATTTTTATTTTCTATTTCCAATGAATAAGCAATTAATAAGCAGTTTATTTTGGGTTAGTTTAGCGGGTAGCTTGCCGTTCACAGGCTGTTTCACTCGGTAGCCATATGGCCCATTGTGTTACCCAGTATGAAAGAAGTCCCCTTATCATGATCCGTTTGCTGTAGGTTTGATCCGGATTACACGTGTTCAGGATGTAACTGGCCAGTTTCCCTAGTGCAGGGAAAACCATAAAAGGTATTGATCCATTCCGTTCATGCATTCCACATCATGGCAGCTTTTGCAATAATCCCAGCTTGTCAGTGAAGCTGCAAATAGCTCAGTGTCCTGTTAGAATTCCTGCGAACCGTTTTCCTGTCGAACTCAAGTAGTTTTCATGTTCCATCCCTATCCACTGTTGGACCTGGTATGGAGTCCCACCCACGATTTGTTGAATTCCCTCCTGCTTTTTCCAATTTTGAACAGAATTCATGTAGAGGCGAATATATCCCCTCTATCGACTCCTCCTCAGATATCTCCGATCGTATCCAGTTTTATTTAGAATAATTTTATGACCTTATGCAACAACAAAAACAACAGCAACAAGCTTATAGAGCAGGCAAATCTACTGAGGCAGCTCTAGTAGATAGTTGTAGTAGAAGTTCACAGGAAACGAAGTAATAGAGATCGACAAAGCTAGGGGATGCCAACAGGGTGGTGTCGTTCCACTATAAATATGGAGCCTGGTTGTGGATGAGGTCCTGACTAACATGGCTAAAAGCAAATTTGAAAAGACTCACAGCGAAATCATTTAAAATTGACTTCTTGAGATTGGAAGTCGTTACATGACAAGTGGACCTTAGAAGTAGCAAATTTGCTAAAAGGAAGAATATTCGACTCCAGGATGAGATAATATAACACAAAATGAAGGTAAAATTTTTAGGAATAGTGATTTGACATGGAAGTCTCATGACATGTCATGATACTATGCAGAAGGCTTGTAGGGAAAGCATGAGAATGCAAACCAGGAATTATGCACCGGATGTATACTATGATGGTATGACCAATAGCGACCTATGGGGCAATTGTCTGGATAGATAGAACCTGAAAACAGACCAAATGAAGTTGGACGAGAAATAGAGACTAGCATGTGTTGGTATAAAAGGCTACAGCTGGAAGCTTTGGACACTATGGTTAGGTTCATGGGAGACAATAGTAAGAAATTCATTAATGTATTGAGTGACCTAAGAATTCGGTTTGCTGACGGCGTCCACCTTAACTGCCCACTAGAGAGAATCAGTAAATTCTATGTTGCTTCGCTACAAGACATAGTAACAAACCGAATGGAGTAATCGGAAGCTACATACTGCTTTAAAATACAATGTTGTCTTCAAATGAGTCTAGAACGGATCTTGGAATAGGAGTTGGCGGTTTTATCTCAGAATGAAATATTTCGAACCCATGGAAAAATTCGCGGGTATTTTCACTTTAATTTCAATGTCAAAAGTACGAGTATTTCGTTTGCTATTCGTCGAACATAAACGTCCGTTTTGTGTAAGAACGTCTGTGTGGGTGCCTCAATTGTAAGAATAACAAACACTTTCGAAGTGGAAGAATGAATTGAATCAAGTGAGAAGATGATATATGAGTTAGTAAGTAGATATGTGGGTATGTGAATATGTGCATGTAAAGATATGTATGCCTTTGTGTTTATCAATAGAGAAACTTACCAATTACAGTTAAGTGAACTAACAACACTAAAAGCGGATGTGATGAAACTTGGCACTCATAAGGACCCTCGTCACGTTCGTTAGCGTATTCGATTAAAAGTTTCCAATCATTTGGTTCTTCAAACTCTAACGAATATCTTTAATCACCGCTATATGTGTGACGACCAAATGTAATAAGTGCCGGAACACGTGTTCCGGATGTAACTGGCCAGTTTCCCTAGTGCAGGGAAAACCATAAAAGGTATTGATACATTCCGTTCATGGATTCTATATCATGGCAGCTTCTGCAATAATCCTAGCTTGTCAATGAAGCTGCAAATAGCTCAGTGTCCAGTTAGAATTCCTGCGAACCGTTTTCCTGTCGAACTCAAGCAGTTTTCATGTTCTTTCCCTATCCACTGTTGGACCTGGTATGGAGTCCCACCCACGATTTGTTCAATTCTCTCCTGCTTTTTCCAATTTTGAAAAGTATTCATGTAGAGGCCCCTCTATCGACTCCTACTCAGATATCTCCGATCGTAGCCAGTTTAATTTAGAATAATTTTATGACCTTATGCTACAACAAAATGAACAGCAACAAGCTTATAGAGCAGGCAAATCTACTGAGTCAGGTCTAATAGATTTAGTGAGAACGTTCTGAAGTTCACAGGAAACGAGGTAATAGAGATCGACACAGCTAGGGGATGCCAACAGGGTGGTGTCGTTCCACTATAAATAAGGAGCCTGGTTGTGGATGAAGTCCTGACTAACATGCCGAAAAGCAAATTTCTAAAGACTCACAGCGAAATCATTTAAAATTGACGTCTTGAGATTGGAAGTCGTTACATGACAGTGGACCTTAGAAGTACAAAATTTGCTAAAAGGAAGAATATTCGACTCCAGGATGAGAAAATATAACACAAAATGAAGGTAAAATTTTTAGAAATAGTGCATTGACATGGAAGTCTCATGACATGTCATAATACTATGCAGAAGGCTTGTAGGGAAAGCCTGAGAATGCAAACCAAGAATTATGCACCGGATGTATACTATGATGGTATGACCAATAGCGACCAATAGCAATTGTCTGGATAGATAGAACAAACCTGAAAACAGACCAAATGAAGTTGGACGAGAAATAGAGACTAGCATGTGATGGTATAAAAGGCTGCAGCTGGAAGCTTTGGACACTATGGTTAGGTTCTTGGGAGACAATAATAAGAAACGCCAGACATGTCATAATACTCTGCAGAAGGCTTGCAGGGAAAACCTGAGAATGCAACCGGATGTATACTATGATGGTCAGATCAATAGGGACCTATGGGGCAATCGTCTGGATAGATAGAATAAAGCTGAAAACCGTCCAAATGAAGTTGGATGAGAAATAAAGACTAGTATGTGTTGACAAAAAAGGGGCAGGGAGAGCCTGTCCTACAGATGGAAGCTTTGAACGCTATGGTAACGTTCATCGGAGACAATAATAAGAAATTCATTAATGTATTGAGTGACCTCAGAATTCGGTTTGCTGACAGCGTCCACCTTAACTGCCCACTAGAGAAAATTCTATGTTGCTTCGCTTCAAGACATAGTAACAAACTGAATGGAGTAATCGGAAGCTACATACTGTTTTAAAATACAATGAGATGAGTCTAGAATGGATCTCGGAATAGGACTTGGCGGTTTTGATCTCAGAATGAAATATTTCGAACCCATGGGAAAATTCGCGGGTATATTCACTTTAATTTCAATGTCAAAAGTACGAGTATTTCGTTTGCTATTCGTCGAACATAAACGTCCGTTTTGTGTAAAAATGTCTATGTGGGTGCCTAAATTGTAAGAATAACAAACACTTTCGAGAGGGAGAATGAATTGAATCAAGTGAGAATATGATATATGAGTTAGCAAGTAGGTATGTGGGTATGTGAATATGTGCATGTAAAGATATGTATGCTTTTGTGTTTATCAATAGAGAAACGTACCAATTACAGTTAAATAAACTAACAACACTAAAGGCGGATGTGATGGAACTTGGCACTCATAAGGACCGTCGTCACGTTCGTTGGCGTATTGAATTAAAAGTTTCCAATCGTTTAGTTCTTCAAACTCTAACGAGTATCTTGAATCACCGCTATATGTGACCCAATGTAATAAGTGCCAGTTCGTCGCCTTTTCGACGCATTCATGACACCTTTTTTTTCGTGTTTGTTATTATTGTCGCAGTTGTTGATTTACGTTGATACTAACGTTGAGGGGAAAACATATGAAAATAAAGAAAACAAAATTCAAGTCAGTATTGTCAACTGAAAGTCGTTTCTTAAGAATAATAAATAAATGTGCAAATGGCATAAGGAGTGAATGACTAAATGAGTGATGAATGTTTGAATAATAAATTGAAGAAAATTCAGCACATAATGTAATCATAAGAAAATACCGTTAAATTTTCTTAAGCGAACAATATAAAATATATCTGATTGAGTATGTGCCTGTAATTGAAAACCAAAGTTGGTTAAATGGTGTCAAAAAGAAAAAAACATAAGAGTCACGTTTTCAGATTTAAGTATTTATTATTTTCTCCGAAAAGCTTTTATCCCTTTTACTTTGTGCCTTTAAAGAAATCTTATTTTAAAATTAACTTAGAATTAAGCATTCAACAATCTTATCGTAAATCGTAAAGAGGTCATTTCATAGAAGAGGTATTCAGATGGATGGCAGAGGTTCCATACATACGCGAGATAACAGGGTCGACACAACTAGACAACGGAGCATGGTTGTGTATCAACTACTAACAAAACTATCTGAGGCAGACATTGACTGCCAAGGATTTGCAGGCTAAAGGCAAATTTGAAGAGACGCTATGCGGTAGTCTCGTAGGTAGTGTGTCGGTTTATTAGACATGAGGCCTCGGAGCAAACCCCAAACAGATATCTCCAGCAAAACGAAATACGAAAAATATTTCTTCGGCAGTTTCTTCTCAGTAGATTTCTGGCAAAGAAAAAATTTCTCAAAGATCTGTTGTTCGCAAGCGACTTTGTAGGTTCCCCAAACTCATGTGTGTGGTGTGAGAAGCTAGGTCGTAATCCTGACTCAAGGTTTGTAATGACCAATTATGTATGTATGCTAGCGACATTATTCAAAGAGATCTTGTGATTGTAAGTTGTTGGTACATGCTGTGACAATAGTACCGTTTAAAAGAAAAAGAAAATGGAATGGAAAATGGAAGATATTCGACTCCTGGGTGAAATAATGCCATGGTAAATGTCATAACACTGGATAATAAACTAACGTTAAGGGCTTCTATATGCACAACTTCTCAGTAAAGGCCAGGCATGGCATAATGCTTTACAGGGTTATGCACCGGATGTATACTATGATGGTCAGACTAATAGACTAATAATCTGAAAATAGCTAAAATAATGTTGACAAAATACAGATACAAGCATGTGTTGGCATGGATAGGGCCAATGAATACCAATACTACAGCTGCGCTAAATATTTGCACATGGCTTAAAGCTTTGAAGACAATGGTTAGGTTGATGGGAGACAAATCCAGCATGAAATTCATAAGAGGATTTCGTGATTGGCTGACAACTCCCTCTTTACCAATAGAGAGATTAGTAACAAAAATTAACGAAGTAACCTGGAATTTGCTCCCGTTCCTACTTCCTCTCCTTTTTCCTATACCCTTTATTATCCTCTCATCTTAAGGACGTTTTGTACAATGGATCCACTTGACCTCCGGGTACTATACTTGTCTCATCTGACAAGCACACGTCCTCTAACCTAAACTGTGACGGTTGTGCTAAAATTTGTATCACAATTCTTAAATTACTAATTTCTATCATACCACTTTCTCTTAAATCCAAACCTCTTTTAAATAACGAGTCGATGTTTTCATACTTCTTTTACTGAATGAAATGTAACCTTTCCAAGGTTATTCTGTTATGAATGGATTTTGGTTTCATTCATAATCCCGTTTTCTTGTTTCAATGTGAACAACGAAATTGTTCAAAATTTTTTTTTCACAGTTAGTCTTAACAGCTTCATTGAAAATTTCCATTAAACGGTATCAACTCATTGATTAAGAAACTGTTCAATTGAAAAGTACTATTTCTTGCGAAATAAATTAAATTCAAAAATAAAATTCAGTGAATAGTTAAGCTTTTATAAGAATAAAGTTCGGTGATTATTATCCCAAAAGTTGTAATAGAAAGTGACCCCATCATATACATATAATTTCATCTGGTATTGAATTGTGGAAGGTAAGGGAATATTCCAATCAGGAGTTTGGTGGAAAATAATGAATATTTTGTCCTAGGATATTTTTAATCCGATATCCACTAAAGACCTCGTTGTCCCACATTACTATTGGACAGAAGTCCGGGTACTCCATTATTACTCCTGGAGATAATACATCGTGGTTCACCTTTCTTTTGAGACAATAGACATCGTTCTCCAAACTTTTCTTTGGACCGAACTCGTAAAACTAACTTTTCTAGAACAGGAGTATGAGGAAAAAGAAAGGAAAAACCGTAAGTTGAATATAACATCACATTCACCCAATACGTCATAACACGTGAAAGATTCAGTTTCTTAATATTTGAGAAAAGGAAAAAAATCTAAATTATTTAATACCATATTCTAACTATGAAGTAATTCTATTGAACCTAATATAAGACAAGTTTAAATTATAAAATAATAATAATTTTAAAAGAAAAGAAAATTTAAATAAGAGAAGAATTTGAATTACAGTAGGACCTTGATTATCCGTGATTCGATTATCCGGCAACATCAATTATCCGGAATGGAAAAAGAAAATTTTTTGCATCGACTTAATTTTATTTTGGATCGACTTAAATTTTTCTGCATCGTTTAACCATGATTACCTCTATTATCCGTGATTATAAGCAAAAATGTTTTCTATTATTTTGGACAAACAAGCGAAAAAGGGAAATTCCCTCTTTAGTATACGATGAGTCAGAAGCATACATGTAAACCTGTTTAGTTTAATTTAGAAATTTGAGAAGTGCGGTTTTTTATATTTTTGAAACATGTATGTATATAAAATCCTTGAATTATTTAGTTTTTATATAAATATGGACATATTCATTTATTAATTAATTAAAATAACTATTAAAAAACTAGCCAAAATTGGTACTCAATTAACCGGGAAAATCGATTATCCGGAATGCTTCCGGTCCCGACCATCACGGATAAACAAGGTCCTACTGTATATAAAAGACAAGAACCTATATACTTAATTAATAATATGAAAAGTCGTAAATAAGTAATTTAATTAAACTTTCTCTAAATATAGAATAATTCCTATTTAACACGTTTCGAATAACGAACACTTTTCTTTGAGTTTAAAATAATATAAAAAAAAACCAAAAAATAAAAAAGAAAGAAAAATTGCATTGTATCAAGTTGCTTTTCATTCATAATTTTATTCTTTCCTTTGTCTCATTTCATTGATCCATTTAGATCAGCTCTTACTTTCGTTTATTTGGTACTCCTTAAACATTATGAAAGCATGAATGAGAGAATGGAATTGTGAATCGAAAGCGACTTACATAGATAAGTATGTAAATATGTAATTAGCTTTATTTAAGTTGTTGTAGTTAATATTTAAATTCTCACTAAAAATTATTATTATTGTACTCTTAAAAAAATCATCTAAAAGGCCTGAGATATCGATACACTCAAAGAAATTTGTAGGTACTATTTTTTAGTAAATTAATTTTAATGTGAACTATAACTATAGACTATAATGAACTTTTATGTTCAACATGATTTAAATTCTTTTATAAAACGTTTTTCTGTAATTTTGATAAATATGAATTGTTAATAAAAATTTGTTTAAATAGCTGAATGTAACCAAACCACTTCTAATTTGTATTTGGGTTACCAATAGATTTCCCTTGGATGAATGGTAACATGGTAGGGATATGGCATATGGAAATACAACATCATCTAATTTCCCCGAATTTGAATTAAAACCAATTTGAGACAGCTGAGGGAGTTAGAACGTGATATTTTTTATTATAGTGAGGTTTCAAGGTGACCTAACAAGACCCCCTCCCCATCCGGCGAGCTAGACGCTTAAAGCCAGCACGTGCTTAATGTTAGAGTCATTTTGAACAGGAAAAATTTAAATTAATTTTAAAATGGTAACAGTTTTTTTGCACATACTTATTAACTACTACTATAGATTTTTTAAAAAATACTTCAGTTTTTTGTTCACCATGAAATTTTTCATCAATATTTTTTAATTCGTATAATTGAATTCTTATGATCGAGTCTGTTAAAAATTATGTACTTACATATGTACATATGTATGTACTGTAGTACTATGCTATAAGCATGAGGGTCGTGTGTTCGATTCCCACCGAGCATAAATCTAAGCTACTCAGCTCGTACTAAAACTTGTATTGAAATAACTTCAATGTATCATGGACCTTCCAATGGCTACGTCTATTTACGTACCCATTTAAATACAAATAAGCTTCGTCTTAGAAAAGTGAGAGCAAAGTTGTCAGTTTGTCGTAGTGCATCAATTCTAGAACCACCAGCAACTTATCACACTTAAGAATTTAAAATCTTTACAAAATCTTGCCATATAATGGCTGTATTTATGCCCAAATCATGCTGTAAGCACATCCTTATATATAAATTTAGAGTTTTTTGGTTGTGATTTAACTTAATATTATCAAATGAAAAATCAGTTAACAATTCGCACTTGTTTTTATATCAATCGACTTAAAATATTAACAACTTATAGTTGAAAGATAAAAACAACAAAATTATAAATAATTTTGCAAAATGAATTTTAATTCATTATAAGCATAGGGTTCCGTAAAACTGATGTTATTGTCATGACGTCATAGACGCCGTGCATAATTGCTAACTTTCAGGACCTTGTAGCATACCCAATCCAGATGCAATTGGTTTAAACCCACCCTGGATTTATTAACCCTGGACGGTTATTGTTCGTCGAATCGACGAAGCTTTATAATATAACTCTTTTATTTTAGACCAAATATCGCTATTTTTTCAACAACGTTAGTTGATAACGTAAGCTTGCTCTATCGTTGTCTAGAAAGAATGCCCTCCGAGTATGGTATGGTATTATAGGATTATTGTTAATTATTTGCACCGTTCAATACAACATATCAGTAAATAAATAAGACCAACAGTGTTGGATTATAAATTAAAAAACCCTTTAAAGTATTAAAATTCGATCCCGCAATAACTGAAGCGTTATATTTCGGTTTTAAACAGAATATTTAAATTTAAGCAGAATTTTACCAGGTCAACCAAACCCAAAATTTTTCCTGATTAATCAAGTTTTTCCGATAATCAAGTAATTATACTTCTATAGCAGTTCCTAGGATGATAGGTCTACTGATGATTGCTGTTGCCTAGAAATAACGTCGTTTGTAAAAATAATTGACTTGTAGTATGGGACTCATATTTCCTCATGATTATTTCATCTCTGCAAAGCAAGAGAGCTACTTGGATGGATTATTTAGAGGCCAATTGAAACTGTTTTATATGTAGAGAGTAACAACCGTATACAGCTTCATAAAATTTTATTATCAATATTTTTACCATGTGAGCTTGTTTTTATCAACATTTTTTGGATCAGAGACCAATTAATGCTTAACGGCTGATTTTTTGCTCTTTGAATCATAAGACTAAATTCTTTCTGCAAAAAAGAGAATCGTGACATAAGGCAATGCCAAAATTATTCAAAAGGGATGGCAGTTTCACCATATTGTTTCGAAAATAGAAATGGTGTTTTGCTTTCACATCGCTTAAATTATAAACAAAAGCTACAAGAACAAAAATAATGAACTTGTCTACATGAAACAAAAATATACCAACAAAGACAAAAATACAGCAACAACACTGCAAGAGTATTCATCCAAAGCAAGCAACGGAGTCAACGTTGTTTGAAGTAAGTAATCATGGTTTGAATATCTCCGTTATAAAGATCTATCGAACAAATTAAGTAGTAGTTGTTATCGTTTACACAAAAGAGTGCAAAGAGCAATTACAAAGAATGTTTGTTGATGTTGTTTACATCAAGTTGTGAACAGTGGAACACAGAATTTTGCGAATGATAAAGGAATTAATTAAAAATTAACATAAATTTATTTTTATTTGCAATCTACGGGCTCAGTAAAGTAACAAACGAATAAAGCTTCCAAATCATACATACATAAATACATAATTGGTTATTACAACCTTTCACTTAAAATTACGACCTAGCTTCTCACACCAGTTATTTTGTGTGTGTTAATTTAATACACGAGTGGCGCGACCGGACAACAGATTAAACTTTTCATGACAATTTTATTTACTCTCAGAGTTTTTGTGCAGAAATATATTGCTGAGAGGCAGTCGGTAGAAGAAATATTTTTTCTATTTCGTATTTTTGAAGTTGTCTGATCTGGGATTTTAACCATGGCCTCATGTGTAATAAGTCGTCACACTATCTACTTGTCTACGGCGGCTTCAAAAGCTTCCAAATCATTGAATTTTATTACCAAAAATCGTGATATGTGAGGATCATGTTCTCATCAAAAATTACTTGCAGCAATGAAGCTCGTACTAAAACTGGTTCGATGGGTTCATCGACAAATAGAAAAGTGGTAATTTGGAAAGAGATTAAACATGAATAGGAATGCTTGCTAGACTAGGGTATTATCGGAAATGTCCAAGTATTCCGAGGTTATTTATTGCGTTCCTGTTTTTAAAGCAACTAATTGGCGTTCGTTGTTGCATGTAAGAAGGACTATCACTAAGGTTATTATTAAAGGACGGAGAGGTGTGTAACTATGCTTTAAACATATTGCTGATGGAATACAAACAAAATACATAAAAGTGTAAGTAACACACATTTTAATATAAATAAATTTAAATAAATTTAATAAAGCGCTACAGCTAAATCTTTTCTAATTCTTTAAGTTTTGATGAATGGATACAAAAAAATGCTTCTTTTAAATCATGTACTAATAGTGAGTCACAACAAAACTTCAAAAAGAAATTGAGTTGGTATAATTAAAATAAACCAGAGAAACAAAATTAGAAACGTTAGAAGAAACAACTTTAAAAAAAGAAAGAAACGTTAAAAAAACAAATTCACTAGATAATCTAAAGCTATATAAAGAGGGAAGGCAGACGTTCAAGTGATGAAAACAAAAGCTAAAAACAAAGGTAAAATAAACATTCAAGAATGCCATTTATTAACATCAAGTACTGATGATAACTGTCTGGGTTATTGTAGGAGAACAAAAACAAAATTAAATAATAAGAGAAATATAAAAAAGCAGTCTCTTGGTTAAAAACAACAAACGTTTTTCTATATAGTAGTGCGTAATACTGTATGTAGTGGGTTGAAACAGTGTACCTATACAAAATACACCTTTTCTTCGTTTAGATTCCACTTGTATACATTATAAAAAATCGGTACGAGTTTAATAAAGTGAGAGTAAAGCCCCGGTTAGCCAAACGTTCACGGAACGTAACGGATCGTACGTTCACTTTTAGCATATGGAGAGCAATATAAATGCTTACCGAAATTACATTATGGTTCGGTAATCACTCTCTTTGCTTTTCGTATTCTAAAACCAATCATACGTTCCGTGGACGTTTGGGTAACCGGGGCTTTGGAAACAGTTGAAAATATGGTTTTATTACCTTTGACGTAAAACGAATCTTACTTGCAATATAATGTTTAAAACTGAGTTCATTTAAGTTCATCAAAGTTTTGTGTATGTTAAGTTGATTTAACATAAAACCTGACTTACATAGATAATAACCTCTTTAATATTTTCTTGCGTCATGACTGGTGAAAATATGATATATTTGATCTAAAAATGATTCGCGACATATGGAAAAAATTCTCACTTTGTTATTTCACAATGCATAAACCCACTGACGAGGCTATTCTCTGACTCAATGGCTTAATTGCAAAATTTAGTTGTAAAGTACACCAGAAGCAATATAACAAATTGCCAATGCATCATAAAACTTTATGATTTATGACACGGTGGCATCTTTAAGCCGCACTTAAAAATTATGAAAAATGCAACGGTGCAGTCAATATATAAAGCGCTAGATTAGCAACCTTCTAGCAAAATGGAAAAATACCGCCACGATATCAGTCAATGAAAAAGTTGGCTAATGGACGAAAGAGCATCGAAGAACACTGCTTCAGAAACAGTGCAGGAATACCATCCATCACAGAAAATTTTGAGATCCATAAGAACTCTTTTAACTACGCGAGCAGGAAATAATGTACTAGGCGTAATTACTGATATCCTTACGAGTTCGAGCAGTAATTGATTGCTTTCCAGCAGGTTGGAAATAAAAGGTTAGCTTTATCAGACGGGCTTATGAATGGATGGTCTATAAATTGACAACAGATTACGGAACAAAATGATGGACATTTAATGGGAAGGATGTTATTATAGCTGTGCTTTTCCAAGGTTATTAATTTCATGAAAATTAAAGAATTTCTTTTTTTACTAAACTTATGTGACGTTAATATTAAAGTGGGAATACCTAATCAGGAGTGATTTTATTTAAAGAGACATATTCCCTTGATTAAACTAATTTTTAAAATAGAGAAAAGAATGTTTGAATATTTAAAATTATTGAGTAATTTGGAAACTAAGAGGATAAATAATTAGAGTATCGTTAAGGAAACTATATTTCTCCGTGATATTTGTTCTGACTTTGCTCGGCGTCAAAAGCATTTAAAAGTGTTAATTTGATTCCATTGTAAAATCCCTTAAAGTCTTATGTAAATATATGGTTAGATGTACAATATTGTATGTATGCATGTATGTATAGGTACCAGTTAATCTGTTTTTGCGGTTTGCCACACTTTGCCACGCATCACTTGATAATTTGAAGTTGATGTGAAAAGTTTTGTTTACATGGTTTTTGGTAATTGTTTAAATAAATATACAAACTTATTCCAATGCATATACAAATACAAATACAAGTACCAAATATTCATACACATTTATTTTGGAATAGTTTTCAATTCTAATATGAGGAATGTATTCATATCATGTACATATTATTTGTAGATATTTGCAACAAATATGAATGAACACGATAAAATAGTCTATTTTATTAGTGTCTATTTTATTGTGTTCACATATACACATATAGACATAAAATCTAATTAAAAATTATTCTTTTCTCCTCTTGTTTATTAAACCATGCGCGGTCTGACTGAAAAAATAATTTAAGTTCACAAAAATACTTCAATGTTTCCATAAGTTCTATACATTCTGTGGATTCCCAGCAAAGTCTGTCATTGGAATTTAATCGGAAGTGACTGGTAAACCTATAAGATTTTGAAAAAAATATAACACGACTGTCATACTATTTAAATCTAACTACGGTAATTTTTGTCCCATTTGGTCTCTTCACAAGATAATGCACTTTCAGAATGTCATCACTTATTTCATATTTTTTGATTAAAGATTGATACTATAAACGGACAAACTAGAAAAATATATTGAGAAAATTCGCATTTGTCAAGTTTACCTTATCAAACCTCATAGCATATTAAGTCAAATAATATACATATATGTATATGTATGTATATCGTTTTAAAGCCCCATCTCTCTCTTTTCTAATTTTAGACATCGGTTCAGTAATATTTGTGCAATCAATAAGTTTGTGCGTAAAATCCAAAATAACAGTTTTTGTTAAATAAAACGAGTTCGGAGGGTTCGAGGAATATAAAAAAATTTTTTTAAGTTCTACTTGACAAAACTAATAACCTACACTATGACATTAGCTGGGTGTATTTCATTTCTTTTTATTTTCTCGCATAGTGTTATTTGAACCAACTGACAAAACTATTCACTCGCATAATGCTCATATTCAATACATATTTAAAATTCATAACAACAAGTGTGTGACGTATGAGTGATATTTAATTCAATTACTTTGCAAACAACAAAATCAAAATGTTTTTATTTTTTGCATACTTTCCAGAGCAATTCTTTAAGTGCATGTCATATGGTGAGTATAAGTAATATATTTTAAATTCAATTAAATACAAAGTATACGGCTAATTTGGAATTAAACAATCAGAAGCTAATGTGACAATCCTAATGGGTTAATGTTTTGAAGAATAACCTACTTATTTGAATGACCAATTATTTATCTTGAAATCGCCGTAGTCTAGTAGGTAGTGTGTCGGCTTATTAGACGTAAGGCCACGGTTCATACCCCAGATCAGACAACAAAACGAAATATGAAAAAATATTTCTCCGGCGACTTCCTCTCACAAGATTTCTGGCAAAAACTCCGAGAGTAAATAAAATTGCCACGAAATGTAACTCAAAAATCTGTCCTTCGGAGTCGACTTTAAACTGTAGGTCCCGCCACTCATGTATAAAATTAACGCACACAATATAAGGCGTGTGAGAAGCTAGGCCGTAATCCTGACTGAAGGGTTGTAATGGCCAATTATGAATGAAATTATTTATCTTTCATATGAAAAATATACAAAGTTAAACACATGATTTCAGTGAGGAATTGTGTTTGCGGTAAAAGCATTTAATGGCGTATTTCTAAATATCTGTTGCAGCAAATTTGGGCCTGCCAAATAAAGTAGAGCACAACATAAATGAGTTTAATTTTCCGTTCATATTTTTTTTAGTTCATTTAAATTTTTATTGTGTTTCTGTCAATCATACAGAACTTGAATGTATTGCGTTATTTAGCACCAATTAAGCGTACGATATCTATGAAACGAGAACAAAGGCCTGTAATAAACACACTTTATAATATTCAATAATCCATTTGGAAAAAGTTTGGAGGGTTCAAGAAATATAAAAAAAAATATTTTGAGGCTTTACTCAAAAAAAATCACAACTTACACTATGTCATTAGCTTGGTGTATTTAATTTTTTATATTCTGTCGCATAGTGTAATCTTTAATCACAAGTAGGTTACAAAATTTTTTGCTGAAACTTAATTAATTTTTAAAACTTCCTAAATATTGTGGGCAACATTCTTATTCGATGGGATGAATAACATAACTTGCACTCTGCAATGGTAGTGTAGAGCTATTTTTGATAAATTAGAAAAAAAACAAATAAAACATAGCTGAAGTGTAAGCGAATGAAGAGGAAAAAAAAGGTTGGATAAGTTTGTACAACAATTCGCAAAATACGCAAAAACTCGTATGTTAACCCTTTAAACCACAAAAAGAAACTCTTGTTCACAAAATATCCAACCAAAGCTTTTGGAACGCTGTTTTTTTTTTTTTTTTTGATTAAATTATTTTCATTTTTTTTTTCTTTTTTTAGAATAAATTCAATTATCAGGGATTTGATTAATGAGCCAAGGTATGCTATTTTAAGCTTCAGCCATATAACACGATGTATATTCGCTGGTGGATTAGTACTTGTCTGGGAGTGTATGACTGCATTTTGTATGTATCGATCGATTTACTAGATCAGTTTCATAGATCGGTTTACCTATTTAAGCGCTTCAAATAATAATATGCACAAGACTGCTGCAAAACTTGGGTTTTTTTCGTTCCAGCAAAGCAACAATCTCAAATTCAACGATCTCATAAAGAAAAAATCAAATTAAGATTCCACCTCAATCGCCTGATTTTAACCCTATTTGTGGACCATCACGACATTAGGGGCAAAGAAGACTTGAAAGTGGTTTCTCTGGTGTGGAGTGAGACAAAATATTACCAAGCATTACCATGAACCTGGTGTGATCAGTGTAAAAGCATCTCTAAGCGGTCATTAAAAACAAAGACTTTCCAACCAAGTATTATAAATATTAAAATTTACTGTTTAATTAACAATATTAATAATAAATTAATTAATATGTTTCTCTTTCCTTTCCTTTTCTTTTCATTTTTGTTTTGAAATAAAATTTTCTTAAAACAAAAAACGTCTGATCATTATGCGCTGAATGTCTATTTTTGATTGGTACGATGTTAAGGTTTATCCTTGCACACAAACGTTATTGACTGACTGTACTGCAAACAAAAGTGAAAATCAACAAAACGAGATTTCCGACGTCTGTGTACATAGGGGACATTTTATGCTTCACTATATTGTTTGTTTAAATGGTAAAAACTCATGCCATTTTATCTTTATAAACTCAGAGAACACAGTTGTTGACTAAATATGATGGTATGTCCTGTTTTTTTGTTGTTAAATTAGTTATCAAAAGCGAAACAGTTATTGTCTTCATATTTTACCGAAGGCAAATAGAGAAACAAACGTATTTAAATGATGATTTTTAAACGTTTGGGTTTAGAAATTGATCAAAAGAGAAACAGAAAATTTCCAAAAGTGAATGAAATATTTATGTGTGAATGTTTGACATTTACTTATGAAAGATTATTTCATAAAAATGATGTCCGCAGTTACAGCGAATGTAATCCATCAGTGATCTCTAATTAAGATATACTTTTTATATCATTTCAAACAATATCTCATCAACGGTATTTGAAGCCGCATGTCAAGCAAATTCAATACCTTTAATTTGGTCAAAAGAAAACAGGTAATTAACGAACAATTTAGGCAAAAAAGCTAGTAGACATGAAACTGAATCTTGAATGTCTGTGAGTGTGTTGACAGATCTTGAACTGCCTTTGGCTGGACTTCAAATTCTGTAAACTTGAAAAAACAGCATTTTCACGCAGTTGAATTTTGAAAGTCGTTCAAACTCCAGGTCAGATATACATACATACATAATTGGTCATTACCACCCTTCAGTCAGGATTACGATCTAGTTTCTCACACCACTTATGTTGCGTGTGTTAATTTTATACATCAGTGGTAGGACTTACAATTTAAAGTCGACTCCGAACCACAGATTTTTGAGAAACTTTTCATGGCAAATTTATTTACTCTCAGAGATTTTGCCAGAAATCTTCTAAGAGGAAGTCGCCGAAGAAATACTTTTTGTATTTTTTTATGTCTGGCCTGGGGTTTGAACCCTGGCCTTACGTCTAATAAGCCAACACACTACCTACTAGACTACGGCGACTTCCATCCCAGATCAGGCATTTCTGGCAAAAAAATACTCACACATTTCTATGAAAAGTTTCTCAAAAGTCTGTCGTTCCTAGTTGACTTTAAATTTATTGATAAAATTAAGACACACAACATAAGTGATGTTTAGCAACTAAGTAAGTCGTAATCCTGACTGAAAAGTTGTAATTATGTACGTACGTGTGAATTTTGATAATAATATTTTTTCATTTGTTAGTCTACTCATGGTGAAATGACGAGCATTTTTTCTACGAACAGATGTTTCTGTTATCAAAAACATCACCCTTTATAACCAGCAAAGAGCAACAAAATTTTCCCATTTTGTAGGCATATATAAGAGGAAAAGAGAACGAATAGCGAGCAATTCATAAACGAAAAAACATGAAAAAAATAAATATTTACAAGCAAATACTTTATGCCACACGTACTACTCAAATAGTGGCATCCACAATATATGTAAGTGTGGTTCTTATTTTATTAAATGAACGTGTAGAATAAATATAATAAATCAAAATAATGAGTATGTTGACTCATAAAAATTAATTAAATATCAGTAAGAAAACTATACATACATTTTTACATTATATATGTACATGTAAATACAAATGTATGTGTATTGTATATGCCATACCTAAACTACAATTTAATTATAATTTCCTGCCATAAGTGCGTAAAAAATGTTGTGGTACAAACAACAAACGAATTGACGGAATTAAAAGAGGTAAATAAATAGAACTATAAAAAATTAAGAGTTTGTAACAATTTTACTTTAAATTTTTAAAAGTTCAACTTTTCATATTGACACTAAGGGACTCTACGTAAAACGAGCAGTAAGGACTAAGTATTTGAATTATCATTATGTAGATTTTTAAAATCAGTTCTTTTTGATGTAATAATGATCGACAAGAATAAACGTTAACTACTAAAGGTGAGATAATATTTTACACATTCATACATACATAAATTCATAATTGGTCATGACAACTCTTCAGTCAGAATTATGACGTAACTTCTCACATCACTTCTATTGTGTGCGTTAATTTTTATCCAAGAGTTGCGCGAAATTGCTGATACACTGACAGGGCATAGATTCGCTCTATTGTGGCAATACTTGCTTAGAGCCTTGGATTCTGTGTCAGGACAAACGAAAAATTGTGGCATTATTCAAAGGGAGCTGTATTAATTTTTGTGGGCGAACATAAATGACCTGAGATGTCATGTGCATCAGTTACATTTTTTACTTGAGATGGGCTGCCGGCACTGTTTAAGCGATAATGTAGTAACTGGGCATATTTGGATTTTTTAATCATAGCCAATAGGATTTAAGGAAAGTTAGTTTTATTTTTGAAGTCGCCGTAGTCTCGTAGGTAGTGTGTTGGCTTATTAGACGTAAAGCCAGGGTTCGAGCCCCACGCCAGACATCAAAACAAAATACAAAAAGTATTTCTGCGGCGACTTCCTCTCAGCAGATTACCGGCAAAAAATCTTGAGAGTAAATAAATTGCCATGAAAAGTTTCTCAAAAATCTGTCGTTCGGAGTCGATTTTAAACTGTAAGGTCCCGCCACTCATGAATAAAATTAACACACACAACATAAGTGGTGTCAGAAACTAGGTCCATAATCCTAACTGAAGGGTTGTAATGACCAATTATGTATGTATGTAGTTTTGTTTTTGTCAGAGATCCACTGGAATGCATTCGGAAAGCGGAGATTTGATGGGGATGTTAGCGGTGGGCGATTGTGGTATGAATTGTAATTTATTTTACAGTTAAAAAATATTCTTCACATCTGCTTCTTAATTGACGCATTGCGGCCTGTTTGTTGTCAATACTGGTGGTTAGTTGTAAATGGCTAAGACATATTTTGTTTTGTTTTTAAGTTTTTTTAAATTTCAAACTTTGAAAATGATGGAAATGTACGTACGGTGTACCTGAAAGATTATTTCTTGCTTCAATTTCTAAATCTTAAATACACGTTATACATAGGTATTCAGTACACGAATATTGAAACCATCAGCAATTCTAAACACGTTTCAATACAAAGTGGAAAAAACAAAAATAAACGAAATTATAGGAAACAGCGTGTGATTTTTGGTTATTTGTTTAGCCAAGTAAATATTATGATGATGATGATGAGGGCAACGATGGGAATGACTCTAAACATGACGTTGTTGTAAAAGTATAAGACATATTGTAACAACAAAATGGAAAACAAAATAACGTTAAAAATAATGATTTTCTGCAACATGCGACGGACATACAAATGTTTGAAAAACGCTTAATGTAGGGTGTAGTAGAAATAAATCCCTTACTTTTGCCAGGTCAATCACTTGTTGCCACTTTGAAGGTCACTTAATTTTTTGTTTTTCATTGAAACTAGCTTTGGTTTTCGGCTTTATTTGTAGATAAAATTTTTCTGTTTTTGTTTTTATTTTAGTTGTTCGTTGTTCTATGCCAGAACACTTTTGGTCTTATAGTATGCGTACGACTTTGTCTACATTTACAAAAGGCATAAGTAATTAAAAATAAAGAGCAAGAGTCAAATTTGTCAAATTTGAGCTGAATTTGATAATCTGGACACCATGTGAGTTCACACAGTTAATGCCTCATTGGATATTATGCACGAGTGATTTGAGGGTTTGGAGTTTTGTAACTACAGAGATCTTCATAACATAACCGAAGCCATCGGTCAAATTCAACCTCATTTATGCGTCTGACTCATAGAAAATTCGACATCTCGGATGTGTTTCACCTTGGCGGTTATTTGAAGGATAATGGCATCAACAGGTCTTTAAAACGAATAAAAAATATCGATGATATCACATACATGTTGGTTTATTTAAATTTAAAGATAGTAAGCTATTAAAAAAGACACTTTATGCACATAGATATTGTTAAGTTTTTACCTTTTTAAAAACGTTTAGAATATGAGTTCGTTGATTGCAAACAAAATAAAAATAAATTGTTGTTTAGTTTCAATTAAATTCTTTATTATTCGCACTATTTTTGTATGCACCTGTTTACAACTTGATGTATCCAATAATAATTGCTTGTTCGCTACTCTTCTTGGCTCACAGCGCAGATCTTTTCAACGGAGATCTTCAAACAAAGACTGTTCTCCTCACACGCAACGCGTCTTCACACAGGACTGATTGAATTCTTACTACTCGTTGTCTGCTTTGTCTTGCCTTTTTATATGTGCACATAATCAGTTAGTTCTTGAAGTCGAACGTTCGGGGTTTCACTTTCTCGAGAACTCTATCACGACTTCATTGTTGTTTGTGTATTTTGTTCACATTGCTTGTTGTTGCGTTCTCGCATACTTGTCTATCCTCTTTTCTTCCAGACTGATGTTGTTGGTTTACTTGTAACAAATGCGTTGTATTTGTTTGTGTAGCTTTTGCTCATTTTATTTATTTATTTATATTATTTATTTATTAATTACAATACAATTACAAATTATTTTCTAATTATATACGAGCGGAGTAACTTGACCATATGCTCGGTATAGAGTCACAGACCAGAGTCTCTGTTGGAAATAGAACGCACGACCCTTACGCTAATAGTCTAACGCACTACCCACTAGACTACCAGGGCACCTCTTTTGCTCATTTTAATGTTAAACGACGTACATCGTTTACATTTTCGTAACAATATGATAAGAATTCTCTAAACTTATTCTTCTTTAACCAGCTGCTTTACTGGCGCTTTGCTTAAGCCACAAGTTTTGATTAAAAAATTTCGGTTCATTAAAATTAATTTTGTGGCAACTTTTAATCAATGCTGTTCGTGCATGAGATGATGTGACATTGTGATGTAGAAGTGTGATTGCATGTTCAAAACACATCTGAACAATTTATACAAATCCAACATATGCTGACATAACTACTTAAACTTTTTCGTTGGTTTACAAAGCTTTAGGTATGAGGTTAAAGTGTTGAGGGACGAAATTTAACTTTAAAATATTCATCATTAAAGAAATACGAAATTATTTTGTATTTTAAAATTCTATTGAAAAGAGCTTCGAACTTTTTATTGCATATTTATACACTAAACTGGTTCTACCAAACTTCTATTACTCATTTCCCCTATAGTTAATACAAAAAATTTCTAAAGCGGAGAAATTGTTTTACGCAATCCATGAACATTTTTGTGATGATTTGTAGAGGAATTTTTAATTTGCCTGCTTCACTTGAAAGGAAGCTGATGACATATTAAAAATTAACTCAGAGTATTCACTGCGAGTAGATCTAACACAAAAAAAATGCCTGAAATTATTTCGAGATAAAACTCGAGGTAGTCAAGAACTTTGTGTCAATTGTGAATGAAATTAATGAGCACACTGGACTCACAATGTACACAGTATTATAGTTGAATTTAGTATTCAATGGATATCGAACACTAGATTCTGAGTTTAGTTGGGAAAACTGAGTCTTAAGAGACCTTAGGCTAGAGTCTAATATGCCTTCTGTATTACTGCGTTAACAGAGGTCTACAATCGACGGATTGCAGCACTTCCTCACTGCAGGCTTTCGTTATCAACTAACGTTTTTGATAAAAAGAGCGAAATTTGATCAAACATAAAAGAGTCATATGATAAAGAGTAAATGAGCTCCGTGGATTCGACGAACAGGAACCATTCAGGGTTAAATTGTTCGTCAATTCAACGAAGAGTAAGCTTAATGTACAAAAATGAAGAGTAATCGTCTAGGGTTAAAATTATCTGCATTTAGTTTACAGCCAGATGACATGGTTTGGAATAATGATGTACACCCGATTGTAAGTCCGCTATAAAATCCTGTGCTGCTGTGAAATGTGAAAAGAATTAATGAAAAATCTTCTTACTGTGTTGCTATCATTTGATGTCTCATAATTTTTGCTCTTCATATGCTAAAAACGAAAGTTCGTTCTGTTACACCCCCTGGACCTTTGTATAACCACGCCTTGATACGAGTCTAACAACTGTTATATACCTTCGCAAAAGGACTGTGAAGGATTATTGAATAATTGTCTTGCAACAAAAGGTTTTTCAGTAGAGTTACTAAAGAAAAGCCTGACGTTAAAGAGTGATTAAATGATGACTGCTTAGGCATTTGTATTTAAATATAGCTAACGAATACAAACAAGTATGTGTGTATGTGTATAATTCTAAATGCCCATAAGATTTTATTGTGTTGTATGCTAGAAAGTTATTTTGTTTTTTATTACCTCTAGGAATTGTTGGTGATTCCATTGCTGCTACCAAAAAAAGGAAAGTGTTTTTATTTATTATTTATAGCTTCAAAGGTTATTGGTCATGTTATAACTAAACAAAGGTCCCTAAAGCTAGAACATTTCACAAAAGCAAAAATTTCCTTATGTATAGTATCCATAAATAGGAAAATATCTCTGAACGTATAGTATTTATGGTATGTGACGTGAAAGTTTACATGTATGCGTAAGTTTCAGTGCATGAGCATGAGATTCTTGTAGGAGTAGCCATATAGTTGGACATGCTGGTTGGATTTTAAGTGTTTTCTCTATGACTGATTTGTATTGGTAATCATTATCTCCCTTAATGTTGCGGTCTTTACATAAATATATACATACATATATAATTGGTTATTACAGTCAGTATTACGACCCAGCTTCTGACACCACTTTTGTTGTATGTGTGTTAATTTTATACATGAGTATATGGACCTACAGTTAAAGTCTACTCCGAACGACAAATTTTTGAGAAACTTTTAATGACAATTTGTATTTACTCTCAGAGTTTTTGCCAGAAATCTGCTGAGAGGAAGTCGCCGAAGTAATATTTATTCGTATTTCGTTTTGATCGAGATTTCTGACCTGGGGTTTGAACAGTGGACTCACGTATAGTAAGCCAACACACTAAGTACTAGGCTACGGTGACTTCATCTGATCTCATTGGACTTATTTATTTGTTAGTGTGTTGGATATGTTATCCATATCGTCGCATCCAGGAAATCACATTTAATGGCTTCATATCTTCTTCAGAGGAGTATTTTTAGACCATCTTAGAAGTGGTGTCCATAATCCATTTAAATAAATACTCTTAGGGCCCTTATTACAACTTCCCGTTAACTAAAGGGAGCATTTTAACGAATAGATAACTTGTTTTTTATTATTATTAATACTCAATAAGATAGAAGTGATCTTTAAGCTAAAGGGAGGATCATCCTACCTTTAACATTTAAAGATCATTTTATATTTGAACTTGCCATATTATATATTATTTTCAATATGACAACTTCAAATTTAAACAAAATGAGCATATACAACAAAAAAAAAACGAAGCCTGACATTGCCACTGCGTTAAAAAACTCGTTTAATTGAGCAGTTTTACCGACATTGCTCCGGCACTGCCATATTTTTGAAAACAGTTAACTTTATTTTATCTGTAAGTTGTAATAACGAAAATAAGTTAAAGGTAACTTTACAGTTCCCTTGAGCTAAAGGTACCTTTAACTAAACCTAAGTTTAACTGTAAGTTGTAATAATGGCCCTTAGGGAAGTTAATGTTCACTTTATTTCCAATAATTAATTGTACATTCCTTCTCAATATTGTTACGAAAATGGAAATGGTGTTTTGCTTTCACATAGTTTAAATTGTAAACAAAAGCAACAAAAACAGAAACAATGGACTTGTTTACATGATAAACAAGTAAACAAAAATATACCAACAAAAACCAGTATAAAAACGGGATAAACAAATAAACAGAAATGCAACAACAACACTGCAAGAACAAACGTAAACAAAATATACCAACAACAATAATGAAAACAACATATTTACATTTATAGAGATTACGAGAAGACGAAGTCATTCACTCCAAAAGCATTCATCACACTGTTTACCCTGCGATTTAAAAGGCAAAACAAAGCAGGCGACGGGTTTAGTAAAAATTCAGTCAATTTTGCGTGAAGAAGAAAGTAATCGTGGTTGGAAGATCTCCGTTATAAAGGTCTATCGAACAAATTGACTAGTAGATGTTATTGCTTACGCAAAACTCTGCAAAGGGGAATAATAAACAAAGCAATTGTTGTTGTTTACATCAAGTTGTGGATAGTGGAACACGGAATTGTGCGAACAAAAAAGAAATTAATTAAAATTGAGCATAAATTTATTTTTATTTGCAATCTACGAGCTCATATTTCAAACGTTTTTAAAAGGTAAAAACATAACGTACAATACTACGTTCATACAGAGAAACACTGCAAACATCGTGTAGTTTTAGGAGGAATCTAAGATTCAAAAAATTTTACGAAAAAAAATTATATTCGAATTCATGGCTTGATAAGAATACTGATGTCTTCAGGTGTCTTCAGCATAAAAATAATATCCAGTAGTCAATAAAGCAATCTAGGTCAACTATATGTAAGATTCTCGTATGATCATAGCTTCCATATTTTAATGATCTTATGGAGCTCACATTTATTGCCGAGTTTCACCAAAATTTCTGCATTATCGCCAAAATCTATTTACATTGTTATTGCAAAATATTTGATTTAAAATATACAAATTCGCTAACAAAGTTGTAGTTTACATGCTGTTCTAAAATATACTGAAACTTAACTACCACAACATATTTTGAATACTTATCTACAGTGTTGAAATATTTTTTATCAAAATTATTTTCTTTCTTGTGCAACATTTTCATTTATTTTGCTTTGAATAAATTTATTTTATGTGTCTACCTTTAGTTGTGAAATAACATTCAGTGAAAGTGCTCAGTTTTCTTCAATTACACCGTGCGACAGTCAAAATACAACCAGCTAATGACATGTACGTGTAGGTTGTGACTTTTGTTGAGTAGAACTCAAAAATATTTTTTTTTATATTTTTTGAACCCTCCAAACTTGTTTTATTTGACAAAAACGGCATTTTTGATCTTTTCACACAAAATTATTGATTACACAAACATTTTTTAACCTATTTTCAAAATCCAAAGGTTTTTTAAAAGAGGAGAGATGATTCTTTAAAACGGTATACATAAACATATGGTTCAAACTTACATGTTATGAGATTTGATCGGGATAACTTGGAAAATATTAGTTTTTCTCATTTTTTCAAGTTTGGCTATTCTTAATTGCAAAATTTAATTAAAAAATATAAGATAAGTGACGACATTCTGAAAGTGTATTATCTTGTGACAAGATTGACACATCGTTTGTTGAAATCGGACAAAAATTACCGAAGTTATTTAAATAGTATAAAAGTATATTTGGTATATTTTTATATATCTCATCGTATCCAGTTCAAAAATTTTCAGAATTTTTGATGGATCTTGATTGTTTGTTGGAAAATGTGTCAATTTCACGTTTGGCGACCACTAGAAGTCGGCTAATATTTGTGTTTTTTGCAAATATTATTCTTTCTCTTTGCTCAAACATTAGCCAAATTCTGATGGTCGCTAAAACGTGAAATTGACACATTTTCGAATAAACAATAACGACTCAACAAGAATTCTGAACATTTTTGAATTTAAAGTTGATTTGAAAAATATGTATATGCAAAATATAACCCGACTGTTAGACTCTTTAAATAATAACTAATAATAACTTTCGTCAGATTTAATCAAACGAAGTGTCAATTTCTTCATAAGATAATACGCTTTCAGAATGTTGTCACTTAATTTATATTTTCTAATTAAAGTTTGCTACTATGAACGGGCGAACTAAAAAAATATGAAACAAATTTGCATTTGCCAAATCAAACCTCATAGAATATTGAGTCACATAATATATGTATATATATCGTTTTAAAAGCCCATTCCTCTCCTTTCTAATATGGTATAAATTTGCGACATCGGTTCAGAAACGTTTGTGTAATCAATAAATTTGTGCGTAAAGTAAAAAATAACATTTTTTGTCAAATAAAACAAGTTTGGAGGGTTCAAGAAATTTAAAAACAATATTTTTGAGTTCTGCTCAACAAAACTCACAACTTACACTATGTCATTAGCTGGTTGTATTACATTTTTTTATTTTGTCGCATAGTGTTATATGAACCTTTATTTTTTTTATTATAAAATTCCTTTGACTTACAGTTTTCCTTTGCAAATCGTTGACACGACAGTGCAGATAAACGTTTGCACCCAGTTGGGGGCTTACATTAACGATGGTAAGGGTATCGGCAAGGAAAGGAAACGACTTATGTGTTGTGGTTTCTGTAACTTCTAGTCGCTCTAGACCCTCCCCCTGTAGAGTCGGTGAAGGGCGATGAAAATTCTTGCAAAATTTTTTTAGGAAATATATCGAATGGATCTCCAGCTCGTGGTCGTTTTACTAAAACAAAAAAATTTTTAAAATGTTTTTTATTCGATAAATATTCGTAATATTTGTGAATGTCTGCAATATGAATATTTTAATAAAATTTAATGCTACTCAAACAGAATTTAAATGTTTATTTAAATAATTTTGCAATTCGCGCCATATACACAAACAAATAAAGAATTTTAAGCCTTAAGGAATTTGCTTGCTCGTATTTGTATAAAAAATATACTTACAGGGTGTTGAGCTGGTTACAAAATGTTGGATTGCTGAGTATACAATGGAGAATATCCAAATTGTTATTGATTCCATATCTAAAAGTAGAATAAGTATAAAAACATGTATATTAAAGTATAGGAAATAGAAAGTAAAAAATATGAAACATTGTAAATTATTTAAAAAAATTGATTGCAATTTAATTTATAAAAAATACGCCATAAAAAATTTTACGAATTCTAAGCTTTGCTGCTTCTACTTCTTCCCACTACAGATACAGTGCGCTTAATTTTAAAATTTTAATTGTAATTACTCTGGTCCTAAATAAGTAACTCCTTTGTCGACTTCAAAGATTCAGATGTATTTGTGAAGATCATTTAACATCATAAGGATGATTCAACATAAACGGATATGTGACGTAAGATTCTAAGGATACTCGTGATATATTATGTGGAGGCTCAATAATAACGATGTTGACTATTGTCATGAAGAAGTATCTTAGTAATGCAAACAAACGATCTGTTACACTCCTCTTCAACTTTATAGGATATTATTGTAATGTCGCTTTCAAGCCTATTGCTTTAACACACTTCATAATGCTGTTCAATGTCAACAATGACAATTTCCTGCCTAGCTGCTAAGTGTTTCTTTGCATCGATGCTCCACAGCATCCGAGAATGTGTTCCAAAGATTCATAAGTGTTCTTTGAGTCTATATTACCTTAATATCCTTGACAGTCAATTAATATAATATAATAATAATAAAAATACAGTCGGTATTATTACAGACGGTGCAAGTAAAAAAGTTGCAGATTATTAACAGTAAACCAATAGTTATGCTTTGCTCATGGTGTTCAACTGGTAATGGTAGTGCTGTATTAAAAGCACAATTTACAAAGACAATCGGATAAGCAATCCCACGAATGTGTACAATCAGAAGAGGAAATCATCCAGAGATTAATGAAGATTTTTTGGCAACAAAGAACTGTATTATGGTCATAGAAATGGTGGATAATATAATGGAGGTCAATTGCGGTTCATTGATCAAGAAGGTTCGTAAATAAAGTAGTAATGTTCAAACGATCTCCAACAAAAAGGATGTCTTGTAAAAGTACGTTGCTGAATTTGGAGAGTCTTTAACTAAATAAAAGACTGGAAAACGAAATGGAGCAGTTGTGATAATCGTTGTGATACTCGAAAGATAAGACTGGTCCAACTACATTACTTCCAATACCTCATGAGTCTAATTTTTTTTTTTTTGTTCTCTTAAAGATCCGTTCAATATTTCAAACGAGGCCAATTGAGCTATAAAAACTTACTATTACCCGATGTGATACGTTGTCTGGGAAAATTTAGAAGAAAATACTCTTGTTCGATAATGGTGGAGAATGTGGTGACTTTTTAAGGACTATTAAGCCAGCTAGTGTAGCGGCCGAACGTGCTTTCTCTGCAGTCGATTTTTTCGCAACAAAAAAAAGAAGTCGCTTGGGTAATGTAAGCCCGGGATTGTAAATATAGATCGGTATTGCCCAACTCTATCCCCTATGCGTTCAATCGTTGAAATACTTTGTAGACTATAAGTTATAAAACAAGACTTGGTGAAATTAAGACAAAACTTCTTGGAAGAAGGCGAATAATAAGTATTTTAAAATTAAATTGAAATTAGAAATTAAACAGGCAGTGACATTTGAATTTTAAACAGTTTTTATTTCAACTTCTTTTGTAACAATTGCAATTAAATTTTGAAATGTGGAAATGATTGTGTAACCATTTTAATATAAAATCTTAAAAGAATAAAAAAAAAAAATTTATCCCTCGTCTGTTTTCATTTTTGCAACAATTGGAAGTTTTAGTGTTAATTAAGAAATAAAAAAAAGGAATTCCCACAAAAGATGCCAAAAAACAAACGCAATGTTAAGCAACTGCTGTTTAGAAATTGTCACTCATATTAAGCAATATTAAACGTCAAATATTTGGCCAATTCACACGACTTTGTATCGTTTATGTTGTATTGAATAAACTTGGTTGTTTGTGAACGCTCAATGCTGTGCTGTCATATTCTTCTTCATAATTTTTGGCATTCAAACAATTTGATAGCACGAAACCAACACAACTTATTAAAAACATATGAAAAAAATGTGTATAAGTGTATCGGATTTTTACATTAAAATTATCAACAACAAGCATACACTGTTGTATAGTCATCCAACAATGAATACAACGATACAACGGCTTGTGTGAATTCACCAATTATATTTATATGGACGTAATATACATGTATGTACATATGTATGTATGCTTTTAAATAAAATTAAATCGCAAAAAAAGGGAGACAGCAAATAAATGAATAACAAATGAGAAATAAAACTTTGAAAAAGAAAAAAACATGACAAAATATTGTTTATGATATACCCGTCTGCTCATCTCTCTGTCTGTCTGTCTTCTTTACACAGTTTCATAAGTTATGACGTTAATAAAAATTATTATTGAATATAAGCATCTGGTAAATAAAATTTTATGTTCTTTTTATTGTAATATAAAAAGAAATTGTTGTTGTATCATATCTTTTGTTTATTATTAAAATGATAATATACATATGCAGACGAAATTGGAAGGAGCGGAGAATATCACTTGAATAATTCCATAAAGGGAATATCAGTTCATTAGTTCAATCAATCATCAGTTTTATAGCTTCAATACATATTGACGTACTGAGTGATTGAAAGCGTGTACAAAAGTTTGAAGAAAGCAATATTTATCGAAATTCCTAAAACTGAAATTAAATGTCGATATCCCATGTAATTTACGATATTATTATAAAATAAATATTTTAATACAATATCTGAACATATTTTGATTAAAAATTGCAAAGTTTATTCCCTTTTTATAGATATTCTATTTTTGGATAATAAAAAAAATTCAATCACATCAAAATATATGATAATGTTTGTAGCAGCTCTGTGGTACATTAGGAATATTGTTACGAAAATGGAGATGGTGTAACATCGTTTAGCATTGGAATCGTGAACAGGGGCCGCAAAAATGGAAACCATGAGTATGAAAGAAAAGGGGATAGACTAGTAAACAGGAACGCAACAACAAGTAATGTGAACAAAATACACAAACAACAATGAAGTCGCGATAAAGTTCTCGAGAAGGCGAAACCCCGAACGTTCGACTTCAAGTCTCTTCATCAGACTGATTACATACATACATAACATACATAATTGGTCATTAGAACCCTTCAGTCAGGATTACGACCTAGTTTCTCACACAACTTATGTTGTGTGTGTTAATTTTATACATGAGTGGCGTTGCGTGTGAAGAGAACCTCTGTTGTAAAGATCTGCGCTGTAAGCAAAGAAGAATAGCGAATAAACAATTATTTTATACGTCGAGATGTATACAGTGGCACACAAAAATTGTCCGAACAATAAAAAATTTAATTGAACTTAAATACCAATTTATTTTTATTTTGTTTGCAATCAACGAATTCATATTTTAAATATTTTTAAAAAGGTAAAAACGTAACAATAATAATTCAACATGCCAGCTGTCAAATCAGAGATTGGAAAGTGGTCAGAAGAATACTTGAAGAAGTTCGATTCCATCCACACTTGATCGCTTGATCGTAACATTTTAAACCATCGTTGTCATATTCGCCTAAAGAGGAGAGACAGTGCAAACGTCATACAAATATAACATTGGCTACAAAGACAACAAACTATGATAGCAGAATTTATACCGTATATTGTCTGTAATTTAATATCTATTGAGTTTAGAATAACTGTGAAATTGTTTTAAAATAGAATTTCATTTGAAATCCAAACTAATAAAAAACACACACTTTTTGTTAGACACTGTATTTTGACGTTTATTTTGAGATGTGTGCATAAATGACAAAGTCGTACGATGGGTGCCTTAAATTTGTAATTCCAAGAAAACGTTTTTTCTTCCTTTTTTCCTCATTACTATGGTCTATAGTTCTATATTAGAATGTATTTTTGTTGTCGTTTACTGCAATATGTGAAATGGAAGGAAGAATGTCTTTAACGTAAACACATGTGCACACACACAGTTTGTTGATAAGCCTTGAAAAGTGAACATTCATCACAATAATTGACACACACACTGACATAATAAATATCCGTCAAATATTTTACATTTCAAAAAAGGGTTCAAAGGCAAAGTGCTCAAAGTGTTAAAGAGAAAATTAGTAATATTTGCGCCCCCTGGTACTTAAAAGGAAACGTATTAAATGGAGGGTTGGAGAAATAAATATTTCAAACGTATTTCTGTTTCTTATGATAAACATGGTATTTTAATAGTTTCCTTTACAAATGCCTCCGGGTAGTATGTAGAATACAGATATCGGGTGGCGCACTTATATCATTATATCTGGCAATACTTATGTCATTCTATTCTGCCACAAAATTCAGTATATTATCTCGACTGAACATAATGAATCGATATACTTGAGTAACATAGGGTTCCGTTAAACAAAAGTGTTATGCCGACAAACCAGAGACAATTGAGCATTTGAAGGCAAACATTCGTGATACCATTGCCGAGATATGACCCCATGCACTCGAAACAGTGCACGAAAATTAATGCAATTGAATTAGGTAGTCGTCGTAGTCGAAGTCGCCGTAGTCTAGTAGGTAGTGTGTTGGCCTATTAGACGTACAGCCAGGATTCAAACAACAGGCCACAAATCAAAACAAAATTCAAAAAGTACTTCTTCGGCGACTTCCTCTCAGTAGATTTCTGGCAAAAACTCTGAGAGTAAATAAAATTGAAAAGTTTCCATTTGTTACTGGAACAATTGTACTTCACAACAAAAAAATAAATTTGGCAAAATTACAAACCGTTTTTGTTTTGATGCAGTTTTAGATTTAAACTTTTAAATGGTCCAAGTGTCATTTACAAATTCTTCCGGGTAGTGTGTGGAATACAGATACATACGGTATACCGTACGAATTAACAACCATTAACAGGACAAAGGAAATATAAATGTATAGGGAATACATTATGACAGACGGCTAACGGTATTGCTAGCATAAGCTTTAGAGTGATTTTCCAGTGATCATGAAGTACTGGCAGGGTGAAAATTGTGGTATTACGGTGCAAAAACATACTCAACTAATTAGTAAACCAAGATTTGAAAATGGTTTGCAAGAAGAGATTAAGATGGAACATTCGTTCAGAAGTGATCAGCTATAGCTGTATATTTCATTGCTGAATATTTCATTGCGCATTGGTGCGTATGAGTAAGTGAGTGGGAGTGTCTAAAAGTTTAAATGGTATTTTACTAACTTATTGTATAAATAAACTGTGTTTATTTTTTATTTGTTTTAAATCTGAAAACTCCTTTTGGGCTTTGGAAAAACAGCACAATATCTTTTGACAACGACTGTGTTGATTACAACAACGAACATGATATAATCAAATGGGAAGGAAGAAAAAAAATGTTTTTATTTTGAGAATAGGGAAGAAAAAAATGTTTGCCATAGTTCATGTATTTTTTAAATACTGAAACAACAAATGAGGGGGGAATAAAACAATTCAAAACAAGATATTTTCTTACAACAATAAATAAACTTGAGAAAAAGAAAAGTTTTGCTTTAAGATGAGTGCCAAATGACTGAAAAAAACCAAACACACGCATAAGATTTCTTAAATAAATATTTCTAAGAGTACATTGGCATTCAGGGACATGTAAATGTGCTTGCCTCACATACACACTTTAAAACGCAGGGAAAAATGTATAGGGACCAGGGAATATGTATGGTAAGCGCAACTTTAAGCATTTATACGTATGCATACATATATGTCTGACAAAGAAAATGAAAACAGGAAAGGCAACACAGTGATAGGCAATTTGTCATTTAGTCCCAGGAGGGGTATTGCAAACGTCATCGGCCTTCTTTATACTCCATAGCTTTGTCAGTATGGTATGTGTGCGTGTGTATATAAGTAGCCAAAGACGAAAAGAAGTGTTTTGCTTTGCTTGGTTGTCTTTTGCACCATATTGCTGTGTCTTGTGCTGTGCTGTGCTGTGCTATGCCAACATTTTAATACCAATGAGACTTGCTGTGCAAATTAGATTTTTTCTAAAGGTTTTTTAAGCAAATGACTGTACAACAAGCTTACCGAAACAGATTAACTTGCAAGTGCGTAGACATGTGCTGCAAAGATGATGTAAGCTGATGACTGTACTTCTTTATATTTATTTGTTTATTTCATGTTCTATACGTCAAGATGCTTCAATAATAATAAAAAACCAGTAAAATTCTTTAACAATTGAATTGAGAAATGCAAAATTGCCATTTTTAAATATTACGGTTCAAATAAGGGCATGAGTATAACACTGAGTAAAACACGTTACCACCTTATGGTAACGTGAAAATATAAGATTTACTTATTGCAAAATACATTATAACAGTATAAGGCAAAAGTAATAGATTTCTTGCAACCATAAAGTGTGGGTATAACATAGAAAGTATGACCTCTGGAAATATGGACCAATGATGCAGTTTGCCCAGAATGACTTTTTTGTACGCTCTTGGCTCTCATCTCAAATTCAATAATTTTGTTTGTTTTCGTATTCGAAAATATTATCTCTACCATCTTAAAAGCTGTTTGAGGCTTGTAGTATGTATGGATCCCCTTACAGTAGTAAGAGATAACATTGTTGTATAAAGGTCGGTTGCCCAACTTGGGTGTTAATTCATTATATCGTATCGCATAATGGAATATGCTGAAATCATTTTAAATTTCATGTCCAATCTAGTGTTATATTATTTTTTTGTTTTGCTCTTCTAAAAATAAGATTTGCTTGTTGGGGAATTAGAAATAGGCAATCGAGCAAAGAGATTTTCTTATTATATAAACCGACCCTGTATGCATCTTTGCAAAGTATTGGAGCAAAAATCCAATACTTTGTGATCATTACTTTGCATATCCACATTAAATCGACAAAATGAGTTGGTGTAAGTTATGTCTCTGACTGTAATATACTTCTGACCGTAGCGAATGTGGGTTATAATGCTTGCATACCATTACTTGACATATCCACTTTGACTTTCGTTTGAGCCGAAGCTTCCCGAAAAATCTACGGGTTTGACAACTGTTTGGTGTCTTGTATGCAGTGTGGATCTACATTTTGTTCACGGAGTAAAAATCTATCTAAATCAAACACTTCTGCAAAGTTTCTAAATGGCTGCGCAGATCTTAAGGAAAACTTTTAAATTGAAGTTATAATTTTGAAGTAAAACACCTGGATCATATGAAATGCACATGGCTTCCATAATAGCTCGCACTTTTAATCAACTAGCTGCCAAACAATATCGTGAATTATTTCAATTAGTTCAAGTACAGAGAAAGCCGTATATTTCGTAATTGCGTTACCACGACCTACTACTTTTCCAGAAATCAAATTGATGATGCAGATTCGGTTTGAGGGATGTATAATTGAGAAATTGGGCTCACGAAATTCACTTTTTTCCATTTATTCCACAAGTGGTATGTTACCAATGGCTGTCCAGCTCTAAGTGACGCAGGTTATTTAAACTTTGACAGAACTCAAAAGGGTGCCCGACGGCCTAGTTGGTAGTGTTCTAAACTTCAAGTAGTGACGGCGTGGGTTCGATTCCCACCCGAGACTATGCGTGTTTGTGTTTGTCTTATTGTTTGTCTGATTATTTGTCTGACATTACACGTAATTACTCAGAATAGAAATAGAAAATGAGAATTATTACTAAAAAGCAATTCAGGAAAAAAAGATATGAAGGTGACGAAAAAATTGTCGCACATCACCCCCTCTTTCTGCTGTAAACTATCTTTCCTGTATTCCAACACAATGCATTGCATGAATAGGTGTCATCCTCTGAGTGTTGGATAACAAAAAAAAAAGTCGCAGTCCTCATTTGTATTAAGTTCTGCCATAAAACTTTTCGTTGTAGTCAACAGTTTGCATATCTTTTACTGTTGAAATAATTTTTTATTTAATTGGATTGAATTAACCTGATGTTCATTAAAGTAAGGTAATGAAGTTATTTAACCTTAGATCGAGCTTTGTATCAAAAATGATACATTTCAATTTTTGTGACGATATAACTTTAATTCAGAAAAAGTTAGATACTTGATATTTTTTAATTCGTTAGTATTGTTAACGCCATTATTTTAAACCAAATTAAAAAGGAGAATTTCAAGCAGGACTTAAAATATTCAAAAACTTTGTACTTCTGGCTTAAGTATCATTTTTGATACATACGACTTTCTTAGGGATTCTTTGGTGTTGCGTATGTAATTTATTTAAGTTTTCAAAGATTTTGTGAAGTTTTATCGGGAATAATACATTATTTATCATATTTGATAAGGAATTGAAAGTTAAGTGTTGGATGAAATTGAAAAAGTTGAATTTTCTGTTCTTGATATTGATAGTCGTGGTCTAGTATGTACTATGTTAGCTTATTAGACGTCAAATCAAGTTTCAAACCTCATGTCAGACATTTCCAGTTTACAAAGAGAGGTTATAATGACCGATTAAATATGTAAATATATATGTAATCTTCCTACTACTGAATATTCTGAAGAAGAAGAAAACAGAAGCTCCCCTCATGAAGTGACTCAAGTATTGACAGCTGCAAACATGACAATAGGACGTTAATAGAAAAAGATGGTACTGCTTGGAATAGAGAATCATATTAGCAGTTTGGGAAAAAAAAATATTACCAATTTTCAGGTAGATTGGTAGAAGTTGTCACAATAAATGTTGTAGAGTCCTTCTTACTGCTCTTCTCATATTTATCTTCCGTCACAGACAAACATTAGAAAAATGTGTTTCGTCCTATGTTTTATTTATTAGATATTACGGAAGGATAATATTTCGGTCAACTACGTACGAATGACTCGCTTTGATAATGTCCTACTCGGAAATGATGATAAATTTACACCTATTACGCCTCTTCGAAAACTGAGCTGAAAGTCTTCCAGGTTTTAATAATCCCAATAATTTTGTCGCTATAGAATAATAGTTATAAATTTCGTTGTCCACCGGAATCGAATTGAAAGTTTTAGTTTCAAGTACATGTTACGTGCATAGCAACTACTTATAGCCGTATTTGGGGAAACTGGTATCCGGAACACCAGAGAGGAGTGAAAGAAAGAACATTGTTATTGACATAATCGATGTTCTATTGCAACAGGAAACTTTTTTACCTCACATAACGTTGACATCAAATTTTTCTAACGAAATATAACAATGGTTTGTGCCAGCCCTCTATTGGTAGCGATGGGAGTGACAAAAAGCTGCCTCTTCTAAACATTTGGAAACTTATAAATCACCACAAAGTAAGGGTGCTAGATGTCAAATTATTACCATTTAGAAAAAAAATCAAGCTGATATGAAGTGTACGATTTTTACTTAAAAAACCATGCTGCAATGTACATCATATTTGGCGTAAATATCATAAAATTGATAATGAAATGTAATAATATAAAGTGGTTTTATTAAAATGAACTAAAATAAATAAAAACATTTAAATTTTGTAACAAAATCTATCAATAACCGTGATAATTCTATGTTACTGCAAGCATGTATCAAAAGTGGTACATAAGATAGAGTTATTAAGTTCTTTTAAGGCTCGATCTACGGTTAAAACAAATTTTTTGATGTTTTAGTGACTGGTTACTTATTCAAATTACAAAGTGAATATCTTCAAACAGTATAAAATTATGACAATACTTCTCAACTCTCGAAACATTTCTTCTAGTTCCTTAAGTTTTGGAGATAAAAGAAGCTCGCACAAAAAAATCAATTACAAGATACCATATGTGAGCAGGTAAATTGTCGTCCCCTCATCATTTCATTTTCGGTATTGCTTCTCGGCAATACTTTCTTTCAACTCTTCATAACAGCACGAATTTCTGGAAGCAATCGTATTACAGCAATTGCCATGAAAACCTTTACATTTTATTGAATTTGGCGTGCTTTGTTTCGTAATCACACTTTTAAAGGCGGCTGGGCTTTGGTTGCGATATCGTAGCGATATTTCATTGATATTACATCCAGAAAGACTCGTTTTGAACTAACCACTGATAGCATTCGTGGTCCGTACTCAAACAATGCTGATTCCATGTTGACTTTTATTCGTTTGAAAGATGCCCTTATGTGTGGAATATGCCATCGTTTAAAAGTTCCCAATAGATTACACAGCCCTGCATGGGTTTTGCAAATAAGATGGCTCCAGGTGTTTCCGAAGATATTTTGCGCGCTGAACGCGAATCAAAAACTTTCCATCACGTCAGGTTTTCGAGAAAAAGGGGGTTGAAACCCCTAAAAATAGCGTTTTTGGCCCTTTCTGAAACATTGTAGAGCTAAAAGGTGACGTGCTAGAACCATCGCTATTGTCAGAAAGTGATAATTAATCTTTTCTCTTTAAAATGAGCCCAAAGCCGAATTGTTTGCATGCACCCTTAAAGTAGGGCGTGGGTTTATGTCAAGGTGTGCAAGAGAAAAAGAAACACATTACGGAGTTCCTTAAAAATTAATCAGATTTACTTGAAAATTGTTACTTTCAGGGGTTGCTGATTAGAGATCTTCATTCAGATTTAAAAAATTCCAAATGGCGGATCCAATATGGCGGTCGAGGTTTATAAAAATTATTCAGATTTACTTGAGTTAGACTTTTTATAGTTGGAATACTAGAATAGAACAGGCTCAACGGGGGAAAAATACAGGATACGGTAGAAGATCATTATAAAAGCATTGAAAGTTAGTATCAAAATATCAGGGTTCGATATCCTTAGTGATTTAGAACGGTCTCGCCGGAAAAATTTTTTTAATACCAATAAACTTTTTAATCGAAGGGATACAGGCCGAACGAATGCAAGATAACGGTTCGAACAAAAACTGTGAGGAAACTGCAGGAGAAATGGAGTAACCTTACGAAAGGAAGGTGGTCAGCAACACTGAGGATTGGTGAATGGTACAGTTGACGAAAGGGGGAAGTTAATTACTTAACAATCCAAATGTTGTTTGCACATGGCTGTTTCCGTAAAAGGAATGGGAAAACCTGGAATCTAATTGATGTATACATAACATACATAATTGGTCATTACAAACCTTCAATCAGGATTATGACCTAGCTTCTCACACCACTCATGTTGTGTGCGTTGATTTTATACGTGAGTGGCGGGACCTACAGTTTAACGTCGACTCCGAACGACAGAATTTTGAGAAAACTTTTCATGGCAGGTTTATTTACTCCCAGAGTTTTTGCCAGAAATCTGCTGAGAGGAAGTCGCCGTAGAAATATTTTTTTTTTTCATATTTCATTTTTGATGTCTGACCTGGGATACGAACCTTACGAATAGTAAGCCAACACACTACCTACTACACCACAGCGACTTCAAATTCAAAAAAAGGATTAAAAATTAATGCTAATTGATGTATGGCGATGGATATTTTAAGAATTATTGCTAAAAAGCAATTCTCGATAAAAGTGACGAACGGCTGTTCATTAAAAAAGGAGGAGTATGTATAGGTGCATGGTAAGACGGGAAGAAGAACATACGTTTCTTGGAGCGATGGAAAAATAAGTGTGTTAATTGATGATATCAATTTTTTGTTTGCTAACAGAGGCGAATTATTCTATGAGAGTGCTTTAGAATTATCTTCATAATGCCAACAAGTCACAGAACAAAATAACAAATATTAGACCAGACGTGGTCGTTATAACTGTGCTAAATAAGGTTTTAAATTTTATCCAAAAATCTTTATTCTCTTCTTATTTATTCTCGTTATATTTAAGTTATTGTTACCATTTGAAATTCAAGAGACCATCATGCAAAGCCCTAAAGTTTACCCTTTCTATTTCTCTAATGTTGGTAGTCGTCTATACGGTTTGCTTGTTTTTACGCTATGAAAAAAGACTTTTCAAAATAACAATGAAAGACGGCTCTACACATTCATAAATTAAATGAAAACTCGACAGGACATAATAAAACTCAAAATGAAACAGTTTTTGTTATGTCATATTCTACTTTAACAAGTAATTTTGCCCCCTTTTTTGTAAAATATTTATGTTTTGCATTCTTTCAAAGTAATAAAATATTAAAAAAAAAATTAAACCTAAAAACATAAAGATAAACGTAACCATAGCAGTTAACACGAGGTATTATTGTTAGGCAGAGAAATTAAACCCAGGGATTGACGAGAAAAGGGGAGTTGCAATACAACCATTCAGAAATAAATCTAAATTAGAGGAATAGCGTTTAAAAGCTCTTTATTTTGCGTTTTGCTGGAAAATTGTTTTTTTCTTTAAACTAACACACTTGGTTGAATGAACTTCTGAACCCTTGTCTACATCTGTTATTACAACTTGAGTCTGTGGTGCCGCCTTCTGTTTTTCCTTTTTAAATTAATATGAAGCTACATTAGATACAATTTAAAAATGCTTTCACATAGTAAATGGTATATATTTATAAAATTTAGATAAAAACCTACAATACCAAAACACAATAGCAACAAAAAATCAGGAGTACATCTGTTTGTTTGTTTGAAAAGAAAGAACTCATTGTTCGCATTTCAAGATAATTTCTTTTCTTGTAGAGCTTTGTCTATACCCTGAACTAATGCTTTTAGTTACGGTAACACCCTTAAATGCCTATGTATATATGTCACCTATGCCTTTTCTTAAGAACTGGTACAGACTATACTTCTTACCCCTTTTGAATTAGTTCAGGAAACCAAATTTTTTCATACTGTTTTACAAAGTATTTCAACGTTTAAACGCATAGGCAATAGGGTTGGCAATTCCGTTCTATAGGTTTAAATTTTAATCATCGGTTATTTCGAATCTGGCAATACTTATGTCATTCTATTCTGTCACAAAATTCAGTATATTACCTCCACCGAACGTAACGAATCACTTTACGCTTAAGCAAGGTTGGGACTTATTGGAAATTTATTTCCAAAACAAAAATAATTGGTCGGAAATTACACGAAAATGTCGTACACAATTTGGTCGAAGAGAAGGACCAACAGAGCCTGGTGTACACAAGTTTTTGCCCAGGTTCCTGAAACTGGCTTCATGTGAGTGTTATTGTACAGTGCGTACACCCGAAAATATCGAAGCTGTGGCTGAGGGTGTGCGCGAGAATCCATCAACATCAACTCGCCATCGTTCTTAAGCATTGAACATTCCAAGCACCAGTTTACGTCAAATTTACGAAAAATCTCGGTGTGACGCTTTACAAAGCTCAGTTGTTTCAAGAGTTGAACCAACATGACCATCCGCTTTGTTTTCGCTTCGCTAGAAGAGCCAACGAGAAACTGCACGATGATGTTTATTTTGCCAAAAAAATCATCTTTTCGACAAAAATTTGATTCCATTTTAATCTTGGTGGTTACGTTAATAAGCAAAATAGTCGTATTTGCGGCTCAGAGAACCAATACCTGCTCTTACAGAGTCACCCATTGGGAGTGACTGTTTGATGCGGCTTGTGGAACAGAGGCATCATTGGCCCATATTTCTTTAAGGTCAATGGAGACACCTATCGCACTATGATAACCAATTTTTTGTACCCGCTCTACATGGTATTGATGTGAAAGGTGTTTGGTTTCAACAGGATGGTGCAACTTGCCACACATCTTATGCCACAATCGATTTATTGTGTTGAACGTTGGTGGCCGCTTAGCCAAAATGGTGGTGTCAATTGGCCGCCAAGAAGCTGCGATTACACAATGTTGGAATATTTTCTGCGGAAAGTGCTATGTCGACAAACCAGAGACAATTGAGCATTTGAAGGCCAACATTCGTGATGCCATTGCCGCAATACGTTTCCATACACTCGAAAAAGTCGACGAAAATTGGTTCGATCGAATAAGGTACTGTGAGGCCAGCCGCGGTGGTCATATGAAAAAAATAATGTTCCATTTTTAATCGGAACATTTGTACTTTACAACGAAAAAATAAATTTGGCTAAATTTCAATTCTATTTTGAAAGGTCGCCATAGTCTAGTAGTTAGTGATCCAGACGTCTCGATATCTCCAGTGCCTCAGACATGTCGAATAAAATAAAAGAAAATTTGAAACAAATTAGGGGTAATTAATTTGCTTATAAATTTCCTTTGAATCTCTTTTAAAGAAAGAGATCTTTAGGAAATGTGGATTATAATTACTCGTAAGTAATTATAATCGTTGAGATGTGTAAAGAGAGAAATAAAAGAAAAGAAATAGAATTAATTTCAATTTCTGGAATATGAGATATTGAGAGAGAGAGAGAGAGATTCTTACCTTTTTTTGCGATGAATTAACCCTTTTAGTGGTTTTTCTTTTAGTTTTTCCAATTAATGGTTTATTATATGTACAAATTTTAGGGAGGTACAATTTCATATAATCTTCGGTAAGTATATATGTAAATTTTAAATGTAGGTACAAAAATGTAGGTACAAAATTTATTTTGGGTAAGTATATTTTTATAATATTTATTTCACTTTACAATTTAATTCAAATCACTTAAGGTAAGTATAAGGTATGAGTATTTTAAATACAATATTTTAATTTAGTTTTAACATTTACATTTTTTTTTTGACAATATATTAATACATTTTTTTTTCACTTTATGTTGTTTTAAGTATTTGGTATAAATTTAAGTGTAGAAAATAGATTTAGTCATTGAATAAAAATTATAAATTTCAAATAATTTAGTATTAATTATATTAGTTTTAGACTTTGTTTTTTAATATTTTTCTTTTTTTGTTCCTTTTTTTTTAATATTTATTTCCTTTTTTTTCCACAAACACTTTTAGCACACCCTTTATTTTAACGTATTTGATTCGTTGAAAGTAAGAGATGAAGTGAAGTTTTAGTAGGTTTTTATGTTTTACCAAACCTCTTTTTTTAAATAATGTAGCGGTATGCTTGGAGGCATTCCAATAATTTACAAAAATTCGGAGACATTCTTTTGGTTAAACCTGGGAGACATTCAGTTTAAAAACAACAAAATAAAAAATGGAAAGAATTGTCTCTCAACTTATGTTAGTTAACATAAAAATTATTTAACAATTTTAACTAATTTTTTTTTTGTTTGTTAAATAATTTAAGTGTTCAAATCAAGTTTGAACATGGCGCCGGCCTTGAGGTTAAACTCGAGATGACATCTCGCCTGGAGGTGTGGTGCATAGTACTTGTGCCAAGGACTTAATGGCTTCGGCAATGATTTTGGCATCTGGCGTGGCTGATGGTGGTGGTTTTGTCGTCGACTCTTTCTTTTGAACTCTTTTGGTTCCTTTAGGCCTTTCAGGTGTTGGATGGAGGAGTGTATGGTGGAATTTGTCACACCGTTTGCACATGTCCAAAGATGTGCAGGACCGCAAGTCATGGCTTCTGGCTAGACAGTTCTCACAATATCGATATTTGTCGACTATTTCCTGCCTTTTGTGAACAGACATTTTTAGGAACTGTCGGCAAAAATGTAATGCGTGGAATTTCCGGCAAAGTTTGCATTCGTAAATGTCCGGGTCCGGTCGCGATCTTGAATAACGATCCTTGCCTACATTACGTCTATTGTTGGGATTGTTTTTGTGGTTCCGGCGTATTATTATAAATTTTCGATTATTTCTAAGGGAAAAATTATAAATATTAGTGAATGTAGATAGATTAATCTGAAAATAGTGAGATTGAGTCAGTTAGGAATGTTAGTAGAAAAAATGTGAATTGTGTTGAGAATTTTAAATAGGATTTTTATAATTGATAAATGGAAGATGACGATGTGCGAATATCCTCCGTACGCACATTCCTATCCGGTGGAGCACGAGGGGGAGGAAATTTCCATTCACGTTCGAGTGCTCTACTAGCTACGAGAAAACTACGACCATTGTCAGTTACTACCCTTTGGGGTAGTCCCCGCCTCCCAACGAAATGAGAGAATGAGTCTTGGAATGCAGACGAAGACAGGTCTGAGCACAGTTTCAAATGGATAGCTTTCGTGTTGGAGTAAACGAAAGCGCTAATATAGGTCTTTGTAGTGTTCGAATTCAGTGGGGCTGATATTTTAGCAAAGTCAATGCCTATGACTTGAAATAGAGGTGACAGAGTACATCCCTTTCGGGGGAGTGGTGCCATTAACTGAGAACGAGGCTGTTGGCGGCAAATAATGCAAGTTTTGCAGTGTCGTATTATCTTCCTCACTCGGGGTTTGAGACGGAAGATGTATAATTCAGTCTGTACCATCCGACACATTTGACTGCATTCAGCGTGAGATAGGTTCAGATACGGCTGGCAAAATCGGGAGTTGCCAGGTGATATAATGGGATATAATGCGGACTGCTTTTGTTCGCTAACACCGACAATTTCAAAATAAGATTTTTGATAGGGGAGTTGAAGTCGGCTTCTAATTCTAATTCCTGGGTTAATAGAAGTTCGAATGGTGAAGAGTTCACCTTTATATTCTATTTGTTCTAGAGCAGTTTGCAATAGAATATTTTCCTTACTCGTTGAGTAATTAGCGTGTACTTTATTCGATGTAGGGTATTCAGTTTGAGTTTCATTGGGATTATTTTGGGTAGCATTTGAATATTGCGGGTTATTACTGCTACCTTTATAATTTGAGTCATGACAATCTTGCGGTTGAGTTTCCGAAATTTTTGTCATGTAGAGTAGAGAATGATTGATTTTTTCTGGAAATACCACTGTATCGCATGGGGGAAGTTTTATAGGGTTAACTGGGGATTCAGATGTATTTTGGGTAAAGGCGTGTGAATACCGGGATGTTCCTAGGTCACTAGAGGAGCTTAATTGAGTTATCTTTATTAACTCGAGAATTTGTGAAGTGCAAAGTAGTAGGCATCCTCACACGCTTTATAATTCTTCTTCGCCTCTTCCTTAATTTCCGAGGTTACCGCTCTGTTATGGGACAACATTATGTTCTCATAGGAACCTTCGAGTTTTGCCCATCTCGAGTCCAAGTGTTTCAACTTGACTCCTAGAACCAATTCCGAGTGTTCGTCTTTGGGAGTTTGTTGGAAATATTGGCAAAATTGGATCAAATGATCACAATGGAATAGGAAATTCTCTCGCGGAGAGCTGTTTACTTCGCTACGAGATAAGGTGGACATTTTTTCAATATGGGATTGAAAAGAAAAAAGTAAAGTGTGTTGAGAATTAAAATATTAGAATCGTATATGAGATACGATGAATTCAAATATAAGATCTTTGGGCTATCGGGAAGTAGGGCTGGAACTGCTATCCAGCTGATTCCAAAAAGAGTATATAAATATGTGGGTAATACTGGATATTGTAATCCAGGAGATTAGGGCTACTGGGATGTAGTGCTAGAACTGCTGTCTAGCAAATTTTGAAGAGAATATATAAAAGGGCAATATTGGATATATTAATCCAGGAGAAGTTAGCACTTAGGAGATTTGGGCTACTGGGAAGTAGTACTAGATATCTGTTATCTAGCGTAAAAAGAGTTAGGAAAAAACTCTAAGTGCTAATTCGCGGTGTAAAAAATATTCTTTTCTATATTCTATGAATAGGGGTTAGGGGCTATAGGGAATAGCACTAGATACCTGTTATCTAGTTTAAATATAGTTAAAAAATAGAATATAGAAATGAATTGGTAAAGAAATTGGGTTATTAAAAAAATTGCCATATGAATTCTCCTATGAAATTGCGAAAGAATTTAGGAATGGGACATTAGAATAAATCTATCAATTGTCCGAGATATTAGTGTCAGTAATTCAAAAAAAATTTTAAATTAAAAAAAAAAAAAATTTTTTTTCTTTATTATTAAATTTTTAAAAATATTTTTAAGTATTTTTTCCGAATTCCAAATATGGTTTATTATTAATTTTGAAAAATAATTTATTATTAAATTTTAATTTATTTTCGTAGTATAATTTTTGTAGTGTGCACCTCAATGGGTTAATTTGCAATGGACTGTATGTTTTTATTCGAAGTAAACACCAGTAGTGGAAAAGAAAAAAATCATTTGTAATTAATTTTTTTTTCAATTTATGTTTTTAAAATGAAAACTAAACCAAGTATGGGTATATGGGATAAAAGTTTATTTATTTATTTTACAAATATATTTATTTAGAATTATTAAAATTGGTAGAAATAAAAAATTTTTAGTTGAAATTAATTATAAATATCACTCCTTTAATTCTCTGTTGTGATGTTTTCTCCTTGGGTTTATTTCTTATTATTCTTAGTTTGCTTTCCTTCTGAGACAACCAGAATTGTTGTTTTGATTTTGATGAATCGGCTATTCTCTTGTTGGAATTTTGTAACAAAGAGATTTGTTACAAATTAAGAGAAATTGCAATTGAATTCTCAAACGGGAATATGCAAATCAAACACACTTCTCTTATGTAATTAAGAGAGTGGTGTATTAATACCCTATGTGTTTGATTTACACAGAGATTAAGGGAGATGAGATCACTTTTTTTTTGTAATTCTTTTTTAAAGGGTGAACTTTCTAATGGTGTTTTTTTTTCACATGTACAAAAAAGAAATTTTTGTATTTTATGTACGAAAATGGGAAATGATAACGCGAGATCGACCAACGGAATTAATATTTTATGTACATAATATGTAAATTATGTACATACATATACGTATTAAAACGGTTTCAATTTTTGAGTGACAATTTATATAAATATATTGTAATTTTTAAATTATTTCTTATATATAATTAAAAAAATAAAATACGAGATAGACGAGAAAACGGTAAATGAGAGAAAAAACGGTATATATGTGTTTTTTATATAAGTATGTTATGTTTTCGTAACCCAACGTAATCTTATTGTAAGTATATGTACATCTATATGTACATACACTTTCTTAACCTTTTTCTGTTTGTTCAAGGTTAATTTGTAACGCAAGTAACACAACTTTTGGGTTTTATCTTTTACATATGTTTTTTTTTTCTTTTTCAGCTAACCACGGGTTAAATTTTTTGTTTAACCTATTATAAATTTTTAGGTTTTAGCACTATTTATGCACTTTTATGTTTTTTCTCTCTCTTTTTTTTCGAGATTACGCGTAAAAAATTGTGTGTGTGTATAAATTATCTATCACTTACTATACGTGTTTTCTTTTCCTTTTTAATTACTTCAATTCCTTATGTATAGTATATAAAAAATGTACGTCACTTACTGTTTTTGTTGTTTTTTCGTTGTAGTGCTGAGCTTATTGTTCTCTTTACCTCATTTTTGCTGTTTTTATGTATTGAGTTGTTGTTATGATTTTTTCCCAGTTGTTGTTTTGATTTTTATTTTGTGTTTAGAGTGATTCGCTTTTTGTTTGCCGTGAGAAGGACCATGAAACAAATTAGGGGTAATTAATTTGCTTATAAATTTCCTTTGAATCTCTTTTAAAGAAAGAGATCTTTAGGAAATGTGGATTATAATTACTCGTAAGTAATTATAATCGTTGAGATGTGTAAAGAGAGATATAAAAGAAAAGAAATAGAATTAATATCAATTTCTGGAATATGAGATATTGAAAGAGAGAGAGAGAGATTCTTACCTTTTTTTGCGATGAATTAACCCTTTTGGTGGTTTTTCTTTTAGTTTTTCCAATTAATGGTTTATTATATGTACAAATTTTAGGGAGGTACAATTTCATATAATCTTCGGTAAGTATATATGTAAATTTTAAATGTAGGTACAAAAATGTAGGTACAAAATTTATTTTGGGTAAGTATAATTTTATAATATTTATTTCACTTTACAATTTAATTTAAATCACTTAAGGTAAGTATAAGGTATGAGTATTTTAAATACAATATTTTAATTTAGTTTTAACATTTACATTTTTTTTTTGACAATATATTAATACATTTTTTTTTTCACTTTATGTTGTTTTAAGTATTTGGTATAAATTTAAGTGTAGAAAATAGATTTAGTCATTGAATAAAAATTATAAATTGCAAATAATTTAGTATTAATTATATTGGTTTTAGACTTTGTTTTTTAATATTTTTCTTTTTTTTGTTCCTTTTTTTAATATTTATTTCCTTTTTTTCCACAAACACTTTTAGCACACCCTTTATTTTAACGTATTTGATTCGTTGAAAGTAAGAGATGAAGTGAAGTTTTAGTAGGTTTTTATGTTTTACCAAACCTCTTTTTTTTAAATAATGTAGCGGTATGCCTGGAGGCATTCCAATAATTTACAAAAATTCGGAGACATTCTTTTGGTTTAACCTGGGAGACATTCAGTTTAAAAACAACAAAATAAAAAATGGAAAGAATTGTCTATCAACTTATGTTAGTTAACATAAAAATTATTTAACAAAATTAACTAATTTTTTTTTGTTTGTTAAATAATTTCAGTGTTCAAATCAAGTTTGAACAAAATTAAAAAATTTTTCCTTGCGCGAATTACTCGCAGCAGTCTCTGTCAAAAATTCTTTACTCTCAGATTGCCATGAGAAGTTAATCAAATCGTTTGTTCGGCAGTTGATGATCTGGAGCCAGAACAGCAGCGACAAGGTTATAAAGTCTTTGATTATGTGGATGATCTGCCCAATTGTGGTATTAGGTTTTTATCCGCACACTCTGGCTTTGAAATGTAACCAGGCACTAACGCTTACAACTGAATGGAGTTCATCGTGTGGTTTAAGTGTCAATTCTCGCAAAACGGAATTGATGCTTTTAGCCAGTGGATATAAACTTACTATTTTTAACTTAACAATCTTTAACGAAGTTCAACTTAAATATCTGGGACACATCCTTGATGTCAATGCATCTCCTGCGATGACCATCTTCTTCGATGGGATTGGCGGAACTCGATCAGCAATGTGTGCTGAAGTGTGTTCCGAAGTTCTCATGAAGTTATACTATTATTGATAGTGCCGAGAAAGCAACAATAGCACTCTTCACCTGCAAAAGAATCCTATGCAAGATCTGGGGTCTCAGACAAACCATCACATACCGGCTCCATTCGGTCGTGATGGAGTCAATCTTGTTCTTTGGTGTACATGTCTTGTCGACCAATACCACTGGCAACTGATAGACGGAGTACGCAGGCAGTCAGCTGTTCTGATCACCGGTGCACTTTGTTCCATTCCAACTAAGACAGTATTTTCTATACTCAATTGACTTTCCAGTAATCGTCTGTTAAGGCAGAAGGTTGAGTTGATGACGTTAAGACACATGCTGCTATTCTAAGAAGACATAGCACTAGCCATAGGGTCGATTATATAATTCCTAACAACTTTCTGAATAGAACATTTAGTTTGAAATTGCAACAACCAACTTCTGGTCTGAAGATCCGCTGGATCTCAATGGAACCGTTTACATTTACACTTTAGTCTCCAAGTTGAGTAACAGGGTGGGTTGTGGTGCAAAGTTCTGATATTAAACTTTATTGTATGCGGCCCGACTATTGCAGTCTTTTCAAACAGAAAACGGCTCAATAGTTGTAGAGTTGAGGCAGGATTTTCGCTGAAAATCTCAAATTTACCCAGGCTGCGATTAAGACCCTGACGAATGTAGTTTCAACATTCAAAGTTAACTCGTATTTGGACTTCGAGACTTAGGGATATCGCTCGCTATTTCTAACATGTATTTCGATTCCTTAGTAACCTTATATATATTATATACTCTTATTATAGGGAATCTCAATCTTGTTGGCAGTAAAAGGGTATGTGCAATATTGTTAGACTGTGCTGGACACGTATAGAAAAGAAAATGTTTGAGTTTATTCTGTTCTTAAATCTCACATCCATATATCGCTCAATAGCTATTCGTACAGGCCACTGTCGTCTTGGTAGGCATGCCAGAAGGCTCCGCATTTCGGCAAATGGCTTCTGCAGGAACTGAGGAGGATGAAGAGACTGTCTTTCATTTCTTAAGTCAGTGACCAGCTCTTGTCATAAAGGGACCGGGGTGTTTGATATCTCACTTTCTGACATACTAGTGAGTAATAGTAGTAGTAGTCTATGTTTACCACAATACAACCATCAAAGAATTGCCTTTAGGTTAAGTAAGGGGTTTGTAACCTTTACGATAGAGGTGCCACTTTGTATATACATATGCTTATATATATACATATGTACGAGTTTATATATAAGGATTGTTGCAATAGCAAGATTTTTTTGGTTTTATTTTGAAAATATTTGATTCCCACAATGGACCTAAATGCTGAATTAAATGGCACCTCTACCGTAAAAGGGTTTGCAACCTTACTTAACCTAAAGACAAATCTTTGATTGTTGTATTGTTGTAATCATAGATTAATTCAATACATTGTAAATACATAGGCTATTATGGGTAATCAAATGTATTATTTGACCAAAATGATTTATATAACCCATCCATTAGAATTACGGTATTGAAATAAACAAGAATTAAAACAATGCCTCATTAATTTTTTGTTAATTTCACCTTTCTTTGAATTTATGATAATGAAAAAAGGATTTTAAAATGTAAGAAAAACAAAAAGAAAACACTTTATTACACTATAAGACAGGCCAAGTAAGATTACACAAGCAAAACAAAACAAAACAAAGAAAAAAAAACAAAAATAATAAAATCTTGGTAAAACCAATGCTAAAATACCTCTGCGTATTCTACGGAGAATCTTGTAGTCCTTTAAAATTATTTTATGTTCCTTATTTTCTTTTTGGCGTTGCTGTTGTATTTAAAAACTTTTTTGTTTCTATTATTGTTGTGGTATGTAATGTAAAACTCATTAATTCTTTTTATATTTTCCTCTGCTGTATTCAATGATGGGAGGCCACAGAAGTTTTAACTAAAAAAATGTGAGGTTAATAAACTAATAAGAGGTTCTCAAAATTTTGAGTTCTTATTATTATTTATTCGTTTAGTTTAGTTGTTTTCTATAGTGTACTTTCTTTGTTTTCCAATGGTATGTCCATAAACATAAAGATTAAGGACAGTGTAACATACTCGGCTGCTTGCTATCCTATTCGAAAAATAAATCATTGCGTGGGCATTAGTAGTTGCCATAGCCTAGTAGGTAGTGTGAATATCAACAAGTGGCTAAGTATGGCCTTATGATAGCCCAAATGTCGCGAAGAATGAAAGAACGAAAACAAAAATTCAGGATTTTTCAATTAATATTTAGAGTAAATTACGTTTCTGAAACCTCACATTTAGTTCCCAAAGTTTGTCCTATTCATGCAAGTTATCTTCTCACCACGTCATACTGGATTAAGTTTTGGTTTTCAGTTCAAAGCAGTTCAATATCGCAGTTCAAGTCACCGTGTTCTAGCAGATAAAGCTTTGGCAAAACGAAATATGGAAAAAAATTATTTTCTCGGGAATCTCCTCCCTGCAGCCTTCTGGCAAAAACTCTGAGAGTAAATAATATTGAATTTATTTAATTGGTGCTTACAAACCCTTAGTCAGAATTACAACCTATTTTCTCACAACACCCATGTTGTGTTGTGTATTATTATTATATGTTGTGTATATTAACATTAATTTAATTCACGAGTGGTAGGACACACAGCTTAATGTCGATTTCGAATGACAGATTTAAGAGACTTTTCATGGCGATTTTAATTACTTTTTGAGGTTTTGAAGGAATACTGCTGAGAGGAAGTTGCTGAAAGAAATATTTTTTCCATATTTCGTTTCGTTCAAGGTGTCTGTGCTGAGGTTTGAGCCACGGGCTTGCATCTATTAAGCCAACTCTTTAATATGTATTTTCCTTTCATTTCATAATTTTCCATTTCGAAAGTTTTTTGATTGGTACATATTTTGTAAAAATGTGACTTGCTGATCCACTGTTGGCATTAAAAAGGTTTGTTTCCGTGCTATGGATGTTAATTCCATTTTTAGTGAGAAAATGGAGATCTTTATCCTTAAATGCTTGTTCCTGAGTTGTTGTTTGCAAGTCATGTGATAGAAAAAGTAAAACGTGTTTCGAAAACCTGTGGCAAAAAGTTGACCGAATAAAAGCATTCAATTCGGTTTACTAACGAAGCATAAATTACAATTACAAACCAGGGCTGGAATTGTAAGACAATTAGGAATTTAACTCTTTATAAAATGTAAATCAATGCCATTCCCATCTCCTGCCAAACCTGCCGTAAAAATTTAAAATTCCTTTATTTACAGAAAACTGTATACCACTGTACTAACCACCCACTTCCTCTTAAAAGTTTAAAAGTGATTTAAAAATGCACTACATTTACAGGGATTAAGAAAGGAAACGAAATAAATAAATAAAGAAGCAAAAAATAAAATAAAAAACAGACAGAAAATATTTTGAAATCCACAAAATTAGTTCTGCTTTTGCAATTTGACTTACATGGTTGGCGTTTAATCAAAAACATAGGAAGAGTGAGAGAGAGAGGGGAAAAAAATTAAAAATAAAAAAATTGCATCATCGCCAATATTTTTTTCCCATATGGTATTGATAATTTTCTTCGAATTACACCCCCCCCCCTCCATACATTTATTTGTGAAATATTGCAATCATTAAAGACAGCTTTAAGTTTTCCTCACTTTTACGTCAGTTTTATATTTTTTGTTTTTTTTATAATTTTCTCGGTTTTTTGCCTACCCTTGGTAATTTATGTTTTTGCATTTCTTTTTTTTAAAGACGTTACTAATGTGCAACCATTTTATCTTACTCTGCCTTCAAGTGCCTTTGTTATTTACGGCATCTCAATCGCAGTTTCAAGGATGGTATGTGGGAGTTCAGTTGTATTGGCACGTTAAAAAGCGTCATTGCTCAGTTTGGGCATTTGAAAAAACAACAGTAAACTAGTAAGGAGTTCATAATAAAAAATTCTATCATACCTTTTACTAAAGGGTGTTTTTTATAGAGGTATAGAACTTTAAGTTGGCATTACTTTTCATCATGAATAGACTCACGCCTGAACAACGCTTGCAAATAGTGCAATTTTATTTCAAAAATAATGGTTCTGTGCGCAATACGTTTTGCGCACTACGTCCATTTTATCGTCGACAAAATCGTCCATCAGAGCAGTTAATTCGATTAACCATGGAACGTTTTCGCACCACGTTTACTCTTATTGATAACTCGCATCCCCAGAGACGCTGTACGGTGCGTACAGAAGAAGCTATTGCTGCTGTAGAGCGTAGCATTGAGGAAGACCCGAATGAGTCCATCCGCCATCGAGCACAGGAATTGGATCTGTGTCCATCCACTTTATGGAAGATTTTGCGGAAGGATCTTGGTTTGCGTGCTTACAAAATCCAACTCGTGCAAGATTTGAAGCCAAACGATCATCAAGTAAGGCGTAGATTCGCCGAATGGGCCCAAAACGAGATTACCGTTGTTCCCGATTTTCATAAACGAATTTTGTTTAGCGGTGAAGCGCACTTCTGGTTGAATGGCTACGTCAACAAACAAAACTGCCGCATTTGGAGTGAAGGTAATCCTCAAGTGTATGTGGAAACACCGTTACATCCAGGAAAACTGACTGTTTGGTGCGCTTTATGGGCTGGTGGAATCATTGGTCCGTACTTTTTCAAAAACGATCGTGGCCAGAACGTTACAGTCAATGGTGATCGGTATAGAGCCATGATTACTAACTTTTTCATTCCTGAATTGAATAACCATGATGTCCAGGGGATGTGGTTTCAACAAGACGGCGCAACATGTCACACAGCTCGTGCTTCAATAGATTTATTGAAAGACACGTTTGGTGACCGCCTAATTTCACGTTTTGGACCTGTGAATTGGCCTCCAAGATCTTGTTATTTAACACCGCTAGACTACTTTCTGTGGGGCTATGTAAAGTCATTGGTCTATGCGGTAAAGCCACAAACGCTTGACCATTTGGAAGACAACATTCGCCGTATTATTGCCGATATACGGCCACAAATGTTGGAAAAAGTCATCGAAAATTGGACGTCCAGATTGCACTAATCCGCGCCAGCCGTGGCGGTCATATGCCAGAAATCATATTTAAAATGTAATGCCACAAGATTATCTTTCGGATAAATAAAATTCATGTCAATCGAATAATCCATCGTTGTTTTATTGCAACTTAAAGTTCTATACCTCTATAAAAAACACCCTTTATAATTAAAATAATTAATTGTCATTATGTATTTTAGTTTTGTTTATCAGTCGCTCTACCTTATTGAACACATGTAAAGTTTAATTTTTATTACAAAATTATGTCTTTTGAAACTGAATATTGAGAAAAACTGAAAAAGGAGTTGTCATTGAAAGGACATATATTTTAGAAATATAACAAAAAAAGAGATTTCTCAAAATATAATTATTTGGTCAATTCAAACGACTTTGTATCTTGTATGTAGCATTGAATACACTTTTTGTTTGTGAACGCTCAATATTATGTTGTTTCGTATGCCAAATATCAAAAAGCGATAAGAAGCAGAAGACCAGTATTCATAATTTAATTTTCAAGCAGCAAAATGAAAACTATTACGGAAAAAGTAAATTAAATAATTACACGGTGCGACAGTGAAAATACACCCGAGTAACTACAAAGTCTAAGTTATTCACTAGGTTGAGTAAAACCCAAAAATACTTTTTTATTTTTCTCGAACAATTCAAACTTGTTTTATTTAACAAAAACGTTTTTTTTGATCTTTTCACACAAAATTATTGATTACCCAAAAAGGTAAAAACGTAACGTACATAATTCATCATCATAACCCTTTAGACAGTATTACGACCTAACTGGTAACATCACTTATGTTGTGCGTTTTAATTTTATACACGAGTGACGGGACCTACCGTTTAAAGTTGACTCCGAACGACAGATTTTTCAGACTTTTTTCATGGCAATTTTATTTACTCTCAGAATTTATGCCAGAAATCTGCATATTTCGTTTTATTGGAGATGTCTGATATGGGGTTTGAACCGTGATCTCAGGTCTAGTAAGCCAACACACTACCTACCAGAATAAGCCCACTTTTACGAACCCACTATTGTTTGTAAACATAGAACTCATGTTTCTGGTTTCATTTGGTGTGTTGAAGGGACTAAACAATCTGTTATCAGATCTATATTCGCATTCATTTACGTTTTTCTTAAGGTATTTATAACAGTGCCTGTAAAATAGACAATTGGTTCTCCATGAGAATAGTGGTTTTTAATTTTTACCAAATAGCAAAGCTCTTGTAGTACTATCATGCTCCTGATTGGAGGTTACTATAAGTCTGGTACCTCAGACAACGTATGCTTAATATACTGTGTACTGTTACCCGAACATTTTCAGAAATGTTATAGTTTTTTCACATCAAAATTTTTACATAAATATGTATGTACCGTACGTATAATGTATTTACGAATTGAATGTGTTTATTCTCTTTATCGTGTCCTTTTTTCCTGTCCCATTATAAGGATTCATTTGCTAATTTATTATTCTTCAATAGTTTTAATATTCCATTGGTAGTTTGTGAATGTGTCAACACCTTTATAGTATTATGAATAAGCATTCTCTTCAATCTACGGGGATTATAAAACAAAAGGTCTGTAGGTTTCCAAAGATCGTACATACCCTCATGTACATATTACATATGATACAAATTCATATTATATAATTGAAGGTATTTCCTTAAAATAAATGTAATAAAGTTTCTTTAGTTTTTAGAAGTCTTTTTAAATCAAATTACCAGGTTAATAAAGGTGTTCAGAAAAGCTTTCAAAGACAAATAATGTTGTTCTGTTACACTTTATGGATTTTTCTCAGGTATGAGATAAAGTTTAGCACAGTTTTAGTGCACAAATTACAACGAATTTTTCTAGCAGACATGTTACGTTTTTGCCTTTTTAAAAACGTATATCATATGAGTTCGTCGATTGCAAACAAAATAAAAACAAATATATGTTTAGTTTCAATTAAACTCTTTATTGTTCGCACAATTCCACTATGTGCCACTGTTTACAAGTTGTTGTATATAACAATAAATTGCTTATTCGTTATTCTTCTTTCCACTATTGGGTAGACAATAACAACGCAGATCTTTACAGCGACGATCTTCAAACCACAACTGTTCTTTTCAGACGCAACACGTCTTCTCACAAGGCTGACTGAATTCTTACTACTCATTGCCTGCTTTTTATATGCCTATGTAATCAGTCTGATGAATGTACTTGAAGTCGAAGGCTCGGGGTTTCGCCATCTCAAGAACTCTTTCGCGACTTCATTGTTGTTTGTGTATTTGTTTCACATTGCTTGTTGTTGCGTTCTCGCTTACTTGTCTATCCCCTTTTCTTTCATACTGATGCTGTTGGTTTACTTGTAACAGGTTCGTTGTATTTGCTTGTGTAGCTTTTGCTCATTTTAATGTTAAACGATGTACACCGTTTCCATTTTAGTAACAATATGTACTTGAGCTATTAGCTTATTCTTATATATGGAAATTTTCCAAATACCTATCAAGTAAGCAATGCAAATATTTTCCAGGTTAGCATCCTGGATTCGGTTAAATATTTGTTTGTTATTTATAATGTTTACTCTCATTTTTAAAAGATGAATGGAAATCTGTCACATTGACTCTCTGATTTATGCAAGTAAGTTCTTATGACCTTTAGATGTTTTTAATGGTTGTTTGGTTTCAGATTTGAAAACTTGTTATATATGTTTCGAATTTGTCAATATATATGGACTTCAAAGAGGGACCGAACTTTGACAGTTGATAACATGTAGAAGCTGTTAACTCTCAAATTAGTTGCCATTTATTCAGTCACCCTGCAAAATTACAGTAGACGATCGCTAACAACTACGTGTGTTCATTGAAAATGCAGGTTAATAAAGTTATTACTTCCTGAGATACGGCGATTTTAATTAATAAACGAATTTTTTCCATTTTTACAAAAAACAAAAAAGTGATGTGTCCATATATGTAATCGATAAATGATAATAATTCACAATCGATGTAGAAAATGTACAATAAAATGGCAGGAGAGAGATTTTTCTTATTTTTTGGACCTGTTTTTAATTCATTGTTAAGTAATACACATTTGCTGCCATGTTAAATACAGATTGAATGTAGTCAAACTATGATGTCATCCGAGTACAAGTGCTTAGTATAATCTTTATAGACTACGGAGATCGCAACCGTAGCAAAACCGTAAACAGAATTTGATAACGAACTGCCTACTGCCTTATGGATTAACTTCGAATTTAAATATTGACGTTGAATGATTTATTCGTGAGATACACATTATCATACAATTAAAAATGAAATAATATCTGATTACTTTATTTAAACCACAGAATATATAAAAAAATATTGGTACGTTTTACCCTTATAAAAAAGTTTAGAATATGGGTTCGTAGATTGCAAATAAAATAAAAATTAATTTATGTTTAGTTTTAAATAAATCCTTTATTGTTCGCACAATTCTGGGTGCCACTGTTCACATCTTGATGTAAACAACAACAATTTCTTTGTTTGTTATTCTTCTTTACACTATTCTGCGTAAACACTAAACCTTATGCGTTGGATCTTTACAACGGAGATTTTCAAATCACGATTATTCTCTTCACACGCAACGCGTCTTCACACAAGAATGACTGAATTTTTACTGATTATGTTGCCTGCTTTGTCTTGCCTTTTATATCACATAAAAAACAGCACAAAATACACAGAATGGAAACTAGAGTTTGAACTGTCATTGAACTGTCATTCCATTGAGAAAGGGACAGCAAATATTACCAAAAAGTATTTCTATCCCTCTCTGATTGTAACTCTGTTTTGTTTATTTATGTTTTTTTTTTACTTTTCGGGGTGGGTTTTTTATATTGGCGAGAGTTAATAAAAAATGAGATTTTTGCCTAAAACTATTAATAAGTAATAAAGACAACTAATAATAATAACAATTTATAAATAATAAAAACAACTAATAATAATAACAATTTTTAACTTTTTCTTTCAAGAAATTCAAAAATATTGTCATGAAAAATTTTTTATGAGCAGTACGTCTTATTTTGATCTTGTAATATTTAGCTTCTTAATTACGTCTTGCACAAACACATTTCGATTAATATTTAAATATTTAAGAATCTTTAAACTTTTCATTGAAGAAATTAAAAAATATTCCAAATTATCCCTTTTTTAACACAAAATAAATGTTTATTTATATATTTTATTTCTACTTTAACCGCCAGTTTTCACTCTGTACATCTGTTGCTTCTAACACATTTGATTCGCAAAACATTATAATATTTTTTTCTCCCTCTACCAGGAAGGTTAAGGTGCTGCTTTGAGTAACATCTAATTCCATTACTTTGCAAACGACAAAATCAAAATGTTTTTATTTTATTGCATACTTTCCAGAGTAATTCTTTCAGTACATGTCATATGGTGCGTATAAGTAATATATTTTAATTTTAATTAAATACAAAGTATACCTTTAATTTGAAATTAACCGTAGATCGAGCTTTGCATTACGTTTAGCGATGAGGCCCAGTTGTGGAAGGGTGAGTACGTGACTAAACAAAATTACAGAATTTGGCTCGATACCAATCCACAAGATATCCAACAGAGACCAATGCATTCCGAAAATGATACCGTTTGGTATGGATTTTAAGAATGTCAATGTCCAGACCAACACTGTCAACGGCGAGCATTATAGGTCGATGACCACCAACTTCTGAATTGGATAGTCTGGACACCTATGAATATAGATTTAACAGGACGGCTCTACGTGCTCACATTTCTTACATATGAGGTATTCGACATTGTCATCTCACATTGAGGTAATGCGAATTGGCCATCGGTTTGATGCTGTCAGACATTGGCGTTTAGATATCTTGTGGGGTTTTCTTATGTCACAGGTGTATAAGATTAAGCCACAAACCACTCCGATTATGTCACAGCCGACATAATGCTGCAATGGGTCAAATTCAGTCTGATTTGTCAGCCTGAATCAAGGGAAATAGAACGTTTCGAGTGCATTTCATTCAAAGAAGCAGCAGAGGACATTTGAAAGATGTTATATTCTTCACATAAGGTCATCACAAGGTCATTCAATCGAATAAAAAATTACTATTTCATACAAACTTTGTTTGTTGTTTAAATTGAAAGGTAGGAAGCGCTTAAAAAATCCCCTTTATATTAAATAAATAAATTAAGAAAAACCTTGATATCACTGTTTGGTACAATTCGATAATGGGATAAAATTGTGTGGTTTGTGAATTGGTAAAGGTTGACTTATCACTAAAAAATCAATATTTTTGATTGTTAATAGTTTCGAAGTTATTTTGAAGTCGTCGTAGTTAGTATGTAGAGAGTTGCCTTATTAGACTCAATGCCAATACGCTATTTACTGAATGGTTCATATCCCAGGTTAAACATCTCGAACAAAACAAAATATGAAACAAATACTTATTCGGGGACTCAGCTTAATCTTGCCATGATAAAGTTTCTCAAAAATCTGTCCTTCGGAGTCGACTTTAAACTGCAGATCCAGCCACTCACCTATAAAGTTAATACACACAACATAAGTGGTGTGAGAAGCTAGTTCGGAATCCTCACTTAAGGAATCCTCACTTATTGTAATGACCAATAAAGTAAATAAGTAATGGTTTTCTAGGAGAATGTAATACATTTATATGAAATTGACCACCGGTATCATATTCATAGCTGCCAGATTTGACTATTTATCGTCATTTTGAAGATTTTGTGCTCTGTAACGTATTTATTTGTTTACAATTTTATTTATTATTTAATTTTATTTTAGTGCACTAGAAGAGCACTGTCAAATAATAAGAACAATAGTTTTTAACAAAGTGCAGCTGAACCGCACTATTTGGTTAAATTTTATTAATTGCCCTCCTGAGGGAAAATGCCCCTTCTTTTATACTAAATTTTGGCTGATTTGACAATTCCAAATCAAACCCTTAATTCTAATACAATTTTGTATTGACTTAATACTATAACATATGTTTGTGTGTATATTATATGTTTAACTATATTATATTGGTTTGTGTGTGTAATAATTATGGGACAAGTGGATGTTATATGACACGCGCCTATTATCCACAATAATTCCCACGGTGAAGTGTAAAGAGAGACACACACGATCACCAGCAATGCCATACAACAACAACACACATACTACATATTATATGCAAACCAATGCAGTCGGCGGCCTGACAACAAAGTGTCAAATGATCGTCGCATTTGCGCGACGGTCAATAACATTGAGTCAAGTGGTCGCCGCTCATATGCAATTGGATATTCTTTTGTTTATGCATATGAAATGTTGTGCCAGTATTGACAACTGTAAAATCATGCTACACCTCCACCCTTTACAAGAATGTTCATATAACTTTTGTTCTATGGACATTCTTTTACACAACACAGTACAATGATTTTACGTCTATTTCAAATTATATTTTATTAGTGAACTTAAAATGTAAAGTATTTATTTAAATGACTAAGAATGTTTTACACATTAATCTTAATTTAACATAATCCAATCTTAATATTATTTCTTATTTAATTTTAATATTTATTTTGTTTTTAATAAATGTTTAGTGATAAGTTTACTTATGTAGTTAAAAAATCTTATCTTAAAGATTATTATTTCACTTTTCTGGCCAGTTTAGTGTTATAATTAAAACTTATTTGTTATATAGCTTAAGTCTATTTTTATGAACTACTTGCTCTTTATTATTTTTCTTATCAACTATAGTTACATTATTTCTTAAATCTATATTTTTAATTTTGTATGGACCTTTATATGATTCCTCTAGTTTATGTCCTGTATTATTCCTAAGTAAAACTAAATCTCCTATGTTAAAATTATAATCTAATATATCTCTATCATAGTTATCCTTCTGTTTGATTTTATTTATTTCTAATAAATGTTTTGCCCTCTTAAGTGCAAGTTCTAATCTAAATTTTGCCTCTTTGGCATAATCGTCTACATTGTATAATGGAGTAACTGTGTCTACCTCATTGAAATCTTTGAAACTGTTTGGTACTTTGCTAAAAACCAATTCAAAAGGACAATAATTATGTACAGTTGATGGTGTTGTATTAAAACAATATGTGAAATACCTAATCCATTCATCCCAGTCATCTTTTTCTACAGATATGTAAGAACGTACGTATTCATTAAAAGTTCTGTGACTTCTTTCTATTGTACCTAAGGTCTGGTGATGATGTGCTGTTGATGTTAGTTTCTCGATTTTCAACCGAAATGAACGTTTTCATTGGGCCATAGGTAAGTACAAAATTTTCGAATATCGCTTTTGCGATCGTCTTAGCCGATTTATTTGGTATAGGTATTGTTACCAGGTATTTAGTTAAGTCGCATATTAATGTTATTGCGTACTCATTTCCATGTATTGATCATGGAAATGGTCCAATTGTGTTTACATACACTGTATCAAACGGTTTGTTAGGCGTTTCTGTTATTATCATCGGGCCTTTAACGTGCTTGGTAGTTTTCGTTATTTGACATTTGTGACATGCTTTTACATATTTAGCTATGTCCTTTGTCATATTTTTCCAGTAGTAGTATCTTTTTATTTTCTCTGCTGTTCTATATATGCCGCAATGATCTCCTTCGATAGGGTCATCATGATATTTCAGCATGACTTCTAGAATTTCCTTAGAATTCTTTATATCAAGTATCTTTATTTCATTTAAAAGCGCTATTTTAATTCTATGTAGTACATTATTGCCCATATTTCTAAATTCATACTTTGAGACAAATTCGAAAATTTTCTCACTAGGTGCTACTTGTAGTTTATTGATATTTAATTTACTGGCCGCTTTCTCGAGCCTAGAGAAAAATTGTCCTAAGTCAAGTTCCTCTTTAGTAAATATATCATTTATATTTATGCTAGCTAATATTGATTTTCCCTTCTTTATGTAGCATTGGGATAAATCTTTAATTTGTAATACTTTCTGACGTCACTATTCTTAATTGGTACATATAATATCATTTAATACATCTGTTTTAATTGCTCTATGCTGATTATTTATCCTACTACTGTCTTTTTGCTTAGTCACTGACCTTGTCGTGACTCCCAACACGCGTGATACCTTTCTATTCATTTCCTTCAAATCGTCTATAGTAACTCGCGACAACGCATCCGCGATATAATTGTCCTTCCCCCTAAGGTATTCAACTGTAAAATCATATTCTTCCAGATCTAGTCTCATTCTCGTTAATTTGGAACTTGGGTTTTTCATTGAGAATAGATAAGAAAGAGGTCTATGGTCAGTACGAACTAAAAAGTGTTTTCCATAGATATATGGCCTGAAATGTGTGATAGCCCAGTGTATGGCAGTTAATTCCTATTCAATGGTTGATTTATTACTTTCGCCCTTTGTAAATGTCTTTGAAGCGTAAGCTATAGGAAGTTGTTTACCCTGATGTTCTTGAGTTAAAACAGCACCGCATGCATGTTTGCTTGCGTCCGTTGTTATACAAAATTCCTTAGTAAAGTCGGGGTACTGAAGCAATGTTGGACTAATTAATGCTTTCTTTAAGTATCTAAATGCAAATTCGCAATCTTCTGTCCATTCAAATGGCACCCCTTTTCTGGACAATCGTGTAAGATGTCTAGAGTATTCGGAAAAATTTTTGATAAACCTTCGGTAATAATTACAAAAAGCGATGAACCTTTTTGCGCTATCCGCGTCCTTGGGTGTCGGATAGTTTTCGATTACCGAGTATTTACTATCATCTGGTAGTATTCCCTTATCAGTACACTTATGTCCAAGGTAGGTTACCTCTCTCATAAAGAATGAACACTTTTCAGGGTTTAGCTTAAGATTGTATTTACGACAGAGATTAAAAACATCCTTCAAATTTGAAAGCATATGCTTTTCTGAGCATCCCAATACGACCAAGTCATCCATATATAGAAATGCTTGATCCGGCTTCAGACCACTGAAAGCAATTGTCATCATTCTTTGGAAGGAATTTGGTGCTATCTTTAAGCCGTAGGGTAGTCTAGTAAATCTGTAAGAACCATTGCTCGTAGAGAATGATGTCAAATCTCTGGAGTTTTTCTCTAATCCTATCTGGTGAAATCCCGACATCAAGTCTAAACAAGAAAAATACTTTGCTCTGCCAAGTTGGTCTAGAATATCATCAATTCTAGGCAATGGGAATTTATCCGATAACAATTTTTTATTTATTTGCCTGTAGTCTATCACACGTCGCCATCTTTTCTCATCCGAACCCGGAAGTGATTTCTTTGGAACCAATAAAATTGGACTATTGTATTCCGAAAATGATGGTTCAACTATTTTATCATCTATCAGTTTTCTAACCTGTTTGTTAATTTCATCCTTATGCGAATGTGATATTCGATAGTTTTTGATGTATACCGGCTGTTTGTCATTCAAACTCAACTTTTGCTCATAGAAATTGTTAGTAGATATTGTTTCTGTTTCCAAACCAAAAATGTCACTATATTCTTTGCAAATTTTCGTTAGTGTTGGTTTAAATTGTTCTGGGAAGTTTTTCTTTAAAATATCCATAACCTTTGATTGTCTATTTTCAATTTTGTTCAACCTTTGTGTAATTACATTATAGTTAGAGATGTTTTCGGTTTTAATGCTATTCTGTTTGATTGAAATTATACTGTCATTAGTATTTAAAAAACGAATAAATGCTTTGTTGGATTTAATTAGAATATTTGGTATAAAAACCCCTGTTGTTACTTCCTGATTTGGTATCAAAATTTCATTTTTAAGATTCTCAAATTTAATTTGTCTTATTACTTCTGACCTTGGTGGTAGTGTTATCTCATTATAATTATTTGTTATTGGTATGTCTATTGTATGTTGCAGATTAGAGGGTCTTAGAACAAGATAGTCATGTTCTTCATTGAAATCCAACACACAATTATATCTTTTCAAGAAGTCCAAACCAATAATTCCATCACAAGGTATGGGAGAATTGTTCTGAACCACTTGAAAGTAATGTGGTATTAAAAAGTTTTTAAATTTCATTTCCAAGAATATTTTTCCTATGGATTTCAGGTATCCCTGTCCTATTCCAGTTATTGTTGTAGTAATGTTTTTATTTATTTGTTGGGGTTTGAAAAAATTATTTTTTACGATTGAAATATCTGCTCCTGTGTCTACCAACAACGTTACTATGTGGTTAGTATTATTAATTTCCATATGCACAAAAAAACTCAAGTTGAGATTAAGGTTGTATATTTTATTATGTGTTGAGCTTATCTTAGGGGGTTGTCGGAGTTTTCCGAACCGTTTTCGTATTAGTCAGTTGCTCTTACGTAGTTTCCATTTCTACGTCTATTGTTGAAACCTTGCCTATTTCTGTTATTTCCTGGTCTTTGCGGAGGTCTAAAATTGTTATTAATGTTGTGATTGGGAAAATTATTATATTTTCTTCGATATTGATTATTATTTCCTCTGTTACTAGGTCGATTATATTTCCTACCCAAATATAGCAACGCATTTTGCTGGCCAGTTGCTTCTGTGCAACTGTTAACAAATTTAGTAATTGCCTCATTCATGTTGTTGAATTGGCCTGCCTCCATAATAAGTTTTACCTTATCTATGGTACAATTTTTCGTTAATGCCTTAGCGGCAACTTGCGTTGAATACTTGTTTGCTAATTCACATGACAAACCGTCTGATATATATGCGCTTTCCAATGATTTTGTTAAGTTTTCAATTTCACTGCAGTAATTGTTTGCAGTTTTATTATTTTGTCTAGTATTCATAATTTTAGCTGTCAGTACTTCTACCGACTCGCCCTTGACCGTAGCGCGAATTTACTGATTATTTCCGATATTGTACCTTCATCTTCAATTAGATTCCTAGCGGTTCCTTTCAGTTTGGTCTTTATTAAAGACACTGCTATCGCTTCATTGTCACCTTTAATTGTGTTCAGCAATTGCAGGGAGTCTATAAATGCTCTCAGGTTTTCTGACCTGCCATCAAAGTCGATTACGAGCTTTGATGCTGTGTTTAGAAATTCTACTATTGTCTGGGTCATGTTAGTTGAAATTATTTCAGTTTTTGTTTCCTGATTATACAATAGAACCAATGTTTCGTTAGATTTTTGGTCTGTCGTTAGTTTATAAGATACTTCCTCATGGAATGTAGTTGGTAATTTTTCTGATAAAATGCTTATTAGCCTACTCCTTACATCAGAAAAGAAACATTCGGCTGCTGCTTTGTGGGGTGTTGTAAGCTTACTGAAATTTACATTAACAACAACTCTGATTCTTTCGAATCTGTCAAACAAAGTCCTCAGATGCTTCACTACCGTTTCGTCCTTTATATTTCTTTCTAAATTCAAACATTTATATGATTTCTCAAAATCGTCTTTTAACAGTCTTAACCTTTTAAATATTTCCTGCCAGTCCATTTAGATCTTGTCCAATTCATTGGCTCTACTTGAATATCTCTTTCTAAGTCTTCTAGTATGCATACTGTAAACCTTTAATACAAAATTCAATCCCAACAAAATTGTTACTATAATCAAACAAATTTCAATCTTATCTAAGTATATTTTATTTTGAAGTTCTTCTACCTTATTTATAACATTGGCCGTTGGCCTATCTACTTTAGTTTGTGTCTTGCACATATTCAAAGAAAAAGGAAGAGAAAAGAAATTATTAAATTTTAAATTCATATTAACTTCCAATATTTGGTCAACCATACCAAATATTCTTCACTTGAAATTTTTGTTTTTATCTGTGGACTATCCTCAATGGGATTCTTAGGCCTAATTTTTACCCTATTCATACTAGAGGGATCTAATTTATTTTATGTTCTTAATATGTAATATATATTTTATTTAATTTGATTTTATTAAATTTTATTTTATTTTAACTTAATTTTTAATTTAATACCATATTTAATTTTTAATTTAAATTGAATTATTATTTGTTTACTTATATATATATACTGTTATTTATTTTTTTTTTAATTTAAAAAAAAAAAAGAATTTCTAAATTGCCTCGAGCGGTTAACGCTTATAGGCCCTTCCAGTGCAACTCTTGAGGAGCACGTTGGTTTTAATTTAAAATTTATTTGTTTTTCTTACTTCTAACAGAGCTGATATCATCCTTTCTATTCTGTCAATCCTATTCGAAAGAACGGCAGCTTCGTCCCAGGATGGTGGTGGTTGAGAATTTATTATGCGCAGGAGATTGGCCGTCTCCCTTTTTAACTTTTGTATCCGGCCTCCTCATCTCTTTTTTTTGTACCACAGGGATTGGTCTGCTGGTGTTTTGTTTTTCCTGTTCCTTTCTAAATATTGTTGTATAGTTAAAGGCTGTGGTCCTGTTTTTACTTGGGGTGTTGTCATCCCTCCTTTGGATCCACTGTCTTTTTGGCAGACAGTCTCTTCACGCCTTTTGGGCAGGCGGGGCTTCCTTCAGCGGATATTGGCTGTCCGCTTATATAAAATTTTATATAATTTTGTGGTGATTTTTTTTTCCGTTGTTATACAAAATTCCTTAGTAAAGTCGGGGTACTGAAGCAATGTTGGACTAATTAATGCTTTCTTTAAGTATCTAAATGCAAATTCGCAATCTTCTGTCCACGATTGTCCCTTTTCTGGACAATCGTGTAAGATGTCTAGAGTATTCGGAAAAATTTTTGATAAACCTTCGGTAATAATTACAAAAAGCGATGAACCTTTTTGCGCTATCCGCGTCGTTGGGTGTCGGATAGTTTTCGATTACCGAGTATTTACTATCATCTGGTAGTATTCCCTTATCAGTACACTTATGTCCAAGGTAGGTTACCTCTCTCATAAAGAATGAACACTTTTCAGAGTTTAGCTTAAGATTGTATTTACGACAGAGATAAAAAACATCCTTCAAATTTGAAAGCATATGCTTTTCTGAGCATCTCAATACGACCAAGTCATCCATATATAGAAATGCTTGATCCGGCTTCAGACCACTGAAAGCAATTGTCATCATACCAAATATTCTTCACTTGAAATTTCGTTTTTATCTGTGGACTATCCTCAATGGGATTCTTAGGCCTAATTTTTACCCTATTCATACTAGAGGGATCTAATTTATTTTATGTTCTTAATATGTAATATATATTTTATTTAATTTGATTTTATTAAATTTTATTTTATTTTAACTTAATTTTTAATTTAATACCATATTTAATTTTTAATTTAAATTGAATTATTATTTGTTTACTTATATATATATACTGTAATTTATTATTTTTTAAATTTAAAAAAAAAAGAATTTCTAAATTGCCTCGAGCGGTTAACGCTTATAGGCCCTTCCAGTGCAACTCTTGAGGAGCACGTTGGTTTTAATTTAAAATTTATTTGTTTTTCTTACTTCTAACAGAGCTGATATCATCCTTTCTATTCTGTCAATCCTATTCCAAAGAACGGCAGCTTCGTCCCAGGATGGTGGTGGTTGAGAATTTATTATGCGCAGGAGATTGGCCTTCTCCCTTTTTAACTTTTGTATCCGGCCTCCTCGTCTCTGTTTTTTGTACCACAGGGATTGGGGTCTCTGCTGGTGTTTTGTTTTTCCTGTTCCTTTCTAAATATTGAAATATTGGCTGTCCGCTTATATAAAATTTTATATAATTTTGTGGCGATTTTTTTTTTTTTTTTTTTTTTTTTAGGGTGCAGGACTTTTGTCCTTTGAGCACTCCAGGGTTTTGTTTGTTATAATATTTAGTCTGACAGGATCACTGTTATATTCTAGGTGCGAATAACTGGAGCTCTTCTAGAATAGTGGCAGGATCGCCATGTAACGTATTTATTTGTTTAAAATTTTATTTATTATTTAATTTTATTTTAGTGCACTAGAAGAGCACTGTCAAATAATAAGAACAATAGTTTTTAACAAAGTGCAGCTGAACCGCACTATTTGGTTAAATTTTATTAATTGCCCTCCTGAGGGAAAATGCCCCTTCTTTTATACTAAATTTTGGCTGATTTGACAATTCCAAACCAAACCCTTAATTCTAATACAATTTTGTATTGACTTAATACTATAACATATGTTTGTGTGTATATTATATGTTTAACTATATTATATTGGTTTGTGTGTGTAATAATTATGGGACAAGTGGATGTTATATGACACTCGCCTATTATCCACAATAATTCCCACGGTGAAGTGTAAAGAGAGACACACACGATCACCATACAACAACACACACATACTACATATTATATGCAAATCAATGTAGTCGGCGGCCTGACAACAAAGTGTCAAATGATCGTCGCATGTGCGCGACGGTCAATAACATTGAGTCAAGTGGTCGCCGCTCATATGCAATTGGATATTCTTTTGTTTATGCATATGAAATGTTGTGCCAGTATTGACAACTGTAAAATCATGCTACAGCTCAAAAAATATCATATTGACGATATGACGATTTCTGGAAATTAAATATTTACATCCTATGCTTTACTTTAGGACATTAAAAGCCTCCTTAATCTTCAAATTTAGGTTAGTAATAACAAGGAGTAGAGTATTATATTTATAAATCCTTTGCGAACCCCTGTGATGATACTACATAAAATGCTTAATAACCTAAGTAAATAAAAGCGCCAATTAGTAAAACAAACTTAAAAATAAATGATCAGATTTTTAAAGAAAAATGGTAATTTCTACAAATATCTACAAATACCCTAAAATTACCCAGCAAATAATAGCAATGGCAAGAATTTTGAACTTAATTTACCATTCGCCGTTGAAGACAATTTTTAAAGATTCGAATATAACTCCTAATATTATAATGGCAAGTGCTATTATTTTTTTCCTACTACCAAAACTCAGGGGATGGCCCCTACTTATGCGGTATATTGTGTTGGAACTAGGAAAATATGTTATGGGAAGGACGAAAGAGGGAGTAGCATTTGTGGACACTAGATTTGAAACCTATTATACCATAATGACAGGAAAAACCTTTGCAGGAAGGGAGTTCAACATACAAATAGTCCGACTAAAAAACAAATAATTGTCTGTAATGCAGTGTGCGATCCACTGGCCAGTCGACCATAAACGTAAGTGCTCGCCAAGAAAAACGAGAGTTACGCAATTCTCCGGAACAAGTCACCTTATTTGGGTCGAGAAAAATCCGTTGTAGTAGCGATAGAACAGTGAATCACAAGTCACATTGCATCGATGCTCTAATTAATCAATGGAGTTGGATTCCCTACCGTCATTAACGGGAACCTTCGCCATCTCCTGTACCCGGCCAAGAAGTCTCAAAGTAGACGTTGAGGCACCGTCTCATACATGAGAGTTGTATTCCATTCTCAGTCGGATATAAGTGGTAGAAATAGGAAGAAGCTCAGATGAAGTGAAATATTTCTTGCACCGTCTTAATAAGCCAATTCACTAAAAAATGTGTCAGTTTTAGTGAACATCATACTGAACTTTCATACCCATAGCGTCCAGGTCTTCTGACGCCCTAATATTTACACCACCCGTAGATGTAGACGATGCAATATTATTGCCGCCCTTATGTGTCAATAAACAACACTGGGATAGACTGTATAAACCTTAAAGAAATTTTTCCTGAAAATGATACAAAACTTCTCGATTTTTGGAAAAAAATATCAGAAATGAAAATAAGAGATGGGAGCTTTTACTTTCCAGACTTGACTAAGTTTATTAAGAAATATTAGTGTTATCACATTCTTCAGCTAATGTAGAGAACTTATTAATCCAACTTATTTTAGATTAAACTAAATTCCTTAAAACTTAATTTCTTAAAACTTATAAATAAACAAAAATAATTAAAATATATTCCTTAGAAGCAATATTGTGTAAATAGGTTATTTAAAACTGAGCAATTGTAACCGATTTCGATTTTAATATTGTAACTGATTTGTTTAAAATATTTAATTCTAATACATATTTTTACAAATAGTCTATTATACAAAACACTCTATTATTATGTTTATTTTTATAATTACTTATTAATTTTTTTATTAAATGTGTTTTTATGTTTTATTTTTGAACTAAAAGACCTTCCAATTTATTTACTTATTATTTCTGACGATTTTTACGATTTTAATTAATGTCTTTGACGATTTTGACTATTTTTTTCTAATATTTGACGATTTGATGCTTTATTTATCTGGTACAATTTTCAACATCAGCGGAAGATCATACAAAACAATACATATAGCAAAAATTTGTATAGTATATCTTTAAAAAAGGAAACAAAGAATATTATTTTTTTTTGTTGTTTTTTGGTATCATAATCAACATTTATGTTGTTTTGCAGGCAAATTTTTTTTCATTTTTATTTGAAGTTTATTATCTGTCTTTATGGCATTTTTTCGTTTTCCTTTTTTTTGATATATTTTTTCTTGTCTTTTTCATCTTCTTTTTTAAAATTAACGTTTATTGTTTATATTTATTTGTATAGCGCTTGTATTATGCTATATGTGTGTGACCATCATGCATAAATAATAATCAACATTCGTTATCATCGTCATCGGCACTTACGACAGATAACGGTTTTATGTGAGGAAAGTTTCTAAAATTTAATTCTTGTATGCCTTTTCCATTGGGCTTTGCTTTGCAGGCCACAAAATTATTTAATATCCGAGTGAGTGAGCTTGTTTAATTTTCTGTTTTTTTCTTTTTTTAGATGTAAAAACATCTGTATTATTGCATAAAATATGTTAATTTCTTGAACATAAAATCTGTGTTAAAATGCAAAAACAAAAAGAGAAAGAAAAAATCAATTTGAATAAAAAGTTTGCAAAATTAACTTACGTTAGCAAGAGCAAGAGCAGAAGCATGTACGATTTCATTACTAAATTATCATTTCATTTATTTAAATTTTAATTTTCCTGCGAAAGATAAAGGAGTTATGTTCTGTTCCTATATATAGTTAAATTATTGTCTTATTAATATTAAATTGAATTTTTAATTTTAACTTGCAAGAGGAATACAATAAAATAATGCCTTTTTTTAATTTCCTAATGATAAGAACAATGATAATGCCTTATTGACAAAAGCCTTGTGGTATAAAATAATGAAATTAAGGTTAAAATATTAAAATTTATGAAATTTTTCAAAATCTTCTTCTCAAACCAATAATTTGTCAGAAAAGATACATGAATTGTTTCGTTCATTTTAATAGCGAAAAGAAAATATGAGAAATTCTAAAATTTTTATAAATAACTGCCGGAAATTATACGCTGAAAATCATCAAAAATCGTTTGCCCCAAACAACTGTAATGATTATGGAAACAAAACACTGGACAGCAAAAGTCTAGGTACCCCAATATATTTTAACAATTTAATGAATTCTAAGCAATAATATATGCAAATAATTGATATTTTTTATATTTGTTTTATTTATTTATTACTCTTTAATTATAAAACCAAAAACTTTTTTAGATGTTTCACAAACCAGAAGAAAAATAAAAAAATTGTCTCTCTGGTGATTCTAAAATTTTTTACCGCAAAAGTGTAGGTATCCTCAAAAAGAACTTAGAGTAAATTTAAAATCCAAAGGCCCAATATATTAAAATATTATATCCAATATTTAGCAGAATATCCTTTAAGTTCACGCACTCCATTTAACCCATTTGGCATTGAATGTACAAGTTTTGTTTAGCATTTTCTGTTGATATGCCGGTTTTTCAGTTGACTTATGTTTCAAACTTTTGTTTGACTAACCATTCTTCCCGTTGATTTCCTAAATACTCTTCTGGAGTCTTAACGGGACTTTGTGCAACAGTATTAAGCATGCATGGAACTTTGGTATACAAATCACATATTCACGTTAACAGATGTATAATTGGCTTCATTGACGTGTTGAAAGTAACAACAATTACGAATTCTTAATTTTTCCAAACTTTTAGTGAATTTTTTCTCTATTCATTATTTCTTTAATAAATACCAAACTGCCCATATTTGGCGCCGACACACATGCCAATATGGTACAATAGTTTTAGCAAAAGCCTTAAGCTAATGCTAATAATAATAATTTTGTATGCCTTTTATCCATGTGATCTCGAAATATATGTTAAAAAATTTGTTGTAAACAACCAGCTGCTTACTACCATAAATGTTGATACAGTTGTCTTTTAATTTAATAGTTTACACTAGTGGCCTTTCAATGCAAATTAATACTATCGTGTCTCTAAGCTGTAAGTAATCATGGCGTACAATTAATAAATGTCTTCATATCACATATACGTCTGCATTACAAAAAAAAAAAAAAAATTAAGAGAGAAATGAAGTAAAAGAGAAATGAATAAGAACGAAAAACATGCTGTAATAAAGATATACATACACTAAAGATCATATTGTTACGTTTTTAGCCTTACGTTAAAAATATGAGTTCGTAGGTTGCAAATAAAATAAAAATAAATTTGTGTTTAGTTTTAGATAAATTCTGTATTGTTCGTACAATTCCGTGTGACACTTTGACAACTTGTTTTAAACAACAGCAATTTACTTTAATTGTTATTTTTATTTATACTCTTCACACGCAATGCGTCTTCACACAAGACTGACTGAATTCTTTCTGATCTCGTTTCCTGCTTTGTCGCTTTACCTTTTATATCGCTGGGCAAACATTCTGATGAATGCCGTTGAAGTAGAATGACTTTGCCTTAGCGAAATCTCTATAAATGTTAACATGTTGTTTACGTTATTGTTGTTTGTGTATTTTATTTACGTTTGTCCTTGCAGTGTTGTTGTTGCTTGTTTGTTTACTTCGTTTATCCCCTTTTTTATACTGGTGTTGTTGCTATATTTTTGTTTTTTGTTGATCATGTAAACAAGTCCATTGTTTTGTTATCATTTTAATAACACCATTTCCATTTTCGTAACAATATTTTCATAATATACGCTTGTAAAATACTGCTTAACCACATTCATTATCAAGTATAAAGTATCAGTTAAAGTTTTTAGTACAAAAAGTGTGGATTCAAGAAAAAAATATCGTGTGACGGTAGAAATATGGTTGTTAAATTAAGAAATGAATCGGCCGATAGAGGAAATTATTATACGAAATTAAAATAACAAGGATGCAGTCAAAATCAAACCTCATAGTGGAGGCCAAAGAAAGTTTGTTGCTGGACACATCATATTTATTCTACAGGAAGTGCGGAAAAACTCAAGAACACATTCCTCAAATTTAGCTGAAAATGATGAAATACTTAAGAAAAGAAAGTAAAGCAACTAGCGCTTTCAGCCACTGCTTTGGCATAATGATAAAAAAAGAAACACTTTGACGTGGATTGTTGTTAATTAACGAAATTAACAAGAAATTCAGAAAATTTAGCCATACAAAGAGCCAGAATATGAAGAAACTTGCCGCAAAAAACACACAAAGGAATGCAAAAGATTCGGTGGAAAACAAAAGGAAAAAAACTGCATAAGGAAATTTACATTGCATAGTTAATTCATTACAGTCGTATGTCGCTAATTACATGCGCTATTCTCCACACTATTTTAATAGTTTTCCATACACAGGCTCATGTTCGTGATACTCTGTCGTGTCGGCAGCAATTTGGAAAATGTTTGAGTATATCTAACTCCCACTTGCATGAGTATTTTCGATGTCATGTAAATGCAAACGAAGTTCATGTAGAACATTCCAAAAACAAAATGGGATATAATATTGTTGCGTTTTCAACAGTGATAACGAAGATATAAAACCTTATTTCTATGAGATTAGAGTCGTTTTTCGATATATGTACATAAGATAAATGATATTACTTCATTAACGTTATAATTTCATAAAATAGGATTGGACCGATTGGATAGGAGGGACTGAAAGATACGTGCTCATTAGAACACATACAGCGGTCTAATAATACATATATATACATATACACTATTGGTTATTACAACCATTTAGTCAGGATTACGACCTAGTTTCACACACCACTTATGCTTTGTGCGTTAATTTGTATACGTAAGTGGTGGGACCTACACTTTAAAGTTGACTCCGAAGGACAAATTTTTGAGAAATTTTTCATGGCAATTTTATTTACTCTCAAAGGGTTTGCCAGAAATCTGCTGAGAGGAAGTCGCCGAAGAAATATTTGGTCATATTTCGTTTAGTTAGTTGCTCAAACGTGAAATTGACACATTTTGCGATAAACAATCAAGATCCATCTAAAATTTTGAAAATTTTTGAGCTAAAAATTCATTTGAAAAAATATATATGAATATGAAAAATAGAACTGGAGTTTGTAAATCATAACTACGGTAATTTTTGTTCGATTTATTCAAACGTCAATCCCTTCACAAGATAATATACTTTCAGAATGTCGTCATTTATTTCACATACATAATTGGTCATTACAACCCTTCATTCAGGATTACGACCTAGTTTCTCACACCACTTATGTTGTGTGTGTTAATTTTATACATGAGTGGTGGGACCTACAGTTTAAAGTCGACTCCGAACGACAGATTTTTTAGAAACTTTTCATGGCAATTTTATTTACTCTCAGAGTTTTTGCCAGAAATCTGCTGAGAGAAAGTCGCCGAAGAAATACTTTTTGAATTTTGTTTTGATGACTGCACATGGCAAAGGAGCATGTGATGGCATACGAGCAAATCTCAAACGAAATGCAGCAAGGTATAGCCTGCAGTGCTCTCATCAAGATCGCATCTTAGATGCGAACGCTTTATTCCGATGGGCAAAGAACCATTGTAAAGAAACTGAAATAGTTTTTAGTAGCAAAGTTGATCATGAGGCAACATTAAAAACATTGAAGAGTAGATTCGACGCTGCTGTAACAATTGATGGTGCAGCTCAATACCATGCTTTTATACCACTTATCGATGGAAGACTTCAGTTGGAAAAGTTTTCTGCATCTACCCAATGCGATTTTTTTCCAAAGCCAAAAAAGAAAGCAGCAGCGAAATCAGCAGCTGAACCTAGTAACTCCAAGAAAGGATTGGCATAAAAAAGAAGAAAATGAAGGCAATAAATAAGAAGGACGAAAGATTGGCAATTTCAAAATTTATATATTAATTTTATTAAATTTTTTATTATTATTGTTATTTCGTATTATAAGTAATAAATAAAATATTGAAATAATATTGAAAAATCTTATTCTTGAGTTAAAAAATAATTTTTTTGATAGATATCCCACTCACATCCCATTAAGCGATTATAAAGGCCTTAAAGGAAATTTTATAAGCTTTCTTTTGAGCAAAAAAGGGCCATTTGGAAAAAAAATTAAAAAAAAAAATACTTAAAAAAAAAAAAATTTTATTTTTTATATTAAAAAATTATTTTTGGAATGATTGAAGAAATTGCTATCTAATATCCTTTGCAAAATATTTGCTGGGACCAATAGGTGAAAAGTCACACATTTCAAAAAAACCCTGTATGACCAAAATCGGATCAGAAATGTTTTTGTAATAAATAAATTTATGCGTAAAGTCCAAAAAAACAGTTTTTGTCAAATAAAACAAGTTTGGAGGGTTCAAGAAATATAAAAAATATATTTTTGAATTCTACTCAACAATACATCATTGCTGGATGTATCAAATTTTTTTTTATTTTCTCTCATAGTGTTATTATAATAAAATAAAAAGACATATATTAAAAGAAAAAGAACGGTATTTAACCAATTCACCAGTATTTCTAATATTTAAATTTGGAAATATATTCTTATCCTCACGAAAAAGGTTTGTATCAAATCTTCCATTCTCAGCTGTCAGTTGATTACTAGATATAGCTTTAATTTAATTTGCTCTTCTATATACCATATGAAAAAATATAAGGACGCCTGTGTAGCTTTGTATAAAACCGTTCTTACCCACGTACACGAATACTTCAGGAGGAACGTTGCCACTTTTTAGTGTTTTGGATATATATTCGTCGTTGACATAATAGGGAGCCATTATTAGGTTATTTTCGTAACAGTAAAAACAAGATCTAATATGATTTCTAATAAGATGTATGATGAAATTATTAGTTCGGCTAATTTTGGCAGCATTGTATAGTCTCGAATAACTTATATATTAACCTTTATGTCAACAGATAAAAAATTATACTTACGTCAACAGAAGCATACCCGGGTATGTTCATACATATTGTATGGAATTTCTTTTATTGATAAGCTTACTTTTGTGTTGATTTGGTTTTACTTACTTGTTGGGTGGTGTAACGCACTCTGGTTACGTACATACTAAAGACTTATGGGAAACGACCTCACATCCCTTATATAGAGCTCCCATGAGCGTGCGACGTTTTTGGGATGTAAGCCGTTTTATACTTTTCGACAACGGAAACACACGTCAACAGCGTAAAAACTGACAAAGCTGCAGCCATAACGGACTAATTTTTAATACTTAATGATAATCTACGCAGCAATTACGTAGCAGGTCCAAACGTGGTACCGAGTTTATCCAAACATACCATCGAAACCCGTCAATTACGGAATTAAAGTATGGTGGGTATGTGACTCCGCCTCATCCTATCCAATGAAGGGACAAATTAATACTGCATTGGCGGCATCCGGGGAAAAAAAGTAGGCAAGAGGATAGTGGAGGACTTGTTCGTCAATCATTTTCGTGGAAGTGGACGCAATATTGTTTGTTATAATTTCTTCACAACATATAACGTAGTGAAGAGTTTAATGATGGACAGCAGTTTATCAATGTTAGGTAAAGTGAACAGAAGACGGGAAGTAGAGTTAACTACATTTGGTTTCAGTAACAATATTACCTTGCGCTCTCACATCCAAAAAAAAAAAAATAAGTTGGTTATACTTCTTGCATTATTCATACGAAGTGCAAGGTCCAAAGAAAAAGCCACTCCAGATCTTAGATTACAACAAATACAAAGGAGGCGTCGATAATATGGATAGAATATTGAACAAAGCGACGAACAAATAGATGGTCCTTGGCTTTATTCTACAATATACTAGACCTCGTTGCCCATAATTTACGTTGCGAATAACCTAATGTTTAAAGCTTCCACAAGCCGCCGTAGAATGTTCCCACACAGCCTCAGCGAACAACTGGTGAAGCCGGAAAGAGAAAACAGAGATAAAAATAAACATGTTACAAACATATTTTCAACACGCAATGCTATTGAAGCCATATGTGGGGAATCTTTGAAAGTAAGAGGTGCTGCAGATAAAAGAGTGGAACCTGACAGCACTGGTAGAATTAAAGTAAAAGTTAATTGCCACTTATGTACAAAATGTCGGCCAACCAGCAAATCCTGCATGGTATGCAACAAGCCCGTGTGTGCCGCTCAATCAAGTTATATGCCGCAATGTAATAAATGCATTCAAGAAAAATTAGCGTTTAATATTTTTTTATGTCTGCCTATATTTGATTGAATTTTAATCTTATTATTAAGAACTTGTAAATTAAATTCAATAAACATCAAATATCATAATATTTTCATATATTTCATTCTACATACCCAGGTATGCAACTGTTGACGTAAGGGATAGAAATCGAAAAATGGCCACATCTCTGACCCCCATCCGCCATTTTTACTCAAGTCTAGGAATAAGGTAGAAAACACTACTAGTGAGAATATCAGGAAATTTTAGGTTAATATAGTTATTACTTCCTGAGATACGGCGATTTAAAAACTCAAAACATACCCGGGTATGTATCTGTTGACATAAGGGTTAAATAAATTAAGTGAATTCACTATTCGGGGATCTGCGTAATGAAGTAAATTCTTTTAGGCATCTTCTTTCGAATTTACGTATTTTTTCCATGTAGGAAGAAGAAACATTAATATTAATTTATTTTGTAGTATATTAGCTGAGCTGTTTCTTCGCTTTTACATTGTATTTATTGTGCACAATTGTACTCTACATTTTTGAAGAAGAAAGAGATAATAAAGAAAAATTTTCTTGTTGATTTTTAATCTATTCGTACATTAAGTTTTCTGGCCTTTTCCTGTGAGTTGTGAGTTAGAAATAAAAGTCACGTAAATTGGTCAGAAGTCTTTTTTAATAGAAAACTTGAAAATATATTAAAGATGTCAGGCTTGAAGAATTTGTCTTGAATAAAATAAAAGAAATTTACAAACAAATAAAATGCCTGCAAACACCATTCATCAATTTTACGGTATAATAAGATCATTTAAATGAAGAATTAGAAAAAATTATTTGTAAATAGCTTTTGAATTTAAGAATTAACATATTTATTTATAATTTATTCCAAACTCTGTGCGTCCTCCTATTGCCAATAATAACAGTTTCTGTTTTTCGAAAACAAATTCATGAAATGCCCCATAAATTTATTGTTATTTAATCATCACATTTTTAATTAATTTTTTTTTATAGAAATAAAGCAGGAAATTAAATTTAAAACTTAATACGGAAGATAAAAATATTTTCAGTCGATTTTATGTTTTGAGTTTTCCAACCCCGTTAAATTCAATTAAAATTTTCTTATCTGCTTAACGTATAATTTGATGAAAACCGGTGCACCATTGATTCTGTTGAATGTTTATAATATATTCAGAGGTAGTCCGGATTAAATTCACAATAAAATTCAATTTTTTGTATTGTTTCTTAATAACACTTCTTTTGTATTGATAGCCTTACTATTTTTTTTTTTTACTCTGTATGCTACGGTGTGAGATTTTATGTTTTTAGTTTCCTTAAAAACTTTGTCAACAAAGTGTTTTACCAAGAATTTTAAGTAGCAGCCATATTTTATTAAAACTATACTTTTAACGAAAAGACAAAAACACAAACAAAAATATATATTTAATTGCATTATTTTGTAAATTTCTTATGGCCACATCTGGCTGCCACAACATGATAAAGTTTACAATGAATAAACACTATGGCAGTCAGAAAGAGTAGAATGTGGTTGCTACATCTATCCCCATTTTCTTTCTCTTTTTCGGTTTTTCGATTTCTGAGTATGGCTTATTGAGTTTAATTTAAATAATATTAAGGCCACAGTACGTATTTATGTGAAACTATTGTTACGTTTTTACCCTTTTGAAAACGTTTAAAATATGAGTTCGTAGATTGCAAAAAAAAAATTGTGTTTAGTTTTTGATAAATTCTTTATTGTTCGCACAATTCCCTGTGCCACTGTTCTTGATTTAAGCAACAACAATTTGCTTTATTTATTATTCTTCTTTACACTCTTCCGCGTATACACTAACAATTGTTCGTTAGATCTTTACAACGGAGATCTTCAAACCAGGATTATTCTCTTCACACGCAACGCGCCTTCACACAAGACTGACTGAATTTTTAATGATCCCGTTGCCTGCTCTGACTTGCCCTTTATATCGCTGAGTAAACAGTCTGATAAATGCTCTTAAAGGATAATGACTTTGCCTTCGCCAAATCTTTATAAATGTAAACATGTTGTTTACTTTACTGTTGTTTGTGTATTTTGTTAACGTTTGTCCTTGCAGTGTTGTTGTTGCCTGTTTTTTTTACTTATTTATACCTTTTTTATACTGATGTTGTTGGTATATTTTTGATTACTCATTGATCATATAAACAAATCCATTGTTTTGTTTTTGTAGCTTTTGTTTATCACTTTAATGTTAAATGATTTAACATACATACATACATAATTGGCCATTACAACTCTTCAGTCAGGATTACGGCCTAGCTTCTCACACCAGTCATGTTGTGTGCGTTAATTTGATACGCGAGTGGCGGAACCTACAGTTCAACGTCGGACCCGAACGACAGATTTTTGAGAAACTTTTTCATGGAAGGTTTATTTACTCTCAGAGTTTTTGCCAGAAATCTGCTGAGAGGAAGTCGCCGAAAAAATATACATTTTTTCATATTTCGTTTTGATGTCTTACCTGGGATACGAACCCAGGCTTTACGTCTAATAAGCCAACACACTACCTACTAGACTACGGCGACTTCTTAAACGATGTAACACCATTTCCATTTTCGTAGCACTATATTGTGAGTGCCACTATATATTATACCTATTCTAAAGTGTTCCTCTAAATTCGTTATTATCTACTCTTCTCGGCACTGGAGATAATTCTACGCTTCTTTCCTGTTGATTTTTATTTTAAGGTCTTGGCAGCTAAGGTTAGCAGGCGTCTCTGGTCGAATAGACTGTAATTTGCATATTGGTCACGCAAGGATCCTGAAAGAAGTTGGAACTTTCCAGGGCAGTGAGTACATGCCACTGCATTACGGCTTTTCAATTAGATTTAGGACATCCATTCCAGACAAGTAGGTCTGGGAATATATTGCGGAGCAGCTCGTAAAGAACTCCTTGCAAATTTACGTGAATGTTTCCAAATTGGATGAAACCATTGGAGGTGTATATTTTTTTCGTAATGAATCGGAATAGCCCAGTCTATAAGGCTCCCAAATCACTGTGACGTATTTCAGGCGAAGGCGTCGCCAATATAGGCTACAGCTTAATTTAATAAGGGATGTACGACATCAACATACTTTCTGGCATACTTTTTGCCAGGCAGATATCAAAGCACTGAATTCCAATATGAAGTACTCCAAGACAGTGTACATATCACATGCGCATCAGGACACAGTGACATTCCAGGTAACTGCAGACCGGATGTACTGGTCAGACGTGGCACAACAATCGAACTCTCTGATGAATTCTCAACTTTGGGAACCTCTCTGAAAACCTGCAAGCGTATAATTGACAACGCGATCGTCGATTCCATTAACAATTAATGATCGGCTTCGGACACGGGAGAATGACCACATAAATTATATGCACGCATGAGAGGCGTATTCGTCTTGGACACCTTGCTGTTGATTTCTACAAAAGCTTCAGAGTTAAGGAAGAAGGGGTGAATGTTCTTCACCCAATGGCTGAATGATCGGCACAATGCCGTAGGACTTTTGGTGACTACTATATAGAGGATCTGAAAGAACCAGATTACGTCCGATAAATATACATTCGATGTTGTCTGTAAATTTGTTAATCTTGGCCACGCCGTTACAAGCAAAAATGATGTCAGCCTGGAGATCAAGAGGTGATACTACGGTCTCAATAGGTCATTGAGTAGCAAAAACCTCTCTTGTACGAAGTAAGTTATATTCTACAAGCAGTTTATCTTCTCCGTGCTCGTTTATGGTGCAGGAGCATTAACACTATTACCGATGCACCGAGAGAAAGACCTTCGGTCTAGAGCGATTCGCACCACATCCAATTCAATAATGAACTGTATGGACTCCTCAACGACACGGACTATGCAGTGGCTGCGTTAACTCGACGTTGTCGTTCGAATAGCAGAGGATATTCTGGCCAGAGGATATTATAACCAGTATAGAAACGCAATTTTGACGTTTACCAGCGAATTATGAAAGGGACAGCAAATATTACCAAAAAGTATTTCTGTCCCTCTCTGATTGTAACTCTGTTTTGTTTATTTATGTTTTTTAGTTTTCGGGGTGGGTTTTTTATATTGGCGAGAGTTCATAAGAAATGCAATTTTTGTGTAAAACTATTAATAAATAATAAAAACAACTAATAGCAATAACAATTTTAACTTTTCCCTTCAAGAAATTAAAAATTTTTGGCAACTTTCACCAAGAAAAATTTTTTATGAGCAGTACTTGTTATTTTGATCTTGTAATATTTAGCTTCGAAAATCACGCACATTTTGATTAATATTTAAATATTTAAGAATCTTTAAACTTTTCATTGAAGAAATTAAAAAATATTCCAAATTTTCCCTTTTTTTAACACAAAATAAATGTTTGTTTACATTTAATTTTTCCCTGCCCTGCCATCGATTTTTTGTGACCGTTTGGCAAAGACGATCAAGAAGCAGGGACGCCTAGAAGGATCTGCTAAGGAAGGTCGAAATCTGATAAACATGTTGTCAATGGACATTTAAGTAGATAAGTAAGTAACTTTTGTTAAAAGAAAAAACTTACTAAGGCTTGGGCTGTAGTTGTGAAACCAGCTCCAAGGACGATTAACGCGGTCTAGTAGGTCAGTAGTCTAGTAGGTAGTGTGCTGACTTATTAAACGTAAGGCCACGGTTTAAACCTCATGACCAATTATGCGTGTATGTATCCATCCAAAAATGCTTTTCCCAACGAAAACATCAAAAAGCCAAAAAAAAAATTATATTTGACCGCATATTGAAGTTGATCTAGTTGGTTAAAACTCTAAAAATATTTAAGAAAGGTGTTGGATATATGAAGTCGCCGTAGTCTAGACGTAAGACCTCAGTTCAAACCCCAGGTCAGACATCAAAACGAAATATAAAAAAATATTTCTTCGGCGATTTCCTCTCAGACGATTTCTGGCTCTGAGAGTAAACAAAATTGCCATGAAAAAGGTTCTCAAAAATCTTTCGTTTGGATTCGACTTTAAACTGTAGGTCTCACCACTCATGCATAAAATTAACAAACACAACATGAGTGGTGTGAGGAACTAAGTCGTAAACCTAACTAAAAGATTGTAATGACCAATTATGTTATGTATGTATTCCCTCGGCGACAGCCTTTTATCAGATTTCTGGCTAAAGCTCTGAGAATAAAAAAACCCAAAAAATCCATCATTCGAAATCGATTTTAAACTGTAGGTGCCCCCACTCATGTATAAAATTAACGCACACAACAGAAGTGGTATGGGAAGCTAGGTTGTAATTCTGACTGAAGGGTTGTAATGAATAATTATGTATGTATGTATTGGATATATCGAAAGCCATAAAGACACAACATTCAGTTGGTAAGGTTATGGCTTCAGCCACAGGTCTTTATGAAGCGCTCGTTGTAATATTTGTTGAGCGGTGTACGAACTTTTCAGCCCAACAGGATCTTCCCGCAGTTCGCAGATAACAAAATATATTGTTATTGTTATTTCAACAGTTCAGAGCGATTGCTGTTGTTTAAACTTAACTGATGATAGAGGTCTGGTTTCAAACGCATTCAATAGTTTCTGAAAGTAGCCTTAAAAACCATTTCTGAAACCAACAAACTGTACAGCACTTGCCAACCAACATGGAGAAATAGTCAATGTTTTCTTTAAACTATGATGAGGAATCAGCCACTATCTTTACATTTCAATACATTCATGAGGACATTATTTGTACACTCGGTATGTATTCAAGTGTGCCAAACGAACTATGCAAAAGTGTGCCTAATTTGTTGGCAATCAAAATTTGTGCTTAACTTAAGGAATGGTTGTAAAACTTAATGAACCATTCATTGTTCATCTTCAATCATTATTTAGTTTTGTATGCTTTGTTATAAAACATTTCTCTCAAGGTGTGTTCACTGAAAGTTTATGTATTTCGTTTAATATTAGCTGCTTTGAGTTATTTTAGGCGATTTAAACACAGAACCATAATGGTTTATTTTATTTTTAGTGTCGCGTATTAAAAAACCAGCAACGGCAGACGTTAATTAGCTTAAGTGTCTTGCTTAAGGCAAAAATCTTATTGCCTCTTAAAATTATTTTGGCATACGTCCAAATTAAAGTTCACGTTTGTAGGGTTTAATAAAAGATTTTGTTTTCAATGAAAATAATGAACTTCTCAGCAAGCGATGAAAGTAAAGATTTTTTTTATTTTAGTTACGGTTCAAAGTATTCCACTTGTTATCACTTGATCATAATGGTTTTAAGAAATATTTGCTAAATCATTGAACCGAATAGTTTGAATTGCATTCGCGACCCAAGTTTTTTAAATCTTAAGCCATACAAAATGTGGCCAATTTTCAGTCTTGCTTTGTTACAACCACAAAAGAACAAAATATTCCGTTGAGGAATAGGAGTCATCAATTCGTTTTGTTTTTATGGCGCTAACCGCTTGTTTTCTTTCTTTCTCTCTACGCTGTTCTAGAAAGATACTGCCGCATCCGACTCAGCTCATCTGATACTGAGTTCAGAGTCTTACGAAATCGTAGTGTTATTTCACTATGCTACGCATAATATCGTGTTGCATAATAGAGCATTTAATTAATTGTATTCCCCGGTCTAAAATAAAAGCTTTCCCGTATGCCATCATTGCTCAAATGTACGTAACGACTTCTCTGGGTGGAGCATATCCGAAATATTGAATTCTTCAAGATTCTGCCGCATAATCAGGCTGAATTTAACTAATGGCATGCGTTATGTTTGCTTTGAGGACCGCTGTAGTCTATGGCTTCATCACATATATCTACGACTTAAGAAAACCCCACAAAAAAGTCTAACGGAGTTAAATCGTGCAACCACCGTGGCCAGTTAACATCACCTCCAATTTTTTTTTATTTTTTATTACTATGTACTATTAGAAAATTCATTACATACAGTGGCTCCATCGCATAATCGGACAAGCATTAGTCTGATATGCATGCGCTTAAAACTTAAAAAGAAAATATTAAATATATGTTTTTTTTTTGCTTTTATGTAAACTCTACATTACAGCCTTTCAGATTAATAAAAAAATAACAACATTTTTCATGATAACGGTAATTTTATAAAGAAAAAGTTAATTAACTCAAATTTTTGCGCTCAACGCATAATCGGACAAAGAAGAGCACCATTGCTAAAATTGTTCTCAAGAACGGCCTGTAAACGTTTTGGAATTGATTTTATGAAATTGTAGCATACCTCATGATTTTGCTTTTTACCAGGACAATGATCCCAAGCACACTTTGGGTGTGGCAAAGCTTTGGTTGATCCATAATTGCCCCAAACTTATGTATCTGCTAAGCCATTGGCTTGTCAGCAGCATAAAAGAAATTATTTACTCCAATGTGTTGAATTCAATTATTTTTTATATTCAAAATTCAAAATTTGATTAATTATATTTTACATGAAACAAGTTCATTGTGAACTTATAACATAATTTTTCAAAAGTTTTTTCCTTTTTAATTTATGGGCTTCATTAATAATATGCACCGGTATTTTATTAAAAATTATTGGTAAGGTAACGCTAACCTCATTTCTACAATATTCATTAAAAAATTACTTGATTTTGTATCTTCCTTGTGATCGGCGTCTTGTGTTATACTCATGATCAATAACCTTTAGAAATCTGTTGTCCTTGTAAAATTCATTAATTATTGTGAAATAATATATGCTCTTGATGTTTAAGACATTAAGCTTTGATGCAAGATTTAAGTTCCTGTGATTCGGATTTACAATTTGTTGCGTTCTGTTGTCTGCGTTGTTGTTCTCATTGTAGAGCTGCGTTTCACCGTTGTTTTGTGCTGCATATGTAGTGATATCGGTTATTTCATTATCGTGTGTTATATTCATTGGTATTCTGTTCGTTGTAGAATTTATTGTTGTATTTGTTGTGATGTCAGTTGTTCTATTAGTTATAGTTTCTATTATTCTTGTTATGTCGTTGTTGGCTATTATTAGTGATGTGCTTGCTGGTATTGAGATGTTGGCTGTCAGATGACGTTTTGCTGTAAATGGGTGTGTTACGTTGAATGTTGTTACTATTATTTTGTGTTGAGTGATTGTTGCTATATATCCTATTTGAAAAGTGGAAGTTTTTTTGAATGTTTTTTAGTATCTGATTTTGTGTGTTTTGCAGTATTCTGCAGTGTGACGAGCCGCCCCATGCTGTGATGCTGTGCCATATATATGATTCCACCAACGAATAATATGCTTGTCTTAATATATCATAGGTACAGCAGTAACTTAAATGAAAAAGCATATATGCAGATTTACGGAGATTTTTTTGAAGATGTATAATATGTGTTTTCCATTTAAATCTATTATCGACATATACACCCAAATATTTATATGTTTCTACTACTTCTATACTTGTACTACAATTGTCATCTGTTAGATTACCGTTTTTGACGCTCTTGTGTAGGCAGTCATTGTTGTGAAATTTTATATGAATAGTCTTATGTAGTTTGAGAAATTTCGCAATAATTTATTTTCCCTTTTTGAAAGCCAAATTGATTTCCACTAATAATTTTAAATTTGCCCAAAAAAGACGTTATCCTTCTAGCCACGACTTCTTCTAAAACTTTCTCAATAGTAGGTAAAAAGCGATAGGTCTGTAGTTGTTGTAGTCTGTTTTACAACCGATTTTATAAATAGGTCGTATTAGCGAAGTTTTAAGTAAGTTCGGTATAAAGCTATTTTCCAAACTTAAATTTATAAATTTGGTCAAGATAGGTGAGATGTAACTTGCACTTTGTTTTAAGTCTATTGGCCTTATACCGTCCACTACTGGGCCATTTTTTCCATCCAAACATTTTAAAATATTAAAAATTTCCTCTTCATTGGTATAATCTACATACATATATCGAATTTTGACGTACTATTTCAACACTCTTCATTGTTTGTATGTTGCAGTATGTTGCATTATTGTGTTTACATTGTCTTTGAAATTCATTGCAAAATCGTTTAATAATTCATTTATATTTCTATTTTTAAAAACTGTTGTTAAATTTTCATCAATATTATTTGTTTTTCTTCCAATTATTTCATTAATTAATTGCCATGTGACGCGTATATTGTTTTTATTTTCAATAAATTTTTTTCGAAAATATTTATTTTTTTCTTTATTTATTTTTTTATTTACTGTGTTTCTAAATTTCTTATATTCTAATTCATAATTTTTATTGTTTTTATTATTTCGCCATCTTCTGTAAAGTTTATCCCGATATTCACAGTATTTAATTATTTCTTGGGTTATCCATGGATTTGGTGATCTTTTTTTTTATTATTTTTGGATATTTTTATCGATCCACTATAAATTTCACAATTTTTTTTATATATTTCATTGTATTTCGTTCCAGTTTGTTTCCCTAATTTTTTTGATTAATTTTTACATTATTTAATATTTGAGATTGTTATCGCGTGCCTATAGCGACACTACCCTGTATGTTTTCACCTTTATTTTGAGCAAAAAAAAAGAGTGTAATGATCGCTTATAGTTGTTGTTCTTGTGTATTTGTTTGTTTTTTTTTTTATAAATAAGTGATCAAGGCAGGAATGTGTGTTTTTATTTACATCTTCTCGTGTGCCCTCGTTTATCCTGCTTTGCATACCATTCGCTATCAGAATATCAAGATATTCTGTTGTTGTTTTATTTTGTTTTGCTATGTCGATATTAATGTCACCAACTAATATGCATTCTTGTTTTTTGTTTATTTTGCTTATGATTATTTCAAGTTCATTCAAATCGTGCCTTCAAATTGTTTGTGAACAATATTCATAATGTGACGTGAACTGTGATAGCACTAACACCATCCTGTTGAAACCGCTATTTTCATATGATCAATTGTACTCACCTCATAATTTATAGGATGTCCCAATTCCTTGCTCCATATCAAAAGATATAATTTCCTGCTCGGCACCTGGTATGTAGCCAAGTGTTTTATTTCTGGGATACATTAATGCCTCACAGGGTTAAAAATACGTGCCGAATGACTCATTCTCAATGCTACATTTCAACATGTTGTGCTCGAGAGAATAAGTATTCTTTGAGTTTATTCCTGCCTAGTTTTTACTAAAATCTCTTTCCAATGCTATTTCTTAACAGAAGCTCACTTGGTTTGAGAAGAGTCTTTGTCTCCCTTTATCATCCATTTTGTTAAGCATAACTTTCTAGACATCCGCCTACACTTCACAGAAAGATTCTGACTCAATTTGCGGAGTGAAACATCCCCTCCTCGTAAGCTCGTTAGTTTTTTTATTCCCAAGAATTCTTACATGATCTGGGACCCAAAAGACATTAACCTTATAATGGGTACCGAGTCGTTTCAGCTTCCACACATAGTCTATACAGAGAATTAACCCGCAGGCTTCTATTGCACAGACTATCATCTGACTTGTGTTACATCCCCAGGATTTCTCTGAAGGCCTTCTAACGACACCTATATAGATCTATACTCGTTACTAGTTATGAACATTTTAAACAAATGAGTTTACCAAGATTTCTGTACTCAAGCCAAAGTTTTTGTAATCTTATCTAAACTGTTTCGAAACAGACTACGAAACATGAGCAAAACACAGCGGAATTAGCCACTGGATATGTAGATAGCGGAAGAAGTTCTGCAACGGCTGCAATTCTTCAATAGGAGTTTACCAACTTCTCGTTTTTAAAATTGTTAATGCGATGTGTAATACAGAAAGTCTATTATGATTGGCATCTTTTCGGCACGTATAACGTATCAAAAATTTTATTTTTGTATATTCATTCGTTTATTATTTGCTTGAACACTTATAACGCTTATAACTTTTTTGATTAAAAAATTCTTCGTTGTAGTCCTGTTGTAGATTTGTTCTTTTCTTTTTGATTTTCTTTTTGTTATATGTATACCGCCGATGCTATAGGAGATGGAGAATGTATGTTAAAAAATTTGCCCGTGTTATCATCGGTGGTGTATTTTTACTCTTGTTACTGGTGAGGGTATTTTGTATGAACTGATGCTTTTCGTGCACCTTTGTCATGACGACGCTGAAATTAATGATGTTGATAATGACGATGATGATGTAGTTGATGCACAACAACTACAATAACCATGAATAAAACATTGCATCTTACGGCATTTAACATTATACTTTTGATCATTCCCTAGGAAGACATTTAGTGTTGTTGTATTTACTTCTTCGGGCATTGCACCAAATAAAAATGTTCATTGAGCCAGTTTCCCAACGATGACTTTTGGCTAAAACCAAGAAGCGTTTTTTTTTTTTTTTGTTTTCCATTGTTTTCTCGATTGTGCAATTGAGTTATAAATACATACGCGTTTTGGGTGCATATATACACATACATATAAACGTTTTCATATTGTATTAGCCACGACTCGTTGAAAGTTGGTTCTACTGTACAATTGTCATTAACCCTGTTGCAAAACATTCGGTTTGGTTTATAAAAAAAGAAGAAAAATCCTGAATATTGTTACATACCATAAACCTGCCAGATTAAATGGCTTATTATCAGCATCAGCACAATGCAAAAATAATTAAGTCGTCGTAAGTGTAGTCGCCGTTGTCTGGTAGGTAGTGTTCTAGCTTATTAGACGGCTCAAACCCCCTGTCACACATCTCTAATAAAACGAAATATGTAAAAATATTGCTTTAGCGACTTACTCTCAGCAGATTTCTGGCAAAACGCTGAGAGTAAATGAAATTGCCATGAAAAGTTTCTCAAAAATCTCTTGTTCGGAGTCGAAGCTGTAGGTGCCGAAACTTATGAATAAAATTAACACACACAACGTAATTGGTGTAAGAACCGAGGTCGTAATCCTGACTAAAGGGTTCACCAACCAATTATGTATGTAAGTAAGTGATCAAGTTCGCAAAGCAATATGTCTATCGACTTAATACCAAACATCTTCCAAATAGTAACACATTTAAAGCACCTCTAAAGCACCAAATTAGTTCTGTTGAGTAGAACAATGATTGAAAAGTTTCATAAATTTTTAAGTAATTAGACTTTATTATCCTAATACAACATCTTTTGTAGGCTTTCTTGTCAACACTCTCTACATTAAAATAGTTTACCAGATGTACCGGCATCAAGTGAGATACATATGTCTCCATTGGAAATGTTTATTGTGAACGAGTCTTAATTTTTATTTTGTGTTAGGGATGACATCTGTCATATTTATTCAAGCAAGTAACATATTCTTTCATCGAATTTTGTACCAATAGAATGGCGAAATGCGGAAAGCTTTAATTTCTGTTTTCATTTGTTTTCTTTCTTCATTTTTTGAAGTGCTGGAGAGTCGTATCGAATGCTTCAAGGTAAAAATTTTGATGTGAGAAATGTAGAACGTTGGTTGGAAGCCACCAACAGAATTTAATTTAATTTAAAGACGCCAAATTGGAACCAATATTGGATGAAGATAATACTTTGACCAAAACAAATTGCAGAAAAGTTAAATGTTGCATAACAAACAATTTATAACCATTTTAAAGCTATAGGAATGATCCAAACAGACAGATGGAAAATCGAAAACACGATAGAAAATCAGAATGAATGAGAATTGAATCCTTTTTCAGAATCCTAAATGTAAAAAATCATGCGGTAATCTGGGAAACCATCAATGTAGGTAGCAAGACCAAATTGATTTGGCAGGAAGTCAATGTGAAGCGTCTGGGACCAGAAGGGTTTGGTGTACCCTAAAAGTGCCAAAAACCTGGTTAAATCGTTAATACAGATCGCTACCAACAACAAATGATCAATTTGAAGCATGTATTAGTCAAATAACGACCAGAACGGGCCCCTAGACACGGCAAGGTAGATTTACAGAATAACAATGCAACTGCACTCAAAGTGAAACCGTTTCGAGATACAATCAAAGTATTAAGCTGACAGCTACTATTCACCAGACTTGATTTCTTTGTTGGGCTGAATTGCTGGTATACACCTCATACCTGTTAAGTAATGATTAGTAATCGTAATGATTGGTTTTTTTTGAATGGTGAAATAATGATTACAATTACGATTATTTTTGGTTAAAATAGCTAATAATTGATTACTATTACAAAATAATCAAAAAGCAATCAGGATTACTGCCGATTAGTCTAATAATCAAAAAGAATCAAAAGTAATCCAAAAGTAATCAATTTATTTTCAATAATTACTTTGAATTCTTTTTGAATATTTGAAAAGAATCAAAAAGAATTATTGAAAACAATTTGAATATTTTTGGATTACTTTTGAATATTTGAAAATAATCAAAAAGAATTGTTTAAAACAATTTGATTATTTTTTAGACTACTTTTGATTCTTTTTGATTATTAGACTAATCTCCAGTAATCCTGATTATTTCTTGATTCTTGGGTAATCGTAATCATTTAGTAATTCGAAAAAATTTTTCATGGAATTATATAATCATTACGATTATTTTTAAAAAGTAATGTAATTGATTACTAATCGTAATCGAAATTTAACAGGTATGATACACCTTCATACAGAAAAATATAATTTTTAATTAATTTTTCCAAATTTATTATAAATTGTTTAATTAAAACATTGGACACCCCTTGCCGTATTCACCAGACTTAGCTCCTTCTGAGTACTATTTGTTCTCAACAATGGGATGCGTATTCTCACATTTCTGCAAGGCAGTTGAAAATTAGGTGACTAATGCATTTCTATCAAAAGAGGAAAAATTTTCTTGGCGTGGAGTCCATAATTTGCCTGGAAGATCCAAAAATATATAGCCAGCAATGGCCAATACTTTTTAAATCCTATTAATTTATTTAATAATAATTTGTGTCTAATTTTCACAGAAAAAAAAACTTATTTCGTGGCAATACACCTTAGACTTTGTAAAAAAAAAACAAGAAAAAAGGTCTAAACTTATGCCAGCTTACTCTTTGACCACATTTTAAATTTATATGTCGTACACTTTAGCATAATCTGTCTGTCTTTTTATCAAGAGTCAGTAGAGAACTTTGTTGCAATTGTTTCACAAACGAAATATGCCTATGGCTTGAAAATAAAACAATAAAACCCACTCACATTTAAAAAGTATGTTTTAAACTTAGAAAAAGCACCATAATTTAAATGACTTGAGAATGATGTCTGCTGTTTTAAGGGTAACATATGGTTGACTGTAATTGAATTTTATGAGTCTTATGCTTCCACTTACTCATCTATGTTCGTAGTCATTTGCATGCGAACACTGTTTTTTTGTCATTATCAGTAAAAGAACCCAACATAAATGAGGATTCTAATGTATTCGACAACTTAAGTTAATTACTTTAAAAGTGGTTTTTATGGATGTTATGGTAAGTGCATCTTCTTACACTTTTGTGTTTTGTTTCTTTATGAATTTTCCTACATATTTATGCTGTTGTTGGAAAAGGAATACCTATTTATTTCGGATGTATAAAAATAAAAAAATGGTCAGGATATAACTCTTCGAAGTGACGGGGCATATGCTATTTCAACCTTATTTGAGTACCTTATTCAAAAAGTTGGGAAATATTTCTTGAATGTGATAGTCTGTTATGAACCTGACAGCGGCGATCGTATGCGATCGTAACAAAAGGAGCCCCGAATTATAGCGTTTTAAGATTAATTTGTAATGGGTTTAAAAGTTTCGTAAGTGGATGCAAATGTGAGATTCGTCGATGCTTGTTATACAAGCAGCATACTTGAAGGATGTCAGAAGCAGAAGAAGGCAGTATATATGTATGTTTCGCTGAAATTATTACTTTCAGTGTTACTTTATTGGTTCTAGCATGGGAAGGAAATTTGAAAAATACAGCCATGAGTAGCGTGTTATCATAAAGGTGTTTAGTGAACATAGCACCTTATCTTCGAATGTGGCAAGAGAAGTATTAAGGATTATGCCCACTGGTATGATGGCGAAGTTAGTGACTAGGTTATGTTTTAGTAGGTTGCTGCATCAGGTAACACTATACCTCATGTAAGCTTCATTTAGCTGGAAGACATAATTCAAATCATATTACTTCGTGAAAACTTAGCGACAATTCAAAAGATCTGTTTTTTACTACAGAAAGGTAAGAATGCGTGGTAAATTGCTGAAAGAAATGATGGATTTGAAGAGAAGATCTTGTAGCCCATCTGATAATTTTGATGTTAAAGTTTATATCCGCTCTGGTGAACCAACCAAAAATTGAGAACAAAAAGCACATAAGCAAAACCATTCATGCGGTCCAATGCTAAATAAAGGAGTAAAAGGAACATATATATTCATCACAAGAAACCTGGATTTACAAGCAAGCTCTGAGTTTACATGCCACATTAATTAGCCGATGAATTTATTAGAATAAATTTTTATTTGGGATTCATTACTAAAACAGAAGAAATAAATTCATTACTGAAGTCAGAATTAATGCCAAGACAATAAATATTGTGTGTCTGTTGGGGCTGAGAGTGAAGTTTAAGTTTCAATATTCTAATTAAACGATTGATATTGATTGAGTCTGAAGTTGGACAAAACTGATCAGACGAAAAGTTGTTATATTCCATTATGTCATTAGATCATTGATAACCCTATTGAAACTGAGAGAGATTTACTGTCTTTCACCATCAGACTAGCATTTGTTTTGATTTCCTCAGAACTTGATGTAATGGTGTAAATTTAAATTCCGTAGAGCTCAGAAAAATGCAACTTTCACGACAAAGGCATCTATCTAAGACAGTTCCAATAAGTGTTGTTAGTGCTGGAGATGAGTTCAATTTAAGCCGATAAGTAGTCAAAAGATGCAAGATCTGGTCTATACACCGGTAAAAAAAATAAAAATTATTTTTCTGGCTGTTTTTGACCATTGCTGCATTATGTGGTCGAGCATTGTCGCGATATAAAATTACGACCTCCTGTCTGGTGACATATTCATAGTGTTTTTCGACTGACGCTGGCTTCATACATACATACATAATTGGCCATTACAACCCTTCAGTCAGGATTACGGCCTAGCTTCTCACACCATTCATGTTGTGTGCGTTAATTTTATACGTGAGTGGCGGGACCTACAGTTTAACGTCGACTCCGAACGACAGAATTTTTGAGAAACTTTTTCATGGCAGTTTATTTTACTCTCAGAGTTTTTTCCAGAAATCTGCTGAGAGGAAGTCGCCGAAGAAATATTTTTTTTTTCATATTTCATTTTTGATGTCTGACCTGGGATACGAACCCGGGCTTTACGAATAGTAAGCCAACACACTACCTACTACACCACGACGACTTCACAAACTGGCTTCAAACGATTTAATTATCCTCTGTAGAGGTATTACAAGATAGTCCGAATTGGTTTTAGTAGCTCATAATGGATCATAATATTATGTTTCCAACAAATAGAGAGCATAACGTTGGCTCAACGGATATTCTGCTTTGCCGTAGGTTTTACTCTTTGCCCATGCTTCACATGTGATTTCATCTACTTAAGTTTGTCGCAATGAATCCATTTTTTGATTTCTGTTTGAAGTTGACGTAGTCTAGTAGGACTACGTAGTCTAGTAGGCAGACAGGATCTGCCCTCATCTGTGTCATGGAAGCTCACCTTCTTGAGATGGCATCTATCCGGGCATTGTCATAAATTTCAACTTAATCTTGTATCAATTAGAGGGTGACCCTATTTTCCCTGTCAAGATGGTGTAATTTCTATCTTGAGTCCAACTTAAGGAGCTGAGTATTCAAATTGTCAGTTACTTCCCGTCGTCTATACTTCCTGTTCAATTTAAATTTATTTAGCTGGCATATACACTTATTTGAAAAATATCCAACTCCTTGTCCCTCAATCCATCGTTATGTTTCTTAATATAGTAAGTCGCAATTTGGTTGCTCTATTCAGGTTTATTACTTTATGCAGGGGACACATCTTTAGAGCTCTTTATAGAGCTATCAGTCATTCTATATGTCATTTCACCATGCTATTGTCTATAAATTATCCTAACAAGGGGCTCATATTCACTACCAAATGTAAAATTTATCAGAGGACAGGCTCCCAAGACGAAAGTTATATCAACTCATTCAACTCCAACTGAGCTGTTTTCAAGAACGCACTCATTTAAATAAATAAAAGTTATCGAATTTACAACAAAACTACTTTGTCCTCTTATAGGATATATAACATTTGATAATGACATTAGACTCTGTCTCTAAAGTATTTAGTTTTAACTGTGATGCATCGATTAAAAAAGCATCGGTGATTCATCGATTTTGATCAATAAAAAACGTCGAATCGTTACTATGTATAGGTAAGACATGAGCAGATAAAGTTATAATCATATAATGATATAATATAATTCGTCTGCATAATCTTCATCACAATCATTACCATGTAGACGTCATTGAACTGTCATCGTATCATCAGTTTAACTGTCAACATGATTAAAAATTCTTTTGATAAACTTGATAGGAGTGGGAACATACTTCATAACATACAAAACAAATAATTTTTTCGACTAATTTGCAACTTCTTTTGCAACAGTTTTCAATGGCTTTCAATACTCAATTACAATCTAATTAAAGCCGAATATCCCATTATGACATGTGAGTTCAACAATGACTTGTAACACATGATAACACATGTCGTGTTGTTTTAATATTCGTAAATTAAGAAGAGTGCTTTTATGCAAGACTTAGGGCCATTATTACAACTTCCCATTAAAGTTGGGCTTAGTTAAAGGTAACTTTAGCTAAAGTGAACTTTAAAGTCAGCTTTAACTTCTTTTTGTTATTACAACCTAATGTTAAAATAAAGTAAACTTTTTCAAAAATATAGCAGTGCCGGATCAATTTCGATAACACTGTTTAATTAAACAATTTTTTTTTTAAACGCAATGGCAACGACGGACTTTGTTTTTTGTTGTATTTGCTCACTTTTTTATATTTGAAGTTACCATATTGAAATTAAAATATAATATGGCAAATTCAAACATAAAAACTTTAAAAGTTACCGGTAGGATTATCCTACATTTAGCTTCACGCTCACTTCTACCTTATCATCCACTTATAATAATGAAAAACAACTTATCTGCCCGTAAAAACCCTATCTTAACTAACAGCAAGTTGTAATAATGGCCCTTAATGCACTAACAAACTATAATTAGATCCGTTTACAAATGAAATACAAAAGCGTTCATAGTTCTTCATCTCAACCAACATCTCAACAACAACCCAAAACAATAAGCATGTTTAACTAAAACTGAAATTAGACTGTTGATGTTAGGCATTCACAAAAACAGGTTTAATAACAGCAACAAGCAATGACAACAATCCGCAAACAAAAACTAAAATATTGTTTATGTTCCTGGAAAAGCAAGCAAGATTTCAAGAACTTAAGAACACAATATAGAGGCTGTTGGCAATATGTCATGGATAGTTTGTTTTTAATTTAACTTCAATTAATAAAGTTTTTGATTTTTATTGATTTTTTTAATTTCTTCGACAGTTGGTCAAGTAGTACACGGTGCAGACACTAGTATGCGTCAGTATAGCAATTTGTTCTGGGTGAAATGAATACCTAAGCCATAGAGGCTGTGATAAAAGTGTGCTGTCTTATTAAACCAGAACCTAATGCTAGAAACACAATAAAAGCAATGCTGCAAAAACAGACTGCGTCACGCAGCTTTGGAACCTAAGATAAAAGTGTAGAGAAAGAAATCAGGTACAGAAAAAGGAGTTGAATTGCTTATGTTATCAAGAGCATGCACGACGGCACTTCAAGAGAGGTAATCAAGGATCTAAGAACATTAGAAAACGCAAAAAACATATGAAAAAATAGCAAAAGCTTTGGGAAATCCTTATAGGTCGAAGAGGGGTAATATTGCTGTTTTCATCCAGCGCTTTCTACCTTGAAATTTACATAAAGAGAGTGTATGTGAGATATCATTCGATATTTTGTATGGAATACAGCTTCGCTCAAATATAAACCACGGCTTCTCTAGTTGGAGTACATCAGAATGTCCAATTTTCAATGAGTCTGACACATAAATCAGGCTAAATTTGATCGATGGAATATCTTGTGTCTCATCTTTGAGGACCGCTAGAAAAAGAATCTCTCAAATTAAACAATCTCTGTGGCCAGTTGACATCACGTTCACATGATACGATGAGCATGCCAGTGCATGCTCGTGCAGAATATCAAAAATGTGGCGTGGGCCACACGTAATGAAGTCTTGTAGGTGTCCAGTTCCTCCAATTCAAGCCAAAATGAGATGGTTTTCATACAGCTATAGTGCTTGTCGTTAATAGTGATCTCAAACAAATATAAGCCGATGACTCCGCCAGCCCATAATCCACACAAAAACAGTGACTTTTTGTGACGCACTGGTTGTTTTTGTCATGTGGTTTGAGATCGCGCTAAATTCGATATCCAAATTCCTGTAACCATTCGTCTAGATATGACGATAACCACACGGAAAGAACACCGAAAAGAACGCTCATTTAGTTTTTATTATTTTGCAGCTCAAAATTAGCCAAGTTATGTTCTGCGAGTTGGCTGAGTTCTTATTAGCCACTCAAAATAGAATGCTTCGGACTTTCCAACACTCTCTCAAGGATAGCAGCTAAGTTTTCGGCAGACGTTGTATTTCGCCGACGTACGGGTTTTAGTCGATCGTTTACTGAACTTTTGGACTAAAACTTGTTCACCACATTTTTAAACTTCTTCCCGGTAGGACGATTATGGAGATTGTAAAATAGGCAAAGCGCGTGCTACGTTATTCGAGCAATTTTGTTGTTGCGTGCTATATCCATCCATGGTGATTTGGCAAAACAAACTGAATCAATAACAACTTATCTGATAGTTGTAGCTTGAAGAAGATAACCGTTGTCAACTGTCGAAATTCGGAAGTCTCTTTTGGAAGAGCTGAAATAAAGAGAGTGATATTTAATAAGACCCGTGTGATTGATGACATCAAACTTCTCTTAGTAGTTATAAAATAAATTTCATATTTCATAAATTTAGGATGGAATTATTTCTCCTAAAGTGGTAACAAACATTAGAACAAACGTAGAATGCACATTACATGTTGATGTAGGATGTTAAAGTCAAACTGCTAATCAAAATGTAATTGACTGAATCTGAAATTAAGTTTGGTTGGCTGGACAAATGGATGGCTGAATAATTGATTGGTTGAATGGTTTGTTGGACTTGTTAAAGCAACAAATGAAAAAATCATTGAATGATTTGCTATCGTAATGCTTTTCTCTTCGCCCTTTTTGTTTTTAGTTTTTTTATATTTTATCAGTTATTGGTTCTGTTTGTTTCTCTTTTACTTCTTCATAAATTTATCGGATGAATAAAAATCTATTTTAGCAATTTCGATTTAAACCCTTTTGTGTTTCTGCATCAATTGTTTAGATATTCAATACAAATAAGCAAACAAACAAACTGAAGGTTAGGCAAAGAATTTATTTATTAAAAAACTTTTCAATTTTTATTTATTTTTTAATTGTTCTTTTTTACCTTCCGGATTTTTCATTGGATATTTTGCCTTTATTTGTTTAAAATTATTTTCTTAGGGCCATTATTTCAACTTGCCGTTAAACTTGTGTTTAGTTAAAGGTAACTTTACAGTTCCCTTCCGCTAAAGGTACCTTATTTTCGTTATTACAACTTACAGATAAAATTTTTCAAAAATATGGTAGTGCCGGAGCAATGTCGATAAAACTGCTCAATTATACACGTTTTTTTAACGCAGTGGCAATCCCGAGCTACGTTTTTTTTGTTGTTTATGCTCATTTTGTTTAAACTTGAAGTTGCCATATTGAAAATAATATATAATATGACAAGTTCAAACATAAAGTGACCTTTAAATGTTAAGGGTATGATGATCCTCCCTTTAGCTTAACGAAGTGATCGTTTTTCTTATTGCGTACTAATAATAACGAAAAAGAATTTATCTGCCAGTTAAAATCCTCCCTTTAGTTAACAGCAAGTTGTAATTAATGGCCCTTAGTATTGTAGATTAAATATAATTATTTTTTTGTTTGTATTGTATTTAACCTTTTATACTAAAAATTTAAGAAATTCCTAGAAAGAGAATTTTCTACTTTTCTCTGAAACACAAGAGAATAAAATCATCACACTATGCGACAACATAAAAAAAAATTTGAAATACACCCAGCTGACATAGTGGAAGTTGTGAGTTTTGTTGAGTAGAACTCAAACATATTTTTTTATATTTCTTTAACCCTCCAAACTTGTTTTATTTGGCAAAAACTGTTTTTTTGGACTTTACACACAACTGTATTGTTTACACAAACATTTCTCAACCGATATCCAAGTTTTAAACCTTATTCGAAAGCAGACGTCTTTAGAACGATGTACATACATATATGATTTGACTTAATATTCTATGAGGATTGATAAGGTAAACTGGACAAATACGAATTTTTATCATATTTTTTCAAGTTTGTCCATTCATAGTAGCAAACTTTTATTAAAGAGTATAAAATAAGTGGTGTCACTATTAAAGTGCATTCTCTCGTGAAGAGATTGACAGACAAGGAGCTTTTTTTTTTTTTTTGTTTGTATATAATAAAATTTTATATTATTTTTGTTTTTCAAGTGTTTACTTTGTTCAATTTTCCTTTTAAAAAGTAGTATTTTCGTAACCCTGGAACCTATATTCGATTTTTAAATGGTTTGCTATAGAAAATCATAATTCACTTTGCAATTTCGTTTCAATTTGAGTCATGTTTTTTTGAAACATAACCACCACGCAAAGTGAGGTATGGGTGTACACGGTGATTTCGGGATTTGGGAAAACAGACTGAATAAATGACAAATAATTTGACAAATTTGGCTTCAACAAGATAGTTGTTATCAACTACATATTAAAATGCGGAAGTCCCTGTTGGAAGATCCGATAGAATTTAATTTGAGTTCATTAATACAATAATTTTTTTTAAAATAATAGAAATGTGCAAAATTTTATTTTTGTTGACGAAAATAATAATTCAAAATATTTAGCTATTTGTTCTTTGAATTACATATCTCTTTGAGTCATGTCTCAACTTCGGCAACTTCCTCTCAGCAGATTTCTGGCAAAAGCTCAAGAGTAAATAAAATTGCCATGAAAAGTTGCTCAAAAATCTGTCGTTCGGAGTCGACTTTAAACTGTAGATCCCGCCACTCATGTATAAAAATTAACGCACACAACATAAGTGGTGGGAGAAGCTAGGCCGTAATTCTGACTAAAGGGTTGTAATGACCAATTAAGTATGTATATGTATGTATGGTAGCCAAAAATATGAATCACTTAAATATCTAAGTAAAGGGTTTTGCGGCATCTAATTGAAATGTTGTCTTTATAAATGGACTTTAAGTTTAAAAGTTTTGAAGATTAAAAAAAATACTGAATTTTACTTTTAATTCAATTTTTTTTTTACTTAATTAGTTGCTTTAATCTCTTTATTCATCTGTCCCCACGGAATTCCAAATTCTTTATATTTTCCCTTTTCTGTTGCCTCGAAAAATTACTCGTGTGATTTCAATGAATAATTTTTACGGTTTGTGTTTGTATTTGTATTGTGCTGTAATAGTGTATTTTATTTCTCCTTTTATTGTTTGATTAATTAATTAATTCTTTGTGATCCAATGGGGCCAGAATATTTAACCCATTGCGACCGTATATCTGCTCCCAGCCACCAAAGCTTTATAACCGCTCTAGTCGTATATCTGTTCTCAATCGATAAGCTTTCGAAATTCGTGGAAATCGAATGATATTTTATAAGTTGAGCTTAACTTAGATTTGGCGATTTCGCTTCTTTAAATATTTCAAAATAATACCTTGGCAAAAAGAAATTTACTGTAAGAAGAGTGAACTTGAAAGTAGCGTTGACGAATTTCATTTTGACTCGTTCAACACTGAGTTTGATAAAGAAAGTGATAACATTTGTTCTGAAAATATTTCCAATAGTGATTCTCATAGTGACGTAGTTCAAGTAAAGCGAACGAAACGAAAATTAATTCCGACCAGCATGACATTATATAAAATTAAAGAATTCATTGCAAACATCTTTTGATGAATGTTTAAAAATTCTTCAAATTTGTTTGGGTTAGATTTTAACCACATCATCCTCGTGACATTACTTTTGAAATTAAAATTTTTGTATTCATCTGGAACGCTTGCTTTTCAGCTTATGAAAACTTTTGTATAGCAGATCGATAATTTCGCAAATGCACACAACGGAACTTTAATTCAGATGTATTACAGATGGTCAGACAGTTTAAAATTTAACTTATCGACGGAAAATTTTTCGGCAACTACAAATTGGTGGTGGCCAATTGGCAACACAACTGAAATTCGATTCCCTTCCCAAGCTAACCATTTTAATTTAATATTAGCAGGTGTTGATTTGGATATAACACGTAGTGTTTGTCTGAATTTTTCAGCTAACAATATCAAAGCACCCCCAAAAAAATTTTGATTTCCACGAAAATCTTTAATTCTAAAACTTTAACAGACTAGATTAATTGTCTTTGCAAAGGAACCTACTGATATAACGTATTTCTCACCCGCCACGTCAGCGGCGCTCATGTCCTTTTAAAACCTGCGCCAAGGGCTCGGAATATTTCATTCTGGGACCAAAAATTGGGGCTCTTGTCTCAAAATCTTTTCTTATCTGTATAGCATAAAATTGTTCCTTTTTTAAAACAATATTCGGTTTCCAGATTACTTTTATCTTTATTATCTTTTTAATTGGCGAGTTGCGAGTCATTTCCCAAAATCATGAAGATTACTGTTTCTGTCCAGGAGACAGTTAAAGAGGAAACTATCAGCCATGCGATTCCTTATTTCCCGAAATCCCCATTGAATTTCAAATTAGAGTTGCTTGTCATCAATGTAATTATAGTTTCCAAAGCTTTAGTCCCCACTACCGAATGCGGTGGATTTAATTCCAATAGGTTCTCATCGTTCCTGTTATGCCAACATATACTAGTATCTGTATCTTTCCAACTGTATTGAGATTTCTGAGACAATTGTGCCACTATTCTCTATTGTCCTGTCCATCATAGTATACAAACAGTGCATAACTCCTAGGCTGCAACCCCCGTAATTTCTCTGCAAATTTTCTGCATTCCATTACGAAATGTCTCGTCTTTCCTGAGATGCTCTCTATATGAGTCTTCTATGTTAATTTACTATTCAGTGCCAATCATAGATATTTCGCCTCCATTGTCCATGATATTATTTCACCCAGAAGTAGAATATTCTACCATTTGGGAACAGTACTACTGTGGTCTTGCTCGAGTTTATCTTTAGGACCACTGAAATGCCCAAACGCCTTACAATCTAAAACCTCTTTAAATAATTTCGCGAAAAGATTCTTCAGTCGATGCCCGTCTCTGATAGTTTTGTGAGAAGTTCATCCACAAGAAGGATCAACACTAATGATGGGTGTCCCCTGTTTCCTTAGAGCGTGTGTATGGGATCTCTGCCATCGATTTCGATATCATAGGTTGCATACCTCTTCTACCTAAAACAACTGAACTTTCAGTATCCTAAACGGAAGAAATCATGGGTTAATCTGGGACAAATCGATTAGGCATTAAGACAATACTGTGTGTCTGGTGCAACCAAAAATGTGCGAAGTACAAAAAGACCTTGGGGCAATCGTTAAAAGAGATCGCTACCGACAAGGAATCATCAGTTTGAATTATGCATTGATCGAAAAATGACCAGAATGGGCCACAAGACAAGGCAACGTAATTTTGCAACATGACAATGCACCTGCAGGCAAAGCAAAACTGGTTCAAGATACATTCAAAGCATAAAGCTAGAATCTGCTACTCCACTCGGCTTATTCACCAGAAATGGCTCCATCCGACTACTATTTGTTTTCACCGATTTCACCGCATTGACTGAGCAGAACTTCGATACTTATGAGGGTGTCGAAAATTGGGTGACTAATTGGTTTCTTTCAAAAGACGAAAAGTTGTTTTTTTGGTGGTGAATCGACAAATTGCCTAAATGATGGAATAAATATGGGGTCAGCAATTGTTTCACTTTTTCATCAAAAATGTCTGTTTCGTTTTCAGAAAAATCGCTCATAACATACATTACAACTGGTAAAAAAAATTTTAAAAAATTGTAAAAAATTAAAATTTTTCTTCTTTTGTTTAAATACAATGAAAGTGTGGAAAATGTTCAACCTTTTGTGTTTTGTTTAAGTACTTATTTATCCTCCGTAATGAGTATTGGAAAATTAACTTCTTTTGTTTTTTTGTGTTATGCAACTTTTATTCTCTTTAAATACAAACCACGTAAAAGTTTGTCCTATTTTATCTAACGAAAGGCCAAGTTTTTAACAGAAGAATGCATTTTAAGAATATCAGCGGTTATTTGATATTTTTAATTTATTCCACTATGCGATAAAATAAAAAAATTAAATACGCCCAGCGAATGACATAAATAAGTAAGTTATGAGTTTTATTGAATAGAACTCAAAAATATTTTTTTATATTTCTTGAACCCTCTAAACTTTTTTATTTGACAAAAACTGTTTTTTGGACTTTACGCACAAATTTATTGATTACACAAACATTTCTGAAACAAACATTTCTAAAACAAACATTTTCTTAGAAAGAGGAGAGATGGGCCTTTACAGCGGTATACATATTAATATATATTATTAGACTTAATATTCTATGAGGTTTGATGAGGTAAACTTGGCAAATTCGAATTTTTTCATATTTTTTCAAGTTTGTCCATTCATAGTAGTAAACTTTAATTAAAAATACGAATAAGTGGTGACATTTTTAAAGTACATTCTTTTGTGAAGAGGTTGACACTTCGTTTGATCAAATAGGACAAAAATTACCCTAGTTATTAATCAAATAGTAGAACAGTCGTGTTATATTCTTTATATATATTTTCTAATCAAATGAACTTTTAGTTCAAAATTTTTGAGAATTTTTGATGGATCTTGACTGTTTACTTCAAAATATGTCAATTAAATTTTGCATTAAGAATATCTAAACTTGAAAAAATGAGAAAAAAATCATATTTTCCAAATTTACCAGCAAATAACTGTAATATATAAAAAATTAAATACTGTTTTACTATTCTGATCCCTGTTCAAAAAACTATCGATTTTGAAAATATGTTGAAAAATATTTGGGTAATCAATAATTTTGTGTGAAAAGATCAAAAATACCGTTTGGAGGGTTCGAGAAATATAAACAAAAATATTTTTGAGTTCTACTTAACGAAAATCACAATCACAAAAAACTAAGTCGTAATCCCGACCGACGAATTATGTATGCCTGCCTGTATGTATTATAATCAAATGACTATCAAATGGCCGTTAAAATTTTTTAGAGATTACGTCAGAAACCGTGTATTCTAGGATAATTCTTTAACGTTAAGTCATGTGAAAAACTTGCTCAAAAGAATGATGTAGCAACTAATCAAACTGTGATTAATTAAATGACATTATATTTCGGATGTAAGGGCATCGATAATTTTAATCTTGTCATAAATATACAGAAAACCATAGCCAGGAGAATTAACAAGATTTGAACCTTAGCAATAAAGGTGAATAGCAAGTTCAGTGATGTGAGAGTAGTATTCGGAAGACCACAATCCATACAAACCAAACTCTAAAGCAGATGTAAAATCAATTCTGATGTAAGGAAGTGAAACCTGTATAGTTCCGACACCATCAGTTTATTTTAGTTGTCTTTACTATTGAAACCGAAATATGTATAACATTTAATAACCTCTTTAAATTATTATTTTATTTTTTTTTTAACTCAAAGCATGGTTGTATTAGAAAGCCCATTAAAAGTTTCTCTATAAAAAAAAAACGAAATAAAATTTAAATTTCTAATTCATAGTTCAAGTTTATTTCTTTGTTAAGTTAGCCAACGCATAAATAAATTCTGTTGCGGTCATTGAATTTGGTAGGTAAGAAATGTCATTAAAAATTTCATTTTATGTGTTTTTTTTTTATTTCCTGTAAATCTTAAAACAATGCCACATATGCAGACCAATAATTTTTAAGATATAATGTACTGTATACCACTGTTGAGTACAGCTGGCTAAAGTCAAAAGGCTCAATCACTTGTATCTTCCCTACGTATGGCTTTTTGTTGTTGTTACTTTCATGTGGCTTAACCTATAATATATGGAGTTAAAAATCTTTTTAATGACCCATCAGTAGTAATAAATATTGGTCATTAAGCAATATTTTAAACTCGTGCTTTCGATTTGATTATTCTTTTTTGGATTTTTTTGTGGTTATTTTTTAGTATTCTTCTGGTGTAACTGTTTTATTATAATATTGTGAATTGTATTAAGTACACAATACACAGAGCAAAATTTTAAATTAGAAATTTCATTCAACACTTAGAGTGTTTTGTCATAAAATTCATTGGCTGTGGAAGGAATCAACCACAATAGTTGATGTATACAATCCGGAAAACGAATTTGTTTTAAGTCAAACATATTGTTATGTTTTGCCTTTTTAAAAACGTTTAGAATATGAGTTCGTTGATTGCAAACAAAATAAAAATAAATTGGTGTTTAATTTTAGATACATTCTTTATTGTTCTCACTACTTTTGTGTGCCAGTCTTCACAAATGACTAATACAACAATAATTTCTTGTTCTTATTTGCTTACAAGGCAGATCTTTTCAACGGCGATCTTGAAACCACGACCGTTCTCTTCACACGCAACGCGTCTTCACACAAAACTGACTGAATTCTTTCTACTACTGCCTGCTCTGTCTTGCCTTTTTATATGCGCTCGCATTCAGTCTGATGAAGGTTCTTGAAATCAAATGTTCGTGTGTTAGCCTTTTCGAGACCTCTATCGCTACTACATTGTTATTTGTGTAGTTTGTTTACGTTGTTTGTTGTTGCTTTCATTCTTACTGATGTTGTTGGTATATGCAAGCAAGTTCGTTGTATTCGTTGTTGTAGCTTTTGTTTGTCGTTTTTAATGTTAAACAATGGTACACCGTTTCCATTTTCGTAACAATATTATTGTCAGTATTGTCGTGAATAAGTGCCTAATTACTGAAACCATATGATCTATTATATATCTCCCTAATTTTGTATTCCTTTAACATCTGCTCGTAACCTATTGTCCTGAAAAACCTTAGGGCGCTGCTCGGTATTAAATGTTTACTACTGGAACATATTAGTGCCCCCAGACTGAACTGTCAGCAAGTCGCTTCCTTAGGTTGCGAAATTCATTAAAGAATTTCATATTAGTTTCCCATCAATCTAAATCTTTTTTCCAAAGTTTCAACCTTTAGTAACGACAACAAATGATCATGATGACTCAAGTATCAACAACGAAAAAGAAAAAAAAAAAAAGAAACAAAATTGTTGAAACAACCAGCTGTTTTGTTTACCAGCTGCCAAATGAATATTGAATAAGCAGCTGAACACTTAAAATATTTTACTCAATAAACCGAATATTGACTCAATAAAAGTGTATATCTGAACATGTAAGTGTAAGCTTATTCTATTTAAAGAACACTGTGCGAAAAAGATTCTTTTCGAAATATTTCTCAATTTGACATTTCAATGTGAAAAATTTAATGTATTTCGTATTGAATTTCAATTCGTTTTTAATTTATTGAAATATGCGTGTATTAAATTTGTACAATTTTTGTTTTGTGTATACGATAACAAAAGTATAAGAATATTATCAAACAAAAGGTATTTATGATATCGAAAATTAAAAATTCCAAATTCAATTTCTGTGCTACTTTTAAAAATTTTATAAAAATGTTCTATTTATCCACGTGCCATATTCCAGTGCAGAATAACAAATCATACACGTTTTCTTCTTCTTGAGCCAGCAAATACATCTTTTGAATAACATTTTGTACGAGTGAGGGTAGTTTTCTACAATGCATTCGAGAGCATCTAAGATTTGTTTTTTTTTTGCAAAATATAAAACTTTCTTAAAAACAAAATCTTGCATTACAACTGTACAGGTGTACATATCTTTATAAAGTCATTTTGGCAAAAAATATAAGGCAATAGAATAAGAAAAGAATAGAACTATTAAACATTTACTCCTTACCAACTAAATTACAACTCTACCATGGGAAATAATATCCATTTGAAATGCTTTATCTAACCCATATTTTCTTTATTTACTTTATCTCTTAAATTTATTTATTTATTTATTATTTAGAAAAGAATAGAAGAAAAATAACTTTTTCTTTAAGTGTAATAAGGAATATTCTTATCTCAATTGAGATTTGCAAATCTCGCAAAGAACGGCTGGATAAGACAAGAGAAAGCATTTTAAAACAGATAAAAAAATACCCATACACTACTTTTAAAATATAAATTCTAAAAAAATAGCAGCAGAAAACAAAAGCAAAAAAAAAAAACAACGAATGAAATGTATGGAAATCTTTTAATCTTTTTTAATGTCCGCGTTAGTTTACGGTTTGATAAGTATGCTTGCAATACTTGTTTTGTTGTAAAACAATCCTACACAAACAAGTACCCAAATATATGTACATGCTTATAAAATTTACACACACATTCTGTGTTTACATGAATAGAAACATTACTGTATACATCCCAGCTAGTATTCGGAAGATGGTTTTTAGAAAAATCACCCTGCTGAGTCTTTTTAGAGTACTTTTGGTGATGAAAAACTTATTACTGGGTTACACTTTTAAAAAAGGACTCAAAAATTATTCGCGCCAATGAGTAAAATGAGTTCGATTTAAAATACAATAAAAAATTTATAGCAATCGGAAATTAATCATCCAGACGTTTAAAATGTGACTATGAAAGTAGGCCTCAGAAAACCGACTAAAAAACACTTGAAGATAGTAAAATAGAATTAGAAATACGACAAATAAATGACTCAAATTATAATCATAAATGACGTAAAAATAAGCCCAAGTTAATACAAACATGACTGATAAATGGCAATAAAAGGTTCCTAAACATACTGATAAATTACTCATAAAAAATTCCTATGCGATTAAACGATGACTGAAAGACGACTCGAAAAATAATCATAAACGAAGGTAAATAAGACTAATATATGATCAGAAAGCGATTCGAAAATGATCATAAAACTGCTAGAAAAAGGGTCGAAAATTACTCTAAACCATACCTGTTAAGTAATGATTAGTAATCGTAATGATTAGTAATTTGATTACTTTTTTTTGAATGGTGAAATAATGATTACAATTACGATTATTTTTGGTTAAAATAGTTAATAATTGATTACTATTACAAAATAATCAAAAAACAATCAGGATTACTGGCGATTAGTCTAATAATCAAAAAGAATCAAAAGTAATCCAAAAGTAATCAATTTATTTTCAATAATTACTTTGAATTCTTTTTGAATATTTGAAAAGAATCAAAAAGAATTATTGAAAACAATTTGAATATTTTTGGATTACTTTTGAATATTTGAAAATAATCAAAAAGAATTGTTTAAAACAATTTGATTATTTTTTAGACTACTTTTGATTCTTTTTGATTATTAGACTAATCTCCAGTAATCCTGATTATTTCTTGATTCTTGGGTAATCGTAATCATTTAGTAATTCGAAAAAATTTTTCATGGAATTATATAATCATTACGATTATTTTTAAAAAGTAATGTAATTGATTACTAATCGTAATCGAAATTTAACAGGTATGCTCTAAACTAATATAGAAAATGACTAATAAATGACTTTTTAAGAAGAGTCGCGGGCAGTCACTTTTTCTTCCGACAAAAGTATTTTTTATGAGCAGAAAATGAGTGCATATTCTAGTTTTTTAATCGCGCAGCAGAATCAAAAAAGACTCGAATTTGAATAAAAATTTCCAAAAATAATAATAATAATACAATCTCTCTCTCTCTAGAGCTCTAACATACATACCTTATTTATACATGGGTGTATATGTGTGTACATATTTTTATGTTTGCGTACATAAGATATACATTTGTTTTAGTATCTGTTTACATATACCCACAAAATGTTCATGTATTTCTACAAAACATTCTACAAATATTCATTCATTCACACGATTGAATACGTAAAGAATAATTGTGTATACAAATGTAGGAAACAATTGAATGCATGAATAAATGAAATAAAATGTTCCGTAAACATTTGAGTGGGGTATTTACGGTATTAATGAATCCTCTTCCTCACCTTTAAGAGAAACAAGAATTATCGTTTTTAAGATTTCCAAAACGACTGTTAAAAAACAACCTTTGTATGATGAATGTGTATATTTCACTAGCTATCCTAAAAGATTGATAAGAAAATAATTTTAGACGTTATTATGGAATTTTTTTAATTTTTTTGTTAAACCGAAAATCAGGCAAAATTCGTACAAGGTTAGGTAAGGTTAAACAGGCAGCAGCCTCAGTAAGCGCAGGTTACTTGGATCCTATAAACTCCCGTTATATCACCGATATTAACTATTCCGTCATATAATTATAGCTTCTGGTTGACATTTCTCAACCATCCCGAGTGTCTTATGATGGTAGGAATTTTTCTAAAATCACCCTTGGCTAGACATATTTTGTCATCAAATTCTGGTTTGCTACTAATCTGGCTGGTTTCATCGATTCAAGATTTTAAGTGCTTACTATTGGGGCTTCCAACAGAGACTTCCGAAATTTGATAGGTGCTAGCGACTATCTGTTGAAACCACGTTTGTCAAATTACAGTACGTACTGTCGTCATTTTTTCAGTCTGTTTTGCAAAATCACTCAGACTGGGACTCTAAATTAATCGGCAACGAATCCTACTATTCAGTGCAAAATCGTCTTCAACCAAAAAAACCATTTTTGGATTAGGTACGTGAACAAATAACATTATCGAATTGGGAACAAAATCATTTCACATTAGATTCAACAGCATAAAATGCATTTCGAATACGATACTGTTTGGACTGGATTTTAAGCTGGGGTCGTCATTAGACCATATTTCTTTGTGAACGACGTTGGCCAGAGCATCACTGTCAATGGCAAGCATTATTGGTCGATGTTTACCAAATTATTTTGACCTGAATTGGATGATCTGGACATCAACGTCATGTCGCTTCAACAGAAAAGCTCTGTAAGAACCATTTAAACACCTGACCACACAAGAAAGTGATGTGAACTGGCCCTCAGGATCGTACAATTGACCTCGTTAGACTTTTTCCTGTGGGGTTATCATAAGACGCAGGTGTATGCCAATAAGGAACAAATCAGAGCGGTCCTTAAATCCAATATAGCCCATGGCAACGATCAAATTCTGCCTGATTTATGTGTCACAGTCATCAAAAATAGGGCATTACGCATGCTCTCCACCCAGAGAAACCGTAACGCACTTTTGAACGATGTTATATTCCATATATAATGACATCAATGGATCTTACAAACAAATACAAATTTTCGATTATGTCTCACACACGCTTCATTTCATTTACAAGTGCTTGCTAGTTCAGGCATTAACCCTACTGACTGATGCTGCTTCAGTTTCCCCGAATTTACTAATTTGAGTAATTCTTAATCCAAAAAGATTGTAAATTAATCGAATTTGATTATGATAATGATGTAATTCTAGCTTTTAATGAAAAATATTGTTACGAAAATGGAAAGATCTAGATACTGCTGTTTTGCTTTTACATCGTTTAACATTAAAATTATAAACAAAAGCTCCAAAAACAAAAGCAAGTAAAGAAAAATATACCAACAAAACACCAGCATAAAAAAATGATAAACAAGTAAACAAAAATGCAACAGCAAACACTACAAGAATAAATGAAGCAACGATGTTTATATTTATAGAGATATCGAAAAAGCGAAACCACGAAAATTTGACTTCAAGAACATTCATCATACTATTTACGTTGCCATATAAAAGGCAAGACAAAGCAGTAGTCAGTAAAAATTCAGTCAGTCTTGTGTGAAGATGCGGTATGTTTGAAGAGAGTAATCGTGGTTTGCAGATCTCCTTTACAAAGATCAGTCGGACAATTGTCTAGTAATTGTTATTGTTTATGCAAAGGGTGTAAACAAAGGAATACATCAAGTTGTGAACAGTGGCACAAAGTGGCGAATAATAAAGTATTTTACGTAGTAATTTACGAGCTCATATTTTAAAAGTTTTTAAAGGTAAAAACGTAACAATATATTCCTTAGAAAATTTCAAAGTGTATATAATTTGCTTTTAATAAGAAACACAAACTTAACTATCGAATTAAAAGCTTATGTATCTTGAGAAATAAATTTGTATTTGTCTTATAACAATAATGCGATGTTATCCGTATGTACACTGAGCTCCATAAGTGAGTCAACACTTTTGTTCTTAAGTATAAAACAGTTTTGTTCTTAAGTATAAAAAACTTCCTTTATCATGAATTGTTGTTTTTTTGTAACATTTTATAAGTAATAAATATATGTTTTTATTTCTGATAATTTATTTGGCTATTTTACTATTTACTTTTCTCGCTATCCTAAGAAAATGAATTATTTCAGTAGTGTTTACTCACTTTTGGCGCTCAGTGTATATCAAACAAATATTTTGGTAAAGTTTTGTTCACCACTGCATTAAATATATTCAGTTTTTTCCTTTAAACCCAAGGTTTTACTTCAAGTGGCTGTTTCTATTTGTGCTCTTTCTATTATTTCCTCTCTCTTTGTTTTTCTGTTTTTTCTTTTGAATATAATATTCTGTATAGAGTTTAAAAAATACAAGCCTTTGGAATTAGCTGAACAAAGAGAATTGAAAAGTATAGAGTGTATGTATACAAGTATTTATAGTGGCACTAGTTATATATGTACGAGTATATTTATGTGTGTCATGTATAACAAAGTTTTTCTCACGTTACTCTACACAAGTGATGGTGCAATGAATTCGTCTGGGTCATATACGTCTAACATAGTATGTGTTAACTTTCATTGTTTTCTGTTAAAATGTTTTCATTTTAAATTTTATTTTTATTGTGCTTTTTTCATATACACTTTACATATTTACATTACACAAATTGTCATGACTATGTAATGGCTAGTAACATCAGTTGTGCAGGAGAAAATATATGTATGCCTTGGCATTAAAGTTTAATGTTTTATAATTAATTGACCGTGTACATAATCATGGTATTATATTTGCTTGGCTATAACTGCAATCATTTTTATTGTTGTTGGTAAGAAATTCAATATAGATAAAGTTTGAATCTTTTAGAAAGTTCAAGAAGAATATTTTATTTAAAAAGCTGTTGTTTAGCATACTTTTTGTTTATTTACATTTCCTTTTTTCCCGTTTCGTTTGCAGTTTCAAAGAATCTCTTAGTTTTTCAGTTTTTGCTTCACTATGACAGGTCCACGTATAATAAGCTGAAACAACGATCTTAGATATATTTTGATGGGAGTAAAAAACTTGGCTTATTAGATTCTACTCCGTTGCCAAGTTTTGCTATAATGATCAGTTTTGCTGTTATTTTCTCTGAGAGGTTAAGAGGTAGGTTGATAATTATGTTCAGTTAGTTGATTAGAACTCAAAAATACTTTTTTATTTTTCTCGAACCCTTCAAACTTGTTTTATTTGATAAAAACGGTTTTTTGATATTTTCACACAAAATTATTGATTATCCAAATATGCTTGAAGCTATTTTAAAAATCTGAAGTTTTTTAGAAAGGGGAGAAATTGGTCTTTCAAACAGTAAACATTTTGTTCAAGCTTATGTTATGAGATTTTATGTGGTAAACAAGGAAAATATTATTTTTCTCTAATTTTCCAAGTTTGGCCTTTCCTAATTGGAGAATTTAATTAAAATCTATAAAACAAGTGGAGATATTTTTAAAGTGCATTCTCTTGTGAAGAGATTGACGCTTTGTTTTATATAATCGGACTAAAATTACAAAAATGAACTTTATTTAAATATTTTTAAAATTGTTGATGGATCTCAAGTATTTATTGAAAAATGTGACCTTTTTCCAGAAGGTGACTAATTTTTGCTCAAAGCGAAATTATAACATTTGCAAAAATGGAAATATTAGACGACTTTTGGTAGTAGTTCAAACGTGCAAAGAGCTTTAATTAATAACTACGGCAATTTTTGTCCAATTTTGTCAAATGAAGTGTCAAGCGCTTGACAAGAGAATGCATAAAGTCTCCACTTATTTCATATATTTTGATTAAATTTTGCAATCAAGAATGGCCAAACTTGAAAAAGTAAGAAAAAAATAATATTTTCCAAGTTTACCCCATCAAATCTCGTAACATATAAGTTTGAACAAAATGTTTGTGTATACCGTTTGAAAGGCTAATCTCTCCCCTTTCTAAAAAAACTTTAGATTTTTAAAATAGCGTCAAACACATTTGGATAATCAATAATTTTGTGTGAAAATATCAAAAAAACCGTTTTTGTGTTCTACTTAACCTAGTGTATAACTTAGACTATGTAGTTACTGTTCACTGTCGCATCGTGTTATTAGATTAGAGATTGAAACTCCCTAAGTATTTTTAAACAAGAATAGTTTAGGTTAGGTTAGAGGACGTGTACTTGTCAATTAAGACAAGTACAGTACCCGGAGGTCGAATTGACCCATTGTACAACGTCCTAGTTTCTCACACCACTTATGTTGTGTGTGTTAATTTTATACATGAGTTGTGGGACCTACAGTTTAAAGTCGACTCCGAACGACAGATTTTTTAAACAAGAATAACTCAGCTTTTTTCTCAAGCACTTTAAACGCTACATTACGCTACATCACGCTACTTTATTTACTGCAATATCCGAAGTGTAACATAAAGGTGAAACACCATGATTTAACAGAATATGAAAATTACTGAACCACAACGATGAGTTATACGTATATTTATTGTTTATGAGACAATAGACTTTTTCGGTACACACTAGACGATCTTGGATTTCAGTGAATTTGTATCCTTTGTTTGGTCACGTAGCCATTTATCCAGAAATGAACCTCATCACTAAAAATGATTTTGCGATGAAAATTAATATCAGCTGTCAATTGCTCTAGAGCCCATTCAAAGTGATGGAAATGATTTCGACTTCATTGATGGTTTAGTGGGGTATCTTTTACGGTGAGCTCACTCGAATTTCTGCTAATAACAGTTGACACATTGGCCTCAATTTGCTAAAAATATTGTTCTATTGAAGCTATAATAGGTTAGGTTAGGTTGGAGTGGTAGCTTTGATACCAAAAGCTCACTTGAGTACGCATAGTGGCCAGTTGCGATGCCACAGGTGAACGCAGTCCCTATACTGACCAAGTTCAACCAAACTAGGGAAGAAGAAGCAGTCGGTCAGCGCAAGGGCTGCACGAAGCTGTAGTAAAATCAGTTAATTGTTCTATGTTCCAAAACCAGTCGTGGACTTTCCAGTAATATTGTGCGCCAGTTCATAAACCTAAAGGATTCAAAACTGACTACTTCAAAACATTTCCTACCGATCAATATCCCCTGAAGAATGATTCTTACGTTGGACTAGAAATTCCGGATATTTTTACTGGACATAGTTTTCAACAAGAAATACCGCAATATTAATTCCTAATACGTGTTGTGGCCAAGTTTCGAATTAACACTAGAAAGACGGGAGAATTAATATACCGTAAAAGACGGGTAGGGGTCATTTGACTCCCTTCAAGTCTTAGTAGCAAAAATCTGCATTTGAATTTCAAAATTTTATTTTAAAATTGCTTATTTATTTAAAATATAAAAAAAATTAAATTGTATATTTTGTATTTTTAATTTATAACAAAAAATAAACATTTAATAATACGTATTTGAAAAGAAATCAAGTTTATTAGTGTACGTACATATAATAAAAATATGTACTTTCAAAGCACTAACAGTACTTGTTGTTTTTGCTTTGAATATATTTATGCGAGATCGAGGTATATCGAGATCGTGAAACAGGTCAATAATGATACGATTTTTTAAAATCTGTCTTTTACACACATCCAGAGCATACAAAATGTTTTGATATTTTACAGGTTCCGCATAGGGGTTTCTGGCGTATTTCACACATTTTATTTGTTTTGTCATGCCAGTTTTATGACAATATCGCCTTTTTGTGGATTGAATATGAGAAACTTGTGGTTGAATATTTACCGCTTGCGGAGTAGCTTACGCTACTTGTAAAATAAATTCTCTTCTACGAATTTTTGGAATAGCACCCATGCATTTATGCTCATAAGTCCAATATGTTGAAAAAACCTTGTACCGGCCATCGTCTTGCGCCTGACTGCTATATTTTCTAGTCATTTGGCCAGAATTTTGCATCAACAAATTTAGTTGAATTATAAAGAGTTACAGTATTGGGTTTGCGTTTGCTATTACCTTTATCTATTTCAACCAGTTCGAGCAAAGTACTCAGCAATAAAACATTTTTTTGTCTCTTTGCTTGGTAAACTGTCAGAAGGCGCTTATTATTTTCGGTTTTTAGAACTTCATGGGCATGCAAATTTAATTTCAATTTTTTCACATATGGTGGAACATCCCGTCTTGCTATATTGACTGTCCCAACTAGAGTTGTACGTTTGAAGAGCAATCTGTCTGCCACCGATACTGAGGTAAAAATGTTGTCAATCGTCACATTTCTCCCTTTGTTTACGAAAGGCTCCATTAGACGCATTACAATGTCTCTTGTTATCTTTTCCCAAGTACAGGAAGCCGTTGAGCAGATATTTCGATTTGACATCTACGCAAAGCCAAAATTTTATACTAAATTTGTCGGGTTTATTCGCCATGTATTATGTAAATTTGCACCTTGCTTTTGGTCAACAGCGATGTTTTCACCTGGTCTATAAAAAGATTTGCAATTTTCAATAAAACGGCTCCAAACATACGAAATTAAGGTCAACTTCCTCTGTTTTGTATGAGAAACTAGGTCGTAATCCTGACTGAAGGCTTGTAATGACCAATAATGTATACATACATGTATGAATCTGTTTTTAGTCTAGTAGATTTTTCTCCTCGCACGTGAAAACGAATATATTTCATTATTTCTTTGAATCGGTCTCTTGACATAGTTTGTGAAGAAAAAGCAACTCCCCATTTTTTGTTCATAAATCATTTACATATATATTATTGAATCCACAAGCACCCCTAGCGTACAAAACTGAGATGAATTTGTCTAGTTCTTGTAAAGCCATAATCCAAATATGCTTGAATATCTTTGTTCCGAAGAGATCTAGTCATAAAAAATCTTTTGAAAAACTGATAAAAATAAGTAAAAACAATGTGCGCGTTGGCTGAAATTACATAACGGCATACTAGAGAAAACTCAAACAAAAAATAACGGCATTTTGATAATTTCATGAAGTAAAAATTGTGAAAAGTAATTAATAAAATAAATAGATAAGTGAAGGGTCAGATGACCCCTCTTCGTCTTTTTAGGTAGTTGCTTTAATAATTACAATATGGAAGAGCTAAATAAAAAAAAATACTTTTAAATTAAATTTTATGGAATATTATTAAAAGTCACGAAGTAAGAAATCTGTGGTATAATTCATAAAAGAAATATAAGCATTTAGATTTGTAAATGGGTCAAATGACCCCTGTCCGTCTTTCTAGTGTTAATAAGTTGCGTGCAATCTGACTTAAGGTGTGCTCATTTAAGCTTTAGTTTTTTCCCTAAGTAAGTTAAGCAGTGGAATAGGTATTTTGCCTGTTGTTTCGCATACATGCATAATTGGTCATTACAACCCTTCAGTCAGGATTATGACCTAGGTTCTCACACCACTTATGTTGTGTGTGTTAATTTTATACATGATTGTTTTACAGTTTAAATTTTTGTATTTTGTTTCGATGTCTGGCCTGAGGTTTGAAGCTGGGCTTTACGTCTAATGAGCCAACACACTACCTAATAGACTACGGCGACTTCACTGTTGTTTCTCATTCACATCATTTACAGTTTTGTTTGAGCCATCATCATTTGCGGCCTATATTCCGTGATATAGTTTCTAAAACTTTGTGAATTACTTGCGCAAGATACTAAAACTTAAGACACATTCTGTAAAAAGCAAAACAGGGAAAGAAATATAGTTTCTATAGTTTCTTGGAACAAAAGTCATTGTCATCAGTTGCAATATTTGTTGAATTATTTTTAAAATCTTAATGTGCGATTATACGTTTGTGCATGTAAAGTGAGAGAGAGAGAGAGAAAATATGTGTGAAGTGCAAAAAGAAAACTTTATTGTGTTGAGGCATATTTAAAATTAATGTTTCATAATAAGCAATATGGTTTAAACCAAATTATGATATTTTCTGCAAATTCATTAAAATAATTTGGTTTGGTTCAATTTGGTAGGCTACAAGGACAATGCTTTGTTCGGTTTATTGTTGCATCATTTGTCGCCAGCAACTAAATATTAAGGTTTCATTAGAATGATAGAAATGCGAAACTAATCTGTTGGCAGTACAAATAAGTTTATTACAAATACGTTTATTATGTTTATCCAAACATCAAGTAACATCAGTCTTCTGATACGGTATCATGTACCAGATTGCTAACATTTTGAAATTTAACACAAATTGGTTCAGTAATATCAGTGCAACGTTAATGTAGTGAATAAATATATACCACTTCTAATTTATAAACTCTATATTGAAATCCTAATAATACATCGTGGCTTCCAACAGAGACTTCCACACTTTGACAGTTGACAAGGGCCATTTTGTTCAAGCTACATCTCTCAAATCATTCAATCAGTCTGTTTTATAAAATCACCACGGACGGATATAGTATTTAACATACAGAATTACTGCCTAGCTTCCCAATCTACCTATGTTGTATATTTTGTTTGTTAATTTTATTATAAATGGTGCGATCTACAGTTTAAATTTGACTCCGAACGATAGATTTTTGAGAAATGCCAATTTTATTTACTTTCAGAGTTTTTACTACTGCTGAGAGGAAATCCCCAATTAAATACTTTTTTATATTTCGTTTTGCTTGAGATGTCTGACCTAGGGTTTGAATCGTGGCCTCATGTCTAATAAGCCAACACAGTACCTACTTGACAACGGCGAAAACGTTCATATGGTACAGTTTAAATATATCAGATGAAGATCATGGATACACTGGAAGCTGTTGGGTAGCAGATTTCAACCATATTGTTGAAAATTGTGTGCTGTTGTTACATTTCAAAGCTATACTTATATATTATACTATATACTGGATAAGAAAAGGACTAAATTGTCTTCTTTACTTGAAACAATTCTAACGGGTTATTGGCCCGTAGAAAGGCATTACTCTCGCTTAACTAATGTAGGTGCTGTTAGTGGAAAAAGGTGCTGGATACTGTTATCTACCCCAGGTTTTAGTGCTCAGAGCTTTTTATGAAAAGGAGGAGGTTTTTGACCTATAATTTCCTAACGACTTTGAAGTTTTCTGAAATTGCAAGATTTATTATAGAACAGTGTTGGTACCTTATAGGAACTGTGTAATTTCTAGGTTGAATCATGGCTGGTGATACTAAAGGATCAACTCAAATTAGAGCGTAAAGCGCTACTATCTGTCAAAAATTCTCATGCCCGGGAAAATATATGAGACCAACTCAAATATCGAAGCGCTGAAGTTAGTTGCAAAACAATTTTTTTTTTTTTTGTAAACTTATGACATGTTAGCTGCTTTCAGAGCAATATTTCAATTTTATCTCCATTATTGTTATTGTAGAACGTAAAAACTGGGCGCTAAAGTACGTTCTGTTTTGCTAATTTAGGTTGGCCTGTAAGTTTTCAACGTTTAATGAAGAAAATAAAATAAGTTGTCACACCTTATTAAATCTTGGTTTTGTGTTTGTATTTAAAATACCGAATTCACATGGCGATAAGTTTTGATAAGTGCACACGAATTTAATGGGACAGTATTTGAATCTATTATTGCCAATAAAAATACAAAATAAAGTAGTAAACTTGATTGTTTTCAAATTAACTTCATTTTTGTTTTTAAATTAAAACATTTAATTATAATTTCTGATGGAAATATTCTGGTTTGTGTGGCTTGTATTTATTATTATTGCAAAAGCGCTTGTTCTGTTGCATACATTAATTATGTAATGAAACCGATACATTATTGATATGGTTGCACCAGTTCTGTTTTCATTTTTGTGTTAAATTTTATGTCAGGTTTCGTAACATACATTTTAAAGGCCGTATAAAACAGTTTAATAACAAAATTATAATTTTATTTTATTTATTTATTTAGTAATTACAATACAATTACAAATTATATCCTAATTATATACGAGCGAAGTAACTTGACTATGTGCTCGGTGAAGTGTCACAGACCAGCGTCTCTGGTGGGAATCGAACCCACGACCCTCACGCTAATAGTCTAGCACACTACACACTAGACTGTCATAAATGTTCAACAAGCAGGCAAATTTAGAAAGGGTGGGCCATTTAAAAGTTTAAATTTAAATAAGCAATAAATCAAAAACGGTTTGAAGTTTTACCAAATTTATTTTTTAGTTGTGAAGTACAATTGTTCTGGTTAGAAATGAAATATTATTTAATTCATAACGCTGCCGCGGCAATACCTCATTATATTAGACCAATTTTCGTGCACATTTTCGTCTCAATGGTATCATGATTTTTGGTCTTCAAATGCTCAATTGTCTCTGGTTTGTTGGCATAACACTTTTCTTTAACATTGTCCCACAGAAAATAGTCCAGACGTTTTAATAGCAGCTTCTTGGCGGCCAATGACATCATCATTTCGGCTAATTAAACGGCCGTCAAACGTTTGACGCAATAAATCGATTGTGGCATGAGATGTATTGCAAGTTTCACCATCGTGATGAAACCAAACATCGTTAACATCAATACTATAAAGAGCGGGTACAAAAAAATCTTTATAATGGTGCGATAGGTGCATTGACCCTAATTCTTGCGCCGTCCTAATTTTCAAGGAAATATGGGCCAATGATGCCTCCGATCCTCAAGGCGTACCAAACAGTTACTCGTAATGGGTGCATTGGCTTCTGTAAGACCACGTGTGGGTTTTCTGAGCCCCAAATACGGCAATTTTGCTTATTAACGACCTACCAAGATGGTAATGAAGTTCACTAGAAAAGATAATTCTTTTGGTATAATCGACATCATCATGCAGCTTCTAGTTGGCCCATCTAGCGAAGCAAAAAAGAAGCGGATGGTCATGCGGTTTCAACTCTTGAACCTATCGAACTTTGTAAGGCGTCATTACGAGATCTTTTCGCAAAATTTAAAGTAAACTGGTGGGTGAAATGTTCAATTCTTGAGAACGATTACTAGTTGAAATTAATGGATTCTTACGTACACTCTTAGGCCCAGTTTTGATATTTTCTGGTGTCCACACTGTGCGAGCACACTCACGTCTTGCCGCATCAGCAATGAAATCAGTTTCACGAAATTTAGCAATAAAGACCACTGTTGGTCCTTTTCTGCGACCAAATTTGGCATGACACTTTTGTGCAATTTCCGACCAAATCGCCTTTGTTTTTTAAATAAATTTTCAATAAATCCGTACGTGGAGATAATAAACTGAATTTTGTGACAGAACAGAATGAGATAAGTATTGCCAGATTCGAAATAGCCGTTGGTTCAAATTTAAATCAATAAATGGCCCATCCGATACAATGGAAGGTACTTGGAATGGTTCCTAGGTGTACCGGTACAAAGTAAGCGTCAAGATACAAATGTCTTCATAAAGAACATTTATTGTCAATCAAATCAGTGAGCAAACAAAATCGTAGTTTTACATCGTGTTAAAAATGGTGAATTGTGAACCTGAAAATGAATATTTGCTGAAAACTTAAATTTATCCTTTTCATTTAAAGAAAAGTGCTGGAGAGATTCATCGAATGTTTGTTGAGGCACTTGGTGATCGCATTCTGTAAGAAGCAACATATAAGCGATGGTTTCGACGGTTCTGAGATAACGATTCTGATGTGAAAAATGAAGAAAGTGGAACAACACCAAAAAACGCCGCATTGCACACAATATTGCATGAAGATGGCATTTTGTATCCCAAACAAATTACAAAAGTGCTAAATGTTGCAGAAGAAACAGTAGACTGGGAACTGCTACCCCAGCCGCCGTTTTCACTAGACTTTACTCCCTACGACTACTATTTGTTTTCCCCCAAATAACATGCGTGGGATTTGCTCCAGTCCAACCAACTGCCTTTGTAGCAGGAAAAACTTTATAAATGAAACTGACACAAGGCAAAAAAAATATTATGAGTATGCCGAAGATGCTTAACCCTTATGTCAACAGATACATACCCGGGTATGTTTCGTGTTTTTAAATCGCCGTATCTCAGGAAGTTATAACTGTATTAACCTGAAATTTCCTGATATCCTCATTAATAGTGTTTTCTACCTTCTTCCTAGACTTGAGAAAAAATGGCGGATGGGGGTCAAAGATGTGGCCATTTTTTGATTTCTATCCCTTACGTCAACAGTTGCATACCTGGGTATGTATAATGAAATATATGAAAATATTTTGTTCTTAATAAAAAGATTAAAATTCAATCAAATATAGGAAGACAAAAAATATTAAATGCCAATTTTTCTTAAATGCATTTATTACATTGCGGCATATACATAACTTGAATGAGCCGGGCTTGTTGCATTACGTGCAGGATTTGCTGGTTGACCGACGTTTTGTACATAAGTGGCAATTACCTTTTACTTTCATTCTACCAGTGCTGTCAGGTTCTTCTACGCTTTTATCTGCAGCACCTCTTACGCTCAAAGATTCCTCACATATGTCTTCAATAGCATTGCCTGTTGAAAATATTTTTTATATTTTTGTTTCTTGTGGAAACTTTCAACATTGGGTTATTCTCAACGTAAAGTGTGGGCAACGAGGTCTAGTGTATTGTAGAGTAAAGCCAAGGGCCATCTATTTGTTCGTCGCCTTGCTCAATATTCTATCCATATCATCGACGCCACCTTTATATTTGTTGTAATCCAAGATCTAGAGTGGCTTTTTCTTTGGACCTTGCACTTCGTATGAATAATGCAAGCAGTATAACCGACTTATTTTTTTTTTTTTGATGTGAGAGCACAATGTAATATTGTTGCTGAAACCAATTGTATTTAACTCTCTCTTCCTGTCCATTAGATAAAATGAAATATAGTGGTATAAACACTCGTCTTCTGTTCACTGTACCTAACATTGATAAACTGCTGTCCATCATTAACAGATAACGTTGCGATCTGTTGTGAAGAAATTATCACAAACAATATTCCTTCCACTTCCACAAAAATGATTGACGAAGAAATGCTCCACTACGCTCTCGGCTACCATTTTTTCCCGGATGCCACCAATCCAGTATAAATTTGTTCCTTCATTGGATAGGATGATACGGAGTCACATACCCACCATACTTTAATTCCGTAATTGGCGGGTTTCGATGGTATGTATTGGGTAAACCCGGTATCACGTTTGGACCTGCTACGTAATTGCTGCGTAGAGTATTGAGTATTAAAAATAAGTGCGTTATGGCTGCAGCTTTGTCGGTTTTTTACGCTGTTGACGTGTGTTTCCGTTGTCGGAAAGTACAAAGTGGCTTATATCCCGAAAACGCCTCACGCTTATGGAAGCTCGATAGAAGGGATATGAGGTCGTTTTCCATAAGTCTTTCGTATGTACGTAACCAGAGTGCTTTACACCACCCAACAAGTAATTAAAACCAAATCAACACAAAAAAAACTTAAATAAACAAAAGAAATTCCATATAAAATGTATGAACATACCCGGGTATGCTTCTGTTGACGTAAGTATAATTTTTTATCTGTTGACATAAAGGTTAATAGCTGGCCTAAATTAAAAAATTATGAGAATTTAATGAAAATGGAAACAGAAAATTATTATATAGACTTGCAGGATAAATTTAACCTCAATTTTAAATTTTCTTTCTTTTCTACGTGGAAAAGTTATAAAACGAAGTTAAGTTTTTTTCTTTTTTAGCACTGTCTCTCTCTCTCTCTCTCTGTAACGGAAAACAGTTGTCAAAATATCGCTAGAGACAATGTGTTGTAAATGTTATGTTTTCTAAAAGACATAAAAAATTTAATCATTTTATAACATTTTATATACCTTTGTGTTGTTAAATCATTTTTTTATAGTTTAAATTTTGTGCCATTTAATAACACACAATTATAATCTTTGTAATAATAGCATAACATGGTAGTGCCATAGATGTCACACTTAAACTAAAACTAATGCTAACACATTCACATACGCTCATAGATTTGTACAGCACATACAATTACCACTTTACCCTACTCTTGTTTATACTGTAACTGTATGATAATTTTTACTATTCTCGCTACACATTCATATATATAATCCAATACCCTCTATAGCCTACCAGTGTTATATACTGTCACATACATACATATATATTCTTATGTTTATGTTATGTTTGAATGCATTAATTAGGGTGATCCCTAATGTTCAAAATTTTCACCAGGACAACACCCTAAACTGGGAATTTAAATGGAATATAAGTATTAAAATTATTTATCATTTAGACTTTCAATGTTCAGTTCTTTACATTTCCATGGCATTTTATTTCAAGATAAGTGCGATATTTAACAATTAATTTTTATAATTAAAAGAGTGCTTACTTGCCATTTTAATATTGAAAATTATTATTGATTGTAACACACACAGGTATTTAAAGCTTGTTTTGAATGTTTTTTCGTATAAATAGCTTTAAATATTGTAATCCTAATACACTGTCTGCAATCAATTTCTCCGACGTACTATCCATCTTCGGCAAATCGAATATTAATGAGTAACATTATTGTCGTCTAAGCTATCACACCAGGAATAAATTAAAAATTTCTTCATTCGATTCGATTGTTGGGCGGGGTAGCATGTTATTCAGAATATCGCGTATTTAAATTTATGTGGATGTAGTCGCGGGATTTCTTTTCTTTACAACAATGTCATCAGCATTGCAGAAATATGAATATGTTCACTTATAAGGATGTCCAAAGTATAAATTAAATACAATATGGGTACGCTGTGAAATACCGGTTACGTTCTTAAAGTCGTCTTTCTTAATAACAAAACCTCAGTCGACAAAAAATCAATTATTTTAATTGCAAATAACTCTCGGGAATAAAGCTCAAGTTGCAAATCTGAATTCTTGCTACTGATTTTTCATTACGATGTAGGTCGTGTGGGTGTTCATTATATCCATGACTGGCGGACGGTCGATTCCAAACGACAAAGTGTTTAAGAAGCTTTTCATGGCTATTTTATTTACTCTCAGAGTTTTTGCTGAAAGACTGTAGAGGGAAAGTAGATGAAAGTTATATTATTTCAAATTTGGTTTTGTTCAAGATATCTGAACTGGGGTTTAAACCATGGGCTCCACTCTACTAAGGCAGCACACTACCGACTACGGCGACTTCAATTTAGTTCCACAAAACCCTTTATACACATTTTTCCTATACCCGGTGTATCCGATATTAAGTCAACGCCAAAATACAAATGTTTCCGTAGGGAACATTTATTGTGATCAAGCCTTAATTTTTCTTTTTTGTGTTGGCGATGACTTTTGTCAAACATATTCAATGCACATCAAATCACTCAACAAACAATAACATATATTTTCATCATGTTAAAGATGATGAATTTTTGTGCCAGAAAATGATGATTTGCCGAAAGCAATTAAAGATTCTAACAGAAGCATCTTGTGTAAGATGGTTTCGAAGGTTCAACCATAACGATTTTGATGTGACAAATGAAGAATGTGGAAGGCAAGCAAACAATTTCTAAAAAAGTTAAAAATTAAAGAGAACGTAAAGCACTAATAGAATGTTTTATTAGAATGTTTTCTTTTACCAATACTAACTAATTTGTAGGATACGAGTAAAGACAATTTGAAAAAATTTCCTCACATAGCTAAAAACCACCCTAGTATTGTGAACGAGCATGCATGAATTCATATTTAAATTCTAGATTTTGTTTATTGTAACATACTTTCTTTTTTATTTTTTTTTAGTTTATTTTGTAACCTGTCAGAGTAGGATTCTTTTTAACTGTTTGTTATTCTTTTATAGCCGGATCGGCATTGACAGTGTGACTTAGGAGAGTAGCAATAACGAGTTCATTGTCATAAAACCAGAAAAAAATAAAATTTGAAACAAAAGCGACCAGATTTAATAATGAAAGTTGACATTGTTGACTATCGGGTCTTTCATCAAGAGCTTCCTATTTTTAAATTTAAACAAACAAAGTGAGTGTGGGATATGATTGAAATTTTTTATTCGTTTGGTAGTCCTATTGATTTCATCCATTATGTGTGTAATATAACTCCCGCCATGATTTGGTGGAGAGTGTCCGAAATCTCCAATTAAATATTGCCGAAGGCATGAGTTATATTAACTTTGTGTGGTTTCTGACACATTCTACACAGTGCAGAAAATCCAATATGGCATAAACTGGCTGGCCGTCCGGTTGAAACCACATTTCGTATCTATATATACAGAGGAAGTCGCCGAAGAAATATTTTTTCATATTTTCGTTTTGATATCTGACCTGGGGTTTGAACCGTGGTCTTACATCTAGTAAGCCAACACAATACCTACTAGACTACGGCGACATCTATGGGCCCTATTACACGGCAACCATGTTTTGCAACATTGCAATGCACACAAAACAATTGTTTTTGCATACAATCAAAGCACAAGACTGGCTTCTCCGCTTTGTTCACCAGACTTGGATTCTTCCAACTACTCTTAGTTTGCATCGATTGGACACGCTGGCTGAACAGCATTTCTTGCTTCCAAAGACGAACAATGCTATTGGCGTGGTGAGAACAAAAAAGTTAGGATTTATTTATTATTTATTTATTTATTTCTTTTTTATAACCAAATTAAAAAAAATTCGTCCCAAAGAACCTAATCGTTATATTTAAAACTACGTATGGAATCGATTTGGAGGCATTACAAAATTTGTACATACGAGTTATGTGCCTTGAGCACATAAAATGCTTTTGATTTTTCGAAAATATATAAATCGACATTTTAAAGACACAAATTTTTTGATTAAACAAACATTTCTCCACCGGCGTCCAAAATTTAAAACTTATTATAAAGAGAGGGATGGACCTTTAAAACGATGTACATATATATATTAATTGATTTAATATGCTATCAGATTTAATGATGTGAACTCCATAAATGCGAATATTTTTCATGTTTTTTCAAGATTGTCCATTCATAGTAGCAAACTTTTATTAAAAATATAAAATAAGTGGGGAAATTCTTAAAGTGCATTCTGTTGTGAACAGGTTGACATTTTGTTTGATATAATCGAACAAAAATTACCGTAGTTATTATTTAAATAGTATAACAGTCGTTTTATATTTTTTATATATGCCATCTTATCAAATGAACTTTCAGTTCAAAAATTTTCAAAAGTTTTGATAGATCTTGATTCTTTATAGTGAAATGTGTCAAAGTTTGACCCATATGTTTATGTATACCATTTTAAAGGCTTATATTTTGAAAATAGGTTAAAAATATTTGGGTAATCAATAAGTTTGGGTAATAAGATCAAAAATACAGTTTTTGTCAAATAAAACAAGTTTGGAGGGTTCGAGAAATATGAAAAAAATATTTTTGAGTTCTGCTCAACAAAACTCTCAAATATACACTATGTCATTAGCTGAGTGTATTTTGACTGTCGCACCATGTAATTTATGAACTAAGAAAGGAATGTTTTTAAAGGGATTTTAAACCAAGGTAAACTATGTAGATTAAAACGAAATAATTTACTTACGATAAACTGCTCAAAGTGTAAATTTTTAAACACTTTTCACAAAGTTTTAGAATAACTTGAGGCAATAACACCCACAAATAGAGGACCAGAAATATAAGCGGAATGAAATCGGAAATATTACAAACAATGACCGAAACCAGTAGTGTTTTTCAGATTAGTTGCAATTGTTTTTATCTCTTGAGATTTACAATTGTACACTGATACTTTCTTAAATGAGAAATACTAACTGAAACGCAGCACAAAAGATAACATGTATTTCAATTTTTATTTTTTTGTATTTTTAGGTTTTCATGTCTCTTAGCTGAAATCTTATCACTGTTCCTATTAACATGCATTTATCATTTAAGGCCTATGCTGTCTGTGTCACTGATAGTATTGTTACGGAAATGGGAACGGTGTACATCCTTTAACATTAAAATGAGCAAAGGGGATAGACAAGTAAGCGAGAACGCAACAACAACCAATGGTAATAAAAGATACAAAAAACAATGAAGTCGCGATAGAGTTCTTGGGAAGGCGAAACCACAAACGATCGACTTCAAGAACCTTCATCAGACTGAGGAATATAAAAAGACAAGACAAAGCAGACAAAGAGTAGTAAGAATGAATGTGAAAAGCGTGTGAAAAGAACAGTCGTGGTTTGAAGATCGCCGTTGTAAAGATCTACCGAACAGTTGTTAGTGCTTACGAAAACAGTGCAAAGAAGAATAACGAACTAAGCCAATTGTTGTTGTACCATCAAGTTGTAACAGTGGCACACAAAATAGTGCGAACAATAAAGAATTTAATTGAAACTAAAGTCCACTTTATTTTTATTTTGTTTGCAATCAAGGAACTCATATTTTAAACGTTTTTAAAAAGGTAAAAACGTAACAGTATGTTATACAGTTGGCGCTAGCAAGCCATCGGGGTTTTCAAAGGAAGAATGGAAAATAGTAGATGTTCTGCACAAATAGCAAATATTTATGAATTAAAAAAGTATTATTTGCTCATCCGCTCTATTTTCTAGGCTTATACTCTACTAGTTTTATCTCGTTGCAGAACAAGAAAGCGAACAAGAAACCGAATATTGACTCAACAAAAGAACATACCTGAACGTAGTATAATGCTCCTGTAATGGATTTACAAACTGAATACAAAAGTAAGTGATTTTGCGCAGTTTGTAATAATTAAATGGCACTGTTATCACAACCCACGACAATAAATAAAATTAAAAACAAAAATGTTTATTTGCCCCCGCAATAATTAAATAAAAACAAATACAAATCATTTAAAGAATTTTATTTATGTGGTGAAGTTTTTAGCGCCCTTCAATCGTTTACAAATAAATAAATGTTCATTCTTAATACATTATAAACAATAATATTGCATTTTAGGTGTTATTAAAATATTAATGTTTAGCCTCTCCTTTATTTTGTCGGTCCCTAATCTACTGCGTTTACGCAAAACTATAATCAAAATTCAGGTCAAAGTCGCTAAGGCACGATTTTTATTAAATGTCATTCAAAAATTTGTCGAAAATTTGTAGATGTGAAAATATTTTGTGTTAGAAAAGAAGACACAAACAAATTATGAAAATAAAATGCAAATTTTTAAGGTTTACATAGAATTAAATTATTAAAGATTAAAGATAGAAAGCATTTAAAAGGCTAATGAGATACATATATTTACAGTGAAAATATTTTAACAGTTTTTATATAAATTAATGCAATAGTACTCGGTCGTTTTATGTCGCCAGTGTTTTCAAAAAATAGCGACGTAAATCGAATGCCGTATTGCTCGTATGTATTGCAAAGTAGTATCTTTTCAAAAAGCCAGCAATAATACGAGTTGCAGCTCAAGTTGATGGTTTTCCTAGATTATCCAATGAGTTTTTCCGTTTACAATTTCGAAAATAAATTTATTTTTCATGGGCAGTAAGAATTCAATGCAATACTGTTTTTTTTTATCGTGTTCTTGAAGCAAAATTACATAAGACAATTTTCGATTTTCCATCTGTCGGTCATTTTCCAAACTTTTAGATTCTTCCAATAGCTTTAAAAAGGTCAGAAATTGTTTGTTTTGCAGTATTTAACACTTTTGTCTTTTGTTTTTGACTCAAATTCTCATTTTCCTCCATTATTCTTTATATTCGTTATCTCCTAACTTGTTAGATGGTTTTCCACGTTCTACAGTTCTCACATTAAAATCGTGTTCTCCGAACCGCAGAAACCATTTTCTAATTGTTGCTTCTGGTAAAGAATGATATCCATATGCCTCGACGTCGCCGTGGTCTAGTAGGTAGTATGTTGGCTTATTAGACATAAAGCCAGGGTTCGAGCCCCAGGCCAGGCATCAAAATAAAATACAAAAAGTATTTCTTCGGCGACTTCCTCTCAGCAGATTTCTGGCAAAAACGATGAGGGTAAATAAAATTGCCATGAAAAGTTTCTCAAAAAATCTGTCGTTCGGAGTCGACTTTAAACTGTAGGTCCCACCACTTATGTATAAAATTAACACGCACAACATAAGTGGTGTGAGAAACTAGGTCATAATCCTAACTGAAGTGTTGTAATGTATGTATGCCTCGACAAGCTTTTGATGCTACTTTCCAGTACTTTTTTTCAAATGAAAACAAAATATTTATGTGTTCTGCAAATCATCATTTCCTAATACAAAATTCGACATCTTTAACACAATGAACGAATATGATATTGTCTGTCCACTGATTTGTAAAATACTGAATATGTTTCACAGATGGCATCGTTAATTCAAAACAAAAAAAAATTAATTGACAATCCTTACGAATGAACCTTATGAACTCCTTATAATCTTAATCTTCCAAGTGCACCGGTATGGCATGAGCTTCAAGATACAAGTGTCTCCGTAGAAAACATGTTTGCTTAGGAAACACCTTAGGAAACTCCAGTATTTTTGGAAGATTAGGATTATAATTACTCTCAGTCTTCATAAGCATCCAAAGGACTACGAAAATGTGCTACTCTGGAGTATTTCCTCAGTATTACGGTCATTGGCCACGTAGTTACATTACCTACTTGACGTCATTACCTTGGTCATTAAATACTTCAGTCAGAATAAGGACCTAGTTTCCTACACCATTTGTGTTTTGTGTATTAATTTAATACATAAGGATCGGGACCTAGAGTTTAATGTCGATTCCGGACGATGGATTTTTGAAACATTTTTCTTGGCAATTTTATTTACTCACAGAATTTTTACTAGTAATCTACTGAGTGGCAATCGCCGAAGAAATATTTTTTATATTTCGTTTTGACGTCTGTCCTGGGGTTTGAACCGTTGAATCATGTCTTTTAAGCCAACACACTATTTCGTACACTACGGCGACTTCCCGGTAGTCAGGATAGTGTTATTTGAAGAAAAGTAACAATTCATTTTGTTTTTTCTGTATGAGTAGATGTATTCAATATTTTAGTAACTATTGGAACTTGCATAGCTCTCTTGCTCTCACTCTGATAATAGCACATTGTTTTGAACGAATTTTTAACAAACTTTAAAAAGTATTTCGTATTCAACTTTTATTAAATGTATTTATGTATGTATGCATTCATTAATTATATATAAATTAATTCCCTTGATTCTAAATCTATTTATATTTGAAACTTTGGGTACGCCATAGCTTTCTAAAGTGTAACAAACATCAACAAAATAGAATACAATCTACAATGCCTTCTGGTCATAGGGTAACGAAAAGTTAAGATTTGTTAGAAAACATAAAGAAAAGGTTGGTGTAAACATTTGTATATAATCCAATTAAGTTTTCTCAAACGTTCTGTTTTATTTATAACTCGTTTTAAATTTATTCTTTTGATTTGTATCTTATGTTGATTAAAGTGAAACGTGTTATCTTCCATTAAGAGCCAAGTAATCATGGCTCTTGTCACGTATTTCAATTGTTGTTGCAGCATTTAAGCATTTGTTCTTCTGACCACAGGAACATTTTTAAAATACATTTTGCACAACAGCTAATCGTAAAAGATGTTCGTTCAATGGCTTAGGCAACACGAAAAAATCAAATTAATTACACTATGCAACAAAATAAAAAAAAATTAAATACATCCAGCTAATGACACAGTGTAGGTTGTGAGTTTTGTTGAGTCCAACTCAAATTTATTTTTTTTATATTTCTTGAACCCTTCAAACTTGTTTTATTTGACAAAAACGGTATTTTTTGCACTTTACGCACAAATTTATTTATTACACAAACATTTCTAAACCAATGTCACAGATTTTAACTTTATTAGAAAAGGAAGGAAGGACCTTAAAAACGGTATACATATATATATTATTCGCCTTCATATTCTACGAGGTTTGATAAAGTAAACTTGACAAGTGCGAATTTTTATCATATTTTTTGAAGTTTGTCCATTAATAGTTGCAAAATTTAATTAAACAATATAAAATACGTGATGACATTCTGAAAGTGTATTCTATCGTGAAGAGATTGGCATTTCTTTTGATCAAATCGTACAAAAATTACCGTAGTTATTACTTAAAGAGTATAAAAGTCGTGTTATGTTTTTCATATATTTTTTTTTTTTGCAAATGAATTTTCAGTTAAAAAATTTTTGATGAATCTTGATTGTTTATCGGAAAATGTGCCAATTTCACGTTTGAATAAAATAATAAATATAGTGATAGAGATGCTTTGTTTTAACTCCACATTTGTTAAATGAACGCAAGGGGATAAATATTTACCTTAAAGTAGTCACATTTGCTACTTTATGGCAACTAAATTCTATGATAGTACTTTTATGCTGTATTTAATAAAAACCTAAAACGTTGCGTAAACACATATTTGAAAATGTAAAATTTTGTCTTTTACAAGCAATAGTGCCAGTTAAAAAACAAAAATGAATTCTATTTTCCGTTTATATAAGTTTATTAATTTTTTATTTATTATTATCCTAGCCTCAACACATGGTATAATAATGTTTAAGTTTAGGTCGGAGTGGTAGCTCTGATATCACTTGAGCACGCATAGCGCCCCTTTGAACAGGTACAGTCTCTGTACTGACCAAGTTCTACCAAAACCAGGGAGAGGAAGAAGTTGGTCAGCGCAGGGGCTACACATCAAAAGTACGACTACCCCACGCTGGAAAACCAGCCAGAAAGTTTGATGAACGAAGATATATCCTTGATATCAATAGATGATAGCTCTGTCAAGCTGACAAGAAATGGAGAGCCAAATAACCTATGTCAGCACCTAGCAAGAGACGGGCACTGGCAAAGAATGTGGATAACAGTCTCCTCTTCCTCAGCGGATCTGCATCCACGGCAGAAGTCGTTAAATGGTACCCAAATCTTTTCCGCGTGTCTACCCATAACACAATGACCTGTAAGCATGGCTACTGTGATTGAAATGATGCCGCGAAGTCCAAGTAACTGGTTGGTACACCTTCTATCCAGGGGCCAGGTGAGTTTAGCGGTGGAGCGGTGGTTCTCATTGACCTAGGATTGGTTGGCGTCTCGAAAGAATCCGCGGAATGGCCAACTTGACCGAGACATGTGGCATACCCAAGTCAATTGAAGAGGATTCCGAAAGGAGTGCACCACAACTGGCGAGCTCGTCGGCCCTGCAGTCTCCAGGAATGTTACTGTGCCCAGGGACCCAGACCAGTGAGACACTGAAGAGACAGCGGTGATATTCCCTAACGATCCTGGAGTTATTCACAACACTTGACAGAGATCTTATGGCGACCTGACTGGCAGAGAAGACCGAGACGCGGGTGAATGGAGCACCTTTGACGAGGATCCACTAAGCGTCGTGGTAAATTGCCATTACCTCCGCCTGAAACACGCTACAGTAATCCGGCAGTTGGAGAGAAATGTTTAGTTCCAGTTTCCCAGAGTAGACTCCGGTACCAACCCCATTAGCGAGTTTGGAGCCGTCGGTGTATATATCCAGTAGTTCCGGGGGGATGATCGTGTTAGGGTCCTAGTTGTTCCAACGCGGAATCAGAAAGTGAAAACCCCTGTCAAGACAACATTGCGCAGGGAGATAATATAATAATGTTAAAAAATTTAAAAATTAAATTGAAAGGAAATTACATACAATTACAGAAAAATTACAATTACAGAAAAATTTGCATACATTTTTGCTTTATTTTCTATGGCAACTTTGCTACATATCATTTTTGTTTTTAGTACTCCTTTAAAAAAATTCTTTTAAGTTCTTTATGCACTTTGAGTTCACTCTACAGTTCTGACTGTTACGAGTATCTGAAGTCGGTTTTCAAATTTTGTTGCAGCCATTTGGTAACAAATTTGATGTTTACGACTGGTTACTGTTACCAATAACATAACTGCTACCAAGATAGGACAAATACAAACGTTTTTTTGTTGTTCATGTTATTACTTATACTTTTGAGTTCTTAATACTACATATGTTCAGGCATGACTTTTAATTGAGTCAATATTCGTTTAATTGACAAAATTATTTTAAGCTGGAAAACAACAACATTTTTTTATACATACACATACATACACAATTGGTCATTACAACCCTTCAGCCAGGATTACGACCTAGTTTCTCACACTACTTATGTTGTGTGTGTTAATTTTATACATCAGTGGCGGGACCTACAGTTTAAAGTCGACGATTTCTGAGAAACTTTTCATGGCAATTGTTATTTACTCTCAGAGTTTTTGACAGAAATCTGCTGAGAGGAAGTCGCCTAAGAAATACTTTTTGTATTTTATTTTGATGTCTGGCCTAGGGCTCGAACCCTGACTTTTCGTCTAATAAGCCAACACACTACCTACTAGACCACGGCGACTTCATAATAAAAACTAAAAATAAAAATTGTGTTTATAACAATTCATAAATTTAACACTAAACCAACCGTGATTTTTTTATCAGAATTTCTTGAATATAACATTATAACACTGCTATTTGTCTTTACGACTTCTATTAAAAAATACATCGAATATATTTTTTAATGATTTTTATGCATTAAAGGTGAATATCTGTATATCCGTATTATGGACAGACACACGTCACTCTTATTTGTTTGATATTTCTAAAAGTATTGCTTTAATCGGTTAGATTCCTTTTGAATACTTATATCTAGTGTTCAAGTACTCTAAGGACACTAACAATATCGAACTCAACCATTATATACGGTAGTAAAAAATATTGACATCATAATATTTATAGTGGGAACCCTTTTACTAGGTATAATAAAATTTCCACAAATTTCTTTTGAATATTATTTTTTTCCTTAAGAGAATTCATTTCACTTTCGCCCTGGTAAATATGTTTTTCATAATTTGCATATATTTTATACATATTTCCTAAGATTTCGCTTGGGTAATAGAAGTGCCTTAGTATTTTGTGTGTGTATGTGTGAGTATGTATGGTATGTAAATAGAAAAGTATGTCCATTTTTTATTATGTTAAACTCGTTAATACTTGTATTGGAAATGTTTACTAACCTATTTACTACTCAAAGCCTTGATAAACGAAATAAGTAAATCGAATTGTATTTGGACTTGAAAACACATTCCATAATGATTCTTAAATAAATATTTTAAAATTAATTATTTATTTCTATAAACTTAAAATATTGTTTTATAAACATATTTTAAATTTACACAGTGGTGGCCATATAAATAAAACATACATAAAAATTGTAAATTATTCGTTTAACTTTTTGAATATTACAATAATATACCAACTTTTATCTTTCAGTTCTTAAATGATTTCAGTTCAATCTAAACTTTAAACCGTTTCCAATGTAATTAACAATTTTGTTTAAAAAAATATTTAAACAGTTGAGTTTTAATTGAACCGTAGATCGAGGTTTAAAAAAACTTAATAATTCCATCTTATGTATCACTTTTGATACATATTTGTAGTACATAGAATTGTCGCAATTATCGATAGATTTTGTCAATAAATTTAAATATTTTTATTTATTTTAATTCATTTTAATAAAATTAATTTATATTATTACATTTCATTATCAATTTTATAAAATTTACGTCAACATTTTTGACATGATGTACTTTGCAACATAATTTTTTACGTAAAAATCAAACACTTCATGTCACCTTGGTTCTATTTTCTCTAAATGGTAACATTTTGACATCTAGCACCCTTGCTTTGTGGCGATTTATAAGTTTCCAAATGTTTAGATGGGGCAGCTTATTGTCACTCGCATCAGTAACACTCTCAATTGAGGGCTAGCTAAAACCTCATGGTACAAAACATTGTTATACTTCGTTAGAAAAAAAGTTGCCCATTGCAATAGAACATCTATTATGTCAGTGTTCTCTCTTTAATTCTTCTCTGGTTTCCCGGACGCAGGTGACCCCAAATACGGCTTTAAGTATGTAATATGCTACACAAGTAGCATGTACTTGAATCTAAAACTGCCAATTCGATTTCGGCGGACTACGAAATTTATAACGAACAAAAAATTTAATTAGTTACTGCATTTTCAAATATCAACAAAATTTGTTCGCATTAGATGTAACGTTCTCGCTGAACACACTCATGACAGTGCTGCTTTTTAAATTTTTATAACAATTTGCGTATTTATTGCACAATTATTAATTGAAACTTTATATGAAATACTAGGCTCAATAATGGCGTTTATTGCGATTTACGCAATAAAGATGCATATCTAAACATCGTATAAGATTACGTTGGTTATTGTATGTGTGTTTTAACACGTACATACTTAGATACAATCCAACATATTAACCCGTGTGGTAGCGGGTTAGAATTCTACCACAGTGGTTCCCTGCTTGTCGTAAAATGGGAGGGCAGAAGTAGAGGGTGCGGATGAAAAGTCTTGCATATACCCAATGACACTGACGCTTCAAAGCGATAAAATGCCGCTCAAAGCATTGAACTATCGTGGTATCACGTTAGCACCGTGGAATCACAGACCGGCATGCGTGTGAGCACGCTCCTAACGGATGTGGACGATCGGAGCCTAGTCGTATAGGCATCAGAATTGATACCAGTAAGATTCTGATTATGGCATACTGGACTACGCTGAAATATTATGATTTGATGACATGGGCTGGCGGATGGAGTATTCTGTTACCAATATGTGCTGGAGTGAAATCTGGTACAGACGGCTTTCAGGCTAATACACCATCTGTCTCCGTCACGTTAAAACCTGGCAAGCCTTGGAGAACGATCTTGGACTCGTCCTGCTGAGTTGGGGGTGTAGGGGCAGTTAAGTAATTCTTCTGTTTAGCTCCCGGTCTGGCTCTGAATACAAGCTCTCATAAGGAATTGTGTCAACCCTCGCATGGCCTCCCTGCATTGCAAAGATAACCATGGGACCACAACAAGGATAACTACTACAGGAAAGTATTTGATACATGCATTCAGGAGAAGAAATTCCCAAGGATATGGAAGAGACAGAGGTTGGTTCTGATCCCGAAGGGTAACGGTGCGCAGGATGCAACAGGTTACCGCCCACTTTGTATGAGAAGATAATATGTAGAAGACTCGAAACGATATTGGAGAGAGACGGCCTGTCGGATGGCCAATTTGGCTTCCGAAAAGGGCGCTCCACAGTGGACGCAATGGAGGCGGTCATAACCGTAGCGAAAGATGCCATCAGCGGTGTCCGCTGGTTTGAGGGTGATAAGGAGTATTGCGCAATCATCACACTGGACGTCAAAAATGCATTCAATTCGGCAGATTGGGACGCCACCCTGGCTGCAATTGATGAGAGGGGCGTACCTGGATATTTGATGGAACTCATAGTGGACTACTTTAAGGTTAGGGTACTTTTGTATGACACAGACGAAGGCAGCAGGGGTACCACAGGGTTTGGTGCTGGGCCCAATACTATGGAACGCCATGCATGATGGTGTACTGAAGCTTACGCTTCCTACGGGCGCACAAATATTCGGATTTGCGGACGATATAGCCCTCGTGGTAAACACCTTGATGAATTGGAACGAACGTCCAATGCGGCAGTTAGCAGAGTTAGAAGCTGGATCGCGAGTATAGGTCTGAAACTTGCTGATCATAAAACGGATGTCGTATTAGTAAGCAGTAGGAAGAAAATGGAATACATCACCATAACTGTCGGCGAATAAAGGATAACATCGAAGCAGTCTATCAAGTACTTAGGAGTTATGATTGACAACAGACTCACATTCAAGGAGCACCTGACGAATATTAGTAGGAAGTGTGCGGCGGCAACGGGAGCACTCGCGCGGATAATGCCCAACTTGGGAGGTCCGAGACAGGAGAAGAGGCAATTGCTGATGAGAGTGGTTAGATCGATTGCTCTATATGCAGCTCCTATAGGGGCCGATGCCATGAATAAGAAGACATATAGAATAGGAGTTGATAGGGCCTACGGGAGACCTGCCCTCCGAGTAATTTCTGCCTTTCGCACAGTATCTACGGATGCAGCCTTGGTGATAGCGGGAATGATGGCGCTACGAATGTTGGTAGAGATAGAGAGGAGAAAACGTTTAATAAGAAGGAGAACGGGGCTAGTGCACCCTGACCAGGTGAATGATGATGCAATGAATGGCAGCACGAGTGGGCTTCTTCCACAAAGGGAAGATGGACCTACAGATTAATACCGAATATAGAAGAATGGACTGGAAGGAAGCACGGCCAGATACAAGTCTAGATACAAGTGAAACAGCGGAGCATATATTCTTCACTTGCCCGCGCTACGAATTCCGAAGAAATTTTCTGGAGAGGCCGATCGGATTCCACGTGACTCCCGATAACGTGGTTAACCTGATGTTAAAATCGCGCGAAAACTGGAACGCGGTATGTTTATTTGCGAAGGAAGTTCTAGTACAGCAGAGGATAACGGAGAGAGCAAGAACAGCAGAAAGAGAAAGCAGCACTCGTAGAATCTTTACCTCCCCCGATGTAATACTTGATTGTGGTCCCGGGGGGCGACTTAATAAAAGTGTGACGAACTAGGTTGGGTTTAGAACTTTAGCTCGTAAAGCTATAAAAAAAACAATCCAACATATTCATTGTCTGTTTATTAAAACAGATGGTATTTGTTATGTTGTTTGTTATTATTTTCGGCCATCGGAAGTTTTCAGCTATGCGGCTTTTTTGTAATTTTCTTAAATATTTGTTGTTTTGTTATAATCTTTTAAAAATCTTATTATTTAACACTGACAGCCTGTACCCATTATATATTTTTTTCTTTATTTTTTTAAGCATAATTTTAATTTCCGCTTAATTGCTTATCCCCCACATATATTCTCCGAATAAAAGAAATTTTTTCTGCTACATTTACAGACATGAACAGTTTATTTTACTGCCGTTTTATGCAAAGCCCTCAGTTTTATTTTCTGGTATTTTTTCCTAACTTTACACCGAAAATAGGTCACTTTCATTCATTCACCATTTACCGACATAAACACATTTGCATTTTCATGAAAAAAACCATAGATTTTTAAAATTTTTTTGTTATTTATTTTTGTTTGCTGCTTTGGCTGCTAATAGTTGAAGTCTTTTGAAAGTTATTTAATTTTTTTCTTTTCATTTTCTTCTAATTTTTTTTTGTTTTAATAACTTAAATTGTGGGTTTTAGTTCACTTTAAATCTCTTTTTTGGTTTTTGTAGGTATTTGTGTATAGACATTGAACACTTTTAAACTGAGCAGCTTTAGGGTGAAAACAAAAAAGTTTTACTACTGATGCCGCTACTTTACCGGTTGCAATTGAGTTACAGTAACTCAAAAAAAGTATTATATTGTATATTGTATTGTATATTTTTCTTTGTTGTTACTACTGGAACTCAATTGTTGCTTTTTGTAGTATTTATAGAATATCTCTTAATTGTTACATTACTATCGACGAAAAATACTCTTTTTCGTAAACAAAAACACCAGCAGTATTGTAAAAGGCACAACACATTAAATGATCAAAATTCTTTTTTAAATTTCTAATCGAACAGTATAGCATTGAATAACAACACGGTGCGACAGTAAAAATACACCCGAGCAACTGCATATTCTAAGTTATTCACTAGGTTGAGTAGAACTCAAAAATACTTTTTATATTTTTCTCGAAGCCTCCAAATATGTTTTTTTTTTTTTTTACAAAAAAGGTTTTTTAGATATTTTCACACAAAATTATTGATTACCAAATGTGTTTGAACTTATTTTTAAAACCCAAGGTTTTTTTTAGAGAGGGGAGAGGTTAGCCTCTCAATCGGTATACATAAACATTTTGTTCAAACTTATTTATTATGAGTTATGATGGGGTAAACTTGGAAATATTATTTTTTTTCTTACTTTTTCAAGTTTGGCCATCCTTAATAGAAAAATTTTATTAAAAAAATATGAAATTAGTGACATCATTTAGGTCGCTCAAACGTGAAATTGAAACATTTAGCTATAAACAATCAAGATCCATCAAAAATTCTGAAATTTTTTGAACTAAAAGTTCATTTGAAAAATATATACTCGCATATCAAAAATATAACTCGACAGTTAGACTCTTTAAATAATAACTACGGTAATTTTTGACTGATTTGATAAAACAAATTATCTTCTCAAGATAATGCATTTTCAGAATGACGAATACATGAGTCATCGAGTTGAACGGACGTGTTTTTGAATTTATTGTGTGTGACATTGGATATTTTAAGATAATTAACAATAGATTTATCAAATTAAAATAATATTTAAACAATAGTTAATAATAATATTCAAAATCACTGAAAATTTAAAAACAAACAACAAATGTTACGAACGTTGCAAAAAACAAGTGCATATATATCAAAACAATAACAATAAAAATTAAAAAAAAGAAAACTACATCAAATACACAAACAATAACTAAAATCAGAACAATTTATAAACCGTTTTTGTACAACAATTACAACAAATATAGAAACAATAATCTGTAAAAATATGAAAATCAAAACAAAATAAAGTTAATTTAAAATATAAACAACAATAAAAAAGAGCAACAATAACATTCTATATTGATCAGCTGTTTTCACCATATGTGTGTTAATATAGCTATATAATAATAAAACACATTGAACAAATCTCACGGTTTAATACAGTTTGAAATTCACTGCTTATGAATTAAACGTTAATTTATACAGTGAGCATCAAAATATTAACTCCACATTTTATAGTAAATTTTTGAATAAATGTATGCATTAAGAACAAGTACGAAAAATAAGAAAATTGTAAGTAACAACAACTCTAAATCTAAAAATAGAAATAAAGGCGCAAAAATGGCAACAAATATGAATAACCAATCCTCAATTGCTTTTTCAAACACCCCTACCAACACGCGTGTAAGAGATATTACTAACGATATCATCGCTCAATCACCATTTAAGATGATAAACGTCATAGATAAACGTTTTGAAAAATTCACTGTGCAAATTGTACAAATGATATTGTCACTAAATTTAATAGCTTAAAGACCGAAGTTCTTGCCATAGATGAAAGAGTAGCACGTTTGGAGAAAGAAGCTACTGAGTTGAAAAATATGCAGAGTGAAATACAAATTTTAAAAACAAAAATTAAACAACAAGAAAATCGAGGTGTTTCCTGTGAACTGAGGATAAACGAGATTCCTTATCTTGATAATGAAAACCTACAGGATATATTTGCGACAATATGTAGTAATGTTGGCATTACGGTCCCAAGTGTAAAATCTATTTACCGAATAAATGGTTTAAATAAACAGAATTCTAAGGATGCAGCAATAATTGTTAAACTTCAGTCAGAATATGACAAAAATGTTGTTTTGAAATCACTTGCAGACTTTAGAAGACAATAAGGTTATTATCTTACACTTAGGGATATTGGTTTAAATTCTAATGCCAAATTCTATGTAAACAAAAATTTAACGCAACTGAATTTTAAAATACTCCGCTCGTCAATTCGTCTGAGAAAAAGGAAAATCATAAGCAGTGTTTATACAAGGCGGGGTCTTGTGTATGTAAAGAAGCATTTAAATGATGATCCAGTTCAAATAGATGAAATTGATCACCTTCACCAGCTTTTTCCGTGTTCTGGGGAATAAGTTTAATTTATTATTATATTATATTATTATATTAGTATTTTTAAAATTATTTATTTTTATTTTAATATTAAGATCAATAGCTTATTTCTTAATGCAAGGATTACAAATCTAACAAAAAATTCTTTTAAAAAGTTTTCATACTGTTTTATTTAATATTCAACTGGTTTATTCCAACTACTTTTATATAGTTAACATTTATAATAAGTCCTATTGCGTTGCCAATTATGGACTTACATTTTTATTTTTTATAATTGATTTTGTTAAATAATAAATTTGGTTCTAAGGAGAGTGCACATAATATGCTTCGAGTTCTGACTAAGCAGAAAACTGGTTTAAAAATAGCCCACATTAATGCTCAAAGTCTCTGTAATAAAATTGATGAATTTCGATATATCTTTGCCTCTTCTGGAGTGGATGTAGTATGTGTCTCTGAAACCTGGTTTTCTCTTGATATTATTGATTCAGTTTATAAATTGCCTGGTTTTAAGTTATATCGTTCGGACAGAAGGATTATAATAAATGGAACCGAAAGCAAAGCCAGAGGTGGTGGAGTTGCAATCTTTGTGAGGTGTGGTATCAATTGTGCTGTGAAAATGCAATCAAAAGCGGGCAGTGAAGTCGAATACCTCTTTATTGAGATTATCCCAAAGAACAATAGGAAGATATTAGTTGGAAGTGTATACAGACCCCATAGAGATGTACAAATTGACTTATTTATAAGTATTTTGGAGAACCTTTCTGTCGAATACAACGAGATTATTATCCTTGGTGATTTTAACAATAATTTGCTATGTAATAATACTTTAATTGATCCCATGCGTTCGTTGGGGCTATTTCCCGTGAACACTCTTATACCTACGCATTATCATGGATGCACCAACAGCTTGATAGATCTGGTATTTGTAAACAATTTGTCAAAAGTTCTGTTATATGACCAGATTTCGGCATCAGTTTTCTCGGACCATGATCTGTTATTTATAACGTATGATCATCACATCAATACACAGCAGGAGGAATCTGAATACAGAGATTTTAAGAGTATAGATTATAACCTCTTGTTATTGTTGTTGCTGGAAGATATAAACTGGAATCAAATCTATTTATATAATGATGTAAATGATCAAATGCGTTTTTTACAAGAGAATGTCAAATTTTTATATGAAGCGAATGTACCCATAAAAACTAGACGTGTAGCAGCGTATCAAACACCTTGGTTTACCACTCATATTAAGAAACTGATAAATGAGCGCAATACTGCGTACAGAAGTTCGAGCACTATTTCAAAATTGTCGTAAAGCTGTTGGTAAAAGTATACAACAAGCGAAAAATCTGTATTACCAGAGAAGATTTTCGTCAGCTATTGATAGCAGTTCTAAATGGAAAGAATTTCGTAAAATTGGAATTGGAAAAGATAACGTTTCTTCATGTGATGTTGATGTCGATAGCTTAAACCATATGTTTAGAAATGCAAACATACCATCACCGACCAGTAATATATATGACGATCTCTGTAGTGTCTCCATTGAGGATTCTTTTACATTTCGGTGCGTTAGCCAACTGGAAGTTCTGAGCAGTTTTCGTTCAATAAAGTCTAAAGCTATCGGTATAGATGGATTAAATCCCAGGTTTTTTGAAATATTGCTTTATAAACTTTTGCCTTATATTACTTATGTGTTTAACACAGTGCTAACAAAGTCAACATTTCCTGATGAATGGAAAAAATCAAAAATTACACCAATACCTAAGCAAAACAACGAATTTCGGCCAATATCTATTCTTCCCTTCTTATCTAAAGTTATTGAAAATATTATGAGTGAGCAGATTAATGAATATGTAAGGAACCATAATATTTTATGTGCTGTTCAATCGGGTTTTATTAAAGGAAGGAGTTGTATGACAGCCTTGACAGATGTAGTAGAGAATCTAAGAGCAGATCTTGATAATAATATGATTTCCATTTTAGTTTTACTTGATCACAGTAAAGCTTTTGATACAGTTGATCACTCCATTTTATTAAAAAAATTGGAAAAACTTTTCTGCTTCTCTGAAAGAGCTTGTAGATACAATTACATTCGTATCTCACAGGTCGATCTCAGATTGTATTTTATAATGGAACATATTCTGAAAGCCTTGATGTTAATAGAGGTGTCCCACAGGGCTCAGTGCTTGGATCACTATTATTCTGCTTATATATCAATGATTTACCGGATACTTTAGAACATTGTAAAATACATATGTATGCGGATGATGTCCAAATCTACAACAGCGGTACTTTAAATGGAATTAACGCATGTGTCAACAATATAAACTCTGATTTGCAGAAAATAGATATTTGGGCCAAAAACAATGGACTTTGTATCAATCCCACAAAATCAAAGTGTATTTTAATAGATAGAAGTAATAGAAAGATTGCTGACGATATTCGAATTGAGATAAATGGTAATGTAATTGAATTTGTGAGCTGTTCAAAAAACTTAGGAGTAATTTTTAATAATAAATTGACCTGGTCCAATCACATTGCTTCTGCAGTAGGTAAAATTTATGGTATGTTGAGAAATCTTTGGGCTGTAAAATGTTGAACACCTTTTAAGATACGAATGCTGCTTGCTAAATCTTATCTGCTACCAGTCCTTTTATATGGATGCGAAATTTATGCAAATTGCGATGCAAATGATTTGCGGAAATTGAAAGTCGCCTATAATAATATAGCAAGATATATCTTCAATCGAGGAAAACGTGATTCCATATCTGTGTTCTCATACCAAATTTGTAATATGAGTTTTGAAAATCTTTTGAAGTTTAAGAGTTTGTTATTTTTACATAAAATAATTTATACTGCACAACCGACCTACCTTTATGGAACTATAGGTTTCGGCAGATCGGGTAGAGGACAGGTATTGATTCAACGAAAATATAAAACTGCTTTCTCTGAGCGTCAGTTCTTTATTTACTGCACTCGACTTTGGAACCAATTACCGAAAATAATTCACATAATTAGCAACGCAATCAGATTTAAAATTGTATTATTGAAATATTTTCGTTAATGACTAGTTGAAGTATTGTATAAAATAAAATTAATGCATTAAATTATTTGTAATCTGTTTTTATTATATTTTTTTTTAATATTTTTTTAATTTTTTTAATTTAACTTGTATTTATATTTAATTATTACATTATGCTTAAACTTATTGTTTGTACGTAATCATTAGCACCTTAATTTATAAGATTTCTATCTTGTTGTGCTAAATTTGAAAATAAAATAAATAAATAAATAAAAATAAATGTCATCACCTATTTCATATTTTTCAATTAAATTTTGCCAGTACGAACTGACAAACTTGAAAAAATATGAAAAAAAATTTAATTTGTCTAATTTACCTCATCAAGCCTATAGCAGATTAACTCAAATAATACATATGGTTTTAAAGGCCTATCGCTCTCCTTTTTAATAAAGTTTAAATTTTGGATATCGGTTCAGAAATGTTTATGTAATCAATAAATTTGTGCGTAAAGTCTAAAAAAACTTTTTTTGCCAAATAAAACAAGTTTGGAGGGTTCAGGAAATATAAAAAAAATATTTGTAAGTTCTACTCAACAAAACTCACAACTTTCACTATGTTATTAGCTGGGTGTATTTAATTATTTTTATTTTGTCGCATAGTGTAATTAATTAATTTTTTTTTATTTTGCAATAGCAAAAGGTTATTACAAAAGATCTTGTACTGTGCTTAATTACAACTTTTAATTACGAACACCGTGTCCATAATAGCATTTGTAGCTGGCCCACAGGCGCTTACATTATTTGCGATTGAAATGCTCATTAAGCATACGCCAGATGTGGCACATTTTCACTGTTGCGCAAAATTTATTTTTAAGTATGCGCCTCTCTTAAAGCAAATTTTGGTAAAATATGCGTTATTTACTTAATAATGAAATAAATTAAAGAAGTCTCCGTAGTCTAGTAGGTAGTGTGATTGCTTATTAGATGTGAGGCCAAGATTGACACACCAGGTCAGATATCTCGATCAAAAGGAAATATGACTGCCTCAACTTCTAGCAAAAACTCTGAGAGTAAATACAAATCCCGTGAAAAGTTTCTCAAAAAGGGAATATATAAAATTAACACACACAACATAAGTGGTTTGAAAAGCTAGATCGTAATCTTGACTGAATGGTTGTAATGACCAAATATGTATGTAATACAATGGCAACCAATTGAACCCAAGTGAAATATGCTTTTAAAGGGAACAACCACCTAACCATAAATTTAATAAAAATAATAAATAAGTACTTCACAGATTATCCTTCACTCTTTGATCAAATAGGACTGTATTTACAGTTTTTTCATGTCCATTCTGGACCCATGCACACCTTCACCATTGTTTGTCCCAAGCACAGCTACTATTTGAAGCAAATATACAAACACATAAAAATAGAAAGAAAACAAATACAATCTGCGTCATTCTTACCTTGAACAGTGAGAGACAATATTCTCTTAAAGCTTAACCATGAAAATCTGTGGATATTTAGTTTTTGTTTTCCTTTCCATTTTATTTAAGCCTATAACACGGGTGTAGTTTATAGCGGAGGGTAAGGAAAACAATTCAAGCGAATGCTTGAAAACTGTATTGGAAATCTGCAAACTCTACGGCATGTGGTACATTTAATGTAAGGTAAGGTGAAAAACAAAGTTTTATCAGTCAAGCAAACAGAAATCAAATACCACAGAGAGAGTAAATCCTACACTCATAAATATGTACAGTTAAAAAGCTACAAGAAAAGTTAAACAATTGAAGTTTAAAAGAAAATTTGAAAATATTTTTCCTGGTTTTTTTTATTCATTATAGGCTTGGAAATCATTTGGAATTTCGAACAAATTTTGCACACTCAAATGCATGTACAGACGATTTTTTTTTTGAATTTTCAATTACTTTTATTTTTTCACATGGCAGGGGTAATGATAATTATTGTTGATGTATTTTCCAATGTATTACATCAGACCAGATCAGATGATGTATGTAATTAATTGGTAGCTAATTTTTCTAATACTCAATTTTGTGATATACCAACAGTTTTCATTGTCAGAGTTATTACCAGACCAATTCAACATATTGTTACGTTTTTACCCTTTTAAAAACATTCAAAATTTATTTATTTATCATTAATACAATACATGAAAAAAATTAATATAACCCGCTAAGCCATTGGCTTGTCAGCAGGAAAATAGAATTAAAATTTTCTAATAAAGGGTGACTTTTTAGCTATTATATTTTTGGCAACACTGGTTTAAACAGCTCACGCACGTTTCGTGTTTTGTTTCACTGTCAAACATCTTCAGTTTGGTCTATAATTTAACCCTGAATCGTCTTACAAACGAAAAACGCTTGCAAATCATTGAATTTTATTATCAAAATGTGTGCTCTATTAAGGAAGTTCATCGCGCGCTTCTTCCATTTTATGGTCATTTTAATCGACTTACTGAAGCGGCTATTCGGGATCAGCAGCTAAGATCAGTCAGAAGCATTGCAAAAGCTACCAATGCATCCAGAAAAAGTCACAGTTTGTTGCGGTTTATGGGCTGGTGGCATCATTGGACCGTACTTCTTCAAAGATGCTGCGATTCGTAACGTAATTGTGAATGGTGAGCGCTACCGTGAGATGATATCCAACTTTTTTGCCCAAAATGCAAGAGCTTGACTTGCATGACTGGTGGTTTCAACAAGACGGTGCCACATGCCACACAGCACGCGTAACAATGGACTAATTGAGAGGCGAGTTCGGTGAACATTTTATTTCACGTTCGGGACCGTTCAATTGGCCGCCTAGATCGTGCGATTTAACGCCTTTAGACTATTTTTTGTGGGGCTATGTTAAAGGGTATTTTGTAGTATTCTACAATGTGTTGAACCTCCCCATGCAGTGATACCGTGTCTTATATAAGATTCGGCCAATGAGTGATACGCTTGTCTTAGAACATCGTATGTTGAGCAGTAACTTAATTGATAAAGCATATATGCCGATTTGCGTAGTTTCTTTTGTAAATTTATAATATGGGTCTTCCACTTAAACTTATTATCAACATATACTCCTAAGTATTTATACGTTTCCACTAATTCAATGTTTGTGTCACACCTATCATCTGTTGTATTAGGGTTTTTAGCTCTTCTGTGAAGACATTCGCAATTGTAAAATTTTACGTATATATTTGACTGTGTAAGATGTGGAGGTTTTATGTGCATTATTTTCGTTTTTGCCGCGTTAATAATTAGACCATTGTCGTGACGCCAGTTCGCTGCTATATTTAGTTGTTTCTGCATTATTTCTGTGGCATATTCGATGTTTTTATCTGAGACCACTATTGCGGTATCGTCAGCGTAAGCAAAAGTTGTACTTCCTTGAAGTGCATTTATCATTTCATTGGCGTATATTAAATACAGTATTGGTCCAAGTTTTGAGCACTGTGGTACACCACAATCTATTGCCACTTCTTCGCTGTGCTAGTCACATATTCTCACACGGTTCTCACACGGTTCTGCAATCCAGATAGTTCTTAAACCACTTTAATGTGTTTCCTCTAACTGCAATTCTCTTTAGCATTTGTAGTAGTTTGTTATGTGTGAGTATGTCGAAGGCTTTGCTAAAGTCGACGAATAGCACTAGACAATACAAATGTTTACTTCGGCAACTGTTATTGATTTGAGAAGTTTTCAAATAAAATATTTATGTATATTTGACCATTTTTGGAAGCCGAATTGATTTTTATTTATAATTTTATATTTCCTTAGGAACGAAGTTCATCTTCTAACAACGACTTTTTCTAAGACTTTCTCAACAGCTGGTAAAATAGCAATAGACCTGTAGTTGTTGTAGTCTGACTTACATCCGCTTTTATAAATGGGTTGTATTAACGAAGTTTTCAGTATATTTGGTATAATGCCATTTTCTAAGCTTAAGGTGATAAACTTTGTTAGGATTGGTGTAAGATGACTCGCATTATTTTTCAAATCTGATGGTCTAATACCGTCCATTCCTGGGCCTTTCCTGTATTTTAAAGTCCCTAAAATATTGAAAATTTCCTCCTCATTTGTATATTCTAAATATAAGGAGTTTATTATATAATTTAATTTAATTTATTATATTATTTAAATTTATGTATTACTTTATTGCTGAATAAAATGTGTATATACTATATAGTATGTGTATTTCTTGTAGTTTAGTTTTCATTGTTTTAATATATTTAATAATAAAAAGGAAAGAAAAATTGTAAGAAAAATATTACAATTAAAGTAAAGTTTCTTTTCAATGCAATAAATATTTCATATGGCTTACGCCATCATATTTTTTTAAACAAAATCGAAATCAAATTGTAAAGTTTGCATAGGATAACTTTAAATAAATACTCTTCTCTAGCTTATGTACTAAACTTTTTTGTTTAATATTCAAACTTTATACACAATAAATAATTTATCATAATATTAAATGATAATAATCTTTACTTAAACAATTTCAAATATTCAGATAAATAAAAGAAAGAAAAAGGAAATCTGAACATATTCAATAATGACCTTATTTTTATCTGGCTAATGCAAGTCTAGACAAAATTTTTGGCCAATTCCTTTAATAAATATTATCAGCAATTTTGCCATTTTATTTTATTTATTTTTTACTTTTATTCATATTTGTTTTTAAATTTTCTGTAAAAGCTTAAACGCTTATACATTCAACCAAGTGTCTTCTCAGTATGCATGTCAGTGCTTAGTTAAGTATGAAAGAATACTTAAAGTTTTCTTATAATCTTTAAATGAAAATCGAATTTATTTCAGTAAAAAAAAAAAGTGAAAAAAATGAAATTTGAGAATTTTGTTGCTTTGGCCAGATTTAAAGTGCTAACGAAAGTGCTAAAAGAATAGAAGAAAGTAGAAAAGCTACTTATTTAACTTTTTAATAAACTGAAGAAAAAAAGGTTCAGATTTCTTTTTTAAACTTCTAGTGGCAGCTGTATTTTCTGTTTCTTTTTAGATGAAAATTTTTTTTTGGCCTTCAAATTTTCAGAACTTTTTTACCACGTTCTAGCTTCTCCTTTCACTGACCATAGTTATTTATGTATTGCAAAATGTGAAAAAGGATAATGAAATAGTTTTTGTTTACACTTATTTCAGGTTTGTTTTTGTCACCAATTTCAAGGTTGTTTTGCCACCATACTACCGATATAATTTCAAACACTACACTATAGGTGTTAAGGGTTCATTTAAATGTTCGCAACAAGCTGATAGCTATTTTTTTAAGGTGTGTAGTTAGCGGATTTTTTATTTTCCACAATTCATTATGTGGCGGAACTCTGTATTATATAAAAGTGTTCCTAGGCCGCATTTCTTACCATAAATCCCTGGCAATGTTACTTTTCGCATTATTTACGTTCTGTCTGGCAACTTCTAGAACTTACTGCTGATTGCTTATGGTAATTTTTTATACTATCAGCTGATACCCGCATTGCAGTCAGCCGTTACGTTACGCGATTATGCGACTTAAGAACAATAAAGCTGCAAGCCCTAATAACCTGCCCGCTGAATTGTTTAAGATAGGACGTAAATTGGTAGGGTGCATGTACCAACTTATTAGCAACATCTGGCTAAAGGAAATTATGCCCAACGATTGGAACCTTAATGGCCTCTGTTCTGTACTGAAATAGGTAGATCCTAAGATAAGCCTACCACCTATCGCATGTAACGTTATTTATATGTGCGGCTTTATCAGAACAGCGTCAGACCTGGTAAGTCCACCATCGACCTGATCTTCATTTTACATGAAACTCTGGAGATGAGCCATGAAACATATGTCGACATTCACTATTTTGTCAACTATAAGGCAGCCTTCGATATTCCCATAAGCAAATGTGTTTTTACTGCAATGTCTGAGCTCGGCATACCTGCAAACCTAATAAGGCTAAGCAAAATGACGTTGAGCAACTCCTGCAGTTCCGTTGGCATGGTCATCTCACGTGACGGTGATGTTAAGTGGCCAACGGGATCGTTAGTTTTACACCGATAAACATTTTCCTTTATGATCAGTCAAAGGTTTATACAAATAAATCACAAAACACACAAAATGGCATTTCAGATGCATTTCACCTAGAGAATCCATACATATTGGCATCAATAGCTGTTTCAAACGAATAAAAAATTTTGAGGACACTATACATACTATCTAGGCAATATAGTAACAACGATGAGAAATGGACTACAACGCAGAAAATGATTTTTCGATCAAAATTAGGGCTTTAGAGCCTATTCAGCAAGGACATATTGTCTATGCTCATTTAAATGTGGTCTGCAATGTGGTTCTTGTAACTGACGCGAAATCTATTGGACTGAGTTTTCCTGCATGCTAAAACTGCCAACGGCAATGTTTTCGTTAAATATTGCTTTTCGATGACGTATAGATATTGGTCAACTGTTTACTAAATCAGTTTACACGATTTTATAAATCACTTTTCAAATATTCCTCTCCATGGAAGGATTATAACGATTGCAAAATTTGCGATAAAACAAAACAAAAATAATTTTGATTAAACAATTATTTTTAGTTCTTCTTTAATGTTATTTCAATCCAAAATAGATATTTTTTATATCTACTAATTCGGCAGATAGTAGGTTTAACAAGATGGCCGTTATCAACTGGCAAAGTTCGAGAGTTGCCTTTGAAAGACCCCATATATTGCTCTGAGGAAAACAATGTAAACTATCTCAGTTATAACCGAAGTTGTATTGTAAAGTTGTATTATAAATTCATGAACTATGATTCAAATTGTGAACTGTAAGATACAAAATATTTGCAGTCTTAATTAAAACCGGCACCAAAAATTGGAAAAAAATATAAGCTTTTCAGGAATGATTTAAAATAAATAAAAAAAAGAACTTACTGCATAAATTAAACATTGTATGTGTTTTTCGTTTGAAATTCTATAACTGAACTGAACAGAAAAAAGAGAAGCGCATTTAATAAATGCAAAAAAATAATAAAAAAAAAATATTTTTTTCCAAACAGTTGGTAGTGCTGTACTAAGAACACAAAAAATAAAAATATTGAAAAAAAACACACACACTCACATATACATACATACATATATTAAAAAAAAGCTTAAACATTTGCCAAAAAAGTACCAAAGATACATGTGCACGAGTACTTATTTATGGCGCTTTTGAAAATGTAAATATCTAAGAAAAAAGGATCGAATATATGTATGTGTAAGAGCATGTATGACGATGGATTGGTGACTAAAAACTTTAACCCCAGCAGGAGTACTTAATAAAACTTGTATACAAATAACGAAAAACTCTTCTTTGTCTCTATTCCTAACAAAAAAACGTATATTTAAAGCGAAAATGTAAGGGTATGTACGAGTTTATAAGACACATACACACTAGATATACACTTTGTTGCATAGTTCTGGGGGACTACATTAGTTGTATGGTATACGAATAAGTAATGCATGAGAACACTTAATTTCCATATTTAGGGAAATATTTGCAAAAAAAATGATTTACTACAGTACATAACAAAAGAGATTAACTGCTATATAAGCATGTTTAGAGTGTAAAATATAGAAATATACGATTGTCTTTTGAATAATTACCACATACGTATAATGAAATAAGAATGTTACAGTCCATCAAGACTGCATATTAGATATTCTGTATGATAATATTATCTCAGTATAGTTATACTTAAACAAACTTTTGTGATACATTTTATACAAGGAAAAATATCACAAAAATCTTGATATTGTCGGTTTTAAAAGGAAACTATATATATATATATATATATGTGTGACAATTTTATGACAAATATTGGCTTCTAAATTAGGTATAATGGAGGTCAAGATCAATGTTAATCATACTTTGTTCGGCTACGAATAACAAATTATAAATAACATTTCAAAAAATAAAAAAAATAAAAATTTAAGCACAAATCTACGAACAAAAAACAACAACAAATCTACAGTTAGCTTCTAGAAGTTACATACATAACATAATTGAACTTTACAACATTTCAGATAGGATGCCGACATAGCTTCTCACGCCACTTATGTTGTGTGTTAATTTTATACGTGAGTGGAAGGATCTACAGATTAAAGTCGACTCCTAACGACAGATTATTCATAAATTTTTCATTGCAATTGTATTTCCTCTCAGAGCTTTTGCCAGAAATCTGCAGAGAGGCAGTAAAAACTATTTTTTTCATATTTCGTTTTGTTGGAGATGTCTGACCTATTCAGAAATTGAAGTACTTTTACTTAATATTTATATAATTCGGTATCACAAACGTGTTCTATATGCAGAAAAAAAAAACAATAAAGTCTACCTACCTAAACATTGAATTTTTAATCTGAAAACGGGACTGTTTTTTAAGCATTTGAAACTAAATTTCTGGGAATAAAATAATTGTTTTGCTTTTCTAAATTATTTACAATAGGAAAAAAACACCAAACGGTGGAAACGGTGTACATCGTTTAACATTAATGTGAGCAAAAGCTAGACAAATAAATACAACGAACTTGCTATAAGTAAACCAACAACATCAGTATGAAAGAAAAGGCGATAGACAAGTAAGCGAGAATACAACAACAAGCAATGTGAACAAAATACACAAACAACAATGAAGTCGCGATAGAGCTCTCGAGAAGGCGAAACCCCGTTTGTTTGTGTATTTTGTCTACGTTTGTCCTTGCACTGTTGTTGTTGCCTATTTGTTTATTTGTTTATCCCTTTCTTTTTATACTGATGTTGTTACTATATTTTTGTTTGTTAGTTGATCATGTAAACAAGTCCCTTGTTTTTGTTTTTGTATCTGTTGTTTATCATTTTGATGTTAAACGATGTAACACCATTTCCATTCTTGTAACAATATGTACCGTTGAAGTCTCCATAATCGATTAGATTAGCCTTCGGTCCAAATCCCAGGTCCGACGTCAAAACGAAAATATTAAAAAATATTTCTTCGGCGACTTCCTCTCAGCAAATTTCTGTAAAAAACTTCGAAAGTTAATAAAATTGCCATAAAAAGTTCCTCTCTGCTGTTCGAAATCGGCTTAAATAAATAAAACAAGTTTGGATGGTTCGAGAAATATAAAAAAATATTTTTGAGTTCTACTCAACAAAAACTAATAACCTACACTATGTCATTATCTGGGTGTATTTAATTTTTTTATTTTGTCGAATAGTGCTCTTAGACTCAACTGACAAAACTGTTTACTCGCATAGTGCTAATATTTAATAAATATGTAAAATTCATAACAACAAGTATGTGACGTATGAGTGATATTTAATTCCATTACTTTGCAAACGACAAAATCAAAATGTTTTTTATTTTATTGCATGCTTTCCAGAGTAGTTCTCTCAATACATGTCATATCGACATTGATCCGGCACAGCCGTATTTTTGAAAAAGTTAACTTTATTTTATCTGTAGGTTTTAATAACAAAAATAAGTTAAAGTTGACTTTAAAGCTGACTTTAGCTAAAGTTACCTTTAACTAAACCCAACTTTAACCGGAAGTTGTGATAATGGCCCCAAGACTTATTTTTAAATTTAATTCTTCGTCTAGTCTAAAAATCACCATGTCGACGTACCAGTTTTCAAAATTGCCGCAATCGATCAGAAATCACTAAATAAACAGACCCCTGCATGGCATAGACCAGTATTCACTACAACTGGTAGCGTGCTGATCAGTTTTATTAAAATCTTTATCACTGAAGTATAAAAATACGATGTTCATGCAAATACGATGCAGTCGGTATTGACCATATTGATCATACTTGTTTTAAACACATTAAATGCTAGTTATTTCTGTCCTGCTGGAGATAGATGACTTTTAATTTGAAATAAATCTTGCTAAAGAGTTCCATCTGCTACAATACATTGCGAAACACATCAACAATAATGATCATTACCTTTGCCATGTGAAGGAATAACAGGAATTGAAAATGCAAAAAAATTGTCTGTAAATGCATTTGAGTGTGTTTTCTTATGACAAAATTTGTGTGTAATTCCAAATGATTTCCAAGCCTATAATGAATAAACAAAAAACAAGAAAAATGTTTAAAAATTTTCTTTTAAACTTCATTTTGTAAAAGTAAAATATTGCTGTGTGCCTTAGAGTTTACTCTCTCTGTGGTATTTGATTTCTGTTTGCTTGTCTGATAAAACTTTGCTTTTCACCTTACCTTACATTAATTGCAGGTACATGCCGTAGAGTTTGCAAATTTCCATTACAGTTTTCATGCATTCGCTTGAATTGTTTTCGTTACCCTCCGCTATAAACTACACCAGTGCAATGCTACTCTAGGCTTCATTAAAATGGAAATGGAAACTAATTATCCACAGATATTTATGGTTAAGCTTTAAGAGAATATTTTCTCTCACAGTTCAAGGTAAGAATGACGCAGATTGTTTTGTTTTTTATTTGAAAATGTTTGTCTATTTGCGTCAAATAGTAGATTTGCATGCGACAAACAATAGTGAAAGTGTTCATGGAAAGTGTGCGAGAAACAGACAAAGACATGTTTTGGATCTTTTGAAAGCATATGAAAAGGCATCAATAGAGTTCTATTTAATCAAAGAATGAAGAGTAATTTATAGAATCACAAGCCTTTTACTTACTTACTTAATTGGCCATAACAAGCCGTTTAACGGATTTCGGCCTGACGCAACAAATCCTTCCAGGCGCCTCTGATTCTTGCGCGCCTACGCCAGTTGGTCACACCAATCGATGAGAGAGCTTCCTCAATTTCCCGCATCAAATACCCGTCTCGCCGGAGCATCCTCCTCCATTCGAACGACATGGTCGAGCAAGCGCAGCTGATGGATATTAATACACTGTACAACGTCAATGTCGTTGAGGAGCTCATACAGCTCACTGTTGGACCGGATACGGAAATCATCGCCAACTCGCACTGGACCGAAGGTCTTACCTAGGACGCACGTCTCTATTTGTCGATAAAATATACTTTGTTTTGCCCTCATTTACTGCCATACCATCTCGCTTGGTACGCCCTATGATATCAATGTCGTCAGCCTTTTTCAGGACAGGACAGAGGACGCTAAGGTTCCGATCGTTGGGCATACTTTCCTCTAGCCATATTTTGTAAATAAGCTGGTGCATGCGCCCTACCAACTCATTACATCCGGCCTTAAACAATTCAGCGGGGAGGCCATCAGGGTCTGCCGCTTTATTGTTTTTAAGATGCATAATCGCGACTTTGACCTCTTCATGGCTAGGCAGCGGAATCGCCACGCCGTCATCATCGATTGGGTTCGGAACATCATCTCTAAAGGCGGAATTGGTGTCGTCATCGCCTTGTAGCTGAGTAGAGAAGTGCTTCCTCCATAACCTCAGCACCCCCTGCGGATCTGTTACCAAGTTTCCGTTCTCATCTTTTCAGGAAGACGCACCGAGCTTATAACCCTCGGTTAGACGCTTAACTTAATCACAAGCCTTTTACATTAGATTATTTATAACTTCTGGCATATGACAGATTTATGATATTGTAGATTTGGCCCAAATTGTCTATGGTCAAACATGGTATATACATTAATTCTGGGTGCCAAAGAATTTTTCGTCAGCGATTCCCAAGTACCAGTCAATTACAAAGAAAATGTTTTGTTTGTATCTTATTCTTTCTTTGTCGTGATTATAGCTTTGGCAGAAGTCGTCATGGCGAATTACCAGCCTTTGGCCATGTGCATCCAGCGTCAGTGTACCGCTATGCAGGCTATGAAGTTCTTAAAGTGAATTCTAGATGGGTTAAAAGCAAACATTGTACTGCTTATATCGTTAGCAAGTTAGATTTGTCTAATAGCCCATTTACACTACAGCGAAATCTAGTAGATTAGATTTCAAATCTTGCTCAAAATCTAGATCGTTTACACTAAATTTATTTGACAGTAGCAAGATTTCATTTTAATAAGAAAAACAGCTGACTGAAATTTAAAAGAAAATAATAATATTTCCAAATTTAGTTTAACACCAAACAAAAATTAAAAATATAGGACATTTAGTATCGTTTTCATCAAGACCAAATAAGATCCAATCAGAAATAATGTTGTTGCAAAAAAAAAAAACGTCAGCTTTTGTTAAATATAAGATTTAAAAAATAATGCAAATGTATTACTAAACACAATGGCTAAATAGCAGAATGGAACGGGTACATGTAAGCATATATATAGGTGATAATATATAAATATTAATCCGCACTTTAATACAGGTTCGTCATGGGTCATTCTGGAAGCAGATGTTCCTAATATGTCATATGATAAAATAAATAAAAAAAATAAATAATATAATACAATGATGCGACTGAGTTGTCATCTGCAGCTCCTATATCTTATGTTCCACCAAAAATTGGAGCTTCGAAAGATTCGCAAAATTAAGAAAGCCACAGGAACATGATCATTATATCAGTAAATGAGTACATAATTGGTCATTGCACACCTTCCGTCTGGATTAGAACTTAGCTTCTCACACCACTTATGCTGTGTGTATTAATTTTATATATGAGTGGCGGGACCTACAGTTTAAACTGACTCCGAACGACAGAATTTTTTAGACATATTTCATGGCAATTCTTATTTTACAGAAGTCGCCGAAGAAATATTTATTTTATATTTAGTTTAGTTGGAGATTTCTGACCTGGGTCTAATAAGTCAACACACTATCTACTAGACTACGGCAGTGATAAATTTTTTTAAAAGTTCAGCCAGATTTGCACCTTTTTGGCTCAAATCATCACACCTCTGCCACCGTCCAAAAAGTGCGTTTTTAGAACGTAGTTGGCTTTCGTGCAGTCCTTAAAAATTTATTAAAATAAATGTTTAAATTCAAATGTAATTTTTTTCCTGAGCAGCGTTGTATTTTTAAGTACATTTGGCAAAACACATAGTTGCATTTCTATTTTTACTAGATTTTGAGTAGATTTTGCCGAAATTTACTACATAAGTAGATTATGTTTTGTATGGGAAATCTAGTTAAAATCAACTAGATTTGGCTCGAAATCTCATAAGTACTAGATTTCGCTATAGTGTAAATGGGCTATAAACTTAATACAAATGCTTTCATTTTCCTATTTTGTCTTTGCATTAGAGTAAAGTCTGTGAAATAATTTGTTTGCCACAAGAAAATCAAAGAAATCTGGCAGAGTACAGTCAAATAAATCTTCTAGCCACACTTACATTTTTTGTTTTAAATTTATTTCCGCCATATGTTGATTTGTCCAAATATAGGTGTCATAGTCTAATATATTGTTACAAAAATGGAAATGGTGTTACATCGTTTAACATTCAAATGATAAACAAAAGCTACAAAAACAAAATCTAGGGACTTGTTTACATGATCAACAAATAAACAAAAATATAGCAACAAGATCAGTATAAAAAAGGAATAAACAAGTAAATACACAGGCAACAACAACACTACATGGACAAACGTAAACAACAATAACATGAACAACATGTTTACATTTATAGAGACTTCGCGAAGGCAAACTCATTTTCCTTCAAAAGCATTCATAAGACTGTTTACCCCGCCATATAAAGGTCAAAGCAAAGCCGGCAACGGGATCAGTCAGTCTTGTGTGAAGACGCGTTGCGTGTGAAGAGAATAATCGTGGTTTGAAGATCTCCGTTGTAAAGATCTATTGAACAATTGTTATTGTTTACGCAAAAGAGTGAAAAGAAGAATAAACAGTAAAGGTATTGTTGTTGTTTACATCAAGTTGTGAACAATGGCATACGGAATTGTGCGAACAATAAAGGAATTATCTAAAACTAATCACAAATTTATTTTCATTTGCAATCTACGAACACATATTTTAAACGTTTTTAAAAATGTAAAAATGTTACAATATATAGAAATAAATTGTTCCTTCCGATGAGAAAAGTGTAATTCAGATGATCCAAACTGTTACAGTTGTTATTGGCATTTTTTGGACCAAGCAAATGTTGTACGATCCAAGCTAAATAGTACGGGGAACATTATTTTGTGACATTAACCTTTCTGTTTGCTTCTTAACTACCACAAAGAATTGAGCAACACATTTTGAATTTCTAAAAGATTTTTTTTATTTGCACTCACTTTGATGTTAATTTATATTTTTCATTAAACCGAAAAAACTACAATTATCAATCTTTTGAAAAAATTTTAACTGACTTAAAACGTGTTGGATTTTTGAAATATGGCATGGTGTACGAATAATTCTTTGAGTCAGTGTACACTGCTACTACCAGTAATAATAAGTTGAAGTAAAAACGAAGATGAACAAACAGAAAGAAGGAAAGAAAAAAATAATGAAAGAAAAAAAGGTCGTACAAGAAAGCAGAATGTTTATGTTTCTGATAATATAGGCGACCTAGACCTGTGAAGAGACGGTGAAAATCTCAACATCTAGTTTGGTTTCCGAAACACAAACTATTTAAACCAATCTGTTGCACATGTTATCCGAAAAACAATCGAAATATTGAGGCAATATTTTAAGCCGCTGAATAAATAGGAACCTACAAAACTATGGAAAAATTTGTGTTCAAAACTCTCTATCCGAAAGAATACCAAATGTCTAACGGTCGACAAAGTAATGAAAGTGATGCTACTTTCTGTTCACCAGGTTTTGAAAACCGAGACAATTACTGCAGGAAACGAAGAAAGTAAATTAAAGAAATCCGAATGATCATACAGATAATTTAGTAAAAAAACTGATTAATAGAAAAGCTAGTAGAAGGTAATAAGAATGATTTTTGGTGGTTTGTATTCGTCATAATCAAATACATTTCGTTAGAACTTCATAATACAAGGCCACAAAAGCATAAAACTACAGAACCTACGGTCATACCAAAATCTAGGTTATGATTGGTCTGAATATACGTATCGACTACATGATACCTCAAACTGCTTTCGATCTTGGTCTTGCGACGCAGATACCGGATAAATTCTTTTATGATAATAGTTTACACCTCCAAGGAAACGTCATACAAGTTTTCACTGATTGATCGCGACCACGCAACAAAGTCGGATGTGGTGTTTTTTCATAACAACTGAACATCAGATTTTTGTATTTTTCAAGCTGAAATAATCGCTATTTAAATTGCTGCAATGCGGGTTCGGCAACAGGGTATATAATATGGTGGCATGCACACATATAGTAAAGCGGCTATTAGAAACCTACCAAGATTCCAACCTTAGGTCGAATACCAAAAGACTGGGAATTCATTCTGGTTGAGCTGCAACGACAATGAAGAAGATGAGATCATAGAACACTTTCTCTGTCATTGTCTGGCGCCTGGGATCCTGAGAAGAGAATTCTTGGACGAAAATACCAATAAAACGATTTCGAATTTAATCCCATTGCTGAAAGACCTTTTGCCAGACTAAAGACAATTGATATGGAATTTTCCATACAAATGGGCAGAGTGTTTGCGTTTACTTCTTTAAAGTTGATTAAAATTAAACTGAATCTGGAAGTATAGAATAGTTAGCACCCAGAATAGTTAACACTCAGAACTCACATTGTAGAATTTAGGTTGGGTGGCGGATCTCGAAGAGGTCCCGCTTAGGCCAGAAGTTAGGAAAATTGTAATAAACGAATTTAAATTTACTTTCGTCTTAATAAATTGTATCGAATCATACACGATTAATTTTGTTCAATTGCATTACAATTTTTTTTTTTTTTTTTTTATTCGTTTTATTTACAATCTATCCGAGGATATTAAGTAAATTTTGTAAAATAAAGAATAACATTCATTGTTGAACTCCAATGAGAACAACAATATACAAAAACAAAAATTGTTAAAATTATTTCAAAAATTTATAACATACATATACATTATATACAAAAATCCTAGTTTTACCTATATTAATATTTACATATATGTACACAGAATTTAATTCATGTATAATTAATTAGGTACGAAACGGCAAGTCCAATATGTGGTTCCTTTTCAGTCTTCTTACTTCATTTGTGTCATCTAGTAGCATTATTGCCAATGGGTTACAATGATTACTCAGCCTGTCCAAGTAATTTTCGCTATGTTTTCTAGCTTCTTCTTTAACCATCGGAATTGATAAGTCATCATGAATTGTTTCGTTGGATACAAACCATGGAGCATTAACTAAGGACCTCAATGTTTTCGACTGAAACCTCTGTAGAATTTCAATGTTAGAATCGCTGGCCGTTCCCCACAGCTGTATACCGTAGGTCCACACTGATTTTAACATTACTTTGTACAAAATTACCTTATTCTCGAGACTTAGTTTGGATTTGAGACCTAGTAACCAAAATAGGCGCTTGAATTTCAAGTTAAGATGCTGCTTTTTAGCTTTAATGTGGTTTTTCCATATAAGCCTGCGATCGAAGGGTAGGCCTAAATATTTGACTGTGTCAGATTGCGGAATATTATTGTTGTTAATGGATACACGTGAGCAGTTTCCACGACGCAAAGTAAACGTTACGTGTAAAGATTTTTCGGTGTTGACTTTTATCTTCCATTTATTTAGCCAAATTCCTATTTCATCCAGCTCTCTTTGAAGATATAGTGATGCAACGTCCGAATCTGTGTCAGCAGCTAACACCGTTGTATCATCTGCGTAGGTTGCAACTAGTACGTTATTTATTACGGGCATATCCGATGTAAAAATAGTATATAAAATTGGGCCTAACACACTACCCTGAGGGACACCAGCCTTGACACTGTAAATTCCAGAAAAATCTCTGTTGACCTTGACATAGTAATACCTTCCGCTGATATAAGATTCTAGTACTACGTAAAACTGTGTTGGAAGTAGTTATTTAAGCTTATATAGTAGTCCTGCTTGCCAGACCCTATCAAATAATTGTTGTACGTCCAAAAATACACCTGAGCAATATTTTTTGTTTTCCAAGGAATCCCGTATAAAATTTACTATACGATGGCATTGTTCAGGTGTGCCATGCATATGTCTAAACCCGAATTGATGCTCTGGTATTATGTTTTCTTTTTCTAGTATAGGCAACATTCTTCTCAGAAATATTCTTTCAAATATTTTGGAGAATGTGACTAGCAAACTTATCGGGCGATATGATGTTACAACATTTTCTGGCTTTCCAGGTTTAGGGATCATTACCACTTCCGCACATTTCCACTGCGAAGGAAAATGATTTAGTCTCAAAATTGAATTAAATATAAGCGTAAGAAAAATTACAGCTTTCTTAGGTAAGGCTTGGACTACTTTTCCATCAACACAGTCGAATCCTGGTGATTTTTTACAATTAATCTTAGCAATCTCCTCCCGTACTTCATTTGGTGAAATATGTTTTATTGGCCAATCTACTGGACATGGACTATCAAGAAATTCATAGATTTCTTTTGTAGAAGTACAATCATTTATTTCATGTGGCTGAAATATTTTTGATAAATGTAATGCATATGCTTCAGCTTTGCTTCGATCTGTTCTGCACCACAAACCGTTTTCGTTTCTTATAGGTGTATTTTTCTTGATTGGACGCTTTAAGTACTTGGTGGCATTCCACAGGTAATGTTCATCATATCTTGTAACGTTGAGATTGCTAACAAAATTTTCAATCTGTTTATTTTTTATTTCAGTCAGCCGTAGTTTAAGATCCTTTGTGGCCCTATTAAGGTTTCGCTTGTCATTCGCGTTTCTACTCATTTGCCATATTCTTCTTAGTCTTCGTTTATTTTGGATCATTGTTCTTATTTCAGCAGTTACGTAAACCTGGTTTGGGTTATTATGTGTCTCAGTTGATGGTGTAGATAGAAATCCAGCTTCATGAATTAAATTGTTAAAAGTTTCAACCGCATCATCTAATTCCGATGCAGATTTTACTGAAATGTTGAGGTTGACAGTTCTTTCTAACCAGGTGCTAAATGATGACAGATCAGTTTTATTATTTAAAATTTGATATCTTTTCAAGTGACAATGTAAAAATGTATTAAAATTAAGGATAAGTGGCGAATGGTCAGAGTTTAGATCGTGGCTATCAGCTATTTGTAATAAATTATTTGGTATGCCGTAATATACAACAAAATCCAATAAATCTGGCGTTTTATTCAAATCTGTAGGCCAATATGTTGGACTACCCGTAGATAAAACTGAATAGTTGTTATTGCTGATACAATTAAAAAGTTCTCTGCCTTTAGGATTTATTAACCTCGAACCCCACCAATGATGTTTAGCATTGAAATCGCCTCCTACTATAAATCTAGGCCCAAGTTTTCTAAAAAATTCTTGAAATTCCTGACTCTTTACAGAAAATCTTGGAGGAAAGTAGATAGAGCTTATGGTAATGGAAGACGAATCACAAAATATTTTAATACATGCTGCTTGTAGACTTTGCTGTCTTATTTCATCGATGAATTCGTAATTTATAGATGATTTTACAAGTATTGCTGCTCCACCATGTGCTCTATTGTATGGGTGGTTAGCTTTTATTATGTCAAAATCTTTTATTTTAAAAAATGATCTGTCTGTGAAGTGTGTCTCCGAGACTAGGAGTATATCAATAAAATTAGTTTTAAGAAATATTGCTACCTCTTGAGTATGATTGGAAAGCCCATTGGCATTCCATATTGCAATTCTCAAATTCAATTGCATAGTTTTGATATTAAAAGAGACATCATATTTATTAACTTATTGGTCTGTTCTATTTGGTTTTCAATTAATTTTTCGAGTTTTTCAAAAGGATTGTTTAGTTGCTCTGGATTCCGTAAAATTTCGGAGTATGAAAATTTATTGTTTTGATTAGTGTTGGTGTTTGCATTTTGTTTAAATTGATTTGGGTAATCTTCACTATTAAATACATATTCGCTGGTTTTATCTCTTCTGTAGAGATTATTATTTTGTAATTTTCTTTTTAATATCTGTCTATACACTATGCAGCCTTTGTAGTTTGCTGGATGGTTTTGTTGACAGTTTACACAGCATGGAGGAGTTTCAATATTTTTATTGCAGTCTATTGTAAGGTGTCCTCAGCCACATTTAACACATCTTTCTTCTTTTCGGCAGTAAGTTTTAGTATGGCCGAATTCTTGGCATCTATGACATTGCACAAGATCGTTAGTTTTCCTTGGGGGTTCAATGGTGACAATGGCGTTATTTATGTGCCTAATATCGTATACGTTTTTGTTATTTAGGTCAGGATCTAAATCAACGAAGAACATTGGAAGGGGATTTTTCGTTATTTTACTGCGAACATTGACAATGTTTCGAACTTTATGACCATTTTTTTCAATGTCGTATTTAATATCACTAGTTGGTGTAGAGTGATGTAAATTTTTTATAACTACTCTATACGATCTTGCTTCAATTGGTAGGTATGGAATTTAATTTTCTTGTCATTTAAATGAGTAACAATAATTCTGTACGATTTTACGTTTTTCATTAGTAATCTTATTTGTCCATCTTTAAGTGACTTGTATTGAAATTTAGAGGAAGGAATAATTTTAGAAAAAGATTTTATTATTGCGCTAATATCAGCAACAAATGGTATGAATATAGGTGGCGGCTTTGGTTCATTGGTATTGCTGTTTTCATTGTATTCTTCATCCTCTGTATCAATGTCTTCATAATCAAGACTACCAAAACGATTATTATTTTGGGAGTCTGAAATATTTGAACTTACAGTATTTGTTTTGATGTACTAGCATCGTTGTTGTTTGGAATGTTGTTTACGTTTAAAAGTGCACGTGCCTTTATTGATGTACTTGCATTTTTATTGTTAAAATTTTTAATTACAGTTAAGTTATTGTTGTCGAGATTTTGTCTTTTGTTTCCGAATGATTTTGGTGATACACTTTGTCGTCGTTTTTTGTTATTGGCGAAGTAACTACCTGCCAGCTAATATCATTGTCTTCACTTGAATCACTGATTTCATCCATGATGAAAGCAGTGTATTTTGTTAGTGTTCACTAATATTTTAAGTATTGTTCTTTTACAAGACAATTATTTTAAGTTGTTTTGTATTTTTTTACAAATAATAATATTAAATTTTTTTTTTTTTAATAATTCATTTTTATTTACAATCTATCCCAAAGGATAATAAGTAAATTATATAAAGTTAAATACAGTAACATTGATTTTTGAACTCCAATGAGAACAACAATAATGTCTTAAAATAAAATTTTTATAAAATTATTTAAATTTTAGCTAATAATATTTACATTATTTATATTGTATTTATATATAAATGGTTATTTACAAATATATACAAGAAATTTTGATACACATTTAATTAACGTCGAAATGGCAAGTCCAATATATGATTCCTTTTCAGTCTCCTTACTTCGTTTGTGTCATCTAGAAGTGTTATAGCCAGCAGACTGCAATGATTACTTAACCTCTGTATGTAATTAAAGTTTTTTTTTTTAATTTTTCAAAATTTTTGGAATAATTTTTATTTTTTTATTTTTTCACACAACCACAATGACACAAAATTCAAAGCGAACTCGCATTACAATTTCATTTCATTTTACTTCAATTTTTATTATCACACTTTATTTTAAGTATCCGCTATAAAATTTGGTTACTTTTTTGAGTTTTCCTCAAAGAGCTTAATTATGTTTTATTTATACTGCTCTGTTAGCATTTACTACACATTAAAACAAAAAAAAAAAAATAAGAAACCTCTTGCATGTCACAAGATTTAATATTGTTTAGTCACGCACAGGCCATTAACTTGTTAATTTTTTTTTAAATGTTATTAACGTCATAAAACACATACATACATACTTAAGATATATGCGCATAAAAGTCAAGTACTTGTTTATTGTTGTTGTTTGTTAATATAACACGTGATATACATAGCTGTGGTGATCTTATAAAAAAATTTTGGGCTCTCCACCTATCATATATAAAATTCTTTGGCCGTAAAAGTAGTACTAATATATTGTTTTTTTCATATGGCTTTCCATGTAAGAAAATGGGTTCTTTTTCGGGTGCCAAAGATGGTTGTCATAAGTTCCGGTTGATTGGTATTCTGCCTTGTTTCTGTTTCGTTAATGTTTTTATTGTCCTAGCAAATTTATTGGTCTGCTATGCGGGTCCTGATATAATGGAGCTGCAATCTAACATTGCCTTGTAGCAACTACTTATGATGAATGTTTTTAACTCTATTGTAATTCGATGCTTGGATTTTTCCACTAAATCCATAATTTACTTGGCAAAGTAAGAAGACGTCAAAGTATCAATGAATTTTTCGGCAATTTAATTTGAAAATAAATCGATTATACGTGTCACATTGCACAATCGATCTGTATAAGCTTCTACTGATATTTGATGGTTATCATATGTTATCATATTGTAGGACACATGCATAAAAACCATCCGTTCGAACGACGCACAGTGGGGTTTTTGATACCAAAAATGGGAATTAATTGCAAAATTAAATTTAGGAAAACCGAATAAATTTTTGTTGTCGATAAAAGTACACAACATTCCACATCACTTGTGCAAAAATTTTGTTTTTGAGAACTACCGTTATGTCACAATATAATTTTAAAGTTTGAATTATTTGTAGTTTTCCTCGCGTGAAATATAAATTTCAACTTTTGGTATCTTAAAAATTACTTTTGGGTGTTTTCTAAAGTGATAATTAAAAATATTTTAATGGAACCTTTAACCTCAGGTTAGTTAGATTAATTTATGTTTTTGGTTTTTATGTGCAATTTGTGTTATTATTTTTAATTAATTTTCACGCATAAGCCTATAAATTACGGGATTTCGGAAAATATGTCGATAAATAGTTGTGAATAAAGCCAAATTAAGAAAAAATCTTTTGTTTTCTAAAAATATAAACGCTTTTGATAATATTTATGAAAAATTTGTCTGCACATTTTGAAATAAAATTTAGATATATTGTGGTACCTACATATAAAAAATTAAAAAATGAAAATAAAAAAAATTAAAAAACCTTAAAGAGTGTCATTTCTTATGGAGAAAAACGCTTGAAAGTCAATTATAAGTTGGTCCTATCCATGATTGATGGAAAAATATGTAATACACTCACAGAAACTACTAGTACACAAAAATGCTTTTTATATGGTGCTACTTCCAAAGAATTTAATAGTATTGACAAAATCTGGAGTTCGGTTTGCCGATTCTGCATGGATGGATCAGATTTTTTGAATGCCTGCTCCATTTGGCATATAAGCTTCCTATAAAGAAACGGCAAGCTAGATCGGATATCGAAAAAAAAAAAAGCACGTATTCAAGAGGAGGAGCTCAAAACGTAAAAGTAGGTCTTATTATTGACCATCCGAAACCCTGCTTTGGAAATTCTAGTGATGGCATCACAGCTCGGCGCTTCTTAAGACAACTTAAGACAACTGCGTTCAATTATGGTTACCGTTTTTAGTGGATTTCAAATAAACACTAATGCCTTTCGAGATTTCGCTCTTGATACCGCAAGGTATTTTGTACAACTGTATCCTTGGTATTATATGTCCCCAACTACCCATAAATGTTCAATACATGGACCAGAAATAATAAACCATATTTTACTACCAATTGGACAGCTGACGGAAGAAGCACAAGAAGCTCGAAACAAAGATTTCAAAAATTTAAGGGAGCATTTTTCGCGAAAATGTTCTGGAGAAAAATTAAGTGAAGACATATTTAAAAGACTATTAGATACTTCAGATCCAGTAATAGCAAATATGAGAAAATTGAAAGAGAAAAACCCCATAACTTTTCTAAGGAAGCAATTCAATTGATAAGATTTGAATCAAATGTCGATGGTGCAGAAGATGCCAATAATAATGATACCTATACTAATTATAGTGATAATGATGATAATAATAATTGATGATTGATGATGATGTGAGAATAAATATTATTCTTTTTATTTTTTTGGAAATATTGCAGTTTTTTTAAATAGACTAATGGGAATTAAAATTTGTACTAAATAATATTAAAAAATTTATTAGTTTTACTACTTAAAGTGAATTTAACTGAAAAAAGTTAAAATTAGAAACAGGGAAAGTTACCTTAATTAATTCCCACTTTTGGTATCAAAAACCCCACTGTGCGACGATTCGAAAATTTTTATAAAAATTTGTTGCTTTCTCTCGAATTCGAAACAGGATCGTTGGAGTTCTAGAGCATTCAGTTTCATCATAAAACCAATAATTAAAATTTGTCTCTAATTCAACTCATTTTCTGTCAGTCCAACTCTTCGCGGTATATTTACATTCATAATGAAGCAGTTCATAGCCACCATATGTAAAAGACCTTCATAAATCCTACTCATAAAGTTGTATAGAGTGATAAAGTGCTCTCAAAAATGACTTTTAATGTGTATTATAATTCTTGGGTATAAGGTGGTTCATTATATTTGTCATTAACTGCTCTAAGACCCCTATATTGAACTTCTTATTACCATATCCATTTGAATACAGCAATATTTGTGGAATTTTTGTTTATTTCACAGTAATTTATCCTAATTATCCTTTAAATACTAGTTGTTAGAGTCCTTCACATTAAAACTATGGAACAAAAACGAAAAAATGTAAATTAATGTTTCAATATCACACTGTATATTTGAATTTTCAGTGGCGCGTACCTCTTTGTCCAGAAAACACGAAATATCGCATATTTACTGACTTTTGATATACCTTTACGGGTATCAAGCCTAACTCACAAGAAATCTGCCAAGAATATTTTGTAATTATATACTTATATTTCTGATGCTACTTATCTTATAGCAGTGGTTAAGCAGTTCTTTACAAAGTAAAAGAGCGCAGCAAATAAGTACAGCAAAATCACAAGAGAAACCACAAGAGCTGAAACGCTGTAAGCAGCAGTTATCGTTTGAAATTAATCGCTGTGACTAACTGCGTTAGCAGAAAACATTTCACTGTAACACTACAGCTAATGAGTTTGTTTCTGTTTCTTCGACTTTGCTGTTTGCTTTTGCTTTGGGTACAATTGCTGAAAAATTTTAAGCATAGCAGAAATTTAGGTGCTTTTGCTAATTTCAAGCAAGCAATACAAACTCTGCTTTAAACATTTATGGATAAAATTAACACACACAATCCAAGTGGTGTGAGAAGCTAGGTCGTAATCCAAACAAATAAAGAATTTCTGCGATAACTAACTTGGTTTTACTTAAATTTAAAGATAGAAAGTGTTTAGTGAAGGACCGGATACTCACACGTTATTGTTGAAATGAAATTTGTATAGGAAAAGTAGTGATAAGTAATGACAAAAGAGTATTTGGGCAATTCACATAAGTGCTTGTATAGTTGTATTCATTGTATTGTTGGACGAATATACAATATTGTATGCTTGTTGTTAATAATTTTCATATAAAAATCTGATATACTTATTCAAACTTTTTTCATATGTTTTTAAATGACGTATTGGTTTAATTGCTATCAGTTTATGTAAATGCCAGTAATCAAGAAATATTTTCTATGCAACTTGAGTCAACAATTAACATTTCAAAATTATAATTGTTCAGGCAGATAATTAATTTAGTTTTCTCCGTAATATTTTTTCATTTTGTTGCTTGAAAATCAAATTATGAATACTGTTCTTCTTCTTATCGCTTTTTGACGTTTGGAATAAGTGTGTATTCAATACTACATACACGATACAAAGTCGTGTGAATTTGCCAATTGAAATATTGTGATTCATGTTTGGCATGTGAATTGTTCTGTACAAATATCTTATATTGCACATATTTTTTCTTATAAAAAAATTCTCTTCTCTAATTACAGCTAGAATTTACGTGGTAAAATTTGGCAAACAACCGTCAAGTTGAAAAGGTTGATGGAAATAATTTCAATTTCTACTGAGAAAATAAACGAGCAAATCTAGTAGGTAACGTTTCGGCTTATTAGACGTGAGGCCACGCTTCAAAGACATTTTCCAACAAAACGAAATATGAAAAAATATTTCTTCGATGACTTCCTCTCAGCAGATTTCTGGCACAAATTATGAGAGTAAATAAAATTGCCATGAAAAGTTTCTCAAAATCGGTCGTTCGGAGTCGACTTTAATCTGTAGGTCCCGCTACACTTGTATAAAATTAACAAACACAAAAGGTAAGTGGTATGAGAAGCTAGGTCGTAAACCTGACTAAAGGGTTGTGATGACCATTTATATAAGTATGTATGTAAAATCTATTTAATCTATTTAACTTTTTTAGTTTTAGTAAGTAAAGCGCGAACATGTTTAAGTTTTTACGGCAAAGGTTATTAATCACATACATTACGTGTAAAGACATTGCCAACTAAAAAGGGCTAACTGAATGCATAAATATTTAAAACGGTTTTCAAAGAATGTATAAGTATGAGAATCAAAATGAAGAAAAACTTCTTATATTTTCAAAAGATTACATATTTAAGATAAAATTGTGTGCGTATAAATACTTTCTTATTTTTGCTTAAACATTTACTTCCCGTAATACATGATTACTTCAATAGTTAAGTAGCAGTTGCATTTAAGTACAGTTGCAGAAACCATCACGTAGTTATGTATACAAAACAAATGTTTGCTGACATAATTTGAACTTATGTGTACGTGAAATCCACACATACGATTCACATATGAATTGGAAATGTATTCGAATTTAGTCCATGATATGCAGTAAGGTTTGTAGAGAGAAATTACATTTTACTCTAATCTGTTGGGAATTAAAATGATGTATAATGTAAAATGTATGTATAATGTACGTATAAAATATTTTATAGTTTAATACTATGTTCAGATATGCACTTTTATTGTGTAAATCGCAACAAACGCTATTATTGAGCTCAATATTTCGTATAAAGTTTCAATTAATTATTGCGCAATAAATACGCAAATTGTTATAATATTGAGTAAAACTTAAAATTCAGCACTGTCATAAGTGTGTTTAGTGAGCATATTACAATTAACCGAACAATTTTTGTTGATAGTCGAGTGGTCGACAATGTCAGCAACGACAAACAAAAAAAAAAAATAAATAAATAAAGACAATGTTGTTGAAATAACCAGCTGTTTTGTCTACCAGCTGCCAAATGAATATTGAATAAGTAGCTGAACTGAACTGTATATATTATGCCTGAACACTTAAAATCTTTTACTCAATTAACCGAATATTGACTTACGTGCACATCTGAACAAAATATAAGAGAGACTGAAAATTATTTTTGTAACTAAAAAATTATATTTATACAGCTGTGATCAGTAGAAGAACTACTACGTTGAATTTTAATTTTTGAAGAGATTGCTTTCTCAGTGCTGCTTTAATACCATAATAGACAGAGAGGATCACTATTCAGTAGACTGCTGAGTTATAATGATGAGTATGTGGCCTGAACGCCATAGATTATATTGTGTCAAAACCTTTCCTCTTCACCTTCAAAGACGGTTTGAAATATTGCATTCAATTATTTAAATAATTGCTATTAATGTTGATATGGTGTTTGTTGTTCTACTTCAGTTGTTATTGTCGTTTCTGTTTTATGAATATATCTTTAGGCCATCTACTTGTCATGATCATTTAGTTCTTGCAGTTATGAATTTTTCCATACCAAGTAAGTTTTCATTTATGTCAACAAAGATTGTCAAGAATTGAACAGAGTGTGCAAAAATATAATCAAAACCACCTGTTTTGCTGGTTTCCTAAAGTATTTCTTCTGCCTTTTCAATAATCACTATTAAAAAACAAACACTAGCTCATATAAATCTGCGTACACCAAGCAGGCAGAGACAATTTACATAATATTTCGAAAACTACTTCCCAGATTCGTACCAAACAAAAATTTTGTTAAAAAGTTTAATTTGTTTTTTATATAAAAAACCCAAAAAACAATCCAAAATGATAAATCAAAAAGTCTCTGTGCGGATTAAATAGAGACGAACGCACCCCTCTTTAACATAAATTTTTTTTGGAATTTGATTTGTTTCCCTTAAGCCTAAGAATTCTACGTTATTAATAGTTATTTGGTTTCATGGAATATAAAAATGAACATCAAAAAAAGCTTAATTAACAAAAATTATAAAAAAATTCGTATTGACGTTATATTGTTAAAATGCGTAATGGTGAAAAAGGTTTGCGGGCAATTGCTGAAAATATTAAACCAAGATCATTAGTTTAATATGTGACAGAAACTTAACATAAAGTAGGCGTTCACTCTTAATTTTCCCAGGAAGATATGAAAGATATGAAAGATGCTTCCGTGTGAAGGAAAATCATGTACATTTTTCTTTCGATCTTTCACTAAACAAATTCCTAAGATCGGCAAAATATTAGCCATTGACAAGTTTACTCAACTGTATTAGTGGACAAACGAGGTTTACTATTCTTTAGAGCTGGCTTTCTCCATTAAACGCTTTTACAGCAAACGCAATTCCTCACTGAAGTCATGTGTTTAACTGTGTATATTTTTCATATGAAAAATAAATAATTGGTCATTCAAGTAAGTAAGCTGTTCTTCAAGACATTAACCCAATAAAATGTCACATTAATTCCAAATTAACGGTATACTTTGTATTTAATTGAATTTAAAATATATTACTTATACGCACCATATGACATATACCGATAGAATTACTCTGGAAAGTATGCAATAAAATAAAAAAAATTTGATTTTGTCGTTTGTAAAGTAATGGAATTAAACATCACTCATACGTCAAATACATACTTGTTGCTATGAATTTTAAATATTAAATATGAACATTATGCGAGTAAATAGTTTTGTCAGTTGGTTCAAATAACACTATGAAAGAAAATAAAAAGTTAAATACACCCAGCTAATGACATAATGTGGGTTGTGAGTTTTGTCGAGTAGAACTCAAATTTATTTATTTATTTACGTTTGAGCACCGAGCAGAAGTTCGGCAATGTTTGCGCAAAGCGAAATAATAATATTTGCTAAAAACACAAATATTAGCCGACTTCTGGTAGTCGTTGTAAGTTTTATTTTCATATGTGCACTTTTATTGAGTCAATATTCGGTTAATTGAGTACAATATTTTAAGTATTCAGGCATAATAATATACGTAGTTTAGCTGCTTATTCAATATGCATTTGACAGCTGGTAAACAAAATAGCTGGTTGTTTCAACAACATTGTCTTTATTTTGTATTTTTGTTTTGTTGTTTTTTTTGTTTTGTTCTTTTTTGTTTGTCGTTGTTGATATTTGGGTTCAAATATCAACCAAAAGTGTTCGGTTAATTGTACTATGCTCACTAAACACACTTATGTCAGTGTTAAATTTTAAGTTTTGCTCAATATTATAACAATTTGCGTATTTATTGTACAATTATTAATTGAAACTTTATATGAAATATTGAGCTCAATAATGGCGTTTATTGTGATTTACGCAATAAAGTTGCATATCCGAACACCGTATTAGATTATTCACTATAGTCCAGATCAGTACAGGTTATGTACAGATACGATCTATACGCGGTCGAAGGTGAAGTCGCCGTAGTCTAGTAGGTAGTTTTTTGGCTTATTAAGGCCTCGGTTCAAACCTCAGGTCAGACAGCAAAACGAAATATGAAAAAATATTTCTTTGGCGACTTCCGCTCAGCATATTTCTGGCAAAAATTCTGAGAGTAAATAAAATTGCCATGAGAAGTTTCTCAAAAATCTGTCGTTCGGAGTCGACTTTAAACTGTAGATCCCGCCAGTCATGTATAAAATTAACAAACACTACATGATTGGTGTGATTACTGATTGGCCGTAACCCTGACTGAAAGGTTGTAATGGCCAATTATGTGTATGTGTACGATCTATAAACGCAAGTTGCCGTAGTCTAGTAGCTATTGTGTCGGCTTATTAGACGCGAGGCTAAGGGTTTCTCAAAAAAGCTGTCGTTCGGAATCGACTTAAAACTGAAGGTATCGCCGCTCGTGTATAAAATTAACACACACAATATAAGTGTTGTGAGGATCAAGGTCGTAATTCTGACTGATTATGACCAATTATGTATGTGTATGTGTGTGAAATATCATCGAAAGAATATAACACATGTCAGACACGGCTTCTCTGGGCAGAGAGTGTTCAAAATGTAAAATCCGGCTGAATTTTACTGAAGGCATTTTTAATGTTGGCTTTGAGAACAGCTTAGATTTGTGTTTTATTGGCATATACTTGCGACTTCAGAAAATCCTACAAGAAAATGTCTAGCGAGTTCAAATAGCACAAACTCGATAACTACTTAACATAATCTCCACGAGAAATGAACATGGACTTAAATCACTTGTATAGAGGCGCGTGGCGCTGACCTGCAGAAATACATATTGTAAGCAAAGAGACCATCGAAATCAGGCTAAAAGAAGCTGGTGATCAGCACTATAGTGCTCGCTGTCGACAGTGATTGTATGGCCAACATCAATGAAATATGAACCAATTTTGTTTATCTATTTATCAAGAAAAGGGCGTCATCACTGATGATGATTTCTCGATGAAAACTAGGCTTAGAAGTTGGCAATCTCCAGAGTCTGTTCAGCGAACCCACGTCATTGTCTATAGTTGTCCATGATGTATGATACGAAAGAAAATACTTTTTGGAAGACCTGATATAAAATCAAATATTTTAAAAGTATAGTTTAGCCAATATTTCCGTTAGTTTTTCGTAAGTAGTACTTCAAATGGAAGTGCAAAAGTTAGTTTCGATGCAATTAATGTTTGAATTTGCATTCAAAGAGAACAAATAGAATAGAATAAAAAAATTAATCCTGCCTAAAGAAAGTAAAAACATAAAATACCATACCTGTTAAATTGCAATTACGATTAGTAATCAATTACATTATTTTTTAAAAAGAATCGTAATTATCTACGATTACTTTTGGAATTCGATTTGGCCAATAATGCTGATTACTTTTTGATTATTTGTAATTGTAATCAATTACACTATGCCACAAAATAGTGTAGGTTGTGAGTTTTGTTGAGTAGAACTCAAAAATACTTTTTTATATTTCTTAAACACTCCAATTTTTTTTTATTTGACAAAAACTGTTTTTGGACTTTACGCACACATTTATTGATTACACAAACAGTCCTGAACCAATGCGACAAATTTTAACTTTCTTAGAAAAGGAAGGGATGGACCTTAAAAATGGTTTACATATGTATATCAGGGTGCCCTGGTAGTCTAGTGGGTAGTGTGCTTGACTATTAGCGTGAGGGTCGTGGGTTCGATTCCCACCAGAGACTCTGGTCTGTGACACTACACCGAGCAAATAGTCAAGTTACTTCGCTCGTATATAATTAGGAGATAATTTGTAATTGCAGTGTAATTAATAAATAAATAAATAAATTTATATTATTCGACGTAATATTCTATGAGGTTTTATGAGGTAAACTTGCCAAATGCGAATTTTTTTTCATATATTTTCAAGTTTGTCCATTCATACTTTAATTAAAAAATATGAAATAAGTGATGACATTCTGAAAGTGCATTATCTTGTGAAGAGATTAACACTTCGCTTGATAAAATCGTATAAGCATTACCGTAGTTATTATTTAAAGAGTCTAACATATTCTTTAATTAATTTTGGCAATTAAAAATGTAAACTTGAAAAAATAAGAAAAAGTTTTCTATTTTCCAAGTTTACCCGATCAAAACTTATAACATGTCAGTTTGAACTAGAGATGAGCGATTCAGTGATTTTTGAAAAACGTTCATCTCAATGAACGTGATTTGTTAATCACTGTTCTTTAAAACAGTGATTGCGATCACAGTATTCCAAAAGAAAACAATAATGAAAACAACGTATTTTATTAAGTCGTAAGAAAGAGACAACTAGATACATACTACGAAAAGACTAATAAACAAAATCAAAGTGGTGTCATCAATGATATTATTTTTAATGTAATTTTTTTATATGAAGTTCGACAATTAAGTTTCACAGACAGTTCATGTATAAAAGACAAAAGTAAATAATCAGCATCGTCTAACAGTAATTCTGCCTCGCTCAAAAAAAAAATTAAATAAATTTGAGTAACAATTTTGAAAGAACGACGTTATTAGTAACTGTTATTTGGCAATTTCAATCACTGTAGTTACCAGTGAATTATCAATCACCGTGATTAAATCACAGTTTTGAAAATATCGCTCATCTCTAGTTTGAACCATATGTTTATGTATACCGTTTTAAAGGCTCATCTCTCCTCTTTTGAAAAAAGTTTGGATTTTGAAAATAGGTTAAACAATATTTGAGTAATCAATAATTTTGTGTTAAAACATCAAAAATACCGTTTTTATCAAATAAAACAAGTTTGGAGGGTTTGAGAAATATAAAAAAAAATATTTTTGAGTTCTACTCAACAAAATTCACAATCTACACTATGTTATTATTTGGGTCTGTTTTGACTGTCGCACCGTGTTATCAATTATTTATTTCACCATTCAAAAAAGTAATCATTACGATCACTAATCATTATTTAACAGGTATTGTACTATCTATGTGATGACTTAGTTCCACTTTATGTTCAATGGCAAGCTTTGATAGCGTTTAAACTGACGCCTAGAGCAGTGGATCTGAACATCGACAAATATATTATAGTGTATATACATACCAGACATCAGCAATGAATCGTTTTTTCGCTACTCAAAAGCACTCATGAAATTTTGAATAAAAGTGTGTCAACAATATTGAAATTTAACTACTTTGATTCATTCGTACTCACTACAACGTTAATTTATAAGTATGAGTCCAATGAGTATGCGTTCAACGTGAGTTCGATATACCATTCGAAATATGTTTGATTCATATGCCTACTTATTCAGATTCATAACTTTAGAAAAATACTTATAATACTCGAATCATTCATCAAAATTTACAGTGTTAGTTGTTGTTGTATTTAGAAAAACGAAAAAGAAAAAGACAAAGACAGCAAGCAAAGTAAACACACAACTTTCTAGTGATTATTGTTGTGTTCGTATGCGAATAATATTTATTTTGTGAGTCTTGTAAATATTGAGTCATGGAGAGTCGAAATCAACAACATCATACATATTGTTAAATATGAGTACGATGAGTACTTCAAACTTTAAATATGAGTAGTATGAGTATAATATTAAAATAAATATTAATGCGTATAAGTATCAGAAATTATAAGTATGATTCAATTCTACTCATCTTTTTGAATACTCATTGCTGATCTCTGATACACACCTACAAACACACATAGAGATAAACGCTTGCAATAAATGAAATGTTCAAAAACTTTTATAGCCAAAGATAAATAATTTTTTAGTAATTTTATATCCATTCGATAAACAATGCTGTCTTTAAAACAGCATCTTCAATTTCAAAGTCCTGCATGGACGATGCACTTGAATTTAGAAAACCATTCAATCTAACATTTGATAAAATTGTCTTTATTTGAAACTAAACTAAAAAATAGGTTTAATTACAAAAATAAAACAAAAAAATATAAACAAATGAAAGAACATACATTTAAAGAAAACCTCATAAAAATTTATAAGCAAAATACAAACATAATCTTGTGCATACAATTTATCTTATCGGTGTTGAGCATATAAGCAATAATAATTCTACATAAATTGTTCGATAAACGTATACCACAACATTCACAAGCACTTGCATAACGCCTCCTAACATTCAAAAGCTCTAACTTTACTTTCACTGTTTTTTTTTTTCTAAGAGTAAAGCATGTATTGAATTGAAATAATGTGAATTGAATTGAAATTTGGTGACAAATTGAACGTGTAAATAAATTTGTGCATGACAACAGTATCACTAAAATGAGGGGTTTTAAAATTTTATTATAACGTTACAGATTTTATGTTCCGATACATTCATATGAAATTAGAAATTGTGTACAAGTGTCCTGTGAATATAAGAATGTTTGTTATAACAATTTCCAATTCTAATCTGGACAATAAATTTTTTGTGCTTTTTTCCATTGTATTGAAGTGTAATAAAATAGTCAGTTGTAGGAATTTTACAGTTAAACTGAAAACAATGTCATTAACTCAAATACATTAGATTACTAAGTCAAACTATAGGAGAAGGAATTGTTATATTTTCGATTAGTGGCTTTAGTAATCTGTAGTTCATATTACAACTGTATTTTGGTACGCCATCGAAAATTAAACAGTTTTTAGAGGAAACTATTCCAAATTTAAAATATATTTTGCTTGTTCGATAACACTTAACCTGTTGAGTTCAGTCAAAGATGACAGGAAATGAGAGGCCAATAAGCTTATCCCCTTCGTTCCATATCAAATTTATAAACAAAAGACATGTGGCGGAATGGCGAGCTATCAACAGATGTTTCATAATGGCAGTGGACTGTTAGAACCGTAATAGTGAGTCTTACGATGCAAGAAAAAAGAACAGCAGAATCTCCTTAAGTACCGAAGGTATACTAAACACATACCTAAAATCTTTATGGTTCACACAATTTTGTGTGCTACTATTTACAACTTGACGTTACAACAACAATAATTTCCTTAGTTCGTTATTCTTCTCTGCTCACACCCTCTGCGTAAGCAATACCACTTGTACGTTAGATCTGTATAGCGGAGATCTTCAAACCACGAATGTTTACTTCGCATGCAATGCGTCTTCACACAAGACTGACTGAATTACTACTCGTTGCCTGCCATATCTTGCCTTTTTATATGCGCACGCAATCAGTCTGATGAACGTTCTTGAAGTCGAAAGTTCGTGGTTTCGCCTTCTCGAGAACTCTATAGTAACTTTATTGTTGTTTGTGTATTTGGTTCACATTGCATGTTGTTGCATTCTCGCTCATTTGTCTAACCCCATTTGCTTTCATATCGATGTTGGTGCTTTACTTGTAAGATGTTCGTTGTATTTGTTAGTGTAGCGTTTGTTAATCATGTTGATGTTAAACGATGTTTCCATTTTCGTAACAATATTGTATACATCAGGGGGTAACTGAAGAAAATATTTTTTCTTATTTCATTTTTTTAGATGTCAGACTTAAGATTTTAAGTGGGCCCACACTCTTCAAAAGGACTTGCATTTGTTCTGGTAGACTGTATCGCAATTATTATTGCCAAAAATTTTCTGAATTATTGCACTGACTAGTCATTTATTACATTTAAAACTTTTGTCGAAATAATAAGCGCATTAAAGAATCTGACAACCGAAACTGGTCACAAAAATATATAAATAGCCTTCAAGTATTGAAAGAAAATATAAAACTAGTGGACAGAAAGTATTTACAAAGGAAACAAAATATTCAGGATTTTGTCTAAATTTTCTAACGATTGTGGAACAAAAGCGAACAAATAATGAAATACTCACAGTCTTTACCTCGAAGTAGTTAACAGAAACGCAAACATTTTGAGGATGCAAAGAAAGAAGAAGACGAAGTTGTGAATTCAATTGAATTTGTTGGAGAATAAATCGTCATGTGGTAAAAACGTATGTGAGTGCTCACTTTTCATTATTTATGTTATGTTATGTTTGCAGTAATTATTTTTCTGTTACCATTTCTAATTACACATAAAGTGTCCTTAGTTTTCTTAGCAGCTTTTGTCACTTGTCACTATAAAAGAAAAGCAATAGAGTAGGGCAACACGATTAATATTGTTTATGTACCAAATCTATCAAATTGCACAACAATCCGCCTTATTTAACCCATTGCCGCCCGCTGTACTATATGTAGTACACAACTTAAAGTCGGAGTAAAAATTACAAAATGTAGTTATTTATTCTGGCAACGCTTGCTACTAGTCAATAAGAGTACATACAACATCTACGTAGCTGTTGTAAATGAATGTTTATTTAGTTTACTTTACATCTGTTAACTTTGAAGAACGTTGAAAAGCAGTTTATTTACTGGATAACATCACATTCTAATAAAAGCAATATAAAACGGTTTAGTTAGTATAGAATTTTTTGAGATATAGCGTATTAAGTGTTGCTGTACTAAGTTTAGTACACTGGGCGTTCAAGGTAAGATGAAATAGTACAGTGAAGACGTTTTCATTCCGGCATTGTGCTTTAGAATAAAAGTTTTTCCTGGTTTTTTGATTTGTCAATTTGGAATGTTACATGAAAATTTATCAATTGACGAATCAATGGTTAAATATTTTGGTCACCATTCAGCCAAACATTTATAATGGGAAAACCTGTACGATACGGTTATCGTAATTGGGCGTTGACCAGCTGCGATGGTTTTTGGTTTACATTCGATGTATATTCTGGAAAAACTTCCTAGGCTACCAATGAGCCTCTTGGCTCTCGTGTTGTATATAATTTGCTCTCAAAAGCGCCAACAAAACCCGAAGAGCATGGATACAGAGCTACTGGAACCTTGGGTGAAAACAGGACTAAGTGATGTCCATTGATTTCATCAAAAGATATGCGTAAAAAGCCTAGAGCTGAATATGCCCATAGGTTTGATAAAGCAAATTAAATTCTTATGATTAGATGGAAAGATAATAATGTTTGCACGATTGGAACAAATTTCGATACCTTGGAGACCATCGGAAAAGTTAAAAGATGGTGCCCTATAAACAAGCAAAAAGTGGATCAATTATGGTTTCGCAGACATATAGCACGAACATATCTCAGTGACAAAAAGGACAATAAATGTAGGCAAACATCTTCCAGAATTGAAGGAGAAGAAAAAAAAATAATGGCCACAACCCCCAAAAAATTCCAAATCAACTTCGATGTGTCATATGCTCGAATCGAGTTAAAACATGATGTTGTAAGTGCCTGAAAACACTTTGTTTGGAAAGAGGATGTTTTGCAAAATAGCACACGCAACCGCCCATTGTACTAAACTTAGTACACCTCAAAAAACACAACTTAGAATATTTTTTTTTGTTTTTTCTTCTTTTATAGTATTATAAAAAATGTTATTTAAATCTAGAAATAAAGATTGAATTTTAAAAATTGTGTGTGGTTCTCATTTGGGCGTTAATAGGTTAAAGATATTAGGCATTACTAGCATAACTTTAGAAATATTATGCATTAAACCATAATACATAAATGATTGGTTATTAAAAGCCTTCAGTCAGGATTACGACTTATCTTCTCACACTACTTATGTTGAGCGTGTTACATGAGGGGCTGGATCTACAGTTTAAAGTCAACTCCGAACGACAGATTTTTGAGAAACTTTTCTTGGGAATTGTATTTATTCTCGGAGTTTTTGCCAGAAATCTGCTGAGAGGAAGTTTGCGAGGAAATATTTTTTTGTATTTCAATATGTTGAGGATTTTTGACCAGGGATTTGAACCTTGGCCTCACGAAGCCAACACGCTACTTACTAGACAACAACGACTTCTTAAACAATGTTTGCTTTAATTTAAATAAAAATTTAAATAATTTTACCATTAAGTTTACTTTTAGGCAATAGTTATACAGAAATTTATTCGCCTACACTCCTTATTTCCAGAAACACACAATTTTTAAGGTTTTAATTTTTTAGCAAAATTTTGAGCTTCTTTAGCGAATGTGAAAAGCTAATCTAAGATTGTGTAAGAATATCGGGTGTCTGAAGCGAAGACAATCGACGGTTATTCTAACATTGGTTTGAATTCATACGTGAAACTGATACTCCTCTACAAAAAGGCAAACAAATTGTCTCAAACAAATTTCATTTATGTATGAAATCAAGTTGGCATCATGAATATAATTACAGAGAGACCATAATAGTCCGATTTGGGTTTTTTGAGTGTACATACTCGGAGGCCGGAATACCTTCTGCATATCGCCTTTGTCATCGTCCCGTGTTTTGGGAAGATATTTTCTTTTGGCAAATATTCTGAGAGTAAATAAAATCTGTCATATGGAGTCAACATTAAACATCAGGTCCCACTATGGATGACTAAAATTAATACTTACACACAAAGTGAGGGTGTTAAGTGAGTAAATTTCGTAAATTCCTTGTGCTTATAGTTACTATCACAATGAAATGTATCAAAATAAGTCAATTTTCTTTAGGGTAAAATTTCATCATCATAGTGCCCTATGCATTCCTAATGACGTATACTAGTTTGGTATTCTTATGTTACAGTTTTAAAAAATTGTTCTTTATTTGACATGAATGAACCCATACACCCAAATAAAAATGAATTTCATTTAAAATAGAAGAATGAAAAAAACTTTTTCATTGTCAAATGCACCCGAATAATTTGAAGATTTGAAATAGTTTGACACACACACACACACACTCAAAATAGTTTAACATACCCATACACATTCATTAATATTGAAACTCCTGTGACTTCAACAACTGCTCTCGTACCTGACGAGAGTTTACAAGTCATCATGATTTGTGGAAAAGATGATACGAAATGTATAAAATATGAGCGCTTATGTATGTGATAACGTTCTGAAAAGGAATTGTCATTCAATATATACCAATAAAATGAAAAATGTCTGTTATTCAAGGTATTTAAGTTAAAGGTAAAGCCATTGTATAAAACTGTAGAGTAGATGACATTAAATTGTGATTGTAATGAAACTTACTTTCAGGCGTAGTAAATAATTTATTTTAAATGAATATTTAAACTTTTAGTTGAAGTTATAAAATCTTCAAATACAATTCATTGCAACTTGTCAAACGAAGTATTTTGATTTTGATGGAAATAATCTACGATTATGTATTTGATTCCAAGTAAATGTAAATTAATCGTTCCAATTTTATTTTGTTTAAATGAGATTTCGTAGGCAATTATTAGTTCAATTAGAAAATCTAAAACTTAATAAGAATGAATGAAGCAATATGGAGACAACATATTGTTTTAAAGGAGACATCATTCTGCGTTGAAGGACAAATAGTAGAATCAAAGTGTAAAGTTGTATCCCAGAGTAAAATATTCTTAATATGTTCTAAGCTTTATTCTAAAATTAATTCTACGCTTTTGAAAAATTTTGTAAATTTAATTTGTGATACAGATACAAAGGATGTATGTTTTTCTTTCGTATCCCAGGTCAGGCAGCACAACGAAATATGAAAAAAAAAAATATTTCCTCGGCGATTTCATCGCAGCAGATTTCTGGCAAAAACTCTGAGAGAAAATAAATCTGCCATGAAAAAGTTTCTCAAAAATCTGTCGTTCGGAGTCGACGTTAAACTGTAGGTCCCGCAACTCACGTATAAAATCGCACACAACATGAGTGGTGTGAGAAACTAAGCCGTAATCCTGACTGAAGGGTTGTAATGGCCAATTAGGTACATATGTGTGTATGAGATCTAAAATGTAGATTTTGTTGACTTTGAGAACCGCTGTTGCTTGTGGCTTATTCGCACACAATTGGAACGGGAAAAGAATCCACCAAAAAAGCCCAATGGTGTTAAATTGCTCGGTGTCGGTAGCCAGTTTACATCACCTTATTGTCAGAGGATCATCCAAATCCCGCCGCCAGTCCATAGTCCAGACCAAACAGTCACTTTTTTGTATGCATTTTACGCTCTTGGATCTTTGGAATAATCCCAAATGACGTACGTAGTTATTCATCCAGAATAGGGCCTCATTGCTGAAGATAATTTTTCTATGGAAATTAAAATCAGTTGACGCCCCCACTGAACCTATTCAGCGAATACACGTTGTTGTCCAATGCTTAAAAATTTATAGTTTATTTGTTTTTGTTGCTATTTAGTTTATGATTAAAAAAATTTGTTAATCGTCTATGTAAGATTAAATGCATAGGATATTTAAGGTGTGCCTTAATTGCAATCCTTTGTAGATTAAGATTATTTTTGATTTTACTTTAGTGCCTGACTCTCTCCCTTTGGTGTAGAAAAACAATAAAATTTTAATTATAATTTGATTTTAATTTGAATTTATTTTTCAATATATTTACTCCTAACAGAACAAAAAAAATTTTTTTCCTAAAAAATAGCAGAGATCTAATCTGTGATAAATTATTCAATAATAAATAAAAATTTGATGCACATTACCATAGAACAACAGTTATAAACTAAACAATTTGCCAAATAATGAGACCGTAGATCGATCCTTAAAAAAAACTTAATAATTCTAAATAATTCTAAAACTTAATAATTCTAAGTTATGTATCAAAAGTGAACATACTTGTGGTACATAGAATTGTCACGATTATTAATGGATTTTTTTAAAAAATTAAAATATTTTTTTTTATTTTAATTCATTTTAATAAAACTAATTTACATTAGTACATTTTATTATCACTATTATGAAATTTACGCTAAAATTTTTGACATGATGTACATTAAAGTATGGCTTTTCACGTAAGAATCAAATACTTCATGTCAGCTTGTTTTTATTTTTTTTAAATGGTAATAATTTGACATCTAGCACCCTTGCTTTGTGGCGATTTATAAGTTTCCAATTGTTTAAATGGGACAGCTTATTGTCACTCCCATCAGTAATGCTCCTAATCGAGTGCTGGCTGAGAATTGATGGTGCAACCCATTGTTTTATATCGGTAGAAAAATTGTTTATCAACGTCATACGAGGTAAAAAGTTTCCCGTCGCAAAAGAACATCAATTATGTCAATAACAATGTTCTCTCTTTGATTCCTCTCTTTTATCTCGGATACAGTTTTCCGCAAATACGGCTATAAGTAGTTGCTACGCATGTGGCATATACTTAAATCCACAACTACTACTACTACAACATACTACTACAACAGTTAAATTCAATTATTTACTCATCTATAGCGACAAAATTATTTGGGATTATTAAAAGCAGAAAGACTTTCAGCTCAGTTTGCGAAAAGTATAAATTTATCATTATTTCCGAGTAGCACATTATCAAAGCGAATGATTCTGTTATCTCTTACGTACATAGTTGACCGAAATATTATCATCTGTAATATCTATGAAATAAAACATAGGACGAAACACTTTCATTCTAATGTTTGTCCGTCACGGAAGATAAACATGAGAAGAGGGGTAAGAAAGACTACAACATTTCAAGTAACAGCTTCTAGCAATCTGCGTGTAAATTGTCAATATTTTCTCTTCCCCAACTACTAAAGGTATACAGTTCTCTGTTCCAAGTAGTATTTTCTGTAGTAGTGGTTTCTGTTTCCTTCTTCTTCATAGTCTTCAGTAGCTTGAATATTACATACATACATACATATTCGGTCATTACAAACTTTCCTTGTAAACTACAAATGTCTGACCTGAGGTTTGAACCTTGGTCTAACGTCTAATAAGCTAACATAGTACACACTAGACTACGCCTACTTCAATCAATATCAAGAACAGAGAATTCAACTTTTTCACTTTTATCCAACAATTAACTTTCAATTCCTTTACAATATCTTTGAAAACTTAAAAAAATTACATACACAAGACCAAAGAGTCCCTAGGACTCTTATGAAGTTTTTGAATTTTTTAAGTACTGTTTGAAATTTTATTTTCTTCTTTGGTTTAAAATAATGGCGTTAACTTATTCTGAATTAAATTTATATAGTCTTAAAAATTGAAATGTATCATTTTTGTTACAAAGCTCGATCTACGGTTAAACATCAAATACGAGTAAATTAGTTAACTTATTCTGAATTAAATTTATATAGTCTTAAAAATTGAAATGTATCATTTTTGTTACAAAGCTCGATCTACGGTTAAACATCAAATACGAGTAAATTAGCATTATCTTTCTGATTTTTTGAAAATCCATCAGAATTGCCATATCATGGCTTAATTCCATATATTAATTACAAATTAATTGGGTATACTTTATTTTTAATTGAATTTGAAATATATTACTCATACGCATCATATTACATGTACTGCAATAGTTACTCTGTAAAGTATACAATAAAAAGTCGTTGACATTGTCATGTATGAAATTAATGGAATTAAATATCACTCATACGTCATATATGTTCTTGAGTTTTACATGTCAAATAAGAGCATAATGTGAGCAATAGTTATAATGGGTGGGCGATTTAAAAGTTTAAATTTAAAAATGCAATAAAACAAAAATGGTTTAAATTTTTGATAAATTTATTGTTTTGCTGTGAACTACAACTGTTCTGTTTGGAAATTGATTACCCTTATGCGATTAACTCGAGATAACTATGATACTTCCTGGACATGTGGGAATTCGCAGATCGATGAGCATGCAGGGTCGCTGATAGGGCCAGAGCCATTCTGGGGAGTGAATGGAGAAATTTGAAAGGATAATGGGTTTGAGTAAATTTAAACTTTTGTTAGGTAATCAATTGCCCTTAGACGGCATCTCTGTCGTTGAGTGTCGTTAAAAGTCCCTCAACCTTTAAATTTGTGAGAACAATAAATTATTCGGAGTGAAGTTCTGTTATAAAAAAAAGTTTCCTAACTGCCATCAAGAATTTTTGGTGAAAAGTTTCAATTTATCAATACTCATAACAATTCAATGCCAAAACGATGTCGAAAAATATTGCAAAAATATTGGTTTTAAAAAAAAAATTTAAATTTAGTTTTTTTTTAGATTTTGGTATTAAATTATTCTTATTCAATTTCATATTTTACTTTTTCTATTTTGTTTCTATTATTGGTGCTTTCAGGGGTTAGTTGGCTTCCTAAATCGTGGATTATTTAGAGAGAAATGAAACCTCTTAATTTTATGAATTATAAAATTTTGGATATCCCCTTGTTTTGATCAAATTACAATAAACAATTTTTGGTTTTTGTCACAAAGTGTTGTTAGTCGAACATTGAAACCATTACTGTTCATCACCTATTTCTATACAAACAAGTAAAATAATTACTGGTTGTTTAGTCTACAAAATTTACTAGGGAAACAAACAATAACCAAATAATACCAGTAATATGTAGAAAGGCCACGACGCAATTAACAATTAACCGAAAAGCTATAGAATTTGCTATGCCGAAAATAAATAAAAAATAATTAAAACACAAGGTAAAGTTGTCAATGAGCAGTAGTAATAAGCGCAATGTCTCCATGCACATGAAGTTTTGTAAGGATCAATATAATATTCTTTTAAACTTAAATTAATAAAGAATTTGTTTAAATTATAAAATAACATCCGATTAAAAGTACATATATTCAAAATTGTGATTCTTGAATCCACTTGAAATGCTCTTTTTTAAAATATTGAAACGGCAAAGTATATTTTTCTAGTCAGAAAATTCCAAAAAAAAACAACACTTGAATACAAACCAATGTTTTACGTAATATAGTAAAATAATATGCTAATGAGAGGTTCTCACTGATAGCAACTAGACCACTTATTAGTCCTTCCAACATAATAGGAGTACATTGGCTTACTTGAGCTAATATCTATCTCTGTGTATACCTCAGTACAGTGCAAGTCCCCGTAATCTAATAGGTAGTGTGTTAGTTATTAGACGTGAGGACCAGAGATCAGCAATGAGTATTCAAAAAGATGAGTACATTCGATTCATGCTCTTAATTTCTGATACTTATACGTATTCATACTTATTTCAATATCATACTCATACTACCCATATTCAAAGTTTGAAGTACTCATCATACTCATACTGAACAACATGTATGATGTTGTTGATTTCGGCTCTCCGTGACTCAACATTTACAAGAATCACAAAATAAATATGATTCGCGTACGAACACTACAATACTCACTAGAAGGTTGTGTGTTTGCTTTGCTTGCTGTCCTTGTCTTTTTCTTTCTTCTTTTTTTTGTAAATGCAACAACAACTAAGACTCACTTTTGATGAATGATTTGAATCGCTCGAATCATCTCTAACAAAAAGAGATATGATATATTTCTCCGATGACTTCCTCTAAAACTCTGGGAGTAAATAAAATTGTTATGAAAAGTTTCTCAAAAATCGGTCGTTCGGGGTTGAATTTAAACTGTATGTTCTGCCAATTATGTATAAAAATTAACGCACATAACATAAGTGGTGTGGGAAGTTAGATCTGACTGAAGGGTTGTAATAACTAATTATGTATTTATGTACGTAATAATTAAAACGACTATTGTGATGAAATTTAAATTTTGTGGAGTCTAGTAGGTAGTGTGTTGGCTTATTTGACCTAGGGCCAGGGTTCAAATCCCTGGTCATACTTCAAAACGAAAATATGAAAAAAATCACATTTCTGGCAGAAACTCTGAGAATAAATAAAATTGCCATCAAAAGTTTCGACTTTAAACTGGAGATCCCGCCTCTCATGTATAAAATTAACAGACACAACATAAGTGGTGTGAGAAGCTAGGTCGTAATCCTGACTGAAGAGTTGTAATGACCAATTATGTATGTATGTATGTATGATAATCTCGTACCATTAGACAAACCATATCTAGGAAGTCTTCTATACATATAGATATTTCTACACACATATAAGTTGAATTTCCTTTACGGGCTCTTGCTTAATAAGCCAACTCACTACCTACCAAAATACCCCACCTTCCTGATATCAAGATCGTGTGATTTTGGATTGTCTTCTTAGGGGTTATATAAATTCTCATATCCATGTCGATGAGATAGGAAATGGAATGGAATGAAAATCAACATTCGATAGCATATGACAATAGTTTATGAAAAATGTGGTTCTAGACGCAGTCTTGCCAGCCACGAAATCATATTTAAGTATGACGTCATAAAATTTTCTTTGCAACAAAACCTATTTCATATATTTCTTTCTTTTATTATGATATTATATTTGAACTGCGAACAAAATAAAACGATTTGCAAAGCATTTTGGATTCTTTCTACCAACAACAGCCATATATCAATATCCATTAAACGAACTAATCAATACTGAATAATAAAACAGTTCAAAAATAAATCAAAAATGCTAGTCTAAATGGGTTTTCTTGGTTTATTTTTTTTTTTTTAATATTAAACAAAAAAATTCTCCCGTTATTTTTCCTCTGCTTATGCTATTAAAATTGAAAATTTAAAATGAATTTCATATGAAGTACTCACCAACAACAACTACGAGTTATAAAATTCAAATACAACTAAAACATTCCAAACTTATGGTATTTAAAATGGAAATTCATTATCCTTCTCTCTAAATATTTAAAATGAAAGTTTTTCTACAATAAATAGAAAAGTTTTGAATAGTAAAATCAAATTAAATAAATAAATGGAAAATAAATAAAAAAAAAATAATGTTGAAAATGAAAGTGGTAGACTGCGTTGTTGGTCCTTAAAGTAAACAATATGTACAAAGCGTGGCCGTAATAGTCATTAGAGAGAAAAGTTTTTAAAATGTCTGTCAAAATATTTTTAAAATTTATTTGACGAAAACATTACTGTTGCAGCAAAACTTTAGATAAACAAATAACACCAGAATTTCTAAATTGGATTTTATGTTCTTTTTTTGTTTATTCGAAATTAAAGGTTTTTTTTGTTTTTCTATGAAAAACAACAGATATACAGTAAAGTTATATCAAAGTCAAGACTATTTAATTCAGGGATTCAATTTAGACTTCAATCACTCAAACAAGAATACAACAGCATTCAATTTCGTAGGGTTTAATTGTAATGCTATAAACACAATAATCGCAACGCAGCAAGCACAACAATTTTGCAATTGCAGCCTAAGTTAAGTTACATGCGTATCAATTATAATGAAACGTCAATTGTTCATACATAACATAACATACATAATTGGTCATTACAACCCTTTAGTCAGGATTACGATCTAGTTTCTCACATCACTTATGTTGTGTGCGTTAATTTTTATACATGAGTGGTGGGACCTGCAGTTTAAAGTCGATTCAGACCACAGATTTTTGAGAAATTTTTTCATGGCAATTTTATTTACTCTTAGAGTTTTTGCCAGAAATCTGCTGAGAGAAAGTCGCCTAAGAAGTATTTTGTCATATTTCGCTTAGTTGGAGATGCCTGACCTAGGCTCAATTGTTCATCAATTCTTTACTAATGGTGCCACTAAATCATTTTTTCGCGTTATATTCACACGTTTTTAAAACTTCTATTTCATGCATGTGATTGTATTTACTGCATTAATCCTCGCATTGCCAATACTAATTCTCTCAATGTGAGCACTAATTCACTTATTGGCGAGAATAAAAATAGAAATTAACTTAAAAGCAAAGCACCAGAATCTTTGCTTGTTGTCGCGCTACCTTTAAAATAATCGTTTCCATATAAAATCATGTATTCTTTTTTTGAAAAATTGCTGCATATGCTGTGTTGCGTTTTTTGTATTTATAGCATAATGCTGTAGTGCTATTTTTAAGAAAATTATAATTGACAATGGAAGCGTGCTTTCTATAATCTGGAGGACATAATATTATAATATAAAAGAGAAATATTGCTGCAAATATTTTTTATCATAATCATTGTATTTATTTTTTAAATATGATTTCCGATATACGCTTGTCGCGAGTATGATATTCGATTTTTAACTACTTTTTCCAATAAATCTGAATGTACGGCTTTAATGGTGACATGAATTAAAGTGTTATCCCTAAAGAGTAATATAAGAAACGAGCAGACCTGAAAACAGAACCACTTGTTGAAAGAAATTTGTCAACAGATTGATTTTGCAATATATAGATAGTTAAGTGTGCTGTATGGCAAGTTGAGTTGCCTTTTAGTAGCCAAATATCGCTCATATTTAATTGACTAATTTTTGGAAACGAAAATTCATTTCAAAAGACACAAGCATCGGGTCACTAGCATGTATCATTGGATCAAACATTCAGTTTTAGTGGATATAGAGACGATCCACTAACGACTTCAGCATTGTCTTCGCTCCAAAGACGGCATTTTTCATATATTGTTATGAAAACGGAAATGGTGTAACATAGGCAAAGCCAGCCAAATATGGGCTTAAATTTTGGTTATCTGTAGACTCCAAATCAGGATACATATGGAAAATACAACCGTACCTTGGAGAACCAAAAAATGATAAGCCTGAAAAAAATCAAATAGAGCGTGTTGTGTTAGAGGTTGCAGAAAGATTGAAAGGGCAAAATATTACAGCTGATAACTTTTTTCATCTTTTGAGTTGGTGAAAAAACTTTTGCAAAGCAAACTGACATATGTGGGAACAGTTCGAAAAAACAAAACTTTAATCCCACCTAAATTGCTTCTGTTCAAAAAAAGTTCCTTTATATACATCCACGTATACCGAGCACAAAATTAAAGGTACTGTGTTGATGAACCCCATGCACAAAACAGATGAAATCGATTTCAGTAATCATAAGAAAAAACATGGAATAGTTTCTTATTATAACTCTACTAAAGGTGTGTTAAATTTTATTATTATTTATCGTTTGCGCTGATCAAACGATTAGCTACAGCACTAAAAGAAAAACAAATAGATGGCCAAATGTTGTGTTTTCAAATATAGTTGATATATCCGCATTGAATGCATTTATTTTATATTCAGAAATTGATTCTTCTTGAGCTGCAAATGATTCAAATCGCAGAAGTTTCACGAAGAAAAAAGTTGAATTTTTACGTCAGCTAGCTATGTGCGTATCAGAAGAATACATGTTGAAAAGGACAGTCAAACCTAAAAATCCATTTGCGGCAGAGCTATTGATTCAACTACAAGCATCGTCATCAAATAGTGTACCATCTACAAGCGGTGATATACAAAAGTCAGCTCATAGAAAACGGGGAATTTGCAATTGCTCTAAGTCCAAATGTGATACCAAATGCAACAATGCAATATGCAACAAATTTGTATGCAAATTCAAGCAAAAAACAATTTGTTCATCTTGCTGCGAAAATAGCAATAAGCCTTAATTATTTTTTCTTACTGTTGCTGATATACAGAATAAAATAAATTGCATGGACCAAAATGGTCCATAACCTAAGATTTGTAACTTTTAATTTTATTCTGTTCGATTTTATCCTAGATAGCTAAAGACTCACTAAAACCATTAAAATATAAAAAAATACCTGAACTGACGTTTTAAGTTGATACGATAATCCATTTCAAACTTAAATAAAAATTAAGAAAAAATTTGACCAAAATGGTCCAAACCTGACAGGAGGGTTAAAAGTAAAAACGTAACAATATATTCAAATTGAAGGCGCCGTAGTCCAGTAGATAGTATGGTGGCTTATTACACAAGATACTGTGGTTCAACTCCTGACTAAGGCATTTCAAATTATTTGACAATTCAAATGTCAACAACGACAAACAAAAAACAACAAAACACAAAATAAAAACAATGTTGTTGAAACAACCAGCTGTTTTGTTTACCAGCTGTTAAATGAATATTGAATATGTCTGAACACTTAAAATATTGTACTCAATAAACCGAATATTGACTCAATAACCGTGCATATCTGAACATAGTATTACGTATTATCAATATTAATTGAATACAGCAAAAGTATTAATTTGAAGTCGATTAAAGCGTCTTTCCATACCAGAACCTTGGAACTTAAACGACTGAGATGGACGCATAAATTCTTCAATCTTTAATAATTATTTAATGCCTCTAACGTAAATAATAAATTATTTAAAAATTTAATGTGGTACAGTAAAGTCGAAAAGTTTAGTAAAAAAAAATTTTAAAATTTCAAAATTTCGTAATCGTGACCCAAGGGTTTGTAATGACCAACTATGTATGTGCGTACATATACATGTATGTACAATGGATTATTAACGTAACGTTTTCCGGCGTCTGTTACTTTGGCGTATGGAGACCATGTAGCATACAAAACAGCGATTTTGTAAATTGATTCTGTTGATTTTGTTTATTCCTCTGTTGTGTAAGTTGTGTTAACATTTGTAGGAGCATTTTATGTTATGAATATATGCGATACTAAGTACAAGTCGTGTATATATTTTGTCATTTATTGTATAATGTATACAAATATATTTGTTTAGATAATTAACCACATCTTTCTTTTATATTTTGACTTTAGAAAATTGGTTGATTAGTACTTAAAAATTTAAATTCAACCATATCCAGATGGATCACACTATATCCAACAACTGAAATCTCTATTAAAGTTTCGTTATTGATATTTAAACTTTTATTGCATTTACTCAATATTCAGGCCCGCATACTTTAAACCAAATATTTAACCTAAATATTTAAACAATACTGTACTGATGCCACGTTAAAAGCACTGAGTATTTATTTGAATTTATCTCACATTCGTTTTTAATGCTCAATATTTTATTTTACGCATATATTCAGTGCAATTTTCTGGGAGCCATTGAACAATTGTGATTCTGATGAGGCATACAAAATTTCATTTGTTGGTAGCCATCAGTATTCGGTGCAATTGAGCAGGACTGAAAAAAATGGAAAATACAGAGGCTTTTCCATATTATTTAAATGGTTTTTTTCAGCTTTTATAACAAATGATTCCGTTATTGAAGTGATTCGTGATGAGTGACAGAGATTTTGTGGCTCTGAGAAAGTAAATCTTTAAAAAAAGTATTTTTTTTAATATTGAATAATTGTGGTACAAATTAGCACAACACTTCAATTATTGAGTTAGTTTATTACAGCCACCCCAACCAAAAGTATTATGAGAATATGATTATAATCTGTTCTCCATATTTTAACCTTCTTTAATTTTATTTCACTTCACTAGCATAAAATGTTTTCGACACCAATCAATCATTAATCCAGGTTAAACAAATTTAGGACTATTATTAGAACTTGCCGTTAAACTTGGGTTTAGTTAAAGGTAACTTTACAGTTCCCTTTATCTATTTTCGTTATTACAACTTACAGAGAGAGTTAACTTTTCCAAAAATACGGCAGTGACAGAGCAATGTCGATAAGACTGCTCAAATAAAACAAGTTTTATTTAAACGTAGTGGTAACGACGGGATTCTTTTTTTTTTGTTGCTCATTCTGTTTATATTTGAAGTTGCCATATTGAAAATAATATATAATCTGACAAGATTAGGCATAAACTTAACTTTAAAAGTTACCAGTAGGATGATACTCCATTTAGCTTAACACTCACTTCTATCTTATTGGGTACTCATAATAATGAAAAACAATTTATCTGCCCGTTAAAATCCTCCCTTTAGTTAACGGCAAGTAGTAATAATGGTCCTTAAATTTTTAGACTTACCAATGGCATCCAAAGTGTTTTTAAAGAAACAGTTATTTCATATTATTTCTTAGTATCTTATTTACTTCGAAATAGTTTTTGAATATTTATCACTTTAATATAGTTTTTCGCCTTTAAGCTTTCGTAGAATTGTTTTTTGGTCTAAATGCATAAATATTTTCGTTTATTTTACGGCTTTTTTTTTTGGTGAACAAACAAAGCAAAACGAAACTATTTTTGTATGTAAACTCAAAATATGGAAATTGAGTACCAAGAAAAGTTCTTATATTTTCCCTCTAGGGAATTAACAGCTTGTAGTAATTCGTTAGCAAATGAAAAAAGAGAAGATGAAATAACATATTTTGGCACAAAAAAACGAAAAAATTAACCATAATTAAGAGACCAGCTTAAGGCCAAACAAGTAAGAATATCCAAAGTCGGTAAAGAAGTACCATAAAATTTGTTTCAGCTGGGAATGATAGTTCTTTAAGTACTGTCCTTATTTCATATAATTTTATTATTCCTTTCTATTTAATATGCGTAACAATAAATACTAAAATTATTAGATTTAGTTATGCGTATAAAATAATGGAGTACCGAATATCAAAAAAAAAACAAATTTTCGTTATTATTTGTGCGAACATCATAAAACTCTATAAACATATGCTTCTATTCCAAATTATTAGTAATAATTAGCAATTTTTATGGGAAATAATTTATTTTATTATTGGAAGTGTATTAAATTTAATATTGTGATATGATACTAGTTGTGATACGATGTATTGCAATTGCTAACGATGTGGAAACAGCGACACAATATAGTAAACCAAATCGACTCACAGTTTTTGCCGACAGGAAGTCGCCGAAGAAATATTTGTTCATATTTCGTTTTGTTGGAGCTGTTTGATCTGGAGTTTGAACCGTGGCCTCACATCAATAAGCCAACATGCTACCTACTAGGCTCTGGCGGCTAGATACCAATTTACCAGACATTGTTACATTAATATTGTTACGAAAATGGAAATGGTGTTATTAAAATGATAAACAAAAGCTCCAAAAACAAAATAATGGACTTGTTTACCTGATCAACGAATAAACAAAAATATAGCAACAACATCAGTATACAAAAAAGGGGACAAACAAGTAAACAAGCAACAACAACACTGCAAGGACAAACGTAAACAAAATACACAAACAACAATAACGTAAACAACATGTTTACATTTTTAGAGAGTTCGCAAAAGGCGAAGTAATTCTCCTTCAAAAGCATTCACCAGACTGTTTACCCAGCGATATAAAAGGCAAGACAAAGCAGGCAATGAGATCAGAAAGAATTCAGTCAGTCTTGTGTGAAGACGCGTTGCGTGTGAAGAGAATAATTGTGGTTTGAAGATCTCTGTTATAAAGATCTGTAGAACAATTGTTATTGTTTACGCAAAAGAGTGTAAAGAAGAATAATCAATTAAAGCAATTTGTTGTTGATTAAATCAAGTCGTGAAAGGTGGCACACGGAATTGTGCGAACAATAAAGAATTGATTTAAAACTAAACACAAATTTTTTATTTTTATTTGCAATCTACGAGCTCATATTTTTAATGTTTTTAAAAGGGTAAAAACGTAACAATACATATGTATGTAGGTACATGGTACGATTTTCCTGAGTATTTTGAGTGATTTTTATTTCTCACTGGAATTAAACAAACGAACGCGGTATTGTAGGAGTATGCCGATAAGCCATAGACAGGACGGCCCTTTGAAATGATCACCATCTATCTTCAATCTACCTACCGGCACCATACCGGTTTTCTGAAAGTCTTATAAATATTAGTAATGATTTTAAAAAAAGCTCAATAGTAATTTGTTTTATAAAGTAAACCGATAAGTTACCCATTAACTGCCAAATTGACGGTAGTTTTCTTTTATTGCAAAATCTTAAGGGGGAAGATAATATTCACAAGGCTTGCTTACAATAGACCGTTTAATCGTAAATAGGTCACTGGTAAAAGATAGGGGCTTATACTCTGGCTGTAAAAGGCAATATAAAGTTTAAAGTGGGCCCATATGGTGTGCAGTTGCTGGAATGCAATGTCAATGTAAGACAGCCTGTGAATGTAATCTGTCATCCTTATTACGAGTACGCTTTAGACGATTCTTGTTGAATTGGATCCATACTAAGTTTTTGCCGGAGCAGCTACTGAAACAAAAAGGTTGAACGGGCAAATTGCTGTTGCCATGTTACTCATAGAAAATGGTGGAATCAAATATTCTTATATACTGCTTGATTATATTATACATATTTACTTATTTTCTTGATTATTACAAACCTCCAGTCAGGATTACAACCTACCTTGTCACATTAGCCATGTGGTATGGATTTATTTATTTATCAATAAGTGTAGGGACCTACAGTTTAAAGTCAACTCCGAACGACAGACATTTGTGAAACTTTTCATGGCCAGAAGACAGCTGAGAGGAAGTCGCCGAAGAAATATTTTTTAATCTTTTTTCGCTTTCTTCGATACGTCTGAGCCAGGATTTGAATTGCAGGCTCGTATCTAATAAGACAACAAACTGCTACTACTGGATTGCGAGGACATCTTGGTATATTTGTGAAGTTTATATCGTGGATTATCATAGAAATTCTGAAATTCTGAAGATCGAAAAGATAATTAAGCTCGTGTGAGACGGACTGACAAGTGAGAGTGTAGCCAAGAGGGTGGCTAACCCAAAGGTGAAACAGAATATAACATTTCTGCAAAGCGAGCTAATGAGTTGATGTATGAGGTATTCAATTTAATACAAATTTGTTTAATTTAATTGAAACAAACCGTTATGTACACCAAAGCACGCTGGGTTCTGGTTAGTTGCATTTAAAACAGGGTTCGTCAAAAAATTTATGGTTATGTGTTAGTGAGTAAGAGAGAGAAAAAAAGTTTAGAGAATTTATTTATTTACAGCCATAGAAAAGTGTTAGTAATATACGCTATTTTTATTTTCATTTCATCAGCATACATATGTAAAGCTATATAACTTTGGCTTAATAATTTAAGATAAATAAAAATGAAATGAAAAATCCATTTTTTATTAAAAGAACATAAAGCTATCCATCTTTGGCTTAAAAATTAGGCCATGTTTTTTTAAATAAATAAAAATAAAAAGAATAAAAAACCCATTTTTTATTAAAAAAAAGCGAACATTCCAAAGCATTTAAAAAAAATTATACTATGCGACAAAATAAAAAAATGAAATTCGCCTAGCTAATAACATAGAACATTTTTAACATGAAATATATTTTGAGTGCTATGCTGCATGTGCACCCGCCGCACATGTGTTCTTGTCGCAGTCTGATCGACAACTAAATGAAAAAACACAAGAATGCGTGTGAGTTCTCTTTGCACAACTGTGCTATGAAATGGTAAACTATGATTTAAAATGACCTTCATTATAGAGAAATTATACAGAATATTCAAACAGAAAGTGTAAGTTAATTATCGACATTCAACTTAGACGTCCTACTCAAGATTTATTAATAATTTATTCGATATCTTCATCTAACAACCTGCTGCAATAAAAACTTTCCAAACCGGAAAATATTTATTGTTATGGCTTGAGATTTAGTTCAGTGTTTGTCTCTCCCATTCTGCCTTGTTATTATATTTTGCTCTTTTTTTTGGTGTGTGTGGCTAAAATCCTTTAAATGATAATGCGACCAAATTACGTCAAACATTTCTGGTTATTTTATTTTATTCTTCAAAATACATTGGAAAACACTGGTATTGACTCAGTATTGGGGAAAAGGGAAAGTCCTTTAAAGGTTTCTATGAATGTTTGTGTTCAAAGAAAACTGTATAAACTTACATAGCCTATGTGGAAACAGGAAAACAAAATAATTTTTCTAATGATTATTGTTGTCTTCCGAAAGCAATGAACAAACATAAAATAAAATAAATTTAATTTTAAAAGAATACTTTTTTCTGCTGATTGTAACAAGCAAAACTTTAAAACTATAACAGTTTAAATATTAAATATTGTATTCGACATACAGGAGATTTTTTGTACATTACAATACTTTAGTTACGAGGATTACGACCTAGCTTCTCACGCCACTTATATTATGTGTGCTAATTTGTATACATAAATGTTGGGACCTAAAGTCGTCTCCGAACGACAGATTTTTGAGAAACTTTTCATGGCAATTTTATTTACTCTGAGAGTTTATGCCAGAAATCTGCTCAGAGGACGTTGCCAAAGAAATTAGTTTTATATTTCGTTTATGTTTGAGATGTCTAACATGTGGTATCAACCGTGGCCTCAGGTCTAATAAGGTGACATACACACATCTACTAGATTATATACGTACGCATATAAAATATATACTAGTTGCCTTAGCATAAGGACATTGAAAATTATATAGTATATAAAGCCCATAGTAATCTACAGTCAAAGAAAAATATCTGCATACACCGCTGTATGTAAACTACTTTCCCGCTGATTTTTATCAAATTGAAAAAGGTGTTATAGCGCTGACGGTAGTTACAATTAGGAACGTTTGAAAACAAAAACGAATATAAAAAATACAACATAAAAATTATTAGAAAAAAATTACAAAAAAATTAACATTAAAGAATTAGCAACTGTATTTGTAGACTTTTTTATGACTGTAGATAACGAAAAGAAGATAACAATCTTATCGATTGGCAGGCATACCATTTGGCAATATTATAAGAATATATAGAGTTTAGAGTGGAATAATGAATGTAGTGCAAATATAGAACGAAGCATATGCGTCATGATTACTGTCAGATAAGATATTGTTAGAATTTAAAAAGCATTTTATTAATTTTTTAAACACAGATCTGGTGAAATATTTCGTTTTATAATCATGTAAGTTTTTACTTTATATCGCCTTTTAACAAATAAGCTCGCAAATAATTCAATATTTGTCTTTAATGTTTAATATTTTTGCACAATTCTTATATAAAAGATTAGTTAAACTTTTTATTGTCTCCTGTTGACACGTCTTTTTCAGCTAATATTCTGTACAATGAATGCAACTTAATACGCAGTTGCTAAACTTCAATTGCACTCTTTGATAAGAGAATAAAATCATTATTGTTAGACAACTAAACATTTTGATTTGAATACCATGGAAATCACAAAATCATTTCAATGTCGTATATCAAAGAATTGTATTGCGTGTGATTTTCTGAGATTTCTGATGAATGACTGACAGTATGGGTAAAGAATGTTGATTTTAGTTTCAACAAAACTGAAACATGATGGACATATTGTTCTTCTTCGTTGATGTAAAGAATTTCACACTAAAATTTCAAAAAACCCCGATTGTTCTTTTTTTCCAATAAAAATATTATTGAATTTTCTGTATTTTGTTGTTTATTTGTTTTATTTTTATGTCTTTAGTAGAGCTAAAGCATACGAATCATCTGACGATGTACCCTTTTACATAATATTGTTATGACAATACAAGCACCCATAAAGAAAATATACACTTCCTAACTTGCTCAGGAATCCATTCATAACTTACGAGAACTAAATTTAAAATCATCTCCGTCTAAAAATCTGATTAGCGACAGTTAATGCGATTACCCTAATACTATGTTCAGACATGCACTTATATTGAGTAAATCGCAATACACTGCATTATTGATCTCAATATTTCATATAAAATGTCAATTAATTATTGCTCAATAAATTCATAAATTGTTATAATATTGATTAAAACTTGAAATACAGCACTGTCATAAGTACATACGTTCAGTGAGCATATTACAATTTAATACTTTCTATTGATATTTGACAACTCAAATATCAACAACGACAAAAAAAAGAAGAAAACAAAAAAACAACGAACAAACCAAAACAAAAATGTAACCTGCTCTTTTGTTTACCAGCTGTAAAATGAATATTGAATAAGCAGCTAAACTGTTTTATGTCTAAACACTTAAAGATAAATGTGTTATGTCGAAACACTTAAAATATTGTAATCAATAAACCAAATATTGACTCAATAAAAGTAAATGTCTGAACATAGTATAAGGCATGTTGTAATGGTGAATTGAGTGGGACAGATTGTTTACAGTAAATGTTATGCCATAGTCTAGGAGGTATAGTGTTGGCTTATTAGACGAAAGGCTCAGTCATCTCTAATAAAACAACATGTGAAAAATATTTCTTTGGCGACTAAAACTGCCATGAAAAGTTTCTCAAATCTGTTGTTCCGAGTCGATATTAAACTGTAGGCCTCTCATGAAAAAACACAAACACACATGAGTGGTATGAGAAGCTAGGTTGTAATCCTGTCTAAAGGGTGGTAATGACAAATTAAGCAAGGTAGTAAGTTACGCTGACAGAGATTGTTATGTTAACAGGCTTAAAAAATGTAAATAAAAATAAAATAAAAAATCTTAAGAAACCTCAAAAATAAGAAAAAATTTAAAGAAAAATTAAAATGAAGACGACGAGAAATCTTTGAATTTTACAACAAAACATATAAACAATAAGACTAAAAGATCAAGTTTTTTAACTAAATATATCCTACTTGAACCGTGCAAAATCGGAGAAAAATGAGAATGGTGGAGGAAACGGACCTAGTAAGTTGGGTAATCAGTACAGAGGAGAAAATGAAGGTAATGACAGCAGATTTGTGTGTCACTGTTTTACCGTTTTACTACAACGAATTCTGTTGTAGTAAAACTTCTTAAAACTACGTGGACCCCCTCTTTAATAGGACACATCTATTCGTTGTCTATTCGTCAGTGGACCGCACTATGCATTATAGAGTTAAGTTGTTCTTTAGCAGCACTATCTGTATGTGGAACGCTTTTCCAACAGTAAAAGTTCCTATCAGTTACTATAAATATAAACCCATTCGAATCTAAACAATATTCTTGCTTTATTCATGGTCCATTCTTTAATTGTTGCTTTTAATGCAAAATATTTTTTAAATTTCGCTTTGTAGAATTTTCACTCATGGTTTTTGAACTCATAAAAAAAAGGGGGCTCATTAAGAATGTATTTTGTAATTTTCAAATAAAAACACGTAGTTTTGAGAAGTCTTGATTAATAAATTATCTGTCAAATGACCCCCATGGGTTCATTATTATTTTTTATTTTTTATTTTAAATTTTCTATGATTTATTCACAGCGGTGTGGCTGTATTCCTGAGTTAATTTGTCTTGAAAATCGTTGCTGCAGTAGATTGAACGTGGAATGCGTAATGTGGCGAGTAGCACAGTTTTGTTAAACTACATATTGTCCAGATCTATGACTTCCAGTTGAAGCCACAAGAACTCTGTTATCGTTTTCTGAATGCCGTCCAGGGTCACTGCAATTTTGGCCGTACCTGGTGCCGCGTGAACATAATTGGCGCCAGGCAGTTACTCGTTGCGGGGAGAAATTTGTGATGAGAATTTGCATGAGAAATTTGTGAGACCCGAAATCGACAATTTTGTGCATGCAGATAAGTACACATTTTTTTAAAAATTGGATTTAAATTAACTTTGTGTCATTACCCATTGAAAGACTTGCCGGCACTTTTCATGCTCTGAATTTTATGCGCATGAAGTTGGAAGGCTTTTGTTAATATTCGATACGTAGTGCTTTTTGAAATGGGACAGAATTGGTAAATTCTGTTTTTCGGCGAAACTTGGTTGACTCATTAGGTGCACTTTTTCGTTTAAATTTACAAATTGCCCTCTTATTGAGACACCCTTTATAACTTTCGATAATGGCAAAATTCACCAGCATACTTGATTACAAAATTTTATTCGTTATTTTTCAAATAATAACACTTTAGTTTATCCCATGTATGGTACAAGTACTTATGATTGCCTAATTTTTAGTCTCACTTTTCTTCGGTTTTGCTGATTAAAGTCGTTTTTATTCCAGCTGATATTCATTGTAAACCTTAAGACAATGATGACGTCTTCGGTACATTAAACCACAATACATAACTTGACATAATTTTTGTTTGTTTTTGTTTTGTCTACATCCAACAAATTTAATCTATGTTTATTTATTTTTGTTTTTTACGAAACAAATGATAAGAATAAAGATTCAGATTCCTAAGAATAAAATATATAAGTAGGCTAAAAAGTTTTATCCTTCATAAGAACGAATAGAAAAACAAATAAAAAATGCAAATGTTTTTTTATAATCATGGCAATACAAACCTTAGGAGAAAATTTAAAATTTTAGTTTGCAAAGAAAACCGCTTGGAACTTTTTTATTGTATTTTGGCTAGTTTTATCTCTTTATCCAGCTTGGATTTTTCGAATTTATTTCTTTTTTTTTTATTTGCCTTTATCGCTAATAATTTATGTTTCTCATAAGCTTGATTTATTCATAAAGAAAGAACACTGACTCTCACTCACATATTAAAGAATTTAGCACTTTGCACTTTCACTTCTTATTTTCTTTTTAAATTTCTTTAATGAAATGCCTCAAGCTATTCGTATTTCTTTTCTTTCTTTAATATGACATAAAATTTCTTCTTTCTTACATTTCTTGAAACAAAAATATTTCCTTTTTTCCCTTTGAATGTATTCTCTTTAAGAGATTTTCTAAACAATGTAGATCACTTTATAGGTAACATTAGAACAACTATAAAACACTTTCATCATGTTGCGCGTAGTTGCTTGCTCGCACGATAATTTTTTTTTTGATTTTTTTTACTCCCACGGCATAGCACCAACCTTCTTTTTCCCGCTGGCAAATGTTGGATGCCTTAACGAAACGTTAACTACTGACGCCACTTAAGATGTTTGTTGATTCTGTTAATTTTGTTGCCACAAGTTGATTTTTTTCCATGCTTTGTGGTTATGCATCACATGTTATGGTTATGTTTGTTTTTGACTTTCTGCAACATGTATTGTTGCGAGCAATAAATAGGCTCTCTTCAGATGTTATCATATTTTTAGTGCAGGACGGACTAACAGAATCTTTATTTTGTTCTTTAACAGAACGTAAAGAAGTGCGTGATGTTACTTTAAATATAACGGTACAAAATTAAAAGTTATCGTTTTTGATATGTATGATGGCGATCATTCTCACTTTTTTCTACTTTTGGAGTTCTTTAAGGAACATTAGAGCTGTCAAGTTTCTCCAGTTAAGAGATTTATTGGTTTACTGTAACAGGTCTTAAGATGATATCTATACCATCCTATCGTTGTCTAGAAACAATGCGTACTGTGAACCCGTGGTTAGTTATTCGATTGGGTGTAATTGCAAGAAACTTGTCTCGTTTGCCCTAGTCCTCTTACTTTCCTCTTTGATCCTATACTAATTTCTTTGGTTCTACTACTCCCTCTGTCCTCCTTCTAGCAACCTATTTTCCTAATTTCTACACAATGCAATGTAGATCTTATAAATAAAAGAGGATCGTCTTTTGATATGTGTTGCTTATTTTAGGTTTCTGTAAGTTATAAAAAATATCCGGATGAACTAGGTTACGTTACGTAAGACATTTAGACCCATTGCGATACAACAAACAATTCTACCTCGAAATTAAATATTCCCAAGAGGAAACTAATGGGATTAACTCTTGCTATTGTAGCAATCTTTATATAACAAACTGGCGAGCAAAAATGGATTCATAATATTAACAAAATATTTTAAATCCAATATTTTTTGTATTTATTGCAGTAAGTAAGAAATTGTAAATAAAAAATTTCAGACGTTGAAATGGCCAGCACAAAATCCGGATTTAAATCCGATCGAAAATTTGTGGGCAATTGTAAAACGAAAATTGGGACAGTATGAAAACCCTCCAAATAACCTTAACGAATTGTTTCTAAGAATTAAGGCAGAGTGGCAATGAATATACAGCGAAACCATCAAAAAACTGGTAGAAAGCTTACCGAAACGCATTAAATCAGTAATAAAACGAAACGATCAAAATTGGATAAATGCTATTAAATAATATTTAAGCTGTATTTTATATTTAAAAGGAAATAATATTACTGAAACGTTTTTGTTTTAATTAGAGGATAGTCTAAATAAATGTTTAACATATGAATTGTTTTTTTTTATTTTAATAAATAAAGTACAAATATAAAGTTTATATTTTTTTTTAATATTATGTATCCATTTTTGCTCGGCAGTGTACGTCAGATATGTCAGAAAGTGGAAAATTAAAAACATCAAATCAACGACGTTGACTAAGCCATCACTGTCAACAGCAAGCATTATGGGTCGATGATTTCCAACTTCTTTGGAGCGAAATTGAATGATCTAAATACCAACGACATATAGTTCTAGCATGACTGTGCTACGTGACATTTAGTTCAAGCCACATTGGATATTCTACACGAGTGACTTAATAGTGAGGTGATGTGAACTGACCACCGAATCATGGGAATTGGGGCTTCTTTAAGCCAATCAGCAGTCTTCTGCCAAAAACTCTGGCAGTAAATAAAATTGCTTGGCAATACAATTTTTTATAAATTCTGTTTTTCGGACACGATTTTAAACTGTGGGTCCCGTCTCTCATAGATAAAATTATCACTCCCAACATGGGTAGTGTTCGGTAAGCCTGACTAAAGGAATGTAATGACCAATTAAGCGATTTAAAATAGTTAAGTTAAAATAGTACTTGTTGATGTGTAGAAGAGTTTTGTACTACCGCGGGCATTTCAACAAAATGGCTGAACAGTTCTGTATTCAATGCGAATGGATACTAGTTTATGGAGACATTTTAACTGAATGTTCTACAATAGAAATTTTCTCAATGGAGAAAATGGTGGAGGCGATTTCTCATCAATTGGTCATAATATTTCCAAGGATTACGTATAGAAGATTCTTTTTTTGTTCGTACTAAACGGGTATCGTCATTACTCCACCTCTTCGAAGCAGGTGAGGAAAGTAGTAAGTCATACCTAAATAAACTTATAGCGTGAGATTAAGAACATCAAGTATTAACCGTAGTTCGAGCCTTAAAAACTTCATAATTCTAGCTTATGTATCACTTTTGATACATACTTGTAGTAACATAGAATTTTCGCAATTATTGATAGATTTTGTAAAAAACTTAAATATTTCTATTTATTTTAATTCATTTTAATAAAATTATTTTATATCATTACATTTTATTATCACTTTTATGAAATTTACGTAAAAATTGCACATTGCAGTATGCCTTTGACAATTCATGTTAGCTTGGTTTTATTTTTTTTCCAAATGGTAACATTTTGATATCACGCACACTTGCTTTGTAGCGATTTATAAGTTCGCCATTCCTTAGAGGGGGAGGCTATTGTCACTCGCATCAGTAACATTCTCAATTGAGGGCTGGTTGCGACCTGATTAACCATTGTTATATTTCGTTAGAAAATTTTTTTGTCAAAGTCATGTGAGGTAAAAAGTTTCCCCTTGCAATAGAACATCGATTATGTCAACAACAAAGCTCTCGCTTTGATTCCTCTCTGGTTTCCCGGATACAGGTTTCAGCAAATACGGATGTAAGTAGTTGCTACGCACGTAGCGTGTACTTGAATCTAAAACTAAAATAAAACGATTCGATTTCCGTGGATCATGAAATTTCTAACGACCAAAAAGTTTAATTAGTTACTAATCTACAGCGATATAATCATGGGGATTATTAAAAACTGAAAGACTTTCAGCTAATTTTTTGAAAAGGCGTAATGGGTACAACTTTGTTATCATTTCAGAGTAGAAGAAGAGCAATAAGAAAGACTCTACAAAATTTCCAGAAATAGCTGAAAGCAATCAGCGCGTAAATTAATAATTGCCCCTATTGCCGTTCTCAACTCAACTCAGTTTGGTCGTCTGCCAGTCAACCCAACTTTCACTCAATGAAATGACTTCTATGTTGGAGAAGCTCAATCCACAATGTCACTTATTTTAAAGGAAGTGTTACCAACAATAGAGGATCGCATTTGTAGAAAATGGATAAAAACACAAATGATCGAAGAGGAAACAAATGCTTCCAAAGTATGGTTTTTTGAATAATGTGGATTTCTTGGCGTATTGGACTGTGTTTTTATTATTAGCAATTTTTTATAATATTTGCTTTGTAGTGAATCCAAACCTATAAGGAGTAAAAATTCTAATAAAATGTCTATTTACAATATTTTAGATGCTGTATACTTAAAGTGAACTCTGTAACCGATAGAGACTCAACTGCTAATAAGCAGTTGTCTCTATTTAACGTTTTTGTCAACCAAACTCCTACAAAGTGGCGAACCGCAATACCATAAAACACAACTAAAAAATCCGCAGCACAACCAAAAAGTCAACCACATATTTAAGTTGAGAACGGCAATACCGATTTCTGAAAGACGACCAAACTACTAAAAAAGTTGTCAACCGCAATAGGGGCAAATATTTTCTTTTTCCAAACTACTAAAGGCATACGGTTCTCTATTCCAAGTAGTACCATCTTTGGCTATAAACGTCCAATGATGCCAGTACTTTCGTCAGTTCGTAAGACGAGTGTAATACATCATTTTAAGCAATACTCTAACCCTAAAACCTTTAAGTGTAATTAGTAATTGAACAGCAGTAATGGTAGTTGGCATACATTCCCTTATACTTAATCTTTCAAGGTCGTACAACTGTATTTTCTGCAGAATCCAATGTATATTTTTTTCTTTTCTATTTTTACATTCTCCCACTTCTTTTTATTTTAAAGAGAGTACACCCATATCCTCGCAACTTAACGAAGACAAACCAGTATTACACAGTTAAAGAGAACATATCTGAGATATATATTATCACGTGATAGATTATATACAACAACAAAAATTAACATCACGTTATTTATTTAAGAAAGAACTGAGGTTTGATCGAAAGCTACATTTTTGCATAAGGTCTTTTTAACTTGATCTGTGAGACCTTCAACAACTCGAAGGGGAAGTAAAGTGTTATACATATAGTGAAGAAAGTGGTTTTTGTTATAAAAAGAAAAGAAAGTTAGTAAATTATTAAGTGGAAAAAGTTGTGATATACTTATATAAAATAACAATTATTTTCTAAAGAAATCTAAAAATGTTACTGAATCTGTTTAAATCAGTCTGTTTCTTTGGGAAAAGGTAAATTCATTAAAAGGTATTGTTTTTCGACATGATATTAATAAAATATTGCGTTTTTCATATAGTTAATTTTATATACCACGAATCTTTACTTGAGAATCTTTGAAAGGCCAGCCGCAACGTATATTCAATCATAAACGTCTAAAATTTTAACCTCCAAAATGTTTCGTTTCGCTAAAAACCACATAGAAACCTAAAAATAACCATACTTTCACTATAACATTATTAATAATATTCACTAAATTCTATATCACAAATTAAATATTCTGACCTTGAAAACTCTAATGTTTAAATTTTAAATACAATGAATTCATCTATCTAAATACATATGCTCTATTAAATAATTTATAATTCTAACAAAATGCACTTATCCTATATAAATATAAAATACAATTGAACTATAATTAGATTTATAATTCATCTACCATGTCAAAATGTTCTATTTAGTACTAATTTTTTTATTATATATAACCTATTCATATATCTAATCATTTATTTCTTATAAAAATGTATTATTATAAATTACTGAAATACCTTAATATTTAAAACCTATAAACCCATATTGATTGTAAAACGACTCTATAAAATAAGGCTGAAGGCCTTCCGCATTGTTGGAATCGAGAACCTACTGTAAGTTAAAAAACCATTATTACTTTTGTTTAATACATATGCATTTATTGTTTAAGTATTTGTTTCATAAATATACCAGTGACGGCATTTTTAAAAGCTTAATATTAAATGCAAGGAAATAATAAAGAAAAAAAAAGTACCAAATGAAGTACCATTACATTTGTTCCATCAATGATATATTTATTACGTATTCTCTCATATAATTGCAAAAGAGCAATTGAGGTTGATCGTCTCATTTAATTCTTAACTGTTATCCTTGCGTTTGTTTTTCTTTATCTTCAATTTCTCTTTTGTAATAACGAATTTAGTAATCACTGATCATTTGTATTTTTAACATGTAGTGATATTAATGTCATGCTAATTAGTTTTTTTTTATAATTTCATTTTTATATTATTATAAGATTTTTTTTTCAATATAAGCAACCATGTGTTCGTAATATGATGGAAACCTAATTTTTTTTTATGTAGAACTTCATAATCGTATGTAAGGTTAGTCCTTTTAGGGGTTTTCGTAAACAAATTTTCCCTAAATCGAAAACGACGGTAGGGTGGATTCAGGGACGTAGCAAAACAACAACGCTACTTTAAAAACATGCAAGGACGAGTTTTGTATAGGGTTTTATTTTTTTTTATTGTTGACCAGATATGAGGGATTTGAATCACACGTAATTTTTTTTTATTTTTGTGGTTTTGTTGTACGCAATTGGACGCGCGGAACAAGATCTCCTCCCACATCTCCCGATCTAGCTAGCTATCAAGTACGTAACGTAACGTTCCAAAGCTGGTCCAATGGAAAATCAGTTTCCTGTTTGGGAAATTGAAGCAAAGCTTTCTATTTTTGGAAGTAAGTACAATAAAGCAGAGTAAACATTATCACAAGTCTCTTCTCATCTTCTCATCTCTACAGTTTCACCAGAAATCACAATGCGTTTCGCATGAGTGCCCATCATGCAATACGCCGTAATGATCCGAAAGATATGAAAAATTGTACATTTCGAAAGCGCCTATAGGGCTACGATGGCCGCTTGAACGCATCAGTAGGTCACTCTTTTAAACGAATAAACGATTTCGATGACATCTCACATACACTTAGTTCTATTTAAATTTATCTAATCTACAGAATACAAACATTGAAAATTTCGTGTTATCTTTACGTAACAGGTAGAGGCTATATATTCCAGTAAATAATAAAAAATTTCTTAACTTTGCTGCACCATATTCAAAAAGAAAATTTTTTGCCAAACCTTAAGCAGTTTTACATAGCAAATGAAGTCGTGAGCAAAACAGTCTTCCTGCAAAAGAGGAAACTTGGAAAAGTTTTATTCCAACTCTATTTGAGCGAAGTTCATCGAGATCATAAACAATAAGACAAAACATGGAACACAAAACAATGAACGTGAGCTTTTCGAATGTTTTAGAAAGAAAATTTTTATCACAATGAAATTTAGTTGCTTTTGTTACTCTTTCGTACATAATTTTAGAAATCTAATCGTAAAGACGATATGAAATCTTTTGTAAAAGTTATTTTGAATAGTTTACATATGTTTAAGCGAAAATTTTTGAGGTTAAGATAAGTGTTTTGGCTTCTAGATGAGAGAATATTGTTAAGGTCGTAGACCATCTGACTACCTAAGTGATGAAGAAAACGTGTAGTTTTAAACTTGTTAGTTGGTAACGTTCTTATTACCCTGAAATCGCTTTCGCCAACTCTAATCCATTAGGACTAACACAAGTTTTCCTGGCAGCATGAGACGAACTAGTTTTAGATGTCAAAATCCATGTTAATACATTAGCTTGCACAAAGAGCAGATATTACAGAGAAATTGGCAGTACAATCAATTTTATCTACGTTTTTTACTTAATTAACTACTTAATTTGTCACTACAGCCCTTCGGTCAGGATTACAACTTAATTTATCACATCACTTATGTTGTGTGCCTTAATTGTATCCATAAGTGGAGGACACCTACAGTTTAAAATCGTTTTCAAACGAGATATTTTTGAGAAACTTTTCATGGCAATTTTATTTACTCTCAGAGTTTCGAGCAGAACTCTTCTGAGTGGAAGTCACCGAAGAAATATTCAAATTTCATTTCGTTGCAGATGTTTGACTTGAGGTTTGAGCTGTGGCCTAATAAGCCAACACACTAACTATTAGTCTCCGTTGACTTAAAAGTTAAGCGTAAAATTTTCTGATCAGATATATTATGACAAATTAATTGACTCAAGCAGCACAAAAGTTAAAGTTGCACAAGTTATTTTAAAGGCATTGCGACAACAAACAAAGATTCTGCTGCTTTTCTTATATGTTAATTTCTATTTTATCATGAGAGAATTAGTGCTCACAGTTAGATCATTTGTACTGACGATACAAGGCGTCTATTGTGTTTATAGCATATTTGTTGAGCAAAATATACACCTGAAAAATAAAGTTGGTTGATTTGAATACAGGCTGAATTTGGCCAAATCCATGATGAAGTATGTGTTTACAAACATTTTTTATAAAATTGTCTAAGATCACGTCCGAGCACAAGCACCTGATAAATATAATTTAATCTCTACTGACTACATACATAATTGATTATTGACCGAGTTTCTCACACCACTTATTTTGTGTGTGTTACTTTTATACATGAGTGGCGCGACCAACAGTTTAAAGTCGAGTCGTAACGACAGATTTTTTGAGAAACTTTTCAGGGCAATTTTATATGCTCTCAGAGTTTTTGCCAGTAATTTGCTGAGAGGAAGTCGCTGAAGAAATTTTTTTTTCATATTTTCATTTTGATGACGTTTCAATAAGCCAACATACTACATATTAGACTACGGCGACTTCCTCTCCTGACTACATAGATTAGTATTCTGAAAAACTTCTCATAAAGAGACATCGTACATATAGCAATTCTGGATTTAAATGTTGACATTCGAAGCGACCATCATACATCTGTGCAATGTAATTGAAATGCAATCTTTATATACGTACTTTAAATAAATTGCTATTTTGAGGTCCATCTTACTCTACTTTTAAGGCTTTTGGCACTTAATAATATAATTAATATCTTTTCACACCCCGATACGCATATGTCGTGTGCACCATTCTTTTCTACAATTTTCATAAAACATTAATAGAAACGGAGCACATGAAACGACCAAATATGTAAAAAGTATACAAAAAATGTGCGTAAGAAATTGTTGGTTCGTGTTAAAGTTTGGATTTAAAAGGAAACAACTTTTTTTAGTATTTCGATTGCATTTTTCGAACCCACGAAGAAATAAAAGTTTTGAATACGTAATTATAAACAACGTATTTAACGAAGCGCTCGTATTGGAAAACACTTTAATTTGTTTAATTGTTTATTTTTTGGACCTTTGAATTATGACCTCGAAAAGATTGTATAAAATCCTCTATAAAATCCTCTATAATGACTAAATTGATTATTGTGTTTTTGGACTTTATTTTCTTCAGCCAAAACTGTTTAGTTTGTATTTAGCTAACGAAAATCATGAACTTGTACTTGATATTTTTTTCTGTTTTTTTTATATCTTCTGAAAGGACTTTTCTTTTTTAAGAAAGTAACAAAATATAATAATAATCTTGATAAAATAAGTGCAAATAAAATTTACATATTATGCTGTTGCTGTGGCGAACATAGTAGTCTGTTGGTTTGTCGTTTTAAAAAACGAAAAACTTTAAATATAACAATTAAATAATGAAATGATACAAAATATGATTCATGGAAATTAATTTTAACAAAATTGTATGTTTTTAGACATGTGGTATTAAATTTAATTTGCTTTAAAAGTTATAAAATATAACTAAATATATATAATATATATAAAAGGGTTATCAGACAAATTAAAATTTTTGTAATTTTTTGTAGGAAAAAATTTAGATTCAAACAGTTTAAATAACTTTTTGTTGTTGTATGAACTTTACAAAGATTTTGAGTATTATCTTAAAAAACCAGTCGCATAATATTAATTTCATTCTTATTTATAAGTATGTTAATTTTTCCTGTTTCCTAAAACAATTCCAATTGATATCTCCGTTCATAAAAGTTAAAATTTCTTATTTTTCTGACATTAATTCAGTACTACAATAAGTTTCTGCAGCTAATTTATCAATTATACCCTTCGAATTTATTATCCTCAATATGTATTAGTAGAAGTCAAATAATTAACATGGCAAATGTACATTTTAAGCGGACTATAATTTTACATTTTGTCCATACGAATCTAAGTCAGATTTAGTTTCATATCTTGTTCTCTTACTGGAGATCTTTCCTTCATGTAGGTTGAACGAAAGATGAATGGGCATTCAGAATCAATCATTAGTGAAATCTTCTATCTATCGGTTGGCCAATAATATAATTGTTTACTGAATGAAATATTATATTCTATTCTCGTTATTGTACTACAACAAATAATATTTAGCATTGCAAAAAATTTTTATTCTACATATTCTAAGATATTGTGATACATGTCCTCTGTAATTGAAAATTTAAGAGGTAAGTCAACCGATGGTTTTTAAAGAACTAAGAAAGTTTTACAAATCAGTATAGCCAAGAACATAATACAAAGATGTCTTAAAGCGGGTGGGAGAAACCGCTTCGTCTAAATAACCTTCGGACTCTTCTTTTAAAATTTACAAATTCTAAATTCAATTCGATTAGTAAGCATTCATCATACAGTTAGCATGAAGTCGCCGTAGGCTAGTAGTGTGTTGGCTTATTAGGCACAAGACCGTGTTTCAATTCCTAGCTCAGACATCTCGAACAAAAAAAATTAAAAATATTTCTTTATTTCCTCTCAGAATTCTTCTAACAAAAACACTGAGAATAAATTAAATTCTCCGTCACCCATGGATAAAATTAACATATATAACATAAAAGCCAATTATATGCATGTATCCAAGTACACCGAAATAAATGATGGTATCATATCCGGGTATAACCCAAAGCAAGCACATGTTGAAAGTATTTTAAAATCTGAAGAAAAACTTTGAAATAATTAAGTTGTTGTAAAGGGAGAATATTGCATAGAAATTATATTAGAGTGGAAAAATTTAAAGTCCGGGTAATAATAAAGTTGCTTGAAACAATATCAAAGCCTTTTTTTGCTATCAATGGACGAAAAGTTTTTGTTTGTTGGAGATAATACGCGTATACTGTATACATGAAAATATTTTTAAATAGTGATTAAAGAATATGAATAATAAAAAAATCATAAAATAACAACACATCTACACATACATTATTATCAGCTTCTTATGTTCCAAATTCAGAAATTTTATTTGTCCACGTACCCATTCCCGTATCACTAAATATAAAAGTTAGGGTAACGATGATTGGTTTTACGTGGGTAACTGTCCGAGTGGACCAAATCCCACGTTGCTCTTCGCACAGGGTGAAATACAATGCGTCTACCAACGCAACCAAATGTAACAGACTGCTACACCTGAGTATCAATTTGAAGCCATGTATTTGGACATGACTTCCCTTTGGTTAGGAGCGGAGCCGATCTAAAACTCCTTCCGATCTTTGTCACGGTCACGGCACTCGGTTGACAATGCAACTCCACACCGAGCCTACTAACTAGACTTTTCCCGCGATTTGGGTCCAAACCACATCCAACACGATGCTCCCAAAAGCGGCCGCACCAACAGCCATGCTGGAACCAAGGTTCCAGGGGCTCCTGGAAGTTAGGGTAAGTTGGCAACTGCTCCAGAGAACATAAATCGTTGTCTATGATCGTTGTAAAACTTCGATCGGAAGTCCGAATTTGCTTACCCTCCCTCCCTCTAATAACAATAATTGAGTTTATCGATTTTGGGTATAGAATAATTCAGCAAAACTTTTATAATCTTCAGGTACGAGCAGCATATAAAAGTATATTGCTATGTAGAGAAGAAAATCGGTATGAAGTGAGCGTCAAGATACAAATGACTCCATAGGGAACATTTATTGTGAACGAGCCATGAGTTTTTATTTTTGTTGGCAATGGTATCTGTCAAACATATTCTGTATACATCAAATCATTGAACGAACGAACATTTTTCACAGTGCTGAAGATGTCGGTATTGATTTTTGTTTTCAGTTGAACACAAGTGTTGGAAAGCTGCAATGAATGCCTGTCGAGACATATGGTGAAATGAGTAATTTGAACTATGTACATACATACATACATAGTAGGCCATTACAAACCTTCAGTCAGGTTTACGGCGGCCTATCTTCTCACACCACTCATGTTGTGTGTGTTTATTTTATACGTGAGTGGCGGGACCTACAGTTTAAAATCGAATCCGAATGACAGATTTTTGAGAAACTTTTCAAGGCAATTTTATTTACTCCCAGAGAAATCTGCTGGAAATCTGAGAGGAAGTCACCGATGAAATATTTTTTTATATTTTCGTTTCGACGTCTGACCTGGGGTTTGCCTTACGTCTAATAAGCCAACACAATACCTATTAGACTACGGCGACTTCTTGTATGGCCATATTCATGACAATTCTGGCAATACACTATGTTTCTTACACAGTTATTTGCATCCCGTAATAGATATTTGACACTATAAATGGAATGTAATTCATTGCGTCTAAACATTTTCATTTTCATGCTTGTCAAATTGTGAAATTATTTTACTGCCTATGATTTTAGTTTGACATTAATTTAATAAACTCCAGAAGAAATCTTTCTTTTTTGAGTTATAATTTTATGTTGTATTCATTTTAAAACAATTGGATGACTACTCTTGATTATTTCGCCTGTTTTTCTTTTACGACGCTATATGGCAATAGGTTTCCTTGATATACAAAAAAAAAAAAAAAAGAAAAAAGAGGTGGTTTATCAGTGAGTTTATTTTTTTTATATTTTTAAACACGACTAGATATTTCGAGAAATCGACTATTTTAAAATTTCGTCTGTGGTCTCACCAACTACGAGGAGATATTTGACCAGAGATTTTTTAAATACTTTTGATATCAAAATATATTACAAATGTTTAATTTCGTAGAAATTTAACAGTTTATATTCTGTTTTTACTATTTATCTTTTTCATTGATTCCAATTAAACAATTTGCAAGATCATTCGCTTTTATTTTTATTATTTTATTGCATTCAAATAAAGTATTTGCACCCAAAGCCAAATAAACACTTGAACAAAACCATACAAATTAAATTTTTTGAACTCTCACTATTCCGCCTTTTAAAAAATTCCACCATAGAAATATACTTTTACTATGTTTTATATATCGTTAATATAATTCGCAAAGACCCTAAGTCCACTATTTTCCAAAATTGAGATTTTAATGCAAAACGTTAACACTATACAAAATAGTTATTTTACGACAAAAAAAATATCAGTATGTAGTTTAAAGTTATTGTAATTTTGTGGTTTGCAAAAACGCTAAGTCCAAAAAAACTGCGAAAAATATTAAAACCACATGCTAACTCCACGAATATTAATTATTTATTATTCTTAATTTTCGATCTAGGTCATTTAAAGAGAGCTATTTTGTAAAAATAATTGCGTTTAAAAAGTTTACAAATTTTAAAAACTGAAGAAGCCGCAATGTTTTTTGTGTCTCCTGTAAAATTTTAAAAAAGGGACTTAGCACATTTGCGAATGATACTAACGATATGTATGTGCAGCACAATAGCTATGCCATTTAAATAAATACAATGTATTTCATTTATATTTCATTGCAATTTTATTATGTATTTTAAGTGCCAATGCAATTTATTTGCGCTTTCGTTGAATTTTAAAGACTACGGTATATAAACCAAATTAAAAATTAAAAAAACGATTGAATTTAAGTGAAAAGTTAATTGAAAATACAAAATAATTAAATTTTAACAATGCACTTAATACATTAAGGGTAACTTTAGCTAAAGTGAACTTTAAAGTCACCTTTAATTTATTTTCGTTATTACAACTTACAGATAAAATAAAGTTAACTTTTTCAAAAATATGGCAGTGCCGGAGCAATGTCGATAATACTGCTCAATTAAACAATTTTTTTTAAACGCAGTCGGAGTGGCTACGATGGGCTTTTTTGTTGTATTTGCTCATTTTGTTTATATTTGAAGTTGCCATATTGAAAATAATACTTAATATGGCAAGTTCAAACATAAACTTAACTTTAAAAGTTACGATTAGGATGATCCTCCATTTTGCTTAACGCTCACATCTACCAATTTATCTGCCCGTTAAAATCCTCCCTTTAGTTAACGGCAAGTTGTAATAACAGCCCTAAGTAGGATTTTAGGATTACTGTTTTACAAAAAATACGATATTTATACATATATTTTCCATTTAGAGCATTTATTGTGTTAATTTACTAAATATTTAAATGTCATTCACATTTAAATATCCTACACCTTTCACATGAAGTCCAAAAAAAATTTATATGCATTGGTAGGGCACATTATTGATCATTGCAAGCCTTCAGCTAAAATTATAATCTAGCTTTTCACACCACTTATGTTGTGTGTGTTAATTTTATACATGAGCGGCAAAACCTTCGGTTTAAAGTCGATTCAGAACGACAGATTTTTTAAGAAACTTTTCCCCACAATTTTATTTACTCCCAGAGTTTTTGTCAAAAATCTGCTCAGAGGAAGTTACTAAGGAAACTTTTTTTATAACTCTTTGTGTTGGAGATGTCCGAACCGGAGGTTTGAACCGTGGCCTCACGTCTACCTCCTAGCCTATGGCGACTACATAAAAATAATATTAGGTCGCTCAAAAGCCCCTTACAGACGCATCCGGTATAGTGGCTGATTTGACTGCGAACTGGCTAATTGGTAATCATGTTTACGTAATGATAATACAGCTAATGACTATTGTTGTAGAAGAGAAGAAAGCTAAACTCTTCTAGTACCTTCAGTAGCGAGTTTATTGAGCACATCACGGAGATATTGTGTACTGATCTGAATAACGTTCTCAAGTAGTTCAGCCTAACAATGTGAATATGCAATGATATAAGCTTATTACTGATGTGGTGCGTTATCTTAATATTTTTAATAATAAAAATATCACAACAAAAAAGGAAAGAAAATAATTTACATTAAAGAGACGGCAACACATAAAATTAATTTGAATAAAAAAAAATTGAATTTTCATCAACCTATTCTGTCCTTTAACTTAATTGTAGTGAAATATTTTTATTTTTTATAAATTTCCAAAGAGATTTAATATATCTTCAGTTCGTATTGATAGATTAATTGAAATTTCACCACTTAATGAAATTGTTGTTACACGTTCGCAGTTCATAACAAAAAGTAGCTTTTGATGAATTTCCGAAAATTAACTGGCATTAAGGTTGGCATTTTTCCTTTCATTAAAAATAAATTGGAAGTATGGCAAAAGAGATTTGCAATGAATGAAGAAGATAAAACAATACTTGTTGAGCCTTTAACAACTTTCTGCAATGCCCAAAAGTTATAACCGATGGTGAACAATAATTAAATGAAATTAAAATTAAATTTAAATTGAACGGGAAACAACTGTTTTAAAAACTTATTCTCTTTTGCTTTTAATCAGCTGTCACATACATCTACGTGATGCATTATAGTGATACACATGCATTCTTCTCACTTTATTCTTTAAAAAGAACCATGCAAGCTTGTTATTTTTTACTCAAGATCAACTCCATAAGGTATGTATTTAAGTTATGTGTATATAGTGATAATTATGAGACTACAGCAAAGTCGGTGAGATTTGCAGCTGCTTTTGGTTAAAACCGATACTCTGTATGTTGAGATAAATATTTACGAAACGCTTTAAAAATCTTTTAAAAATTAAGCAAGTGAAGCTTCAATCCTTCAGTCAGGAGCACACCTAGCTTCTCACTCCACTTATGTTGTTTGTGTTATTTTTATTCACATTTTAAAATCGATTGCGTACGACAATTTTTTGAGCAGCTTTTCAAGGCAATTTTATTTATTTCTGAGTTTTTGCCAGAAATCTGCTGACACGTAGTCGCTGAAGAAATATTTGTTTTTCGTTTTGTTGCATATGTCTGATCTAGGGTTTGAACCGTGGCCTCACGTCTAACAAACCAACACACTGCCTACTAGACTACGGCGACTGTAAAAAAATTATTGCTTTCTGCAAATCAAATTTTCGGGTACAATTCGCAATCTTTAACGCGATTAAAAATTATTCGATGTATACTGAATATAAGTATGTGATGACTAATAAAAAAAAAAATAAGGCTAGTTCACAATAAATATTCCAATGCAGATAATTGTATTTTGACGCTCACTTCATACCGGTACATCTGGTATATATGAATTGTAATAGTTACTCAAAATTAAAGTATTAGTTTGTTCACCTGTTAGTGGCAACGACAGCATTGTTATGAACTTTGCCACACAATACTACTTTGCGGCCTATTTGTATTGTGTTTGCCTTTCAAACTAATATATAAAAGACTCTAGCAACGAAGTAGTACCTAAAAGATAATACTAAAAGGGGTAACAAATATTTATAAACAAACACTTCATGGCACATGTGCGTTTCTCATGAATAGGCCTCAACCACATGATAATGGCTTTTCTGTGTACACATGTGGTAAAAATAAAATATAAAAAAATAATGAATATGTTGGCAAATTAAATTTAATAAATAATCGATAAGAAGCACAATAAACATACTTACAATGACATATGTATATGGTATATGTATACATGTACATGTAATTATAGTTTCGTGCTTCTCATTGTGAGAAAATATCTCTTGGCACGTATTGAACGCAGCCCCATTTGGCTGTGAGTAAGAAATAGGCAGCCGACAAGAAGAAACAGCAAAAACTTTACAAAAATCTTGGTTTGGGTTTTTTAAAAATTAAAAGTTTTTTGTAAATATTTGTATGTTTACACAATCCAAAGAGGATACTTGAAGAAAATTAATTTGTATCTTTAAAATATCCGTAACAAATTTTTCATATCCTAAGTAAACAAAGAAATTTTAATGAAATTATAATTAATTTAGTTAGAGATTATGTTTCAAAGGTGTGGCGTCTTTTAATAAAACTCGATGTGGGATCAAATTGACTGTAAGTAATTAATTTTAAAATAATTCTGAAAAGGGCAGAATATACAAGTTCTTGAGCGAAAAAAGTTTGTACGAAATTTCATCACATTCGGCCTTATTAAGATTGCTATAGCTGCAAAAAAAAAAATAGTGGATATCAAATTTTATTCAAAACTATAATGGAGAACTGCTGAAGAATTTTATATAATTTTGTGACCTACCGTTCCCTGCTTACCTACAGTTGATCATAGTGAAATTGTTTCACTTACAAGTAAACCCTTGAATGTACAAAAAAAATCTAAATTCTAAATAATAGATTTTAATTGGTTTGGTCGTTTTGATTAACCCTTCAAACAAAAATATGTAACATCAGTTTAACAGAAAAAAAAATTTGTTTGGTTTTTTTTGTAAAAGAAGGTTAAAAATTCGAGTCACATCCACTGAAAACAAAAAGATTTTTTTACATTTTTCTTTGACTTTCAATTATTTAAATTAGTACACTTGCACACTTAAACAATCATTCATTTGATCATTCATTTAGTTTAAAATTTCAAAGTAGAGCACGTTACTTTTGTCTGGTAGACTATAAGGAAAAAACAAAGTTTAATTTACATTCTTTACACTATAAATATGGTTACGTTTTTTACCTTTTTAAAAACGTTTAAAATATGAGTTCGTAGATTGCAAATAAAAATAAAAATATAAATAAATTTTGTGTTTAGTTTTAAATAAATTCTTTATTATTCGCACAATTCTGGGTGACACTGTTCATAACTTTATTTAAACAACAACAATTGCTTTATTGGTTATTCTTCTTTCAATTTTTTGCGTAAACAATAACAATTGTGCAATAGATATTTATAACGGAGATCTTCAAACCGCGATTATTCTCTTCACACCTAACGCGTCTCACACAATACTGACTGAATTCTTTCTGACCCCTTTGCCCGCTTTGTTTTGTCTCTTATATCGCAGGGTAAACAGTCTGATCCCTTTTTAAACTGATGTTGTTGCTATATTTTTGTTTATTTGTTCATCATGTAAACAAGTATATAGTTTTTGATTTTGTAGCTTTTGTTTCTCATTTTAATGTTAACCGTAGATCGATTTTTGTATCAAAAATGATACATTTCAATTTTTGAGACACAATAACTTTTATTCAGAAAAAGCTAGATGCCTGATATTTTTTGAATTCGTTAGTATTGTGATTGTCATTATTTTAAACCAAAGACAAAAGAAAATTTTGAGCAGGACTTAAAAAATTCAAAAACTTCATAATTCTATTTTTTGTATCATTTTTGATACATACGACTTTCTTAGGGATTTTTTGGTGTTGTGTATGGAATCTTTTTAAGTTTTCAAAAGATTTTGTGAAGTTTTATCGGGAATAATACATTATTTATGATATTTGATAAGGAATTGAAGGTTAAGTGTTGGATGAAAGTGAAAAAGTTGAATTTACTGTTCTTGACATTGATTGAAGTAGTCGTAGTCAAGTATGTACTATGTTAGCTTATTAGACGTCAGACCAAGTTTCAAATCTTAGGTCAGACATTTCCAGTTTACAAAGAAAGGTAGTAGTGACCGATTAAATATGTACATATATATGTAATATTCCTACTAATCAAGATTCTGAAGAAGAAGAAATCAGAAGCTCCTCTTATGAACTGACGCAAGTATTGACAGCAGCAAACATGACAATAGGACGTTAATCGAAAAAGATGGAATAGAGAACCGCATTAGTAGTTGGGAAGAAAAAATATTACCAATTTTCACGCAGATTACTGGCAGTTGTCACATGAAATGTTGTAGATTCTTTCTTACTGCTCTTCTCATATTTATTTTCCGTGACAGACAAACATTAGAAAAAATTGTTTCGTCCTATGTCTTATTTCATAGGTATTACAGATGACAGTATTTCGGTCAAATATGTACGTATGAGATAACAGAATTATTCGCTTTGATAACGTGCTACTCGGAGGTGATGATAAATTTACACGCCTCTTCGAAAACTAAGCTAAAAGTCTTTCAGCTTTTAATAATCCCAATAATTTTGTCGCTATAGATTAGTAACTAGTTGCATTTTATGGTTGTTGTAAATTTCGTGGTCCACCGGTATTGAATTGACAGTTTTAGATTCAAGTACATGCTACGTGTGTAGCAACTACTTATAGCCGTATTTGGGTAAACTTGTATCCGGGACACAAGAAAGGAGTCAAAGAGAGAGCATTGTAATTGACATAATCGATACTACTACTATACTACATACTACTATTGCAACAGGAAACATTTTTACCTCACATGACATCGACAACAAATGTTTCTAGCGAAATATAACAATCGTTTGTGCCATCAGGTTTCAGCTAGCTCTCGATTGGGAGCGTTACTGTTGGGAGTGACTATAAGCTGCCCCATCTAAACATTTGGAAACTTATAAATCGCCACAAAGCAAGGGTGCTAGATGTCAAATTATTACCATTTAGATGCAAATAAAACCAAGCTGACATGGAGTGTTTGATTTTTACATGAAAAACCATACTACAATGTACATCATGTCAAAAATTTTGGCGTAAATTTCATAAAAGTGATAATAAAATGTAATAATGTAAAATAGTTTTATTAAAGTGAATTAAAATAAATAAAAATATTTAAATTTTGTAACAAAATCTATCAATAGTTGCGAAAATTCTATGAAATACAAGTGTGTATCAAAATTGATACATAGCTAGAATTATGATGTTTTTTTAAGGCTCGATCTACGGTTAAACGAAGTAACACCATTTCCATTTTCATAACAATATATTAGAAATGACAATATTGTTGGACCTTAACGTTCCCGCCATTATGAAGGAAAAATTGTTGCAACTAAGTGCTTAAGTTATTCGCTAATACAGTCAGTCTAGTTAGAGAACTGAAACAATTTACTTATAATTCTATGGAATACATTAGATTTTCATATGATTTAATCAAGTGCAAAAACTAGTAAGATATCGCACTGCAAATCACTATTAAATAAGGCAGAGCAATAGCGCACCTACCTTATCTATATGGACGAATTCTTTTTGGCGTACGCCAAATGCACTTGTATTTCTTTTAATCCCACTGACATAAGTTTTTATATTTCCATGATGTTATTGATGCAGAAAGCGATGGAAATTCTTTTGCGTTTTCTTGTGTTAGTCACTTTTTTCTTGAGTAATTGCGAAGAAAATAACCAGAATTTGGATAAAATTATAATGATAACCAATTTAATTTAGATGTCAGTGTTGAAATCAAGTAGAAAAAAAATTATACATTAACACGAACCCAAGGTAAAATTTCTGAATGAAATGAAGCGTTATTCAAAAAGTCTTTCACCTGTTACAATATGGAAATTTAATTATGTGTATGCATCTGTTTTACTTTTCAAATTGACGTATTCTATAACTCCTGCTTATTTTCTAATTTCTAAATTTACCTCACTCTCGACAACAGGAAGTTTCGAACTTCAACAGCGTCAAGCTACACCCGTCAATTTAGTTGTCATACACTAAGTCTGTTTTGTCAAAAAATATTATAGACGACGCTAAACAACGGCCTGTGTTTGCTTAATAGACTCTGGAGCAGTTGGTAAATGAATTTAGTCGAAAAATCATCATCATCGGCAATGAGGTCCATTTCTGGATGGATAACCTTGAAAATTATTAAATTTTTGAATACGAAAAATCCACATTAGATCCAAGAATGTACAATGCATGTGGATTTTAGACTGACGGCGTCATGCATACATACATAATTGGTCATGAAATCGCTTCAGTCAGGGTTACGAACAAGCTTATCCACTTCTTATGCTGTATGTGTTAATTTTATACACGAGCGACGAGACCTACAGTTTAAAGTCGATTCCAACGACAGACTTTAGAGATTTTTGGCAAAAATATTTACTCTCAGAGTTTTTATCAGAAATCTGCTGAGGGGAAATCTGCTGAATTTCGTATTTCGATTTCGTTAATATTTCGTTTTGTTGGACTAATAAGCCAACACGCTACCTACTAGACTACGTCGTCATAAGTCATATTTACATCAGAACGATTACTGTCAACGGCGGGCACTGTAGATCGATGATTGCCAACTTTTTTGGGGGTGAATTGGAAAATCTGGACACAAACAACAAGTGCATTTAACAGGATGGCGGTATGTGTGGAGGTGATATGAACTGACCACTGATATTGTGCGATGTGGTCCCATTAGATGTTTTCTGGTGGGGTTTTCTTAATTCGGAGTTGTATGTGAATGAATTACTACTCACAGTGCCAACATTACATATGCCATCGATTAAATTCAGCCTGATTTATGTTCCAGAGTTATGGAAATTTGGATTTTTTCAAAGCTCTCCAATCAGAGAAGCCTTGATGGACATTTAATTAAAAGTTGTTATTATTTGTCGTATTAAACTTTAAAGATAGGAAGGTCTTAAAGAAGACCCATAGTTCATAACCGATAACAAAAAAATAACTTTTAGGGCCATTATTACATCTTGCTGTTAACTAGAGGGAGGTTTTTAAAAGGGAGATAAATTGTTTTTCATTATTATAAGTGGACAATAAGCTAGAAGTGAGCGTTAAGCTAAAGCCAGGATCATCCTACCGTTAACTTTTAAAGTTAAGTTTATGTTTGAACCTTTGTTATATTATTTTCAATATGACAACTTCAAATATAAACAAAATGAGCAATTACAACAAAAAAAAAGGCCCTTCGTTGCCACTGCTTCTTTAATTGAGCAGTGTTATCGAGATTGCTCCGGCACTGCCATATTTTTGAAAAACTTAACTTTATTTTATCATTAGGTTGTAATAACGAAAATAAGTTAAAGGTGACTTTAAAGTTCACTTTAGCTAAAGTTACCTTAAACTAAACCCAACTTTAACGGCAAATTGTAATAATGGCTCTTAATATAACAAATCTAAACAATATTGTAAAATTGTGTATCAACGTCAATGTTTATATAACCTTAAGGTATATATTTTCCTTTAAAATTTTTCTCTTTTACAGTTCATACGAAAGAAAACAATTTACTAGTAGAACAATTGAGCATTTATGGTTAAATGGAAACCATTTAATCAAACATTTGACAAAATTGTCTTCATGTGAAACCGAATACACAATGTGGGTTTAATTAAAAAATGTTTACAGAGAAACAAAATAAAAACACACTCAAATGAAAATCGATAAAGAGGAAATAATATTCATACTATTACTCAAACAGATGCAATAATTTTGCAAAAATCATTGATCTGACAACATGGCTGAATGCAGTTTAAATGTTACACAATAAACAATTTTTGACCATTTAAAAGTTATAGGAAATATCCAATAGTCTGCAAAATGGGTGCCACATGAATGAGAGACAAATGAAAAACCTAAATATCACTTGTGAAATATTGCTTCAAAGACACGATAGGAGATCAGAATCATTAATGCTGTGTTTCTGTTAAGAGTAGAGAGGTCTGCTGTACCACGAGTTCCTAGGACCTAGTGAAACCGTTAATACAGATCGCTACCGACAACAAATGATCAATCTGAACCATGCATTGACCTAAAAACGACCACAATGGGCCACAAGACATGCCAAAGTAATTTTGCAACCTGACAATGCACATACACTCAAGGTAAAATCGGTGAAGGATACAATCAAAATATTTGACATGGAACTGCTACCTCACCCGTCGTTTTCCACAGACTTGGTTTCTTTCGAGTACTACTTGTTTTCATTGCTGGGATACACATTGGATAAACAGCAGTCGAAAATTGGGTGACTAATTGTTGTTGTTTACTACCATCCATCTGCTCGATAGTGTATATCATTTCATATCGTCATTAACATACATACAGCAACCCTTCAGACAGGAATACGACCCAGCACCTTACACCACTTATGTTGCGTGTGTTAATTTTGTACATGAGTGGTGGGACCTACAGTTTAAAGTCCACTCCGTACGACAGATTTTTGAAAAAATTTTCATGGCAATTTTTATTTACTCTCAAAGTTTTTGCCAGAAATCTGCTGAGAGAAAGTCGCTGAAGAAATAATTTTTGTATTTTGTTTTGATGTCTGACCTGTGGTTTGAACGCTGGCCTTCCGTCTAATAAGCCAACACACTACCTTCTAGGACTTCGTCCTTAACAATGATCAAATTTTAGTTTTCAATGCCATTTAAAATGCACTTTTTGATACAACTCTCGATTAGCTAACCACAGACTCACTCAGTAACTGACTTACTGTGTTATAGGTAGCATCGTTCTTTGCTCCATTTATACTTATTTAAGTCTGGAAACTTCTTTCTCTTAAAAGCTTCAGAAAATTTGTTCCTTTTATGAACGCACGATCAGTAGTTTTAAAAAAAAAAAAAACTTTTTATTTCTGGAAAAAACTTTGTTTTTAGCAAGAAAAAATTGTTTTCTACGAAAGTACCAAAATTTTAAAATAAACAACCCGAGTCCGGTGACTCTATTTCTTCCCTTGTTGGTGTTTATTTGCTAACTTACCCGGGAGTAAATATTTTTCATTATTATTGAATTTATTGGAGAAATTTAAAATTGAATTTTGTTGAAAAAACTTTTTCGAAAACAAATTCCATGAAAACTTTTTTCATCTCAAAAAACTTGGAAAAAATTTAAAAACTTGGCAAATGGCAACGCTGCCTGTAACTCTTGTCTACCTATTTTCGTTTAGTTTGATTTTGTCCGCGTGATAATATGATAAATAAAATACAGCCCAAAATCTAAAGTTGGACAACCAATGAAAATAATGGAAATGGGAAGAGAATGTTCCAAATAACAAAGAATAATGATGAATGGATAAATACAAAGGCAGTATCGTATCACTTAATAAACGCGTGAGTGATGTATCTGGCAGGAGAGAGATTTAACTTATTTTTTGGACCTGTTTTTAATTCATTGTTAAGTAATACACATTTGCTGCTATATTGAATACAGATTGAATCTAGTCAAACTATGATGACATCCGAGCACAAGTGCTTGTTCAATCTTTATAGACTACGGAGATCACAACCGTAACAAAACCGTAAACAAAATTAGATAACAAACTGCCTACTGCCTTATGTAGCAACTTCGAATTTAAATATTGACGTTGAATGTTTTATTCGTGAGGTACACATATGCCCGCCGTTCTATTATATGATTTCCAGTAAAAATTAAAAATAAAATAATATCTCATTACCTTATTTATACCCCAGAATATATAAAAAAAATATTGTTACGTTTTTACTCTTTTAAAAACGTTTAAAATATGAGTTCGTAGATTGCAAACAAAAATAAAAACAAATATGTATTTGGTTTTAAATAAATTCGAAACTTAGTGAGAGTAAATTTTAACCAACAGAGATCTACGGTTATGATTTTATTGGATATTACAGCTGCCTTTGATTCAGTCTGGCACGAAGGTCTCATTTTCAAAATGATTAATTTAAATTTCCCGAGGGCATTGACCAAAATGGTCCACAGTTTTCTCACTTCTCGTACTTTTAGAGTCCACATTGGCTCATATTATTCTGAATGCCACACTATAACGGCTGGTTGCCCCCAGGGGTCATGTTTGTCTCCCGTCCTTTATAATTTATATACTTCAGATTTTCCTCAATTAGATTATTCCACGGTGTCAATATTCGGTGTCAATACTTAGCTCAGGAATTCTGGCTGTTGATATAATAGCTAATCTGAATAGGGCATTATCTGATATTTCATCCTATTTCAATAAATGGAGAATTATGCTACACTGTGAAAAAACTCAGACGATATATTTTACTAGGAGACGGAAGGAGTGTTATATACCACAGACCAATATTAGGATTAATAATAACGCTATACAGTGGGAACAAAAAGTGAAATATCGCGGAGTTATGCTTGATCGTAAAATGAAATTTAATAATTTATGTTAACCCGTATACTGTATCCTTTTATTAACCGGAAATCTAGCCTTAACCTTTATAATAAGAAACAAATTATAAAGTCCATTTTTTATGCCGTATTATTTTGTGCAGCCCCAATTTGGTCTTCGAGCGCCTATTGCCTTATCAAGAAACTGCAAATAGCTCAGAATAAGTTGCTAAAACTCAATAATCTACCCTGGTGCTTTTCAACCACACGCCTCCATGATATTACAGGTTTCAAATCTGTATCACATAAGATCGAAAGGCTTACACAAAATTTTAATAACAGATGTAGGAATTCTGATTTCGTCCATATTAATGAACTAGTGTCACTTTAGGTTTTTTCTAGTCGTAGTTAAGTAGCATAAGTAGTTTTATGTTATTCATATAAGTTTTTTTGCCAAATTTTCTCCTCCAAAGTAATAATGTATGTATATGTATATAGTAATTTTGTTGACATAGACCTATTATTAAACTGAAAAAGAAAAAATAATCTTGAACTCTTAAATATGTAATTTAGTTATAACTGATTTGTAAATATTATGTATAAATAAATGAATTGAATTGAAAAACGTTTAAAATATGAGTCCGAAGATTGCAAATAAAAAAATAAATTTGTGTTTAGTTTTAAATAATTCCCTTATTATTCGCACAATTCTGTGTGATACTGTTCACAACTTGATGTAAACAACAACAATTTGGTTTGCTATTCTTCTTTGCACTCCCTTCGCGGAATCTGTATTGTTTGTGTATTTTGTTTACGTTTGTCCTTGCAGTGTTGCCTGTTGCTATATTTTTGTTTATTTGTTGATCATATAAACAAGTTCATAGTTTTTGTTTTTGGAGCTTTTGTTTATCATTTTAATGTCAAACGATGTAAAACCATTTCCATTTTCGTAACAATGTATAAAAAGTATGAGAAAGCAGCAGATTTATGTTTCGGCTTTAGAAGGTTAACCCTTATGTCAACAGATACATACCCGGGTATGTTTTGTGTTTTTAAATCGCCATATCTCAGGAAGTTATAACCGTATTAATTTCCTGATATTCTCACTAGTAGTGTTTTCTACCATTTTTTGATTCCTATCCCTTACGTCAACAGTTGCATACCTGGGTATGTATAATCAAATATATGAAAATGTTTCGGTATTTGATGTTTATTGTATTCAATTTAGAAGTTCTTAATAATAAGATTAAAATTCAATCAAATATAGGAAGACATAAAAAAATATTAAATGCTAATTCTTCTTCAATGCATTTATTACGTTGGGGCATATAACTTGAATGAGCGGCACACACGGGCTTGTTGCATAACGTGCAGGATTTTCTAGTTGGCCGACGTTTTGTACATAAGTGGCAATTATCTTTTACTTTCATTCTACCAGTGCTGTCAGGTTCTTCCACGCTTTTATCTGCAGCACCTCTTACGCTCAATATGGCTTTAATAGCATTGCGTGTTGAAAATAATTTTTAACGTGTTTATATTTATCTCTGTTTTCTCTTTCCGGTCTGTCTGTTTTCTCTTTCACCAGTTCTTCGCTGAGGCTGTGTAGGAACATTCTACAACGGCTTGTGGAAGCTTTCAACATTAGGTTATTCTCAACGTAAATTATGGGCAACGAGGTCTAGTATATTGTAGAATAAAGCCAAGGCCATCTATTTGTTCGTCGCCTTTATATTTGTTGTAATCTAAGATCTAGAGTGGCTTTTTCTTTGGACCTATCACTTCGTATGAATAATGCAAGAAGTATAACCGACTTATTTTTTTTATTTTTTTTTATGTGAGAGCACAAGGTAATTTTGTTAATGAAAATGTATTTAACTCCACTTCCCGTCCTTTAGATAAAGTGAAATATAGTAGTACAAACACTAGTCTTCTGTTCACTGTACCTAACATTGATAAATTGTTGTACATCATTAAACTTTTCGCTACCTTATATGTTGTGAAGAAATTATCACAAACAATATTCCGTCCACTTCCACGAAAATGATTGACGAACAAGTCCACCACTACCCTTTTGCCCACGTTTTTTTTCCCGGATGCCACCAATCCAGTATAAATTTGTCTCTTCATTGGATAGGATGACACGGAGTCACATACCCATCATACTTTAATTCCGTAATTATCGAGTTTCGAAGGTATGTATTGGGTATGTATTGAGCTCGATATAAGGAATGTGAGGTCGTGTTCCATAAGTCTTTAGTATGTTCGTAACCAGAGTGCGTTACACCACCCAACAAGTAAGTGAAACCAAATCAATACTAAAATAATCTTAGCAACAAAAGAAATTCCATGTAAAATGTATGAACATACCCTGTTGACGTAAGTATAATTTTTTATCTGTTGACATAAAGGTTAAACAATGACCTTGTTTGAAAGTGAGGGTTTTCATAATATTTAGAGGGCTATGAAAACGATTCCTGTTTTTGGACAATGAGAGTATGGAGAGTAGATTAATATCAATAGTTATATGATAAATAAAAAACAAAGAATAATAAATTTTGCGTTCCATTGTGTGTGTACATTTGATGTGAGGCATCGACATCATATGATATATGAGTTCGAGTTTAATCAACCACTCAATTTGTGTGGTTGACGATGCAGAATAATTATTAAAATAGTAACGCTCTGTTAAATATCCATTATTTTGACCTCCTTTTTCGTTATTTGTTTAACATTCGTTTTGTATTATGATAACAAAATTATGCACAGTATTTTGTTTAAGTAGTTATAAAGGAAATTTTATGAAAGTTTCAGTAATTATTCTTTAATATCATGGAAAATATATTTAATTGTAGATTTATTTATAACGAAACCGACGAGATGCTTTAATTATGTTAAATTTGTTTATTTTGAGGAATTCACAATACATAACGCTAAGAGTGAGAAGTTTAAAATAAATCTTCGGCAACCAAACTTTTGGTGACTAACACATTGAACGCTTATGGGGTTCTTCAATCATGTTTTATCGATGTAATAGATTTATATTGTACATAAGATGCGTTTTATTGTGTTTTTTCCTTTGGCTTCAGCAGGCTCAAAGTCCACTTTAAGCAAAGGCTATGAAACTATTTTTCGTTTAATATTTAAAATTCGTAACAACAAGTATGCCACGTATGAGCATGGCTGCCAGATTTGACGATTTATCGTCATTTTGACGATTTTGAGCTCCAAAAATATCAAATTGACGATTTATGCCCTTATTTTGACGATTTTTGGAAATGAAAAATTTACATATATTCCTAACTTCAGTACATTAAAAGCCACATTAAACTTTGTGTTTACTTTGCAATTGTTACTATTGCCAATTTAAGTTAGTAATAACGAAGAATGAAGTATTATATTTTTAAGTCATTTGTAATGATTTTTCATCCCTAAAAAGGCAAAAAATTACAACTTCTGCAGAAAGGGAGTTCCACATATGACCAGTCCGATTAAAGAACGAATTTTGTCTGTATTCCAGTGTGCGATGCACTGACTAATCGACCACAAACGCGAAAGACGCGTGTTAAGTAGGAATACATGATTCTGGGGAATAAGTCCCTTTATTTCGCTCGAGCAAAATCCGCTGTAATAGCGATAGAACAGTGAAACACAAGCCCCATGGCAACGATGTTTTAATGAATCAATAGAGTTGGATACCCTACCGTCATTAACCAACAACTTCGCCCTCTTCTGTACACGGTCGAGAACTCTCAAAATAGACATTGAGGCACCGGCCTATACATACATGAGAGTTGTATTCCATTCTCTTTCGGATATAAGAGGTGTAAATAGTAAGAAGATCAGATGAAGTGAAGTATTAGTTGCAACATCTTAAGAAGCTAAGGTACTGAAAAATGTGTCGGTTTCAGCGAACATCACACTGAATTTTCATGCTTAGAACGTCAAGAATTTCTGACTCCCTAATATTTACACCACCCATAAATTTAGATAATGCAATGTTATTGCTGCGCTTATGTTCCAATAAAAAACCCTGGGATACACTGTTTAAACCTTAAACAATTTGTTCCTGAAAATTTTGAAAAAAAAATTAGAACTGAAAATGAGGAATGGCAGCTTTTAATTTCCAGCCTTGGCTAAATTTGTTAAAAAATATTAGTATTATCACATTCTTCAGCTGATCTAAAGAGAGTATTAAGCCAAGTTAATTTAAACTAAATTCCTTAGAAGCAAGATTGTATAAAAAGATTATTAAAAACTTAGCAATCGTAACTGCTTCGACTTTAATATTGTATCTGATTTGATTAAAATGTTTAATTCTAATATATATATTTAAACTATGTACCTATATGTTTTTAAACATATAAAACACTCGTTTTTAAAGTTTATTTATTTTTGAACTAAAATATGTACATTGACTTTATATGTTTCACCACAATTTTTTAGCTTTTAATTTATGTATTTATTTTTTCTGACGATTTTTTTACGATTTCCATGAACGTCTTTGACGATTTTGACGATTTGTTTCTAATATTTGGCGATTTGATGCTTTATTTATCTGGCAGCTATGCGTATGAGTGATATTTAATTCCATTACTTTGCAAACGACAAAATCAATTTTTTTTTATTTTATTGCATACTTTCCAGAGTAATTCTATCAGTACATGTCATATGGTGCGTACATACCTGTTAAGTATACGATTAATTTGGAATTAATGACATTTTATAAAAAGTTTAACTTCGTAGAATTAAATTATTAAATCGCAACAGAGTTTATGGAATTATTTCTTGATTTATGATATTTTAGAAATGTGTAGCTTGCAGGCCTTAATTTATATTGTCAGGTTTCACTCCCAGCGAGTCAATATCTTTTACTATGACATGTAGGTCTTTAGTACTTTACATCACATAAGTATCAAAAAAGTATACTTGAATATACTTTTTATCTCCCTAAATTGAATATGACATTAAATGTAAACTAGATTCGTCTTCTTGGTAACGTCTGCAGGAATCTTTTTACCATTTGTTCAAGAGCAATGCGCTTTACATACATGCCTATAATGCAATCTCCAGTAATGATTCCAATAATTATATCGAGAGTGCACATTTGGTATTTAAGCAGACTTTTCATGAACCATCTCTCTAGCCATGTCAGATTTTCTGCGTCGTTCGACACAAAGCCTCCTATCTGGCATTAACGGTGTTACGACTAGAAAATTCATCGGAGAGTTGTCTGAACAGTTTATCCGCTCTTCAGGTACCCGGAATATTATTATGCCTCAATACCCATATGATATGAACTTTGTGCCAATCCGTGTACAGCCTCTGCCCTCACCAACTTTTTCCATTAGTTAGGAGGAATTTAGTCAGTAAAGAGACTGCGCTTACCTGTGGCTCACAACGGGCCGTTTGATCAAGTGTGCTTTGCTGATCAAAGCTTCCACTTCGACCTAATCTAACCTGTACTAATTCACTATCTCGTTGAGATATTCGCGAGAGCTATATACGGTCTTGAAGTTTAATATTTCGGACCCCAGTGCTGTAACAGCCGCAGCTTGAATTGCTAACACTTTCGCCTGGAGGCGGTAGCCTTATGGATTTAGCTATACTCTCCGATTCAAAAAAAAAATACCGCCGAGTGAAAATCTGAATGGAAGCGTATAAGCTGTGCACTGCACCATTTTTTCATACCTTTGTATTCTGAATGGGTGTCCGGAACTATCCTGAAAAGTCATATCATAGCATTATAAAATCAATACTTCCTACTGTCCTTAATTCGCTCTTCTTGTGGCCAATATTTGATCCATGCCACTGTTCAGTTGCACGGATAGTTGCCTACTAATCTTAGCCGCCAAGGCCCTAAAATGAAGGTCAAGGGGAAAAGGTACAAATTATATTCAGCGCAAACTAGAGCGTGTTACCACTGCTATACGCATACTTTTTTGGAACTTAAAGTACAATAGAGACATGAGTTGCTTGTTTTCGACCTCAGGATTTTGGTGTCAAATATTAGCTTCTCTCTGTTTCACCATTCACTTAAAAAGATGATGAAATTATGAAAACATAAATAAGAATTCATCACCAAATTGCTATCAAACGTTTGCAGAAATTGAGTATTTTCTGGCATGAATAATTACTCTTCTAATTCTCTGTTTCCTTTTATTTCAGTTTAATTTCACAGCAGTAGATTTTAGCAATTTACACTTAATTTAAGAAAATTATATAAAAAGCCAACAGTGACACTAAACACTATACTTAATGAATATTTCAATTACAAATAAAGTATACGTCTGGAGATTATTGCAATTACAAACAAGATTTCTTGCCTTGCCACAGTAATTAAATCTTGTAGGAGAGCACAACACGCAAAGCAATAAGAAAAAACAACTCCAAATTAAAGTTTCTTTAGGAGTCTTTGAATGGAAGAAAATTTACGAATGTAATCTTGAGAACTCTATTTTAATGAAGTTTTGTAAATAAATTGTTTTTAATTAAATTATTTACAAGCCCACAGTGATTTATAAAGCCAGTCAGAGGTTAGCTTTCGTTACTGAAATACTATACAAAAAGAGAATATTCTAATTGAAAAACATTTTTCAAAAGCATGGGAACTTAACTCTCTTTTGTGTTTACTTAATTCTCTGCAACATTTGTTTCCTCTTGCAATGCTGTTTTCAAACAAAACTCATTTGTGATGAAAAGAATACAAGCGAACGATACATTTACAGTTTCTTTTTCTTTTCTTATTACAAAAGGCCTAAAAGAAGAGATATTTTGCAAATGCAAAAAGAACATAAGTTGGCAGCAAATGTACTTACCATCCCAGTAATAAAATAAATAAATAATAATAAAAACGCAACCATACAACAGAGTGTACGTCGTGATTGTGTTTGTTCTGAGGAGTAACTTCTGTTCAATAGCTACTGCACAACTCGCAGCATCAGCAGTACGATGTTCAATGTTAAACCGTTATAAAAAATGTTTTTTTGGACTTTACGCACAAAATTTATTGATTACAAAAACATTGCATAAACTTTCGTAGAAAGAGAAGAGATGTGCCTTTAATACGACTTTATATTCTATGAGTTTTGATAAGATGAATATGGCAATTGCGAATTTTTTTTCATATTTTTTCAAGTTTGTCCATTCACAGTAGCAAACTTTAATTAAAAAATATAAAATAAGTGATAACATTCGGAATTCTTGTTAAGAGATTGACACTTCGTTTGTAAAATCTGACAGAAATTACCGTAGTTATTATTTAAGTAGTATAACAGTCGTGTTATATTTCTCATATACAGGGTGGCTGATATGTATTGCAACCAACTTCAGGTTGTTATCATTTGTAAACCGCTCGTCTGACAGCTGGCAGATTCATTCCAGTGAGAGTTCATTTTATTATTTACAAGCTTACAAAAGCATTTTGAACTATTGCATTCAGAAAAAAAGTTATTCGTGATGGAATTCAAGCGTGATAGTCTGATTGCTTTATATTTGGCTGGAAAACCACAGTTGGCTATCGTTAGAGCCCTTCAGCATTTAAATGTGAATAAATCTTTTGATGGACAAAAAAAAGTTAGACTGGAAAGAGCCAAGGAGTTACTTCGCTTGCACGAAAGTGGCCAGTTACCGAATTTGGTTTTCTCCGATGAGAAGCCATTCCAAATTGAGCAGTTTGTGAACAAACAAAATGATTGGGTTTACTTGCCATAGAGGTCAGCTGAAAATTTACACCTGCGATTGGTCACCAGAACTCAAGCGCCTCCGATTGTAATGGTGTGGGCCACCGTAACGGCGATGGTCGCTCCCCGCTCGTATTCATCGACCGTGGGGTCAAAATAAATGCCGAATATTATCGGGAAAATGTCTTAAAGACAGTATTAAAGCCCTGGGCAGACAAACATTTCGGCCGCAGACCATGGACATTCCAACAGGACTGAGCACCACCGCACTCAGCACGCGTCAACCAAGAACGACTTAAAAAGGAGGTTCCTCGCTTCATTTCTACCGCACAATGGCCACCAAAATCTCCGAATCTCAATTCGTTGGACTTTTGCGCCTGGGGCATTTTGGAGAGTAAGGTTCTCACTAAAAAATACCAAAGTGTTGATCATCTTAAGACGGCCGGCGAAGCGCCAAAATAGGCCAAAATACCGGCCTATTCGGCCGTTCGAACAAATCTAAACTGATTCTAAAATTTGATGTTATTTCCAACATTTTTTGCTTTTGAACAACAAAATTAAAAAAAAATTAAAAAAATATAGCGCTTTACTTTGTTGCATTATATATCAGCCACCCTGTATATGTACATATATTTTTTCAAATGTATTTTCAGTTAAAAAATTTTCATAATTTGAGATGAATTTTGATTGTTTGTTGGAAAATGTGTCTATATCACATTTGAGCGACCACCAGAAGTTGGCCAATGTTTGCGCAAAGCGAAATAATAATATTTGCAAAAAACACAAATATTAGTCGACTTATGGAAGTCGCCCAAACGTGAAATTGACACATTTTGCGGTAAACAATAGAGAGATCCATCAAAAATTTTGAAAATGCTTGACCTGAATGTTCGTTTGATATATTTGTACATTTATAAAAATATAACTCGATTGTTATACTATTTAAAAAATAACTACGGTAATATTTGACGGGTTTTATCAAACGAAGTGTCAATCTCTTCACAAGATAATGCTCTTTCAGAATTTCATCTCTTATTTTATATTTTTTAATTAAATTTTTCAGTTAAGAATGGCTAAACTTTAAAAAATAAGAAAAATTTTCTATTTTCCAAGTTAACCCGATCAAAACTCATAGCATGTAAGTTTGAACCATATATTTATGTATACCGTTTTAAAGGCTCATCCCTCCCCTTTTCAGAAAACTTTGGATGTTGAAAATTGGTTAAAACATATTTGGGTAATCAATAATTTTGTGTGAAAAGATTAAAAAAACAGTTTTTGTCAAATAAAACATGTTTGGAGGGTTCTAGAAATAAAAAAAAAATAGTTTTCAACAAAACTCGCAACCTACACTATGTCATTAGCTGGATGTATTTCATTTTTTTTATTTTGTCGCATAGTGTTATGTTTTTAGTCTCTTGTGTTTCAGAGAAAAGTAGAATACAATACAAACAGAAAATAAATTATATTTAATCTACAATATTAAGAAAATAATTTTAAACAAATAAAGACAAAATTTCCAATGAAAAATCCGGATGATAAAAAAGAACAAGTAAGAAATAAATATAAAGTGAAAAGATTTTTAATAAACAAATGCTTTGCCTGACCTTCAGTTTGTTTGTTTATTTATTTGTATTGAATATTTAAACAATTGATGCAGAAAAACAAAAGGGTTTAAATCGAAATTGATAAAATAGATTCTGATGAATTTATGAAAAAGAAAAAGAGAAACAAACAGAACCAATAACTTATAAAATACAAAAAAGAAAAACAAAAAAAAAGTGAAGAGAAAGGCATTACGATAACAAATCATTCAATACATTTTTTCATTCATTGCTTTAACAAGTCCAACAAACCATTTAACCAATCAATCCATTTGTCAGTCAATTACATTTTGATTAGCCTACACCCTACACCAACATACAGTATGCATTCTACGTTTGTTCTAATGTTTGTTACCACTTTGGGAGAAATAATTCCATCACCAATGTGAAAGTTGAATTTTATTTTATTACTACTAAGAGAAGTTTGGTATCATCAAGCATACGGGTTTTATTAAATATCACTCTTTTATTATATCAGTAAACGACCGACTAAAGCCCGTACGTCGGCGAAATACGACATCTGTCTAAAGCTTAGCCGCTAATCCGAAGCACTCTATATCGAGTGGCTAACAAGAACTCAGCCTTTCGCGGAACACTAATAATAAAAACTAAATAATAAAAACTAAATGAGAGTTCTTTTCGGTGTTCTTTCCGTGTGCTTCAACCACTACTATCGTCATAATATCTAAACGAATGGGTATAGGAATGTGGATATGGAATTTCGGACGATCTCAAGCCACATAAGATCCAAACACAACCAATGCGTCGCATAAAGTCACTGTTTTTGTGTGGATTATGGGCTGGCGGAATCATTGGTTCATATTTGTTTGATATTGATATTTGCCAGGCAATTGCTATTAACGACAAGCACTATAGGTCTATGAAAACCATCTTCTTTTGGCTTGAATTGGAGGAACTGGATACACGAAACATTTGATATTCTACACGAGCTATTTGTAGGCATTCTCATCATCTCTGGCCACAGAGATTGTTTTATTTGATACCGCTAGGCTTTTTCTAGTGGGGTTTTCTTAAGTAGCAGGATTATGTGAATGCGCCACAAGTCACAGCGGTCCTCAAAGGCAACATAAGCCATTCCATCGATCAAATTTCGCTTGATTTATGTGTCACAAGTATAACAAATTGGACATTCTTATGTATTCCAACTAGAGAAGCCATGGTCGATATTTGAAGGATGTTATATTCCAAACAAAATATCGAATGATATCTCACATACACTCTCTTTATTTGAATTTAAAGGTAGAAAGCGATTGATGAAAGAAGCACTACTACCCCTCTTTAACATATAAGGATTTCCCAAGGCAACTGACATTTTTTCATCTGTTTTTTCATTCACCATTGTTTTTAGATCATGGATTATCTTTCTTGATGTACCGACGAGCTCACTCTTGGTAATGTGGTCAACCCAAATCATGTACATGATTTCTTTCTGTACACTTTCAAAGCTGCGTGACGCAGACTGTGTTCGCAACGTTGCTTTTATTGTGTTTCTAACATTAGCTAGGGTTTGAACCATATGTTTTGGTTTAATAAGACAACACTCTTTGATCACAGCCTCTATGGGTTAGGTATTCATTCCACCCAGAACAAATTGCTATACTGACCCATGTTAGTGTCTGTACCGTGCACAACTTCGCCAAAAGTCGAAGAAGTTTAAAAAGTCGATAAAAACAAAAACTTTGTTCATTGAAGTTAAATTAAAAACAAACTGTCCATGACATATTGTCAGTTGCCTCTATATTGTGCTCTTATTTGAAGTTTACTTGCTTTTCCAGGAACATCAACAATATTTTCGTTGTTGTTTTCGTATTGTTGTCATTGCTTGTTGTTGTTAATAAAGCTAATTTTTTTAATGCCAAACATCCACAGTCAAATTTCAGATTTAGTTAAACGTGCGTATTGTTACGGGTTATGTTATCACCTTCATTGAGATGAAGAAGTATGAACGCTTTTGTATTTCATTTGTAAGCGGATCTAATTATAGTTTGTTAGTGCATTAAGGGCCATTATTACAACTTGCCTTAACTAAATGGAAGATTTTAACGGGCAGATAAATTGTTTTTCATTGTTATAAGCGGACAATATGGGAGAAGTGAGCGTTAAACTAAATGGCGGATTATCCTACCAGTAACTTTTAAAATTAAGTTTATGTTTGAACTTGCCATATTATATTGTTACGTTTTTACCAAAGTAAAAAAAACAAATATGGGTTTAATTTCAGTTAACTCTCTTTATTATTTACACTACTTTTGTGTGTCACCGTCTAGAACTTAACGATACAGCAATAATAATCTGCTTATTCACTTAACTAGTTCATACAAGTATTCACTGGATCTTTACAATCACGACTTATTTTGTTCGCACGCAACTTCACACAAGGCTGACTGAATTAACACTGACTGCTGCTTGCTTTGTCCAGCCCTTTTATAGTCCGCACGCACATAATCAGTATGATGAACGTTCTCGATGTGGAAGGTTCTCGCTCGCGCCTTCTCGAGAACTCTATTGCTAGTACATTGTTGTTTGTGTACTTTGCTTACGTTGTCCGTTACATATTTGTCGTAGCTGGTTTACTTTATGTTGTTGTTGCAACCAGGTTCGTTGTACGTGTGTGTGTGTGCAGCTTTAGATAATCAACACGTTCATTGTATTCTTATTGTTAGTGTGTATTTGTATCGTGTGGCTTTTGTTTATTGTTTTTGTTGTTAAACGATATTAGGTCGTTTCGATTTGCGTAACAATATATTATTTTCAATATGGCAGCTTCAAATATAAGCAAAATGAGCATATACAACAAAAAAACGAAGCCTTGTTTAATTGAACAGTGTTATCGAGATTGCTCCGGCACTGCCTTAATTTTTTTTCTTTGAAGTTAAAGGTGATAATATGGTTAAAGGTGATATATTTGAAAAAGTTTACTTTATTTTATCATTAGGTTGTAATAACGAAAAAAAATTAAAGGTGACTTTAAAGTTCACTTTAGCTAAAGTTACCTTTAACTAAACCCAACTTTAACGGGAAATTGTAATAATGGCGCTAAGCCTTCTTCTTAATTTACGAATAGTAAAACAACATGACATGTGTTATCATGTCTTATTATTGAACTCACATGTCATAATGGAATGGCTTTAATTAGATTATAATTGATTATTGAAAGTCATTGAAATCTGTTGCAGAAGAAGTTGCACATAAGACGAACAAATGTTATGAAGCACGTTCGTACTCTAATTGAGTTTTTCAAAAGAATTTTAAATATGTTGACAGTTAAACTTATGACATTTCAATAAAGTCTAAATAATGATTGTGATGAAGATTATGCAGACGAAATCTGTCTTCTTGCTCATAACTTCATTGAGCTTGAATTAATTCGTCTTTGGAGCGATAAGATGATGCACGAAATTTATTTTAATAGCCCGAATGACCAATGAAAGGTATAACGTTTTCTTCCAGGGCTGGAATCGTTATCCCTGTATATATTTCCACGAAAAAATCATGATCCGCTAATGGTCTATTCTAGATTTGAAATATATCAATTAATTCGTTTGAACCAGAATCAGTGGAAAACAACCCTGAATGTGCAACCAGACATGATCACGTAATTTGCTATCATGGCAACGCTCGGTCACATATTACGGCACCGGATCGTTTAGTCAAACGTAAAGAAACGTACATTAGTTTTTTAGCACATGAGGAGCAAATTAAATACTTACCGTAATTACATTACGGTTCTCATTACTTTTCATATTCGAAAAGCGATCGTACGTTCCGTGGTCATTTGGCTAACCGGGGCTAAAGACTAATTCAACACTTAGTATTAAATTGAACATCTTGCTAACCCACTAATAGTTGAAAAGCGCAAAACCATAAAATATGTTATAATAAAAAAGTACTGAAAAAGTAGCGGGGGTACTGCGGTATTTTCGAAAAGTACTGAAAAAAGTACTAAAGAACTGAATTTTTCAACACTGAAGCAAACACAGTATAAAATTAATTCTGCTTTAATGTAATTAAGATTAAAAACAGGCAGTACATTTCTATAAGCTTACATGCTATCATGCAAATGAATTCTTATAAGTTTAACTTTCAATTCAAGACTCCCCGGTATTAAGATTATAGCTCAACACAACACATTCTGAAACAGCACATTGGAGTAAGAAAAATAAAAAACAAACAAAAAGGTCCAGCAACTTTTATACACGCAAACTCTGATAAATTTACTTAATCAAAATTACAGAATCAAGAGTTGAACCACGGGCTCTCATCTCATAAGCCAATGCACTAGCTATTAAACTACAGCGTTCTTAAGGTCAATTATCTCCCAAGGAAATTTTAGGAACATTCTAGAATATGGGGTCAATTATTTTGTTGAAATTTCTTTGGTATTTTGAGAATATAGGTGGTAGGTTTTAAGAATGCTATCGGTTAGACTGGCGAATGTTGTGCTATATATTGTTAGGTTTTTACCTTTTTAAAAACGTTTAAAATATGAGTTCGTTGATTGCAAACAAAAATAAAATCATATATGGATGTGTTTAGTTTCAATAAGACTCTTTATTGTTCGAACTACTTTTGTGTGCCACCTTATACGACTTGACGATACAACAATAATAATTTGTTTAGTTCGTTATTCTTCTCTGCTCACACCATTTTCGTAAGCAATACCACTTGTACGTTAGATCTGTATAGCGGAGATCTTCAAACCACGACTGTGTACTTGGCACGCAACGCTTCTTCACACAAGACTGACTGAATTCATACCATTCATTGCCTGCTTTGTCTTGTCTTTTTATATGCTCACATAATGAGTCTGACGAACATTCTTGAAGTAGAATGTTCGTGTTTTCGCTTTCTCGAGAATTCTATCGCGAATTCGTTGCTGTTTGTTTATTTTGTTCACATTGCTTGTTGTTGCGTTCGTTTAGTTGTCTCACACTGATGTTGTTGTTGATTTACTTATAACAAGTTCGATGTAAGAGTTAGTGTAGCTTTTGTTTATCGTTTTTAATGTTAAACGATACTACACTATTTTTGTTTCCGTAACAATATCTACTTCTTGAAGAGTCGTTGCATTTTTGATATTAACTCTGCATAACGCCTGCATTCGTCAATAGGCAACTGTTGGTATTATCAATCAGGACACGGAAAAAAAGGACGAGATTATACTTTCCTCGCAAATAATATAAATTTTCATATGCAATTTAAAATGGTTCATAAACCTCAGATCTTTTTATGTGCAACCTCATGTAGTTAATACGTTTAAAATGATGTAAAAGCTTTCTTATTGAAAAGTTATTAAAAGGGTCTTAGTTTCTGTAAGTAAAAAAGTTATGTTCTGTTGTGCCACAAAAGTTAAGCTACTTAAAAACTTTAGTTCGCATATATGGCCAAGGAATAAAGTTAATTATGAAATTGTATACTCGCCATCGGATAGTAAATATCTTAGAAAGAGAACAGTTGACTAAGATGATGGCAAAGTTACTAAAAACAAACTGTTCAAAAAATTATTAGATTAAGCCATACCAAGTAAAATTCCTTAATGTTTTATCATTTTATCATGATAATATTTTTTTTTTGGTTTTGTTTAATTCAAAAAGTTTTCGAACCCTTAAATAATTATTCAGAAAGCAGCCGTTTTCTCAAAATTATTGCAGACTTTCCACAAGAATTTTGGTTATTTTTTTTTATTAATTACAATACAATTACAAATTATATTCGAATTATATATATACGAGCTGAGTAACTTTGACCATATGCTCGGTGTAGTGCCACAACCAGAGTCTCTGGTGCGAATCGAACCCACGACCCTCACGCTAATAGTCTAGCACACTAGACTACCAGGGCACCCACAAGAATTGTTTTTTCTTTTTTATGCGATTAATTCAAAAGTTTGAATTATTTCCTGATTTTTAAATCATTTCATATTCTGGTCTTTATCTTTCAGGTTTTAAATTTCTGCTAAACCTTGTTTAACAACGATTAAGAAATATATATGTTATATATATATATGTTTAATATAATTCGCCGTAGTCTAGTAGGTAGTGTATTGGCTTATTAGACGTGAGGCTACGGTTCAAACTCCAAGTCAGATATCGCCAACAACACCAAAATTGAATAAAATATTTTTCGGCGATTTCCTCTCAGCAGATTCCTGGCAAAAACTGTGAGTAAATAAAATTGTCATGATAAGTTTTTAAAAAAATCTGTAATTCGGTGCCGACTTAAACTGTAGGTCCCTCCACTTATATATAAAATTCACACACACAACATAAGTGGCGAGAGAAACTGACTGAAGGGTTGTAATGACCAATTATGTGTGTAAGTACGTATGTATTTTTATAATCAGTTTCATCACATAGCTAGGTACCAGAGATCAGCAATGAATCGTTTTTTCCCTACTCATAAGCACTAATGAAATTTTGAATATAACCGAGTCAACAATATTGAAATTTAACTACTCTGATTCATTCATACTCACTATAACGTTGATTTATAAGTATGATTACATTGAGTATGAGTACAACGTTGACGTCGAACTCATACCATTCGAAATATGTTTGATTATACGCCTACTCATTCAGATTTATAAATTTAGAAAAATATTTATAATACTCAAGAATGATTTGAGTGATTCAAATCATACGTCAAAATTTACAGTCTTAGTTGTTGTTTCATTTACAAGAAAAGAACAAAGAAAAAGACAAAGACAGAAAGCAAACCAAACACACAACCTTCTAGTGAGTATTGTAGTGTTCGTACACGAATCATACTTATTTTGTGATTCTTGTAAATGTTGATTCATGGAGAGTCGAAATCAACAACAACATGCGTATTGTTAAGTATGAGTTCGATGATTACTTCAAACTTTGAATATGAGTAGTATGAGTATAATATTAAAATAAGTATGCGTATAAGTATTAGCAATTATGAGTATGATTCGGTTCTACTCATCATTTTGAATACTCATTGCAGATCTCTGGTACTCTTATAGATTCTGCACTACAAATATCATCATTAAACAGTACGATTTGTCTCTGAAAATACGATGATAATAAAGGAGTAACTTAGCCAAATTGAGAATATTGGTGAAGCTAGTTAATTTCATTAACCTTATGCCAATTTGGTACCTAGTAAATAGGAACTATAGGATAGTATTATTTCGTTTTTGGTGTATTAATTGAGAATTTTGACTCAAGGAAGTCTTTCTCAATTAATTAATTTTTTTCAAGTTTACCAGAACTTATAACCTATTTTACGACAATTTATGTGTTTAATAGAGTTGTTATAAATTGTCTCATTTAAAATTGAAAGCAGTGAGTTAAAATTTATGCATTCAAAATAAGAGTTTAATACTGGATTTGGACATTGATATTCCGTTTCGAATGCGATCTACATACATACATGTATAGTCCGTCATTACAACCCTTCAGTCAGGATTACGACCTACCTTCTCACACCACTTATGTTGTGGTGTGACAACAACCAGTCAGGATTACAACCTACCATCTCACACCACTTATGTTGTGCATGTTAATTTTATGCATGAGCAGCCGGACGTTCAGTCGACTCCGATTTGGTCTTAGACGCCGACGAAATATTTGTTATATTTCGTTTTGTTGGACATATCTGATCTGAGGTTTGAACCGTGGCCACACGTCTAACAAGTCAACACACTATCTACTAGACTACATACATACATACTTAATTGGTCATTACAATCCTTCAGTCAGGATTACGACATAGTTTCTTACACCACTTATATCGTGTGTGTTAATTTTATACATAAGTGGCGGGACCTATTGTTTAAAGTCGACTCCGAACAGATTGTTGAGAAACTTTTCATGGCAACTTTATTTACTCTCAGAGTTTCTGCCAGAAATCAGCTGAGAGGAAGTCGTCGAAGAAATACTTTTTGCATTTATTTTGATGTCTGGCCTGGGGCTCGAACCCTGGCTTTTCGTCTAATAAGCCAACACACTACCTACTAGACCACGGCGACTTCAATATATACCTGTTAGTCGATTAAAATCTGAGGAACATACTAGTCAATCCATTATATTGTTCCGTTTTTACCTTTTTAAAAACGTTTAAAATATGAGTTCGTTGATTGCAAACAAAATAAAAACAAACATGTGTTTAGTTTCAATTAAACTCTTTATTGTTCGCAAACTTTTGTGTGCCACCGTTTACAACTTGACGAATACAACAATAATTGCTTGTTCGCTATTCTTCTTTGCTTACAACGCAGATCTTTTCAACGGCGATCTTCAAACCATGACTGTTTTCTTCACATGCAACGTGTCTTCACACAAGACTGACTGAATTCTTACTACTACTCGTTGCCTGCTTTTTTTGCCTTTCTATATGCCACCGAAGGTTCTGGAAGTTGAACGTTCGGGGTTTCGCATTCTCGCGAACTCTATGGCGACTTCATTGTTGTTTGAGTATTTTGTTCACATTTCCTGTTGTTGCATTCTCGCTTACTTGTCTGTCACCTTTTCTTTTTTACTGATGTTATTGGTTTACTTGTAACAAGTTCGTTGTATTTGTTTGCATAGCTTTTGCTTATTTTAGTGTTAAACGATGTACACTGTTTCATTTTCGTAACAATATCAATAATTTTTGATCGAAACCGATTCTTTTAATAAGAGTTCTTGGAAATTGCTACGTTGTTTTCCTGAACTATAAATTTTTCTATGGAGATTTGTGATAGAAGTGGCACTAAATTCATTTCCACAGTTAAGTATTTGTCGGAGCTTTTCATTCGACATTAAAGAAAATGGATTGAAATCAATCTGTGCACAGAAAATACTCTCCTTCATCTTAAAGAAGTTACCTATTCACCTTTCCTTTCCATATAAGAATTAATACTAAATTTCTTAAAGCGAAATTTATTATTTCTTTGTTTATATCGCAAGTGAACTAAAAATTTCCTTTCGAGAAATCGAGAATTTCATGCAGAGATATTGAAAATTTGTTGTTGAGAAATTGATGGATGACTTCTTATAAAATGGGTAGTATTTTGTGGAAATGAGTTGCTGGATATACGGTGCATACCCCAAGTTTAAAAATCAGTTTAATGCCATTTTTATCGCAAATAAAAAATATAAAAAAAACAGATTTTACGCGTGGAGTAAAAGGAAAAACTGTTGATCTGAAACTCTGTAACAATTTTAAATGTAAGCAGGTGCGTTTCGTAGCATCAGTTTGATTTCAGTCAACCATAAAAAGGTCAATTGAAGAGAAGAAATTATGATTTGTTGTTTTCTCAAGAAATTCTAATAATTACCTTCATATTCGAATTAAATTTGTTGGCATCGTTGTAAAAATAGTGTCGTGATTATGATAACAGCTTAAAAATAGTCCTCCTGATTACGTTTTTACCAGCATACTGCAAAATATAGAACAGTACACAAGTCTAGCTTTAACCTACTCAATATAGTTCTAATAAACCTATGAAAAATAAATCAATATTGTTACGAAACTGAAAATAGTTAACACTAAAAGAAGAATTTGTTACAAGTAAACCGACAACATCAGTATGAAAGAAACAAAATACACAAACAACAATGAAGTCGCGATAGAGTCCCCGGAAAAGCGAAACCACTAACGTTCGACTTCAAGAACCTTCATCAGACTGTTTGCGTGGGCATATAAAAAGGTAAGACAAGGCAGGCCACCAGCACTCTTGTGTGAAGACACATTGCGTGTTTAGAAAACAGTCGTGTTTTGAAGATCGTCGCTGTAGAGATATGCGATATAAGCAAAGAAAAATAGCGAACAAGCAATTAGTGTTGTTTCGTCAAGTTGTAGATAGTGGCACACAAAAGTAGTGAGAACAATAAAGAATTTAATTGAAGCTAAACACCAATTTATTTTTATTTTTGTTTGCAATCAACGAACTCATATTTTAAAAATTTTTAAAAAGTTAAAAACGTAACAATACTATGGCATGAAATCAGCATTTACTGTGAGAAAAGACACATCCATACTATCCGCAAAATGATTGTTTATTAATGGCTGCAATTTTCATTTATTAAATATTCCTAATTTTATTATATTTTTTTGTGTGAGTGCTTCTTTTCCCAAAAAAATTTAAATAAATTTTTGTCAGCACAATGTTTATCCAATTTTCGTTTTTGTTCATTACTTGTTTTCTTTTTCTTTGGCTCATAACTACCAGGGCAAATTATTTTAAATGGATTTTCACATGTCATCGTTAACATCGTTACTGTTGCCTTCCATTATTGATTTTCAAATTCTTAAATCATCAAACATGGCCAAAAACTGAATGGAATTTAAATAAATGCGAGGGAATTCAGTTTTTCTACTATAAATAAGTAAAACGTCCTTATGAAACCCGAAAACACAATTCCTAACATCATGAAAACATAAGAACGTTACAAAGTACATTTTATATGCAATAATACGGTTGGCTGACTTACGTTTTAGTGTGTAACGCAATTTAAAGTTCCTGGTATAATATGCTAATATCCAACAACTTAGAATTTAAATGCAAATTTTGGAACAAATGGTTTACGTTAAAATGTGAACTAACCAAATTGGCTTTTTTCATTTCATGATTTTCTTCAATAAGGCAGACTATTATACCATGCGACTTCAGTATATTCGTAGACGTCTTACAATGATTTGTATATTTGAACCAAACATTTGTTTTAATTTTTTTTTTGCTTCGAATTTCGAATTTAAATGGATGTTGTGCTATGCGATAGTTGTGAATCACCTCTTCGAATGAAACTCACTTTTATCTTCGTGGATACGTTAATAAACAAAATTGTCGTATTTGGGGCTCAAAAACTCAACAGGATATACAACTTGCCACATATCTCATGCCTCAATCGATTTATTGAGTCAAACGTTTGATAGCCATTTAATTAGTAGAAATGATGATGGCAATTGGACGCCAAGAAGTTGCGATTTGATAACGTTGTACTATTTCCTGTAGAGCACCGTTAAATAAAAGTGTTAGGCCGACACACCATAGACAATTGAGCATTTAAATGCCAAGATTCATTTTGCCATTGCCGAAATACGACCCCATAAAAGGTGTAAAATTAATCCGAGCGCATGAGGTATTGTGAGGCCAGCCGCGGTAGCCATATTTTTTTTTTTTTTTTTTTCATATATTATTTATTGAATCTTTCTTTTCAGAATTTACAATAAGTATTCAAATCTTAACCTAAAATAATACAATAATTAAAGTTGTTATTGCCACTGCAACGTACAACTAAAAGTGCACATCAAAAGTAAATTTATCTGATCAGATCATTTGTTTGAAACCTTTTGAGACGTCTGTGACCCTCGAATACAAGTAAGTCTCTTACAAGACAGTTGGGATGTTCTGTAATCCTAGAGATGTAATTGACACTTGCTATTTTTATTTCCTCTCGAACTAATGGCACCTTCAGATCTTTGTGGATGTTACTGTTTCTCATATACCAAGGAGCACCTTTTATTATTCTAAGAAGTCTAGATTGCCGCCTTTGAAGCTTCTGTACATTGGATGGTGAGGCTGTTCCCCACAGTTGGATACCATAAAGCCAAATAGGTTTCAATACTGACTTATACAAAAGCAGTTTTAGTTCTAAATCAAGGGTTGACTTAGGTCCAATAAGCCAGTAAAGCTGTGCTGTTCTGAGTTTGATCTGGGTAATTTTGGCAGCTATATGGTGAGCCCAGGTAAGGCGACGGTCGAGATGGATGCCCAGATATTTTACACTACTATGTTCTGGTACTGTCACACCATTAATCTTGATGGGCGGACAATTTCCCCTTCTCAGTGTAAACGTGATGTGCATGCATTTAGAAACATTGACTTTCATCTTCCATTTCAGCATCCAATTTTCCAAATCACTAACATGAGATTGAAGTCTTTGTGACGCAACTGCAGAATCTCTATGAATACTTAAAAACACCGTATCATCCGCAAAAGTAGACGTGTGAGTCACTAAACTTGTAGGCATATCTGCAGTGAACAATAAGTAAAGGAACGGCCCTAGAATACTTCCTTGTGGTACGCCAGCAGATATCTTTCTGCGGGAAGAGGTGACATCTTTTGATTTTATTTGGAAATATCTATCCCATAAGTAACTTTTTAGCAATTTATGCACATTCTTTGGTAAAAACTGCGTGATCTTAAAAAGAAGTCCTTCGTGCCAGACCTTATCGAAGGCTTGAGATATATCAATAAATAGCGCAGAGCAATACTGCTTGTTCTCAAAAGCACGTCTAATTAAATTGGTAATTCTGTGCACTTGCTGAATCGTGCTATGTTTTCGCCTAAAACCAAACTGATGGTCGGGAACTATGGCGTTTGCATCAATATGCGGTATTAAACTATTAAGCAGCATTTTTTCGAACATCTTAGAAAGTATTGGGAGTAAACTTATTGGACGATATGATGATACTTGCGTTATGTCCTTGCCTGGTTTAGGTATCATCACTAAATCAGATAATTTCCAAGATGCAGGAAAGTAGCCTATTCGCAACATAGAGTTAAAGATGAACAATATAAAACGCACGGCCGATGTAGGCACATTTTTAATCATTGTCGCAGTTATTTTGTCACAACCAGGTGATTTGTTCGGCTTTAGGCCCTGGATGACGGCAATCACTGCAGACAGCCGGAACTTGATCGGCCTACTAACCACATCGTCGATTGTAACTGGGGCAATACTAGAAACAGAATTGTTTGGTGTAAAAACATTCTCTAAGTAGTTGGCAAAAGCGTCCACTTTCTGTTCTGCGCTTTTTGCCCAATCACCGTGCTGTAGTCGTAAAGGGGATTCATGCAAAGCAGGTCTCCTCATTTTCCTTACTGCCTTCCATAAACTGTACTCCGAGTCTTTAGTTGCGTCCAAATTTTGCAAGTATTTTTGCAGGTTCGACTCTTTGTGCTTCTGCAAAGCGTCACGCAGAGGCCTTTGGCACTGATTAAGTTGAGACTTTAGACCTGGAGAACGATATTCTTGCCATTGGCGTCTTAAATTCCTTTTTTGGCGTAACAGTCCTTCTATGTTATTAGAGCAGGGAAATTTTCGTTTTCTTACCAAAGGGGTAGAGGATGTTGATACCCTAGCAGCTTCAGTTAAGATGTTAGTAAACTGGCGGACGCCGGATTCAATTTCCTGTTCACACTTCAAAGAGATATTTGATGGCAGGTGCGAGCTTACGAACATTTTGTATTTCCGTCAATTTGTCCTCGTCTGAAGATAATTTTGCTCCAGTAGGTTTGTATCAGGCACAAATTTTAGGATGGTTGGTGAGTGATCAGAAGACAGATCCAATGACGGGTGCATACGAAGATTTTCACGTCTAATATTTCTTACTACGGCAAAATCTATTACATCCGGAATTTTGTTTAGATCAGTTGGCCAATAAGTAGGATGACCAGCAGACAAGGCATCCATTCTGTTCGAAGATACTGCGTCCAATAGCTGTCTTCCTCTCGGAGTAATGAGACGTGATCCCCAGAATGTGTGTTTTGCATTATAATCACCTGCTGCAATAAATTTCGGACCCAGCGTGTTGAAGTAATCGAGGAATTGATCTTTGCAAATGTTGTGTCTTGGAGTACAATAAAGTGCTGATATTGTAACACCAATGTAGGGTAAATTGATTGATGTTGCTTGAATGTAATCTTGGGTGAATTCTGGCAATGGAAAGTGCCTAATGTCCTTGTGAACAAGAATAGCTGCCCCTCCGCATGCCCTACCACTAGGGTGTTTTGCGTCATATGTGTAGTAGTCATTAATTCTAAAGCAGTTTTTGTCCGAGAAGTGTGTTTCGGATACTAGCATGACATCAATTTGGTAAGTATATAAGAAGTTTTGTACTTCGTTTTTATGATGGCTTAAGCCGTTCGCGTTCCAAAAGCACATTTTGAGGGTGTTCATGTCTTATTTACTAAAATCTGCATAAGCATATTTTGGTTTTGCAGCAGCTGTTGCAACATGTTCTGCATGTTAGCCATAAAATTACTCATTGTTTGGATTAGAGTATCAATTGAATTTTGGTAATTCGAATGTGCAGTTGGAATGCCTTCTTTTAGAGCGTCAGCATATGAAAAAGCATCTGGAAATTTACTTGTGGTTTGGGCAGCAAATTTGGAGTTTGCCTGTTGTGGAATGGTGGGCTGAGGTAAACTTGGGAAGTTTGATTCACGGTACTGATTATATATAGGTCTTTTGACCACCGCTTTATTTTTGGATTCCAAGTATACTTTGCATCCTCGATAATTAGCCGTGTGGTTTTCACCGCAATTACTGCATTTTTTACAGCTAACTTCAGTTTTCGGGTGGGGACATTCACTGCTTCTGTGTACGTATCCCCACCTGACGCATACTGCCGGTAATTTGCAGAAAGATTTTGTGTGCCCAAATTCTTGGCAATTTTGACACTGAGGGGGGCCTTTACGTTTAATGGGTTCCTCTACATATATTCGGCGGTTTAGAAGATACCGTAATCCACATATAGGATGATTGTCACCTTTTTTCCTTATATTGTTCGAGTTAAATTCTATTTCGACTCTAAAAAGCGGTTGTGGAATTTTATTTTTATTTAAAATATTATGGATTGATTTGACTTCATACCCTTCAGATTGAAGGGCATTCTTAATATCGCTAATAGGTACAGTACTGTCAATGCCTTTAATGATTACGTTTAAACCTTTTGCACTTTTGAGTTGATAAGTATAGTAGTTTTTCTTTTCAGTATCGAACTTGTTCACAATTGCTCTAAAAATCTTTTCATCTTTGGCTTGGATTTTGGTTTCCTGAATATTACCCTTTCGTAGAGAAACAACGTAGAAATTGTCTTTGCCAACAAGCTGCGTCAACTTAGTTACCAAGGCATTGGTAGTGGGCTCTCGTAGGTACAGTGGTGGGGGTTTGAAGTTCTTTTTTGCAGCTGTATTGTCTTCCTTCCCTTTTTCTGCAAGAATTGCAAAACGGTTTGCGTTGTCTGTGGTATTTTTTGCCTGTTTTGGATGTGGTTGCAACGTGGAGGCTGCTCTGCTGACTTACGTTTCGTTATTGTGATATAAAGGTCCATACCTGTGCGAACTTTTTCACTGCTCTCAGTCTTCGCTGCACTTTTTTTAATTGTTGTAGTTTCCTTATTTACGTCCGGTGATTGCAAAATATCTTCAATGTCCTTATGACTACCCAAAAGAGGGGTATGGGGTAGATTTGTATTTGGCCCAACACACTTATTTAAATTTTGACCACTCGCACTATTGCTGATTTTTTTTCCACTTGTTGGGTCGCTAACGTAGCGTACCCGATTTGCAGGCTTCGCTGTCAAATAACGCGAGTCATCAATTTTTTTATTTATATTAACTGTTTCACATTCTTTTGATGTAATGATCACGTAAGCATTTCTATCATTAAAATTCAGTCTGCGTTCATTAGCACTTACACTTGGCTCACTCATTAATTAGGTTAACGGCCTTTATATTTTTTTGTTACTTATTTGATTGTTGTCTGTCTTTATGCAGTTTTCTTTTCTTTTTTAAACTTTATTAAGTTTAAGTTGTTTTGTTTTTTATTATTCTTTTTTTATTTTAGTTGTAATAAAACACCTATTCCAAATATTTTTTATAATTTGCCGACTGCAAGTGCCGCGAACTAATTGGTCCGCGGTAGCCATATGAATGAAATAATAATGCATTTCCAACCGGAACAATTGTAGATTACAACAAAACAACAAATTTATCAAAATTTCAAAACATTTTTGTTTTATTGCATTTTTAAATTTAAACTTTTAAATCGACCACACATTATATTTGCTCACATTATGCTCATGCAGCCATATTTAATATGTAAAATTCATTCATTACAAGCACATATGTGACGTATGTGTGATATTTAATTCCATTAGTTTCATAAGTGAAAAATCGAAGAATTTTTATTGCATACTTTTCAGAGTAACTACTCCAGTACAAGTAAAATGATGCGTATGAGTAATATATTTCAAATTGAATTCAATAGAAGGTATACCCCATTAATTATGGAATTAATATGAGGAATTATAGTAAGTTATGATGAGACAATTCTGATGGGTTTTAAAAAATTTCAATATCCTAACCTAATAGCAAATACAAAAACCACAATTCTAGGCTATATTCTAGTACTACATCATTTGGCAAAATTTCAAACCGCTTTTGTTTTATTGCAATTTTAAAATTAAACTTTTAAATGGCTCGCCATTTACAAACCTTTACGAATTTTACAAATTTTCAAAACTCAAACCATCGAAACCTAAACATAAATATTTACTTTAGTTGCACAATAGAATAAAAAAAATCGAATTTGTATATAATTTGAAAAAAATTATAACTGGATGTGTGCCAGGTAATGTATTATGTTACAATATGTGCTTATATACAAATGTTTATACAAATAAATATATGAGAATTTAAATCAACGTACATATTTATAATTTCGATGTCTACTATTTAAACAAACACACACTTACTCTTACCAGATATACATATAAATGTATCTGTTTGGGAGTTTTTTATTATTAATTGTTATTTCCTAACCCTGACTTAACGAAATGTCAACTTTATGTTTGTTTACTATTATTATTTGTTTACTTTTTATGGTGCCGAAACCCGGGAACCTATCGAATCAAGATAGATAATAAAATAAACGAATTTATTAAAATAATTGCCGTCGGTAAACAAAGAGCAAAATTATACTCCTCCTACGTGGATATAATAAAATCGCCTTTTCCAAAGCGAGGGTACAGTGGTACCTACATTTCAATTATTATCCGCTGTATAATAATTTCTTAATCTACTGATTAAAAATTACACCTGCCTAAATCAATTTCAATATCCCATCGTTGAAAACTTAATCACAATGGAAAATATTCTAACAGTAATACACACTCAAAAAGCTGCGAACAAGCATTTGAAAAAAATCTTGTCAACTATTGATAAAAAACCAAAAGAAGAATTAACAAAAGGTTACCTACAAACGTTACTTGAGGCAGTTGAGCTGACTTACAAAAGCTTTAAAGAGGATCACGAACAAATTTGTGAAATAGTCAACGAGAACTCAATTCTTGAAAGTGATGTGCCGTATTTAAGTGATGATTTTTATTACGTCTTCTTTGAAAATTATTTAACTCTAAAATCAAAACTACTGGATTTGTCATCTGAGTCTACAACTCCACAACAGAATATGTCAAGTACCGTGGCATCGACTTCAGTTCAAAATACTTCATTTGCCTCAAGCGTCAGACTTCCAAAAATTTAATTACCATCATTTACCGGTGATTATATAGGATGGATTCCATATCGCGACATGTTCCTTTCTTTGGTACACAACAACATGTCTCTTACTGGCATACAAAAGTACTTTTACCTAAAAGGTTCATGTAAAGGGTCTCCACTTGAGATAATTAATCAATATCCAGCAACTGAAAATAATTACGACGCCGCTTGGAAGGCACTCGAAGAAAGGTACCACAATACAAGAAAAATTGTTGATCAGATTCTAAAGAAATTACTTGATATACCAAACACTAACGGCTCGTTCGAAAGTATCAAAACATTACTTGATACAACACAGTCGTCAATCTCTTTATTAAAATCTCTTAATATTGAAGTTGACAAATTTGATGCCATTTTAATATTTCTCACCAGCCAAAAATTGGATAAACAAACTAGAAAGGAATGGGAGCAATCAATAATCAACAACAATCAAATTCCTCCAATGGCAAGTATGTTAAAATTTCTTGAATCATCATTTCGCACTTTAGAGTCAGTAGAAGAAGCGCAAAAACCATCAAAATTACAAAAAAATTCAGTAAGTAATAATCCGACAAGATTTAATAAAAGAACATTTCATGTTAATAACGCTACCATTAACAATAATTACTGCCCTTGCTGCCAACGTAGACATCCTCTCTACAAATGTTTTAAATTATCTTCACTAACTCCTCAAGAGAAAAAGTCTGTAATTCAATAGAATAATATTTGTTCTGATTGTTTACATACTGGACACAGCACAAATCACTGTACATCAACAGCTCGCTGCCAACAATGTAAGCAAAAACATCATACTATTTTACATAGTTCTTTCATTACAGAAAAGCAAAACACACAACAAACTGGCAATGCTGTGTTTACATCTGTAAATGATCAACCAACAACAACAAACGTTAATCAACCAAATCAACATTTCTATACATACAACATGTCTCATACAGTAAACAACAACGCTCAAGTTCTGTTAGCTACAGCAAACGTAACAATTAAAACTAAATCTGGTTTACATACTGTAAAAGCTTTAATAGATCCAGGCTCGCAAGCATCTTTTGTAACAACAGAATTAACACAGCTGTTAAATCTTCATAAACAAAAAATAAACGAAAAGTCTGTTAGTGGAATAGGAGATAAAAACAAAATGTTAATAAATCACTGTCTACATCTCCAGCTGATGTCCAACTACAACAAAAGTTTTTGTTTACAAATTTATGCATTAGTAATAAATAAATTAACTTCATATAAACCACAAAATATCAGTAAACGTGATTTACCAAATTTAAAACAATTCTCATTAGCAGATTCTACATTTTACTTACCAGCAAAAATAGATGTACTATTAGGAAGTGATGTTTATGGTGAAATCTAATTCGTATAAAATTCCAAATAGTATTTATTTACAGGAAAGCAATTTTGGTTGGCTGGTGTCTGGACCTCTAAGAAACTGTTTCACTGATCAGAATATAAATGTAAACGTTAGTTGCCTTGAAGACCAACTAAGACTTTTTTGGGAACAAGAAGAGCTGATAGATGAACGAAAATTGCTTTCCTGTAAATAAATACTATTTGGAATTTTATATGAATTAGATAACAAGATTTCACCATAAACATCACTTCCTAATAGTACATCTATTTTTGCTGGTAAGTAAAATGTATGATCTGCTAATGAGAATTGTTTTAAATTTGGTAAATCACGTTTACTGATATTTTGTGGTTTATATGAAGTTAATTTATTTATTACTAATGCATAAATTTGTAAACAAAAACTTTTGTTGTAGTTGGACATCAGCTGGAGATGTACACATTGAGTTTTTAACATTGAAATGTAAAGGTCTGCCACTAATACTTAATAAATTTGGTTTTATTTAAATAAAGTAAAATTAAAATCAAATCGTTTCACTCAGAAATTCCCGTACAGTATCATTATTTGGCAATTTATTTAGTTTATGGCTATTGTTCTTTGGTAAAGTGCATCAAATTTTTAGTTTTTATTGAATAATTTATTACAGATTTGATCTCTATTTCCTTGTGTAAAATAGCAAAAAAAAAATTTTTTTTGTTTAGTTAGCCGTAAATCAGTTGAAAAATAAATTTAATTAAAACCGAATTATAATTATAATTTCATACATATAATTGTAATTCATATGTACATATATAATTGGTCATTACAACCCTTCAGTCAGGATTATGAACATAGTTTCTCACACCACTTATGTTGTGTGTGTTAATATTTTTTACATAAGTGGTGGGACCGGGGTTAAAGTTGACTCCGAACGACAGATTTTTGGAGAAACTTACATGGCAATTTCAATTGCTCTCAGAGTTTTTGCCAGAAATCTGCTGAAAGAAGAAATATTTTTTTCTTATTTTGTTTTGATATCCGACGGCGACTTCAATTACAATTTCATTGCATACTTAAACCAAATAGAGTGTAAAAAGAGGCATGCAATGGTAAAAAATCATTCGACTTGAACCTAATTTTTATTTGAAAATCATGTTCAGCCATAAGACCCATTTCTGGATGAATGAGTATGTGAACAAACCAAATTGCCCCAAATGTTGAACAATATCAATCCACATTCGATCCAAAAGCGTAAAGTGGCACTGTTTGGTGGGACCACGCAGTCAATCCACATTCTTTTGAGTCGTTGAGCAGATTATCACTGTTTAAGACTAGGACCGACGTTTTTTTTTCATAATCTTTACTTCCTATTCAACGTTTTCATAATGTCAGAGTGACTGTTTGCTGAAATATAAATCACAATCCGAACTTCAAATATACATACATATATGTATGTATTGCCTGCGTATGAGTGCTTCTGTATACATATAACGATTAGGCAGATGTAATATTGTTTCGGTTCAGCATTTAAGTCTGTGGCTACTCTTTAAATTCTTTTTTAAATCCCTTATTTATAAAAGTGTGTATATACTGCGTTTTCAAATAGAAATTTAGTCCAATTCCTGCTAATACGACATGCGTGTTCATAATAGAACAAAAAAGTTTTTAGTTGGTTAATATGAAAAATAAATAAATATCTTATAAGTTAAGTGAATGGACAGATCGTGTTTGATAGTTAAAAAGCTTCGGACTTATATTGCAAAATAATGCAGTAAATATATTGATATTGATATTGATATTGATATTGAAATAAGATCAATCAATCAATCATGATACTGGTGTTTTGCTTTTAATATATCGCTTAACATTAAAATTATAAACAAAAGCTACAAAGACAAAATAATGCCGTAAACAAACCTGTTTACAAATTATCGTACTGCTTAATATAACAACAAACACCAGAATAAAAAATGCTTAACAAGTAAATAAAAATACAACAACAAACACAACGAAGTTAGCAACAGTAGCGACACCGCTAATAAAAGAAGTTTAGCAGTGTCAGCGTAATTTGTAATTTTAACAATTTCCTACGATTGCTGTACGCACAACAATTATTGACCGATAACAAAAATAATGTATTACGATTAAAACATATTGTCAACTATTCTGGATAACCACAAATGTCGATGCAACGTGATCCACGCAGTTTTCTTGGTGAGGTAGCGAATGGGTTTTGGGCAGCCTTGGTCGGATTTTCGAGTCGTTCGTTGTTCGAGGTTAAATTAATTGTTAGACCAATATCATGAAATATTAAATTAATTATTTTATTAATATTGTGAAATATTGAATTAATTATTTTAATTGTTTAATTAATTTTGTGAAATAAATTTTTAGGAACTTAAATATTTTTAAAAGGTAAATCAAATTATGTTATTTCCTAAGGTACAGTGTTGCGTACTACAAAATTATTTTTTTTTAAAATATCAATTTGAAAACTCTAACTACGAGAATATATGTCAACAACAAAATAAACAAACAACGATATTAAATGTAAACAACGATGTTTACATTTATAGAAATATCGAGGAGACGAAGTCAAGAACATTCATCAGATTTATTTAACTTGCCATATAAAAGGCCAAGGTAAGGCAGGCGAGTGAGTTAGTGAAGTTCAGTCAGTCTTGTGTGAAGACGCGGTATATTTGAGTAGAGTAATAGTGGTTTGAAGATCTCCGTTACAAAGATCTGTCGAATAATTGTCTAGTAATTGTTATTTTAATGCAAAGGGTATAAACAAAGGATTAACAAACAAAGCAATTGTTGTTGTTTACATAAAGTTGTGAACAGAGGCACAGAGAATCGTGCGAATAATAAAATTTTTTAATTAAAATTAAACACAAAGCCCTATGCTCCCTAGAGGAGTAAGAGGAACATATATATAAACACAAAGAAGCACATTCAACTTGCGTTATTGCAACAGGCCAAGGAACGTAAGTTGTATTGTTTTCAAGTTGTATTTATTTAATATATTTTTTGTTTGTTTATATAAGTTTAAGCGATCTACACGTATCTTGACTGAACACCACACAATAGCTGGACGAGACAATGATTTATATTCCTTTATTACTAGTACAGGTGTTGTAACATCAGCGTATTAAACTTACGTCATAATTCGATGACAAATTATTGCAATATTTTTCATTTCGTCACTTTGTGAAAAACAATTTCTTTCGGCAGATGTAAAGAAATCTGAAATAAAAATGTTGAAGGTCAAGTTCATGCATCAGTGTTGCTTACAGGCATTGTGCTTTTGATGACATATCATACTAAAAATAAACTGTGTTGGCTGAACCTCAAAAGAGGTAAAACAAGAAAAAAATTTACGAACAATTTATTATTTCCCGTTATTTTCTTGCTTCTTTAACGATTTTCTTTCTTGTTTTTTATATTCTTGTGTAATTTGTCATTATTTTGCTTTTTTTAACAGGTATATAAACATTTCAAAACTGTCTTTTAAGCACACAACAAGCATACAACAAAAGCCAACAAAGGTACAATTGAATAGAAAAGACTATACATTGGCACTTTAAGTGAAAAATAAACAAAAAATAGAACAACATCAATAAATGCAAAATAAGTGATTTTTAATTTGGAATATCTATAGTATACCCTCTATTAGATGATTATAAAGTTATAGGCATACTTTTTTCTAAGTGTCGACACTTCTATTTCCACTTTCAACTTCTGTTTCACTATACGGTAGATTCAGATTTAATCCGTTGTGTAGGTAGTAGTTAGATGTTATGTTTGGTAGCATTCTTCCGCTACAAATAGCCCTTGCAGGCGTAATACTTGTTTAGCATTTATAGAGTAAAACTTATTTTACGTTAGATTTCAATCCTTCCTTTTTGGTGTTACATTTGATCTAAAATGATTACCAGATGTATTCAAATATCCAAAATTTTGTTTTGCTTTTTTCATTCTATTTGTGGAGACTTCAGTTAAAGTTACCAGTGGTGCATTGTCTAATGTTAGTGTATCTCCGCAATCAATGCGGATGGGTTTTGGTTATTGCGAAATCAATGAATTAGTGAATTTTATACCAGATCTTATAAATTTATTATGGTAGAAGTAGCGAAAATCTCTTCTTTTATTTAGAATAGAAGCAGCAGTTGCAGTAGCATTTCCTGTTGAAAGCTTGCATTTGTTCATACTTTGTAGGATTCTGCCATCAATATATTGCATGGTAAGGCAATAATGTTTCCTTGTCAGTATTATATAATAATCTGTTTACTTAAATGTTTTATTATTATGCTTTACTCTTTGGTCTAAAATGCGAAACTGAAAGAGAAAATTTTTTCTGACCTCAAGAAATTCCAATAATTACATTTAACATATTGTTACGAAAATGGAAATGGTGTTTTCCTTTCACATCGTTTAAATTATAAACAATAGCTACCAAAACAAAAACAATGAACTTGTTTACATATTGAACAAGTAAACAAAAATATACCCACAAAAAAGAATAAATGTAAGTAACATGTTTGCATTTATAGAGATTTCCTGAAGGCGAAGACATTCTCCTTCAAGAGCATTCATCAGACTGTTTAGACAAGACTGTAGAGGCAAGACAAAGCAGGCAACGGAGTCAGCAAAAATTCAGTCAGCCTTGTGTAAAGGCGCAGTGTTTGAAGAGAATACTTGTGGTTTGAAGGTCTCCTTTATAAAGATCTATTGAACAATTGTTATTGTTTACGCAAAAGAGTCTAAAGAAGAATAACAAACAAAGCAATTGTTGTTATTTACATCAAGTTGTGAACAGTGGCATAAAGAATTGTGCGAACAATAAAGAATTCAATTAAAACTAAACAAAAATTTATTTTTTATTATCTACGATGAATCTATGAATTCATATCTAATAGTGTTTTCACACCAAAACTTAAAACCTGATTTTAGCATTAAAACCATAATCAGCTGATTTTGCGTTCACACTGCAAGTTTTATTAAAATTGGTTGAAAATTCATGACATGTATGACTGCGAGAAAAAAATTTTATGAGCAGTATGCCTTATTTCATTTTGATATTTTTAGCTTCTGACTTACCTTTTGCACAAGAAACTACATTCATTGTGACCAGAAACCACATACATTTCGATTAATAATTAAATATTTACAAATTTTTAAAATTTTCATTGAAGAAATTAAAAATATTCCAAATTTTCCCTTTTTTAATACAAAATAAATGTTTATTTACATTTATTTATTTATTTACAGTTGTTTTTGTTTTTATTTTGTTTTTATCAGCTGTTTTCAAGATTTCAGAGCTGGTAGCTCTGATATAGCACATTTAGTACATCAAAACAAGGTTGTATTTCATAAAACCTACTTAAAACCAATTCAAAAAGGTTTTATTTTGGTTTTAACACAATAATTTTGTATGGTAAAAACAGGTTTTATTTTTGGTTTTAACGTTAAAACCAACTTTTGCGTTAAAACCACTCGGTGTGAAAACACTATTAAACGTTTTTAAAAGGTAAAAACGTAACAATATAAACAGTCTTTTGTTATTTCCGTAATCAACAAAACAAATACAAAAATCCGATTTTATTTTCGAAAGAAAGTGATTTGTTATTGTGCCCATTATTTACTTTGTAACTCGTTAATTAATTTATAATTGAAAGTGGTTTTCATTTTCACTTGCAATGAATGGCTTCTATCCAGGTATTACAATACCTTTATAAAAAAAAACCATTTAAACAGCATAGGATCTTAAGAGTTGCTTTTAGAATAATAATGAAAGAAATTGTTTAATTTTAAATATCTTTCTACTTTGCAAACCTTCTCTGAACCTTCTCCATTTTGTTTTCATTTAAATGAATACCTTGTTTAAAAAAGAAAAAAAAATTGAAACTAGAAGTTATGATGGTTAAGTTAGATTGAAACGAAATATTCTTTATAATACTTGTACTGTTGGAATGCGGGTATTTCTTTGACAGTAATGGGGGTGGGTTGTAATAAGTGCTTCTTACCCCATTGCTTCTGGAGTGCTGTAGTAAATTATATTGGGACACATTTATATATATTATAATAAAGAAATACAGGTATTTCTACCTTTACTGATGACTCTGCTTTGGTTAGTATACATGGGAATACACGAGAAGTATCTACTCACTTCTGGAGATGGAAAGTGAATGAAAACAAATGTGATCACTTAGTATTAACTTGCCTCTTTTTCGATAATCAATAGTTGTGACCCACTCGCACATTATTTGTATATCATGGTATTCCTATTAATAGACGCCTGTCTAGGGGATTGTAAACTTTTAGTATATAATTCGCAACTAAAAGCAATATGAGTAAGATTATTGTAATTTGCCAATCTGCAAACCCAAAAATAAGTAAATGATGGTAACAATAAGGAATTGTAACTTCTGTATATAAATAAAAAAGTTCCTTTACGGACCATAGTTACGCAGATGTCACTTAGCATTTGCAATAAATTTTTTCGTTTTTAACATGCATAACTTTTTACATACATAATTGGTCATTACAACCCTTCAGTCAGGATTACGACATAGTTTCTCACACCACTTATGTTGTGTGTGTTAATTTTATACATGAGTGGTGGGACCTACAGTTTAAAGTCGACTCCGAAGGACAGATTTTTGAGAAACTTTTCATGGCAATTTTATTTACTCTCAGAGTTTTTGCCAGAAATCTGCTGAGAGGAAGTCGCCGAAGAAATACTTTTTGTATTTTGTTTTGATGTCTGGCCTGGGGCTCGAACCCTGGCTTTACGTCTAATAAGCCAAAACACTACCTACTAGACTACGGCGATTTCATAACTTTTTATGTTTATTAAAATAAGAAAATATACTTACCAAGCAATAAATAATTTTTAATTTCTTTTGAGTATATGGGGTCATGAATGATGGCCTTAAAAATGCTCACTGGAAATAGTCCATTGGTGTCAAATAGTAGCTTCTTGGCGGACAATAGACATCACCATTTCGGCTAATTAAACGGCCATTAAATGTTTGATGCAAGAAATCGATTGTTGCATGATATGTGTGGGAAGTTGCACCATCCTGTCCAAACCAAACATCGTGCACATTAATACCACGAAGAGCGGGTACAAAAAAAACCGGTTATTTAGGTGCGATAGGTGTATTAATTGTTGCGCCGTTCTCCACTGTCTATCTTATGGCGCCGTTCTCATTTTGAAGGAAGTATATCTCCGCTCAACAAGCCGCACCAAACATTCGTTCGTAATAGATGCATTGGCTTCTGTAAGACCATGCGTGGGTTTCCTGAGCACCAAATACGGCAGTTTTGGTTATTAACGCAAAGATGATTTTTTGAGCAAAATCGACGACATCGTGCAACCATTGCATAAATTTCCAATAAATCCTAACGTTGCTCAAGCGTAAACCGATTCATTACGTTCAAGGGAGATAATATATTGAATTTTGTGACAGAATAGAATGACATAAGTATTGTCAAATTCGAAATAAGCGATAGTTCAAATATAAATGGATAGATGGCTCAACCTATATAAACAATGACTTTTCGAATACACCCGACCATAGATAGAAAACATAAATACGCATTATCCGAATGTTAATTGTTAAAATATTTGTCTTGGGGCATATGTGTAACCCTGTAGCTTTTAAGGGTTAAAAACGACCTGTCTGTCTAAATTATTAATAAATAACACGCTGCGACAGTCAAAATACACCCAGCTAATGACACAGTGTATGTTGTGAGTTTTGTTGAGTATACCTCAAAAAATATTTTTATTTTGTATTTCTCGAACACTCCAAACTTGTTTTATTTGACAAAAACTGTTTTTTTGATCGTTTCCCACAAAATTATTGATTATCCAAATATTTTTTAACCTATTTTCAAAATCTAAAGTTTTTCGAAAAGGGGACAGATGAGCCTTTAAAATGGTATGGTTCAAGCTTACATGTTTTGAGTTTTGATCGGTTAAACTTGAAAAATATAAGATTTTCTCATTTTTTCAAGTTTAGCTATTCTTAATTGCAAAATTTGAATAAAAGATAAAATAAGTGACAACATTCTGAAAGTGCATTATCTGTATATCATATAAAAAGCCCATCGCTCTCCTTTCTAACAAGGTATAAATTTTGAACATCGGTGCAGAAATGTTTGTGTAATCAATAAATTTGTGCGTAAAGTCTAAAAAAACAGTTTTTGTGAAATAAAACAAAGAAATTTAAGAAATATAAAAAAACTATTTTTGAGTTCTACTCAACAAACCTCACAACATACACTATATTATTAGCTGGGTGTATTTAATTTTTTTTTATTTGTCGTATAGTGTAATTAATTATAAACATATTTTCCACGGTTAATACTCCATGTTTTATTTCCTCAATATATTATTTATGGTTTTTTTTTAAACAACATTAAACATACATATGAATGTAGAGAGAATATATAATTTTTTTGCAACTTCAGAGGCTGTAAATATTATAAATTATTACAAAATTTTTCTTTTTGTCACTTTCGCAAATGAAAAATTTGTTTTCTTTAACAATAAAAAAACATTCAAGGCCAAGTATAGCCAGCTGTTGTTTACAGGCATTTTAATGTTAGTGCTACATCTTGTTAACATGAAATGGTTTTCGCTGGTTTTCAAAATAAAAGAACGCAGAAGAAATATAAAAAATATTTGTCATCGTCTACTTTTTCTTTCATATTTTGTTTATTTTTTATGTTTTTTGTTTCAACGTTAATCTATATTGTTTCACAATTTAGCTGTCAACAGTGTGAAAAGCATTTGAAGTTCGGAATTTTTTTTGGAGTAACTTTAAAATACTAAAAAATTTAAAGTATGTAAGAATAATTTGTAGAAGTCACCGTAGTCGATTAGGTACTGTATTTCTTCAGTACAATATTTCTTCGGTGACTGCCACTCAGCAGATTTCTGGCAAAATAAGAGTAAACAAAATTGCCAAAAATATTTTCAAAAATCGGTTGTTCGGACCCGAATTTAAACTATAGATTCCGCCTATTATGAATAAAAGTGAGAAGCTTGGTCGTAATTCTGACTGAAGGGTTGTATGTAAGTAAGATTAATTTATACCCGAAAGGAGTTAAGAAATTTTAAGATTCCTTGAATTAGTTAAACTTCTGATAAACGATGAACTCTTTTCAAATAGACATATAATGTAGAGAACGTAGAATTCGACGAGTATTACATCAAATTAATACATTTTTCTCGTTGATGATTTCGATGATGTTTCTTTAATCCTGTTGCTGATGTTCCTTTTTACAACAAATGATATGTTACGGCTATCAAAGCCAAAGATTGTGGAAAACCAGAACATTTTTGGTAAAATTAAAAAACAAAATGAATTAAAATTACAGTGTGAAACTACTTGCTAAATAGGTCTTACAATGAGATTAAGTGTTCTGTCATGCTGGAATCTGAGGATCCTTATGCACCAAGTGAAATTCAATTTTCTCGTCTGCACCTAGCTTTTATAGGATATTTCAATAGAGAAGACTTGTCCTCTAATGTGCCTTACTTTGAGCATTTATTGAATGTCTTAGTGGACTGTTCCACACTGGATTACGTAAGCTATGGAACTTTTTCCGAGTGACTTGATCGTAGAATATCTATTCGCCTCTCGGACTACTATCGTATGTTCCAGACCGAAGTAATAACCATAAATCATGTTGTGAATCTGATCTCAAGTAAGGGACCTCCTCCAATTTTGTTAGTGAAGAATTAGAAGGAATTTTTTTTTATAGACTAAGAATAAATAAGAAGGCAAATTATGCCAGCAATCATTTTGTCACGCTATTGCTACTATCTATTGTAAATATTAAGGAAACTGCCTCCTTAACAAAGTTAAGCTAAATATGCAATAATGCTCAAGCAGATATAATGTTTTCAATGGGTTTATAGTGCGAGTACCAATTGCCGATTACATCACAGTTCAAGGAATAAAAAGTGTAACGTTGGACTGTATCAAGTCAATGACAAGTGTATTTGAATATAATTTTGTTGGATTGATTGCACACATGTCATTTTAAGTATTTGGAAAATATGGTATACTTCTGTAACGTTGTAAATTGTTTAAACTATTTTGTATGTTTAAAGTAAATCGTTACTTTAATTCTATCAATAAACCAGAATGAAACATTGATTTTGAGTTGAAGTTAAATGATTCGAACAGAATAAAATGAATAGAATCACTATCTCAGTTATTGACGTAATGGAATATTAGTTGCATTATAGAGTAGAAATGACCTCTTTCAAGCTGGCAATCGAGACGCCCACCTATACTAGATCAATGAGGAGTCCTCTTCCACCGCTTGGCTCACTTGGCCGCCTGATGGATAGAAGGCGCATCAACTAGTTATTTGGATTTGGTGGTAACATCATCTCGATCATAGTGGCCATGCTTACAGGTCACTGTGTTATGGGTAGACATGCGGAAAGAATGCGGCTCCCATTTAACGACTTCTGCCGTGGGTGCAGATCCGCTGAGGAAGAGTAGACTGTTATTCACTATCTTTGTCAATGCCCATCTCTTGCGAGGTGCATATATAGGTTGTTTGGCTCTCCAACCCTTGTCATTTTGACGGAGCTACCATCCATAATGTCAAGGATATATCCTAGTTTATTAAGCTTTCGGGCTGGGGTCGTCGTGCTTTAAATGTGCAGCCCTTGCGCTAACCAACTTCTTCCCCTTCCCTGATTTTGGTTGAACTTGGTCAGTACAGGGACTGCGTTCACCCGTGGCATCACAACTTGCCGCTATGCGTGCTCAAGTGAACTTTCAAAGCTACCACACTTACCTAACCTAGCCAACAGAGTAGAATTTCTTTGTGTACTTTAGGTAAGAAAGATAAGAATAGAACGTAAGTTTCATAATACTGTGCTTTGACCAGAAGATGTTAGCATTCATAATGCTCAGGAACTATGGGGTGGGCCATCTATCGGTTTTCGGCTGAAGCTCATTTTTATCTTTTTGGGTACGTCAATATGCAAAATTTTCGTATTTGGAGTTTAGAGAATTCACACATGATGTTGCAGAAACCAATGAACCCATTACGAGTGAATGTTTGGTGCGGCTTGTAGAGCGGAGGCATCATTGGCCTCGTTGCAAATGAGGACGGCATAACCACTACTGTTAATGGAGACACCATCGCACCATGATAACCGATTTTTTTGCACAAGCTCTAAATGGTATTGATGTAAACGATGATTTGGCTTCAACAGGATGGTGCACTTGTGATTTATTGCGTCAAACAGTTGATTGCCATTTAATTAGCCGAAATGGTGAAGTGAAATGGCCGCTAAGAAGCTGCGATTTGACACCTTTAGACTGTTTTCTGTGTATTTTCATACACTCGAAAATACATAACATATTTCAATATTGTTGACTCACTTATATTCAAAATTTCATGAGTTCTTATGAGTAGCGAAAATACCATTCATTGCTGCTCTCAGTGTCCAAAATGAAATGAGCGTTTTTCGTAAACATAAAACATTGATTTTTAATGTGGAACTCACTTCTTGAATCTTCCAGGCCAATAAAACTGTTTGTCTTTTGAAGTCGGTCAATTTTCGACTTCCTCATAGGTATTGAAGTACTGCTCAGCAAATGCTCTCATCGATAAAAACAAATAATAGTCGGAAGGAGCCAAGTCTGGTGAATAGGTCGGGTGATGTAGCAGCTCCCAGCCTTATGCTTTGATTGTATCCTGAACCGGATTCGCTTTGTGTGAACGTGCACTGTCATGTTGCAAAAGTGTCTTGTGGCGCATTGGATCAAATTGATCATTTCTTGCCGGTCGTCAAATACAATAATGGTTTCACCAGGTTTTATGGGCATGAAGTACACCACACTTTTCTGCTCATACCAGACACACAGCATTGTATTCCGACAGAATCGTTCAGGTTTTGCAGCCGCATTGATGGTTGTCTTGGATTAATCCGTTTAGGGCTCTAAAAACATTCATTTTTCATTGCCACTGTAAAGTATCCAGACGATGTAAAGGGTGTTTTTTATAGAGGTATAGAACTTTAAATTGGCATTACTTTTCAAGATGGCGACCGATTTAACAGCTGTCAAGTGATTTATTCTCAGTTTGGTTTTGGTTTGGCAATTCATCATGAATAGACTCACGCCTGAACAACGCTTGCAAATAGTGCAATTTTATTTCGAAAATAATGGTTCTGTGCGGAAAACGTATCGCGCACTACGTCCATTTTATCATCGACAAAATCGTCCATCAGAGCAGTTAATTCGATTAACCATGGAACGTTTTCGCACCACGTTTACTCTTATTGATAACTCGCATCCCCAGAGACCCGAATGAGTCCATCCGCCATCGAGTACAGGAATTGGATCTGTGTCCATCTACTTTATGGAAGATTTTGCGGAAGGATCTTGGTTTGCGTGCTTACAAAATCCAACTCGTGCAAGATTTGAAGCCAAACGATCATCAAGTAAGGCGTAGATTCGTCGAATGGGCCCAAAACGAGATTACCGTTGTTCCCGATTTTCATAAGCGAATTTTGTTTAGCGATGAAGCGCACTTCTGGTTGAATGGCTACGGCAACAAACAAAACTGCCGCATTTGGAGTGAAGGTAATCCTTAAGTGTATGTGGAAACACCGTTACATCCAGAAAAACTGACTGTTTGGTGCGCTTTATGGGCTGGTGGAATCATTGGTCCGTACTTTTTCAAAAACGATGGTGGCCAGAAAGTTACAGTCAATGGTGATCGGTATAGAGCCATGATTACTAACTTTTTCATTCCTGAATTGAATAACCATGATGTCCAGGAGATGTGGTTTCAACAAGACGGCGCAACATGTCACATAGCTCGTGCCACAATAGATTTATTGAAAAACACGTTTGGTGACCGCCTAATTTAACGTTTTGGACCTGTGAATTGGCCTCCAAGATCTTGTGATTTAACACCGCTAGACTACTTTCTGTGGGGCTATGTAAAGTCATTTGTCTATGCGGTAAAGCCACAAACGCTTGACCATTTGGAAGACAACATTCGCCGTATTATTGCCGATATACGGCCACAAATGTTGGAAAAAGTCATCGAAAATTGGACGTTCAGATTGGACTACATCCGCGCCAGCCGTGGCGGTCATATGCCAGAAATCATATTTAAAATGTAATGCCACAAGATTCTCTTTCGGATAAATAAAATTCATGCCAATCGAATAATCCATCGTTGTTTTATTGCAACTTAAAGTTCTATACCTCTGTAAAAAACACCCTTTAGTAAACAATTCAACTGAATTACCTTGACTAGCCTAGATTACATACAGAATTGGTCATTACAACCCTTTAGTCAGAATTACTACCTAGTTCCTCACACCACTTATGTTGTGTGTGTTATTTATTTTTTACATAAGTGACGGGGCCTAAAGTTTAAAGTCGACTCCGAACGACAGATTTTTGAGAAACTTTTCATGGCAAATTTTATTTAGTCTCAGAGTTTTTGCCAGAAATCTGCTGAGAAATATTTTTTCATACTTCGTTCAGTTTGAGATGCCTGACCTGGGGTTTGAACCGAGACCTTACATCTAATAAGCCAACACACTACCTACTAGACCACGGCGGCACTCGAAAATGTGCACAAAAATTGGTCTGATCGAATGAGGTACTATGAGGCCAGCCGCGGTAGCCATATGAATGAAATAATATTCCATTTCAAACCGAAACATTTCTTCTCCACAACAAAAAATAAATTGGCAAAGTTTTAAACCGTTTTTGTTTTATTGCATTTTTAAATTTAAAATGAGGATTATTTTTCTAAATAATTACTGTAATCACTGTCTTATCATGGGTATATGATTATGATTCCGAAATAAGGCAGAATTGAAGAGCCATAATATGTTACTATGTAGTACTAAAAGCTCTTATATTAAGGAGTTTGTGCCGTTTGCAACAAAAAGAAGTATTTCGAATCTGGAAGACATTTGCTTTAAGGATTTTTTGAAAAATATTTGAAAATTTAATTTATGGCTTCTATAGAACGGCAATGTATCTATTTACCTTTCGTTGATTCAAATTTGTCATGTTTTACCATATACTTAATTCAAGCCATTGAAACAAAATTTATTTAGTTTCTCATTGTCTGATTGTTTAACAATAAAATGTAATAAATTTTGCTTTTCAAACAAAATTTTTTTTTACAATTTGATAACGTAATACGGTTGTTGTCATGTCATCATGTTTACGTCTATGATTGCTAGTAAAACATTTAATTTATGCAGGAAATTTACCCTAACAATGGCTTTTTTCTCTAAAAGTGTTGAATAAACACGAACAATTTATGGAATGGACAAATACAGTTAAAAATTTACATTAGCACTTACAAACAAATACAAACAATTTGTAATTAGAATTGTTGAATTTAGCTTCAGGATTTTTCTAAAAAAAATATATACAAAGAGGAAAAACAAGTTATTTAAAGTTTTAGAACAGATTTATTGCAAAATTTACTTATATACTGGTAGATTAGAAACATAAGGTAGCCAGCGAGAAAAAAGTCTACACACATCATGGTTAGGTTAGGTTAGTGTGGTAGCTTTAATACCAAAAGCTCCCTTTAGCACGCATAGCGGTCCGTTGTGACGCCACAGATGAACGCAGTTTCTGTACTGACCTAGTTTCTCTGAACCAAGGAGGGAGAAGTTGGTCAGCGCAAGGGCTGCACATTTAAAGCACGACTACCCTACGCTGGAAAACTAGCCCGGAAGCTTGATAAACGAGGCTACATCCTTGACTTTATGGATGATAGATCCGTCAAATGACAAGGTTTGGAGAGCCAAATAACCTATATCTGCACTTCGCGAGAGATGGGCATTGACAAAGAATGTGGATAACAGTCTCCTCTTCCTTATCGGATCTGCATCCACGGCAGAAGTCGTAAAATTTACTTAAATACTAGTAGATTAGATGAACAATGTAGCCAGCGAGAAGAAAGTGAACGCACGACATGGTAGCCAATAGTTTTTCTAAATTGGTTTATTTAAATGAATGAATCTCTTGAGTATTTGAATTTTAAAAATTAAATAATTAAATACAGAGCATTGACAAACAAAATGAAATATATAATTGGTACGATAACTGAACCGACATACTACTTTTTATATCCGAGTCCTAGAACTCCAATGTTGACATCGTTTTCGTAATTCATTTGTTAGTATTTTCAAGTAAAATTTTGTATATACAGTAAAAAAGGCATCCCTTACAAGCAATACGATTGTTTACCGGTATGAAATGAGCGTATTTTTATGAAATTGAAATTTTAATTTTAAATGGGAAAGCAAAAATATTTAACCAAAATATTGGCCATTCCAGGCTACAAATTTTATTCATCTTTCAGGCAATCTGTAGATTACACGCCAAAAAACTATTCGTTCTTTGGAGCAAACCTACTAGTTCACCAATTTTCGATTTCCTAGTAGGAATCGAAGTGCTGCTCAGCCAATGCTTGTCTCATCAATGAAAACAAATCAAGAAAGCAAGTGGAGCCAAGACTGGTATCGTGTCTTGTGGCCCATTCTGGTTGTTTGACGATCAATGTGTGGTTCAAATTTATCATTTGTTGTCGGTGGTAACCTGTATTAACAGTACCACTAAGTTTAGAAGCTCGTGGTACAGAATACTTTCCTGGTCCCATCAGGACCAGCATTGTCTTCCTACAGAATCGATTTAGTTTTGCAGCCGAGTTGATAGTTGTCACTTGATGTCGGTAGCCGGCTGTAATGGTTATCCAGGATTTTTTCCACATATGATTTTGAAAATAAATCCTGTTTTCATCGGCAGTTACAATTCGATGCAATACTGATTTTCTATCGTGGCATTGAAGAAACATTTTGCAAGTGGCTTTTAGCTTTTGAATCTATCTGTCATTTAATTCACGTGGCACCCAGACTTTTGGGTCTTTCCCATAGCTTTGAAACAGTTAGAAATTAAATGTCAACATTTAACGTTTCAGCCATATATTTCTGACTCAAAGTGTCATCTTTATCTAATATTGTTTGCAATTCGGTGCCTTCTAAATTTTTGGTTGTCAGCCAATGTCAGAAATGAAGAAATTTCTCACATCAATATAGTTATCTCTGAACCGTCGAAAGCACCTTTTGCTTTGCGCCTTGAATTCTACCCTGAAATTTGTAAAGATTCTTTAGTTATTATGATATCCAAAACTGCTTATATTCTTATGCCTGAACTCTTAAAATATTTTACTCAATTAACTGAATATTGACTCAATAAAAGTGCATATATGAACATAGTATTAGCCTAAAATTTGTTTAATTAAACGAAAATTTGTGTTCAATAAGTAGGCTTAGGTAATTACAGCATATTTCTTGAGGACCAATGATGTGCACTTCAAAGTGAAAACAACCGCTAAATCAACAAAAACAACATTTAGTGGTGATTCATACACTAAATATAAAAAGTCAACGTACACATGTTTACACATTGTTTGTCCTTTGAAATTTTCTCCCATTGTGAAGCAGGATGGTAATGCTGTGATGGTTTAGGGATGTATTGCCACAGGCGAAGTACGTATGCTTCGATATATTGAAACAATGATGGAGAAGGGGAAAAGTGCCATAAAATTGGATCTCATGGTTAATTTAACTTTCAGCACTTTATATATACCCGATCATAAACATGACGTTGATATGGTGAAACAGTGGCTTCTATATAATGTCCTTAAACAACCGAGAATCTGTATATTTATTAGTAAAAAAATTAGAAAACGAATGATGAATAATGGCTTCCAATGGCTCAAAAGTTTCAATTTATCAGTATATTCCATTAACTTATTATTTCCCCATAAAATGAAATCTAGAAACGTTTAATCGCACGAACGCGAGAGCTAGTGAGTGAAAAGAATTTTTTTACAATTTTACGCGTTTATAAGCGGGGAGTGATTAAAAGCAGGATGCATATACTGAAACAGTTTCAATATATTCTGAAGCAAAAATCAAGATTGCGTAAGTATCAGTGCTACTAAGCGGGAAATTTTTATTATGGGGATACTTATCTTAGGCAAATACTGTATTTGATTAAAAAATCCGTTTTTAGCATTTTTATTTAAGAGTTACTAAGCTAAGTTGATGTACAAAAACAAAAACAATGGACTTGTTTACATGATCAACAAATAATCTAAAATATAGCAACAACATCAATATAAAAAAGGGATAAACAAGTAAACAAACGGGCAACAATAACACTGCAAGGACAAACGTTAACAAAATACACAAACAACAATAACGTAAACAACATTCTTACATTTATAAAGATTTCGCTAAGGCGAAGTCGTTCTCCTTCAAGAGCATTCATCAGACTGTTTACCCTGCGATCTTAAAGGTAATACAAAGCAGGCAACGGAATCAGAAAGAATTCAGTCAGTCTTGTGTAAAGATGCGTTGCGTGCTAAGAAAACAATTCCGGTTTGAAGATTTCAGTTATAAAGATCTATTTAACAATTGCTAGTGTTTACGGAAAAGAGTGAAAAAAATAATTGCACACAGTATTGTGCGAACAATAAAGAATTTATCTAAAACTAAACACAAAATTTTTTTATTTGCAATCTACGAACTCATATTTTGAATGTTTTTAAAAAGGTAAAAACGTAACAATATATAATTTTTAAGTCTAAATCTAACAAATTTAATAAATTTCAAATACGTGCATATAAATCTACTTTAAACCTGAAATATCATTTTTTTATTTATTTTTTTATTTGACAGAAGAAAAGTCTGTCAAGCAATAAATTTGCGTTCATAAAACTAATTTTCAATCATCATTTTTTACAAAGAAGACTTAATGAAAAACAATAACAAAATATGAAACGCCAACTGCCATGACTATTCGACTTACAGGAAATTCCGTCTATTTATGTTCAGATCAAGCATACTGATTTTCTATGAAAAATCCTGTACTTGATTCGGAAAGTCCTGTGCTTAATGACTTCGTATTAATGGCAATTAGCTTTCCTGAGGAGTGCAATGATTCTAGTACATATAGAATGAACAGTGGCTCACTTCATAAGCATTTCATTAACAGTGTTCTGTTATCACAGCATTGGCTGAATTTTTAATGTCATTTTTGTTGTCAAAATTTATGCTGGTTTAATCGAATTTTGAACTGATTTCTAAAGCCCAAAACCTCAAGTGATTCTGACTCTAAGTATTTGAACTGAAGTCAGCGTGATCTGCAAGTGCCCGTATTTGAGGTCTCAAACCAAATGAAATATGAAAAACTATTTTATTTGTTGACTTCCTCTCGGTAGTCATCTGGCAAAAACTCTGAGAGTAAATAAAACGCGTTGCGTGTGAGGAGAACAGACGTGGTTTGAAGATCTCTGTTGTAAAGATCTGTGTTGTAAGCAAAGAAGAATAGCGAACAAGCAATTATTGTTGTATTTATCAAGTTGTAAATAGTGGCACAAAATAATAGTCCGAGCAATAAAGATTTTAATTGAACTTAAACAACAATTTATTTTTATTTGGTTTGCAATCAACCAACTCATATTTTAAACGTTTTTAAAAAGGTAAAAACGTAACACTATTATTAATTAGTTATCCTAACAAATAAAAAATGTCGGTGATATCTCACAAATACTCTGTTTTATTTACATTTAAAGATAGGAAGCACTTAAAATTTGACCCTATAAAGGTCACTTATTTGCATTCATCCTGCAAGAAAAATTCAAATCGCTCGAAAACTGAGCTGAACTTTCGTCCACATGAGCCATGCCCAATGTGACACTAGTTGTGTAGCACTGTCCTGTAGAAATCACATTTCATCCAATTCATGCCAAAGAAAGTTTATATTTATAAACTTATAGTGCTCGCCGTTGATAGTGATAACCTGCTCAAAATCTGTACAAAATAGATAGTTTTACAGGATGTATTGGGCGCTGTTGGTTCTCGTGTTTGTTCACAGATATCCAGAAAGGGACCTCATAGCTAAAATTGATTTTTCAATGAAAATAAGTTGCCAACTGTTCCTGATTTCATTCAGCGAATATCGTTACCAACTGTTAGATTTCAAATTCCACTGCCAAGATACATACATATATACGATGTTGGTTGACACACTGCATTTCAATTGTAGTGTCAACTTTCAAATATTATTCTGATGTACTTCAACCATTTGCATCTTACAGACGAGCAATTTCAAATAGAGGTGATACATGTACATATAGTAACATACATGAGCCTTTCCGTAGTAATTGAACGTGTGACTGACGTTAGTGGTTAATTTAAATTTACGAGTGCGGTGAATCCATGTATGTGTTGATGTAAATGTAAATTGAATACAAACAAACCACTTAACCGTTACAACAGGTAATTGTTACTGACGAACAAAAGGAATTTCACGTAAGGGTGATTGAAATGTGTACGACGTGTACATTCAATTTAGCGTATAGTATTTTCAGGTATTTCAAAACATCTCGTGGTATACTTTAAAATCGTTTTATTACACAAAGGATACGTAAATGTTACCTAAATCGTTATAATTAAAGAAGTTTTTATTAGAAATCAGTTAATGGATTTAATTGCTAAAAAATTCTATTATACAAGGTATAAATTCGACATCAGTAGAGTGTGTGCTAACGTCTTGCCTTAGGTATGTATCTCAACTAAAAAAAAAATCATTCAAAAAGAATTTAAGAAAAATTATTAAAGAATGAAACGAATTATTTATTTAATTAGTACAAGAACTAACAATTACAAATGTGTTAACCAAAGCAAAAGTCCATTGGTATGTGTTTTAAGAAATATACCACAGAACGAAATGACGATAGTAACACGCAAAAAAAAGGATTTTTAGTGAAATAATGAATTTCTGTCGATTTTTTTTAAGTCAATGCAAATAAAAGTGGCCGTAGAGTTCATAGTCTAATAGGTAGAGTGTTGGTTTATTAGCCGTGAGGCCTTGACTTGACTTGAAATTTTAGTTACCGCCACTCATGGTTAAAATTAACATACACAATATAAGTGGTGTGAGAAGTTAGTACGTAATCCTTACTGAAGAGTTGGAATGGCCAATTATGTGATGTTAATGTGCGTAAATAAAAGTCGCAATATTAATACAACAAAAATCCTAACGAATGAGGAAGCAATGTATTAGATTACATTATTATTATACAAAAGGATAACTGTACCTATTACTTACAAAGTGCTGAAGACGTACAAGTCGTAATTCAAGGCTTGATCTCTGTCTTCATTTTTAGAATGTGAAAGCTAATATAATATACCAGGAGCTTTCTGATACATACCCGTTAATTTCATTCTATCCATGTTATAACTCTCCCATCGATACAAGGATTCCTGTTAAAGTATTCAAGATGCTGATGCCACACCATTAACGTTGATGTTCCTTATGCAGACTGTAGTACATTTTGTCTATTTTGTGCTCCAATATATGCATCTAATACCCACGTAGAAGTATTAACTTTAAGACGTGCATCAGTAATTTTTTGTTGAGATGTATTGACCATTCTTGGCTGTATTATATATTTATCACAAGTGACTCAGCATAGCATTCTCATATGAGTAATGCCATATTGTTCTGACTATGATTTGTTACGAAGCATTGCCATATTTAATTTACTAAACATGTCGTCGCCGTAGCCTAGTAAGTAGTGTGTTGGATTATTAGACGTAAAGCCAGGGTTCGAGCCCCAGGCGAGACATCATAACAAAATACAAAAAGCATTTCTTCGGCGACTTCCTCTCAGCACATTTCTGGCAAAAACTTTTAGAGTAAATAAAATTGCCGTGAAAAGTTTCTCAAAAATCTGTCGTTCGTAGTCGGCTTTAAACTGTAGGTCTCGCCACTCATGTATAAAATTAATACACACTAGATCGTAATCCTGACTGAAGGGTTGTAATGACCAATTATGGTATGTGTATGTATCTTAAACATTTACGGCGTGATGACTGCTGGATGTGACAGTCAGGAAACATTTCCATTCTAAAAATTTTATCATATATATACATATAATCCTCATTTTATAACACAATATTTATATATTAACAGATTTACGTGTAGTACGTTGAAAAGGCCTACAACCGCGCATTCCAGGATTCCCAACTTGTTAGTTCAAGCGGATAATCAACTTATTGCCTTCCAGATGACATGCAATTCCAGATGTTATGAACTTGAAGGGATAAAAATATATCCAAAATTGTCTTAACACTTCGTAGCTTTCATAATCTCTCACTGTCAGTCTTTGGAGGTTTGCTAAAAAATTTTTGATCGGTTTTTCTTCAATTAACTTCTATCCAAAATTAATATTAAAAAAATAACAATTCGTTTAATATGAATAGTTCACTGAAAAACGTGGCTTAACAAAATATTGCGCTTATTTTCCTGTCAGCCGCACGAATTCAATGTGATTGTATACGTTTCGATTATCGATTCAAATAGTCTTAAATTCATAGGGAAGTTGTATAATATAAAGATCAGCTTCCATATTGCGTAGTGTGGGTACGATCATAAGGAATGATTCCTTGCTGGATCAACATTTAACGAAACATATTTTATAGATTCTTTTGATTCCATTCGCTCATGAAAACAAGTTTAACTCAAAAAGAACTATGGGAAGTGACTCGAGCGGCATTATAATACGCGCCATACAATATTCAAGATGTCAGAGATTTCTTCAAAGTCTTCCTGGAAGTTTACAACTGGTTATTAATGTGAAGCAGTGCCTTCATAAAATATTAAAAATAATTAAAACCAAATTATGATTTTGTCCACCTCTAATGGGAGTGATAACTATGTCTCCAAGGAACTTTATGCTTTTATAATTTAAAGTGTTATTTATTCTTAAATTCTTTTATTGTACTCCAATCTATACGTCGCTTAATATACCCTGCAGAATATTTAGCTGCCCCTTAATAAATTTTTAAAAATATTAATTTTGTTTGTTACTGAAAAAAATTCGTAGAGGTGGGTATGCTAATAATAACAAAATTTTTAAATTGTAGCCCTCAGTGAAGTTCAATAACTAGTGTTATATTAATTTAATTAATGATTTGTTTATTATACTTATAAAATTGATTGTGTTACAAAAATTACACAAAATTTATGGACAATGTATTAATATTTCGAACAGCATATAAAAAACGAAAAAATTTTTAAACTCCTAATTTATAAAAAAATCTAATGAAAAGTGAAAAGAATGAATACAGCACTTAAAAAGCGCAAAACTTTTTGCAAAGGATACACTTTAAATAGAGAAGGATTCTTAAAGAAATTGTTTATTTAGTCTGTTTTAGTTGGAATAATCGCATTTTCGAAGAACTTTGCTTGGGCTAATGAACTTTAGTACCCTTCCTCCATTTTTTCGGTTACCGCAGTTATGACTGGACTACGTTCATGTCTTCTGTTTTCATTTTGGAAGAAATGTAAAGACACATTAAATACAACTTAAATATGCTTTAAAATGCTAACTTTTATAAAATTTACATAAAAACATAAAATGCTTAAAATAATTAAAATCACAACAAAAAGCAAAAGGAATTGGTCAGAGATTGAAAAGAATTTATTCTTCGACTTACCATGAAATTCCATATTTTCCATAGTAATTACATGCTGCAATTTTAGTTAACTGGGTATCCACCAGTAGTACAGGATGCGCTGATCATGGACACAAAGGATTCTTCGCCTCAAGTGCTTGCCTTTGGGCAACCTAGTAATTATGATAATAATAGGATTTCATATATAAAAGAGGAGTTCCAAATCCTGTGAAAGGCCTGAACCCTGTAACACTTACTAGCTCTGTTGGTCCATTGTGGAGTCTAGCATTTGTATTCACATTTAGTGAACGGTGCGCGAATATCACTGTTATTGTAGGACAGTTAACTTTGTTCCACTTCAACTAAAGCCTTATTTGGCATACTCCTTATTTGTCATATAGCAACAACATCAGTGTATAAAAAAGGGGATAAATTAAGTAAACAAACAAGCCACAAAAACACTGCAAGGACAAACGTAAACAAAATACACAAACAACAATAATGAAAACAACTTGTTTACGTATATATATTTATGTATAGATATTTCGCGAAGGCAGTCATTCTCCCTCGAGAGTATGCATCAGACAATTTACCCAGCGATATAAAAGGCAAACCAAAGCGAGCAACATGATCAGAAATAATTCAGTCAGTCTGCAGATATGTTGCGTGTAAAGAGAATAATTGCGGTTTGAAGATCTCTATTGAACAATTATTGAACAAAGTTTATTGTGAACGCAGAAGAGTGTAGAGAAGAATAACAATTAAAATAAATTGTTGTTGTTTAAAATTAATTGTGCGAACAATAAAGAATTGATTTAAAACTAAACACAATTTTATTTTAATTTTATTTGCAATCTTCGAACTCATATTTTTAAAGTTTTTTAAAAGGGTAAAAACGTAACACTTTATGTATTAAGGAATTTATTTCAAATGGAGGGCTTAGAATGCCGCAAACTGGACAGTTCATTTATCCGGACAGCGAGGTAGTTTGGGTCACTATCGTTCACGAATGTCAGGGATTTCTCAGCTAAATTTTGTGCGATTCTACGAACTCTTAAATGGATATCCTGGAATTGAAGGAAATAGAGTTGATGGACTGAATAGGCTACTGCGCTCACATTTCAATAACCTGTTGAATTATAAGAAGGTGCATTGGGCAAGTGCAATATTGCTTAAATCTTATGGACGAATCTGAATAAGAAAATAATTAAACATCTTTATTCTAATGAATTATATGACCATTTTTGGCACTATTGAGGTTCTCGCTGGTCACTGCGCCATTGGACAGTATTCAAACATGTATTGTTTGCTACTAAATTAAGATTTGAGAGCGCTGTTAATCCTAGAATATTATAAAACGAATAATATGATATCAGTAGTGATTCACCACCAAGCGGCCTAAGAACATCTCGTAATTATTATGGGAATTGTGCGATAGTAAGATTTTTATACATCATATTCTTGCTTAATAACTCCAACTGGCTATCATTTTCATCTTACATAGTCAATGCACTGGAAAAAACAACTGACGATATTTAGCATTTAAGTTAGTACAGTCATACGTACATATATATTGGTCATTACAACCCTTCAGTCAGGATTACCACATAGCTTCTCACACCACGTACCACTTATTTCATATTTCATTTTGTAGAAGATATCGGGCCTGGAGTTTGAGCCGTGACCTTACACCGAATAAGCAAACGCAATACCTGCTAGGCTACTGGTACTTCGGTTAGTATCGTTACCGATTTAAAAACCTATTCTTAACTGCTTTCATTGCAATGTTTCTGATTTTGGTTTGCTTAGAAAAATTTGGTGTGTGAAACAGACGCCTTTTTTACTTTTCGATAGATATTTATGCTCTAAGAATGATTCCTTTTAAATGAAACCTTCGTTGTTATGTTAAACAGAGGTTTCTAATCTATGATGTATAATTATTCGAGCCAAATTACTAACAGAAACTTAGTCCTAAAACTTGCTGATGAACATATTTTGATTAGAAATCTGTCTTAAAGATTTCTTTAAGAATTGTTACTATCGAAATAAAACAGTTTTTTCTTTTAAATACTATATAAAAGCAATGAACTATTTGACATAAGATTGGATAAATTCAGGCCTTAATAAAACGCATTGTTAATAGCGCCATTTAGCTAACAACCATTTCTTATTATCTGTTATCTTAGGATCTTTATTTTGTTCTATGCCATGATAACCCAAATAAACACGTATTAAAAACAAGTCTTGACTGACTTGACTCCTATTAAATTTACTATAAGGAAGAAAGGATATTAAATGAAAAACATTTTAAAACTCTATGGCCAAGCATGATAACAAGGAAAAGCTATTAAAATTTCAGCAAAATAATTTCAAAAATTCGCCTGGCAAAAATGTATAAAAATCACGAGCAGATTACTGCTTGGTTTTGTTACAATTTTGCTTGTTTTTGTTATTTCTTGTTTTGTTATTTTGTTATAATTACCAATTTTGCCTAAATGGTCATAACCAGTCACTAATTATGAGCGAGTGGTCACAACAACAAAATCAAGTAATAATCTTACCAAAGCAAAGGAGCTCCGAAGAACGTTGACCATCAACAAAAATTGAAAAATTTATTCGCGCAATTTTATTATTTTAATATTACAAAGATAACTGGCAATGTGAAAAAAGACAAAAGAAAAAATAATAAGACAAATAAAATAAAAACACCATCTTTTATTCTTAGTATTGGTTATTGCTTAGCATTGGTGCCCTGGCCAATAAACCTGTGGTACTTTTGAAAAACATCAATTATCGACTTTCTCGTAGAAATTGAAATGCTACTCAACCTATGCGTATCCAATCAATGAAAACCAATAGTATTCAGAAGAAGCCACGTTTTTTGAATACGGCGAATAGAGTAAAATCTCCCGGCCTAATGCTTTGATTATATCTTTAATCGACTTTGCTTTGTTTGCACATGCATTGTCATGTTACAAAATTATCTTGTGGCCCATTCTGATCGTTTTTTGTTGCATAGTTCGAACTGTATTACGGTTTCACCAGGTTTTAGCATCTTGCTCTACACGATACTTTTCTGGTCCCACCAGACACACTGCATTGTCATTCTGTGATTCGATCTGGTTTTGCAACCGAAGCTGGTGGTTTTACCGGATTAACCCTTGATTTTTCCTTTCAGGATTCAGAAAATTAATCCATTTTTTATCGACAGAATTAGATGCATCGCTGATTAGTAAGTAGTTCTTTGATTTTCCATCTCTCTGTTATTTAATTTATGTGGCAACCATTTTTCAGACTTTTGGGTCTTTCACATAGCTTCAGAAATGAGGTCAGAAATTGTTTATCGTGCAACATAAAACATTTCAGTCTTTTGTTTGCGGCTACAAACTTGTTCGGTGGTTTTCAGCGTTTTCTATTTCTTATTTTAAAATCGTTATTTCTGAAACGTCGAAACCATCTTCTGCATGTTGCTTCCGGTATGGTATATGTATGTCTCGACAAGACATCAAACTCAATCGTATTGTTGTTAACGTGAAGATGTGATTTGCCTACCAAAGAGCATTAGGGGATCCTCATGCTTAACACTCTTGCACAAAGTTCCGGTATGACGAGAGAGTATTTAGGATCTTTTGAACGAACGTTTACTAGGCGCTAAACTTTCAACAGAAGTCAAAACTTGCTCATGAATGTGTGGTGGCAAATGTCAATAGAAAACACTGAACAAAACTGGTGCACTCAATGTCAAATGTGCTGAATGGAGTGTTTGACCTTAAGGGATATCCTACTACATACTGGATATAACAATTCAATATATTGGGTCTTTGAATTTTAAATTTACTTTGAGTTCTTCTTGAGGTAACCTACACATTTTTGCTGTACTAAACTATGATGTCAACATAAACTTTCCTTATTTATCTTATGGTTTATAAAAGGCATTAAAATTTTTTTGTTTAATTATATAAGAGAAATAAATAAACAAAACAAATATAAAAAACATCTATTATTTTTTACATGTTATGGCTTAAAATTCAAGAAATGGGTAAAATATGTTGGGAAAGCTAACTTCTGCTGTCCACGGTATATTAGTCGAAATACGTGCGTATTATTATTAATATTACGCATACGCTAAAATTATTTTTTAATCACACAACCCTGTAAATTTGAACTTTTTTGTGCAAATAAGATGAATGTGTTTCCGAATGCATTTTGCGCGCTGAACTCGAATCTGGGTTCAAAAACTTTCCATCACGTGAGATTTTTGGAGAAACCACTAAAAATAGCGTTTTTGGCCGTTTTTTGAAAAATTTTAGAGCTAAACACTGACGTGTTAGAACCATCGCTATTGTCAGAAATTGACAATTTTTCTTTGCTCTTTAAAATTATTTATTATTATTAATATTACGCATACGCTAAAATTATTTTTTAATCACACAGCCCTGTAAATTTGAACTTTTTTGTGCAAATAAGATGAATGTGTTTCCGAATGCATTTTGCGCGCTGAACTCGAGTCTAGGTTCAAAAACTTTCCAACACGTGAGATTTTTGGAGAAACCCCCTAAAAATAGCGTTTTTGGCAGTTTTTTTAAAAATTGTAGAGCTAAACACTGACGTGTTAGAACCATCGCTATTGTCAGAAATTGACAATTGATCTTTGCTCTTTAAAATGAGCCCAAAGCCAAATTGTTTGCATGCACCCTTAAAGTAGGGGGTGGGTTTATGTCAAGGGGTGCAAGAGAAAAAGAAACACATTAGGGAGGTCCTTGAAAATTAATCAGATTTACTTGAAAATTGTTACTCAGGGGTTTTTGGGGTCGCTAATTACAGATCTTCATTTAGATTTAAAAAATTCAAAATGACGGGTCCAATATGGCGGTCAAGTAAATCTGATTAATTTAAATTATTTTTATAAACCTCGACCGCCATATTGGATCCGTCATTTTGAATTTTTAAATCTGAATAAAGACGAATACAACAATAATTGCTTGCTTACAACGCAGATCTTTTCGACGGTGATCTTCAAAACACGACTAATTTCTTACACGCAATGCGTTTTCACACAAAACTGACTGAATTCTTACTGCAAGTTGCCTGCTTTGTCTTGCCTTTTTATATGCGCCCGTAATCAGTCTGATGTTCTCTATCGCTACTATGCTCTATCGCTACTACATTGTTGTTTGTGCAGTTTGCTTACGTCGTTTGTTGTTGGGTTGTTGTTGTTACCGATTTTGTTGGTTTATTTATAACAAGTTCGTTGTATTTGTTGGTGTAGCTTTTGTTTATCGTTCTTAATATTAAATGATGGTACACCATTTCCACTTTCGTAATAATATTAATAAACATGTTATTATTAAAATTAAAATAACAATACGAATTACTTTAATATTAATGCCATGAATATTATACATTTTTCAATGCGATTTTATTAATTATATATTAAATTAAATATTTATAAAATTTTTTCATGTCTGATAAAAGTAGACTAAGAGAAAAAGAAAAGAGATAGAAAAGTGCAGTTTTTCTTATATAATCTTTAGAAATGAAAACACTTGTTTCACTTCTTTCATTACTTGAAGAATTTGCAAAATTTGCTTGAATATTGTTCTTACTCCATCCAATATTGTTGACTCGCAATATTATCGACTATTGTGGTCATATGCATTTCAAAAAGGGTGCTGCAGTCCTCAATGCCATAGAAGTTGTACAAAAAACTATGAAAGCTAAATTTATTCTTGGTACTGTTTATTTAAAGTTAAGACTAGAAAACATGTTCTTAAGGGGATATGAAATTAAAAATTCAATAAATAAATAATGAGAAAAAACGTCCTAATAATGTCATTAATACTTACTTAATTGGTCATTACACACCCTTAAGTCATAGTTGCGAACTAGCTTCCCATGCCGTGTGTGTTAATTCTATTCATGAGAGACAGGACTTATAGCTTAACATGGATTCAATACGACAGATTTTTTTAAAGTCATTGTTATCAGTTCTGTACCATATAGTGAAACACGCCCATTTTATTACACCCTAGGGACTTGCCATTTTTGTCAGAAAAATAGGCTTGAAGGAGACATTATAGGGATTATTTATTTATTTATTTATTTATTTATTTGTTATTAGTCATAGCACAACAAGATAATAATTTTATAAATGAAAGTGCTATGGGACTACATCAAAGAAACAAAATAATAACAAATCATTGATTATATATGTAATGAAATGTTTGAAATAATGTAAAAATAAAAATGAATAAGAACGTGTTAAAATCACGGGAAATAGCAATCGATACAAAAAAGGATAAAAAAAATGAATATATGTAAAAAATAAATTAGGAAAACTACAAAGAACAATATATACAAATATAAAGAAATATACAAACAAAGTAAAAATATATTCATATACTAAGAGACAATGAAATTTAAAGATATATTAATTAAAAAAATTAAAAATTAAAAACAATCATTAATAGAAATAGAGAGAAAAAAATACCCAAAAAAAATATAAGATATTCTAAAAACTACTTGAACAGATTGTATAACTCCTTTTTGAACTTAACTGCATTGCCTATATTCTGAATATAATGAGGTAAAGTATTCCAAAGACTGATAGTGTATATAAAAAACTGGCGTTGTGACAAAAGAGTCCTATGTCTGTGTTGGATAATCTTCATACCGCGGTTGTATCTAGCAAATGTAATCCTACTAAATAAGTATATTGGCTGTTTTAGAGTAATAATCTTATGAAGGAGAATAAGGCATTTTATATTTAATAGATTATCAAAATTAACTCCGAATATCTGGTATGAAAATTGTGATATATGGTCTCGACGTCCCCTAATAAAAACATATCTGGCTATATTATTATAAGCCAGGTTGAGTTTCCGCTTATCACCAGTATCACAGTTCGCAAAAATTTCAGATCCGTATAAAAGGACAGGAATTAAATACGTTTTAGCCAGTTGCATACGTATGGCAAAGGGAGTCGAATCTATAACAGCCAACAAGATCCTAAGCATACCATAAACTTTACCAACGATGACGTTAATGTGGTTAGACCACGTTAGCCGACCATTAAAGATAACACCCAGATTGGATGCTGATTCAACAAAGTCAATTTTTTTCCACCTGATAATAATATCCGGCACAACAAATGCTCTCTTAGTCCTGGAGAGCAATAAACATTTAGATTTAGAGGGATTTATACAAAGTCCATTGCCCCTAGCCCAGTTGTCAATTTTTCGTAAATCACAGTTGATGGTGTATATACAGAGTTGGATATCCTCTATACGCGTGCTTCTATAGAGCTGAACGTCATCAGCGTACATATGTACCCTACAATTATCCAAAACATCAGGCAGGTCGTTAATGTATATACAGAACAAGAGAGGCACTAATATTGATCCCTGAGGAATACTTCTTCCAACGCTTAGCGAATTCGAGATCTTGCCGTTTAGATAAACTCGTTGTGATCTGTTCACAAGATAAGAACGTATGAGATTACAAGCTGAGTTAGAAAAATGATAGAGGGTCTGTAGCTTCTTCAATAATATGTTCTGGTCAACCGTATCAAAAGCCTTGGTGTGATCCAAAAGATTGAAGATACAATTGGTCACATAGTCGCAGTGCTAAGTAACCAGTAACCGATATAAATACTTTAAGCGTCACTCAAATGTATCAGGTTGCTTTAACTATAATTTTCATGATAATTTTCGTACTACAGCGTGGAACTGTGACCTATGAGTTCTACGTGAATTTCAGTCTGCTGACTTCTGAGAACGTTGACAATACCGATTTGTTGTGGTAGAGAATGGTAGAGATTCTTTTTATAATCATTTTTTACACAATTTTGATACCATCTTCACATATTCAGCAATAACTTTTATTTGTTAAACTTGTGCGGTTTAAATGTATTTCTATAGGCGAGTGTTCCGTAAGCACACATATCATTACTTATGTGTATTCCCCATTAGTAGAAGTGCCAATGTTGTCTTTGACCAGCATTGTTGATCCGCTATCGAAATGATGTAGTTGATCGTAAAAATTATGCTAGGTATTCTATCTTTAATCTTTAAGACTCCTAAAAAAATTTGTTTGCTTTTTTGAAACAATCAGTGCAATCCCTGTAAAGTTTGAGCCATCAGACCTCAGAAAATTGGTTGGACCTATATGTGTCCATTTTAATTCTTTCATCGACGTTGTTCACGTGATATGTTACTTATTCCCAGGCAGTATGTCCATTGAGCCTTTTGTAGTTTTCTGATGTTGCACTTTCAATCTAATTTAATTAAAAAACAATTCTTATTACACAAGTCATAAGATCATTTTATTACAATTATTTTATACAAACACAGCACAGTGTAAGTTTTAGCCATTCTAGGCAGACAGAATTAAATATCTTGGAAACAAATTATGCTAGACTTATGAATTTTGGTACAAATTTTTCTAGGCCAATATGTACCATTGTCAAAAAAAATGGGCGACATTGGACCACTGCCACGCCCGCCTCTCATAGAACTGCAATCGCGTTTGATAACCAAAAAGTAAAGAAGCAGTGAGTACGCATGATAATGTTTAAAATAAATAATAAAGAGGTAGAAGTAACAATTTATTCTTTTTTTAAATTTTTTTTTTTTTTATTTTAATTAATTTTGAAATAAGAATATATTTCAGATGTACATATGTACATATAAAATATAAATATAAGAATTAGAACGGTTAAGCCTTTTATTTTCGGGTGTTTTAAGCCATATATCGAAAAGTTCGTGGTATTGTCAATCATTACTTGTTTTTTTTTATGCGGTAAATCTCGGCAGATAATTTTATATGTGCCTTAAAGTAGATACTTCAGACGTACGTATAAAACTAATTTGGTGTTGAACCGTTATGAAGAAAAAATTTATCGATTATAAAATTTTTTTTCTTAACTTAACAAAAAGAGTAATTGTTTAAATGAAGTAGAACGAAAAGATTTTTCCAAGTTGAGCATCAAAACAAAAAAAAAACGAAAAATAGTTAAAAAATTCAATTCCAATAAAAAATTACAAGCTTTTAAGAATGAGCAATTTCATGTAAATGTGTCTGTTGTTTTTAATTCACTCAAAAATATACAAGTTTAAAGTACCGTTATAATGTTATTGTTGACAAATTAGGCAAAGTTTTTGCATTTTCTTATTTTATAACAAGTGCTCTTTCATATTGAATAAAAATATTTACCCAAATTGTAACTCAAAAGAACGAAATTTGTCCAGCTAGATTATCAAAATCTTACACTGTGCACAGTACGTATATATGTATATGTATGTACATATAACGTCACGTTCATAGTACGACCTTTATAGCTTATAACAACATAATTTAACTGCTTTCTGCACCATTTCTACGCCAGAAATAAAATGACTTGACAACCATCTTCGCTCTGTCAAACTTAATTTGTATGGGCAGTATATGGCACACAGTAATTAAAGTTTCAATGTCTTGTGCTCCTACAAACCAAACTAAAATGTGAACAATATTTTCTTGTCATTAACGGAAGTGAACTCAAGCTAATTGCTTTTCTTAAGGATGCCTACTTATAGTGTGTTGTAGGCTGATGGTTTAAAAAAAAAACTAAAAAACAAAGTAAGAAACAAAATATAAGAATTATACGAGACCAATGGGCATTATATACAATAGAACACAGTTAAAATGGTCGCTCATTGTTAAGTTCTGAAATTTGTTTTAATATTGTATCGTTCGCAGATGACAGCAAATGCAATAATATTAATTGTAATAATAATATCTCAAAAAGGTTGGAGAAAACCTGATCAGGAAATTAATCCGAGCACTTGCGTACTACTATCAAATAGAGTGCAGGACTCGTAATGGCATTGGGTGTTCAAATACTTTTGCAAAAAAAAAATAAGCAAAAAGCCAAAATACTTACCATAAACCATACATTGTACAATATTTTGCACAATGAAAATGATCCTAAGCATATATCTGGAGCTCTTAAGGAATGGCGACTGAACAATTGTCCTCGGGTTATCAGAATACAACCAAAATTTCAAGATTTGACCACCATCCAAATAATGAAATAAATGACGATAAATGAGATAAATGGCCCTCTTTTGGAGGAGCGAAGCAAATTAAATTCTCAATATGCAAAAAAGCTGAGACTGACCCAAAGCATAAAATGTCATTCACGAAGAATGCTAAGCAGCAACTAAATATTGCAAATATTTTTCTTCTGATTTGTTTAACGTACAAATATTTATTACTTATAACACGTAATTTTTTTGTGCTTAATTGTTTTATACTTATTTATTTAAATGAAGTAATCTAACTGACTGAAGACAAAACTTTTTTTTTTCATTTAAGTTTTAATGCAGGCGGACCAATTTAACTGTGATCCTCTGTAAGCTTGTAAGCTTCTCAATGTAAATTATGTACGCTGCGTGGGCAACGACGTCTGGAATATTGTAGAGGAAAGCCAAGGGCCATCTATTTGTTCGTCGCTTTGTTGAATATTCTGCTAAAAGCTTGTTCATATCGACGCCATGTTGTAATATAAGATCTAGACTGGCTTTATATTTGGACCTTGCACTTCGTATGAATAATGCAAGCAGTATAACCGACATATTTTTTCTTTTTTTGATGTAAGACCACAATGTAATATTGTTACTAAAACCAAATATAGTTGACTCTACTGGTACAAATACTCGTCTTCTGTTCACTGTTCATTGATAAACTGCTGTCTATCATTAAACTTTTCGCTAAGTTATAAGTTGTAAAGAAATTATCACAAAGAATATTCCGTCTACTTCCACGAAAATGATTACGCACAAGACCTTCACTACCCTCTCGCCTAAGTTTTTTTTTCGTCCGCCGGATGCCACCAATCCAGTAAAAATTTGTCCCTTCATTGGATAGGATGAGAAGGAGTCACATACCCACCATACTTTAATTCCGTACTTGGCGGGTTTCGATGGTATGTATTGGGTAAAACCAGTACCACCACAGAAGGGATACAACTGCTCATCATCTGTCACGTTTGTACCTGCTAGATTATCATTCAGCATTAAAAATAGGTCCGTTATGGCTGCAGCTTTGTCGGTTTTTAGCCCGCTGTTGACAGAGTGCGTAACACCACCCAACAAGTAAGTAAAACCAAATCAACATAGAAATAAGCTTAACAACAAAGGACATACCATATAAAATGTATGAACAATTATGCTTCTGTTGACGTATGTATATTTTTTTAAGTGTTGATATAAAAGATTAACTAGCCCGCACTATTTTGAGATCCAAATCCGATCGATAATGTAGTAAATAAAATAATTAGAAGAATATGTCCCACAAATTGTGATAAGTTTCGGTTTTTGGTTCAGGCTGTACGGTATGATATATTCGGTATGAAAAAACCTTGTTTACCATGTGCTTAGACGATGTCAAACAGTTTTGAATAACACCGAAGTGTCAATAAAATATTAAGCAATCTAGAACATACATAATTGGTCATTATTGGTCCTTTTGTCAGGACTACGACTTAATTTCACACACCACTTATGTTGTGTATGTTATTTTTATACATTAGTGGCGGGACCACAGTTTAAAGTCGATTCCGAACGACAGATATTTGAGAAAATTTTCATGGCAATTTTATTTAGTCTTAGAGTCGTTGCCAGAAATCTGCTGAGAGGAAGTCGCGGGACAAATATTTTTCAAATTTCGTTTTGTTGGGGATGTTTGACCAGGGCTTTGAACCGCGACCTCCCGTCTAATAAGCCAACACACTACCTACTAGACTACGGAGACTTCTATCTCAATCCATAATATAATAACCAATGTAGAAATAGAACTTAAAAAATGCAAATTGTTGGAATGTAATTATTTTTTTTTTGGCCCACTGTGATATTCTACTTCAATTTTAATTTAATAAAAATTATTTTATAAAATCGCTATGAAATTTGTTTTTTTTTACTTAGCTGAGAGCAAGTGCAGTTACTTATCATTTTACTTACCTTACCTTCGTATTAAATTTATCATATTAAAATCTCTCTATGCTATATTGTGTATCACTAATTGTGGTAGTGGACGAACCTACTTTCTTCGTTTTAGAAATTGATACTGAACAGTAAGAGTAAAATTACTCCTGTTAACGGTGTTGCAACCGTTAAAATAAACCTGAAATATCGCAAAATGTTTTGTGTTAGAGCAGGGCACTTAAGGCAAAAGTCGAATTTAATTTAAATAAACGAAACAGAAATGTGGTTTGCCTGACTGGATGAATACATGGTTCAATAAATTATTGCTTGTTGATTTGGCCAAAATAAAATTTTTCCTCTCTTTTCACTTTCCATTTTTTCGCTTTCTGTTTCGTTTATTTTTCTGGACCAATTATTTAAAATTGCTACACCAGAATATTTTACAATAGAGGCAAATTTTATGTTCAAAAAGCTTCATTTTCTTGTTTTTCTAATTTTTTTATTCGTCTTTCTTTGTTTCCTTTCTTTTTGAATAAACCTTGCCCTAATAAACTGTGCCGTATTTATTAAATATATTCTTGTGAATCTTAAAAAGACATACATATGTAGTCACCCAAACTACATAACAAAACAATAACCACAATCATTGTGAAATTGTATTCATTTTTATTCACGTTGTTATAATATGTACCCTTATCAAAAATAAGCATAATTTATTTAACCCATTTACGGTCGCTGTGCCAATTTGGGAACACTTAGCTATCAAGGCTGTATAAAAAAACTGTTTACTCTAGTTTATTTATTTTTGCATTATTGAATAGTGGAAAGTGCTCTGAATAAATATTAAATGAAACAATTTAACTAAATTTACTGTTATTGTTGTAATAATCTATTAAACTTCATTAACAATACACATGTAGAGGTCGGTCCATGGTAATTAAAGTTATATTTTCTACCTAAAGTTTATAGTCGTTATTTGTATTATAATATTAAATTCAATAAACAGTAAAACATTGAAAAACATTTTTAGTTTCATACAACAAATGTAGAAGATCTTAGAAAACATATAATAATGCTGTTCCAATTTGGGTACAATGGCCACAAGTATACTAAAAACAAATTAAAAAAAATATAACAATAATAAAAATATTAACAAAAAGTTGATATGCAAATACCTCACTTGTTCCAAACTTACAACAAAAGCATGGGCGGAGTTGATGAATTGGACCAATCGATATCTTTATACCGAATTAGCATACATACATAGCAAAAAATGGTGGTGGTGTTTATTTATGTACATGGTGGATATGGCTATATCAAATGCGTGGCGCCTACATGAATTTTGTGAAGAAAATGCTATGGATCAATTACAATTTCGTCGATCCATAGCTAGGTTTTATCTAAAACAGTCGTCCAAAAGACATTCTGCTCGGCCTTCGTCATCAAATATTGAGGGTCTACATCTAGACGGCGCAAATCATGTTCCAGAAAAGCTTTCTAAGCGTTTTGTCATCTGCCACAATAGAAGCCGCTGGAGTTGCAAAAAATGCAAAAAATGCAAAAAAAAACACTCTGCGTTGAAAAAAATTGTTTTGCAAAATATATATTTATATAATATATATATATATATATATTTGTTCTGTCGTTCGCAATCGACTTTAAACTGTAGATCCCGCCACCCATGTATAAAATTAACGTACACAACATAAGTAGTGTGAGAAGCTAGGTCATAATCCTGACTGAGTGGTTGTAATGACCAATTATGTATGTCTGTATGTGCATGTATTTACTTCATAAGATAGATAAATCAACACATGTTTGAACGTTAAAAATATGCATTATATACATTCAAATATACATTTCATAAAAAAATTCTCCTATAGCTAAATATCATGTTCATACATAAAATAATTAAAACGAATTTTGAGAAGCATTTAATTTGTTGTACATGTAATCGAAACGCTATTTAGTATGTAATAATGTGTATTATTCAGTCTTTCGTCATAAATCATATAATTATGTACACGCTGAGAATATCATTAAGAATTACCGTCAAATATGAATTACTCACATGAACGAACACACACACTGCCATGTATCAGATAATTAATTAAATACTACACAAACACAAAGTAACTTTAAGTTAAAATAAATTTATAAATCATAATATCGAGCCATAACCGCAAAAAAAGCTTAGGCGACATATTTTTCATATATCGTTTTTTGTAATAAGTAAATTCATTACCTCATCTTGCATCATCTATAAAAATTTCAGGGTCACACTGTGCACCGTTATGAATTTATAACAAAAAAAATTTTAACTTAAGTGCACTTTGAAAATTTTGTTTACTTTTTTGTGACAGCGACTTGTCGCTTAAGATAAAATTTTCTTCATAAAAAATTTGAAAAATATATTGTTTTTAAAAATTATAATATAATAATACGTGTGAAGTATTATTTTAATATTCGTATGTAAATATCTAAAAAATGTATAAATTATGACAGAGGTGAATAAGAAAGTGTTAAAAATTTGTTAAAGTTTTGTGTTAAATAACAATTGTTTCTAGAAATTTAATAAGCGCTCCCTCGTTTCATACAGCGATTCAGATACATCTTCTGATGAAGAAGAAACCTGTGTGGGACAGAGAGAATTTAAAAGGCAACGAAAATTATTATTATTAAGAACAATGAAAATTTCGTTGAACAATTTACGTTATGCTATATTTGAAAAAGATAACCCGAACATAAGTCTAAAATATGGTTATTTTGAAAATTCTGAAATAAAATATTTTGGTATAAATTCGATTTTACGATTTAGACGACACTCTGAAATACTAGCCAAGGGACCTGCAGAATTATATAAAAGTCCATTGAAAATTTCCTCTACAAAGTACAGAGATTTAAAAACACTCTGCGACAAAAAAATCATACCTGGAAGATTTCACCACGAATTTTTAAATGTACAACATGATCATACCATAGAAGACTTGCTACCTGAAACCGATCAAGAAGACTATTCCCTTTAGATATATAAAATAAATAATTGTTTTTTTTTTTTTTGAAAATGTTAAGTTTTACAATGACGTTTTTATTATCTTATTGTAACCAAGTACAGTGTTCATAATGATATATAAAACATTTTTATTTTTCGATGTTAATAAAAAAAGTTTGAATTAAACTATCTGCATGGTTTTATTTTATATATTGTAACCTTTAAAGGAAAAGTCCTAACTCTTTTTTTTTTGTAAGCCCCAAAAAATCTCTACCTAAAAACACGAGTTAGGGCCTTTCTATATTAAGGCAACGACATGTATATATGTATGTATACAAAGAAGAAATTCGAGTATTTAACACCTATTTCCCATATTACGATAATAATTCTTACTGTTAGACACTCACTGTATTAATTACAAAAATATTTAATTTCTAATACAAATAAAAAGCCTTTTATATATAAAAAATAGATTTATGTATAAAATGTTATAATAATCACCTAAAAAGAATTATATTAAAAAATTATAGTTTAGTAAATGAAAAAAAATCCTCCGTCATAAGAATATTTTATCTTAACCGACAAAATTTTTTCCCAGTAGTTAATCAGAATGAAAGCAAAAAAAACTTAAGCGCCAAAAATTGCTGTTATTATGCTTATATGCGAAAGCAATTGCATTCATTTTATGCATTGGAACAAAATGTGTCTGTATACAAAATTTTGTTGCTCTAACTTGATTTGAACAAGAAGTAAATAATAAAAACCTTCCCCTGTAAAATTTCGTTTTTGTCGCTTGAGCTTTTTTTGCGGTTATGGCTCGATATGTATGTAGAATACTTTAAGATTTTACCGGCAAGTGGAGGTTAACGTTTAATGGATTTCAATATCAATTGCAAACAGTTGAGTACGTGTATACTTGGTTGAGTTTGCACAGAAAGAAATTAAAGGGCAAGTAAAATTCCTTTCTGTATCTATTCCGGTATAAAATGTCTGCTTAGGTTAAGTCAGGATTACGACCTAGCTTCTTACACCACTTATGATGTGTGCGTTATTTTTATACATGAGTTTATGAGAATTTATATTTAAGAATTTGTAGTTATAAAAATTTAATTTTCCAAAAAATCAACACCTAACGTTTGATTTTCGGTCATAATTGCTTACTTTTACAAGCAGACCATTTTACCCTTTTTGTATCGAATAAACTCGCCTTCGCTGGAAAATACTAAGCACACAGAAATATTTATTTGATACAAAATTAAACTTTAATAAAATAGCAATGAATTTAGTTTTTGTAATGTATAAGCTCAAAATAAGTACAATTACTTATTTGCAATTTTCTGCTATTACTTACTTTCTCATTAAATATGCAAGTGTTACTCTTTATTATTTTTTACATCACTGTATACACAAGCTGTATAAAATTTTTTTCTGTAAATAAAGCAGTTGTAAATCGTTTTTGAATTGATTTCGTTTAACACATCACTAGAAAATATTTTCATCGGTAAAAAATACTCTTGTTAACAAAATGTACAATTTTAACATTTCAGAGTTATTATTATTCAACACCCATTTTAATGTTTGTGTTTGTTTTTCTTTTGGTTTGTGTTTTTTTTCCCGCCCTTTTGTTGTTTTATGTTATAAAATGTTAAAAAACGTTTAAATTGTAACATCATAATCGTTATAATATAAGCAAGCAAGCATCGGCATAAATGTCACTCATAAACTAAACAGCATTCTCTTGCACACTAACATATACTAACAGACTTACATTCATCCTGACACATACCACTTTGGCACACACTTGTAATGCTATAACTGTATATGACAATATTTTTCTACATTCCATCCTTACATTTAATACGTATGGCATCTGTGGTATAAGCCATCAGTACATTGTGTATAAATGTGTTGTAATATTGAAGGTTATTTTACACAATAGTTGTGAGAAAGTTAGTATCAGGCTTTTTAAATATGAGATTCTGTTTGATGTAACACATACATTTTTTTGTTTTGATTTTTTTTTGTTTTGTTTTTTTTTTCTCTGTCAATGTTTGTTATTATTTATCCTCCCGACATTGGCAAAATAACTTAAGAGTGATAGAACAGAAAGTTTATTGTGCCATAAAGAAAGGAAAAAATAAATTATATAAAATAGTTTTACTAACGAGTAAAACAATCTTTTACAAAGAGTAAAAAGGGTTGACCTTTAATTACCAGGCTGAAATATCAAAAGGACTTAGTTTGCCTGTCAATAATAAAAATAGATTTATTAGAAGATTTAAACCTTTGGAATTGTGCGTTTCTTTTTATTTGAGCAAAATTTAAAAATATTTTATTCATAACACTATGCGACAAAATAAAAAAATGCAATACACCCAGCGAATGACATAGTGCAAGCTGTGAGTTTTGTTGAGTAAAACTTAATTTTAAATTTACTTTGAGTTCTTATTGAGGTAACCAACACTTTTGCTGTGAAAACTATTGTGTCAACAGAAACTTTCCTTATTTATCTTATGGTTTGTAAAAAGCATTAAAATTTTATTATTATTATTGTTTTTTTTTTTTTTGATTAATTATGTAAGAGAAATAATATAAAAGAAATATAAAAAACATCGATTATTTTTACATGTTATTTTTACATATTCTAAAATTCTTTGTTAATCATTAGTGTCCAGTACTAAAACCGTTTTATTGGGCTTTACGTACAAATTTATTGATTGCACAAACATTTCTGAACCGATGTCCAAAATTTAAACCTTATTAGAAAGGATAGGGATGGCCCTTTACAACGGCATACATATATATGTATATTAGTTGACTTAGTATTCCTTTAGGTTTGATGAGCTAAACTTGACAAATTCGAATTTTTTCATATTTTTTCAAGATTTGTCCGTTCATAGTGGCAAACTTTAATTACAAAATATGATATAAGTGATGACATGCTGAAAGTGCATTATTTTATGAAGAGATTGACACTTCGTTTGATCAAATCGGACAAAAATTACCGTAGTTATTATAATAGTGGAATATAACAGTCGAGTTATATTTTCCATATATATTTTTTCAAATGAAGAAATAATAATATTTGCAAAAATCTCAAATATTAGCCGACTTCTAGTAGTCGTGCAAACGTGAAATTGACACATTTTGCGATAAACAATCAAGATCCATCAAAACTTTAGAAAATTTTTGAACTGAAAGTTCATTTCATATGATGACATATATAAAATATATAAGACGACTGCTATACTATTTAAGTTATAACTGCGATAATTTTTGTCCGATTTGATGAAACAAAGTGTCAATCTCTTCACAAGATAATGCATTTCAAGAAATTAGAAAAATCATATTTCAGAAAAAATCATATTTTCCAAGAATGCTCAATCAAACTCATAACAAGTAAGTTTGAACTAAACGTTTATGTATACCGTTTTAAAGACTAATTAATCTCTCCCCTTTTAAAATAAACTTTGTATTTTAAAAATATGTTAATAAATATTTGGATAATCAATAATTTTGTGTGAAAAGATCAAAAATACAGTATTCGTCAAATGGAACAAGGTTGGAGGGTTCTAGAAAATTAAAAAAAAAATATTTTTGAGTTCTACTCAATAAAACTCACAACCTACACTATGTCATTAGCTGGGTGTATTTTGACTATCGCACCGTGTAATTAAAATATTTGTAATAAATTTAGCTTTAAGTTCATCATTAACCCTCCGTCATGCAATGTATCTGGCCAGATATTTTACGAATTTAACTGTGATTTAAATATATGTATTTCTAATTTGGCTAGGGGTTTAAGTCTCCAGGTACGCTCTACAAATATTGTTAGGTATCGTTTTATGAAAAAACATATTAAAAAAAACAACAAACAAAATTTATGTGGATTTTTTCATCTATACATCGTATACGTAGCGCATGTATCTGGCCAGATACACACACATTTTGGATGAAGAGTACTGTACTTTATTACTTTTTTTTTGGTTTTTATATTTTTTCGCTTCAGTTGCATAGTTAACTTTGAAAGGTACAGACAATAATTTACGGAAGAACTTTTATTTATACGAAAAAAAAAAGAAATGGGTGAAGAAATAGAGTTTGTTTATAATACGCGATTTCGTAGTGGTAATGTGAATTTCTATACACGATTAGCAGAAGTATTGGCCAATGAGTTAGAGCGTGAAAGAGCCGCTGAAAAAGTGGGTGTTAATGATGAGATTGATGACCTCCCAGGAGATGACGACGATAAGGATCTAAATTATATGCCAGACGATGGCGATGCCTCAGAGGTCGAAAATGATTGCGTTGTCGAAGCAGATGAAGTGTTTGATAGTGACGATAGTGACGACGATGAAGAAATTGAAGAACAGAATGCTACCGAAGATTCTTTTCTTGGTAAGGACGGTACTATATGGTGTAAAAATTAACCAAATATTGGAGTTAGTTTACGTCGACACAATATCATGCGTTTTCGACCTGGTCCGAAGGAACAAAACAGTGTTCCAATTGAGGTGTTCCAAAATTTTTCACACCAAATATAACATTTATTATCATTTCTGAAACAAATCGCCATGGAAAAGCTGTAGTCGAGAAGTGGAATTCAGCTAATCCTAGTAAAAAACAAAAAGTTTGGACAGATTTGACCGCAACTTAATTAGCTGCACCCATTCGTGACGTTTGGAATTTTTTAAATGAAAATCTTGCCAAAAACTACAGTCCGCATGGCAGCATAACAATTGATGTTATGTTCCCATATCGTTTAAAAACTAAATTTACTCAGTACATACCTTCAAAACCAGCGAAATATGGATTGCGATTCCAAATCTAAATATCCACTGCAAGGAAAGCTCGACAAGAAGGAGAAGAACGGGAAGTGAATCAAGGTGGAAATGTTTTGATACAACTTTGTACACTGGGAGATGAAAAAATTCGCCGACTAACTCGTTTTTTTTTTGTTCCCAGTGCTCAAATCCGGTATGCCTACAACATTCGAAATCAGAGTATACATGTTTTAGTTGCTTACCTGAAGCTGTGTAAGACTTTTTTAATTTAGAATTTATTAAAACTTACTTTATAACTACTAAATGTAATTGAAATGGACTTTATAAAATCTTTTTTTTTTTTGAAATTAAACACAAAAATAAATTTTTTCTTGTTTTATTTCACATTAAAATTTTTTTTGCACGGGTAGGTAGTTTAGCATGTACTAAGAACAAAAAAAAAATAGAAAATATATATCTGCCTGGTGGGATAACAATATAACAATGTAATATTATCACTGAAATAGCATATTTTTCATATGAATGTACTGAAATACATAGTGTATCTGGCCAGATACATGTGCTACGTACGTGACTATCGGAACATGTGCGTGACGGAGCGTTAAAATAGCCTCTTACAATGAATTTTTTTTTGTTCCTTAAAATTATAAATTTTTTAAATAAATATTTAACCAACTAAAACTTGTAAGTGAATAATTGTACTCCCTTAAAGGAGTGGGATATTATCATTTATTGAAACACTAACTCAGATATGGTACTATTAATGCCAGTATCCACTCACAATTTTAATTGAAGACACAGTAGTCCTTAAAGTTTTTCCTGTCAGCTAGGTGCAATAAACATTAATAATAAAAATTTAAAAATATGTGAAATAGACTTTTGATTTGTTATAGTGTAAGAAGACAAATTACAGACAGAAAAATTATGAATTGTAGTGAATCCAATCACAAACAATGAGCAAAATGGCGATAAAAGCTAAAGACCAAGAATTATTGATTATTTTCCCGGAATTATTGAGTATTTAAACGTAGATCGAGCTTTGTATCAAATATGATACATTTTAATTTTTAAGATAATATAACTTTTGTTCAGAAAAAGTTAGACCCCTTATTTCTTATTTGCTAATGCCATTATTTTAAATCAAATAAAAAAAGAAAATTTTAAACAGGAGTTAAAAAATTCAAAAATTTCATAATTCCTGCGTAATTTTAATTTTTGTTACATACGACTTTCCTAAGGCAGGTTCTTTGGTATTGCTTATATAAATTTTTAAAGTTTCAACAGTAAATAATACATTTATTTTTTAGTTAAAATATAACCACAAATTATATTTAATTATTACGAAATGAGTAACAGCGACCATATGCTAGGTATAGTGTAACAGACCAGAGTCTCTGGTGTTAATTGAACCCACGACTCTCACACTAATAGTCGAGCAAACTACCCACTAGATACCCAAAATAATACATTATTTATAATATTTTTGAAGGAATTGAGAGTTAAGTGTTGGTTAAAAGTGAAGAGGTTGAAGTTTCTATTCTCAACATTGCTGGAGACTGAAGAATAAGAAAACAGAAGATCGTCTTATGAACTGACAATTGAATTGGCAGCAATACATCTTCTTCGGTGTTTACCTCCAAAAATGGTACTGTTTGGGTCAGCGATCCGGAATCTGTAGCAGTTGTTTCTTGAAATGTTGTGGAGTCATGCTTACTACTCTTCTCATATTAATCTCACGCTACAGACATACATTAGAAGAAAGTGTTTCGTCCGATGTTTTATTTCATAGATATTACAAAAGGGCAATATTTCGATAAACTATGTACGTCTGAGATAACAGAATCATTCGCCTTGATAATGTGCTACTCGGAAGTTATGAAAAATATAAACCGGTTTTGTGATATAAAATTTGAAATAAAAAATTTCCATTTCTGGACTAGAGCTTCCATTATACAAATCAGAGATCAGCAATAAGTATTCAAAAAGATGAGTAGAATCGAATCATATTCATAATTTCTGATACTTATACGCATTCGCCGTAGTCTAGTAGGTAGTGTGTTGGCTTATTAGACGTAAAGCCAGGGTTCAAACACAAGGCCAGATATCAAACGAAATACAAAAAGTATTTCTCGGCGACTTCCTCTCAGCAGATTTCTAGCAAAAACACTGATAGTGAAATTGCCATGAAAAGTTACTCATTAATCTGTCGTTCGGAGTCGACTTTAAACTGTAGGTCCCGCACTCATGTATAAAATTAACACACACAACATAAGTGGTGTGAGAAACTAGGTCGTGATCGAGACTAAAACGTTGTAATGACCAATTACGTATGTACTCATACTAATCATATTTAAAGTTTAAAGTATGATGTTGTTGATTTCGACTCTCCATGACTCAACAATTACAAGAATCACAAAATAAGTATGATTCGCATACGAACACTACAATACTCACTAAAAGGTTGTGTGTTTGCTTTGCTTGCTGTCTTTGTCTTTTTCTTTTTTTGTAAATGCAACAACAACTAAGGCTGTCAATTTTAATGACTTATTCGAGTCACTCAAATCATTTATGAGTATTATAAGTATTTTTCTAAATTTATGAGTCTGAATGAGTAGGCATATGAATCAAACATATTTCGAATGGTATGAGTTTGATGTCAACGTTATAATCATACTCACTGTACTCATTCTTATAAATCAATGTTGTAGTAAGTACGTATGATTCAGAATAGTTAAATTTCAATATTGTTGGCTCACTTATATATAAAAATTAATTGCCATACTGTCCTCTTATTAATGGAATTGTATTAAAAAATTTAAGGAAGTTAAAGAAAATTTCAGTCCCGAATGTAATTTGGCTTCATTTTTTTATCTAACCATCATTAATTTTTCAGCTTCCATAAAACTCTTTCAAATTTTTTATTCACTTCAAATCCTCTTTAATTCATACTTAACTGTTACGAGCATCTAGAGATGATCTTTTTGTACAGAATGGGCATTGGATATAAAATTTCGTTTGTCGGAGATTTTTGGTAACAAATTTTATGATTATAGCTTGTTGTAATTGCTAATAACAACAACTAAGATACACTTTAATAAAAAGTGTAAAAATGTTATTGCTGAAGTTATTAAATTTACTCTTAAACTTTTAATTTTAAAAATTTTGTTGTGTGTTTCGGGTGTTCTTTCTTAAGTGGATGAGCTATGGTTGACAGCTGAGAATGTTATATTATGTTAACTTTTCATATCAGTATGGTTTGGCAAGTTACCATAATTTGGGTATGAATGGGAAGATAGGATAAGATGGATAGGCATGTTAAAGACATCGACAGAGGTTTTTGATTGTTTTAAAGGGAAGAGAATGTTTGGGTTTTTATTGGATTACATTTTACCTGGTGGGTTCCAAGCCCTACGCATAACCCACATTCAATGTCCAGGGAATTGGACTTCGATGCACGCATTAGTTAACATCTAGCGGGTGCTAGAATGCCATCCAGGAGGGGCCACGAGGAGGCTGCGTGTCAATTTGAATTCAGCAAGACGACTATAAGGTAGCCTTCGATAGCCCCATAAGGGATCGTGTTTTTGCCGAAATGTCTGAGCTCGGTATACCTGAGAAGCTGATAAGAATGACGTTGAGCAATTCCTGCAGCTCCGTCAGTTTAGAAATGAACCTCTCCGAACCTTTTGATAACGTGCGATGTTTCCGACAAGGCGACCTCTTCAACTTCGTCATGGAGAGTCTACTGCGACAGGCGGGGGTGCATCGCAATGGCACTATTTTTCAAAAAAGCGTCCAGTTGCTTGCGTACGCTGATGACATTGACATCATAGGGCGTACCAAGCGAGATGTTAGTGCTGCCTTTAGTGCTATTGAACGGAAGTCTACTAAGATCGGTTTGGCAGTAAATGAAGGCAAAACAAAGTACATGTTATCGACAACTAGAAATGTGCGGCGTATTGATTCTCAGATTACGGCCGATAACTACACTTTTGATACAGTCAGGGAATTTATTTATCTTGGCTCCGTCGTTACCACCAAAAATGATGTCAGTCTAGAGATCAAGCGCAGGATCACTCTTGCCAACAGGTGCTACTATGCTACTCAATAGGCAATTGAGTAGCAGAGACCTCTCTCATATGACAACACGAATACTTTACAAGACGCTAATCCTACCCGTGTTTCTTTAGGGCGCAGAGGCGTGGACCCTATTAAACGCTGATGAATTAGCTTTGAGAGTATTCGAGAGAAAAGTCCTACGTAAGATCTTCGGTCCAGTTCAAGTTGGCAATGATTTCCTCATTCGATTCAACAGTGAGCTATATGAGCTCCTCAATGACATAGACGTTGTGCAGCGTATTAAAATCCAGCGACTGCGCTGGCTCGGCCACGTCGTTCGAATGGAGGAGGATACTCCGGCGAGATGGGTGTTTGATGCGTGGATATGAAGTCGGCGAAGAGAACGACCTTATTTGCGTTAGAAGAATCAAATTGAGGAAGCCCTGTCTTGGATAGGCGTGACTAACTGGCGTAGGCGCGCAAGAAGCAGAGGCGCCTATAATGATGTGTTGCGGCAGGTCGAAATCCGTTAATCGGGTTGTTAATGGCCAATTAAGTAAGTAAGAAAGTATTCGATAGCAGGCCTTAGTGGTTTTACTAAACATATGATTTTCAACTTTTTTGGCTGAGCAAAATATTTATGAATTTAAAAAGTTCGACAGAATTTGCTTGAATTCCGAGAACTGTTCAAAGAATCTGTACGCTGCGAGCGTTCAGTAAGCTAATTTTTCACCGAAGTATGAACTGATGTAATTTGGTGACACAGCAAAAACGTAACGTAGGTGTTTGTCCATTGATATCATACAAATTTTCTAGTCCATGCCCCAAAGTTAGTTATCTTTGTTTAGTTTTTTATACTTTACTAGTTGTAATATTCTTCTGTTCTTACTGTGTATATTATGCATATATTGCTATTGCTTGGAAGACCTCTAAATCAGTTGGCCAATTCACAGGACTTTGTATCGTGTATGTTGTATTGAATACAGTTGGTTGTTTGTGAACGCTCAATGCTATGCTGTATTGTGTATGTCGTATTCTTCTTCTTTTTGGTATTCATACAATTTGATAGCACGATGTATATCAATGTATATAAGTGTATCGAATTTTTACATAGAAATTATCAACAACAAGCATACACTGTTGTATAGTCGTCCAACAATACAATGAATATAACGATACAACCGCTTGTGTGAATTAACCAAGTATATTTTTTATATGCAAACTTTTTCAGATGATCGATATTACTATAAAACAGGGGTTACTAAAATTTTTTTGGTTGTGTATTAGTGAGAAAGAGAGAGAAAATAGGTTGAGTGAATTTATTTATTTACAACCATAGAAAAGTGTTAGTAATATACGCTATTTTGATTTTCATTTCATTACAAATGTACATAAAGCTATCTATATTTGGCTTAATAATTTAAATTTAAAAATATTATACTATGCGACAAAATAAAAAAAATTAAATATGCCCAGCTAATGGCATGGAACGTTTTTAACATAAAATATTGATTGAAATAAAATGATAACGCATCCGCCCCACGTTTGTTCTTGTCGCAGTCTGATCGACGACTAAATCAAAGGACACAAGAATGCGTGTGAGTTCTCTCTGCAAAATTGTGCTATGAAATGGTAATCCCTGCTATAAAATTATCACAGTATTAATATTGTTACGAAAATGGAAATTTACATTTTACTTTTACATCGTTTAACAATAAAATTATAAACAAAAGCTACAAAAACAAAAACAATGAACTTGTTTACATATGATAAATAAGTAAACAGAAATAAACCAACAAACACCAGTATTAAAAAAGGGAAAAACAAGTAATAAAAATTTAACAACAATCACTGCAAGAATAATTGTAAACAAAAATACACAAACAACAGTAATGAAACATCGATGTTTACATTTACAGAGATTATGAAAACGCGAACATTCTCCTTCAAGAACATTCATCAAACTGTTTACGTTGCCATATAAAAGGCAAAGCGAAGCAGGCAACTGAGTCAGTAAAAGTTCAGTCAGTCTTGTGTGAAGACGCGATGTGTTTAAAGAGAGTAATCGTGGTTTGAAAATCTCTGTTACAAAGATCTGACGAACAATTATCTAGTCACAATTATCACAATTATCAGTCAATTATGTAGTCTAGAGGAATAACTAACAAGGCAATTGTTGTTGTTTACATCAGGATTGTACAAATAATAAAGAATTTTAATTAAAACTAAACACAAATTTAGTTTTATTTTTATTTGCAATCTACGAGCTCATATTCTAAACGTTTTTAAAAGGTAAAACCGTAAGAGTTATAATATCTCTCATCTAAGCACAGTTTTTTCTATTTTTCTTCAAAATATTTTTATAAAATAACATTTTTAAATGTGAACTTTTTGTGCACAAACTGCTATAATTCAAATATCCTGATAAACTGGCTGTTGGTACGCTAAACTAAAAGTGTTGAGGCCGTGGATTCAATTCCCACTAGGGCGTTTGTTATGGTCGTGCAACGGTATGAGGTGAGCGTTAAGATATAAATGTTTCCATAGGGAACACTTATTGTGAACCATATTCGACATTTTTGAGTTTTTGCGATGACATCTATCGAACATATTCAGTGTAAAACAAATCAGAATCTATTGTTTCATCAAGTTAATGCTTTGCGGAAATCATTAATTTTATGTTTTCATTGGGTGTTGGAGACTTGCATCGAATGCTTGTCGAGTCGCATGGTATCATAAGCAGCTTATTAGGCTTATTAGGTGCAAGGCCACGGTTCAAACCCCAGGTCAGACCTCAAAACGAAATATGAAAAAATATTCCTTCGGCGACTTCCTCTCAGCAGATTTCTTGCAAAAACTCTGAGAAAATAAAATTGCCATGAAAAGTTTCTAAAAAATCTGGCGTTCGGAGTTGACTTTAAACTGTAGGCCCCGCCACTAATGTTTGAAATTAACTCACACAACATGAGTGGTGTGAGAAGCTAGGCCGCAATTCTGACTGAAGGACAATTATGTAAACTGAAGTATTCATCGTTGTATTAGCATTCGTTGTTTTTACATTTTCAAAAGATTAAATAACAAGACGACTGCAAGCTATTTAAAGACTCGATCCCATTATTATACCGGAGCAATCTTTTATGGCAACTGATGTACAAACACATCTTTGCGATGCTCTGTTAATAAAAAAATACAGCTTAACAGTCGACGTAAATAATTGTAAACAACGAATATTTTCTCAGTGAAAATTGCTTAACATTACTTCGTCTTCTTCCCTTTTTTCTGGGTGTCGCTTCTTTGCTGGGGCATACTTCAACGCATTTTCTATTTCGGTTCTTTTTCTTTTATCTCCATGAGAAATTTTGAAATTTTTACCAACTGCAGACATACTTTGGCGTGACTCATTTGTTTTGCTGTAGAAATGTTTGCTTTTGGCGTATTGTCAGAACGATTTGTTTATTAACTCCCACCACCTATTGTTTAATCCTTCATTGCACTTCTCTGGTGAATTGTAATTGAATTTTGAAAAATTTTTCACTTTGAGCTGATGAAGAAATCAAGATAAAAAGAGTTTTTGTGGAGTCTTTACAGATTTCGATACTTTCATTTAATAAGACAGTTTAAAGTTTCCATGGCAAAATTTAAATATGCAGATTCCTGATCAATTTTGTGAAAAATTATGTGCATAATAATTATTAATCTACGTAGTCAGTAGAGGAAGTCGCCATAGTTTAGTATGTAGTGTGTAGCTTCGGCGACTTCCTCTCAATAAATTTCTGGCAAAACTTCTGAGAGTAAATAAAATTGTCATGAACAATTTCTCAAAATCTGTCGTTCGGAGTCGACTTTAAACTGTATGTCCCGCCACTCGTGTATAAAATTATAACACGCAACATAAGTGGTGTGAGAAACTAGGTCGTAATTCTGACTGAAGGGTTGTAATGACCAATTATGTATGGATGTGTTATGATTCATTATAACATAAAAGCTGGACATTTTACTATTTACTAACTTATAGTAGAGCTCATACATACTTGATTAGGGAGAATTAAAGCTTTCCAATGAAATAAATTAATGCTTCAATTCTAATTTTTAAACAAATTAAGTCCAACGATGGGACATGTATTTTAAGAAATGTTTCTCTTTCATTTCATTTATAGCATCATTTGTGGCCAATATTCCATGACGTAATTTCTAAAACTTTGTAAATTACTTGCGGAAGTTATTAAAATTTAAGACATATTCTATAGAAGAAACAAGACAAGAAAATAAATTCACGTTGCCAGCAAAAGAATAAAAAAAACCTGCATTTTTCATTCTGACATTTACAAATGGGTTCTTGAAAAGAAAGTCATTGTCACCAGTGCATTGAGAAATCGAGATGTAGTAGTGTTAATTGAGGTATATTTAAGATTAATATTTCACAATGAGCAAGCCAGGGTTATTCATAAAAAAACGAATGATATTCAGTTTTATATTATATTCTATTGTTATGTTTTTACCTTTTTAAAAACGTTTAAAATATGAGTTCATTGATTGCATACAAAACAAAAATAAATATGTGTTTAGTTTCAATTAAACTCTTTATTGTTCGCACTACCTTTGTGTGCCACTGTTACAACTCCAACAGTAATTGCTTGTTCACTACTCTATTTCACACTTCTCTACGCGCAAACACTAACAACTCTTCGGTAGATCTTCACAATAGCGATCTTCAAACCTCGAATGTTTACTTCGCACGCAACGTATCTTTACACAAGACTGACTGAATTCTTACTACTCATTGCCTGCTTTGTCTTGCCTTTTTATATGCGCACATATTCAGTCTACTGAACGTTACTGAAGTAGAAGGTTTTTGTTTTCGCCTTCTCGAGAATTATATCGCGACTGCATAGTTGTTTGTGTATTTTGCTTAAGTTTTTTTTGCGTACTTTCATACTTGTCTGTCTCCATTCCTTTCATGTTGATGTTGTTGGGTTACTAGTAACAAGTTCGTTGTATGTGTTTATGTGGCTTTCGTTTATCGTTCATGTTAAACATTGTTTTCATTTGCATAACAATACTTTTGTAAAGCAATAGATCATTTGTCGTACCAGACTTAATTATTAAAGAAAACAAGATTGACTGTCAAATCTGCATACAATCTGGGTATTGACTTTATCACGGTCTATATACATAAGTGTTGTTGTTGGTGAAAAAATTATAATCTCTCAAATTGCATAAAATTAAAATTAAAATAAAATTATGTTCTGAAAATAAATGTGTTCCTATTTCAAATTTTTGTTGAACTAAATTAATATTCGTACCTCATACTGCCTGTTAATGTTTGATAGAGAACTAAGCAATTAATTTACTTATTAATGTTTGACATTCCAAAGATTTCCCGCTAATTATGCTATTCAAGTGAAATTATTCATTCATTTAACAAGAAGGATAGGGAAAGGTTGTGGAAACTGAAGGGACATATAGCTGCCACATAACAAAAGCGTATAATGCATGGTTGTATAGTGTTTCATAAATGAAAAAAAAATTATAACGACATGACATTAAAAATTCTAAAAAAAAAAATTAATTAATTTTCTTACAAAGGAAACATATCAAATGACCATTTTTACTTATAATTTTATGGTTATTCGATAAGTAGGAATGGACCTCTCCGAACCTTTTGATACCATGCGAGGTTTCAGACAGGGCGATCCCTTATCATGCGACCTCTTCAACTTCGTCAAGGAGAGTGTTCTGCAAAAGGCGGGAGTGCATCGCAATGGCACTATTTTTCAAAAAAGCGTCCAGATGCTTGCGTACGCTGACAACATTGACATCATAGGTCGTACCAAGCGTGATGTTACTGCTGCCTTTAGTGCTATTGCATGGGAGTCTACTAAGATGGTGTGGCAGTAAATAAGGACAAAACTAAGTATATGTTATCAACAAGTAGCGAAGTGCGGCGTGATTCTCAGATTACAGCAGATAACTATACTTTTGATACAGTCAAATAATTTATTCACCATGGCTCTGCCGTTACCACTAAAAATGATGTCAGTCTGTAGATCAAAAGCAGGATCACTCTTGCCAACAGGTGCTACTATGGTCTCAATAGTCAATTGAGTAGCAGAGACCTCATACGACAAAGCTAATACTCTACAAGACGCTCATCCTACCCGTGCGTCCTTATGGCGCAGAGGCAAGGACAGCAGCCTTGAGAGTATTCGAGAGAAAAGTACTGCGTAAGATCTTCGGTCCAGTGTGAGTTGGCGATGATTTCCGTATCCGATCCAACAGTGAGCTGTATGAGCTCCTCAACGGCATAGACGTTGTGCAGTGTATTAATATCTAGCGGCTGCGCTGGCTCGGCCATATCGTTCGAATGGAGAAGGATGCTCCGATGAGACAGATGCGGGGATCTGCGGAAGTCGGCGAAGAGGACGATCTTGTATGCGTTGGAATTACCAAATCGAGGAAGCCCTGACATCGGTTGGTGTGACCAAATGGCGTAGGCGCGCAAGAAGCAGAGGCGCCTGGAAGGATGTGTTGCGGCAGGCCGAAATCCGTTAATCGGGTTGTTAATGGCCGATTAAGTAAGAAAGCAAGTAAGAAGAGAATATTGCCCACTACAATTGTCACCGATCGATTCTTGTTGAACTAAGGCTTCTCTCATTCGACTTTTTTCCTTGTCAACAAAAGAACAACTCCTTCATAGCCTGTTTCTATTACTGAATGATAGATACCACACCACTAAATCAATTCACAAATTATTTACCATTTATCTAAATGCTTATATAGAGACATATTTGAAGTGTAACAGTAATTTAGAAATCCGCCAAGGACATATTTATTAGAAATAAATTCATTAACGTCACGAAAGTTTAGTAGTTGGTTGTCTATTTGAATGATTCTTAATGAGTTCAACATTTCTAACGTTTCGGTTTTGCTTATTTAATTCAACTCGAAAAGATATGCTTCTGAGAGTGTTGCTATCGTGTATTCTATTTAATTACTGTTCCAAATAAAATGTGTTGGTTGTTATACATACATTTGTGTGTACATTTGAGAGTTGTTATAAGCCATACCATAGAAAAATTCAACAAACTATCTCCATACATAAGAAATTAAAAATTGTCATGTCCTAAATATTTAGCAGGTGTATCGATCTAAAGAGAGCGTTATGCAGGCATAAGGAACATTTATTGTCAAAGAGCCTTTAATTTTTTGTTTTGTATTGGTGATGACATCTGTCAACTATATTGTTACGTTTTTACCTTTTTAAATACGTTCAAAATATGAGTTCGTTGATTAAACAAAAATAAAAAAAATTTGTGTTTAGTTTCAATTAAACTCTTTATTGTTCGCACTACTTTTGTGTGCCACTGTTCGCAACTTGATGTATCCAACAATAATTACTTGTTTGCTATTCTTCTTTGCTTTTAACGCAGATCTTTGGAACGTCGAACTTCAAACCACGACTGTTTTCTTCACTCGCAGCGCGTCTTCACACTAGACTGACTGAATTCTTATTACTCGTTGCCTTCTTTATCTTGCCTGTTTATATGCGCACGTAATCAGTCTGATAAAGGTTCTTGAAGCAGAATGATCGTGTTTTCGCCTTCTCGAAAATTCTATTGCGACTTCATAGTTGTTTGTGTATTTTGTTCACATTACTTGTTCTTGTTGTTGTTACCGATGTTGTTGGTTTACTTATAACAAGTTCGTTGTATTTGTGTAGTGCAGATTTTGTTAATCACGTTAACGTTAAACGATATTTCTATTTTCGTAACAATATATTCAGTTTACATGAAATTACGCAATTGGTCAGTATGTTGTGTCTCTTATGTTGTGTGTGGTAATTTTTTATATATGAGTGGCTTTATTACAATTTCATATACTAGAAAATAATCAGTAATTATCAAAAAGCTTGGCTGGATCTGAAAAAGCTGGAATGCGATAATAGCCATGTGATAGAAGCCCATAAGAGTCGATCTGCTAACCTCTCGAAGGCCGCTATAGAAAGAAACTTAAATATTTTCTAACCAGAAGATTTCATAAGTGGAATATTTATGGCAGATAGAAAAGTCCAATTGTTGACATATAGAAGTATATAGGTACATTCGCTCCCAAAAAAAATTTTTCAAATCCCTTTGAGAATTCTATACTTGGATCGAAGCAGAAGGAATTAAAGAGAACGGATTGTAAGAATACTCTCTGATAGCCAGGCTGTCATCCGATCTCTGAAGTTTTCTGATGTTGACTCAATATTAAAATGAAAAATAGATTTTATATTTCATGAGCAATGAGCAGGTCAATAAGACTGTCATGGGGGATTCCCGGCGGCGCTGTTGCGGCCAGAATCTTTCTGTGGAATAGGGAGAAGGATTTGGAATTGTACATTTGCTGAAAGGCAGATACGCCTGCCTGTTTAAACAGGTTCAAGTTATGCATTAAACAATAGAGCAGGAGCTTGAGAAGAGTAACTTTCATTTTAACGTGCATCGTAAATTCAGAGAACACTTGTTTTATAATAGGAATTAAGTAAAACCGAACATATATTTTGTATCTATGTGGCATTAGTGCTTACGCCTAACCAGAATTTTGGCGTCAGCTTAAATCCCACATCAAACAGTGACTTTTCCGCGATGTATTGGTCGCTCATGTGGAATGGTATTGTCTCAAATTCGACAATTTTCTTGTTCACCTACCTATCCATACAGAAATGAGCCTTAACGTTGAAGATAATTTTTGTATGAAAATTAGGGTCAAATTGCCAACTGCTTCGGAAGTCATTCAGCGAATATATGTCTGTGATTTGACAATCACTGTAGTCTAGTAGGTAGTGACTTGGCTTATTAGACGTAAGGCCATGGTTCAAACTCCAGGCTAGACATCAAAAGGAACTATAAAAAAATATTTCTTCGGCGACGTCCTCTCAGCAAATTTCAAGCAAAAACTCTGAGTGTAAATAAAACTGCCATGAAAAGTTTTTCATAAAATCTGTAGTTCGGAGTCGACTTCAAACTGTAGCTCCCTCCACTCATGTATAAAATCAGCGCACACAGCATAAGTGGTGTGAGAAGCTAGGTCTTAATTCTGACTGAAAGATTGGAATGATAAATTTAATTATGTTATGTTATGTATGTAAAGTTCGGATGGCTATGTTGAAAGACCATATGTTTAAATTTATTGCATTTAAATTGTCTTCGTTCTTTTCCTAATTTAGTGTTTATTGTTTCTGATACGAACATGTCTGCTTTTGAAAGTCGTTTGAATAATCCGGCCAAACTTCACAACATCTGCTTAATTTTCATAACTTTGAAATTGTGCTGCCATTAACATATTTTAAACCACAAATCTGCTTCTCTATTTTGTTTTTTCCTTTACTTTTTTTGTTTTTTGTGGATAAAACAACTTATAAAGTTAATTTGGAATTACATTTAAAGTAGTTTTTGGTGTTTATCATGTGTTTGTTGTTCTTTATAAGCAGCATTCGGCCCTTAAGCTCTAAATTATTAAAACTTTTATTTTTTCGATTTTTTATTTGTTAAGTGGGAAAATATGAATATATAATTTTATTTTATTTATTTTGTTCTTTTTTTAATTTTGATGCTATGGCTACGTATGCTATTGTATATAATATAGACTCGTACTATAAACACAATAAATGCGACTCAGCAATCACAATAATTGCAGCCTAATCTAAGCTGCATACGTTTTAGTTATAATAAAAGCAGCAGCAGCAAAGTATAAACAAAGTACATCAGAAATAAACAGTCATTAATTCTTTATCTGTGGTGACATTAACACTAATCGAGTTTTAACAATTTAATTGTATTTAAATCATTAACTGTAGATCGAGCTTTGTATCAAAAATTATGCATTTAAATTTTTAAGACACTATAACTTTAATTCAGAAAAAGTTAGATGCATGGTATTTTTTTAATTCATTAGTATTGTTATCGCATTATTTTAAACCAAATAAAAAAAGAAAATTTTAAACGGTATTTAAAAAATTCAAAAACTTTGTAATTCTGGCTTATGTGTCATTTTGATACATACAATTTCCTCGGGATTCTTTGGTGTTGTGTATGTAATTTTTATAAGTTTTCAAAGATTTTGTGAATAATTTTGTAAATAGTACATTATTTATGGTATTTGAGAAGGAATTGAAAGTTAAGTGTTAGATGAAAATGAAGAGATTGAATTTTCTGTTCTGGACATATTCTAGAGATTGATTGAAGTAGTCGTAGTCTAGTATGAAGAGTGTTAAATTATTAGATGTCAGACCAAGGTTCAAGCTTCAGGTCAGACATTTCCAATTTACAATGAAGGATGTAATGACGGATTATATATGTATGTACGTAATATTCCTGCTGCTGAAGACTCTAAGAAGATGAAAACAAAACCTCGTCTTATGAACTGACGAAAGTATTGGCAGCAACAAATATGACAATAGGATGTTTATCGCCAAAGATGGTACTACTTGGATATAGAACCGTATGCCTTTAGTTTGGGAAGAGAAAATATTACCAATTTTTACGCAGATAGCTGTTTCTTGAAATATTGTAGAGACTTTCTTACTGTTCTTCTCATATTTATCTCACGTGACAAACAAACATTAAAAAATGTTCGTCTTATGCTTTACTTCATAGATATTACAGAAGTATAATATTTCGGTCAACTATGTACATATGAGATAACAGAATCATTTGCTTTGATAACGTGCTACTCAGAAATGATGATAAATTTACACGCCTTTTCGAAAAAGTGGCTGAAATTATTGAAATTCCCAATAATTTTTCACTGCAGGTTAGTAACGAATTGAATTTTATGGTCGTTATAAATTTCGTGGTCCACCAATATCGAATTGGCAGTTTTAGGTTCAAGTACATGCTACGTGCGTATTGTATTTGGGGAAAGCCGTATCATGGAAACCGGAGAGGAATCTAAGAGAGAGCATTGTTATTGACAGAATCGATCTTTTATTGACAACAAATTTTGCCTTATGGGCAACCGTCACCAAGTACCTACTTTAGGGCACGTATAAAATTATCTGCCGAGATTTGCCGTAACTGACACTAATAGAGATTTAATAAACAGACATATAAACATTTTGCTAAGACCTCCTGTATATAAAAAAGCAGCATTGACATTTATTGAAATTTCCCGAAATACCAGAAGAAAACCATAAATTTTAACTATTTATTCTTTATTTAATTTATATGTAAGTATGTCCATATGAAATATATTCTTATTTAAAAATTAATAAAAATTAAAAAAATTTAAAAATCAAAATAAAAAAAAATAAATTGTTACTTTTACCTCTTTATTATTTATTTTAAACATTATTATGCATATTTACTGCTTTTTTACTTTCTGATTATCCAACGCGATTAATATCAGAAATTAATTTTTGTAGTTGTATGGGAGGTGGGCGTGGCAGTGGTAATGGTACATATTGGCCTAGTTCCGCCTTGTACAAAAGTTCATAAGTCTAGCATAATTATTTTTAAGAAAAACCGTTTATACATTACTGAACAAAACCAAAAACAAAAAGTACGGCATTATTTTTTTGTGTTGGCACAGGGAAAGTGTTAAATTCGATGATTTGTTTCACATTTTTTGTTTTTTTTTTTGTTATAAATTTTTATTTTATGATTTGTAATTGCCCTTTCAAAATTTGAAGTTGTATTAAAAATCTGTCCCTTTGATTCTAGCCTTATACTTAACACTTCTTGTGCCAGTAACATTTCCCAAAAATGAAACAAGTAATCTGATAATAGAAGTCATGTCATTGGCAATATGTTATGCATATACATATATAAATTAACAAATATATGATAATACATTGTACATACATATATTTCCTACAAAGCATATTCAACGACTCCGAAGTAAAAGATTCCCATCTTCAAAACGACAGACACATTTCGTTAATATTATGCTTCAATAATTTCATATTTATTTGCCTTTCTTAGTACTTTTTTTAAGACTAAGTTTAAGGAGGACAAAATTAAGTTATTCATTCAACTTATTCCGAGATATAAATTTCTGTTTGTTTAAAATAATCTTATTGATGTATAAATCAAATGGAGTATAAATTATTTTGTAATTTAATAAAAATACAATATTTTTTTATAATGAAGAAAAGAGAAGTAATTTCAGAAAATAAGGAAAAAAATATTATAAATTAAAAAAAGTTATAATTTAACATTAAATGTAGTATGAATATAAATATAAAGGAATTCGGCATCCACCAGTATTCCAAATAGTAATAAGGAAAAGAAGATGGACAGTACGTGTCAGACATTTCTGATGGGTCTCTCAATAGCTGTTAGTTACTGTAAAGGAAAAAATCTGGAAAGCATTACAAAAACATCCCTTCTCTGAATAAATAAATAAACAAAACAATAAAAGTTAAAAAATTATAGAAATAAAAATATACACATATATAAATTATAGAAAATAAAATATTCACAAATCAAAATAAAAATTCATACAAATAAAATATTTAGAAAATCAATCGAATCAAATTACACTATGCGACAAAATAAAAAAAAAATGAAATACAACCAGTTAATGACATAGTGTAGGTGGTGAGTTTTGTTGAGTAGAATTCAAAAAAAATTTGTATATTTCTTGAACCCTCAAAACTTGTTTTATTTGACAAAAACTGTTTTTTGGCCTTATACATATATGATTAGACTTAATATTCCATGGGGTTTGATAAGGTAAACTTGACAAATGCTAATTTGTTTAAGTTTGTCCGTTCATAGTAGCAACCTTTAATTCAATAATATGAAATAAGTCATGACATTCTTAAAGTGTCTGGTAGTCGCACAAACGTGAGATGGACACATTTTGCGGTAAGCAATCAAGATCCATCAAAACTTTTAACATTTTTTGAACTGACAGTTGACATACATATATAACAAATATAATACGACTGTTATACTCTTTAAGTAATAACTACAGTAATTTTTGGCCGATTTTATCAAACAAAGTGTCAATATCTTCACAAGATAATGCACTTTCAGAATGTCATCAATTATTTTATATTTTTTAATTAACTTTTGCAATTAAGAATGACTGAACTTGAAAAATTAAAAATAAATAATTTTTTCCAAGTTTACCCGATCAAAACTCATATTATGTAAGTTTGAACCACATGTTGATGTATACCGTTCCGTATATCGTATCTGTCAACTTTTCAAAAAATTTTGGATTTTGAAAATACAGTGCGGGCTCGATTTGCGCAACTACCTATTATTGCAACTGACCGATTTGCGCAACAGCCTAATTTTTAACATTATAGTCTTTATAACAGCAACTTTTTTCAAAAAACAGCCGCGATAAGTGCAACTTTATATTTTATTTTGCAAATGTTATATTATTTGGCAGTTATTCTGTTTCATTTTCTTTTTATTCTCATAGTTTTTCAATCAGAAGCGTAATTTAAAATTGTTTGACAAATCATAGGAATCTAACAACTCCTTTCACGACGACACTGGCCTCACAAAAAATTTTGACTGTTTATTTACAGTTATTTTTTGTTTTGTCTCTGTTTCTTTGATTTTATTTAAGAAATGAAGAAGTGAATATGTGGATCAATGATAGTGTGGAAGATGAGTACGAAGAAATATGAATTTCTGCTGACGAAAATTCAGTTTATGTTGAGGTACAAGAAATACCAAAAATAAAAACTGATGATGTTATTAAAGCACTTAACGTTTACATAGATTGGGAAACAACAAATAATATTTCAATTGAAAAAATTGTTGCACTTCAGGATATAAAGGAGTCTGCAATTAATAAAAAGTTTAAAAAATCTCCAAATTTATTATATTAAATATCATTATTTTTTTATTTTTATTAGTAATATATTAATTTAAACCTTTCATTATAACTTTTTTCTATTTCATAAATGAATTAATTATTTTATGTTAATTAAATTGCTTTTTTTTGTTAAAAAATTAATTTAAAAATTGCACTGTATTTAGTGGTCGGTTATTGCAACATTTCGAATATTGCAACAACCCCGATTTCCTATCGGTTGCGCAAATCGAGCCCGTACTGTAGGTTAAAAAATATTTGAGTAATCACGAATTATGTGTTAAAAGATTAAAAATACCGTTTTTGTCAATTAAAACAAATTTGGAGGGTTCAAGAAATAAGAAAAAAATATTTTTGAGTTCTACTCGACAAAGCTAATTTCATTTTTTTATTTTGTCGCAAGGTGTTATTTGAACCAACCGACCAAAACTACTCATTCGCATAATGCTCATATTTAATATGTAAAATTCATAGCAATAAGTATGTGACGTATGAGTGATATTTAATTCCATTACTTTGCAAAAGACAAAATCAATTTTTTTTTATTTTATTGCATACTTTCCAGAGTAATTCTTTAAGTACCTGTACAATGGTGCGTATAAGTAATATATTTTAAATTCAATTAAATACAAAGTATACGGTTAATTTGGATTTAAACATTTGCAAGCTAATATGACATTTTTATTGGATTAATGTTTTGCAGAATAACTTACTTATTTGAATGACTAATTACACTATGCGACAAAATAGAAACAATTAAATACACCCGAGTAACTATTTTGTCTAAATTGTTCATCTGGTTGAGTCGAACTCAAAAATCCTTTTTTATTTTCGAACTCGTTTTATTTGACAAAAACTGTTTTTTTTTGGGACCTCTGTTTTCTTCTTCTTCAGAGTCTTCAGCAGCAGGAATATTACGTACACACATGCATAATCGGTCATTACAACCTATCGTTGTAAATTGGAAATGTCTGACCTGGGGTTTGAAGCTTGCTCTGACGTCTAATAAGCTGACAATACGACTACTTCAATCAATATCAAAAGTAGATAATTCAAGCTCTTCATTTTCACCCAACGCTTAACTTTCAATTCCTTCTCAAATACCATAAATAATGTGTTATTTACGATAAAATTTCACAAAATCTTTGAAAACTTAAAAAAGGAAAGTCGTATGTATCAAAAATGATAGAATTATGAAGTTTTTGAATTTTTTAAGTCCTGCTTAAAATTTTATTTTTTATTTGGTTTAAAATAACGGCGATAACAATACTAACGAATTAAACAAATTTAAGGCATCTAACTTTTTCTAAATTAAAGTTATAGAGTCTCAAAAATTGAAATGTATAATTTTTGATATGTACTACGTTTAAAAAATAATTTAATTTTTCCAATTTTTTTCCCATATACAATATCATACACTCCTGTGGTAAACTTACACATGGGCCTAGAATACAAGTTTAATATTGTGGTACTTCTATACACTTCTGTGCCGTTAACTTTTTTTTTGCAAATAAAATTGCTTGTATTCATGTATTGTAGCATCATAATCGTTATAAGAATAGCACAATATAACTGACTTTTATTCGTAAACCTACACATGTATGCACACTAGACAATTACCACTTTACAATACATTGTAATACTATAACTGTATGACAATGTTGATTACAAAAACAAACGTATACAATTTCAAAATAACCAATGTGTGGGTATGATTTTAACTCATCCATTCTCATGTTTACGTTTATAGTTTGAATTTGTTTCTGTATTTAAGTTTATTTGGCACAACATGTATTTGCGAGTATTGGATGGCTTGTTTTGAAGGCATATAAGATCGTTCATGAATTCATGCATAACCATGTGTGAAATTTAGTTGTGTTATAATCTTTTTGCTCGTTAACTTTGAGATGCTACTGTTATTCCAGTGGATGCTCTTTTGTTATTTGTTTTTTTTTTATAAATTCACTACCATCGGCTATATGACTTTGGGGTAATAGTATAACGATTTCATTATGCCATTAAAGAAGGCAAATAAGAAAAAATACATTTATTATAGGAATTGCCAACGAAACAAACGAGTACTCAGTTTTTAATTGTGGACAAAGTTTTATAAAATTTTTAGTCTTTACAGAACAGTTTAAAAAATAACAGGTTTATGGTATACGGTGAACTCTTTTTACCACCCAGCAACGAAAATATTTAATTTTAATTCTGTTTTAATTCTAAATAAATGACTACAAGTTGTAAACAATTTAGTCTTTTGTTGTTTTTTAACTTTTTATGTGTTGATATATTCGATGTCGACACACCTAGTAAATAAACTGTGTAAAAGGGAGAAAATGTGTAACAAAAAATTTTGTTTTTCATTTTTTCCAAAAAAAGGTGTGTATTCTTTTCAAGGCTGGTTACTTTCTGTTACTTTTAGTTGGCTGCCTGCTAAGTGGTAAGGACATACATTTTTAAATAAAATATTGTCTATTAATTAAGCTTTTATTTGAACTAGCTGATCTTATTTAACAGCTATAATTTATTTGTCTTATAACTTTTATATATTTCATTTGGGAAGGAGGAGGGTGGTCGTGGGTTCGATTTCCAAAAAAGTCTTTGATCTATTGTTACATTATATATAATGAAATTAATTTTTTTCGATTATTTAAGTAATTAAATTAGTAATAACAAAAAGTTGCCACTAGGACGTAATACTGTGCTTCACAAAAAAATCAGCAATTTGTCGAACACTGCTTTCTCTTCCCATTTACTTACAGCTACACTATGAGTAGGGGACAAACCCTAGTGTTGGTATCAATTAAAGGAAAGAAAAATTTAAAAGATCTAATATTCGACGCCTCTGATGAATATTTTAAAGTCATGGCTGACCAAGTAGTATTTATACACCACATCGTACCTATTAGCGATTAAGCCTTGAAAACAGTAGCCCTCAATTTTTTGCGTAGAAGAGAGCGATATATTGTTACGAAAATGGAAGTGATGTTACATCGTTTAATATTAAATTGATAAACAAAAGCTAAACAAACAAAAACTATGGACTTGTTTATATGATCAACAAATAAACAAAAATGTAGCAACAACATCGGTATAAAAAAGGGACAAAGAAGTAAACTAACAGCGAATAACAACACTGCAAGGACAAATGTAAACAAAATACACTAACAACAATAACGCTAACAACAGGTTTACATATATAGCGATTTCGCGAAGGCAAAGTCATTTTCCTTCAAGAGAATTCATCATACTGTTTACTCTGCGATATAGAAGACAAAACAAAGCAGGCAACGAGATCAGTAAAAATTCTGTCAATCTGAATCTGGTTTAAAGATTACCGTTGTAAAGATCTAACAAATAGTTATTAGTGTTGACGCAAAAGTGTGTAAAGGAGGATAACAAAACAAATCAAAGTGTTGTTGTTTACATCAAGTTACGAACAGTGGCACACATAGATATGCGAACAGTATCGAAATTTAATTAAAACCAAATACAAATTTGTTTATATTTTATTTGCAATGTACGCACTCATATTGTAAACGTTTAGAAGGGTAAAAACGTAACAATATGTACTCGTATATCAGGTTCAAGCAAAACTTTGGTTATTGTAATACAGACAGTTTTGCAGGCATTTTTTAACGAATAAAAATTAAGGTAACAACTCATATTAATATCGTTACTAACAGAGGGTATGTTTTATTTCATAAATTCTTCCGTTTTAATATTGATTTCACAATTTTTTTTGTAATGATAAAAATAAATAAGAAATCAAATTAAATTGAAAATATTCAAGGAATGTTAAAATTAAATGAAGAAAATCAACATGATATCAATGATGACTTACATTTGAAGTTTCGAAAGGAAAATAAAATAATTTACAATATTTGATAGACAATTGAACGTTAAGAAGCTTTTAATTTTAGAAAACAAAAAGCTAAAGCAACAAAATTAATCATTGATAGAGAAATAAGGAACATAACATCTATGCTGTATACATTAATGTTTTGAAAAGATTTGCCGCTAATTAGGCTACTAAGCATAGAGAACTAATTTGCTTTACATGACTTAATTCATTAGTCAGAGCGGAAGAAAGTGGGAGAAATTGCAAAATTGTGAACATAGCTTAACATGTTGAGAAACACTAAAAAAATTAATTAATTTTCTTTTCTTTTATCAAATGTCATAGGAAAAGTTTAAAGTATAATTTTGGCCATTTTAGTACAATTGTGACTTGAACATGCTATACTTTAGTTCAACTTTAGTACTAAAGTACAATTAAATTTTCGAACCTTGCAAATTGAAAACTTTATACGTTGTACTCCTTCTGTTGTTATTAATTATGATGTCTACCATGTTTTTACATTATGTGATGAATTGGATTTATTTTTGAAGAACTAGGTTGTGCAGAAAAAAGATGCGCTTTTTACTTCTTCGACAAGAGGTCTTTAACCGTAGATTGAACTTTGTATCAAAAATGATACATTCCAATTTTTGAGACACTATAACTTTAATTCAGAAAAAGTTAAGTGCCTGTTATTTTTAATTCGTTAGTATTGTTATCGCCATTATTTGAAAACAGAGAAAAAAAGAAAATTTCAAACAGGAATAAAAATATTCAAAAATTTGTTAATTCTGGCTTATGTATCATTTTTGATACCTGCGACTTTCCTAAGGATTCTTTGGTCTTGTGTATGTAATTTTTTTAAGTTTTCAAAGAGTTTTTGTAGTTTTATCGTTTTATCGTATGGTATTTGAGAAGGAATTGAAAGTTAAGTGTTGGATGAAAGTGAAAATGTTGAATTTTCTGTTCTTGATTGATACGACTTTCCTAAGGATTCTTTGGTCTTGTGTATGTAGTTTTTTAAGTTTACAAAATTTTTTTGTAGTTTTATGGATTTATCGTATGGCATTTGAAAAGTAATTTTCTGTTCTTGATATTGATTGCAGTAGTCGTAGTCTGGTATGTAGAGTGATAGGTTATTAGATGTCAAGCAATTTAAAACGAAAGGTTGTAATGACCGATTACGTATGTTTGTATGTAAAATTCCTGCTGCTGAAGACTCTGAAGAAGAAGAAAACAGAAGCTCGTCTTATGAACTAACGATAGTATTGGCAGCAACAAACATGACAATAGGATGTTTATCGCCAAAGATGGTACTACTTGAAACAGAGAACCGTATGCCTTTAGTAGTATGGGAAGAGGAAATATTACCAATTTTCACGCAGATTGCTAGCAGCTGTTTCTTAAAATGTTGTAGAGTCTTTCTTACTGCTCTGTCATATTTATCTCACGTGACAGACAAATATTAGAAAAAAAATGTTTCGTGCTATGTTTTATTTCATTTATATTACAGATGATAATATTTCGGTCAACTATGTACGTAATAACATATGAACAGAACCATTCGCTTTAATAATGCGCTACTCGAAAATGATGATAAATTTACACCTATTGCGTATTTTAGAAAACTGAACTAAAAGCCTTTCAGCTTTTAATAATCCAAATAATTTTGTTGCTGAAGATTAGTAACTAATTGAATTTTATGGTCGTCATAAATTTCGTGGTCCATCGCAATCGAATTGGCAGTTTCAGATTCAAGTACATGCAACGTGCGTAGCAATTACTTACAGCCGTATTTTGGGGAAACTTGTATCCGGGACACCAGAGAGGATTGAAAGAGAGAGCATTGCTATTGACATAATCGATGTCCTATTGCAATGGGAAATTTTTTTACCTCACATGACGTTGACAACAAATATTTCTAAAGAAATATAACTATGGTTTGTACCATCAGGTTTCAGCCAGCCCGGAATTGAGAGCGTTACTGATGTGAGTGACAATAAGTTACGCGAACTAAATATTTGAAACTTATAAATCGCCACAAAGCAAGGGTGCATGATGTCAAATTTTTGCCATTTAAAGAAAATAAAACCAAGATGACATGAAGTATTTGAATTTTACTGTAATGTACATCATGTCAAAAATTATGACGTAAGTTTCATAAAAGTGATAATAAAATGTATTAATGTCAAATAGTTTTATTCACTCGAATTAAAATAAAAATATTTATTTTTTTTAATAAAATCTATCACTAATCGCGACAATTCTATGTACTACAAGTATGTATCAAAAGTGGTATATAAGCTAGAATTATGAAGTTATTTTAAGGCTACGGTTAAAATTTTAAATTATTACATCAATCTTAAACAAACTCGTCCTAAGAATATGTATTTAAATTATCAGAATATATTTTTTGAATGTGATGCTATAAACACAATAAACGCAACCCAGCAAGCCCAACAATTTTACTTTGCAGCCTAATGTAAGCTGCATGCGTATTAATTATAATTAATTAGATCGAGCTATTTATGCTATGAGGAGATCCATAAACTAGAGATGAGCGATCCAGTGATTTTTGAAAAACGTTGTTCTCAGTGAACGTGATTTGTTAATCACTGTTCTTTAAAACAATGATTGTGATCACAGTATTCCAAAAGAAAACAATAACGAAAACAACATATTTTATTGAGTCGTAAGAAAGAGACAACTAGATGCATACTACGAAAAGACTACTAAACAAAATCAAAGTGGTGTCATCAATGTTATTATTTTCAATGTAATTTTTTTTATATGAAGTTTGACAATTAAGTTTCACAGAAAATTCATGTATAAAAGACAAAAGAAAATAATCAGCATCATATAATAGTAATTCTTCCTCGCTCAAAATAAAATGAAATAAATTTGAGTATGTAACAATTTTGAAGGAACGACATTATTAGTAACTGTTATTTGGCAATTTCAATCACTGTAGTTACCAGTGAATTATCAATCACCGTGATTAAATCACAGTTTTGAAAATATCGCTCATCTCTAATATAAACACTGTGCTTGTCTGTAGTCATCATTCATGTGGCATGACCTGAGTGGCACTTAGCGCCGTTTTGTTGGAATCATGTACATGGACATGGTTGGTATGCGGAACATCTGTATATTTTCAAAGGGATAGGGACGTATGACGCTGCCAACCCAAAAGCCGTACCAAACAAAGAATTTCTCGGGATGCATTAGACATTCGTGTATCTTATGTTAATGCCGTAGTCTAGTAGGTAGTGTGTTGGCTTATTAGACGTAAAGCCAGGATTCAAACCCCAGGTAAGACATCAAAACGAAATACAAAAAATATTTCTTCGTCGACTTTCTCTCAGAAGATTTCTGGCAAAAACTCTGATGGTAAATGAAAAGTTTCTAAAAATTTGGAGTCGACCTAAACATAAGTTGTGTAATAAACTGGGTCAAAATCCTGACTGAAGGGTTGTAATGATCAATTATGTACGTGTATATGTGTCGTATGTTTATGTAGAAATAGGCCTTATCGCCGAAGATTATTTTTTGAGCCAGAGTCCATTCAGCGTTGTCTTTGGTCATTCACTGTGATTTGTTATATCAAACTGAGCAAATGATAACTAATCTGGCAGGTATAGATTCGACAAAATTGCCGTTATCAATCGTCAAAGTTCAGAAGCACGTTGGATGATTCTGTGGATGCTTCGAAAACTTTCCTTAAAATCGCAGAGGCAAATAAATTGGTAACAGGCTTTAACCATGCTATCCAAATGTTTTGGCATTATATCCACATTACATCATAGTTTTTTACTTGAAAAATTCAAAGTTTTAGTCAGCTTATTTTTATTTTCTTCCAAATGGAAGGCGGTCTGTGTGGTCGACGAAATTACAAAGACATTTTTAACGGTATTTTATATTATTGTCTGCTGTTATCTGTTTCATCTTATCTATGAAGTAAGAATTGTTTTTCAGTACAGAGGTATCATAAATATGTAAAATGGTAAATAAAATAATTTTTTGTAATTCAAACTTACCATTAAAATAGTTTGCCTTCCATTCGTCTCAATCACTGAAACAATAAGTGCCGAGAAAAAGGTTGCAACCAAAAGCAAAACCAACTGAAAGTGTGTACATGTTTCTCAAATATACACGGTTATGTTATGTGTTTGCGTCCTCTGAACAATATTAAACAGCAGGAACTTTGGGGACAAAATAATATTTATGGGGCTTCTAAAAAGTGCAATAAATTCAGTTGACTGTGAAGCTTAAGTGAACTTTAGTGATAGTAAATGTGCATCAAAATAGTGCTTCATGTGGCAAACTTTATCTAGGGATTTGCTGCAATTCACTTGGAGAAATTGCATGGCAAACAATTCAAAATCATAATATTGTGATTGTTTTATGTTTTAGTTTTTATGGTTGTTGTTGTTTTATGGTTATGTAAACACAAAGTTAAGAAATCAACAGAGAAGTAGCATTTTACCTTTAAATAAAATCACAAAAACTTTACTACGTTGTTAGGTTTTTTAACTCTTTCACCACCATAAGGTTATGAGAGGCAAAGTTATCATTTTGTCTATTTGAGATGATTTATTAGATGTCCAAAAGACCTATTTTAAACCAAATTACCAAAACCAATAGTGGCCAGTCCGGTTTTCATTGAGACATACATATGTGTCCCTTTGGTCGTTAAAGGATACAATTTATATGAATTTTTCCGTTAATCAAAATTAGAATTAGCGAAATACTTCGTATCTCTTAACTAAAGGGAGGATTTTAAAGGGCAGATAAATTTTTTTTCATGGACGATAAGGTAACTTTTAAAGTTAAGTTTATGTTTGAACTTGCCATATTATATATTAATTTCAATATGGCGACTTCAAATATAAGCAAAATAAACAAATACAACAAAAAAAGGAGCCCGTCGTTTCTACTGCGTTTAAATAAAACTTGTTTAATTTGAGCAGTGTTATCGACATTGCTTCGCTACTGCCATATTTTTTAAAAAAGTTAACATTTTATCTGTAAGTTGCAATAACGAAAATAAGTTAAAGCTAACTTTACAGTTCACTTTAGCTAAAGGTACCTTTAACTAAACCCAAGTTTAACGACAAGTCATCATAATGACACTTAAACTTTATCGTGTGTTCATCAATATATTGCTGTTTGCTGTCTTTGAGAGCATCTTCAACATTCTCATTATTGCAAAATTAAGGTTTCTATGTTTATGTTCCCAAAACGAGGCTTTGGCATAGCGTTTCATATATGTACAAGTTACCTCCATATATATTTTTATAGATTAGTAATATTTAAATTATGGAGATTTCGAATTAATTTTTCTAACATTTCTTGTACCAAACAGAGATCAGCAATGAGTATTAAAAAAGATGAGTAGAATCGAATATACTCATAATTTCTTATACTTATACGCATTCATACTTAGTTTAATATTATACTCATACCACTCATATTCAAAATTTGAAGTACTCATCGTACTCATACCTAACAATACGTATGATATTGTTGATTTCGACTCTTCATGACTCAACATTTACAAGAATCACAAAATAAGTATGATTCGCATAAGACCACTACAGTACTCACTAGAAGGTTGTGTGTCTGCTTTGCTTGTTCTCTTTGTCTTCTTTTTTTCTTTTTTTTTGTAAACGCAACAACAACTAAGACTGTAAATTTTGATGAATGATTCGAATCACTCGAATCATTCTAAGTATTATAGGAATTTTTCTAAATTTACGAATCTGAATGAGTAAGCGTGAATCAAAAATATTTTGAATGGTATGAGTCAACGTTTTATTCATACTCATTACACTCATACTTATAAATCAACGTTGTACTAAGTACGAATGAATCAGAGTAGTTACATTTCAATATTGTTGACTTACTTATATTCAAAATTTTATGAGAGCTTATGAGTAGCGAAAAAACGATATTTTGCTGATTTTTGTACCAAACTGTTAAATTTTGTAATTAAACGGAAAACTTGAAAGAAATATATCTGGAGCAGAAAATCTTTTCGCAATGTAAGATTTAATTTAAGTTTTGTTGTTGGAATATTATATCTTTAATACCAACATCAGATACTCATCGGTCATTGTCTTGTTTCAAAAGCCTTTGATTTGTGCTATCTTCGTCGTCACTATTATCTCCCATCAATAAATGTGGAATTCCATTTTTCTTGAGTTTAATAATTCCTCTGCGAAGCTAGTCTACAACAAGGAACCTCTGTATGCAAGAAGAAAAGTTCCTTTACGGATTTAAGAGACTTCGGTGTTCCTTAAAGTTTATAATAATTTTTCTACGTTTTCAATACTAATAGCTTTTAATTTATTTTTTTATTAAAATAAGAAAATATACTTACCAAATAAGAAATAATTTAGAATACGTATAACGACAATTGTGATGTGCATAGTTTGTTATTCTTCTTTACACTTCTGCTGGCGTAAGTACTAACAATTGTTCGGCAGGTCTTTACAACGGCGATCTTCAAATCACGACACAAGACTGACTGAATTCTTACTACTCGTTGCCTGCTTTATCAGCCTTTTTATATGCCCACGTAATCAGTATGCTGCAGGTCCTTGAAGTATCGCTTTCTCGAGAATTCTATCGCGACTTTATTGTTGTTTGTGTATTTTGTTCACATTGCTTGTTGTTGCGTTCGCTTATCTATTCCCTTTCCTTTCATACTGTTGTTGTTGGTTTACTTGTAACAAGTTCGTTGTATTTGTTGGTATAGCTTTTGTTTGTCGTTTTAATGTTAAACGATGGTACACCCTTTCCATTTTCGTAACAATACTTTTATAAATCTTTTTATATTTCCCTATAGTCGTACAAGTTACGTTTCCTCATTTGAGAGCTTCAACAAAGCATTTTCATTTTATACGGTTAGCTCCTATTATTTTTGTGTCTTCACATGTAAAATTCCACTCTCATAGATCTTGGATGTTGGAACGTATCCGGTGTTCTTTGGCCGGCCACGGGCTCTTGAAGCTTGAGAATTTCGTTCATGTGCCATTCTTATTATACTTTCAGGATTCTTTCTGAGAGTACGGCCGATTCATATCCATTTTCTTCGTTTTATTTGTGTTATTATGGATTCATCTAGAGATCCATGCTGCTGATATTATTAGGCCAGAATATTTAGCATATGATTTTGAGGCTTTTGTTGTTGTTGTTGAATACCTGTAGTTTTTGTGAGATAGCGTTGGATCAGGTTTTACTTCAGTACAACAGAGTTTATTTAACGTATGCGTTGAATATTCTGGAAATTTGTGAGCTTCTCTATACAGACTGTAGTCGACCGAATGCGGCTCTCACTTTATAGAGCCTTTTACTTATGTCTATTTCTGTGCCACCATTTGTTGTCACTATACTGCCAAGAAGCCATCTACATATTTAACTGGTTGGCCTCGTATCATGATGTTGTCAGTGCTTACGTTGAACATTTCAACATTGCGCGCCTGTCTTCTAGGTTTGTTTGCATGTTAGAGACTTTGTACGAGTGTAGACAAATCCATCCGCTTCATCCATGTCCTCGAGTGGGCATGAGAGACTCAGATTCAGATTCAGATTTCTTAGGTCTAATGATTGAGAAGGCGTCCGCAATTGCTTAGGAACATTACATGGAAGCCCACCACTATTTCACTTTATCAGCGGTATGATTAGAGTCATTACATACATACATAATTAGTCATTACAACCACTTAGTCAGGATTACGACCTAGTTTCTCATAGCACTTATGTTGTGTGTGTTAAGTTTTATACATGAGGGGTGGTACCTACAGTTTAAAGTCGACTCCGAACGACAGATTTTTGAGAAACTTTTCATTGCAATTTTATTTCCTCTCAGAGTTTTTAATAGAAATCTGCTGAGATGAAGTCGCCGAAGAAATTTTTTCTTCTATTTCGTTTCGTTGGAGATGCTTGACCTGGGATGATTAGAGTCATTATCTTGCTTTCAGATAAATTGACCATGTTGACCCAATTTGAAGACACTCTGTTGTAAATTGATTTCCTAAATATCTAAGGTTCCACTCTCATCCAACATCGTTACAATAAATTAAAGCAGATCGGCTATATTTTTCAGGCTGCACTACGCTATTGCAGCATCACCACAATGCTTGAACATCCTTTTTTACAATTACTACGGCTTTTTTAATAATGTTGTTTTTGTTTGCTTTGTTTTTGTTTAAGTCCTTATATGGTTCTCTGAAAAAAAAAAAAAATTAAAACCTATTTAAATATTGGAACGAATCAAGTAATTTGATAACACTCGTAATGATTTTTTCCACCCTCCACCCTCCTTGTCACTAAATGCCTTTTATACAGCAATTTTAGCTGAAGTACTTTCTTTATTGTGACTTTAATAAAGATTGGCTTACAGGTTTAAGAATTTTAATTAGGGGAAATCGATTTACGTATTTAACTGTTGTTGGGCTTTAGAACATTCTAAGAAATTTATTATTATTTATTATATATGTTATTATATATTTTTGTTTTTATTTGAATACTTTATTTTTGAAATAAATTCGAAAAACTTATACGACTTTTGTTAAGCATTACAGTGAACAGAAAATAACGAAGCGAAAAACAATAAACCGAAAACAGAAAACAGAAAAACCGTCAATCATTTGTGGCTCATTAAATTCGAAGAATTCAATGTTTATTGTTTTAACCCTACATTTGCGTTAATTACAGTTATAACTTAGATTTATTCTTTCTAACACTCTTGCGGCCATTATTACAACTTGCCGTTAACTATAGGTAGGATTTTAACGAGCAGATAAAATGTTGTTCATTATTATAAGTGGACGATATGGTAGAAGTAAGCCTTAAGCTAAAGGGAGGATCATCCTACCGGGAACTTTTAAAGTTATGTTTATGTTTGAACTTACCATTTATATATTACTAGCTGTACCCTGCGCGTGTTATTGCGCCACCAACAAAAATAAATTTGCGGGAAAGACATTACACAAATATCCAAATAATTTTGAATCATTTTATGGATTTTGTTTCCCGTTGTCCAGATGATTCAGACGAACGGGCCTGAGTAGTACGCATTCGATCGGGTCTCAGCGGCTTGTACTCGAAGATTTTCCAGTCTCAATGCTTCTTGAGGTGTAGGTCAACCAATTGCTTGTCGCTTTGGGGGCATGATTGGACGCGAACGACATGAAAAATGCGTTTAAATTTATTAGAATCTCATAATGTACCCAATCCAATTGAACCCAAAAACATTTTTAAAAAATTTCCAGAATTAAAATGTGTCAAACTTGTAATTGACATTTTACGGGCATGAGTTATACTAAATGTTATTAAAATCATAAATGACGAATCCTAAAATGCGCTATCTATCGGAAATTAATAGCACTAACTTAGAAACCTCCGTCGACTTATGCGCAACAACTTTGCTAAAGTTCATATCAGGATCAAATGCACAGTTTACGAATTAATTAATTTTGAGTAATTTTCAGTGGCGGCACCTGTCCTAAATTGGTCATGCCAACATATAAAACTTCGTCGGCTCATGCGCAACTACTTTGCTAAAGATCATAACATGATCAAACGCATAGTTTACGATTTAATTAATTTTTAGTAATTTGCAGTGGCGCCACCTGGTGGATATTGGTCATACCAACTTAGGAACCTTCCCCGGCTCATACGCAACAACTTCGGTAAAGATTATAACATGATCAAATGCATAGTTTACGATTCTATTAATTACATACAAACAAACATTCATTTTTATATATATAGATTTTCAATATGGCAATTTCAAATATAAACAAAATTAGCAAATACAAATATGAAAGAAGCCCGTCGTTGCCACTGCCTTTATATAAAACTTGTTTAATTTGAGCAGTGTTACCGGCATTGCTACGGCACTGCCATATTTATGAAAAATTTAATTTCATTTTATCATTAGGTTGTAATAACGAAAATAAGTTAAAGGTGACTTTAAAGTTCACTACAGCTGAAGTTACCTTTAACTAAACCCAAGTTTAACGGAAAATTGTAATGATAGCTCTTATCGTTCGAACATTTTTAGCTATTATATAAATATATAAGTGTATACGTGTGTACTTAACAAACTACATAGATTATAGCTTTTTGTTTAAAGTTTTTATCATTTAAATTTTGAATTTGCTACTTCAGACAATTGAATAATAATTTATTTAATTTGAATATTAAACAATGCAAATATACGGCTGAAGTTGCCGTAGTCTAGTAGGTAGTGTGTTGGCTTATTAGACGTAAAGCCAGGGTTTGAGCCCCAGGCCAGACATCAAAACAAAATTCAAAAAGTATTTCTTCTGCCACTTCCTCTCAGCAGATTTCTGGCAAAAACTCAAAAATCTGTCGTTCGGAGTCGACTTTAAACCGTAGGTCACACCATTCATATATAAAATTAACACACACAACATTAGTGGTGTGAGAAACTAGGTTGTAATCCTGACTGAAGGGTTGTAATGACTAATTATGTATTTAAATATATGCTACGTGTAAAATAAATAATATTTTAAAATGTGATTTGCACGCATTACCTTTTAGAATAATTAAAAACAGTGATTAGAACTAAAACTAAATTTACCGTAGATCGAGATTTGTATCAAAAATAAGAAACGGTTAGAAGCCTGATATTTTTTAAATTCGTTAGTATTGTTATTGCCATTATTTTAAACCAAATAAAACTAGAAAAAAGACCTATATAACCTTTAAGTGTTGGGGCTTAATTAATAAATAAACTAGAAAATTTTAAACTGGGGTTAAAAACTTCATAATTCTGGCTTATGTATAATTTTTTGATACACACGATTTCCTGCGGATTCTTTGGTGTTGTGTTTGAAATTTTTTTAAGTTTTCAAAGATTTTGTGAAGTTTTATCGTAAATAATACATTACTTAGCATTAATACATTACTTAGCTAAGCGTTGGATGAAAGTAAAAATGTTGAATTTTCTCTTCTGGACATATTCTTGAGATTGATTGAAGTAGGCTTAGTTTAGTATGAAGCGTGTTATTTTATTAGACGTCTGACCAAGGTTCAAACCTCAGGTCAGATATTTCCAATTTACAAAGAAGGTTGTAATGATCGATTTTGTATGTATGTTTGTAATTTTCGTCCTATGAACTGATAAAAGTATTGGCAGCAACAAACATGACAATATTATGTTTATCGCCAAAGATGTTCCTACCTGAAACAGAGAACCGTATGCCTTTAGTAGTTTGGGGAAAGAAAATATTACAAATTTTCACTCAGATTGCTAGCAGCTGTTTACTAAAATATTGTAGAGACTTTCTTGCTGTTCTTCACATATTTATCTCACGTGACAGGCAAACATTAGAAGAAAGTGCTATGTTTTATTTCATAGATATTGCAGATGATAATATTTCGGTTAACTACGTATGTATGAGATAACAGAATCCTTCGCTTTGATAATGTGCTACTCGGAAATGATGATAAATTTACTCCTATTACGAATTTTTCGAAAAACGGGCTGAAAATCTTTCAGCTTTTAGTAATCCCAATAATTTTGTTGCTATAGATGAGTAACTAATTGAATTTTATGGTCGTTATAAATTTCGTGGTCCACCGAGATCGAATTGGGCAGTTTGAGATTCAGGTCCATCCTACGTGCTTAGCAATTACTTACAGCCGTATTTGGGGAAACCGTATCCGGGAAACCATAGAGGAATCAAAGAGAGAGCATTGTTATTGACATAATCGATATTCTATTGCAACGGGAAACTTTTTTACCTCACATGACGGTGACAATATATTTTTCTAACTAAATATAACAATCGTTTGTATCATCAGGTTCACCCAGCCTTCAATTGAGAGCGTTACATTTGGACACTTGTTTTTTTAAGTCAAAAATTAAAAATAAATAAAGAAACGTTAATGCACGTAATGTAGTTTATTTGGTCACGTAAATGTCATTGTCTTCTTAACTTTACAAATTTTATGGTTGAAATAATTAGAAAACATTTTAGCTCTTCACGCTACGCAACTTAAAGTCGACTGTGAGCGAAAGATTTTTATGACAAAGTTTTCGTTGCAAGTTTTTATTTACTCACAGAGTTTTTGTTGGAAATGAGGTTTGAACCACGGGCACTCATCTAATAAGCCAACATAATTCCAACTGATGGGTTGTAATGATCATTTAAGTATATATATATATACTTATACATAGTATAAGTTGTTTATGATAAATAGACTTCGAATATACTTAAGTTCTACTTAACTAAATAAATAATTTACATCATGTAATTAGTCGGGTGTAGTTTTACTCTCGCACCGTAAATAATAATAACAATCCCTAACCAAACTCTTAAAGAGAACTTCATGTAGTTGTAATCATAACCTAAAATCTGTCAGTACAATTGACATTCAGTCTTTTTTAGTTTATGTGAGACAGGAGAATGTGTGAATTTACACGTTTAATATCATGTAAATTAGACATTTACACCTGTACCCCTTTTTTTCGGGGTATGATCCCTACCCTTAATATGTACTTCGAATACATGATATAAAAAATTATACATGCGATGTATGTATAACTGAGTAAAGGAATTAAAGTGAAAGGGAATATAAAACTTTTTAAGTATAGGATCTTCTTTTAAGCGCTTCCTATTTTCAAAGAAAACAATGTATTAGAATGTATTAGACATAAAGCCGGGACATCAAAACAAAAATACAAAAAGTATTTCTTAGGCGGATTTCCTCTCAGCAGATTGCTGGCAAAAACTCTGAGAGTAAATAAAATTGCCATGAAAAGTTTCTCAAAAATCTGTCGATCGGAGTCGACTTTAAACTGTAGGTCCCGCCAGTCATGTGTAAAATTAACACACAAAACATAAGTGTTGTGAGAAACTAGGTCATAATCCTGACTGAATGGTTGTAATGACCAATTATGTATGACAGATAAACAAAATTGGCGAATGTAAAACAATAACAATCCAAATAATCCATTACGAAAAAATCTCTGTTGGGTGTGGATTTTGGGCAACCTCCAGCTCTAAAGATCAATGATTACCAACTTCTAGTGGCCTAAATTAATTGATCTGTACACTAACGGCATGTGGTTTCATTAGAATGTCACAACATTCCACACTGTTAATGCCAATATGGATATTCTGCACGAGCGATTTGAGGGAGAGTCATCATGTGAACTGGCCACCGAGATCATGGGATTTGACGTTAGATTTTATTTGTAGAGCTTTATTACTCCGCAGGTGTATGTGAAGAAGAATAAGCCACAAAACATAGCGATCCTTACAGCCAACAAACAGCCTGATTTATGCATAAGAGTATTGGAAAATTGAACATATCGGATGCATTCCATAGAGAGAAGCCGTGACGGACAGTTGTAGACACAATAGTCTAGTGGGTTAGGTTAGGATAGAGGACGTGCACTTGTCAATTTAGACAAGTACAGTACCCGAAGGTCCATTTGACCCATTGTACAGTCTAGTGGGTAGTGTGTTGCTTTTTAGAAGTGAGTAACGGTTTAACCCCAAGTCAGACATCTCCAACAAAATGAAATATAAAAAACTATTTCTACTGTGATTTTCTCTCAGCAGACTTCTGGCAAAAACTTTGAGAGCTAATAGAATAATCATGAAAAGGTTTTCAAAAAATATGTGTCGTTCACATGCACATATAAAACTAATACACACAACATAAGTGGTGTGAGAGGCTATGTCGTAATCCTAACTAAAGGATTGTAATGGCCAATTACGTGTATGTAAGTGCTTGTTGAAAAAAATCGATAAAATCAACATTAATTTAAACAAGAAATGAAATTTGAAATGAATTTTTTTAAGTACATAAAAACTTTAATATTGTGTTACTACTTTGATGTGAAAGGCATCCCTCTCCTGATCTGTATTGTATTATTTCTTTTATTTATTTTTGAAGTCTATTTGAAACTATTATTTTTCTTTTAATAAAATCCAATTTTCTAAACGATAATTTTATTACAAATTTTATGCTGCAAAAATATATTTGTATTTGCAACAAAATCTAAGTGGCAATAGAAATAAATTCGATTATAAAATTTATTCATGTTGCTTCTGCTAACAAATACATTTATTCTTCATTTATTAAATGTTATCGAGCATATACGTTTTCAATTTAATAAACAGATTGTAGTTTTAATGAATAAAAATTTGGGAAAAGAAATAATCGCAACAGATTTTTATTATATTTTTATTGTTACTGTATTGTTATGGATTTGATTATTAAATTGAAATCAATTTCTATTAAAAACTATTAATATTTTTAAATTTTCTGTAGAAATAAAAAAAAAAATTTTCATTTACTTAAAATGTAAATTAACTTCGATTGAAAAGAAGACTTTATATGTACATATGTATGTATGTATGAATGTATGTTTTTTTTTTTGTTTTGAGCCGGAGGTGCGAATCTTCGAAAGACACTTTTGTTCCAACAAAAGAGTGCACGATTCACCATCGCTGGTGACTACGTATTAAACCCACCCCCTACACACTTCAACCACTCTCCCCCCGCGGGACTGCCGTAAGGTATTATATTCGCGGAGGGCTGGTTAGCTTGAAAGCTTTATCACGTTAATTCAAATTTCGCCTCCGTTCCTCCAGTCTTCGGAGTACTATCAAAACTTCAGCCATTCTCTGGCTATATTGACTCCATAAAATCCTACAGTTCAACAGCTCTTCCATTAGCCGGTGTGGTTCCAAATTCGTTTCTCCCGGCCATCTAAATCTGGGACAGCATGTAAGAATATGCTCTGCATGTACATACACACATACATAATTGGTCATTACAACCCTTCAGTCAGGATTACGAACTAGTTTCTCAGAGCACTTATATTGTATTCGTTAATTTTTATACATGATTGGCGGCACCTACGGTTTAAAGTCGACTCCGAACGACAGATTTTTGAGAAAATTTTTCATGGCAATTTTATTTGTGTAAAATGGTTGATTTATATTGCCGTTGTGAAAACTAGGACCGAATAAAGACTTTAAATGTAATAATTTTGAGCTTGTTAAAAGCAACAATTTTTACGTTATGAGCTTAAAGCTAATCCCATACAACATCATCATCAACAACAAACAAAAAATCTCCACTCAATTGCTTTTTACACTTTTAAACACATTGTTGTTCACTTTTAATTAAGACCATAAAGAGAATACTTTTTGATTTTAATAGCTTTTATTTTCCAACAAAAACTTTATAATTTTATTGACTTTATTAAAATAGTCAGGGATTTCCGCAACTTGGTGGTAATTCAACAGCTTATGAAACTATGTTAAGCAATAAAATAAAAATAAGTTTTATTTTAATGAAAAAAATGGTTAAAAATTGTTAAAACCTTTGCAATTTTTATAGTTTATATATTTAATATTTTATCTACAACTAAATAAGCCTGGTGTGCTTCGCTACCCCTATCGTAATAAAAAAAATATAAGTATTCAAAGTTATTGAGCCCATGGTGCGACATGTCTTATCCAGAAAACTTAACCAACTCAGGCAACGTAATCTTAGATAATTGATTTCTGATAGAAAGCATTGAATCCACCAATGTTCGCCTTTAGTAATTTGTAAAGCTCTTCTTCTACTAATATGACTCAGGCCTCAGTTAAGTTAATGACCTGATTCTCTGTCTAGTTAATGCTACAATAGGACTCTTGACTGTGTCTATAGTACGTTCGCTGCAGATCCATTTCCTTTAGCAATTTCTTGGCAGTGATCCTAAATTGACACGGGGGCCCAGTCAATTACAACTTTGTAGGAGTTGTAGAAGATGATCAAGCCCTCATTACATCGAATACGAAGCCAGTCCTGTCAATGAAACAAATAGAATTCTCCTTGATTGACCCGTGGCTGTTTGTTCTCAGTGGTAGGATTTCGATATAAAAACGAGCTTTGAGCGCTATCATGCAAACATTTTTGAAAGTGCTTATATCCGGCCAACACCGTAGTTACTATTAAAATCTTATCCTAATGTGTTTCCTAAGGCGTACATACATAACACACATCATTGGTCATTACAACCGTTTAGTCAGGATTACGATCTATTTTCTCACACCACTTATGTTGTGTGTGTTAATTTTATACATGATTGGTGGGACCTACAGTTTAAAGTCGACTACGAACGACAGATTTTGCAGAAACTTTTCATAGCAATTTTATTTACTTTCAGAGTTTTTGCCAGAAATCTGCTGAGAGGCAGTCGCCGAAGCAATACTTTTCATATTTCGTTTTGTTGGAAATGTCTGACCTGGGTTTTAAACCGGGGCTCCACGTCTAATAAGCCAATATACTACCTTTCAGACTGCGGCGTCTTCAATAATTTCATCACTATATTTTAAAAATTGAAATTAATTGATTATAAAGACCAATTGACACGATAGCGGCTAAAGTTTTTGAAATCAGTGTTAAAATAATACTGGATTCCACCCGTGTTCTGAAAATGGGAGTAAAATGCTTATGAGTTTTTTTGAATTTACACGGTTAGTAAAATAACAAAACAAAGTAAAAAAAACTGTAAAACCATTACTTAATACATAACCGGATTCAGTAATTTTAATAATTTAAACTGAAATAAACATACCATACCTGTCGTAAAATAGTTATATATATCTAGCTTATGTTCAAAAGGCAGTAGCAACCAAGGCTATCGGCCCGAGTTTTAGATAAATTCTTTATTGTTTGCTCAATTCTGTGTGCCACTGTTCACAACTTGATGTAAACAACAACAATTTACTTTGTTTGTTATTCTTCATTACACTCTTTTGCGTAAACAAGTCTTTATAGTAAGGATCTTCAAACCACGATTAATCTCTTCACGCTTGCTTTGTCTTGCCTTTAATATCGCGGGGTAAACAGTCTCATGAATGCTCTTGAAGGAGAATGACTTCGCCTTCGCGAAGTTATCGTTGTTGGCGTATTTTGTTTACGTTTGTTGTTGCAGTGTTGTTGTTGCCTGTTTGTTTACTTGTTTATCCCTTTTTTATACTGATGTTGTTGCTAAATTTTTTGTTTATTTATTGATCATCTAAACAAGTCCATTGTTTTTGTTTGTGTAGCTTTTGTTTATCATTTAAATGTTAAACGATGTAACACCATTTCCATTTTCGTAACAACATAGTATGAAATATTAAGTCCAAACACTGTAAAGTTAATAAAAAAAAGTGTTAAATTACATTTTCCTTAACAACAATGAAGTTTTCGATATATGAATCGTTATTTTTATAAATTTATAGGCGTTATTTCTTGTGAACTACTGTAAGCAATTAAATAACAGTATTTGAAGTTGTGTTTATATGGCTGAAGTTCCGGTCATATTCTGTTCTTGCAATAATATAGAGTGAGTTCTGTCTTATCCACGCACGAAAGTTAATTAATTAAATAAAAAACGAGAAGAATCAGTAAAATAAAAATTACAAAGAAAATTGTTTTTCCTTCATTAATTTTGTGGTGTTTTTCTTTTTATTTTTCTTCAGAATGCTTCCATTTCCATTAATTATATTACGTCAGAGAATTGTCTTTTCTGACGTGCTTAAGTAAAAACGCTACTTGAATTGTTTAGCTTTAATTTGATTTAATTTGCTTTGTTGCAAAAGTAAAAGAATTTTATCTTCTCATTCAACACTATCAGAATTGTGTTCAGAATTGCTTTCGATGGAATCGAATTGTAACAATTAATGAAATGATTGGCTTAAAATGCAGAATATATGATTTAATTTTATATTTTCTGTTATATTGTATACTTGGTTGTTGATAAAAGTTTTCCTGTACTACCGAAGACCCTTTAAACTCAAGATATAATTACTCTTTCGTCGAATTTTTAGGACGATATAATTTCGCTTCCGATTGTTATGCTCTGTGGTCTATATAAGCTTACTCGGCTTTCTAGTGAAAATAAAATGTTCTAATTTACGAATATTAGTTGCTTTAATTCAGTTGTTATAACTTAATATTGTTACTATGTTAAAATATGAGCTCGTAGATTGCAAATAGAATAAATATAATTTTGTGATTAGTTTTAATTAAAATTCTTTATTATTCGCACGATTCTGTATGCCACTGTTCACAATTTGATGTAAACAACAACAATTGATTTCCTTTGTTATTACCCTGTTTATACCCTATACAACAACAATTACTAGACAATTTTTCGACAGATCTTTGTAATTGAGATCATCAAACCACGATTACTCTCTTAAAACGCACCGCATCTTCACACAAGACTAAATCAACTTCTATAATTCTGCCGCCTGGGCAGGGTAAATAGTCTGATGAATATTTTTGAAGGCAGGTGCTTGTGACTTCGTCTTTCCGAAATCTCTTCAAATGTAAACATCACTGTTTATGATTATTTTTGTAGCGTTGTTGTATTTTTGTTTACTTGTTTACCTTTTTTTGCTGGTGTTTGTTGTTATATTAAGCAGTACGATAATTTGTAAACATTTGTAAACGTTTACTGCATTGTTTTGTTTTTGTAGCTTTTGTTTATAATTTTAATGTTAAGCGATGTAAAAGTAAAACACCAGTATCTAGATTTCTCATTTTCGTAACAATATGCTGTTTTACGTTTCTTAAATTCTGAAAGTATTTAATATCACAGAATGAAAAATTCACAGTCAAAACATATTTTAAAAGTTTTTTTTATAGTGCAATCGGAATTAATTGCACTTGCAATTAAAGTAAACGATTTTCAAAAGTATTTGTTTATGTAATCCTGCGTACCGTACGATGTGTATATACTGTTGTTTGTCTTGCTTAATTATTTTCGTTTAGTTTATTTTTAATCGTCTTAACAATATTAAACACGAATGTAAATTAAGGAATTGATAAATGTTAAATAAAAAGATAAATTTAACTCGCTAAATTTCCCAGTCGCTTTTAAACATTTGGTTTACTAGAGCCATGCGTAAATACCATTAAATTCAAATTTATCTTATTCTTTTATTAAATTGATATATCGATGGCTTAATATGAAAAAGGCCTAACTCAATTTTTTTCAAAATAAGGTTTTTTGTTTATTCTGGAAGACAAATGTCAGATGCACAAAAAAATTTAAAATTTTTAAATGAGAGATTAAATGTGTTGCTGTTTCTTATTAAAAATTGTATTAAAATTTTTGTTGTATCTATAATTTTACGAATTTTATTAAGTTTTTTCCTTCTCCTGTAAAGTAACCAAAAATCGAGTTAGGCCTTTTTCATATTAAGCCATCGATATGTATGTTGGTACCGAAAATACCATTTCAATTAGCATAAAATTTATTTTAATAATCATTTTTATTGCAACAATAAATTTTATTGATGACATTACTTTTATAATCATTTGTTAAAACGCAAGTAATTTTGGCCATATTGCATACACAAATTGATATTTTATGGAGATTTTTATGTCATATTTCTTTATTTCCCATTTTATAATTCTTTAAATGTTTTCTGTGATATGCTTTCACAAATATCTTGATGCCATTCAAAAAGAGAGTGACAGATTTAAATAACATCTGTATATGAGTTTAGTTTCTTTAAAATTTACTTGATTATCCGGAAAACAGTTCCTTCAAGTGATGCTGAATATTTGCTTCAGTTACCAAATATATGATATTTTGAGCATTGGTTAATTTGAACAACTTTCAAACTTCGAGTTAACAATTATAATATATAATTATACTAATCATATCCTAAGATAACGTACTTGCTATTGTCTTTACAATCGATTGCTATAAGTGCCCTTAAAAAGGGTAGAATAACACATTGTATCACCTTTTAAGTTCTCTTCCACCACATTTCGTATGAATTGTAGTTGCATAACGTAATTGGTACTTGTTATCTTGATTTCGATTGCAGAGTACATTGAAACCCTTCTGGATGTTACCACACAGCACAGCTAATTTAAGAAGTTTGGATTGTTTTTACAAAACTGGAAAAGTTTTTCTCAAAACTGCAACACGTACTTGTCCTTATCCAAAATCAACTCATGGCTTATATGAAGCATTGATTTTGTCTCAACAAGCCAGTAAAGCTTGGGTGCAGTTTTAATTTTTACTGTTGTGTGTTAATGTGTTCTAGAACTTTAACAGCAACAATCGTCATACATTAACCATTTTTTTTTCAACGCGAACGTCATCTGTATTTAGAAGCTGTGTAGCTGTACAGAAGGAAAACTGCTTATGAAATGTATTTGAAACGAATGAAAATATTATGAAGTACGAGAATCATTTCATTTGTTTTCATTTTTTACACATTATTGAATATTAACATAAAATATACTCTTATGGTAGTATTAGTAGAACATTACGGAAATTCTACTCAAGGAAAAGTCTAACGGGGTCAAATAACACGATTTTGACACCAAGTTTACATCACATCCACGTTCAATGACAGTGCCTTCAAATCCCTCATGCAGAACTTCCAATGGCAAAAAGCACGGAGCGCAGTCCTGCTTAAACAACAAGTTGTTAGTTTTTACATACATACATAATTGGTCATTACAACCCTTCAGTCAGGATTACGACCTAGTTTCTCGCACCACTTATGTTGTGTGTGTTAATTTTATACATAAGTGTCGGGACCTACAGTTTAAAGTCGATTCCGAACGACAGATTTTTGAGAAACTTTTCATGGCAATTTTTATTTAATCTCAGAGTTTTTGCCAGAAATCTGCTGAGAGGAAGTCGCCGAAGAAATACTTTTTGTATTTTACTTTGATGTCTGGCCTGGGGCACGAACCCTGGCTTTACGTCCAATAAGCCAGCACATTACCTACTAGACTACGGCGACTTCGACTTAAATTCTCTTGCAACACATTTCGCATGAATGGAAATTGCATGACGTATTTGGTCCTCTTGTTATATTGATTTCGAATGAAGAGTTCATTGATACCCTTCTGGATGTTCCCAAACAGCACATGCAGCTATTCTAAGAAGTTTGGATTGTTTTTTCAAAACTGGAAAAGTTTTTATCAAAACTGTGAACACGTGCTTGTCCTTGTCGAAAATAAACTCATGGCTTATATAAAGGATTGATTTTGTCTAAACAATACAATAAAGCCTTTCTATTTTAATTTTTATTGTTGTGTGTTAATGTGTTCTAGAACTTTAATAGCAACAATAGTGACTGATTAAAAATTTTTCTCAACGCGAACGTCATGTGTATTTAGAGGCAGTGTAGCCGCTCAATTGAGAGCGTTACTGATACGAGGCAAAATATGCTGTCCCATCTAAACAATTAGAAACTTATAAATCGCCACAAAGCAAGGGTGCTAGATGTCAAATTATTACCCTTTAGAAAAAAATAAATAAAACCAAGCTGACATTAAGTATTTGATTTTTACGTAAAAACCACACTGCAATGTACATCCTGCCAAAAACTTTGGCGTAAATTATATTAAAAACGTTATTACTACATTTTCTTAACGTTTTTAAAATAGTTTCATTAAAATGGATTAAAATGAAAAAAGTATTTAAATTTTTTAACAAAATCTATCAATAATCGTGACAATTCTATGTACTACAATTATGTATCAAAAGTGATACATAAGCTAGAATTATGAAGTTTTTTTAAGGCTTGACCTACGATTAAAGGATTTATAGTAATCTCAACATACTGCTGAAAAAAAAAAACTAAAACAAGCATTGCTTATACGCTAAAGGCCACAAAATATTGCACATGACTATTGAAAAATGTGTAAAATAAAAACAACCGGCAACAAAACAAGCGTCTTAAACGTAACTGTCAGTCTTTAACTTTTCGTTAAGACATCCACGATCTTACGACGTAAGGCTCAGAATTGTAGCAATAAACAGAAAATAGGCTCAACTCATTCGTGCTTAACATTGTGAATGTTATTACCATTCTAACGTCATCTTTACTGACCTAGATTAAGTAAAATTTCTTTTGCAAACAGAATACAAACCCTTACAACAATATAAAGTCAACGGACAAAGGCCTTTGCTATATGACAGAGTAAATGTGTTTCCTTATAAATAAATTAAGTTTATGTGTTCATGGGAGATATGAATTTTTACTCATAAAAGCGCAAAAAAGAATAAAAGACAAAGAAAAGGCCACTTGCTTTTGCAAGTATAACGAATATGGATGGTCAGAAGGAATACAAGAAAAAAGTAATAAATGATTTGCTTTTCGAACTAAAATTTTATAGCACCCCTAAGGTACATACAGTGGACAGCAAAAGTCTTAGTACGGGAATAAATTTTAGCAATTTCATGAATTTTAGCCAAAAGTTTGCATAAAAATTTATAGTTTATATAATCATTTTATTAATTTATTTTTGTTTTATTATAAAACAAACAATTTTTGAACGTTTTTCATAAAACAAGAGAAAAATAAGAAAACGTTTCAGATGACGCCATAGGTACCCCCAAGGAGAATCCTGAGTAAATTTAAAATTCAAAAGCCTAATATATGAAAATGTTATCCCTTGTATTTAGTAGAATATCCCTTAAGGTCAAGCATTCCATTTAACCCATTTAGAATTTAATGTACAAGTTTTGTTTAGTGTTTTCTGGTGGCACCATGAGCAAGGTTTTCGGTTGACTTTTGTTTGAGGCTTAGCGATTACGTAGCCGTTCTTTCAAATGACCTCCTAAATACTCTGTTGAAGTCATATCGGGACTTTGTGCAAGAGTATTAAGCCTGTGAGGACTTTTTTTGTCAAAAAACTTTTTTATTTCTTTTACAATTCACTTTTAGTTTAGAAAAACTTTTGCAGTCAAAAAAGTTTATTAATCTCAGGGTCCCAACTTGAAAAGACATTGAAGAACATTTATTTGCAATTTCGATACAAGAGAATAACGGTTTCAGGATCATAATATAATAAGAGGCAAAGTTACCCTTTCTGTGTACTTAGGTGTTCAAAAAGAATTTAAAATTGATGAAATGAGTAATGAGTTCTACGTATTTTCGTGTAAGCTACAGTGGTGGCATTATAAGTAGCACATCCATATATACGTCCTCTTTTTAAATAACAAAGATGAAATATTTTTCTAGTTTTTGATGTCTTGAGTGAAGGGAACTTCAATAAATGAGTTTAACCAGAAATCACTTTAAATCACTTAAAAAAGGCAAAAAATTCTTTAAGCAGGTAATGTGTCCTATTAAACCCATTAACCGCCAAAATAAATCCAGAAGCGATAATTAACAAAAAAGTTTATTTTTTAATTCATTGTATACAAAATTAATATAAAAGTATAAAAAAAATTTAAAAAAAGAATAAAGGGGTGGAGTAGGGAGGGTGTACTCAACTCAGTACAGCGACGGGTTATAGGTGAAAAATTTCAAAACATTGTTTTTCAATGCATAATTTTTTTAAACATTTCTTGCATTGCCAGCGAACTCTTGCATGACATAAAGCACATCTTAATTGCTTTTCCAACTTTTTGGGGTAGTGGCCTATACCATCTTGGGGTAACCCTAGGACCAATGATGATTAAAGTCGAGCTTTAGTTTTGACGTAATTAGTACTTTGCAATTGAACGTCGGAATAAAAGTTGATCCATGCTATCGCTGTGACTCATTACATATAACCGCCAAGCGTTTGCAATGGCCATATCTATTATATAGGTAAACAATGCCACGAATGGCAATTCTGTAGAGTGCAATAGACTGGTCCAGCTCATCTACTCCTCCCATATGTTTGTTATATGACTGAAACACTTTTGGTATATTGACATCAATTTTTTGTCGTTGTGTAGAAGACCAACGTTTTACTGCTCCTAATGGTTCTATTGTGTCATAGTTGGTTGCCATTGCACAGACGCTATTGTCTTTCCATTTCACCAAAAGAATTTCATATTGCTTGTCAAACCTATAGCCATATGAGGCCCGTTCTTCTTTTTTCATTTGGAACTTCGTAATGGACACTTTTTTGTTCTATTCTCTCTAATTGTTCCAGTCGCACGAAATTCTTTCTCTTTGAGATCCACCAATTCACCAATGGATTCCGCCGCTGTACTCAATTGAGTACAGTTGTATTTAAATAAGCATAACTTTGTAAAAGTACATTGCAGACCATTTGTTTTTACATATTTTATAAACAGAAATGCTTGCTTTTAGAAAATAAAAATAAAAATGAAATTAACAAAACTGAAAAAGCTAAAAAATGTTAAATTCTGTGCTTATCTGGCCACACCAATTTTGTATAAGTTTAAGAGTCCATTCTGTGACAGTCGATATATATATAGCCAGATTTGTTTATTATTTTAACAGGGAATATGTTTCTTTTAATGCTAAAAACGCAAAAAAATTACAAAAACTTTCAAATGTTAAAAAATTTCGCCTAATGATTACCTGTACTCAATTGAGTACGGCGGCGCCAAATGGGTTAAAGGGAGGGACATAATCATCATTTGGTTTTTATTCTTCTTTATATTTTGTGAAGGCACTCCACTTATCAATATCTTCACACCAAGGATTTAGCATAAGGTTTGATATACAAGACACTATGGAATTAATTTTTCTGATATTTCGTGTACAAACCTATTAAATTTTGTAGTTAAAAGGCATACTCGAATGGAATACATCTGAAACAGGAAAAACGTTCGGAATGAATGTTATATGGTCTCTTTTTAAAACCATTTATTCGTTTCTAAGTGGAGTAGAGATGCGTTTAATTGCAAATGTTAAATGATCGGACAATTTTTGATGTTCTAATATCGTGTATTTGATTTTAACATCAGATACGACTTGGTCATCATCGTCTTGTATTGAAAGCCTTTGGTTCATCAATCTTCGTCGTCACTATTGTCTACTACTTATACATTAACTTTCGTAGCGTTTAATAACATTACGTCCTCTGCTAAGCATAATCTACAATGACAAAAGTAAGTAAATGATGATAATCGTAACGCCTGTATGTAAGTTGAAAAATTCTCTTACAGACCATGGGAACACCGGGGTCCCGTAGACTTTACAATAAATTTTTAACGTTTTTAAAACTAATAATTTCTGATATTATTAAAATAGGAAAATATGCTTACCAAGCAATAAATAACACGGTGCGACAGTCAAAATACACCCAGCTAATGACATAGTGTAGGTTGTGAGTTTTGTCGAGTATATTATATTTCTGTAACCCTCCAAACTTGTTTTATTTGACAAAAACGGTTTTTTGATCTTTTGACACAAAATTATTGCTCCAAACTTTCTTGAAAAGGTGAAATTGACACATTTTTCTGTAAATAATCAAGAACGATAAAAAATTCTGTAAATTTTTGAACTGAAAGTATGTATGAACTGAAAATATGTATGAAAAATATAACACGACTGTTGTACTCTTTAAATAATAACTGGGGTAAATTTTGTTCGATTTTATCAAACGAAGTGTTAATATCTTCGCAAGAGAATGCTCATTAAGAATATCAACACTTATTTTATATTTTTTAAATGAACTCTGCTGCCGGACAAACTTTTGCCAAGCTTACTTCATCAAACATAATTCGTTCTCAGATTCGGTTTAGAAATGTTGCTCTCGTTTGGAAAATTTTGTCCGCATAATAAAGTTTCCTAAAAAATGATTGAAGATACATACATATGTATATATTATTCAAATTAATTGTTATGGCAACATTATTTTCAACACATTTTATTCAGGTCTCACTGGAACTTTTCATCAGTTCATTTCATTGGTACCGAGGTTTGTATGGGCCTGACAATATATGGTTCAATCCAAATAGAATATATGTAATTATCTGTCCTTTTTCAGGCCATTGTTCTCGTTTCATAAATATCGTAAGCTAAATTGGTGCTAAATAACGCAGTATATTCGAGTTCTGTAAGATTGCCTGAATAGCAATAAAAACTGAAATGAACTAAAAAAAATATGAACCGAAAATTAAACTCATTTATGTTGTGCTCTACTTTATTTGACTGCTACAACAGATATTTAGAAATACGCCATTAAACGCTTTTACAGCAAACACAATTCCTCACTGAAATCATGTGTTTAACTATGTACTTATATTTCCCATATGAAAGATAAATAATTGGTCATTCAAATAAGTAAGTTATTCTGCAAAACATTAACCCAATAAAAATGTCATATTAGCTTGCAAATGCTTGAATTTAAAATATATTACTTATACGCACCATATGATATGTGCTGAAAGAATTACTCTGGAAAGTATGCAATAAAATAAAAAATGTATGGTTTTGTTGTTTGCTAAGTAATTGAATTAAATATTACTCATACGTCACATATTTCTTATGAATTTTAAATATGTATTAACCCTAGAACCCTACCCATATTTTATATTGACTTTTGCTAACCTGGGTACTCGAGCACCCAGTTTTCACATGAGTTATAAATTTAGGAAAACAAGTCGCAAAATTCATTTTTTTTATATTCAAGTATTTATTGCTTATTTATGATAGAACTTTAAAGAAAAAAAAGAACAAAATTAGTTTTATATACATTTGGGGCACATTTTAATTTGATTCTCCCCACAGATAGGCGTTTGGCACTTGTTGCAAAAAGTCTTACTTTTTCTATCTTTCGAGGTAGGACAGAATCTGCATCGTCCCTGTTTTTTGGCAGTACCTTCTGGTCTATCAGGGTTATGTAGCGTTTTCAGCATGCCATTTATCATTTCACGAATATCTGCACTCGAAGTGGTCCAATTTCTACGCTGTTATTAGCCTAAGGTGTTATTAGCCGTAGCGATAAAGTTTTCAAAAAAGTACAGTTTAACCTTAAATAATTTCACCTACATAAGTATACATATATGTACACCAAAATAATAAAGTTTCATGTAACTAAATAATAGGAAATTACCTTCCCGATAAAAAAACAAATATAGAATGATTAGCTCGAAAAACTGCCGTTTTTACTACCCTGGGTGCTCCAGTACCCAGTATCAACTATTTAAACTATTTTATATTTTTATAATAAAATTTTATATTTTATTTAATAAAACTCGCAACCTACACTATGTCATTAGTTGGGTACATTTCATTTTTTAATTTTGTCGCATAGTGTAATTTATGACATATCGTCACTATATAAGAGATTGACGTATCAAAACTTTTTTACGACTTTAAGTGACCATATATAAAGAATAACTATTTAATACGCATCTTTGGAAATAAATAAAAGTCACATAACGCCCACCCGGTTAGTTGGTTATTCAGATTTATTAAAATCCGTTTGCGACATAATCGGTCATTAATGGGTTAACTTACATCAAATTGAAGAATCTGGTTAAGTTTTTTTCCCATTTCTCAACACTATATGTGGCAAAATTTTAGCCCATTAGTAGAGAGAGCTCGTCGGAAATATGAAGAGGATTGTGAAGAGGTAGTGATGTTATTCCTTCTCCAATAAAATATGAAAAGCATTAAATAATAAGATTTGAAAGAAATTGTCTTCACTTAAGACTCTTATGTTCGCAATTTGCCGTCCATAAAAACAAATCGTTGTTGGAAGGAGCCAGCCTATTGTATCCACAACTGGTTTTGCTTTGTGTGAAGGTGCAATATGGTTTAAATTGATCAGATGTTGTCGGTTCTACCAGATTTTAGAAGTTCTTTATACTCTACATCTTTCTGGTGCCATTAGACACACAGCACTGTCTACCTGCCTAATCGATCTGGTTTTGCAGCCGAAGTTAATGGCTGTCCCAGAACCCGGACTTTTTAAAGTGTCCGAAGTTATTTCCGGTTCCAAGTGGCATCTTCTTCCCGATTCGGCGTCTTTAAATTTTTTTAACGGTCTTCCACATCAATATCGTTATCTCTAAACTGTCGGAACCATCTTTTGCATGTTGCTTCTGATATAGATGGATCACCATATGCCTCGGCAAGCATTTGAGGCGCGTCTCCAGCACTTTTCTTCAAAAGAATTCAACAAATTTATGATGTCCTTAAATCATAATTGCTTTGTAAAGAATACACCATCTTTTACATGTCAAAAATTTGTTTCTGTTTGTTCATTAATTTGATGTATATTGACTGAATATGTTTTGCAGGCGTCATCGTCAAATTGAATGACATTAACTTTCTTAAGGTCTTAAAAACACCCTATGTTTAGCTACGAATTTGTCAATCCTGTTTCATCCAAGAGTTTTCGAATTTTATGTGAACGATATAACAATATAAACAAGACCACTGTAGCAGTTCCTAAGATAATAGAATTTCCATTAAATAGCATCGTCTGAAGGAATGTACAGATTTGTTCTTTCGGGTATAGTGGTGACAAACTTTACTCTCTGATTCCTGTTAATTGTTAACAATAGGCCCTGTCTGACTTTCCTATGGTGTTATGCTGCAAGATCAGTTGTCAGTGAGCTTTAAATATAAATTATGTGGATGATGATGGAAATCTTTGTTTTTTTTGACGAAAATTTTAATATAATGGCGACAGTTTTTCTCCCGGATGCGAAGCTACTTTACCATGCTCAAATGATGTTTATTTTGTGAATTTTAGAAATCCTAAATTTTCTTCTTTTTTTCAAACTCATCCACTTTACACTGTATTTGTGATGTTCACTGCATGTGCATGTGCATGTGCAAAAACAGTCACCGAATTTTACAAACATAAATTCAGCAACATGCACCAGCAGTGTACTTTTAACCATAAATATCAACAAAAAAGAGACACCCATTTCCAATACAACTGATAGTGAATGTGTGATTATGTTGCATATGTGTAAAGTGGTCTGTTTGTGTATTTTAAAGTTTGAAAAAAAACTAAATAAGCATCAGTGACAGTTGCTAACGGATGAAAATAAATAAAAAATCGTAAATAAACATATGATGAGAAATTTATACGAGTACATTCGCAGTTTTATTACAACAAACAATTAGAAAATTGAAAAAGGAAACAAAATTGAATTTATTACAACAATAAATAACACTTTAACAGCTACATGCAGTGCAATTTAAGGCGAAAATATAATTACAAATACTATGATGCTAAGGACTAAACTGGATTGCTTGCTGCGAAATATTCTTATATTGGAATTGTTTTTAAAATCCAAACAAATGCCCAAAACAGGAACTGTTCATATTTTTTCTCACTTGTTTGTATGTTTTCTGTTTTCTATACAATTATAAACAAAATATAAAACTGTAACATTCTGTGCATATACTCTTATGTGCATATATATATAATAATTTATTCGAAAAACAGAAAATATATCTATGTACTATTCTATATATACATGTGTATATAATAATTCTAAAGGACCATACTGAAAATATGTATGAATATGTATTTCAAAATAATTTTGTTTAATACCCTCTAGTCGCCTCCACTATTGACGATATGATGTCATTATTTGATTTCAAATTTTGCGTTTTTAAGTAAGAATAACAATAACAATCGAAGCTCAATAATTTTTTTTAATTTTACTTCATTATTTGCGAATTAATTCGTTTAATATACTGCAAACGCTGTTCAATTTTTTTTCAGAAACAGCTTCCGTTTAATAGATGTGGAATAGCTTTTCGTAACTCTTATAAAAAAACTCCTCGAATGATTGAGATTTTCACAGAGATTCAGTTTTCTTGTTGTAGACTTCAGTCGATCAGGTAACAATTTTTGCTACACTTAGTAAATATGGTTTATTAAGCCTGAGTGCTATTAACATACATACATACACAATTGGTCACACCATTATGTGTTGTGTGTTAATTTTATACATGTGTGTTTGGACACACAGTTTAAACTCGACTACGAATGACTAATTTTTTGAGAAGTTTTTCATTGCAATTTTATTTACTCTCAGAGTTGTTACCAGAAATCTGCTGAGAGAAAGTCGCCTAAGAAATATTTTTTTATATTTCAGTTAATTGGAGATGTCTGAACTGGGGTTTAACCACAGTCTCACATCTAATAAGCTAGCATACTAGCTACTAGACCACGGCGACTACTATATATTTATCGTGCTCAATGATTGAACAGACTTAATATTTTAGAAAATCGCGATGTTTTAACCATGCGATCTTTCCAAAATGGGTTATATTACGCCGTGTTAAGAAAAGAGTGGGAATATCTTTGACAGCTGAACGGTTAACTTGTATAGCCACGTTCACGCGATTTTGTTTCAAAAAAACAGTCGTTATATATTATTAATTTTTTTTCAACATCGGTTACTTTTTCGATAAATTTATGTTAATTATTTGAAGGCGCCGTGCTCTAGTAGGTAGTGTCTCGGCTTATTAGACGTGAGGCCTCGATAGATATCCCAGGTCAGGCATCTCCAACTAAACGAAATATAAAAAAATATTTCTTTTTCGACTTCATCTCAGCAGATTACTGTTAAAAACTCTGGCAGTAATTAAAATTGCCATGAAAAGTTTATCAAAAATTTGTCGTTCGAAGTCGACTTTCACGGTCCCACCACTCATGTACAAAATTAACGCACAGAACATAAGTGATATGAGAAGCTAACTATAGTGTTGTTATGACCAATTATGTATTTATTTATGTTAATTATATTATGTAGTTATATATTGTGGTCGGCAATATTAGAACATTTAAATTATGAAATAATCTTCTAAATTTTGTCTATTGTATTTACGCTTAAATATTCCTAAAATTGCTATTGTCATTGTTTATTACCTATCCTCTTCCAAAAAATTGTGAACGTAAAGAACAAGAGTGTAAAACAAATTAACGATGACAGAAATTAATATGATTTTTTATGGTATTTATCTTTTCTTCAAACTTCCTCTTTTCTCTACAAATTATTTTCAAAAAATTTTTGCGTTTTTAATTTTTTGATTAATTTTCCATTATGTTTTTAGTTTAATACCCACTACCCTTAAAGTGTAATAATGGCGTGTAAATACTCAACCAAGTAATTCTCCAGAAATCTCTACGAGTTTTTATCGACATGTTAATTGCAATACGTTTTATTTTTAATTATAGAAAGTCAGTAATTCTCTTTGTTTTAGGTATTGTGAATCGAAAAAATTCAGATTAATACCAGTAATACCTACCAGTTATACTGATATGAAATGATTTGGCCAATTCACACGACTTTGTTTGTGAACCCTCAATGCTATGTTGAATTGTGTATTTCGTATTCCAAACGTCAAAAAACGATAAGAAGAAGAAAACCAGTATTCATAATTTGATTTTCAAGCAACGAAATGAAAAAATATTGCGTAAAAAGTAAATTAATTAATTATCTTTGCAAACAATTATAATTTTGAAATGTTATTTGTTGACTCAAGTAGCATCGAAAATATTTTGTATTTTTATTCTTCTTCTTGATTACTGACATTTACATAAACGGATAGCACGAAACTAATACAACTTCCAAAAACATATGAAAAATGTGTTTGAGTGTAGCGGATTTTTATATGAAAATTATCAACAACAAGCATACAGTGTTGTATATTCGTCCAACAATACACGCCATACTATGGTACAAGGGCTTGTGTGAATTGCCTAATTGTCCTTTTTTTTACGGGGAAGTAAAAGATTTATTATTCCTTGTTTTGACCATAGCTTACTACACATTTTTTCCAACTTTCTGGCAATTTGTGGATTCCGTCTTTGAGGCAAACTAATTAGTCACCCAATTTTCGATTTCTGTGTATCAATCAGAGTTATTAACAAAATTAATTCCTAGTTTGATATATTAAAGTTAAAAATTGTTTGTATCTGCTCGTACTGTCTACACCGTTATTCACAACAGAAACTGTGAAATCACATTTGTATGTACATATACAAACAAAACATCAAGAAAAATATATTTTCATTTGAATTTGAATTTAAATCAATGTTAAAAAATGTTAAAAAGTCAAATTGAAAAAGAAATTAAAACAAACAGAAACAAAAAACCGTAGTCAAGGAGTCATTAAAAAATTAATTAAGAAACCTGAATCTTTGCCTTCTGGACTTAATAGTGACCAAAAAGTTATTCAGCAATTTATTATTATGAAAAGTAAAGGAAGAGTAGAAGAATCTGAAGGGAATGAAAAGGAAAAAAATAAGAAGGGTGTCGGTTGGTGTTATTTTACTCTATACGGGTTGTTTGTGTTCATTCTAGCGCGCCATATTAATTTTATCATGCCAAGTTACATGAAGTGACAGGTAAAGGCAGGTTAAAAGAAACTGAAAAAAAGGAAATTAAAAATTAACAAATTATTTTTATTTTTGTTTCTGTTTTCGTCGTAACGTTTATTTACTTTGGATGAGTTAATTCAATTTTATTATTTTCCTTCTTCCAAAAAATTTTGAAACACAAAAGCGTGTAAAAGTTTTGCAAATATCCGTACAAACTATTATAATTTTATCGAACATACAAAATTAGAATTTTGTACAGGTATTTAAAACCTTAACCCTTTCACGCGTAAAACTAACAATAATAAAAAGCATAAAGAGCCATTTTAAACATAATAAACTCAACATAATAAAAAATATTCATGCAGTGCATTGTCTGGGAATACAGGAATGATCATTTATAGGAGAAAGAAAAGAAGGGATAGTGTGCAGCATTTTTTAAATTTTTGTTTTTTTTTGTGACAAGTGAAACACTTTTTTTCGAGGATTACTTGTTAGTAATAATTATCACATTTTTTCTATTGTGAGTAATCACATATAATATTAGATAAGCAATCAGACAATCACTGGCACCCAGACGATCTGACGGAAATCGAACCCATGGCCTAATTTTTTATTTTTTCCCATTAATTTCTATGTTACATTTTTTCCCTATTTGTTCTGTTCTTCAAACATCCTTGATTGTAAACGTCTTAAACAAGTCTATAACATCTTTTTTAATTCGATAAAAATCGGAGGGAAAATGAATACTATACGTAATTGGTAAGTATAACCGTTTAGTCTGGATTACGACCGAGTTCATCACACTATTTATATTGTATGTGTTAATTTTATACAAGAGACCTACAGTTTAAAGTCAACTCCAAACGAAATATTTTTGAGAAACTTTTCTGGCAGTTTTATTCACTCCCAAGTTTTCTATCAGAAATCTGCTGAGCGGCAGTGGCGATGGAAATATTATTTCTATTTAGTCTTGTTGAAGATATCCTCTACCACTCTCCACCTCTGTTGATGTTCTTACAAGAATGTGAAACTTAATTAACAACTTTAGTAACTTCTGCAGCAACTTTCGTATTTAATTTGTTTTTCCTTTTATGCATAATAAATTGATAAAATATCTGGGCTGGCTATTTTCAATCACAATGAAAAGGCCATTAATATTGAGAGATAGATAAATCAAATTTCTTAATTCGTTAGGTTATGTTAGATTAGAGGACGTGTACTTGTCAATTAAGACAAGTACAGTATCCGGAGGACGAATTGTCTCATTGTACAACGTCCTTAGTTTCTCACACCACTTATGTTGTGTGTGTTAACTTTTATACATGAGTGGAGGGACCTACAGTTTAAAGTCGACTCCGAACGACAGATTTTTGAGAAACTTTTCATATCAATTTTATTTACTCTCAGATTTTTTGCCAGAAATCTGCTGAGAGGAAGTCGCCGAAGAAATACTTTTTGTATTTTGTCTTGACGTCTGGCTCGAACCCTAGCTTTAGGTCTAAAAGGCCAATACACTACCTACTAGACTACGGCGACTTCTATTCGTTTTACACTTACAAAAATAGATTTTGCGTATTGAATTTTTCATTCGGTATTTCGGGTATATAAATCGATCATAACTTCTTATCGGGTGGAATCTGAAATGAATCTCTGGATGAGCAATAATAGTGCTGGGTGTTTGGGTAAGAATTTTGGTATGTAACGAGTGTTCGGGTGAGTAGAAGGTGATTATTAAGGGTGAAATATGGAAATTATTTGAAGGAGTTTCATTAATGTGTGTGTAGGACTACGACCTTGGTTATTTGTGCGTAGACATTCCATCGGAACCTGGGTAGGTTTTAATTACTCATTCCAATAACTACTTATTACAGAGTAGGTTGTCCTGTCTAATGACAACAATGTCGTCAACTTCTACAGGACGTTTCTAATTTTTCCATTTATATCTTTTATGGTGCTCTTTCCAATATTCAAAGTAATTGTGAGATATCATCGACATTTTGTATTCGTTTGAAAGACCTATTGGAATGTAACATAACCGCTGGTCACTTGATATCGCCTGGACAAGAGATGGGCAATTCAATTTGTGCAGCATATTTTATTCAGGATAAAATAAGTAGGTTATCATATCCCAATATCGTTCTTAAAGAAAATTTGAATATAACACCCCCATTGAACATTCCCCGATTTCATGTGCACTGGCATCTTTCTAAATTTGACAATTTTATTTGTTCACGCACACATTCGTCCAGAAATAGGTCTCATCACTGCTGCTGGATCTTAGAAGAAACTGAGGGTCAGTTGACAACTGTTCTAGAACCCATTTAACGAAAACCTGTCATTGTCCGCGGTCGCTTATGGTGATTTGTCAAAACATGCAGAATAAATGACAACTAATGTGACAGATGTAGCTTCAACAAATTGACCCTTATAAGGTACTTAATAATATAATGTAGTAAAGTAAAAGTATGAACATTAAAGAATGCAGTGAATTCTCATTTATAACAATGTTTATATTATAATATAAATCAATGAATCATAATTATAGTCCTTACAACTATCTATCCCTATTGTTCTTCCTATTCTTTATCATACTTTAATTGATGGTACGCATTGAGCTGTCGAATTCAGTGCTCGTATAAGGAATTCAATTCAATGTTTTTTCCAAGTCCACATTTACAGTTAATATTTAAACATACTCATTAAATTTGTTTGTGGACATTAACTTCTGTAATATCTATGATATAAGTCATAGAACGAAACACTTTTTTCTAATCTTTCTCTGTCAGGTGAGATAAATATGAGAATAGCAATAAAAAAGGCTCTACAACATTTCAAGATACAGTTGTTGGCAATCTGCGTGAAAATTTGTAATATTTTCTCCTCCAAAACTACTAAAGGCATACGGTTATCTATTACTGGTAATACCATCTTTAGCGAAAAACATCATTTTGTCATGTTTGTTGCTGCAAATACATACTTTCATCAGTTCATAAGACGAGCTTCAGTTTTCTTCTTTTTCAGAGTCTTCAGCAGCAGTAATCGGTCATTACAACCTTTCGTTGTAAAATTTTCGATATTTCATTCGATAATATGTATACTACAAAGTCTTGTTTGTCAGTTCTCATTTTTTGTAATATATTCTCTTAATTTTGGTAATATTAAAGTCAAAGTTAAAGTATTTAATTCAAGAATATTATCATTTAATGACAGGAACGTCTGCACATTCCATTTATATTTTCCAAATTTGTTGAAACCAACTGTATTCAGTTGCATTCCGTTGAACGAAAGACTTGAAAATATAACGGTTGAAGTGACTTCGTATCTATAAATTAAATGAAGGCAACTGCATGGGCTGACAAAAAAAAAGTAGAAGAAACAAAAAGTATCCTCTCTTTTCACGGAAGGTTGAATTTAAACAAAAAAAACTTTCTTCATAGAAAATAATTTCTGCCATTTTTTGTTTAGCTTTATTCTAAATGGAGCAATAAAATGAGAAAAATAAACTCAAAACTAAACCCCAACGACAAATACCGACATTAATAGCGGAAAATTATTTTGCGTGTTACAGGGTAAACATTTTGACAGTGAGGGATTATAACGCCTGCTTTAGCGGAGAAAATAAAACTGGAATTTAAAACAACAGTTGGAAGACAACATTAAGGGAATATGTGTCGCATTTAAAATAATATTTCTTAATTAGATAAAGTTTTTTGTTTTGCTTAAAATAATAACAAAAAATAAATAAAATAAATAAAAATTACCACTAAAACTTCAAGTACGAGGTTCATAAGGAACAGAAGGCGTAGTTCAGTGTAAAAATTTTAGATACATTTTTAATATCCATTTAGATATTTGTGAAAGTTGTCAATCCTATTCCATAGGCTTTTATGATATATTAAGATATGAATGGAACTAGTTATGTTAGAGCTAGGATGGTTTGTGAACTAACCTCCACCAAACTTAGGGCCTTTATTACAACTTGCCGTTAACTAAAGGGAGGATTTTAAAGGGCAGATAAATTGTTTTTCATTATTATAAGTGGACGATAAGGTAGAAGTGAGCGTTAAGCTAAAGGGAAGATCATCCTACTGGTAACTTTTAAAGTTAAGTTTATGTTTCAATTTGCCATAGTATATATTATTTTCAATATGGCTACGTCAAATATAAACAAAGTGAGCAAATACAACAAAAAAAGAAGCTCGTCGTTGCCCCTGGGTTTAAAAGAAAACTTTCTTAATTGAGCAGTGTTATCGACATTGCTCCGGCACTGCAATATTTTTGAAAAAGTTAACTTTATTTTATCTTTAGGTTGTAACAACGAAAATTAGTTAAAAGTAACTTTACAGTTCCCTTTAGCTAAAGGTATCTTTAACTAAACCCAAGTATAACGGCAAATTGTAATAATGGCCCTTATTGTGGTAGTAAAGTTTGTAAACCTGACAATAAATTATTGTAAAGAAACAATCTTGCAATTCATCGATTTAAATCAAAAGTTTGTATGAAAAATTACTAACCCTTTCCGGTACGATTTAATAATGAAAAAGTGTGCATGAAATAACCATTTAATTTTATTAAAATCCAATCACCTTGATCTTCGTACTCTGTACTACCCCTTTCCATTATGGTATTTATTATACAACACGTTTTTCTTTTAGCAAAAATATAGTATATCGACCGATGTTCACACCAACTGTTTACAAGCATGAAATCTTACAGACTAACAACAATTTCGCCGCGCCTTGTACCAAGAAATTCTAACGGTAAACAATATGTGATAGTGATATGTGATATTTCCACAAGTAACAAAAGTGTTGCCAAATTCAGTACACTAGAAATTTGAAACTAAATAATTTATCATATTCAACAGTAACATTAGTCGCATAACGAGTGGAGCTCGTCATTGTGCGATATGGCATGAAAAACCTATGACGAGCTAGACTGGTCATAATACCGGAAAGGGTTAAAAACAAACACATTTTTATTGCGATTTCGTATGCCTTAATGTGTGCATTTTCAATGAGAAGGATTTGTAAGTCAGTAAAAAAATTTATTCATCAAACTATTCTTAAATTAAATTCCATGGTCATATTATGGTCATATATTGTCGCAATCTACATACAGTGGACAGCAAAAGTCTTAGTACGTCAATATATTTTAGGAATATCATGAATTTTAGCCAAAAGTTTGTATAAAAATTTGTAGTTTTTATATTTATTTTATTAATTTAATTATTTTATTATTTTTAATTAATAAAACAAAAATTTTTTAAATGTTTTTCATAAAACCTGAGAAAAATAAGGAAAAGTTTCAGATGACTCCATAGGTACCCCCAAGGAGAACCCTGAGTAAAGTTAACATTCAAAGGCCTAATATATGAAAATGTTATTCCTTGTACTTAGTAGAATATCCATAAAGGTCAAGCACTCCATTTAACCCATTTGTAATTGAATATACAAGTTTTGTTTAGTGTTTTCTGGTGGCACCATGAGCAAGTTTTCCGACTGACTTTTGTTTGAGCGATTACGTAAGACTTCTTTCAAATGATCTCCTAAATACTCTCTTGAATTCTATCGGGACTTTGTGCAAGAGTATTAAGTCTGTGGGTCTTTTTTTATATCAAAATATGTTGGAGTACTAAGACTTTTGCTGTCCACTGTACATATAGATATACATACTAAGCATTTCAGCAGGGTACGAGGAAACTTTTCTTTCTTCTTCTGTACTTACAAAATTGATTTTACAGAACATAGAAATTTAATTTTTAATAGTATCTCCTGAAGATGATGTAAAAAATAAAATACCATGCAGCCTATACATACATACATAATTGGTCATTACAACCCTTCAGTCAGGATTACGGCCTAACAAATTAATTTTTCTAATATTTATTGTACCAACCTATCAAATGCTAGGAAATATATTTAAAACAGGAAAAACTTTGCGGAATGTATGTTCTTTGTGAGATTAGCAATCCCCAAATAACTCTCTTGAATGTCAGTCTGAATTCAAGTCCAGGCAAACTTTGCCATGGTATAGGGACTCTGCCATGGTCAGCCATACAGTTCCGAATTGAAGGAAACTTCTATGGAAAATAGGAAAATAAAAAAATAAAAATTAATAAAATAATCCTGCGGCCACAATCTGTTACTGGACTCGCGGTCCGAAAGTATAAAAGTTCAAACAGCACAGTTTTTAACAATGAAAACAAACCAGTCGCAATGCCGACACTCTAAAACTGAATCAAATAGAGCTTGATGATGAATCACCCACATTAAGGAGGAAGAGAAAAAATTGCTTATTGGCAACAGTGTTTGCAATAACAACAACCATGTGTGAAATTGGGTTGAATATCAAACTTGCTCATGCAAAAGATGTCCCGTCTTGCGAGAAAATTCATTAAAAAAAAACCTGGGCACGATGTCAATCCCAGAACCCTGGGACTTTAGAGAAATAATCAGATTACTCTGTTGTAAAACGGGAAAGGGATGTAAAACGGAATATGGGATGCTATATACATACATACATACAAAATTGGTCATTACAACCATTCAGCCAGGATTATGACCTAGTTTCTCACACCACATATGGTGTGCGTTAATTTTATACATGAGTGGCGGGACCTACAGTTTAAAGTCGACTTCGAACGACAGATTTTTGAGAAACTTTTCATTGCAATTTTATTTTCTCTCAGAGTTTTTGCCACAAATCTGCTGAGAGGAAGTCAGCGAAGAATATCTTATTTTCATATTTCGTTTTGATGTCTGACCTGGGGTTTGAACCATTGCCTTAGATCTAATAAGCCAACACACTACCTACTAGACTATGGTGACTTCTAATGGGACATTAACTACTTTTAATAAATGATTTCTACTAACGGAGTACCAGAATGTGCACACAAGAAGCGCTTCGATGACTGGAGGAAGAGTTAGTGTGTTATATTTAAGAGTTATAACAATTGGGTAGACAAAGATACCATTATTGAAGCTACATTTATTAAATTAGTTGTCATTTATACCTTCAGTTTTGCCAAATTAACATGGACGGCTATAGACAACTAAGTATGTTTAATGGATGAGCTCTGAAGCGGTTTGAAACTGACCCATGTTAATTTTTTTAATGAAATTGTTGAATTCAGGACGCCATCAGCCCAAACCAGAGACTTTGGCGGACTCTTTGAGGAAGCAGCGTTATAGGTGCATATTTTTTTGAGAACAAATTTGGTTAGGTTATCACTCTCAACGGCGATCGATGATTATCAACTTCCTTTGGCCCATTTTGAACGGTGCTACGTGCCACACAGCTCATGACCATTAGATATTCTGATGAGCAATTTGAGAGCATGGTCGTCTCACGTAGAGGTGAGATGAACTGGCCACCGAGATCGTGATCAGGACTTTTTCTTGTAGGGTATTCTCAAGTGTGCGAATGAAGCTCTTAGCTTGTCTTTTTCTATGGTAGTTAGTTTAGTTTCTTATTTTTTGTTTTCAAGTACATATTATTTTTAGTCTTCAACATTTCATTTAGACAGTCAACAACAAATTAATTAGCACTACAAATACTGAAACAGTACATTTTATTTACATTTCATGAATTGTTAACAGAGCTTGTAGTAATTTGTTAGAAGGTTTAAATACCAGATAAAATTAAAACAAAAAAATTTAACTGCTGGAAGCCAAAAAAGTTAACCATAATTTACTGACCACTTCAACAAAATAATGTACTGCTCCTGTTGCACTAACCATAAGCTAACGAACTGTTTTTATCTGTGGGGTAAAATAAATATAAAGTTCACATAAAAGATTTCTTTCTCTTATATGTAAAGTGGCAGTTAAAGTTGTTTAATTAACGCAAATGTTAACTTTTCAACTAAAAGCCAAAAATTGTATAAAAATAAGTGTTTACGATTTAATTTTTCATAGACAAAGTGCAACGTCATTTCAGATTTTTAAGTATCCCCATATGTTCACTTCTAAACATGCCAGCGTAAATTAATTACACGGTGCGACAGTCAAAATGCACCATGAAATAGTGTAGGTTTTGGAGTTTTGTTGAGTTGAACTCAAAAATATTTTTTTTATATTTTTCGAACCATCTAAATTTGTTTTATTTGACAAAAACGGTATTCCTGTTCTTCTCACATAAAATTATTGATTACCCAAATGTTTTTTAACCTATTTTCAAAATCCAAACTTTTTTGAAAAGAGGACGTATGAGCGTAGTGTATATAAACATATTGTTCAAACAATGTTATGAGTTTTTATCATGTGAACTCGTTAAATATGATAATTTTTCTCAGTTTTCGAAGTTTAGCTACCCTTAATTGCATAAGTTAATTAAAAGATGTAAAATAATCGACGACATCCTGAAAGTGCATTATCTTGTGAAAAGATTGACACTTCGACAAAAATTATCGTAGTTATTTTTTAAATATTCTAACAGTCGTGTTATATTTTTTATATATTTCATCCCATCAAATGGACTTTAAGTTTGAAAATTTTCGGAAATTTTGATGGATCATGATTATTTCCCGCAAAATGTGCCAATTTCACGTTTGAGTGACTACCAGATATGGGCTAATATTTGTGTTTTTGGCAAATATAATTATTTTTCTTTGCGCGAACATTGGCCAACTTCTGGAGGTCGCTCCAACGTGCGATAAACAATCAAGATCCATTAAAATTTCTGAACATTTTTGAACTAAAAGCTTATTTGAAGAAATATAAATATGGAAAATATACCTCGACTGTTAAACTCTTTAAATAATAAGTACGGTAATTTTTGTCCGATTTAATCAAACGCTTTCAGAATGTCATCACTTATTTCATATTTTTTAATTAAAGTTTGAATTGGCAAGTTTACCTCATCACACCTCATGGAATATTAAGTCACGTAATATAGATATATATGTATGCCGTTGTAAAGGCCCATCCCTCTCCTTTGTACTAAGGTTTAAATTTTGGACAGGGGTTCAGAAATGTTTGTGTAATCCACAAATGTGTGCGTAAAGCCCAAAAAAAAAACAGTCTTAGTACTGGACACTAATAATTTACAAAGAATTTTAGCGTATGCGTAATATTGTATACATTTATATTACTCATACGCACATATTTCGACTAATATACCATGGACAGCAGAAGTCTAGGTATCCCCACATATTTTACTTATTTCTTGAATTTTAATCCATAACATGCAAAAATAATCGATGTTTTTATATTTCTTTTATTTATTTATTTCTCTTAAAAAAATTAAACAAAAAAAAAATAAGTTTTAATGCTTTTTAGAAACCATAAGATAAATAAGGAAAGTTTCTTGTGACACCATAGTTTGCCACAGTAAAAGTGCAGGTTACATCAAGAAAAAATTTTTGTTATACCCAGTGTGTAGTTGGATATACCTTCAGTTCAAGCACTCCATTTAACCCATATATAATTGATTATACAAGTTTTGTTTAGTGTTTTCTGGTGGCACTATGAGCAAGTTTTTCCTTTGACTTTTGTTTGAGGTTTAGCGATTACGTAACCGCTCTTTCAAATGATCTCCTAAATACTCTCTTGAAGTCATATCAGGACTTTGTGCAACAGTATTAAGACTGTGGGGACTTTTTTGTCAAAATATATTGCCGTACTAAATTTTTTGCTGTCCGCTGTATATATAGAATGCTATTTAAGTGGGTTTTCGCCGAAAACAACCCATTTGATGACATCAGTTCACTAAAAACTGGACTACGGCGACTACATCTCATCTCCTTACACCACTTACATTCGACCGAGGATGGAATACAACTCGCATGTATGGGTCGGTGAATTTGGAACTAAAACTCGCACATATAGTTTGGTATTTGGTATAAGACACTATTTTATAATTTGCAAACCTTATTTAGTTCCGAGTTATATTTCAGCTTATAGTAAATATATGTAGTATGATAAATAAATAGACACACATATCTATTTAATTATTTATTAATTACAATACAATTACAAATTATATTCTAATTATATACGAGATGAGTAACGTTGAAGATGTAGTTTTATAGGCCAGAGTCTCTGTTGGAAATCGACCCGACCCACGTCCCTCACGCTAATAGTCTAGCACACTACCCACTAGACTACCAGGGCATCTTACAAATCATATTTGTAAACGTTTGTTCAAAAAAAAAAAAGAAAATTTTATATCGTATGGGCATTACCCTTTAGCCACGATTAATGAAAATAAAATTTCGTTTTATGAGCTATGATTTTAGGCTCGTTATTCACAAGTTCTAGGTCTCAGAAATAATCATGTCATTTTTAGGATAAGTAGGGTAGGTGTAATTATTAAATTAAACACAATTTATCTATATTCACAATTTGTTTTCGGATTCTAATGAATAAATAATAAAATAAGCCAAATTGCAGATTACTTTCTATATTCGCTCAGTCAATTGCTTATTCAGTCGTTAAATTTTCCACTTCAACAGTTTAATTTTTTCACAAATTCTAACTCAAAGCGGTTCTTTTTTTCATTTTCTGCATCAACAACTGGTTTGTAACTATTCGTACAAAACAAATTTGAACAAATTTGTACATACTTTAAATATTTCTTATCGGCTACAAGCCAGACAATCAAATCATAGAATAAAAAAGGAAAGTATATATCTAAAAAACAATATTTTGTATACAAATAACAAAAAAAAAATTAGAAAAAAATGGTGAAATTTAGTTATAATTTTCTTCTTTCTTGTTGTAGTGTATACTGCCAATAAAGTTTTAAAATATTTTTATGGATGGCAGCCAATTTATTAGTACCACGGCCTTGAAGTAATTTCTTAACTTTTTTTTGTCCATATTTTGAAAATGTCATCACATTGCTAATAGTTTCATGTCAAACACTATTTTATTATCAGTGCGAACGAAAAAATTATAAAGAAGTGTGAATAATTTTTATGACACTCAGACTGTTGCGGACTGTCAAATAAGGTAAGAAGTAGAGACAGGAAGAAATCCGCTTATTGCCTTTAGGCGAAGTCTATTGTTGGCAGCGATATCATAGTTGTAGTTCTTGTGAATTGATTTGTATTAATCTCGTAATAAATAAACACAAAATTAGTTTTTTTTTCTGCTGCACACTTAGTAACCCTGGACGGTTACTCTTCATTTTTGTACGTTGAACCGACGAACACTTTAACCCTAATTGGTTACTGTTCGTCGAACCGACGAAGCTATTTTACTTTTTATCATATAATTCTTTTATGTTTGACCAAATTTCGCTTTGTTTTTCAACAATGTTTGTTGATAACGAAAGCTTGTAGTGAGTAAACGTACAATGTCCACTCATTTTTTAATCCCGGATTGTCATTTTTATGCAGTAAGGTTACTCTTCGTTGAATCGACGAACAAAAAAATTTTTTTTCGTCCACTGACTGCAAGCCAGTAACCGTCCAGTTATGTGTTTAAATTTTGCAAGACGTTTATTTATCTTGTTTATTTATTCCTTTAATTAAAAAAAACGTGATCCAACGCATAGGTCAAACAGCAGGTCAGACATCTACAACAAAACGAAACGCGAAAAGTAATTTTTTCGGAGATTTCCTCTCAGCAGATTTTCGGCAAAAACTCTAAGAGTAAATAAAATTGACATGAAAAACTTCTAAAAAATCAGTCGTTCGGAGTCGACCTTAAATTGTATGTACGTAGGTCGTAATACTTACTGAAGGATTGTAAGTTCAATTATATATATGTGTGCATCTATGTTTTTCTTTGAGAACGACGTTAGCCAAGCTGTCACTGTCAACGGTGAGTACTATGGGTCGATGATTATCAACTTCTTTGGGTCTGAATTGGATGATCTTGGTTTCAAAGGGACGGCGCTCATGTCACATTGAATATTCACTCAGAGAAGTCGTGGCGCACATTTGAACGAAGTTATGTGCCGGACATAATGGCATCAATGTCACTTTCAAATGAATGAAACATTTCGATGATATCTCACACACACTTTTTTATTTAAATTCAAAATTAAGGAAAATTATTTTATTTATTAAATTTTTAATTTTTTAAATTAAAATTTTAATTAATAATTTAATTAAATTAATTTTTTTTAATTAATTTAATTAAAATTTTAATACTTAAATTAAAATTTTCCTTAATTTAAATTAAAATTTTTTATTTTAATTAATTCAATTGAAATGCATGATACAAATAACTAAATTAATGTAGATAGGTAGTAAATTCTATTAAAAAATATTTCTGTAGGAAATTATTATTAAAAAACTCCTACAGTGAAGAAATTGGTTTTTAAATTATAAACATCTTTAAAATTAAATATTTTTTCTTAAAAATATTTTTAATGCCATTATTACAACTTGCCGTTAACTAAAGGGAGGATTTTAACGGGCAGATGAATTGTTTTTCATTAGTTGAGCGGACAATATGGTAGAAGTGAGCGTTAAGCTAAAGTGAAGATCGTCCTACCTTTAACTTTTAAAGTTACGTTTATATTTGAACATGCCATATTATATATTATTTTCAATATAGCATCTTCAAATATAAACAATTAATCATATTATCACATTGTCTATGGCCAGGATGTCGCCGTAATCTAACAGGTGGTGTGTTGGCTTATCAGACGTAAGGCCACGGTGCAAACCCCAGGTCAGACATCAAAACGAAATATGAAAAATATTTCTTAGGCGACTTATTCTCAGCAGATTTCTGGCAAAAACTCTGTGACTAAATAAAATTGCCATTCAGAGCTTCTCAAAAATCTGTCGTTCGGAGTCGACTTTAAACTGTAGGTCCCGCCACTCCTGTATAAAATTAATACACACAACGTGAGTGGTGTGAGAAGCTAGGCCGTAATCCTGACTGAAGTGTTGTAATGGGCAATTATGTATGTATGTATGTATATAACCCTTGCTTTGAGGTATAAGTAGTAAACGAAGAAAGAAAATCGAAAAATTTGCGGTTCCAAGCAATAACAACCTAAGTCGACTTAGGTCGTGCAATCGCATTCCACTAGCAAAACTTTATATTTACGTGAAAACCCATTACTCTAATGCAGTTTTTAAAAAGTTGTTAATAAGAAACGGATTGACCTTAATCGTAATGAAGCCCCTTCACAAAACGCCTTAATAAATAAAACTTTCATTATCGTTTTTCATCTTAGGCTTGGCCGTATAAGTATCAGAGGCATGGACACTATTAAGCACTGATGCAGCAGCCTTGAGAGCATTCGAGAGAAAAGTCCTACGTATGATCTTCGGTACAGTGCTAGTTGGCGATAATTTCCGCATCCGATCCAACAGTGAGCTGCATGAGCTCCTCAACAACATGGACACGTTGTACAGCGTATTAATATCCAGCGGCTGCGGCCATTTCGTTCGAATGAAGGAGGATGCTCCGCGCGAGACTGGTATTTGATGCGGGGATCTGCGGAAGTCGGCGAAGAGGACGACCTTATATGCGTTGGAAGGACCAAATCCAGGAAGCCCTGACATCGTTTGGTGTGACCAACTGACGTAAGCGCGCAAAAAGCAGAGGCGCCTGGAAGGATGTGTTGAGGCAGGCCGAAATCCATTAATCGGGTTGTTAATGGCCAGTTAAATAAAAAGTAAAGCATAAGTGTTTTTAAGTTTGCAATAAATTTTTTCTAATACACTTTCACGACTATATACACTTCTGTATATAAAAAGTCAGTTACCTCAAAAGTGTCATTTTCAACTTAGGGCGTTATTGCTTCGGGGCCACAGACATAAGCATTGGAAGATATGGCGACGTAAATCGAATTGAATTTCATGTTGCGCATAAGTATTACAAACATCTTTTTGAAGGTAACTGAAAAAAATTATAAATTCAATTCAATAAAATGAAACTCGCATTTATTAATAAAAAAACGAAAAAAAATCTTTAAAAAATTTAAATTTTGTGCCCTAGTAAGTAATGAGCTAGACTATGTGTTCGATTCCCACCATAGACTCTGGTCTACATTACACCAAGTATATAGTAGAAACTGTGTAAAGCTCTTATATAATTAAATATAATTTGAAAGTATTCAGTCAGTCTTGTATTAAGACGCGTTGCGTGTGAAGAGAATAATCGTGGTTTGAAGATCTCCGTTATAAAGATCTGTTGAACAATTGTTATTGTTTACGCAAAAGAGTGAAAAGAAGAATAACAAATAAAGCAAATTGTTGTTGTTTAAATCAAGTTGAGAACAGTGGCACACGGAATTGTGCGACCAATAAAGAATTTAATTAAAACTAAACACAAATTTATTTTTATTTGCAATCTACGAACTCATATTTTAAACGTTTTAAAAAGGGTAAAGAACTTGTGGAATACTTATTTACTTAATTAGGCATTACTAGCCTTTCATTTCAATTTTATTTACTCTTAGATTTTTGACCATAAATATGCTGAGAGGAAGTTACCAAAGAAATATTATTTCGCCAAAGAAATATTTTTTATGTCGTTCCCACTATAGAAGTGGGTAAGCCTATGGAGGAAAAAAGAAAATGAATAAAAATTTTCAAGTACTGTATACGGCATGCATGTATATTCTTTTACTACGTATATTTAGACTATTCTAAAGGCCTTGATGACCAGCGAACGATTTCAGAGAATATTGACAATCTGCCTTAGAATAGCAACAGTGATGAGATGGAAAAGTCTTCTGATTTGCCCGGTATCAATATAACCCCGCAATACGGTGTAGTATTTGGATATGTTTTTCACAGAATCACTTTGCTACTGCCTTCTTTGAACTTTGCTCTGTACAAGGTAAAATGGCTTGAATATTTAAACTTCTGCACGCTTATTTGGTAATTTTTTAGGAATTAGTTTAGAAATTTCCTTGTCATACCTAAGTTAACCCACGATACAATTTAAATTTTTTGTCTAATTTAGTAAGCTACATGAATCTCCGACTACCGGATTACTGTAGCGTGTTTCAGGCGGAGGTAATGACCATTTACCGGGCGGCTCAATGGATCCTCGTCAACGCTGCTCCATTCACCCGCGTCTCGGTCTTCTCTGTCAAGTGTTGTGAATAACTCCAGGATTGTTAGGGAATGTGGCCGCTGTCTCGACCTTCTTTCTGACTGCTTCAGTGTCTCACTGGTCTGGGTCTCCGGGCACAGTAAGATTCCGGGAAACTGCAGGTCCGACGAGCTTGCCAGAGCTGGTGCACTCCTTCCGTAATCCTCTTCAATAGACTTGGGTATGCCACTTACCTCAGCCAAGTTAGCCATTACGGGGAAATTCGTTCGAGACGCCAACCTATCCTGCGTCAATGAGGAGTCCTGCTCCACTGCTAGACTCACCTGGCCCCTGATGGATAGAAGGCGTACCAATCATTTACTTGGATGTGGTCGTGACATCATCTCACCCGCAGTGGCCATGCTTAAAGGTCATTGTGTTATGGGTAGACACACGGAAAGGATGCGGCTCCTATTTAACGACTTCTGCCGTGGATGCAGACCCACTGAGGAAGAGAAGACTGTTATCCACTTTATTTGTCAGTGCCCATCTTTTGCGTGATGCAGTTATACGTTACTTGGCTCTCCATTTATTGTCAGCTTGACGTAGCTATCATCCAATGATATCAAGGAATTGCTTCGTTTATCAAACTTTCTGGCTGGTTTTCCACCGTGGGGTAGTCGTGTTTCTGATGGGCAGCCCTTGCGCTGACCAACTTCTTCCTCTCACTGGTTTTGGTAGAACTTGGTCAGTCTAGAGACTGTGTTCACCTTTGGCATCAAAACGGGCTGATATGCGTGCTCAAGTGAGCTTTTTGATATCAGAGCTACCACTCCGACCTCACCTAACCTAAGCTACATGAATGAAAGTTGGATTGCGTGAAAAGAGAAATTGTGTACATATAAAAATTCTTTATCAACAATAAGTATAAGGCTTAAGACCCTTATGTTAATAATTACTATATCAACTTATATTGATTGTGGTTAAAGTAGGGATATAATATGGCAAATACAAGGAAAATAGTGGCAGAAAGGTATTAAGTTGCTAACACTGTAAATACAACTTTTCACTTACTTAGCTCTTGGACTGAGGAAACTTTATATATTTATAAATTGTAAACTAGCACAACAAGATAGAATTTATTCATATAATTTATAATGCTAATAAAGATAAGTTAGTTTGTACGTATTCAAAAAGTGAACTTAAATTAATGTTTATTTAATAACGTAATTATGTTATGTTAGGTGTTCAGATATGCCCTTTATTACGTAAATCGCAATAAACGCCATTATTTAGCTCATTGTTTCATATAAAGTTTCAATTAAGAATTGCGCAATAAATACGCAAATTGTTATAATATTGAGTAAAACTTAAAATGCAACACTGTCATAAGTATGTTCAGTGAGAACGTTGCAACTTATGCGAACAAATTTCAAATTCAAATATCAATTTCAATTTCAATTTTCAAATATCAACAACGTCAAATAAAAATGGCGAGTGAGGTGGAAGGTAAGTTTATTTATATTATCAATAAATCTACCGATACTTCCTGCATAGCTATTCCTATTTCTATTTCCTTTCTACTAATTCTTAATTAAAATTTCTAATGATTTAAAATATAATAATATAAATATGTTTCGAAATTTTGGTGATAAAGGCTATAACAAAACAATGAAATAATAATTTTTATTAACAAAATAGCATTAGAAATTTTTACTGTAATACTCGCTTGGAGTAGAATAATATCCACCTGCCACAGTGGTTTTATATCACAAAATATGCAAATCAAAATAAAGATCCTGTTTCCAGGGCAAATAACTTCCCGCAGTTGTGAGAGCAGATTACATGCATTCCTCAGTAAAAAAATACAAGATAGGGGTAAATCTTCAAAAATATATTCGATGTATTTTTTAATAGAAGTCGTAAAGGTAAATAGCGGTGTTATAATGTTATATTTAAGAAATTCTCATTAAAAAATCTTAAATGAGTAATTTTTCCCATCACGGTAGGTTTAATGTTAAATTTATGAATTGTTATACAAAAATTTTGTTGTTTTCCAGCTGTCAAATGATTATTGAATAAGCTGATTTGTGTATGCCTGAACACTTAAAATAATTTTGTCAATTAAACGAATATTGACTCAATTCAAATACATGCCTGAACATAGCATTATTTAAAATCAATCCAATATATGTATATATTTTATATATTGTAATTGGATTCTGATTATTTCTAATTTGATAAAAAAAAATTCATAGTGAAATTGTTTCCGCCTCACTACTACAACCACATTATATTTATTATAAAATGGAAATATCTGGCAAGACCCCAGAGTTATTTGAGAAGCCTCATTGTTTCTTAAACACACTCCATGTTTACTTTTGTGTATTCGTATACATACAAAATTAATGCACACATGCTAAATACTCGCTATAGAAATATCTGTGTATGTGTTTATAAATATCATGCAAGTATTTGTTGTGCAGCGGTGCAATTTATTTCACGAAGAACTTATACGTGCTCTGCTCTCATATACATATGTATACTACGTTTCAACTAATTTCAAAACTGCATATGATTGATGCACAGATACTGTGCAAAATTCATCATCGGGATAATAAACATTGATTGTTTGGTGTCCTGCCGTTATCACAATATGTTCGGTTGTAGCCTACAGTTACGTAGTGTAGACCTGTATCTTCTATTATGTCCATCTTTAGTGTATGTAATTTAAAACAATTGATATATTCCATTGAGACTTTAACATCCGGTAGCATATCATGATTTTGAAAAGCTGCTGTATATTTGGCAATGCATTCAATATTCCCATATACAGACATTCATTTGATAAACGAGTGAAATTTTTGATGAACCGTACATTGCCCTATTTGTATAGTTTTCCCTTAGTTAACTATGCACACTCTGTTATGAATTTGAAATTTGGCGAATAACCATTTCATTATGTGAATGTGTCCAATAATGCAATTGAAATAATTTTATTAATGTTGTATAATTGTGGGTGGAAATTGTGCTCTAATGTAAATTTCATGAAAAGCAAAACCAGATCAGTGTTGCAAAACACAAATTTTGAAATGGTACAGAACTGTAACTGAAAGAGTACTTTTTTAAAAGAATGGTACTTTTGTAAAAAATACGTACATACAAAAAACACAGACCTACTGTTTAAAATCGACTGACTGCGAACAAAAGATTTTTCATAAACTTATCGTGGCAATTTTATTTAGTGTCAGACTTTTTGCAAGAAGGTAGTCGCTGGAGAGATATATTTTTTATATTTTGTTTTAATGGAGATGTCTGACACGTGATTTGAACCGTGGGTTCACGTCTAGTAAGCCAGCACACTACCTACTAGAATACACACGGTACATACAACAAAACAAAAAAAAAGACAAAAACACCTGATTCGGAACGTAACAAAATGTAAAAGCCCCGTTTAGTCAAACGTCGATGGAACGTAATGTAGCATACGCTCGTTTTTAGCATATGAAAGGCAAAGCGAATGTTTACCGAAATTACAATACGGTTCGCAAGCGTTTTCATTGTTTTTCGTATTCTAAAAACATATGTATGTACGTTCCGCCTAATTCTACCTTTAGCATTACGTTGAACATGTTGCTAATGCATTAATAGCTGAATAGCGCAAGACATAAAATATGTAATAATAAAAAAGTACTGAAACGTCGTGGGGGTTACGGCGGTATTTTCGATATGAAAAAGTATTGAAAAAAGTACTAAAGTACAGAATTTTTCAACACTGAACATGATTGACAAGTAGCCAAAGGGAGTTAGACATTCGGCTGGTTCAAATATAATAAAAGGGATAATCCATGTATTACTTTGATCCAAAATTGTTGTCCCTATGCAATATAAAAGAACATTACTTTGTAGAATAAAAATATCAAATTGTTTTAAAGTGTTAAAGTTACATCTCATGTTTTTGAAATATAAGTTAATGTCCGTTATTACGTCCGTCGTCATTTGGTAGATTTAAAACTCTGCATTTCCGCCCAAATGTTAATTTCATTCTTTAAAAACTCTTCCAATATTTGCTAACGCAACATTTTAATTTAAGTTGCGCAATTGACTTTATTTGATTGTCCAATTGGCCGAAAATTTTGCACGCCGATAATTGCTGGCTCAGCAGGTGGTTTTGGGTTTCCTCCGTCAGGTTAAAAATATTTTGTAAATGTTTAGTCAGTCAGCTCACATAGTGAGAATACTAAAGTTGAAAATAAAATAATAAATTAGTCAGCTCACATAGTGAGAGTAAAACAGTTCGAAATAAGAAATTAGTTTATTAATTGTATTAATCTTTACTTTGTTTGCTGATTTTAATAATTTAAGTTTTAAGTGAAAAATTATAAAGTGAAAATTATTAAGTGAAAAATTAAAAGTTTGTCAATAATAAAATGAAAAAGAATAAAATAATTAAAATTGACAAACTAATTAATCCTTGTTTTATTTTGCTGAAACTCAAAAACTAATATAATTTGCAGATTGAAAATACATAAGTTTATCAAATTGTTAAATAAAATAACTAAGAAGTAAATAAATAAAGGCCGTGTCAGATAAAACTTTGTTGCCTTGCGTGACGTTTATAACTTTGACAGAAAAGCGTAAAACAAAAGGTGTATAACACAACAAAAACTTTGACAACACTCGCGTTGTTTGTTTATCTTTTAAAAGTGGTTGGCGCGTAAGTTTTGCTTTTAATATTTTGTGTTTAAATAAAGACTAAAAATGAATTTGGAGGATTTATTGGACGTACTTATAATTGTACTTCTAATGGACGAAGCATTGGAGCTGTTTAATTTTAATTTAAGGAAAAATATTAAAAATATAAAATTTGCGCGCAAATTTGCCAAAAATATTTAACAACACAACACACAACATAGTTGGTGTGAGAAACTAGATCGTAATCCTGACTGAAGGGTTGTATGCATACTTAAAGAATTGATAAAAATAAAGGAAACATATCATATCATGAAAATAATTTGCATGGATAGATTAAGCTGGAAATTTCTTATAGAAGCCGAAATAATTAATATGGTTTATTGAGTTATTTTCGTATGAGTTTAGTAAAATTTCTCAGGAGTTCACTGGTGCGCATGAGTGTGAAAAAATTTAAGTTGCAATATTACTTACTTATCGTGTAAACTCTTTGTTTTATTCATTTTAAATCTTAAAACTCTTCTTGGGCATTATAAAAGAGAATTACAAGGACTGATGATTACAAAAAAAAAAACATGATATTATCACATGAGATTTGAGAATGGGGGAGAAAATGCACAAACTATTGTTAGGAAAGTAATTCCTTTTTTTTTTTTTTGTTTGTGGAAATGAAAGACAGTTTTCGTATAATAAACAAATGTTTTGCTAAATTATATGTATATTGGCCGTTCTGGTCCAACACCTTCCGCCATCTTTCTGGTTGTACCATAATTCCACGCTTATAAAATTCTTGGTCTTTGCGAGGCAAAAAATTGATCGAGGTGGTTTTTGACCTCCTCATTTGATTTGAAGATTTTACCGTCTAACAAATTTTGGAGTGGCCGGAACAAATAATAATGGTGTCAGCTCTGGAGAATATGGTGGGTGTAGCATTGTAAACCATTGAAGCTATTAAAGGTTTTGGCGAGCGACCAAACTTGTGTGAGGTCTCGCGTTGTCTTGGTGAAGCACTACACCTTTCCTATTGATTACATCTGGCCTTTTCTGTTGAATTGCATCATTCAGTTTGTCCAGCTGATGACAGTAGGCTCTCGAATTCATCGTTGTTTTATCCGGTAAAAAATAAAAAAAACGATTCCTTTAAAATCACATCAAACAGACAGCATAACCTTTTTTGTGAATACCGGCTTTGGAAATGTTTTAAGCCGGTTCATCTTTTTGGCTCCATGACCCCTTTCATTTGACGTTGTTGTATATAACCCATTTTTAGTCCCCAGTGATGATGCGCTTCAAAAAGGGATTATTTTCGTGATGTTTAGAAGCGAATCGCAGACGTCAATGCGGCAACACAGATTTCTTTCTGTGAGAACATGGGGAACCATACATCGAGCTTCGAGGATAATCCCAGGCCATTAAAGTGGTCATAAACTGTTGAATTTAACCTCAATCCGATCTCACGTATTGTTATTCGCCTTTATCGCGTCTTTATCAGCTTCAACCGGCCTTTCCGAACGTGGTGCATCTTAGACATTAAAATTTACCAACACCACTTTAACTGCAAACATTTACAGTTAGAAGTTTTTCATATTATTTAGTTTGTGGATTTTTTGTTTTCTCTTTAAATTTTAATTTAAAATTTGTGTGTTTCTTCTTAAATTTCCAAATTTTGGTCGATAATTTAAAAGTGTTACAAATATTTAGTGATTAATACTCCAAAGCCTAAGAACAACATGAATAAATCGCGCAGGGTATTAAGCCGTGAGGATCGCACACCCGAAGACGAAAGCAGCATAATGACACAGATCAATGATATGTCATTTAGTTGGTCCACTCGAATTAAAGGTTTTTGTATTTGTTTTGTTTTGGGCATAGTGCTATCGCTATTGGGATCTTTATTTTTATTTTTACATCTGGGCATTGTGGTGTTTGCGGTATTCTATACTCTGGGTAATGTTATATCCATGACAAGTACTTGTTTCCTAATGGGTCCCGTAAATCAATTGAAAAAAATGTTTTCTTAGACGCGTTTAATTGCCACAAGTATTGTTATATTCTCCCTTATCATGACTTTAATAGCTGCCCTATTGCTACATAAATCCGGTTTGACTTTAATTTTTATTATCATACAATCATTAGCTATGACTTGGTATTCTTTATCATATATACCCTATGCCAGAGATGCTGTTAAGAAGACCGTCTCCGCTTGTTTGGATGTTTAAGTTTTCTAAATTGTTTTTATTTTCCTTCTTATTTCAGTTACCCATTTTAACAGTTGTATAGTTTCTTTATTTATATTCGTTAATATTTATATTTGCATAGATTTGTAATGCCATTATTAAGTTCTCTTCCGCATATTATTTACACAAATTCCAAAAAGTATTATTTCTCTTTTTATTGTCCAATTTTTTTTTTTTATATTAATTTTCATAAATTTATAAGAGAAGAAGCTATCCATTAGCTTCTCTATAACAATCTTACTGTATTTACAATTTAGATTTAATTTAATAATGATAATTAACATTAAAAGTTTAATATACAATATAAATATATTTTTTAATTGATAAAAAAAAAAAAAAAAATTAACGGATTGAAATTTAGCGAACCAGTTCTGGCACTGGCGCACTATCAACACACCTTCTTCATACATATCGGTCAATTTATTTCTGGCTTTAACAGCACTTATACCCTTTCTGTAGATATCTCGAAAATTCCACTTATCGCTCTCCATATTTAAAAGGGCACCAACCAAAAACTAGTGCGTAGAATTAATTGGATTTTTTTCACACACAAGCCTAATTACATGAGTGTGAAGTTGGGTGCAAAGAAATACAATTAAATCCTCTGTCGAAAAGAAACGAAATTACTATCCGAACAACCCAATACAAATGAAAAGAACAAAACAATTTCAAATCATAAACTTTTCTCACAACAAAAACTTTAAAAAAATTAAAGTTTTGATTTAAGATGAGTGACAAATGACTGAAAAAAGTACACAAGATTAAGGAAATAAATACAATGGGTCGCACATATAAAACTATTTGACTCACATACACAATGTACAACGCAAAAACACAGAAGTAGGGAGAACGGCTAATATGCGAGAGCAGTTGGTTAGTTGTATCATACAACTCGTATATCTTTGCGCATATATGCATATATCACAAGGAAACTGAAAATGAAAATAGGAAAGTCAACAAAAATGAGAGGCTATTTGTCATTCAATCCCAAGAGAGGTATTGTGAACCTCATCGGCATCCTCTATATTCAACAGCTTTATCGGTATATGTGTGTATAAAAAGTCAAATACGAAAATAAATGTTTTCTTATTATATTTTCGATTTGCTTGGCTGTCCTTATTGCTGTCTGGTGCTGATCCTGGGCTGCGCTAATATTTTAATACCCATGAGACTTGCTGTGGAAATTAGATTTTTTTAAGGTTTTATAAGCAAATAACTACACAATAGGCTACGGAGAACATATTAACATGAAAGTGCGTTGACATGTGCTGTAAGCTGACGGGACTGTACTGCTTAATATTTATTTGTTTAGTTAATGTTCCATACATTAGATATTAATGTTCAATGGCGAAACTGATGGAAATTATTTAAGCTTTAAAAACAAATAAAGAGAAAATTAATTTTTTCAATAAATAGATTTCACTTCTATTTGTACAGTTTTGAGATTCAAATGAGGTTGTCTTGTAATTATATTAGAGTACGGCGTTTTAACACACTATCAAAAGATGTATTATAAATTTTATATGAAAATTTAGATTTCCTGTTGTACCTTGTAAACATATTGTTACAAAAATGTTAAACGGTATACATCGTTTAATATTAAAATGTGCAAAAGCTACATAAACAAATACAACGAACTTGTTACAAGTAATCAAAAAACATCTGTATGAAAGGAAAGAGGATAGACAAGTAAGCGAGAACGCAACAACAAGCAATGTCAACAAAATACAGAAACAACAATGAAGTCACGATAGAGTTCACAAGAAGCCGAAACTCCGAACGTTCGACTTCAAGAACCTTCATCGGACTAATTACGTGGGCATATAAAGGCAACGAGTATTAAGAATTCAGTCAGTCTTGTGTGAAGACGCATAGCGTGTGAAGTAAACAGTCGTGGTTTGAAGATTTCCGTTGTAAAGATCTGCGTTGAAAGCAAAGAAGAATAACGAAAATTCCAGAAATTTGCCGTTAATTATGCTATTTAAGTGAAACTATTCATTCATTTAACAATAAGGATAGGGAAAGGTTGTGGAAAGTGAAAAGTCATGCAGCTGCCACATAACAAAAGCGTATAATGCATGGTTGTATTGTATTTCATAAACAAAAAAAATCAAAACGACATGACTAAAAATATTAAAGAATTTTAATTAATTTTCTTACCCAGGAAACATATCAAATGGTCATTACTACTTATAATTTTATGGTTATTCGACAGCAGGCCTTAGTGGTTTTACAAAACATATGGTTTTCAACTTTTTTGCATGAGCAAAATATTTCTGAATTTAAAAATTTCGACAGAATTTGCTTGAATTCCGAGAACTGTTAAAAGAATCTGTACGCTGCGAGCATTCAGTAAGCCAATTTTTTCCCGAAGTATGAACTGATGTAATTTGGCGACACAGCAACAACATAACATAAGAAATTGTCCATTGATATCATACAAATTATGTAGTCCATGCCCCAAAGTTACTTACAATCTTTGTTTAATTTTTCATTACTTTACTCCTTGTAATATTCTTACTGTTCTTACTGTATGTATTATGCATATATTTCTATTGCTTGAATTGAATACAGTTGGTTGTTTGTGAACGCTCAATGCTATGCTGTATTGTGTATGTCGTATTCTTCTTCATAATTTTTGGTATTCATAAAATTTGATAGCACGAAACCGACACAACTTATTAAAAACATATGAAAAATGGGTGTATAAGAATATCGGATTTTTATATGAAAATTGACAACAACAAGCATACATTGTTGTTTAATCGTCCAACAATACAATGAATACAACGATACAACGGCTTGTGTGAATTGACCAAGTATATTTTTTATATGCAAATTTATTCAGATGGTCGATATTACTATAAAACAGGGGCTACCAAAAATTTTTTGGTTGTGTATTGGTGAGTAAGGCCTGGTTCACCCACAGGTTTCTGAAACATTTTTGGTTCGCACAAAATTTTTTTTATATGGAGTTTGACGTTTCTCTCAGAGAGCGAGAGAAATTATTTTGTGCGAACAACTCTCAGTGTGAATTAAATTAATTTTAAATTTGGTCCGAACCATTTTAGAAAAGGTTGCCACACCATATGAAATTTATACAATACACCAATATTTGCAGAAGTTCATCGAAAGTCCCAGGGTCCATGCGATGAAAATTTATAAATGAATCTACGTCATTTAAACGCATTTCGGAAAATAGTGAGTGAAAATACCCAAAGCCAAATAAGCCAAAGCTTCTCTTTGTTTCAAATCTTTGATTTTCGTTTTTCATAAATATATTTTGCAAGTAACTTTACTTTGGTCACTTCAATGACGAACAGAAGTAGCAAATGATTTATACCCATCGCAGAACAAGATGTTTTTATTCTTACCAAATAATTCACCACAAATACTGTTTATTTTTTGTTAAAAATATTAATTTTTTATTTCTTTATTTTGACACAAATATAATTAACTTTCTTAAGTTTATGCAAATATGCATTTATTTCTTTTTCAATTAAATATGGCAGGACTGTTTTTACGAACAAAGTTTCTGAAATGGGTGAATCATGCTGCAGAAAACTCTCAGTAAACAAGAAATTTCTCCGAACCAAAAATGTTTTAGAAACTTGTGGGTGAACCCGGCCTAAGAGAGAGAAAATATATTGAGTGAATTTATTTATTTACAAGCATAGAAAAGTGTTAGTAATACACCCTATTTTGATTTTCATTTCATTACATATGTACATAAAGCTATCTATATTTGGCTTAATAATTTCAATTTAAAAATATTATACTATGCCACAAAATAAAAAAAAATGAAATATGCCCAGCTAATGGCATGGAACATTTTTAACATGAAATATTTTTTAAGTGCTAATCTGAAATTATTTATTTACTCTCAGAGTTTTTGCCATAGTCTTGTAGGTAGTGTGTTGGCTTATTAGACGCAAGGCACGGTTCAAACCCCAGGTCAGACCTCAAACCGAAATATGAAAAAATATTTCTTCGACGACAAAAACTCTGAAAGAAAATAAAATTACCATGAAAAGTTTCTAAAAAAATCTATTGTTCGGAGTCGACCTTAAACTGTAGGTCCCACCACTCATGTATGAAATTAACACACACAACATAAGTGGTGTGAGAAGCTAGTTCGTAATCCTGACTGAAGGCTTGTGATGACCAATTATGTATGTATGTATGTTTTAAAAGTCGACATTGGCTTCATTCATAGGACATGTAGTCTTTTGTTTATAATATAAACTAAAGTATTCATCGTTGTATTAGCATTCGTTGTTTTTACATTTTCAAAAGATTAAATGACAAGTCTACATTTGAAGACTTGATCCCATTATAAAACTAAAGCAACTTTTTGCGATGCTCCGTTAATAAAAAAAAGAAAAAACTAAAATACAACTTACCAATCGACGTATATTCTAAGTGAAAATTGCTTAACATTACTTCGCCTTCTTTCGTTTTTTCTGGGTGTCGCTTCTTTGCTGGTGCATACTTCAACGTATTTTCTATTTCGGTTCTATTTCTTTTATCTCCATGAGAAATTTCGAAATTTTTACCACCTGCAGACATACTTTGGCGTTACTTATTTGTTTTGCTGTAGAAATGTTTGCTTTTAGCGTATTGTCAGAACGATTTGTTTACTCAACTTCCAGCACCTTTCATGTTCTAGACCTACCATTTAGAAAATAAAAAAAATGTAAATATGTAAATATTATTTAAAAAATTATTATTATTATTAATTATTTTAATATCCTTCTTTGTTAGTCTCATTGGAGATAAATCATTTTTTAATTTTTTTTTATTTTTGTTACTCAATTTGCTTATGAAAAAAAAAAAAAAAAAACTTCCAGCACCTGTTGTTTAATTCTTCATTGCACTTCTCTGGTGAATTGTAATTGAATTTTGAAGAATTTTTCACTTTGAGCTGATGAAGAAATCAAGATAAAGAGAGTTTTTGTGGAGTCTTTAAAGATTTCGATATTTTCATTTAATAAGACAGTTTAAAGTTTCCATGCCAAACTTAAATTCGCAGATTACTGGATAAGAATTCTGTGTTGCTAATTAAAGTCGTAATTTTGTGGAAAATTATACGCTTAATTATGAAGTCGTCGTAGTCAAGTAGGTAGTGTGTTGGCTTATTAGATATAAAGCCAGAGTTCAAATCCCAGGCCAGACATCAAAGGTTAGGTTAGGTCGAAGTGATAGCTCTCATAGCAAAGAGCTCACTTGAACACGCATAGCGGCCAGTTGTGATGCCACGAGTGAACGCAGTATCCGTACTGACCAAGTTACACCAAAATCAGAGAAGAGAAGGAAGTTGGTCAGCGCAGGGGCTGCACATCAAAGTACGACTACCCCACACTGAAAAACCAGCCAGAAAGTTTGATAAACGAAGCTATATCCTTGACATCAATAGATGATAGCTACGTCAAGCTGAAAAGAAATGGAGAGCCAAACAACCTCTATCTGCACCTCGCAAGAGATGGGCACTGACAAAGAAAGTGAATAACAGTCTCCTCTACCTCAGCGGATCTGCATCCACGGCAGAAGTCGTTAAATGAGAGCCGCATCGCTTCCGCGTGTCTACCCATAACACAGTAACCTGTAAGCATGGCCACTGTTATTGAGATGATGCCACGGCCAAGTCCAAGTAACTGGTTGGTACGCCTTCTATCCATCAGGGGCCAGGTGAGTCTAGCGGTGGAGCAGGACTCCTCATTGGCCCAGGAGGGACATCCAAACAAAATACAAAAAGTATTATTGTCGGCGATTTCTTTTCAGCAGATTTTTGTAAAAAACTCTGAGGGTAAATAAAAAATTGCCATGAAAAGTTTCTCAAAAATCTATCGTTCGTAGTCGACTTTAAACTGTAGGTCCTTCCACTCATGTATGAAATTAACACACACAACGTAAGTGGTGTGAGAATCTAGGTCGTAATCCTGACCAATTATGTATGTATGTATATGCTTAATAGTTATTAGTTTTTTAAAATGGATACACCGATATTTGTGTAAGTAATACCTCTGAAAGCATAAACGGCTTTTTTTTAATGAAAGTTGCAGAAGCACAAAAACGCCTATAGATTTCATAAAATTGCCATTTTTGCAGCTTCCAACTTATAACTGTAGGGAAAGCAACGATCAACGGATCTGCTCTTTCTAATTTGCATTTGCTTTTGCTGTTATCCTTTCCTCGCTTTCTTTTGTGGAGATACGATTTTATTTCTGATTATTTAATGTTTCTCATTATCAGTTGTTTTTGTTGTTGTTATTTCTCAGTAATGAACGTTAAAAATTCCATTACTTGGTTGCCAATGTATTTGTATTTAAGAAGTGCAAATATATTGTTACGTTTTTACCTTTTTAAAAATGTTTAAAATATGAGCGTTGATTGCAAACAAAATAAAAATAAATTGGTGTTTAAGTTCAATTAAATTTTTTTATTGTTCGGGCTATTTTTGTGTGCCACTGTATACAATTTGGCGTATAAAACAATAATTGGTTGTTCGCTATTCTTATTTGTTTACAACGCAGATCTTTACGACGGATATTTCAAACCACGACTATTTTTTTCACACGCAACGCACCATCACGCAAGACTGACTGAATTCTTACTATTCATTGCCTGCTTTGTTTTTCGTTTTATATGCCCACGTAAACAGTCCGATGAAGGTTCTTAAAGTCGAACGTTTCTTGAGAACTCTATCGCGACTTCATTGTTGTTTGTGTATTTTGTTTTTGCGTTCTCTCTTTACTTGTCTATCCCCTTTTCTTTCATACTGACGTTGTTTGTTTTCTTGTAACAAATTCGTTTGTTTGTGTAGCTTTTGTCAATGTTATTTTGTTAATGTTAAACGATATTACACAGTTTAAATTTTCGTAACAATATGATGCTTATCATAATCATATCATTATTGTCCTCACTATTATTATCATTGTTATTCTTTCTCTTTTTTGTTGTCTACTGTGTTTTTTTTATTATTCCTACATACAGCTATCTGTCTGTATCGGTATTTGCTTCTGTTAAAAATCAAAAAGAAATTAATCACGAAAAATAAAAGGATTTGTAATGTAATTTAGTGTGAATAGGCATTTACTTATGAAATGTAATAAGCACTGTTTAATTCCAAAAAAGTCTGTATTTGGTGAGAATTTCAGGCTGACCACAATGACACCGGTCCATATTTCTCTGAAAACGACTTTGGTCAGGTCATTATTCTGTAGATCGATGATTATAGATATTTTTTGGCTTGAATTGTATTATATGGACCTAAATGACATGTTGCTTCAATGTGAGACAGCTCATGCCACTTTGACGCGAAGTAAACTGGCCGCTGAGAGTAAGCGGTTTAACCACGTTAGATTTTTTTGTGTGGTTTGCTCAAAGCCAACATAATATTACTCAAAGCCAACATAAACCATAAACCAGAGAAGCCGTAGTGTACATTTTTACGACGTAATATTTCACACAAATGATCATCATTGGGTAATTAAAACGAATAACAAACTTTGATGATATCTCACACACACGTTCTTTATTTAAATTTAAATATAGTAAGCACTTGAGGTTACTGTAGTCTAGTAGGTCGAGTGTTGGCTTATTAGACGTAAGTCAAATAAGCCCGGTTTTTTGGCAAAAACTCTTGGAACAGATAAAATAAAAAGTTTCCCAAAATTCTGTCTTTCGGAGTCGACTTTAAACTGTAGGTCCCAATACTTATAAATAAGATTAATACTCACAACACGGGTGATGTGAGAATCTAGATCGTAATAACGACTGAAGGGTTGTAATAACCATTTAAGAAGAAGAAACGCAATTTGAAACTAATGTAGTAGATTTTTCAGTAGATTTCTGACAAAACCTCTGAAAGTAAATAAAATTGTCATGAAAGTTTCTCAAAAACCTGTCATTTGGACTCGACTGTAAACCGTAGGTCCCGCCACTCATGTATAAAAATTAACACACACAACATAAATGGCTGAGAAGCTAGGTCGCAATGCTGACTGAAGGGTTGGAATGACCAATAATGTATGTATGTATTATGATTCAATATTTACTATTTATTGTAAGTCGAGCACATACTGACATGATTAAGGGAGAATGAAAGGTTTCCAATGAAATAAATTAGTGCTTCAATTCTAATTTTTAAACAAATTAAGTCCAACGATGGCATATGTATTTAAGAAATGTTTCTCTTTCATTTCATTCATGGCATCATTTGTGGCCAATATTCCATGACGTCATTTTTATAACTTTGTGAATTACTTGCGGAAGTTTTTAAAACATAAGACATATTCTATAGAAGACAACAAAATAAATTCACGTTGCCAACAAAAGAATAAAAAAACTTCATTTTTCATTCTGACATTTACAAGTGGGTTCTTGAAAAGAAAGTCATTGTCGCCTGTGCATTGAGAAATCGAGATGTAGAATAGTGTTAAGTGTTAAAGTGTTAGTGAGGCATATTTAAGATTAATATTTCACAATGAGCAAGCCAGGCTTATTCATAAAAAAACGAATGATATTCAGTTTTATATTATATTCTATTGTTACGTTTTTACCTTTTTAAAAACGTTTAAAATATGAGTTCGTTGATTGCATACAAAACAAAAAGAAATATGTGTTTAGTTTCAATTAAACTCTTTATTGTTCGCACTACTTTTGTGTGCCACCGTTTACAACTTGACGAATACAACAATAATTGCTTGTTCGTTATTCTTCTTTGCTTACAACACAGCTCTTTTCAACAGCGATCTTCAAACCACGACTGTTCTCTTCACACGCAACGCGTCTTCACACAAGACTTACTGAATTCTTACTACTCGTTGCCTGACTTGTCTTGCCTTTTTATATGACCATATGAAGAATCTTGAAGTCAAACATTTGGGGTTTCGCATTCTCGAGAACTCTTTCGCGACTTCATTGTTGTTTGTGTATTTTGTTCACATTGCTTGTTGTAGCGTTCTCGCTTATTTGTCTATCCCCTTTCCCTTTATTCTGATGTTGTTGGTTTACTTGTAACAAGTTCGTTGTATTTGTTTGTGTAGCTTTTGCTTTAATGTTAAACAATGTTCACCGTTTCCATTTTTGTAACACTATTATATTTGATATTCACTTACCGACACAGAATTCTTGTTTTATAAATTTTCTATGTTAAATTTTTATTTATTTATTTATTTATTTATCATATCTTTGTTAAATATTTTCAATAATAAAACAATTTTTTTTTATTAAATTTCCATGAAATGTATTTGCCGTGTAGTTTTTAATTCAATTTAAATGTTTAACATTTTTTTTTTGTACCACAAAGTTCCTTTTGTTGTTGCGTTCCTGTATAAACAAGTTAAGTTTAATACTAAGCATCTGTACGCTGAAAGCAAAAAAGAGTGACTTTACACAACTGCCCTTTAGAACATTAAATTGTGCAACTGTAGCGATTGTGAATGAAATAAAATTGTAACAAAAAGAAAACACATTATTAGCTGCATACAGTTTTGTACGCCGTATCGTTCTTTCTGTTAATATTGTTGTAACTGTGATGCTCCATAGCAACGGCGACTTAATTGTTGTATTTGTAGTATTTGCAAAACGGCTCATATTCTCTCCGCAAAATACAAATACTCGCTTCCTTTTTGTAAACCAAACCAACGCAAAAGATTTCTGAATTGTATAAGGCAACAAACAGACCAAAATTCTCACATCAATTTCAAACAGAATAGTATTGTACTGAATATTAACATAAAATGGGAGAATTGAGAAAACATAATACTGCAGAGTGTTAAACAGCACAGATTGTAAATTTGATTTAATTTCAAAGTCTGCAACTACAGTATAGAAATTACCCTTTTAATATACATACATATATCCCGTATCATTTTACGGTGATCATAGCTGCTTTGGCTTCAGTTTATGTAAACAAAAAAAAATTTATGAAAGATTATTACAATAACGCATTTCAATACCCTTTCTTCACTTTCCTTTGAATTGCAAAAAAAAAAAATTTTTTTATTTTGTGTTTAAATGCAAGAATTACGACTTTTGCTGATGCCATAGCATTATTATATACTCTTTCTAACAGACTCGGTGACGTATACTTTATATTCAATTGAAATGTTCATTAAGTATACGCCTATTGTGAGCCATTTCATCATTAATTCATCATGAAGAAAATTTAAATTAAACTTAGGGTCTGTTTTTGTGAGACGAACAATGGGGTTTGAAATGCGGTCTCACGTTTAATAACCCAGCGCACCACCTACTGGACTACGGCGTCTTAATAACACTGATAAGATTCTAAATAATTGTCTTCCTAATTGTTTTCCTTGCTTTGATTAAGATTGATTTGTAGTAGAGAACAATATACAGTCATGGACAGAAGTATAAAAACCGCCAACATTTCTTCTACATTTTGAGTCTTAAAAACTTTTCCACACAAAATATAACCTTTTATTTTACTTAATGATTCATTCTCTTCAAAAACTAATTTTTAACCTCATCTTATAATATTTGTCAAACAATCTGCTTCGACTAACTGCTATCAGGCCTAGAGTCAATTTTCGAATGGACAGTGCAAGAATATTTCACTCTGCCCAATTTTCTACTACTTAATCAATTATAGGCTATCGAAAATACAATAAGGAAAGGTTTTTGCGTTAAAAATTGATAATTAATACGTTTTTTTATCTTTTCGTGGCACTAAGTAAATTGGCTATTAGTGTGTTGGCTTATTAGACGTAAGGCCATGGTTCAAACCCAAGGTCAGACATCAAAACGAAAATAAAAAAAAAATTTTCGTTGATTTCCTCTTAGCAGATTTCTGACAAAAACTCTGAGAGTAAAATAAAGTTGACATGAAAAGTTTCTCAAAAAAAGCTCTCGTTTGGAGTCGACTTTAAACTGTAGGTCCCGCCACTAATGTATACAAATTAACATACACAATATAAGTGGTGTGGGAAAACACATACATACATACTTGGCCATTACAACCCTTCATTCAGTTACGAACTAGCTTCTCGCACCACTTATGTTGTACATAAGTGGCGGGACCTTCAGTTTAAAGTCGATACTGAACGACAAATTTTTGAGAAACTTTTCATGGCAATTTTATTTACTCTCAAAGTTTTTGCCAGAAATCTGCTGAGAGGAAGTCGCTGAAGAAATATTTTTTCAAATTTTGTTTTGATGTCTAACCTGGGGTTTGAACCGCGGCCTTAAGTCTAATTAGCCAAAACACTACCTACTAGAATACGGTGAATGGGCCGACACTTATGCATAAAATTAACACACATAACATAAGTGATGTGAGAAGCTAGGTTGTAATCCCGACTGACCATTAAGTGCAATATTTATTTATTTATTTATTTATTACAATACAGTTACAAATTATATTTTAATTATATACGAGCGGAGTAACTTGGTATAACAATCCTATTATAATCTTTAAAATAGTTCGATAGAAATGTAGAGAGCTGACTATCACCAAAAGCAAAAACTTTCGATGAAAGTTTACTCTCCTTCACTTTGTGTTCTTGGAATGAATTTCGAAGGTGTTTGACTGAAAGTTTTTGAAATAAGTTTGAGGTTTTTATGCTCATCTGTAACTAGATTTCCATGTTTGCCCTCAATAAAAGATCAGTCATTTCCGACCGTATGTATGTAGTAGTAGTACAAGGTATTATAAATTCAGGTACCTTAATTCATATTGTGAACTGTTAGACCGAAAATGCAACATGTTTGTAAATGTATTAAAATCTGACGCGAAAAATTAGAAAAAGAAAAAACAAAATAAAAAAAAATTAAAAACACAAAAAAAATAAAAATTTAAAAAAATTTTTGCGTTAAAGTTTCTTTAACTGAATAAAAAAAAAACGCATTTAATAACACTATGCGACAAAATAAAAAAATGAAATACACCAATCTAATGACAAAGTGTTAGTTGTTAGTTTTGTTGAGTAGAATTAAAAAATATTCTTTTCATATTTCTCGAACCCTCCAAACTTGTTTTATTTGACAAAAACTGTTTTTTTTAATTTACGCACAAATTTATTTATTACACAAATATTTCGGCACCGATATGCAAATTAACTTTAAACTTTCTTAGCTTTCTTTAACTCTTAAACTTTCTTAGAAAGGAAAGGAATGGACCTTTAAAACGATATACATACGTGTACGTAACTTTATATTCTAAGAGGTTTGATGAGGTAAACTTGGGAAATGCGAATTATTTTCATATTTTTTCATGTTTGTCCATTCATAGTAGCAAACTTTAATTAAAAAATATAAAATAATTGATGGCATTCTGAAAGCTCATTATTTTACAAGATAATGACTGAATCGTCGTTTGATCAAAAATTACCGTAGTTATTATTTAAAGAGTCTAATAGTAGAATTGATGAATTCGCCGTGGTCTAGTAGGTAGTGTATTGGCTTATTAGACGAAAAGCCAGGGTTCGAGCCCCAGGCCAGACATCAAAATAAAATACAAAATGTATTTCTTCGGCGACTTCCTCTCAGCAGACTTCTGGCAAAAACTCTGAGGGCAAATAAAAACTTGTCATGAAAAGTTTCTCAAAAATCTGTCGTTCGGAGTCGACTTTAAACTGTAGGTCCCGCCACTCATGTATAAAATTAACACACACAACATAAATGGTGTGAGAAACTAGGTCGTAATCCTGACTGAAGGGTTGTAATGACCAATTATGTATGTATGTATGTATGTAATAGTAGAGTATATATTTTCCATATATACATATATTTTTTCAATTGAACTTTCAGTTCAAAAATTTTCAGAATTTTTGGTTGGTCTTGATTGTTGATCGGAAAATGTGTCATTTTCACGTTTAAGCGACCACCAGAAGTTGGTCAATGTTTGCGCAAAGCGAAATAATAATATTTGAAAAATCACAAATATTAGCCGCCTTCTGGTAGTCATCCAAGAAAGAAAGAAAGAGAAATATAAAAAAATATATTTGGGTTCTACTCAACAAAGCACACAACTATGCTATTACACGGGTGTATTTTGACTGTTGTACCGTGTAATTATAAAAAATAAATCGAAGATATTTTTTACTAAAAAGTTGGAAACGCTAAACTGTCAATTCGAAAAATAAAGACAAACAGAAGAAAAAAATAAAACAATAAATATAAAAATACACACACATTAAAAATTTGGCAAAAAAAATACCGACAACACGTACGTACGAGAACTTTTACACTGTTATTGAACATTGGGTTGTTCGGAAAGTAATTTCGTTTTTTTCCCAGCCGTATAATTTGTATATGTTTTGAAAAATTCCAATTAATTCTATGCAGTAGTTTTTGGTTGGTGCCCTTTTAAATATGGAGAGCGATAAGCAGCATTTTCGACATATCTTACGGTTTTGCTACAGAAAGGGTAAAAGTGCTGTTAAAGCCAGAAATAAATTGACCGATAGGTGTGTCGATAGTACGCCAGTGCCATAACTGGTTCGCTAAATTTCAATCCGTTAATTTTAATGTCGAAGATGCACCACGTTCGGGAAGGCCGGTTGAAGCTGATAATTCCGCAAAAAAGGCATTAGTTGATACGAACCGGCGAATAACAACACGTGAGATCGAATTCAGGTTAAATTTATCAAATTCAACTGTTTATAACCACTTGACTGTGAATACGTTATGTTATACGAAAATTGTCTTTCATTTCCACAAAAAAAAAAAACGAAATTACTTTCCGAACAACCCAATACATAAACACGGCAACGACAACTGAGACAAAATGATGAAAAATAGAGGTAAAAAAAACAAAAAGCATATAAATGAGTCTACTAAACAATAATATCATCAACTCGAGTGGCCATAAAATATTCATAAGTCTATGGAAAGTGTAATATAGTGGAATGACTGCTGAACCCTACCAAACTGAGATGAACTTTTGTGGCTGTGACTAGCCTAGCCTTAAAATTAATGGATTGTGTGCGACAATTAATCTAGGGATCTGTCGCGGTTGCCTTTGATAAATCCTAGTAGAATAGAGTTTTTGCACTAATATGTTATTGTTTAATTTATGCTTCACATCGCCTTTAGTTTTTGTATTTGTGCAATAGTTTCAGAGAGATTCAAGTGTTTTTCTCTGAAAAAAAGAAAAACAAAATCCACAAGGATTGAACAAATTTTTTACTCATTCTTCGAATGCTAGGAAAAACTATGTATGGTGTGAAAGCCACAATTAAAGTAGAAAACGTTAAAAATATTATAAGTAATGTCAGCAATAAAAGAAACTTAATTTCGTAAATATTACAAATATTTACGCATTGGGATATGTATATTAAATAATTTTATTTTATAAAACATCGTATATGAACCATACAAGGGGATAATCCTGATAACAATGCCAGACAGACACTGGTACTGCTAAGCAGTAATAATGAATTAAAGTAAAAAAAATGAGGATACAAATAAAGAAAAGCCTTTTGCGCTACAATAAAAAACAATAACGAAATTACTGAAACAGTGGGCTTATAATGCAAAAAGGAACAGAGTTTGTATCATTAAATATACTTCTCAGTAAATAATGCAAACTGTTGCTATTTCAATTCAAATCACCGCAGTATGGTAGACTTTTGAATTTGATTTTTTTTAGTTCAGAATGATGTCACCGCTGTCTAGCGGATAGTTTGTTGGCTTATTATACGTGTGACGGTTCAAACTTCAAGTCAGACATCTCCAACAAAACGAAAATATAAAAACAATTCCTTCGGCGGCTTCCTCTCTTGCGTAAACAATAACAATTATTTGACAGATCTTTATAAAGGACATCTTCAAACCACGATTATTCTCTTCAAACACCGCGACTTCACTCAAGACTGACTGAATTTGTTTCTGACTCCGTTGCCTGCTTTGCCTTGCTTTTTATGTGGCAGGGTAAACAGTCTGATGACTGCTCTTGAAGGCATATTACTTCGTTTTCTCGAAAACTCTATAAATGTAAACATGTAAACATGTTGTTTACATTTATTCTTGTCGTTTGTTTTTGGTTTTCTGTATACATTTATTCTTGCAGTTTTTTTTGTAATGATTTTTTTGTAAAATTTTTTTTTTTTTAAAAACAATTTTTGTTTACTTGTTTATCACTTTTTTATACTGGTGGTTTGTTGGTATATTTTTGTTTACTTGTTCATCATGTAAACAAGTTCATTGTTTTTGTAGCTTTTGTTTACAATGTAAACGATGTGAAAGCAAAACACGATTTCCATTTTGTAACAGTATATATATAAATAGGTGTGCGTAAATTAATTTTTTAGTAAAATTTTTACAACTATGTACTATAATTTCATATCTTAAACACACGATTACGTCAAAAGTAAAATTTCAGTTGCATTCAATTACGATTGTAGGAACCATCCTGTAATGAAATGTGACTGGCATACTTTCAATTTAAATTTATATACGCATCCAATATGAATTGTATATTTGAAGTAAAGCTATGCAGTAACATTTGTAATGATGTGCAACATTTTACTCTAAATTCAAAGATTTTAAAATTTCTGCAATTCTGATACGAATGTAACGACCCCCATTTAACAAATTTCATGTAAGCTTTTCAATGAAAAAATCTGGTAAAGGACATGCAATCAAATATTCAGAACGTTAATGTTCTTACAAGGATATATGTTCATATGTATGTATTTCAAGTTGGAAGTTGTATTTCATAATTTCGTATTTCTTCGTAACGTTGTAGTTTCTTGTTCTTTTATTTTATGTCAAGTGTTGCGTTATATTTCCGTGTGATGTTATATAAGCACAATGTGCAGTGATGCAGTAAAATCTGTGGCATCATCATATTTTACATTCAGCGATTTAAGCCTTTGCTACATGTTACATGTCATATAGCATATGGAAGAGCTTATAATCTGTTCAAATTAAATTCATTTGTAATGAGGCGAAGTTCATGTGCCTTAAATAATATAACGGCATTATAAAATAGTTTCATTTTCATAAAATATTTCATTTATAATAAGGCATAGGATTTCAGAAATTCTAGAAATTTTGCATAAACTTTTTTATCGTCAACACAATACCTAAAGGATATCTTTTAAAACTTATACTCATACAATTGAGATCAGTGCAAAATACATTAACTTCAACGCATATTGCAAAGGATTTGTACTAAAGTTCTAAAATATATTGCCTTTCTTAAGTGTATTATTAATTATTTGTTAGTTAAAAAGTGCTGTACAATGTACAAATACTGTAGCAAAGGAAGTATTGCCATCTAACAAGCAATAGTAGTGCAAGCAATAGTCTTGTAGACTATTTCTCAATATGAAGTAGTTTGATAATTGCGATTAATTTAGTTATGATGTTTAGTACTGTAATTCTGCTTCAACTGTTATAGTAATTTTTTGAAAACTAAAGGCTTTTCTTCCGAGATATGGTAGCGATTCCAGCATCAGTTTCTCATCATCCTTATTATTATCGCAATCTTTATTCTTTTTTGTGAAGTGATTGCAATGCTTCAGCATGTGGAGGATTATCCTCATTATCATCTTTATTGCTATTATTTTTAAAATGTACATTTCTTCTCTTAATTTTTTTTCATCGGTTTATCATTTCAAAGATTCATTTTTATCTGTCACATACATACATACATACATAATTGGTCATTACAACACTTGAGTCAGGATTACGACCTAGTTTCTCACACCAGTTATGTTGTGTGTGTTAATTTTATACATGAGTCGCGGGCCCTACTGTTTAAAGTCGACTCCTAACGACAGATTTATGAGAAACTTTATCATGGCAATTTCTATACTCTCAGAGTTTATGCCAGAAATCTGCTGAGACGAAGTCGCAAGAAATACTTTTTGTATTTTGTTGTAATGTCAGGCCTGTGGTATGAACCCTAGCTTTACTTCTATTAAGCCAACACACGAAGTACTAGACCACGGCGACTTTTGCCACTGTTCTCCTTAATCATTATTTGCATTTGCAAGTATTAACAAATTAGAGACTATAATTCGCTGCCCAATTGAATAAGCCAATTTTAGTTGAAGGTAAAAATAAAGCTATTCATTTTTATTTGTCTTCAGACAATGCCAAGTAAATGAATTTTCAAAATGGCGTGTAATCAACTCAGAATTGATCTACAGGAGGCCTTTCCTGTATCGGACTGATGCAAAAGCGTTTACTACTAAGAGATGCCGTAAGCTTACAAACTTCACCTGTATTGGGCACACTAGGACCATTTAAAGAAGGACCCACAAGCGACAGCCTTAGCCAATAGTATCTTTATTAAATATTTACATACAATTCCAGCAGTTTTGATAGGAAATTTTTTTTAACGGAAATGATTGAAGATTGATTGAAGATTTTGAAATTCCATATTTTCGATTTTAAGTTCCTTATTGGAGAGGGTGTAACTACTAGGGAGTCATAGTAAATGAATATTTGCAAAAACTGCGTATTTGACCTCAGCGATATCAATTTTTGTAAGTTAAATAAGTTCTTCAATTATATTCTGTCTATAATTATATTGTTACGAAAATGGAAATGCTGTTTTGCTTTTACATCGTTTAATATTAAAATTATAAACAAAAGCTACAAAAACAAAAACAGTGAACTTGTTTACATGCTAAACAAGTAAAAAAAAATATACCAACAAGCTCCAGTATTAAAAAAAGGATAAACAAGTTTGCAAAAATGTAACAACAAACACTGCAAGTATAAATGTAAACAAAAATACACAAACAACAATAATGAAACAACGATGTTTACATTTATACAGATCTCGAGTTTACATTGCCATACAAAAAAACAAGACAAAGCAGGCAACGGAGTTCAGTCTTGTCAGTCTTGTATAACGACGCGGTGTGCTTGAAGAGAATGATCGTGGTTGGTAGATCTCCGTTACAAAGATCTGTCGAACAATTGTTATTGTTTATGCAAAAAAGTGTAAAGAGGAATAACAAACAAAGCAATTGCTGTTGTTTACATCAAGTTGTGAACAGTAGCACACTGAATTGTGCGAACAATAAAGAATTTTAATTAAAACTAAACACAAATTTATTTTTATTTTATTTACAATCTACAAGCCTATATTTTAAACTTTTTTAAAAGATAAAAACGAAACAATATAAATATTGTATTTAAAATTCTTCATAGAAAGTTTTGACGCTTGAAATCTTTGAAATTTTAATAATCATTTTCGCTGTTCTATTACCAAACAAGAGTCGTTCGGAATATTAAGTATGACTTGTATGCTAGGTAGTTAAGTTGTACAATAAAACTTTGGTTACGTTAAGCATTATAATTCCTAGAATAACAAGTGAAGGAAATAACCATTCGGAGTAATAATTTATTAATAATAAAACAATTAAATAATTTTTTGAATAATAATTGAGAATACAACTTCAAAGAAACATATTCTTATATTTTTGTAAAACTTTATTAAAGTATTCGTATTTTTGGTTCAATTTCGTACTTTACGGATTTTTCAATGAAAACGGGGAAAAACTTTTGAAAATGTTTCTTTTATTTTATTTTGTTTTAAATGTTTTATTTTAAAGTAAATCTCAAATGAATTCTGTCAAGCGAAACAAAAATTAAATGTTTCCCTAATTAATCTTCAAAAACTTACAAGAGATTTTCACAAAATAGGCTCTTAGGTCATTACATTAATTGGGAGGAAGCTATTGTGCTAAATTAAAAAAAAAAGGGAAATGAACAAGTAATATAATAAACCCTTTACAAAAGGAATAATGAGCACAATAACAATTTCTATAACTAGAACAAAGGCAAAAAAAATTTTGAATTTATTTTGCAGATGAAGAAAGTCGTGGAATTATTTTTTATAGTTAATTTTTATTTCACCGTTTTTATGCTGAGGCTAATTCAAAATATCCTAGAGGCAAAAGAGTAAATTATCTTTATTTCCTCTTCTCAATTCATTACCCTTTATTTTACTGTTAAATTTCTACTGCTTAGAAATGCATTTGTAAAAGCTGCCTTGGTTAAAAAGTTTTATTCATTGTGACAACCTAAATTGAAATGATATTGCGATCAATTTTGTGGTTTAATAAAAGATACCTGTTGGAATAAAGATGAGCAGTCAGGGACTATGAAATTTCATACTGTATTATCTAAATAAAGGACTTTTTCTACCTATTTCAGATTTCTTTACACACTTTATTTATGGTTTTCTGGCCTTCAATTTAGGCTTATATTATGTTCAGATATGCACTTTTATTGTGTCAATATTCAGTTGATTGAGTACAATATTATAAGTGTTCAGACATAATAATATACACCGTTGAGCTGCTTATTCAATATTCATTCGACAGCTGGCCAATAATGTTACGATATAACGCTGGTTTCATATCATCAAAATTTTAGGCAAGCATAAGACTATCAAATCAATAAGTATTTACAATATTCTTATATTTAAACCTCTAACTGGCCAGTTGTCAGTTTTATTCCTTTTTTTTTTGTAGTGCAATACTTTTATTCAATTATACACAACTAAATGCGTATGTATTATATACTATATGAGAAGAATATTAGAAATAAATAATTACATGACATGTCACAACAACTTTTTTCCTCTCTGCGTTTGTATACAAAAAAAAATAATCAACAAATTAACATACATGTGAATATGGTGTGCATGAGTAGCGGAAAAAGCAATTTTGACATTTGGTACTCTGTTATTTGTCATTTAAAACTTGTTGTCTCATTTTCGCTTGCAGTCCTGGTTGTGTTTCCGTTTGCATTTGGATTTGTAAGTGTGATTTTGCCCAGAATTATATGCATGTGTTATTGTGAAAGTGTTATTTATTGATACAATAAATCCAATGGTGTTTCTCTTTCAATTTTAAACTGAAAATATATTCATTTTCCAATCTACTTTTGTTTATTATTTTTATTTGTTTCCTGTATTTCCACTTTGTTTATTTAGCTTTGGCATGGATATGTTGACATGCAAATATATACACACACATACATACAATCGATCGCAAAAGTCTAGGTACCCCAATATATTTTAGCAATTTCATGAATGTTGAGCAATAAATTGATGTTTTTTGTTAATTTATTGCTATTTTCAAATGAAACAAAAACAATTTTAATATTTTTGACAAACCAAGAGAAAAATAAGCAAAAGTAGCTGGTGACGCCATATTTTTGCACCGTAAAAGAAGAATTCTAAGTAAATTTAAAATTTCAAAAGCGCAATATATTAAAATGTTCTCTCTTGAATTTAGTATGATACCCCTTAAGGTCAAGCACTTCATTTAACCCATTTGGAATTGAATGTACCAATTTTGTTTAACGTTTTCTGTTGACATTTGTCGCCATTCATCCATGAGCAAGTTAGAAGCTTAGCGACTAAGCAGCCTTTCTTTCAAATGATCTCCTAAATACTCTCTTGAATTCATATCGGAATTTTGTGGAAGAAATATATAGGCGTACCTGGACCGTCCACTGTATGACTTTTAATTGTGAGTCCATACAAAGTGTAAATGCGTATTTTATTTGTTTGGTATTCGTATATTAAAAGTTTACACATAAGTTGATAGTCTGTTTTGTAAGTTATGGTATAATTACAGGAAAGTTTTTGGGAAAATTATAATGAAACTGATGAATGATAAAAAAAATTAAGTGACATACTTGTTGCATATTATTTATTATATCCTAGAAAGTACCAATTGCATATTGAAGTCCTTGCTAGTTGCTAAAATCCACAATTTCTGTTTAAACCAACTGTGTAGAAATTATAAGAGCCTACATCCTCCTCCTGCGAAGAAATGTTACTTTTTTGCACGAATAAATGGATGATAGGCGAATTCTTCTGTTTAGCAGCAGTCCCTGTAAAAGTCATTATCCGGAAAACAAAGTATTTTCGGCCGAATATGACCGGTGTTCATACTCGTATCCCTTAACGAATTGGATTTATATGGTAAACTATAGACACACATCACCAAATTACAATTTTTAAGTTATTTAAAAATATTGTTACGTTTTTACCTTTTAAAAACGTTTAAAATATTAGCTCGTAGATTTCAAATAAAATAAAAATAAATTTGTGTTTAATTTGATCTAAACAACAACAATTGCTTTTCTTTGTTATAGCTCTGTCTACATAAACAATAACAATTACTAGACAATTGTTCGACAGATCTATTTTTTTTTTTTTCTTCGTATATTATTTATTGAATCTTTCCTTTCAGAATTTACAATAAGTATTCAAATCTTAACCTAAAATACAATAATAAAAGTTGTTATTGCCACTGCAACGTACAACTAAAAGTGCACATCAAAAGTAAATTTATCTGATCAGATCATTTGTTTGAACCCTTTTGAGACGTCTGTGACCCTCGAATACAAGTAAGTCTCTTACAAGACGGTTGGGATGTTCTGTAATCCTAGAGATGTAATTGACACTTGCTATTTTTATTTCCTCTCGAACTAAGGGCACCTTCAGATCTTTGTGGATGTTACTGTTTCCCATATACCAAGGAGCACCTGTTATTATTCTAAGAAGCCTAGATTGCCGCCTTTGAAGCTTCTCTACATTGGATGGTGAGGCTGTTCCCCACAGTTGGATACCATAAAGCCAAATAGGTTTCAATACTGACTTATACAAAAGCAGTTTTAGTTCTAGATCAAGGGTTGACTTAGGTCCAATAAGCCAGTAAAGCTGTGCTGTTCTGAGTTTGATCTGGGTAATTTTGGCAGCTATATGGTGAGCCCAGGTAAGGCGACGGTCGAGATGGATGCCCAGATATTTTACACTACTATGTTCTGGTACTGTCACACCATTAATCTTGATGGGCGGACAATTTCCCTTTCTCAGTGTAAACGTGATGTGCATGCATTTAGAGACATTGACTTTAATCTTCCATTTCAGCATCCAACTTTCCAAATCACTAACATGAGATTGAAGTCTTTGTGACGCAACTGTAGAATCTCTATGAATACTTAAAAACGCCGTATCATCCGCAAAAGTAGACGTGTGAGTCACTAAACTTGTAGGCATATCTGCAGTGAACAATAAGTAAAGGAACGGCCCTAGAATACTTCCTTGTGGTACGCCAGCAGATATCTTTCTGCGGGAAGAGGTGACATCTTTTGGTTTTATTTGGAAATATCTATCCCATAAGTAACTTTTTAGCAATTTATGCACATTCTTTGGTAAAAACTGTGTGATCTTAAAAAGAAGTCCTTCGTGCCAGACCTTATCGAAGGCTTGAGATATATCAATAAATAGCGCAGAGCAATACTGCTTGTTCTCAAAAGCACGTCTAATTAAATTGGTAATTCTGTGCACTTGCTGAATCGTGCTATGTTTTCGCCTAAAACCAAACTGATGGTCGGGAACTATGGCGTTGGCATCAATATGCGGTATTAAACTATTAAGCAGCATTTTTTCGAACATCTTAGAAAGTATTGGGAGTAAACTTATTGGACGATATGATGATACTTGCGTTATGTCCTTGCCTGGTTTAGGTATCATCACTAAATCAGATAATTTCCAAGATGCAGGAAAGTAGTCTATTCGCAACATAGAGTTAAAGATGAACAATATAAAACGCACGGCCGATGTAGGCAAATTTTTAATCATTGTCGCAGTTATTTTGTCACAACCAGGTGATTTGTTCGGCTTTAGGCTCTGGATGACGGCAATCACTGCAGACAGCCGGAACTTGATCGGCCTACTAACCACATCGTCGATTGTAACTGGGGCAATACTAGAAACAGAATTGTTTGGTGTAAAAACATTCTCTAAGTAGTTGGCAAAAGCGTCCACTTTCTGTTCTGCGCTTTTTGCCCAATCACCGTGCTGTAGTCGTAAAGGGGATTCATGCAAAGTAGGTCTCCTCATTTTCCTTACTGCCTTCCATAAACTGTACTCTGAGTCTTTCGTTGCGTCCAAATTTTGCAAGTATTTTTGCAGGTTCGACTCTTTGTGCTTCTGCAAAGCGTCACGCAGAAGTCTTTGGCACTGATTAAGTTGAGACTTTAGACCTGGAGAACGATATTCTTGCCATTGGCGTCTTAAATTCCTTTTTTGGCGTAACAGTGCTTCTATGTTATTAGAGCAGGGAAATTTTCGTTTTCTTACCAAAGGGGTAGAGGATGTAGATACCCTAGCAGCTTCAGTTAAGATGTTAGCAAACTGGCGGACGCCAAATCAAACCACGATTATTCTCTTCAATCACACCGTTTGTTTGTTGTTCTTATTGTTTATCTAATGAGGAATAACAAGGCAATTATTGTTGTTTCCATTGCTGTTGTTTACATCATGTAAACAGTGGTACACAGAATTAAAACTAAACGTAAATTTAATTTTAATTTATTTGCAATCTACGAGCTCATATTTTAAACGCTAACATATAAAAACGCAGCAATGTTGAAACCATTGAAATGCAACCATTTAACAGTTTTTCTCTTTCATTGTCCATTTGACCACAATTCAACATACTCGCATAGCCATACACTTGCAATCTTTCCTGACATAAACGGCGTTTTCTGTCTTTATTGAGCAGTAATTAATAATAACACTATTACATAAAAAAATCGATATGCAAAGGATTATAACATACAGTGTCATTTAAAACGAACTCAACAAATAGTTCTTTACATCTCAATTTTACAGCAGAAACCAACGTACTTACATTTTAAAATTGTTTACCCTAATACGGTAAAAATTAAAGGATTTTCTTTAAAAAGGTTCACTTTTTCTAAGTATATTTAATGTAAATCGCAAACAGATAAATTCTACTCTCCACGAAACCAAACAAACTGAACAATATTTTTATATACATACATAAATAATTGGTCATTACATATACACATACATAATTGCTCATTACAACCCTTTAGGCAGTATTACGACCTAGCTTCTCACACCACTATTGTTGTTTGTATTAATTTTATACATGAGTAGCGGGACCTACAGTTTAAAGTCGATTCCGAACGACGGGTTTTTGAAAAACCTTCCATGGCAATTTTATTTACTATCAGAGATTTTGCCAGAATCTGCTGAGAGGAAGTCGCCGAAGAAAAATTTTTTCATATTTCGTTTTGATGTCTGACCTGGGGTTTGAACCCGTGCTTTACGTCTAATAAGCCAATACACTATCTACTAGACCACGGCGACTACTATACATACACTAAGCATAAAAATCGGCGTACATCAACATAGTTCGTAACTTTAACGTAAAAAAGACTACCAGAAAAACATATATTTTTGTAAATTCAAATAATTTTTATTAATTGCAGAATTTATAATGTAGATATGCTAGTCTCTAAAATGTTAATTAAAATAAGTTCCTGGTAATAGCAATAAAATTAGAATTAAAAATTCGGTTAAAAATTGCATGAAAAAGTTTGCGTATTATTTTAATAGCAAATTTCAAACCTATATTCATTGAAACAATAATTGGCTTTGCATTTCAAATCCTCTACAAATTATGTTTTAGCTATTCCGTTCTGCTTCATACAAGAGCAACCAATGTCTTCCGAAAACGTTACTGTTTGATATGCAGTATTAACTGGCTGCATAGTGTAGTGCCATCCCCACTATTTATAATACTTAATATTTTACTTTAATAATTATACTATTAATTATATTACTATATTACATTATTCTAATTATACTACTTATTAAGCTATAATTATACTACTTATTACACTACTCTAATATACTACTTAATATACAACATAGGCAACACTGTAAATATTATAAGCTAGATGGTAAGATTTGTTGAAAAAAAGTAATTAGAAATAAAGAGAAGTTTAAAATATACGGACGTGCTTTCAATCATTACAATAGTCACGTCTTTCTTTAAATAATGTCATGCTAATAATGCACTACGCCCTAGGAAGAAAAAACTATTTTACATCTGGTGCTGGCACACATCCACAGAGCATTTTACTACCACCATCATGCTTAACCGTCTCTAGAGACCAAGCTCTTCATTTCTATTTCCTCCATACTAAAGTACATCCGTATTTTGAATCGCCTAAAGAAAACCCATAATCCCAAAACTCATTTGATATGATTGCGTATGGAGGGAGAAAAACAAAGAACTCAATCCAAAGTACTAGTGTGAAATAGTTAAGCATGGCCTCAGTAGTGCAATATTGTTGGCATGTGTGTCAGGAAATAATAAATGAGGGAGTGTATTTAAACATTGTAAAGAAAAAATTTCCCAAAACTTCGAAATGTCTTGAGTGAAAAAATGAACTTTAAGTTAAAAATTTTCAAAATTGTTGATGGATCTTATGTGTTTATTGAAAAATGTGTCCTTTTTGCCGTTGGACCAACCACCGGAAGTTGACTAATGTTTGCGCAAAGCGAAATAACAATATTTGCGAAAAACGGAAATATTAAACTACTTTTTGGTAGTCGTTCAAACGTGAAAAGAGCAAATTCTCAAGTAAAAAATCAAGAACCTTAAAAAATTTATAAAAATTTTTGAAATGAAATTTCATTTGATAAGATGACATACATATATAAAAAATATAACACCACTGTTATACTTTTTAAATAATAACTACGGTAATTGTTGTCCGAACGAAGTGTCAATCTCTTCACAATATAATGTACTTTCAGAATGTCGCCACTGGTTTTATATTTTTTAACTAAAATTTGCAATTAAGAATGGCTAAACTTGAAAAAATAAGGAAAAAAATAATATATTCCAAGTTTACCTCATCAAAACTCATATATACCGTTTTAAAGGGTAATCTCTCCCCTTTCGAAAAAAAAACTTTGAATTCTTAAAATAGATTCAAACATATTTGGGTAATCAATAATTTTGGGTGAAAAGATCAAAAAAAAACCCTTTTTGTCAAATAAAACAGGATTGGAGGTTTCGAAAAAAATATGAAAAAGTATTTTTGAGTTCTACTCAACCTAGTGAATAACTTATACTATTTAGTTACTCGAGTGTATTTTTGCTGTCGCACCGTGTTATTATTACAAATTATTATTTAAAATTCATAAAATTACCCTCACTTATTGGAGTACCTAGACTTTTGCTGTCCACTGTATAAAACACAAGCAAATCTGCGTAATGGAATATATGTATGTATTACATTACATTTATATGTACGTATATATAATCACAATTTTTTTATAATTTATTTAGTAATGCCAGAACATACCTTATTTGCTTGTTTCCCCGTTTATTAAAAGCAAAAGTGTCAACTTCATAACGTACAGCAGGATATGTAGCTTTATGTGAATGGAATATACAAAAAGTGTATTCAATACATGATACAAGGTCGTGTGAATCGGCCGTATATTTTGAATAAATCTTTAAACCGCTATTTTTTTTACTAAAATTTCGAAAACTGCTTTTTTCTTTTAAGTGCAAACAATAAAAAGAGAACTCTTGTACGGAAAGGAAAACGTAATTCCTTATCTGGATGTACTGTACATAGTATGAACAAATATTGAGAGCAGAAAAATTTATATCCTATTGGCTTAAATGGATTTGTATAAAATATTATATGGCTATGCAGAATTCTGATGATTCCTAAATTGTTTCTCCTTTCTTTTGCTTGTCTAATTGTATAATTCTATTTTTAAGTCACGTAAAAACTTTGTCTTTGTAGTATAACACTCAATACATACTCATAAGTAAGTATGAAGTAACATAAATAAATCCAGCTACCAATATAACAATCAACAATCTATCGAATTACTAAACACCTTTAAAGTGTTTCCAATGTGACCAAAACACATCGCATATAGACACTGTAGCAGAATACAAAAGTTTTACGCTTAAAGGATAATTTCAAAGGAGATACGTCAAAAAGGAAATTTTTAAATCAACCTTTTTATATTGTTTGTATATGATATAAGTCATCTATTATAGTGCTCATATAATATGGATAAATAGTCGTCTGTCTGATAACAGTCTGTCTGTATATTTTGGATTGAGTTCTTGATGGATAGATCTTCTTACATGGTAAGATGTAAGAATTCAATCCGAAATATATTTTAAAGACGATAAAACATGGTGGCGGTAGCATCATGGTACGATGGCAATTCTCTTATTATGGTGTGGGTCCTCTATATCGTATGAAGAATATAGTGAAATCGGCTGATTATTTGAAATTGATTATTTGATTGAAATTTTTGAAAAATACAATACTGCAGTATGCCAAAGAAAATATGCCACTCATCTGGGTCTTCCAGCAGGATAATGACCTAAAGTGTACTACAAATTATACAAAGATGTGGTCCCAGAACCAAAAAATCAATGTTTTAGTTTGGCCAGTACAGTCCCCTGATTTAAAAACAATAGAAAATTTGTTAAACGAAATTAAAAGCGCAATCAGGAGAAAGTGTCCATAAAATTGCGACGAGCTTTGGAATTTTACACAGGATGCGTGGAACCCAATAAAGCTACATGTTTGACAAATTTTGGTCGACTCGATGCCTAGAATATGTGCTGCTGTTCCGGATAACGAAGGATCCGCAGCAAAGTACTAATGTGTCACTAAGGCTTTATTACAATATTCAATATACAATACAAATTACAATATTCAATATAAATATCTATTTAGTTTTACTTAAGTTAGTTATAGTTTTAAGATTCATGGTATCCTTGTATTTTTGCTCACGTTATACTATATAAATTCATACAAAATCACATACAAATCAAAAAATATGTTATAGGAATAGCAAAAATTTTGTTTTTAATATTTTTCCTGCCGTTTAAGAAAAAATAAATCGTTTAAACAAGAAAGAATTTTCGATTTTTTATTCGGTTGTAAATATAATGTAAGATTGGGTGGGCACTGTCCTATTATTTTCCACATAACTGTATATATGTAGGTATACCTTTTTAAAGTCCCATACCTCCTCTTTCTAAGAAAGTAAGATTGGTTCAGAAGTGTTTGCGTAATCAATTAATTTGTGTGTAAAATCGAAAATAACAATTTTTATCAAATAAAACAAGTTTAAAAGATTCAAGAAATAAAAAAAATTATTTTTTAATTCTACTCGACAAAACTAATAACCTACACTATGTCATTAGCTGGGTGTATTTTTTTTTTTTTTATTTTGTCGCATTATTTGAACCAAATGACAAAACTATTCACTCGCGTAATGCTCATATTTAATATGTAAAATTTATAACAACAAGTATGTGACGTATGAGTGATATTTAATTCCATTACTTTGCAAAAGACAAAATCAAATTTTTTTTATTTTATTGCATACTTTCCAGAGTAATTCTTTCGGTACATGTCATATGGTGAGTATAAGAAATATATTTTAAATTCAATTATGTAAATACAAAGTATACGGTTTATCTGGAATTAATGAAATTTACAAGCTAATGCACTTCATTAATATTTTGCAGAATAACTTACATATTTGAATGACCAATTACTCTATGCGACAAAATAAAAAAGCTAATGACACAGTGTAAGTTGTGAGTTTTGTTGAGTAGAACTTAAAAATATTCTTTTTATATTCCTTGAACCCTCCAAAATTGTCTTATTTGACAAAAACTGTTTTTTGGACTTTACGCAAAAATTTATTGATTACACAAACACTTCTGAACTGATGTCCAAAATTTAAACCTTTTTAGAAAGAAGAGGGATGGACCTTTAAAACGATATAGATATGTATGTATATTATTTGATATGCTATACGTTTTGATGATGTAAGCTTGACAAATTCAAATTTTTTCATATTTTTCAAGTTTGTACCTTCATAGTACCAAACTTTAATTAAAATATATGAAGTAAGTGATGACATTCTGAAAGAGCATTATCTTGTGAAAAGATAGAGACTTTGTTTGATCCAATCGAACAAAAATTACAGTAGTTATTATTTAAAGAGTCTAACAGTGGAATTATATTTTTCATGTGTATATTTTTTCAAAGGAACTTTTAGTTCAACATTTTCGGAAATTTGATGGATCTTGATTGTTGTTGAAAAAGCGTCAATTTCGCTTTGGAGCGACCACCAGAAGTTGGCCAATGTTTGCGCAAAGAGAAATAAAAATATTTGCCAAAAACATAAACATTAGCCGACTTCTTGCAGTCTTGCAAACGAGAAATTGGCACATTTTGCGATAAACAATCAAGATCCATCAAATCTGTTGAAAATTTTTGAACTGAAAGTTCATTTGATAAGATGACATATGTATATAAAAAATATAACACGACTGTATACTATTTAATAACTGCGGTAATTTTTGTCCGATTTGATCAAACGAAGTGTCAGTCTCTTCACTTTGAATGACATCACTTATTTTATATATTTTAATTAAGTTTTGAAATTAAGAATAGCTAAACTTGCAAAAATGAGAAAAAAAGCATTTTTTGCACTATGTCATTAGCTGAGTGTATTTTGACTGCCGCACCGTGTTATTAGCTGCTATTCTCGAATTTTTTCTGTGTGGAAAACACTGGGTGGATTTGTCGATATGCCATAGAGTCCGTTAATGTCAAATAAATTAAGTTTCTACAATTGCAGTGAATTTATGCAATTTGAAATGCGAAAATTTATGACTTGAAGTTAAAATCACAAATTGTTGCTAAATTCCAAATTATTTCCAAACAAACTTTTGTTCCAGTTGTGTTGTATGATGGCAAAAGCGAAAAAATACATTGAATGAACAATTATTTCGTTTTCATATTTAAAACACGTACTGTTACACAGCGGGATTTTAATATTTGTTTTCAAAGTTTTTTTTTTGTTTTGTTATACATAAACAGAATCAAGAGAAAAAAAGTTTTAAAATATTTTTGAACTCCCCTTCTGTTCTTTTTTTACTTTTGGCAATACATTGTAGAGAATTTGTAAAATTGGAACAAAAGAAAGAAGTGCACAAATACACTTAGAATATTTGATATTTCAATTAAAAAAAAACAAAAAAAACGATTAAAAATTGGTTCCATTTGGCATGTGTTTTACTGTATCTAAATTACGAATAAAATCAACTTTTGCGGAGTAGTTTTAAAAATTATGTTTAAAATAGCAAAGTAATAAACATTTTTTTTGCATCATTTTAGATTTGAAAGAGTGCGAGTGAAAACATCTGGCATTGACATGATATGTTTGTAATGATGACCACAACCTATCCTCCGAAGCCTCAAAAACGAAACATGGAGAACGTTTTTTTTTATTTTTTTTTATTTTATTTATTTATTTATTTATTTACTTCATGTTTTATACAACTTGTATTAGGTTTACAATTTAAAATTATAACAATAAATATCGAAATAATAACAAAATTAAAATAAAATAAAAAAAAGAAATATTAGTTATTAATTCATTACTATATATTAATTACTAGTTCCGCGAAGCAATATAGCTTGTCTGCAGAAGTATTAAATAAATAGGTTTTGCCACTAAAAGTGATATTTATAAATAGAATAAAAAAAATAAAAAGTAAATAATAAAATACTAACTAAATGGAAAAAAAAGTGAAAATTATACAAAATAAAATGAAATAACATAAGTTAACCTTGCGAGCTTACGAAAAAGTTTTTCAAAAGTTTTTTCCTTTTTTGTTTGTACTGAATATTTAAAAGTTCTATTGGTAACATATTGAAAATTTTAGGCAGAGTTACTTCTAATGTGTTTTTGCCGTAATTATTATGGAAGCTACCATTTTTAAATCTACCTCTCGCTCTTCGCCTCGTGTTGTGCTGATGATCAATCTTTTCGAGAAACCTTGAATCATTATGGAATTCTGTTAAAAAATATATTTAATATTTAATATACGCTGTTCCTTTGCTACGCTGCTGTTTTGAACTGTATTGTTGACTATTCTGTTGTTGTTATTGAGGTATCTGGATCCATTGGCGATATTATTATTGTTGTTGTAGTTGTGGGTACTAATATTGTTGCTATTGGTACTGTTATGACTGGCATTGTTGTAGATTCTGTTGCTGTTGTTTGTGTAGATGTTGTGCAAGAAGTTGTTGGTATCGATAATGTTGATCCTATGGTTGCTACTGTGTATGGTGTAGGTATTGATAATGTTATTTGTATGGTTATTAAAATTGTTGTTGCTGTTGTTGATGATGCTGCTGTTGTTGTTAATGAAGCTGTTGTTGTTAACTATGTTGTTGCTGACCATGCTATTATTATTGATGATGTTACTCGCAGTGTAATTATTATTGTTTATGTTGAAGCGTTGATTTTTTTTCAGAATTTTTAATAATCGATCCTGAGTTTTTTGTAGTAATCTACAGTGGGTAGCACTTCCCCATGCTGCAATCCCATGCCTAATGTGCGACTCTGCAATTGCGAAATACGCCTGCCTTAATACATCATAGATGGCACAATTGCTTAGATGATATAGCATGTAGGCAGCTTTCCTCAGCTTCTTTTGGAGATAATCGACATGCATATTCCATTTAAATTTATTATCAACGTAGACTCCCAGATATTTGTAAGATGTCACTAGTTCTATTAGCGTGACGCATGTATCATTGTTGCTGCTGCTATTATGCAGACAATTTGTGTCATGAAAGTTAATTACAACGTTAGAGTCAGTAAAATTTGGTGGTTTTATATGCATAACTTTTGTTTTTTGGGCGTTTATGATAAGACCGTTATCGTGACACCATTTGGATGCAATATTTAATTGGCTCTGCATTACCTCTGTAGCATCTTGGATAGACTCACTCGATACCACAATTGCTGTATCATCAGCGTATGTCAAAGTTTGGCTATTATGCAAAGCGTTGACCATGTCATTTGCATACAGTATATAGAGAATTGGTACGAGTTTGGATCCTTGTGGCACTCCACAATCTATTCGTACTTCTTCGCTTAGTTCATTATTTATTCTCACTCGATATGACCTACATTCAAGATAGTTTTTAAACCACAGTAAAGTATTACCTCTAATACCGTTTCTTTCTAGAATTTGAAGGAGTTTGGTATGTGACAGAGTGTCAAAGGCTTTACTGAAATCAATGAACAATACAAGGCAATGTTTTTTATTACTTAAACAGTTATTTATATAATTAGCAAAATTTCCTAATAGATTGTTAATATTTTTTCCCTTTTGGAAGCCAAATTGATTACTATTCATTATATTGAATTTTTTTATGAAATTATTTAGTCTTCTAACCACTACTTCCTCCAGAATCTTCTCTAACACAGGTAAAATTAAAATTGGCCTATAGTTATTATAGTCTGATTTCGTTCCACTTTTATATATTGGCCTTATTATAGATGTTTTCAACATTTTTGGCACCATAGCATTATTCATGCTTGAATTTACTAGTTTAGTTACTGTAGGAGTTAAGATTACAGCATTATTCTTGATGTCTTTTGTTCGTATTCCATCGAGTCCAGCACTTTTTTAATGTTTAAATTGTTCAGTATATTAAATATTTCCTGTTCATTAGTGTTTTCCATAAAAATTTAATTTTGTGTTGTAATTTCCACATTGTGTAAGGTTTTAATGTTACATTTGTGAATTATTTTATTTACATTTTCCTTGAGGTTTGTAGCAAAGTTCTTTAAAATACGTGTAATGTTATCATTTTTAAAATTTTGTAAGATGTTGTCTTCTATACTTTTCGATTTTTTTTCCAATTATTTCATTAATGATTTGCCATGTAACGCGTATGTTATTTCTATTTTCTATGAATTTATTCCTATAATAGTTATTTTTCACGTAGATAATTTCTCTATTTAAAGAGATTCTATATTTTTTGTAATTATTTTCATAAAGTTTATTATTTTTATTATTATGCCATTTTTTATAAAGTTTATCACGTATATCACATTTTTTTATAATATTTTCATTTATCCACTGATTTTGTGTTCTTGGTTTGCTTATCTTTTTTTTGTCTTTGACGATTTTTCATAATTTTCTGCAAATTTAGTAATAATTTCCATACAAATGTCATTAGTGTTTGTCTTTTGTTGAATAAGAACATTCCAATTTGTTTCACTTATTAGTTTATTAACTTTATTATTATTTAACTCTACCCGTTTATAGACATTTTCCGATCCCTGACTTCTTTTTACATCATCGATACAGTAGAAAAGAGAATAATGATCTGATATTGTTGTTGTTACAACTCAGCATACGTGTTCGAACCTGTTTGTTTATTTTTTACGAACAAATGGTCAATACATGTACTTGATTTTCTGATTATATCTTCACGTGTAACTTCTTGTATCATACATTGTAATCCGTTTGACATAATCATATTCAAATAGTTTGTTGTTGTAATGTTGTCTCTTAAAATATTGTTACGTTTTTACCTTTTTAAAAACGTTTAAATATGAGTTCGTTAATTGCAAACCAAATTAAAAACAAATATGTGGTTATTTTCAGTTAAACTCTCTTTATTATTCACACTACGTTTGTGCCACTGTTCACACTTAACGATACAACAATAATTTGCTTGTACATACACTATTCTATTTCACACTTCTGCCCGCGATAACACTAACAACTATTCGTTAGATCTTTTCTGCTTACAACCTTTTTGCAAGCAATACCACTTGTACGTTCAAACCGCACCGCGTCTTCACACAAGGCTGACTGAATTAACTCTGACTGCTGCTTGCGTTGTCCAGTCCGCACACACGCGTATCAATCAGTATGATGAACGTTCTCGATGTGGAAGGTTCTCGCTCGCGCCTTCTCGCGAACTCTATTGCTAGTACATTGTTGTTTGTGTACTTTGCTTATGTTGCCATACTAGGCGCAACCAGGTTCGTCACACATATGTGTGTGTACAGCTTTAGATAACCAACACGTTCATTGTATACTTAGTGTTAGTGTGCGTTTGTATCGTGTGGCTTTGTGTTGGTGTAGCTGGTAGCCTTTGTTTATCGTTTTTATTGTTAAACGATATTAGGTCGTTTCGCTTTGCGTAACACTGCCGCCCACTTAATCCTGTTCGTCCCGAATAGGCTCATTATCTCTTTTCCCATACTTTGCCAGTCGCTCTATGTGTACGACCTTCATTTTTGCTCGGGGGCTGTTAGCTTTCTGTATCCTGTACACGACATCGTTTAACCGCTTTATTATTTTATACTGTCCATCCCAGCTGGTTTGTAGCTTGGGAGATAATCCCTTCTTCCGCTTTGGGTTGTATAGTAGAACCATTTGTCCCTTATGCCCTCCGTGTTTGCCGCACGATCATACCTGGCTTTCATTCTATCACTGACCATTTATTTATCTCAGTCCCAAAGATAACCTTGGCGGGTTAAATCATGTGTTGAGTCATGGATCGCGGATCGGTACGCCAGTGGGAACCTCGGAATGTGTTCGTCCCAGTCTTTCTGTTGCTCGCTCACTACTTTTCGCAAGTATTCCTCCAGGGTTCGGTTAAATCGCTCTACCATTCCGTCTGACTGTGGGTGAAGAGGCGTCGTTCGAGTCTTCTTAATGCCATATACTTCGCACATTTCCTTGAATACAGCTGACTCAAAATTTCTGCCTTGATCGGAATGTAGTTCTATAGGAACCCCGTAGCGGCATACCCAGTTGTTCACAAAAACGTTAACTATTGTGTTCGCCTCTTGATTGGGTACGGCATATACTTCCGGCCATTTGCTGAAGTAGTCCATCACAACGAGAACATATTGGTTTCCGGCATTGCTGACTGGAAAAGGGCCTGCAACGTCCATCGCTATCCGCTCGAAAGGTGCGCCTGAGTTATACTGCTGCATCTGACCACGACTTCTTCTTGTTGGACCTTTAGCTTCAATACACTGGGTGCAGTTTGCTATCCAATCCGCCACTGATTGTTGACATCCAACCGAATAAAAACGTTGTTTTAGCCTTTCCAGTGTCTTTGTCACTCCAAGATGTCCTCCGCTAGCTCCATTATGGAATTCATTTAATACCTCTTTCATTTTGGAGGAAGGCACTACCAATAGGTTGGATGAGGTCTTGCCATCAGCGCTTTCCCAAAGTCGATATAGGCATCCATTTATGATCTTTAAGCTGTCCCTTAGTGCCCTATACGCTTTTGTAAGAGGACCTTCTGCGGATATCTCATTTCTTGTAGGTCGTTTGTCCTCCTCCTTCGCTGCTATTACCTTCGCCAATATTGGGTCACTCCTTTGTGCTTGGGACCAGTCTTCGTTCGCTTCAATCCGTGTTAGCCGGATATCGACGATGGATTCCTTTTTCTCAGCTTTCACGCAATGTTTACACTCCAAATTACAAGGTCGGCGTGCAAGAGCGTTAGCATTTCCATGTTTTATGCCCCTTCGGTGTTCAATGCTGAAGTCGTAAGTCTGGAGGCGTTCAATCCAACGCGATAACTGTCCTTCGGGGTTCTTGAATTGTAGTAGCCATCTCAGTGCGGAGTGATCAGTTCTTAGCAGAAAATTTTGGCCATACAGGTATTTATGGTAATGTTTGATGCACTCCAGCACTGCCAGTAGCTCTCGTCGGGTTACACAATAATTCCGTTCAGGCTTTGACAATGTGCGACTATAGTAGCCTACGACTTTCTCTGTTCCATTGATCACTTGGGAAAGTACACCACCAATACCATACCCGCTAGCATCACTGTCTAAGATGAATTTTTCTCCTGGGACTGGATACGCCAAAACTGGTGCAGTACACAATAGGTCTTTTAGTGTCTGGAACGCCTTATCCTGAGGCTCACCCCATTGATAATTTTTTGACTTCTTGGTGAGCTCATGCAAATTTGCAGCCACGCTGGCAAAGTTAGGCACAAACCGTCTATAGTATGTGCATAGTCCCAAAAAGCTGCGTAGTTCATGAAGATTCCGGGGACGAGGCCAGTCCTTTACTGCTCGTATTTTATTTTTTATTTTAAGATGCCACAAATGTTTCACCTGCTTTTGGAAAAATGCACATTTCTTTACGCTTAGTTTTAGTCCAGCCGAGTAGTATGTTTATGTACCTTCGGGATCAGTTGCTCCATACAAAATTTGGCTCATGCATAGCTGCAAAAGAGTAAAAACATTGCAGAATTGTGAAATGAATTGTGTGCGATCGGTCTTTAGGTTTGTAACATGTATTATGAAAAGTTAATGCTTTTTAATGTGCATGTGTGTGTGTGTGTGTTAAAATTTGAGAGCATGCATATCTGGAAAAGAATTAGATCATTTTTATTTTCAATTTTTCCCTACAAATTTGGGATCATACCTGCTGTATGAGAGTTTAACTTTTTATTTAAAGTTAAACTTATTACCACTTTTTATTTAAAGGACACTGAAGTTTTAGTAGCTTTGTTCGAATTTTATTTCAAATTTTAATAATAATTAAGTTTAAACAATAGTAATTTAATTCTGAATACAAGACTTCTATTCGCAGCAAGGCAGTAAAAGTAAGTGACTTTAAAATATTATTCTAAATAAGAGCAGCAAGGCAGTAAAAGTAAGTGACTTTAAAATATTATTCTAAATAAGAGCAAACATTAAAAGAATCAAAAAATGTGTAACAGTAATTAATTTTCTTTTTGTTCAATCTTATAACAAGTGCATATTACAGACATACTAACAAATGTATTAACATACGTACATACATTTGTATTAACGCAATGCAGAAAAACCAGTATTTTCATAATTTGCAATTATATCAATTATGATAAGAATAATACAAAATAAATAACAACAACAACATGTTAATATGCGTGAAGTATTATGTACTGTTCACACTAGCATTGAAATTGAAGATAAGCAAAATTAAATAAATGAAAGAAAAATTACGTAAATTATTAAAAAATAAAATACAAATATTATTTTATTAGAATTGTTCACCAACATTCTCCCCCACTAAGGACGACAGTACTTAAACCAGGGAAGAATCAGCGTTATCATGAAGTTGAGATCTGGAACCGTTCTCATGGGCATCAAAAGAATCATTTACAGGTAGTAGTGCAATTTTTGAAATTGGACGTTTAAAGCTTTTACCGTGTGACAATAGAGTGACTACCCTTACACAATCATCTTTGCCAGGATGAACATCTTGGATGCGAGCAAGTGGCCGTTCACCTGGGGAGCTACGTTCATCGAGTACCACCACTAAATCTCCAACTTTAGGGTTTTCTTTTATTTTGAGCCATTTGGGTCTAGATTGAACTCTACATAACCATTCGTTAGACCACCGTCGCCAGAAGTGCTGTTTTAGCTTTTCTACAGTCTTCCATCTATTTAGTCGATCAATGTTGACATCGAGTAAATCTTCTTCTGGTATACACAGACTAGGTTCTCCAATCAAGAAATGAGCTGGAGTAAGCGCATTGCAGTCTGTTGGCTCTGAGCTTAGAGGACATAACGGCCTTGAATTTAAACAGCTCTCGATTTGAGCTAAAAGCGTGGAAAGCTCCTCAAATGTTAAAATACGACCATGCATCAGTCTCTTTAAATGATATTTAGTAGATTTAACGCCGACCTCCCAAAGACCACCAAAATTTGGAGAGGCTGGAGGTATAAAGTGCCATTTTGTACCATTTTTTGCCAGTCGATCAGTTATTTCATCTAGGATCGATGATTTGCTTTGATTATAAAGAATTTTTAACTCTTTATTGGCTCCAACAAAGTTTGTGCCACAATCTGAATATAAGTCCGTCCGATAAGTTTGTTACCGCGTCTAAGTGTAGTGCTTTCGTAACCATGCAGATAAACAGACATATGTAACCTTTAGTTGCTACAGAATTCCTTACAGTTGACTGCTTTATGATAATTGGACCGGCATAATCAACACCGCTGTGTTTAAATGGACGTGCCGGTTTAAGGCGAACACTTGGAAGGTTTCCCATCATCTGTTGGTCTGCCTTTGCGTTATATTTGAAATACGTTACACATTTTCGGAAGATTAGCTTAGCAATGCTTCTACTTGAAATTATCCAGTACCCACGTGAGACATAAGCTTGCATTTGGATGAAACCGCCATGTAAAGTTTTTATATGTGCATCTAGAAATATTAAATAAGTTAAAGAATTTTGTTTCTTTAATAAAATTGGGTGTTTGGAACTATAATTAAGATCAGAATTTTGAATTCTACCACCAACTCTGAGTAATTGAGAGGAATCAAAAAATGGGGACAGTTGTGCCCCAGCGTTGTTTTTCATTATTCGACCCTTCTTTTGTATCTCGAAAATTTCCTGTGAAAAATCTACCTGTTGAGAAATTTTAATAATTCTTATACGAGCACGTTTAAGTTCTTCAGTTGAAAGGAACCCTGTCATCTTACCATTACCTTCAATTTGTGATTTTTTGTTGTTCTGGGTGTTGTGTTTGAAGCGAAAAATATATGCAGTGACACGTACTAGCTTACAAAACGAAGAAAATCTTGTTAATAAATCTGGATATTGTTTTATTTCTGTCACTACAGAGTGAGCATTAAAATTTGATTTGGGTGAAACTTCACTAATTTCATTATAATTCAATTTGGGTTGTTTTGGCCAGTTTTCCAATGGTTAACTAACCATTTAGGGCCGTGCCACCATAAGTCATGTTCAACTAATTCATTCGACGATATGCCACGTGAAGCGCAGTCAGCAGGATTTTCACTTGTTGATATGTATCGCCACTGAGAAGTACGAGATCTGCGTTGAATTTCCGCAACTCTATTGCCAACATATACGGGCCACTTAGACGACTGACCACGTATCCATGAGAGCACAGTTGTGCTATCAGTCCAATAGTAAACATTTGAAATTTCTTGATCAAGTGAAGATATAATTAGATCTACGAGTCTTGTCAATAAAGTTGCACCACATAATTCCATCCGAGGTATAGTTAACCGTTTAATAGGACCCACTTTAGTTTTTGCTTGAATTAAGTATATTTTTGTTTCTGAACCAGAAAGAGTTTTAGCATAGACTGCAGCAGCGTTAGCTAGTTTAGACGAGTCCGAAAAACCATGAATTTCAATTTTAGTACATTTAAATGTTCCAAGCCAACGTGGTATTTTAATATTCTCAAGATATGTTAAATTTGTACGATATTCTAACCACCCTTTTTCAATATCATCAGGGAGGCGATCATTCCATTCAACGCCAAGTAACCACAAATTTTGGAACTCAAGTTTTGCAAGAATTGTAGTAGGGGATAGCCAGCCAAGTGGATTATATAATCTAGCTGAATCTGAGAGCAAACTTCTTTTTGTAACTATTGAAGTATTTTCAAAATTAATTTTAAAAGAGAAACAATCATCTATCGTGTTCCATTGTAGACTAAGAGCCTTCACAGTATTGGGTTGATTTAATTCAAACGTTTCAGAATTTTCTCTAAACTCTAAAGGGATCAAATCTAATAATTCTTTTGTTGTCCATTTACGCAGATTAAACTTTCTTTCATTGAGCAAACTACATAACTGAGTGTGTAATTGATAGGCATCTGATAAGCTGTCAGCGCCAGAAATGGCGTCATCGACGTAAGTATCAGAATTAAGAACACTGCAGGCCAAGGGATATTTTTCTTTTTCATCTACTGCTAACTGTTGTAGAACTCTAATCGAAAGAAAAGGCGCGGGCGTAGTACCATAAGTAACCGTGAAAGCTTGTAAATTGAAATCTCTTCAGAACCAATATTTCTCCATAAAATCTGTTGATATTTTCGTTGCTGTTGAACGACAAGTATTTGTCGAAACATTTTCTCTAAATCTGCCCGAAAACCAATTTTGAAACGTCTCCATCGATTTATAATTGTCGGTAAATCATTTTGCAATGCAGGGCCAGGTGCTAGTTCCTCATTTAACGAAGATTGAGCAGAACGCTTACAGCTACCGTCAAAAACAACCCTTAGATTAGTAGTAGAGCTACTTTCTCTCAATACACCATGATGAGGCAAAAAAAAACCATTTTGATCTAAATCACGAGGATAAGTGCCAATCTTTTCCATATGCCCAAGACGTTCGTACTCTTCCATAAAATCCGTATAAAGTTTTCCATAATTTTTATTAAGTTTACATTTTGATTCGACGTTTTTCAAGCGAGAAAGTGCAGACTAGTTCGAAAACTGGAAGCGGGAGACCCCTAAGCAGTGATTTAAATGGTAGTGAAACAGTATAACGGCCAGATGAATCACGTGTAGTAGTGTTTTTAAAATGTTGCTCACATAATATTTCCTCCTCTGTTAAAGTCCTTTTTTCTAAAATTTCCTCTTGCTCCCAAAATAATTGTAATTGCTTATCTAAGGAGCAAACATTAGCAGTAATAGCATATTGATATGAGTTATTAGGAGTTGGGCCAGAAACTATCCATCCGAAATGTGTAAGTTGCGAGAATAAGCCGCCGTCAAATTTATGGTGCTGAGGTAATACAATATCTCCGTAAACATTTCCTCCTAACAACAGGTCAACCTCACCAGGTTTTAAAAAATGGGGATCAGCCCAAGAAAATCTATTCAAATTGGGTAACAAGTTTTTATTTTTTGCCATAGGTTGATAACCCGATATCTTTGGTAACACTACAGCTTCACAAAAGATTTTAAAATTAATTTCAGGCCTCGAATAGATTGAAAAATTAACAAATTTTCTTGAAATAGTAGGTTGCTCTCCACCTACTCCACTTATTTCAACAAAGCCCTTTTTGAAAGGTAAGTTTAATGCATCCGCAGCCTTTTTAGGTATAAATGTAGCCTGAGCACATTGATGCAGAAGAGCACGTAAAATAATTTCACCCCGCGGGGTTTTAACAACAACACGCAGTGTAGCGAGGAGAACTTGGGGCCTTTTGATACTACTAAATGTTCTACCATGATCGGCGACATGGGCAGTGACGTTATTAAGCAGTTGAGAAGACGAAGATGTTTGAGCATTCCTTACAGTTTCAGAGGGTTTAGATATAGTTGAACGGTCTATAAAATATTCATTGTTAACAGATGGTTTTGTTGACAGACTTGACAACGTGAAGTTACACGACAATTGTTACTAAAGTGGCCTGGGGTTAGACAATTTCTACATATTCCCTTAGTATTTATAAAATCTCGTTTCTCAGAAGATGGCATAGCAGAAAACTTAAAACATTTAAAAAGAAGATGGCGTTTATTGCAGCAAGGGCAGTTAGAATCAGAATTTGTAGAAATAGCATTTACGTAACGTCGAGAATTACTTTTGACTTTATTTGCCTGTTGTGGAGTTTTTGGTTTTAAACGAGAAACATTAGGGATTGAATCAGTCTGGTCAGAAATAGTTTCTAATGTTCGAAAAGTAGATTCCAAAAACTTAAATAAATCTTCAATTGGAGGGATTTGAGTCGATGCCTTGAGTGACTGCTCCCACTCCTTACGCGTTTGTACATCTAACTTATTTACCGTCATATAAATAAGCATAGCATGTTCTCCTTCGGTATTTACTTTTAATGTACGCAGTAGAGCGATACTAGTTCTGGTTGTATCCAAAATTGTTTGAATACTCTTTGAAGTGTCATCAGAAATAGGTATAGAAAATAACTTCTTAAAAATAGTGTCGACTATTTTCCTTTTATTATGATACCTATTTTTAAGAGCGGTCCATGCTAAAGCATAGCTTGAATGCGTTGCTTGATACTCATTCACGATATCCAACGGAGTTCCTTTACAAGAACTTTTCAAAAAACAAAATTTTTGTACACCAGTTAGGTTAGAGTTATTATGTACTAGAGACACAAACATATCCTGAAAGGACATCCAAGTTAAATAATCACCATTAAAAGTTGGTAAATCAATTTTCGGTAAACGAGCCTGAACCGAAAATGAATCATTTCTAGAATTAGAGGGACCAACAAAAGTGCTTGATTGAATTCCAGGAGAACTAGAGCCAGGAGTTTCCAAAATATCAAGTATTTGGCTTTTCAGAGCAAAAAATTCATCTTGAAATTGATAATATCATCGTCTTTGAAATATGGAATGTCTTCAGTATTAACGGTATTATCACGAACTACAGAACATAGTTGAGTATTTCCTTTTTTAAACTGAGCAAAATTCGATTCTATTTCATCTAAAATTGATTGTGCAAAACCATGCGTTTTATGCTCTTTTGAATTATATAACCTAGCCGTTCGCTTTAAGTTTGAAAATAAATCATTTTGTTCTTCAATGATATGGTGAAAATCCGCCATTTTGTTCGAAACAGTTTTTACCAATACTTTTATATAACAATACAAAATTTCATTTATACATACAGTTTTCCAGAAAACCACAAATTTCGGCAATAGTAACGCAGAGTTCAAACCTTAACCTTTTTATTTTATCAGGTTCCACCTTCCAAAACACCTTCCAATAGCACAACCAATAGTAGAAATTAGCCAAAGAATTCCGAAGCCAAATCCAAACTTTACAGCAACAGTTCTAAGTTAAGATATTTCAAGTCGTTCACAGTAATGAGGTTTCAAGTCGTTGCTCCAATTTCCAATCACTAAATCACCATTCCCGGGTTTCGGCACCAAATAATGTATGAGAGTTTAACTTTTTATTTAAAGTTAAACTTATTACCACTTTTTATTTAAAGGACACTGAAGTTTTAGTAGCTTTGTTCGAATTTTATTTCAAATTTTAATAATAATTAAGTTTAAACAATAGTAATTTAATTCTGAATACAAGACTTCTATTCGCAGCAAGGCAGTAAAAGTAAGTGACTTTAAAATATTATTCTAAATAAGAGCAAACATTAAAAGAATCAAAAAATGTGTAACAGTAATTAATTTTCTTTTTGTTCAATCTTATAACAAGTGCATATTACAGACATACTAACAAATGTATTAACATACGTACATACATTTGTATTAACGCAATGCAGAAAAACCAGTATTTTCATAATTTGCAATTATATCAATTATGATAAGAATAATACAAAATAAATAACAACAACAACATGTTAATATGCGTGAAGTATTATGTACTGTTCACACTAGCATTGAAATTGAAGATAAGCAAAATTAAATAAATGAAAGAAAAATTACGTAAATTATTAAAAAATAAAATACAAATATTATTTTATTAGAATTGTTCACCAACACCTGCTTTTTCTTGGTCCTTTCATTTGTATTGCTTTTAAAGCGAATGGTTGAACGGACAGAATGAGTGTGTGCACGTTTCCTCATCTACATCCCAGAGTATAGAAAGACTGTAATGTGAAAATGTATATACGTATGTACGAATGTTTGGACGGATAGAATGAGTGTGTGCGTAACATGTAATGTGTATGATCGTTTTTTAATAATAAATTCTTGGTACGTTTTAGTCCTTATCATTTATTTTTTGTTTACAGGATGATCACCTGTATGGTTGCACGTTTTAGTCTTTATGATTTTTTTTTTTTTTTTGTATACAGGTTGAACACCTGCGAGATCGATTTTTTTTGGGATAATAAATAACATCGTATACCCAAGTAGAAACATGTACATGTTCATTGTATTTGTATTGCTTTTCGTGATAATAATTGTGAAGAAATAGAAATATTAACTGATAAGAAAGGGTGGGTTGGTTGTGTAGTTGTTTTTTATTTTTTTTTTGTATATTTAATTAGAAGGATCTTTAATTTTAAATGTGATAAGAAAGAGTAGGTTGGTTGTGTCTTTTTATTTTTGTATGATTTAATTAGAAGGATCTTTAATTTTAAATGTGATAAGAAAGAGTAGGTTGGTTGTGTCTTTTTATTTTTGTATGATTTAATTAGAAGGATCTGCAATTTTAAATTGATAAGAAATTCTTGTCACGTACTGCTCATGATCAAATGTGGAAGAAATAGTAAACGGATGTGCACCTGCATGATCGTTTTCTAGGAATAATAGATTATTATCGCGTTTTAATGTATACAGGTTGAACACCTGCAAGATAGTTTTCTATGAATAATAGATTCTTATCACGGTTTAGTGTAAACAGGATGTACACCTGCGTGATAGTTTTTTTATATACCTAAATAGAAACATGATTGTGCATGTTCATTTTATTTGTATTACTTTTCAAACGAATGATTGGACGGACAGAATGAGTCTGTCTACTTTTAATCATCTACATCCCAGAGTATAAATAGACTTGTTTTTAAGGATTTAGAAGTCATTCTTGTGCTAGAAATTGATAGCGAGTTGTGTTTTCAAATTTAAAATTTAAAGTAAAAAAAAAATATATAAAAATGGCTACCTTTACTTGTGAATTTTGCGGAAAATTATTCAAGTTGAATACATCATTAAGAAGATATCATAGACTACATCATGATGGACCATCCACATCAATAAAATGCATACCATGCAATAAATATTTCTCAAGCCAGTTAAATTATAATCAACACATTTTAACACATAAATTATAATCAACACATTTTAACACTATTTGATACAGTTAATTGTACCGAGTGTAATCAACGTATTCCAAAGACGAATTGGCACTATCACATTCGAACAAATGCACATAAATTTAATTGTGCTAACAAAGTTCGAAATGATAATGAAGCTAATGATGATGATGAAGTAAAGTGTGAGGGATCAGTGTTTAATAATAGAATTATCACATATGTTATTGAGAATAATGATGAAACGAATTTAATACCCGAGAACTTTTTTCGGGAATTAAACTCAAAGTGGCTAAGCTGTTAAGTCATATGATCCAAAAACATGATAATATTAAATTCAATCTGGAGATATTTTGCGAATACATGTTAGTTAAAGAAGAGGAGAATTTATGTTATATTGAAATAAAATCACATCAGACGAAGATGGTTATAATTAATCTCTCATCATCAACTGCAGATGATCTCCTCAATATTTACAAAACACAATGCGATGTTATTGTTAAAAAAATGAGTGAATTCCAGGAACGTGATAGCGGATGGACATTAATACAAATATTACGGATAGAAATTAATATAAATAAATACCAGTGCATAAAAGGTTCGCAGTATATCCCTCTACCAACCCCAATACAGAGAAAGTTTGCATGCATTGATGTTCAAAATAACGATGAGTATTGTTTCAAGTGGGCAATAATATCAGCATTGTATCCTGTTATTCACAATACTAATAGAAGCACCTCATATAAAATTAATAACATTAGTGATGACATTATCATGTTGGAAAATGGTATTGTTTTAAATTTTGAATATTTGACTTTTCCGCTACCAACGAATAAAATTAAAGATTTTGAAATGAAAAATCCCGATATTTGGGTTGAATGACAACAATGAGATAGTCGGACCCTACTATTCCAGTATAAATGAAAAAACTAAGCACGTTAATTTATTATTACTAGAAGATGGTGAGAGATTCCACTACGTATGGATTAAAAATATTTCAAGGGAAATTAATAATAATTTTATGTTAAAAAAAATGATATTAATATAAAATTGTTTCACTTTCCATTTAATTACAGATTAATTAAAAGTCAACTTACAAATCACCGTCGACAAGTTTACATGTGTAACACTTGTTTAATACATTTTCATCATGAGTCATCTCTGGAAAATCATAAAAAGAAATGTAATAAGATGGTAACTAAAATGCCCTCTGTAGACAATAATATTGTAAGTTTTAAAAATTTCAAAAAGCAAATGGATGTACCTTTTGTAGTCTACGCTGATTTTGAGTGTATTCTAAAGACTATTAATATTCAAAATTCAGCAAATGTCAAGTCAATACAAAAACATATTCCATTTGCTTATAGTTATTACATCAAATGTTCATTTAACACTGGTTTAGATAAATTTAGCATGTACAGTGGCGATGATGCACCAAAACATTTCTTTGTAAATTTAGTTAAAGATTGTACAGATTTATATGTTAATTATTTAAGTATCGTGAAACCAATGAATACCTTAACACCTTCTCAACAGATTAGACAGAAAGAGGATACAGTTTGTCACATTTGCAAAAAATTCTTGTCTCATGTAGATCGAGTAGCTGATCATTGTCACTTAACAGGTGAATATAGAGGACCGACACATAACAAATGTAATTTAGAGTATCAAATAGCAAAATTTATTCCTATATTCGTTCATAATCTATCATCATATGATTGTCATTTGTTCGTAAGAGAACTTTCTTCTATTAAAGGTGATATAAATGTAATCCCCTTAAACAAAGAACTATATGTATCTATATCGAAGAAGATTAATGTAGATGAAAAAAATACTATAGAACTACGTTTTCTAGATTCTTGTCGGTTTATGCCATCAAGTTTGGAAAAACTAGCGGGATATTTGTCAGATAATGATATGTTGACAGTAAAATCAAGTTATCAAACTCCCAATGAATTTAGTTTAATGAAACGTAAAGGTGTCTTTCCATATGACTATCTAGATTCAGTCAACCGTCTTGAAGAAACAGTACTACCACCCCGATCATGCTTCTTTAATAAACTTACTAATGAGTCGTGTAGTGAAGACGATTACGAACACGCTGAAAAAGTTTGGATTACATTCAAATGTAAGAAACTTTTAGATTATCTTCTATATATTTAAAATTGATGTCCTATTGCTTTGTGATGTATTTGAAAATTTCCGTAAGGTTTGTGAAAACATTTACAATTTAGACCCCTGTCAATATTATACTACACCAGGTTTATCCTGGGATGCAATGTTGAAAACAACTGAAATTGAGGTGGAATTATTGACAGATATCAATATGTACAATTTCGTTATGCGGGGTATTAGGGGAGGCATTGTTCAATGCAGTAAGCGACATGTGACAGCTAATAATCAATACGTTAGTGACTATGATTCAACAAAAGAATCAAATTATCTTATGTATTTAGATGTAAATAATTTATATGGTTATGCAATGTCTCAATATCTCCCCTATAAAAATTTTAAATGGCTTGACAACTGTAACGACTTCAATGTAACTACTGTAGAATAAGATTCAGAATTTGGTTATATTTTAGAAGTAGATTTGGAATATCCAACTGTATTGCACGATCATCATAGTGATTTTCCATTCTGTGCAGAAAAAAAGAAAATTGAGAATATGAAACATAGAAAACTAATAACAGACTTAAATGACAAAAAGAATTACATAATACATTACCGCAATCTTCAACAATGTATTCAACATGGATTAATTTTGAAGAAAATTTATAGAGTTCTGCAATTTAATCAATCGAATTGGTTAAAAAAATATATTGATGTAAATAACCAACATATAACATTGGCTAAAAACACATTTGAACAAAACTTTTTCAAATTACTCAATAATGCGGTCTATGGTAAGACTATGGAAAATGTGGATAAGAGAAAAGACATCAAAATAGTAATTGGGTCGGAAAATAGAAGAAAACAATTAGGAGCCAGATCACTAATTGCGAAACCAAATTTTCATAGATGTATTGAAATTACTGAAGAAATGGTTGCCGTTGAAATGAGTAGAGTGCGAACAGAATATAATAAACACATTTATATTGGTTTTTCTGTTCTAGAACTATCGAAATGGAAAATGGAAAAAATGGAAAATGTATAATTTTCATTACGATTATATGAAGACAAAATATCTTGATAATATTAATCTCTGCTATATGGATACCGATTCATTTATATATGATGTGAGAACAAATGATATGTATGATGATATTAGAAATGATATTCCAACACATTTCGATACATCTACTTATTCAAAACACAATCCATATAATTTCCCCTTAATGAATAAAAAAGTATTGGGAATGATGAAAGATGAAAGTAATGGAAAAATTATTAAGGAATTCATTGGTTTCCGAGCTAAAATGTATTCCGTCAAAATAGATAGAGTAGACAAAGAAATAAAAAAAAATTAAAGGCGTTAAAAATAGTGTAACATCTAGACTAAGTATTAATGATTTTAGAAAATGTCTACTAGAGAAAAAGCTGTATCATGATTCTATGTATGTGTTTAGATCTAAGATTCATCAAGTATATACACAATATATAAGTAAATTAACTTTAAGTTATTTAGACGATAAGAGATTTATATGTGAAAATAATGTTGATACATACGCCTGGGGACATTACAAAATAAATTCTCCATCATCATCATCATCATCATCAAATTTAAATTCATATAGAGAATTTATGCAAGACGATAATGATGAAATGTTTTTAAATGTAAATATATATGGAGAATTTCTGCAAGACGATAATGATGAAATGTTTTTAAATGTAAATATATAGATTAAGTAGTTTATAAGGAATATAATGTACAAAATAATATGAATTAATAAAAAAAGAATATAGTATATGTATATAAAATTTATTTATTTATTTATTTATTTATATTATAAATTAAACAATTTTTTTATTTCTTTTCAATTTATATTTATTGAATAAAAATTTTAAACACAAGTGCCCACAATTAAATGTATTAAATTTTTGTTTTCGTTCATAATTATATTCAATAGGAAATTTAAAGTAGTTGACAATCTCAAGTGGTGGTTCTAAGTTTCCAAAGCTATCAAAGTATTCCTTATAGTTGTGGTTTTTATAATATGCTACCCAATGTGTTCCCATACCATTTGAATCATCTAAATTAACAATGCCGCATTCTTGTTTGAATGGTTTTTCAGGTAAAGAATCACGCATGAAAACACCCCTAAAGTGTTTAAGATGTCTTCCATATCTATTCAAATCCAAATCTGTTAATGGGCGATTGGGTAGGTTATCTAATAGTTTTTTGGAGCTGATGTATAGTAGAGACCATATCCAGTTTTATATGGTTTGAGACATACCTGTTAAGTAATGATTAGTAATCGTAATAATTAGTAATTTGATTACTTTTTTTGAATGGTGAAATAATGATTACAATTACGATTATTTTTGGTTAAAATAGTTAATAATTGATTACGATTACAAAATAATCAAAAAATAATCAGAATTACTGGCGATTAGTCTAATAATCAAAAAGAATCAAAAGTAATCCAAAAGCAATCAATTTATTTTCAATAATTACTTTGAATTCTTTTTGAATATTTGAAAATAATCAAAAAGAATTTTTGAAAACAATTTGATTACTTTTGGATTACTTTCGAATATTTGAAAATAATCAGAAAGAACTATTTAAAACAATTTTATTCTTTTTTAAACTTCTTTTGATTCTTTTTGATTATTAGACTAATCGTCAGTAATCCTGATTAGTTTTTGATTCTTTGGTAATCGTAATCAATTACTAATTGGAAAAAATTGTTCATAGAATTATATAATCATTACGATTCTTTTTAAAAAGTAATGTAATTGATTACTAATCGTAATCGAAATTTAACAGGTATGGTTTGAGATATAACCCTTTACCCATTGCAATTGATTCCATATATCTATTATGACGGAAAGCTTCCGCCAATTGTTATTTTCCATTTTTGATAGCATTTACTGCTTTAACAATAGCGGATCATCCACTTGCTAAACCACCAAGTGCTGACAATGCTGTTAGTACGGGAATAAGTGGAAGAAATCCTCCAATTTTCGGTACAGGTATAACTCTCGGTATTATAATGTCTGCTCGCTTTTTCTCTTTAAAATTTGAATGAATAGCCTTTTGAGCTATTTTAACAGCATCATTTATATCAAGGGGTTTCTGTTCTTTCAATTGTTTTAAAGTTTTTCTCACAGTAGCTGTGAATAATTTCTTATTACACTTATTCATTTTTCCTTTTCTCATTCTTTTTGAATTTTTTCTTTTCTTATGTCTCTGCTCCTTCAAACCTAATCCAAATTTCACTTTAGCTTTCATAGCGTTTGTCACAAACCACGTGTTAGCACGTTCTTTAATATCATTATCTTTAGATTTAACTCGTTTCCAGGCTTTATCAGCTAAAATTTTGTCTGCTTGATGTCTTGTGTCTATATATTTTGATAGTGAATATGCAATATCGTGCTCTCTACAAGCTGCGTCTAATAAATTTATACCCTTATCTCCTCTTTCTAAACGTTTTTCAAGTTTTGTACCAGGTCCACAAAACTGATAACCAGGCAGATGTATTTCAACAGGTAATTTATTTATTAAGTTGTTTACAAGTCCTCTTCTCATCTTACACTGACTGGGCTTTTGTTTTGACTGTAGATTATATCCATTTTTTTTCGTTAGTTTTATACCTCTTCGCAGAAATATCTGAAATCAAGACGATTTCCTATATAAACACCAATTTATACGATCACTGTTTCAGTATGTCAGTCAACATGAAGCTAGTTAAACAAGCAAAGCAAATTATTATAAGAAATATTGATGAATCATCTCAATTAAGAGATAAAACAGTTGTACACAATACATTATTACCGAATTCGGTTCGTGCATTGATAGTGGGACCATCGAATTGTGATAAAACTAATGTGATGATAAGTCTAATTGAAAGTCCTAACGGATTGAGATTTAAAAACATCTATGTATACTCGAAATCATTATATCAACCAAAATATTGCTATCTAAGAAAATTAATTAAACCGATAAAAGAAATTAATCTATTTACGTTTTCGGAAAATGAAGAAGTTCTAAGTCCAGCAAAAGCTTACCCACGTTCTATAATAATATTCGATGATGTTATTTGTGAGAAACAAAATAGTATAAGAGATTACTTCTGTATGGGAAGACACAAATTTATTGATTGCTTCTATCTGGGTCAAACATATACTAAAATTCCAAAAAATCTAATACGTGATAATTCAAATATAATTATAATATTTAAGCAGGATGAAATGAATTTAAAACATATATATAATGATCATGTTATTGATGATATGACTTTTAAACAATTTGTTGACCTTTGCAGTGAGTGTTGGAAAGATAAATATGGATTTCTTGTTGTAAGCAAGGATGATTTAATAAATAAAGGACGTTATCGAAAAGGATTTGATAGTTTCATACAACTATGATATGTTATTTGATATTAGATAGCAAGCAGATCGTAACCAGATATAAAGCAGATCGTAACCAGATATAAAGCAGTTCGTGAGCAGATAGCAAGCAGATCATAACCAGATAGCAAGCAGATTGCAACCAGATATAAAGCAGTTCCTGAGCAGATACAAAACAGATCATAACCAGATAGCAAACAAATCATAACCAGATCAAAATCAAATAAAAAAAAATTATATATATAATGTCTAAAAATGATCATAATAAAATGTTAGAAGATCTTGTAAAGACAAGAGCTGTTCTAAAGGAAAAGTTAAAAAATATTAAACTGGATCAAATAGATAGAGTTAATTTATTAGAAGATACCTTTCAACCAATAACAAAACCACTTAAAAAAATCATCGGAAAACTTGAAGATAAACATAAAGATATGTATATAGACAACACTTTTGATGGCGACGATGATAATGATGACGTAAATGGTGATAATAAAATCATCGGAAAACTTGAACATAAGCATAAGGATATAGACAACACTATTGATGATGACGATGATTATTATGATGCAAATGGTGCTAGTAACGATTTTCAATATGGAAATATGTCAACTGATGATAATGATTATGAACAAAAATATGGTCATAATAGACCTGTATCAAGTACATGTATCAAAAACTTGAAAATAAAACAAAGTTTAAAGCTAACGAAAAACTCTCCATTATTTGAAAATATTCAATTACTTATTAATAATAAGCAATTGGATAAAATTTATGGTTTTAATCAAGATGAAGACGGAAGTTGGAGGTATGGCAAGGAAAAATTAATATTTAATGGAAATAATACTATGCAGATTGGAAACATGAAATTGAAAATGACACCTGGATTATTTGAACTAGTATTTCATACAAAACCTCTCCATTATACTAAAAATAATTTAAAGAAATATAAAGAGATTTTAATTCATACCAATGCACATAGACATCGTTATGAATCTAAGGAACAAGTGAAAGGAACACGAGCCTTCAAATATAGACGAATAATTAAACATTTATTCAAAACAACAACAAAAATTTCAAGAAAAGGCAGTGGATTATTGCTAAAATGACTAGATAATCGGAAATCAAACTATATATTGGGATGATCCTAATGAACTAGTTGACAGACTACGTTTACTTCTCTCATCGGAAGGTGCTGGTCACAACAATCATCAAAACGAAATAATCTCTATTATAGAAGAACTTAAAGAATCTAACATAATATATTAGAAGAGTGAAAGAGATGTCTTATATTAATAAATTTGGAGAAAGTTTTAATAAATATAACCATAAAAACAAAAATATTGTAATCAAAAAATATATAACACAAATATATGATGATCTAGTTGATCAAATAAACAATTTAAAAAGTGAGATTGATAATGTTTATCTAAAACATGACAATGAAATGAAAGTATTCGAAGATAATGTTAATACTTCAATTATACACAATCAAGAAATAATGAGTAATGATGTTAAAAATAAAATTAGCGAACAATCTGTAAAAATTGAGAAAATAAAAGACTATATGGAGAAACTTGAAAAAGCGCTTGATAACTATGTTGAGAAGGCAATAATAGATTATAAGCAGGAAAACTATAATGGAAATATTGAATACAGAAATAAAATTACAGAGAAATTCAATAAAATTGAAATGAAAGTGTTTAACGAAGCTTTCAAGAAAATTGAAATTGAAGTTTTAAAGAGAATTAATATCTATAATCAGAGGTTAAATCATATTGAAGAATATCTATTCAAATCATTCACTGAAAGGAAAAACTAAAAATCGAATAAAATATACTTACACACACACACACATACATACACATATAAATAATATGGATTTGAATGCAGACAAAAGGCAAATAGTAGAAGAATTACATAAACAAGCTAGAAAAAATTTGAAAAGAAGACGAGTTGTACTGAAGGGAGTTGATGATTTATGGCAAGCTGATCTAGTTGAAATGGGCAGCTATGAAACGTATAATAATGGATATCGTTATCTTCTAACGGTTATAGATACTTTTTCAAAAAAAGCTTGGGCTGTTGCAGTTAAAAATAAAGGTGCACAAAACGTAACGGCTGCTATGAAAAGTGTATTCGATACATCAAAGCGAATACCGAAAAACCTGCAAACCGATGATGGTAGAGAGTTCTTTAATAATAAATTTCAACATTTAATGCAATCTTATAAAATTAATCACTATTCAACATATAGTTCTTTGAAAGCATCAATAGTTGAACGATTTAATAGAACATTGAAAGGGATGATGTGGAAAGAGTTTAGCTTTCAAGGAACTTACAAATGGATAAACATATATCAAGAACTGATCGATAAATATAACAATACACTTCATAGAACAATTAAAATGACACCAAATGAAGTGAACTCTTTCACTGAAAAAACTCTTTTGGATACCGTCTACAATAACTTAAAGGTTTTTAGGAGACCTAAGTTTAAAATTGGTGATCATGTTCGTATAAGCAAATATAAACATGTATTTGAAAAGGGATATACACCAAATTGGACTACAGAAATCTTCAAAATCAAAAATATAAGGAATACAAATCCCAATACTTACATTTTAGAAGACTATCGTGGTAGTAAAATTAAAGGTGGATTTTATGAATATGAACTTTTGAAAACGAAATATACTCAAACATATTTAGTTGAAGAAGTATTAAAGAGGAGAGGAAATATGTTGTATATTAAATGGTTGGGATTTTCATCAAATCACAATTCTTGGATAAATTCAAATAATACATCAGCATCGTCATCAACATAATTATAAAAACACTGTAATATTTGAAAATGATTCATTCTTAAGGTATACGTTAAGATGTCCATAACATTAACTCTGAACGGAAATACATCAAAACTAGTTGCTGACTATTTTCCACCCATTGTGCTTGAATCAAACTATGTTTGCGGTCTAATAAGTTTTGATACATATCACTCAATTCCGAATATTGATTATGAGAACAATTTGTTTCATATTGGTAACCATATTATAGAAATTCCTGTGGGATCATATGAATTTTCAGACTTAGCTGATTTTCTATGTAGAAAATATAAAAAGTTGAATGTAAAAGGAAAACTTAATATTCAATCAAATTATAACACACTACAAACCTACATAGAGAGCTCAATTGATACGATATTTTTCGATAAAGAGAGATCAATTGGGGCACTACTTGGATTTAGTAAGAGAGTTCTAAAGCCTGGTGAAGAGCATAAATCAGACAAAACAATAGATATTACAAAAATAAACACTATTTTAATTGAGTGTAATAATGTCAGCGGATCCTATATAAATAACGTTTCTGCTCACACTCTACATCAATTTTCGCTTAACGTGAGTCCTGGCTATAAAATAACAGAAGCACCAGCAAACGTCATTTATTTACCAGTTAATGCTAGATCAATCAACACCATTGTTCTAAAAGTAGCCGATCAGGACGGAAACCTTATTAATTTTCGCGGAGAAAAAATATCTATTAGATTACATTTGAAAGCGCTGAAGGAATGATTATATTTAATAGTAGAAACAATTCCTACAACAACAACAACAACAACAATTCATTATCAGTATCGCAATCAAAAACGTTACACCCAGCTCCAGCAATAAAAACAGCAACAAGAACTGAAGATTTTAAAAAATTATCACAAATAAAAAAAAATACACAAAAACAGAGGACACAGAATCTCAGTAGACATAATCGTGAATTTCTAAAACAACTTGGTTTCAAACTAAAACAAAAATGAGTATAATTAACATAATACAACAACCAAATTTTGATAATTCAATCATCAAGAAAGAATATCATAGTTATACATCATATCTACAATCATTTAAGAATAACGATGAAATTCGTATATCAATTCAAAACCAAGATTTGTTAGTTCTACCAAGTGAAAGTTTTCTATACATAGAAGGATTTGCAACAAAAGACGATTCTACAGTCTCTCCATCATTAAAACTCTTAAACAACTGTATGTCCTATCTGTTCGATGAAATTCGTTATGAGATAAATGGTGTAGAAATTGATAGTACACGTCATCTGGGTATAACAACGGATATTAAGAACTATATTTCATTAAATCAATTCGAAAGTGATGCATTAGTAAATGCAGGATGGTCACCAATCAATGGATCTGACCTCTTGCTTATTACTGGAGGTTTTAATTTTTGTGTTCCATTAAAAATGTTACTCGGATTTGCAGAAGATTACAATAAGATAATAGTTAATTCCAAACACGAATTAATTCTTCTCCGATCTAAAGATGATTCTCAAGTCTTTAAATCAAATATATCAAGTGAGAAATGTAAACTATCGATTTTAAATATAACATGGAAAGTACCACATGTTCAACTTTCTGATGCCTATAAACTGGAAATGTATAAAACTATCAACAGTCGTCGACCTTTGAACATATCGTTTAGAAGTTGGAATGTGTATTATTACCCCTCTCTTCCGGAAAGCAATACAATATTATGGAATGTTAAGCTTGCTCATGAAAATGAAAGACCTCGATTTCTGTTAATAGCATTTCGAGACAACTCTAACAAATTTATACATTGTGATCTAACCGACGTTAAAGTTCATCTCAACTCAGAGTCGTATCCCTACGATGATTTAAATCTTAAATTTGATAGAAATCGGTTCGCTCTACTATATCATATGTATTCAAGATTTCAAGAAAGTTATTATTCACGGCCCTCGCAACCCTTACTAAAACGAGATAGTTTTAAGACAATTGCACCAATAATTGTTCTAGATGTAACACATCAAAATGAAACCGTAAAAACTGGACCTATTGATATACGAATCGAATTGAAGACACAACAAAACATACCACTTAACGCATCTGCATATTGTTTAATTATACATGATAGAATGTTTGAATATGTACCTCTTACAAATGAAGTAAAGAAAATATTGTAAATGTATATGTAACTCTGAATATTTTATATGTTATATAAATAAAAAAGAAATAAAAAAATAAAAAATATTCTTTTAATTTCACAATATTATGAAATTTTAAAATTTGCGTAGGTATATAAAGAGTAAATTTGGTTTATTGTCTAACATTACTGTGTGTCCATCTTATCGTACAGAAGAGATTAAAATATAAATATCAACCTTAACATCTACTGTTTTCAGTACGATCCCGAACACGAGAGGGATATAGACACCGGTGCTGAAATACATAACCCTAAAGACGAGAGGAGTTATCTTTTACGAGCGATTTTAAATCATATAAATATTAAAACCATCAACATAAAATGATATTAAAGGAGATATACAACTTTTTAAAATCATGCAGATAAAACTAAACTGGTCAACATACAAACACAACTGGAGTATGTAGACAACCTGAAAAGAATAAAAAATAGGCATGGTGAACATTTCGAGGATTGCGAATGGTCGAATGAAAACAGCACATGTGGTCCTGACACATGCCCCTGTATTTTTTATAAACATAGACTATATCAAGCTGAAAATGAAGTTAAAAATATAATTAATTTTTATAATCTTACTAAATGTAAAAATTGTGTTTTCAATAAATTGTAATTTTCAATAAATTCAAACGAAGAAATTATATAATAAATGAAGAAAAAAAAAATTTACCACATCTGAAATCTTATTTTTAAAAATAATCACCCCATCGCTATAATAAAGAGATTAATTAAAACAAAATAGTTTTTTTTTCTTATGTGTATTTTATTTCAGTTCTTTTTCTTTGTTATTTTGTACAATACAATACATATATCTATGGAACATAATAATAGTTAAATATTCGTTTATACAGATTGAAAAGTTTTTGAGTTATCATATATTTTTCATAAAATGTTTGACATCGACAAATGTCAAAAGATTCTGAGTAAATTTTTTCACAATAATACAAATGTATAACATTATTAATACATAAAAATGGATTACTTATTTTACTAATGTTGTATAGCCTTAGTTCATTGATAATACTTAAAAATAAATCAACATGTTGTTTATTAATTTGATTACTATGTCTATATAATATATCCTCTAACTCTGCTGATGTCACCATTTTTCCCCTTCTTTAAAAAGTCAATAGCAGGTCGTGGTAGTGCGGGACGATGTACTCTGAACAGAGAGTAATGATTAACTAAACGATGTTAACATATTTTTAAAATGGTTTGTAGTTAATGTTTTCAAATGTTTGGAATAGAGTTTTCTTTATTAAGAATTAACTTCACGAAATTTCTAAATAAAATTGTATTTTTTCCAACACAAATTCGATCACAATTATAGTGATTTTCACAAGTATTTAGATTAGTATTAGATTTATATAAAGTTCTTATATTAGGACAGTTCAGTTCATTTAAATTAATTACACATATTTCTATTTCTCCTTTAAGAAGATCTATTAACCACTTAATTTTTTCATTTCCTTTAACATATATGACAGAGTATAGTTGTTCCCTTTTTTTCAAAGTAGTTGTTAAGTAATCTATCACATCTTGTAGTGCAAAGTAACCTTTATTCCAATGTATGCCATGAAAATTGTTAAATAGCCAATTATTGACCTTAATATCCTTATTAGTTAGTTCTGAATGTTTTTCCAGCGTTGAAATGAGAAACGTTTGGATTTCAAAGTCTAATATTGAAACGCAGACTTCTTTTGCATGAAATTTATTACCAATGAAAATTCCTTGCACATCAACAATTATAAATCTATTTTGCTGTTGCGGTTCTTGTTTTATAGATGTTGTCATACCCCTAATAAAACTGGAATAATAACAAATATTGATTTAGACTTGTTTTTTTTTTATTATTTTTTTTCTTAATTTAAATTTCATACATTCCAAATTGTAAAGTATAATTAGTAATTCCTTGTTTAATTTTTTTTAAATAAAAATTGCCTTTACAGAGGTCTTCAATTTGATCTCCTGTCATCCTTAAATATTTTTGAGGGAGAAAGACTACATTTTTTTCTAACTCGAGCATTATCCTTTCCCCGAATTTAGTATTCACTCTATTACATTTAATGATTGAATTGATGTCATCTATAGGTATATCCTTTGAACATATTGCTTCCTTCTCGTACTGCTTCAAACTGAGTTTATTAAGACCAGAGACTGTGTTCATTTTTTTTAATTTTTTTTTTCCTTTTTCACGTTTCTAGAGGAACTGCTGTGTATGTTTTCAGTATTATTTTCAGAATACGACTATTGAAAAGTTCCTTTTAGAATCCCTATTTACATTAAATATACAGTTATATAATAATTAAAAATCAAAAAAAATGCTCACAATTTATACTGTGGTATGTAAATGAGGAACATGCACACACTCATATATACTCATATTAACACAAATAAAATGGACATGCACAATCATGTTTCTATTTAGGTATATGATGTAAACGTACACACAGCTGCATAATTCTTGAGTCAGCGTTTTAAAATTTGTTTACAGTAAAAAAAGAAAAAAATATTCTTATTGATCGTATGCTTAAGAATAAGACATCATAAGGAGTCGCGCGGTTATTATTTACAGCAACAATATGTCGTTATCCGACATTTGTCTACAAGAAAAGGACCACACATTACGGAAATATATCGCATTGAATCATACAAAAAAAATTAATTAAACACAACCACATCCCAAAATTTTGTATTTGTTTACATTAAAAACTGTAATATGAGCCAAGCGTTTTAAAATTTGTTTACATTAATAAATATTCTTATTGATCTTATCCTTAAGAGTAAGAAATGATAAGGAGTCAGGCTGCTTTTATTTATAACAAAGCGCTGCTATTGTTTACAGCAACAATATGTCGTTATCCCACATTTGTCCACAAGAAAAGGACCACACATAACGGAAATATATCGCATTGAATCATACAAAAAAAAAAATTAATTAAACATAACCACATCCCAAAATTTTGTATTTTTTTACATTAAAAAATGTTCTTATTGATCTTATGCACGTGCACACACTCATATATACTCATATTAACACAAATAAAATGAACATGCATAATCATGTTTCTATTTGGGTATACGATGTAGACGTGCACACAGCTGCATAATTCTTGAGTCAGCGTTTTAAAATGTGTTTACATTAAAAACTGTAATATGAGTCAAGCGTTTTAAAATTTGTTTACATTAAAAAATAAAATAAACAAAAGCATAACATTGCACAAGTCAACAACATGAGTTTACGGTACCCTACATCACGCACTCGCGGATCTTCGGAATCATGAACTCAGACTCGAGACGAACCTACACACTTTAAAAATGTCTCACACACACACACATACACACACACACTTATTCTATCAGTCCAATCTACATGTTACAAACCTATCAACTAACTTCCACTACCGACTGTAGCGTAGGCATGATCCCAAATTCGTATGAAAATAGTGCGCCAGAAACCCCATAAACATACTACTTACATAGCTAGAATTATTAAGTTTTTGAATTTTTTAAGTCCTGTTTGAAATTTTCTTTTTTTCTTTGGTTTAAAATAATGGCGATGACAATACTAACGAACTAAAAAAATATCAGACATCTAACTTTTCCTGAATTACAGTTATATAGTCTCAAAAATTTAAATGTATCATTTTTGATACAAAGCTCGATCTACGGTTAAATTGTAGGTCCTGCCACTTATGTAAAAAAATTTACACACGCAACATAAGCAGTGTGAGAAACTAGGTCGATAATCCTGAAGGTTTGCAATGATCAGTTATGTACGTACAATGTTGGAAAAAATAATAGAAACGCATCAAAAAACGTTGAAAACATCCCCATATCATTAGGGACCCGCAACCCTGTTTGACTGTCTTTTTTGTGCATTTTGGATCAAACTCTTTATTGGCAGGGCGACGTACAAAACATGTTCCGTGTGATGGTACAGTTTGTTCTAATTTTTCCGACTTTGGTATTATCTGGCAAATTGTAACCTTTTTTGTATATTTCTGTTTTACTTAAAAGAGGTACTGACCTTGGACTTCGAGCCTATTTCTTATAGTACTGCTTGTTACTGGAGCATCTAGTATATTTTTAAGCCCATTAGATGACTCAAAATTTTTTTTTTTTGGAATGACGTACTAAAATTTGATCAAAACGCGTGAGAGTTTTCCTCTTTCTTCCTCTAGTTTCGATATTTTTTGTATAGTGAATCACTTAAATACTTTATGTTTAGAAAACCTTATTATGTAGTCTATATTTACAAGTGATAAGCCATCAGATTTTAACTTAAGGATAACATTTCTTTCAGCATCAATGGTATAAACACCTCGATCCATTTTTTGAAAGATTTTAAACACACACTCAACCCGAAAATTTTACAAATGGTCAAAAAAAGGTATTTTAACTCATATTTTACCACTTTTAAATATTTCATGTAAAAAGTTTATTTATTTTAAATTTAAACAGGGTTTTAGAAAAACGTTTCTATTAATTTTTCTAGCTAAATTACGTATTTTCTTACTTTTTCCTGAAAACTAATAAATTAAAGGAGAAGAAAGCAATAAAGAAAGCAAATAATAAAATCCCGTTACATTAGCAAGAATTTGACAGTAATTTCCAAATATAAAAGTTTACAGCGAAAAAGTATACAACATTTTAATCTATTATTTTTTCCAACACTGTATGTATGTATGAAATTATAATTATAATTCGATTTTAATTTGAATTTATTTTTAATTGATTTACGCCTAAATAAAAAAAAATATTTTTGCTAATTTATACAAGGAAACAGAGATCTAATGTGTGATAAATTATTCGATAAAAAATAAAAATTTGATACACATTACAATAGAACAACAGCTATAAATTAAACAATTTGCCAAATAATGATACATTTAAACAACAACATTTTTAAACAGCAAATACGAGTAAATTGGGATTATATTTCTGATGCTGAATTTTCTATGTTATTTCGTTCTTTTTCTATTCTAGTAGTATAAGTATCTGGTTGGAGGAAGTGTGTATAATTAAATAATAGACATCGAAATTAGAAATACGTTGATTTAACTTCTCATATATTTATTTGTATAAACCTGTATAATCTCATATTGTAACAATTGTATCATAATACGTTACCTGGCACACATCCAGCTATATTTTACTGAAATTACAAGCAAATTCGAGTTTTTTTATTCTGTTGTGTAAATTTAAATATTTATGTGTAGGTTTCGAAGTCGAAAATGACGGTTTAGATGGTTTGAGTTTTGAAAATTTGTAAAAATCGAAAAGGCTTATAAATGGTGAGCCATTTAAAAGTTTAAATTTAAAAATGCAAGAAAACAAAAGTGGTTTCACATTTTGCCAAATGATGTAGCATCTACTAGAATATAGCCTAGAATTGTGTTTTTTGTGTTTGCTTTTAGGTTAGGATATTAAAATTTTTTTAAAACCCATCAGAATTGTCATATTATAACTTACTATAATTCCTTATATTAATTCCAATTTAATGGGGTATACTTTAATTTTAATTGTATTTGAAATATATCACTCATACGCATCGCGTTACATATATGTACTGAAGTAATTACTCTGTAAAGTATGCAATAAAAATCTTCGATTTTGTCACATATCTGCTTGTCAAGAATGAATTTTACATATTAAATATGTATGAGCATGTGAGCAAATACAATGGATGATCTGTTTAAAAGTTTAAATTTAAAAATGTAATAAAACAAAAATGGTTAGAAATTTTGATAACTTTATTGTTTTCTTGTGAACTACAACTGTTCCGGTTGGAAATGGATTATTATTTCATTTATATGGCTACCGCGGCTGGCCTCGCAATACCTGATTCGCTCGGATCAATTTTACACCTTTTGGAGTTTTTTGGGTCGTATTTCGGCAATGGGAATGTCTCTGGTGTGATGGCCTAACACTTTTATTTAACGGTGCCGTACAGGATATAGTCCATCGTTATCAAATCGCAACTTCTTGGCGTCCAATTGACATCACCATTTCTTCCGTAATGGTAGCGCCGTTGTCATTTTTAAAGAAATATGAGCCAATGATGGCCCTGCTCCCCAAGCTGCGCCAAACAATCATAATGGGTGCATTGGCTTCTGTAAGACCACGTCTGGGTTTTCTGAGCCCCAAATGCGGCAATTTAGGTTATTAACGTACCCACCATCTTGAATTCGCCTGAGAACCGGAATGTGCCAATTTTTTCTCTTGTTTGGTGGTATATTTGCCAAGTCTTAAGCCGCAGTATTAGGTCCAAAATATTTCATTGACTTTAGAACTCTTCTTCACAGAACTCAAGGTCGATTGTAGTGTTCAACGGAACGTGACGTAGTTCCACAGTTTATTTCTTTTTTCTGTGTACCAGACAAAGCACGCTGACTTTCCGTAACATAACTGTCATTGGTTTTCATTGGAAAGAGTGAGAATCAACTAATTTACTCTAAAAAGATTTTAAATAATGGCTTGCTAGCACTGTCGCAGACACAATTTAAGTTGTTACCTAAACTCGGTACCATGACATAAAACCCATCAAACCTTGTGTTTTATAAAAACACCTTCGTTGCTTTTGTTGCGTTGGTTCAATATGTAAAGCTTCTGGAGTAAACTTAAGTTTTAATAAAAAGAGAATTTAAATTTAATCTACTTGTGCGACTGTGTCCACATAATGTACTTTTATTTCAGCTTTTTTGACTTTCGAAATTTCTCCTGTGGTCTCATCACTGCATAGAAATATTTACTGTATTTTTGGTAAATATTTGCCAAGTTTAACTGAACTTTGAACTGGAATATGTAACATCCTCTTTTTCATTATTTTGTTATAATTGTTTTAAAGTATACTTGTATCCAAGAATGGCCAATAAATTTTATTTTAATTCGTTATCAAAAATAAATAAAAGTAACAAATAAAAAACAGTTAAAAAAAACAAAAGAAAACGCTGGTGTTAAAACCAATCTTATGATTAAAAGCATGTTAATCCCTATGGCATTCAGTGGTATTTGCGGAAGATATTCTCCTCAAGTAGTAGTATTTGAATATCGTGTACTTGCCAGATACAAACTTGAGGTTTTGTAAAAAGTTTGTTTTATCGGTTGACGCTGGCATTTCATACTGGCAATTTGAAAATAATTACGACAATTGTTTACATTCAGGTTATGCGGGTATCCTTGTTTTTGTTTGTTAAATACGAGGCGATTCTTTTGCTAGAGTTTTTTAAGGTTTTCGTTGTCATTGAAACCTTGTACAAGAAGCAAAATGATGCAAAGCACGACATTCAAAGCGCCAACAGGGATACGGTCGAACGGAACAAAAATAACGGAAACATTTTGTCGTATTTAATGTATCCCTTTCCAATTTCAATGATAAATTTTATTTTTTTATTATTATTTTTTCCATACTTTCCTGCTTCTGCCAGATGTCATCAAATGCTTTGGTATTGTAAAATAACGTACCATGACAACTGATAAATACGTGGACTGTATGGGGGGGAAACCAAAGACCGAAAAAAGGTATCAAATAGTTCACCTGATGAGTTGAATGCTGTTAGAGTTGGTGGCGACTTCTGGTAATAAAATTCCTGATGTGATTTCTGGCAAAAAAGGACGAAAGATGAGAACAAATTCTTTCGAAGTGTATAAAAAATAACAACACTTTCCTGTTTCTTTTGTTAAACACACAAACGAAATCTCCTTTTTTTATTCACTCCCTTAAGGTTTATATCATGGATAATCACAAACTCAGTTGCAGTTTTTTTTTTTTTGTATCTATATTTTGTCTTTAATTTTTTATTTCAAATAGATTTTTTTATAATATTTTTCTATAATTATCACAAATTATTTTACAAAGATTTTATTATTAAAATATGTATACCGAATTATCACACAACATTATCATTGAATTTTTTAAGCAAAGTATTGAATTAAAATTATTGCACAAAACTTAAAACTTTAACAAATTAGACAAATTATGTTGCATCCTTGTGGATGTTACAAAGAAGGGTAAAAAAATTAATAAAACAAAACAAAAATTTAATGTCAAAAAAAACAACAATAATATTAAAATATAAAAAAAGCTTAAATATATACTTCAGCGTCCTCTGTTGCAAATTTGCCTTTGTTTAAACAATCCTGTTTATGTCGCCAAGGATGGGAAGTTTGCACCTTCAGCCATAAACATGCCGGCGCCCTTGCAGTACTGCAACCAAAAAAGATGTCCTTTACCTAAAGACTAAAGAAAAGAAAATTCAAAGAAAAAACTTTCATATTAGTTTCATATTTCAAAACAATAAGAAACCAAAACTACTACTACTACACCACGGCGACAAAAAAAGAGAATAAGTACTTTAATTTTGAAATTGTAATCCTCAGACCACAGAAAATATCAAGGTTATTAAACTCGAGTTCGTTGTTAAAATCCCTGTTCAAGTATATCGAACAAAAATTAAATATGAACAAATTATTCTTCGGCAAAAACTCTGAGAATAAATAAAATTGGAAAGAAAAATTTTCCCAAACAAACTGTTGGTCCAACCACACATGGATAAAATTTACACACACAGCAGGGGTGATGTGCGCAGATAGGTTGTATTCGTAACTAAATGGTTGTAATGACCAATTATGTAAGTAAGTAATAGTATTGTCTCAATGTTTTGAGGAAGAGAAGTCAATTTGATTTTTATTGAACTAATCATATTTTTAAGTTCATAGGGAACATTAAATATTTTTGTTTTAATCAACATATAATACCTTATTTTAGCTCTTACTTTTATTTTAACTCTTACTTCTTTGCAAAAAATCACAATAAATAGAAATACTGTAAACATGTATGATTTGGTAGTTTGAAGTTTCTATTGAAAGCAAAAGTCTAGTGTGGACACAAATTCAAACAAATTATTTTAAATTTTCTCGTACAATACACTGATTAATTGCTTAAAACATACTGTTACGTTTTTACCTTTTTAAAAAGTTTAGAATATGAGTACGTTGATAGCAAACAAAATAAAAATAAATTTGTGTTTAGTTTTAATTAAAATTCTTTATTGTTCTCACTACTTTTGTGCCACTGTTCACACTTGACGAGATACAACAATAACTTGTTTAATTCGCTATTCTTCTCTGCTCACACCCTTTTGCGTAAGCAACAACACTTATTCGTTAGAGCTGTAGAGTGGAGATCTTCAAACCACCACTGTTCTCTTCACACGCAACGCGTCTTCACACAAGACTGACTAAATTCTTACTGCTCGTTTCCTGCTTTGTCTGCCTTTTAATATGTCCACGCAAACAGTCTGAGGAAGGTTCTGGAAGTATAATGTTCGTGTCTTCACCCTCTCGAGAACTCTATCGCTACTTCATTATTGTTTGTGTATTATGCTTACGTTGTTTGTTGTTGCTTTCTTTATTACTTGTCTGTCTCCTTTTCTTTTATGCTGTTGTTGTTGGTATATGCAAGCAAGTTCCTTGTATTTGTTTGGTTAGCTTTTGTTTATCGTTTTAATGTTAAACGATGGTACACCGTTTCCATTTTCGTAACAATACATTGTTACACAATTTTTTTTTTATTTTTGCTCAATTTGCTACGCTAAAGGTCAAGGTTTAAACGCAAGACATCTCCAATAATACGAAATATTAAAAAATATCAACAGATTTCTGCCAAAAATGCTGAGAGTAAATAAAATTGTCATGAACAAATCTCTCGGTCGGATTCGGCTTTAAACTGTAGTTCCGCCACTCATGTATAAAATTGACAGATGCAACATAAGTGGTGTGAGAAGCTAATTCGAAATCCTGACTGAAGGATTGTAATGCCCAATTAAGGCATTATGCTACATTAGAATGGGAAATTCACATTAATTGTTTTTTTTTTTTTATGGTAAGACTTTAACCATTGAAATCTTACTTTCTTTATATAAAATATTGCATCATGCAGTTTACTAACATTTAAATCTCTTATGGAATAATGTTTATTAAAAATGTCTAGAAAGCCACGTGTATACTCAGTTTCAATAAAACTTAAATTTTTTTAAATTTTAAATTGAAAAATTCATTTCAAAAATATTTAATTTTATACTCTACATCCTCTACACATACAGTGGACATCAAAAGTCTTAGTACTCCAATATATTTTAACGAAAAAACAGTCCCCATAGGCTTAATACTCTTACACAAAGTCCCGATATGATTTCAAGAGAGTATTTAGAAAATCATTTGAAATAACGGTTACGTAATCGCTAAACCTTAAACGAAAGTCAACCGAAAAACTTACTCATTAGTGCCACCAGAAAACACTAAACAAATCTTGTACAATCAATTACAAATGGATTAAATGGAGTGCTTGACCTTAAGCGATATTCTACTAAATAAAAGTGATAACATTTTCATATACATATTAGGCCTTTGAATTTTAAATTTACTCAGGCTCCTTGGGGGTACCTTTGGAGTCATCCGAAACTTTTGCATATTTTTCTCATATTTCATGAAAAACATAAAAAAAAGTTTGTTTTATAATAAAACAGAAATAAGTTAATAAAATGAATATAGAAACCTTAATTTTTTATACAAATTTATGAAATTGTCAAAATATATTGGAGTACTAAGACTTTTGCTGTCCACTGTATGTATGTAATACCCATCATCATCATACAAGAACTTTATTTACAGTTCAAATAATAAAAAATAAAATGAAAGGAAATGAAAAAAATACATGATTTCCGGTTTAGAAGTTATAATCCCAGATAGATGTTGAAATGTGAGTACATTGAGATGTGTGTATTTTAGAAGGTCGTTATATGTATGCGTGTTTTTTATTTTTGTAATAAAGTATTTTCGTATGATACGAAATGAACGACTGACTGTTTGTCTAAAAGACTAACAAACTTGTCGTCTGTCTCTTATAAAGCATGTGTGTATGGTACTTATACTCAAATGTATAAAATATTTCTTTCTAAGTGAGTATGTGTGCATGTGTGCTTGCGTTTGTTTAATATTATTGTATTGGTTGTTTCTAAAAAGTCTAATAACGGACGAGCATGATCTAGTATGTAATGTAAGTGCGGGTGGGTCTTTATAAATTCGGTAGCCTGAAGGCGACAAATTTCAAATTGTACTGCAAATGAGGATGGGCTCTTGACTGTTTAACTTCTCATCATTCTAAGACATTTTTTTTTATTTTACAGATACACACATTCTAATCTAAATAATGCTATACACTGAGAACAAATTTAAAGAAAAGAACTGCATTGCTGACTGACACCCATAGCCTAAATAGGTGATTTTTATTGAGATTGCAGGTCTCATTCAAATTATTTCAAGTGGGATGGGAATTTCTTTGCTCAAGCAGAGAGTTTACAGAAATAAGAAACTTTTAAACTGTAAAACCAAAGCGGATAGAAGAAAAATTCTAAATAATTACGAATATTTTTCAAAAATTAGCGGAAATTTCATTCCATTTCAAAAATGGCACTTTTTGGAAATTTAAGCTTCCCACGAATTATACTTCTAAACCAACAAATATTGCATATTCGGTTGCAAAATTTAAACTCATTATGTTTATATTGTATTTGAAATGACCTTTTGCACACCTAAAATGTGCAATTTATTTGGATTATTATTATTATTATTATCCTGCAGAGGTGCCATAGTATTACGACCTATTATACTCCTCTAAAGATTCATAGGGTCGTCCTTACAGACCTTCAGTCAAGATTATAATTCTAACACCACTTATGTTGTGTGTGTTAATTTTATACATGAGTGGCGGGACCTACGGCTTAAACTCGAATGATTCTTAATAAGCTTTTTCATGTAAATTTCGTTTATTTTCAGAGTTTTTTGAATTCTGAGTTGAATTGAACATATCTTTTGATGGCATGAACTTTCGTTTGGAAGATAACTGCGAGTTTCCGCATGGGCTCAGATTTATAAATTCCTGTTCCTGTTCCAAGATACGTTCTTGACCCATTGTATAAAATAAAATAGTTCGCTTTTTAAAGGAGTATGCAACTTCCAGATCACTGCATTCATTTTGTCGATAAGTATCATTGGGAAGCATCTCCCAAAGTCATAGAGGTTCAGTTAAGTCGTGAAAGCAGTTAAGGAGTGTGGATATTATTCGTTGAAATATTTCTTATACTATGAACAAATCTGAGACAATGCATTTTGCAGGCCTCTACACATTAAGACTCCCCACTTAAGCTCTCTCAGTTTCTGCAGTGTCATTAAAAATGTATGAAGTCCAGCGTTGTCCACATGGAACACTTTACATACATACATACATAATTGGTCATTACAACCCTTCAGTCAGGACTACGACCTAGTTTCTCACACCACTTATGTTGTGTGTGTTAATTTTAAACATGAGTGGCGGGACCTACAGTTTAAAGTCGACTCCGAACGACAGATTTTTGAGAAACTTTTCATGGCAATTTTATTTACTCTCAGAGTTTTTGCCAGAAATCTGCTGAGAGGAAGTCGCCGAAAAAATACTTTTTGTATTTTATTTTTATGTCTGGTCTGGGGCTCGAACCCTGGCTTTTCGTCTAATAAGCCAACACACTACCTACTAGACCACGGCGACTTCATGGAACACTTTGCCTTCGGATAATTGTTGAAAGTAGAGATTGGAATCAATCTTTGGACCAGGCTGCGGAAGATAATCATGAACAATTACATTTCAATTTATCCAAATAAACCTTTTTTTGGTGTCACTTTTGACTTTGCTAAAACTACCGCAACTTTACCTTGCTTCGTCTATATTTTTTCATTTATAAAGTGATCCACTTCTTATCGCCTGCTACTATATGCTTCAGAAATGGTTCGACTATGTTAGAGTTTAGGAGTCAATCCAATAGGCAGCCATTCGATCCATTCGGTATGGGTGTTTACTGACTCATGTATTAAGTTCATATTCCTATATGGTGGTGTGGCCTTATGCCTATCTAAAGCAACACAAGGCGGCTTCTAGTATTTAGCAACTGATGTCTACGATATGTTGGTATGTTACTGCTAATCGAGCACAACAAGTTGTGTACTAAATGCATTATGAACATTTTTGCAATTGGTCTTTCAAATTTCTTCAAGTGTAATATATGTCATTACGTTGTTTGTATTACTTTTCTATGGTATATGCCATGTACTCGTATATATGTATACTCTATCGTACATAGACTATAAAAGTACGTACTAAAAACAATTTGCAATGAATGCCATTTTTCGGAAAGATAGAAAGTCCCTATGTGAACCATGAGCAGTTAAGAAACGAAATATTTTTGGGGCTTTAAGGGTATGCTGAACTAAAAGTGTTAAATTCATATATTTTTTCTATTCGCTCTAATTTATTTCAACACATAAATGTTGCAGATAAAGAACATGTTCTACATACATACATTCAGTAGAAAAGTAGAAGAAGAAGAAGAACGAAAGCGAAAACAAAAAAATCATTTTGCTTATATGAAGTTTGTCTAATTTTTGATGACCAAATTTCAGAATTCAGGCCAAAGCAATCGCCATCAAAATCAACGTTATCAACACTAACATAGCTGCTTAAATGAAAATACAACCATGTTATGCCCTCTGAAAGTTAAAGGCATACACGAGAGTTTTACAAAGAATTGAACTGAACTCCAGACATTCTGCCATTTTGAACGAGAAGGCATAGACGGACTCTTTTCGTATTTGAATTTATTTTTATGTGATTGTTATTAGTTTGGATTCATTCGCTCATTTGCCAAAGAGAACATTTCCTAAAAAAAATTGAATGTTTTTTAAACTCTTATTTCATTTCCTCTTCCTTTTCTTTTTTTTCAAAATTATTCTTTTTTCAAAGAATGGTACATCACGTCTCTCCGAGCAGAGGCCGAAGAAACAGCACTAAAAATGATGTCGAAAAAGGGTTATTGGCATTCGCTTAAAGAGTCTAGAAATGAAAAACAAATCAAACAAAAAGTTATTGATGTTGATGGTTTTTCGAAACTCAATTGATGCAATTTTAAATAAAAAAGGTTTAACATGTAATCTTTGCTTTAATATTTAAAAGTTAAAATAAAATACTGTTACGAAAATGGAAACGGGGTAATATCGTTTAACATTAAAATAAGCAAAAGCCACATAACAAATACAACGAACTTGTAAACCAACAACATCAGTATGATAGAAAAGCGTATTGACAAATAAGCGAGAACGCAACAACAAGGAATGTGAACAATAGAGTTCTCGAATAGGCGAAACCCCGAACGTTCGAATTCTAGAACTTTCATCAGACTGATTACGTGGGCATATAAAAAGGCAAGACAAAGCAGGCAACGAGTAGTGAGAATTCAGTCAGTCTTGTGTGAAGAAGCGTTGAGTGTGAAGAAAACCGTCCTGGTTTGAATATCGTCGTTGTAAAGATCTACCGAACATTTGTTAGTGTGTACGCGAATAGAAGTGTAAAGAAGAATAACGAATAAAGCAAATTATTGTTGTATTCATCAAGTTGTAAACGGTGGCACACAAAAGTAGTGCGAACAATAAAGAGTTTAATTGAAACTAAACACATATTTGTTTCTATATTGTTTGCAACCAACGAACTCATATTTTAAACGTTTTTAAAAAGGTAAAAACGTAACAATACCATGTTCCATAACGGTGCTGAAAGCTCTGTTGGATTTAAATTCGTTGCCCGTGGTAGTAAAGACCTAAGCTTTGGAAATTACGGTTAGGATGATGGGAGACAAGGTCTTCCCAAGGAAACTTCCCAATAAAACTGAATGGAGTAATTCTGAAATCTGCCTACTTTCTTAACACTCTCCTTAACTGTCTCCTGTACAGACAGAACCTCTATAACCTTAGGAAATGCTTCGCAATAAGATTTACTGACAAAAATGAATGAAGTAATCTAGAAGCTGTATATTCCTTTAAAAAGAAGACGATTTTGTTGAATACCGATGGATAAAAGACGTATCTTGGACAGGAGCATCATTTTTTTGTTGCGAGCTCACGGGGAAATTCGAAGGTTTGTGTCATCGAAAGATGTGTACAACTTAATTTGGACAGGAGGTGCAAAAGATAGGACACAGCCATACTGTCTGACAGTCAAGTCGCCATTGGAATACTTGGTGTTTATGAGGTTAAATCGAAGATAGTATGGGACTGACTGGGGTAGATGAAGCAACTAGGTAGGGAAAATAAGGCTACCCTTTGCTGGGTCACAGGTCATGTGGAAATTCTCGTAGCTTTCAAATCATTGATGGGGCCACCACCCTCCTGCTGAGTTGTGGCGGAAGTTTGGTAAGTTATATTCAATGAAAGGGATGATAAAAAAAGCAAATACTCTTCTCGAACCAAATGGGTTTGAGACAGTTAAAACTTTTGTAGGAAAATTACAAAAAAGGAATATGTATCAGGCTAATAGGAAAGAACTTGAGATTATCAGGTCTTTTGTAAAGGAACCTCGGAACACATTCTTGGGACCTGTAAGACATTAATGCAGCGTAGAAGGAAACACCTGAAAGCTATTTGTCTTTGTTGACATCGAGCAGCATAAGGGGATTACAATAGGTCGTGTGGTCACAATACTCAGGCATCTCTTCACCACAATAGTACTAATAATAGAAATGCTGGGTTAGTATCATTTTGAGATTTTATTATCTAAATTATCTAACAGTTTGTAGTAAAATAGATCGAATTTCTTTTCTAGAAGAATAAATTCGGTCTCATTATATTCTTATCCTCAATATGCGTCCAATATCAGTTTCCAGTTATACATTATAATAATAAATAGCCCTTTGCCCGTTATTAAATTGCGAAATGATCCAATCAACTTCAAATATTGACTAGGTCAATATACTCCTTTCAACACTCTTCATGCTAAAGTCGATTCGAATCAAAAATTAAGTTCTTGTATCTGGGAGACTGAAGGAATCCTTCCTTTACAAATACATATGAAATTCGGCATTATAATATAGTGGTATATAGAGAAGGTAATCTTGGAAACCTCGATATTTTTTGGAAAGATGATCGATATTGTGTAACAAAATTAGGTCCTATGTGCAACCCAAAAATAATAAAAAAATTTTCCTGTCTGTTATATGGCTATTATTTTTTTTTTCAGGCATCAGGTAAGAAGGCACTATAATAAGAAGTAAAATGTTTATGTATGAGTTCAGCAGGTATCACAATATTCTCCATGTAATGCAGTTTTAGTATTTTATTACAAGAGCCAATTACATTGAATAGTAAAACCTTTTTCATTTCCAATTTCAGGGATATAAGCCTTTTCCCTGTAGCATACAAGATTCTTATGAGTGTATTGTGGGTACGACTGTAATCACTAGTCAAAACACTAATTGGGCATTATCAGTGCTGCTTCAGACCTTGTAAGTCCACCATCAACCATGTTGTTGTGTGTTTTAATTTTATACATGTGTGGTGGGACCTACAGTTTAAAGTCGATTCCGAACGACAAATTTTTGAGAAACTTTTAATTGCAATTTTATTTAGTGTCAGAGTTTTCGCCAGAAATCTGCTGAGAGGAAGTCGCCGAAGAAATATATTTTGAAATTTCGTTTTCATGTCTGACCTGGGGTTTGAACAGCGGCCTTACATCTAATACATCTAATAAGCCAACATATTACCTACTAGACTACGGCGAGAGTATTCGGATAGAAAAATATGCTACGTTGAGACATTGCCTTTGATGCAAGGATTAATGCGTAGAGGACGACCTGGTCCTTGCATTGGAAGGACCAAATCGTAGAAGCTCCGCCATAGATTGGTGTGACCAATCAATTTGTTTGAAACATTAAAAAAAATACTTTTTCATATAAAATGAGTTTAAAGGGTTTGTGAAAATAAAAATATTTTTGAGTTCTATTCAACAAAAATTTAATGCCGACACCATGTAGTCACTGGGGCGTATGCAATGGACAGTAAAAGTCTTAGTACTCCAATCTACTTTGAACATTTTAATGAATTTTAACCAACAGTTTATGTAACAAATTAAGGTTTTTATATTTATTTTATTAATTTACTTCTGTTTTATTATAAAACAAAAAAATTTTTAATGTTTTTCATAAAAAAGAGAAAAATAAGATAAAGTTTCAGATGACTCCATATTTACCCTCCAGGAGAACCCTGAGTAAATTTAAAATTCAAAGGCATAATATAGAAAATGTCAATACTTGTATGTAGTAGAATATCCATTTAGGTCAAGCACTCCATTTAACCCATTTGGAATTGAATGTACAAGTTTTGTTTAGTGTTTTCTGGTACCATGAATAAGTTTGTCGGTTGACTTTTGTTTGAAGTTTAGCGATTACGTCACCGTTCTTTCAATACTCTCTTGAAGTCATATCGGAACATTGTGCAAGAATATTAAGCCTGAGGGGACTTTTGTTTTTGTCAAAATATATTGGGGTGCTAAGACTTTTGCTGTCCACTCTCATCGACGAATTTATATACATATGGGAGGCCTGCTTTACCGGCTGTAATTTAACTAACTTGTTTTTAATTGCTATGAATCTTGTAAAAAGACAACAAATAATAAAGTTTTGTTAAGAAATCATGAACACCGTTTACTTCAGCACTTCATATATATATATCATGTGGAATATTTACAATACATTTCGCTTTTCTGCCTGTTACCATGCTCTAATTTAATGAATGTGTCTGATCACATACATAACGTAATAGCATTCGATTTAAATAGTCATTCCTTCAACCATTACACGCATGTCAAAAATGATTGAAGCGTAACTGCAACGAAGTACAAAAAAGGTAGACCTTTTAAGAGGTTAGTCAGTCCATCAGTAGTAAAGTACACGTATTTCATCTTCAAGTGAAATCATAACAAAAGAAGACTGATTCTATATCCGGACTTTCATGATGACGATGATGAAAATAATGATTAAAACATGAGTAAGAACGTAGGATACGTTTTTTTTTCTTTTTTTTTTTTTGTCTTGAGCCGGAGGTGGGAATCTTCGAAAGACACTTTTGTTCCAACAAAAGAGTGCACGATTCACCATCACTGGTGCCTACGTACTAAACCCACCCCCTACACACTTCAACCACTCTCCCCCCGCGGGACTGCCGTAAGGTATTACTTCGCGGAGGGCTGGTTAGCTTGAAAGCTTTATCACGTTAATTCAAATTTCGCCTCCGTTCCTCCAGTCTTCGGAGTACTATCAAAACTTCAGCCATTCTCTAGCTATATTGACTCCATAGAATCCTACAGTTCATCAGCTCTTCCATTAGCCGGTTTGGTTCCAAATTCGTTTCTAACGGCCATCTAAATCTGGGACAGCATGTTAGAATATGCTCCGCATCTTCCTCCTCGTCTACACAGTTTGGGCATATAGGAGAAGTGTCATGACCAAATCTGTGCAGGTACTTCCTGAAGCACCCATAACCAGTTAGGAACTGGGTCACGTAGTAGTTCAACTCGCAATGTTTGTTCTTCTTCCAAAAGGTTACATCAGGGACAAGACGAAATGTCCATCTTCCCTTTAGACTGCTCTCCCATCGTGACTGCCATTTGTGCATGGAAATCCTTCGTTCCTCCGCTTTTATAGCCGCTATTTGTCCCGGGTACTCGAGACGGCGAAGGTATATCCTTCTCATCTCATCCGCCAGTATATCTATTGGTATTGTCTTTGCCAATACCAAAACTGCTTCATCAGACACTGTTCTGAAGCCACTTATCCGTCTAATCGCGCTTAGACGATACACCGAGGACAGTATCCTCCTCGTCGTCCCCACTGAGAGTGCCTCCGACCATATTGGGCAAGCATACAGCATTATCGACGTTATTACCGCCGAAATTATCCTCCTTTTGAATGGACCTGGTCCTCCAATATTTGGCATCATCCTCGCCAATGCTCCCTGTGTTACAGATGCTTTTTCGCCGATGTATTTCACGTGCTCCTTGAAGTTCAACCTGTCGTCGATAATCACTCCCAGGTATTTTATCGCCCTCTTCGATTCGATCCTTGTGCCTCCAACGGTCACTTCCATCTTCTCCACTATCTTCCGGCCGCTTATCAAGACGGCCTCCGTTTTATGTGCAGCAAGTGTCAAACCTGCCTCATCCAGCCATGCTCCAACATTTCGAATCGCTGTGTTCGTTTTCTCCTCTATTTCTCCTACCGTTTTAGCTACCGAGACTATGGCAATGTCATCTGCAAAGCCCACAATTGTAGTCCCGCTTGGCAATCGCAGTCGAAGTACTCCATCGTACATAATGTTCCATAGTAGTGGCCCAAGTACGGAGCCCTGCGGGACTCCCGACGTCACTACGTATTCCTGCTCTCCTTCATCCGTTAGGTATATTAGCTTCCTGTCCTGAAAGTAATTATTCAGAATCTCCATTAAGTATGGCGGCGTAGCCATGTTAAAGACGGCTCTCATAATACGCCCCCAGTTCGCCGAGTTGAACGCGTTTTTAACGTCAAGTGTGACAACCGCGCAGTACTCCTTAGTGCCAAATCTCCATCTTTCGCCATCTATTGCATCTCTTGCAATGTCGACCACCCTCCTTATCGCGTCAACAGTGGACCGTCCTTTTCTAAATCCGTATTGCAGGTCCGAGAGAGCTCCTCCTGCCTCAGCACATGTTAGTAGTCGATTGTATATTATCCTCTCCAGTATTTTTCCCATCGTGTCAAGTAGGCAGATGGGCCGATACGACGATGGTTCCCCTGGCGGTTTACCAGGTTTTGGAATGAGAACCAATTTCTGCTGCTTCCACCTACGTGGAAAAACACCCTCGACGAAGCATTTGTGGAACACCTTGGCGAACGTATCCGGTCTGAGCCGGATAGTCGCCTTAAGTGCCCTATTCGGGATTCCATCTGGCCCCGGTGTTTTCCTATCTCCTATTCTAGTGCATGCTGCGAGTACCTCCTCTCCCGTTACCTCGGGTATGGTATGAATGGCCTCCGGCTCCCTACTTATAAAAGTGTAGGGCTGGCCACGTGGGAATAATGTACCAATGATCTCCCGTAGCAAAACTGGACAACCTAGTTTAGGCTGTTCTCGAGCACCGATTCTCTTGCAGACGACTCTGTACGCCGTCCCAAAAGGATTGATGTCAGCTTCCTGACATATCCGCTGAAAGGATAGTTTCTTGCTCCTTTTAATGGCTCTTCTAAGTTGACGCCTTAGGTCCTCATATGAAGCCCGTTCGACTTCCCATGTCGGTCTTCCTCTCGTGCGCTGGGCCCGTCTTCTCGCCCCAAAGCACGCCGACCGCAGTCTTCGAATCTCGTTATTCCACCAGTAGCAGGGGGAACGTCCCCTACACACAGTTCTCCTAGGCATAGCAGCATCACATGCAGTGTTGAGCATTTCGTATACGCCGCTCACTAATTCCTCGACCGTGCTGCCAGTCGTATGAAAAGACGACAACATCAATCTATACGTCTCCTCGTCAAAGCGGGAGTCCTTTCATTTAGGTCCCGTAAACTTCGGCAATCCGTTTCCTCTCGTGTTGCGCCCAGTAACTGTCATCACGATTGCCTGATGGTCACTATTCGTGAAGTCCTCAGTTAGCCTCCATGCGGTCCGCGAAACAAGGCCATCGCTCACGAACGACAAATCTATTATCGAGCTCGATCCAGCTCTCCTAAATGTGTTTCCTCTTCCGTCATTCATCAGCGCCACAGGAAGGGAAGCGAATGTTTCCAAGAGGCAGCGACCCCTGGCGTTAGTATATCTACTACCCCATTCGATCGCCCAAGCGTTAAAATCTCCTCCAATAATAACGGGGGTGTTCAGGCGCACGTGTGACGCCAGCCTCTCCAACATATTTTGGAACTCATCCATTGACCACCTCGGGGGGGCGTAACAGCTGTAGACGAAAACTCCCTTTATCCTGGCCATAACAAAACCAATGTCCCGCGCATAGGTTTGCTGGAAGGGTAATGAACCACAAGTCCATATACCCGCAGTACTAGATCCGTCCGTGATCCAAGTGCTATTCATCGGTACTCTATAAGGTTCGCTTATGATTGCGACATCGATATTCTCCTCCTTTACTCTCTGGACCAATAGGTCCTGGGCTGCTTCGCAATGATTCAGATTAATCTGTATTAACTTCATCTCCTAGATCGTGATTTAAGAGCGCTTTGAAACTGAGGACACTTCCTGCTCCCCGCGATATGTTTGGCGAACTTTGGGTTGTCCACTTTGCAGAACATGCAGAGTGGTTCCCGTTCGCAATTCCCAGCAATGTGACCGTCCTGTCCACACTTGTGGCATGTTCCCGAGCGGTCAACTTTACTCTTGCACAGGCGGGCTATATGTCCAAACTGCAAGCATCGGAAGCATTTCGTCGGAATGTTCCTCTCGCGAATCCTGCATATGACCCAGCCGATCCTAATTCTACCTTCCTTCAGGAGAATAGCTGCACCTTCTGCACTAAGGCTCACTGTGGCCGTTTGTGTCCCACCGTATGCCCTCCTGAGACCAACTATGTCGGCTTCAGCGAAGCCCTCAAGACCTGGAATGTTATGTATTGCGTTATATACATCTCCCTTCTCCGTGATCTCATCAATGTCCTTTATCTCAATTGTCTTCCTCTCCTTTAGAGCGCGGACAGTCGCGCACTCCCCTAGGAGCTCTCCAATGGCTCCTCTGAAGTCCTCCGTTCGCTCGCCGTTCTTGCCGAGCTGAAGTAGTAGCTCCCCTTTAACGGTTCTCCGAATTTTCGTCACGTTTTCACCTAATTTACAGAGCTTAGGGTCCGTTTTAACCCTCCTCCAAATGTTAGCATACGATGTGTCATCCCTCGTTGCTATCGTTATCGCATCAGGCTTTGTTTTCCTCTCCAGAGGTTTCTTTTCCTTCTTTTTCTTTTTAGTGACTTTTTGCCACCCTGGCTCTCCAGTCGATTCCTGAGCGTTTACCTGCTGACTCAGAGTCGTCTCAGTAGTCCTCCTAACCAAAGCTTTCGGTGCAGGATTTGGAGTTCTCCTCTTTGCTTCGGGAGTCTCAACAATTTCCTCCTGCCTCCTCTTGCCCTCCTGATTTCTCATCCAGGGCGAAGTTTGAGTTACAGAACTGCTGCAACTCTTCTCATCAGTTGACTGCCCCCTCAATTCACCTGCGTACAGGTCGTATAGGGTCTTAATAGAGTCGATTGCATCTCTCATCGGCTGGTGGATTGACCGCCTTTTTCCATCCTCTAACATTTCAATCAGATTCCTGATTTGGTCGCCGAGTTGACCAAAAACCCCGCTGGTCGATGCCGTCGGGTTGCTTCGCCTCGGTTCCGACCCCGATGCCACCAATCCTGAAGATTCTCCATTCACTGGGGATCTCGGAGTCCTCGTACTCTGGCCGAATGGGTTCATTTCCCGATTCCGCACAGAAGATCTTAGAATCCTTGAGCTCTGACCGAAAGCGTTCAGCTCCAAGGTATTCATATCGTTCGTCGTCTTATTCGTAGGTTTATTTCTATTGTTCATCATTTCATTAGGGCCCCAACTCTCGGCCGCTGTCCTAATCCATCGTTGTAGTCGTCACAAAAGACCCCGTGGTTATCTATGCATAAGCAGGGAGGCCACGCGAGGGTTGACACATAAACTCATGGGAATACGTGTTCAGAGCCAGGTCGACGTAAACCAGGGATTCGCATCTGGTCCTACAACACCAACTTAACGGTGATAAATCAGGAACGTACCGACAGACTTGCCATCATTTTAACGGGGCGGGGGCAATGACAGCATTAGCCCGACAGCCATTTCAGCCAGCTATCACACCGCTTACTAAAGTGCCGGAATACTGCCATCGTCAGCCTATATCACCAATTCAAATCCAATTTCCGGTATACCATAATTAGAACCTTACCGGACGTAGGATACGTTAAGAACGTATGATATATAGCTAGCTGTGTAAGTTTAAGATGGCTATGGTTCAACATGATTGATTGTACACGATATTACATGTAAAACACATTCAAACGCACATGCATAACACACTGTGTGCATACTTGAGTTAAACGTATGGGTTGTTCTACGATGAAGCGAACTTTTATTTTCTATTTCCAATGAATAAGCAATTAATAAGCAGTTTATTTTGAGTTAGGTTAGCGGGTAGCTTGCCGTTCACAGGCTGCTTCATTCGGTGGCCGTATGGCTCATTGTGTTACCCAGTGTGAAATAAGTCCCCTTATTGTGATCCGTTTGTGGTGGGTTTGATCCATAACGTGCTCCGGATGAAACCGGCCAGTTTCCCTAGTGCAGGGAAAACCGTTTGCTCCATATCATGACAGCTTCTGCAATAATCATAGCTTGTCAGCGAAACTGCAAATAGCTCAGTGTCCCATTAGAATTCCTGCGAACCGTTTTCATGTTGAACTCAAGTAGTTTCCCTGTCCACTGCTAGACACAGCTGTTTTGAAATTCAGCAACCAGGTATATTGGACCACCTTCGGATTGTTGAATTCAATTCTGCTTTTTACAATTTGGAAAAGTATTCATGTAGAGGCGAATATATTTTCTCTATCGACTCCTCCTCAGATACCTCCGATCCTATTGAGTTTAATTTAGAATAAGTTTATACGCTTATAGAGCAGGCAGATCTGTTCAGTCAGCTCTAGAACATTCGGAAGTCCTCACGAAACGAAAGCATAAGGATCAACACAGCTAGGGGATGACCACAGGGTTGTGTCCTTTCACCATTAATGTGGAGCCTGGTTGTAGTTGAACTCCTGACTACTAAAAGTAAATTTTAAAGACTAAGTCGTTGGTGCAAGACAATGAGCCAAAGAAGAAGAAAATATCCTAAATGGAAGAATATTCGACCCCAGGATAAGATAATATCAGAAAAAATTAGGCTAAAATATTTAAGAATAGCACTCAATAGTAAATTGACATGGAAGGCTCATATAGAAACGGCAGACATGTCATGCAGACGGGTTGCAGGGAATACTTGAGGATGTAATCCAGGAATTTTGCACCGGAAATATACTATGATGGTCAGATCAATAGTGGTCTATGGGGCACTTGTCTGTGTAGAATAAATCCGTAAGCAGATCAAACGAATTTGGACGAGATACAGAAACTAGCATGGCGCAACAAGGGCAGTGAGAACCTGTCTTATAGCGGTTCTGGAAACTTTTTTGGATATAAGTATGCTAGACATGGTAGTGAACACCAAAGATTTGGATGATAGGGTTATGGGAGACAAGAACAACATAAAATTCATTAAGGTATTCCGTGACCTAAGGATTCGGTTGGCTGACAGCAGCCTCTTTAACTACCATCTAGACAGAATCAGTAAATTTATGATTTTGGGAAGTGCTTTGGAATGAGACATATGGAATGATTAAACTGAGTCGAGCACGGGTCTGGAAGTTGTAATTTCAGAATAAAATATTCCGAACCCATGGAAAATTCGCGGGTATCTTCAAAGTGACAAAATATACGAGTATTTCGTGTGCTTGCATGTCTACACATACGTCGACAATAAACGTCCGTTTGTCGGTATTACCAATTTTGTGAATGTGTGTGTGCCTCAATTGTAAGAATAACAAACACTTTCGAGAGGAAGAATGAATTGAATCAAGTGAGAAGATGATATATGAGTTAACAAGTAGGTATGTGGGTATGTGAGTATATGCATGTAAAGATATGCTTTTGTGTTTATCAATAGAGAAACTTACCAATTACAGTTAAGTAAACTAACAACACTAAAGGCGGATGTGATGGAACTTGGCACTCATAAGGACCGTCGTCACGTTCGTTAGCGTATTGGATTAAAAGTTTCCAATCGTTTGCTTCTTCAAACTCTAACGAGTATCTTGAATCACCGCTATATGTGACCAAATGTAATAAGTGCCAGTTCGTCGCCTTCTCAACGCATTCATGACACCTTTTTTCGTGTTTGTTATTATTGTCGCAGTTGTTGATTTACGTTGATACGAACATATGAAAATAAAGAAAACAAAATTCAAGACAGTATTTTCAACTGAAAGTCGTTTCTTAAGAATAATAAATAAATGAGCAAATGGCATAAGGAGTGAATGTCCTCGACATAAGTAGAGGACATCCATAGGTTGGTGTCCTATCATCACTAATATCGAGCATGGTTAGGGATCAACTCCTAACAAAATTATTTGAGACATGCATTGACAGCTAAGGATTTGCAGGCTAAAGGCAAATTCCAAGAGACGCTATGCGGTGGTGTAGTAGGTAGTGTGTTGGTTTATTAGACATGAGGCCTCGTATCCAACACCAGTACAGGCATCTCCAGAAAAACGAAATACGAAAAATATTTCTCGTCGACTTCTCAGCGGATTTCTGGCAAAGAAGAAGTTTCTCAAAATTAAGTCGTTCGAAAGCGACATTAAACTGTAGGTCCCGCAACTCATGTATAAAATTAACATACACAACATGAGCGGTATGAGAAGCTAGGTCGTAGTCTTGACTGAAGGATTGTATGTATGCTATGCGACATTATTGAAAGAGGTCTTAAGATTGTAGGTTGTTGGTACATGACTGTGAGCCTATTGATAAACTCGAGCAGGACCACAATAGTACCGTTTAGAAGAAAAAGAAAATGGAATGGAAAATGGAAGAATATTCGACTCTTGGGTGAAATAATACCCCGGTAAATGAAGGTCAAATATCGTGTCATAACGCTGGATAATAAACTAATGTTGGGGTCTTTTATATGCAGAACATCTCAGTAAAGGCCAGTCATGCCATAATGCTATACAGTGTTATTCACCGGATGTATACTATGATGGTCAGACTAATAGTGACCAATGAGTCAATTGTTTTGGTAGATAGAAGAAATCTGAAAACAGCTGAAATAAAGTTAACAAGATACAGACACAATCATATGCGCATGGACAGGACCAATGAGTACCAATACTCACTGCAAGCTTTCGTTATCAACTAATCTTGTTGATAAAAAGAGCGAAATTTGGTCAAACATAAAATTGTTATATGATAAAAAGTAAAAGAGCTTCGTCGATTCGACGAACAGTAACTATACAGTGTTAAAGAGTTCGTCGATTCAACGAATATACAAAATGTACAAAATGAAGAGTAACCGTCCAGGGTTAAATAGCATCTACTTTTTCAATGTCTTTATGAAAATTTTATTGCTGGTGACCTCAACATTCTTTACTTGATATTTTTTAACTCAATTTTGAAAATATCTTATCTTGTCTGTTTTATTGTTGCGCTAAAGAAAATGTTAATGTATTTGATATTGTATGATTTTTTTTCCATTACACCTCTTGGGAGCATATGGCTTCCACAAAGTATTTTCCGTATTGTTCGGTTGGCTGCTGTTGTTGCCATAAGTTCCGGTTGATTGTTATTCTGTTGTTTCCGTTTCTTTAATCCATTGTTATTCCAACTAAGCAGGTGATGGGTCTACTATAGCAAGTCCTAGGATAATGGTGCTGCCATCATCTATCATTGTCTAGAGAGAATGCCCTCCGAGTATGTGTACGGTATGGTATTGTAGAATTAGTGTAAGTTATTTGCAAGGTTTATTATAACATATCAGTAAATAAATAAGACCTACAGTGTTAAATATTAAATTATAAACTCATTAAAGTATTAAGATTAAGGCTCGCAATAACTGAAGCGTTATATTTCTGTTTTAAACAGAATATTTAAATTTAAACAAACTTTTACCAGGTCAACCAAACCCCTATTTTTTCCTGATTAATCAAGTTTATCCGATAATCAAGTTATTATACTTCTATAGCAGTTCCGAAGATGATAGGTATGCTGATGATTGCTGTTGCCTTGAAATAACGTCGTTTGTAAAAATAATTGACTTGTAGTATTGGGCTCAATCGTGAGGAAATCCTATGATGTTCACTGTTAATATCATCATCTCTGAAAAACAAGAGGGCTTCCTGGATGATTTTGCCATTTCTCCATGTAAAGAGTAACAAACGTATAAAGCTGCATTAAATTTTATTATCAAAATTTTTGACATGTGAGCGTATTTTCATCAACATTTTTTTGTATCAGAGACCAAGTGATGCTTAACGGCTGATTTTTTGCTTTTTGAATCTTAAGAATAAATTCTTTCAGCCAAAAAGGATATCGTGATATAAGGCAATGCCAAAATACAGCAAAAGGGATGACAGTTTCACTATATTGTTACGAAAATGGAAATGGTGTTTTGCTTTCACATCGCTTAAATTGTAAACAAAAACTACAAGAACAAAAATAATGAATTTGTTTACATGAAACAAAAATATACCAACAAAATACCAGTATAAAAAATTATAATAAGTAAACAAAAATACAACAACAACACTGCAAGAACAAACATAAACAAAATACACAAACAACAATAATGTAAACAATATGTTTATATTTATAGAGATTTCAAGAAGGCGAAGCCATTAGTCTTCATGAGCATCCATCCAAAGTAAGCAACGGAGTCAGTAAAAATTTAGTCAGTCTTGTGTGAAGACGCGGTGTTTAAAGAAAGCAATCGTGGTTTGAATATCTCCGTTATAAAGATCTATCGAACAAACTGTCTAGTAGTTGTTATTGTTTACGCAAATGAGTGCAATACAATTGTTGTTGTTTACATCAAGTTGCACACAGAACTGTGCAAACAATAAAGGATTTATTTAAAACAAATGTATTTTTATTTGCAATCTACGGGTTCATTTTTCAAATGTTTTAAAAGGGAAAAACGTAATATATATAGAAAGAAACGAATAAATTATATGTACATAAATACATAACTGGTTATTACAACCTTTCCCTTAGAATTATGACCTAGCTTCTCACACCATGTTATGTGTGTTATGTGTGTTAATTTCATACAGGAGTGGCGCGACCGGATGACAGATTTAACTTTTCATGACGATTTTATTTTCTCTCAGAGTTTTTGGCAGAAATCTGATGAGATGCAGTCGGTAGAAGAAATATTTTTTCTATTTCGTATTTTTGAAGTTGTGTGATCTGGGATTTGAACCATGGCCTCATGTCTAATAAGTTATCGCACTATCTACTTGTTTACGGCGGCTTCAAAAGCTTCCAAATCATTGAATTTTATTACCAAAAATCGTGATATGTGAGGAACATGTTCTCATCAAAAATTACTTTCAGCAATGAAGCTTCCTTTTGGTTCGATGGTAAGAAAGATTGGAAAGAGATTAAGCATGAATAGTTTTGTAGGAATGCTTGCTAGACTAGGGTATTATCGGAAATGTCCAAGTATTCCGAGGTTATTTATTGCGTTCCTGTTTTTAAAGTAACTCATTAGCTTTCGTTGTTGCATGTAAGAAGCATTATCACTTCGGTTATTCGGTGTATACCTATGCTTTAAACAATATACATAAAAGTGTAGTTAACACACATGTTGGTGAAAAATTTTAATAAAATATATTTGTATTTTATTTTTAATAATTTACGTAATTTTTCTTTCATTTATTTAATTTTGCTTATCTTCAATTTCAATGCTAGTGTGAACAGTACATAATACTTCACGCATATTAACATGTTGTTGTTGTTATTTATTTTGTATTATTCTTATCATAATTGATATAATTGCAAATTATGAAAATACTGGTTTTTCTGCATTGCGTTAATACAAATGTATGTACGTATGTTAATACATTTGTTAGTATGTCTGTAATATGCACTTGTTATAAGATTGAACAAAAAGAAAATTAATTACTGTTACACATTTTTTGATTCTTTTAATGTTTGCTCTTATTTAGAATAATATTTTAAAGTCACTTACTTTTACTGCCTTGCTGCGAATAGAAGTCTTGTATTCAGAATTAAATTTTGAAATAAAATTCGAACAAAGCTATTAAAACTTCAGTGTCTTTTAAATAAAAAGTGGTAATAAGTTTAACTTTAAATAAAAAGTTAAACTCTCATACATTATTTGGTGCCGAAACGCGGGAATGGTGATTTAGTGATTGGAAATTGGAGCAACGACTTGGAACCTCATTACTGTGAACGACTTGAAATATCTTAACTTAGAACTGTTGCTGTAAAGTTTGGATTTGGCTTCGGAATTCTTTGGCTAATTTCTACTATTGGTTGTGCTATTGGAAGGTGTTTTGGAAGGTGGAACCTGATAAAATAAAAAGGTTAAGGTTTGAACTCTGCGTTACTATTGCCGAAATTTGTGGTTTTCTGGAAAACTGTATGTATAAATGAAATTTTGTATTGTTATATAAAAGTATTGGTAAAAACTGTTTCGAACAAAATGGCGGATTTTCACCATATCATTGAAGAACAAAAGGATTTATTTTCAAACTTAAAGCGAACGGCTAGGTTATATAATTCAAAAGAGCATAAAACGCATGGTTTTGCACAATCAATTTTAGATGAAATAGAATCGAATTTTGCTCAGTTTAAAAAAGGAAATACTCAACTATGTTCTGTAGTTCGTGATAATACCGTTAATACTGAAGACATTCCATATTTCAAAGACGATGTATATTATCAATTTCAAGATGAATTTTTTGCTCTGAAAAGCCAAATACTTGATATTTTGGAAACTCCTGGCTCTAGTTCTCCTGGAATTCAATCAAGCACTTTTGTTGGTCCCTCTAATTCTAGAAATGATTCATTTTCGGTTCAGGCTCGTTTACCGAAAATTGATTTACCAACTTTTAATGGTGATTATTTAACTTGGATGTCCTTTCAGGATATGTTTGTGTCTCTAGTACATAATAACTCTAACCTAACTGGTGTACAAAAATTTTGTTTTTTGAAAAGTTCTTGTAAAGGAACTCCGTTGGATATCGTGAATGAGTATCAAGCAACGGATTCAAGCTATGCTTTAGCATGGACCGCTCTTGAAAATAGGTATCATAATAAAAGGAAAATAGTCGACACTATTTTTAAGAAGTTATTTTCTATACCTATTTCTGATGGCACTTCAAAGAGTATTCAAACAATTTTGGATACAACCAGAACTAGTATCGCTCTACTGCGTACATTAAAAGTAAATACCGAAGGAGAACATGCTATGCTTATTTATATGACGGTAAATAAGTTAGATGTACAAACGCGTAAGGAGTGGGAGCAGTCACTCAAGGCATCGACTCAAATCCCTCCAATTGAAGATTTATTTAAGTTTTTGGAATCTACTTTTCGAACATTAGAAACTATTTCTGACCAGACTGATTCAATCCCTAATGTTTCTCGTTTAAAACCAAAAACTCCACAACAGGCAAATAAAGTCAAAAGTAATTCTCGACGTTACGTAAATGCTATTTCTACAAATTCTGATTCTAACTGCCCTTACTGCAATAAACGCCATCTTCTTTTTAAATGTTTTAAGTTTTCTGCTATGCCATCTTCTGAGAAACGAGATTTTATAAATACTAAGGGAATATGTAGAAATTGTCTAACCCCAGGCCACTTTAGTAACAATTGTCGTGTAACTTCACGTTGTCAAGTCTGTCAACAAAACCATCTGTTAACAATGAATATTTTATAGACCGTTCAACTATATCTAAACCCTCTGAAACTGTAAGGAATGCTCAAACATCTTCGTCTTCTCAACTGCTTAATAACGTCACTGCCCATGTCGCCGATCATGGTAGAACATTTAGTAGTATCAAAAGGCCCCAAGTTCTCCTCGCTTCACTGCGTGTTGTTGTTAAAACCCCGCGGGGTGAAATTATTTTACGTGCTCTTCTGCATCAATGTGCTCAGGCAAAAAATAAAAACTTGTTACCCAATTTGAATAGATTTTCTTGGGCTGATCCCCATTTTTTAAAACCTGGTGAGGTTGACCTGTTGTTAGGAGGAAATGTTTACGGAGATATTGTATTACCTCAGCACCATAAATTTGACGGCGGCTTATTCTCGCAACTTACACATTTCGGATGGATAGTTTCTGGCCCAACTCCTAATAACTCATATCAATATGCTATTACTGCTAATGTTTGCTCCTTAGATAAGCAATTACAATTATTTTGGGAGCAAGAGGAAATTTTAGAAAAAAGGACTTTAACAGAGGAGGAAATATTATGTGAGCAACATTTTAAAAACACTACTACACGTGATTCATCTGGCCGTTATACTGTTTCACTACCATTTAAATCACTGCTTAGGGGTCTCCCGTTTCCAGTTTTCGAACTAGTCTGCACTTTCTCGCTTGAAAAACGTCGAATCAAAATGTAAACTTAATAAAAATTATGGAAAACTTTATACGGATTTTATGGAAGAGTACGAACGTCTTGGGCATATGGAAAAGATTGGCACTTATCCTCGTGATTTAGATCAAAATGGTTTCTTTTTGCCTCATCATGGTGTATTGAGAGAAAGTAGCTCTACTACTAATCTAAGGGTTGTTTTTGACGGTAGCTGTAAGCGTTCTGCTCAATCTTCGTTAAATGAGGAACTAGCACCTGGCCCTGCATTGCAAAATGATTTACCGACAATTATAAATCGATGGAGACGTTTCAAAATTGGTTTTCGGGCAGATTTAGAGAAAATGTTTCGACAAATACTTGTCGTTCAACAGCAACGAAAATATCAACAGATTTTATGGAGAAATATTGGTTCTGAAGAGATTTCAATTTACAAGCTTTCCACGGTTACTTATGGTACTACGCCCGCGCCTTTTCTTTCGATTAGAGTTCTACAACAGTTAGCAGTAGATGAAAAAGAAAAATATCCCTTGGCCTGCAGTGTTCTTAATTCTGATACTTACGTCGATGACGCCATTTCTGGCGCTGACAGCTTATCAGATGCCTATCAATTACACACTCAGTTATGTAGTTTGCTCAATGAAGGAAAGTTTAATCTGCGTAAATGGACAACAAAAGAATTATTAGATTTGATCCCTTTAGAGTTTAGAGAAAATTCTGAAACGTTTGAATTAAATCAACCCAATACTGTGAAGGCTCTTAGTCTACAATGGAACACGATAGATGATTGTTTCTCTTTTAAAATTAATTTTGAAAATACTTCAATAGTTACAAAAAGAAGTTTGCTCTCAGATTCAGCTAGATTATATAATCCACTTGGCTGGCTATCCCCTACTACAATTCTTGCAAAACTTGAGTTCCAAAATTTGTGGTTACTTGGCGTTGAATGGAATGATCGCCTCCCTGATGATATTGAAAAAGGGTGGTTAGAATATCGTACAAATTTAACATATCTTGAGAATATTAAAATACCACGTTGGCTTGGAACATTTAAATGTACTAAAATTGAAATTCATGGTTTTTCGGACTCGTCTAAACTAGCTAACGCTGCTGCAGTCTATGCTAAAACTCTTTCTGGTTCAGAAACAAAAATATACTTAATTCAAGCAAAAACTAAAGTGGGTCCTATTAAACGGTTAACTATACCTCGGATGGAATTATGTGGTGCAACTTTATTGACAAGACTCGTAGATCTAATTATATCTTCACTTGATCAAGAAATTTCAAATGTTTACTATTGGACTGATAGCACAACTGTGCTCTCATGGATACGTGGTCAGTCGTCTAAGTGGCCCGTATATGTTGGCAATAGAGTTGCGGAAATTCAACGCAGATCTCGTACTTCTCAGTGGCGATACATATCAACAAGTGAAAATCCTGCTGACTGCGCTTCACGTGGCATATCGTCGAATGAATTAGTTGAACATGACTTATGGTGGCACGGCCCTAAATGGTTAGTTAACCATTGGAAAACTGGCCAAAACAACCCAAATTGAATTATAATGAAATTAGTGAAGTTTCACCCAAATCAAATTTTAATGCTCACTCTGTAGTGACAGAAATAAAACAATATCCAGATTTATTAACAAGATTTTCTTCGTTTTGTAAGCTAGTACGTGTCACTGCATATATTTTTCGCTTCAAACACAACACCCAGAACAACAAAAAATCACAAATTGAAAGTAATGGTAAGATGACAGGGTTCCTTTCAACTGAAGAACTTAAACGTGCTCGTATAAGAATTATTAAAATTTCTCAACAGGTAGATTTTTCACAGGAAATTTTCGAGATACAAAAGAAGGGTCGAATAATGAAAAACAACGCTGGGGCACAACTGTCCCCATTTTTTGATTCCTCTCAATTACTCAGAGTTGGTGGTAGAATTCAAAATTCTGATTTTAATTATAGTTCCAAACACCCAATTTTATTAAAGAAACAAAATTCTTTAACTTATTTAATATTTCTAGATGCACATATAAAAACTTTACATGGCGGTTTCATCCAAATGCAAGCTTATGTCTCACGTGGGTACTGGATAATTTCAAGTAGAAGCATTGCTAAGCTAATCTTCCGAAAATGTGTAACGTATTTCAAATATAACGCAAAGGCAGACCAACAGATGATGGGAAACCTTCCAAGTGTTCGCCTTAAACCGGCACGTCCATTTAAACACAGCGGTGTTGATTATGCCGGTCCAATTATCATAAAGCAGTCAACTGTAAGGAATTCTGTAGCAACTAAAGGTTACATATGTCTGTTTATCTGCATGGTTACGAAAGCACTACACTTAGACGCGGTAACAAACTTATCGGACGGACTTATATTCAGATTGTGGCACAAACTTTGTTGGAGCCAATAAAGAGTTAAAAATTCTTTATAATCAAAGCAAATCATCGATCCTAGATGAAATAACTGATCGACTGGCAAAAAATGGTACAAAATGGCACTTTATACCTCCAGCCTCTCCAAATTTTGGTGGTCTTTGGGAGGCCGGCGTTAAATCTACTAAATATCATTTAAAGAGACTAATGCATGGTCGTATTTTAACATTTGAGGAGCTTTCCACGCTTTTAGCTCAAATCGAGAGCTGTTTAAATTCAAGGCCGTTATGTCCTCTAAGCTCAGAGCCAACAGACTGCAATGCGCTTACTCCAGCTCATTTCTTGATTGGAGAACCTAGTCTGTGTATACCAGAAGAAGATTTACTCGATGTCAAACATGCTAAAACAGCACTTCTGGCGACGGAGGTCTAACGAATGGTTAAGTAGAGTTCAATCTAGACCCAAATGGCTCAAAATAAAAGAAAACCCTAAAGTTGGAGATTTAGTGGTGGTACTCGATGAACGTAGCTCCCCAGGTGAATGGCCACTTGCTCGCATCCAAGATGTTCATCCTGGCAAAGATGATTGTGTAAGGTTAGTCACTCTATTGTCACACGGTAAAACCTTTAAACGTTCAATTTCAAAAATTGCACTACTACCTATAAATGATTCTTTTTATGTCCATGAGAACGGTTCCAGATCTCAACTTCATGATAACGCTGATTCTTCCCTGGTTTAAGTACTGTCGTCCTTAGTGGGGGAGAATGTTGGTGAAAAATTTTAATAAAATAATGTATTTTATTTTTAATAATTTACGTAATTTTTCTTTCATTTATTTAATTTTGCTTATCTTCAATTTCAATGCTAGTGTGAACAGTACATAATACTTCACGCATATTAACATGTTGTTGTTGTTATTTATTTTGTATTATTCTTATCATAATTGATATTATTGCAAATTATGAAAATACTGGGTTTTCTGCATTGCGTTAATACAAATGTATGTACGTATGGTAATACATTTGTTAGTATGTGTGTAATATGCGTTTGTTATAAGATTGAACAAAAAAGAAAATTAATTACTGTTACACATTTTTTGATTCTGTTAATGTTTGCTCTTATTTAGAATAATATTTTAAAGTCACTTACTTTTACTGCCTTGCTGCGAATAGAAGTCTGGTATTCAGAATTAAATTATTATTGTTTAAACTTAATCATTATTAACATTTGAAATAAAATTCGAACAGAGCTATTAAAACTTCAGTGTCCTTTAAATAAAAAGTGGTAATAAGTTTAACTTTAAGTAAAAAGTTAAACTCTCATACAACGCATTTTAATATAAAATTTAATAAAGCACTACAGCTAAATCTTTTCTAATTCTTTAAGTTTTGATAAATGGATACGAAAAAAATGTTTCTTTTTAAATCATGCACTAAAAATGAGACAGAATAAAACATCAAAAATAAATTGGGTTGGTATAATTAAAATAAACCAGAGAAACAAAATTAGAAACGTTCGAAGAAACAACTTTAAAAAAGAAAAAAACATTAGTAAAACAAATTCACTAGACAATCTAAAGCTATATAAAGAGGGAAAGCAGACGTTCAAGTGATGAAAACAAAAGCTAAAGATAAAGGTAAAATAAACATCCAAGAATGCGATTTATTAACATCAAGTACCGGTGACAACTGTCTAGTTTATTGTAGGAGAACAAAGACAAAATTAAATAATAAGAGAAATATAAAAAAGGAGTCTCTTGGTTAAAAAGAACAAACGCTTTTCTATATAGTAGTGCGAAATACTGTACGTATTGGGTTGATACAGTGTACCTATACATATTTTCTTCGTTTAGATTCCACTTGTATATATTATAAAAAATCGGTACGAGTTCGATAAAGTGAGAGTAAAGCCCCGGTTAGCCAAACGTTCACGGAACGTAACGGATCGTACGTTCGTTTTTAGCATATGGAGAGCAATGTAAATGCTTATCGGAATTACATTATGGTTCGGTAATCGCTCTCTTTGCTTTTCGTATTCTAAAACCGATCATACGTTCCGTGGACGTTTATGTAACCGGGGCTTTGGAAACAGTTATTATCTTTGACGTAAAACGAATTTTACTTGCAATATAATGCTTAAAACTGAGTTCATTTAAATTCATCAAAATTTTGTGTATGTTAAGTCGAGTTAAGATAAAACCTGACTTACATAGATAATAACCTCTTTAATATTTTCTGGCGTCATGTCTGGTGAAAATATGATATATTTGATCTAAAAATGATTCGCCACATATGGAAAAAATAAAGTGAGAATTTTTTCAATGGCTTAATTGCAAAATTTAGTTATAATGGACGAGCGAGCGTCGAAGGACACTGCTTCAGAAACAGTTTTGAGATCCATAAGAACTATTTTAACTACGCGAGCAGGAAAGAATGTACTAGGCATAGTTACTGATACCCCTTCGAGCACGGGCAGTGCTTGGTTGCTTTCCAGCAGGTTGAAAAAAAACGTTAGCTTTATCAGACAGGCTTGTGGTGTGTGGGTGGTCTATAAATTACCAACAGATTACGGAACAAAACGATGGGCATTTGATGGGAAGGATGTCATTTTAGCTGTGCTTTTCCAAGGTTATTAATTTCATGAAAATTAAATGATTTCTTTTTTACTAAACTTTATGTGACGTTAATATTAAAATGGGAATACCTAATCAGGAGTGATTTTATTTAAAGAGACAAATTCCCTTGATTAAACTAATTTTTAAAATAGAGAAAAGAATGTTTGTGTATATGTTTAAATATTTAAAATTATTGAGTAATTTGGAAACTAAGAGGATAAACAATTAGAGCATCGTTAAGGAAACTATATTTCTCCGTGATGTTTGTTCTGACTTTGCTCGGCGTCAAAAGCATTTAAAAGTTTTAATTTGATTCCATTGTAAAATCCCTTAAAGTCTTACGTAAATATACAGTTAGATGTACAATATTGTGTGTACCTATGTATGTATGTATAGGTAACAGTTAATCTGTTTTTGCGGTTTGCCACACTCTGTCACGCATCACTTGATAAGTTGAAGTTGATGTGAAAAGTTTTGTTTACATGGTTTTTGGTCATTGTATAAATAAATATACAAACTTATTCCAATGCATATACAAATACAAATACAAGTACCAAACATTCAAACACATTTATTTTGGAATAGTTTTCAATTCTCATAATGTCTACAAGTGAGGAATGTATACATATCATATACAGTGCTGTTCAATAAAATAGATTAATCTCTTCACAAAAAACTTGAACAAATATGAAAAACTTTCGCATATGTCAAATTTAACTTATCAAACCTCATAGCATATTAAGTCAAATAATATATATGTGTATATCGTTTTAAAGGCCCATCCCTCTTCTTTCTAATAAGGTTTAAATTTTGGACATCGGTTCAGAAAAAAACGGTTTTGTCATATAAAACGAGTTTGGAGGTTACAAGAAATATAAAAAATATATTTTTGAGTTATACTCGACAAAACTAATAACCTACACTATATCATTAGCTGGGTCTATTTAAATTTTTTTTAATTATGTCGCATAGTGTTATTTGAACCAACTGACAAAACTATTCACTCGCATAATGCTCATATTTAATACATATTTAAAATTCATAGCAACAAGTATGTGACGTATGCGTAGTATTTAATTCCATCACTTTGCAAACGACAAAATCAAAATGTTTTTATTTTATTGCATACTTCTCAGAGTAATTCTTGAAGTACATGTCATTTGGTACGTATAAGTAATATATTTTAAATTCAATTAAATAGAGAGTATACGGCTAATTTGGAATTAACCCTTCATTGCATGATTTTTTATTTTTTCGTGAAATAAATTATACTGCTATAATTCAGGCTCTATATTAAGGAAAAAGTATTAAAAAAATATTTAGTTCAAGTAATTAGCAGAAAATTAGTAAAAACTCATATGAAGGAAATTTCCATCAACATGCAAATTTACATGTTTAGCTCAGTACAAAGAAGACACAAAATAAAATATAGCTTTTTATATTATTTTTATTCCACATGATAATTGAAAAACAATTATTGTTCTTATTGAGGCATAAATTTACTCCACATTTGCTACAAAATATTGTCGAATAGCCTTTGCAATTTGGATATTTACATCTGAGTGATCCTCGTACTTTTGGCCAATGTTCAAAACCATCTTTTCTAATATCTTTTGGGGGTGCAGGAGTTGTACAACCTCTTTTTCTCTTTGAACACAGTTCCTGCTCAATTGAAATTCTTGGACGCCCGCGCTTGGAATTCATCCCTTTATTGCATAAAACACAGGCCAACTCATTTCTAAATTGACTCAAAGTTAGTATATCCTTTTGAGACAAATTTCTTTCCCCATCATTTTTTTTTATAAATTATCCAAGAATTTATAACTGCAAAATCAAATAAATGAAAAAAAATTCGCAAGTACCACTTTTTTGACCTTAATGTAATGTGGTTTTTCCCAGAAAGCTGTCCATAAGATCTACGCCTCCCATGTGTTTATTGTATTCTTGGACAACAAATGGACAGGTTATGCTAATTTTTTCTTTTTTGGTTTTATCAAATCCAGTAGCTTGAGATAAAGGCAATGCTTCAGCTGTTCGAGAGGATTCCTGATCATCTATAGCATCGTCTTCTTCGACTTCGTCCTCTACATTATCCTGGATGTTTTCCTCTTGCAACACTTTTGCAATTTCAACAGCGTGTTGGTGCTCTTCATCAGAATTTTCAACATCAAGACTATCTTCTGATAGCAAACCGTCTTCAACCTGAGCCAGAAATGTTTCAATATCTTTTTCATTTAAATATTTCTAAAAAAAAACATTATTTTGTAGTTTATAACAAATAAGTTTTTGCAATACATTATAAATACAGCTAGTGCATAATGATGTAAATTTCCATCATACAGTTTTTTGAAATAATAATTGATATTTAAAAAAAAATTGTAAAAAATTTTACTAAAACATTTAGAACTAACCTTCTTTCCACTCATTTTCGATTTTTAATTTTAAAAAATTTCGTCCGACCTTCTTTAAAAAACACCAAAAGTACTTAAGTTTTTGCACACTTTACCAAATAGCAGTGGAATAAAACAAAACCAACGTATTTGTGGAGAATTCCCTTTTTTACTTAACAATACAATTCAGTGAGTGAACTACTAATGTGAGATGTTGCCGACATCAAGCAATTTTTACCACACTGTTTCCATTCTTTTTTTTCTTGAAAAAACGTTATGATGGAAATTTCCATCACGATGCAATGAAGGGTTAAACATTCAGAAGCTAATGTGACAATCCTAGTGGGTTAATGTTTTGCAGAATAACCTACTTATTTAAATGGCCAATTATTTATCTTGAAATCGCCGTAGTCTAGTAGGTAGTGTGTCGGCTTATTAGACGTAAGGCCACGGTTCATACCCCAGATCAGACATCAAAACGAAATATGAAAAAATATTTCTTCGGCGACTTCCTCTCAGCAGATTTTTGGCAAAAACTCGGAGAGTAAATAAAACTGCCACGAAATGTAACTTCAAAAATCTGTCCTTCGGAGTCGACTTTAAACTGTAGGTCTCGCCACTCATGTATAAAATCAACACACACAACATGAGTGGTGTGAGAAGCTAGGCCGTAATCCTGACTGAAGGGTTGTAATGGCCAATTATGAATGAAATTATTTATCTTTCATATGAAAAATATACAAAATTAAACACATGATTTCAGTGAGGAATTGTGTTTGCGGTAAAAGCATTTAATGGCGTATTTCTAAATATCTGTTGCAGCAAATTTGGGTCTGCCAAATAAAGTAGAGCACAACATAAATGAGTTTAATTTTCCGTTCATATTTTTTTTAGTTCATTTAAATTTTTATTGTGTTTCTGTCAATCATACAGAACTTGAATGTATTGCGTTATTTAGCACCAATTAAGCGTACGATATCTATGAAACGAGAACAAAGGCCTGTAATACACACACATTATAATATTCAGTAATCCATTTAGAAAAAGTTTGGAGGGTTCAAGAAATATAAAAAAAAAAATTATTTTGGAGCTTTACTCAACGAAAATCACAACTTACAATATGTCATTAGCTTGGTGCAATTAATTTTTTATATTCTGTCGCATAGTGTAATCTTTAATCACAAGTAGGTTACAAAAATTTTTGCTGAAACTCAATTAATTTTTAAAACTTCCTAAATATTGTGGGCAACATTCTTATTCGATGGGATGAATAACATAACTTGCACTCTGCAATGGTAGTGTAGAGCTATTTTTGATAAATTAGAAAAAAAAACAAATAAAACATAGCTGAAGTGTAGGCGAATGAAGAGGAAAGAAAAGGTTGGATAAATTTGTACAACAATTCGTAACTAAACCCTCTAAACCGCAAAAAGAAACTCTTGTTCAAAAAATATCCAACCAAAGCTTTTGGAACGCTGTTTTTTTTTTTTGGATTAAATTATTTTCATTATTTTTTCTTTTTTTAGAATAAATTCAATTATCAGGGATTTGATTAATGAGCCAAGGTATGTGTAAACCCTATCTTAAGCTTCAGCCATATAACACGATGTATATTCGCTGGTGGATTAGTACTCGTCTGGGAGTGTATGACTGCATTTTGTATGTATCGATCGGGTTACTAGATCAGTTTCATAGATCGGTTTACCTATTTAAGCGCTTCAAATAATAATTTGCACAAGACTGCTGCAAAATCTCAAATTCAACGATCTCATAAAGAAAAAATCAAATAAAGATTCCATCCTCAGTCGCCTGATATTAACCCTATTTGTGGACCATCACGACATTAGGGGCAAAGAAGACTTAAAAGTGGTTACTCTGGTGTGGAGTGAGACAAAATATTACCAAGCGTTACCATGAACCTGGTGTCATCAGTGTAAAAGCATCTCTAAGCGGTCATTAAAAGCAAAGACTTTCCAACCAAGTATTATAAATATTAAAATTTACTGTTTAATTAACAATATTAATAATAAATTAATTAATATGTTTCTCTTTCCCCTCCTTTTCTTTTCATTTTTGTTTTGAAATAAAATTTTCTTAAAACAAAAATCAGTATTAGTCTGATCATTATGCGCCGAATGTCTATTTTTTATTGGTACGATGTTAAGGTCTATCCTTGCACACAAACTTTATTGACTGACTGTACTGCAAACAAAAGTGAAAATCAACAAAACGAAATTTCCGTCGTCTGTGTACATAGGGACATTTTATGCTTCACTATATTGTTTGTTTAAATGGTAAAAACTCATGCCATTTTATCTTTATAAACTCAGACAACACAGTTGTTGAATGAATATGATGGTACGTGTTTCTTTTTGCTGTTAAATTAGTTACCAAAAGCCATAGAATTATTGTCTTCACCTGTTACCGAAGGCAAATAAGAGAAACAAACGTATTTATCGGGGATATTTAAACGTTTAAGTGGTGAAATTGAACAAAAAAGAAACAAAGAAAATGTCCAAAAGTGAATGAAATATTTATGTGTGAATGTCCGCCATTTATTTATGAAAGATTATTTCACGAAAATGATGTCCGCAATTACAGCGAAAGTAGTCCATCAGTGATCTCCAATTTGGATATACTTTTTCCCTCATTTCAAGCAATATCTCATCAACGGCATTTGAAGCCGCATGTCAAGCAAATTCATACCTCTAATTTGGTCAAAGGAAAACAGTTAATCAACTAACTGTGCCAAGTCCAATTCATTCAATTGAGGCAAAAAGCCAGTAGTTATCAAACTGAATCTTGCATCTCTCTGACTGACAGATATTGAACTGCATTTGGCTGCCCTTCAAATTCTGTAAAATTGACAAGCATTTTTCACGCAGATGCATTTTCAAAGTTGCCAAAGTCTAGTAGACAGTGTGTTGGCTTATTACACGTGATGCAATGGCTCAAACCCCAATTAAGACACACGACTTAAGTGATGTGAGCAACTAAGTCGTAATCCTGAATGAAAAGTTGTAATTACCAATTATGTATGTATGTGTGAATTTTGATAATAAAATTCAATAGTTTGGAATTTTTTTTTCATTTGTTAATCTACTAATGGAGAAATTGCGAGCATTTTCTCTATGACCCTGAAACAGCTGGTATCAAAAACATCACCCTTTATAACCAGCAAAGAACAACAAAATTTTGCCATTTTTGTAGGCATATATAAGAGGAAAAGAGTACGAATAGCGAGCAATTCATAAACGAAAAAGCAAGATAAATAAATATCTACGTACAAATACTTTATGCCACACGTACTACTCAAATAGTGGCATCCACAATGTGAGTGTGCTAGAATAAATATAATAAATGAATATAATGAGTATTTTGACTCATAAAAATTAGTTAAATATCAGTATGAAAACTATATACACACATACCATAAATTTTTACATTGTATATGTACATGTAAATACATATGCATGCGTATTATATATGCCATATTTAAACTACAATTTAATTATAATTTCTTGCCATAAGTGTGTACAAATGTTGTGGTACAAGTGAGCTTTGCCTCTTCAGCGCATGGTAGGAATTATTATTTCTTCGAATTAAAAGAATTAAAAAAGGTAAATAAATAAAACTATAAAACAATAAGACTTTGTAACAATTTTAATTTTAAATTTTAAAAGTTCAACACTAAGGGACTCTACATAAAAAGAGCAGCATGATTATTTTATATATTTTTAAAATCATTTCTTTTTGATGTAATAATAATCGACAAGAATAAACATTAACTACTAAAGGTGAGTTATAATATTTCATACATTCATACATAATTGGTCATTACAACCCTTCAGTCAGGATTACAACCGAACTTCTCACACCACTTAGGTTGTGTGTCTTAATTTCATACATAAGTGGTGCGACCTACAACTCCGAACAACTGATTTTTTTAGAAACTTTTCATGGCAACTTTATTTACTCGCAGAGTTTTTGCCAGAAATCTGCTGAGAAGTCTTAGAAAACTATTCGATCTAAGTTCGATCGCTAATAAAAGGTTTAAGTTAAACTTTAAGCCGATCCATGAACCTCAATGTGGTTTATGTATGTATGTAAGATTGATCCGGGTATAGGGACCTGATTTAATACGGTGATCGACGTCCCATGCCCTACACTAATGCATAAATAGCCAATTTTCTTTTGATTTAAAATTTAGGTATTTTCTAACCCAGCTTAGACTACAGAGGACTAAATGGAATCATATTTATATTTTCTAGGTGTGCATTGCTGGGCTGCGACACCGACTTCTCCAACAGAACGAAATATGAAAAAATATGTCTTCGGCGACATCCTGTCAGTAAATTTCTGGCAAAAACTCCGAGAGTAAAGAGAGATGCCGTGAAAAATTTATCAAAAATATGTCCGGAATCGACTTTAAATACGCGTACATAGGTCGTTATCCTAACTTAAGGGTCATCCTGTCCTGACCAATCCTGTAATGACCAATTATGTATGTATGTATATGAAGTCGCCGTGGTGTAGTAGGTAGTGTGTTGGCTTACTATTCGTAAAGCCCGGGTTCGTATCCCAGGTCAGACATCAAAAATGAAATATGAAATAAAAAATATTTCTTCGGCGACTTCCTCTCAGCAGATTTCTGGCAAAAACTCTGAGAGTAAAATAAACTGCCATGAAAAAGTTTCTCAAAATTCTGTCGTTCAGAGTCGACGTTAAACTGTAGGTCCCGCCACTCACGTATAAAAAATTAACGCACACAACATGAGTGGTGTGAGAAGCTAGGCCGTAATCCTGACTGAAGGGTTGTAATGGCCAATTATGTATGTATGTATGTATGTATGTATGTATGTATGTATGTATATAAGTTAGTAAGCAAGTATGGCGAATATAGGTGTATATTCCTGGGTTCGGATAAAAACATCGCTGGTAATGAAATTGCTGATAAACCGACAGGGCATAGGTTTGCCCTATTGTGGCAATACTTGCTTAGAGTCGCTGGAGTCTGTGTCACGCCAAACGAACAATTGTGGCTTTGTTCGATTAAAGAGAGCTGTAATTTGACATGAGATGTCATGTCAATCAGTTCCATTTCTTACTTAAGATAAGCTGCCGGCACTGTTTGAGCGATAATGTTGCAACTGGGCAAATTTGGAACAATTTTATTTCCTTACTTCTTTCTTTACTTTATTTTTTAATTCTTGACTTCTTTACATTGCAGATTGCAATTTTTTATTTAAATCGTAGTCAATAGAATTTAAGGAAAGTTAGTTTTGGTTTTATCAGAGATGCACTGGAATGCGTTACGAAAATGGAAATGGTGGTACATCGTTTAACTTTAGAATGATAAACTAAACTAACTTTAGAATGACAAACGTAAACAAAGTACACAAACAACAATAACGTAAACAACATGTATACATTTATAGAGATTTCACGAAGGTAAGGTCATTCTCCTTCATGAGCATTCATCAGACTGTATTTATCCTGCGGTATAAAAGGCAAGACAAAGCAGGCAACAGGATCAGTAAAAATCCAGTTAGTCTTGTGTGAAGACGAGTTGCATGTGAAGAGAATAATCGTGGTTTGAAAATCTCTGTTATAAAGATCTATAGAACAATTGTTATTGTTTACGCAAAAGAGTGAAAAGAAGAATAAAGCAAATTGTTGTTGTTTACATCAAATTGTAAACAGTGGCACACAGAATTGTGCGAACAATAATGGAATTATTTAAAAATAAACACAAGTTTATTGTTATTTTTATTTGCAATTTACAAACTCATATTCTTAAACGTTTTTAAAAAGGTAATAACGTAACAATATTCCTCACATCTGCTTTTTAATTGACACATTGTGGCCTGTTTATCGTCTATACTTGTGTTTAACAGACATGTTTTCTGTTTTTCATTTTTTTTTTAAATTTCAAACTTTGAAGACAATGGAAATGAACGTATGGTGTACCTGAAAGATTATTTTTTGCTTTAATTTCAAAGTCTTAAATATATGTTATAGATGTTCAGTACACGAATATTGAACCCGTCAGCAATTCCGAACACGTTTCAACACAAAGTGTAAAAAACAAAAATAAACGAAATATAGAAATTATAGGAAACAGCATGTGATTTTTTGATATTTTTTTAGCCAAGTAAACATCATGATGACGATGGGAATGACGGTTGTTGTGAAAGTATAAGACATATTGTAACAACAAAATGGAAAACAAAATAACGTTAAAAATAATAATTTTAAGCAACATGCAACGGACTTACAAATGACTGAAAAAAATGCTTAATGTAAGGTGTAGTAGAAATAAATTACATACTTTTGCCAGGTCAATCACTTGTTGTCACTTTGAAGGTCACTTAATTTTTTTGTTTTTCATTGAAACTCGCGTTGGTTTTGAGCAGAAATTTAATTGGATTAAATTTTCATCAGCATATTATTATTGGTTTTGTTTTTATTTTATTTGATCGTTGTTCTATACCAGAAGACTTTTGGTCTTATAGTTATTGTATAGGACTTTGTCTACATTTACAGAAGAAGGCATAAGTTAGTAATTAAAAATAAACAGCAAGAGGTGTAATCAAGTAAGGATTTTGGAATAATAAAAAAGAGTAAAAGAGTGCTTTTAAACTTAAAACATTACTTAGTAAATGGTCTATCAACAGGAACTTCCGAACTTTGACAGTTGATAACGGCTATTTTGTTTGAGTTTGTTTCTATTTTGTTCTCTTCGAGATATCTGACCTGGGGTTTGAAGTGGTTCCTTACAAAACACTACTTACTAGACTACGACGACTTCATCTGTCAAATTAGTTGTGGTTTATTTAATCTTCATAAACAACAACATATTTCCATTGAATGATCTCTGTAACAGTTGGCAATTGAACCTAATTTTCATCGAAAAATCGTCTTCAGCGAAGGGGCACATTTTTGGATGGATGAGATCCATGAAATCCAAGAGCCTCCAATGCATTCCGTAAAACTCTCTGTTTCGTGTGAATTTTGGGCTGGCAACGGCCGTGAGAATGACGTTGACAATTCCATCACTGTCAACGGCGAGCATTATGAGTCAATGATTACAAATTCATTTTGATCTGAATTTGATTATCTGGACACCATATGAGTTCACACAGCTAATGTCACTTTGGATATTGTTACGTTTTTATCCTTTTAAAAACGTTTAAAATATGAGTTCGTAGATTGCAAATAAAATAAAAATAAATTTGTGTTTAGTTTTAGATAAATTTTTTATTGTTCGTACAATTCTGTTCTGCCACTGTTCACAACTTGATGTAAACAATACCAATTTACTTTGTTTGTTATCCTTCTTTACACTCTCTTGCGTAAAAACTAAAATTTTTCGGCAGATCTTTTTCTAACTGAGTTCTTCAAACCACGATTATTCTCTTCTCACTCAACGCGTCTTCACACAAGACTGACTGAATTTTTACTGACCCCGTTACCTGCTTTGTCTTGCCTTTTATATCGTTGGCTAAATAGTCTGATGATTGATCTTGTTTACATTGTTTGTCGTGGCATTTTTGTTTACTTGTTTATCAAGTAAACAAGTTCATTGTTTTTGTTTTTGTAGCTTTTGTTTATCATTTTAATGTTAAACGATGTAACACCATTTCCATTTTCGTACCAATATAATGCACGAGTGATTTCAGGTCGTGGTGACGTGATGTGAAGCAGTTACCGAGATCGTGCTATTTGACTCCGTTAGTCTTTTTCTTGTTGGGTTTTGATTAGTCGCAGAGGTATGAGAATAAGCAGCAAACCACAGTGACCTTCAAACTCACAATAACCCTGATTTATGATTCAACGTCATGAAAAGTTGGCCATTTCGAATCAGCTGCACCGAAAGATGTTATATACCACACTTTATAACATCAATAGCTCTTTCAAATGAATACAAAATGTCGGTGATATCTCATATAATAACACCCAATAGTACTGCCATCGTGTTCAATTCCGTCATGTGTTGAACCCCAAAGACGAATAGTAGAGATGAAGAATTGTCATTCAGATATGCAAGCTCGATGTCCGAACTTTTTTGAAGGATGTTATATTCCATGGCATCAACAGGTCTTTAAAACGAATAAAAAATGTCGATGTTATTTCATAAACACCTTGATTTATTTAAATTCAAAGATAAGAAGAGTTTGTAAAACACCATAGATACATACATATATACATACATACATACATATATGTAGTTAAAGTTCTGTTACTCATTTCCTCTACACTATAATTTAGCTAACCAAAAAAGATGAGGGATATCGTTGGAAATTGTATTGGTCAGTGCCCTGTACGTAGCTCGCAATATACAACATGTTACAGGTCATAGGTAATCCGATTGCTTCAGTTATCTTGGATTTGATCCACATTTATTATAGGGAAGTTCAATCTTGTTGGCAGTAAGAGAGTATCCGCAATATTGATAAACTCTGCTGGAAATGTATGAATTTGCAGTTTTGGTAGACATGTCGACGGACTCAGCATTCCGTCAAATGACAGAGGCAGGAGATGTGGGTCTAAGGAAGAGCAAGACACTGTCTTTCATCTCATTCGTCAGTAGCCCGCTCTTGTCATAAAGACATGTAGGTTCTTGATTTTGGTCTCGGGAAAGTTTTTTCTAATAATAATAATTTCATAGAATTTTGCTTCTTAAACTTTCATTAATCGATATTCCTGATATTATTCATCTTTGGCTAGACGCCTACCTATCCCTTGGGACTCAGAGGGTATTGTTTAGGAATGTATTGTCTAAGACAGTATATTACTTCTGGTGTTCCGCAGGGTAGCCATTTGGGTCCTTTACTGTTTTTATTGTTTCTTAGTGATCTTCCTTGTGCTATTTCTGATTGTAATAATCTGATGTATGTTGACGACGTTAAATTATTTCATACTTTTGATGACGATCATGGTCAGGCTGTTCTTCAGCGAAATATTGATTTGTTTGTAACTTGGTGCAGAATTAATTTAATGGATCATAACTTGAAAAAATGTAAATACATGGCTTACTCTCGCGGGGGCGTAATTTCGTCCACTTATGTGATTAATTCTTGCCCTTTGGAAACTGTGACTACATTTCTTGATTTGGGAGTATTATTGGATATGAAACTGTCTTTTATTGATCATATTAGTATGGTGATTGGCAAAGCTCGGGCTGTTCTTGGTTTTGTGAAAAGATGGGCTAGGGAGTTCATTGATCCTTATATAACAATACTGCTATATTTCACTTGTTAGACCTTTTTTTGGAGTATGCGTCTATTATTTGGAATCCATACTATCGTTGTCATAGTGATTCAATGGAGTCTGTGCAGAAGCAGTTTTTATTAATAGAAGGGCTGTTTTAGGGGTTTGTTTCATTTCTAATCTGGTTAAAGGTGATATCGATTCTAAGTTTTTGCCTTGTAACCTGAACTTCAGTATTCCAGCAAGATTTTCACCGCACTATCGTCCTCTTTCTTTAGATTTTTATAGAACGAACTATGGAAGTAATTTTCCTTTTCGTAGATTATGTAATGATTTTAACTTATATTATGATTATATTGATTTTAATTGCAGTGTTTGTAATATAAAACGTAGCTTATATGCTGGCATTATTTTGTAAATTATTATATAAAAATGTATTTTCGTTCTTGTCATAGGTAGTTCCTGTTTATTGTTACTTTACTCAGCTTTCAGCTGTGATTAAGTTCTGTAGCTGATTTATGTTCTCGTTGCCATTACTTTTCCCTTACCCGCTACAGTCCGGACTGTAGTGTGTACGTGTCCCTACGTAATGGGGACGAGCCCTCCGCGGTCGGGTGAGGGTGTATTAGTGTGAGGCCGGGGACGTTCGAAAAAAAAGTGTTCGCCCACCATACCCAGGTAGGTAGGTAGGTTGGAGTGGTAGCTTTTATCCCAAACCTCACTCGAGCGTACATAGCGGCCCGTTGCGTCACCCAAAAGTAAGCGAATTCCAACAAGCTTATCAATGAGGTTGGTCAGAGCAGGAGCTGCACATCAAAGCACGAATACCTATGTTGGAAATCAGCAGGGAAGTTTAATTGAAGAAGATATCTCTGATATCAATATATGAGAACTTCTTTAAACTGACAAGGAATCGAGGGCCATTAGATTGACAAAGAAAGTGGATAACAGTCTCCTCCTGGAGATGACATTTCGATCATGTTTGAGCAATTGCTTGGTACGCTTGCTAACCATTGTGCGCCAAGTGAGTCTGGCAGTGCAGCAGGAGTCCTCATTGCCACAGGAGCTTTTGACAGAAGACTGCTGAGAGAAAGTTGCCGAAGAAATATTTTTTTCGTCCGATATGTCTGAGCGGTGGTTTGAACCACTATACACTGGTGGCAGTTATATGAAAACAGTTAAAATTGTAAATTTGTCTTGAGACTTATACAACACTTTCTTAACAATTTTAAATTTTTTTACAGCCTATAGTTACGAATTTCTTTGTTTTTAGCTTCAGCAGTTTCTTAAGCTAGCGCACCAATCGATACTAGTACACCACGTTCAATAACCTCTGAAGCTTGCAACAGTATTTTATGTATTGAAAGATGAAGATAAAACAAAAGGGTATTTTCATATTTTAGGAGTAGCTAGTGTGAATTCTTTAAAATTATCTACAATGAGTTTCAAGCCAGGTGACATGGCTTGTAGTAATGATGCACACCTAATTGTATGTTCTTTATGGACCCTTGTGCTGCAGTGAAATGTGTAAAGAATTAATGAAAAATCTTCTTGCTGTGTTGCTATCATTTGGTGTCTCATAATTTTTGCTTTTCATATGCTAAAAACGAAAGTACGTTCTGTTACACTCCGTAGACGTTTGTCTAACCGTGCCTTGATATACGAGTCTAACAACTGCTATATACCTTGGCAAAAGGGCAGTGAAGGATTATTGAAGAATTGTCTCGTAACAAAAGGTTTTTCAGTAGAATTACTAAAGAAAAGCATAACGTTAAAGAGTGATTAAAAGATGTCTGCTTAGGCATTTGTATTTAAATAAAGCTAACGGATACAAACACTTATGTGTGTATAACTCTAAATGTCCATAAAATTTTATTGTGTTGTATGCTGGAAAGTTATTTTGCTTTTATTACCTCTAGGAATTGTTGGTGATTCCATTGCTACTACCAAGAAAAGGAAAATCATTTTATTTATTATTTATAGCTTCAAAGGTTATTGGTCATGTTATAACTAAACACAGGTCCCCAAAGGCTAGAATATTTCATAAAATTGTAAATTTCCTTATGTATAGTATCCATAAATAGAAAAATATTTCTGAACATATAGTACTTATGGTATAGGACGTAACATGTATGCATAAGTTTCGGTGTATGAGCATAAGATTTTGGTAGGAGTAGCCATATAGTCGACATGGTTGTTGGATTGTATGTGTTTTTTCAGTGGGTGATTTGTTTATCTCCCTTCAAAGTTGCGGTCATGAAACTGGGTTATATTTTGAAGATGCTTAGGCTTTACATAAATACATACATATATAATTGGTTATTACAACACTTCAGTCAGTATTACGTCCTAGCTTCTCATACCACTTATTTTGTGTGTTTTTATTTTATACATGATTGGCGGGATCTACAGTTTAAAGTCGAGTCCGAACAATAGATTTTTAAGAAACTTCTCAAAGCAATTTTATTTCCTCTCAGAGCTTTTGCCAGAAATCTGCTGAGAGGAAGTCCCCGAAGAAAGATTTATTCATTTTTCGTTTTAATCGAGATTTCTGACCTGGTGTTTGAACCTTGGACTCAAGTAGAATTAGCCAACACACACTAGAGTACGGTGACTTCATCTGATCTCATTGGACTTATAAATTTGTTAGTGTCCATATCGTCGCATCCAGGAAATCACATTTAATGGTTCCATATCTCCTTCAGAGGAGTATTTTTAGACAATCTTAGAAGTGGTGTCCATAGTCTATTTAAATAAATACTTTCATGGAAGTTAATGTCCACTTTATTTCCAATAATTAATTGTATAGTCCTACTCAATATTGTTGGCAAATGGTATTTTACTTTCACATCGCTTATATTGTAAACAAAAGCTACAAAAACAATGAACTTGTTTACATGATAAACAAGTAAACAAAAATATACCAACAAATCCAGTATAAAAATGGGGTAAACAAGTAAACAGAAATGTAACAACAACACTGCAAGAACAAACGTAAACAAAATACACAAACAACAATAATGTAAGCAACATATTTACATTTATAGAGACTTCGAGAAGGCGAAGTAATTTGCTTAAGAGCATTCTTTAGACTGTTTAGCCTACGATATAAAAGGCAAGACAAAGCAGGCAACGGAGTCAGTAAAAATTCCGTCAGTCTTGCGTGAGACAGTCGTTGAAGATCTCCTTTATAAAGATCTATCGAACAAATTGACTAGTAGTAGGAAGAGGAATAATAAACAACGCAATTATTGTTGTTTACATCGAGTTGTGAACAGTGGCACACGGAATTCTGCGAACAATAAAGAAATTTATTAAAACCGAATATAAATTTATTTTTATTTGCAATCTACGAGCTCATATATCAAAGGTTTTTAAAAGATAAAAACATAACGTACAATACTACATTCGTACAGCGAACATTGAATAACACTGCAAACGTCGTGTAGTTCTAGTAAGAATCAAAGATTCAAAAGATGTTACCAAAAAAAAATTTATATTCGAAAATACATCGGTGTAGTGTATTCAGCATAAAACCAATATCCAGTAGTCAATAAAGCAATCTAGATCAACTATATGTAAGATTTTCATATGATCATTGCTTCAATATTTTAATGATCTTATGGAGCGCACAGTTATTGTCGTGTTCCACCAAATCTCTGTTCTTAATATTTACATTATTATTGCGAAATATTTGATCTAAAATATATAAATTCGCTAACAAAGTTGGAATTTACATGCTGTTCTAAAATATACTGAAACTTAAATACCACATCATATTTTGAATACTTATCTACGGTGTTGCAATCTTTTTTATTAAAATTATTTTTTCTTTTGTGTAAACATTTTCATTTATTTCGCTTCGAATAAATTTATTTTATGTGACTACCATTAGTTGTGAAATAATATTCAGTGAAAGTGCTCAGTCTTCTTCAATTACACCGTGCGACAGTCTAAATACACCCAGCTATTGGCATAGTGTAGGTTGTGAGTTTTGTTGAGTAGAACTCAAAAATATTTTTTTTTATATTTTTCGAACCATCCAAACTCGTTTTATTTGACAAAAACGGTATTTTTAATCTTTTCATACAAAATTCTTAATTACCCAAATATTTTTCAACCTCTTTTCAAAGTCTAAAGTTTTTAAAACGAGAACAGATGAGCCTTTAAAATGTTATACATAAACATATGGTTCAAACTTACGTGTTATGAGATTTGATCGGGATAACTTGGAAAATATTATTTTTTCTCATTTTTTCAAGTTTGGCTATTCTTAATTGCAAAATTTAATTAAAAAATATAAGATACGTGATGACATTCTGAAAGTGTATTATCTTGTGACAAGATTGACACATCGTTTGTTCAAATCGGACAAAAATTACCGAAGTTATTTAAATAGTATAAGGGTCGTGGTATATTTTTTATATATCTCATCGTATTAAATCAACTTTCAGTTCAAAATTTTCTGAATTTTTGATGGATCTTGATTGTTTGTTGGAAAATGTGTCAATTTCACGTTTGGCGACTAGTCGGCTATTATTTGTGTTTTTTGCAAATATTATTCTTTCTCTTTGCGCAAACATTGGACTGGTGGTCGCTAAAACGTGAAATTGACACATTTTCGAATAAACAATAACGACTCATCAAGAATTCTGATCATTTTTGAATTTAAATTTGATTTGAAAAATATGTATATGCAAAATATAACTCGACTGTTAGACTCTTTAAATAATAACTAATAATAACTTTTGTCAGATTTAATCAAACGAAGTGTCAATCTCTTCACAAGATAATACACTTTCAGAATGTTGTCACTTAATTTATATTTTCTAATTAAAGTTTGTTACTATGAACGGACGAACTAAAAAAAATATGAAACAAATTTGCATTTGCCAAGTTTACCTCATCAAACCTCATAAAATATTAAGTCACATAATATATGTATGTATATCGTTTTAAAAGCCCATTCCTCTCCTTTCTAATATGGTATACATTTGCGACATCTGTTCAGAAACGTTTGTGTAATCAATAAATTTGTGCGTAAAGTAAAAAATAAAATTTTTTGTCAAATAAAATAAGTTTGGAGGGTTCAAGAAATTTAAAAAAATATTTTTGAGTTCTACTCAACAAAACTCACAACTTACACTATGTCATTAGCTGGTTGTATAACATTTTTTTTATTTTGTCGCATAGTGTTATATAAACGTTTTTTTTTTAATAAAAAATTCCTTTCAATTACAGCTTCCCCTTGCAAATCGTTGACACGACAGTGCAAATAAACATTTGCACCCAGTTGGGTGCTTACACTAACGGTGGTAAAGGGATCGGCAAAGAAAGGAAACGGCTCGTGTGCTGTGGTTTCGGTAACTTCTAGTTCCTCATACACTGGGGATTCGGTGAAAGGCAATGAAAATTCTTGCCAAAAAAATTTTTGGAAAATGTATCGAATGGATCTCTAGCTCACGGTCGTTTTACTAAAACAAAAATGTTTAAAAGATTTCTTTTATTTATTCGAAAAATATTCGATATATTTGTGAATGTCTGCAATATGAATATTTTAATAAATTTTAATGCTACTCAAACAGAATTTAAATGTTTATTTAAATAACTTAGCAATTCACGCCATACACACAAACAAATAAACACAGATTATTTAGCCTTAAGGAATTTGCTTGCTGGTATTTGTGAAAAAAAAATATACTTACGGGGTGTTGAGGTGGATACAAAATGTTGCATTGCTGAGTACATCAATATCCAAATAGTTTTTGATTCCATATCTAAAAGTAGAAAAATATAAAAAGGTACAGTAAAGTATAGGAAATAGGAAGAAAAAAATATGAAAATGGATAAAAACACTGTAACTTATTTAAAAAAATTGATCGCAATTTATTGCTTTGCTACTTTTATTTCTTACCATTACAGATACAGTGCCGCTTAGGTTAGAGGACGTGTACTTGTCAATTAAGACAAGTACAGTACCCGTAGGTCGAATTGAGCCAATTACAGTGCCGCTTAAAACATTTTGGAAAAAATTTGAATTGTAATTACTCTGCCCCTTAATAAGTAAATCCTTTGTCGACTTCAAAGATTCATATGTATTTGTGAAAATCATTTAACATCATAAGGATCATTCAACAAAAACGGATATTTAACTTAAAGTTCAAAGGATACTCGTGATGTATTATGTGAAGGCCCAATAATAACGATGTTGATTAATGTCATGAAGAAGTACCGTAGTAATGCGAACATACGATCTGTGATACTTCTCTTCAACTTTATAGGATATTTTTTTAATGTCTCTTTCAAGCCTCTTGCTCTAACACACTTCATAATGCTGCTCAATGTCAACAATGACAATTCCCTGCCTAACTGCTAAGTGTTTCTTCGCATTGATACTCCACAGCTTTCAAGATTGTGTTACAATGATCAATAAGTATGCTTTGATCTATATCGTCTGCATATCCTTAGCAGTCAATGTACGCCTCAGATAGTTTTACTGGAAGTTCAACCACAACCATCCACCCAATTAGTAATGAAAAGACACCACCATATCCCTTAGTTGTATCCAGCCTTAATTACTCGTAACCTGTCTATGTTTCCGTAGACTGAATGCATAGGACTGGTGGCATTTATTTATATATCATAGGTACTATACCTCTCCTATCTAACGATCTATTCATGATATCGCAACAAGCCTTATGAAATGCGTCTTCTATACCATGATATACACATATGGGTACGCTTAGATCTGTTTCCGAAAGATGGCTGTTCACAAGACCATATCTTGGCCTTTATCCCTTAAACTCTCGGAACAGCCAGCTACAATTGCCCAAACACGGGCTCAAACACTCAATCCGCTTCGTCCTGGTGTTAAGGGTTAGTTCGAGTAAAATGATCAAGAGTATTGGGCTATTAGAACATAATCTTGCAGTATATCTACTCAACTTGCTAAAAAAATATACTCGGTATTATGACAGAGGGTGCAAGTAAAAAAAAGTTGCATATAATTAACAGTAAATCAACAGTTATGCTTTGCTCATGGTGTTCAACTGGTAATGGTAGTGCTGTATTAAAGGCACGATTTACAAAGAGAATCAGATAAGCAATCCCACGAATGTGTACAATCAGAAGTGGAAATCATCCAGAGATTTATTTATTTATTTTTTTATTTATTTATTTATTTAAGTCTATGGAAAATCCTTACAGACTATTACATTTTATATTTCAATTCATTAAATTTTACATTTATATTTCAATTCATTTTATATTTCAATTCATTTTATATATCAATTCAGAATTAATTTCAAAAAATAAGTTAAAAAAGAGACAACATTGAAATTATTAATTAAATGTGTTTAATTGTAAAATTATATCCTTCTTAATGGATTCCATACTTTTATTAAAATCTATATGAAGATACAGGCTATTAAAATCATTACAGATTCTACGAAATGGATCGAAGTTCGTGTAGTTAACTGTGTAATATTTTATATTTAAGAAATTATGGTATTTAGTCGGACGAACAGGTACTTTTATGGAAAGTTTTTCTAGAAGAAATTGAGAGTTGATAACACCATTAAACAGCTTCAGAAGAAAGACAGCATTTAGCATTTTACGACGGCTTTTTAAAGTTGGTAATTTAATGAGTGCTAGGCGTTTTTCATAAGGTGGTAACCTTTCATTAGGATCCCATCCATTCTCTAAACCACGAAGACAAAATAATAAGAACTGTTTTTGAACTGATTCAATTTTGTCAGAGTGTACAGCGTATTGAGGGTCCCATATTACAGATCCATATTCAAGAATTGGGCGAACCAGTGTGGTAAACAATTGCTTAGTAACATAAGGATCAGAAAACTCTTTAGCCCAACGTTTGATAAATCCCAGGGTACATGTAGCTTTGCTAACAGTTGATGTAATATGATTTCTGAAGTCCTATTTACAATCGAAAACTATCCCTAAATCGTTAAAGGTATTAACTAGTTCAAGAGCGGCACCATTCATTGTGTAAAATCCAATGGTTGGTGATGATCGAGTGAAGCACATATATTTACATTTTTTAACATTCAGCTCCATTAAATTAATACTACACCAAGAGGTTAAGTAGTTAATATCCTCTTGTAAAAGTACTTTGTCTTCAATGTTATTAAATGATAAAAATATTTTAACATCGTCTGCATACATAATGTGTTTGAATTTTTGATAACAGAAGGGAGATCATTTATAAAAAGAGTAAATAGGAGCGGCCCAAGATGACTACCCTGTGGTACGCCTGACAGTACATCAATAAAGTTAGATTGCGTATTCCTGAATTTAACGCACTGTTTTCTGTCTACTAAATACGAATTAATCCAATTCAATAAAGATGAACTAAAACCAAGTTGATTAAGCTTATGAACGAGTAAGTTATGATTTACTTTATCAAATGCCTTACTGAAATCGATATAAATGACGTCAGTTTGTTTGCCTACAATAAATCCATCATTTACCAAAGTTGTAAATTCAAGAAGATTTGTGATTGTTGATCGAGACTTACAGAATCCATGCTGGGAAGCAGATAAAATAGACGATGCTTGAAATGACAGTGTATCACATAGGAGTTTTTCAAACAATTTCGGTATAATGTTGAGTTTAGCAATTCCTCTATAATTTGAAATATCAGCTTTAGATCCTGATTTAAACAGTGGAATGATAAATGATTGTTTCCAAAAGGAGGGAAAATAGCCCAATTTAAGCGATTTATTGAATAAGTAGGTTAATGGAGTACTCAATAATTGAAAATGGTGTTTTAAAATACTGCTAGGAACCCCATCCGGACCAACTACATGCGAAGATTTCATTTGTTGTATATACTTAGAAGCAGTACGTTGATCAATAAAAGATATATCAAAGGCCTTTGCTTCAGGAATATAATTTTGATTATTGGCGTTAAATGTAGATGATGAGTAGGTAGAAGCAAAAAATTCCGCAAACAAGTCACTTATAACCTTATTATCTGAGGATTCATGACTACCAAGCTTCATAACAGAAGGATAATCCGCTGCTCGACGTTTAGAATTAACAAATTTGTAGAATGATTTAGGATCACTCTTGAATTTGTTTTTTTACCTTAATTAAGTAGATGTTATAAGCCCTTTGGTTGGCGATGGTGTATTCAGATCTTACTAAGCAGTATTTGGAATAATTTATTAATGATCTATCATTTTTAAAATTTTTATACAATTTATTTTTCTTGTTTTTTAATCTTGAAAGATATTTTGTATTCCAGGGCGGACCGTGATTAGAATGTGGTAAAACTTTTGGTACACATGCTAAGAAACAATTGTGAAGTAGTTGATAAAATTTCATAATGCACTGGTCCAAATCATTGCCATAGCCAGATAATTCATTTATCCAATCGATTTCAGATAGTTGAAGATGCAGTTTATTGTAGTTAGTTAAATTGAAACAAAATATTTTCTGTTTTTGAGTTAAATTATTTGTTTGAAGGAAAGGATGATGGAAGAAGTTTATTTCAAGCGTCGGATGATATTTTTCTTCGGGATTGGAGAAAGGCGTATGACGAATAACTGAGAAGTCCGATGAATCACTAACAAACACAAGATCCAACATTTTATCAAAATCATTTGGAATGGAATTAATTTGAAAAAGACAGTTCTCAAGTAAACAGTTAATTATATTTGCCGAGGACTCCGAAGAACCAATGGGGATTAAATAGTTTGAGTCTGGAACAGCCTTCCATGATGTGTGTGACATATTAAAGTCTCATATTAATAGTACTAGATCCGTTGTGTTTACTTTATTCAGAAGTGTTTCAATCGCATTTAAGTGATCTTCATAGAGAGTGAGTGGTGAATTAGGTGGAATGTAGACGCAAACAATGAATAAGGATTGTTTATAAATTTTAACTAATACGCATAAAAACTCAATATGTAGAAATTCATTAAGACTAACTTCTTCAGATGAGAATTCATTTGATATGGCAATTAATACGCCGCCTCCAGATTTTTTCGTATTGTATTGCACACAACTTTCTCTATCTTTCCTAAAGACCTGGTATTTAGGGCAAAAAATTTCAGAATTATTAATTTTACAAGTTAACCAAGTTTCGGTAAATATTATTATATGGCAATTAAATCCATAACTATTGCAATAAATTGGAGTTAATACCTCTAACATTTTGATAAACAAGGGAAATTAGTTTTTTTGATTTGTATCACCAATGTGAGGAAGACGAGCAATATTTCTTTCACTGTAGATAAATTCCCGAACTATAGCATTTATAGGCCAAAATTCCGGATTAACGATTTGCTGGAACAGATTATCAGGAACAATTATTTTAAATGATTTCTCGCATTTATTTTGAAAATAAGAATATCATCTGGGTTGCAATTTCTGATTTTCGATAGAATATAGAATTTCATATCATCAGCATTCGTATCAATTGCAAACCGCGTAGCAAATATTGTTTTCTTAGGGGGAATAGTTCGCAACTCCTTTGGATGTTTTTCAGCAGAAGCTATTTGATTATTCACAGCTGAAGCATTTTGAATTAAGGGCGATGGAACAGGAGATTCAGCATCCACAGATTAATGCAGATTTTTTTGGCAACAAAGAACTGTATTATGGTCATAGACATGGTGGATACCAATATAATATAATGGAGGTCAATTGCGGTTCATTGATCAAGAAGGTTCAAAAATTAATAGTAATGTTCAAACGATCGTCAACAAAAAAGGATGTCTTGTAAAAGTACGTTGCGGCTGAATATGGAGAGTCTTTAACTAAATGGAGTAGCTATTTTGTTAATTAGGAACATGTCTATTTAGTAGGAAATTGTATACAAAAGGCATTGATATATATAAGAACACCTAAAGATGAATCATTAGTGTTGTGTTGCAGTAAAAGGAACAGTTGACGCTCTTTGCCGACGGGATGCTAATCTGTTCACAACCGGTGTTGACATAAGCTTTATCTTACAAAAAACTAAAAGATGATAACAATGTTGTACGTAAAACGACATCCAGCCCTCATACTTTGCGTAAAACAAAGGTATCTACAAATATTCAGTCCAAATTCGAAACAAAGTTCGCAATCGTTCCTTCTTCCATAAAATACAGCAAATTAATCGATTCAAATTAATAAACTTGAAAGATTAAAGTGGTCCAGCTTCATCACTTCCAATAGCTCATGAGCAGACGTCGGCACAAAGAGAACATGACAAAAATGTGAGTGTATTTGTGGGAAACATGTGTTAACCTAGAGTAAAATTGTTAGTAATATTTTCAAGTCTACTTATTAACCCAATAATTGTACATATTTGAGCGGAATATATAGAAAAATTGTACTGCGCTAAATCCCTAAATACACCGTATTTGACTTGGCAAGTATTCTTCCAAAAATCGAAATCATTTCTCACAGATACTAGTGAATCTTACTTTAATATTCCTTTGGGTGTATAATTGAAGTCTGAAAAAAAGCGACACGAACCTTCTTCTTTAGAAGCTGACAAGCAATTGAATGCATTTTGCATATATGTACGCATTTTGCAAATAAAATTTTAAGTTATTTTTATTGTAATACAAAAAGAAATTGTTGTTGTATCATAGTTGTTGTTTATTATTAAAATGATAACATACATATGCAGGTGAAATTGTATTTCGCTGTTATATCACTTGAATAAATCCATAAAGGGAATGTCAGTTCATTAGTTCAATCAATTCAATCAGTTTTAAAGCTTCAATATATATTGACGTACTGACATACATATTGCCAAGTGTTTGAAAGCATGCACAAATGTTTGAAGAAATAAATATTTATCAAAATTCTTAAAACGAAATGAAATGTCGATATCTGATGTAATTTACGATATTATTATAAAATAAATATATTAATACAATATCTGAACATAAGTATTTTGATTAAAAATTTGCAAAGTTTTTTTCCCTTTTTATAGAGATAATATTTTATTTTGAGATAATAAAAAACGCATTATTTGCACATATTCACTAAAGTAGGCGTATATTAACAGTCGATCCCATAAATATTGTACACTCGCATACTCTTTCAGCGCCATTCAATTGTATTTGATAAATTGTTTGATTGTGTAAACAAACATTTTAAAATTTTTAATACATTGGGAACATTTCTTTTGAACAGTAAGGGACAGAACAGCTAAGAGCGGAAATCGACGTTATTTAATATTAAATTTTATTTAATAATTTCATTTCGAGATGTCTAACCTGGGGTTTGATATGCATTAAAACTATTTGCCTCGCTTCTAATTATCCAAAACGCTACATACTAGACTAAGACGATATATACATCCTCGGTTATTTTTTCTTTTTCATAGGTTAGTTTTAAAAGTAGCACACTTCTGATTGACTTAAATAAATACATAATTGGTCATTGCAACCCTTCCGTCAGGATTACAACCTAGCTTTTACCATTTTGTGTGTGTTAATTTTATACATGAGTGACGCGACCTACAGTTTCAAGCCGTCTCCGTCTTTTTGGTAAATTTTTCATGGCAATTTTATTTACTCTCAGAGTTTTTGCCAGAAATCAGCTCAACTATACACATCGAAAAATTCAAAGACATCAAATTATATGATAATGATTAGAACAGCTCTGTGTAGCATCGTTTAGCATTGGAATGTTGAACAGGGGCTGCAAAAACGGAAACCATGGGTATGAAAGAAAAGGGGATAGACAAGTAAGCGAGAAAGCAACAACAAGCAATGTGAACAAAATACACAAACAACGATGAAATTGCGATGGAGTTCTCAAGAAAGCGACACCACGAACGTTCGACTTCAAGAACCTTCATCAGACTGTTTAAGTGGGCATGTAAAAAGGTAAGACAAAGCGGGCAACGAGTAGTAATAATTCAGTAAGTCTTGTGTGAAGGCGCGTTGCGTGTGAAGAGAACAGTCGTGGTTTGAAGATCTCCATTGTAAATATCTGTGTTGTAAGCAAAGAAGAATAGCGAACAAGCAATTAAGTTGTTTACAGTGGCACACAAAAATAGTCCGAACAATAACAAATTTAATTGTACTTAAACACCAATTTATTTTTATTTTGTTTGTAATCAGCGAACTCATACTTTAAACGTTTTTAAAAAGGTAAAAATGTAACAATAAATTCAACATGCCAGCTATCAAATCAGAGATTAGAAAGTGTTAAGAAGAATACTTGAAGAAGTTCGATTTCCATCCGCATTCACTTGATCGTAACATTTTATACTATCGTGGCCATATTCGCTTAAATAAGAGGGACACTGCAAACGTCATACGAACATAACATTGGCTACAAAGATAAGAAACTATGATGGCAGAATTTATTCCGGGTAGTGTCTGTAATTAATATGTAGTCAGTTTAGAATAACTGTGAAATTGTTTTAAAATAGAATTTCATTTGAAATCCAAACTAATAAAAACACACACCTTTTGTTTGACACTGTAATTGACATTTATTTGGAGATATGTGCATAAGTTGTAAAGTCGTACGATGGGTTCCTTATATTTGTAATTCCAAGAAAACGTTTTCTCTTCCTTTGTTAGAATGCATTTTTGTTGTCGTTTACTGCAGTATGTCAATTGGAAGGAAGTGTCTTTAACGTAAGCATATGTGCACATATACAGTTTGTTGAAAAGCCTTGGAAATCACACATTCATCACAATCATTGACACGCACACTGACATAATAAATATCCGTCAAATATTTTAAATTCCAAAAAAAGGTTCAAAGGCACAGTCTTCAAAGTGTTCAAACATATTTATGCTTCTTACAATAAATATGGTATTTTAATAGTCATATAATATTTTATTTTTATTTTCAAAAGTTTACTTAACAAATGCCTTCGAGTAGGATTTAGAATACAGATATCGTGTGGTCCATCTATGGGTTTAAATTTGAAACATAGGTTATTTCGAATCTGGCAATACTTAAGTCACTTTATTCTGTCACAAAATTCAGTATATTATATCGACTGAACGTAATGAATCGATTTACGCTTGAATAACGTAGGGATTTATTGGAAATTTATTTCTAAAACAAAGACAATTGGTGGGAAATTGCACGAACTTGTCTTACAAAAATTGGTCGCAAAGAAGGACCAATAGTACCCGGTGTACCCAATTTTATTGCTAAATTTCGTGAAACTGATTTCATTGTTGATGCGGGAAAACGTGAGTGTGCTCGCACAGTGCGTACACCACAAGCTCTGGCTGAGAGTGTGCGTGAGAATCCATCAACAGCAACTCGTCATCGTCTTAAAAAATTGAACATTTCAAGCACCAGTTTGCGGCAAATTTTGCGAGAAGGCCTCTGTATTTCTTGGAAAATGAGGACGACGCAACCATTACGGTCAATGGCGACACATATCGCACCATGATACCCGCTCTTCATGATATTGATGTAAACGATGTTTGGTTTTAAAGGTGGTGTCGAAGTGGTGACGTCATTTGGCCGTGGGTCGCCGCTAAAAGTGTTATGCCGAGAGACAATTGAGCCTTTGATGGCCAACATTCGCGGTGCCATTGCCGAGATTAGACCACATGCACTCGAAAAAGTGCACGAAAATTAGAGCGAAAGAATAATATTCCATTTGTAAACGGAACAATTCCACTTTACAACAAAAACATAAATTTGGCAAAATTCCAAACGCTTTATGTTTTATTGCATTTTTAAATTTAAAATTTTTAATGGCCAACCCTTTCCATAAGGTAGATCATACGAATGAAGAGCCAATAACAAGATAAATCGTTAGAAGGAAATGCGAATGGATAGGGAATACAAGTCGCCGTAGTCTAGTAGGTAGTGTGTTGGCTTATTAGACGTTAGGCCACGGTTCAATCTCCAGGTCAGACATCAAAACGAAAATATGAAAAAATATTCCTTCGGCGACTTCCTCTCAGCAGATTTCTGGCAAAAACTCTCAAAATCTGTCGTTCGGAGACGACTTTTAACTGTAGGTCCCGCCACTTATGCATAAAATTAACACACACAACATGAGTGGTGTGAGAAGCTAGGCCGTAATCCGGACTGAAGGGTTGCAATGGAGAATTATGTATTTAGGGAATACATTATAGCAGCCAACTAATGGTTTGCAAGATATGCTTTGGAGTAAATTCTCCTGCGATCATGACGTCTTGCCAGGATAAAAATTATGGTATAGGGTGCAGAAGTATACTCAACGCTCTAGCTTTAGCATGGCTAAACATTTTATTTTGAAAATTTCTTTAAGAGCACTGGCATATGTATATGTATAATGCGTATGAGTGTGTTAAAGTTTAAGTGACATTTTACTAACTTTTAAATCTGAAAACTCCTTTTGGGCTTTGGAAAAACAGCACAATTTATTTTGACAACGACTGTGTTTATTACACAAACGAGCATGATATAATAAAATGGGGAGGGAAGAAACAAATGTTTGAGTTTTGAGAAATGGGAAGAAAAAAATGTTTGCCACAGTTCATGTTTATTTTTTAAATACTGAAACAATAAATGAGGGGGGAATAAAACAATTCAAAACAAGAACTTTTCTTACAACAAGAAATAAATTTGTGAAAAAGAAAAGTATTGATTTAAGATGAGTGGAAAATTACTGAAAAAAAAAAAACAAACGCGCACATAAGATTTCTTAAATAAATACTTCTACATTGGCATTCAGGCACACGTAAATGTGCTTGTCTCCCATACGCACTTTAAAATACAGGAAAACATGTATAGGGACCAGGCAGTATGTATGGTAAGCGAAACTGTAAGCATTTATACGTATGCATATACAGTGAGCGCCAAAAGTGAGTAAACACCACTGAAATAATTCATTTTCTTAAGATAGCGAGAAAAGTAAATGAGAATAGTCGAATAAATTTCCAAAAATAAAAACGTTTATTTATTACTTATAAAATGTTAAAACAAAACCAACAATTCATGATAAAGGAACTTTTTTTATATTTACTTAAGAACAAAACTGTTTTATACTTAAGAACAAAAGTGTTGACTCACTTATGGCGCTCAGTGTATGTATAACAAGGAAAATGAAAACAGGAAAGGCAACACAGTGACAGGCAATTCGTCATTTAGTCCCAAGAGGGGTATTGCGAACGTCATCGGCCTTCGACTGACCTTTGTCAGTATGGTATGTGTATATATGTATGTATATAAGTAGCCAAACACGAAAAGAATTGTTTTGTTTTGCTTGGCTGTCTTTTACTCCATATTGCTATGTCTTGTGCTGTGCTAACATTTTAATACCAATGAGACTTGACTGTGCAAATTTGATTTTTTCTTAAGGTTTTATAAGCAAATAACTATACAACATTAACATGGAAGTGCGTAGATATTTGCTATAAGAATACTGTAAGCTGATGACTCTACTATTTTATATTTATTCAAGATCGTACGATAATATTATAAAACTAGAAAAATTCGTTAACAATTTAATTGAGAAATGAAAAATCGTTCTTTTTAAACCTAGTTCATACGAAAGGGGAAAATGAATTTTTTCGATAAATACCATCCATACAACATGATTTTTATCTACATTCTACGACATTTTATAACAATGAATAAAACACGTTAACCTAAGGTTCTTTATTGCGTAATACATTATAACAAAAGCAAGACTAATAGATTTCTTGCGACTATAACGTATAGCGGCCTAAGAAATAGTGACCTACGGAAATACGAATCAATGATGCTGTTTGACTTTTTTGGGATGCATTAGACGCTCTTGGTTCTCATTGGTATTGCCCCAATTTTAATAATTTTGTTTGATTTCGTCTTCAATTGTAGACTGTATATATGGGTCTCCTTACAGTATCAAAACATCGATTTCCGCACATTGCAGTTCAGTATGCAGAGATAATATTGTTGTGTGAAGGTAAGTTGCCTACTATGGACTTATATATCGTATACAAGTTATTTAGAAAGTAATTGATTATTCTGAAATCCTTGGAAATTTCATGCTCTAATATACTCCAAAATTGAGTGTAAGTCGCTCTAGTCTTGTAGGTAGTGTGTTAGTTTATTAGACGTAAGGCCACGGTTCAAGCCCCAGGTTAGACATTTCCAACAAAAGGAAATATGAAAAAATACTTCTACGGTGACTTCCCCTTAGTAGATTTCTGACAAAAACTCTGAGAGTAAATAAAATTGTCATAACAATTCTCGGAAAAAAGTATTCATGACGAAAAAAAAAAATTTCGCATCCTACCCCTTCTTTCCTTTCTGCTGTAAACTATCTTTCCTGTATTCCAACACAATGCACTGCATGAATAGAGATCATCTCCCGAGTGTTGTTTAAAAACAAATACCGCTGTTGACAGACGAAGTGTTGCCTACTCAGTTTGGGATGAAATTTAAAAAGTTGCAGAATTAGTGACCCTCACTTGTATCAAGTTCCGACGTACAGATTATTTGGTGTAGTCAGCAGATTGCATATCTCTTAGTGTTGATATAATTTTTTAAGCATATTTTCTTTTGAGTAGCTTAAATACCATGACAGATACAAGGCATTTGAAGATTTGATCCCAAATAAAATACTCGCGAAGTCTTTTATGGCAACCTTTGTTAATCATTTCGAGCAAGAAAAACAAACAAACATAAATACAACTTAACAGTCAAAGCAAATACAAGCAAACAACTAATATATCCGCAATAGTGGAAATTACTCAGTATTACTTTCCCTTTTTTCTTAGAACCAATTACACTATGCGAGAAAAAAAAAATGAAATACACCCAGCTAGTGACATGGTGCAAGTGTTGTTCAGTATAACTCAAAAATATTTTTTTTTATATTTCTTGAACCCTCCAAACTTGTTTTATTTGACAAAAACTGTTTTTTTGAGCTTTACACACAATTTTATGGATTACACAACATTTCTGAATCGATGTGCAAAATTTAAACCTTATTATAAAGGAGAGGGATGGGCCTTTGAAACGATATACATACATATATTATTCGACTTAATATTCTATGAGGTTTGATGAAGTAAACTTGGCAAATGCGAATTTTTTTCATATTTTTTCAAGTTTGTCCATTCATAGTAGCCAATTTTAATTAAAAATATAACATAAGTGGCGACATTCTTAAAGTATATTCTCTTGTAAAGAGATTGAGACTTCGTTTGATAAAATCGAACAAAAATTATCGTAGTTATTATTTAAAGAGTATAACAGTATGTATATAACTTTTCATATATATTTTTTGTCAAATGAACTTTCGTTAAAAAATTTTCAGAGTTTTTGATGGATCTTGATTGTTTATTGGAAAATGTGTCAATTTCACGTTTGAGCTACCACCAGAAGTTGGACAATGTTTGCGCAATACAAATACAAATATTAGCCGACTTGTGGTAAACGTGCAAACGTGAAATTGACACATTTTGCGATAAACAAACAAGATCCATCAAAATTTCTGAAAATTTTTGAACTGAGAGTTCATTTGATAAGACGACATTCATAAAAAATATAACACGACTGTTATACTATTTAAATAATAACTTCGGTAATTTTTGTCCGATTTGATCAAAAGAAGTGCCAATCTCTCTGCAAGATAATGTATTTTCTGCATGTCATCACTTATTTTATATTTTTTAATTAAATATTGCAATTAAGAATAGCTAAACTTTAAAAATGAGAAAAAAATTATATTTTCCAAGTTTACTCAAAACTCACAACATGTGAGCTTGAACAATAAGTTTATGTATACCGTTTGAAAGGCTCATTTGTCCCCTTTTCAAAATAATTTGGGTTTTGAAAATAGGTTAAAAACTATTTGGGTATTCAATAATTTTTTGTGGAAACTACAAAAATACCGTTTTTATCAAATAAAACAATATTAAAAAAATATTTTTGAGTTCTATTCAACAAAACTCACAACGTATACGACGTCATTAGCTGGGTGTATTTTGAGTGTCGCACCGTGTTATCTTTTTCTACAGTACAATTCGATGCATTACTATTCGACTTTGTTTCGAATGTTTTCTTGAGAAATTTTAAAACCCATACAACCTGCAGACATATTTTGGCGTGAATTGTTTGTTTTTCTGTGGTATTTCTTTATTCGCCTTCCAACAACTTTCGTCGAATCTTTTCTTGTACTCTTCTGAGGTATTGCAATTGGATTTCGAGGAATTTTACACTCTGATTTCATTTTTTTAATTTAAATTTTATTTTTTAGTGAATTTTTTTAAGTTTTTGCTTTTAATTGAATTGGATTGGATATGATTTAAAATAATTTTTAAATCCATGAGATTATTAAACACTACCATAGTGAACGCATACAAAGTAGTCTAGTAGGTAGTGTGCTCGCTTATTAGACGTGAGGGCACGTTTAAAACCAGGGGAAGTTATCTCCAATAACACGAACGAAACAAGGCTACTTTCTCTCAGCAGATTTCTGGCAAAAACTCTGAAATTAATTAAAATTGCCATGGAAATATTACTTATAAAAATCTGTTGTTCGGAGTCTACTTTAAATTGTTGGTTTCGCCACTCATATATGTATAAAACTAACACACACAAACTAAGTGGTGTGAGAAGCTATTTCGTAATCCTGAACGAAGAGTTGTAATCACCACTTGTGTTATGTAATGTACGCATGAGAGAGTTAAAATACTGGATAAACGGAGGCAAGGTAACCACTTATGTTGTGTGCGTTAATATTCTAGATAAGTGGCGGCCCCTACTGCTTAAAGTCAACTCCGAACGACAGAATTTTTGAGAAACTTCTTCACGGCAGGTTTATTTACTCTCAGAGTTTTTGCCAGAAATCTGCAGGCAGGAAGTCACCGAAGAAATATTTTATTTTTTTTATTTTCGTTTTGATGTCTGACCTGGGGTTTCAAAAGTGGCCTTACGTATAATAAGCCAACACACTACCTACTAAACTACGGTTATTTCAAATTAAATTTGAATTTTATCTAAAAATTTTTTATTCTCTTCTTATTTATTCTGATTATAATTAAGGTATTGTTGCCATTTAAAATGCGAGACACCATCACGCAGTGCACATAGAGATCCCCTAGACTTAGTTCATCTACCGTTGGTAATTGTCCATACGGTTTGCTTGTCTTTACGCTATGAAAAAAGGCTTTTCAAAATAACAATGAAAAACGGCGCTACGCATTCATAAATTAAATCAAGACTGGCATGGCCCTTTCAACAGGATATAATAAAAATGAAAATGATACAGTTTTTGTTATGTCATATTCTACTTTAACAAGTAATATTTTCCCCTTTTTTACTGTAAAGTTTTTATGTTTTGCTTTCTGTCTGTTTTACAAAACAAAGAAATAAAATATTAAAAAAAATAAAATAAAATCTAAAAACATAAAGATGAACGTAACCATAGCAGTTAACACGAGGTATTATTGTTAGGCAAAGAAATTAGACCCAGAGATTGACGAGAAAAGGGGAGTTTAAATACTGCTATTCAGAAATAAATCTAAATTACAGGAATAGTGTTTAAAAGCTCTTTATTATGCTTTATTATGCTTTTTGCTGGAAAATGGTTTTTCTTTTTTAAACTAACACACTTGTGCTAATGAACTTTAGAACCCTTGTCTACATGTGTTGTTACAACTTGAGTCTGTGTTGCCGCCTTCTGTTTTCCTTTTTAAATTAATATGAAGATACATTAGATACAATTTAATAAAGCTTTTATATTTATAAAATTTACATAAAAACCTAAAATACCAAAACACAATGGCAACAAAAATCAGGAGTACTTCTGTTTGTTTGCAGAGGTTGAAAATAACTCATTGTTTGCATTTCAAGATAATTTGTTCTCTTGTAGAGCTTGGATTATACCCTGAACCAATGCTTTTATTTACGGTAACACCCTTAAATGCCTATGTATGTATAAATGTCACCTATGCCTGTTCTTAGGAGCTGGTACAGACTATAATTCTTCCAAAATTAATTTAAAGACGAAAACACCCCTTTTGGATTAGTTTAGGAAACCAAATTTAACAATTTATCTTTAATATTGTGCCAAATTCATTCATAATGTTTTACAAGGTTCTTCAACAGACCTTGCCAACGATAGGGAATAGGGTTGGCAACTCCGATCTATCGGTTGGGCCATCTATCAGCTTAAATTTGAATCATCGGTTATTTCGAAACTGGCAATACTTATGTCATTCTATTCTGTCACAAAATTTAGTATATTGCCGGCACTGAACATAATGAATCGGTTTACGCCTGAGCAAGGTAGGGACTTATTGGAAATTAATTTCCAAGACAAAGACAATTGCTCGGAAATTTACCGAAAATGTATAAAATTTGGTCGCAGAGAAGGACCAACAGTGGAATAGTACACAAGTTTATTGCTAAAGCTCGTGAAACTGGTTTCATTGTTGATGCGCCAAGTTTCGTACACCCGAAATATCGAAGCTCAGAAAAAGAATGTGCGCGAGAATCCATCAACATCAACTCGCCATCGTTCTTAAGCATTGAACATTTCAAGCATCAGTTTACGTCAAATTTTGCAAAAAGACCTCGGTGTGACGCTTTACAAAGTTAAATTCTTTCAGGAGTTGAAGCCGCATGACCATCCGCTTTATTTTCGCTTCGCTGGAAGGGCCAACGAAACTGCACGATGATGTCTATTTTGCCAAAAAAAAATCATATTTTCGACAAAATTTGCTTCCATTTTAATCTTGGTGTTTACGTTAATAAGCAAAAATGCCGTATTTGCGGCTCAGAAAATTCATACGTGCTCTCTTAGCCAATGTACCCATTAGGAGTGACCGTTTGATGCGGCTTGTGGAACAGAAGCATCATTGGCCCATATTTCTTCAAAAATGATGACGTTTAATGGAGACATATATCGTAACATAGTAACCGATTTTTTGTACCCGCTCTAAATGGTATTAATGCAAAAAAAATGCAAGAAAATTGGTTCGATCGAATAAGGTACTGTGAGGCCAGCCGCGACAGTCATATGAATGAAATAATGTTCCATTTTTAATCGGAATAAGTATAATTCACAAAAATAAATTTGGCAAAATTTAAAACCGAATTTGTTTTATTGCATTTTGAAATTTAAACTTTTAAATGGCAAAACCAACCACTATATTTAATCACATTGTGCTCATATTTAACCCATTAGAAGTCTCCGTACTCAATTCAGTACAGCTGTATTTTTACGTGTATCCAAGCAAAACTAAAGAAAAAACAATGATTGTACCGTTATTTAGTTTCACAACAACAATAATAAGAGCTCCAGAAAAAGAATTTGTATGTAGTTTATATTGGTTATGCACAACGATCAGTCTGTATTATGACGCGAATAAAGTGTGTGGTTTAGTAAACTATTTTGAAAATATTTGCCACAATACTAAAATTTGTTTAGTAGTTTTGCATTATTTTTATAAAAATAATAACAACGAAACATACAGGCTTCAAAAAATACTTAAAACTAAAAAAATAAATAAAATAGAAAGGTATAAAGTTGGCTGTACTCGTTTGAGTACAATGACAGCATCCATTAGTAAGAATGCTTTATTTTTTTGTTAAATTTAAATACGAGTGGTATACGTTTTAAGGGCCAGCAGTGTTTCAAAAGGCTCCAAGAGGCCGTTGATAGCATTTTAGCTGATAGTGAAGATGAAAAAATTGATATGGTAATCATACCACCTAATCCGAGTGAACTAATTGCCGAAGAGGAAGGTGTTGAGGATGATATGACTTCGTCAGCCCTGCCGCTAGATATTCCTGGAACAATTGATGTTTTTGTAAAGCGCAAAAATGACGACAACGATGTGAGTGACGATAGCGATGATGAACCATTAGAGTCAAAGCGTACTCGGCTAACTTTTGCAACCCAAAGAAAACCTATCTGGCACAAATGTCATCCACCACAAAGCCTAGCTTCTCAGCAAAACTCTGAAGTTTATGACAGAGAGCATCAAATTCGTGAGGAACTAAAGAATCAAAAAAGCGTGAGTAGACTGACATGATTATACCCAATTTGTTCCAAAACTATAATAAAAGTATGGGTGGGGTTGATGAGCTCGATCAATCCATCTCTTTGTATAGCATTGCTGTTCATGGTAAGAAGTGGTGGTGGGTATTATTTACATACACGCTTGATATGACAATTTCTAACGCTTGGAGGCTACATGTAATGAGCAGTGAGAATCCCATGGATCAACTTTTGTTTCGCCGAAACATTGCGCGTTATTGTTTACGCTAAGGTAGGCAAAACAAATGACGGCAGTCTGGGTGAATAGTTGAAGGTTTACCTCAAGATGGAGTTGGAAACTTACCCGCAAAAATAGAAAAACAGTTACGGTGCGTAATTCGACATTCCCGAATACGTTGGCAGTGCAAGAAATGCTGTAAAACACTTTGTGTCGAAAAAGAATGTTACGAATAATTTCATACTTAAAAAGTCGGTGTACTCATTTGAGTACACCCCCAAAACTCGTTTCCAAAAAAAAAATTATAATTTTTCTTTCATTTTGTGTTTTTTTATGCTTGTTTTTATTAATAAATAAATCTGAAATCATAAACTTAAAGCCGGTTTTCATTTGACCTCTAATTAGGGTTGCCAGACTGGCTGGACTTGCCTTTTTTGGTGCTTGTCCAGTTTCAAGCTAAAATTTAATTTGTCCAACTAAATAGAAATTTTTTTAGTACACTGCCATAACTTGGGTAATAATTTTCATGTCATCTTTGTCAAATCATTAGTTTATTACAAATGTTTTTTTTACCAAAGTACAAACTACTATAAACAAAATCAAACTATACTGAATTGTATATTTTGTTTTTAGTATTTAATTTTAATTCTTACATACATACATATGCATATGCGAATATGTATGTGACGGACTGAAGTTTAGTTAAATAAATTTTAAACAATACAATGAATTTATATAATTGTAATATTTTTAAATAATAATACACATGCATATATGTTGATAACAAGGGATATTTTAATAAAAATTATTTACAAAACCAAAATTAACATTTTCTCAGTATTTTTTTATGTCCAGCTTTTTTTTGTTTTGTCCAGCTTTTTCAAACCCAATGTCCAGGTTTTTGTGAATCGGAATCTGGCAAACCTACCTCTAATGGGTTAATATGTAAAATTCATAATATCGAGACAATAGTGACGTATGAGTAATATTTAATTCCATTATATTCATACATGACAATATCAAATATTTTTTATTGCATACTTTTCAGAATAACTATTCTCGTACATATAATATGATGCGTATGAGCAATGTATTTGAAATTCAATTAAATATAAAGTATACCCGATTAATTTGGAATTAAACATTTCCAAGCTATGATATGGCAATTCTAAGGGAATTTAACAAATTTCAAATTTATCAAGATATCCCAAACTAAAAGTAAATACAAAAACCACAATTCTAGGCTACATTCTAGTGGGTTCTACATCATGGCCTGTATCGTCCACATCTTCACAACAAAAAAATAAATTTGACAAAATTTTTTATATTATTTAATTTAATTATTTTACAACACACTGTTACCTGATACACTGCGCTATCAGCTTTATTTACAAAGGTCACACTTTCAGTGTAAAACAGCTCTATCTAATGCTGACGTGATATTGATGTGAATGATGTTTGGTTTCAACAGTATGATGCAACTTGACACAATGTTTGACCAATAAACTGCGATTTGACGCCGTTGGAAAAATTTCTGCGAGGCGCAGTTAAAAAAAAGTGTTATGCCGACAAACCACAGACAATTGAACATTTGAAGGCCAACATTCGTGATGAAATTGTCGAAAATTGGTTCGTTCCGTTCCAACAAAAAACTTAGTTTGGCATAATTTCAAACCGTAATAGTTTTATTGCATTTTTAAATTTAAATTTTAAGTTTTCTGCCCCTTATATTGTTACGTTTTGCCCTTTTAAAAACCTTTAAATATGAGTTCGTCGATTGCAAATAAAATAAAAATAAAATTGTCTTTAGTTTTAAATAAATTCTTTATCCACTGAGTGGCGGGACCTACAGTTTAAAGTCGACTCCGAACGATAGTTTTTTGAGAAACTTTTCATGGCAATTTTATTTACCGTCAGAGATTTTGCCAGAAATCTGCTGAGAATAAGTCACCGAAGAACTATTTTTTTTTATATTTTCGTTTTGATGTCTGATCTGCGATTTGCACCATGGCCTTACATCTAATAAGCCAACACACTACCTAATAGACTACGGCGACTTCATTGCTGCAATAGGGTTCGGGTTGAATTTCTGTAGGGAGCATTTGACCTCAGGGTAGAATTGATTGTGGTATCACAAAGGGTGATATGAAAATTAAAGGGGTGATGATAAATGATGAATTAAAGGGGTCCGCGACCTTACCCAACCTAAAGGCAATTTTTAGATCATTGTATTGCGGTAATCTTAGATTAATTAAGCACATTGTAAATAGATAGGCAGTTATGGGTAATGAAGGGTATTATTTAACCAAAACATGATTTGTTATAACCCAGCCATTAGAATTACGATATTAAAATAGAAAATAATTAAAACACTGCTTGATTGTTTGCCTTCATTTATTTTCTGTTAATTCCACCTCTTTTTTTAATTTATGATAATGAAAAAAGGATTTTAAAATGTAAAATAAAAAAAATCAAAACATTTTATTACACTACAAAACAGGCCAAATAAGATTACACAAGCAAAACAAAACAAATAAAATCTTGGTAAAACAAATGGCAAAATACCTTTGCGTAATTCTACAGAAAATCTTGTAGTACTTTTAAAATTTTTTTTTGTTTCTAATTTTCTTTTTTGCTTTGCTGTTGTATTTACAACCTTTTTTTCTATTATTACTAATAGTTTGTAATGTAAAGTTCATTAATTTTGTTTACATTTTCCTCTGACGTGTTCAATAATGGTGCGGCCGCAGTAGTTTTAACTGAAAAAAAGTGAAACTAATAAACTTATTAACGTATCTCAAAATTTCAATGTTTTATTTTATTCATTCGTTTTAGTTGAATTCTATAGTATACTTTCCTTGTTTTCTAACGTCAGTATGCTATTCGAAAAATAGTTCATATAACATAATTGGCCATTACAACCCTTCAGTCAGGATTACGCCCTAGCTTCTTTCACCAATTATGTTGTTTATGTTAATTTTATACATGAGTGGCGGGGCCTATAGTTTAAAGTCGACTCCGAACGACAGATTTTTGAGAAACTTTTCATGGCAATTTTATTTACTCTCAGAGTTTTTGCCAGAAATTTGCTGAGAAAAAGCCGCCTAAGAAATATTTTTATTCATATTTCGTTTTGATGTCTGCCCTGGGGTTTGAACCGTGGCTTTGAGTCTAATAAGCTAACACACTACCTACTAGACTACGGCGACTTCTCATTGCATTACCAGTGTCAATAATAGAATTGTTTATAATGTTGAACGATTTGCTATTGCTTTGCTTAAGAGAATATGAACAAGTGGCTAACTATGGCTACATGATAGCCCATATGCACCGAAGATTAAAGAGCGAATACGAAAATTCGACATTTCTAATCCAATCATAGTACGTTACATACATACATAATTGGTCATTATAACCCTTTAGTCAGAATTACGATTTAGCTTCTCACACTACTCATGTTGTGTGTGTTAATTTTGCCCATAAGTGGCAGAATTTTGAGACTCTTTTCATAGCAATTTGTTTACTCTCAGAGTACATTTCTTTTAGCAATTTATAACATGGGAGTTATATTGTAGGCCTTTTTTGAGATCTCACTTATGGGTCCCAATGTATGTGCTATTCATGCAAATTATCTCCTCATACTGATGTCATACTGCATAAGTCTATGGTCTTAGTATAAAGCAGTTCAAGCCACCGTCTAGTCTAGTATGTAATATGTTGGACTCGTGGTTTAAGCAAAATGAAATATGGAAAAATCTCTGAGAGTAAATAACTCTCTAAAGAACTCTCTTAATTAGTCCTTACAAACCCTTATATGCTCTTTTATTGATATATGCACTTTTATTGAGTCAATATTCGGTTGATTGAGTACAAGTTTTGTTCAGGGATAATAATATACCCAGCTCAACTGCTTATTCAATATTCATTTGGAAAACAAAACAGCTGGTTGTTTCACAAAATTGTTTCTATTTTTGTTTGTTTGCTGTTGCTGACATTTAAGATGTCAAATATCAACAGAAAGCATTCGATTAATTGTTACATGATCACTAAACATATTTATGACAGTGCTACATTTTAAGTTTTATTCAATATCATAACAATCTGCTTATTTATTGCGCAATTATTAATTGAAACTTTATATGAAATATTGAGCTCAATAATGGCTTTTATTGCGATTTACGCAATACAGGTGCATTTTTGAACACCATATTAAAATCTGTCATTCGGAGTCGACTTTAAACTGTAGATCCCGCCACTCATGTATAAAATTAACACATACAATATGAGTGGTGTGAGAAGCTAGGCCGTAATCCTGAGTGAAGGGTTGTAATGGCCAATCATGTATGTATGTATGTATGTTAGCCTATGATGTCAAACCTCTGCTTAAGAGATTGTTGGCATTTTCAAAATTAAAATTCATTTATTTACACAAAATTGTATACCACTGTGCTAACCATTCACTTTCTTTTAAAAGTTTTAAAAGTTTCTCTTGAATGCCACGGATTTAAAAATGCCCTACAAAATGTTCATAAGGAATAAATGAAGAAAACGAAATAAATAAATAAAGAAGCGAAAAATAAAATAAAAACAGACAGAAAATATTTACAAATCCACAAAATTAGTTCTGCTTTTGGTTTTCGCAATATGATGGTGGTTTTTTAGTACAACACAATAAAAAAAAAACGTTAATAGAAAACAAGGAAGTATTTTTACAAACATCAATAATGGTCAGCAATTTAAGTTACATGGGTGGCGTTTAATCAGAAACAGAAAGAAAAAGAAAAAAAAATGCGAAAAAAAAGAAATAAATGCATCACCGTCAATATTTTTCCCATATGGTATTGATGATTTTCTTAAATATTCACAACCCCACCCCCATACAATTATTTGAAAAAAAATTGCAATCATTAAAGACAGCTTTAAGTTTTCCTCACTTTTTAGTAATTTTTTTTTTTGCCTATGTCTGGTAATTTATGTTTTTGTATTTCTTTTTATTATAGACGTTACCGATGTGCAGCCATTTTATCTTACCCTGCCTTCAAGTGGTCTTGTTATTTATGGCATCTCAAAGGCAGTGTCATGGATGTTATGTGGGAGTTCAGTTGTATTGGTACTTGTATACGTGAAAAACCGGGATTGCTCAGATAGGAGTACATACTAAAAACTTAGCATACTTTATGCCTTTATTATAATTAAAATACTTGTTTAATTATTTTATTTATTTACTAATTAGAATACAATTGCAAATTACATATATTATAATTATTACGGGCTGTGTAACAGACCAGAGTCTCTGGTGGGAGACGAATCCACGATCCTCACAATTATTATGGGCTGAATAACAGAGACCTTATGTTCGGTGTAGTGTAACAGGACAGAGTCTCTGGTGGGAGACAAACCCACTGTCCTCACATTAATAGCCTAGCACACTATCCACTACACTGCCAGGGCACCCATAATTAAAAAATAATTATTAACCATTATTTTGGTTTTGTTAATCAGCCTCTCTGCCTTATTAAACACGTGCAAAGTTCAGTTTTTATTACAAAATTATGTCTTTTGAAACTGAAATCTAAAATATTTACTATTAACTCTGATAATTATGCTAATGAATATCTAAAGGGTGGGCCATATAGAAGTTTAAATTTAAAAATGCAATAAAACTAAAACGGTTTGAAATTTTGCCAAATTTATTTTTTTGTTGTGAAATATAATTGTTCCGATTAGAAATGCAACATTATTTCATGACTGTCGCCGCTAGCCTCACAGTGCCTCATTCGATCGGGCCAATTTTCGGCAATTTCATCACGAATGTTGGCCTTCAAATGCTCAATTGTCTGTGGTTTATCGACATAACACTTTTCTTTATTTGCGCTTCACAGAAATTTGTCAAATCACAGTTTCTTGGTTAAACATTGTGGCAAGTTGCACCATAGTGTTGAAATCAAACATCATTCACACATCAATATCACGTCAGTATTAGACAGAGCTGTTAAACTGAAAGTGTGACCCTTGTAAATAATGCTGATAGCGCAGTATATCAGGTAACAGTGTATTGTAAAATAATTAAATTAAATAATATAAAAATTTTTATCAAATTTATTTTTTTTGTTGTGAAGATGTGGACGATACAGGCCATGATGTAGCACGCACTAGAATGTAGCCTAGAATTGTGGTTTTTGTATTTACTTTTAGGTTGGTAGACCTCGAAAAATTTTAAATTTTTAAAAATCCCTTAGAATTGACATATCATAGCTTGGAAATGTTTAACCGTAGATCGAGCTCTGTATCAAAAATGATACATTTTAATTTTTGAGACGATATAGCTTTAATTCAAAAAAGTCAGATGTCCGATATTTTTGAATTCGTTAGTATTGCTATCCCCATTATTTTAAACCAAAGAAAAAAAGAAAATTTCAAACAGGTCTTAAAAAATTCAAAAACTTTATAATTCTATCTTATGTATCATTTTTGATACATTCGACTTTCCTATTCTTTGGTGTTGTGTATGTAATTTTTTTAAGTTTTCAAAAGATTTTGTGAAGTTTTATCGGGAATAATACATTATTTATGATATTTGATAAGAAATTGAAAGTTAAGTGTTGGATAAAATAAAAAAAGTTGAATTTTCTGTTCTTAATATTAATTGACGTAGTCGCAGCCTAGTATGAACTATGTTAGCTTATTAGACGTCAGACCAAGTTTCAAACATCAGGTCAGACATTCCCAGTTTACAAAGAAAGGTTGTAATGACCGATTAAATATGAACATATATATGTAATATTCCTACTACTGAAGGTTCTGAAGAAGAAGAAAACAGAAGCTCCTCTTATGAACTGACGCAAGTGTTGACAGCTACAAACATGACAACAGGACGTTAATCGAAAAAATGGTACTACTTGGAATATAGAACCGAATTAGCAGTTTGAGAAGAAAAAATATTACCAATTTTCACGCAGATTGCTAGCAGCTGTCACATGAAATATTGCACAGTCTTTCTCACTGCTTTTCTCATATTTTTCTTCCGTGACAGACAAACATTAGAAAGAAGTGTTTCGTCCTATGTTTTATTTCATTGATATTACAGATGATAGTATTTCGGTCAACTATGTACGTATTAGATAACACAATTATTCGCTTTGATAACGTGCTACACGGAAGTGATGATATATTTACATCTATTACGCCTCTTCGAAAACTGAGCTGAAAGTCTTTCAGCCTTTAATAATCATAATAATTTTGTCGCTATAGATTAGTAACTAATTGAATTTTATGATAGTTATAAATTTCGTGGTCCACCGAAATCGAATTGGCAGTTTTAGGTTCAAGTACATACTACGTGCGTAGCAACTACTTATAGCCGTATTTGGGGAAACTTGTATCCGGGACACCAGAAAGGAATGAAAGAGAGAACATTGTTATTGACATAATAGATGTTCTATTACAACTTTTTACCTTACAACGAGTATTTCTAACGGTTTGTGCCATCGGGTTGCAGCTAGCCCTAGATTGGGAGCGTCACTGATGGGAGTGACAATAATCTGCCCCATCTAAACTATTGGAAACTTATAAATCGCTACCAGGCAAGGATGCTGATGTCAAATTATTACCACTTAGAAAGAAATAAAACCAAGCTGATATGAAGTATTTAAATTTTACTTTAAAAACCATGCTGCAATGTACATCACGTCAAAAAGTTTGGCGTAAATTTCATAAAAGTGATAAAAAAATGTAATAACATAAAATTGTTTTATTAAAATGAACTAAAATAAATAAAAACATTTAAATTTTGTAACAAAATCTATCAATAATTGCGAAAATTCTATGAAATACAATTATGTATCAAAAGTGATACATAGCTAGAATTATGACGTTTTTTTAAGGATCGATCTACGGTTAAACAAAACAAAAAAATTTTTGATAAAACAATTATTTTTACTTCTTGTTAAATGTTATTACAGTCCGTGATGATTTGGCAAAATAGACTGAAAAATATCTACTAATTTGGCAGATAGTAGCTTCAACAAGATGGTCGTTATCAACTTGAAAGACCCCATATATTGCTCTGAAGAAAATAATTGAAACTATCTCAGTTATAACCGAAGTTCTAATGCAAGGTATTATAAATTCATGAACTATAGTTCATATTGTCAATTGTAAGATACAAAATATTTGCAGTCTTAATAAAAACCAGCACCAAAAATCGGAAAAAAATACAAGCTTTTCAGGAATGATTTAAAATAAAACAATAAAAACTTACTGCATAAATTTCACATTGTAACTGTAAATTATTTTTTCCAAAAAGTTGGTAGTGCTGAAGTAAGAACACAAACAAATATAAATAGAATGAAAAAACACACACATATACACATATACATACATATGTATATTAAAGAAAACTTAAACATTTGCCAAAAAAGTACCAACAACACATGTGCACGAGTACTTATTTATGCCGCCATTAAAAATATAAATATCAAAGAAAAAACAACGAACATATGTGTAAGAGCATGCATAACGATGGATTGGTAACTAAAAACTTTAACCGCAGCAGGAGTACTTAATAAAACTGGTATACAAATAACGAAAAACTCTTCTCTCTCTCTCTCTATTTCTAACAGAGAAACGAATGCTTAAAGAGAATATCTAAGTGTATGTACGAGTTTATAAGACACATACACGCTAGATATACACTTTGTTGCATAGTTCTAGGGGATCACGTTAGTTGTATGGTATACGAATAAGTGATGCATGAGAACACTTAATTTCCACAGTATTTAGGGAAATATTTGCAAAAAAATGATTTACTACAGTGCATAACAAAAGAGATTAACTGCCACATAAGCATGAAATATATGAGCATGTTTAGAGTGTAAAATATAGAAAAAACCGTTTGTCTTTTGATTAATTACGACATAAGTGTAATGAAATAAGAATGTTACAGTCCATCAAGACTGCATATTAGATATTCTGTATGATAATATTCATTTAATCCCAGTATAGTTATACTTACACAAACTTTTGTGATACATTGTTTATAAAGAAAAATATAACGAAATTCATGATATCGTCGGTTTTTAAAAGGAAAATATGTATAAATTTATGTGACAATTTTATGACAAATGTTGGCTTATAAATTAGGTATAATGGAGCTCAAGATCAATATTAATCATACTTTGTTCGGCTACGAATAACAAATTCTAAATAATATTTCAAATAATTAAAAAAAATTAATGCAGAAATTTATGAACAAAAAACAACAACAAATCTACAGTTAGCTTCTAGAAGTTATATACATAACAAAATTGAACATTACCACCTTTCAGTGAGGATGGCGACCTAGATTCTTACGACACTTATGTTTTGTGTGTTCATTTTATAAATGACTGGCGGGACCTACAGTTTAAATTCGACTTCAAACGGCGGAGTTTTCAGAAATTTTTCATAGCAATTGTATTTAATCTTACAGAGTTTTTGCCAGAAATCTACTGAGAGGCAGTCGCCACAGAAATATTTTTTATATTTCGTTTTATTGGAGATGTCTGACCTATTCAGAAATCAAAGTACATTTGCTTAATATTTCTATAATTCGGTATCATAAAGATTTAATTGTAAAAATTTTCCATAAAGTACTTTTAAACAATTAACGATTTCGTGTTCTAGATGCAGAAAAAACCAATAAAGGCTGCCTACCTAAACATCGAACTTTAATTACGAAAACGTACTTGAAAAAAACGTGGTTATGTTTAAGCATTTGAAACTAAATTTCTGAGGAATAAAATAACTGCTTTCCTTTTCTAAATTACTTACAATAGGAAAAAATACCAAACCACATACTTACATACGTATTACTTATATACTTACATACATTTACATTTTTAAAAACGTTTAAAATATGAGTTCGTAAATAAAAATAAAAAAAATTTGTATTTAGTTTTAAATAATTCTTTTATTGTATGCACAATTCTGTGCCACTGTTCAGAACTTGATGTAAACAACAACAATTGCTTTATTGGTTATTCTTCTTTTTACTCTTTTGCGTAAACAATAACAAGTGTTCAATAGATCTTCATAACGGCGATCTTCAAACAACCATTAATCTCTTCATACGCAACGCGTCTTCACACAAGAATGACTTTCTTTCTGTGCCCGTCGCCTGTTTTGTCTTGCCTTTTATATCGCAGAGTAAACAGTCTGATGAATAGTCTTGAACGAGAATGACTTCGCTTTCGCGAAATCTCTATAAATGTAAACATGTTGCATACGTTATTGTTGTTTGTGAATTTAGTTTATGTTTGTCCCTGCAGTGTTATTGTTGCCTGTTTGCTTACTTTTTTATCCTTTTTTATACTGATGTTGTTGCTATATTTTTGTTTATTCGTTGATCATGTAAACAAGTCCATGTTTTTGTAGCTCCATCTTCGTAACAATATGCATATGCTTATTATTCACACGAATAACAATTTATACATGCAATTAAATCTTCTTTTTAAACAGTCTATCTCTTACGTTGACAACAAAGTCTATAAAAACACGGCAACGACAACTGTGATAAAAGGATCAAAAAAGAAAAAAAATCCTAGGCGTGCTATAATGTGTGTTTTTTTTTAATTTGTGTGCTTAATTCTGTTAAACAATAACAGCCTTAACTCTAGTGGCTATAAAATATTCCTGCGACTACTGAAAGTGTAAAAAATTAAGGCGACTGCTGAACCTAACCTAACCGAACTAAAATAAACTTTTGTGGTTGTGAATGTGTATGTGACTGTGTCTAGCCTTATAAATAATGGATTGTATGCCACAATTAATCTAATCGCGGTGCCTCTGAGAAATCATAGTAGAGCAGAATTTAGTGTTGTTTTTTATTATTGCTGTATCTTTACATCTGCTGTTTGCAAAATTTTTAGTTAAAAGTTTTAGACAAATATAAACTTATTTCTGTTTTTTTTTAATAAAAGAAAACACGCAAGGCTCAAACAAATCTTTAGACAGTCTTTGAACTTTGTAAAGCAAAATTAATGTAAGTAGAAGGCGTTAAATGCTGTAAGTAATGTCAGCAATTAAAGAAATGTTACTTTTGCAAAGAGTATCTCTTCTTTTAAAAGCAGAGTGTGTTACAAGTTAAACTCTTTCTTTTATAACAGCTCTATAATAGATACATATATTTTATTGGTTTTTTTTAAATTAATTTTTGTTTTACGTAAGTATAGTTTAGGACTACAATTTTGTTTACAGTTGGGTAGCAGATACATACATACATAATTGGTCGTTGCAATTGTTTAGTTAGGATTCTAACCTAGTTCCTCACCCCACTTAACTTTTCATGGCAAATTTATTTACTCTTAGAGCGTGTGACAGAAATTTACTGAGAGGAAGTTACCGATAATATATTTTTCATAATTCGTTTTGTTTGACATGTCTGACCTAGGGTTTGAACCAAGCCCTCGCATCTAATAAGCCAACACACTACCTACTAGACTACGGCGACGTATAGCAGATACAAAGTAGTAATTAGTCATTGTGGCTCTATGGTATATGCCTGTGACTTAAGAAAACCCCACAAGATAAAGTTTAACGAGCTCAAATCACAAATCATGATGGCCACTGCACATCATCTCCAAGTGAGATGACGATGGCCTCAAATCGTTTGCGCAGAATTACAAATTTGGCATCTGCAGGTTTTCACGCTGCGCCTTCCGTTTGAAGCTACATTTCGTTGGTGTCCAATTCATCCGGTCAGGTCAGGTCAAAATAGGTTGCAATTCACCGAGCTTGCCGTTGACAGTGATGACTTCACCAACGTCGTTTAAGAAAATACACTCCAACCAGTACAGCTCTTGGATTTCACATGAATTAGTATCGTTTAAAATTCGAAAATTTTGTTTCCTCACATACCCTTTCATTCAGAAATGGGTCTAATTTTGAAGATGATTTTTGACTAAAATTTCGTCAATTGTCAATTGTTCCAGAGCCCAATGATATGACAACTAGGTTGACAGATGTAGCCTTAACAATGTTGCAATTATCAAGTGTCAAACATTGGAAGTCGCGTTTGAAATCCCCTACAGCTTTTTCCCCATGGGTACTGAATTCCAAAGTCTTATAGCAGAGTAAAAAAATGCCAATCGGTTACTAGAGTTCGACGTCACGTTATACTAGAAAAGATCATTTAATTTTTGAGAGAGAATAAATGCAATTCTTTCAAAAACATATCTTGTTTTATAAGTGTTTTTAAGACTTTGATAAACGGTAGTCCATAAAAAAATAAACAAAAATAGAAAATAGACTTGACGATATTGAGCGATCACTATATGGCACCTGACAATTAGCGTTGGGATACCAGTAAGTGCAACAAGGCGGCGAAGTGGACATGCGGTAAATTCCCAGTGGAAAATATTGACAACAGGAGGGAGGGCTTTGTGAAATGCACCGTTAATGGTGTACGTTTCTGCAGCTGTTATCTCTACCCCAGCTTATCAATTGAGGAGTACAGGCTCAGATTGGACGACATTGTTAGCGAAACTAGTAATCTAAGATCTGTGGTGATTGCCGGAGACTTTAATGCATGGGCTGCAGCGTCCACGAACCAAAGGGGTGAGTGCCTACTTGACGCATTAGCAACTCTGGAGGTCGTCTTACTCAACTGTGGGCAGATTGATGCATTTTCGAGAAATGGACAGAGTTCTAAGATTGACTTAACATTCGTCTGCGATACACTAGTGACGACATCGATTTGGACTTGTCCGATGTCTACACTCAAAGCGACCATCGGGCGATCATTTTTGAAATTCGAGACCGCCCTAACGGGGAGCACCATTTCTGCAGCTCCTCTGCTTCTTCTGCTTTGTGGAGGGACTCTACTTTTGATAGGGAAACCTTTGTTCTGGCGATGGGGGACATTCTGTTAACCGGAAGCGCGAATGACAGCCCAATGGAACTTATGCGCTGCATAACGAGCCTGCAGGCCTCCTGGTCATTACAACCCATCAGTTCCTACAGTTATTCCTGTAGTCTTAAATCTAAAGTTGCTTTGAGAAGTTTCCCACTTGTAGATTCATTCTCCAACAAGTTGAGGTTACGGCATGAAGTCGCCGCAGATTATTAGGTAGTGTGTTGGCCTCACGTCTAGTCCACGGTTCAAACACCAAGTCCAACAACATGAAATGTGAAAAAATATTTCTTCGGCGACTACCTTTCATCATCTTTTTGTCAAAAACACTGAGAGTAAATAAAATTGACACGAAATGTATGCCAAAAACTTGTCGTTGGGGGTCGACTTTAAATTGTATGTCCGGTCATTCATGTATAAAATTAACACTCACAACATAAGTGGTATGAGAAGCTAGGTCCTGGCTGAAGGGTTGTAATGACCAATTATGTATGAGTTGCCAATTTTCTTTAAAAGATTTATTTATTAATTTATAGTCATCGTCTAGTCTAGTAATCCCCGTCTGGTCTAATAATCCCCATCAAACCGAAAATTAATACGTCAACAATTTTTAAAGTTGCAGCAATTGATGAGAAATTATTAGATCAAGCAGCTCTGCTTAACATAGACCAGTGTTCCTTACAACTGCCATCGTACTGGTCAATTTTATTAAAATCCTTATTAAAGACGTATGGGAATACGAAGTTAATGCAAAATATGATGCAGTCGACCGTATGCAGTATTGACTGTATTGACCATACTTGTTTTAAACACAATAAGTGCAATTTATTTCTGATCTGCTGGAGATTGATGACTTTTAATTGGAAATAAATCTTGCTAAGAGTTCCATCTGATGCAATACATTGGAAAATACATCAACAATAATGAGCATTACTTCTGCCATGTGAAAGAAATACAAAAATTTAAAATACAAAAAAAACTCGTCTTTAAATGCATTTTATGTGTGCTTTCTTATGACAAAATTTATGCGTAATGGCAAATGAGTGCCATGTCCATAATGAAAAAAAAGAAAACAGGAGAAATGTTTGCAAATTTTCTTTTAAACTTTAATTGTTTAACTTTTCTTGCAGGTATTTAGTTATACATGTTTATGAGTGTAAAAGCAAAATATTGCTGTATGCCTTAGAATTTGCTCTCTCTGTGGTATTTGATTTCTGTTTGCTTGCCTGATAAAACTTTGTTTTTCACCTTACCTACATTAAATGCAGGCATATGCCATAGAGTTTACAAATTTCCATTACAGTTTTCAAGCATTTGCTTGAATTGTTTTCTTTACCCTCCGCTATATACCCTCCCTAAAATGGAAAAGGAAAACATAAACTAATTATCCACAAATATTTACAAATGTTTGCGACAAACAATGGTTCGAAAACGAGGCAAATACATGTTAATATTCTTTTGAAATCACACGAAAAAACTGTCAATAAAGTGCAATTTGATTAAAGAATGAAGGATGCTATAATGTCTAACGTACTTAATTGAATCATAAGCCTTTTATATCATTTTAAGGTTAGGTTAGGTTAAGTTGGTCGCCGTCTTTAAACGCATATTTCAATTGGTTTCAGTAAGGTGTTGTTGTAATAAAGACTATTTTTAATCAATCAGATTTGAGACAGCTTGGATTTTGTCCAGAAAAGTGCTGTACATAAATTCTGGGTGCTAAAAAATCCTTCGTCTTAGATTCTCATGTATGGAAACATTCTGGCTGTAGCTTATCTTCTTTCTCGTGATTATAGCTGTTGCAATGACGTCGTAGAGAATTTCGAAACTTTTTTAGTGTGTCAACGTACCGGTATGACGGCTTTGAAGTTCTTGAAGTCGATTTTAGGAATAGCGGATCAGATTTGCCTAAGCTCTGTAAAAAATAGTTAATTTTCCTATTTTTTTCTTTGCAAGAGAGTAAAATTAGTGTGATAATTTGTTGGTCTAAAGGGAATCAAAGATCTCTGTCAGTAGCAAGGTAATGAAGTATAAAGATAATTAAATGAACAACTGATTAATAAAAAAGCTGGTGGAAGGCGATAAGAATGATTTTTGGTGATTTGACGATTTCTTGCTGCATTTAGAACTCCAGTATCCGAGGCCATAAAAGATGGAAGTACAGAAGCTATGATCATGGCTTAGGTATGGTTGGTCTGAATATACCTATCGACTACACGGCACCTAAATCTGCTATCGACCTGGTCTTGACCGGCAGAGACCGAATAGATTCTTTTATGATAATTGTTTACAGCTCCCAGGAAACGTCATTTAAGATTTCACTGATAAATCCACGCAACAAATTCGGAAATGGAGGGTGCGTTCGTAAATTCAGCAAATTTTTGCACCACTGCGGCAGTAATGCCAAGTTTTGTTGCTAATGCGTGATCAGCTGTTGCAGATGCTTGCTACTGCACAATAACTAAACAGAATTTGCTTTTTAGAACGTTCTGCAAAAATTAAAAAAAAAATGTTCTTAAAATTAACAATAGCAAATATTATTGAAAATTTAGACTGTGGACATGAGAGCTTTCTATTCAATTATAATAAAAAAAAAAAAAAGGAAAAAAAATTAAAAGACTTCTGGCTATTAAAAATCAATTAAAACTAAAGAGAAGGCATATTCCTAAAATAAAAAATTACTTTGAAGTAATAAACCGGTATCAAGATGATGTATTCACAGCCATATTCTTATTGGTTCTTTTGTCATTTCAAAGTCCGGTTTGATTTCTTTAATTTTTAATAAGATTTTTCCCCGCAATACTGACTTCTTCTTTCTCCCTACTTGGAAGACCGACTCCATATCCAGTCTAGTTCCTATTATTAATTTCTGTATGTTGAATGTGAAATCTTCCTCGTAACTAAAAATATAAATAATTAAAATTTTCTATAACAATATCGGTAAAATTTTATTATTTTTCCATTTTTCTGCAAATAAAGCAAAATTTTCTTTTGTTTAATAACTTATATTTCACGAAACTTCAATGTTGTCGAACAAATGGTTTACCGCGAACTATTGCAACTGTTGCTAAATTTGCAAAAATTTGCGACAGCATTGCCATTTGTCTGCAAAAAAAAACGTTCGACGCAAGTTACTGCTGCCAAGTATTGCATTTTTGAATATTTGATTTTTATTATGCTGCAATGTTGCACAACTACTGCATTTACGAACGTACCCGGAATCTTTGCAGAATAACTGGACATTAGGTAGTTCCTGGCACTACCTGATTATTGTTTTAGTACTTTTCAGGATAAAAAAATGAGTACCAAGTATATAATATTGTGACATGACAATTGGTCAACACTTATTGAGATATGAAAGATGGGATAAGGAGATATGATAGGGATACTAGAGAGATCAGGCCCGACATGATAAATATCGAAAAGAATTTGCATTGAACCTATCAAGATTCCATCCAAGGGACTTCAGTGATAACGGGGGACTGCCTTCTGAGTTCGAATGTCAAACGACCTTCTGGTGAAGCTGCAACGACGAAGAAGAAGTAGAGATCTTAGAACATTTTCTCTGTCATTGTTCGGCGCTTGGGGACCTGAGAAAAATAATTCTTGGCTGTCAAGAATTTAATAAAAAAAAACATGTCTAGCCCAAGGTGATTTGAGAAAAATTCACACTTTCGAAGGAAAAACTATAATTTTATGTCGGAATAGTTAATATCGGTGTAACAACGGGTTCTTAAGTAAGCTGTGCCCTTTGAGGCCGCTTCCAGTTTAATATAACCTAACCTAACTATATCTTGGACATATATAAGGTTACTATTGGCAAATTTTATCTGAAGAGCTATGTCTGTTTGCCCATACTCAAATATTTATCACTGAAAGGTTAGGTTTATATCATATATCAACTAAGCTGACATAAAAAGACACTTTTTATAAACGTTTAAAGGTACATTCAACATTTCTTTTTTGAAAAGGTATCTTCTATAAAAGTATACAGAAATTCAGGTTTATTATCCTGTGGACGTAATCGAACCCATGATAACAAAACATTTCTATGCTGCCGCAGTTTGTATCTGTAAAATTTTGTATTTATACTGAAAACAGTTAAAAGGTGTTTAATACCTCAATGGATTGTTAATTGTTATAATGATAGCCGTATTTATTTATGCTACTTCTTCCTCAAAGACAACATTTATGTGACTTAAGGACAAACATGATAAAGCAAAGCAAAAGAATAGAAAAACATTTATTGCAATCAAAACAAACCTATTTAGTCCACCTAGACTTTAATAAAAATCCATATAAGCTAAAAAGGCAAAGTAAACTGCTGTACCTGTAGAAGCAAATTTATCTTCTGTTAATATTTGTTCACACTTTGTAATGTCATACATTAAGATACGGATTATTATCAAGGAATTACGCTCTTCTGCAATGTTTTCCATAATTTAGTTGGCAAAGTAAGCAGACGTCAAAATATCAATGAATTTTTCGGCAATTTAATTTGAAAGTAAATCGATTATACGTGTCACATTGAACAATCGATCTGCATAAGCTTCAACAACTGATTTGATGGTAATTATATGTTATGATATTGTAAGACGCGTACACAAAAACCTCCCTTTCAAACGCCATCATACATTATAAAAATATATTTGAAATTGTGTAAAAGAAGAACTCTCCTAACAGGGTCCAACTTTTTCTAAATAGATTGAAATGTTTATTTCTCGACGATCCCCTTTATGTTATCATAACTACACTGACTGATTATTCGAAAGCGATTGATTGATTATTCGAAGGCGATTGATTGTTGCTTCTTAATTTTTGAGATTCGGGAACTATTATGAAAATTATTTGTTTTCCCTCGAATTTCAAATTGGATTGCCCGAGTGCTAAGGCATGTACTTTCATCACCAAACCAATTTTTAAAAATTTTCTTTAACTCATTCGTCAATAAAAAATTGATTTTTCCGTCGATACAATTCATCGCTAATGTACTCACTACAAGCTTTCGTTATCAACCAACATTGTTGATAAAAAGAGCGAAATTTGGTCAAACATAAGAGAGGTATATGATAAAGAGTAAATGAGCTTCGTCGATTCGATGAACTGTAACCAATTAGGGTAAGGTGTTCGTCGATTCAACGAAGAGTAACCTTAATGTACAAAAATGAACAGCAACCGTTAAATTCGTTTTTTTAAACGCAGTGGCAACGACGGGCTTCTTTTTTTATTGTATTTGCTCATTTTGTTTATATTTGAATTTGTCATATTGAAAATAATATATAAAATGGCAAGCTCAAACATAAAGTGAACTTTAAAAGTTAAAGGTTGCTTAATGCACACTTTTACCTTATTGTAATAATGGCCCTAAATGTTTTTATTTACACGTTTGAAATGTTTTCTTTGCTCTGTAAGCCGTAATAATCAGCTGTTTAACAGTCAGTTCTCGAAAATCTGTCGTTAGGCGTGGACTTTAAACATTTATGGATAAAATTAATACACACAACCCAAGTGGCTGACTAAAGGGTTGTGATGACTATTTATATAAGTATATAAAATCTATTTAACTTTTTTACTTTTAATGAGAAAGAGTGCGAGAATCTTTAAGTTTTTACGGCAAAGGTGACAACATATTGACAACAAAAAAGAATGCAAAAATTAATGAATAAATATGTAAAGGGGTTTTCATAGAATGTATAAGTATGAGAATCAAAATGAAGAAAAAGTTCCTACATTTTCAAAAGATTACATATTTAAGATAAAATTGTGTGCGTATAAATACTTTTTTGTTTTTGCTTCAACATTTCCTTCCCGTAATACTTAAATAGTTAAGTAGCAGTTGCATTTAAGTACAGTTGCAGAAACCATCACGTAGTTATGCATACAAAAACAAATTCTTGCTGACATAATTTGAACTTATGTGTACGTGAAATCCACACATACGATTCACATATAAATTGTATAAATTTGAGTTTAATCTAAGACATGTATTTTTCTCTAATCGGTTGGAAATAAAAATGATTACATTTTAGTTACACACATACAACGATTCCTTTCCCTGTTATTTGAACGGAATTTTTTACCCGAAAGATAAGTTTCATGTCTTTTACATTTAAAATCTTTTTTATTTTTCTATTCTATTCATATTTCTTAAAAAATTACCACCATTTAGTGAAAATGTTGTTTTTTAATTAAAACATTTTTAGTTTTCCAACTTTAATAAAGTTATTCTGAAATCCGACATCGATTCCTTTTACAAAATTTAAAAAATATGTACCAAAATTAATCATAAAAAGTAGAAAAGGGCGTAGTTTTTCCTAAGAGGAAAGGAAGGAGTGGAGCCCGGAAAACCACAGTTACTTGTTAATGTAATGAACCACTTAAATGCAATTAAAATCTCAAATAATGTACCCAGAGCTCAAAAAGTACGTAAAACCACAGCCAAGGAAGATACAATAGTCATTAACCCTGGACGGTTACTCTTCATTTTTGTACATTAAGGTTACTCTTCGTTGAATCGACGAACACTTTGACCCTAATTGGTTACTGTTGGTCGAATCGGCGAAGCTCATTTACGCCTTATCATATAACTCTCTTATGTTTGACCAAATTTCGCTCTTTGTATCAGCAATCTTGGTTGATAACGAAAGCTTGTGATGACATTGGAACAATAAAAGTTCTACGTGCTAATATGAGCGGACGTTTAGAGTCGGCTATTTTGCATGGTGCAGACCTTACGTTTACTTTATACATCTTCTTCCTGAGAGTAATATGCCACCAGATGGGTCCGACAATTTTCAACATATTGCTTCCAAATCGGATTTCGAAAGTCTATTGTTTGCTTGTTTAATAGAAATTATGTGTCAAGATAGTAATTCGTTCTCTGATTCTGTTAAGAAATGTTGCTCTCGTTTGGAAAATTTGGGCGCATAATTAAGTTTCGCCGTAGTCTAGTATATCTTATTAGACGTAAGGCCACGGTTCTAACCCCAGGTCAGACATCAAAATGAAATATGAAAAAATATTTCTTCGGCGACTTCCTCTCAGCAGATTTCTGGCAAAAAATCTGAGATTAAAAATAAAATTGCCATGAAAAGTTTCTCAAAAATCTGTCGGAGTCGACTTTAAACTGTAGGTCCCACCACTCATGCATAAAAATTAACGCACATAACATAAGTGGGGTGAGAAACTAGGTCGTAATCCTGTCTAAAGTGTTGTAATGACCAATTATGTAAGTATGTAATCAGGTCTCACTAGAACTTTTCATCAGTTCATTTCATTGGTGCCGACATTTGTATGGGCCAGACAATATATATTGAAGCCAAATAGAATATAATTATCATTCCTTTTTCTAAATGGATTATCGAACATTATAAAGTGTGTGTATTATAGGCATTTGTTCTCGTTTCATAAATATCGTAGGCTTAATTGGTGCTAAATAACGGAATACATTCAAGTTCTGTATGATTGCCAGAAATGCACTAATAATTTAAATGAGCAAAAAAAGAAAAATGTGAAGGGAAAATTAAACTAATTTATGTTGTGCTCTACTTTATTTGATTGGCCCGAAATTGCTGCAACAGATATGTATTTCGAAATACGCCATTAAACGCTTCTACAGCAAACACAATTCCCCACTGATATCGTGTGTTTAACTGTGTATATTTTTCAAATGAAAGATAAATAATTGGTTATTCAAATAAGTAAGTTATTCTGCAAAACATTAACCCAATAGAATTGTCATATTAGCTTGTAAATGTCTTTAATTCCAAATTAAGGGTATACCTTATATTTAATTGAATTTAAAATATATTACTTATACGCACCATATGACATGTACTGAAAGTATTACTCTGGAAAGTATGCAATAAAATAAAAAAAAATTTGCAAAATTAAATACAACTCATATGTCATATACCCGTTGTTATGAATTTTACATATTAAATATCGACGCCTGCATCCTATAACGTTCTAAGTGTACTTAGAACGTTTTTAATCTTCTTGCATTTTTAAATTCTGTCAAAATTTGGTTAAGATTCGCCGATCCGTTCCGAAGTTATAGGGAAAAAACTCCTTAGAATACACATATGGTCGTATGTCGCTTGAAAACTTTGAGAGCTCATAACTCAAGACACACTTTTACGACTTAGAATGTTATACAACGGAGGCGTCGATATGATCATTATGCGAGTGAATAGTTTCGTCAGTTGGTTCAAATAACACTATGTGACGAAATAAAAAAAATTAAATACACCCAGCTAATGATATAGTGTAAGTTGTGAGTTTTGTTTAGTAGAATTCAAAAATATTTTTTTTTTTTTTTTTTTGAAACCTCCAAACTTGTTTTATTTGACAGAAACGGTAAAGATTAAAAACTTTTCACACAAAATATTTCAGAAATTGAGTGGTTTTCGTATTAAGTTTCGGTGGTCCAAAAACAATTGCTTTACTGAACCAGAGTATTAATATTATTAATGCATTAACGCTTTTAGGCATTTCCAAGTATCCTCACAAAACACTGAGTATTTTTGAATTGCTTGTGGTTGGCCATATGATATTAATATGATATTAATAGCACGGTACCACATTTGTTTTGTCGAAGATAATGTGCAAAACATTTCATTATATCACGGAGGGAACTATAGTTAGTCAGATTCAACTATGTTATGATTATATTCGAGCCTGTCTACTATAAAATTATATGATCAAACAACCATGTTTACAATAATTATCATACATAACTTAGCATTTGCCATTTTATCAAGAACAATGTATCTTGTGCATGTGTACCCAGAATGCAATCTCTAGTAATGACGTCTACAAATGAGAAAGTTTTTTTGGATTTTGAGCACACTCTATTGCGGCCGTTTGCCTATCTGTTTGTATGATCAATTGACCGTAGCAATAATTACTTAAGTGCGTTTATGTAATCTGTTATTGCATTTTCAATCCTAAGTCTACGTGCTTTCAGTGGGCTTTCTGTAACTGTGTAATGCCTGTCTAATTCATCCGTTACATTATTGCCCGCAATAACATCATGCATCGGTACACATATATACATAATTGGTCATTACAACCCTTCCGTTATGATTACAACCTAGCTTCTCACACCACTTATGTATGTTGTGTGTGTTATATTTATACTTGAGTGGCGGGACCTACAGTTTAAAGTCGACTTCGAACAACAGAGAGAAACTTTTCATGGCAATTTGGATTTTGAACCGTAGCCTCACGTCCAATAAGCCAACGCACTATCTAATAGATAAAGGTACATATATTAAGTCGAATTTTAATGTTGAATAATAATTGCCAGCATCTAATTAAGAAATATTGCTTTCACCCGCAACCTCATAGAGTTTCAAACCGTTCGTTAAGATATGTCTACGGGACAGACGTTGTAAACTTCTTCGAGAAGTTATGCTGTAGTATCATGTAACCAATGTTCGTAAAAGTCCCCAATTCCATCAGGATCCAGCGCAATTGTCCTGTCAAATATACAAAGATGGTATATCCGCGGAGCACTTACAGATGATATCCAGTGGAACATTGCCTCCAACGCTAACATAGATATAGCAGCCTAGTTGGGGTTAGTCGTCATGGCGCATCTGCTATTTTAAGTGAGCTCTAATCTTGTATAAGTCCAATTAATAGGAGCAATTAGACAGTTCCAATCTCATTAGCAATATATTCTTCACAAGTTTCCGTATAAGAGCAGAGATCTCCCGACCCTGTAGAGTACCATTTAATATTCTTCTAGTGATAAAGAAGCTCTCTAGCGTTGGGTACGTGATCTTTTGTAATATTGAAGAATGGAAATAAAATAGTATGCGGGAGTTAAATATTTATTTTGAAACAAATTTGATATTCGACAGGCAAATTGTAGCTTTTTTACATAAAAGACATCGTAATCCTGAGAAATTTCAGGAAAAATTATTATTTTTCGTACCCATTTTACGGTTCGTATTTATATTTTATTTATGGATTTCATTTTATTCCATTATACTGGTAATATATCTTCAATATTTCCGGTGAGCATAAGTGTATCAAATCAATAAATTTTTTCAAAGAACTGTCCACTTCTAATTCTTACCCAACTACTTTTTTTCATATTTTTAATAAATTTTGTATACACACTTATTGTTACGTAAATGGAATTGGTGTTATCATTAATGTTAAAATAATAAACAAAAAAATAGACTTGTTTATATGATCAACGAATAAACAAAAATATAGCGACAACATCATTATAAAAAGAAAAGAATAAACAAGTAAATAACAACACAACAACAACACTGCAAGGACAAACGTAAACAAAATACACAAACAACAATAACGCAAACAAAATGTTAACATTTATAGAGATTTCGCGAAGGCAAAGTCATTCTTCTTCAAGAGCATTCATCAGACTGTTTACCCAGCGATATAAAAGGCAAGACAAACCAGGCAATGGTAAAAACATAACATAACATAACAATATACTTATTATTAAGTTTTTATACTACATGAGTAAAATATTTTAAATAAGTTATTACATCGCATATGACAAAAATTTCTTTGTTCTCTTTGCAACACATCAACATACATTTATGTATGTACACTAGAGATGAGCGATATTTTCAAAACTGTGATTTAATCACGGTGATTGATAATTCACTGGTAACTACAGTGATTGAAATTGCCAAATAACAGTTACTAATAATGTCGTTCGTTCAAAATTGTTACATACTCAAATTTATTTCATTTTATTTTACTATTACAATTACATGATGCTGATTATTTACTTTCGTCTTTTATACATGAACTTTCTGTGAAACTTAAATGTCAAATGTTTTAAAGAACAGTGATTAACAAATCACGTTCACTGAGAACAACGTTCTTCAGAAATCACTGGATCGCTCATCTCTAATGTACACATGTACATATATGTAGATCTGTAGATGGTACAATACAATAGTGCAATTAGGAAAATTCTTTTTCATTCATTTTGTTGGTGTTATAATCTGCTTTCTATAAATTGTTCTCTCGTCCTTAGCTTTGGTTTTGATTGCGTTTGTGTTTGTGTTTGGAATTCTATTTTTAACCCTGTATTGCATTGTATGCATGAGTTATTTTGAAAGTATTATTTATTGTTACACAATAAATTCAATTCCGTTTCTGTTTCTGTTTCAATTTCTGTATTTGTTTGTTGTAAAATTTAAACTGAAAATATATGCATTTTCCATCATACATTTATTTATTAATTATTTGTATGCATTTTTATTCGTTTGTTTATTTAGTTTTTGCTTGTTGGCATACGCAAATAAATACCCACACACGTAAATATATTTTAAGTGTGAGTACATACTTAAAATATCAATATATTGCAAATGCATATGTTATTTGTTGATAATGGTTTCAATATTAATACGTCGGTGGTAAACATCACAGTACGTGTTTTAAATAAAGTGACTTAACTTGGATGGTTAATTTTCGAAATATTTTGTGACATCTTAGGTTTATACTATGTTCAATATTCTGTTTATTGAGTACAATATTTTAAGTGTTCAGATATAATAATATACACAGTTCAGCTGCTTATTCAATATTCATTTGGCAGCTGGTAAACAAAACAGCTGGTTGTTTCAACAACATTGTTTTTATTTTTTTTTTTGTTTGTCGTTGTTGACATTTGTGTTGCCAAATATCAACAGAAAGAGTTCAGATAATGTTAATATGCGCACTGAACATACTTATGAGAATGCTGTTTTACTCAATATTATAGCAATTTGCGTATTTATTGAACAATAATGAATTGAAAGTTTATATGAAATATTAAGCTCACTAATAGCGTTTATTGCGATTTACACAATAAAGGTGCATATCTGAACACCGTATTAGATTATTCACTATAGCCTAGATCAGTACAGGTTATGTACAGGCACGATCTATACACGGAACTCGCCGTAATGTAGTAAGTATTGTGTCGGTTCCAACCCCAGGTCAAATATCGGCGACTTCCTCTTAGCAGATTTCTGACAAAAATCCTGAAGCAGAGTTTCTCAAACAATCTGTCGTTCGGAGTTGACTTTAAACCATAGGTACCGTCATTCGCGTATAAATTTAAATTTAATAACATAAATGTTGTGAGTAGCTAAGTTGTAATTCTGACTGAAGGGACGTAATGACCAATTATGTATGTGTATGTGTCTGAAATATCATCGAAAGAATGTAACAAATGTCCGACACGGCTTCTCTGGGCAGAGCGTGTCCAAAATGTAAAGTCAGGCTGAATTTGAAGGCATTTTTTATGTTGGCTTTGAGAACTGCCTAGATTTGTGTCTTATTCGCATACACCTGCGACTTAAGAAAACCATAGAAGAAAATATCTAGCGAGTTCAAATAGCACAAACTCGATAACTACTTAACATCATCTCCACATGAAATGAACATGCCTTTAAATCACTCTTATAGTATATTCAAGAACTGTGTGGCACATAGCGTTGACCTGCTGAACCACATATTGTAAGCGAACAGATTATCGAACTCAGGCTAAAAGAAGCTGGTGATCATAGAACTATAGTGCTCGCTGTGGACAGTGATGGCCAACATCAACGAAATATGAACCAATATTGTTTGTCCACTTATCCAGAAATGTGCGCCATCGCTGAAGATGATTTCTTGATGGAAACTAGGATTAGTTGGCAACTTCTCTAGAACCTGTTCAGCGAAGACATGTCATTGTTATGATGATAATGATGATTGATGATTATACGAAAAATATTTTTTGGAAGACCTGATATAAATTCAAATATTTTGAAAGTATAGCTTAGCCAACGTTCCGTCAGTTTTTCTTAAGTAGTACTTCATATGGAAGTGCAAAAGTTAGTTTGGATGTAATTAATATTTGAGATTATATTCAAAGATAAAATAAAAAATTTATCTTACATAATGAAAGTAAAAACATAAAATAAATTTAAAAAAAAATTATATAAAGGGATTGTACATACAATACCTGTTAAATTGCAATTACGATTAGTAATTAATTACATTATTTTTTAAAAAGAAACGTAATGATTTAAGATTAATTTTGGATTACTTATGATTCCTTTTGTTTATTCTGTATTAGTCGTCAATAATCTTGAGGTATTAGTAGACAAAATAATGTAGGTTGTGAGTTTTGTTGAGTAGAACTCACAAATATTTTTTTTATATTTCTTGAACCCTCAAAACTTGTTTTATTTGACAAAAACTTTTATTTTAGATTTTACGCACACATTTATTTACATATTATGAGGTAAACTTGCCAAATGCGAATTTTGTTTTTCATATTTTTTCAAGTTTGTCCATTCAGTGGACAGAATGATGACATTCTGAAATTGCATTCACTTGTGAAGAGATAAAATCGATAAAAAATTAGAGTTGTTATTATTTAAAGAGTATAAAAGTCGTGTTATATTTTTCATACATATTATTTTTCAAATGAATTTTCAAATAAAAAATGTTCAGAATTTTTGGTGGATCTTGATTGTTTATTTGAAAATGTGTCAGTTTCAGGTTTGAGCGAAATGTTTGCATTTTCGGAATATCCCTACTTATTTTATGTTTTTCAATTACATTTTGCAATTAAAAATGGCTAAACTTGAAAAAATGAGATAAAGTTTTATATTTTCCAAGTTTACCCGATCAAAACTCATAACATGTAAGTTTGAACCATATGTTTATGTATAGCGTTTTAAAGCCTCATCTTTCCTCTTTTCAAAAAACTTTGAAAATATATTAAAAAATGTTTGGGTAAACAATAATTTTGTGTGAAAAGATAAAAAATAGCGTTTTTGTCAAATAAAACAAGTTTGAGTTCTACTCAACAAAACTCACAACCTACACTATGTCATTAGCTGGGTGTTTTTTGACTATCGCACCGTGTTATCAATTATTCAAACCAAAAATAATCGTATTTGTAATCATTATTTATTTCACCGTTCAAAAAAAAGTAATAATTAGGATCACTAATCATTATTTAACAGGTATAGTACTATCTAGTGATTATTTATTATTATTTCCAATGTTCAATGTCCAATGTTCAATGTCAGGTTTTGATAACATTTAAACTGACGCCCAGAACAGTGGATCTGAACATCGACAAAAATATTATAGTGTGCATATATACCAGAGATCAGCAATGAATCTTTTTTCGCTACTCATAAGTACTTATGAAATTTCGAGTATAAGTGAGTCAACAGTATTGAAATTCAACTTCTCTGATTCATTCGTACTCACTAGAACGTTGATTAATAAGTATGAGTGCAATTAGTATGAGTACAACGTTGACATCGAACTCATAATATTCGAAATATGTTTGATTCATACGTCTACTCATTCAGATTCATAAATTTCGAAAAATACTTATAATACTCATAAATGATTCGAGTTATTCGAATCATTCATCAAAATTTACAGTTTTAGTTGTTGTTGCATTTACAAAAAAAAAAAGAAGAAAGTTAAGAGAAAGACAAAACCAGCAAGCAAAGCAAACACACAACCTTCTAGAGAGTATTGTAGTGTTCGTACGCGAATCATATTTATTTTATGGTTCTTGTAAGTGTTGAGTCATGGAGAGTCCAAATCAACAACATCATAAGTATTGTTAAATATGAGTATGATGAGTACTTCAAACTTTGAATATGAGTATAATATTCAAATAAGTATGAATGCGTATAAGTATCAGAAATGATGAGTATGATTCGATTCTATTCATCTTTTTGAATACTCATTGCTGATCTCTGATATATACCTACAAACATACATAGAGATAAACACTTGAAATAAAAGAACTATTCAAAAACATTTATTGCCAAAAATAAATAATTTTTTAATCATTTCATATCCATTCGATAAACAATGCTGTCTTAAAACCACATTTTCAATTTCAAAGGGCTGCAAGGACGATGCACTTAAATTTAGAAAACCATTCAATCTAACATTTGATAAAATTGTATTTACATTGAAACTAAACTAAACAAGGGGTTTAATTACAAAAATAAAACGAAAAAAAAATACAAACAAATAAAAGAACATACATTTGAAGCAAACCTCATAAACATTTATAAGCAAAATACAAACATACTCTTGTGCATACAATTTATCTTATCGGTGTTGAGCATATAAGCAATAAAAATTCTACTTAAATATTTTGGTAAACGAATATCAACCACTACAGTCACAAACATTTGTATATCGCCTGCTGACAGTCAAAAGCTCTAACTTTACTTTCACTCTTTTTTCTAAGAGTAAAGAGTTTATTGAGTTGAAATAAAAGCTTTTGCATAACATTTAAAGGCATATCCGGCTTTTTGCTTTTTGGTGATAAATTGAACGTGTAAATAGATTTGAGCATGACAACATTATCATTAAAATGATAGATTTTAAAAATTTGTTATGACATTACGGATTTTATGTTACGATACATTCATATTAAATTGGAAATTGTGTACAAGTGCTCTGAGAATGTAAGAATGTTTGTGATAAGAATTTTCAATTCTAATCTGGACAATAAATGCTTTGTGCTTTTTTCCATTGCAGTCAAGTGTAAATAAAATTGCCTGTTGTAGGCATTTTAGATTTAAACTGAAAACAATGTCATTAACGCAAACAGATTAGATTACGATGTCAAACTATAGTAGAAGGTATTGTTATATTTTCGATTAATGGCTTTAGTAATCATAGTCCACATTACAGCTGTATTTTGGTACGCCATCGAAAATTAAACAGTTTTTAGAGAAAACTATTGCGAATTTAAAATATATATTGTTCAATTACAGTTAACCTGTTGAGTTCAGTCAAAGATGACAGGAAATGAGAGGCCAATAAGCTTAGCCCCTTCGTTGTACATTCAAATTTATAGACAGCAAAGTCATGTGACGTAATGGCGAGCTATCAGCAGATCTTTCATTAGGGCAGTGGACTGTTAGAACCGTAATAGTGAGTCTTACGATGCAAGAAAAAGGAAAAACAGAATCCCCTTAGGTGCTCCGATGGCCTTGTTGGTAGTGTGCTAAACTTTATGTGCCGGGGTCGTAGGTTCGATTCCCACCAGACTCTTTGGGTGTCTGCGATTGTCTGATTGTATGTCTGACTACTCACAATAGCAAAAAGAAAGTGAGAATTATAAGTAAAACACAATTCTCGAATAAAAGTGCCGAAGGTATACTAAACACATACTTAAAATCTTTATGGTTCACACAATTTTGTGTGCTACTATTTACAACTTGACGTTACAACAGCAACAATTTCCTTAGTTCGTTATTCTTCTCTGCTCACACCCTCTGCGTAAGCAATACCTTGTACGTTAGATCTGTATAGCGGAGATCTTCAAACCACGGATGTTTACTTCGCATGCAACGCGCCATCACACAAGACTGACTGAATTACTACTCGTTGCCTGCTATATCTTGCCTTTTTATATGCGAACGCAATCAGTCTGATGAACGTTCTTGAAGTCGAAAGTTCGTGGTTTCGCCTTCTCGAGAACTCTATAGTAACTTAATTGTTGTTTGTGTATTTGGTTCACATTGCATGTTGTTGCATTCTCGCTTATTTGTCTATCCCCATTTGCTTTCATATCGATGTTGGTGTTTTACTTGTAAGATGTTCGTTGTATTTGTTAGTGTAGCGTTCGTTAACCATATTGATGTTAAACGATGTTTCCATTTTCGTAAGAATATTGTATACATCAGGCTATCCTCTCCAGGGGGTAACTGAAGAAAATATTTTTTCATATTTCCTTTTTTTAGATGTCAGACCTAAGATTTTAAGTGGGCCTACACACTTCAAAAGGACTTGCATTTGTTCTGGTAGACTGTATCGCAATTATTATTGCCAAAAATTTTCTGAATTATTGCACTGACTAGTCATTTATTACATTTAAAACTTGTGTCTAAATAATAAGCGCATTAAAGAATCTGGCAACCGAAACTGGTCACAAAAATATATAAATAGCCTTCAACTAGTGGACAGAAAGTATTTACAAAGGAAACAAAATATTCAGGATTTTGTCTAAATTTTCTAACGACTGTGGAACAAAAGCGGACAAATAATGAAATACTCACAGTCTTTACCTCGAAGTAGTTAACAGAAACGCAAACATTTTGAGGATGCAAAGAAAGCAAGAAGTTCTTCTCAACTTCCTCGATCAAATTTTAAAGTTGTGAATTCAATTGAATTTGTTGGAGAATAATTCGTCATGTGGTAAAAACGTATGTGAGTGCTCACTTTTCATAATTTATGTTATGTTATGTTTGCAGTAATTATTTTCTGTTACCATTTCTAATTACCCATAAAGTGTCCTTAGTTTTCTTAGCAGCTTTTGTCACTTGTCACTATAAAAGAAAAGCAATAGAGTAGGGCAACACGATTAATGTTGTTTATGTACCAAATCTATCAAATTGCTCAACAATCCGCCTTATTTAAAGATATTAGGCATTACTAGCAAAACTTTAGAAATATTATGCATCAAACCATAATACATACATGATTGGTTATTAAAACCCTTCAGTCAGAATTACGACTTATCTTCTCACACTACTTATGTTGAGTGTGTTACATGAGGGGCTGGATCTACAGTTTAAAGTCGACTCCGAACGACAGATTTTTGAGAAACTTTTCATGGGAATTGTATTTATTCTCGGAGTTTTTGCCAGAAATCTGCTGAGAGGAAGTTTGCGAGGAAATATTTTTTTTGTATTTCAATATGTTGAGGATTTTTGACCAGGGATTTGAACCGTGGCCTCACGCTACCTACTAGACAACAGCGACTTCTTAAACAATATTTGCTTTAATTTAAATAAAAATTTAAATAATTTTACCATTAAGTTTACTTTTAGGCAATAGTTATACAGAAATTTATTCGCCTACACTCCTCATTTCCAGAAACACACAATTTTTAAGTTTTTAATTTTTTAGCAAATGTGAAAACCGCATTTAAGATTGTGTAAGAATATCGGGTGTCTGAAGCGAAGACAATCTACGGTTATTCTAACATTGGTTTGAATTCATACGTGAAACTGATACTCCTCTACAAAAAGGCAAACCAATTGTCTCAAACAAATTTCATTTATGTATGAAATCAGGTTGGCATAATGTATATAATTACAGAGAGACCAATAGTCCGATTTTGGTTTTTTGAGTGTACATACCTTCCGCAGAAGTCGCATCGTCTTTGTCATCGTCCTGTGTTTTGGCAAATATTCTGAGAGTAAATAAAACCTGTCATACGGAGTCAACATTAAACATCAGGTCCCACTATGCATGACTAAAATTAATACTTACACACACAAAGTGAGGGTGTTCCTTGTGCTTATAGTTACTATCGCAATGAAATGTATCGAAATAAATCAATTTTCTTTAGGGTAAAATTTCATCATCATAGTGCCCTATGCATTATCCTAATGACGTATACTAGTTTGGTATTCTTATGTTACAGTTTTAAAAAATTGTTGTTTATTTGACATGAATGAACCCATACACCCAAATAAAAATCAAATTCATTTAAAATAGAAGAATGAAAAAACTTTTTCATTGTCAAATACACCCGAATAATTTGCAGATTTGAAATAGTTTGACATACACATACACACACTCAAAATAGTTTAACATACCCATACACATTCATTAATATTGAAACTCCTATGAATTCAACAACTGCTCTCGTACCTAACGAGAGTTTACAAGTCATCATGATTTGTGGAAAAGATGATACGAAATATATAAAAGATGAGCACTTATGTATGTGATAAAGTGCTGAAAAGGAATTGTCATTCAATATATACCAATAAAATGAAAAATGTCTGTTATTCAAGGTATTTAAGTTAAAGGTAAAGCCATTGTATACAGCTGTAGAGGAGATAACATTAAATTGTGTTTGTCATGAAACTAACTTTCAGGCGTAGTAAATAATTTATTTTAAATGAATATTTAAACTTTTAGTTGAAGTTATAAAATCTTCAAATACAATTCATTGCAACTTGTCAAACGAAGTATTTTGATTATGGAAATAATCTACGATTATGTATTTGATTCCAAGTAAATGTGAATTAACCGTTCCATTTTTATTTTGTTTAAATGAAATTTCGTAGGCAATTATTAATTCAATTAGAAAATCTCAAACTTAATAAGAATGAATGAAGCAATATGGAGACAACATATTGTTTTAAAGGAGACATCATTCTGCGAAATCTGCCATGAAAAAGTTTCTCAAAAATCTGTCGTTCGGAGTCGACGTTAAACTGTTGGTCCCGCCACTCACGTATAAAATCGCACACAACATGAGTGGTGTGAGAAACTAAGCCGTAATCCTGACTGAAGGGTTGTAATAGCCAATTATGTACATATGTGTGTTTGAGATATAAAATGTAGATTTTGTTGACTTCGAGAACGGCTGTTGTTTGTGGCTTATTCGCACACATTTGGAACGTAAGAAGAATACACCAAAAAGCCCAAATTGTGTTAAATTGTTCGGTGTCGGTAGCCAGTTTACATCACCTTATTGTTAGATCATCATCCAAATCCCGCCGCCAGTCCATAGTCCAGACCAAACAGTCACTTTTTTGTATGCATTTTTCGCTCTTGGATCTAATGTATATTTGGAATAATCCCAAATTACGTACGTAGTCATTCATCCAGAATAGGGCCTGATTGCTGAAGATGATTTTTCTATGGAAATTATAATCAGTTAACGCCCCCATTGAACCTATTCAGCGAATACACGTTGTTGTCCAATGCTTAAAAATTTATAGTTTATTTGTTTTTGTTGCTATTTAGTTTATGATTAAAAATATTTGTTAATCGTCTATGTAAGATTAAATGCATATGATATTTAAGGTGTGCCTTAAATAACCATGCAACCAATCTATTTTCATTGCAATCCTTTGTAGGTTAAGATTATTTTTGATTTTACTTTAGTGCCTGACTCTCTCCCTTTGGTGTAGAAAAACAATAAAATTTTAATTATAATTTGATTTTAATTTGAATTTATTTTTCAATTGATTTACCCCTAACTAAACAAATTTTTTTTTGCTTATTTACAGAAGGAAGCAGAGATCTAGTCTGTGATAAATTATTCAATAAAAAATAAAAGTTTAATGCACATTAGAATAGAACAACAGCTATAAATTAAACAGTCTGCCAAATAATGATACATTTCAATAAAAAAAAATGTTAAACAGGAAATAAGAGTAAATTAGGATTATCTTTCGGCTGCTAAAGTTTCTATATTTATTCGCTCTTTTTTCTAGAAGTACATGTACATATTTGGTAAGAGTAAGTGTGTATATGTGTAAATAGTGGACATCGAAATTAGAAATACGTTGATTTAACTTCTCATATATTTACTTGTATAAACATATGTATATAGGCACATATTGTAACAATTGCTCATAATATGTTACGTGGCACACATCCAGCTATCATTTTTTAAAAATTTTAAGCAAATTCGCAAATTTTTATTCTATTGTGCAACTAAAGTATATACTTATGCGTGAGTTTCAAAGTCGAAAATTACTGTTTAGATGGTTAGAGTTTTGAAAATTTGTAAAAATCGAAAAGGCTTATAAATGGTGATCCATTTAAAAGTTTAAATTTAAAAATGCAATAAAACAAAAGCGGTTTGAAATTTTCAAATGACGTAGCACCTACTTGAATACAACCTACAATTGTGGTTTTTGTATTTGCTTTTAGATTACAATATTAAAATTTTTTAAAAATCCATTAGATTTGTCACATCATTAATTAATTCCAATTGCAGACATATTACTCATACGCATCATATTACATGTGCATGGAATAGTTACTCTGTAAAGTATGCAAAAAATGTCGTTCACATTGTCATGTATGAAACTAATGGAATTAAATATCACTCATACGTCACATATGTGCTTGAATTGTACATGTTAAAGAGCATAATGTGAGCAAATATAATGAATGGGTGGGCGATTTAAAAGTATAAATTTAAAAATGCAATAAAACAAAAATGGTTTGAAATATTGATAAATTTATAGTTTTGCTGTGAACTACAACTGTTTCGTTTGGAAATCGATTACCCTTATGAGAATAACTTGATATAACTATGATACTTCCTGGGTATGTGGCTGCGTCTCATCCTATCCAATGAAGGGACAAATTGATACTGGATTGGCGGTAGGCGAAAGGTTGAAGGACTTGTGCGTCAATAATTTTCCTGAAAGTGGACGGAATATTCTTTGTGATAATTTCTTCACAACTTATAACTTAACGAAAAGTTTAGTGATGGACAGTAGTTTATCAAGGTTAGGCATAGTGAACAGAAGACAAGTCTTGTTAAGAACGGGAATAGGTGTCAACTACATTTGGTTTTAGTAACAATATTACCTTGTACACTTACATTCCAAAAAATAAGTCGGATATAATTCTTTCCACAACGCATTAATCATGGGAAGTGCAAGGTCCAAAGAAAAAGCCACCCATGATCTTAGATTGCAACAAACATAAAGGTGGCGTTGATAATATGGACAAGTTTTTAGCAGAATATTCAACAAAGCAGCATACAAAATTTACATTGAGATTAACCCAATGTTAAAAGCTTCCACAAGCCGCCGTAGAGTGTTTCTACACAGCCTCAGCGAACCGGAAATGGAAATCAGAGCCAAAAATAAAAACGTTACAAAAATATTTTCCACACGCTATGGAAGCCATATATGGGGAATCTTTGAGCATAAGAGGTGCTGCATGATGAAAGCGTGGAAGAACTCGACAGCACTGGTAGAATAAAAGCAAAAGGTAATTGCTACACATGTACAAAACGTCGACCAACCAGAAAATCCTGTAAGTTATGCAAAAAGCCCGTGAGTGTCGTTCGTTCAAGTTATATGCCGCAATATAATACATGCATTTAAGAAAAATTAGTATTTAATATTTTTTATGTTTTCTAATATTTGGTTGAATTTTATTTTATTATTAAGAGCTTGTAAATTTTATTCAATAAACATTCTATATCAACATATTTTCATATATTTCATTATACATTCCCAGGTATGCAACTGTTGACGTAAGGGATATGAATGAACGAATGGCCACATCCTTGGCATCCATTCGCCATGTTTACTAAAGTCTAGAAATAAGGTAGAAAACACTACTAGTGAGTATATCATTAAATTTCAGGTTATTACTGTTATTACTTCCTGAAAGGCGGCGATTTAAAAACACAAAACATACCCCGTATGTATGTATCTGTTGACAAAAATTTGTGACAACAATAAATTATTCGACGTGAAGTTCTGTTTCCTAACTGCCATCGAGTTTTTGGTGAACAATTTCAATTTATCAATACTCATAACAATTTAATGCCAAAAAGATGTTGAAAAATATTGCAAAAATATTGGTTTGTCAGAAATTTGTTAAATTTGTTTTTCTTAGATTTTGGTATTAAATTTCTTCTTATTCAATTTCATTTATTACTTTTTTTATTTTTTTTTTTCTATTTTTAGTGCTTTCAGGGGTTAGTTGGCTTCCTAAATCGTGGATTATTTAGAGAGATATGAAACCTCTTAATTTTATGAATTAGAAAATTTTGAACATCCCCTTGTTTTGCTTAAATTACAATAACAATTTTTTGTTTTTTTATCGCTTAGGCTTATCAGTTGAACACTTAAACCGTTACTGTTCATCAGATATTGCTCATAAAAACAAACAAAATAAACACTGGTTGTTTGATCTACAAAAATCACCAGGAAAACAAACAACAACCAAAAATGAAGAAGAAGCTGAAAACAATAACAATAATGAAACATTAAAATATTACCAGTACTATGTAGAAAGGCCACGACGCAATTAACAATTAACAGAAACGCTATAGAATTTGCTAAACTGAAAAAAAAATAAAAAAAAATTAATGAGAACACAAGGTAAAGTTGTCAATAAGCAGCAGTAATGAGCGCAAAGTCTCCATGTACGTGAAATTTGGAAAGCAGCAATATGATGTTCTTTTAAACTTAAATTAGTAAAGTTTTTTTTTAAATTATAAAATAACATTTGAATAAAAGTAAATAAATTCTATTGCTTCAAAATTTTAATTTTTGAATCCACAGCAAATGCTCTTTTTTAAAACATTGAAACGCCAAAGTATATTTTTCTAGTCAGAAATTCCTAAAAAAACACAATTCTTGAATATAGATCAGTATTTTACATAATATAGCAAAATAATATGCTAATGAGAGCAACTAGACCACTTATTAGTGCATCCAACATAATAGGAGTACATTAGCTTACCTGAGCTAATATCTATCTCTGTGTATACCTCAGTACACTGGTAGTCTCCTTAATCTAATAGGTAGTGTGTTAGCTATTAGACGTGAGGACCAGAGATCAGCAATGAGCATTCAAAAAGATGAGTAGATTCGAGTCATACTCATAATTTCTGAAACTTATACGCATTCATACTTATTTTAATATCGTACTCATACTACTCATATTCAAATTTTGAAGAACTCATCATACTCATATTTAACAATACGCATGATGTTGTTGATTTCGACTCTCCTGTACTCAACATTTACAAGAATCACAGAATAAGTATGATTCGCATACGAACACTACAATACTAACTAGAAATTTGAGTGTTTGCTTTGCTTGCTGTATTTGTCTTTCTCATTCTTCTTTTTTTGTAAATGCAACAACAACTAAGACTCAAATCATTTATGAGTATTATAAGTATTTTTCTAAATTTATGAATCTGAATGAGCAGGCGTATGAATCACACATATTTCGAATGTTATAAGTTTGATGTCAACGTGTACTCATACTCAGTGTACTCATACTTATAAATCAATGTTGTACTGAGTAGGAATGAAACAGAGTAGTTTAATTTCAATACTGTTGTTTCACTCATACTCGAAATTTCATGAGTACTTATGAGTAGCGAAAAAACGATTCATTGCTGATCCCTGGTGAAGACACGGTTCAAACCCCCCAGGTTCGAAATCTCTAACAAAACGAGATATGAAATATTTCTCCAGTGACTTCCTCTCAGCAGATTTCTAGCAAGAACTCTGAGAGTTAATAAAATTGTCATGAAAAGTTTCTCAAAAATCTGTCGTGCCGGATTGAATTTAAACTGTATGTTCCGCCACATATGTATAAAAATTAACGCACACAAGATAAGTGGTGTGAGAAGTTAGATCGTAATCCGACTGAAGGGTTGTAAAGACTAATTATGTATTTATGTATGTAATAATTAAAACGACTATTCTGACGAAATTTAAATTTTCAGAATGAAGATTATTATCGTACTATTAGACAAACCATATCTAGGAAGTGTTCAAGATAAGGATATTTCTACACACAAAATAAGATGAATTTGCTTTACGAGCTCTAGCTTACTTACTTAAGATCTTGTGTTTTAAATTGTTTTCTTAGGGTTTATATAAATTCCCTTATCTACGTCGATCCAAAACTTGAAAATAACATTTGGTAAAATATGACCGAAAAGTTTATGAAAAGTGTGGTTCTAGACTGCGTCTTGCACGCTCAAGCCGGCCACGAAATCATATTTAAATATTGACGTTATAAAGTTTCTCTCCAACAAAACCTATTTCATATATTTCTTCCTTTTATTATGATTTTCCTTTTTCACGATTTGCAACATATTTTAAATTCTTTCTACCAACAACAGCAACATATTAATATCCATTAAAACGAACTAATCAATACTGAATAATGAAACAGTTCAAAAATAAATCAAAAATGCTGGTCTAAATGGGTTTTCTGGGTTTAATTTTTTTTCTTTTAACATTAAACAAAAAAATTCTGCTGTTATTTCTCCCTCTCTTATGCTATTAAAATTGAAAATTTAAAATGAATTTCATTTGAAGTGGTCACGAGGTATAAAATTCAAATACAACTAAAACATTCAAAACTAGTGGTATTTAAAATCGAAATCCATTTTCCTTCTCTCTAAATATTTAAAATGAAAGTTTTTCCACAATAAATAGAAAATTTTGTAATAGTAAAATCAAAATAAATAAATAAATGGAAAATAAATAGAAAAAAAGAAATTTTATAGAAATTGCAAGTGGTGGACTGAATTGTTGTTTCTTAGACTAAACAATGTGTACAAAGCGTAGCCGTAATAGTCATTACAGGAAAAAGTTTTTAAAATGTCTGTCAAAATATTTTTGAAATTTATTTGACGAAAACATTTCTGTTGTAGCAAAACTTTAAATAAACAAATAACACCACACAACAAATAAATGGAAATGTCTAAATTGGAAATTATGTTGGGTTTTTCGTTTATTTGCAATTAAATTTTTTTTTTATGTAACACAACAGATGGACATTAAAGTCAAGTACAGTGATGCAATTTAAACTTTAATCACGGAAAACTTGCACCAATATGGCAACCAATTCCATGGGGTATAATTGTAATGCTATAAACACAATAAATAGGAAAAAATTGCTTGGCTGCACAAGACAGACTGGTTTTAAATTTCGAAATCTATGTTGATACAGTAGCTAAGGATGTTTAGAAAAATCTTGTTCTAGCTGGTCGATAATTTTAACCACTCATTTAAATTATCTTCTCGAGAACTCTATCGCTACTTCATTATTATTTGTGCATTTTGCTTACGTTGTTTGTTGTTGCTTCCTTTATTACTTGCTTGCCTCCTTTTCTTTCATACTGTTGTTGTTGGTAATGCAAGCAAGTTCGTTGTATTTGTTTGTGTAGCTTTTGTTTATCGTTTTAATATTAAACGATGGTACACCCTTTCCATTTTCGTAACAATATATAATGTAAACAATCACAAAACACGCAGGATCTCTTGTTGGAAACGAACCCACGTCCTCGGCACCTGAAGTTGCTCACACTACCAGCAAAACCATTGTGGCACCCATGCAGATGATGAAGTAGGAGTACAATGTAATGATAATGACGAGGTACGAGTGTGTTTTTAATGCACGAGGATGGTGATAGAATTGAAGTGACGTAAAGTTTTATAGCTGACGTAGTATGATTCTTACAGAATTTTATCCCTTTGGCAATCTTTTTAACACGCAGTGGACCATTTCTGACAAACAATCTACCAGAAATAGTATTCCCATTTCTCTTAAAAGCGATGTATTATTTTCCTTTTTTTTGCTGACCTGTTGCAAGACATGAAAAAGATGGTATTGATTATTCTTAATATTTTTATTTGTTCAATACCCACTTTATCTAATAGCCCAACAAGAGTGTCATATAATATCTTGATGGAATGTTTGAGTATGAGTTAGTATAGAGTTAGTATTGACTCTATACTAAACAGCCATTCTAAATAGATATAGTAATAATAGATATAGTAATACACACATTTTTACACATTTTCGGATCATGTAATCCTCAGCGATCACAAATTTTGTTTGTTTTTATTTTCGCATATTTTAACTCTTTTAGGGCCATTATTACAACTTCCCGTTAAACTTGGGTTTACTTAAAGGTAACTTTAGCTAAAGGGAACGGTAAAATTACCTTTAACTTATTTTCGTTGTTACAACTTACAGATAAAATAAAGTTAACTCTTTCAAAAATATGGCAGTGCCGGAGCAATGTCTATAAAAATGCTCAATTAAACAAGACTTTTTTAACGAAGTGACAACGACGGACTTCGTTTTTTTTTCAATATGCTCATTTTGTTTGAATTTGAAGTTGCCATATTGAAAATAATATATAATATGGCAAGTTCAAATATAAACTTAACTTTGAGGGCCACTTTTTGAATTCAAGTTTAAACTCGAGAGTTAATCTCCAGTTATATTTAATCTTCAGTTACCTTTTTTTTCTTGCGATAGCATTATTGTATCTTATTTTTATGAACTAACAATTGTTCAGTGTTATACATAACATAGAGTAGCGTTTCTTTTATTTTATTTTTGTCATCTCTTTCTCTTTGCTTCTTTCTTATGTTCTTTGTTGCTTAATATTAAGATCTGATTTATGCATAAAATCACTCTAGTTTCGGCATTAGACCAAGTGTGACTTTCTTTTTTGTTAAACACTAAACATTTTTTAAACAAATACAAAGCAAATATTGTGACTTTTTTTTGCAAACAAATAGAACATTAAATTGTAAAAATTGTGAACAAAAACAATATAACAAAAACATAAATTGAAATTAAACCAATTAAATTAAAGCAAAACAATTTTGTAAATAAAATAATATAACTACATACATATTGAATTAAATAAATAATACAAATTAAAATTATAAAAACAACAAATCCAAAAACATTTTATTTCAAATAAAATTAAAGGAACAATTAAAAAAAAAACGAACCAGCACAACATCAAACATTAAACATTTTTTGGTCACTTCGAACCGTATGCAGTGTAATTTACAAGAACAAAAACTTGCTAAAAAATTGAAAAAAATATTAAGACACAAAAAATAAGCAACGGTGAAAAAACAGTTAATTTTTTTGAGAAAAAATAGAATCCACAGGCAAAGTGGAAAAACAAAAAAGAACCAAAATTACAACAAAAGACACAAGCAAGAAGAGACCCAAATTAGAAAGCAACAGCTTAAACAAAGACACAACAACAATAAGTAAGTAGTAAAAATAATAAAAATAAAACAATAAAGAGAGACACAAACTCTTTATTACAAGTATACGCTCTTATAATTTTTTTGTCGTGGTTGAGTAAAAGAAGAAAGAGAAGTAGAAAAACGAAAAGGGTTACCAACATACTTCTTTTAGTAATTTACTGGGGAAACAAAATACACCCAAATTAATAACCAATCGGGAAATTAATTATTATTTTTGATAATTCTTGTTGTGAAATCGCTAGCAGGGACTTTTTTGTTTCAATTTGACTGTTATTTTGATCGTTTTCAAATTTAATTCATCGGTTAAACAATGGCACTCGATAAATTTGTAAATTGTACAAATGACCTTTTGGATTTTGAAATAGAGTATACACAAAGTGCGGCCGAAAACAACATTCACTCTCTGGAGGTACTTCGGGTCGAACTTGATTCTCTATGGACACAAGTCAAAAGGACGTATGGAGAGTGTAGGGACACAAACAAAGATTCGAAAGAAAAACCCATCGATAAAGATAAGCTTCGTGATCGTTACAAAAAAGGTTTTTCTGCCTACAAAACGTGTTTAGGGTCAATTAATGCAGAAATTCAAGCCCTATCGAATCCAAAGAAGGAAGGACGGATATCTGATGTTGAAGGTCAACCAAAGGAAAATCATGACATCTCATTTGTACGGTTACCACCTTGCGACACGGACACATTTTATGGAGATTTTGTGACATGGCCTACTTTCCGCGATCTTTTTACAGCATTATACATAAATAATTCTAGACTTAGTAAAATTGAGAAACTTTTTCATCTGATACAAAAGACTGGAGGAGATGCTAGGAAAATAGTTTCAAATGCCCCATTGACAAATCAAGGCTTCGACATAGCCTGGAAAAACCTTGTAGCCCAATACGAAAATAATCGGATCCAAGTAAATGAACAATTAAAAATTTTATTTGACCTTCCGAACGTAGCTGAAGACTCAGGCTCATCGATTCAAAAACTTCAGCGAACAGTTAATGGATGCATTCAGGCGTTAAATGCTTTAGGCATAGAAACCGCCACATGGGACCCATTCCTGGTATACATTTGCTCAACAAAGCTTCCTCGAACTCTTTTAAAGGAATTTGAAAATTCACTTAAGGAAATTACAAAAGTTCCGACTTGGGAACAATTCGATACTTTCTTGACGCACAATTCTAAGACTCTAGAATACATAGCGGCCATCACACAATCGAATTCAAAATTAGAACAATCGAGAAGAGATAATTTGAAATCAAGGCCAAAACGAGTTCACACTTTTCACATAAACACAAAACAAAGTGAAACTGGGTCGAAAAATATAAAACCTTTAAACACAAATAGGGCACAGGAAAATGATTCAAATTACAAATGCCAACATTGTAAGGAGCCTCACCAATTGTGGTCTTGCCCCAAGTTCTTAGAGAAGAACGTTAACGACAGAATTCACATTGTAAAGGTCATAAATTCATGTTACAATTGCCTCTCTATTGACCACAGTGTTAAGGACTGTAAAAGTAAATTCAGTTGTAGATTATGTAGACAAAGACATAACACTTTGTTATATAAGGGATCAGAATCCCATACTTTAGTTCAGAATTGTGACTCGACCCAATCTAGCAGGAGCATCGCAGCACAAAACACCAATATACAGTCCACATCAGCATCAAACTTCCCCATACCAAATATCACTTGCTTGACACTGCAAGAGAGCAAACATCTCGATCAATCTCCCAATGAGAAAGAGACCTTGCTATTTACTGCAATTGTACTGATCGAAACTAGAGGCGAAAAGTACCAGGCAAGAGCAATCATCGACCCTGGCTCACAATCAACTTTTATATCAGAAAAGTTGAAAAATCGACTAAATTTACCAACCAAACGAAATTTAGTTCATGTTACAGGCTTGAGTCAAACAGTTTCAGAGACTTCAACTAAAGCATGTTTATTCAATCTTTGCTCCAAGGTGGATTCACAATTTAAATTAGAAGTCTGGGCAACAGTCCTGAAGACTCTTCCATCTAATTTACCACCACAAACTTTAGATTTGCAACATTTCAACGAGACTGCTAAATTAGAACTTGCAGATCCTCAATTCAATCAAAACAGACCCATCGACTTGCTTATAGGCCTAGACTTGGGCCACTCAATATATTGCATGGACACACCGATGCGGTCTATTGGATCCCTTTTGGCACAAAAAACAGTATTTGGCTGGATTGTGGGGGGACCAATTTCAACAACGACACAAGCTAGTACAACAGTGTCATTACTCAACACTACGTCCCTTGACCGAATCCTCACACGCTTTTGGGAGGTGGAGGAAACCCCAAAACGGGATTTGTGGTCAGATGAGGACACATTTTGCGAGAACAACTTCATGTCGTCAACACGAAGAAACGACACAGGAAGGTATATCGTTACCCTACCCTTTAAAAATAGCGAAGAAATAGGAACTTCGAGAAACATAGCAATGGCACAGTTCTTGAGAATGGAACGCATACTTAGCCAGAATCCCGAACTCAAAAAACAATACGACCAAGTAATTGTTGAGTACCTCGACTTAGGACATATGAGGAAAATTTCTCCCCTGGAAATCAACACAAACCCAAATTATTACCTGCCACATACATACATACATACATATACATAATTGGCCATTACAACACTTCAGTCAGGATTACGGCCTAGCTTCTCACACCACTCGTGTTGTGTGCGTTAATTTTATACGTGAGTGGCGGGACCTACAGTTTAACGTCGACTCCGAACGACAGAATTTTGAGAAACTTTTTCATGGCAGTTTATTTTACTCTCAGAGTTTTTGCCAGAAATCTGCTGAGAGGAAGTCGCCGAAGAAATATTTTTTTTATATTTCATTTTGATGTCTGACCTGGGATACGAACCCGGGCTTTACGAATAGTAAGCCAACACACTACCTACTACACCACGGCGACTTCAGCGACCTGCCACATCATGCAGTAATAAAACCCGAAAGGCTGAAAACGAAACTTAGAGTAGTTTTCAACGCTTCGAGCCCGTCTTCAAACAAGAAGAGTTTGAATGACATATTGTATCCAGGACCCATACTTCAACAGGACTTGGTGCTTCTGATATTGAAGTGGAGATTCTTCCGTTTTGTGTACAACGCAGATATCACAAAAATGTATCGACAGATACTCATTGATCCGAATCAAACCAAATATCAAAGGATATTATTTCGGCAATCAGAAAAGGACCCTATTGAGGATTACGAACTCCTGACATTGAGTTGGAGTCATTGGAGTCAATTGCGCCCCGTTTCTGGCCATTAGAACCCTTCTTCAATTAGCTGAAGATGTAAAATCAACTCACCCTCTCGCATCAAAAACTCTACAACAAAACATGTATGTGGATGATGTTTTAGCAGGTGGTCACACATTAAACGACGCCATCAAATCAAGAAAAGAACTTACAACAGTTCTAAAATCTGCTGGATTTGACCTGATGAAATGGACATCAAATGACCCACGAGTCATACAAGACTTACCAAATGAGACACTACTACCTCTCGATTGGTTAAATCTGTCAGATAGCGCTGGAACAAAAACTCTTGGGATCAAATGGAACATTTCGTCAGACGCATTTACATTTACAGCACCAGATGTCAAATTAAAAGAAAACTACACGAAAAGAGAAGTTTTATCGACAATTTACAAATTCTTTGACCCTTGTGGATAGATAGCTCCAATAATAGTTGAAGCAAAACTAATTATGCAACAGATTTGGTTGGACAAAGTCGACTGGGATGACATATTAAAACCCTTGACTTGTCTACAGTGGCAAAAATTCATAAAAAACTGCCCGGCAATAAACATATTGAAAATTCCCCGCTGGATCCAATTTAGGCCGAATTGTGATGTGGAAATTCACGGTTTCAGTGATGCTTCAGAAAAAGCCTATTCTGCGACTCTTTATGTTCGAATACAAGCAGAAAACTCAGTATTCACATTTCTTCTGGCTTCAAAGACCCGTGTAGCTCCCATTAAGCAAATATCTTTGCCCCGCTTAGAACTATGTGGATCCGTATTATTGGCAAATCTTGCATGTGGACTTATACCAAATCTTCAATTTCAAAATATCAAAATTTTCCCGATGAAAAATTTGGTGAAATTGTTAATCCTGCGTTTTGGCCGCAGGGTGTATTGGTGCGGGAATTCGTATTCAGGCTGGGCCAACGAAGGAAGGGTGCTAATTTGCCTGGTCCTATTTCTCAAAAAAACTAACTTCGAAATCGTCTTTTAATTTCAAAATTGCTTATCAAAATGTTCGCGGACTTAGGTCTAAACTTTCTTCGCTTTATAATAGTAGCTTTGATTTTGAATTTGATGGAATTGCTTTTACTGAAACTTGGCTGAATTGTAATATTTTTGATTCTGAGATTATGTCTGGTAATTTTAGTATTTATAGACGTGATAGGAGGTCTAAAAATGGTGGTGGTGTTCTTATTTCCATTTGCTCTAAATACACATCTGAATTGATTGACTTGTGCTCTTCTGAGGATATTGAGTTTATTTGCGTTAAGGTCTCTGATCGTGGAAAGTCTATATACATTACTTGCTCGTATATTCCTCCCTGTTCTGACATTCATATCTATAGGGCTCACTTCGATTTAATTTCTAGAGTAATTGATTCAAAGGGGCATGAGGGGATTATAGTAGTCCTTGGTGATTTTAATCTTCCGCATACATCTTGGAATTTTTCACCTGAGACTGGCTCATTGGTGCCATGTTCTTCAGTTCCTTTCTATGATGAAATTCTGTCCGCTATGTGTGATCTGGGTCTTTTCCAGGTGAATGGTGTATTGAATTCAATGGGTAGAATTCTGGATCTTGTATTTTTAGAGGATCCAAGTATTTCTTCGTTACTTCGCATTGATCCTATATCTATTCCTGAGGATAGTTATCATCCTACGTTGTTACTTTCTATTGAAGTTGATCTTTGTTTACCTCCTTTAATAAATCGCTTATTTAGTGACGAGGGGCGTTTTAATTTCCATCGTACGGATTTTAGTCGTTTGAATACACTACTAGCCTCTGTAGATTGGTCGTCTGTGCTAATTTCACCACCATATGACTCTCTTTCACTTGACAGGATCTTGGATGGCTTTTATGAGGTATTATTTAAATGTTTTAGGGAGTGTGTTCCATTTGCAAATAGTCGTTTGGAGCGTTCTGGTCCTCCGTGGAATTCGGCTAGACTGTCAAGGTTGAGGAACAGAAAATCAAAATTATTTAAGAAGTTTGTTAGATCAGGTACTGATATTGATTATGCTCTTTACTCTAGGGCGCGTGCGGATTATCGTAGAATGAATCATTACTGTTATGAGGAATATATGATTAGGGTCAGGCCGAACTTCGCTAGCGATCCTAAGTCGTTTTATGACTTCGTTCGAGCTAAACGTAAATCATCTTTGTTTCCCACTGAGATGTTTTATGGGGACGTATCTTCCTCTAATTACCTTGATATTTCTAATATGTTTGCTGACTTTTTTCAGTCTACTTATAGGCAGTTGGACTCGGGACCTTATCTGAGTAGCGGCTTTTCGTATCCTTATTCAGTGGGAAGTGTCTCTATTTCTAATATATATTCATTTGATGAGGAATCTGTTCTTGAGTCTTTGTCTGGACTGAAACTTACATACTTGCCGGGCCCTGACGGGGTTTCGGCCTGTATTTTGAAAAAGTGCGCTGTTGTTTTGAGTGGTCCTTTGACCTTTATATTCAATGGGCTTCTGAGGGCTGGTCATTTTCCATCTATTTGGAAGAGTTCATTTATAATTCCTTTGCATAAGTCAGGTAATAAATCCAATATTTCCAATCACAGGGGTATTGCCAAACTCAGTGCTATTCCCAAGTTAATGGAGAAACTGGTGACGGATTATCTCTCTTTTAATACGAGATCTTTAATATCCCCTTTCCAACATGGTTTTTTGAAAGGTAGGTCGACTGTCACTAATCTTCTTGAATTTACTACGCATGTTTTCAGGAGTTTTCTTGCCAGGGCTCGGACTGATGTAATTTATACTGATTTCAAGTAAAGCTTTTGATAGGGTTGATCATAGAATTTTGCTTCTTAAACTTTCATTAATCGGTATTCCTGATATTATTCATCGTTGGCTAGACTCCTACCTCTCCCTTAGGACTCAGAGGGTATTGTTTAGGAATGTATTGTCTAAGACTGTATATGTTACTTCTGGTGTTCCGCAGGGTAGCCATTTGGGTCCTTTACTGTTCTTATTGTTTCTTAATGATATTCCTTGTGCTATTTCTGATTGTAATATTCTGATGTATGCTGACGACTTTAAATTATTTTATACTTTTGATGATGATCATGGTCAGGCTGTTCTTCAACGAAATATTGATTTGTTTGTAACTTGGTGTAGAATTAATTTAATGGTTTTCTCTCACGGGGGCATAATTTCGTCCACTTATGTGATTAATTCTTGCCCCTTGGAAACTGTGACTACATTTGTTGATTTGGGAGTATTATTGGATATGAAATTGTCTTTTATTGATCATATTAGTATGATGTTCGGGCTGTTCTTGGTTTTGTGAAAAGATGGGCTAGGGAATTCATTGATCTTTATATAACGAGACTGCTATACATTTCACTTGTTAGACCTATTTTGGAGTATGCGTCTATTATTTGGAATCCATACTATCGTTGTCATAGTGATTCAATAGAGTCTGTGCAGAAGCAGTTTTTATTATTCTGTTTACGTGGCTTAGGATGGGATTATGTCAATGGGTTTCCGTCATATGAGGCTAGATTAGGTTTGATAAAACTTCCAACTTTGGAACGTAGAAGGACTGTTTTAGGGGTTTGTTTTGTTTTTAATCTAATTAAAGGTGATATCGATTCTGAGTTTTTGCTTTATAACCTGAATTTCAGTATTCCAGCAAGATTTTCACGACACTATCGTCCTCTTTCTTTATATAGAACGAACTATGGATTTAATTTTCCTTTTCGTAGATTATGTAACGATTTTAACATATACTATGATTTTATTGATTTTAATAGTAGTGTTTGTAATATAAAACGTAGCTTATATGCTGACGTAAATTTGTAAATTATTATATAGAAATGTATTATCGTTCTTGTTATACGTAGTTCATGTTTATTGTAACTTTATTCAGCTTGTGATTAATTTCTGTAGCTGTTTTATGTTCTCGTTAAAAAAAAAAAAAAATATTATTGGACCGACTCAACAATCGTGCTGTCCTGGTTAAAGAAACCCCCTTGCTCATGGAACACTTTCGTTGGAAATCATGTTTCTGAAATCCTGGATAAGGTTGGAAATCAAAATTGGCAACATATCGACTCAAAGCATAACCCAGCAGATGTAGCCAGCCGAGGATGTACTCAACAAGAACTGGAAAACCACAACTTATGGTGGTTTGGACCCTCCTGGTTAAAATTGCCTAAAAATCAATGGCCGATACCAACACAAACAGGTGACACAAATCTAGAAGCAAAAACTGTAAAAGCATTTACAACCACAACACGCGAAGACCCATTAAATCGATTTTCAGACCTATCACGAGCTTATCGAGTACTCGCTTATGTCATACGATTATGGAGAAATACTGGAAACAACCGAACCCATCTTCGCGTATCTTCAGCAGAAATCACCCGAGAAGAAATAGATTTCGTCAAACATCGACTCATCATATGGACGCAACAAAATCATTTTCCAGATGAGCACAAACATTTAAAACTCAAGCAGAAAATATCCCCAACCAGCAGTCTTTTGACCTTAAATCCTTTCATGGATCACCATGGCATTATTAGAGCCAATGGGCGACTAGCGCAATCACCTGCATTAACGTACAATGAACGCTACCCAATATTGCTACTTCATAACTCGAAGCTATCACAGCTACTAGCGGAATTTACACATAAAATTACCCTTCATGGAGAAAACCAACTAATGGTTCGGGTCCTACGCACAGAATATTGGATATTCAGATTGAAACCCTTGGTCAAAAGCGTAATTTACAACTGTAAAACGTGTGTTTTGTACAAAAACAGACGCAAAATCAAATCATGGCTTCATTACCACCAGAACGTACAACATTATCAAGACCCTTTGCTACAACTGGATTAGACTACGCAGGACCTTTTGACATCAAAAATTTTACAGGCCGAGCTTGTCTTATTACAAAAGGGTATATTTGCATATTTGTATGCTTCGCCACAAAAGCTGTACATCTTGAAGCAGCAAGTGATTTATCGACCCAATCGTTCTTAGCTGCATTTTCCCGCTTCATAGGAAGACGTGGATGTCCCGCACTTATTTACTCAGATAATGGAGGAAATTTCGTCGGAGCAGCAGAACTACTAAGAAAAGACCGTATAGAATTCATAAAATCTCTTCAAAATCAAGTGACCCATCATTTTAGTCATCAAAATCTTAATTGGAAATTTATCCCACCAGGAGCCCCACACATGGGCGGCCTTTGGGAAGCCGGTGTAAAATCATTCAAAACACACCTCAAAAAGATGATACCGAACATGAAATTCACATTTGAAGAGCTATCTACAATTCTTGCTCGTATAGAATCCTGCCTAAATTCTAGACCCTTAAGTCCTGCTAGCGATGACCCAAATGACCTTAATCCATTGACCCCTGGACACTTCCTTATTGGTAGTGCATTATTGACCCCAGCTGAACCAGATGTAAACAACGGAAATCTGAATCTCATCAACCGCTGGAAACGCCTAAGGGTCATCTACCACTCATTTTGCCAAAGATGGAAGTCCGAATACTTGATTGAACTTCAACGCAGATATAAAAAGAAACTATTTTTGTATGTAAACTGAAAATATGAAAATTGTGTAATAAGTTCTTATATTTCCGCTTTAGGGTATTAACAGCTTGTAGTAATTTGCTAGCAAATGAAAAGAGAGAAGACGAAATAACATATTTTGGCCAAAAAAACAAGGAAAAAATTAACCATAATTAAGAGACCAGCTTAAGAATATCCAAAGTCGGTAAAGATGTACCATAAAATTTATGTCAGCTGGGAATAATAGTTATTTAAGTCCTGTCCTTATTTTCCATAGTTTTATTATGTCCTCCTATTTAATATGCGTGACGATAAATACTAAAATAATTAGACTTAGTTATGCGTATAAATAATGGAGTGCCGAATATCAAACAACAAAATTCGGTATTATTTGTGCGAACATCATAAAATTCTCTAAACATATGCTTCTATTCCAAATTATTAGTAATAAATAATAATTTTTATGGGAAATAATTTTTTGTTATTAGAAGTGTATTAAATTTAATGCCCTGATGTATATTATAGTATTTGTAATACGATGCATTGCAATTGCTAACGATGTAGGAACAGCGACACAATATAGTAAACCAAATCAACTCAGAGTTTTTGCAGAAATCTCCTGAGAGGAAGTCGCCTAAGAAATATTTGTTCATATTTCGTTTTGTTGGAGCTGTTTGATTTGGAATTTGAGCCGTGACCTCACGTCTAATAAGCCAACATGCTACCTACTAGACTACGGCGGCTAGATACCAATTTACCAGACATTGTTACATTAATATTGTTACTAAATGGTGTTATTAAAATGATAAACAAAAGGTCCAAAAACAAACAGAACGGAATTGTTTACATGATCAACGAATAAACAAAAATATAGCAACAACATCACTATAAAAAAGAGGATAAACCAAGTAAACAAACAGGCAACAACAACACTGTAAGGACAAACGTAAACAAAATACACAAACAACTATAACGTAAACAACATGTTTACATTTATAGAGAGTTCACGAAAGCCAAAGTCATTCTCCTTCAAAAGCATTCATCAGACTGTTTACCCAGCGATATAAAAGGCAAGACAAAGCAGGCAACGGGATCAGAAAGAATTCAGTCAGTTTTGTCTGAAGACGTGTTGCGTGTGAAGAAAACAATTATGATTGGAAGATCTCTGTTATAAAGATCTAACGAACATTTGTTATTGTGTAGGCGGAAGAGTGTAAAGAAGAATAACAAATAAAGCAATTGTTGTTGTTTACATCAAGTTGTGAACAGTGGCGCCCAGCATTGTGTGAACAATAAAGGATTTCTTTAAAACTAAATACAATTTTTTTATTTTTATTTGCAATCTACGAACTCATATTTTTAACGTTTTTAAAATGGTAAAAACGTAACAATACATATGTAGGTACATGGTACGATTTTGCTGAGAGTTTACTAACGCGGTAGCGTAGGAGTATGTCGATAAGGTATAGACAGGACGACTCGTTCAGATGATCTGAAAGTCTTATAAATATTAGTAATGATTTTAAAAGAGGCTCAATAGGAATTTGATTTATCAAGTCAATCGAGAAGTTACGAAATAACTGTCAAATTAACTGTAGTTTTATTTTATTGCAAACTCTTAGAGGGGGCAGAATAATCTTCACAAGGCCAGAATTGCTTACGATAGACCGTTTAAGTGTAAACTTGTCACTGCTAAAAGATAGCAGCTTAAACACTTCGTTATACTCTGGCTGTAAAACGGCAATATAAAGTTTAAAATGGGCCCATATGGTGTAAAGTTGCTGGAATGCAATCTCAATGTAAGACAGCCTGTGAATATAATCTGCCATCCTTGTTACGAGTACGCTTTGGACGATTCCAGTCACGTTGAATTGGATCCATAATAAGTTTATGCCGTAGCAGCTATTGTAGCAATAAGGTTGAACTGGGCAAATTGTTGCTGCCATGTTACTAATAGAAAATGTTGGAATCAAGTATCCTTATATACTGATTGATTATATTATACATATTTACTTACTTAATTAAGCATTACAACCCTTTTGTCCGGATTACGGCATAGCTTCTCATACCAATCATGTTGTGTTTGTTAATTTTATATATGAGTGGCAAAACCTACAGTTTTAAAGATAACTCCGAACAACAGATGTTTGAGAAACTTTTCCTGGTAAATATATTCACTCTCAGAGTTTTTGCCAAAGTATTTGAGAGGAAGTCGTCAAACGAATATTTTTCAATATCTCAGATTGTTCGATACGTATGTCTGCTGCGGGATTTTAACCTTTGGCTCGTGTCTACTAACCAACACACCACCTACTAAATTACGACAAGCTCGTATTATATTTTTTGAGTCGCATTAAATTTTTGACTCTATCGTGGATCATCTTAGTCTTTTCCAAATGGATATTGTGGTTATCATCATGTCGCACTATGTGGCATTTACCCCGAAAAGCTGGCCAAAAAGGCAAAAATGAATTTAAAGAAATTTAAGAAACTGAGTATGCAATTCTATAGACAACAAAAGTCTGCATTATATAGTGAATTTTCACGACTTTAGGTTGAGATTTGTAGATTTGAGACGATGTCAAAGTCAGTAAAGTGAAGAAAATTAAATACGTTTTTGGGGTTTTTTTGAAATTTTAATAGGTTTATAGGATATTTTTTTGTGGCTAAACAAATAGAGGTTTTATATTGATTTTTTTTATTTGAAAGGTATGAACAACTGCTATTTTCAGTTTATATATATATATATATATATATATATCTCATATATTAATGTTAAAATTATTCGTTCAAAATTTAAAAATAATAAAAATTTCAAATTTTTTTACCCTCCCTAAAAAAAAGATAAGGATTTTAAAGGTGAAAGTAGTTTTAGTAGGTTAATGTTATATACCACAAGAAAATATGTACTCTCTATATTCCGGAACAAAAAAAAAAGTTTGCGCAAATTTTGCGCAATTATTTTTGGCGATTTTTTTGAAAATTTTACTTTTTTTGAAAAATTTAAAATTTTAGACGCAGTGTAATAAAGTATTAAATACTGTAAAATAAATAATATAAATAAATATTAATTATCATAGAAGTTTAAAGACTTAATTACATATGTATGTATATCGACTAATATAACAATATGAGATGTATGTTAGATTTTCTTAATGGGCCGTATGTGGTACCTAGGGGCACTTATGATCCGATCATAATAAAATGTGATCATAAATGATTCACATTCATATTAAACATGTTCATGTCGAACTTCATCGAGGTAATAACATTTTTAAGCCAATTATAATTGCTAAACATATTTTCTTAAGGGGCCCTATTTTGGACCAAGGGCAATTATTGACCGACCATAACAAAATTTGGTAATATGATTTAAATTTACAAAATACACGTTCATACCGAATTTCATCGCGATACTGATGTTTTTAAGCCATTTCTAAGCTCACACGTGAATTTCTAAAGGGGACTTTATATGGGGACCAGGGTCAACTGTGATCCGATTTTCACCAAACTTTACACCATGATTTCTTGGTACACAGAACTGATCCATGCTAAATTTTATCATGATTGTTGCATAATTACCATAATTATGTGTAAATAAGTGCAATTTCGAGGGGAATTTGTATGGGGGCTAGGCTAAATAACGGACCGATTTGAACCAAAATCAGTTGGGTTCATCCTTGGGCCTAATTATCACTAACACTTTCAAAAAATTCCAGCCATTAACTCATAAAACACTTCTATTTATTTTGGCCATGTTTTCAGGCAAAATGCCACATAGTGTGTCGCTTAACACGCTGACTGTAGAACAGGGTTCGTCAAAAAATTTTTGGTTATGTGCTAGTGAGTAAGAGAGAGAAAATAAGTTGAGAGAATTTATTTAGCCATAGAAAAGTGTTAGTATCATACGCTATTTTTATTTTCATTTCATCAGCATACATATGTAAAGCTATATAACTTTGGCTTAATAATTTTAGATAAATAAAAATAAAATAATAAATCCATTTTTTATTAAAAGAACATAAAGCTATCTATCTTTGGCTTAAAAATTATGCCATGTTTTTTTAGATAAATAAAAATAAAAATAATAAAAAACCCATTTTTTATTAAAAGAAAAAAAACGAGCATTCCAAAGCATTTAAAAAAATTATACTATGCGACAAAATAAAAAAAAAATTAAAAACGCCCAACTAATGTCATAGCCCATTTTTAACATAAAATATTTTTTGAGTGTCATTCTGAAATAAAATGATAAAGCATCCGCCGCACATGTGTTCTTGTCGCAGTCTGATCGACAACTAAATGAAAAAACACAAGAATGCGTTTGAGTTCTCTTTGCACAACTGTGCTATGAAATGGTAAACTATGCTGTAGAACTACGTGATATCTTGTAGACGGCATTCAACGTGTTAAAAGTCTAATAGGCAGAGTATTGCCTTTGAATACAGGCATGTCGTCTATTTCGCGGTCTATTTCTGCGGATTATTCGCAATTTATTTGAGTTTCTGGAAATAGGACATATCCGGTCGCTGTATTTCAATTGAATTTTATTGTACATAATTGAATGAATCTGTATGAAATCCACAGAAAAGAAGACAAAGCTTCGCATTTAAATGCTGGAAAGTAACAGCAAATCTTTAGTCTGTTATTTGTTTCACTTGACGAACTGCTGCAAACATTAATAAATATTCTCAAGACTAGAAAAATAATTCAGAGAAAGAATGAAAGTGAGGTGCTGACATTGATCACAAATAACATGCATAATCGGATCATCTCAAACCTTCTGTTAGAGCTACGATCTAGCTTCTCACACTACTTATGTAGCGTGTGGTGAGACCTACATTTGAAAGTCGACTCCGAACGACAGATTTTTTAAGAAACTTTCCATGGCAATTTTCTATTTGCTCTCAGAGTTTATGCCAGAAATCTACTGAGAGAAAGTTGCCAAAAAAATTTCTTTTCTTATTTCGTTTTCTTGGAAATGTCTGAACTGGGGCTTGAACCTTGGCCTCACGTCTAACAAGGCAACACACTGTCAATTAGATTACGGCGATCATCTGGCTGTGATGGTGTGATTTTAATACATGAGCAACTGCTGTACCGAATATGTATTATGAACTAATAAAGTTTTTAATACGACCGAAATAGTTTTCATGTGTAATTTGATGTACATAATTTAAATGAATTTAAATTCGAATACATTTAATTAAATTTAATAAAATATTACAAATAACATAACATAATTGGTCATTATAAGCCTTTCGCCAGGATTACGACCTAGTTTCTCACACCACTTATGTTGTGTTCGTTAATTTTTATACATGGGTGGTGGATCCTACAATTTAAAGTCGTCCCCGAACAACAGATTTTTGAGAAACTTTTCGTGGCAATTTTATTTACTCTCAAAGTTTATGCCAGAAATCTCCGTAGAGGATGTCCCGATGAAAAATTTTGTCATATTTCGTTTAGTTGGAGATGCCTGATCTGGGGTTTAAGCCGAGGCCTCATATCTAATAAGGCAACACACTACCTACTAGACCACGGCGTCTTAATAAAATATTGTTTAATTTAATTTAAACAAAAGCACACTGGCTTCTGGTTAGTTGTTTTTAAAATGCCGTTAATTTTAGGGAAATTATACAAAACTTTCAAACAGAAAGTGTAATTTAATCATCGACGTTCTACTCAATATTTATTAACAATTTATTCAATATCCTTATTTACCAAACTGCTGCAATAAAAACTTTCCGAAGTGGAAAATATTTATTGTTATGGCATGAGATTCAGTTCCCGCCGTTCTGTTTCATCAATCAAATACAGTGCTCGTCTCTCCCATTCTGCCTTGTTATTATATTTTTTATTTGTTGTGTGTGGCTAAAATCCCTTAAATGATAATGCGACCAAATTACGCCAAACATTTCTGGTTATTTTATTTTATTTTTCAAATATTCAAAATAAATTGTAAAACACTGGTGTTGAGTCAGTATTGGGGACAATTGAAATTCGTCTAAATGTTTGTATGAATGTTTGTATTCAAACAAAAATTTATACACACAGGCTATGTGGGAAACAGGAAAATCAAATAATTTTAATTTAATGATTATTGTTGTCTTCCGAAGGCAATGAACAAACATTAAATAAAATAAATTGAAATTTAAAAGATTACTTTTTTCTACTGATTTTAACAAGCAAAACTTTAAAACTATAACAGTTCAAATATTAAACACGGTAAGCGACCTACAGTCATAGGATATGTGTTGTATTTGCATTAATTTTTAAATTATTATGTATTCGTTAAACAAACTATTGTTGTTGTTACGTCATGTTGTCAATAGTGGCACACAAAATTGTGTGAACAATAAAGAGTTTAATTGAAACAAAACACATATTTGTTTTTAGTTTGTTTGCAATCAACGAACTCATATTCTAAGCGTGTTTAAAAAGGTAAAAACGTAACAATATATTATATACGCACGTACATATTTATGTAAGACCTAAGACTACGAGTATATCTATAGAAGTCGCCGTAATCTAGTAGATGTGTGTATGTTAGCTTATTAGACCTGAGGCCACGGTTGAAACCACATCTTAGATATCTCAAACATAAACGAAATATAAAACTAATTTCTTCGGCAACGTCCTCTGGGCAGATTTCTGGCAAAAACACTGGGAGTAAATAAAAATTGCCGTGAAATGTTTCTCAAAAATCTATCGTTCGGTAAACTGTAGGTTCCGCCACTCATGTATAAAATTAACACACACCACATAAGTGGTGTGAGAAGTTAGATCGTAATCCTGACTGAAGGGTTGTAGGCCAATGAGGGTAATAGTTTGGAAATAGAATAGATTGGAAACCCAGTTTATGGTTTCTCTTTTTTTACGACCTAAAACCTAAGTTAGAATCCTCTAAAATGACTCCCGTACTTTCATATGTGTATGTAGACTTTTTTCTCTGACTTTAGATAACGAAACGAAGATAACAATCTTAACAATTGGCAGGCATACATTTGGCAATATTATAAGAATATATAGAGTTTAGTGTGAAATGATGAATGTAGTGCAAATAAAGAACGAAGCATATGCGCAATGATTACTGTCAGATGAGAAATTCTTGGAATTTAAAACAATTTTATTAATTTTTTAAACACAGATCTGCTGAAATATTTCGTTGTATAATAATTTAGGTTTTTACTTATATATAAAGGGTCCGCCAATTAACTTTTTTTAAATGCTTAAAAAAAAACTACTGAATATTTTCTCAAATTTCTTTTTTTATTTGAAAGTACAATCCTTCCGGTTAATAATGGAAAATAATTTCATTCAAATGGCTGCCTCGGCTGGCCATGCAATAGCCACGATCGGTCCATTCGGAAATTAGTTTTTTTATAAACAGTGTTAAAGTTTGGACGTGCGTTATTTAGGTTTGCTAAATTTGAGAACCCATGACGTTTTAGTCAAACAGCAATGGTAATTTTTGAATGATTTGAAGACACATGTGAAGCCTGGTGAATTCGTGATTTCATATGATTTCGCAGAGAACTATAAATATGTTATTCAGGCTTGAACCTTGGCCTCACGTCTAACAAGGCAACACACTGTCAATTAGATTACGGCGATCATCTGGCTGTGATGGTGTGATTTTAATACATGAGCAACTGCTGTACCGAATATGTATTATGAACTAATAAAGTTTTTAATACGACCGAAATAGTTTTCATGTGTAATTTGATGTACATAATTTAAATGAATTTAAATTCGAATACATTTAATTAAATTTAATAAAATATTACAAATAACATAACATAATTGGTCATTATAAGCCTTTCGCCAGGATTACGACCTAGTTTCTCACACCACTTATGTTGTGTTCGTTAATTTTTATACATGGGTGGTGGATCCTACAATTTAAAGTCGTCCCCGAACAACAGATTTTTGAGAAACTTTTCGTGGCAATTTTATTTACTCTCAAAGTTTATGCCAGAAATCTCCGTAGAGGATGTCCCGATGAAAAATTTTGTCATATTTCGTTTAGTTGGAGATGCCTGATCTGGGGTTTAAGCCGAGGCCTCATATCTAATAAGGCAACACACTACCTACTAGACCACGGCGTCTTAATAAAATATTGTTTAATTTAATTTAAACAAAAGCACACTGGCTTCTGGTTAGTTGTTTTTAAAATGCCGTTAATTTTAGGGAAATTATACAAAACTTTCAAACAGAAAGTGTAATTTAATCATCGACGTTCTACTCAATATTTATTAACAATTTATTCAATATCCTTATTTACCAAACTGCTGCAATAAAAACTTTCCGAAGTGGAAAATATTTATTGTTATGGCATGAGATTCAGTTCCCGCCGTTCTGTTTCATCAATCAAATACAGTGCTCGTCTCTCCCATTCTGCCTTGTTATTATATTTTTTATTTGTTGTGTGTGGCTAAAATCCCTTAAATGATAATGCGACCAAATTACGCCAAACATTTCTGGTTATTTTATTTTATTTTTCAAATATTCAAAATAAATTGTAAAACACTGGTGTTGAGTCAGTATTGGGGACAATTGAAATTCGTCTAAATGTTTGTATGAATGTTTGTATTCAAACAAAAATTTATACACACAGGCTATGTGGGAAACAGGAAAATCAAATAATTTTAATTTAATGATTATTGTTGTCTTCCGAAGGCAATGAACAAACATTAAATAAAATAAATTGAAATTTAAAAGATTACTTTTTTCTACTGATTTTAACAAGCAAAACTTTAAAACTATAACAGTTCAAATATTAAACACGGTAAGCGACCTACAGTCATAGGATATGTGTTGTATTTGCATTAATTTTTAAATTATTATGTATTCGTATGGTTTATGGAAAATTGTACGTTTTGATTACGTTTCACCCAGAGAACCATAATTTTCCACACATATTGGCATCAATAAGTCTTTCAAAGAAATAACATATTACGATGATATCTCACACCACATAAGAACCCCTAAATGAAAGACCCGATTAATCTATCCACATTATTTTTGGGCAAACCGGACGACCATCACACACCTGGAAACGCCAAATAACAACCGAACTATGCAAACTACGTTTACTGTGGAACGAAGTCAAACACCGCGCTGACGATCGAGCTTTTTGGAACCAACTTGTTGCCAAACATAAGGCTCTGCTTTGAACATACAATCCCATGCACGTTAGCTGAACAAAAGACACTGGAGCTTAATTGGGCAATTTGGGCGCAATAACTCTTTCGCTTGTAGTAAAAATTATTGTTCAACAACCAATTCCATTCAAACAAATTTACAGATTGAAGTTATTTTTTTATTTGCAAGAACATAGTCGGGCGCGTCCTCTACCTATTAATGTCATTATGTTAGGAATATAACATCGTTCAACTGTTCGCCATGGCTTTTCTGATAGAGAGCATTCGAAATGGTTAAATTTTCATGACTCTGGTGCATAAATCGGGCTGAATTTCACCGATGGCACAGATGTTGGCCTAGAGTGCTGCGACTTTAGAAAACCAATCAGGAAGAAGTCTAATGGGATCATTACGCACGATCTTGGTGATGAGTTTACATCCATGGGGATCGCACAGTGGGGTAAACATAAACTTTTAGTTTCCGCTGTCATGTCCTGGCCAATAGCGACCCCAAAGATATATGAACCAATAGCGCAGCGAGCTCAAAATCTACAGTGAACAGTAAGTTTTTCAGGATACCTTGGACGTAGTTGGGTCTTGTGTGGAATTGGACAATTTAGCACTATTCACGTAACCATTCATACAGAAATGTGCCTTCTCATCGCTCAAGATAATTTTTCAATGGAAATTGGCGTCAGCTGCCAACTTCTCCAGCGAACCCTCTGCGAACACACTTTGTTGTCCATGGTCGTTCAACTTCATTTCCTGAGTTTGTTTATTTCGTGCACACTCAAGTCACGACACATACATACATAATTGGTCATTACAACCCTTCAGCCAGGATTACGACCTAGTTTCTCACACCGCTTATGTTGTGTGTCTTAATTTTTATGCATGAGTGGTGGGACCTCCAGTTTAAGGTCGACTCCGAACTACAGATTTTGGAGAAACTTTTCATGCCAATTTTATTTACTCTCAGTCTTTGCCAGAAATCTACTGAGAGGAAGTCCCCGAAGAAATAATTTTTTTATTTTGTTTTGATGTTTGGCCTGGAGCTCGAACCCTGGCTTTACGTTTAATAACACACTACCTACTAGACTAGGGCGACTTCAAGCCAAGTCACGACACAAGTTTTGCCAAATGCCGAGTTTTTGTGAGAGACGCGATATTGACAGGCTTGGATTCTCATGCGCAATCTCCGTGACGGTGTTTTAGGCAAATCTTGCATTTCAATTCATTTCGTAATATGCATGTCTTGTTGAATGCTATATCCTTATATGCTGGCAATGGACAACTAATCTGACAAATGTAGCTTCAACAAGATAGCTGTTATCAACTATGAAAGTACGGGAGTCATTTTAGAGGATTCTAACTTAGGTTTTAGGTCGTAAAAAAAGAGAAACCATAAACTGGGTTTCCAATCTATTCTATTTCCAAACTATTACCCTCATTGGCCTACAACCCTTCAGTCAGGATTACGATCTAACTTCTCACACCACTTATGTGGTGTGTGTTAATTTTATACATGAGTGGCGGAACCTACAGTTTACCGAACGATAGATTTTTGAGAAACATTTCACGGCAATTTTTATTTACTCCCAGTGTTTTTGCCAGAAATCTGCCCAGAGGACGTTGCCGAAGAAATTAGTTTTATATTTCGTTTATGTTTGAGATATCTAAGATGTGGTTTCAACCGTGGCCTCAGGTCTAATAAGCTAACATACACACATCTACTAGATTACGGCGACTTCTATAGATATACTCGTAGTCTTAGGTCTTACATAAATATGTACGTGCGTATATAATATATTGTTACGTTTTTACCTTTTTAAACACGCTTAGAATATGAGTTCGTTGATTGCAAACAAACTAAAAACAAATATGTGTTTTGTTTCAATTAAACTCTTTATTGTTCACACAATTTTGTGTGCCACTATTGACAACATGACGTAACAACAACAATAGTTTGTTTAGTTCGTAATTCTTCTCTGCTCACACCCTTTACGGCAGCAATATCACTTGTACGTTAGATCTGTATAGCGTAGATCTTCAAACTACGACTATTTATTTCGCACCAAGGCGAATTTATAGAAGGTGGGGTTAGTATTACAATAAGTACAAAAAATACAAAAACAACAGGGATTATTTTTTGTTGAGAAGTGGTCATCTTGTCAAAAACAGCTGACTAAAGAATGACGATAGGAAGAAAAATGTTAAAAAATGTAAATGATTTTAAAAAAGGAAGAAAAATATTCAAACAGCTGACGATGGGAAGGAAAATGTTAAAAAAAGTAAATGATTTTAAAAGAAAAAGAAGAAAAATATACAAACTTCTGACACAATAAGAGAAAACGAAATTGATTATCAAACCAAAATACACAAAAAATAAAATTTTTTTGGCATTGTTATTTCCATCAGCTGGTAAAACACTCCCACCTTCTATGAATTCGCCTTGCTCCGCACTGTTTAATACGCGTGTCTTCACACAAGACTGACTGAGTTCTTACTGACTGGTTGTCTACTTTGTCTTGCCTTTTTATATGTTCTCAAAATCTTGAAGCAGAAGGTTCTTGTTTCGATAATTCTATCGCGATTGCATTGTTGTTTGTGTATTTTGTTCACGTTGTTTGTTGTTGCGTTCTTTGTTACTTGTCTGTCTCCTTTTCTTTCACACTGTTGTTGTTGGTATATGCAACCAAGTTCGTTGTATTTGTTAGTGTAGATTATATTAATCATGCCAATGCTAAACGATGCTTCCATTTTCGTAAAAATGTACTAGTTGTCTTAGCATAAGGGCGTTGAAAATTATTTAGTATATAAAGCCTATAGTAATCTAAAGTCAAAAAAAACGTCTGCATACACCGCTGTGTGTAGACCACTTTCCGGTGATTTTTATCAAATTGAAAAACTTATTGTAGCGCTTTTGACGGCAGTTACAACTAAGAACGTTTGAAAACAAAAACGAATATAAGAATATAACCTAAAAATTATTAGAAAAAAATTAAAAAAACAGTAAAGAATTAGCAATCGTGTATGTAGACTTTTTTCTCTGACTTTAGATAACGAAACGAAGATAACAATCTTAACAATTGGCAGGCATACATTTGGCAATATTATAAGAATATATAGAGTTTAGTGTGAAATGATGAATGTAGTGCAAATAAAGAACGAAGCATATGCGCAATGATTACTGTCAGATGAGAAATTCTTGGAATTTAAAACAATTTTATTAATTTTTTAAACACAGATCTGCTGAAATATTTCGTTGTATAATAATTTAGGTTTTTACTTATATATAAAGGGTCCGCCAATTAACTTTTTTTAAATGCTTAAAAAAAAACTACTGAATATTTTCTCAAATTTCTTTTTTTATTTGAAAGTACAATCCTTCCGGTTAATAATGGAAAATAATTTCATTCAAATGGCTGCCTCGGCTGGCCATGCAATAGCCACGATCGGTCCATTCGGAAATTAGTTTTTTTATAAACAGTGTTAAAGTTTGGACGTGCGTTATTTAGGTTTGCTAAATTTGAGAACCCATGACGTTTTAGTCAAACAGCAATGGTAATTTTTGAATGATTTGAAGACACATGTGAAGCCTGGTGAATTCGTGATTTCATATGATTTCGCAGAGAACTATAAATATGTTATTCAGGATGCCATACAAGGATTCCACTTCAATAATGACCAAGCAACTATATTCACAGTTGTTATTTACTACATAGAAGATGAAAAACTGGAACACAAAAGTATGGCAATCATATCCGATGATTTAAGACATGATACCGCTGCAGTTTATGAATACCAGAAGATAATTCTAAATTATCTAAAATCTAAATTTATAGTGGAGAAGATATACTACGTTTCGGATGGAGCTCGTCAACATTTAAAAAAAATAAGTTCGCAAATCTTATAGCTCACGAAAAAGATTTTGGAATTCCAGCTGAATGGCATTTCCATCCAACTGCACATGGCAAAGGAGCATGTGATGGCATAGGAGCAAATCTAAAAAGGAATGCAGCAAGGTGTAGCCTGCAATGCTCTCATCAAGATCGCATCTTAGATGCGAACGCTGTATTCCGATGGGCAAAGAACCATTGTAAAGAAACGGGAATAGGTTTTAGTAGCAAAGAGTAGATTCGACGCTGCTCTAACAATTGATGGTACAGCTCATTACCATGCTTTTATACGACTTATCGATTAAAGACTCCAGTTGAAAAAGTTTTCTGCATCTACTCAATGCGATTTCTTTCCAAAGCCAAAAAAGAAAAGCAGCTGAACCTAGTAACTCCACGAAAGGATTGGCAAATAAAGCAGAAAATGAAGGCAATAAATAAGAAGGACGAAAGATTGGCAATTTCAAAATTTATATATTAATTTTATTAAATTTTTTATTATTATTGTTATTTCGTATTATAAGTAATAAATAAAATATTGAAATAATATTAAAAAATCTTATTTTTGAGTTAAAAAATAATTTTTTTTGATAGATATCCCACTCGTATCCCATTAAGCGATTATAAAGGCCTTAAAGGAAATTGTATAAGCTTTCTTTTGAGCAAAAAAGGGCCATTTTGAAAAATAATTAAAAAAAATAAATTTAAAAACAAATAAAAAATTTTTTTTTTTAAATTAAAAAAAAATAATTGGTAGGACCAATAGGTGAAAAGTTACACACATTTTAAAAAAACCCTGTATGATCAAAATGTCCAACTTTGACCCCCTCTAATTCCGGCAGTTCTTGACTGATAGAGCTGAAAATTTGTGTCCGGCCTACTATCCAATAGTACTAACCTTGGTGCAAATTCGTCCAAATCGGAAGACATCGATTTAAAAATTGGGTCACTTGATACGAATTTGCCCATATATTTATATATATATTGCCTTTTAACAAATAAGCTTGCAAATAATATGTTATTTCAATATATTTCTTTAATGTTTAATATTTTTGTACAGTTCTTATATAAAATATTAGTTGAACTGTTTATTATCTCCAATTGTCACTTCTTTTTCAGCTTATCTTCTGTACAATGAATGCCACTTAAACCGTAGTTGCTAAACTTCAATTGCTCCCTCTGATAAGAAAAACTCATCGAATAAAATCATTACTGTTAGACGACTAAACACTTTGATTTCAATACCATGGAAATCACAAATACAAGCACCTAATAACAAAATACACACATCGTATGGTGGAATAAGTTGTGGAAACTACAAAAAAAAAAAAATATTTCTTCGGTGACTTCCTCATATTAGATTTCTGTCAAAAATTCTGAGAGTAAATAAAATTGCCGTGAAAAATTTCCAAAAAGTCGTCTTTAAACTTTAGGTCCCGGCAAACACAATATAAGTCGTGTGAGAAGCTAGGTCGTAATCCATTTTATTCGTTATTTTTCAAACATGTTTGTTTATTTATTTTTGTTTTTTTTTTTAGAAAAAAATGATAAGAATAAAGATTCAGATTGCAAAGAATAAAATGGATAAATAGGCTAAAAAGTTTTACCATTAATAAGAACAAATAGAAAAACAACTAAAAAATGAAAAAAATTTTTATAATCATGGCTATTCAAATCTTATGGGAAAATTTTAAATTTTAGTTTGCAAAGAAAACCGCTTGAAACTTTTTATGGTATTTTGGCTCTTTTTAGCTCTTTATCCAGCTTGGACTTAAGAAATTTTTTTCTCTTTTTATTTGCCTTTATCGCTAATAATTTATGTTTCTCATAAACTTGATTTATTCATAAAGAAAAAACACTGACTCTCACTCATATATTAAAGGATTTTGGACTTTGCACTTTCACTTGTTATTTTCTTTCTAAATTTCTTTAATGAAATGCCTCAAGCTTTTCGTATTTCTTTATTCCTTTTTTTAGTATGACATAAAATTCCTTCTTTCTAACATTCCTTGAAACAAAAATATTTCCGGGTTTTTTTTCTTTAGTTGGCCTTTTTAAGAGATTCTCTAAACAATGTAGGTCACTTTATAGATAACGTTAGAACTACAATAAAACACTTTCATCATGTTGCACGTAGTTGTGTTGCTCGCACGATAATTTTTTGTTTCGAATTTTCTTTACTCCCAAGGCATAGAACCAAACTTTTATTTCCCGCTGGCAAATGTCATATGGCTTAACGAAAAGTGAACGACTGACACTTACCACTTAAGATATTTGTTGGTTCTTTTAATTTTGTTGCTGTTTTTTTGAGTTTTGTTTTCATGCTTTGTGCTTAAGCCTCATGTTTGTGTTTTTGACTTTCTGCAACATGTTTTGTTGCCAACAATAAATAGGCTCTCTTCATATGTTATTTGATATTTAGTGCAGGATGCATTAGCAGAGTTTATTTTTTTCTTTAACAGAACGTTAAGTTGCACTTAAATAGCCTTTTGAAGTTGTTTTAAATATAACGGCACAAAATTAAAAGTTATGTGTATGACTGACATCATTATTCTCAGCTATTCTTTTTCTACTTTTTGAGTTCTTTAAGGAACACTAGAGCTGTTAAGTTTCACCAGCTAAGCGATTTATTGGTTTACTGTAGCAGGTCTTAAGATGATATTTATACCATCCTTTCCTTGTCTAAAAACAATGCGGACTGTGAACCCGTGGTTAGTTATTGGATTGGGTGTAGTTGTAAGAAACTAGTCTCGTTTGACCATACTTTTCATATCCTTTCTTTCCTCTTTGATCGTACACTACTTTCTTTGGTTCTACTACTCCCTCTGTCCTCCTTCCAGTAACCTATTTTCCTAATTCCAACATGAGAGCGTAGTTCTTATAAATAAAAGAGGTGATCTTCTTTTCATATTTGTTGCTTATTTTAGGTTTCTGTAAGTTATAAAAAAATTTCCGGATGGACTAGGTTACGTTACGTAAGACATTTAGACCCATTGTGATACAACAAACAATTCTACCTCGAAATTAAATATTCCCAAGAGGAAACCATTGGGATCAACTCTTGGTATTGTAGCAATCTTTATATAACAAACTTACGTAAGATATGTCAGAAAGTGGAAAGTCAAAAACCTCCGTCAATCAACGACATTGACTAGGCCATCACTGTCAACAGCAAGCATTATAGGCCGATGATTTCCAACTTCTTTGGGACGAAATTGAATGATCTAAATATCAACGACATGTGGTTCCAGCAAGACGGTGCTACGTGACATTTAGTTCAAGCCACATTAGATATTCTGCACGAGTGACTTAATAGTGAAGTGGCCGCCTCCGAGCCATGCGAATTGGGGTTTCCTTAATCCAACCAACAGTCTTCTGGCAAAAACTCTGGAGGTAATTAAAATTGCCATGAAATTTTCTATAAATTTTGTTGATCGGACACGATTTTAAACTGTAGGTCCCGCCTTTCATAGACAAAATTAACACTCCCAACATGGGTAGTGTTCGGAGATAGGTAGTAATCCTGACTAAAGGGTTGTAATGACCAATTAAGCGAGCTAAAATAGTTAAGGTTATATGTTCCCATTTGTTGATGTGAAGAAGAGTTTTGCACCAGCGCAGGTATTTCAACGAAATGGCTGAACAGTTCTGTATTCACGAATGGATACCAGTTTATAGAGACATTTTCTCAATGGAGAAAATGGTGGAGGTGATTTCTCATCAACTGTTCATTATATTTCCAAGCATTAAATATAGAAGATCCTTGTTTTTTAGTACTAAACGGGTATCGCCATTACTCCATCTGTTCGAAGAAGGTGCGCAAATAAACTTGTAGCATGAGATTAAGGACATCAAGTATTAAAAGTGAATTACTTTTCAATGTCCGCATCGCACATCGCATATCGATTAACGTTTTTATACTCTTCTTACGATTGTTTTTTGAGTAAATAAATTCCGATTAGTTTAGACAATGTCTTCTTCGGATGCTTTGTCGATAGTCAATGCGAACAGACTACAATGTATTTCGTATCCCCCTTCACTTTTTAATATAAAATGTATAGAAAGAAATTAGAATTGAAAAAAAATTGCTTTCTTTTAATTTCTTTTTGCTGATTTTATTGACTATTTTGTAAGTTTCGAACCACAAAGGAGCTAATCGAAAAGTATTAAAAACTGTAAAAACATTTCAAATCAGTAGAAGCAGATCGAATTAATAAGTACATAATTTGTCAAAAAATAAAATGAAGAGCCCTTTGAAGTAGTAGTAGTGTAGTTATGTTTACTTTATATCTTCTTTCTTATATCTTTCTTTCTTTCTCAATAAAAAATTCATTTTGATTTTTCTTTTGTCCTTCTTCGAATACACAGTTGTTTGGATAGCCAAAATTTTGGTATGAACAATAATTCTTACTTAAAAAATCAACCAAATTTCATTGCATTAATCAGTTCTCAGCTCCTTTCCAAAGGACCATGAACCCTCAGCCAAGATCTTTAGTACTCGACTAAAGAGTAGGTTACCATCGATAGTTGACGACCTGGGACAACAAGGTCGTGGTATAAATGTAAAATTAACTTCAGCTCATCTTATTACTTAGCCAAATCACGATTAGAAGCAGAAAATGAATCGTACATATTGTTACATTTTTACCTTTTTGCAAATAAAATAAAAATATAAATTGGTGTTTAGTTTCAATTAAATTCTTTATTGTTCGCACTACTTTCGTGTGCCTCTGTTTATAACTTGGTGTATAAAAGAATAATTGATTGTTAGCTATTCTTCTTTGCTTACAACGTAAAAAGATATCAAATGATATATGCAAACTTACACTATGAATTTTGTTTTAGTTCTGCAGTATGGATGGTTTTGAAGAAGCGTGCTTATACCACCTTAGCTTTACGGTATTGTTATTGTAGTTAGCAAATGTTACTGGCAAACCAATGTGCTGAAAACTATTTATGTTAAGTTTTTACTTATCGAAACCCAAAAATTTTAAAATACATGGAAATGATTAAGGAGAAGTAAAGAAGAAAAAAGAACGAAATGAGGAAAACTTCAAAGACTACAAAATTAGTTGCTTTTAAAGGACAGTTTTTGTGTTTTTGTGTATAAACTTTTAAAAGAGTAGGTTTATATGTCCGCAGTAATAGAAAGGGTTCTATAAAAGATAAAAGCGTATAGAAATTATATGTTTGACATGGCATTACAGTAAAGGAAACGGAAAAATGCCAATAACTTATCTCAACAAATACTCATTTTAGTTGTGATTGATAATTATTCATTTTCATTTATTTGTCAATACGTTTATATTCCGCTATGTTTTTATATTTTTTTCTTTTTATAAGATCATAGAAACATTTTCCAAATAAGCTTTTAAACAACACCCCCTGCGAAAATGTACTGAATTGTACTGGTAGTCTAGTGAGTAATGTGTGTATTAGCGTGAAGTGTAAGGTTGAAGTTACTCACCTCGTAATAAAATATATAATTATATTTTAATTAATAACTAAATAAATAATGGGGATACCAATGTGATACTTAGTGATTTGATCAGAAGGTAGGTAAAATGAGGAAATTGCTATTAAGTAACTATACTTATTATCAACTTTTATACGTATATATCATGAAAGCAAATTTTATTAGCGGTTTTATAAAAGTTGTGTTCTTATATTGAAATTTTGTTATTAAATTAACAATAAAATAGAAATTCACCCCTTAAAAAAGGAAAAATAAAGACAAAACAAATAAATAAAAATAGTTATAAAAAAATAATGACATAAAATATTTGCAGCAATTTAAGTCGTAATCTTCCCCTAGAGTAGTTAATACTTTGTAGAGACTCTGGTGTTGTTTAAAACTAACAGAAATCTTCTAAGAATATCATCAACAAGATTTTTTTCACACCGAAACAGGTATATTCAGTGGCGAGCAGAAGTGGCGACATAATATTTACAAACTATTTTAAGTCCAATAAGTTAGAAATAAATTAAGTTCTGACACTATCGACTAACTAACTGTGAAACAACCAAGCAAAAATAGTTAAAAAAAATTTTAAATTAAATTTCTTTATATATCCAGACTGCAAGTTTCGCTGTTTTTAAAAGTACAGTTACTTAAGATTTCTTCGAATCATTTTACAAATGTTTTTAGTATTCAAGCTCTAGTGGCGAAGAAAACCTTTTTAAATTTGTTAAAAAAACATAAAATGAGAATAACTTCAACTGATATTGAAAACAACGTAGTCGCCCTAGCTGAAAAAGATTACTCTTCAAGAAAAATTTCTGGAGTTGTTGACGTTTGTCATGGGACAGTACTTTAAACCATAGAAAAGAAATGCAAAGAAATCCTTTAGATTGCCCAAGATTTCCAAATGATGATGGCATATGGCTATTGGAGCCATTGTTACGAAAATATGAACTCAAAACTCAGAACTCCGAAAGCAAAAGCAAATACTATAAATAAGAATGTGAACGAATGGACTGAACTACGCGGTGCGAGAATTTGGCCTCGTTTCAGCATTTAAACAGAAATGAGTGTGAGCAAAACTGGATCAATGCTGTTAAATAATATTTAAGCTGTTTTATATTTAAAAGGAAACAATTTTTCTTAATAGTTTTTGTCAAATAAAACAAGTTTGGAGGTTTCAAAAAATATAAAAAAAATATTTTTGAATTCTACTCAACAAAACTCACAACATACACTATGTCATTAGCTGGGTTTATTCCATTTTTTATTTTGACGCATAGCATTATTAATACTATATTGAGTTTGGTGTTCAGTGAAAAGATTTTTGTTTTGGATATATACGTATTTAAAGTCCAATACACATCTTTAGCTTAGCATCTGTATCAGTGTAGCTATAAGTCAACATATATATTATTTCCATAGTCAAAGTTTTCGAGGTGACCATGCATTCCTAATCATCTGTATTATAATATTTTACAGAGCGGTCATGTAGTTTAACACATGTGGAGTTGTCACGAATACTTTTATAAGCTCAGTAATTCTCGAGAGAGCATTCCCTGTGTTCGCATCTCGGCGATAACTTGACGAATGTTGAATATTTTGTGCAGTAGGCTCACAAAAAGCTAACGGCTGACAAAATTTGTATTAGGTATTAGTTTTTCTGGAAACTTGGCATGCAATAAAGAATGTAAAATCTATAAATATGAGGTATGCTTTGCGTGCCACTCTACGAATTGTTCTTTAATTATTCGGAGACTATTCATATTGTTTGTATTCAGCAATTCGAAAATAATTTCTAATTTCTCATTTCCTTTTACATTGACGTGAATGATATATCGTATAAGTATATCGTAACTTATAAAACTTCCTAAAACTTCATTGATGCACTCGACTTCATATAGAAAGAGGGCCACTGTTACATACATACTTAATTCGTCATTACAACTCTTAAGTCAGGATAATGACCGAGCTTCTGAATTGTGTGCTAATTTTATACTTTTATTTACTCTCAGAATTTTTTGGCAGAAATCTACTGAGCGGGAGTCGCCGAAGAAATATTTTTTGTTGGAGGTGACCTGGAGTTGGAACCGTGGTTTTAAGTCGCATAAGTCAACAGACGACTACATACTATTATTATTCCGTTTTTACAATTTTTTATAATATTATCAATATGATCTAAGTAACACACGCCAAAATTTGCTTTTTCCGTTATATTTGATATTTAAATAATAATTTGAATTCACTTAAAACCATTTCCTAATACACACATCCAGATTTCTTTGTATTCAATGACGTAAATGATGTATTAATCATTGAACATAATAATACGACATTTATTATTATTTATGAAGATTGAAGGTTTTTGGAAAAAAATTAAATAAATGATTGCCTAAACGTTCAAGGATTTTGTTGCTGATAATTTTATTAGAAACATTTTATTATTAAATTCATTAATAATCCTTGGATATAATCCCTTGGATTTATATGAATAAATAATAATAATAAAATCATTAATACAATAATATTATAGACAGACAAAGTTAACTATAGTGTGCCTAATAATTATAAATTCACTTTTATTTTTTAAATAATTCTTAAAATATTTTTATATCAGCGATTAGGTTTCTTTCAAAGATTTATACTCGTTTTCATATACTGCATATTTTGGTTTAGCAATTTCATGTATTTTAAGCAATAATATGTAGAAATAATTGATATTTTTTTGATATTTATTTTGTTTATTTGTATTTTATTATCAAATATAAAAATTTTTAAAGTTTTTCAAAAACCATAAGAAATATGAGGAAATCTTTCTGGTGACTGCATATTTTTGCACCGTAAACGTTTAGGTACCCTCCAGGAAGAACTCAAAGTAAATTTAAAATAAAAGGCCCAATATATTGAAGTGTTATACCCTATATTTAGTAGGATATCCCTTAACGCCAAACACTCCATTTAACCCATTCCGCATTGAATCATACTCATATTCAAAGTTTGAAGTACTCATCGTACTCATACTTAACAACACGTTTGATGTTGTTGATTTCGACTCTCCATGACCCAACATTTACAAGAATCACAAAATAAATATGATTCGGGTAAGAACACTACAATACTCACTAAAAGTTGTGTGTTTGCTTTGTTTGCTGTCTTTGTCTTCTTCCTTTTTTGTAAATGCAACAACAACTAACACTGTAAATTTTGATGAATGATTCGAGTCACTCGAATCAATTTTAAGTATTTTTCTAAAGTTATGAATCTGAATAAGTAGGCATATGAATAAACTATATTTCGAATGGTATGAGTTCGATGTCAACGTTATGCTCATACTCATTGTACTCATACTTATAAATCAACGTTGCACTGAGTACAAATGAATCAAAGTAGTTGAATTTCAATATTGTTGACTCACTCTTATTCTAAATTTCATGAGTGCTTATGTGTAGCGAAAAAAGATTCATTGCTGATCTCTGGTAGGCACCAAGATACCTTCTTCTTGTCGGACATAGTGTCGAGCATGCTCGTAGTATGTGAAGTTCATCTTCTCATCTCTACACCTTCAGCAGAAATCACTTGCGTGGCGTCAGAGACCAATGCGTATCGCATGAGTGCCCATCATGCAATACGCCGTAATGACACTGAAATATATGAAAAATTGTACTTTTCGAAAGCTTCTATATGGCTATGAGGGCCTCTTGAACGCATCAGTATCGTCGTATCACATACACTTTGTTCTATTTAAATTAAAATATAGGCAGCGCTTAAAAAAAGACCCTACATTTTTACAGAATAAAAATACTAAAAATTCCGTGTTTTCTTCACGCAACAGGTAGATATAGCCTATATATTCCAGTAAATAATAAAAAAATTCATAACTTTACTGCACCATATTCAAAAAGAAAACTTTTTGGCAAACTTTAAGCAGTTTTACATTGAAAATGATATCGTGAGCAAAAACAGTTTTCCTGCAAAAGAGGAAACTTGGAAAAGTTTTATTCCAACTCTATTTGAGTGAAGTTCATCGAGATCATAACCAATAAGACAAAAGCATGAAACACTAAACAATGAACGTGAGTTTTGCGTAAATGTTAGAAAGAAAATTTTTATCACAATGTAATTTAGTTTCTTTTGTTACTTTTTCGTACATAATCTTAGAAATCTAATAGTAAAGACGATTTCAAATCTTTTGTAAAAGTTATTTTGAATGGTTTATGTTTAAGTGAAAATTTTTGGGGTTAAAATACGTAACATTGCAAAAAAACATTTATTTTGAAAAAAATCACCAAATGAAATTGAGAATATTTAAAAACATAAAGTTTAGTGGCGTTTTAAAGCACAGATCAGACATCGAAACGAAATTTGAACAAATATTTATTTAGCGACTGCCTCTCAGAATATTTCTGAGAACTATCGACGATACAGGCAGTATATGATTTTGAAAAAACCCTTACGTTAGCCACCCAAAGAGCTGTTAAGGTCCCAAAACGAATTAGGTACAACAGAATTTATTCCGCTAATATTAAAAATCTTGTGCTAGAAAAACGAAGACTCCGTAGAGAGGGGCAACTACAGAGACCACCTCAACTTAAAAAAAAAAAACTAAATGAGTGAACAAAACGTGTTTAAAAGATACTTGAATCACAAAGGCTTCTATCCTTTAAAAATTATTTGGAAAATCTGGACGCGACTACCCAAACAAATTATTCATTATGACGTGCAACCAGGAATCTAAAAGGGCCTATTATTAATAAACCACTTTTACGTGACACAGATGGTAACTGGGCAAGAAGTGATGCTGAAATAGGTAGGCTATTTGTGAATCACCTGAAAACTGTTTTCACTCCAAACAAATCTCCCGAAATAATTAATTTACCACTTGTTGTTGCGAAGACCCCCAGACCGAGTAAAGCCCCAGGTATTGATTAGATTAATATTAATAAGCAAGAAAATGCTATTGAATTTACCTAGCATAGCTGTAAAAGTTATTTTATTCATTATGAATGCTGTTATTCGACTCAGATATTACCCTACACAATGGAAAATTTCACTCATTACCATGATACCAAAGCCAGGTAAGGATCATACCAAGGTTGATGCATATAGGCCGATAAGTCTTATTCTCAAATTGAAGCAAATATTCCCTGAAAATATATATGAAATATTGAAGAGCTATGCAAGTGATATAAAATTTATAATTAAACAAGGTAATTTTTTAAGTCCCCCTCTAAAAATTAAATCCGGTGTTCCTCAGGGTAGCATACTAGGTCTTGTTTTATACCTGATATTTACAGCTGACATGTTAATAAGTGAAAACATATATACTTCCACATTTGCTGACGACACTGCATTTTTAAGCCCACATATTGCATAACAATTATTACAGGAACAAGTATCCCTACTGGAGGAATGGTTGAAGTAAATGGGGAATAAAGGTTAACGAACAAAAATGCACCCAAGTAACCTTTACATTGCGAAGAGAGACCTGCCTTGCTATATGCATTAATAATCAGACAATACCACAAAGCACTCAGGTAAAGTACTTGGGTATACACCTTGATCGTCGTTTAACGTGGAAATTGCATATTGAGTAAAAACTGGCACAAATAAATATGAAAACTGCTCAAATAAATTGGTTAATTCGTCGAAATTCTTCACTAAAATTATATTGCAAACTCCTTATATACGAATCAACATTAAAACCCATTTAGTGTTATGGAGTACAGCTATGGGGTACTGCCTCAGCTTCAAACGTAGAGAAAATTCAGAGACCCCAAAATAAGGTTTACGAATGATCACTGCCGCCCCTTTGTATATCAAAAACTCGAATATTCACAAATATCTGGGTCTCAACAGGTTAAATAAAGAAATAAACCTGGATTAAAAAGAAAACGGTTTTCTTTTAGGATTTTGTTTGCAAATTTCGTATCCACGGAGAAATAAAAAAAATTGGAAAATTTAGAAACGTAACTATAAATAAATTACATAAAAATTTTAATTTTTTATAATTTTTTATTTGCCATAGAGAGATTAGTAAAGTTTGTTCTTTATTTATTTATTTTTTTTATTTTGTTGTTGCATTGTTATCACTGTATGAAATCCTTTATAATGACAAATTCCACAGTATAGAAAAATGGAAGAAGAAACAAATGAAGGAGACAACAGACAAAAAAAGAAAAGTAGTAAATTGTTTATTATGTTTTTGAATTTTATTTTCTTCAGCCAAAACTGTTTAGTTTGTATTACTCGACCGAAAATCATAGCAATTGTTGCATGAACATTAACTTGAATGTTTTATTTTCATTTTCTTTATATCTGCTGAAAGGAATTTTTTTTATGAAAGTTACAAAGTAAAACACGATGTAATAATTTGTAATATTTACAGGCCAAAAAATCTTGATAAAATAAGTGTAAATAAAATTTAAATATTATGCTGTTGTTCTGGACAACAAAAGTCTGTTGGTTTGTCCTTGTAAAAAACGAAAAACTTGTAAAAAACGAAAAACAATTAAATAATGAAATGATACAAAATATGATTCATGGAAATTAATTTGAACAAAATTGTATATTTTTGGACATGTGGTATTAAATTTAATTTGCTTTAAAATTGTAATCAGACAATTTAAAGTTTTTTGTAATTTTTTGTGGGAAAAATTTAGATTCACAAAGATTTTGAGTATTATCTGAAAAAACCAGTCGCTGAATATTAATTTAATCCTTATTTATAAGTATCTTGATTTTTTGCTGTTTCTTAAACAATTCCAATTGATATCTCCCTTCGAATTTATTATCCGCAATATGTATTAGTAGAAGTCAAATTATTAAAATGGCAAATGTACATTTTAAGCGGAATATATTTATACATTTTGTTCATACATAAGTCATGTAAGTCCGTTTTAGTTTCCTATCTTGTTCTCTTACTGGAGATCTTTCCTTTATGTAGGTTGAACGAAAGATTAATAGGCATTCAGAATCAATCAGTAGCGAAATCTTCTGTCTATCGCTTGTCTAATTGTTTACTGAACGAAATATTATATTTGAAGTCGCCGTAGTCTAGTAGATAGTGTGTTAGCTTATTAGACATAAAGCCAGGGTTCGAGCCCCAAGTCAGACATCAAAACAAAGATATGAAAAAATATTTCTTCGGCGACTTCCTCTCAGCGGATTTCTGGCAAAAACTCTGGGAGTAAATAAAAAATTGCCATGAAAAGTTTCTCAAAAATCTGTAGTTCGGAGTCGACTTTAAACTGTAGGTCCCGCCACCCGTGTATAAAATTAACAAACACAAAACAAGTGGTTTGAGAAACTAGGCCGTAATCCTGACTGAAGGGTTGTAACGAGCAATTATGTATGTATGTATGTTATGTATGTATTCTAGTTATTGTTCAACAACAAATAATGTTTAGCACTGCACAAAAATTTTATTCTTCAGATTCCTAGATATTGTGATACATGTCCTCTGTAATTGAAAGTATAAGAGGTAAGTCAACCGATGATTTTTACTGACGCTAATAAAGTTCTACAAATCAATATAGCCAAGAACATTAATACAAAGATGTCTTAAACTTAAGAAACCGCTTTGACAACTAAATAAACTTCGGACTCTTCTTTTAAAATTTACAAATTTAAAATTCAATTGGATTAGTAAGCTAGTAGTGTGTTGGCTTATTAGACACAAGACCGTATTTCAATTCCCAGCTCAGACATCTCGAACAAAACAAAACATAAAAAATATATCTTTATTTCCTCTCAGTATTCTTCTATCAAAATCACTAAGAATAAATAAAATTCTCCGTCACCCATGGTTAAAATTAACATATACAACCTAAAAGCCAATTATATGCATGTATCTAAGTATTAATCTAGTACACCGAAATAAATGATGGTATCATATCTCGGTATAACCCAAAGCAATCACACAATGTTGAAAGTATTTTAAAATCTGAAGAAAGTTTTTTGATATTATAGAAATGTTTCATGGTATCAGGAAATCTTTGAAATAATTAAGTTGTTATAAAGGCAGAAAATTGAATAGAAATTATATTAGAGTGGACATTTTTAGAAGAAATCGACATAATGGTACGAAATTTAAGTACCGGGTAATAATAAAGTGGCCTAATCAATTTTAAATGCCTCCATTGGCCTCCACAGCTGCTAGAAATCAATCCCATCACAATTTCAATAAGCAGTACGAAATATGTATATTCGAGAGAAGCACAGAAAGTCTGGTGTTGAATAAACATAAAATGTTGCTCTGAAGACGAACAACATCAATTGGAATTTTCACCAGAATAGCATTTTCCTACTTACTTAAAACAAAGTTAGGAGTCATCAAGTGACTCAATACAACGTTGATGACAATCCGCACTTAATTTAGTTCTTTTTATCCTTTTTTAAATTTTTCCCTCTTTTCTAGTCTACTTGCAGGGTAAATAACATCATGTAAATCAACACTACAGACCATAGCTGCCAGATTTAACGATTTGTCGTAATTTTGAAGATTTTGTGACGATATGACGATTTAAGTCCTTGTTTTGACGATTTTTGGAAACATAATAAATTTACATCATATTCTTTACTTTAATACATTAAAATCCTCTTTAAGCCTTGTATGTGTTTTGTAATTGTTACTTTTGGAAATTTAGGTTAGTAATTACAAGGACTAAAGTATTATATTTTTAAATTATTTAAGATCGAGGTGATATACATAAAATGGTAAATCCCCTAAATAAAAGCGCCAATTAGTAAATGAAATTTAAAAAAGAAAAATTATAAGTTTTGCAAATATCTGCAAATAGCCTAACATTACCCAGCTAATAGTAGCAATACCAAGAATTGGGAAATAAGATTAGCACTTTTCGTAATTGAGCATAATTTAAAATTTGCCGTTGCAGACCATTTTTAAAGATACGAATATAGCTTCTAATATTACCCTAGGAGTACCAAAGGCAGATGCCATTATCTTTTTTCGTACTACCAACACTCAGTGGATGGCCCTTACTCATGCAGTGCATTGTGCTGGAACTAGGAGAATATGTTATGGGAAGGAGGAAAGAGGGAGTAGTATTTGTGGACACTAGATTCGAAACCTTTTATATCGTAAGTGACAGGAGAGGCCTCTGCAGGAAGGGAGTTACACATGCGAATAGTCCGACTTAAGAACGAATTTTGGCTGTAATGCAGTGTACGATCTACTGACCAATCGAGCACAAACGGAGGTGCCCTCTGAGAAAGAAGAGTGTTACGTAGGAATACATGATTTTCGGAAACAAGTCCATTTATGTCGCTCGAGCAAAATACATTGTAGTGGCGATAGAACAGTGTACCACAAGCCACATTGCAACGATTCTCCAAGAATCAATACAGTTGTATACCCTACCGTCATTAACGAGCAACTTCGTCCTCTCCTGTAACCGGTGGAGAAGTCTCAAAATAGACGTTGAGGCACCGGCCCATACACTAAATTTTCATGCCCAGAACGTCAAGAGTTTCTGACTTTCTAATATTTACATTTACATAAGGGGAATGGATTGTTTAAACCTTAAACAATTTTTTCCTGAAAATGATATAAAACTTCACGATTTTTAGAAAAAAATATCAGAAATGAAAATGAGGGATGGTAGTTTTTAATTTCCAGCCTTGACTAAATTTATTAAAAAATATTAATATTATCACATTCTTCAGCTAATGTAGAGAGGGTATTAAGCCAAGTTAATTTAAATTAAACTAAATTGCTTAAATTTACTTGTAAAATGTTTTTTATGTTATATTTTTTAATTAAATCATGTACATTGAATTAACTTTATATGTTTTACTACAATGAAAATATTTTATTAAAAAAACTTTCAATTTCATTACTAATTTTTTTTTGGCGATTTTTTACGATTTCTTTGACGTCTTTTTTTTCTAATATTTGACGATTTTCTGCTTTACTTATCTGACAGCTATGCTACAGACACACATACAGTAAAATAAAGTTATAAGACATTATTTCATGGATGGGAAATTGTGAACATAAAAATTATATTTTTATACCTCCTAGATTGTTAATGAATTGTAGCAATTTTTTAAGAAATAAAAGTACAAGATATTATTAAAACTAAATATTTTAGTTACTGAAAGACAAAAAAACACCAACAAAGTCTTATGGGCTGCTTCAATAAATGTTTGCTATCAAAGGACGAAAAGTTTTTGTCTGTTGGAGATACTGACTCCTATACTGTATATATGAAAATATTTTTAAATAGAGATTAAAGAATATGATTAATAATAAAAGGGGTGCCCTGGTAGTCTCGTGGTTAGTGTGCTAGACTATTAGCGTGAGGGTCGTGAGTTCGATTACCAGCAGAGACCCTGGTCTGTGACACTACACCGACCATATGGTCTAAGTTACTCAACTCATATATAATTTGTAATTGTATTGTAGTTAATAAATAACAATACATCTACACATAAATTTTTATTATCAGCTTCCAATGTTTCAAATTCGGAAATTTTATTTGTTCACAAAATATAATTAGGTTTAAATGCTGCTCCAGAGAACATAAGTTGTTGTCTATGGTCGTTGTAAAACTTCGATCGAAAGTCCGAATTAGCTTACCTTCCCGTCAAATATGTTGTAATAACAATAATTGAGTTTATCGGTTTTGGGTATAGAATGATTCCGCAAAACTTTTATAATCTTTAGGTACGATTAACATACAAAAGTATATTAGGAAGTAGAGAAGAAAGTCACGGTATGAAGCGAGCGCCAAGATACAAATGACTCCATGGCGAACATTTGTTGTCTTTTTTCAACATGCTAAAGATGTCGGTATTGATTTTTGTTTTCAGTTGAAGACATTTGATAGAAAGCTGCAATGAATGCAGACATATGGTGAAATGAGTAATTTGAACTATGTACATACATACATATATAATTGGTCATTGCAACCCTTCAGTCAGAATTACGGCCTAGCTTCTCACATCACTCATGTTGTGTGCGTAAATTTTATACGTGAGTGGCGGGACCAACAGTATAACGTCGGCTCCAAATGACAGATTTTTGAGAAACTTTTTTATGGCAGGCTTATTTGCTCTCAGAGTTTTTTGCCAGAAAAATGCTGAGAGGAAGTCGCCGAAGAAATATTTTTTTTCATATTTCATTTTGATATCTGACCTGGGATACAACACACTACCTAATAGACTACGACGACTTGAACTATGTATTGACCGTAAAACAATCAGAATTTCCTCTAGGATACTGCAATTCATCTCCACACAACGCAAAACATTTTCATGATACAATCAAAACATTAAGCTGGGAACTGCCTGCTCACTTGCCTAAATCGCCAAATTTGACGTTTTCCAACTACTATTTGGTTTCTTCGCTTGGTTGAGTAGCAGTTCCATTCAAACAAGGTAATTTAGGTCCACTATTAAGGTTGTAATTAGACATGGCTGCCTTTACTAGCAGAAATTCGTTCCGTTTTAATACGAGACTAAAAACAGTGAAACTTCTTTAGTTAAACAGCCTAACAAGAATTTGTTATCAAACTCATAAAATTTTATTCCCCAATATTTTATATCAACAGAGCATTTCCATTTTCTTTAAATTAAATTAATAGACAATTTGCGGAATAAATATTTACACAAATTCATTTCTAATTTAATTAAAATTCAAAATGTGTTTAATAAAATTATAATAAAAAAACTTAAGTACATACTTATGTCAACACTTCTTTGTTGCAAAAACATTACTAAATAAAATAAAATATTTGAAAATACGTCATTAAATTAGCAGACATGCTAATGTCATTAGGTATTTTGATATGCAATTAATACGAGGGCCTTAAGGCACAATTTACAGTTCGTGGAAACAATCGCAAGTTAACCGCTTTAACCACGAATTTTATTCCAGTAACTGTTGAATATTCCTCCAGTTTTTATTGTAAAACTTTAATGGAAAATTCAAATTTCTACAAATATTTTACCTTTAACAGCATATTTGTTGCATTTAAGCTTTCAAACAACGTTAAAAATTTTTACACAACAGTAGTAAATAAAGTGCTTTGCATAATTATAACAACATCCCGAATTAGTGGATTTTACACTGAGAAAAAGTTTTACATCAACAATGAATTCAGTAAATGATTTGCAGTAGGATAGCCGACAAAATATTAGTAATGTAAAGTTGTTGTTGCAACTAGTGTTTTATTTCAAAAGTTTGTATTTCTGTCTTTCACTATCTTTAAACACTTATTAGTTAGAGTTATTAAATCGATTAAGTCTAGATTTTCTATTTACCATGTGGTCCAAAGGAAATAAGTTCAGGTTTCAGTTTAGAAATTGTGGTAAAAAAATATTCGTTCCTTTGGTGAAATAAGCATAGAATCCTAATAGAAGGGATTTGTATTGAAACCATTAGCTGGTAGAAAATGAAGAATTAGTGAGTGAAGAAATTAGCACATTTATTTCCAGTAATAGTATACCTAGACACACAATATATTGATGAAATGGATAGGTATTGCTGGAAGTCCTCAAGGTAAAAATTTGAAACTTAAGGATTCACTCATGTGATACTGTTTTAGTTGTGCTATTATACCTTCGCATAAATTTCTATGAGGATCCTTTAAGTCTTAAATAAAGTATCAGCACATGTTGCATGAGCATCTCGTTGTCAAAAAGGTTTCAGAAAAATGCACAGCAAAATTTTCCAGATAGAAATTCTTAAGTAATTCATGGTTTCTGAAGTACAATGTGCAATATTTTAATGATTTGCAATGATTATATTTTAAACATTTCATAATTAAGTTTAGCTGAAAGCGTTTGTACAGTTATATACATACATACATAATTGGTCATTACAATCCTTCAGTTCTGGATTACGACCTAGCTTCTAACACCACTCATGTTGTGTGTGTTAATTTTTTATACATGAGTGGCAGGACCTACAGCTTAAAGTCGACTCTGATTTTTGAGAAAGTTTTCAAGGCAATTTTATTTACTCTCATAGTTATTGCCAGAAATCTGCTGAGAGGAAGTCGCCAAAGAAATATATTTTCATATTTTCGTTTCGATGTCTGACCTGCGGTTTGAACCGCGGCCTTGCGTCTAGTAAGCCAAAACACTACCTACTAGACTACGGCGACTTCTTGTGTGGCCATATTAATGACAATTCTGGCAATGTATTATGTTTCTTAAACAGTTATTTGCCCCCGTAACAAATATTGTTACATTTTTACCTTTTTAAAAACGTTTAAATATGAGTTCGTTAATTGCAAAAATAGTGAAAACAAATATGTGTTTAATTTCAGTTAAACTGTTTATTGTCCGTACTATCTTATGTGCCACAGTTCGAACTTGTACCACGTATAAAACAAATACTACAACAATAATCCGTTTATTCGTTATTCTTATCACACAGCTATTCGCAACGGCGATCTTCAAACTGTTTTGTTAACACGCAACCTTACACAAGGCTGACTGAATTCTTACTGACTGGTTGCTTGTCATTTCTTGCCCTTTTATTAAGCACGTAATCAGTATGATGAACGTTCTCGATGTGGAGAATTCTCGTTCTCGCCTTCTCGAGAATTCTATCGGGACTGCATTGTTGTTTGCGTATCTGGTTGACATTGCTTGTTTATTGTTGCTTTCTCTCATACATGTCTGTGTCCTTTTCTTATACTGATGTTGTTGGTATATGCAAGCATGTACGTTGTATGTGTTAGTTGTGGCTATAGTTAATCAACATGTTCATTGTATTAGTGTGTTTGTTAGCATTTTTATGTTAAACGATGCTACACTGTTTCCCTTTGCGTAACAATATTTTAAACTATCAATGGAATGCAATTCATTGCGTCTAAACATTTTCATTTTCATGCTTGCCAAATTATGAAATTATTTTTCTGCCTGTGATTTTAGTTTGACATTCATTTAATAACCTATAGAAGAAATCTTTCTTTTTTGAGTTATAATTTTATGTTGTATTCATTTTAAAACAACTGGCTTCCGACTCTTGAATATTTCGCCTGTTTTTCTTTAACGACGCTATATGGCAATAGGTTTCCTTGATATACAAAAAAAGAAAAAAACAGGTGGTTTATTAGTGAGTTTATTTTTTATATTTTTAAACACAACTAGATATTTTGAGAAATCGACTGTTTTAAAACTGCGTTTGTGGTCTCACCTACTACGAGGATATAATTGATCAGAGATTTTTTAAATATTTTTAATGGCAAAATTATAACAAATCTTTAATTTCATAGAAATTTAACAGTTTATATTCTGTTTTTACTAAATATCTTTTTCATTGATTTCAATTAAACAATTTGCAAGATTATTCTCTTTTATTTCTATTATTTTATTGCATTCAAATAAATTATTTGCACCCAAAGCCAAATACACATTTCAACAAAACCATCCAATTAATTTTTTTTGTTTGAACTCTCAATATTCCGCCATTTAAAAAATTCCACCATAGAAATATACTTTTACTATGTTTTATATATGGATGTGCAGCACAATAGCTATGCCATTAAAATAAATACAATGTATTTTATTTATATTTCATTTCAATTTTATTACTTTAAGTGCCAATGCAATTTATTTGCGCTTTCGTTGAATTTTAAGGACTACAGTATATAAACCAAATTAAAAATTAAAAAAAAACTTTTGAATTTAATTGAAAAGTTAATTGAAAATACAAAATATTTAAATTTCAACAATGCACTTATTATGTTAAGGGCCATTATTACAATTTCTCGTTATACTTGGGCATAGTTAAGACAACTTTAGCCAAAGTGAACTTTAAAGTCACCTTTAACCTTTTTTCGTTATTATAACCTAATGATAAAATAAAGTTAACTTTTTCAAAAATATGGCAGTGCCGGAGCAATGTCGATAATACTGGTCAAGTGTTTTTAAGCCCAGTGGCAACGACGGCCTTAGTTTTCTGTTGTATATGCTCAATTTGGTTATATTTGAAGTCGTCATATTGAAAAAATATATTTTTTTTTTTTTTTTTTTTTTTTTTTTTAAAGTTATGGCAACGAGAACATAAAACAGCTACAGAAATTAATCACAAGCTGAAATAAAGTTACAATAAACTTGAACTACGTATAACAAGAACACAAAATACATTTTTATATAATAATTTACAAATTTACGTCAGCATATAAGCTACGTTTTATATTACAAACACTACTATTAAAATCAATAAAATCATAATATATGTTAAAATCGTTACATAATCTACGAAAAGGAAAATTAAATCCATAGTTCGTTCTATAAAAATCTAAAGAAAGAGGACGATAGTGTCGTGAAAATCTTGCTGGAATACTGAAATTCAGGTTATAAAGCAAAAACTCAGAATCGATATCACCTTTAATTAGATTAAAAACAAAACAAATCCCTAAAACAGTCCTTCTACGTTCCAAAGTTGGAAGTTTTATCAAACCTAATCTAGCCTCATATGACGGAAACCCATTGGCATAATCCCATCCTAAGCCACGTAAACAGAATAATAAAAACTGCTTCTGCACAGACTCTATTGAATCACTATGACAACGATAGTATGGATTCCAAATAATAGACGCATACTCCAAAATAGGTCTAACAAGTGAAATGTATAGCAGTCTCGTTATATTAGGATCAATGAATTCCCTAGCCCATCTTTTCACAAAACCAAGAACAGCCCGAGCCTTGCCAATCATCATACTAATATGATCAATAAAAGACAATTTCATATCCAATAATACTCCCAAATCAAGAAATGTAGTCACAGTTTCCAAGGGGCAAGAATTAATCACATAAGTGGACGAAATTACGCCCCCGCGAGAGAAAACCATGCATTTACATTTCTTCAAGTTAAGATCCATTAAATTAATTCTACACCAAGTTACAAACAAATCAATATTTCGCTGAAGAACAGCCTGACCGTGATCATCATCAAAAGTATAAAATAATTTAACGTCGTCAGCATACATCAGAATATTACAATCAGGAATAGCACAAGGAAGATCATTAAGAAACAATAAGAACAGTAAAGGACCCAAATGACTACCCTGCGGAACACCAGAAGTAACATATACTGTCTTAGACAATACATTCCTAAACATTACCCTCTGAGTCCTAAGGGAGAGGTAGGAGTCTAGCCAACGATGAATAATATCAGGAATGCCGATTAATGAAAGTTTAAGAAGCAAAATTCTATGATCAACCCTATCAAAAGCTTTACTGAAATCAGTATAAATTACATCAGTCCGAGCCCTGGCAAGAAAACCCCTGAAAACATGCGTAGTAAATTCAAGAAGATTAGTGACAGTCGACCTACCTTTCAAAAAACCATGTTGAAAAGGGGATATTAAAGATCTCGTATTAAAAGAGAGATAATCCGTCACCAGTTTCTCCATTAACTTGGGAATAGCACTGAGTTTGGCAATACCCCTGTAATTGGAAATATTGGATTTATTACCTGACTTATGCAAAGGAATTATAAATGAACTCTTCCAAATAGATGGAAAATGACCAGCCCTCAGAAGCCCATTGAATATAAAGGTCAAAGGACCACTCAAAACAACAGCGCATTTTTTCAAAATACAGGCCGGAACCCCGTCAGGGCCCGGCAAGTATGTAAGTTTCAGTCCAGACAAAGACTCAAGAACAGATTCCTCATCAAATGAATATATATTAGAAATGGAGACACTTCCCACTGAATAAGGATACGAAAAGCCGCTACTCAGATAAGGTCCCGAGTCCAACTGCCTATAAGTAGACTGAAAAAAGTCAGCAAACATATTAGAAATATCAAGGTAATTAGAGGAAGATACGTCCCCATAAAACATCTCAGTGGGAAACAAAGATGATTTACGTTTAGCTCGAACGAAGTCATAAAACGACTTAGGATCGCTAGCGAAGTTCGACCTGACCCTAATCATATATTCCTCATAACAGTAATGATTCATTCTACGATAATCCGCACGCGCCCTAGAGTAAAGAGCATAATCAATATCAGTACCTGATCTAACAAACTTCTTAAATAATCTTGATTTTCTGTTCCTCAACCTTGACAGTCTAGCCGAATTCCACGGAGGACCAGAACGCTCCAAACGACTATTTGCAAATGGAACACACTCCCTAAAACATTTAAATAATACCTCATAAAAGCCATCCAAGATCCTGTCAAGTGAAAGAGAGTCATATGGTGGTGAAATTAGCACAGACGACCAATCTACAGAGGCTAGTAGTGTATTCAAACGACTAAAATCCGTACGATGGAAATTAAGACGCCCCTCGTCACTAAATAAGCGATTTATTAAAGGAGGTAAACAAAGATCAACTTCAATAGAAAGTAACAACGTAGGATGATAACTATCCTCAGGAATAGATATAGGATCAATGCGAAATAACGAAGAAATACTTGGATCCTCTAAAAATACAAGATCCAGAATTCTACCCATTGAATTCAATACACCATTCACCTGGAGAAGACCCAGATCACACATAGCGGACAGAATTTCATCATAGAAAGGAACTGAAGAACATGGCACCAATGAGCCAGTCTCAGGTGAAAAATTCCAAGATGTATGCGGAAGATTAAAATCACCAAGGACTACTATAATCCCCTCATGCCCCATTGAATCAATTACTCTAGAAATTAAATCGAAGTGAGCCCTATAGATATGAATGTCAGAACAGGGAGGAATATACGAGCAAGTAATGTATATAGACTTTCCACGATCAGAGACCTTAACGCAAATAAACTCAATATCCTCAGAAGAGCACAAGTCAATCAATTCAGATGTGTATTTAGAGCAAATGGAAATAAGAACACCACCACCATTTTTAGACCTCCTATCACGTCTATAAATACTAAAATTACCAGACATAATCTCAGAATCAAAAATATTACAATTCAGCCAAGTTTCAGTAAAAGCAATTCCATCAAATTCAAAATCAAAGCTACTATTATAAAGCGAAGAAAGTTTAGACCTAAGTCCGCGAACATTTTGATAAGCAATTTTGAAATTAAAAGACGATTTCGAAGTTAGTTTTTTTGAGAAATAGGACCAGGCAAATTAGCACCCTTCCTTCGTTGGCCCAGCCTGAATACGAATTCCCGTACCAATACACCCTTGCGGCCAAAACGCAGGATTAACAATTTCACCAAATTTTTCATCGGGAACATACAATTTAAACGAAGAAATACTGCTATTCAAAGATGGCCTCATCTTATAGCAACCAAACTCAAAAGGTTCCCTAATCTTCGATTTAACGAAACATCTTATATCATCGACCGAAGTATCACATGAAAGACGAGACACAAAAATAGTCCTTTTAGGTTTAACTACAACCAATTCCCTTGGAGCAGAAGTATCTAAACTGGCGGACACTACAGATGAATACGAAACAGAAGACGGTTTAGAAGATGCATGAGAAGTGACATCAACTAGAGGTAAAGGAGATAGAGTAGACTTTGGACTCAGTTCAACTAAATTTGCATACTTCAGTATAGAGCTGCCAGTTGGGTTATCGGCAATAGATGGACAAATGTCCACAATAGGAGTAACAGTGGACAATGTGTTGATTGTCGCAGTTTCCCTTGGTACAGAAACTTGCGCCACATGCCCAGAAGCCTCAGAAGAAAGAGGGCCTGGAACCCTTTCCGATTCAAGCAATTCGTTCAAAAGGCCATATTTTGAAAATAATTCCTCAAACCGACGAAATCTAGCAGAAAGAGATGCAAATTCAGTGTGCATCTCAGTAAACTCACGACGAGTCCCCATAAAAAATTTATAAAATTGGATGTCCACCACCTTACACTTAGGACAACACCAACGTAGACCTAAGGAACTATCCACTAATTGGTCCGTGGTACGAGGAAGCAAACCAACACACTTAATGTGAAACAAATTATCACATAGCCAGCAAGAAATCTGGCGTTCACCCTCTTTCTTTACAATGCACTTTGCTGCCATACAATTATTCATTTTTATAAATTAAATATAATAATAATAATAATAATATAAATTAAATAAATAAATAAAACAAACAGTATAAATTATCTATATAAAAAGAAATAAAATAATAAAAATATATATAAAAGTTTAAAAACAAAAATAAATAATAAATAAGTAAGAATTACAAGCAAAAAAAAAAATAATACACAAAGCAGCAAACAAAATAAAAAGAAAAAAAAACAAAAGAGGAACAATGATAGAAAGAAAAAAGAAATAAACAAATAAACCGTAACCAGCTTACAAAAACAAAAAATAATTAAAACAAGCAATTTTTTGTTTTTGTTTTGCTAGAAATGATACAACTAATATTACAAATTAAAAAATTAAAACTTACAATTTTAAGACAAAAATTCAAAAAACAAGAAAACAACAAAAACGGCTTCCAACACACTTATATAAAAAATTTAAAACTTAATTTAAACAATTAAAAATCACAAATATAAAACTTTTACAAAGAGCACTTCAAAAAACACACACAATCTCAACAGAGTTGCCAGACTTGTGGTTACTTCAAACATAAACTTAACTTTAAAAGTTACCGGCAGGATGATACTCCCTTTAGTTAACGCTCACCCTTCTATCTTATTGGGTTCTCATAATAATGAAAAACAATTTATCTGCCCGTTAAAATCCTCCCTTTAGTTAACGGCAAGTTGTAATAATGGCCCTAAGTAGTATTTTGAAGTACTGTTTTACAAAAAATATCATATTTATACATAGTATTTATTGTGTTAATTTACTAAATATTTGAATGTTATTCACACATTCACTGCATGTTATTTATTTTCCATTTTTATATCCTACACCTAATGAATATTTAAATGAACGTTCCTTTGACATGAAGTCCAAAAAAATGTATATGCATTGGTAGGGCACATTATTTATCATTACAACCCTTCAGTCAAGATTACGATCGAGCTTCTCAAACCACTCATATTCTGTGTGTTAATTTTGTACATGAGTGGTGGGACCTGCAGTTTAAAGTCGAAGTCAGTAATGAAATATTTTTTCAAATTTTGTTTTGTTGGAGATGTCTGACCTGGGGTTTGAACCGTGGTTTAACATCTAATAAGCCAACTCACTATCTCCTAGACTATGGCGACTATATGAAAATAATATTAGGTCGCTGAAAAGCGCCTGACAGACGTATTCGTGGCTGATTTGACTGCGAACTGGCTAATTGGTTACCATGTTTGGGTAATGGGAATACAGCTAATGACTATTGTTATAGAATAGGATACAGTTGAGCTCTTCTAGAGCCTTCAGTAGCGAGTTTAGGGAGGACATCAGTGAGATATCGTGTGCTGATCTGAATAACGTACGCATGTAACTCAGTCTCACAATGTAGACATGCAATTATATAAGCTTATTGCTGATATGGTGCGTTTTCTTCGACAAACAGAATAAATGCGTTAATTAGCGGTGGTCTCTTAATGGTAAAAATATCAAAACGAAAAACGGAATATAATTTATATTAAAGAAACGGCAACACATAAAATGAATTTGAATAAAAAAAATGTATTTTCATCAACCTATTCTGTGCTTTACCTTAATTGTAGTGAAATAATTTTATTTTTTATAAATTCCCGGAGAGATTTAATATATCCTCAGTTCATATTGACAGATTAATTGAGATCTCGCCGCTTAATGAATTTGTTGTTACTTGTTCGCAGTTCATAACATAAAGTCGTTTTTGACGAATTTCCATAAATTATATGGCATTGAGATTGACTTTTTTCCTTCCATTAAAAATAATTTGAAAGTATGGCAAAAGAGATTTGCAATGAATGAAGAAGATAAAATAATACTTGTTGAGCTTTTAACAACTCTCTGCAATGCCCAAAGGTTATAACCGATGGTGAACAATTGCATGTAATTAAAATTAAATTTAAATTAAACGGCAAAAATGTTTTAAAAACTTATTATCTTTGGTTTTTAATCCCACATACATCTACATACATGATGCACCATAGTGATGCACATGAATTCTTCTTACTTTCTTCTCACTTTATTCTTTAAAATGAACTGTGTAAGCTTGTTATAGTTACTCAGGATCAACTTCGTAAAGTATGTATTGGAGTTATTTGCATACAGTGATATTTATGGGTCTACAGCAGTATCGGTGGAGTTTGCAGTCCCCTTTGGTTAAAACCGATACTCTGTCAGGCATACTTATTAAATGCATATGGATGTTGAGATAAATTTTTATCACACACGCTTTAAAAATGTGTTAAAATTTAAGCAAGTGAAGCTTTTGTTATAAACTTCATTATATTGTTGTTGAGATTATAAATATTGGCTGAAAATTTATTCAATGAATTCATTTGGATAGAGGATATAGGGTTATAAATGGTGTTATTTAAGAAGTCGCCGTAGTCTAGTAGGTAGTGTCTTGGCTTATTAGACGTAAGGCCATGGTTCAAACCCCAGGTCAGACATCAAAACAAAAATATGAAAAAATATTTCTTCGGTGACTTCCTCTCAACAGATTTCTGGCAAAAACTCTGAGAGTAAATAAAATTGCCATGAAAAGCTTCTCAAAAATCTGTCGTTCGGAGTCCACTTTAAACTCTAGGTCCCGCCACTCATGTATAAAATTAATGGTGATGGAGATTAACTTAATCTCGAGTTTAAACTTGCATTCAAAAAATGGCCCTACGAGTAAATTGTAGTAAAAAAATAAACTAAGAATGTCAAGTAGATAGCTTGTTGCGAAGGAGTAAAGTAGTTGAAAATTGGGACTTGATAGAAACACCACACATTATTGGAATTTATGTCCAAGGGGTAGTAAAATACAATTATTAATAAAACAAGTAACACTATAATGGAAAAAAAATGAAATAGGTTATTTGAATTTATTAAAGAACTGATCACTTTCTATGCTTTAAGAGATTGAAGGAGCTTCCATTAAGTATAGATTCTGACAAGGTAAGTAAATGCACACAATTTTTAAAATACAAACGAAATTGATGGTTGTCTCGGATTAAAATTCTGAAAATAAGTTCAGTTTTCATCGCCAATAACAATTTGATGCAACACTGATTTTCTATCGTGTCTTTGAAACAGAATTTCACAAGTTGGTTTTCGGTTTTCCATCTTTTTGTCATTCAATTCATGATTTTCTCAGACTTTTGTATCTTTCCCATAATTTTTAAACGCTTAGAAATTATTTGTTGTGCAATATTGTTTTCACTTCGGCATCTTAAACTTTTTTGGTGTTCTTCCATTTTCTTCATTTCTCAAGTCAAAATCGTTATCTCTTAACTGTCGAAACCATGTTCTACATGTTGCTTCTGATAGAGCAAGATCACCATCATCATATGCCTTGATAAGTATTCGATGTGGCTCTTTAGCAATTTTCTTCAAATGAAAGCAAAATTTAATGATTTTCGCAAATCATCATTTTCGTGTTCAATTCGCAATCTTTAAACGATGAATAAATATGATATTTTTTGTTCACTAATTTGATGTATGCTGAATAAGTTAGACAAGGATCTTTGCAAACACAAAAAAGTAATATTCGTTCTTAATTAATGTTCCCATTTGTATCTTAAAGCTCACTTCATACCGGTACATCTGGTATATGTGAATGACTCATGAATGTGAATAGTCACTCAAAATTAAAGTCTTATACATATCACCTGTTACTGACAGCATGGTTATGAACTTTGCCACACAATACTACTTTGTGGTTCATGTACATACAGTGGACAGCAAAAGTCTTAGTACGTTAATATATTTTGCCAATTTCATGAATTTTAGACAAAAGTTTGTATAAAAATTTATAGTTTTTATATTTCTTATTAATTTATTTCTGTTTTATTATAAAACAAAAAATTTTGTAATGTTTTTCATTAAACAAGGGAAAAATAAGGAAAAGATTCACATGACTCCATAGGTACCCCCAAAGAGAACCTTGAGTAAATTTAAAATTCAAAGGCATGATGTATGAAAATGTTATCCCTTGTATTTAGTAGAATATCCCTTAAGGTCAAGCACTCCATTTAACCCATTTGAAATTGAATATACAAGTTTTGTTTAGTGTTTTCTGGTGGCACAATGAGCAAGTTTTTCGGTTGACTTTTGTTTGAGGTTTAGCGATTACGTAACCGTTCTTTCAAATGATCTCCGAAATACTCTCTTGAAGTCTTTGTGGAAGAGTATTAAGCCTGTGGGGACATTTTTTTGTCAAAATATAATATATGCCGTACTAAGACTTTTGCTGTCCACTGTATGAATGTATATTGTATTTACCTTTCCAACTAATATATAACAGACTCTAGGATCGAAGTAGTACCCAAAAGGTAATACTAAACGAGGTAATAAATATCTATAAACAAACACTTCATGCCACATGTGCGTTTTTCTTGTATAGGCCTCAACCACACGATAATGGCTTTTCTGTGTACACATGTGGTATACAAAATCTAAAAAAATAATGAATATGTTGACAAATAAAATTTAATGAATAATCGATAAGAAGCATAATAAACATACTTATATTGACATATATGATATATGTATACATGTACATGTAGTTATAGTTTCCTGCTTCTCATTGTGTGAAAAAATCCCTTGGCACGTATTAAACGCAGCCCCATTTGGCTGTGAGTAAGAAATAGGCAGACGACAAGAAGAAACAGCAAAAACTTTACAACAATTTTGGTTTTGGTTTTTTAAAAATTAAAAGTTTTTTTTTTGTAAATATTTGTATTTTTACATAATCTAAAGAGGATAGCTGAAGAAAATTAATTTGTATCCTTAAAATATACGTAAAATATTTTTCATATCCTAAGTAAACAAACAAATTTTAATGAAATTATAATTAATTTAGATAGAGATTATCTTTCGAAGGTGTGGATTCTTTAATAAAGCTCGATGTGGGGTCATATTAACTGTAAGTAATTAATTTTAAAATAATACTGAAAAGGGCAGAATATGGAATTATTATATAAGTTCTTAAGGGAAAAAAATTTGTATGAAATTTCATCACATTCGACCTACTATAGATGCCAAAAAAAAAAATATAGTGGATATCAAACTGCTGAAGAATTTTGAATAATTTTGTTACCTACCGTTCCTTGCTTACCTACAGTTGATCATAGTGAAATTGGCTCACTTACAAGTAAACCCTTAAACGTACAAAAAATCAGAAATGGATATTAAATTCTAAATAATAGATTTTAATCGGTTTGGTCGTTTTGATTAGCTCTACAAACAAAAATATGTAACGTCAGATTAACGGAAAAAAATTTGTTTGGTTTTTTTTGAAAAAAGTTGATTAAAAATTCAGGTCACATCCACTGAGTGTTACTATGAAAACAAAGAGATTTTTTTCACATTCTTCTTTAGGTTTCACTTATTTTAATTAGTACACACAGTTAACCCTGGGCGTTTACTCTTCATTTTTGTACATTAAGGGTACTCTTCGTTTAATCAACGAACACTTCAACCCTAATTGGGTACTGTTCGTCGAATCGACGAAGCTCATTTACTCTTTATCATATAATTCTTTTATGTTTGACCAAATTTCGCTTTTTTTGTCAACAATGTTGGTTGATAGTGAAAACTTGTAGTGAGTAAACGTACACTGGCCATCCATTTTTTTTAATCCTGGATGGACATTTTTGTACAGTAAGGTTACTCCTCGTTGAATCGACGAACAAAACAAAAGTTTTTTTCGTCTACTGACTGCACGCTTTCATTATCAACTAACGTTGTTGATAAAATGATATAAATTTGGTCAAACATAAAAGAGTTATATGATAAAGAATAAATGATTCGACGAACAGTAACCGTCCAGGATTAAACAATCATTCAATTGATCAGTCATTTAGTTTAAAATATCGAAGTATAACTCGTTACTTTTTTCTGGTAGACTATAAGAAAAAAAAACAAAGTTTAATTTATATACTTTACATTATAAATCTTCTTACGTTTTTACCTTCTAAAAAACATTTAAAATATAAGTATATTGCAAATAAAAATAAAAATAAATTTGTGTTTAGTTTTAAATAAATCCTTTATTGTTCACACAATTCCGTGTGCCACTGTTCACAACTTGATGTAAACAACAAGAATTTGCTTTGATTGTTATTCTTCTTTACACTCTTCTGAGTAAACATTCACAATTGTTCATTAGATCTTTATAACGAAGTTTAAGTTGCTGTTATATTTTGTTTACGTTTGTCCTTGTTATTCCTTATTCCTTTTTTATACTGATGTTGTTTCTATATTTTTGTTTATTTGTTGATCATGTGAACAAGGGCATAGTTTTTGTTTTTGTAGCTTTTATTTATCATTTTAATGTTAAACGACGATGACCTTGAAAATTATAAAATTTTTAAATACGAAAAATCCACATTAAATCCAAGAATGTATAATGCATGTGGATTTTAGACTGACGGCGTCATACATACATACGTAATTGGTCATGAAAACACTTCAGTCAGGGTTACGAACTAGCTTCTAACACTTCTTATGCTGTATGTGTTAATTTTGTACATGAGCGGCGAGAGCTACAGTTTAAAGTCGATTCCAAACGACAGACTTTTGACATTTTTGGCTTATATACCCTTAAGTACTAATCTTAGTTATTTTACTTCATTTTTATTTTCCTTTTAAATTTTTCTCCTTTATGGTCCATCTGACCAAATGGTCAAATGGAAAGCATTTAATCAAACATTTGACAAAATTGTCTTCATGTGAAACCGAATACACAGTATGGGTTTAATTAAAAAAAAATGAACAGAAAAAGAAAACACAAAAAGACATACAAAGAAAAATTGATAAAGAGGAAATCGTATTCATACTCATACTCAGGCAGATGCAATGACCTTATCGATGTATGGTGTACTTACTAAGCAACAAAAGTACAGCAAACCTTTTTGGTAAAACCACACTGCCTGACGTCTGCTAAATTATAAAGTTTATCTTCACATTTAAAAAATTAAGAGACTAACTAATAATAATAAAATCATAGAATGCTTTACTAATCTATTTAAGTCAGTTTCATTATTTCATTATTAATAAAAAATGAACACGAAATAAAAAACACGGTTCATATTACTTTTGAAATTGAAAAGAAAAACAAAACGAACACAGTACATTCTCATGTTACTACTAATACTACTATTGCTATAAAAATACTGTTACGAAAATGAAAACATCGTTTAACATTAACGATAAACAAAAGCTACACACACACAAATACAACTAACTTACATACATAACATAATTGGTCATTACAACCCTTCAGTTAGGATTACGACCCAGTTTCTCATACCACTTATGCTGTGTGTGTTAATTTTATACATGAGTGGCGGGACCTACAGTCGACTCCGAACGACAGATTTTTGAGAAACTTTTCATGGCAATTTTATTTACTCTCAGAGTTTTTCCAAAAATCTCCTGAGAAGACGACGAAAAAATACTTTTTCATACATCGTTTTGCTCTAGATGTTTGACCTGGTCCTACTAGTCTACGGCGACTACGATCACACTTTGCATTACTAAGTGAATTCATGCTTCAGACTCAATAGCCCTTTGTGGATATGTCCTTCCTGCAGAAGTTTGTTTCATACTTACTATATAGATGGACTCAAATCTAAGGTCTATAAATACCACCCTCATTTCCTCCTTTCCACACTCTCTTTTTTATACATGATTAAGAGCCTTGAGTATTTTTTGCACAATAACAAAACTAACTTCCCAGCCAAAAACTTCCAATTTTTGCGCGTCATAAAAGATGAGTGGTTTTAATAGTAGAACACAATACATACCTGTCCTGATGTAATATTCGCACATTATTATCGTAAACAATACGTGTTGAAGTCTATTAGGTGGTGTGTTGTCTTATTAGACATGAGGACCACCTTGACCAGCAGAACAAAATATGAAAAAATATTTCTTTGGCGACTGCCTCTCAGTAGAGTTCTGTCAAAATCACTGAGAGTAAATAAAATTGCCAAGAAAAAGATTCTCAAAAATCTGTCATTCGGATTTGTTCATGCGATGATATTATTGATAAAATTAACACACACTACGTAAGTGGTGTGAGAACCTCTGTCCATATCCTGACTGATGGCCTGTAATGACCAATTATGTATGATATACGTTTCACGGCCCATTTGTTCGGGCTTAGCAGTGAATGTTAACTGAGGTGATCCATACACATTCAAGTTGTCTTCAAGTGTTTCCTAATAGATCCTTAGGCACCTTAAACTATTACTTAAACGTTGCTTATGATTTTTCAGTGATGGGTTCACCAAATCGAGATGCATCTCTAACTTAAAAATTATCAATTCAGAGACAGGCAAACCGTTTCTGTGAAGATTTCATTACGATGTATTTTACAAAGTTTTTCAGTAAGTGCACTATAATAAGATAAAATATTTAGGTCGCCGCAGTCTAGTGGGTAGTGTGTTGGCTTATTAGACGTTATACCTATTTCTTTGGTGACTGCAGCTCGGCAGATTTCGGGCAAAATCTCTGACAAAAAATAATATTTGCATGAAAAGTTTTTCAAAAAAAAAATCTGTGGTTCTGAATCGACCTTAACTGTACGTCCATTCACTCATGTATAAACTTAACACATAAGAAACTGCCACAGGAAGAAACTGCCTTACACGACACAGAAGCACCCCTTTGTTTCAGGATAGTTGAAAACATTACAAAAACTATCACATCACTTTCTTTACGTTCATTTACTCATGAGTTTTTTAACCAAGAAATGGAGAGACACGACGCCTATTCAAAAACATTATTTATAACATTATTCAAAAATTCAGCAGTTAAACTTCGGCAGAATAATGACATAGAAAACTGTAACATACTATATATTAATAACCTTCACGTTTATATAAAACACTTATTAGCATTTGTGCTACATACTCATAAACTTAAACGTAGATGGAGACTTAAAAAAACTTCATAATTCTAGCTTATGTATCACTTTCGATACATACTTATAGTGACATAAAATTTTCGCAATTATTGATAGATTTTGTCAAAATATTTTAATATTTTTATTTATTTTAATTCATTTTAATAACATTATTTTATATTATTACATGATGTACATTGCAGCATGGTTTTGACACTTCATGTCAGCTTGGTTTTATTTTGTTCTAAATGTTAATAATTTGACATCTAGTGACCTAGCTTTGTGGCGATTTATAAGTTTCCAATTGTTTATATGGGGCAGCTTATTGGCACTCGCTATCAATTGAGTAATGGCTGAAGCCTGATTGTACAAACCATTGTTATATTTCGTTAGAAAGATTTGTTGTCAACGTCATGTGAGGTAAAAAAGTTTTCCATTGCAATAGAAGATCGATTATATCAATAACAATGCTCTCTCTTTGATTCCTCTCTGGTTTCCCGGATACGGGTTTCCCCAAATACGGCTGTAAGTAGTTGCTACGCACGTAGCATGTACTTGAATCTAAAACTGCCAATTCGATTTTGGTGGACAACGAAATTTATAACGACGACAAAATTATTGGGAATTTCAATAATTTCAGCCACTTTTTCAAAAAGGCGTTGTAAGTATAAATTTATCATCATATCCGAGTAGCACATTATCAAATCGAATGATTCTGTTATCTCATATATAAATAAAACATAAGATAAAACAACTTTTTCTAATGTTAGTCTGTCACGTAAGATAAATATTAGAAGAGCAGTAAAAAGACTACAACATTTCAAGAAACTGCTGCTAGCAATCTGCTCGTAAATTGATAATATTTTCTGTTCCCAAACTACTAAAGGCATACGATTCTCTGTTCCAAGTAGTACCATCTTTGTGCGATAAACATCCTATTGTCATGTTTGTTGCTGCCAATACATTTATCAGTTCATAGGACGAGCACCTGTTTTCTTCTTTTTCTGAGTCTTCATCAGCATAAAAATTACATACATACATACATAATCGATCATTACAACCATCGTTGTAAATTGGAAATGCCTGACCTGAGGTTTGAACCTTGGTCTGACGTCTAATAATTTAACACGCTTCACAATAGAAAATTATTATTTTTCTCAATTCATAACTTTTCATATTTTTATTATAACAATTACTTGCATTTTTGAAGAAACTGTTTGTAATTCTATTTAATTTTATTCGTACCTATTTTTCTTATAATATACAAATAAATAAATAAATAAAAAAATAAATAAAATAATCCTTGGGAACTTGTTGTGCTACGATAAAATCGCCAACAATAGGAATTTTTAACATTTCCGCTAAAAGCAAGTGGTCATAGCCATTTGAAGTTAAGCCCAAAAACCTACTTAAAGTTAAAAGCACTTGTAGTCTCATCAACCGCAATATAGTTCGCAACATGATTCGCAGTCGTGTAGGGACGAATTGAGTTTAAAAATTTCTGACAATTGTGAAAATTATTTGGTATTCTATGAGACAGAAAGCGTTTGGGAATTGGAATTTTTATATTAAATGCTAGTGTAAACATACATGAACTTAAACTTAGATTTTTTTCTCTGGTTAGTTTGTTGAACCAAAGAAAATTTACTTTTTATCTTAACATAAAAGGTTTAAATAAATTATTGATAAGGAATTTACAATTTTGGATTATGACTTAGCATCTAAAACAACTTATATTGCCCACAATATAATAACAAAAGACGCAGTGGTCTAGTAGGTATTGTGTTGGCTTATTAGACGTGAGGTCTCGGTTCAAACCCCAAGTTCTTTCAGCAGATTTCTGTCAAAAACTCTGAGAGTAAATATAACTGCCATGAAAAGTTTTTCAAAAATCTGTCGTTCGGAGTCGACTTTACACTGTAGGTCCCACCACTCATTTATAAAAATTAACGCACAGAATTAACGTGAGAAGCTATGTAGGTCGTAATCCTAACTGAAGGGTTGTAATGACCAATTATGTTATGTATGGACATACATATATGGTGTATTAAACGATCTGCCTCTGAAAATATGAGAGTAACAAAAAGGGAACTTAGTTGGTTAGTTCCATTCATTTATGATCTTCAATTTGGTAGCTAGTAAACTGTTACTATAAAATATGAGGATTTCTATTTTTTTAATGTGAAACTATTGACTCAAGGAATTCTGACTCAATCAATTAATTTTGACGATAGTCAAAAGCAAAATCAATTCAGAATCGTAAAAAATAGAACAACCAATTTCCATTATATTTTTAATTTAATTCTTACTAAATTTTATTTTTGTTGTCATTTTATTCTTATTCAAAAAAGCCAAACATTGTGAGTTAATTTATATTTGTATGGAAAAATGATATCCGGAAATTTTCTTACGGATGTAGATTATTTTTTTATTCACCAACAATTTAAATGTATTTTAGCATTTTTTTCTGTTTCCTTCTTCGTTCAACTGGGGAAAAATATTTATTTTTGAAAACATAATGTTTTTTATTTCTTTTTTTATTGGCTACATTTTTTTGTTTGTAGTGGAAAATTGTGAACTAAGAACAAACATGTTCAAATAACTTTTTTTTTTTAAATGCTTTAAAAAAAACTACTGAATATTTTCTCAAATTTCTTTTTTTTATTTGAAAGTACAATCCTTCCGGTTAATAGTAGAAAATAATTTCATTCAAATGCCTGCCTCGGCTGGCCATGCAGTAGCCAGTTTGAAAGACTAATGTCTAGAAAGTAGTATGTGGGCTTATTAGACGTGAGGCCACAGTTCAAACCCCAAATGAGGCATCTCCAGCAAAACAAAATATGAAAAAATATTTCTTCGGCGGCTGCCACTCAGCAAAATTCAGGCAGGAAAAGTTTCTCCAAAATTTGGCGTTCGGAGTAGACTTTAAACTGTAGGTCCGGCCACTCATGCATAAAATTAACACACACAACATAAGTGGTGTAAGAAGATAGGTTGTAATTCTGACTGAAGGGTTGTAATGCCCAGTTATGTGTGTATGTATAATGACCAAGTAGGTATGAGTATTTACTTACTTGGTCATTAGACATATATAATATGAGCTAACATATAGAATGTGAGCTAAAAGCAATACATTATAACACAGAAAATTCTTGTCTAAATTTCAAAAATACGAAGTTAATGTAAATTGGTAGCCACAATTGCCTCTAAAAGTTGCTTAGGATGTAAAACTGGTAGTTGTAAATGTAATTATTTAGAGTCATTCAGTCCGAGTTGCTGGACATTTGCGCATTTGTATTGTTACGAAAATGGAAAATGAGCAAAAGCTTCACAAACAAATACCACAAACTTGTTACAAGTAAACCAACAACATCAGTATGAAAGAAAAGGGGATAGACCGAATATTAACGATTACTATAAAGTCTCAAACGTTAAGTTATTTACAGTGCACGCTGCCGCAAGTCAAGTAGGGCCATGAACATATTCAAAGATGTATGTATAAGGCGATACTCACAGCCATTGAATGAGAAGACTATTATTGTGCATCAAGAAAGATAACAAAAACAACCAAATGTAATATTAATCCAATGAAAAATTATGCCGGAGACCTAATGCTTCATGACAAGAGTTTCCTATGCGTTTTATATTCTAATTGTTGTTAAGAAAAGTAGTTACTGAATAGTTGCCTGTAAAATGCTGAATATTTTCTTTAGAATTTTGTTTGGCAATTAAATTTCAACCACCGTATTAAACTTTCATTTGATGAAATAAACAATGATTTTTTCTATATTTTTATATTATAAACTAAATAGTTGTTGTTGTCGGTTTTGGCAAGTAAGAATACATTGTTAACAAATCACTGAATTGTGTTGTGAAATCTGCATAGCATAGCATAATTCCAGAGTGTTTAATTGGAAACAAAATAATGGTAGAAAAAAATCTGAAATTATTATGCTTCAGGTTCAGTTTCTAATGACAGATTACGATACGTTCCAGTATTTTTAAATCTTTGTCGCCGAAACTATAACCATTACAAATGCGAGACTGTCACCCATTGCTTCTTCTTTATCCAACATTGTATGTAAATAAGAAAATTTTATAATTTTAGTTCATAACGTAATATTTGTTCAACGTTAACATCACTCTTTAGAACACCCTTTTAGATACATTAACGGTTCTTTTCCTTACATATGTACATATTCTCATCACTTTTTTATTCTTGATCTTTCTCATATTCATTGCTCTAACATAAAACTTTTTTTGCCTAAAAATGACTCTAGTCTCGACAATTAAACAGTGAACATCCCAAAAATTAACAATTAACAAAATAGAACAAATATTGTGACTCTTTTTTATTAAACAAAAAACAAGAACAAAAACAAAGTAAAAACTGTGAACAAAAACAATATAATAGAAACATAAATTGAATTTAAACACAATCAAATTAAAACAAAACAATTTTGTAAATAAAATAACATAAGAACTACATATTGAATTTAATAAATTAGACAAATTAAAATTACAAAAACAACAAAACCAAAAACATTTTATTTCAAAAAAAAAATAAAAAAGAACAACAAAAAACGAACCAGCAACACATCAAACATTAAACATTTTTTGGTCACTTCGAACCGTATGCAGTGTAATTTACAAAAACAAAAACTTGCTAAAAAATTGAAAAAATATTAAGACACAACAAATAAGCGACGGTGAAAAAACAGTTAAATTTTTTGAGAAAAAATAGAATCCACAGGCAAAGTGGAAAAACAAAAAAGAACCAAAATTACAGCAAAAGACACAAGCAAGAAGAGACCCAAATTAGAGAGCAACAGCTTAAACAAAGACACAACAACGATAAGTAAGTACTAAAAATAATAAAAATAAGACAAGAAAGAGAAACACAAAACTCTTTATTACAAGTATACGCTCTTATAAATTTTTGTCGCGGTTGAGTAAAAGAAGAAAGCGAAATAGAAAAACGAAAAGGGTTACCACCCATACTTCTTTTAGTAATTTACTGGGGAAACAAAATATACCCAAATTAATAACCAATCGGGAAATTAATTATTATTTTTGATAATTTTTGCTGTGAAATCGCTAGCAGGGACTTTTTTGTTTAAATTTGACTCTTAATTTGATCGTTTTAAATTTTAATTCATCGGTTAAACAATGGCACTCGATAAATTTGTAAATTGTACAAATGACCTTTTGGATTTTGAAATAGAGTATACACAAAGTGCGGCCGAAAACAACATTCACTCTCTTGAGGTACTTCGGGTCGAACTTGATTCTCTGTGGACACAAGTCAAAAGGACGTATGGAGAGTGTAGGGACACAAAAAAAGATTCCAAAGAAAAACCCATCGATAAAGATAAGCTTCGTGATCGTTACAAAAAAGGTTTTTCTGCCTACAAAACGTGTTTAGGGTCAATTAATGCAGAAATTCAAGCCCTATCGAGTCCAAAGAAAGAAGAGCGGGTTTCTGCTGTTGAAAATCAACTACAAGAAAATCATGACATCTCATTTGTGCGGCTACCACCTTGCGATACGGACACATTTTATGGAGATTTTGTGACATGGCCTACTTTCCGTGATCTTTTTACAGCATTATACATAAATAATTCTAGACTTAGTAAAATTGAGAAACTTTTTCATCTGATACAAAAGACAGGAGGAGATGCTAGGAAAATAGTTTCAAATGCCCCATTGACAAATCAAGGCTTGGACATAGCCTGGAAAAACCTTGTAGCCCAATACGAAAATAATCGGATCCAAGTAAATGAACAATTAAAAATTTTATTTGACCTTCCGAACGCAGCTGAAGACTCAGGCTCATCGATTCAAAAACTTCAGCGAACAGTTAATGGATGCATTCAAGCGTTAAATGCTTTAGGTATAGAAACCGCCACATGGGACCCATTTCTGGTATACATTTGCTCAACAAAGCTCCCTCGGACTCTTTTAAAGGAATTTGAAAATTCACTTAAGGACATTACAAAAGTTCCGACTTGGGAAGAATTCAATAATTTCTTGGCGCACAATTCTAAGACTCTAGAATCCATAGCGGCCATCACACAGTCGAATTCAAAATTAGAACAATCCAGAAAGGATAATTTAAAGTTTAAGTCAAAACGAGTTCACACTTTTCACATAAACACAACCCAAAATGAAACTGGGTCGAAAAATATAAAACCTTTAAACACAAATAGGGCACAGAAAAATGACTCAAATTACAAATGCCAACATTGTAAGGAGTCTCGCCATTTGTGGTCTTGCCCCAAGTTCTTAGAGAAGAACGTTAACGACAGAATTCACATTGTAAAGGTCACAAATTCATGTTACAATTGGCTCTCTATTGACCACAGTGTTAAGGACTGTAAAAGTAAATTCAGTTGTAGATTATGTAGACAAAGACATAACACTTTGTTACATAAGGGATCAGAATCCCATACTTCAGTTCAGAATTGTGACGCGACCCAATCTAGTAGGAGCATCGCAGCACAAAACACCAATATACAGTCCACACCAGCATCAAACTTTTCGATACCAAATATCACTTCCTTGACACTACAAGAGAGCAAACATCTCGATCAATCTCCCAATGAGAAAGAAACCTTGTTATTTACTGCAATTGTATTGATCGAAACTAGAGGCGAAAAGTACCAGGCAAGAGCAATCATCGACCCTGGCTCACAATCAACTTTTATGTCAGAAAAGTTGAAAAATCGACTAAATTTGCCCACCAAACGAAATTTAGTTCATGTTACAGGCTTGAGTCAAACAGTTTCAGAGACTTCAACCAAAGCATGTTTATTCAATCTTTGCTCCAAGGTGGATTCACAATTTAAATTAGAAGTCTGGGCGCCAGTCCTGAAGACTCTTCCATCTAATTTACCACCACAGACTTTAGATTTGCAACATTTCAATGAGACTGCTAAATTAGAACTTGCAGATCCTCAATTCAATCAAAGCAGACCCATCGACTTGCTTATAGGCCTCGACTTGGGCCACTCAATATATTGCATGGACACACCGATGCGGTCTATTGGATCCCTTTTGGCACAAAAAACAGTATTTGGCTGGATTGTGGGGGGAACAATTTCAACAACGACACAACCTAGTACAACAGTGTCATTACTCAACACTACGTCCCTTGACCGAATCCTCACACGCTTTTGGGAGGTGGAGGAAACCCCAAAACGGGTTTTGAGGTCAGATGAGGACACATTTTGCGAGAACAACTTCATGTCGACAACACGAAGAAACGACACAGGAAGGTATATCGTTACCTTTAAAAATAGCGAAGAAATAGGAACTTCGAGAAACATAGCAATGGCACAGTTCTTGAGAATGGAACGCATACTTAGCCAGAAACCCGAACTCAAAAAACAATACAACCAAGTAATTGTTGAGTACCTCGAGTTAGGACATATGAGGAAAATTTCTCCCCTGGAAATAAACACAAACCCAAATTATTACCTGCCACATCATGCAGTAATAAAACCCGAAAGGCTGACAACGAAACTTAGAGTAGTTTTCAACGCTTCGAGCCCGTCTTCAAACAAGAAGAGTTTGAATGACATATTGTATCCAGGACCCATACTTCAACAGGACTTGGTGCTTCTGATATTGAAGTGGAGATTCTTCCGTTTTGTGTACAACGCAGATATCACAAAAATGTATCGACAGATACTCATTGATCCGAATCAAACCAAATATCAAAGGATATTATTTCGGCAATCAGAAAAGGACCCAATTGAGGATTACGAACTCCTGACAGTGACTTTTGGAGTCAATTGCGCACCGTTCCTGGCCATTAGAACCCTTCTTCAACTAGCTGAAGATGTAACATCAACTCACCCTCTCGCATCAAAAACTCTACAACAAAACATGTATGTGGATGATGTTTTAGCAGGTGGTCACACATTAAACGACGCCATCAAATCAAGAAAAGAACTTACAACAGTTCTAAAATCTGCTGGATTTGACCTGATGAAATGGACATCAAATGACCCACGAGTCATACAAGACTTACCAAATGAGACACTACTACCTCTCGATTGGTTAAATCTGTCAGATAGCGCTGGAACAAAAACTCTTGGGATCAAATGGAACATTTCGTCAGACGCATTTACATTTACAGCTCCAGATGTCAAATTAAAAGAAAACTACACGAAAAGAGAAGTTTTATCGACAATTGCCAAATTCTTTGACCCTTGTGGATGGATAGCTCCAATAATAGTTGAAGCAAAACTAATTATGCAACAGATTTGGTTGGATAAAGTCGACTGGGATGACATATTAAAACCCTTGACTTGTCTACAGTGGCAAAAATTCATAAAAAACTGCCCGGCAATAAACATATTGAAAATTCCCCGTTGGATCCAATTTAGCCCGAATTGTAATGTGGAAATTCACGGTTTCAGTGACGCTTCAGAAAAAGCCTATTCTGCGACTCTTTATGTTCGAATACAAGCAGAAAAATCAGTATTCACATTTCTTCTGGCTTCAAAGACCCGTGTAGCTCCCATTAAGCAAATATCTTTGCCCCGCTTAGAACTATGTGGATCCGTATTATTGGCAAATCTTGCATGTGGACTTATACCAAATCTTCAAATTCAAAATATCAAGGCATATTATTGGACCGACTCAACAATCGTACTGTCCTGGTTAAAGAAACCCCCTTGTTCATGGAACACTTTCGTTGGAAATCGTGTTTCTGAAATCCTGGATAAGGTTGGAAATCAAAATTGGCAACATATCGACTCAAAGGATAACCCAGCAGATGTAGCCAGCCGAGGATGTACTCCACAAGAACTGGAAAACCACAACTTATGGTGGTTTGGACCCGCCTGGTTAAAATTGCCTAAAAATCAATGGCCGATACCAACACAAACAGGTGACACAAATCTAGAAGCAAAAACTGTAAAAGCATTTACAACCACAACACGCGAAGACCCATTAAATCGATTTTCAGACCTATCACGAGCTTATCGAGTACTCGCTTATGTCATACGATTATGGAGAAATACTGGAAACAACCGAACCCATCTTCGCGTATCTTCAGCAGAAATCACCCGAGAAGAAATAGATTTCGTCAAACATCGACTCATCATATGGACGCAACAAAATCATTTTCCAGATGAGTACAAACATTTAAAACTCAAGCAAAAAATATCCCCAACCAGCAGTCTTTTGACCTTAAATCCTTTCATGGATCACCATGGCATTATTAGAGCCAATGGGCGACTAGCGCAATCACCTGCATTAACGTACAATGAACGCTACCCAATATTGCTACCTTATAACTCGAAGCTATCACAGCTACTAGCGGAATTTACACACAAAATTACCCTTCATGGAGAAAACCAACTAATGGTTCGAGTCCTACGCACAGAATATTGGATATTCAGATTGAAACCCTTGGTCAAAAGCGTAATTTACAACTGTAAAACGTGTGTTTTGTACAAAAAACAGACGCAAAATCAAATAATGGCTTCATTACCACCAGAACGTACAACATTACCAAGACCCTTTGCTACAGCTGGATTAGACTACGCAGGACCTTTTGACATCAAAAATTTTACTGGCCGAGCTTGTCTTATTACAAAAGGGTATATTTGTATATTTGTATGCTTCGCCACAAAAGCTGTACATCTTGAAGCAGCAAGTGATTTATCGACCCAATCGTTCTTAGCAGCATTTTCCCGCTTCATAGGAAGACGTGGATGTCCTGCACTCATTTACTCAGACAATGGAGGAAATTTCGTCGGAGCAGCAGAACTACTAAGAAAAGACCGTCTAGAATTCATAAAAACTCTTCAAAATCAAGTGATCCATCATTTTAGTCATCAAAATCTTAATTGGAAGTTTATCCCCCCAGGAGCCCCACACATGGGCGGCCTTTGGGAAGCCGGTGTAAAATCATTCAAAACACACCTAAAAAAGATGATACCGAACATGAAATTCACATTTGAAGAGCTATCTACAATTCTTGCTCGTATAGAATCGTGCCTAAATTCTAGACCCTTAAGTCCTGCTAGCGATGACCCAAATGACCTTAATCCATTGACCCCTGGACACTTCCTTATTGGTAGTGCATTATTGACCCCAGCTGAACCAGATGTAAGCAACGAAAATCTGAATCTCATCAACCGCTGGAAACGCCTAAGGGTCATCTACCACTCATTTTGCCAAAGATGGAAGTCCGAATATTTGATTGAACTTCAACGCAGATATAAATGGAAGATTCAAAGGGACAACGTTAAAATCAACGATCTGGTAGTCATCAAAAACAACAACTTGCCACCCAATGAATGGCAAATGGGTCGAATCATCAAAACATATCTTGGACCTGACCAAAACTGTAGAGTTGTAGATATAAAAACCAAAAATGGAGTAATCACCAGACCAATTACAAAAATTGTGGTTTTGTTTGCAAATTAGTATAACCCCCTAATCATTTACATACACTAATATTGCTCTAATTTTATACTTACAGGTATGGCATTCCAACAATCTCAACACCCCAAACATTGGCAATTTTCTTGCAGTATACGTTAACGTACATCATGATGCCATATCTGTCAACAACTTCATGAGGCTTTGCAACTTACCGATCCACAACCCACAAATAGGACCTGTTCAAAATTTGTGACAAACTTCACCAAGTCATGGAGGCCGGAATGTTCAACGTTAACATCACTCTTTAGAACACCCTTTTAGATACATTAACGGTTCTTTTCCTTACATATGTACATATTCTCATCACTTTTTTATTCTTGATCTTTCTCATATTCATTGCTCTAACATAAAACTTTTTTTGCCTAAAAATGACTCTAGTTTCGACAATTAAACAGTGAACATCCCAAAAATTAACAATTAACAAAATAGAACAAATATTGTGACCCTTTTTTATTAAACAAAAAACAAGAACAAAAACAAAGTAAAAACTGTGAACAAAAACAATATAATAGAAACATAAATTGAATTTAAACACAATCAAATTAAAACAAAACAATTTTGTAAATAAAATAACATAAGAACTACATATTGAATTTAATAAATTAGACAAATTAAAATTACAAAAACAACAAAACCAAAAACATTTTATTTCAAAAAAAAATAAAAAAGAACAACAAAAAACGAACCAGCAACACATCAAACATTAAACAATATTAACCATATTGTAATAAAACTAATACAAATATCTCATTGAATAGTAGGAATCCTCGAAAAGCCTGCACACAATGAATGTAAATCTGTATTCGGTTGATAGTTTCGAAACAGAAACATGGTACTGTCTTGGGGCTAAACAGTACATATTTTATCATTTTCGTTTTTGTCTACATACAACAGCATTCAATTGGTCAACAAACACAAATTGGCTTAAATGTTTAGAATAGAAAACATCATGCTTTGGGGGTAACAGTTATGGAGCCCGGAGAAATTTTAATTTTTTGGAAATATTGATTCAAAAAGGATTATGTTCTGTACGTTATACGATTGTGTTGAGGACGTCTATACAGTGAGCAAAAAAAAACTGATACACTAACCACGTCTGAACAAATTTTAGTCCAAAAAAGTATCGCTTGTACAAAAGAATGTTTGTTGTTTTTGATATTAAATCGAAGCTTGAAATTATTATTTTTATTATAAATGAAAATAATTTTCTTAACGGCTATGTACACAAAAAAGATTTGTCAAAACTCAAGTATACTAATATTCATTGGCAGAAAAACATTCGGACAGAACAGAGATTGGTCTGGTAATTTCAAAAACTTTTGCAAACATATTTCTTAAAAGTATGTTGTGTGCTTGGATTACGTGTTTACAATGTACAACTTGAAATCCCCTTGGCCAGATTTAAAGTTATGTTTAATACCCATATGTCCACTGGAGCGTTTTTCAATGTGTGCTTACTGATAAGGAGGTATTTTGATAATTTACTTTTCATACAAGTCAATAAATGTTCCATTGGGTTAGAGTCTGGGCTTTGTGGATGCTAAGGGAAAACTTCTTTCGTATTACATTCTTTGAATACCTCGACCGAGTGCTTTGTCTAGTCTTGAACGCATAGAAAGCCATCTCCCAAACCCTTTTTTGTAAGGAAATTGTATCAAATTTATTTCCGAAATATGTCAACAATCACAACAAAGAAGAAGGTTTCTTACACCGTTTGTGCGCAAACAATCACATATACAAATCCGTACAATGATACGTATGTGTAATATCATGGTTTTATGTCTTCTACCACTTGTCTCGGGTTTTTGGTCAAAATTAAATAAGAATCTATTGTTACGTTTTTACCTTTTAAAAACGTTTAAAATATGAGCTCTTAGATTGCAAATAAAATAAAAATAAATTTGTGTTTAGTTTTAATTAAAATTCTTTAATATTCGTACAATTCTGTGTGCCACTGTTCACAATTTTATGTAAACAACAACAATTGCTTTTCTTCGTAATTCCTCTGTTTATACCCTTTGCATAAACAATAACAATTAATAGACAATTATTCGACAGAATACTCTCTTCAAACGCACCGCGTCTTCACATAGGACTGACTGAACTTCACTAACTGACAGTCTGATCAATGTTCTTGAAGGCGAATTTATGAATCTCTATAAATGAAAACATCGTTGTTTACATTTATTATTGTAGTGTTGTTTGTGTTTTTTGTTTACATTTATTCTTGTAGTGTTGTTTGTGTATTTTTGTTATATTAAGCAGTACGATAATTTGTAAACAGGTTTGTTTACGGCATTGTTTTGTTTTTGTAGCTTTTGTTTATAATTTCAATGTTAAGCGATGTAAAAGCAAAACACCAGCAACTAGATTTATCATTTTCGTAACAATATGTATTAGCAAATACAAATCAAAAAATTTTAGTTCACCAAAAATATGTGTTTAAATTAGCGATTAAATTCAAAAATCAATCGCTGTTTTGACACTTGGAAAACACTTTGAAAGCCGAAGTCGGCGTAGTCTAATAGGTACTGTGTTGGGTTATTAGACAAGAGGCAACGGCTTAAACTCCAGGTCAGACATCTCCAGCAAAACAAAATATAAACAAATATTTCTTCGGTGACTTCCTCTCAGCAGATTATTAACAAAAACTCAGAGCGTAAATAAAAAATTGCCCTGGAAAAGTTCACTAAAAATCTGTCATTTGGAGTCGAGTGGTGTAACCACTCATGTATAAAATTAATACACACAATATAAATGGTGTGAGAAACTATCTCGTAATCTTAAGTGAAGAGTTGTAATGACCAATTATGTGTGTATTTAGGCTTTTAACGAGAATTGGCAAGTGCTTGCTTCGATTATTGTACCACTCAATAGAAACACTCTTTTCTATTGGTGGGTTGAAATTGTAGTATAAGTTTTGTGACAGTGTTGATTGGCGTTACTTATATGTAAATGATATTGGTTGACAAATTTTGCGTAGATGTTGGTCGAATTGGTGGCTGCAAGTACTTTTAATTTTGTAAATTTTTACGATTGTTGCAAGAGCTTTTTTGCATCGGGGATAATTTAACTTAGTGAAAAAAATGGCTGAAGTTGCTGAGAACATTACCGAGACCTCCTTTGAGGAGCAACCTCCAATTGAGACTGAGGGTGCTGAGACCTTGTTGGAAACCAACGTTGTCTCTACCACTGAACTGCTCAAAATCAAGTTAGTCGGTAGCTGCTCTTGCGATGATGTTACTGTCAATGACATCTCTTTGCAAAATTATATCTCCGTCAAGAAGAAATTTGTCCGTAATTTACCTCATTCCGCTGGACCTTTATGCTGCCAAACGTTTCCACAAGGCTCAGTGCCCAATTGTTGAACGTTTGACATGCTCCTTGATGATGAAGGGACTCAATAATGGCAAAAAACTTATGGCTTGCCATATTGTTAAACATTCCTTTGAAATCATCCATTAGTTAACTGGTGGAAAACCTTTGCAGATTCTCGTCAGTGCCATCATCAACTCTGGCCCTCGTGAAGATTCCACCCAGATTCTAGAAATGAGCTGGTAAATGAATTCACCAATTTTAACTTTAGTCACCATGCAGGTACCAGAATATGGATAAAATGTACTATACACTGCCTGAGAAATTGCTTTCGAAAATCAAATTAAAAAGAGATCGAATTTATTATCAAATTGGAACGCTTCGGAATTTATATGCTAATTGACAGAAACTCACAACAGAAATTAGATTGCAAGTTTCTAGAATAAATTTCACTGCAAAAACTGGAACTTTGTAAAAAAGTTCATATTACGTGCGGAGTATTTTATGTATATTCGTTTACAATTCAAAACTTTTTAAAAAACCGTTGATCTCCATTTTAACGCAAGTAGGCGCATTTCGTAGTATCTATTTGATTTCAGAAGGAAACTTTCTATTATTGAATACACCCATATATCAGCCATAAAATGCAATTTGAAGAGAAAACATATCAATTTGTCCTTTTATCTTGTCTTTTCTCAAGGAATTCTAAACTAATGGAATACATAATGAGTACTGTGGCTATGATAACTGCACAAAAAACAATTCTGATTGCGTGTTTTAATAACACTACGAAATACAGAGCGGTAAAAATGTCTACCTTTAACCTACTGAATATAGTTGTAAACAACATACATATGAAAAATAGAATAGATGTAAAAAAACCACACATACTATTATCCGTCAAAACTTTGTTTAATAATGGCTGCAATATCATTGATTTAATTTTCCTAACTTTTTTTCATGTTGGGTTGAGTGCTTTCTTTCCCAAATAAATTTAAATAAGTTTTTGTCAACATAATGTTTATTCAATTTTCGTTTTTTTCATTACTTGTTTCCTTTTTCATTGGCTCTTTAACTAGCAGGACAAATTATTGTAAATGGATTTGCAACATGTCATCGTCAACATCATTACTGTTGCCTTCCATTATTGATTTTCAAATTCTTAAATCATCAAGCATGGCCAAAAACGCAATTGAATTTAAATAAATGCGGGGAAATTCACTAAAGTGATTCTTTTTTTTCAATTTCTCTACCATAAATAAGTAAAACGTCCTTATGAAACTCGAAAAAACCAATTCCTAACGTCATGAGAAAATATCAACGTTACAAAGTACATTTTATATGCAATAATACGGTCGGTTGACTTACGTTTTAGTAACTCAATTTAAATAGCTGGTACAATATGGTAATATTCAATAAGTTAGAATTTAAATGTTTTTTGTATGCACATTTTTGAATAAATGGTTTACGCTTAAATATGAACTAATAAAATTGACTTCTTTCATTTCATGATTTTCTTCAATAAGGCCGACGCTATTATACCATGCGACTTCATTATACTCGTCGACGTCTTACAATGATTTGTATATTTAACCAAACATTTATTTTAATTTCATTTTTGGCTTCGAATTTCGAATTTAAATTGATGTTGTACTATGCGATAGTTGTCAGTAATTATGAGTAGGAGAGAAGAAAGATTTCTAAATCTTAGAATATTCAAGGCATCAAAAGTATTCAAAGCATAGAAATGATATATAAAGTAATTCATAATTTACTTACTTAAGGGTCATTACAATCCTTTACGTCATAATTGCGACCTAGCTTTGTTGTTAATAATGTCTGTAAATTTCTTCGATCGGGTAGGCTATCTATCGGTTTAAATTTGAATCATCGGTTATTTCAAATCTGGCAATACTTATATTATTCAATTCAGTCACAATATTCAGTATCTTGTTACGAAAATGAAAAATCAAGATACTGGTGTTTTGCTTTTACATCATATAGCATTAAAATTATAAACATAAGCTGCGAAAACAAAATGATCATATTGTTTAATATAACAACAAACACCAGCAAAAAAATGGTAAACAAGTAAACAAAAATATACCAACAACACTACAATAATAAAAGAGATTTTGAGAAGATGAATTCATGAATGTTTAAATTTGAACAATCGATTATTTCGAGTCTGGCAATACTTATGTTATTATTTTCTGTTATTATCTCCACTGAACGCAATATCTCGATTTTGCGCTCGAGCAGCAATACGATTTATTAGGCCAAGGAGAAACTGCACGATAATGTCGATTTTGCTAAAAGAAAAAACCATCGTTTTGGATGAAGCTCACTTTTATCTTAGTAGGTACGTTAACAACCAAAATTGCCGCATTAGGGGCTCAGAAAACCCAAACTGTTTGGTGCGGCTTGGGGAGCAGGGCCATCATTGGCTCATATTTCGTTAAAAATGAAGACACCTATCTCCATGGTATTGATGACGTTTGATAGCCATTTAATTAGTAGAAATGATAATATCAGTTGAACGCCAAAAAGCTGCGATTTGATAACGTTGGTCTATTTCCTATTGGGCACCGTTAAATAAAAGTGTTGGGCCAACACATCAGAGACAATTGAGCATTCGAACGCCTAGATTCATGTTGCCAATGCCGAAATACGACCCCATGCACTCCAAAAGGTGTAAAATTAATCCGAACGAATAAGGTATTGTGAGGCCAGCCGCGGTAGCCATATGAATGAAATAATAATCCATTTCCAATCGGAATAGTTGTAGTTCACAACAAAACAATAAATTTATCAAAATTTCTAACCATTTTTGTTTTATTGCATTTTTAAATTTAAACTTTTAAATCGAACACCCATTATATTTGCTCACGCTATGCTCATACACATTTAATAAGTGAAATACATTCATGACAGGCACATATGTGACGTATGAGTGATATTTAATTCTATTAATTTCATACATGAAAAAATTAAAAATTTTTTATTGCATACTTTTTACAGTAACTACTCCAGTGCATGTAATATCTTGCGTATGATTAATATATTTAAAGTACAATTAAAAATAAAGTATACCCCATTAATTTTGGAATTAATATGTGGAACTGAGTTATGATATGACTGACAATTCTGATGGATTTTTAAAAAAATTTAATATCCTAACCTAAAAGCAAATACAAAAACCAAAATTCTAGGCTATATTCTAGTAGGTAAATGTAGGTAAATGGCTCGCCATTTATAAGCCTTTTATAATTTTACAAATCTTCAAAAACCTAACCAACTAAATCGTAATTTTCGACTTCGAAACCTACACATAAATATTTACTTTAGTTGCACAATAGAATAAAAAAAATCGAATTTGCTTAAAATTTAAAAAAAAATGATAGCTGGATGTGTGCCAGGTAACGTATTATGATACAATTGTTACAATATGTGATTATATACAAATGTTTATACAAATAAATGCATACATACATACATATATGAGAAATTAAATCAACGTATTTCTAATTTCGATGACTAATATTTAAGCATACACACACTTACTGTTACCAGATATATATACTTCTAGAGCTAGAAAAAGAGCGAAATAAAATAGAAACTTCAGCATCAGAAAGATAATCCTAATTTACTCGTATAGCTTTTTCAAAATTTTTTTGTTGAAATGTATCATTATTTGGCAAATTGTTTCATTTATAGCTGTTGCTCTATAGTAATGTGCATCAAATTTTTATTTTTTATTGGATAATTTATCACACATTAGATTTCTGCTTCCTTGTACAATTTTTTTTGCTTATATAAATTAAAAAAAAAATTCAAATTAAAATCGAATTATAATTATAATTTCATACATACATACATACAGAATTGGTCATTGCAACCCTTCAGGATTATGGACCTAGATTCTCACACCACTTATGTTGTGGGTGTAATCGGGTCGGACTCCGAACGACAGATATCTGAGAAACTTGTCATGGCAATTTTATTTACTCTCAGAGTTTTTGCCAGAAATCTGCTGAGAGGAAGTCGCCGCAGAAATATTTTTTCATATTTCGTTTTGATGTCTGACCTGGGGTTTGAAGCGAGGCCTTTCGTCTAATAAGCCAACACACTACCTACTAGACTATGGAGACTTCTAAGACTTAATATTACACATATATTCATAATGACAATAAAGAGTTACAGTATTTTATCAATCCATATTATTTACGATTCTATGCAGACATCAACTGAAAAATGTTTACATTTAGTTTAAATGGGTCACTTCTGGAAAATTTGAAAATTGAATTATTGCAAAAATTCTTTAAAACATCCAATAAACAACCACTAATAAGGCACAAAAATTACTTCATATCAAATTCCCTTTATATTTCAACTTAAAACGGGAATTAACTTAACGCTCTACATTCCAAAATATTTTCTTTAACAATTTCTACATAAAGAAAAATCATATCCACGTATATCTTATACAATTCTTTATACAGAATTATATGTTTCTTCTTAAATAATTTGAAAGAAAAGCAGCTGGAAAATTTAATCAATATTATCTCTCAAATACCACAAGATAGTCATTCTTTGACATGATTAATAGCATCAAAAGCATATAACAGCGACAGAAAAATAAAACAAAATGGGCAGAAAATTGAAAAAGTACCACAAAAACTGAATAAATTTCTTGTTAATTTTCTTTTCCATTGAATTTTTATTCAAATATTTACTTATACTAGTAAATGGCCTTGTACATACCATAAGTATGTATGTATGGTAAATAGCATCTACATTTAATGAAATCTACCAGCAAACTCTCAATTCAATTCATTGACATGCGAGTTTTTACCATATTTTACCACTGTACATATATATTCTTACGTATTTACCTTTTTAGAAACGTTTAAATATGAGTTCGTTGATTGCAAACAAAATAAAAATAAATTGATGTTTAAGTTCAATAAAATTCTTTATTGTTCGGACTATTTTTGTGTGCCACTGTAAAAAACTTGACGAATAAAACAATAATTGCTTGTTCGCTATTCTTCTTAGCTCACAACGCAGATCTTTACAATGACGATCTTCAAACCACTACTGTTTCCTTCACACGCAATGCGCCTTCATACAAGACTGACCGAATTCTTACTAGGGATGCCAATCGGGAAATCCCGAATCACAAAAACCCGGGATTCGGGATTTTTTAAAACTTGTCCCGGGAATTTTCGGGATTGTAAATTCATACATATAAACTTTGTGAAGTAAGAAAAAAATTGAGTCTACGGCATTGTTTTTTATTTAATGTTACATTAAATAACACTCTTGTAGTTTTTCAAGTGTATCATTCAACAATTAAGTGAATATTCTATATCACTCGACATCGAACTGAATAAGAAACCAACCATTGTTAAAAAGTTAAACGGTGCCCTCGAAGTCCAATAAAATCTGTTAATACAGCTGATGGTTTAGACAATCAACTTTCTAAAGAAATAGATTTGATTGAATCACGAGGCGTTAGAAGTGAATAGTTACATATATTCTGCATATAAATAATGTATTTATACATATATGTATGTATGTATGGAGACACAGATGAATTATTTTTATTTTTGTTACTTTTTGTTCTGTTTTTTTATTTTATAACATGTATATTGTGATAAGGATCAAAAATTAATACAAATTTTAATAAAACAATTGTTTTTAGCTTTTTTTATTAAGAGAAAATCCCGAAATACCGGGATATTTCGGGAAATCACGTGATATTTCGAGAAATTCCGGGACATTTCTGGATTTTTGGATCAAGAATTGTCCCGAAAAATTTAAAATCAAATTTTTAAAAATCAATCCCGTTTGGCTTCCCTAATTCTTTCTACTCGTTGCCTGCTTTGTCTTGCCTTTTTATATGATCACGTAAACAGTCTGATGAACTTTCTTGAATTCGAATGTACGTGTCTTCGCCTTCTCGAGAGTTTCATCGTAGTTTCCTTGTTGTTTGTGCATTTTGTTTATGTTTTTTGTTGTTGCGTTCTCCCTTACTTGTGTATACCCTTCTCTTTCATACTCATGGTTTTTGTTTTTGTAGTTTTTATTTATCATTTTGATGTTAAACGATGTTACACCGTTTCCATTTTCATAACAATGCGATAAGAATAGTATTCCGTGTTCTTTTAAATTTAATAATTCAGCAGAAAGAACTTTGAAATTATATTCTTATAATGAATTTCATACATCTTTTGATTTCTACAATTAGAAAATAAATGCAGTGGTAAGGGAAATCGATCTAGTGGATATTCATCTCTTGTTCATCCTCTTGATGTAAGTTTAGACGTGAAAAGAAACTCAACATAAAAACCAGAATCTGAATGAGGCTCACTGTATGGGAAATAATTAGATTTGTTGTTAACAGCTTTTTATATTTCCTTTAAAGAGAACAATCTTTAGGAGATGTGGATTGTAATTACTCGTTAGTAATTGCAATGGTTGAGTGATTTGAAAAAGGAAGGAAAGAAATATGGTTATTTCAATTTCTGGAAATATGAGAGATTATGAGAGAAAATCTTACCTTTTTTCCAGAGACGCAACCTTTTCTCTTCTTTTCAGATGGGCTATAATCAATACTTTTATTATGTACAATTTACATTTAGCAAAATATAATTCAGGTAAGTATAATTTCGGTAATTATACATAACATACATACAGGATTACGACCCAGTTTCTCACACCACTCATGTTGTGTGTTAATTTGATTCATAAGTGACGGGACCTACAGTTTAAAGCCGACTCCGAACGACAGATTTTTGAGAAAAATTTTTCATGGCAATTTTTTATTTACTCTCAGAGTTTTTGCCAGTAATCTGCTCAAGTCGCCGAAGAAATTCTTTTCCATATTTCGTTTTAGTTGGAGATATCTGACCTGGGGTTCGAATCGTATCCTCATGTCTAATAAGCCAAATCACTACCTACTAGTCTACGGTGACTTAAATATCAAATATGTTATCGAGGTCAGATTTTAAAATTATTTTCACGATTCTTGAAAGTGCCGTTAGTCTTTTTAAATTTTGGTTGTTGAAATCTTCAAACATGAAGTTTTTCATGTTGTTGCTTTTTCCAAAATATTCTATTAATGGCAAGTTTCGCACTTGAACTGATAACTTGACTTGACTTGGCGAATATTAAAAAATATGACAGCGAGAGCTTAACTATTATGATCGTAATTTTGTAACATTTATTTGATTTTGAATTTATTTTATTTGTGACCTCGTAGCTCCACCATTCGGTTGCTTTTTATTTTTCTATTTTATTTCATTTTAATAAAAAGTAAATTAAATATGTTTAAACATAACATAAATAGCTAGTTCTTTCTGATACAAATGCAAGATGTGAAGTGAAGTTTGCGTGCAATTTTATCTTCCTCCAAACTTCTGTTCTTCTTAGAAAAAGTAACTTTTACATTAACGGTAAACTATGGAGTCATTCCCTTTGTTTATGGAAGTTATGTAAATAAATGAAACTGGAAATGTTTATGTTTGTGTTATTTAACATAAAAATTATTGAATAAAAATAACATTTTTTATTAAATAATTTCAGTATTCAAACCTACTTTGAACAGTATGTAGATATTGTTGTCCTAAGCTGAATTTCAATATTATTTTATTAAATTATGTTCTATCACTAAAGCCACAATTTTTAAGTTACGTATTTTCAATTGTTGCATATCTTGTAGGTAGAGTGTTATCAGATTATGACGCATTCGTTGTTCGTAATCGGCAGCTATATTCTAAACAAGTCTGATGATACCCACCCGCAATGCTAATTCTCATTTAAAGCATAGTAAGGTCTTGAAATACACTATGAATGCGCTCAATATTTCATATCAATTTCAATTAATTATTGCGCAATAAATACGCTAATTGTTATAATATTGAAAAAAAAACTGAAATGCTTCACTGTCATAAGTATGTTCATATTACAATTATCCGAACACTTTCTGCTGATATTTGACTTGTCGAAACGACTTATTGAATAAGCAGCTAAACTGCGTATATTATTGTCTGAAAACTTAAAATATTGTACTCAATAAACTCAAATAATATTGACTCAATAAAAGTACATATCTGAACATAGTATAAGAAGCGCAACTGACGTTTTCGTTTCCATAGTACTTCTCTATTTCGTAAAGTCAAGAAAAAATTCAATATACAGTAACTGATCCATAAGCGTATAAGTTTTGAAGTTCATATTAAATATAACTCATACGTCAAGGTGTTAAAGAAAATCAAAAACTATAATTAATCATAATTATTTAAATTATTTATTTATTTATTTATTACAATACAATTATAAATTATATTTTAATTATATACGAGCTGAGTAACTTTGACCATATGCTAGTTGTAGTGTAACAGACCAGAATCTCTGGTGGGAATCGAACCCACGACCCTCACGCTAATAGTCTAGCACACCACTAGACTACCAGGGCACCCTTACTTAGCCCTAATCAAGTCAACATATGCCTCTCAGACACATATTTCACTTTGTCATGTTGTAACTTCCTTAGATATGGGTTCTAGTCCTTACTGCTTCTTGAATTCCTACTTTCAATCGTTTTATTTAGAATTTACAAATTTCATGTAATAAATTATTTTCTTTTTATTTTTTATTTTGTTTCAATCAAAAATGTTCTTAATAGTGTCAAAATGTGTCTATGAGGCACATATGGCAACGCTAACTACAAACAACAAAATAACAACAAAATAAAATTAAAGAACGGGTATAATGAGTTACGAAGAGTTATGGCATCCATTATTTGTTTCCGAGCCTGCATGCCAAAACAGGTTCGTAACAATACTGCGCCATATTCGATTAGATGACCAATCTACACGGTCCCAATGCAAAGCAAAGGACAAGTTTGTTCCTATTCGCGATATTTGGGAACACATCAATAGGAACTTGCTAAAGTCATATAAACCTGGCGCATACTTGACAATTGACGAGCAGTTGGTGTCATTTAGAGGACGAGTGTCGTTTCGACAGTACATACCATCAAAGCCGGACAAATATGGTATCAAAATTTTTTGGATTTGTGATGCAGAAACTCGGTATCCTTTTCATGGAATTCCTTATCTAGGACAAGAAAAGGTAAAAATGTCGGTGAAAGAATTGTTGAAGAACTGTGCAAACCAGTTGAAAAACCAAATCGAAACATCACATTCGACAATATTTTTACTTCGTTTGAATTAGTAGAACGGTTGTTTTCGAAAGGTCTAACATGCGTTGGCACATTGCGAAAAAATAAAAGTTGCATTCCACCTGATTTTCGAACAGTCAAAACAAAACCAACGGAAAGTTCCTTACATGGTTTCAGAAAAAATATGACACTTGTAAGTTATGTTCCAAAGAAAAATAAAGTAGTTTTGTTACTCTCATCACTACATTACGATTCAAAGATAAATTCTGACAACAAAATCAAGTCATAAATTACTATTGATTATAATAAGGCAGAAGGCGGTCTAGATACGCTTGATCAAATAGCACACAGCTTTGCCGTCAAACGTAAAACAAATCGTTGGCCACTCGTACACTTCTACAATCTAATCGATATTTCAGGCATTGCAGGCTTTGTTATTTGGACAAATAAGTTTCCAAATTGGAACGAAAGTCAAAAGCAACTACGACGAAAGATATTTCTGAAAGATATAATTCAGGAACTTGTTGTTCTAAATATGAATCGCCGTAGTCTTCTAAAATTAAATAAAAACAATTTGTCCAATGTTCGTTCCATACTACACGAGGATAATTTCATCCATCATTTCAACCATCCAAGGCAGACAAATGTGCGATGGAGATTTATATGTGCCCACCGAAGATATGCATAATGTGTAAGCAGTCTTGCAGTATTTGCCACAAAAATACTTGCAACGAGCATTGTTCAAAAGTTGTAGTTTGCTTAAAATGCGAAAATAAATAAATAATATTGCATTTACGTAACTGAGAAGAAAAAATTTAATAAAATAAAAATAAGTTAACAAAATTAATATGTAAATTCTTTGTATGTGCCTCTGAGACACATTTTGACTGGATTTGAAAAAGTTTTTCCTGACTTGATTAGGGTTAAATTATAATCAGCTTTTGGTATATTTTACGAGCTTATAAGGCGTTCAATAGTTATGTGTTCATTTATAAATTTATGAATATAACTTCAGAGGTCTTATTAATTAAAACAACACTATTCATGTTGCGTCCAAAAAATAAAAGTAATAAACCAATATAAGTCGCCGTAGTCTAGTAGGTAGTGTGTTGTCTTATTAGACATGGGGCCACTGTTCAAACCCCATGTCAGACATCAAAACTAAAATATAAAAAAATATTTCTTCGGTGACTTCCTTTCAGCCGATTTCTGGCAAAAACTCTGAGGAATAAGAAAAAGAATAAGAGGATGTTTCGAATCAGTGTTCAGCTGGACGCTCTTATGACCAATTACGCTACCTTACAAGTGGAAAATTCCTTACACTTCTAGTTAATTTGGAATTAAACGAACTGCTAGTATTTCCTACAACATTCGGACAGATTTATATTTCTGTTACGGAAAATAATGAAACTTGGATTGGACTTTGTTACATAGTACCGGGTTAGTAACGTCCTGATAAAACGAAACTTTTTAAAAACGTTTAAATATGAGTTCGTTAATTGCAAACAAAGTAAAAACAAATATGTGTTTAATTTCAGTTAGTCTTTATTTTCCGCACTTATGTGCCACTGTTCGAATTTGTGTGCCACTGTTCGAATTTATACCACGTATATACCGTATATAACAATAACTACAACAATAATCTGTTTATTCGTTATTCTTATCACACAACTATTCGCTAGATCTTTACAGTGGCGATCTCCAAACCACGACTTGTTTTGTTCACACGCAAATTCACACAAGGCTGACTGAATTCTTACTGAGACGTTGGTCGCTTTGTCTGGCCATTCTATATATACTCACGAAATCCATCTGATGAAGGTGCTGGAAGTAGAATGTTCTTGTCTTCGTCTTCTTGAGAGTTCTATCGCGACTACATTGTTGTTTGTGTATTTTGTTCACGTTGTTTGTTGTTTCATTCTTATTTACTTGCCTGTCTCCTTTTCTTTCACACTTGTTGTTGGTGCTTTACTTGTAACATGTTCGTTGCATTTGTGTGTGTGTAGCTTTTGTTTATCGTTAACGTTAAACGATGTTTTCATGTGAAATGATTATTATTATTTGCGTAACAGTATAACTGCACACATTTTTAGCCATTGAGTTTGTTTGGAGTATATCATGGATCAGAACGTATCAATAGGATTGCTGAGACATTACCGGAATGCCCCTTATAGGTTGATCTTTGTTCGTTGCACTCTCCGCAACAATAAAATCAAATAGACAAGCTCTCGCTGTCATATTTTATAATATTCCCTAAGTCGAATTGATTGTCATTTCAGGTGCGAATGTTTTGTAAAAAAACAAGAAATGCATTTCCTAACAGCATGGAAAAGAAACTTATTGGTTTTTCTTATATTTGCAGAGATCTACAAATAAATTTGAAAGGACTCTGGTGAGGTTTAAAAATCTTAGAAATAATTTCAAGATTGACCACGATAACTTATTTAGTACTGCACATGCTGAAGCGTTATAAATAACAAAAAATTGGGGAAGAAAAACAATTTTTAAAGAAACATAGACTAAGCCAAGTCGACTGGGATATGAAAACAAAGGGGATTGGAGAACGAGGAAAGAATTCACTTCTAACGCTACAACTTCCAATTTTATTTATGGTTTTTATTTTATTGAGTATAAAATTTCTCTATTGTTATTTATTGTATGTTTAAGATTTCAAATAGAAAATGTTTACGTTCAGGTACTAAAAGAAATTCTACATATAAAATACTTATAAAGGGAATGTAATTTGCTGTGATGGTGTTTTTTCTTGTTTGATTGTATTTTAGCCATCGAAATTTATTCATAGCTTCTACAAGACTTGTATTTTAATGAAATAAAGAATGAATTCTAAAAATTTCAGCTCAAATCCTAAATAGTTTACCACAACAAATAGTTAAGTAATCCTTGGTTCCACTATATTTTTACAGAGTTAAGTTCAGTAATAAAATGTACAACTTGAGCAGTAAACAGAAATTCATTGGAAGTGTGTACCACGGTAATGTTATTCAAAATATACTAAAGTGTTTAAGCGCTTCAAACATAAATTCTTAGATTAACGAGCAAAATGAATGGCAGTAAGATACCACCACTGATGGCCACGAATTTAAGACACAACATGTTACTTATATATTTGTGATAATTTTTACATCTTATCAAAAAAAAATTAGGTCCATGGTATTTTTCTTAAGACTTTAGTAATATTCAGAAGAAAAATTAATAATGTTTTGCAACCTATATTTGGTTAAGAATTTTTATTTACATATTATATAGATCAACGCAAATTGTATCCTGGTCATGAATTTAAGACATAGGCAAAAAACTTAATTCACTAAAGTAAAGCTCAGCTTCATAAAAAAATCATAGTATTTGGTTGGAAATACTTTATTTTGGATCAAAGCAGCACATCTCCTGCGTGAACTTTCGACTAATGCCATACAATGTTGCTTTGGAATCGCATACCAAGCTTTTTGGATTTCTTCCCACAAATCGTTTAAATTTTTGAGTTTTACTGCTCGTACATGTTCCTCAACATCATTCCACAAGTTCTCAATTGGATTGAGGTCTGGGGATTGAGCTGGTTTATTTAAAACAGTGATATTGTTTTCCTCTAAGCAAATACTCACTAGACGTGAGGTGTGCTTAGGGTCATTGTCATGCATAAATTTCCTTATTAGGGGCATGTTGTCTTCAGCGAATGGTAGCATAGTGTCTGTTAGAATATTTTTGTAAACGTGCTGGTCCATTTTAGTATTAATCTCGTAAATGTGACCTAAACCAAGTCAGGAAAATGCTGCCCACACCATCACATTTCCACCACCATGTTTGACAGTTTTAAGGGTGTACTTTAGGTGATGCTCCTGGTTTGGAGGGCGCCATACGTACTGCTTTGCATCAGAGCCGAAGCGGCAAAACTTCGACTCATCGCTCCAAAGTATATTTTTCTCAAAATATCATCGGTTTATTGAGATGTTCTCTCGAAAACGCTAGTCGGGATTTGATATGTTTTTTTTGACGCAAGTGTCTTAGTAAATGTATATATTTTTAATTTGGTTGTAAATTTCTTTATATTTGTATATACTGTTCTTTGTAGTTTTCCTAAATTATTTTTTACACATGTTAATTTTTTTATCCTTTTTTGTATCGATTGCTATTTCCCATGATTTTAACACGTTCTTATTCATTTTTATTTCTACATTATTCCAAACACTTCATTACATGTATAATCCATGATTTGTTATTATTTTCTTTCTTTAATATACTCCCATAGCACTTTCATTTATAAGATTATTATCTTGTTGTGCTATGACTAATAATAAATAAATAAACAAGTGGTTTACGTTGTGAAATACACCCAAATTTTTCTCATTAAACGTCTTCTTATTGCCCTAGACGAAATATAAACTCCAAAATCCAATTCAATTTTATTTTTTATTTTACTTGAGCTCATTAAAGGATTATTAGCAGCTACTTTAGGGTGTAGTTTTTCGCGCTCTATGTTGCTGTTTGATATTTTTGGTGGTACCATGTTGCTTGATGTGTTCCAGCACTTGTAAATCTTGCATGTAGGACATTTAAGCAGTTTGGATAACTCCATTACTATTTGTCCACCAAATTTTAGTTGTATAATCAGTTTTCGCTCGGCATCGGAATTCGAAGTACCTATGGCCATTTATAATTAAATATTTCTATGTATACACATACATAATTGGTCATTACAACCCTTCAGTCAGGATTACGACCTAGTTTCTCACACCATTTATGCTGGGTATGTTAATTTTATACATGAGTGGTAGGACCTACAGTTTGAAGTCGACTCCGAACGACAGATTTTTGAGAAACTTTTCATTGCAAATTTATTTACTCTTAGAGTTTTTGCCAGAAATCTGCTGAGAGGAAGTCGCCGAAGAAATACTTTTTGTATTTTGTTTGATATCTGGCCTGGGGCTCGAATCCTGGCTTTACGTTTAATAAGCAAATACACTACCTACTAGACTACGGTGACTTCAATATTTCTATGTATTCCAACATAAAATAAAATAAAACATTCGTTGCTCACCATTTAGCTTCAAAAAACACTAAAAAATCACTTAAAAACCAGATATTTCTGAAATGTCTTAAATTCGTGGCCAGTTTTAAATAAACGTTTTTACAATAATATGATCAAAAAGCAACAAAATGTAAAAAGAACCAAAATAAAATAATGGTACTTTTTCATAATATTACAGAATAATATACAGGGTAATAAACAATATCAAGTTTGATATTACAGGATTGTAAATATTATCACAACTAAATCAGTCATATGTCGTGTCTTAAATTCGTGGCCACCACTGTACATGATGGATTAAATTTGAAAGAACTGTGTTTGAAAGCAACACGTTTTGAAAGAAAATATTTCCATGAGTATTCTTAAACAGTATGTGTTCGCATGCTCATGCAACTGGTATCCATTATTGTAACGGGTTAACCATTTTCGGTTTCAAAAGTTAAGTTAAATGAAACACAGATAAAAAGCTTTGAGCTTAGATAATAAAGCTTTTACTTCATTGTAGCAGTTGGACTTAATCATTATGTTCGAAATGCAAGGCGTTGGATTGGTTGCAACAGTCGAATATTTGAGACAGTTTTCGAACACTTTTTCGCACATTTCCGCTGGTTTAACTTGATGAGTTTTAGCTTTGAAATGCTGCACCGTCCGAAAATTATCCGCTTAAAATACGTAACCCTACAAAAAAGTCTGACGTCGTCAATTCTCATCATCTTGGTGGCCAAATGACGCAGCTAAGGTTCATGATCTTGACTGCGAATTGACGTCGCCAAAATATTATGCAATATAGCCAAAATCAGTCACGTTAATGTTAAATAAATACCGCCCATTTCGTAATCTTTAATGCTTTAATGAAAATTATGGTCGAAAAACTGACATTGAAAGCTTTATAGTCTAACAGTCAATCAGCGTTGGGAATGATCTGCGGACGTTAATTGTAGTGTGAGTTGGGGAGGTACAAAATCAAATGAAAAATCCATCATGAACCGTAATGTGTGTCCAATTGCTGAGAACGCCATGGATTCGGCCGACTCCGAATGACATATTTGTAAGAAACTGTTCAAGTCAGGCAGTCACCGAAGGATTATTTTTCGTATTTTGTTTAGTTCGAACGCCATGGAATGGAAAAAATTCGTATTATTCTAGAAACCTTCTTCAACAGCAAGAACAACGGTGTGATCTCTCCTAGTCGATGAAATTGATTCCTCGCTTTATGGCTATAAGCATGAAAATTCTCGCATTCTCATTCTCGAAAAGCCAATGCCACGAACAAAATGACTCTTTGAGGCACTTTATGGTATAGAAACCATAACCTTAATAAATAGCGCAATAGTCGTATGATAATCGACCATTTCTGGCCTGCAATTAAAGATTATAGAGTGGACGGTATATGGTACAACAGCATTATCATGGTTATCGGACTTGAAGACGTTTGAATTTTTATGGGGCTACGTCAAAAGCCTTGTATCTACGCGGATAGTTTCAGAACGTTGCCCGATATACGAAAATGTGGTGGAAAGCCATCTCAAAAGGATCGGCTACTGCAGCTAACCTAGAGGTAATATTTGAATAACATTATATTCCATATATACTGCCAACATCCAATCCAATTATAATTAAATGAAGGCTTCGTGGAGTTTATAGTCTTCTGTCTTTTTTTTATGAACTTTATTTTTGAAGCCGAAAAATTAATAACCCGTTATATTGTTTCCAAATATAAATGATGTTTTCAAAATTTAAGCTACATACGTACGCTAACTGAGCACCACACAATTCAATAGCTGGACGAGACAATGATTGGTGTTCCTTCATCACAAGCCCAAGTGTTGTAAAAATTTATAGCAGCGTCAGCGTATTCATCTTACGTCATAATTCGATGACAAGTTGTTACAATATTTTTCATTTCAACACTTTGTGAAAAACAATTCCTTCCAGTAGATATAAAGGAAACCAAAATAAAAATGTCGAAGGTCAAGTTCATGCATCAGTGTTGCTTACGGGCATTGTGCTTTTGACGCCATATTATACTAAAAATAAACTCTAAAGTGAGATAAAATGAGAAAAAAATTACGAACAATATATTATTTCCTGTTTTTTCTTGCTTCTATTATGATTTCCTTTCTTACTATTTTGAAGTCTTATGTAATTTGTCATTATTTTATTTTCAACAGGATAATAAACATTCCATTGTAGCAGGCATAAAAAAGCAACCAAACGGTATAATCTTCATATATATAAAAATAAATGTTTGTTTATTTGTTTGTGGGTTTGTTTGAAGTCTATAGACGGCGTTTGGCTGGACCGATTTTCTTCAAATTTTCACAGTATCTTCCTGTATGTCTGGAAGGAACTATAGGCTACTTTTCATTTTAAAATTTCAAGAAGTTGAGGTGCCACGGCCACATACCCAATAAGTATTTAATGTCGCATATCTCATAAACTATAATGAACGTGTCACCTCCCATAGTCTATCTTATAGATAAAAATGAATGTTTGTTTGTATGTACCTTATATAATCGAAAACTATGCCTTTGGTCATGTTATGATCTTTAGCAAAGTTGTTGCGCATGAGCCGGGGAAGATTTCTAAGTTGGTATGACCAATTTCCGACAGGTGGTGCCACTGAAAATTATTCAAAATGAATTAAATCGTAAACTGTGCATTCTTTAACAAAGTTGTTGCGCATGAATCGACGGAGGTTGGTGCGATTAATTTCCAATGGATGCCGTCACTGAAAATTATTCAAAATGAATGACAACCAATTGGTCGACCTACACCTCAAGCACGGAAGAAAAGAGCATTACGAGCCTCAGAATCAGACGAGCATTGAGATTGGAAAATCTTCGAGTGTATGCCGCTGAGTCCCGTTCGATTGAACCACTTGAACAACGAGAAGTGAGATTAGAAACTGATCGAATGCGTACTACTCAGGCCCGTTCATCTGAATCATCAGAACAACGGGAAACAAAATCCATAAAATGATTCATAATTAATTGGATATTTTTGTAATGTCTTTCCTTCAAATTCATTGTAGTTGGTGGCTCAGCAACACGCGCAGGGTACAGCTAGTAGAATAGAAAATAATATATTGTTACGAAAATGGAAAAATATAGATACTGATGTTTTGCTATTACATCGTTTAACATTAAAATTATAAACAAATGCTACAAAAACAATGAACTTGTTTAGAAATTATCGCACTGCGTAACATAGCAACAAACACCAGCATAAATAAATGATAATAAAAGATTTCATAAAAAATTGTATACAAATAAACAAAAATACAACAACAAACACTGAATAATAAATGTAACAAAAATACACAAACAACAATAATGAAATAAAGATGTTTACATTTATAGAGATCTCGAGAAGGCGAAGCCACGAATATTAGCCTTCAATAACATTCATCATGTAAAAGGCAAGGCAAATCAGGCAACTGAGTTAGTGAAACTTCAGTCAGTCTTGTGTGAAGACGCGGTGTGTTTGAAAACAGTAATCGTGGTTTGAAGTCCTCCGTTAAAAAGATCAGTCAAACAATTGCCTAGTAATTGTTATTATTTATGCAAAGGGTGGAAACAGAGGAATAACAAACAAAACAATTGTTGTTGTTACATCAAGTTGTGAACAGTGGCACACAGAATAGTGCGAATAATAAAGAATTTTAATTAAAACTAAACACAAACTTATTTTTATTAAAACGTTAACAACATATTGTAACAATATATTGGCACTTGAAGTAAAAAATTAAAGAAAGTAGAAAAACACCATTAAATGCAAAAATAAGTGATTTTGACTTTGGAATTGGAATTATGCATCAGAATATTTTATAATTATTTTTTTTTTAAATACCATAATTAAGATAATTTTCTTTTGATAATTATATTTATAATTAATTGTTTTACTTAAATACTTTATTTTCATCGTCATTTATTTCATTACTTTGGTCAGGATTACTCCTAGTGTCTCGCAGTACCCATGTTGTGGGCTTTAATTTTACCCGCACGACAGAGAAACTTTTCATGGTAATTTTATTTACTCTCAGTGTTTTCTCCAGAAGGCAGCTGAGAAGAAGCCGCCAAAGGAATGTTTTTTCATACATACATGCATCCATACATATCTGGTCATTACAATCATTCAGCCAGGAATTTCTTAATTTTATACATTAATGGCGAAACCTACAGTTTAAAGCTGACTCCGAACGACAGTTTCATAGCAATTTGCAAAAAAATTTGTAATTTTATACATTAATGGGGGTAGTGTGTTGGCTTATTAGACGTAAAGCCCGGGTTTGCATCCCAGGTCAGGCATCAAAACAAAATATTAAAAAAATATTTCTTCGGCGATTTCGTCTCAGCAGATTTATTTATTTTTTATTTATTTATTTTATTTTATTTATTAATCATAGCACAACAAGATAATAATCTTATAAATGAAAGTGCTATGGGAGTACATCAAATAGGAAAAAGTAATAACAAATCGCTCATTATATGAGTAATGAATTGTTTGAAGTATAGTATAAATAAAAATTAATAAGAATAAGAACATGATTTAACCTCAGGAAAATAGCAATCGATACAAAAAAATTAGGATAAGAAAATGAGTATATGTAAAAAACTAAATTAGGAAAGATACAAATATAAAGAAAAATACAAACAAAGAAATATATTCATATAATGAGATACAATGAAACTTAAATAATAAATTAGAAAAATGAAAATAATTAATCACTAATAAAAATGAAGAGTAAAAAGGTATAAAACAATCAAAATATATTACAAACTACTTAAACAGAATGTATAGCTCCTTTTTGAACTTAGTTGCATTGCCTATGTTCTGAATATAATTAGGTAGTGTATTCGTTTCGACAAAAGAGTCCTATGACTTAATTGGATAATTTTCCTGCCGCGGTTGGATCTAGCAAATCTAATCCTGCTAAATAAGTATACTGGCTGTTCCAAAGTAATAATCTTATGGAGGAGAATTAGGCACTTAATATTCAATAGATTATCAAAATGAATACCACATATCTGGTAAGAAACTTGTGATATATGGTCCCGACGTCCCTCAATAAATACATATCTGGCTGTGTTATTATAAGCCAAGTTGAGTTTCCGCCTATCATCCGCATCACAGTTTGCGAAAATTTCCGATCCATATAAAAGAACAGGAATCAAAAACGTTTTTGCCAGTTGCAGGCGTATAGCAAAAGGAGTCGAATCTATAACAGCCCATAAGTTCCTAAGCATACCGTAAACTTTACCAACGATTTCTGGCAAAAATTCTGAGACTAAATAAACCTAGCATGAAAAAGTTTCTCAAGAATCTGTCGTTCGTAGCCGATGTTAAACTGTAGGTCCCGCCACTCACGTATAAAATAAACACACACAACATGAGTGGTCTGAGAAACTAGGTCGTAATCCTGACTGAAGGGTTGAATGGCCAATTATGTGTATATGTAGTGGCGGAACCTATAGTTTAAAGCTGTCTCCGAACGACAGTTTCATAGCAATTTGGCATGTTTTTTGCTAGAAATCTGCTGAAGGAAGTTACCGAAAAAATATTTCTCATATTTCGTTTTATTAAAGATTTCTGACCTGAGGTTTTAACAGTGGACTCACGTTTAATAAGTCAACACTCTTTCCATTAGACTACGGTGACTGCAACAATACTCTTAACAGAATTTAAATGAGGTTAAGAACGGACTTAAATGTCTGACACAATATAACATGTGAAATTTAATACTAAGGCAATAATGTTAAAAGCCGCCGCAGTCTAGGAGGTAGTGTGTTGGCTTATTAGACATAAGGCCACGGTTCAAACCCCATGTCAGACATCAAAACTAAAATATGAAAAAAATATTTCGTCGGTGACTTCCTTTCAGTAGATTTCTGGCAAAAACTCTGAGAGTAAATAAAATTGTAATGAAACCTTTCCCAAAAATCTGTCGTTCGGAGTCGACTTTAAACCGTAGGTCCTGCATCTCATGTATAAAAATTAATAAACACAACATAAGTGGTGTGAGAAAGTAGGTCCATAATACTGACTGAAAGGTTGTAATGACCAATTATGTATGCATGTATGAGAATAATGTTTATTTGTCAGGCTTATATAATTACTTAAATGTTTATTTTTTTACCCTTTTTTCTGGCCTAAAGAAATTCCAATAATTAACATTTCCATATAAACAGTCGTTTGTTATTTCCGTAATCAGCAAAACAAATACAACAATCCAATGTTATTTTTGGAAGGAAGGGATTTGTTATTGACCCCATTATTTGCTTTGTAAGTCGTTAATTAATTTATACTTGAAATTGTTTTTCATTTTCACTCGTAATGAATGACTTCTCTCCAGCTTTTACAGAAAAAACAAACATTTAAACAGCATAAGAGCTTAAGAGTTGCTTTTATAATAATAATGAAAGAAATTGGTTAATTGAAAATATCTTTTTACTTTGCGTTCCTCCCTTGAAATCTAGTTTGTTTTCATTTAAATGAATACCTTGTTTAAAACAGGAATGCCTCTGGAAAAAATTTTAAATTGAAAATTATGAAGGTTAGGTTGTGTTAAATTGAAAATAATTTTTTTAATAATACTGGTGTACCGTTGGAATGTGGATATTTGTTTGACACTAATGAAGGTGATTTTATAAGTGATACTCACAAAATTATATTGGGATACGCCTTACATTTAAAATATATTTTGGACATTACATTGAGCGGACCAATGCATAGAAATATTTTTATGATAATACTGCTTTGGTCTGTATGCATGGGAATCCACAAGATCTATCACTTTATTTCTGCAGAAGTAAATTGAATGAAAAAAAATGTGATCACGTAATATTCCCTCTTTTCGATCAACAGTAGAGATGTGACTAACTCGCATATTAAATATCTTGATATTCCTATTAATAGACAACTGACTTGGTAACTGTCAGCTTTTATTATATAATTGACAGCTTAATACTATGTGATATGCACTTTTATTTAGTCAATATTCGGTTAATTGAGTAAAATATTTTAAGTGTTCAGGCATAACATGGTTTCGACGCTTCAGAGATAGGGATTTGAATGTGAAAACCACTAAAATAATGTGAAGACGACGAATTGCAAACAATATTGGATGGAGATGATACATTCAGTCAGAAACAAAATTTTAAGTGTTGCACAGCAAAACATTTTCTGATCATGTTGTACGAATGAACAGAATGGACCACAAGACAAGATAATTTTGCAACATGAGAATGCACCTCCACATAAGTATACGCTATACAATTAAAGCATTTTGCCGTATTCACTACACCTGAGGTCTTCCAGCTACTATTTGGTTTCATCGATGGTTCACGTATTGGCTGACCAGTACTTCAATTCCTACGAGGAAGTCGAAAATTGGGTGACTAATTGGTTTGCTGCAAAAGACGAAGAATTTTATTGGCGTGCAATCCACAAATGCCCGAAAGATGGGAAAAAATGTGTAGCCAGCAATGGACAATACTATTAAAAAGTTTTGTTTTAATTTCACAAAACAACACACATTTCATATGGGTACACCTGGTACGCACTTGAATGTAGAAGGTGCGCCTTCTATCGGCTTTAATTTGAACCATCGGTTATTTCGAATCTGGCAATACTTATGAATGTATGTCATTCTATTCTGCCACAATGTTCAGTATATCATCTGCACTGAACATAATGAATCGATTTATACTTGAGCAAAGATAGGATTTATTGGGCCAACGAGAAACTGAACATAATGAATCGATTTACGCTTGAGCAACGATAGGACTTATTGCGTATTGGGTCAACGAGAAAATTCACGATGAAGACGGTTTTGCAAAAAAAAAATCATCTGGTCGGATGAACCTCATTATCAAAGAAATATGACGGCACAACTGTTATGGTCAATGGAGACACCTATCGCACCACGATAACTGATTTTTTTAAACTCTCTTCAGAGTATTGATGTTATCGATATTTAGTTTCAACAAGATGGTGCAACTTGCCACACAACTCATGCCCATAGCTGCCAGATTTGACGGTTTACCGTCATTTTGACGATTTTGAGCTCCAAAAATATCATATTGACGATTTGGCGATTTATGCTCTTACTTTGACGATTTTTAGATATTAAAAATTTACATCATATTCCTAACTTTAGTACATTAAAAGCCACTTTAAGTATTATATTTTTAAGCTACTTTCGAATACCTGTGATGATTTTGCTGTATTTTATTCATTTTTAATCCCTTAAAAGCCAAAAAATTACAACTCCTAAATAACCTCGTAGTTGAGAATAATTTATCACTTGTCGTTGCTGACAATTTTAAAAATTCGATTATAGCTTCTATGAAATATGTTATGGGAAGAAGGAAAGAGAGAACCGCGTTTTTGGACACTAGGCTTGTATATTTTTATACCATAAGTAACAGGAAAGACCTCTGCAGGAATAGAGAAATTGAATTGACATACGAATAGTCTGTCTAAAAAACGTACTTTTTCTGTAATGCAGTGTGCGATCCACTGGCCAATCGACCACATACGAATGTCCTTGCCGAGAATGAAATTTTGTTCGAGCAAAATCCTTTTGTAGTAGTGATAGAACAGTGAAACACAAACCACATTGCAACGATGCACCAATGATTCAATGGAGTTGGATACACTACCGGAATTAACGAGCTACTACGGCTTCTCCTGTACACAATCGAGAAACCCCAAAATAGACGTTGAGGCACCGACCTCATAAATAGTATAAATAAAATCTTAAGAAAGAACTGAAAAATGTGTCGGTTGCAGCCAACATTACACTGAATTTTCATTTTCATTTTCATTAGAATGTCAAAATCTTCTGACTCCTTAATATTTACACCACCAATATTGCAATATTGTGCAATATTATTGCTGCCCTTATGTGTCAATAAACAAAAAAATTAATAAATGAAGATGAAGGACGCTAGCTTTAGTTTCTAAGACATTTTTTTACGTGTTTTGTCATTCTGTGAAGCGCCGTTAAAGAAAAATATTATTGTGATATTTCAGAGACAATTTAGCATTTGAAAGCCAACATTCGTGATGCCATTGCCCACATACGACCACATAAAACCGAAAAAGTGTCGAAGATTTGTCCGCTCAAATGAGGTACTGTCAGGCCAATCGCGACAGTCATATTCCATTTCTAACCGGAACAATTGTACTTCACATCAAAAGAATAAATTTAGCAAAGTTTCATACGGTTTTTTATATTGCATTCTTAAATTTAAACTTTTAAATTTCGCACCCTAAGTGACTAGCTATATTTACCAATAATTGTTTGTTTCTTACTTCCTTTTACTACGCAGAGTTTTGCAAAAAGGGAAAAAAAAAATAATTTCCATACTACCGGCTACGACAATCTCTTCATTATTAATATTTTCTGTTACCCAAGAAAAAGATAAAAAACTCTTTTGTTTTATAGCTTTATACTCCACTCAATAAAGGATGACGCTACCTACCTACTTTTATGCTTCGATTAATAATTACGTTCCACCAAAAAGGTTTCAAAAATTTTTATGATAATTGCTTTAGGGCAACTGTCATACTTGAAAATTATTTTTGTTAATTGGCTTTAACATTTCTGTCAATTTTATTTTAAATCATTTTAATAAAAATCCTTAATTTGCATGCTTTAGTGATGTAATTTTACAACATATTGATTAAATTTTAAATAAGCATTTACACACATTAAATTAAGCTTTAATATAATTAAATATAAATTATTGCAAACCAAAGAAATATCAAATGTTATTCTTTATATTCATTTTATTTTAATAATTACACATTAAAATTGCATTTTCCGCATCAGACGCTAGTCTGTTTCGATAATAATATGCATACATATGTGATATAATACAATTTGCAATTAAATAAATTGAATTAAATAAATTCAATAATTTAATTTCAAATGGAATTTTTGTTAAGATCTATATGCATACAAACTTTAATAATATGATAGTGAAATTGGTCAACTCACAAGTTTAAGGGCCATTATTACGACTTCCCGTTAAAGTTGGGTTTAGTTAAAGGTAACTTTAGCTAATGTAAACTTTAAAGTCACCTTTAACTTATTTTCGTTATTACAATCTACAGATAAAATAAAGTAAACTTCTTCAAAAACATGGTAGTGTCGGAGCAATGTCGATTACATTGCTCAATTAAACAAGTTTTTTTAAACGCATAGGCAGCGACGGGCATAATTTTTGTTGTTGTATATGCTCATTTTGTTTATATTTGAAATTGCCATATTGAAAATAATATATAATATGGCATATTCAAACATAAACTTAACTTTAAAAATTACGGGTAGCATGATCCTCCATTTCGCTTAACGCTCACTTCTATCTTATTGGGTACTCATAATAATGAAAAACAATTTATGTGCCCTTTAAAATGCTCACTTTAGTTAACGGCAAGTTGTAATAAAGGCCCTATATATAAAAAACTCGGATATCAATATTATCCCTGCTATTGCTCACATAAACATGTAACAAATCTTTGTAACCAGAGCCTCTAATGCTCATATATAAAAACTACTGGTTTTTCTTACGAAAAATATCTTAGTCTGTTTATTATAACAAATATTTTCATATTTGTAGTGTGTTGGGTTATTAGATGTAAAACAAGTGCTCGAGCCCCAAGCCAGACATCAAAACAAAATAGAAAAAGTATTTTTTCGGCGACTTCCTCTCAGCAGATTTCTGGCAAAAACTCTGAGAGTAAATAAAATTGCCACGAAAAGTTTCTCAAAAATTTGTCGTTCGGAGTCGCCTTTAAACTGTAGGTCCCACCGCTCATATATAAAATTAACACACACAACATAAGTAGTGTGAGAAACTAATTCGTAATTCTGACTGAAGGTTGTAACGATTAATAATTAGAAAAAATTGTTCATAGAGTTAAACAATCAGAAAATCCGAAAAATTGTGATTTCACTAAATAATTTTTTTATGATACTGTAATCAAAATAAATTCAAACAGTTGTGAGTCAGACAGAAACACTTTTGGTGTTAGAGAAACTTAAAACAAAATAAAAATAAATTTGTGTTTAGCTTCAATTAAATTTTTTATTGCGCCACCGTTTACAACTTGACGAATACAACAGCAATTTGCTTTATTCGTTATTCTTGTTTACACTGTTACTGTTACTGTTCGCGTACACACTAACAAATGTTCGGCAGATCTTTTCAACGGCAATCTTTAAACCACAACTATTCTGTTCACACGCAACGCGTCTTCCTACAAGACTGACTAAATTGTTACTACGCGTTGCCTGCTTTATCTTGCATTTTTATGTGCTCTCGTAAACAGTATAATGAAGGTTCTTGAAGTCGAACGTTCGTGGTTTCGCCCTATTGAGAACTCTATCGAGACTTCATTGTTGTTTGTGTATTTTGTACACTTGTTATTGCATTTTCGCTATGGGTTTTATCCACTTTATAATTTGTTGTTTCTAGTTTATATTCATTTTAGAAATATTTTTTCAACAAGTGGCTTTTTGTGGCAAAAAAAAGTTATTTCTACTTCGATCTGCAGTAGTTTACCGATAAAAGCGTTATGACGTAAACTGATAAGTAATAGGACATTTGAGGATTAATGTTTCATATTTATTGCATACAGAAGAACATTTAAGTGTCTGAAGTGACTTTACAATGTAATAGCAAAAGAGATTTTGATAAGTATTTAAACGGAAATGAAATCGGCGTAATGGAATTCGGTATATTGTGAATGCGTTTGCCTTTTTCAGGCAAACAATAATAAGTCCAAACACGCTGCGTTTATTTAATAAACAAACTCCATTTCAGGTAGAATAATAATTAAAAGAATGCCTGCTTTATTTACACCGCGAAGAGCTGAAAAATAGGAAACCAAGCTTCATCCGCAAAGCCTACACAAAGTTACAACTGACGCATGAACTTATCAGAAAAAACGTACGAAATTCCGATAAACGTTCTTATGATGATTTGCTTAACATCAGTCGTCAAACCATTTTTAAGAATAAGTTGAGACGAGAGAAAGACTATAAAGCCGAAAAATATCAGAAGGAGCTAAAGCAACAACTCAGAAAACATCTGTCACAACAACTACAGCCAAGGTCAAATGAGGGCACTGAATACTCTGCTAAGGTGAATAGACTTAGGAGGAGATTGTTTTTATTTAATTGTTTAAGTTTTTAATTTTAGTTTAAGGTTTAAAAACACATATCTATTGATTTTAAACATATACATATAGTTTTCTTTATTTCATAATTTTTGTATATGTATATTAAATAGTTGACAAGCATAAAATTATGATAGGAAAATTTATGTTTTTATCTCTTTAGAATGATTCATTCATTAGGTGTCCAATTTATTTATTTTAAAAACAAATTACCAAAACCAAAACACAACTAGTAAGTTGTGTGTTGGCTTATTAGAAGTGAGGACTCGGTTCAAACCCCAGGTCAGGCATCTCCAACTGAAAGAATAAGAAAAAATATTTCTTCGGCGACTTCCTCTCAGCAGAGGCAAACGTTTATGTACACCATTTTAAGACTAATCTCTCCCCTTTTCAAAAAAATTTGGATTTTTAAAAATAGGTTTAAACATATTTGGGTAATCATTTATTTTGTGTGAAAAGACAAAAAAAAACCGTTTTTGTCAAATAAATCAAGTTTGGAGGGTTCGAGAAAAATAAAAAAAAGGTATTTTTGAGTTCTACTCAACCTAGTGAATAACTTAGACTATGTAGTTACTCGGGTGTGTTTTCACTATCGCACCATGTATTTAATTTCAGAAGTAATAATTCTTCTTCTAAATTCATTCTTCCATGGTTAGAAGTCCATAACACTACAACCTTTCCAATGTTAATATATTTTTTGTTTTATTTAATTTTTTACTATAATATTTATGGTTTTTAACAACATAAAACTTATGTAGACAGACATATGCATATGAAAGATATAATTTTCTTGCAGCTTCAGAAGCTATAAATATTATAAATTATTACAGATTTTTTTTTTTTTGTCACTTATTAAATGAAAAATTTGTTTTCTTAACATTAAAAAAAAAAACGTTCAAGACCAGCAGTTGCCTACAGGCATTATAATGTTCGTGCCACAACTTGGCTGCTTGAAAGATCACAGAAAAAATATCAAATATTTGTCATCTATTCATCATCATGACATATTTGTCATCATTCATATTTTGTTTATTTTTTCTTCTTTTATTTCAAAGTCAATCTCTGTTATTTCACAATTTAGCTGTCAACAATATTAAAAGCATTTGAAGTTCGGGATTTTCTTTGGATCAGCTTTAATATACAAGAAAATTTAAAGTATATCAGAATGATTTGTAGAAGACGTCGTAGTCCATTAGGTAATGTATTGGCTTTTTAGACGTGATACCATAGTTCAAACTACAGGCCGGAGAATTCTAACAAAACGAAATATGAAAAAAATATTTCCTCGTCGACTACCTCTCAGTAGATTTCTATCAAATCTGTCGTTTGGCAACGACTTTAAACTGTAGGTCCCACAGCTTATGGATAAAATTAACACACGCAACATTATTGATGAGAGATACTAGCTTGTAGTTCTGATTGAAGGATTGTAAAGGCAAATTATGTATGCATGTACATATGTATATTATTTATTCAAAAATCAAAAATTTTAATTTTAATTTGTAGTGTACGGTTTAAAAAAAAAGAAATAATCTTAATGTCATTATTCTTACACTCGCTTTAGTCGTTTGAACCACTGTAAAACCTTTTCCAAGGAAGAACATAAACTGTTTGATCGCACAAAAGCTTAATACTTAATCTTGTCAACATGTTGCTAGCATACAGAAACATGTAGCCAATCAAATGTTTATAATGTAAAAGAGCAAACCAACATAAATATATACTAGACCCTATATGTTTTTTCTGGAAATTAAATATGAAAAGATTTTCATAATATTCATTGTTTTTTTAATATAATGCGAATCTAAAATGTACTAACATTTAGCATAAGAAATTTAATTAGTACTGTACATACATGTATGTTGGTTATAGTGGCAATCATGTTTTATATTTTTATGATTGTCGAGAGCTTAAACAAGCATTAAAGTTTACTTATACGTGTTTTCCCATTACACCCTTTTTCTGATTGCTAACAGAGGTTTCTTTACTACGAAAATTGAACAACTCGTTCATTTGGATTGAAACTCTGAGACTATAATATAAGAAAAGAGAAAGCATAGCAAGAGTAATTATTTTTTTTAAAGAAAAAAAGTGAGTAATAATAAAATTTTCTTAATAACTTGTGATCTTGGCAAATTTGGAAATATTTAAAAGAAGGTATAGCATAGTGAATCAAATAAAGTGACATGAATAGTATTTAACCTAAAATATTCTTGTGAAGTGTAGTGTACGAAATTTCAATTATTGGCCATAGGGCCAGGACCTTTCTTGGGATTGTGTTATACTCGGGACTTCCTAACGAGGAGGTAAATACACAGAGATAAAGGAAGAATTTCTATAGGCATTGACACATTTCTTTTTTAAACAGGTCCCGGGAATTCTATTTTATTCTCTTTAATTCTATTTTATTTTATTTTATTCTAATTTTTTCTTCAATTTAATTTGAACTCTACGAGCGGAAAAAAAAACTGTAATTCGGTGCTGTAAAAACCGTTAATGACAGTTATGTAACAGTTTCACCTCTCTGCAACTTGCTTTATTATGTATAACTTTCATAAATATGCTTGAGATATTTGTCTAAAATAATAATTCATATTACATTACATCCATTGTTGATTATATTTGTTAATTTTCTTTTATAATGAGTATTTTTTTTAATCTAAAATATTAAATTTTATTAAACCTAATATATCAGTGTTACAGTAATTTTATTATTTATAATTGTTAAAATAACTGACATGCTTACTGTAGTGATCATTACAATTCCGTCAATCTTTCGATTTCCATAATTTGGTTTTTTTTCATGTGTACTTATTTTCTTTCATAAAAACTGGTTTATTATAGAATACATAAAATAGAAAAAAGAAATAGCAACACCATTACACTTACAGTTGTAATGACCACACAACATGTCTGAATCAAACCTTTTTCACATTTAATTTCAAAAAATTAATTTGTTGTGTTTGTATAATGTAATTTTTCTATAATTGAACACAATAACATGAATTTATATTTGTGGTGTTAAAAACGTTTAAAATTAATATAATTAATAACATTTATATATATTCTATTGAAATATTGTAAAAATTGTAAGTGCAAGCATTATATATGGGATATTTATCTAGATCAAATTAATCAAATTTTTTTAGTCAAATTTCCAGAAAATTCTACAGCAACAACAACATCGGTACCTCGAAATCTTGAAGGCCTTCCAGAAATCGATTACACGTATGTTTAGTGAGTGCTAATTTTATGTTTCACCCTAATATTTAATATATTCATTAGTGATAATGATATCGAACATGTTTGTTCAAACATAATCGAACGCTTAATTAAGTTGTTGTTATATGTTTATAATCATTATCACTGATATAGTTGAAGAAAAGTCTGTTTAATTTATGCTTAAAATGCTTTCACTTAATTTTTCTACTAGCTTAAATATTTTTTTATAATTCTATTAATTCTTTTTCCTAATTTTATGAATAAATCCTAAGTTAATAATTATGTATGCATAATTGAAGTATACAGTGTTTTCGTAGTTGAGTATTAATTTAGGTGCATTAGTTTATTTGGGGTCCTAATAAAATGACGTCCTTAGGGCCAAGGTTAGTGACGGGTTTTGAGACAGTCGTATCAATAACAGCAGATACCGCTTTTAAATTGATTATGTCAGTAAAATATGTCTTTTTGTATTTAAATTTATTTTGCTTTCAGTACAAATGACTGTAATCGGGCATTTGTTTTTTATAACATTACAGTCATTTCCAGTCCATTTAGAGTAAATTATACGTAAAAATAGGGAGTCTTTAATAAAAAAAACTTCTGTATATGGACAGGGTTTTGTTATTGGAAGGACCTTACCCACACGCCCGACTGTTTGCTAGCGAATCAATGGCTCCCGCAGTCCTTTCGTAACAATCTCTTACAGCACTAATTATTTTGCTATAGTGTAATAATGCGTTTATTCGTCATACACCTGTGGATAGTTTAAATGGCGGGTACTTGCGTACATTACAGATAATTAATATGGCATGTGTTCATTACAAATTCACATAATGTATGAGGTTACAAAGTCAATGGAAACGGCTAACTGTTACATACGTATGTATGTATATGAAACGGCATTTGAAATGTTTTCTTGTTCAGAAAAAACTCTTTTTTTCTGTTTAGGCTTATACGACTTTATTTAACTACAGATCGAAACTTCGCATTTGTTTCTGTACTAGATCGCTGTGGATATTAATGAGTTACATATATTGCTTAAATCATAAAAATTTTATCGGCCACGTTGAAGATTACAGTATAAAATGGAAAATTCAATATTCAAGCAACACAATGTTTAAAAATGAAGAAATACAGCTTAAGTAATATGCGTTTTTGTGTTTTATTTGGAAATTCTAAGAGATTAAATCAGAGTGCAATTTCTGACATCAAATTAAGGACTCGCAAAGAATGTACCAAAACAAGTGGATGTTAAACACTTGAGGTTATTTAAAAACAGTACAAATATTATTTGTATATAATTGTGTTGGACTGATTGAATACAGGTCATTTTCAGTATCTGGAAAGTGTGGTTTGTGTGATACTAGTAGTAATAACGGTCAGTTTGTTGGCTATAATTTTTTTCTGAAATTGTAAATCGTAATTACGAAAAAAATTAATACGATTACCTTAATACTATTATGTTTCACCCTTTTAAAAGCGTTTAAAATATGAGTTCGTAGATTGCAAATAAAAATAAATTTGTGCTTAATTTTAACCGTAGATCGATCCTTAAAAAAATCATAATTCTAGCTTATGTATCACTTTTGATACATACTTGTAGTACATGGAATTGTCACGATTATTGATAGATTTTGTTAAAAAAATTTAATATTTTAATTCATTTTAATAAAACTATTTATTTACTATTATTACATTTTATTATCACTTTTATGCAATCTGCGCCAAAATTTTTGACATGATGTATATTGGAATGATTTTTTACATAAAAATCAAGCACTTCATGTCAGCTTGGTTTTATTTCTTTCTAAATGCTAATACTTTGACGTCTAGCACCCTGCTTTGTGGCGATTTATAAGTTTCCAATTGCTTAGATAGGACAGCTTATTGGCGCTCGCATGAGTAACACTCTCAGTTGAGGGCTGGCTGAAACCTGATGGTACAAACCATTGTTACATTTCGTTAGAAATATTTGTTGTCGATGTCATGTGAGGTAAAAGAGTTTCTCGTTGCAATAGAACATCGTTTATGTCAATAACAATGCTCTCTCCTTGATTCATCTCTGGTTTCCCGGACACGGGTTTCCCCAAATACTGCTGTAAGTAGTTGCTACGCACTTAGCATGTATTTGAATCTAAAACTGCCACTCCGACTTTAGTGGACCACGAAATTTATAACGACCATCAAATTCAATTAGTTACTAATTTACAGCAACAAAATTAAATATGAGTTGAAAAGGTAAGAAAACAAAACAAAAGGAGAGGAAACATAAATCAATACCAAGCATTAATCCGTAAATCTCTTTATGAAGCTTGATTTATACAAATATCCTTAATTTAATTTCCCTAACAATCACTGTAAGTATTCCATCATTAAGTATCAAATTTCAATTAAAATCGCTGGAGGTAATTTTCCATTTTTCCACAATAAATTTAAAATGTTTTAGAATTCTGTTGCTAAAAACTTAATTTAAAATGAAAATGTACCAAAAAGGAACATAAAACATAACCATCATTATTTAAATATATTTTCTTTAATTTTCTTACCTTTTTTTCTTACAAAAAATTTAATTTTTAAAAATCTTAAAAAAGGATATATGGGCTGCTCTGAAAATATGATAGCTAATCACAAACTATTTATAGATTATAATTTCTTACATAAAACTAAAAGTTGTGTGATAAAAGTTTTATGAAAATGGTTAAAATTTTCTAACAAAAAATTCTGATAAATATATTTTATCTTTTTAGAAAAAAAAATCCTTTTCATTCGAATTTCTAAAAAAGCATGATTATTAAAGGTTGCAAGACTTTCATTTTTCGAAAAGGCGTAATAGGTGTAAATATATCATTATCAAAGCGAATGATTCTTTTATCTCATACGTACGGAGTTGACCGAAATATTATTATCTGTAATAAAACATGAGACGAAACACATTTTTCTAATGTTTGTCTGTCACGCGAGATAAATCTGAGAACAGCAGTAAGAAAGACTCTACAACATTTCAGGAAACAGCTGATAGCAATCTGCGTGAAAATTGGTAATATTACAAACTACTGAATGCAGTTTGTTCTGTTCCAAATAGTACCGATCTTTGTCATGTTTGTTGCTGCGAATACTTTCTTCAGTTCATAAGACGAGCTTCTATTTTCTTCTTATTCAACGAATTATATTACATATATAATTAATATATAATCGGTCATTACAACTGTTCAAACTTGATTTGAACACCTAAATTATTTAACAAACAAAAACAAAATCAGTTAATTTTGTTAAATAATTTTTATGTTAGCTAACATAAGTTGAGAGACAATCCATTCCATTTTTTATTTTTGTTGGTTTTACATTAAATCCACTAACATAAAAAGAATGTCTCCGAGTTTTGTAAATTATTGGAATGCCTCCAAGCATACCGTTACCTTATTTAAGAAAAAAAAAGAGGTTTGGTAAAAACATAAAAACCTACTAAAACTTCACTTCATATCGAACATTTGAATGTATACATCATAAATACAAAAGATAATTTGCTTATAATTATTAATTTAATATATACACTAAGAAAACATTATCAATAGTGAAAAGAAATAGAAGTGACAAAAATAAAAGAAATAAAAGTAAAGAAGTAATAATTTGTGCTAAAATTTTACAAAAAGAAAATAAATTATATAAATTGAATTATCAAGTGAATTAATACTTACCTTATACTTACCTAAATTGTATACAATTATTGAAATAATATAAATTAATTATACTTACCCAAAGTTATCAAAAAATTGAATAATTTATATGAAATAATATACTTACCTGGAAAAAATCATATCTGAAATATTTAGTTTGTGGCTAAGTGGTGAAATACTAAACTCATTAAGTAAAGTTATTGAATTTACATCATCGAACAAAAAAGGTAAGAAAGACAATTTCTTTATCTCTCATTATCTCCACTAGTGAAATTAGAAATTAATTCGATTTCTTTGCTTTTCTCTTAATTTTCACATTACAATAATTGTAATACTTTACGAGTAATTACAATTAATATCTCCGGAAGATCATTCGGGCTCTTCCCAGGAGAATTATAAACAAGAAAAACTACCCCTATTTCTTTGTTTCATGGTCCTTCTCACGGCAAACTCTCAGCAACCTGTGGATTTGTTACATTGTACTCCCATTTCATGGTACTCATCGAAACGCTTTAAACTCAAATTAAAATAAAAACAAGTGGGAAAAAAATCATAACAATAACTCAATACATAAAAACAGCAGAAATGAGGTAAAGAGAACAATAATCTCATCATTACAACATAAAACAACAAAGCAGTAAGTAACGTACATTTTTTATACATTTATACGTAATAATCTGGAATAATTACAAAAAAGTGAGTGATATATTTATACACACAAAAAAAAAGAGAAGAAAAAATTTACATACATATATACAAATTATTTCGCGTAAAAACAAAAAAAAAGAGAGAGAAAAAACACAAAGTGAACAGAAAATATTAATAGGTTAAATATAAAATTTAACCCGTTAAGGGAAATATATATAAAAAACCCCCCAAGAAGAGTGCTAAAAAGTGGTGTTATTGCATTGCGAAATTAACCTCGAAAACACGAAAAAAGAGGTTAGAAAGCGTATGTACATATAGATGTACATAGGCTTACAGTGAAATTACATTATAACGAAACATCACATTTGTAAAAAAAAAACACATTTATCCCGTTTTTTCTCTCCTTTTACCCGTTATCTCGTTAATACCGTTATTTTTACTTATATATAAGAACTCCTTTCTAAAACAATTCCAATATTTATATATATAAAAATTGTCGTACTTAAAAACCCGGTTAATTATGTATATGTACATAAATCACATATTATGTACATAAAACATTAGTCCCGTTGGTCGATTTTGCTTTATTATTTCCCGCTTTCGTAAATAAAATACAGAAATCTCTTTTCTGTATATGTGAAAAAAAAAACACTTTAAAAAGTTCACCCTTTAAAAAGGAATTACAAAAAAAAAGTGATCTCATCTCCCTTAATCTCTGTGTAAATCAAACACATAGTGTATTAATACACCACTCTCTTAATTACATAAGAGAAGTGTGTTTGATTTGCTATATTCCCGTTTGAGAATTCATATGCAATTTCTCTTGATTTGTAACAAATCTCTTTGTTACAAAAGTCTAGCAAGAGAATAGCGGATTACTCAAAATTAAATCAACAAAGAAGAGGCAAAAGAGAAATACAAGAAATAAACCCAAGGAGAAAACATCACAACAGATAATTAAAGGAGTGATATTTATAATTAATATCAACTAAAAATTTTTTATTTCTACCAATTTTAATAATTCTAAATAAATATATTTGTAAAATAAATAAATAAACTTTTATCCCATATACCCATACTTGGTTTAGTTTTCATTTAAAAACATAAATTGAAAAAAAAAAAATAATTACAAACGATTTTTCTCTTTTACACTACTGGTGTTTACTTCGAATAAAAACATACAGTCCATTGCAAATTAACCCATTGAGGTGCACACTACAAAAATTATACTACGAAAATAAATTAAAATTTAATAATAAATTATTTTTCAAAATTAATAATAAACCATATTTGGAATTCGGAAAAAATATTTAAAAATATTTTTAAAAATTTAATAAAAAAAAAAAAAAAAAAAAAATTTTTTATAATTTAAAATTATTTTTTTTTTTTTTTGAATTACTGACACTAATATCTCGGATAATTGATAGATTTATTCTAATGTCCCATTCCTAAATTCTTTCGCAATTTCATAGGAGAATTCAAATCGCAATTTTTTAACAACCCAATTTCTTTACCAATTCATTTCTATATTCTATTTTTTTATCACTATTTAAACTAGATAACAGGTATCTAGTGCTATTTCCTCATAGCCCCTAACCCCTATTCATAGAATATAGAAAAGAATTTTTACACCGCAAATTAGCACTTAAAGTTTTTTCTTAACTCTTCTTACGCTAGATAACAGGTATCTAGTACTACTTCCCAGTAGCCCAAATCTCCTAAGTGCTAACTTCTCCTGGATTACAATATCCAGTATTTCTCTCTCATATATTCTCTTTAAAATTTACTAGATAGCAGTTCTAGTTCTACTTTCCAAATCTCTCATATTCTAAACTATTCGTATCTCATATACGAATCTAATATTTAGACCTCATTACTCTTTCTTTAATTCATTTAAATTTTCAATCCCATATTGAAGCAATGTCTACATCATCTCGTAGCGAGGAAAACAGCTCTCCGAGAGACAGTTTCTTATTCTATTGTGATCATTTGATCCAATTTTGCCAACATTTCCAACAAACTCCCACAAACGAGCAATCGGAATTGGTTCTAGGAGTCAAGTTGAAACACTTGGACTCGATATGGACTTGGACTTGGACTCGAAAGTTCCTATGAGAACGTAATGTTGTCCCATAACAGAACAGTAACCTCGGAATTTAAGGAAGAGGCGAAGAAAAATTATGAAGCGTGTGAGGATGCCTACTGCCTTTGCTCTTCACAGATCCTCGAGTTAGAAAAGATAGCTCAGTTAGGTTCCTCTAGTAACCTAGGAACATACCTATATTCCCACGCCTTTACCCAAAATACATCTGAATCCCCAGATAACTCTATAAAACTTCCCCCATGCGATACAGAGGTATTTCCAGAAAAAATCAATCATTTTCTACTCCACATGACAAAAATTTCGGAAACTCAACCGCAAGATTGTCATGACTCAAATTATAAATGTAGCAGTAATAACCCGCAATATTCAAATGCTACCCAAAACAATCCCGATGAAACTCGAACAGAATCCCCAACATCAAATCCAGTACACGCTAATTACTCTACGAGTAATGAAAATACTCTATTGCAAACTGCTCTAGAGCAAATAGAATATAAAGGTGAACTCTTCACCATTCGAACTCTTCGTGGAATAAATGGCGGATTATCTCTGTCGTCCCTACCATACGATGAACGATATCCCATTATATCACCTGGCAACTCCCGATGTTGCCAGCTTTATCTGAACCAGTTACATTACTCTCCATCTCACGCTGAATGCAGTCATGTATACCGAAGAATACAGACCGAATTCTATATCTTCCGTCTCAAACCCCGAGTTAGGAAGATAATACGACACTGCAAAAATTGCATTATTTACCGCCAACAGCCTTGTTCTCAGTTAATGGCACCACTCTCCCGAAAGAGATGTACTCTGTCACCTCTATTTCAAGTCATAGGCATTGACTTTGCTAAAATCTCAGCCCCACTAAATTCAAACACTACGAAAGCCTATGTTAGTGCCTTCGTTTACTCAAACACGAAAGCTATCCATTTAAAACTATGCTCAGACCTGTCTTCGTCAGCACTCCAAGCCGCATTCTCCCGTTTCGTTGGGAGGCGTGGACTACCCCAAGGGGTAGTAACTGACAATGGTCGTAGTTTTCTCGTAGCTAGTAGAGCACTCGAACGTGAATGGAAATTTACTCCCCCTCGTGCTCCACCGGATAGGAATGTGCGTACGGAGGATATTCGCACATCGTCGTCTTCCATTTCTCAACGATGAAAATTCTAACTAGAATAAACTAACTATCTTCAAATTCTCAATGCAATTCATTTTTTTTCTCATACAACATTGCTAATTTGATTCAACTTCTCACTAATTTCAGCTTCATCTCTCAACCTTCATTAATAGTTATAATTTTCTCCCTTAGAAATAAACGAAAATTTATAATCATACGCCGGAACCACAAAAACAATAGACGTCATATAGGCAAGGATCGTTATACAAAACCACGAGTAGACCCGGAAATATATGAGTGCAAAGTATGTCGGAAATTTCATGCGCTACGGTTTTGCCGAAAGTTCCTAAAAATGTCTGTCATCGAAAGGCAGGAAATTGTCGATAGACATCGATACTGTGAGAATTGCCTAGCCAGGAGCCATGACCTGCGATCCTGCACATCTTTGGACATGTGTAAGAGGTGCGACAAATTTCATCACACGTTGCTTCATCCAACGCCTGAAAGAGCTAAACGAAGTAAAAGGATGCAAAGGAGAAAGCCGATAACAGAAACGCCACCATCAACTTTGTCCACCACACCTGATGCCAAAGTAATTGCCGAAGCCATTAAATCGTTGGCGCAGGTACTATGCACCACACCTCCAGACGAGAGGGCATCTCGAGTTTAACCCCAAGGCCGGCGCCATGTTCAAACTTGATTTGAACACCTAAATTATTTAACAAACAAAAACAAAATCAGTTAATTTTGTTAAATAATTTTTATGTTAACTAACATAAGTTGAGAGACAATCCATTCCATTTTTTATTTTTGTTGGTTTTACATTAAATCCACTAACATAAAAAGAATGTCTCCGAGTTTTGTAAATTATTGGAATGCCTCCAAGCATACCGTTACCTTATTTAAGAAAAAAAAAGAGGTTTGGTAAAAACATAAAAACCTACTAAAACTTCACTTCATATCGAACATTTGAATGTATACATCATAAATACAAAAGATAATTTGCTTATAATTATTAATTTAATATATACACTAAGAAAACATTATCAATAGTGAAAAGAAATAGAAGTGACAAAAATAAAAGAAATAAAAGTAAAGAAGTAATAATTTGTGCTAAAATTATACAAAAAGAAAATAAATTATATAAATTGAATTATCAAGTGAATTAATACTTACCTTATACTTACCTAAATTGTATACAATTATTGAAATAATATAAATTAATTATACTTACCCAAAGTTATCAAAAAATTGTATAATTTATATGAAATAATATACTTACCTGGAAAAAATCATATCTGAAATATTTAGTTTGTGGCTAAGTGGTGAAATACTAAACTCATTAAGTAAAGTTATTGAATTTACATCATCGAACAAAAAAGGTAAGAAAGACAATTTCTTTATCTCTCATTATCTCCACTAGTGAAATTAGAAATTAATTCGATTTCTTTCCTTTTCTCTTAATTTTCACATTACAATAATTGTAATACTTTACGAGTAATTACAATTAATATCTCCGGAAGATCATTCGGGCTCTTCCCAGGAGAATTATAAACAAGAAAAACTACCCCTATTTCTTTGTTTCAACAACCTTTCGTTATAAATGGGAAATGTCTGACCTGAAGTTTGAACTTTGGTCTGACGTCTAATGTCTGCTTCAATCAATATCAAGAACATATCAAGAATAGAAAATTCAACCTTTTCACTTTCGCTCCACACTTAACTCTCAATTCCATCTCAAAAACCATAAATAATGTACTATTTACGATAAAACTTCACAAAATCTGTGAAAACTTAAGAAAAATTACATACAAAAAACTAAGGAATCCCTAGTAAAGTCGTATGTATCAAAAATGATAGAATTATCAAGTTTTTGAATTTTGTAACCTTTATTTGAAATTTTCTTTTTTATTTGGTTTAAAATAATGGCGATAACAACACTAGCGAATTATAAAAATTTCAGGCATCTAACTTTCTCCGAATTAAAGTTATGTAGCGTCATAAATAGAAATGTATCATTTTTGATACAAAGCTCGATCTACGGTTAAATAAATTCATTATTGTTCGCACAATTCCGTGTGCTACTGTTCACAACTTGATGTAAACAACTACAATTTGCTTTATTAGTTATTCTTCTTTACACTCCTCACTAACAATTATTCGTTAGATCTTTACAACGGAGATCTTCAAACCACGATTATTCTCTTCACACGCAACGCGTCTTCACACAAAACTGACTGTACGCCTGCTTTGTCTTGCCTTTAATATCGCTGGTTAAATAGTCTGATGAATGCTCTTGAAGGAGAATGACTTTGCCTTCGCGAAATCTCTATAAATGTAAACATGTTGTTTACGTTATTGTTGTTTGTGTATTTTGTTTACGTTTGTCCTTGCCGTGTTGTTGTTGCCTGTTTGTTTACTTGTTTATCCCTTTTTTAATACTGATGTTGTTGTTATATAATTGTCTATTCGTTGATCATGTAAACAAGACCATAAATTTTTTGTAGTTTTTATTTATCATTCTAATGTTAAACGATGTAACACCATTTCCATTTTCGTAACAATATGTTTAAATAATTGTCTCTAAGTAAAACAAAACGCAAACCTCACTCCATCCCTTAAATTTGCTATCTATTTTTGCTATTTTTTCTATTCTGTTGTGTTAACAAAAGTGTAGGATTGATGGTAAAGATTTTAAAAGTTTTTAGGTTTTTAAAAGAGCTCAATTGTAGAGCTCTGTTCTCTTTATTGTATTCAATCCAATTGATCTCGATATGGGAATTATTTCCTCTTTTATACAGTTTTTTAGCTGATCCGACAATTTCGAATCAACTCCCTTAATTCTATATAGTTCTTAACTTATTACATATGTTTGCTTAAATGTTCTAGTGACCTATATTCTATCAATTAATAATACATGTGTTTGTGTGTATGCAACACGATCCAAGCCTTCAGCCCAACAGTAATGCAAACAAAGCATAATTCCCACGCTAGCCAGCGGAGAATACACAACAACAACAACATGCACATAATGTATTGACGACTTGAGCACGCGTCAAAAGCAGCGAGAGTCAATGCCCAGAATTATGTTAATGACACACTCGCTTATGTTATTTGATATTCATTTGTTTATACATGTTGTGCTGTTAATGATCATTAGCTTATACAGAACATTGTGTTGGCATAAACGGCAGTAGGGTCGTGCTACAAAAGACTTTAAGCAGAACAAGAGGTTCGCATACATAAATTAAAGGAAGACTGCAGTATCTAATGAACAAAATATAGCAGCAAGAAAAAAAAGATATATAATTCCTATTTGTATCAAGTCCTTTCACCGCATGAAATATGTTGACCGGTTTTAATGTTTTACTCCTCTTTACCGAGAAAAGTAATAAAATATTGTAAAAAATAATATAAAAAGATGTAGGTAAGAAAGGGCGAATTTTTGCGAAACTGCGAAAAGAGAAGGAAATGAATACAGAACTTAAAAAATACAAAACTTCTCGTAAAGGATACATTTTAAACAGAGAACGATCTTTAAAGAAATTCTTTATTCAGTCTTAGTCGCTTGGGCTAATGAACGTTTGTACCCTTCCTCTACTTTTTCGATTACGACTTTTGTTTCATTTTGGAAGAATTGGAAAGACAGTTTAATTACAATTTAAATATGCTCTCAAATGCTAATTTTATGAAATTTAAATAAAAACGTAAAATGCTTGAAACAATTAAAATCACACCAAAAAACGAAAAAGAGATTGTACAGAGAATGAAAAGAATTTATTTGACTTGCCACGAAATTCCGTACTTCTCAAAGCAATTTCATGCATGCAATTAACTGGGTATCTGGTCGCTGAGCAGCTTGCACTGATCATGCACACAAAGGATTCTTTGCTTCAACTGTTTACCTTTGGGCAACCTAGTGATTATGATAATAATAGGATTTGTTACGTTAAAGAAGAGCTAAAAATGCTGTGAAAAAACTGAAACCTGAAATACTTACTAGCTCTGTCGGTCCATGGTGTAACATCTCTTATTGAGGGTGCTCACGTTTAGTGGAAGGTGTGCGAAGATCAGCGTAATTGTAGGCCGACAGACAAGATGAAAAGGCACTTCAATTAAAGCTTTATTTTCCATACCCTATTGGTTCCCCTCTGATCTTACATTGACCTTATCTAAACTTTTGTCCCAAACAAGATTATGGGAGTTTTGCAGTTACTGGAAGTTATATACACTTTCTCATTGCCGGTAGGTTCCTTTTCATTCTGTAAATAGGAAAACTTTCTTCGAAGAATGTGCTAAAAACTGTGGTCGCCGTGATCTAGTAGGTAGTGTGTTGGCTTGGTTCAAAACCCAGGTAAGGCATCTCTAAGCTAAACGAAATATGAAAAAATATTTCTTCGGCGACTTCCTCTCAGCAGATTTCTGGCAAAAACTCTGAGAGTAAATAAAAAATTGCTATGATAAGTGGACCTTAAACTGTAGGTCTCGCCACTCATGTATAAAAATTAACACACACAACATAAGTGGTGTTAGAAACTAGGTCGTAATCCTGACTAAAGGGATTATGTATGTATAGTATATGTATGTATGTACGGTGGTTGCCGGCAATCCTTCCGTCAATTACCAAACAAAGTAGGCCATAGAATATATGTATAGGTATGCATATTAAAGAATTTATTTCAAGTGGAGGGCATTACAATGCTGACATCAATGCAACTTTACCCGCAGATCCAGGGCCTTTACCAACGTCACCGTCGCCCATGACCGCCAAGGATTTCTCAGTAAAATTTTGTACCATTATAAGATACGTAACTCTTAAATGGACTACAGAATATATGAATATTGAAGAAAGTAGCGTTCATGATCTTACGAGACTATGGAGCTCACATTTTAAACATTTGTCAAATATGTGTGTTCCTTGGATAGTCTGAACATCCTAAACAACTGACGTTATTTAGCCTTTAGGTTAGTACATTAATACATACATAATGGGTCATTACAACCCTTCAGTCAGGATTACGAACTAGTTTTTCACACCACTAATTTTGTGTGTGTTAATTTTATACATGACTGGCGGGACCTAGAGTTTAAAGTCACCGAGGAACGACAGATTATTTATAAATTTTTCTCTCAGAGATTTTTTTTTGTAGTCGCCGTAGTCTAGTAGGTAGTGTGTTGGCTTATTAGATGTAAGGCCACGGTTCAAACCCCAGGTCAGACATCAAAATGAAAATATGAAAATATTTCTTCGGCACATTTCTTTCAGCAGATTTCTGGCAAAAACCCTGAGAGTAAAAAAAAAATTGCCATGTAAAGTTACTCAAAAAATCGGAGTCGACATTAAACTGTAGGTCCCGCCACTTATGTAAAAAAAATTAACACACACAACATAAGTGGTGTGAAAAGCTAGGTCGTAATCCTGTAATGACTAATTTTATAAGTTTTTGCAAGAAATCTATTGAGAGGAAATCGCCAAAGAAATTTAATCAATTTTTTGTATTTCGTTTTGTTAGAGATGTCTGTCCTGGCGTTTGAACCATGGTCTCACTTCTGATAAGCCTACTCATTACCTAGTAGATTACGGCGACTTCGATTAGTGCCATTAGCACTTCTAAAACGTATTCTTAAGCTTCTACTTTCATTGTAATGCATCTAACGGGGTGCCCTGGTAATCTAGTGGGTAGTGTGCTAGACTATTAGCGTGAAGGTCGTGGGTGCGATTATTACCAGAAACTCTGGTCTGTGACACTACACTGAGCATATGGTCAAAGTTATTCAGGTCGTATATAATTAGAATATAATTTGTAATTGTAGTATAATTAACAAATAAATAAATAAATATAACAAACGCTTCTTTTACTTTACGACGGTTAATTATACCTAAGAAGTATTCCTTTTAACACATCCGCGACGGATGTGGGTACGGGGCCGTTTTTTGTCAATTGTTAGTATCGCGCATAGGTTTAGAAAAATTGCCATAGCTTTTTATGTAATTAATATTTCTGTATTAAATTTTAAACAAGGGAGGGCAGGACTTGTTTATACACAAAAATGAGGGTTTGAAATTAAAATATTTTTGTAATTTATTATACGAGTTATTATATACATATTTTTCAATAATTTTCAAATTTAATTTCATTGTAAGTCAATACTCTTTTTTGTATGGTATGCTTGAAAACAGTTTTCAATATGTAGGGAAACTTTACAGCTCCTACACATATATGACATATCTCGACGTATTTTGTGCGAATAACATACACGAATCCTTTTTTTCACAGTCTACCGTTGCTCAAAATGTTCACTAATTCGTAATGTTTTATATTTCCTGATAACCTTTTTGTTGAGTCAAAACGGGACGTTCGTGTAGAAGTTGAATGCTCATTGATTGCTTCTTCGGTATTAGAATGTGATATATATGGGCTTTCTTCTATACAACTTTCCGCTAAACTCAACATGAAATCGTGAAATCTAATTTTTGATTGGCGAATTCAGTATTTGATATATATGGAATGAATTAAATATGACGCAATAAAGAAGGTAGAAACAAGGCCGATTATTAGAATCGATCATGTCGGCATTATGAATAATAGAGATCATTTGAATATTGCGCCTTTTTTACTGTTCCATACTTGTATCATATTTTCACCTCTTCGCTTGTAACGTATCTCTCCATGTCGCAATTTTATATTTTTTAAAATATTCGGTACTCCCCGATTTGATCTAATTATCCCACAAACTCTTACCTTGTGTAACAATAATGTCGAAGTCAACTTAACACTGTTGTAATAATTATCTATGTATATATGATGTCATTTGTTCAAGTATGGATTCAAAAGTGTCAAGATGGTGTTTTCCAAACTAACGCTCTTTCCACAATACAAAATAAAACTGCAAATATAACCAGTTTTCGATTCGCAAATCATCCTATTGAGAATGTCATATTTTACAATTTTATCTGTACTGTATTTGAAAAATACCTGAACATGAAAAATGACACTTTTAAAGAATAGTTAAACGATAACTTAAATGACTACATAAAACGTCATCCGCACCCAAGGGAAAATCCGTTGCGAATGTGTTAATATATCTTCGTTGTTATGTTAAGCAGTGGTTTCTGTTCTCTGATGTATAAATATTCCTGTCTAATTACTAACAGAAATTTATATTTTTGAAAACTTTTTAAGAATATGTTTTGGTTAGAAATCTGACCATTAAAGATTTCTTTACGAATTCTTATCATTATTCTTATAGAGTTATTTTCTTTTAAACAATACATAAAACCTATGAACAATTTGATGCAAGATTGGATAAATTCTGACCATAATAAAACACGTTGTTAATAGCACCATTTAACAAACCCTTATTTATTATTATCTCTTCTTCCCTTTATTATATTTTATATCATGATAACCCAAATAAACACGTATTAAAAATAAGTCTTGATTGTTTCCGTTCTTTTATTTCTGTTCATTTTGCCATCTATTAAATTTATTCTAAAGCAGAAAGGATATAAAATACAATAAAGAAAAAAATATTTTACAACTCTAAGGCCAAGGAGAATAACAAAATAAAGAAAAGCTATTAAAATTTCTGTAAAATAATTTCCAAAATACGCCTGGCAAAAATGTATAAAAATCACGACCAGTCTTCTTGTTTTTTTCAATTTTGTTTGTTTTTATTATTCTGTGTTTGAATATAGTACAAATAATTACCAAATTTGCCTAAGGCACTAATGATGAGCGGTTTGTAACATCATTACAATTAAGTAATAATATTACTTTTTAAAATTTTCGTTTTGATCGTATTACCAACATATGTTTCAGTAATTATTAAGTAAGTATTCTTTTATGCAATATTGATTTTTAATCGAGCATTTGAAGCAAAATTTTGCAAGTCTTTTCTGGTTTGCCATCTTCTGTAAATAGCTTTTAAACGATCTGAAATTGTATATTGTGCTACATTTCGCGCTTTTTTTTCTCACTCAAAGTCTTATATGTCGGGATATCCAGACTTCTGCTGTCCACTGTATATTAGTTGAAATGTGTGCGTATGAGTAATAAATTTTTTTATAACATTACGCATACGCTAAAATTCTTTGTTAATTACACTGCACGCGAAACAAAGAAAGACGACTTAATTCATTCGTTGCTGAACACAAAGTGCCACTCCTTTATTTAAAAATATTTAAGACATCTTCTACCAGCTAAGTACATTGTTAACAACAACAACAATAGCAAAGCAAAATCACCTCAGAGAGTGCTGTTTACAATTATAACATAAAACACATTGTAGTAAATGCATCGTATGATTTAACTGTTAATTTTTGGTTAAAGCAAATTTAAATTGCATCAGGGTGGCACTTAGATTTAAAAAGTAAATAATAATGTAAATAAAACTATGTATAAATTACATCTGAAGTAAATAAATTAATTTTGAAGGCAAAACATCGTCAACATGCGACAATATAAGAAATTAAACATACCAGCTAATGACATAGTCTAAATTATAAGTTTTGTTGAGTAGAACTCAAAAATAGTTTTTTATTTTTTTATTTTTTTTTAATCCTCCTTGTCTTATTTGACAAAAACTGTTTTTTGGACTTTACTCACAAATTTTTTGATACAAACATTTCTAAACCGATGAACAAAATTTAAACCTTGTTAGAAAGAAGAGGGATGGACTTTTAAGACGATATACATGTGTATATTATTTGTCTTAATATGCCTTGTGGTTTGATAAGGTAAACCTGACGAATGCGAATTTTTCATATTTTTGCATGTTTGTTCGTTCATAGTGGCAAACTTTAATTAAAAAATATGAAATAGGTGATGACGTTCTGAAAGTATATTATCTTGTGAAGTGATTGACACTTCGCTCGAATAAATCGGACAAAAATTACCGGAGTTATTATTTAAAGAGTACGATACGAGTATATATTTTTTCAAATGAACTTTTAGTGATCAAATTGTGTGAATGAAAAAATGTGTATATGTTTTCGTATGTTTTTTAACAAATTGTGTTGATTTCGTGCTATCAAATTGTTTGAATGCCAAAAATTATGAATAAGAATACGACAAACACAATACAGCATAGCATTGAGCGTTCACAAACATCGAAGTGTATTCAATACAACGTACACGATACAAAGTCGTGTGAATTGCCCAATTGTGTTTGTGTTGTATTTAATTAATTATCTGATACATGGCAGTGTTCGTTCATGTGAGCAATTCATATTTGATGGAAAATTTGAATAATATGCTCTGCGTATACATAATTATATGAATTATGACTAATGGCTCAATAATACATATTATTACATACTAAATACCGTTTCGATTACACTTAAAGCAAATTATATCTTTCTCAAAATTCATTTTAATTATGTTAATTATGTACTCATATGATATTTAGCTACAAGAGAAACTTTTAATGAATTGTATATTAAAAATTTCTTTTTTAACTTTAAAATTTTTATGGTAGAGATAAATTATCGTCTGAAGTAAACACTTACATTTTATTAATTCAATTCAAATATCTCAAATGAATAAAAATGGAGGTCTATTTTATAAAATCTTCGGATCTGGATCTTCGATTTTACCAAACGAGGTGTCAATCTCTTCACAAGAAAATACACTTTAAGAAATTCATCACTTATTTCATATTTTTAATTAAAGTTTGCTACTATGAATGGACAAACTTGAAAAAATATGAAAAAATTCGCATTTGTTAAGTTTACCTCATCAAACATCATAGCATATTAAGTCAAATAATATATGTATGTATATCGTAATATAATATATGTATGTATATATGTAATATATGTATGTATATCGTTTTAAAGGCTCATCCGTCTCCTTTTTAAAAGAGTTAAATTTTGGACATCGGTTCAGAAATGTTTGTGTAATCAATAAATTTCTGCGTAAAGTCCAAAAAAATTGTTTTTGTCAAATAGGAGGGGTCAAGAAAAATAAAAAATATACTTTTGAGTTCTACTAAACAAAGCTCACAACATACACTAGGTACTTAGATGGATGTATTTAATTTTTTTTTTGATTTGTCGCATAGTGTAATATATTTCTATAAAATGGTTTGTTTTAATATTTTTATGTACCTTAAACTTGATGACAATAGCGTAGCTATAGAAGTGATAACAGTACCGCTTCTGTAGTACCGTATAAAATCATGGATACGAATTTAAAAAAGCTTAAGGGTTTCACTAGATGCCAAAAGATCAAGTTACTCAATTTGAGTAGTTGATGCCAAAAGACATGTAAAACTTTTGCCCCTGTGTCCAAATTGTTTCACATTACATATAAATGAAATCATTTTTCAAGTCTTTGATTTGTTTAAGAAACATTACTACAATAATTGTCGCAATTACCAACGTTAATTAGGATTTTAGTATACTTTGAAATCGTATATAAGGTTTCCTACAAGTACTTCCAGACTTTGACAATTGACAACGGCGTCTGTCAAATTTGTTGCCATTTGTACAGTCTGTTTTGCAAAATCAAAGTAATAATTCTTTTTTATAAAAATGTATGTTCTGTTCGAGCAATGTGGATATTCCAGTGAGGTTGAGTGCCCACCGGGGTTGTTAAACTTCTTCTTGTGAGGTTTTCTTAAAATATCGGTGTATGCAAATAAGACAAAAGTCACACACAAATATATGATTGATTACAACCCTTGATTCAGGATTACAACCTAGGTTCTCACACCACTTATTTTGTGTGCGTTAATCTTATTTTCGAGTGGCGGGACCTATAGTTTAAAGTCGACTCCGAATGACAGATTTTTGAGAAACTTTCATGGCAATTTTAGTCAGCTCTCATAGTTTTTGCCAGAAACTCGCCTAAGAATTATTTTTTAATATTTCGCTTTGTAGGAGATGTCTAACCTGTGTGAATTTAGTTATAGTACATATACGGTGAGAATAAGTGCAATTACTTGTCAGCAATTTTCTGATCTTACCTTGAAACAATAAGGGTTGTTGTTAATTGTTTTTAAATCTTCTTTAAAGAGAACGATCTTTAGGAGATATGGATTGTAATTACTCGTAAGTAAGGGTTGCGTAAGTTGGTTTGCGTGATTTGAGATAGAAAAGAAAGAAATAAAGTTATTTCGATTTATGGAAGTGAGAGAACTTAAGCGAGAAACTCTTACCTTTTTCTGAAACGGAATAAAACCTTTTCTCTTTTCAGGGCACTTACAAACTTTATTAGCTACAATTCATATTTAATAAATATATAATTCAAGTAAGTATTATTTAATTAATGTAGCACTTGAGTTGGAAAGTATTAATTTAAATTTTAGAATATAATATAACACTTATATATAAAAATTTTATAAATAAATTTTCCATATAGAGTTTTGATTTGTATATATTTTCACTGTGTTTTATAATTATAAAAGTAGATTTTTTTTGTTTTAACAAACTTTAGTAAAGCACAACTTGACTATTATTGCAAAATATATAGTCGTTGCTGATACCAATGCCAGATGTAAAAATTTTTATCTTTCACCAAACTTCTGTTCTTCTTAGACAATTAACATTAACTGTAAATAATGGAGACATTCCCTTTGTTAATTGGAACTGGAAATGATTAGAATCCACTTAAGTTATGTTCAAACCTAGTTTGACCATAGCGACGGCCTTGGGGTTAAACACAAGATGACCCTCGCCTGGAGGTGTGGTGCAAAGTACTTGTGAAAAAGACAATTCTTTTTACATCTAGCGTGACGGACAAAGTCGATGGTGGTGTCGTTGACTTTCTCTTTTGAACCCTCTTATTTCTTTTAAACCTTTCAGGTGTTGTATTTAAACATATCCAACGAAGTGCAGGATCGTTAGTCATGGCTACTAGCTAGGCAGTTCTGCCTTTTATTTTTAGGCACTGACGGCAAAACCTCAATGAGTGGAATTTCCGGCACTTTACACTCATAAATATCCGGGTCTGGTCGTGATCTTTTGTAACGACCTTTGCCTACATGACATCCATTGTTTTTATAGCTCCGGCGTGTGATTATAAATCTGTGATTAGTTCTAAGGGAGAAATTATAAATATTAGTGAATGTTGAGAGATTAAGCTGAAATTAGTGAGAAATTGAGTCAAATTAGGAAATATTAATAGAATGAGAAAAAAGCGAATTCTATAGAGAATTTGGAGGTGGTTTAGAATTTATTTCTAATTCGAATTTTAATTTTTTAGAAATGGAAGGCGACATAGTTTAACTATAGGTCTGGTTATAATTCCCGAGGAGGTGCGAATATCTGCTGTACCCATATTCCTATCCGGTCCTGGGTATGTAATATCAACCCTTCCCAATCATCATTTGTAGGGTCGTTGTAAATCGTCCATTACAACTACTAGATGTACTACATGGATATTAGGAACTGAGAATTTCCATCTGTATCTCTTTTGGAGTGTTTTTAAATAATCTTCCTTCCACCGAATTGAGAATTGTTGGTGAAGTGCTTTCAGCTTTTCCTATCTGTTAATTAGAGACATTTCCTGCCAATTGTGTTCTGGGAAAGCCAATAGAGGGGCTCCTCTTAAGAAATGATCCGGAGTTAATGCTGCTAAATAGGATGGGTCTTCGGGACGAGAATTTAAAATTCCTTCTATGCGAGCTAGAATAGTTGAAAATTCCCCCAAGGGTAACTTTTGAGCAGCAGCAATTCGCTTACGGCAGCTTCGCATAAGCCACCCATGAGTGGAGCATGAGGGGAAATAAATTTCCATTCAAAGCCATATGTTATGTATTTCTGAACTATATCTTGGGCTGCTGTTTTTATAAACACATTGAATTCACGTTCGAGTGATCTACTAGCTCCGAGAAAATTTCGACCATTGTCATTTACTACCCTTTGGGGTAGTCCACGCTTGGAATGCTGACGAAGACAGGTTTGAGCATAATTCCAAATGGATAGCTTTCGTGCTGAAGCAAACGAAAACACTAACATAGGCTCTTTTAGTTTTTGAATTTCGTAAGGCTGAGATTATAATTTCAAATGGGCCATCAAAATCAATACCTGTGACTTGAAATGGAGGTGAAAGAATACATCTCTCTCGGGGAAGTGGCGCCATTATCTGAGAACGAGCCTGTTGTCAGTAAATATTATTTTAAGACGGTTTAAGACGGAAGATATAGAATTCAGTTTGTACCATCTGACACATTTGACTGCATTCAGCGTGAGATAGAAAGTAATGTACATGGTTCAGATAAAGCTGGCAAAATTGGGAGTTGCCCGGTAATATAATGGGATAGCGTTCATTATATGGTAGGGAAGATAGAGATAATCTGCCATTTATTCTAAGAAGTGAATTCTCATCAAGGCATTCAAGCACTTTTGTCTTCATTTTTAGACACAGATTTATATATATTATATCTGAATAATATGTTTTCTGACATAGTGTAATCAGTCTGAATTTAACGAATTTTATTTCCTCGTGAGTCAAGTCACTTTGAGTCATGTGTGATTTGTTTGGTCTGAGATTCTTATTACAATTATTGAAGAATTGAAATATATAGCATATCACAGGCAAAGCTCTATTGTATGACGAGAATCTCTAGTTAAAATGTCATCATTCTAAACTTCTGTGTGTAGTGTCTGAATCTCATTAGAGATTTGGGTAATTCTCAATGGGATTTGTTTAGGGTGGGGTGAGGGTTTGGTTAACCAAGGTGGTCCATGCAACCACAGAGAATTCTAAGGAAGATCTTGTGGTTTACAGCCACGAGTACCAAGATCTGCTGGATTATCTTGCCATCTCGCATCTGGGATTAAGCGATGAATTTGAGCAATTCTATTTCCAAGATAAAGGGTTTTGATAGAACTATTGATGAGTCAGTCCATAAATGTATTTCCGAGTTAGAGAAATTCAAGGATGCTAGAACTTAGTGGACAAGATTTGCCAATAAAACGGCTCCCTTAAGTTCCAATCGTGGGAGACTGACTGTCTGAATTGGGGGCACTTTGGAATTTACCAGTAACAAAATTGAAAATGTGTTATGTGTTTTTGTCTGACATTTAACATAAACTGTTTTCCATCGAATCTCTAAGCGTTACATTAGTGTCCTTATTATTTTTTACATCACTGTATATACAAGATGTATACATATAATTTTCTTTCTGTAAATAAAGCTGTTAGCCGTTTTTGAATTGATTTTCTTTAGCACATCACTAGATAATTTTTCATCAGGGTTCCCTGGTAGTCTAGTGGGTAGTGCGCCAGACTATTAGCGTGAGAGTTGTGGGTTCGATTCCCACCAGAGGCTCTGATCTGTGACACTACACCGAACATATGGTCAAAGTTACTCAGCTCGTATATAATTAGAATATAATTTGTAATTGTATTGTAATTAATAAATAAATAAATAATATTTTTATCAATAAAAAATACTCGTGTTTTAAAAAATTAATAATTTTAACGTTTCAATGTTCTTATTATTTAACACATAAGTGTTGTTTCAAGGTTTGTGATTTTTTTTTTGTGGATTGTTTTGCTTTATGTTGTTCTATGTTCAAAAATATAAACAATTTTAAATTGTAACATCATAATCGTTATAATAATAGCAAGCAGAGGCGTAAATGTCACTCATAAACTAGAAACCATTTTCTCGCAGCCTTACGTATAGCAACAGAATTACATTCATCCCGACAGTTACCACTTTGCCATACACTTGTAATGCTATAACTATATAACAATTTTTGTTCTACATTCATTCCATCCATACATATAATTCCTATGGAATCTATGGTAAAAGCCAACTGTATATGGCAATTTTGTATATTGAAGTTTATTTTACACAACAGTTGTGAGAAGGATAGTATCAGCCTTTTCAAATGGTTATGTTTGAGTGTCGATGAATTTTTATATACAAAATATGAAATTGTGTTTGCTGTAACACACTTTTTTTTGCTTCTTAGGCCACTTGAGTTTTTTTAATGTTTGTTTGTTTGTTATTCTTTATCCTCCCGACATTGAGAATGTAACTTAGGAGTGATAAGGCAGAGAGTTCATTATGCCATAAAAAAGGAAAAAAAAAATTTTATACGTAGCTTTAATAATGACGTATGTTGACATTGTTTACGTTACTTCAGGTTAGTTTGCAAATAATAAAAAAATGACTTTTAATCATACATAACATAATATGTCATTACAACCCTTTAGTCAGGAATACGACCTAGCTCCTCACACCACTAATGTTGTGTGTATTAATTTTATACATGTAAAAACTTAACTTAAAAAGTTAATTTGCCGCTACATTTAAAGTAGTTTCTGTTGTTTATCATTTTTTGTTTTTAAGCTGCATTTGGCCCTTAAACTCTAAACTATGAAAGCTTTTATATTTTTTTGAATTTTCTTTCATAAAGTGTGAAAATATAAAAAAAGGATTTTATTTTATTCTATTTTATTATACAAAGCTATAATATTGTTACGTTTTTTTCTTTTTAAAAACGTTTAAAATATGAGTTCGTTGATTAAGATATATATATGTAATATGTATTATATGTATAATAAAATAAAAATAAATTTGTTTTTAGTTTTAATTAAACTCTTTATTGTTTGCCCTAATTTTGTATGCCACCGTTTACAACTTGACGAATACAACAATAATTGATTGTACGCTATTCTTATTTGCTTACAACGCATATCATTTCAACGGCGATCTTCAAACCACGTAACAATTTTTTTAATTTTTAAAATTATTTAGTATTTTTCTCTGAATAAAAGTTTCTCATTATACTTACATATATATGTGATAATATATTATATGTTTTAAACAAAGCATATTCAACAACTCACATGTAAAAGATTTCTATTTTCAAAACCTCAAACATATTTCGTTAATATTATGCTTCAATAATTTCATATTTATTCGCATTTGCCTTTTTAGTTCTTTTTTAAGACTAAATTTTAGGGGAATAAAATTTTACACTTCTTTCCGAGACCTAAATATCTGTTTGTTTATAATGACCTTATTGATGTATAAAACATTATCAAATGGAGTATAAATGATTTCCTAATTTAAATAATTCCAGAAAATAAGGAAAAAATAATACAAAATAAAATAAAACAGAAAAAATATAGAAAATGTAAAACTTACCAGTAAATGTGGTATGAATATAAATAGAAAAGAGTTGGGCATTGACTAGGATTGTAAATAATAATAAGGAAAAGAAGATACACAATACGTGTCATAAATTATGGCATGACACTCTCAATGGCGGTTAGTTATTGTGAAGGAAAAAGTCTGGAGAGCATTACAAAATTAGCCCTTCTCTGAATAAAAGAAATAAAAAATTATAAAAAACTAAAATAAAAATAAAATAAAATAAAGTAAATAGAAATAAATCGAATTTAATTATTGTTTAAAAAACTACTTATATTTTGTATTAACCCATTTACAGCCGTTGTGTCGATTTGGTAACACTTATTCGTTTAAGGTGTATGCAAATTGGCATTTATTAGAAAATTAATGCATTAATAACACGGTGCAATATTCAAAATACACCCAGCTAATGACATAGTGTAGGTTGTGAGTTTTGTTGAGTAGAACTCAAAAATATTTTCTTTTTTATATATCTCGAACCCTCCAAAGCTTTGTGAAAAGGGGACAGATGAGCCTTTGAAATGATATACATAAATATATGGTTCAAACTAGACGTGTGCACAAGACATCTTGCTAGTTTACCCTTCACTAAATTGTTCTCTTTTTTGTTGGTCTTGATTATACGAGTACACTGAAATGTGTATTTCTCTTTTATTCAAAGTATACAACAGCACTCATTTATCTGTGAAGTAATGGATATATGCTTTGTGTTGTAAGAGCATATTTCACTACTGAAACTAAGTGTTGTCAAATGGATTTCAGTAGTGTCAACGTTGAAAAATATGCGTACATAAGTGTTTCTATACATTCTTTGCTTCTGCCATGAACTCTTCCAACAACAATCCCTCTTCAAATTGCTATGTTAATATTCGTTGATGTTCGTGTCCTATGTGTGTAAAAAGCCGAAGATATTCGGCCCCCGGGGCTATTGGTGCCGACGTCTGCTATTGAATAAATACTCTTTCCTTATTCTGAAAAAAAAAAATAAAAAACATTTTTTCTTTCCCACTTACTGCAAAAAGAAATGCACGTTGTGACACAATGAAGTGTACAATATTTTTGCTATACTCTTCACACAACTCTCTTTTGTATTGTTGTACAATGGTTTATGAGTGCAGTTATTTTTTTGTTCTCTATCTATGCTTCACTCTTATTTATATTTGCAGCTACAGTAAATATTCGCTCATGAGAAAAACACAATACTGTACAATTTTAAATGTCTTGTGCACACCTTTAGTTCAAACTTACATGTTATGAGTTTTGATCGGGTAAACTTGAAAAATATGAATTTTTTCCAATTTTTTCAAGTTTAGCTATTCTTAATTACAAAATTTAATAAAAAAAAAATACGAAATAAGTGGCGACATTCTGAAAGTGCATTATATTGTGAAAAGGTTGACTATTTGTTTTATAAAATTGGACAAAAATTACCGTAGTTATTATTTAAAGAGTATAATAGTCATGTTATATTTTTTATATATGCTGTCTTATCAAATGAACTTTAAGTTAAAAAATTTCAAAATTTTTGATTGGTCTTAGGTTTTTTTTGAAAAATATGTTGTTTTCCGTTGGACCAACCATCGGAAGTTGGCTAATGTTTGCGAAAAACAGAAATATTAGACGACTTTTGGTAGTTCAAACGTGCAAAGAGAAAATTCTCAGGTAAACAATCAAACATATATGTATAAAACATGACAACAAGACATATATAAAAAATGTAACTCGACTGTTATACTCTTTAAATAATAACTACGGTAATTTTTTTCCAATTGTATCTAACGAAGTGTCAATCTCTTCACAATATAATGCACTTTCAGAATGTCGTCACTTATTTTATATATTTCAATTAAATTTTGCAATAAAGAACTTGAAAAAATTTGAAAAAAATAATATTTTCCAAGTTTACCCCGTCAAATATCATAATCTATCTCCATTCTAAAATACTTTGGATTTTTAAAATAGGTTCAAACATATTTGGGTAATCAATAATTTGGTCTGAAAAGATCAAAAAACCGTTTTTGCCAAATAAAACAAGTTTGGAGGGTTCGAGAAAAATAAAAAAAAATATTTTTGAGTTCTACTCAACTAACTGAACAACTTAGACTAAGTAGTTACACGGGTGTATATAAATTTTTGTAGTTTGTCGTACAGTGTTATTTTTAGACAAAAAAATTACTTTTTATTAAAACAAATTATGGATTATTCGTAATTAAATATTTTACCAAAACCATTATCATTAAGTCTTTAACAAGTAATTGTTGTAACATACATATGTAGGCATTTATCAATATTTAATCCTAATGGTTATTAATATTTCTGTAGAAACCAGTCTTTCATTTTTATGATTCTAATTGATTAATTCAAATCCGATTGCTTTTATAAAACAAATTTTAAATTATTTTGACAAAAATTGTTTATGTTAAGAATAATTCAAGAAAAATATTTTCTAATCTTAAAACTCTGCTGAAGAATATGCATTAAAATTCATCCAAAAATTGTGGATTATTTCAATAATATACTTCTCAAAATGTATTCAATTTAATTCCTCGAATTAATTACATGAATTCGAAAGTTTGTTTAATATAATATGTATTTAACTACATATACTGGTACATATGTATGTATACGTTCCTTTATCCTTTAATATTTAAGAGTCTTGTGCTAATTACAACAAATTATTCCTACAAAGTAATTGTTAATTAGCAATCTTTGAAGGATTTGATTAATAATGTCTAAAGTAATCTAAAAATCGTGCATAATTTAAATTTATTTTCCTTTATTTGATGTTAAGATATAATTTAATTTTATCAATTTTTCCATACACAACATCATCTCTAGTGGTAAACTTACATGTATGCCAAGAATAAAAGTTTAATGTTGTATTACTTTTATACACTTCTGTGTTGTTAAATTTTATTTTTTCAAATAAAAACTTTTTATATGTACATACATATGTATTGTAACATCATAATCGTTATAGCAATAGCACAATATAACTTACTTTTATTGGTATACACACTAGAAAATTACCACTTTACTATACGAGTACATTGTGTTACTATGAGGATGTTTATTAAAAACACAAACATATACAATTTCAAAACAGCAAACCAATGTGTCACAATGGTATGAATTAAACGCATACATTCTCATGTTTGCGTTAGGTACGAATGTGTTTCTGTATTTAAGATTATTTGGCACAACATGAATGTGAGAATATTAGTATGTACTAAGGTTATTTTGTTGGTGTATAAGATCGTTCATGAATTCGTGCACAACTATGCATGAGTGTGGTTTAGTTGTGTTATAGGCTTTCACTCTTTAATTTTGTACTGCTACTGTCGTTGTTATTTGTTTTTCTATTATAAATTCAATACCATCGGCTATATGACTTTGGGGTAATAGTATAACGATTACATTATGCCATTAAAGAAGGCAAATAATAAAAAAATAAATTTATTCTAAGAATTGTTAACGAAAGATACTCAGTCTTAAATTGAGAAAAAAAAATTATTAAGTTTTTAGTCTTTAGAGAACAGTTTAATTAACAACAGGTGTATGTTATACAATAAACCTATGCAACATTGAGTACAAGATTCGTGCTAGAATCCTCAACAATTGAATATACGAAATCTTGGATACACGTTCAACATGAAAATTTCAAAAGCAAGAAAAATGATCAGAAATGAAGTTCGAATATAATATATTTACTGATTAGAGAAAATAAAATATGGGACCAATATTCGTGTTACAAAATCTAATGAAGCAATCTTTAAGCGTGTATGACTCGTCTACAAATCAATGAAGAATTTAACCAAACCAGCAAATTCTGTATCGATAAGATAGTTATGCATGATTTACGACAAGTTCTTGTAACAAATGAAAAGATAAGACTGCTTATAGTGCAAGAGTATAACTCCCGTCACTATGGTCAACAAAATCATAGTTAATGTTTACATAATGTCTGACAAAGTGTGGCACGAGGCACTTGTTTCGAAACTTGTAGCCTTTGGTGTCGGTAGTTTTTTTCTCGATCTTTATCAAGCTTTCTCAGGGAGCGTTCTATTCAGGTTGATATAGATGGGATCTCATCAGATGAGTTCAGGTTAGACTCTGGGGTAACTCAAGGCTTTGTTCTACCTCCAACTCTATTAATTATTTTCATTAACGATCTTCTCTCTTTAACTTCAAATCCTACCTACTGTTAGATGACAGTAATATTCTTCATATTCGTTCGGTCCCTGGCCGAGCCCTTTGGAGATTGACGCGAAAGAGCGTAACAACATGACATCCGACCTACAGTCTACTTTAGGGTCGACTTTAATGCATAAAAGACCCAATGTTGTTTATTGATACATAAACGCGACAATATTATAGCCTTATCTGTTGCTATAGGTGGTGTAAATATTAACGAGTCAGACACTCTTGATGTTCTTAAGACAATACAAGAAATACTTTACTCCTTCTGATCTCCTATTTACACCACTTATGTCCGACAGGAAAGGGAGAAGGTTCTAATTAATAGCGGTAAGGTATGCAATTCTATTGTTCATTGGAGTACAATCTCAATATCAGTATTCACTATTCATCTGTATTACAACGAATTCTGTTCTAGAGAGATAAGAGGACTAGTTCCCGAATATCGTGTTTTCTTACATAAATATAAAGCAGCTATTACGAAGGGATCTAAAGGTTTATTTTGGAAGGACTCATCTGGCTATACTCGCGGATGGCAATTCGCATTCTAGCAGGATTTCCCATTTTAGAAAAACAGTTGAAGAATAGTAACACATACTTATTCCAGTCATCTAGAGAAGAAAACTAATATAAAAAACAAAATAAAAGATATAAACACACGAGTACATTCCTCAACCGAACCCACGCATCAAATGGAGCCTATGTAATGAAAGCCCAAGAGGCACAATAGAAGCTCCAAAGTTTCAATGCCAAAAAAAGCAAGCCAACAAGCAGTGGCTTGCAAGCGAAAGAGCTTGGTTCAAACTCGAATTCTTTCGAATTGCTCTCAGCAGTCTTCTAGTTAAAACCCTGAGAGTAAAATAAAATTGCCATGAAAATATTAAATTTTTAAATTAACGCATATCCTTCCCCACTACAAGCACATTTAAAACTGAACATTAAAAGCAAACACAGACAAACTCGTTTATATCATCGGCCACAGACAAAAATTCTTTGCTTCCTTATGGTGAAGCAACAACAACAGTACATTATTTTATTTAAAGTTTTCAGTAATTAAGGTTAACTATTTTTTTACCAACCAGCAACGAAACATTTAATTTTAATTATCTTTTTTTTAATTCTAAACAAATGACTACAAGTTGTAAACAAATTAGTCTTTGGTTGTTTTTTTTAACATTTTAAGGGCCATTATTACAACTTGCCGTTAAACTTGGGTTAAATGTACCTTCAGCTAAAGTGAGCTTTAAAGTCACCTTTAACTTCTTTTCGTTATTACAATCTAATGATAAAATAAAGTTAACTTTTTCAAAAATATGGCAGTGTCGGAGCAATGTCGGTAGCACTGCTAAATGCAGTGGCAACGACGAGCTTCGTTTTTTTGTTGAAATTGCTCCTTTTGTTTATATTTGAAGTTGCCGTATTGAAAGTAATATATAATATGACAAGTTCAAAAATAAACTTAACTTTAAAAGTTACCGGTAAGATGAACCTGCTTTTAGATTAACGCTTACTTTTACCTTATTGTCCACTTATAATAATGAAAAACAGACAGGCAGATATCCGGTTAAAATCTTCCCTTTAGTTAACGGCAAGGTGTTATAATGGCCCTAAAAGTAGATCACCGAATCACCGAGTAAATAAACACGATAGAAGACAGAAAATACATACATACATACATACATAATTGGTCATTACAACCCTTCAGTCAGGATTACGAACTAGTTTCTCACACCACTTATGTTGTGTGTGTTAATTTTATACATGAGTGGCGGGACCTACAGTTTAAAGTCGACTCCGAACGACAGATTTTTGAGAAACTTTTCATGGCAATTTTATTTACTCTCAGAGTTTTTGCCAGAAATCTGCTGAGAGGAAGTCGCCGAAGAAATACTTTTTGTATTTTCTTTTCATGTCTGGCCTGGGGCTCGAACCCTGGCTTTTCGTCTAATAAGCCAACACACTACCTACTAGACCACGGCGACTTCGAAGAAGACAGAAAATATTTAACAAAAATAGTTTTTTTTTATTTTATTAACAGAGCAGTGTAGTCTTTTCAAAGATGCTACTTTCTGTTACTTTTAATTTGCTGGCTGGTAAATGGTAAGGATATATATTTTTAAATAAAACAGCGTCTGTTAGGCTTCTACTCTATTTAGCTGATCTTATTTAAAAGATTTAATTTAGGTGTCATATATCTTATATATATCCTTTGGGAGTGAGTAGCTATGGAGCTAATATTTCAGAGTGGTAATTGTGGGTTCGATTCCCACCAGATCATCTGGTCTACTATTACACTTTCTTAAAAAAATAACGAAAAACTATCACTGTGCATTAAAAAAAATAATTCAGCATTAACTATTCGAACACTTTCTTTCCATTTTCCTATAATACACAATGAAATATTATGAGCAGAAGACATACCCTAAACATACCCTTTGTGTCAGATACGGAAAAGTTAAAAGATTTAATATTCGATGTGTCGGTCGTATACGTTTGAAGACCTGGCTAATTAAATGGTATTTATAGACCATCCTTCCGAATAATTCTTACGATTATAAATAAAATAACATACATAATTGGTCTTTGCAGCCTTTCAGTTAGTATTACGACCTAGCTTATCACACCACTTATATTGTGTGAGTTAATTTTATCCATGAGTGGTGGGTCCTACAGTTTAAAGTTGAATCCGAACGACAGATTTTCGAGAAACTTTTCATGGCAATTTTATTTACTCTCAGAGTTTTTACCACAAATCTGCTGAGAGGAAGTCGCCGAAAAAATATTTTTCGTATTTCAGTTTGTCGAAGACGTCTGACCTGGAGTTTGAACCGTGGTCTCACCTCTAATAAGCCAACACACCACCTATGGGACTCCGGCACTGCCATACTCTTGAAAAAGTTAATTTTATTTTATCATTAGGTTGTAATAACGAAAAGAAGTTAAATGTGACTTTAAAGTTCAATTTAGCTAAAGTAACCTTCAACTAAAGCCAACTTTAACGGTAAGTTAAAAATAAAATAATAATGGTAAAACTAGTTTACATTACTAAATTGCATACCAATTTTGTACAATCTACCCAAATATTTTAGTATTACATAAAGGCGTACATATTACATCATGCCTTTTTACATAAAAATCCGAAAAGTTCACGTCAACTTGTTTTTATTTTGTTATCACGCCTACTTTTCGGAGATTTATAAGCCTTCTGTCGCTTAGATTAGCCACACTATTATTCTCAATTGAGAGCGGGTAGGAGCATGATGGTTCCAGCATTTGTGATAATTCTTTATAAATGATGAAAAAAATTGTCCATGATAATATTACGCCATTGTAGAACATCGGTTATATCAATTACAACGTTCTCTTTCTGGTTTCTTAGTTAGAGGTTTCCCAAGTATGTCTGTATTTGACATACATATGTCGCATTACTTGAATTCTGACGGTATTTTTTCGATTTCAATGGGTGACAAAATTTAAAACGATCACGAATTCAAAGTTACTTATCTACTGCAACAAAATCATTGGGAGTATAGAAAGCTGAAAGACTTTTAAATCATTTTTTGAAGAGGTGCCTAAGTCACCGTAGTTTAATAGGTGTTGTGTTGGTTATTAGACACAAGACCGCGGTTCAAATCCCACCATTGTTTTACACTAGATTGAAAATTGTTCCTCCACAAAAGTATTTTGTTCTGAATATGCGCCTCATTTTATGCAAATTCAAAGTATACGCAATTTTCTTTGTCCCAATAAACCGCACAATCGAAGTTCATTTATTTCTGGAATCTTTTAAGGTTCTAAATCACAAAGATATTTTTAACGGTTTTTATTTTATTGTCTCCTGCTATTCATTTCAAGTTACCTTCGAAGTAGGAACTTTTTTCAGTACAAACATACAATAAATGTGTAAAGTGGTAAATAAAATACAGTCAACCCTCCTATAACGTGGTGAGTGCGTACCGCGTTGTATGGAAACCGCGCTATAAGAAACTCAGACTTAACTGTACAAACTAACCTAATTCGTAGCGTGTTCTATGGAAACCGTCCAGAGTGTTGTATGGAAACCGCGCTTTAAGAATCACGGAATAATTACAAATCACATCATTCGTACAGCGTTATATAGAAACCAAGACTTACAAAAGACAAGATACGGGCAATTGGGTCTTATAAATGTTTTTCATTACACGTTTTGAAGTCACTGTGGTCTAGTAGGTAGTGTGTTGGCTTATTAGACGTGAGGCGTCGGTTCAAATCACATGTCAGGTAACTCCAACTAAACGAAATAGAAAAAAATTTTCCTTCGGCAACTTCCCCTCAGCAGTTTCTCAACAAATCTATCGTTCGGAGTCGACTTTAAACTGTAGGTTCCACCACTCATGTATAAAATTAACAAACACAACATAAGTGGTGTGAGAAACTTGGTCGTAATCCTGACTAAAGGGTTGTAATGACCAATTACGTATGTATTACACGGGGAATTGAAGAATGATTTATTATCATTGGTTTTATCATCAGGCTCCCTGATAGATTGCTGCACACATGAAGGCTGACACGTTCTTTTGAAAGTTTAAACCCATGAGCACACCTTTGATTTTACAGAATGAAGGTCCTAGATGGTAGTTTTTTCCAATATAATGCTGTCTCATCAGCGTTAAAAATCTGATCAGGTGAGTAAGTTCTTTCATTGATGAGATGTTGTTGAACGGAAACCGCGCTGTAAGAGTACCAAGTTAAAGAAAGGCTGTCGCAATTTCAGTTCTGCGTTCTGAGATTAGCGCATTATAGGAGGGTTGACTGTAATTGTTTGTAATATAAACTTACTCTTCAAATAGTTTGCCTTCCATTCGTCTCCATGAATGAAAGTGACAAGAAAAAGACTGCAACCAAAAGCAAAGTCAACATAGATATCGTATGTGTTTACGTCCGTTAAACAATAGTAAACAGCAAGAACTTCGGGGACAACATAATATTTATGAGGCTACTAAAAAGCGTAATACATTGTGTTGACTGTAAAACTTAAGTGAATTTAAGTGAACTTTAGTGATAGTAATGTGGATGCAGCTGTTATGTGCATCCTGTGGCATACCATATCTAGAGATTTGTAGCAATTCCTTAGAGAATTAGATGGCAAGTAATTCGAAAGCATAATATTGTTATTGTTTTATCTTTTAGTTTTTATGGTTGTTGTTGTTGTTTTATGGCTATGTAAAATGTAAAGTTAAGAATTCATCAGAAGAAAAGAAAGAAAATCACAAAAGCATTATAACACTTTTAGGTTTTTAAACCCTTTCACGACCATAAAAGGTTATGAGAATTAAAGTTATCAGTTTGTCTATTTGATATGATTTATTAGATGTCCAAAAGACATGTTCTTAAACCAAATTACCAAAAAGTGTTGTCCGTTTTTTATTGTAAATATGTATGTAGCCCTATGTTCGTTAAGGAATTAAATTTGTATAATTTTTTCAAATTAAAATTGACAGACAAGTAAATGCTCCGTGTTTCAGGCGGAGGTGATGCCCATTTACCAGGCCGCTCAATGGATCCTCGTCAACGGTGCTCATTTCACCCGCGTTTCGGTCTCCTCTGACAGTCAGGCCGCCATAAGATCTCTGTCAAGCGTTGTGAATAACTCCAGGATCGTTAGGGAATGTCGCCGCTTTCTCGACCTTCTTTCTGGGCGCTTTATTGTATCACTGGTTTGGGTCCCCGGGCACAGTAACATTTCGAGAGACTGCAGGGCCGACGAGCTCGCCAGAGCTGGTGCACTACTTCCGGAATCCTCCCCAATCGACTTGGGCATGCTACTTGCCAATGTCAAGTTTGCCATTGCGAGGAAATTCTTTCGAGAGTCCAACCTATCCTGGGTCAATGAGAAGGCCTTCTCCACCGCTAGACTAACCTGGCCCTTGATGGATAGAAGGCATACCAATCAGTTACTTGGACTTGGTCGTGGCATCATCTCAATCACAGTGACCTTGCTTACAGGCTTTTTGGAAAAGATGCAGCTTGCATTTAACGACTTCTGCCGTGGGTGCAGATCCGCTGAGGAAGATGAATATATACACCAGATTTCTATTTCTATTGACTAATAAATTATATCAAAACATGAGAAGTCTTATAGTATACTCGACCATTTTTTTGCGATTATCGAATTAGTTTTTCTAATATTTCTTGTGCCAAACTAGCAAATTTTTCAGTTAAAGGGAATACTCCAAAGGACTCCATCTGAATCAAGAAGAATGTTTGAAATTTATGTTCTCTGGCCTCATTTAAAAACAGGTTAATCGTTTCTAAATGTTAAATAGACACTTTAATTGCAAATGTTGAATACTCGAAAAATTTTTTTGCTGTGATAATATCGTATTTTTATTTTCAATATTAGATAAGTCTCGGTTATCGTCTTGTTTCAAAAGCCTTTGACTTATTTATTTTTATTTTCAACCATCAGTATGCGCTAAATTTCAATTTAGTTTAATTTAATAACTCCACGTCCTTTGCAAAGCATAATCTACAATACTATGGGCCATTATTACAACTTGCCGTTAACTATGGGGGGATTTTAACGGGCAGATAAATTGTTTTTCATTATTATAAGTGGAGAGTATAGTAAAAGTAAGCGTTAAGCTAAAGGGAGGATCATCAGATCGGTAACTTTTAAAGTTAAGTATATGTTTGAATTTGCCATATTAAATAAATTTTCTTCAATATGGTAACTTCAAATATATACAAAATGAGAAAATACAACAAAAAACGAAGCCTGTTGTTGCCACTGTGGTCAATTATTTAATTGAGCAGTGTTATCGACATTGCTCCGACATTGCCATATTTTTGAAAAAGTTAATTTTATTTTATCATTAGGTTGTAATAACGAAAAGAAATTAAAGGTGATTTTAAAGTTCACTTTAGCTAAAATTACCTTTAACTAAACCCAACTTGTAATAAGTGTCGTCTATATGTAAGTCGAAAAGTTTTTTACAGGCCATAGGGACACCGGTATATCTTAGCGTATCCAATACCGACTAGGTACAATCTTTCTCATATTTTTGTTTTTAAATAAGCGCAACATTAAGGAACATTTAAAACATATAAAATTAAATATTTCATATCGAACTCCAAATCGCTTTCTTTTCACTAATAAAGAAGTTTCTAATTCATACGGGTTTCTTATATTCCAGAATTCATTAAGATAAAAATGAATTCATCTAAAAGTAAGATGTTCGAATATGTTGAAGAAATTAGCATTCATATAAAACTCTGGCATACATTAGGAGTTGTCCTGTTCCAAGTAACCCACGAAAGAAATTCTACAGAATCGTAGTTCGTACAGTAAAATAAACAAATATATATTTTCATTACCCCTTTCGGGAGCATATGGCTTCCCTAAAGCATTTTCATCTTATACGGCCATCATGTGAGATTACACTGTCCTACATAGATCTTGGATTTTGGAAAGTATTCAGAACTACTTGAACCTTAAAGATTCCAGTCAAGTGCCATTCTTGTTATACTATCAGTATACTATCAGAGAATAAGACTATCTCCATTTTCTAAGTTTTAGTTGTGTTATTATGGGTTGCTCGTTAGTAAGGTTTCAGAGAATATGTTGCATATCATTCTAAGGCACTTGTTGATAAATACCTGTAGTTTTTGGGAGATGGTGTTCGCTTCCGTACAACAAGGTCGATATTACACATGCGTTGCATATTCTGAACATTGTTTCGTCTAATATTTTTGAACTTCTCGATATTGGCTGTCATTGTCCGAATTTTATTTACGTCTGTTTGTGAGACGCCATTTGTTTTAACTATACGGACTAGCTGAAGCTATCTACGTATTCGACTAGTTGGCCTTGTAGCATAGGTGCTCAAGATGCTAATTCGTACAGATTTGGTTATCTTATTATTTATCCAAAGTTTCACATTTCGCGCTATTCTCTAATCCTCTAGCTTTGCTACATCCTCTAGCTTTGTTTGCATGTTTGTAACTTTGTGCAAAAGCAAACAAATATCATCCACATTATCGAAGTCCTCGAATTGGAGTGATTATTCTCTTCATTGCTTTTCATATGACGCTTTGTCGGATAGTGTCGAAGGTTTCCTTTAATTTTAAGAACAATAAGTACAGAAGATTGCGCCATTCAAGAGATTGTGAGATATACGTATTAAGACTTTTTACATTAGGGTTTTGTTCTCATCCTGATTTATCTTTGACCAGGTACGCTGGGTATTTATCTAAGAAATTACAGGCCATTCAAAATTAACTCTAAAATCGATACCAGCACATAGGTACTCGGTATTGACGGATATTATGTTGCTAGTAAAATAATCAGAATTGATACAGAGTACGAAATTTCCGAATTGCTACCAAATATAGATGCTCCTATTTAATAGGTCTAATGGTTGAGGAGGTATCCACAATTGCATGGGAGCCACTATTTCAGTGGTATGATTAGAGTCATTATCTTGCTTGAAGATAAATTGAACATGAAGACCCAATTTTATAAGACTCTGTGGTAAATTGGTTTTTTAAATATCAAAATTTGCCCTCTCATCCATCATTGTTTCAATAACTTGAAGCAGATATGCTTTATCGGTTGTCATACACTACTAAATTGCTACGGCTTTTTGAATAATGTTTTTTAGTTTGTTTTATTTTTGTTTCAAGTTCTTATAAGCTTGTCTAAAATAAATAAACACTTATTTTAATAGTTGAACTAATGAAGTAATTCGATAATACTCTTAATGAATTGTTTCCTTCCTTGTCTCTAAATGCTACAGCAATTTCGGCTGAATTTTGTTGAAGAAGTTCCTTTAATAAGGATACGCTTACAGACTTAGGAATTTTAATGAGAGAAATCGATTTATTTAAATGTTGTTGAGCTTTACAAAATTCGTAGAAATTTACCTTGTCTTCAATTAAAAAAGAAGCATTTTTATTTTTATTTAGATTCTTTAGTTTTGAAATAAATTCGAAAAACTTGTACGACTTCTGTTGGGCGTTAGTAGAGTGAACAGAAAATAACGTAGCGAAAGGCAATAATGCGAAAACAGAACAACAATCAATTTGTGGCCCATTAAATACTAAGAATACAATGTTGATTGTTTTAATACTGCATTTGGTGTTAATTACAGTTATAACTGTAATTTATTTTTTAATGCTTTTAATGTTCGAACATTTTTAGATTTTATATAAATATTGTTATATTGTAATATTGTTAAATTTTTACCTCTTTAAAAACGTTTATGATGTAAGTTCGTAGATTGCAAATAAAAATAAATTTGTGCTTAGTTTTAATTAAAATTATTTTTTTTTCATACGATTCTTGTGCCACTGTTCACAACTTGCTTTATTGGTTATTCTTCTATTCACTCTTCTGCGTAAGCCATAATAATTGTTCAATAGATCTTTGTAACGGAGATCTTCAAACCACGATTCTCTTCACACGCAACGCGTCTTCACACAAGACTGACTGAATTCTTTCTGACTCCGTTGTCAGCTTTGTCTTGCCTTTTATATCGCAGGGTAAACAGTCTGCTGAAAGCTCTTGAAGGAGAATGTCTTTGCCTTCACAAAATCCCTAAAAATGTATACACGTTGTTTACGTTATTGTTGTTTGTGTATTTTGTTTACGTTTGTCATTGCAATGTTGTTGTTGCCTAGTTGTTTACTTGTTTGTCCCTTTTTTTGTATACTGATGTTGTCGCTATATTTTTTTTTGCATTTTGATCATGTAAACAAGTCCATTGTTTTTGTTTTTGTAGCTTTTGTTTATCATTTTAATGGTAAACGATGTAACACCATTTCCATTCTCGTAACATTATGTAAGTGTGTATGTACGTACATATTTACAGAACAAACTATGTTGTTTAAGGTTTATTGCTTAAAACCTTTGTCATTTAAATTTGCATTCACTGTTCCACACAACTGAATAATAATATATTTAATTTGAATATGCAATGCAAATGTAAGCTACGTGCAAAATAAATAAATTTTGAAAACGTTATTTGCACGTATTATCTTTTAATATAATAAAAAGCGGTGATCATAATTTAAACTGTATTAAAGGTAATTTCTAATGAAATGACGAGCTACGTTTGGAAAATATTTTTAATGATTTTTTATATAAAAATAAATTAAAATTTTTAAACAAATTTAAACAATTTTATTTTATTTTAATCTCTCAAATTTTTTTTGAAATTTTGTGAAAATATTCTCCACTTGCTTGGTGGATAACTGCTTGTCCAAGTGTGTAATATATACAGTCACTTAACTAACCGACCATTGGACCGACTAACAGGAATCTTACGGAAGAGAATGGAATGGAACGTAGCGCTTAAATTATTTACCTAAGATTAAGCGGTCGTCGTACCAATAATTCTATAAACACCCTTAGTTAGAAGGCAACTCCATATCATCAGGGATCCACGGCCAAACTTTAAAGTTGCTCTGACTTATTTTGCTTGAAAAATTTTTCCTGGCTTTTGCCAACAGCACTCATTGCCATCTAACCCAAACAATTAATTGTGGTTTCACTTGATTAAATAACCTCCTCCCAGTCGTCCGCCGTCAATAAAATGTGTACAAAGTCCAAACGGAAATATTGTGCAAGCAAAATTTGTCAGATCACCTTTAAAGTTTGGCGGTGGATTCGTAATAGTAGGGAGTTACATGGCATGATGGTTGAAATAGTCTGCAGAATACTTGGTACGACATTCGCTCAAACCTACGTATGTAAATGTTTTAAGCAGTAACTTACATCTTAATGGAGAAAGATGCGGATTAAGAACAGCGGATATCGTTTACCTAACTTAACCTTAAAAAAATGGATCTATGACAACCGCTAGAAAGGTCTTGATCGACGCGTCCAGTTAGCCGATCTTAACTCCATCGAATACCAGAAGTTATCAAATGAGGCTTGTAACTGTAAAAACTGTAAAAATTAGGGGACAGTATGCCGCGCCTTATAGAAGCTATATTGGAAGGAAGGAAGCTGTACAAGATACAGAAAGTCATAAAATTTATTTAAAAATGCTAAACTTAAAAACCGTCCCTATGGGTAATTATACATGTTTACTTATTTTTGAAAACGATAAATATTACAACAGAAATGCTATATAGTAATTGTAACAAGAGTACAATAGACCAAATATCAGAATGATTGGAACTACAGTTTTGTAGTCGCAACTTTATTTGTTAAAACTAAAATACTGACTGTATAAGTATACATAACATAACATACATAATTGGTTATTACAACTTATGTTGTGTGCGTTCATTTTTTACTGTTTAAAGTCGACTCGGAACGACAGATTTTTGAGGAACTTTTCATGGCAATTTTATTTACTCTAAGAGTTTTTGCCAGAAATCTGCTGAGAGGAAGTCGCCGAAGAAACATTATTAAATATTTCGTTCAGTTGAAGATGTCTGATCTGGGTTTGAACCGAGGCCTCACTTCTAATAAGCCAACACACTATCTACTAGACCACGGCTACTTCCAAATACACAAACAACAATGAAGTCGCGATAGAGTTCTCAAGAAAGCGAAAACACGAACGTTCGGCTTCAAGAACCTTCATCAGACTGTTTACGTGAGCATATAAAAAGGGAAGTGAAGAAAACAGTCATCATTTGAGGATCGCCGTCGTAAAGAATAGCGAACAAGCAATTATTGTTGTTGTAACATCAAGTTGTGAACAGTGACACATAAAATTGTGCGAGCAATAAAGAATTTATCTAAAACTAAACACATATTTATTTTTATTTCGTTTTCAATCAACGAACTCATATTTTAAACGTTTTTAAAAAGGTAAAAACGTAACAATATTTATTAAGAAAGAGTATTTCGCGTTATTCACAAACTATATGATCTCTTACTAACTCTTATCTAATATCTCTTACTGCTGTTAATTTCCTTATTGAATCTTCAAACAAGGATGAATTAATAATAATATCATGTAACTTCTATGAATGAAAGAGAATGTAAACACGTTGCGTTTGGATGCAACAGGAGCTTTTTGAAATATTTTGGTCAATGTTTCGCCAACCCTGTTTTAATATCTGGCATGTCGACATTCTTATGTATTTTCGATTTTTTGACACACGTATGATCTAAGTAACTTGACGAAGTAGACACTTTTGTCCTGACAGTGATATGGGAACTGTGTATAATGACTCACTTAATGCAGTACAGAAAGATTTCGTTCTTTAGCTATGTGTATGTGGAATTCTCTTAACGTTTCGATCATTATTTGGTAGTGTGTTGAGCTGCGAGTGTTGAGGTCGTGGTTTCGATTTCCCTGAGTCTTTGTTATTATTAAGTCCTAGTTGATTTGTCTGGCGAATATGTGATGAAATGTATCGTGTAAAAATAAAGTGTAAATTGTTGTAATTTATATTGATATGTTATATATGAGGTTCAATACTCAAATCTACAACAAATTCAAATCACGGAAAAAAGATGACATTGTATTCACACTGGTCATAAGTAAAAACTCATGGCACTCTATATCTTTTTCTTTTCTCACAAAACTGTCTTTCTTGTATACCAACACAATACACTACAGTATATCTCCTATTTATGTAAACAAAAGATACTCTCTTAAAATAAACAATTACATCTCCTTATCGTTTTAAATAGATTAGAATAGATATAAAAACTTACAAAGGATTTAAAATTATTCGTAAATTTAGTCTTAACTCAAAAAAAATTATGGTTACGAAAATATAGGAAAATTTTTCAGAAATTGATAAAAGAAGAAAAACTTTTACTGAAATAACGCTCGTATTATAATATTTAAACTAACAATATAGAAAAATATTTATACAACTGAAACAATAGTCAAGGAAATATTTAATTAAAGCACATATAAAAATAGAAACAACACAATTACTGGCACACAATATTTTTGTTAACCTAAAGGCGTAAAAACAATTTAAATTGTACTAATTTTTTTACTTATAAATATGTATGTTTGGACATATTCACATAAAAAATAACAAAAAATTACTTGAAAATTAAAAAAGAATTGTGCAAAAATATTTCAGATTCTCTTATAGTTTTGTTTCCAAAGTAGGGTGTCCCTTAAAAATCAAATCGTCAATATTGTCTAGAAACAATAATAGCTCGTTTTATCAAAGGTAACTAGTGCGAATCATTATTAAACCTTATCACTAATAAATAGTGCCAAATGACCATCAAACTGACAAGTTCTCACTGTCATATTGGCTATCAGTATTAATTTCTACTAATACGGTGTTCAGATATGCACATTTATTGCGTAAATCACAATAAACCATATTATTGAGCTCAATATTTCATATAAAGTTTCAATTAATAATTGCGCAATAAATAGGCAAATTATTATAATATTGAGTAAAACTTAAAATGAAGCACTGCCATAAGTGTGTTTACATATTACAATTAACCGAACACTTTTTATTGATATTTGACAACTCAAATGTCAACAAAGACAAACAAAAAAAAAACAAACAATGTTGTTGAAACAACCAGCTGTCATATAAATATGGAATCAGCAGCTGAACTGCGCATATTATTATGCCTGAACACTTAAAATATTGTACTCAATAAACCGAATATTGACTCAATAAAAGCGCATATCTGAACATAGTATAAGGCAGTTTCTGCAGTTTGTATAAAGAAATTTATTGATTTTTGTCATGTTTGGACAAATATACAAAAATATTGTAAGAAGACTAAGTACTAAGTATTCGATTCAGCGAAATAGTTCTGAGACGAAAAACTTCATGGCAGCTGATTATAAAAACAATGACATTGGTAATTAAAATTTTTCAGTCATGATTACGACCAAGCTTCTCTGACAAAATGGAAATAATGTACTGCGATACAACAGCTTCGAATACAGGTAGTTTTCGGCTTGGAACTGATTTCAGAATTTTTTTATTTTTGTTGTTGTTTTTCGCCTTGTCATAAAACTTGTCTTTCGAACCAAAACTAAACAAATTACTAGCGACCCGTACATACTGGTTTTCAAAAAATTCAATGAAAATTAGAAAAATATCGATTCTAAAGCCGTTCTAATAATACCGATTCTTAATTTCATATAAAAAGCAAAAACTATATATTTATTAAGGCTTATTAATGCACAATTGGGCAAAAGTTTTATAACGATTATGCCGAATTGGTAATCGTAATGATTTTGGAATGTGATACAAAAAAGAAATTAAAACTCAAACCCACTGGAGCTAAGCATCTTTTAAAAAATTCAACTCAGAATGACTGCGAAAGGCAAAAAGGCAATGCGCCACGTTTCTTTTTTCATTTGTTGTCATGTCGTATGTTAAAACTTAGATCCCATGCGCAGTTCGAACGAAAAAACACTTAACCAAGATTTGTGCTTCTTGAAGATGTTGAAAGGGTATTGAAAAGTTTACGCAACAATTCCTAAAGCTTCGTTAAGCAAGTTTATCCATCATATATGGTAATTGCGGATTCTATGGACGTCAAAAACACAAAACAAAATAAGAAAAAATATTTCTTTGTTAACTTAATCTCAGCAGTCTTCTGGCAAATACTCTATAAGTAAAAAAAATTGCTTTGAAATGTTTCATAATATTCTTAAGAAAATTTAAATGGTGTTACATCGTTTAACAATAAAATGATAAACAAAACCTACAGAAACAAAAACAATGGACTTGTTTATAACATATAGGAACAACATTAGTATAAAAACAGGTATAAGCAAGTATACAACAACATTGCAAGGACAAATGTAAACAAAATACACAAACAACAATAACGTAAATAATATGTTTATTTTTATAGAGATTTCGCGAAGGGTAAGTCATTCTCCTTCAAGAACGATATAAAAGACAAGACAAAGCAGGCAACGGAGTCAGTCTTATGGGGAGACGCGTTGCGTGTGAAGAGAATAATCGTGGTTTGAAGATTTCCGTTGTAAAGATCTATTGAACAATTGTTATTGTTTACGCAAAAGAGTGTAAAGGAGAATAACAAATAAAGCAATTGTTGTTGCTTACATCAAGTTGTGGACAGTGGCACACAGAATTGTGCTAACAATAAAGGATTTATTTAAAACTGAAGCACAAATTTATTTTTATTTTATTTACAATCTACGAACTCATATTTTAAACGCTTCTAAAAAGGTAAAAACGTAACAATATTAATTCGAAGTCGACTTCAAACTATAGGTCCTGCCACCCATGGATAAAATTAACACACTTAAGTTGGGTGGTGTGAGAAGCTAGTACGTAATCCTGTCTAAAGGGTCGTAATGACCAAATATGTACGAGTATGTATATATTAATTTTCCGTTGTTATTATTTATGACTTTATACTGTCGTAAATATGCGTTTTGGATACTTGCTTCGTGATTGCCTTAATTAATATAAAAAAATAATTTTCGAGTGGCAAAATGATGACGAAATAGAAGAGAAATTAAAATAAATATTCTTTTTACAAACATTTTTTATTTTCTTAGAACCTCTTGTGCTTTGTGATTTAAATTTAATACCTGTGGGAATTTTAGATTAAAATCTTTAAGCATCGAGCTTCGCATTATTTTAAGAAATAAGCGTATAATTGCGTAAAGGTATGCCTTATAAACTGAAATATAATTAATTTGAAACAATAGGAAGGTGTTTTTGTGATTGTGGTTGTAAGATTATGGTTTATTAGATGAACATTTATTTTGTGGCAAGAGAATTGTTGTAATAGACATATAATAGGATTGAATATATTTAACATGTAATTTTTCATTGTTGCAAGAATACCATGCAGAATAGAAAGGCATTTTTACCTATTGGAGAATAAAAAAAGTATTTAAAAATGGTTGAAGCCGTAGCTAATTTATTAACAAACACCTTAAGTGGTATTCCGAAAGCAATCTGTATTGTTAGAAGTGTATGACAGAGAGAAAAGTTAATGTAAGTGTCTGCAAACACACATTCATTCAAATTTTCATCCCAAATCACTTATTTTTGGGTTTACAATGGTTTCACTTGTCTGACCTTTTTTGAATATTGTGCTCTGTGCTTGCCAATTGCGACTTGAATCATAAATAAAATTTTGCTGAAAATAAATGAATAGTATAGAATAGAATGGCAAATTCTGTTCACAAATGAGGGTGTAAGTGGGCAATGTAGATTTCAGACATATAAAGCCATTTAATATAATCTTACTTTGGTTTTGTACATCAGGGTTACATTGGTATTTTCCATTGGAATAATTTTTAAGTCATAATAAATTAATTGTGTACAGGAATTTTTAAATTCCAATTTCATGTTCTTACCACATATTTATTTCTATGGCTACAGGTTGGCGTAAATGACCGTAACAATTACATCATGATATATCTTGCGATATCGGTTTGATTTAGGACATAGTTAAATAAAAAACTTAAGCAATCATCATCCTAACAAATTACAATAGCCTTATAAGCAGTGTGGCAGACCATGTTTAATTACACGGTGCTACAGTGAAAATACACCCGAGTAACTACATAGTCTAAGTTATTCACTAGGTTGAGTAGAACTCAAGTATACTTTTTTATTTTTGTTGAACCCTCCAAACTTGTTTTATTTCGCAAAAACGCAAATTTATTGATTACTCAAATATGTTTGAAAATTCAAAGTTTTTTTAGAAAGGGGAGAGATTAGCCTTTAAAACGGTATACATAAACGTTTTGTTCAAACTTACATGTTATGAGTTTTGATCGGGTAAACTTCGAAAATATTATTTTTTTTTCATTTTTTCAAGTTTAGCTATTCTTAATTGACTAGTTTAGTTAAAAAATACTAAATAAGTGATGACATTCTGATAGTGCATTATCTTGTAAAGACATTGACACTTCGTTTGAACAAATCGGACAAAAATTACCGTAGTTATTATTTAAGTAGTATAACAGTCGTGTTATATTTTATATATAAGTCATCTTTTTAAATGAACTTCCAGTTTAAAAATTTTCAAAAGTTTTGATGGATCTTCATGTTTGCACCACTACGAGAAGTCGGCTAGTATATATAATTTCTCTTTGCGCAAACATTGGCCAACTTCTGGTGGTGGCTCAAACGTGAAATCACGTGAAATCAAAATCTGAAAATGTTTGAACTAAAAGTTCATTTGAAAAATATATACTCGTGTATGAAAAATATAACTCGACTGTAGGACTCTTTAAGTAATAACTACGGTAGTTTTTGTCCGATTTGTTCAATCGAAGTATCAATCTCTTCACAAGATAATGCACTTTATGAATGTCTCCATTTATTTCAAATTTTTTAATTAAATTTTGCAATTAGGAATGGCCAAACTTGAAAAAATGAGAAAGAAAATAATATTTTCAAGTTTACCCCATCAATTCTCATATCATATAAGTTTGAACAAAATGTTGATGTATATTGTTTGAAAGGCTAATCTCTCCCCTTTCTAAAAAGCTTTTAAAATATGTCGTTGGGGAGCTCATACAGCTCACTGTTGAATCGGATGCGGAAATCATCGCCAACTCGCACTTGGCCGAAGATCTTACGTTGGATTTTTCTCTCGAATACTCTCAAGGCTGATGCGTCAGTGCTTAATAGGGTACATGCCTCTGCGCCATAAAGAAGCACGGGTAGAATGAGACCATTAGTGAGACCATAGTGATCCTGCGCTTGATCTCCAGACTAACATCATTTTTTTGATAACGGCGGAGGTAAGATAAATGAATTCCTTGACTGTATCAAAAGTATAGTTAACGACCGTAATCTGAGAATCAATACGCCGCACGTCTCTACTTGTCGATAACATGTACTTTGTTTTGCCCTCATTTACTGCCAGTAAAGTAGATAGTAAAGTAGTAGACTCCCGTTCAATACCACTAGAGGCAGCAGCAACATCTCGCTTGGTACGCCCTATGATGTCAATGTCGTCGGCGTACGCAAGCAACTGGACGCTTTTTTGAAAAATAGTGCCATTGCGATGCACTCCCGCCTTTCGCAGAACACTCTCCATGACGAGGTTAAAGAGGTCGCATGATATGGGATCGCCTTGTCTGAAACCTCGCATGGTATCAAAAGGTTCGGAGAGGTCCATTCCTACCTTGACGTAGCTGCAGGAGTTGCTCAACGTCATTCTGCATAGCGATCCCTTATAGGGCTATCGAAGGCTGCCTTGTAGTCGACAAAAAGATGGTGTGTGTCGACTTGTTTGCCCGCATTGATAAGGTCCAATCAATGTTTTAATGAGTGGCTTCAGTCGTTCACACAATACGCCTGCAAGGACTTTATATGCGATAGGGAGAATGCTTTACCCCTAAAGTTGGCGCATATCGTAGGTCTACTTTTTCAGGACAGGACACAGGACATTGAGGTTTCAATCCTTGGACATACTTTCCTCTAGCCATATTTTGTAAATAAGTCGGTGCATGAGGCCTACCAAATCATTACATTCAGCGGAGAGGCAATCAGGACCTGCCGCTTTATTGTTTTTAATACGCTTAATCGCGACTTTGACCTCTTCATGGCTAGGCGCCGTCATCATCGATCGGGTTCGGAATATCATCTCTAAAGGCGGTAGTGGTGTCGTCATCGCCTTGTAGCAGAGTAGAGAAGTGTTTCCTCCACAACCTCAGCACCCCCTACGGATCTGTTACCAATCTTCCATTCTCATCTTTTCAGGATGACGCTCCGGGTTTATAGCCCTCGGTTAGACGCTTAACCTTTTGATAGAATTTTCGAACGTTATTCCACGCCTGTCCTGCTCCCTCTTCGTTAAAATTAGAAAAATAAAAAAAATAAAAAAATTTAATTCCGATCAATACCTGGAATAAATTTAGAGATTACCTATCTCAGTAGCATCTCTTTCCCAACCTTCGATCGTGTTCCGTAAATAAGGCCGGTTAATACCGTACAATTTTGAAATTTTATCAATTTTTAAATTTTTTAAATCAATTAACTTATTTATTTACTCCCAGACCTGTTATAGATATTGTAAAATTAGAAATTTTAAACAAATTTTATATTGACAATAAATTCCAACAAATACAAAAAATCTTATAGAATTTTTTTTTATTTTGCTCCACATAGGTATTTAATTTTACAGTTTAATCACTATACAACATCGCCTCTAAGCATTACTAAGCCACTGTGACGTATAATTAATTTAATTTATAGAAATTACTCATACGACCACCAGTCACGATGCTGTGTTGTTTAAAAAATATTGTTATAAATATTCGACAAGGAAGCCATTAATTAATTATACTTTAAGATATAAATAAAATAAAATAAAATGTAAAATTTTAGTTTGCAGTGGAGTATAATAAACGGACACGTTTCTTAGAGTTACAAAATGATTTGTAGTTGAAATGTGTGAAGGGTTAAATGCTGCAGAACTGCATTTTCAGTTCCAGTTGAGTTGTGCATATCCTCCAGATATGATTAGAATGTAGACTTAGTTTTCACATCAAGAGCTGGAGCTTCTATTGTATCTATCAATGCAGGCTATGAAGTTGAGAAATATAAGGGTAGAAGAATACGTTTTTTAATACTGTTATTGGTGTTGTCGTTTAACATTAAAATAATAAACAAAAGCTACAAAAAAACGACTTGTTTATATGATCAAACGAATAAACAAAAATATAGCAACATCAGTATAAAAAAGCGATAAGCAAGTAAACAAACAGACGACAACAACACTGCAACGACAAACGTAAACAAAATACAAACTACAATAACGTAAACAACATGTTTACATTTTTAGAGATTTCACGAGGGCAGCCACCCTCCTTCAAGAGCATTCATCAGACTGTTTACCCTGCGATATAAAAGGCAAGACAAAGCAGGCAACGGGCTCAGAAAGAATTCAGTCAGTCTTATGTGAAGATATGTTGCGTGTGAAGAGAATAATTGTGGTTTGAAGATCTCTGTTATAAAGAGCTATTGCACAATTGTTATTGTGTACGCGGAAGAGTGTAAAGAAGAATAATAATTAAAGCAATTTGATGTTGTTTAAATCAAGTCGTGAAAGGTGGCACACGGAATTGTGCGAACAATAAAGAATTTATTTAAAACTAAACACAAATTTATTCTTATTTTTATTTGCAATCTACGAACTCATATTTTTAACGTAACAATATATTAAAAATTAAAAGAAACGTGAAAGTGATATCTGGTTGAAGAAATTTTTGAAAAATATTTAAAAAAGCTCAGATTGAATCGATTAGCTCACAATGTGTTAAATTATAGTAACCTTCATTTACAATAGAGAGTTACAGCTACTTTCATTCCTCGCAGATGAATAAATTTTGTCTTAGACATAAAATTTTGCCTGCGTTGATCAGGCTTAATCAAAAAAATAGTTTTGAGATTCGAAGACTAATTGTGTGTACATAATTGGTAAAACTTTAATAAACAAAATGAGAAAAAAATACACTACTCACCTACATTTGAGCATACGCTTTTAATACCATAAAATAAATTTGTACAACTTTTATAACCACAGGCACGCTTACCTGTGAAACATGTAGGTCACCAACGTATGATTTCCTACAAATATACCCCCGAGTTCATGTTGGGTTTGGAAGTGTTCATACATCAAAGATTATGCAACATAACAGATGTGAGAAATGCAGTGTACAGAATACGCATACGGACGTGCATAAACTCACAAATTTAGATGTGTATGCGATTGTTATAACACACACTTGTTTTTCTTATATTTTATTCCATCTGATAATTTTGTAAATTGCTTAAACGGCTTGTTACTCCTTTGTTTTCAGCACATGCTTGAATTTAGGGTGACTGAGTTAGAGGTGATTGTGCCACTAAAAATAAAAAAGCTTAGTTTTAGGCATGAAAGTAAAAGCTATACGAACCGAGATAAGAAAAATTTAATGCCTATGGTGGTAGTCGTATACATACATACATAATTCGCCATAACAACCCTTCAGTAAGGATTACGATCTAGCTTCTCAGACCAGATGTTGTGTGTTCTAATTTTATACATGAGTGGGACCTAAAGTTTGAAGGCGACTCCGAACGACAGATTTTTGAGAAACTTTTCATCTGCTGAGAAGAAAACGCCGAATAAATATTTTCTCATGCTTTCTTTTTGTTGAAGATTCTGACCTTTACTGGAGTTAAAAAAAACGGCTAAACATCTAAGACGAAGAATATCACGTCGACGTAAATCGCGGCATTACGGTAAAAATCTCAATCACTTTACTGCATTTACGTTATTTGAGATTAACAAAATATTTCAGTATTTTATAAGCCAAAATTTACCTGGGTAACACCAAGTGACTATATTTAGGTATATTTGTATCTGATATCTATTTTTCTTTATATAAATTATTTCTTATAAACTAATTAATTTATTACTACCCACATAAAATACCATTTAATTGGAGAGCATTCTGATGCTAAAAATATATATGATCTCTTACGCCTGTTTATATATGTATGCACTTTGGACGTTTGTTATTGAATAAAACTAAAAGTAATAAAGAAAACTTTAAATGTTTTTTGTCATTTATTTAGCAGTTAGTGATTAACAAAATAATATAAAATTTAAAACATAAAGCATCAAACTCTAAGAATAAAATCAACAAGGCAAAAACAACTATCTGTACTCAATTGAGCGTCTGCATTTTATGATATGTTTGCAAAAACGAAATCAAAAACTATCGTTATTTTTTCTTGTTTTTGCACTACTTTGACTTTTTAAGAAAATGTTAGTTTAATATCAATTACTTAATCTCGTTGAGCGAATATTTTTTGTAACTTATCGCACAAAAATCAATTTTTATTATAAAATGAAGAAACTGCTGAAGTCAACTGGAGAACTGAAGTGGCTTTGACTGGAAGTGGCTATTCGGCAAGGGAAATTTCTAAACAACTTGGAGTTGTTAGTCAGCAGTCATCAGAATCCAAAAACGTTGTTCTGTTGTCCCCAAGCCTCATGTCAGAGGTCGTAAAAAACTACTAACTAATGCAGATGCTCGTCTAATGGTAACAAAAATTAAAAGGGACAAATTTTTAACACTAAAAGGAGCTTCTTTGGCAATCGGGAAAACCGTCAGTCGATGGACAGCGCGTAGAGCTCTTAAAAATATTGGCTGTACCTCAGCAGTCAAAAAGAAAAAACCTGCACTTTCGGCTAAAGGTGTAAATTCACGGTTAAAGTTTGCCAGAGAACACAGAAAAAATTAACAAATCTAAAAATGTTTGGAGTTGCTTTATTAGTTTTATTTTTATGCAATTAAAATTTCTCAGAGTACAAACATGTACTCATTTGCATTTGCATATGTACATCGTTTAAAAGGCCCATCTCTCTCCTTTCTAATAAGGTTTACATTTTGGACATGGGTTCAGAAAAGTTTGTGTAAACAATAAATTTATGCGTAAAGTCATAAAAACAGTTTTTGTCAAATAAAACAAGTTTGGAGGGTTCGTGAAAAATACAAGAAAGTATTTTTGAGTTCTACTTAACTAACTGAACAACTTAGGCTAGGTAGTTACTCGGGGGTATTTAATTTTTTATATTTTGTGGCATAGTGTAATCAGGTCCGAGGAACAATTTTATTTTTGTTGATTGTAATTTACTCTCAGTTTTGTTAATTTTAGATTTATTCTAATATATTGAATGGTAAGCATTTTATTCGTACGAGTATTTTAAATCTAATTGTTTCTGCTAAATATTATATTATCTTGACACAGAATAAAAAATTACAATCTTATTTGCTTTTATTCTTGTGCAAGTAGTAGAAAATTTTAAAAATGTTAGACTTCCTATCAAATCTTATTTTCTTAATTGCTAGAATATCAAAGCACTTCTACGAAATTAGAAGAAAATAAGGCATTCAATGGCGGAGGAAATTTATCTTTAAGATTCAAATTCACACTGAAAATCACAAATCTTGTTGTAAATATACAACAATAACAATAGCAATAGTAAATTTCATTAAATTCGCCATAAAAGTTAAAAATCTAGCAGCAGCAAACATTTTTATTCTTAGCAATGTGGAATTTTAAGTAGGAATTGATTTAAGCTTAATTATGTCAGAAAATTAAACGTTGGCTTAAATTCAATTTCTTTAAACACCAGCAAATACCTTAATATTGTTTTTCTGTTAAATATTCAAACTTTTCTTTTAAATCTGTAGTCAGATGACATCAAATTAACTTTTGAAAGGAAAATAACAACCTGGTGACCTATTCCCACATTTTGACATTTGAGATGCATGACGATAATTAAATTTTTTAAAACTTTTCTTCACATTTTGAAATACTTAGGGGTGGTTGTCAACAACAACAACATCATACGACAAACATAGAAGTGTTTATTGGAGGATATGGTGAACCAGTGTTGCAAAACAGAAATTTTGAAATTATACTGAACTATAACTGAAAAAGTACTTTTTTACATCAAATGGTACTTTTGCAAAAAATACATACATACATATATAATTGAATTATAGCCTAATTTTTCACGCCACTTATTTTGTGTGTGTTTATTTTATGTTGTCGCCGTATTTTAGTAGGTAGTGATAATAATTTTAATTTTAATTTGATAATTTTAGTTCTGAATTTTATATTATTTTGTCAAGTACTAACTACTAAATGAAAAATGAAAAAGTTTTTTGAATTGCTTCATCGCTTTTATTTTTATGCAATTAAAATTGCTCAAAATACAAACATGTACTCACTAGTGCACCCCACTGCATATGTACATCGTTTAAAAGGCAAATCTCTGTCATTTCTAATAAGGTTTACATTTTGGACATGAAAACAGTTTTTGTCAAATAAAACAAGTTTGGAGGGTTCGGGAAAAATACAAGAAAGTATTTTTGAGTTCTACTTAACTAACTGAACAACTTAGGCTAGGCAGTTACTCGGGGGTATTTAATTATTTGTATTTTGTCGCATAGTGTAATCAGGTCCGAGGAATAATTTTACTTTTGTTGATTGTAATTTACTCTCAGTCTTGTTAATTTTAGATTTATTCCAATATATTTCTAGTCACCAATGGTAATCATTTTATTCGTACGAGTATTTTAAATCTAATTTTTTCTGTTAAATATTATATTACCTTGACACAGAATAAAAAATTACAATCTTATTTGCTTTTATTCTTGTGAAAGTAGTAGAAAATTTTACAAATGTTAGACTTCCTATCAAATCTTCTTTTCTTAATTGCTAGAATCAAAGGTTTCCTTCTTAAAGCACTTCTACGAAATTAGAAGAAAATAAGGCATTCAATGGCGGAGGGAATTTATCTTTAAGATTCAAGTTCACGCGGTAAATCTCAAATCTTGTTGTAAAGACACAACAATTACAATAGCAATAGCAAATTTCATTAAATTATCCATAAAAGTTAAAAATGTAGCAGCAGCAAACATTTTTATTCTTAGCAAAGTGGAATTTTAAGTAGGAATTGATTTAAGCTTGATTATGTAAGAAAATTAAATGTTGACTTAAATTCAATTTCTTTAAACACCATTTGATAATTTTAGTTTTGAATTTTATATTATTTTGTCAAGTACTAAATGAAACAAGAAAAAAGTTTTTAGAATTGCTTCATCGCTTTTATTTTTATGCAATTACAAACATGTAAAACACGCAGAACAAACATGTACTCATTAGTGCACCCAACTGAATATAGATTTTCTATGATATACAAATGTATTGTATGTGTGTACCTGTTTATATACATTCGGGGCCAGTCATTATTATTGTTCATTTTGTTTTTCTGATACGTTGAATTGCTATAAAATTGCCGTTAATGAGGACATACTACGACTTTATTCTTGTTTTTATTTCTATTTTTTATACAACAGTATGTGCTTAATTATTCGCTGATATGTTCGAAATGAATTAGCGAGTCATATGCAGGATATTGCGAAAAGATAAGAAGGGACAGCAAAAGTTAATGCTATAAAAAGAAATCTGTGCAACTAATTTCATCTATTTTCATGTCAACAATAAAAAAATTTTACATTCATCAACAGCAGAAGCCAAACATTTATAAAACGAGTCACAGAATGACCATATATAGTCATCCGTTCTAGAGTATCGTGTATACAGGTGTAGTTTAGGTGGGCAGTGTATTATTTTCAGTCCATTTGAATTTATTCCATTAAACTTTAATTCATTGAATGATAACAATTTGATGCATTTTTCGCTGGATGTTTCTGAGAAAATCTAAGTCGAGCTTTTTTATTCTTTTGTATATGTATGTATATACAGTGGTGTACCTATAACGTAACGTAACGTAATTGGTCATTACAACCCTTCAGTTAGGATTACGACCTAGTTGCTCACACCACTTATGTTGTATGTGTTAATTTTATACATGTGTGGTGGGACCTACAGTTTAAATTCGACTCCGAAGGACAGATTTTTTGAGAAAATTTTCATTGCAATTTTATTTACTCTGAGAGTTTTGGCCAGAAATCTGCTGAGAGGAATTCGCTGAAGAAATAATTTTTGCATTTTATTTTGATGTCTGGGCTCGAACCCTGGCTTTTCGTCTAATAAGCCAACACACTACCTACTAGACCACGGCGACATCTATAAATCACACACAATTATGATACCTCATTTGTTCGATTTCTTATATGATTTCTTTAACGTTACTTTAGCACTGAAAAAATATATAAGTTTGATTTCTTTTATCCTTGATTTGTTCTTAATTTTCTTATTCTCTTCAAATTTTTATTAAATAAGCCATTATGTAGTTAAAGTTTTATTTTTTAAGCAGTTTTGCTACTTCCACAATATTTTTTAACGTCTAAATCTGTATGTTTTTTGTAAATTTATTGTTTAGTGTATTTTAAATGATACCAGAAAAAAAAGGACAAATATGAATCATAATATGTGGGAAAATGATAAAGTTGATCCTCAGAGTAGTCGGGAGAAAGGTAAATAAAATTTCCCAGAAACTTGGTTATTTCAGAGAAAATCTTTAGAACGTAATGAATCATTTTAACACATTTGGAATCTCAAATAATGTACACAGATTTCCTAAACTAGGTAAAACCACAGCCATGAAAGGTGTAACAGCTGTAAGAGCGTCTCCAACTAACCGATTTAAAAACTTAAGGTATCAGGTCAAGAATGGACCTTCACGATTATGAAAATGCAAAGAAAAATTTACCGCCAATGTGACACGTTCATGCTCGACAGTGCCTTGCACTTCTTGGACTGTGAAAAGCAGCTTAAAGCAACAAAACATAAATATTTAAAGTGCACAGTTCAATTCCCCGATCTCGATCCAATTGAGAACTTGTTGACTAAAGTTGTAAAGAGGATGGAAGGCAAAAATCCCAAAAATTGTGATGAAATACGGCAAAACATCGGAATGTTTTAGAAGACAACTCCTCGTTCTCTGCCAGCTCTTGGTTCAGGGTTTGGCATATCGATGTGAAAATGTTATTAAAAATAAAAGTTACCCCACGAAAGTAAAAACAAAAGTCTTTACGGAATTGTAAATTGTATATTGAACAACTATTTCGGAAACTGTTTAGGTTTTAGAATTAAGAACTGAAAAATAATTTGTGTTATACGAGTTTTTCTTTCTAATTTTGAAATTTAAAGAAAGTAATCTACTGTCATTACAAATGTTTAAATTATATGGCCCTCTCTATATTTATATTACAGACCTACAGTCACAACTCTTCTTTAAATTGTATGAGTTCTTCTCCTTCAAATCTCAATACAGTATTCCTCGTATACAAGCACCCTCGCTTAGCAGCATTGAAACTAATACAATCTTGATTTTAGCTTCAAATGTACTGAAACTATCCCGATATATGCATTTCACTTTCAAGCATTCCTTGCTTATAAACGCGTAAAATTGTACTCCAATGTTTTCTTCAAAAAAAAAAACCAATTTAGTTCCAAAATGTGTCATGTTCACTTGGTCCCCCATTAGTGCTATTAAACGTTCTGGAATTATTTTTATGGAAATATGTTGCGTTATTCAAATAAAATAGAGTCTTGAGCCATTAAAAGCCAATATTCACCATTAGATCCGTACGCCGGGTTTATTGGAAGAAGTAGAACAAAATTGTACAACGTAATGCAATTCCATAGAATGTTATGGTTTCATTCTCCTCGAGGTAGAGTCTGCACTCTGTCCCATCCAGAAGACGTAACCAACTGAAGCAATGTAATTTCAGATAATTGATTCCTGATGGAAAAACTACAATCCACCTGTGTTCGCATTCGTTATTTGTAAAGCTCTTCTTCTACTAATCTGGCTTGGTGCAGGTCTTGCGGGCATTAACGACCTGAGTCGCTGCCTACTTAATGCTATATTAGTCCAGGGAATTACGTGAGTATCGTCATGATGGCTTACCCCACAGTGGTCTAAGCATGGTTGGAAACAATGCGTCTACCAGCGCCTCCAAGCACAATGATGCAACCACATGATATGCAAAAGTATACCGTTGATTGCATCACCATACCTGAGTATCACTTCTAAGCCATGCATTTGGACATGACTTCCCCTTGGTTAGGGGTCGGAGACTATGTAAAAACCTTTGTGAAAGTGGTTAAGAGTGTAACGCCACACCTAGCTTGTACTCTACACGTGATTTGAGTATAAACCACAGACACCATGTTACTCCCACTAGGGGGCCGTACCATTGTCGGGCATAGACAAGTCTCTGGACTTAATGCTACAATAGGACTCTTGCATATGCCTACAAACTTTGCTGTGTATTAATGTACTTCAGCAATTTCTTCGCATTGATCCCAATGTAATACGGGCGTTCAACAAATTACAACTTTGTTCACCACACCGAGTTGTAGAAGAAAATGAAAGGACTCCTCGACAAGCCGTTATTCCATCGAACACGAAGCCAGTGCTGTCAATGAGACAAAGAGAATTCCAGAAGCTTGAATGACACCTGACTATCTGCTCTCAGGTGTGAGATTTCGATACAACAGTTGCCCGCTTCTAAGCACTGTACTTTCATTATAAGGATTGACTTTTGTAATCTAACGGTTTGTTTTAACTGATACTGTATGCTTCCTGAGAATGTTATGATTTGCAATCGTAATAGAGAAAACGAATCAAGTGTCATTTTGTTATGGAAATATCCTTGCATGTAACATGTAGGAGTGGGTCTGCATATGAGCGCAAGCATTTTTTGATAAATTTAAATATTTCCGACATATATATTTGTATGTATGCAAAGACGTCCTTTAAGCGAAAAATCAATGAAAAAATAAACTGAGCGAACGTATATAAATTTTGGGTAACACGTTTGAATAACCAAAGGCGTGAATAAATTCTCTGTTCCAGCACCATGAACATAATATATTTTTAGATAGAAAGATATTTATACTTACATTGCATACATACTTATATACATACAGACATATGTAATAATATATTAAACTATGTATGTAAAAATATTTTTCCATCACAACAACAATTATTTCCATACCTACACATATGTACGTGTACTCTTATAACGAGTAGCATATGCACGTAAACGCACATTACTGCAACTAGCATGTGTTTTCATATGTAAATGTATGGATCGTTTTGGAATTAAATTAAGAACTGCATTCTTTTAATCCGTGCTGCGGAAAATCAGTGGCGTATGTATAACCATACTATATTCTACAGAGCCATGAATTATCTTTTTAAAAGGATGCGAATGAGAAAGTTAACTGTAAAATAAACCATATATAGTAACTGTCTCACTGTATACATATCTACCCTGTCATATTTTGAATTTTTCACCCAAAATTCTTGTATAAACACACACCATGATTATATTTCAGAATTTATGCATTGCAGTTACTATCTTCATAGTGATAGCATTAAGTGAAGCTTATGTAGCTATGAAAAAATTTTCATAAGTCACGTATCTTTGCGAATAAATGTGTTATAAGTATTTGGGAAAGAAAAATACAGAATTTGCCAACATCTGATCAACATGTTTAGACTTCAAAGGTGAATTTGGTAAGAATGTGAGACGTTACAAAATTTTTTACCTTTTATAGGCTAAATGCCCAACTTACTACAGTAAACACAAACCACTCAGCTTTTTAAAATTTTTATTGCTTGACAAATGTTACATATGAGATAAATTGACAAGTCAACTGATCAAATTATATGTAGATTACTGTGTATGAAAGAAATGATCAAGTGCAAGTAGTGTGTCATATTTATACGGCTACAAGAATTTTTAAGGGCTCGAAAATGCCACGGAGTCTTTCATTAAGGGCCTTCTATATTTAATATTGTTAAGTTTTTAGCTTTTAAAAACGTTTAAAATATGAGCTCGTACATTACAAATAAATTAAAAATAAACCTGTGTTTAGTTTTAACCAAAATTCTTTATTATTTGCACAATTCTGTGTGCAACTGTTCACAACTTGATGTAAACAACAACAATTGCTTTTCTCTGTTATTCCTCTGTTTACACCATTTGCATAAACAATAACAATTACTAGACAATTATTCGACTGATCTTTGTAACGGAGATCTTCAAACCACGTTTACTCTCTTTAAACACACCGCGTCTTCACACAAGACTAACTGAACTTCACTGACTCAGCCGCCTTGCCTTGCATTTTATACGGCATAGTAAACAGTCTGATGAATTTTCCTGAAGGCGAGCGTTCATGACTTCGCCTTCTCGAAATCTCTGTAAATGTAAACATCATTGTTTACGTTTATTATTGTAGTCTTGTTGGTATATTTTTGTTTACTTGTTTACCAGTTTTTTTTGGTGTTTGTTGTTATATTAAGCATTGCAATAATTTGTAAACAAGTTTGTTTACTGCACTATTCTGTTTTTTGTAGCTTTTGTTTATAATTTTAATGTTAAACGGTGTAAAAGGAAAACAATAGTATCTAAATTTTTTTCGTTTTCATTTTCGTAGCAGTATTATTTCTATATTTACAAACAACATTTTTAAATCGTTTGAAAAACTTATTAATGCCATTGTGTTTGGAATATTGATCAAATGGCAGCTTAGAGCAAGTACTGTGTCATATTTGCTTAATAAACGTCAGATCATATTGTTCATTTTGAAGAATTTTTTGGTCTTGAAAATGTCATGGAGTCTTTCATTAAGAACTTCCTATTTTTAAATTTAAATAAAATAAAGTGTGTGTTAGATATGACCAAAATTTTTTAATTCATTCAAAAGACCTATTGATTTTATGTGTGGAACATATCTGCCATGGCTTCTCTGGGTGGAGGACAGCGATCAAAATTTCAAGCTGTCCAGCGTCCATTCATCGAACATACGTCATTACCTATAGTCAATTACCTTAAATGCCTGGATCAATTATATTTTGTATACGCTAAATTGTAGTCTGCAAGAACCGAGTTCTTGTGAGCTACGAGAAATCGACTGCCCTGAATTTTCCTACACACCCTCAATGACGGCGGCAATTTTTTTGGCGGATCTTATGTTTCGCCTACATTTATCATTTACTGAACCATTCAATTTCAATTTCAATTCAAATTCAAATTTATTCATCGCCTTGCGAATAGTGCCCTCGGTAGCACGATTATGGAGATCGCAAAGTGGACGAAAAGTTGGTACATTGCCGAAACAGGATGCCCATTTTGATAAAAAAAAAAATATTATTTGCACGTGTTGTTGATTGCTGTATCCGTCTATCGTGATTTGGCTAAAGACAGTGAATAGAAGACAGTTAATTTGACAGACGAATCTTCAACAAGATGGTCGTTATCACCGATCAAAGTTCCTAAATCCCTGTTGGAAGTATCGATAGCTGCTGGTGTTGTCTTTTCTAAACGGAGTGACTTCACCATTTCCACATCATTCTCAAAGTTTGTTTCTTGATTAGTTTCTCATTACTTTTGCACGGTAATTTATTGTTAGTGATGGTGCCCGGCCAGAAAATCTGCATTGCGATACGTGAAAAATTTATTGATCTGTCACGACTACAAATAACATGTAATTTTTTATCACGCTTCCCTGTATTTAGTTCCTTACAACGTCATACGAATAACACACAGGTGTATATTGTATTTGAACCAAATGATATTGTGTTTCTTTTCCATTTTTCATACCAGAACTAACTTTCTCCTCAGCTTAATTTAACACAATTTATTGCAATTTAAATAATATTAAAGAGATATGCTAACAACTGCATGCAATTTAGAAAAATGCAATTTATGACTCAATTACAAAAAGCATATATTGTTGCAATAATTCTATTCTTCGTCTTTCTTTTTGAAACATTTTAAATACCAACTTCTATTCCAACATAATATTCTGCAGACAAATCGAGGGAAATGCTCAAACAGCACTAAAAACTTTAATGTTTTGCACAATCAGTGAATTTTAATGCTCAATTATTGTCTCAACTCTTTCAAAGCATATTTTTAATGGGAAATATTAAAAATATTTAATGTCACATATAAAAATACAAAGTTGAGCTCAACATATTTTTGTATTTTATTTTGCAAATACAATGTTTGTACTACAAAGACAAATAAGTTTAATTGCGCAGCAGTTAGATGTTAATAATAATCATCACACTAGACCGAAGACTTTACATAGGACTTTTCTCTGGGGTACTCACATATCATACTCACATAGATAAATACGACGAGAATGAGAAAGTTAATTTGCTATTGAAACCATAATAACAAGAGTGATCCCACGATAGCTCTCCAGACTGTCATAATTTTTGCTGGTTACAACAAATTTACTGCCAACGTCGAAAGTAAAGTAAACTAGGAACTCATACCCCATGCCATGTTGTTGACAACATATACTTCGTTTTGCTCTTTTTACTAACAATTCCATTTTAGTAGATCCGTATTCAACAGCACAAAGGGCAACAGTAGCATCTCGATCATTATAGCGTCTGTGTCCTAAACGGAGGCAAGCAACTGGACACTTTTGAAAAAAAGGAGTACGAAAAGGACGAAAATGCAGGAGTTGCTTAACGTCGTGCTGCACGGTCTTATGAGCATTGCAAGAATATCGAGATCAGACATTGCGTCAAAAACACGTGTGTGTAATTTTATGCATGAGTGACATTCACTGCAGTTTAATATCGACTCTGTACGACAGATTTAAGAAGCTTTTGATGGCAATTTGATTTTCATTGCAATTTGATTGCTGAAGAAATAATTTTTCATGCCTGGTCTAGGTTTTGAACTACAGCTTCGAGTCAGTAAGTATTCGTATGACCGACAGCGAAACATTTCGAGCTTGGACGTTACTATAGTAAGTCATAGACGTGACACAGAACCAGTTCTGGTTGGAGCAAAGTTATATACAAATAAGAATGAATTTAATAATTTAAATAACATTTCTTGTCATGAAGTTAATGTCTTGTGTTATTATTTAATTGTTATTCCAGTATAAACAAAAATCCGTTTTCCTAATTGCTTCAACACTCTTTATTTGTAATTTTAGCCTTTATTACGGAATATATTAACCCTTAACTTTAAGGTTGCATATTTAAGGTTGTAATATTCTTTACAAAATAATTTTGGTCTTTACTAAAGAAGTGTCTTGGGGTGCCTTTGGGGAATTTCATTTTAGGTTTTTTGTATAATTATTAGCTGAACCCTTTTGTGTAATTATTTCCCTTTTTTTAATAGAATTCTTTTGAAATTTACATTCTGGACAGCGTTCTTATTAATATTTCCATGTACTTTCTTTGTTTTTAATAATAAATTGAAAAACTCGTTAAGCTTTTAATATAATTATGATGAATAAAAATTTATTAAAGAATTCATAATGACGTGATAAGCTAGTTTCCGGAAGCAAAACTAATGCTTTTTTGGTTTTTGAAACTGCGAAAAAATAATCATTATAATTTGATTTAAAATTAAAAAGAACGTTTAAAAAAAATAATTGTAGCAGCAAAATTTCAATTCTAACAAAACAAAGTACTTGCACCTAAAATCGACTGCAACAACCAAGGGTATAAAAAGAGCTGTACTCTGCAAAATTCCAAATCAATGAAATTCCCGATAGGCGGAAGAAAAAAACGTCTGCAGAAGGCTCTGGGGAGAGGATGAACCAACGGGAATTCTTCTCAGAGTCGCTCAATGGAAAGATGCATCAGATTGACGTCCGGCCTAAAGTATATTAAAATCTACGGAAGGTGTAGTTCGGTAGGTTTTCAATTGGTGTACTACAACCTGAGATATCATCTCAGGTATAATAGGAAACCTTTTTTTTTTAATTATATGGAAGTGTATTGCAAGTTTTCAACGGGTTCCAATTGCATCCAGAGGAAATCTGGCCTGTTTCTATCTGAAATTGACTCGTTTTCATTTAATATGTCCTGGCTCTTAATACTGCTTTTCCTACACCTTAATTACCACAGTTGTCGAAAGTCCAAAACATTAACAAACTTATAGCGTCTTTCAATAGAAACTTCCCAACATGAAAGTTGATAACATACGTCTTCTTGAAGCTATGCCTTTCAAATTAGGGTGTATTTATTCAGTCTGTTTTGTCCAATTACCCTAGACGTATATGTACAACAAGTGTGTTCGTTGGATACGCTCTGGAGCAGTTGGTGACTGCCCCTAATTTTTTATCGATATATCAGCTTCAGCAATGGGGCCGTTTTTAATGAATTGGTACGAGAACAAAAAAAATGGTACTGGCAACCATGATCGTTCGATTTGACTCGTTAGACTCTTTGTTTTTGGTTTTCTTAAGTGACAGATGTATAAGTAAAAGTTCCCTGTGGAGACGTTTGTGTCTTGATGCTCACTTCCTACCAGTAAATATGTAAACGTATGTCCATAATCCTGATAGCTTTAAATCCACATTTATTTAATTGAATTGTATTAAAATAATCCATATTCTATTTTTGTATGATTGCTGTGTTTGCTGTGTTGCGTCTATTTGGTTGTAGTATAAATTGAGATTACAAAGGCACTCAGAAAGAATTATCTAAAGTGTCGGCATATAATTAATTTCCTTGAAGAATATGTGATGTGTTTTTTTTATGAAAGATTTCCTTTTGAACAGTAACGTAATTAGTATATTATATGAACAATTTTTCTTATATTCCGTAAATGCTATATTCGATTTCGAAAGTTATTCTCTCTGAAAATGAGTGTTGGTATAAATACTCAAAATTGTATCAGTATTTAATTGTATCAGTTATTAAATGATTTTAACTGTGCTACACAATACTGTGCTACCCAATACCAATAGACCTAGACTTGAACTCGCCGTGGTCTACTAGGTAGTGTGAGGTAGTAGTGTGAGGTAGTATAAATTGAGATTACAAAGGCACTCAGAAAGAATTATCTAAAGTGTCGGCATATAATTAATTTCCTTGAAGAATATGTGATGTGTTTTTTTTATGAAAGATTTCCTTTTGAACAGTAACGTAATTAGTATATTATATGAACAATTTTTCTTATATTCCGTAAATGCTATATTCGATTTCGAAAGTTATTCTCTCTGAAAATGAGTGTTGGTATAAATACTCAAAATTGTATCAGTATTTAATTGTATCAGTTATTAAATGATTTTAACTGTGCTACACAATACTGTGCTACCCAATACCAATAGACCTAGACTTGAACTCGCCGTGGTCTACTAGGTAGTGTGTTGGCTTATTAGACGTGTTTCGTGTTTTCTGGTGGCACCATGAGCAAGTTTTTCTGTTGACTTTTGTTTGAGGTTTAGCGATTACGTAACCGTTCTTTCAAATGATCTCCTAAACACTTTCTTGAAGTCATATCGCGAATTTGTATAAGAATATTAAGCCTGTGGGCACTTTTTTATCAAAATATATTGCCGTGTTAGGACATTTGCTGTCCACTGTATGTATATACATATGTAGACTTATTAAAGGTTTTAACCTGTTCAAAATTTTCTCTCTGTCAAAATTGAAAAATCGATAAAAATCTCCACTTAACTGATTTTTCCACTTTTGAACACATTATTGTTCACTTTTAATTAAAACCATAACGCAAATAGTGTGACTTTTATGGCTTTTATTAAAAAAAAAGGTGTATAATTTTATTGACTTCATTTAAAATACCCAGGGATTTTCGCAACTTTGTTTTAATTCATCAGCTTATGAAACTATGTCGTGCAATAATTTAAATATTTAGTTACCATAGTGCCATGGAATTATATGAAATAAAAAAAATTATTTAACCTTTAACTTATGACGTGAAATTGTTTAGCGTATATGAAGAGGTGGTGTAAATTATACACCCGAATTATTTTTCATATAATTTTTAATGTGTATATATTGTTGGCTCCCATCAATATACTATATTAACTTCTATATATAAATAAATAACTTTTAAATATAAGTAATACCTAATACCTAATACCTATAATAATAAAAAATGAATTTATAATACAATAATAATAATAATACTAGAAGTAGGAACTACCCTAATGTAAAATAATATAATTAATAAAGTAGCGTTAAGGTGAATGAACAAATAATATAGAATACAGGTAGTCCAAGGTTAGATAAAGCAACGGAGTTGCTGAATACATAATACAGTTAGGATTAAATACATAGAATAAGTTAGATTTAAGAAATATGAAATAAATGAATTCAGTTGAACTAATAAACTAAACGACTTCGGTCTTTTCATTTTAAAATTCGAATATTTTGGTCTTAATTCGCGAGTGTTTTTTAAATTCATGAAGTGCCCAATTTTACATTAAATTATAAATTATTTAATTTAATATTCGCCCCTTAAAAAAGATTAAGGGAAAAACATTTTGGCGCCAGTGCAGGGACATAGTGAATTTAAAAAAAAAAAATTGATAATTTATTTCAAATTCTTTCGATAAAAAGACCAAACTCGCGGTAAAAGTTTTATAAGATATTTAAAATTTACATATGTTCGCGAGTGATAAAAATTTTATAAATTACATAAAATTTAAAAAATTGAAGTGATTCGCAAAACAATAAAACATAAAAAACAAAGTGTTATCAGTGAAATAAATAAAACAGAAAAATTATAACAAATAAACATACAAAAATATAAAAACAAAATTAACTATATATATATTGGTTATTGCTGTGAAAACATACAAATAAACATACAGAAAAATAAAATAAAATACAAAATAACAAAATTAAAAATAACCAACAATAACAATAGACACAGAAATATACAAAATAAAAAAAATATAAAAAAAAAATACAGTGCACAAATTAAAATATCATAAAAAAAAAAGATAATATATCATTTTACATAAATTAGAAAATAAAAACAGTGGGAAAGTTAAATATCTAACTGAAAATATAAAATATATATATACCTATATATAGAAATATAGAAGTAAAAGAGATTACAAATTAGAAAACAACAAAGTGTAGTGTAGTAAAAAATCAAAAACAGATACCTATAAAATACAAATCACATCATACCAAGAGGACATCAGGCCATCGAATCAACCCTCAACCCACTATTTTGAAGGAAGATTTCTAATTTCTGCACAGATGCCCCGTTGCCGTTGTATCATCTGTAAAAAGGAACGCACTTCCGACATTAGTTCCGAATCCGAGGTAACAAGTATAAAATATATTTGTGTTGGTTCCTTAAATTTGCAAGTTACTCAAATTTAAGAGGTTTTTGTAATCTATTCAAAAACTGTTTCGCAACTTGAGTTTGAACACAAATAATATATTTTATACTTTTAGATATTTGAAATTATTCATTTATTTACCTTTAAAATTGAACTTTATATATTTACCGCCCTTATCTTGTGAAAACCGTGTTTTTTTGTTGTCATACACACAATTGCGTATAAATTACTATTCAACGCGAAAGTAATTATTTTAATTATTATTTGTATATATATGCACCGAACTTTCTACCGTCATTACATTTATTTAAAATAATTTACATTTTCTATGAAAATTTTTACGGATATATTCGCGAATTATTTTTACAATTTTTTATTTTTACCAAATTGTTTTTTCGCTTGTTCTTGTTTTGGTTCGCTGAATATAGATTGCATATGATCAGTGTTCCATTCCGTCGTTCCCTTACCATTCACAGTATATACATTTCACAGCGGCTTATAAATTATATATTGCACAGCTGCTTACAGTGGGACTATTCACACTGTATACGGAATTTAATTTCCAGACAACAATTCGATACAATTTTAGTTAATTGTTTGATTGTTGTTTTATAAAGGAAAGAACAAATTCATCATTTGACTTGATAAATTTTACATTTATCAAAGGCCGTGAGGAAAATATACATATATTGCTATTTAGTTATTTTGACTGTGGAACCAGCATCTAGGGAAACCGCGAATAACGAAACTGGAATAGAACACAGACCCGAATATTTTTGTAACCGACGAGAGTTTGATAAGTTCGTTAACTCTTCTAGTCCAAAGCAAATCATTCGTCCTTTGGGAATTTCATTTAACCAATAAATTAATTTGGTTTCTTACGATTTGCTTTGATTTCATAAATTGATTGAAAATGACTAGTAGGAAGAGACAAGATTCTCCCTCCAAATCGGAAAGTTTGGAGAAGTTGATTTCGAAGAAATCGAAGATTGTTGAAAACATAGTTCGAATTCGTCAATCCATTGTGGAAAAGACGATTTCCTTTAATCCAATCGAGTTGGAATGTCGATTGGACATATTGAAAGGTTATATTGACCAAGCTATGAAGCTCCAGTCCGATGTGGATAATTTGGATCCAGAAAACGATGACAGAGCTAAGCTTGAGGACATTTGTGTGACCACCAAATCATTATTTTTGAGCCTCCTGTCTAAGAATAGGCAATCAAATGTGCCAGAAGTGTCCTTTTTCGGGCAACCACATCAGTCGAGGCTCCCAAACATGAAACTTCCCAAATTTAGCGGAAAATATTCCGATTATAAAAATTTTATGAGTTTGTTTGAGAACTTGGTCCACAATGATCCGACGTTGACAGACATTGAGAAATTTAATCATTTGATATCATGCTTGTCCGACGAAGCTTTGGGTACGGTAAAAGCTTTTCAGATTACGGAAGAAAATTACCCCAAAGCAATAGCCAGTCTGAAGAAGGTTTATGACAATGAATGTCTTATATTTTTTGACAACATAAGAAAACTATTCGATTTGCCACAAATTGCAAAACCTTCGGCTAGTGCTTTGCGAAGCATGATAGACACACGCGATATACGATTCTTTATTGTCAATTGGTGACGATAAAAAGATTACAAATGCCATCCTTATACATTTAGTGATGTCAAAAGTGGACCCAGTCACCAAATCGAAATGGGAAGAACAGCTTGACTTTGATAAACTTCCCCTTTGGTCAGACTGTGAATCCGCCTTGAACAAACGATATCAGCATATTGCAGCTGATGAGTCTTCAAGTTCAAGGCCGAGGTTTGATAATCAAAGAACTGAACATTTTCCGAGGAGAAATAATAGAGCCTCACTAAATGTATCGAAATCTAAATTGTCTGCTGACAAATGTTTAGTTTCTAAATCTGTTCAGCATAATATTAATAATTGCCCTTCATTCACTGCTAAGCCAGTAAGTCGAAGATTTGACTTTATTAAATCAGTGCCAGCGTGTATAAATTGTCTGAAAAGGGGACATACAGTAGCGAAGTGTACCTCATCCAAATGTAGAATTTGTGGTAGCTCACACAATTCATTGCTACATAGGTACATTACAAGTGCAAGTTCAAATAACATCTACACTGAAAAATCATCAACTTCACATGGATCGGTGAACTATTCTTCGTCCGATGAGAGAGTGATTCTCGCGACAGCAGTAGTCAGTGTAAGAAGTAGCTCTTTGGATTCCGGATCTCAACCAAATCTAATAACTGAGGAACTTGCGCAGCTACTTCGTTTAAAAAGAGAAGGAGGCAGACTGAATTTAACTGGCATTGGTCAAGCAAATTCACTTTCGAAATCTTGCGTTAATTTAACTGTCACGTCGAGAGTTAACTCTACTCAATTTAATGCGAAATTTTGGGTACTGAGTTCAATAACTAATTTCCAACCTGATAGTGTTATAAATACAACCGGCTTACATATTCCTAACAATATAAAGTTAGCTGATCCATGCTTCCATAAACCACGCAAAATTGATTTGCTTATCGGAGCAGAAATCTTCTTCGAGTTAATGTGTGTTGGTCAGATAAAATCTGGCCCGAGCCTTCCAATCCTTCAGAAAACTTCACTTGGTTGGATTGTCACTGGCAAATGCAATCAATCAAAGGGCTCCATTAATTCTAGCGTTTGTCATTTGAGTACTTCGATAGAAAACGAGAGCAATATTGATTCAATAGTTAGGAAGTTCTGGAAACTGCAGGAACTTCCAAATGAATCAAGGAAAATTTATTCAGAGGAGCAGCAACAATGTGAGGATAAATTTAGAAATTCAATACGACGTTTAGCGTCAGGACGATTTGTAGTCTCACTGCCTTTCAAGTCTGATGCAAAAGTGTTAGGTTCTTCATTCGAAGTCGCGAAAAGACGATTCCTTTCGTTGGAACGAAGATTGTCTAAGGACGACACGATGAGGCATATGTATCATGACTTTATGAAAGAGTATTTCAATTTGTCACTTTTGGATTATATGCCTGTTTCTCGTCACTATTTCATACCCCACCAATGTGTTCTGCGGCCTCAAAGTACAACTACTAAACTTCGAGTAGTTTTCGATGCTTCGTGTAGAACTTCTTCTCATGTATCACTGAACGATTTATTAATGGTTGGTCCCACCATTCAAGAAGAATTGTATTCTACACTCATCCGTTTTCGGCTTCATCGGTACGTAATCACTGCAGATATCGAGAAAACGTATCGTCAACTCTTGATCGACGATAATGATAGGAATTATCAATTAATCCTTTGGAGACAGAATCCATCTGATAGCTTACAGGTGTTTCGATTAAACACTGTGACTTATGGCACAGCCTCTGCCCCATTTCTAGCTATAAGATGTCTGATTGAGTTAAACGAATTGTACAAAGAGACTTTGCCTATTGGTTCGAAAGTTGTCCGCAGTGATTTTTACGTTGATGATTTGTTAACCGGTGGTGAAAGTTACGAGGATCTGATTACAATTCGTAATCAAGTCACCGAGATCCTAAGTTCAGCTGGTTTCAATCTGGCGAAATGGTTTTCAAATCATCCTAAATTTATTAGTACTCTGCAAAGTGAAAAGCTATTGCACAGCGATTCCGATTCTGCTAAGGCTTTGGGTTTACATTGGAGTCCGAAGAATGATTCATTAAAGTTTCATTTAGAGAATTCTTTCAAAGATTTGAAAGCTACGAAAAGGAACATATTGTCAGTTTCTTCTCGGTTATTTGATCCTCTCGGACTATTGTGCCCTATTGGTATAAAATCCAAGATCTTACTACAAGAACTTTGGATTCAAAAACTTGACTGGGATGAATCGATTCAAATGAGACTTGATACTTCATGGGAAAATCTCAAATCTAATTTAATGGAGATCGATTCAATAACAATCCCAAGATTCGTCCAAACAACTTCCACAGCAAACATTCAAATACATGGATTTGCTGATGCCTCAATGCGAGCATATGGGTGTTGCATTTACGTAAGAAGTTTCGAATCTGGCAAAGTTACTGTCAGATTACTCACTGGAAAATCTAAAGTTGCTCCACTCAAGATAAAATCTCTTCCGAGACTTGAGCTGTGTGCTGCACACCTATTGGCTAAGTTGTGGGCTCGAATTAAGCTCATGTTCAAATTTAAGATCGATCAAGTTTATTTCTGGACAGATTCGGAAATAACTCTACATTGGGTAAAGACCCATGCATCCTCCCTTGCTACTTTTGTATCGAATAGAGTAGCTGAGATTCAGGAGTGGTCAGAAAAAATTTCATGGCGACATGTGCCAACTGACCATAATCCAGCTGATATTGTTTCTCGGGGATGCGACGTCCAGGAATTGAAGCAATCGATCTGGTTTGAGGGACCGTCATTCTTATTAGATGACAGTTCTTCCTGGCCTGTTAATAAACATTTCGAGTTAACAGAGAACCAAATACTATTGGAAAAAAGGAAAACAAATGTATTTCTTGCAGTAGAGGATTCACAAAATTGCTTGTTGGATCTCATGGAAAAGTATTCCTCGTACGGAAAATTATTACGAGTCACTGCGTTTGTGGTCAGATTTGTTGACATCCTTAAGAAACGCAAAGTCGTGAAAAATTGTCAACCTACTGCAATCGAATTGAAATGGGCCTTCTTTCGACTTGTAGAGACGATCCAGAAAACTAACTTTTCTGAGGAGATACTTAAGCTTCAGAAATCTCTTGTATTGCCCTCTAATATCCAGAGGTTAACACCATTTATGCACACATTTGTTGAGGAAGATAAATCGTTTTCATTGATAAGGGTAGGTGGAAGACTGCTAAATGCAGACTTGGGGTATAATACCAAGTTTCCACTATTGTTACCGAAAAGAAATAGCTTTGTCACGCTTTATTTGCGAAACTTACATTTAGAGAATTGCCATGCTGGTACGAAAGCACTCATAGCTCTTTCGCGGGAGAATATTTGGTTGATGAATGCGAAAGAAGAATGCAAGAGGATAGTTAGCAAATGCGTACATTGCTTCCGCTATAAACCGAAGCTTATGTCCCAAATAATGGGAAATTTACCCACTAATAGAGTGAGAGCTTAGCGTCCATTTTTAATAGTCGGAGTCGACTACTGTGGGCCTATTGACGTGTCTTTGAGAATACGTGGGCGCCCACCATTGAAAATGTACATAGCGGTTTTCGTTTGCTTCACATCTAAGGCAGTACATTTAGAATTAGTCTCTGATCTTTCCTCTGATGATTTTCTTATGTCTTTTAAAAGGTTTGCTGCCAGGAGAGGACTACCCAAAGAAATATACTGCGACAACGCGACGAACTTCGTCGGAGCCAGCCGCGTACTGAAAGAGCTGCACCAAGCGTTCGACAAGAGTCGACAGGCCGTCGAGTCGTACGCAGCGTCGTCCGGGGTGAAGTTCAGCTTCATACCACCTCGGGCGCCGCACTTCGGAGGACTATGGGAAGCCGCTGTCAAACAAGCGAAGTTCCTACTTCTGCGAGCCGTGGGCAACATGGCGCTCACGCAAGAAGAGATGGCAACAATGCTCGCAGAAGTAGAGGCGGTGCTCAACAGTCGTCCAATTGCACCGCTGTCTCCAGACCCCAACGACGGAGAAGCCTTAACACCAGCTCATCTACTAATAGGCGAGGGTCTGCGTTCGCTGCCGCCAGAATCCGCAGAAGGCGTGAAAGACAAAGAAGCGAAGTTATGCAAGCGTTGGCGTCTGCTCTGCAATCTCAAGCAGACATTCTGGCAGGCCTGGTCTCGGGACTACATCCTCGGGCTGCAGAGCAAAGCCAAGTGGCATCAAGAAATGCCCAACCTCGAAGAAGGTCAAGTGGTAATCATCCACGATGACAATCGCCCGCCACAGCAATGGGTGACCGGGAGAGTAGTGGCCGTAATCAAAGGCGAAGACGGCAAGGTCAGAGTGGCGGAGGTAAGAACTCGAAACGGCGTATATAAACGTCCGGTCCACAAATTGGCTCCTTTACCATATAATTGAAGACGTGAAGTCCTTCAATGGGGCCGGAATGTTGGCTCCCATCAATATACTATATTAACTTCTATATATAAATAAATAACTTTTAAATATAAGTAATACCTAATACCTAATACCTATAATAATAAAAAATGAATTTATAATACAATAATAATAATAATACTAGAAGTAGGAACTACCCTAATGTAAAATAATATAATTAATAAAGTAGCGTTAAGGTGAATGAACAAATAATATAGAATACAGGTAGTCCAAGGTTAGATAAAGCAACGGAGTTGCTGAATACATAATACAGTTAGGATTAAATACATAGAATAAGTTAGATTTAAGAAATATGAAATAAATGAATTCAGTTGAACTAATAAACTAAACGACTTCGGTCTTTTCATTTTAAAATTCGAATATTTTGGTCTTAATTCGCGAGTGTTTTTTAAATTCATGAAGTGCCCAATTTTACATTAAATTATAAATTATTTAATTTAATATTCGCCCCTTAAAAAAGATTAAGGGAAAAACATATATTATAATAATGTTATACTTATATTATTCGAATTTGATTGCTTCTAAACGCATTATTAACAAAAACAAGGAAACAAATTAAAATTTATTTAAAAAAATTTTACTTTATTTCACAACCCTCATTTACGCAAACAAAAAAAAAATAGGTATATCATTTACTTGTAAATCAAGAAAATTAAGGTTAAACAAAAACAATAAATGGCATTTTTTAACAGCCTTAGCTATATACTTATTAAAATAAAAAGGAACATTTCAATATCTTATATATATACAAAAATAACAATCAGTCTTTTGAGGTAAAAGTATCATTGACGAATGATTAATTAATTAATTAATGCATAGCCCTTTGTTGCATTTGCTCGTTTTTGTATGTTTTTGGATAACAGGCTGGGGAAGAGAATCAGACCGTATTTTTTTAATGTGCCATTTTCCACTATTTAATTGTACAATAATACAAAAAAAAGTTAAAAACTTTTCAGCAGCTCAAAATAAAGTGAAAACAAAAATTACAAATATACTTACGCTTACGGAGACGTGTAGTATTTTTTTTTTACATGTGTTACTAACTTTAGATTAGACGTGGTAGTAGAATATTTTCTATATAAAAATCACACAAACAACTACGTGGTAGTAAAATATTTTCTATTAAAAATTTCCACAAACGACGACGTGTAGTAAATTTTACACCCAAACACATAAATCTCCGCGATGCTGTAACAATCAAAAGACAAAACTATACTGTCAATAAAAGCATAGTATAATATGAGGGTACTGGCAATATCAGCTTAAAAGAGTACAATAAATAGAAGTTATTAGAAAAATAAAAAAGATAGTGTAAAATTTACCACCACGTCAAAGTTAAAGGTTAAAACAAGTGTTTAAAAATTGTTTTAACAATTGCAATTTTTTATAGTTTATATTTAATATGTTAGCATGGTGTGCTTCGTAATAAATGAAATGTAAATATTCAAAGTTATTGAGCCCATGTACAACACAACCATGTTGCACCCAGAAAACTTAATGAACTGAGGTAACGTAATCTTAGATAATTGATTACTGATAGAAAGGCTGGAGTCTCCGTTGTTGTTGTTGGGGTATTAGACTTAAGGCCACGGTTCAAACCCACATCAAAACGAAATATGAAAAAATATTTCTTCGGCGATTTTCTCTCAGCAGATTTCTGTCAAAAATACTGAGGGCAAATAAAATTGCCATGAAAAGGTGCTCAAAAAAATCTGTCGTTCGGAGTCGACTTTAAACTGTAGGTCCCGCCACTCATTTATAAAATTAACACACACAACATGAGTGGTGTGAGATGCTAGGCCGTAGTCCTGACGGAAGAGTTGTTATGGCCAATTATGTATGTTATGTTATGTAGATAGAAAGACTGCAATCCATCAATGTTCGCCTTTCGTAATTTGTAAAGCCCTTCTTTTACTAACATGATCTGATGCAGGCCTCACTCGTGTTAACCACCTGATTCTCCACTACATTTGCTTCAGAAATTTCTTCGTAGCGATCCTAAAGGGACACGGGGGCTCAGCAAATTATAACTTGGTTCACCAAGCCGAGTTGTACAAAAAGATGACAAGCTGTATAAGATGATCATGCCGGTATTCCATCGAATAGGAAGTCAGTGCTGTCAATGAGAGAAATAAAATTTTATTAGCTTTGCTTTCAGTGGTAGAGTTTCGATCCAAGAATACTATAAACTAAACTGCAAGCATTTTTGAAAGTGCTTACATCCGGCAAATAGTATAGTTACTATTAAGAGCTTATTCTAATATGTTGTCTAAAACAATACATTTAATTTCAGTCTATATTTGTTCGTGATGTAATTCCAACTGTCTCTTCTCTCTGCTATTCTTCTTGATGAGATTCGAATTCGATGGCCTTCTATGCGCTATTCACGTTGTGCTTCTTTTTCAGTAGCTCATGATGTTGTGGTGCGATGTAGCTGACTTCGAAGGCGTTCTTTATGTTTCGATACTATTTCAACGGCTCTATACTGAGGAATATATCGATGACCTTCAAAGCGTTCTTGACGTACTGAAGGTGTTTCAGGTGCTCGTTATGCTGCGACATATTGTCGAAGACTTCTAAGGCTTTCTTCATTTTCCGAAGTTGTTTCAGTGGCTCGAAATGGTATTACCGAAGATCTTCAAGGCGTTCTTCGCGGTCTGAAGGTGCCCTTGGCATGGTGTCGAAGACCTTCAAGCGGTTTTTCACGTTCAGATAGTGTTTCGGCAGCTCTTGATGTTGATGGCCGTTATCTCGCTCGTTGAAACTCGACTTTTTTCAGTTCTGAGGAAATTTTACAGTCTTCCAAAGTGTCATTTAATCTTTAGGATGCGAAGATAAAGCATTCTTGGTGTGCTTTGAAATGCATAAATTTTGGAGCCACTTTTTATTGCAATTTTGTTGAATGAAATTGAATCTACATACAATTTATAATTTTTTAAATATTATGCAACAAACTAAAGTATGGGTAAAATATTAAGGACAATTAAACTTAATCATATCTTATATTTTTTAGTGAACCACAGGTAATAAAATTGATTTGACTAAATTAAAAAATTTAATGTAATTAAATTTATATTTTAAAGTATTAAGCAACAAATTTTTGTACAGGTGAAAATGTTACAGGAAATAAAAGGCCCGTCTTTTTGCCTGAGTAGCATTTCACAAAGTTTTTACTGAGTTTTTTAGGATGAAATCATAAATACTTTACTTCAATAGGCTAAAGCATACCAATAGGTATTCTATGTTTATTTAAGTAGGTTATTAAAATTATTGAATCCGATTACATACATAGTTAGGCTGTCTTCCAAAATGTATCAATATAAATTTTGTATGCAGTTCTAATACTGTATATAAACTATGTAGATATGCAAAGTAAACAAACAATGCATCAACTATAAATCCGATTCCTGATTGCTTTTTGACTGCGTTAAAAATACACATTGACGACGTTTTGAAATAGAATACATTGCAAACATTTTGTACAGCGGCATTATGAAACACAATACTTTGTTTAAACACAAAGCAACTAACATTTTGGAAGGCAGCCTTACATTAAATAATAGTCGATCGTGAAAAAGAATTTCTTAAGATTTTACTCTCATTTTTAGAACACAGATGGAATTCAGTACTACTTCACCTCTGACTTTATGTACGTTAACCTCTATCGTTTAAATTGGCCTTTATAATCTAATAATTCCTCTTCTTAGTAGTATGCAGATTTAGTGATGCCAATATGATATTAAACATTAAGTCCAAACATTATTAAGTTGATCAGATGTGTTAATAACATTTTCGTTAACAGCAACAGCGTTTGCGACATATGAATCTTTATTTTTCTAAATTCATAAACATTTTTCGTGTTCTTTCTTGTGCACTACTGTAAGTAATTAAATAACAATAATTGGCTCATTCACATGACTTTGTATCGTGTATGTTGTATTGAATACACTTTTTCTTGGAAACGCTCAATGCTATCCTGTATTGTGTATTTTGTATTCCAAACGTCAAAGAGTGATAAAAAGATGAAGACCAGCATTAATAATTTCATTTTCAAGCAACAAAATAAAAAATTTTACGGAAAAAAGTAAATTAATTAATTATCTGTGCGAACAGCTATAATTTTTAAATGTTAATTGTTGACTCAATTTACATAGAAAATATTTTGTGTTTTTATTCTTTTTGTTGATTGCTGGCATTTACATAAACTGATAGCATGAACCCATACAACTTCCAAAAACATATGAAAAAATGTGTATAGGTGGATTTTTATATGAAAATTACCAACAATAATCATACACTGTTGAATGTTCGTCCAACAAAACACTCAATACAATGATGCAAGGCTTGTATGTATTGCCCAAGTATTTGAGGTATACGAAGTTGTAAGTCGCCGTAGTCTAGTACGTAGTGTGTTGGCTTATTAGACGTAAGAACTCAGTACAAATCCCAGGTCAGACATCAAAACGAAAATATGAAAAAATATTTCTGTTTTTTACTCTGAGAATAAATAAAATTGCCATGAAAAGTTTCTCAAACATTTGTCGTTAAACAACTTTAAACTGTAGGTCCCACCACTCATGTATAAAATTAAGACACACCATACAAGTGGTGTGAAAAACTAGGTCGTAATCCTGACCAATTATGTATGTATGTATTTGAAGTTACGACTGAGTTTTCTTTGGTAGTTACGGCCATATTCTGTTCTGTCTGCAATGCTGATTGAGTTCTGTCTTATCCACACACAAAAGTTAATTAATGAAATGAAAACAAAAAGAATAAGTGAAAGAAAATTGCTTTTCCTTTATTAATTTTGTCCTGTTTTTCTTTCTATTTTCCTTCAGTGTGCTTCCATTTCCATTAATTATATTGTGTGGTAGCGTATACGCTAATTGAAGTCTTTAGCTTTAATTTGGTAACGTTTTAAAACTTGTTTACTTATAATTGTACGTTTAAAGTGCTTCGTTGCCAAAATAATACGATTTTATCTTTTGGTTCAAGTGTATCTTTAACATTTAATACAAAAATAAGGTATTAGTAGGCGAGAAGATAGATTTCGATTGCTCTACTGCACTGCACTGCAGATAGTTTTCGTCCATAATTGTTTACAATTAAATCCAATTGTAAGAATCAAATGATCCATATAAAATCAGAAATTATGACTAATTATTTGTTTATTTATAAAGGTTTTCCTATACAGGATTTAACAATTTATAGAACAGAACTCGTTACATGTATTTCAGGTATTCATAGATTCTTGTTTTATATCCGCTAAATTATTGCAACACCTATCTACGATCGAAATATATAATTCAGGAACAATATGTGAAGGGCGAACAGAAAAATGGCCTCTTCGCTCAATCACGGTTATGAAAAAAGAGGAAAGAGCATCAGTAAATCATTCATTTAGAAATAATGGAAATATATTGCTCATACGATGGTAGGGTAATAATGTTGTCACAAGTGTTGATGTTAATTAAATGGTACCAACGATTCGTCGAAGGAAGAGATGCTGTAAATATTTTGCAACCAAAAGTGGTTTTTCGATATAATATGGCATGGGAGACGTTGATAAGATGGATCCGAATCAAACATAAGAAATGGTGGTGGCCAATATCTGCATATCTCGTTGACGCCTCTAATGCTAATGCATGGCTGCTGCTAAAAAAGTATCATCCCAATGATCTGACATATGCGTTTCTTCACATTTTTCGTCGAAATCTTACACGTTTCTTACATTTAATCGTAAGGTACCCCATGTACAAGCGGTTTGCGCATAAACAAATTGATGACATATACACGATATGATGATAGAAATAACCTTATTGAATATTCTAAAATTGAAAAACGATGTAGATATTGCAGAAATAAAACAAATTTTATTTGCAACAAATATGAAAAAGGCTTTCATCTCTAATTATTCTTTAAAAGTTATCATACGCCTAGTGTACCTAGTGCGCAGTGTCCCTTATAAGGGACGATCGTCTATAACCCCAAAACTATAATTTTTTTTAATAAAATGTTTTTCTGACGAATTAATCACATCATTTTTATAAATTATTGATGAAAATTATAGAAGTAGAATGGCCAGGGAACTTCATCCACTAATGGGTTAATTTCTTTATTCCTTTTTTAACAAAGAATTCAATGTTTGATTTCTGAAAAAAAAAGAAAAATAAGGGAAACATTCTGGTGACCCTATATTTTTGCACTGCAAACGTGTAGATACCCCCAAGAAGAACTGAAAGTAAATTTAAAATTCATACGCCTAATATATTAAAATGTTATGCCCAATATTTAGTAGGATTTGCCTTAAGTTCAAACTCTCCATTTAATCCATTAGGCATTGAATGTACCAGTTTTGCTTGGCACGATTGAGTACATTGATTTGTTGTAAGTAGAAACAATTCTTCCGAAGTTTTAGTAAATATATTCTTTAGTATGTTTATATACTAACCCTTATTTTTAATTTTCTCAATAAATTCCAACTGCCCACACCGTTTGTTATCCGCTATAATTGTTCTGTCGTAGAGTTTTGTTATTGTAATATAAACTTAAATATAATATAAAGCTTACCAGTGAAATGAATAATTCAAAATTATAAAATAAGTTTAATGTCCTTTTTATCACAAAACTCTACAATTTACAATTTATATTCGAGCAGGACTAGGCGACTATTTACACTAGTTCTTACAGAAAAAAATTATTTATATAAAAAATATTGGCGTAGTGTACCAACCAGCATGTTCCCTAGATTTCATTCGATTGACACATATAAGAGGAATTTTATTTGCAGCTGCTCAAATGTATAATTAGACTCTAGTACGAGATTATTCAACTGCCGATTTTTCCATCTCAATGGATATATTTCAAACAATTTTGATGTTGATTACACTATGCGACAAAACAAAAAGAAATTAAATATATCCAGCTAATGACATAGTGTAAGTTGTAACTTTTGTTGAGTAGAACTAAAAAATATTTTTTTTATATTTCTTGAGCCCTCCAAACTTGTTTTATTTGACAAAAACTGGTGTTTTGGACTTTGCGCACAAATTTATTGATTACACAAACATTTCTGAACCAATATCCAAAATTAGAAGGGAGCGCGATGGGCCTTTAAAACCATATATATAACCATAATAGATATATATATATATATAATATATATATATATGATATATATATATTATTTGACTTAATATGCTATGGGGTTAACTTGCCAAATGCGAATTTTTTTCATATTTTTTCATGTTTGTCCTTTCATAGTAGCAAGCTTTATTCAAAAAATATGAAATAAGTGAAGACATTCTGAAAATTCATTATCTTGTGAAAAGATTGACACTGCGTTTGATCAAAACAAACAAAAATTACATTAGTTATTATTTAAATAGTATAACAGTCGTGTCATATATTTTATATATGTCACCTTAATAAATGAATTTTCAGTATTAAATGAAAAACTATGAACGGAAAATTGAACTCATTTATGTTGTGCTCTACTTTATTTGACTGGCAAAAATGTGCTACAACAGATACTTAGAAATACGGCATTAAACGCTTTTACCGCAAACACAATTCCTCACTGAAATCATGTGTTTAAATGTGTGTATTTTTCTTACGAAAGATAAATAATTAGTCATTCAAATAAGTAAGTTATTCTGCAAAACATTACCCCGTAAAATTGTCAGATTAGCTTCTAAACGTTATTAATTCCAAATTAACGGTATACTTTGTATTTAATTGAATTTAATACATATTACTTAAACGCAACATATGACATGTACTTAAGAATTACTCTGGAATAAAATAAAACAATTTTGATTTTGCAAAGTAAAAGAATTTAATATCACTCATACGTTACGTAATTGTAGCTATGAATTTTACATTATTCAACATGAGCATTAGCCAAGTGAATAGTTTCGTCAGTTGGTTCAAATAACACTATGCGAAAAAATAAAAAAATAAAATGAAATACAACCAGCTAATGACATAGTGTAAGTTATTAGTTTTGTGCAGTAGAATTCAAAAATATTTTTTTTTTATATTTCTTGAACCCTCCAAACTTGTTAAATTTGACAGAAACGGTTATTTTGGATTTTATGCACAAATTTATTGATTTCGTCATTAACCAACATTGTTGATAAAAAAAAGCGAAATTTGATCAAACATAAAAGAATTATATGATAAAGAGTAAATGAGCTTCGTCGATTCGACGAACAGTAACCAATTAGGGTTAAAGTGTTCGTCGATTCAACGAAGAGTAACTTTAATGTACAAAAATGAAGAGTAACCGTCCAGGGTTAATTGGTCCAAAATTGTGTTGTTGTGAAACAATTAACATATCTGCCATTTGTTTCTGATTTCCACGTTTTATATTTCTCACATCAAAATTGTTATCTCTAAACAGTCGAAACCATTTTCTGCACGTTGCTTCTGATAGAGAAAGATCACCACATGCTCAACAAGCATTCTATGAGGCTCTGCAGCATTTTTCCTCAAATTAAAACAAAAAACATCCGCTTTCCGCAAATCATAATTTTCTGGTACAAAATTCTTCATCTTAACACGAAAAAAAATACGTTGTAGTTTGTTTATTGTTTTGATGTACATATATGTTTGACAGATGCTATCGCCAAATTCAATTATTTTGACTTTCTTAATCTCTTAAAAACAGTCCACATTTAGTAACGAATCATTCTATCCTTAATTGTTATCCACAAACTTTCTACAGTTTCATTCAAGAGCTTTCCAATTTTTATGTCAGCATTATAATATACAGTCCTAAGATAATAGAGTTTCCAACAAATGTCGTCATCTGAAGAAATGCACTTATTTGTTGTACTGGGTTTTACTCACTGAGTCCTGCTAGTGGTTAAGACGTGGCGCTGTCTGACTTTATCTTGGGATATCAGGAAGTCGCCGCAGTCAAGTAGATAGTATGTTAGCTTTTTGGACGTGAGGGCATGGTTTGAACCTCAGTTCAGACATCTACAACGAACCAAAAAATCAAAATTATGTATAGATTATTATATTTAAGTATAAATTACACGGTGCGATAGTGAAAATACACCTAAGTAATTACATAATCTAAGTTATCCACTAGGTTTGATAAGAGAACATACATATATCAAGAATATGACTCAGCTGTTATATTATTTAAATAAGAACTACTGTAAGTTTTCTCCGATTTTATAAAACAAAGTGTTAATCTCTTCACAAGATAATGCACTTTAAGAATCATACCACTTATTTTATATTTTTTTATTAAACTTTCCAATTAGGAATGGCCAAACATGGAAAATTAAGAAATAATTTTTTTTTCCAAGTTTACCACATCAAATCTCATAACATATAAGTTTGAAAAAAATTTTTATTTATACCGTTTTAAAGACTAATCTCTCCTCTTTCAAAAAAAAACTTTGTATTTTGAAAATAGGTTAAAAAAGATTTGGATAATCAATAATTTTGTGTGAAAAGAGCAAAAATACCATTTTTGTCAAATGGAACAAGTTTGGAAAGTTCGAGAAGAATGAAAAAGTATTTTTGAGTTCTACGCAACTAACTGAACAATTTAGACTAGGTCGTTACTCGGGTGTATTTAATTTTTGATATTTTGTATTGTATCAGATCAAATGAAGACTATGAATAAAATATGTAATCAATCCAAAGGAAAGTCTGAGGCAGGGATTCATATCATTCTATGCTATTACACAGTCCATTCCTTTTCAAAACTAAAGTTATTTTAGATAAATTTGGCAACCTTTAGGAACAATACAACTACCTAAAACTTTCTGTTTTTTGTTTTCAGCGTATAAATACTTATCTAAAAACATTCTGAAGTAAACTCCCATAAAACACTGATATAAGAACATACAATACAGCATCCAGAGCATTGCTTTTAGGTTCATTTCTATGCTATGCCTACCCAACAACATATTAATCTTCAACGAAATGAAATATATTTTATGTATGAATGCTTTCTCTCAGCATATTTCTGGCAAAAACTCTGAGAGCAAATAAAAAAAAAATTGCCATGAAAAGATTCTCAAAAATCTGTCGTTCGGAGTCGACTTTAAAAATCTGTAGGTCCCACCACTCATGTATAATATTAACACACACAACATAAGTGGTGTGAGAAACTAGGTCGTAATCCTGACTGAAGGGTTGAATGACCTATTATGTTATGTATTATGTATGAATGATGGACCTTAACTTTCATACTAAGCTATTAACAAAAGTAATTCGTAAATTGATATATTAAAGTCGAAAAAAAAATTTTTTTGTTTGCGGTCGTATTCTGTACATCACAGCATTTAAAGCAGAAACTCTGAAGCCATAAGATCTACAATTAAAACATCAAGAAAAGTATGTTTTCTCTTTAATTTTTAATCAATGTTTTAAAGTCAAATTGAAAATGAAATAAAACAAACCGAAAAAAACAATAGTCAAGGAGGCCTTAAAAAATTAATTAAGAAACCTGAATGTTTGGACTTCTTCTGGACTTAATAATGACCAGAAAGTTATTCAAGAATTTATTATTATGAAAAGGAATGGAAGGGAAAAAGAAGGCGAAGAGAATGAAAGATAAAAAAATTAAGAAGAGTGTCAGTGGTTGTTGTTTTACTCTATTAAAAGTCGTTTGTGTTTATTTTAGCCTGCCATGTTAATTTTATCACGCCAAGTTACAACAAGGAGTGTTAACATTAACAAAATATTCTTTTTTTGTTGCTGTTTTCGTCGTAACGTTTATCTTATTTGGATGGGTTAACTCAATTTTATTATCTATCTTCTTCCACAAAGCTTAGTTAAATTTTTTACTTCAGAAGAAAGTGTATAATATATGAACCGGCTTTGACAAATAGGAAACGGGATTTTCAGAACTCCTGGCCTTTACGATTAACGAAAAGAACACAGGCGGCTATTGTTAAAGCTGTCAGCTGCTATGCTAAAAACCGGTTCTCAATTGCCGACACCACTTGCGGTATATCCATCGTCCATCGTCGCCGTAGTCTAGTAGGTAGTGTTTGGCTTATTAGACGTAAAAGCCAGGGTTCGAGCCCCAGGCCAGACATCAAGACAAAATACAAGAAGTATTTCTTCGGCGACTTCCTCTCAGCAGATTTCTGGCAAAAATTCTGAGAGTAAATAAAATTGCCATGAAAAAGTTTCTCAACAATCTGTCGTTCGGAGTCGACTTTAAACTGTAGGTCACACCACTCATGTATTAAATTAACACACACAACATAAGTGGTGTGAGAAACTAGGACGTTGTACAATGGGTCAATTCGACCTTCGGGTACTGTACTTGTCTTCATTGACAAGTACACGTCCTCTAACCTAACCTAACCTAACCATCGTCCTCTAGTATATTTTAACGGTAGCTGGAACTAATGCTCTGAGCAGGAATATAGGTGAAGTTTTGTAACAGAACGAAGGTATAGCAATTTCTATGTGATGTTCTGCTACATAAGAAACTAAACTAATATACATACATGACACAGGGACTGGACGAAAAAAGGTTACTATTATTCTGAAAGGATTTGATTAGAGCAATGCTCGGTTTTTAAGGAAACCAAATGGAATGAGCGTGGGACTGGATAAGTGAGATGAAATGTTTAGAGTGTTATAGGAGCCATAAGAGCTTCCAGTGAACTGGTGTGGTAAACTTAGCAGTGACCTAGGTAGCCTAGCCTAATTTAAATATTATTTTAGACGTTTATAAGTCATGCGGTAGTTGATAATAATAATGTATTTGGAGTTCGTTGTGTGTTGATAACGGTAACAGGAATTGCAGGCCATATTCAGGTAGTTTGAAACAAATTATAAAGGCGATTCATCTATAATTCTGATTCAAAAAAACAATATATAAAAAATATGGTATGGGTTTGATACAATTTGTATCAAAATTTCTAAATTATAGTTAGTTAATCGTCAGTTAACCCATTAACCCCGAATGAGTAGAAAAATACCTAAAAAAGAAGATTTTTTAAAAGATTCTATCTTGACCCAAATAAACGAGAGCCCAAACGCTTCTTTAAGAACGAATAAAGGAGACGGTTTAAAAAAATACATTAGTAAGGCATGACATTTACATATTTTGGATGACAGCAAAAGGGTCAAAGATCATGTATTTTTCAAAATCAAAATTTTGTAACAAGAAATCCTGCGGAATATGTGTGGATGATATTCTCAGGAAAATCTTGAGATGCCATGTAATATTATATATCTTCTACCCGATGAAAGTACTTCTACTTGAATTGGTCTACTTACTTAAGCTACAGGTGCTATTAAATGACATGGGTATAAAAATACCCACTTAGGCATTGGTATGAAATCTTAAAAAAACAATTCATTTTATTACAAAACTTTTAAAAATTAATTTCAAATAGAAATTTCAAATCATTTATTTTTCTTTATTTTTTCTATATTTTTGCGAGTTCCGGCATCAAATAGTGCAAAAAAAATCCCGCAAACCGCATTTTGGACAAACGTACTTTGTTTTCCCACCACATTGCGCACAGCGACCGCGTTTTCCAATTTTATCAAACATGTGGTCAAATTTGTCACTGCGTTTTGCTGCGCCATTGTGACAAATTTTCCATCATGGCGTCGATTTTCACGAATTCTTACCAACGCTTCTACAACGCTAAACCGAAAATCGAGCTGGCTCATAGGTGGCAAACCTTCACATCCCCTGCACAAGCAGTGTAGTTTCCATGCGTTTACCATAGCTGCGTTAATAGCGTTAGTGAGTAATGGCCAATACGATAATTGTCGACGCCATTGTCGATAAATCTGATGAACCATAAGGTCTCTTTTTCACCAACTTAATATCATCCAAAAATTTGTGATTGCTCCGGTTATCTTCAACAGTACATGTTGCAAAATAACCATTTCGAGATAACAAGATTTCGTTATCGTTGTTGATAAAAAGAGCGAAATTTGGTCAAACATAAAAGAATTATATGCTAAAGAGTAATTGAGCTTCGTCGATTCGACGAACAGTAAGCAGTTAGGGTTAAAGTGTTAGTCGATTCAACGAAGAGTAAACTTAATGTACAAAAATGAAGAGTAACCGTCCAGGGTTAAAGAATATGATAGTAATACTGCTACAACCATATAACACCCACTGTACTACAATACTTCACATATTAAAGCCGATATTTATATTATTTTATTATAAGTTTTGTGTGATAAATATTTCAAATATTTATAACATGCGATATTTCATTCGAAAATATCTTAAAAAGTCTCATTTTCAAAAATCCTCTCCGTCTGTTTTTTTTAACATATTTACGCTCTTAATTTTGGCAAAATTTGCAAGTCTTAAGTGACTTTTTCGCAGTTTTGTTAGTATTATGTCGCCGTTTCTAATTCAAGAATATTATGATTTAATACACAGAGTGTCTATATATACCATTTCCATTTATATTTTCCAACATTTTTTTAAAACAACTGTGTTCATTTGTTATCCTCTGAACAAAAGACTTCAAAATGTAACAATTCAAGTAGCTTCGCATCTGTAAATTAAATGAGGACTGCACGCGCTGACAAAATGGGAAAAAAAAGAAAAAATCTCCTCTCTTTCCACGGAAGGTTGAATTTAAACAAAAAACTTTCCTCTAAGAAAATAATTTCTTTCACTTTTTGTTTTGCTTTATTCTAAATGAAACTATAAAATGAGAAAAACAAAAAAACGCCAACGACAAATCCCAAAGTTAATAGCAGAAAATTATTTTGCGTGTTACAGGGTAAACAAATTGACGGTGAGGGATTATAACGCTTGCTTTAAGAGAGAGATTAAATACCATAAGTATTTAAAAAAACTGCAAATAAAAGCAAAAACGAAAGAAAAATAACATGTATCGGATTTAAAATGATATAAGATTTCTGTAAGACATACTTCATAGTTAGAGTAACAATTATAATGTGGTTTTCTGTATATTTTATTTATTTTTTATTTATTTATTACAATGCAATTACAAATTATATTCTAATTATATACGAGCTGAGTAACTTTGACCATATGCTCGGTGTAGTGTCACAGACCAGAGGCTTGGGTGGGAATCGAACCCACGACCTCCACGCTAATAGTCTAGTCCACTACCCACTAGACTACCAGGGCACCCATATTTTTTATTCATTTATTTATTTCATATTTAAAATTTACGTTATAACTTAAAAACCCAGGTTCATAAAAGACAGAGGTCGTATTTTAATGAGATAATTTGAGATAAGTTTTAATTATCCGTTCAGAAATTTGCCAATCACCATCTTATCAGTCCTATTTCATAGACTTTTTTGACACTTTAAGACATGAATAAAGTCGCTGTTGTCTAGTATGTAGTTTGTTGGCTTATAAAACGCGAGTTCGAGTCCAAATTAACTGAGAAAATTGGAGCAACGTAACATGTCAGCTCCGTATGGGCTTTGGCAAGCTCGTCTGCAAAGTATTTTCTCATGATATTCCTGTGTATCAGAACCCATATAAGAGTTAGCTCGGAATTCATGAACGAGGGTGTAGGTTAAAACTACGTCCGTTAGGGATTTAATTGCAGCCTCGCTGTTTCAGGAAAACAATCGCCACTCAACAATCATTACACCACTTTAAAATTGTCATAACCTCTGCTTAAAGAACACTGTAGTGATTAGACAGAAATAAATAAACCACAGACAACTCTATCCTTCACACTTTGAGCGATCAGATTAAACTTTCCCATTGGGAACCTCCGGTTCTTCTCATCAGAAGTTCTTAGTTGGAATTCCCTTATCGAAAGTTCTGTTCAGAAAGTTATAAGGAATCGAGATAATATATGTCTTCCCAGAATTGCAGCAGGTTCATAATTCAAATTGGGCCAGGATTTAATTGCATTGGGTCTTTATTCCCCAAATTTAGCCCTCGAGTTTAATAGGAGCTCAAAGTGGAGTCAATTGAGTACAGCAAACAATCCCTTGCTTGGAGTGGAACAAAGCGCACTGGTGATCAGAACAGCTGATTGCCTGCATACTCTGTCTCTCACTTGCGACTGGTATAGATGCTTGCACGCCGTCCGCCAAACCACCATCGTCATTATAGAAGCGAAAATATGTTGTAAAATTTTAAAATTTTTTATGTAAGCGTAAAATGGTACAACAATTCATTTTACAAACTTTTTTTCAAAGAAATTTATGAAGGTGCTGTGGTTTTACTTGTACCAGAAAATAAAAAATATTTATTGTTGTATCAAAATCGTTAAAACATAACGTAAACAAGTAAATATTTTTCCTGCATTAAGTCATAGATAGAGTCACAACTCGTACGTACAATTGTCAGTTTTTATGAGGTAAAGGAATGACAATTCTTATAACATAAACGGGCCACAAGTGTGTGTTTTACCTTTCACACTTACGGTTACGTTATGTTTTCATACACCTAAGACTATGTATTTGCAAACATGTGCAAGTATGCATGGGCGTGCATAAATACATACAATTCTGTTGTTCTATTTATTCTGTTATTTGATTGCTATCGATGTAACAGTAAATTTAATGTAGCTGTTTGTCATATTTTTAATCATGACGCCATGACACCACAAGATAAAAAATGAAAGGTTCGTTATGCAATCAAAACATAACAATTACAAACAAAAGAAAAAAATAATAATAATAATAGTTTTAAGAACAAATATTCATATTACCAACTACAGACCTTGAATTCGATGTTTTAAAAACGGATAAATGTTCCAAAGTTAATAAATAAGGCAAATGAGATAAGTTTTAAATACTTAGATATCTACGTAAGTATGTACATACATAATTGGTCGTTACAATCCTCCAGTCAGAAATACGACATAGCTTCTCACTCCACTTATGTTGTGTGCGTTAATTTTATGCATGAGCGGTGGGACCTACAGTTTGAAGTCGACTCCGAACGACAGGTTTTGAGAACCTTACTTTTCTTACCTTTTTAATTTTATTTACTCAGAGTTTTTGCCAGAATTTCGCCGGAATTTTTTCATATTCCGTTTTGTTGGAGATGTCTGACCTGGGGTTAGAACCGTGGTCTCACATCTAATACCCCAACACACCACCTTCTAGACTACGTGATTTGGTTAAGGAGACGGAATAAATAACAACTTCAATTGTCAAATTTCGGAACTTCCTGTTTCCCTGTATTTAATTATTTATAAATTGCACTACAATTACAAATTATATTTTAATTATATACGAGCTGAGTAACTTCGACCATATGCTCGGTGTAGTGTCACAGACCAGAGGCTTGGGTGGGAATCGAACCAACGACCATCACGCTAATAGTCTAGCACACTACCTAATAGAATACCTGGGCACCCTGTTTCCCTGTATATTTTATTTACACTTTATGTTTTTCTTTTCACCTCAAGAGATTTTAAATATTTTTTTCCTGTTACGTTAAACGCCTTTAAACAACTGACTCAACAATCGTACTTCCAATACTGTGGCTAAAATGACAGAAGAGAAAAAAAGTAATAATTGAGGTTTCTTTACAGTCTTATATTGTACATACTGTTACGAAAATGGAAATGGTGTTACCTCGTTTAGCATTAAAATGATAAACAAACGCTACAAAAACAAAAATAATGCACTTGTTACATGATCAACAAATAAACAAAAATATAGCAACAACATCAGTATAAAAAAAGTATAAGCAAGTAAACAAAAAGCAACAACAAGCATTACCAGAATAAATGTAAACGAAATACACAAACAACAATGAGACAACGATTTACGGAATTCTCGAAAAGGTGAAACCACGAACATTCGACTTCAAGATCATTCATCAGACTGTTTACGTCGCCATATAAAGGCAAGGCAAAGCAGGCAACGGGCTCAGTAAAAATTCAGTCAGTCTTATGTGAAGACATGTTGCGTGTGAAGAGAATAATCGTATTTTGAAGATCTCCGTTATAAAGATCAGTCGAACAATTGTTGATGTTTACGCAGTAGAGTGTAAAACAGAATAACAAACAAAGCAAATTGTTGTTGTTTACATCAAGTTGTGAACAGTGGCACACCGAATTGTGCGAACAATAAAGAAATTAATTAAAACTAAATTAAATATATTTTTATTTTTACGTTTTTTAAAGGTAAACACGTAACAGTATATTTGCTTTTGTGATTCTACAACCAGGGATAGATATGCCGATATTGTCTTTTTATTATTTTTAAATCTGCTCTTAATATTTACGATACCTCTTGATGTCTACACAAACTAAACACTCCGTAACGTTTGCAAATAAAAGCAGCAAAAAATGCTTCAATATTGTTAAGGGGAAAAGTCATACAAAAGCAAAATTTCAATTAAAATTCTCTGTAACAGAAAATACTTTTATATCAAAATAAAGAAAAAAAATTTCTTTATATACGAAGGCTGCAAAAACTTTCATTTTTTGTTTGTTTTATCATATACATTAGTAGCTGGACTTGGTTGTGTGACTGATTAGTAATATTCTTCAGAGTACTCTTGTAAAGATGTTATCAAATTGTTTTTTGTTTATATTCATTAAATTACTTAAAATCTAATTTTACTTGAAAGTTATTCGCAACATTTTTACTAAAACATTGCAGATGCAATTGATTCGAAGGCGACGTATACTTTACGTGATTTTGAAATATTTATTACTTATTCGCCTAGTACGGCTAATTTTTAAAACAGTTCAATTTTACCTCCGCACATGAGACAGTAAAGTAAATAGAGACCTACAACCATAATGTTAACAATTTTTTTTATGAAATATTACATACATACATACATAATTGGCCATTACAACCCTTCAGTCAAGATTATGGCCCAGTTTCTGACACCACTCATGTTGTGTGTGTTAATTTCAAACATAAGCGGCGGGAACTACAGTTTAAAGTCGATTCCGAACGACAGATTTTTGAGAAAATCTTCATGCAATTTTATTTACTCTCAGAGTTTTTGCCAGAAATATTTTTCCATATTTCGTTTAAATGTCTGACGTGGGGTTTACACTGTGGCCTTACGTCTAATAAGCCAACACACTACCTACTAGACAATGGCGACTTTATTCCAAATAAAATGAGTTCATTAAAAAGTTCATAAAATAATACATAGGTACACAAAATTTTGAGAAATTGTAACTTCACAAAGCGATAATCACTCACTTAGCTCGCTATACTAGGAGGACTCTCTCACAGTGCCTTCCAAGTCAGAAAAACAGTTGAGGAGGACTAACTAAGAATTATTATAAGGGATTAAGGGACTAAGGTGTTATTCGACACGTGTTGAGGATCAGTGAGACTTTCGACCCCCAAATAACTCTCTTGAATGCCAGTCTGAATTCGAAACTAGGTAAACTTAGCTATGTCATTCAGGTTCTGCCGTGGTCACCCGTTCTGTACTGAAATTAAAGAAAGTTCTATGGAAATCTGGAACATCAAAAAAAAATTTTAAATATTAAAAAATTAATGAAATAAGCCGCTACTGAAATGGAGCATAAGCTCTGCGACCAAAATCCAAACAGCACAGCTTTTCACAACAGAAACAAAACAGTGGCAACGCCAAGAGAAAGAGACGGGAAGACACTCTAAAACTCAATTGAACCATCAGCTCCAGTATCGAAATCATCAACCAAAATAGTTGATAAAATGAACATAGTAGAGCTGGGTCCGCATTCAACTTTAAGGAGGAACCGAAAATATTGCTTTGTGGCAGCAGTATGGGCATGTAAATCCATGTATAGAAAAGAATTCAATATGGAACTTTCGCAGATTAATGGCAATCATGCAAAAGATGACTCTTGTTGCAAGGGAATTCATTAAAAACGATCTGAGCATGAAGTTCATCCTAGAACCCTGGGACTTTAAGGGTGCAATCAGTTTATTCTTATGTAAAAGCGGACCGATACACATAATAGCTCATTCTCTTATAAAAAAAATCTATTAACTAGTTTTAAAGGACCACATAAACATCCGGGGTGAAAGATAGAAGATAATCTTAGCATTAGCCTTTTACCACACACAAAATTTTTGGGTAGCATAAGAACATCGGGTGGTGATTTGCCAGATTATGTCTTAAAACGCATCATGAAAGTGTATTAAGCTTACCGTAAAAACAAAATTTTTAGTTTCGAGAGTAATTTAGTTAAACCAAAAGCAAAAAATTAGATGTGCATTGAAAAGAATTAAAACACCACTTATAAATAAAACGGTGCGGCAGTCAAAATACTCCCAGCTAATGACATAGTGTAGGTTGTGAATTTTGTTGAGTAGAACTCAAAAATATTTTTTTTTATATTTCTCGAACCCGCCAAACTTGTTTTATTTGACAAAAACTGTATTTTTGATATTTTCACACAAAATTATTGATTTCACAAAAATTTTGTAACCAATTTTCAAAACCTAAAGTTTTTTGAAAAAGGGACAGATGAGCCTTTAAAATGGTGTACATAGACATATAATTCAGAATTACATGTTATGAGTTCTGGTCGGGTAAACTTGAAAAATATGTGCGCCTATTGCCGTTCTCAACTCAACTCAGTTTGGTCGTCTGCCAGTCAACCCAACTTTCTCTCAACCAAATTATGTTTTGGTATTGCGGAACTCAACGTTTATTAGTTGTAATTGTTATGGCGTTGCCGGTATCAAATTTCAATTTCATGTTGGTAACACCTTGAAATTTACTTGGAAATAAAAGAAAAGAAAACGCAAAAATATGTTAAAATCGAGTTTTTGTAGAAATAAAAGTAAATTAAAAATGGATTTAAGTGTGGATTTATTTTACAAAGATGAAAATCATGAAGCTAATATGAATGTTCTTCATATACGTAGAAAAATACTTGGTCATTTAGTGAAAACAGCTGGATCCTCAAGGATGTTAAAGGGAATTTCTTGTGAAAGACCACCTCCTGTTGCTTAATTTTTTTTTTTTATTATTACCAAGTTTTTTTTTAATACTTTCAAACCTATACGGAGTAAAAAAATTCTACTAAAATGTCTATTTACGATATTTTAGACCTTGTATACTTACACGTTGCCATTCGGAAGGGGTTATTGTAGTTGGACCCAAGCTATTCAATTCTGTAAAAAATGCTTCACACGCTTGCTTGCACTGACTTTTGGTCATTTAAAATTGTTGCTTTCCTTTAGAAATTTCTGGATTATTTTTCATCAACTTCACAAGTCTCTCAAATCGAGCTTTGGTTGTTATTTTCAATTTCTTAAGTATTAAAACATAATATTTAATAAATAAATATTTAATTATTTATTTTAAGCAGAAACAAAACTTACGATTTTAATTTTTTATCTTTTTTCATATTATTTTTAAAAAGAAAATGTATTAAATATATAAGCGAACTCTATAACTGACAGAGACTCAACTGCTAATAAGCAGTTGTCTATATTTAACGTTTTTGTTAACCAAACTCATACAAGGTGGTGAACCACAATACCATAAAACACAACTAAAAAATCAACAGCACAACCAAAAAGTCGATCGCATTTAAGTTGAGAATGGCAATACCGATTTTTGAAAGACGACCAAACTATTAAAAAAGTTGTCAACCGCAATAGGGCCAATAATTTTTTTTTCTAATTTTTTCAAAATTTAGCTATTCGTAATTGCAAAATTTAATTAAAAAATATAAAATAAATGATCACAATCTGAAAGTGCATTATCTTGTGGAGAGACCGACAAATCAGCGTAACATATGCCATCATTCAAATGCAATCTGATTTATGCTTCAGACGCGTGGACATTTCGAATGCCGTGGCGGATATTTAATCTCTTTTGTAGATGTTTCAAAACATATAATAACATATTATTTTTTAGTTTTATATAATTTGTTTTCTTTTGATTAAAACAACATGTTTTTGTTTTAATAAATATGAACTAAATAACAATAATACATAGTTGTTTTTACACCTTATTTTTATTCATTAAAATGTTTTGGGCAGTAAACTTAAATGTAGTTACCAGTATTAATGAGCAGGTAAGTGCATTAACGTTAACTGCCTTTTTGACTTATCTGCACAAAATATCGTGCAAAAGTTGGTTGTGCAGGTAAGTCAAAATTACTGTATCTTTATTATTACAGTATTTCTCTAAAATAATTAGGAATCATCATAAAAAATGAAGCTATTATCTTGTTCTATTTTAGTCAGTTTAGTTTTTATTTTTTGCTTTCAACATTTTTTTAGACAGTAAACAGTTAACAACAACTTAATTAGCACTTCAAATACTAAAACAGTACATTCCCAGAATTGTCAACAGAGCTTGTAGTAATTTGTTAAGAAACATAAATACCAGATAAAATAAAAATAAAAAATTTTAACTGCTGGAAGCCAAAAGAGGTTAACCATAATGTAGTGACCACTTCAACAGAATAATATACTTCTGCTGTTGCCCTGTGGGGGATAATGTAAAGTTTTAATAACTGTTTTCTTCCTTTTTTTAACATTTGAAGTGGCAGTTAAATGTTTAATTAACACAAATGTAAAGTTTTAAAATAAATAAAAAAAGCTGTATAAAAAGCTGTATTTACTTTCTAATTTTTCATAGACAAAGTGTAACGAATTTAAATTATGTCAATCCAGATTTTTAAGTATATATTTTTAAATATAGGAAATCGACTGGTTAAAGAAAATGATTGGCAGAGAAAATGGTGGTAATCATTTTCTTACTGTACGTGGTTTAGAAACAAATTCTAACGAATATTTTGGATAGAAAAACGAAAAATATTAGTTTGAAATTTAACTTCCACTTTCCACTTCTACAAGCCGGAAATTCCATGTACAATGTGAAGAAGGTATCAACATTGTTGATACATTTTATGTCAGTATGAAATATATTATAAAGAAGTGTGAATATTTTTTATGACATTCACACTTTTCCGGACTGTCAAATCAGCGAAGTAGTAGAAACGAGAAGGAATTAACTTTTTTTCTCTTAGCCGAAGGTCATTGTTAGCACCATATAATCATCATAATTGTAGTTATTCTAAGTTAATTTGCACTAATATGTACATATGTATGTACATACCTATTTGGTCATTGCAACCCTTCAGTTTCGCACACCACTTACGTTGTGTGTGTAAATTTTTTACATGAGTAGCGGGACCTACAGCTTAGAGTCGATTCCGAACGACAGTTTTTTGAGAAACTTTTCATGACAATTTTTAAATAATCTCAGAGTTTTTGCCAGAAATCTGCTGAGAGGAAGTCGCCGAAGAAATATTTTTTTTCATATTTTCGTTTTGATGTCGGACCTGCACTAAAGTCGTAGTAAATACGGATCTACCGTTAAGACTATAATTTATAATTTATCAGTGTCACCTGCTATGATATTCTCTATATTATATTGCCAATTAAGTCATAAGCAATAGGACATGGTTTAAAAGTTTCTTTAGATTTTGATACCACAACTATTTCCCTTTACCACTAACTAATGATTATTTTCTATTGTTACCCCAGGCTGGTAGCAACTAGAGTAAGAATAGATACTGTCGACGTACACTGCGTCTCAGGCAACTAAGTTTATACTGAAGTTCAACTGTCATCATTGTCATATATTGATTAAACTGACTAGAGATATTGGCATATTATGTAATATTCCGATCTGATAAGATATCCAAATGAGTTATTTTGTTCTAAACAAAAGGTATTAATGAAACCAATAATTGAACTACAATTTGTAAAGTCTGTACAAACCTAAATTCATCTACGCTGGGCCAAGTGAGCAGGGAAAAGGCTAGAATCAGGAGCAATGAATACCTCATAATATCTATACGATAAAACACAGCTTATTATGTATTGCTGTTTAATAAGTTAACAAATTCACAGGTTTCTCAATTTAATACACAATTGCAAATAAAAAAGGAGATTTCAATAGCATGGTAAGGATGCTTGAATATATTGTAATGAAACCAATTCATATTATCATCTGATTCCATCGAATTGATGAATGAGCTTTTAATTGGATCGTAAAACAAAATACTTCAAATATAGGAACGAAAAGCATGTCTTTAAAATTATTCACGCATTAAATGTAATACTGTGTTCAGATATGGACTTTTATTGAGTCAATATTCGGTTAATTGAGTACAATATTTTAAGTGTTCAGGCATTACAATATACGCAGTTCAGCTGCTTACCCAATATTCATTTGACAGCTAGTAAACAAAACAGCTGGTTGTTTTAACAACATTGTTTTTATTTTGTTTTTTTTTTGTTTTATTTGTCGTTGTTGACATTTGAATTGTCAAATATCAACAGAAAATGCTCAGTTATTATAATATGCTCGCTAGACACACTTATGACAATGCTGCATTTTAAGTTTTACTCAATATTATAACAATTTGCGAATTTATTGGGCAATTATTTATTGAAACTTAATATGAAATATTGAGGTCAATAATCGCGTTTATTGCGATTTAAGCAATAAAGGTGCATATCTGAACACCGTATAACAATGCGGTAGATTTTATATAAAGTTTATATAAGTTTAGTTGAGTAGAACACAAAAACGCGTGGCCATGAGATAGAAGTAGGAAACGAAGAGGGAAAATCGAAAATCTGGGGTCCCAAGCAATAACAGTGTAAGTCGACCTAGACCAATTTGAGTTATTTATGCTAAGGTATTCTGCTAAAAATATTATATATATATTTATATTTTCGTGAAATCCAATTTCTTTAACAATGCTTTAAGTATGAGTCGTAATTAAGCCCCATTACATTTATAATAAACACCTAAATATAACAAGTGAGACTTTCATTATCGTTTTTCATCTTAGCCAAGCCTAACTATAAGTATCTTTAATTTTGCCATAAATTGTTTCTAGCACACTGCCTTTTTTCCAGAAACACTTTCGTATTTTTAAAGGGATCATTTCCGACTTAGGCTGTTATTGCTTGGGGCCACAGATATAAGTATTTTCAGTAACTTGTGAAATATTTTAATATTGTTCTTGCTGCTCTTCCTCCGTATTGTGTTCACTCATCATGACTCAAGATTTTTTATTTTCTTTCTCAATATTTTCAAGTAATTAAAGAACGTAAACAAAAAAAAAACAAAAAAACATAAACTGTATTCATAGCAATAACTGAACAAGACTTACATAACTTAAAAAACAACAAAAAAACAAAGACAAGTGCCTGTCAACTGCACGAGACATACTTTCTGGAAAATTTAACTTCGTTATCTGCGACAATATAAAAATATAATGGTTTGACAGCTACCAGAGTTTTTTAACTTAACATACGCATTATTTAACTGTCACTCTAGAAAACCACAATTTTTCACAAATTATTCTGAGTGCCATTGACAAAAACGTGCCTGAAGTCAATTAATTCTTTTTCTTTATTGCACTTTAATTTACCATTCTCAAGGCTTTTTTTAATTTTAATTTTTTTTTTCTTAAAAAAATTTTATTTTTTAAAGTCGTTATTAAATTAAATGATATTATTTAATGAAAGAATTTGACATAGCAAAATGGATAAAAAAATAAATTAATTTTGGAAGAATGTATATATGATTGAAATACACATGAGTGTGAATCCACTAAATTAATGGGAGTTTATTGATGTTTTGTCGGTTTTCCTGGATGTCTCACCATGTATCTCAATAAATATTGTAGCAGAGACAAAAACTAACTTTTATTTACCTGCATATTACTCTACACACAGGTTAACTTATATGAGGACTACACATGTTGATGTTGTTGGCTTCTGTTGTTAGATAAATGCGTTAAAAACTATTACGTATCCGAAAACTCTTCAAAGCGTATATTGGTATAAGAATGAAAACCAAACTTCAACTTGTTAAGAACCGCTAAAAATGGTAAAGTTGTGAAAAATAGGGAAATGAGAATAATCGAATACTGTAATCCCCCGACTTATGTCACAATTGGCTCAAAGGTATGGCGATGTAAATCGAAAAGACGTAAGTCGAATTTCATGTTGCTCATATGTATTACAAATCTTTTTGAAAGTACCTAGAAATAATTATACATCTATTGCACATTTAATGTACTCTGGCCTTCTACTTCATTAATTGTTTATCACTTAATATTGTTACGAAAATGGAAAAGGTAACATTAAAACGATAAAGAAAAGCCATGCAAACATATACAACGAACATGTTACGAGTAAATCAACAACATCAGTATGAAAGAAAAGGGAATAGACAAATAAACGAACGCAACAATAAGCAAGTCTAGTAGGTATTGTGTTGGCTTATTAGACGTAAAGTTAGTGTTCGAGCCCCAGGCCAGACATCAAAACAAAATACAAAAAGTATTTTTTCGGCGACTTCCTTTCAGCAGATGTGTGGCAAAAACTCTGACAGTGAATAAAAATTGCCATTAAAAGTTTCTCAACAATCTGTCGTTCGGAGTCGACTTTAAACTGTAGATCCCGCCACTCATGTATAAAAGTAACACACACAACATAACTGGTGTGAGAAACTAGGTCGTAATACTGACTGAAGCGTTGTAATGACCATGTATGTACGATAATTTGTAAACAGGATTGTTTACTGCATTGTTTTGTTTTTGTAGTTTTTGTTTATAATTTTAATGTTAAGCAATGTAAAAGCCAAACACCAGTATCTAGATTTTTTCATTTTCTTAACACTATTATTAAACTACGCGCAAGGTTTTAATGTTTTTTAGAGAGAGATTTTTGAAATTGTTTCAATTTGATAGGTCGTACCTAACGCAAGTGATGTTTCTATAATTCTTTGGAGTAGTAGTTGCTTTGTAGTTGACTTGATTAACCTTAATTTCACGATCCTCAAAATTTCACATGGTCTTGTTCAAATTATTGAAGATTCTTTTCAGGTTTATAACTTGTCTACTGTCTCCTTCTACTTCACTTGGGTATCTTTGTCTATTCTTTTCATGATCATGTGTATTAAGATGGCTTTCGTTATATCCTTATAATCGCTTAATGATGACATTGCGCACTCATGTGTATTCACTCCGTTAACCACACGTCAGAATATAATACAGATGCTTTTGCAGTGGTGGGACAGAAAAGAGCACTGAAACGTGTTCCTCAAATCTTAACGACTTTTTATCAAAACGTTCTTTTAACCTGTCCTGGGTATTTATCATCGGTGACATCAATACTTTCAATAGCTGCAAAAAGTTTTAAGCTTAAATGCTCTTTATGAATTCCAATTTTTTTTTACAATTATTTAGTGTTTCCTCCTGATGAATTGTATCGACGTCTTCAGAATATGCTTTTTATTCATTATTATCCTTCATACTAATAGAATTCACGTGAAAGTGTAACGTGAAGTAAACGCATTCTCTAGTGAATAACTTAGACTATGTTACTCGGGTGTATTTTCACTGTCGCACCGTATAACTAAAAAACATTTACTGAACTAAATGAAATAATAAAAAATGCTTTCATACTTCTTTTTTATCCGAAATATTAAGTTGTTTGCTTCATTTTGAATTCTTGGTCCCAATAAATTAAATTTCAATGCGTTGTTTCGATTTGCGTCGCAATTCTACGGTCCCCATTAACGACGCAAGTCGGGGCTGTAGTGTACATCTAATTTAAGAAATTTTTTAAACAGTGAAATTGTTTCTTGTTTACTCATGCAAACACATTTTTATTTATAGACATCCCTTGTTTGAAATATAATAAAAATATTTGCCAGTACCTTAGAGTTATTCGATAAGCCACATGGCTTCCTAAACACACTCCATATGTAGCTTTGTGTATTCGTATACATATAAAATTAGCGAACGTATACTAAATAAGCTGTGATCTGTGCATGTGTTTATAAACATCGTGCTAGTATTTGTTGTGCATTATTTCAAATGTTGATGCATTTCACAGAGCACTTATACGTGCTCTCCTCTAATATACAGTAGACAACAAAAGTCTTAGTACTCGAATATATTTTGGCAATTTCATGAATTTTAACCAAAAGTTTGTATAAAAATTTATAGTTTTTATATTTATTTTATTCATTTATTTCTGTTTTATTATAAAACAAAAAATTTATTTAATGTTTTTCATAAAACAAGAGAAAAATAAGGAAAAGTTTCAGATGACTCCGTAGGTACACCCAAGGAGAGCACTGAGGAAATTTAAAATTCAATGTTATCCCTTGTATATGGTCCCTTAAGGTCAAGCACTCCATTTAACCCATTGAATGTACAAGTTTTGTTTAGTGTTGTCTGGTGGCACCATGTGCAAGTTTTTCCGCTGACTCTTGTTTGAGGTTTAGCGATTACGTAACCGTTCTCTCAAACGGTCAGCTAAATACTCTCTTGAAGCCATATCAGGACTTTATGCAAGAGTATTAAGCCTGTAGGGACTTTTTTTGTCAAAATATATTGCCGTACTAAGACTTTTGCTGCCCACTGTATGTATGTATGCTACGTATAACTAATTTTAGAACTGTATATGACTGATGCACATATACTGCATAATTTTTATCCCCGTAATTAACATTGATTGTCCGATGTCCAGCCATTATCGCAATATGTTCGATTGTATACGTTCCCGTTATAGCCAGTTATAGCACAGTTACATAGTTTAGACATGTATCTGCCTTTATGTACATGCTTTAGTATCTGCATTTTAAAACACGTGATATGTATTTACATACCATTGAGATTTTAACATCAGGTAGCATATCATATAAATATTGTCATATTGCATTCAAAATATTTTGGATATTATTCCGTTATGCCGCCATTTATTTCATAATTGATTGCAAATTTCTGAAGAACAGTTCATCCATTACATTGTATTTGTGCCGTTTTCCATTGGTTATCTGTTAATGAATGCAACTGCTTGAAATGGTTTATAAACTATGTACACTCTGTTCTCAGGAAATAATTATGCATTTAATTTGAAATATTGGCAAAGTAACCATTCCATTAGAAGAATGTGCGCAATTAGAATGCAGCAGGAATCATTTTATTAATGTTTAGTCAGGTGTTGTATAATTGTATGTGAAAATTGTGTTGTAACGTAAATTTCATGTAAAGCAAAACCAGATTGATAAGTACCCAGAGGGACTTTGGCGTACGGTTGGTTCAAATAGAATAAATAAAAAATGTGAGGGATAACCCAGGATTACATTGGTCCAAAACTGCTGTGCATAAGTTATTGCAATTTGAAAAAAATTGATAACAACATTTAGGTTGTACAAAAAGTTTCGTTGTTTTATCGATGTTGATCATTAAAAAAAACATAGAATTGTTTTAATATGTGTGTTTTTAAAACATCTAGTGGCTTACTTCTTTTGTAAGTTGTCAATCCATTGACACGAAATTTTTTCTCATGCATTTTTCTGTTTACCGTATGATATGTATATTTTGTTGTTACCTGTGTGTCATGTTTGCTTATTTTGTCCGTGTACGAATATACTCAGTATATGCCAGCGACTGGTGGTCATATACACACAGTTACTAAATTATACATACGGTTAAAAAATTTCTGAAATTTTTTAACTAATCCGTTTTCGTTGAAAATCTTTATAGTTTCCTTGATGTTAAGACGGTTTTTTGCATTGGTTAAAAAATTTCTGAAATTGAAGTGTACATCAGGCCCACAAAAGTTAACAAATTTCAGAAATTTTTTAACCAAGACCGTATTAAAATCGAGGAAAGTTGTCAGACAATTCGGTAATTTTTAATTTTTTTAAATAATTTTTTTTTAATAAATTAATTATACCAAACATCAACAATCAAATTTCAGATGTAGTTAAACATGCATATTGTTTTGAGTTGTGTTATCATCTTCATTGAGATGAAGAAATATGAACGCTTTTGTATTTCATTTGTAAGCGGATCTAATTATAGTTCGTTAGTGCATTAACCCTTTCATGCCCGAATTTTTTGGGCCAGAGCTAAATTTTTTTAAGGACATGTGTTTGTTAATCATGGCCTAAATATGAAGTGATATTAAATTCAGAGTCCTACGTATTCTGGTTTAACACGTTTTTAACCAAGCTTGTTTGCAAAAAAAATTATTTAAAAAAATTAAAAATTACCGAATTTATGAACAAAAATGTACAATGTTGCCTTTAGGCAACATCGGGCATGAAAGGGTTAAAAAAATTAAACAACTATCCTCAGGGACATTAAATATCTCATATAGTGTGGGTTCCCAGGTCATACATCAAAAAGAAATATGAACAAATTCGGCGACTACCTCTCATCAGATTTCTGGCAAAAACTCTGAGGGTAAATAAAATTGTCATGAAAAGTTTCTCAAAAATCTGTCGTTCGGAGTCGACTTTAAGCTGTAGGTTCCGCCACTCATGTATAAAAAGTGGTGTGAGAAGCTAGGCCGTAATCCTGACTGAAAGGTTGTAGTGACCAATTACGTATGTATGTATGTATGTCTTCTGATAAAATCTCTACTGTTGACTGCAGCAATTTAGTAACAAATTTGACGTTTTAACGTTGCTAATAACAACTACTGAGGTATTTTATTTTTATTTATTAATGCTTATGATTGTTTTTGTACTTGTTTTAAAACATACTTAAATTGTATGAAATGTATATTTACTATATATTCCAGCAGATGTTATATTTTATCTCGTTTGTTGTTATTTTCGGCATTTTGATGTATGCATCATATTCTTTTTAATTCGTTTTATTTTTTTATTTGGACAGTCTGTTACTTTTTTACATTTTAGCACTTTTTTAAATGCACTCAATATAAGGAATATTCAGCCCAACTATGGTTTTCAAAATATTTTTCACGCTCCATTTGCTAACATGACCGTTCTATATTATTGTGGTTTTATGAAAAACATAAATTTTTTTCTTTTATTCTCTGTTACTTTTTTACTGTCACATTAATAGGTCACTTCTCCCATTCAGTTACCAACACGAGAATCACTTGTTTCATAGAAAAGCTATAGATTTTCTATGTAAAATTTTTATTTATTTATTTATTTATTATCTAAATTAGTTAAACTATATTATATTATATACATACATACATAATTGGACATACATAACTGGTTCAGTCAGGATTACGACATAGTTTCTCACATATTAAATTAAAACAATTTATTTATTTCATTAAGTTTTATTAAATTATTTAACATTGTATATTAATAACACTTTGCGACAGTGAGAATACACCCGAGTAACTACATAGTCTAAGTTATTATCTAGGTTGAGTAGAACTCAAAAATACTTTTTTTATTGTTCTCGAACCCTCCAAACTTGTTTTATTTGACTAAAATGGTTTTTTGATCTTTTCACACAAAATTATTGATTACCCAAATATGTTTGAACCTATTTTAAAAATCTAAAGTTTTTTAGAAAGCGGATAGATTTGTTTTTAAAACTATATACATAAACGTTTTGTTCAAGCATATGTGTTTTGAGTTGTGATCGGTTAAACTTGGAAGATATGATTTTTCTCTAATTTTTTCAAGTTTATCTATTCTTAATTGCAAAATTTCATTAAAAAATATAAAGTAAGTGATGACATTCTGTAAGCGCATTATCTTGTGAAGAGATTGACATTTCGTTAGCCATAATTTAAATAGTATATCACTCGTATTATATTTTTCATATCTTATCAAATGATATTTCAGTTCAAATATTTTCAAATGTTTTGGATGATTTTGTTTATCGCAAAATGTGTCAATTTCACCTTTGTACGACTCATAAGTCGGATAATATTTGTGTTTCTTGCATATATTATTATTTCGCTTTGCGGAAACATTGTTCAACTTCTGATGGTTGCTCAAATGTGAAATTGAAACATTTCGCGATTAACAATCACGATCCATCAAAACTTTTGAAAAGTTTTGAACTGAAAGTTCATTTGATAAGATATAAAAAATATAATACTGCTGTTATACTATTAAAATTATAACAACTGTAAGTTTTGTCCGATTTGATGAAATGAAATGTCAATCCCTTCACAAGATAATGCATTGCCGGAATGTTATCACTTATTTTATATATTTTAATTAAAGTTTGCTACTATGAACTAACAAACTTTTTTCGGATTTGTCAAGTATACTACATCAAAGCCCTTAGCATGTTAAGACAAATAATATACCTATGTATACCGATTATAAGATCTAAAATTTGTGAGATTGATTCAGAAATGTTTGTGTAATCAATAAATTTGTGCCTAAAGTCCAAAAAATAGTTTTGGTCAAAAAAAACAAGTTTGGAGGGTTCGAGAAAAATAAAAAAAGAATTTTTGAGTTCTACTCAACTAACTGAAGTAACTACATTAGGTAGTTAATCAGGTGTATTTAATTTTTTGTATTTTGTCGCATAGTGTAATTTATATTTGTCCTTTAGTTTTTATTGCATATAAGTGTTTTATTTTCATGTAACTTATGTTTCTGCATTTTTAAAAACAATCAAAATTTAGTTAGCTTATCTGTACGCTGAAAAAAACACAAAAAACGAGTGACTTTGCACAACCACCTTTTTTAATATTGAATTGCACTTATGAAGTACTGACATTTTTCGGTTATGAATGAGATAAAGTTACACAAAAAAAAAAATTATTTGCACACAATCTTTTATAGCGCATTGTTATTTTTGTTAATATTGTTGTAACTTTTATGATATAGGCATAATTGCTGCGTTTGTAGTATTTGTATAACGGCTCTCTTCCTAAACACTTCCTTTTGTAAACAAAAACAGCACCAAAGATGTTTGAATTGTAAAATGCAACAGACATTGGTAAAGGAAATTTCTAAAATCAATTCCAAAGGGAATACCAATTGCTTTGAATATTAAAATAGAAAGAGAGAATTGTGATAACATAGTTCTGCAGAGTATTAAACTAACGTGCACAAATAGTAAATTTTATTTAATATCAAAATCTGTAACCACAGGAATCACTCTTTTAATATACCACTTATGATATCATAGCTACTTTGGTTTCAGTTTATTTAAATACTATCGTGGGCTTATTTTAGCTTAACAAAATTTTATTACAATAACACATTGAAGATTTTCAATAGCCTTATTTTACTTTCCTTTGATACAAAAATTGATTTTAATTAAAAGTGTTTTTTTCTTTTTCTGTGTTAAAATTTAAATGCAAAAACTACGAGCATTGTTAGTTTCATAGCATTTTTTTTTTTTTTTTTTTCGCTGAGGAGGGATAAAAGTACCTAACCGCACCATAGAGGAAGTCGTCACATCCTCCGTGTGTGGGGCCCTCACCCACTAAATCCCCCCTCGTCTCCTGTGGACTTGTTTGTGCCCACTCCGGAACTACGGTAGTAGTATGTTTATGGGGTTTCTCGACCAAAAACTCCATACAAAATTTGGTGCATGCCTGCTTCTTCTTGTTCCTTTATTTTGCATTGGTTTTTAAACGAATGATTGGACGGACAGAATGAGTGTGTGCGTAACATGTAATGCGTATGATCGTTTTTTAATAGTAAATTCTTGGCACGTATTATTATACTCAATGCTGAAAAAATAGAAAAGGGATCTGCACCAATATAGTTGTTGTGTGTTTTTTATTTTTTTTTTGTATATTTAATTAGAAGGATCTTTAATTTTAAATATGATAAGAAAGAGTAGGTTGGTTGTGCGGTTATTTTTTATTTTTTGTGTGATTTAATTTGAAGGATCTGTAATTTTAAGATGATAACAAATTCTTGGCACGTATTATCATACTCAATGCTGAAAAAATAGAAATATAAACTGATAAGAAAGGGTGGGTTGGTTGTGGAGTTGTTTTTTATTTTATTTTTTGTATATTTAATTAGAAGGATCTTTAATTTTAAATGTGATAAGAAAGAGATGAACACCTGTGTAAATTTTTTTTTTTTTGGGATAATAAATAACATCGTATACCTAAGTAGAAACATGAGTGTACATGTTCATTGTATTTGTATTGCTTTTCGAATGATTGGACGGACAGAATGAATGTGTGCACGTTCTTTTGAGATAATAATTGTGAAGAAATATAAATATAGTTGTACATGGTGTTGTTGTTGTTGTTGTGTTATAAGGATTTTTAATTTGATGAGAAAGAAATGTATAGTTGTGTCTGTGCGTTTTTTTTTCACGCATAAGTATAAGTAATATCTGTTTTCACATAATTGAATTTACTGATTGATCTACAACACCCCAGAGTATAAATAGACTTGTTTTTAAGGATTTAGAATTTTTTAGTTTTACTGTTTTAAATAAATGAAATTATAGAATAAAGGGATTAATTAAAACAAATTAGTTTTTTATTTTTTGAAAATTTTATTACATATTTCTTTGTTCAGATTTTTACAGATTCGAATTTAAAAATACGTTTATACAGATTAAATAGCTTAAGCGTTAACAAATATTGTGTATAGAATGTTTGACATCGACAAATGTTGAAAGATTCTGAGTACATTTGTTCACAGTTAGATCTATGTATAATATTATTAACACATATAAATGGATTACTTATTTTACTAATGTTGCATATACTTAGTTCATTTATAAGTTTCATAAATAAATCTATATGCTCTTTATCAATCTGATTACTATGTTTTATTAATAGTTCTTCCAATTCAGCTGATGTAACCATTTTTCCCCTTCTTTAAAAAGTCAATAGTAGGTTGCGTAAGTGCGGGACGATGTACTCTGAACAAAAAGTAATGATTAACTAAACAAAGAATTCAGATATGGTTAAGGTTTTTTTTTTTGTCATTTATTATATCATTTCTTCGTTTGAATTTATTGAAAATTACAATTTATTGAAAACACAATTTTTACATTTAGTAAGATTATAAAAATTAATTATATTTTTAGCTTCATTTTCAGCTTGATATAGTCTATGTTTATAAAGTATACAGGGGCAGGTGTCAGGACCACATGTACTGTTTTCATTCGACCATTCGCAATCCTCGAAATGTTCACCATGTCTATTTCTTATCCTTTTCAGGTTGTCTACATACTCCAGTTGTGTTTGTATGTTGATGAGTTTAGTTTTATCTATGTCAGAAATTATGTGTGAGAATGATTTTAAAAAGTTGTATATTTCCTTTAAAATCATTGTATGTTAATCTACTGCTATTGTATGCTCATGTGCAGAATATGTGAATAATCTTTAATATTTATATGATTTCAGATCTCTTAATGGACGCTTAGGTAGGTTATCTAATAGTTTTTTGGAGCTGGACTATAGTAGAGACCATATCCAGTTTTATATGGTTTGAGATATAACCCTTTACCCATTGCAATTGATTCCATATATCTATTATGACGGTTAGCTTCAGCCAATTGTTCTTTTCCATTTTTGATAGCATTTACTGCTTTGACAATAGCGGATCCTCCACTTGCCAAACCACCAAGCGCTGACAATGCTGTTAGTACGGGAATAAGTGGAAGAAATCCTCCAATTTTCGGTACAGGTATAACTCTCGGTATTATAATGTCTGCTCGTTTTTTCCCTTTAAAATTTGAATGAATAGCCTTTTGTGATATTTTAACAGCATCATTTATATCAAGGGGTTTCTGTTCTTTCAATTGTTTTAAAGTTTTTCTCACAGTAGCTGTGAATAATTTCTTATTACACTTATTCATTTTTCCTGTTCTCGTTCTTTTCGAATTCTTTCTTTTCTTATGTTTCTGCTCCTTCAAACCTAATCCAAATTTCACTTTAGTTTTCATAGCGTTTGTCACAAACCACGCGTTAGCACGTTCTTTAATATCACTATCTTTAGATTTAACTTGTTGTCAGGTTTTTTCAGCTAATATTTGATCTGCTTGATGTCTTGTGTCTATATCTTTTGATTGTGAATATGCAATATCGTGCTCTCTACAAGCTGCGTCTAACAAATTTATACCCTTATCTCCTCTTGCTAAACGTTTTTCAAGTTTTGTACCAGGTCCACAAAACTGATAACCAGGTAGATGTAATTCAACAGGTACTTTATTTATTACGTTGTTTACAAATCCTCTTCTCATCTTACACTGGCTGAGGTTTTTTTTGACCCTAGATTATAACAAATTTTTTTTAGTTACTTTTATACCTCTTCGCAAATCAAGACGATCTCCTATATATACAGCAATTTATATGATTAAAGTATGTTAATTTTTTGATATTGATTTTGATCTGCTTTGTATCTGATCACGATCTACTTTACATCTGATCACGATCTGCTTTGTATCTGATTACGATCTGCTTTATATCTGATCACGAACTGCTTGCTATCTGGTCACGATCTGATTTATACCTGATCACGATCTGCTTGATGGCTTGTATCTATATCCATTGATTTTGAGTACGCTATATCGTGCTTTCTACAATCTGCATCCAATAAATTATTCCTTTATTTCCTTTATTCTTGCTATTCGTTTTGAAGTTTTGTATCAGGTCCACAAAACTGATAACCAGGTGAATGTAATTCAACATATAATTTGTTTATTAAGTTGTCTACAAATCTTCTTCCAATCTTACACTAATTAGGTGTTTTTCTTTTGACTGTAGTTTATAACCATTTTTTTCATTACTTTCATACCTCTTCGCATGAAACACTACACCAGCTATACTAGCAAGCTATACCAGCTATACCTGCTATACCTGCTATACCAGCTATATCAGCTATATCAGCTATACCAGCTATACTAGCAAGCTGTACTAGCTATACTAGCAAGCTATACAATCTGTACTAGCTATACTAGCAAGCTGTACAATCTGTACTAGCTATACTAGCAAGCTATACAATCTGTACTAGCTATACTAGCAAGCTGTACTAGCTATACTAGCAAGCTGTAGCAGCTATAGCAGCTACATCAGCTATATCAGCTATACCAGCTATACCAGCTATACTAGCAAGCTGTACTAGCTATACTAGCAAGCTGTACAATCTGTACTAGCTATACTAGCAAGCTGTACTAGCTATACTAGCTATACTAGCAAGCTGTACTAGCTATACTAGCAAGCTGTACTAGCTATACTAGCAAGCTATACAATCTGTACTAGCTATACTAGCAAGCTGTACTAGCTATACTAGCAAGCTGTACTAGCTATACTAGCAAGCTGTAGCAGCTATAGCAGCTACATCAGCTATATCAGCTATACCAGCTATACCAGCTATACTAGCAAGCTGTACTAGCTATACTAGCTATACTAGCAAGCTGTACTAGCTATACTAGCTATACTAGCAAGCTGTACTAGCTATACTAGCAAGCTGTACTAGCTATACTAGCAAGCTGTACTAGCTATACTAGCAAGCTATACAATCTGTACTAGCTATACTAGCAAGCTGTACTAGCTATACTAGCAAACTGTAGCAGCTATAGCAGCTACATCAGCTATATCAGCTATAGCAGCTATATCTGCTATACCAGCTATACCTGCTATACCAGCTGTACCTGCTATACCTGCTATACCAGCTATACCTGCTGTACCAGCTATACCTGCTATATCTGCTATACCAGCTATATCAGCTATATCAGCTATACCTGCTATATCAGCTATACCTGCTATATCAGCTATACCTGCTATATCAGCTATACCTGCTATATCAGCTATATCAGCTATATCTGCTATACCAGCTATACCAGCTATAGCAGCTATATCAGCTATACCAGCTATATCAGCTATATCAGCTATACCTGTTACATCAGCTATATCAGCTATATCAGCTATATCTGCTATACCAGCTATATCAGCTATACCAACTATAGCAGGTATAGCTGATATAGCTGGTACAGCTGGTATAGTTGGTATAGCTGGTACAGCTGGTACAGCAGGTATAGCTGGTACAGCAGGTATAGCTGATATAGCTGATATAGCTGATATAGCAGGTACAGCTTGTATAGCAGGTATAGCTGGTATAGCTGGTATAGTTGGTATAGCTGATATAGCAGGTATAGCTGATATAGCTGATATAGCTGGTATAGCAGATATAGCTGATATAGCTGATGTAACAGGTATAGCTGATATAGCTGATATAGCTGGTATAGCTGATATAGCTGCTATAGCTGGTATAGCTGGTATAGCTGGTATAGCAGATATAGCTGATATAGCTGATATATCAGGTATAGCTGATATAGCAGGTATAGCTGATATAGCTGGTACAGCTGGTATAGCAGATATAGCAGGTATAACTGATATAGCTGATATAGCTGGTATAGCAGATATAGCTGATATAGCTGATATAGCTGATGTAACAGGTATAGCTGATATAGCTGATATAGCAGGTATAGCTGGTATAGCTGGTATAGCAGATATAGCAGGTATAGCTGGTATAGCTGGTATAGCTGGTACAGCTGGTACAGCAGGTATAGCTGGTACAGCAGGTATAGCTGGTATAGCTGGTATAGCAGGTATAGCAGGTACAGCTGGTATAGCAGGTATAGCTGGTATAGCAGATATAGCTGCTATAGCTGATATAGCTGATGTAGCTGCTATAGCTGCTACAGTTTGCTAGTATAGCTAGTACAGCTTGCTAGTATAGCTAGTACAGATTGTATAGCTTGCTAGTATAGCTAGTACAGCTTGCTAGTATAGCTAGTATAGCTAGTACAGCTTGCTAGTATAACTAGTATAGCTAGTACAGCTTGCTAGTATAGCTAGTATAGCTAGTACAGCTTGCTAGTATAGCTGGTATAGCTGGTATAGCTGATATAGCTGATGTAGCTGCTATAGCTGCTACAGCTTGCTAGTATAGCTAGTACAGCTTGCTAGTATAGCTAGTACAGCTTGCTAGTATAGCTAGTACAGATTGTATAGCTTGCTAGTATAGCTAGTACAGCTTGCTAGTATAGCTAGTACAGCTTGCTAGTATAGCTAGTACAGATTGTATAGCTTGCTAGTATAGCTAGTACAGCTTGCTAGTATAGCTAGTATAGCTAGTACAGCTTGCTAGTATAGCTAGTATAGCTAGTACAGCTTGCTAGTATAGCTAGTATAGCTAGTACAGCTTGCTAGTATAGCTGGTATAGCTGGTATAGCTGATATAGCTGATGTAGCTGCTATAGCTGCTACAGCTTGCTAGTATAGCTAGTACAGCTTGCTAGTATAGCTAGTACAGCTTGCTAGTATAGCTAGTACAGATTGTATAGCTTGCTAGTATAGCTAGTACAGATTGTACAGCTTGCTAGTATAGCTAGTACAGATTGTATAGCTTGCTAGTATAGCTAGTACAGCTTGCTAGTATAGCTGGTATAGCTGATATAGCTGATATAGCTGGTATAGCAGGTATAGCAGGTATAGCTGGTATAGCTTGCTAGTATAGCTGGTGTAGTGTTTCATGCGAAGAGGTATGAAAGTAATGAAAAAAATGGTTATAAACTACAGTCAAAAGAAAAACACCTAATTAGTGTAAGATTGGAAGAAGATTTGTAGACAACTTAATAAACAAATTATATGTTGAATTACATTCACCTGGTTATCAGTTTTGTGGACCTGATACAAAACTTCAAAACGAATAGCAAGAATAAAGGAAATAAAGGAATAATTTATTGGATGCAGATTGTAGAAAGCACGATATAGCGTACTCAAAATCAATGGATATAGATACAAGCCATCAAGCAGATCGTGATCAGGTATAAATCAGATCGTGACCAGATAGCAAGCAGTTCGTGATCAGATATAAAGCAGATCGTAATCAGATACAAAGCAGATCGTGATCAGATGTAAAGTAGATCGTGATCAGATACAAAGCAGATCAAAATCAATATCAAAAAATTAACATACTTTAATCATATAAATTGCTGTATATATAGGAGATCGTCTTGATTTCAGCTATTTTTGCGAAGAGGTATAAAAGTAACTAAAAAAAATTTCTTATAATCTAGGGTCAAAAAAAACCTCAGCCAGTGTAAGATGAGAAGAGGATTTGTAAACAACGTAATAAATAAAGTACCTGTTGAATTACATCTACCTGGTTATCAGTTTTGTGGACCTGGTACAAAACTTGAAAAACGTTTAGCAAGAGGAGATAAGGGTATAAATTTGTTAGACGCAGCTTGTAGAGAGCACGATATTGCATATTCACAATCAAAAGATATAGACACAAGACATCAAGCAGATCAAATATTAGCTGAAAAAACCTGACAACAAGTTAAATCTAAAGATAGTGATATTAAAGAACGTGCTAACGCGTGGTTTGTGACAAACGCTATGAAAACTAAAGTGAAATTTGGATTAGGTTTGAAGGAGCAGAAACATAAGAAAAGAAAGAATTCGAAAAGAACGAGAACAGGAAAAATGAATAAGTGTAATAAGAAATTATTCACAGCTACTGTGAGAAAAACTTTAAAACAATTGAAAGAACAGAAACCCCTTGATATAAATGATGCTGTTAAAATATCACAAAAGGCTATTCATTCAAATTTTAAAGGGAAAAAACGAGCAGACATTATAATACCGAGAGTTATACCTGTACCGAAAATTGGAGGATTTCTTCCACTTATTCCCGTACTAACAGCATTGTCAGCGCTTGGTGGTTTGGCAAGTGGAGGATCCGCTATTGTCAAAGCAGTAAATGCTATCAAAAATGGAAAAGAACAATTGGCTGAAGCTAACCGTCATAATAGATATATGGAATCAATTGCAATGGGTAAAGGGTTATATCTCAAACCATATAAAACTGGATATGGTCTCTACTATAGTCCAGCTCCAAAAAACTATTAGATAACCTACCTAAGCGTCCATTAAGAGATCTGAAATCATATAAATATTAAAGATTATTCACATATTCTGCACATGAGCATACAATAGCAGTAGATTAACATACAATGATTTTAAAGGAAATATACAACTTTTTAAAATCATTCTCACACATAATTTCTGACATAGATAAAACTAAACTCATCAACATACAAACACAACTGGAGTATGTAGACAACCTGAAAAGGATAAGAAATAGACATGGTGAACATTTCGAGGATTGCGAATGGTCGAATGAAAACAGTACATGTGGTCCTGACACCTGCCCCTGTATACTTTATAAACATAGACTATATCAAGCTGAAAATGAAGCTAAAAATATAATTAATTTTTATAATCTTACTAAATGTAAAAATTGTGTTTTCAATAAATTGTAATTTTCAATAAATTCAAACGAAGAAATGATATAATAAATGACAAAAAAAAAACCTTAACCATATCTGAATTCTTTGTTTAGTTAATCATTACTTTTTGTTCAGAGTACATCGTCCCGCACTTACGCAACCTACTATTGACTTTTTAAAGAAGGGGAAAAATGGTTACATCAGCTGAATTGGAAGAACTATTAATAAAACATAGTAATCAGATTGATAAAGAGCATATAGATTTATTTATGAAACTTATAAATGAACTAAGTATATGCAACATTAGTAAAATAAGTAATCCATTTATATGTGTTAATAATATTATACATAGATCTAACTGTGAACAAATGTACTCAGAATCTTTCAACATTTGTCGATGTCAAACATTCTATACACAATATTTGTTAACGCTTAAGCTATTTAATCTGTATAAACGTATTTTTAAATTCGAATCTGTAAAAATCTGAACAAAGAAATATGTAATAAAATTTTCAAAAAATAAAAAACTAATTTGTTTTAATTAATCCCTTTATTCTATAATTTCATTTATTTAAAACAGTAAAACTAAAAAATTCTAAATCCTTAAAAACAAGTCTATTTATACTCTGGGGTGTTGTAGATCAATCAGTAAATTCAATTATGTGAAAACAGATATTACTTATACTTATGCGTGAAAAAAAAAAACGCACAGACACAACTATACATTTCTTTCTCATCAAATTAAAAATCCTTATAACACAACAACAACAACAACAACACCATGTACAACTATATTTATATTTCTTCACAATTATTATCTCAAAAGAACGTGCACACATTCATTCTGTCCGTCCAATCATTCGAAAAGCAATACAAATACAATGAACATGTACACTCATGTTTCTACTTAGGTATACGATGTTATTTATTATCCAAAAAAAAAAAATTTACACAGGTGTTCATCTCTTTCTTATCACATTTAAAATTAAAGATCCTTCTAATTAAATATACAAAAAATAAAATAAAAAACAACTCCACAACCAACCCACCCTTTCTTATCAGTTTATATTTCTATTTTTTCAGCATTGAGTATGATAATACCTGCCAAGAATTTGTTATCATCTTAAAATTACAGATCCTTCAAATTAAATCACACAAAAAATAAAAAATAACCGCACAACCAACCTACTCTTTCTTATCACATTTAAAATTAAAGATCCTTCTAATTAAATATACAAAAAAAAAATAAAAAACACACAACAACTATATTGGTGCAGATCCCTTTTCTATTTTTTCAGCATTGAGTATAATAATACGTGCCAAGAATTTACTATTAAAAAACGATCATACGCATTACATGTTACGCACACACTCATTCTGTCCGTCCAATCATTCGTTTAAAAACCAATGCAAAATAAAGGAACAAGAAGAAGCAGGCATGCACCAAATTTTGTATGGAGTTTTTGGTCGAGAAACCCCATAAACATACTACTAGCATTGTCAGCGCTTGGCGGTTTGGCGAGTGGAGGATCCGCTATTGTCAAAGCAGTAAATGCTATCAAAAATGGAAAAGAACAATTGGCTGAAGCTAACCGTCATAATAGATATATGGAATCAATTGCAATGGGTAAAGGGTTGTACCTCAAACCATATAAAACTGGATATGGTCTCTACTATAGTCCAGCTCCAAAAAACTATTAGATAACCTTCCCAATCGCCCATTAACAGATTTGGATTTGAATAAATATGGAAGACATCTCAAACATTTTAGGGGTGTTTTCATGCGTGATTCTTTACCTGAAAAACCATTCAAACAAGAATGCGGCATTGTTAATTTAGATGATTCAAATGGTATGGGAACACATTGGGTAGCATATTATAAAAACCACAACTATAAGGAATACTTTGATAGCTTTGGAAACTTACAACCACCACTTGAGATTGTCAACTACTTAAAATTTCCTATTGAATATAATTATGAACGAAAACAAAAATGTAATGCATTTAATTGTGGGCACTTGTGTTTAAAATTTTTATTCAATAAATATAAATTAAAATGAAATAATTCAGAGTACATCGTCCCGCACTAACACAACCTACTATTAAATTTTTAAAGAAGGGGAACAAAAATGGTAACATCAGCTGAATTGGAAGAACTATTTATTAACAAAACATAGTAATCAGATTGATAAAGAGCATATAGATTTATTTATGAAACTTATAAATGAAGTAAGAATATGTAACATTAGTAAAATAAGTAATCCATTTTTATTTATTAATATGTCATACGTTTGTATTATTGTGCAAAATTTATTCAGAATCTTTTGACATTTGCAGATGCCAAACATTTTATGACAAATATTTGTTAACACTTAAGCTATTTAATATGTATAAACGAATGTTTAACTATTATTATATTAAATAGATATATGTATTGTATTGTACAAAATAACAAAATCTAAAAATAAAATATGTATACCTAAAAAAAAAAAAAAACTAATTTGTTTTAATTAATCCCTGTATTCTATAATTTCATTTATTTAAAACAGTAAAACTAAAAAATTCTAAATCCTTAAAAACAAGTCTATTTATACTCTGGGGTGTTGTAGATCAATCAGTAAATTCAATTATGTGAAAACAGATATTACTTATACTTATGCGTGAAAAAAAAAAACGCACAGGCACAACTATACATTTCATTCTCATCAAATTAAAAACAACCGCACAACCAACCTACCCTTTCTTATTAGTTTATATTTCTATTTCTTCTACCTGTGATCATGAGCAATACGTGCACACATTCATTCTGTCCGTCCAATCATTCGAAAAGCAATACAAATACAATGAACATGTACACTCATGTTTCTACTAAGGTATACGATGTTATTTATTATCTCAAAAAAAAAATTTTTTTTACACAGTTGTTCATCTCTTTCTTATCACATTTAAAATTAAAGATCCTTCTAATTAAATATACAAAAAATAAAATAAAAAACACACAACAACTATATAGGTGTAGATCCCTTTTCTATTTTTTCAGCATTGAGTATGATAATACGTGGTAAGAATTTACTATTAAAAAACGATCATACACATTACATGTTACGCACACACTCATTCTGTCCGTCCAATCATTCATGCATACGTATATAAATTTTCACATTACAGTCTTTCTATACTCTGAGATGTAGATGAGGAAACGTGCACGCACTCATTCTGTCCGTCCAACCATTCGTTTGAAAAGCAATACAAATAAAATGAACAAGAAAAAGCAGGTATGATTCCAAATTTGTATGGAAAAATTAAAAATTAAAATGATTTAATTCTTTTCCAGATATGCATTCTCACAAATTTTAACACACACACACACATACATACACATTAAAAAGCAATACCTTTTCATAATACATGTTACAAACCTAAAGACCGATCGCACACAATTCATTTCACAATGCTGCAATGTTCTTACTCTTTTACAGATATGCATGCTCCAAATTTTGTATGAAATAAGTGCCCTAGAAGGTACATAAACATACTACTCCATTGCAATTGATTCCATATATCTATTATGACGGTTAGCTTCAGCCAATTGTTCTTTTCCATTTTTGATAGCATTTACTGCTTTGACAATAGCGGATCCTCCAGTTGCCAAACCACCAAGCGCTGACAATGCTGTTAGTACGGGAATAAGTGGAAGAAATCCTCCAATTTTCGGTACAGGTATAACTCTCGGTATTATAATGTCTGCTCGCTTTTTCCCTTTAAAATTTGAATGAATAGCCTTTTGAGCTATTTTAACAGCATCATTTATATCAAGGGGTTTCTGTTCTTTCAATTGTTTTAAAGTTTTTCTCACAGTAGCTGTGAATAATTTCTTATTACAGTTATTCATTTTTCCTTTTCTCATTCTTTTTGAATTTTTTCTTTTCTTATGTCTCTGCTCCTTCAAACCTAATCCAAATTTCACTTTAGCTTTCATAGCATTTGTCACAAACCACGCGTTAGCACGTTCTTTAATATCACTATCTTTAGATTTAACTCGTTGCCAGGCTTTTTCAGCTAATATTTGAGCTGCTTGATGTCTTGTGTCTATATCTTTTGATTGTGAATATGCAATATCGTGCTCTCTACAAGCTGCGTCTAATAAATTTATACCCTTATCTCCTCTTGCTAAACGTTTTTCAATTTTTGTACCAGGTCCACAAAACTGATAACCAGGTAGATGTAATTCAACAGGTACTTTATTTATTAAGTTGTTTACAAATCCTCTTCTCATCTTACACTGGCTGGGGTTTTGTTTTGACTGTAGATTATAACAAATTTTTTTCGTTACTTTTATACCTCTTCGCAAAAATAGCTGAAATCAAGACGATCTCCTATATATACAGCAATTTATATGATTTCAGTATGTTAATTTTTTTGATATTGATTTTGATCTGCTTTGTATCTGATCACGATCTACTTTACATCTGAACACGATCTGCTTTGTATCTGATAACGATCTACTTTACATCTGATCACGATCTGCTTTGTATCTGCTCACGATCTACTTTATATCTGATAACGATCTACTTTTTTGGTTTTTGGTTTTGTATATTTTATTTAAATTTTTTTTATTATTTTTTTTTTTTGACATTGCCATGTTTTAGGTAAACATGTTCTACCTCAATGTTTAAATTGTTTATTTGATCAACTAGATCATCATGTATTTGTGTTATATATATATATATTTTTTTTGTGTTTATGATTATATTTATTGAAACCTTCTCCAAATTTATTAATATAAGACATCTCTTTCACTCTTCTAATAAATTATGTTAGCTTCTTTAAGTTCTTCGATAATAGAGATTATTTCGTTTTGATGATTGTTGTGACCAGAACCTTCCGATGAAAGAAGTAAACGTAGTCTGTCAACTAGTTCATTAGGATCATCCCAATGTATGTAATTTAATTTCAGATTATTTTGTAATTTTAGCATTAAACCACTGCCTTTTGTTAAAATGTTTGTTGTTGTTTCGAATAAATGGTTAATTATTCGTATATATTTGAAGGCTCGTGTTCCTTTCACTTGTTCATAAGGTTCATAGCGACGTTTATGTGCATTGGTATGAATTAAAATCTCTTTATATTTTTTCAAATCATTTTTAGAATAATGGAGAGGTTTTTTATGAAATACTAGTTCAAATAATCCAGGTGTCATTTTCAATTTTATATTCCCTATCTGCATAGTATTATCTCTACTAAATATTAATTTTTCCTTGCCATATCTCCAACTACCGTCTACATCTTGATTAAAACCATAAATTTTATCCAATTGCTTATTATTAATAAGTGTTTGTATATTTTCAAATAATGGAGAATTTTTCGTCAGCCTTAAACATTGTTTTCTTTTCAAGTTCTTGATACATGTACTTGATACAGGTCTATTATGGTTATAGTGTTTTTCATCATCATTATCATCAGTTGAAATATTTTCATACTGAAAATCGTTATTATCACCGTTTACATCATCGTAATCATCGTCATTATCAATAGTGTTGTCTATATCCTTATGCTTATGTTCAAGTTTTCCGATGATTTCATTATCACCATTTACGTCATAATAATCGTCATCATCATCAATAGTGTTGTCTGTATCCTTATGCTTATCTTCGAGTTTTCCAATGATTTCATTATCACCATTTACGTCATAATAATCTTCATCATCTATAGTGTTGTCTACATCCTTATGCTTATGTTCAAGTTTTGGGATGTGTTCATTATCATCATTTACATCATCATAATCATCGTCATCATTAATAGTGTTGTCTATATCCTTATGTTTATCTTTAAGTTTTCCAATGATTTTTTTAAGTGGTTTTGTTATTGGTTGAAAGGTATCTTGTAATAAATTAACTCTATCTATTTGATTCAGTTTAATATTTTTTAACTTTTTCTTTAGAACAGCCCTTGTCTTTACAATATCTTCCAACACTTTATTATGGTAATTTTTAGACATTATAATAATTTTTTATATTGAATTTGATCTGGTTATGATCTGCTCGCTATCTGATTATGATCTGCTTTGTATCTGATTACGATCTGCTTTATATCTGATCACGAACTGCTTGCTATCTGGTCACGATCTGATTTATACCTGATCACCATCTGCTTGATGGCTTGTGTCTATATCCATTGATTTTGAGTACGCTATATTGTGCTTTATACAATCTGCATCCAATAAATTATTCTCTTATTTCCTTTATTCTTGCTATTCGTTTTGAAGTTTTGTATCAGGTCCACAAAACTGATAACCAGGTGGATGTAATTCAACATATAATTTGTTTATTAAGTTGTCTACAAATCTTCTTCCAATCTTACACTGATTAGGTTTTTTTCTTTTGACTGTAGTTTATAACCATTTTTTTCATTACTTTCATACCTCTTCGCATGAAACACTACACCAGCTATACTAGCAAGCTGTACTAGCTATACTAGCAAGCTATACAATCTGTACTAGCTATACTAGCAAGCTGTACTAGCTATACTAGCAAGCTATACAATCTGTACTAGCTATACTAGCAAGCTGTACTAGCTATACTAGAAAGCTGTACTAACTATACTAGCAAGCTGTACTAGCTATACTAGCAAGCTATACAATCTGTACTAGCTATACTAGCAAGCTGTACTAACTATACTAGCAAGCTGTACCAGCTATAGCAGCCACATCAGCTATATCAGCTATACCAACTATATCAGGTATACCAGCTATACTAGCAAGCTGTACTAGCTATACCAGCTATATCAGCTATACCTGCTATATCAGCTACACCAGCTATACCAGCTATAGCAGCTACATCAGCTATACCAGCTATACTAGCAAGCTGTACTAACTATACTAGCAAGCTATACAATATGTACTAGCTATGCTACACCAGCTACACCAGCTGATATATAGCTGGTATAGCAGATATAGCTGATATAGCTGGTGTAGCTGATATAGCTGATATAGCTGGTATAGCTGATATAGCTGATGTAGCTGCTATAGCTGGTATAGCTGGTGTAGCTGATATAGCAGGTATAGCAGGTATAGCTGATATAGCTGGTATAGCTGGTATAGCAGGTATAGCTGATATAGCTGGTATAGCTGGTATAGCAGGTATAGCTGATATAGCTGGTATAGCTAGTACAGCTTGCTAGTATAGCTGGTATAGCTGATATAGCTGGTATAGCTGATATAGCTGATGTAGCTGCTATAGCTGGTACAGCTTGCTAGTATAGTTAGTACAGCTTGCTAGTATAGCTAGTACAGATTGTATAGCTTGCTAGTATAGCTAGTACAGCTTGCTAGTATAGCTAGTACAGATTGTACAGCTTGCTAGTATAGCTAGTACAGATTGTATAGCTTGCTAGTATAGCTAGCACAGCTTGCTAGTATAGCTAGTACAGATTGTACAGCTTGCTAGTATAGTTAGTACAGCTTGCTAGTATAGCTAGTACAGATTGTATAGCTTGCTAGTATAGCTAGTACAGCTTGCTAGTATAGCTAGTACAGATTGTATAGCTTGCTAGTATAGCTAGTACAGATTGTATAGCTTGCTAGTATAGCTAGTACAGCTTGCTAGTATAGCTAGTACATATTGTATAGCTTGCTAGTATAGCTAGTACAGCTTGCTAGTATAGCTGGTGTAGTGTTTCATGCGAAGAGGTATGAAAGTAATGAAAAAAATGGTTATAAACTACAGTCAAAAGAAAAAAACCTAATCAGTGTAAGATTGGAAGAAGATTTGTAGACAACTTAATAAACAAATTATATGTTGAATTACATCCACCTGGTTATCAGTTTTGTGGACCTGATACAAAACTTCAAAACGAATAGCAAGAATAAAGGAAATAAGGGAATAATTTATTGGATGCAGATTGTAGAAAGCACGATATAGCGTACTCAAAATCAATGGATATAGACACAAGCCATCAAGCAGATCGTGATCAGGTATAAATCAGATCGTGACCAGATAGCAAGCAGTTCGGGAACAGATATAAAGCAGGTCGTAATCAGATACAAAGCAGATCATAATCAGATAGCGAGCAGATCATAACCAGATCAAGTTCAATATAAAAAATTATTATAATGTCTAAAAATTACCATAATAAAGTGTTGGAAGATATTGTAAAGACAAGGGCTGTTCTAAAGAAAAAGTTAAAAAATATTAAACTGAATCAAATAGATAGAGTTAATTTATTACAACATACCTTTCAACCAATAACAAAACCACTTAAAAAAATCATTGGAAAACTTAAAGATAAACATAAGTCTATAGACAACACTATTAATGATGACGATGATTATGATGATGTAAATGATGATAATGAAAACATCCCAAAACTTGAACATAAGCATAAGGATGTAGACAACACTATAGATGATGAGGAAGATTATTATGACGTAAATGGTGATAATGAAATCATTGGAAAACTCGAAGATAAGCATAAGGATACAGACAACACTATTGATGATGATGACGATTATTATGACGTAAATGGTGATAATGAAATCATCGGAAAACTTGAAGATAAGCATAAGGATATAGACAACACTATTGATAATGACGATGATTACGATGATGTAAACGGTGATAATAACGATTTTCAGTATGAAAATATTTCAACTGATGATAATGATGATGAAAAAAAACTATAACCATAATAGACCTGTATCAAGTACATGTATCAAGAACTTGAAAAGAAAACAATGTTTAAGGCTGACGAAAAATTCTCCATTATTTGAAAATATACAAACACTTATTAATAATAAGCAATTGGATAAAATTTATGGTTTTAATCAAGATGCAGACGGTAGTTGGAGATATGGCAAGGAAAAATTAATATTTAATAGAGATAATACTATGCAGATAGGGAATATAAAATTGAAAATGACACCTGGATTATTTGAACTAGTATTTCATAAAAAACCTCTCCATTATTCTAAAAATGATTTGAAAAAATATAAAGAGATTTTAATTCATACCAATGCACATAAACGTCGCTATGAACCTTATGAACAAGTGAAAGGAACACGAGCCTTCAAATATATACGAATAATTAAACATTTATTCGAAACAACAACAAACATTTTAACAAAAGGCAGTGGTTTAATGCTAAAATTACAAAATAATCTGAAATTAAATTACATACATTGGGATGATCCTAATGAACTAGTTGACAGACTACGTTTACTTCTTTCATCGGAAGGTTCTGGTCACAACAATCATCAAAACGAAATAATCTCTATTATCGAAGAACTTAAAGAAGCTAACATAACTTATTAGAAGAGTGAAAGAGATGTCTTATATTAATAAATTTGGAGAAGGTTTCAATAAATATAATCATAAACACAAAAAAAAATATATATATATAACACAAATACATGATGATCTAGTTGATCAAATAAACAATTTAAACATTGAGGTAGAACATGTTTACCTAAAACATGGCAATGTCAAAAAAAAAAAATAATAACAAAAATTTAAATAAAATATACAAAACCAAAAACCAAAAAAGTAGATCGTTATCAGATATAAAGTAGATCGTGAGCAGATACAAAGCAGATCGTGATCAGATGTAAAGTAGATCGTTATCAGATACAAAGCAGATCGTGTTCAGATGTAAAGTAGATCGTGATCAGATACAAAGCAGATCAAAATCAATATCAAAAAAATTAACATACTGAAATCATATAAATTGCTGTATATATAGGAGATCGTCTTGATTTCAGCTATTTTTGCGAAGAGGTATAAAAGTAACGAAAAAAATTTGTTATAATCTACAGTCAAAACAAAACCCCAGCCAGTGTAAGATGAGAAGAGGATTTGTAAACAACTTAATAAATAAAGTACCTGTTGAATTACATCTACCTGGTTATCAGTTTTGTGGACCTGGTACAAAACTTGAAAAACGTTTAGCAAGAGGAGATTAGGGTATAAATTTATTAGACGCAGCTTGTAGAGAGCACGATATTGCATATTCACAATCAAAAGATATAGACACAAGACATCAAGCAGCTCAAATATTAGCTGAAAAAGCCTGGCAACGAGTTAAATCTAAAGATAGTGATATTAAAGAACGTGCTAACGCGTGGTTTGTGACAAACGCTATGAAAGCTAAAGTGAAATTTGGATTAGGTTTGAAGGAGCAGAGACATAAGAAAAGAAAAAATTCAAAAAGAATGAGAAAAGGAAAAATGAATAACTGTAATAAGAAATTATTCACAGCTACTGTGAGAAAAACTTTAAAACAATTGAAAGAACAGAAACCCCTTGATATAAATGATGCTGTTAAAATAGCTCAAAAGGCTATTCATTCAAATTTTAAAGGGAAAAAGCGAGCAGACATTATAATACCGAGAGTTATACCTGTACCGAAAATTGGAGGATTTCTTCCACTTATTCCCGTACTAACAGCATTGTCAGCGCTTGGTGGTTTGGCAAGTGGAGGATCCGCTATTGTCAAAGCAGTAAATGCTATCAAAAATGGAAAAGAACAATTGGCTGAAGCTAACCGTCATAATAGATATATGGAATCAATTGCAATGGGTAAAGGGTTGTACCTCAAACCATATAAAACTGGATATGGTCTCTACTATAGTCCAGCTCCAAAAAACTATTAGATAACCTTCCCAATCGCCCATTAACAGATTTGGATTTGAATAAATATGGAAGACATCTCAAACATTTTAGGGGTGTTTTCATGCGTGATTCTTTACCTGAAAAACCATTCAAACAAGAATGCGGCATTGTTAATTTAGATGATTCAAATGGTATGGGAACACATTGGGTAGCATATTATAAAAACCACAACTATAAGGAATACTTTGATAGCTTTGGAAACTTACAACCACCACTTGAGATTGTCAACTACTTAAAATTTCCTATTGAATATAATTATGAACGAAAACAAAAATTTAATACATTTAATTGTGGGCACTTGTGTTTAAAATTTTTATTCAATAAATATAAATTAAAATGAAATAATTCAGAGTACATCGTCCCGCACTAACACAACCTACTATTAAATTTTTAAAGAAGGGGAACAAAAATGGTAACATCAGCTGAATTGGAAGAACTATTAATAAAACATATAGATTTATTTATGAAACTTATAAATGAACTAAGAATATGTAACATTAGTAAAATAAGTAATCCATTTTTATTTATTAATATGTCATACGTTTGTATTATTGTGAAAATACTTATTCACAATCTTTCAACATTTGTCGATGTCAAACATTCTATACACAATATTTGTTAACACTTAAGTTATTTAATCTGTATAAACGTATTTTTAAATTCGAATCTGTAAAAATCTGAAAAAAAAGAAATATGTAATAAAATTTTCAAAAAATAAAAAACTAATTTGTTTTAATTAATCCCTTTATTCTATAATTTCATTTATTTAAAACAGTAAAACTAAAAAATTCTAAATCCTTAAAAACAAGTCTATTTATACTCTGGGGTGTTGTAATGTGTAAGATATTACTTATACTTATACGTGAAAAAAAACGCACAGGCACAACTATACATTTCTTTCTCATCAAATTAAAAACAACCGCACAACCAACCTACCCTTTCTTATTAGTTTATATTTCTATTTCTTCTACCTGTGATCATGAGCAATACGTGCCAAGAATTTACTATTAAAAAAAAACGATTATACACATTACATGTTACGCACATACTCATTCTGTGTGTCCAAACATTCGTACATACGTATATATATTTTCACATTGTCTACTTGTACTCTGGGATGTAGATGAGGAAACGTGCACACACTCATTCTGTCCGTCCAACCATTCGTTTGAAAAGCAATACAAATAAAATGAACAAGAATAAGCAGGTATGATCCCAAATTTGTACGGAAAAATTGAAAATTAAAATGATTTAATTCTTTTCCAGATATGCATTCTCACAAATTTTAAAACACACACACACATACACATTAAAAAGCATTACCTTTTCATAATACATGTTACAAACCTAAAGACCGATCGCACACAATTCATTTTCACAATTCTGCAATGTTTTTACTCTTTTACAGCTATGCATGAGCCAAATTTTGTATGGAGTTATTGATCCCTAAGGTACATAAACATACTACTGACGTAAAGCCAAGATTCGAGTCCCAGGTCAGACATCAAAACAAAATACAAAATGTATTTCTTCGGCGACTTCCTCTCAGCAGATTTCTGGCAAAAACTCTGAGAATAAATAAAATTGCCATGAAAAAGTTTCTCAAAAATCTGTCGTTCGGAATCGACTTTAAACTGTAGGAGCCACCACTCATGTACAAACAACATAAGTGGTGTGAGAAGTTAGGTCGTAATCCATACTAAAGGGTTTTAATGACCTATTATGTATGTGAGTGAGCTTATAATTGGAGAATGTCAAGTAAATTTGTAGGCACTTCGTAGAAAAAATCTTTTAAAGTCCATAGATTCTCAGGAGAAGGCTGTAAACGCATTATGCTGACTTTAATTGTGGAGCTAACGAACAAACCCATACACGCCCTCAGTAATTGCTGTTTTAAATTTTATTTTAGGGATCTTCAAGTACGCATCATGAAGCCATGAAATGTTTGCATTTAAAATCTGCTCCTCGCACCTGCCTTAGACACCTTGATCTAAACCGGACATTTGGAAGAAAACAGACGTGACCATTTACAAAAAAATAAAATGAAATGAAAAATAACTCGACATTTTTAAAAGAAACGAAAACCAATCTCATGTTCAAGGTTTGATTACATTTTGCTGTTAAAAGAAAGAAAAGTCCTTGTATTCATAGAAATTTGTTGATTTTCACACAGATTGCTACGTCAATATTTACGGTTTAAAATATATATTTTGATACGATGAGAGTTAATAACATTTCATCAGTCTATGGTGGTCATAAACTAGATTTTTTTATCTTTAAAGCCTAATTTACAGTGTTACAGGATAACAGTTTTTTATATGTGGTTTGACATGAACAACTCTCATCTCGAGTTGGTTTAATTTTATATTTTGTCCGGAAAAACTTGAACAGAGCAGCCAGTAGTTTATATTTTATATAAAAAGGTGAATTGATTTGCCCACATACATGCATATATTATACAAAATTCAAATTTCCTTTAAAAGTGTCGCTTGGGAAACTTGAATTTTTCCAAATTTTTTTAGAAATGCATGAATCATGCTGCAGAAAACACGCAGTTAGCTCTCAGGCAGATAAAGTACCTGCAAAGTGCCGATAGCCAGCTTTCTTCATCCTTTTTTGCATTTGTGTATTGGAACATGGCGTATATAGTGCTTAGAAATATCTTGTCATTAAGCTTAATCATAAACACGCGATATAACAGAAAAAGAGTGAAACTTAAACTCTCAATAAAAAAAAATAATTTTTATTCCAATAACATGCTTCGTTTCCATGTCATTAATTAGGTTTCTCCCGTCATGGGACAATAGAACTTTGCCCATTGGATGTTACTCTTGGCACCGTCTGACATAAAATTTCTCGGCTTGTGATGGTTTGCACATAAAACTGACTAAGGATTTATGACTTTAGCATACGTAACGAGTTTTTTTAACCAGAAAAGTTAATGCTAAGAAACCAAAGGAATATTTGATCTGTAAAGCCTAATAAAGAGTAGAAAATATTTTTTTACGAAAGCTCATTAGGGATTGTTATTGAAACTCATGTTTACATATTTAAATGTTTTGTGAATACTAAGAAGGAACACGACAGCCATTGGTTGAAATTAAGGGCTGCAGAAAGTTCAGGTAGCTGGTCGACCTAGTGAGAAATGAATACAAGAACACTTTATAACGGTACCTGTTTCTAGCAAACATATTCAGTTCAATTGTTCTGTGGAAAGATCAGGTAGCTGGTTGACCCTCTGTGGAATATCTGTAAGAACCAATCGAACCTATTTGCTACCTGTTTACGCTGAATAAGCTAAACACGGTACCTGCTCTAGCGAAAACACAAATTTCAAAAATGGTTTCCGCCTATAAAAGGCGTCAACCTTGCCCGATAAGTTTAATCAGAAATTAGTCTCGGTAGACAACATACAACATCAGCGGAAAATCGATAGAAAAATGGAAGCAACAAAACAAGTGAAATCTAGCGAAGTGCTCGATAAGTGTATAGACATGTCGAAAGTAAAACTGGATGTGTTAAAGGCACAAATTAATATGAAAATCTCCAATGTTTTTCAAATTGAAAAGTTCGTATACAATGAATTGAAATTGGAGCAATTTATCTGTCCGATGAAGATGCGTAGAAATATGACTGAATTTCTGAATGATCTCCGCGTCAAACAATTCATATCTGAATTATGGCCGATTTTATTAGCGGCTGAAGAGAGTGCTGCAAGCGTACCAAATAAGCCTATGGATCAGAAGAAAGATGAAAGTATCCAAGCTAAACATGGAAATGGAAACGAACAATCTAAATCTAGTTTACATACTCGATCCACAAAGCAAGGCAACATGGTGAACAGTGGAAAGGAACCATTTGTACCTCATAAAACTTTCAGTTCCATCCTTAAACTACAAAACGACATTGAAAACGATATTAAGCATCGCGAAAAATACAGTAAATCTACATTGCTTTCTGGATCCCCTGAACGTCGAAATAGTGGTACGGGAAGTGGCACACAAACAGAACAAAAGCAATCACTAGTACCGTCCAACACTTTTGGTTACAGCCTTAAACCACAACAACGCATCAACATGTTGAATGGTGGAAATAAACTACTAGCACCTCCTAAAACTTTGCGTTCCAAACTTAAATCCCAGGGACGTATTGACATATCCAAAGTAAAATTGGACGTATTAAAACCGTGGATAAGCAAGAAAATCGCCGATATTTTGGAAAGAGAAGATAATGTTGCCGCAGAGTTCGTATACAATAAATTAAAACAGGATCAAATGCTTTATAAACAGAAATTACAAATCAGAATTGCTGGATTCCTAAATGGTGGCAAAGGACAGAAATTTGTATGTGAATTATGGCCACTTTTGTTATCAGCCCAAGAGAGTGAAAGCGGTATACCAGCTGAGATGATGCAGCAGAAGAAAGATGAAAGTGTAAGAATGGGAGAGGATGCAAAAGATACAAATGCAGAACAAAAGAAACACTTAACTACCAGCACTTTAAGCACCAAGAATCAACACGCGGATAAGGAAAATAATAAAAATTCCATTAACATTGAAAATCAGTTATCTAAACATGACAAGTCTTTATCAAAAGATAATAAAATTGATAAAAACAAATCAAGGAAGCGTTCCGCGGATTGTTCTTCACAACACCGTGATACAGAACGTAGGCATAATTCAAAAAGTTCCACTTCACATAAGAAATCATCTTCTAAAATAGTCAGCAAAATCCGTGAAAATGGTAGCGATGATGGTAAAGCGTGCGGCTTAAACGGTTTTGAAAATAATTGTGTGTTCTCACCTAAAACCCTACAACAAGAGACAAAATCCATCTCACTGGATCAACGTCCTCTTACACCAATGCGAGAATTTTTGTCGGAACATTGTCAACAAACCGATGAGTTTTTGAAACTTTGGAATGAAGCACCCGATAAGGAAACAATTCTATTATCAACCAAGTTTGTACATCCTGAGGAAAAAAATATTGCAAAACAAATAAACGCCACTTTGTCGCCACCGCCATCATCTGTTAGAAAATCAGATCATAAACAGCATAAGCCGAATATTGACTTTGATAAGGTAGTTAAAGCCGAAGCCGAAATAAAAGCTGTCCGCGAACTACACTCACGTAAACGTACGCACTCGACAATGGTGAATGAGAGCAAAAAGTTGAAAAATAATTCATCCGTTAAAGATGGACAGCAGTCAGCTAAAAAGAAACAGACAAAGATAAAGAAATCCTCTACGAAGCACAATTCAGACAAAGGCTCCTCAAGTGTGCCACAAGCTGAATCCAGTAAACAGAAGAAATACAGCAAAGCAATGAGAGAACGGATGCTGGAGCTTTTTGGTAGTTGTAGTAGCGACGAAGAAGAACACCGTCCAGACAAAACCTCTTCTAAGAAGCTGGTAGCGGAATTGAAAAGAAATGAGGACCACAAGAAGTGTAACAACGACATGAGTAAACTTGAGTTTGAGCTATTTGGCAGTATGAGTACTGATGAAGAAGATGTTTAAAATATACTCGGCAATGAATTTTCTACAACAGAAGCTATGGTATGGGACGATGCTAATGCGGATTATAATTTGGAAAAAAAATGTATTATTTGTAATCATTTGTATAATTTTATATTAAATATCACATGACAACGTTTTTAATTTTTATTAAAAATTTATGTAATAAGTGAATAGTTTTTAAGTTTAATGTTTAATTTTAAGAAATATGAAATAAAAAAACAAAAATTTTTTTTTCAATATACTAATTCAACTATTATGCTAAAGAGGGAAGGGAAGGGTTATAAGGGTTTTTTTGTATTCCCAACTAAAAATGGAAATAAATTGGTTTTGAATCTTATATTTACAGAAGAAATCATTGTTGTCATTACTTTAAATATTATTTTCCTTTCACGTTGTCATTGAAGTCGCCGAAGTCTAGTAGGTAGTGTGTTGGCTTATTAGACGAAAAGCCAAGGTTCGAGCCCCAGGCCAGACATGAAAGACAAAATAAAAGAGTATTTCTTCGGAGACTTCCTGTCAGCAGATTTCTGGCAAAAACTCTGAGAGTAAATAAAATTGCAATGAAAAAGTTTCTCAAAAATCTGTCGTTCGGAGTCGACTTTAAACTGTCGGTACACATCCTCTAACATAACCTAAGATAGAACAGCTGGTTTTTGTGAAAACTAAATAAACACACTACGTTAGCTTATGAGACGTGAGGCCACTGTTCAAACAAAATGCCATGAAAAATTTCTTAAAAATCTGTCTTCCGGAGGAACAGATAAACCCTGGCTATTATTAACGTCAGATTTGAGTATCCTGTATGCGCTTGCCATAATCTAGTAGGCAGTGTGTTGACTTATTAGACATAAAGCCATACAAAAAGTATTTCTTCGGCGACTTCCTCTCAGCAGATTTCTGGCAAAAACTCTAAGAGTAAATAAAATTGCCATGAAAAGCTTCTCAAACAAAACGAATACCATAAATGCTACATAAGCCGAGCAATTTAAAATCAGACAGCGCCAATATTTAAGATAAGAAGGAACACTTAATAGGGAAAGTTTTATCGTTCTATAATCTACTGAGCTGCTGCGGAGACGAAACTGGGGAAAATGTCTCATGAGAGCACCCTAAAGGAAGAAAAAGAACAAAACAAATCTAGTTTATGGCCACCGATTTGCTTTATACGGTTTTGTAGCACTTGAAGCAATAATTTTAAAATATTCAGTTTTCGTATGAACAAAATGTTGCACATTTGAGAGGCCTATTGACGTAATTAATTTTGTAGCTTGCTATTGAACAATGGGGACATTTGATCAGGTTCTTCTAATTATACACACTCACTCTAGTCATACAAAAACCTAAAACTTAACAATTGTGCTGAAAAGTTTGTAGGTTAACATTCGAGAAAGATATGATCCAATAACGTTATGTAGTTGATGTCGATGCAAGACAGTTGATCAATTCGTATCCCACATACCAATATCATAGCTTTGCAAGCTAACCGTTGCACATTTGTATGCTTTGATGTTCACTTAGATATCGATCGAATTGAGTCTGGTATGACATGATAAAGTTATGTTCCGTTCCTCGTCTCACATTAGCACAAAAATCCGTGGTTTTTTTGAGTAAAGTAGCTTCAAACACTACGTATAATCATCAATGCGTCATTGTGTTCGTCAATTGTGAGCACCAGCCGGCACCCACTTTAAACAGAGCCACATAATCTCTCCCTAGTAGCCTATTTTTCCAATTACAACACAATAGACTGCATGGGTTGGGCTCAAAATACAAAAATAATTGTTTCATCGAAAATTATTTTGTGAAGTTCTTCTATGTCATTGCTGACAGCTTCTGTAGGGCGTTTAAATTTAGCAAACTACTACTCAACTCCTGGTGCAATGTGAGAATAATGTTTATCAAGCTGAGGCTCGGCTTCAACAGGAATTTTTGTGGACATATTACTGCATCGCACTTTATCGGAGGAGATGGCGTTTTTGAAAAATTGGCAGCTGAATAACCAACTCTTTTCATAGTCTGCTGGATTGAAGTTCTGAGTAAGTTAAATTGCCTACACATGGATGAGGAGAGTCTTTTGTCGAAATTCTGTTTATTTTGTTTCAAGAAATTTGGAATTGAAGCTGACACTCTTACAGATTGAAATACATGCATAATTGGCCATGCAACCTTTCAGTCAGGATTTCGGCCTTCCATCTCACACCACTCATCTTTTGTGTGTTATTTTTATACATGAGTGATGAGACCTACAGTTGAGAGGAAGTTGCCGAATAAATATTTTTTCACATTTCGTTTTGATGTCTGACCTAGGGTTTGAGCCATACCATCTACTAGACTACGGTGACTACGACAGATTGAAAGAGTCTTATAAAGTTTGAAATTGATATATGGAATGTGGCAAGAACACGGTAAGACTATCCAATAAAATACATACGTACCCTTATCGATATAAAAATAAAAAATCAATAAAAACTGAAAAGTGTTCTAAACTTCACAGCATAAAGTAAAGCGTTGGCTTCCTCTCAGCAGATTTCTGGCAAAAATTCTGTCAACTGTCAAGTAAATTTGTAGGCACTTTCTTTTAAAATCCATAGAGTCTTAGGTGAAGGCTGTAAACGCATTACGATGATTTTAATTGTGGAGCGGACGAACAAAACCATGATGACATGTCCACATTAAATGCTGATTTAAATTTTATTTGAGGAATCTCTAAGTATGCATCATGAAGCCATGAAATATTTTCATTTAAAACCAGATCCTCGATCCTATTTTAAAATAGTAAGAAAAGCTGACTTCTTCTAAACGAAAACCTTATGTTCAAGGTTTTATTATATATTTCTGTGAAAAGGAAGAAAAATCCTTAAATCCATAGAAATTTTTTATTGTCATAAAGTTAGGTACACTAATATTTATACACGATGGGAGTTAATAACATTTTATTAGTGTAAGTTGGTCATAAACTAGATTTTTTATTGTTATTTTTCTTTCTTTAAAGCTGGATTCACCCCATTTTTATATATAGTTTGACAGCCCTCTTTGTGAGGGAATATTTTTTATGAACAACTCTCAGATCGATTTGATTAAATTTCAGATTTTATCCGGAAGAACTTGAACAGAGCAGCCAGTATGTTATATTTTACATAAAAAGGTGAATTGATTTGCCCACATACACACATAAATCATGCAAAATTAAAATTTCCTTTAAAGTGTCGCTTGGGAAACTTGATTCTTTGCAAAAAAAATTTCAGAAATGCATGAATCATGCTGTCAGTCAGAAAAATTACCTGTAAAGTGGCGATAGCAAGCTTTCTTCGCCCTTTTTTGCATTTGTGTATTGGAACATGGCGAGAGAAATATCTTGTCATTAAGCTTACACGCGATATAACAGAAAAATATTGCGGACTCAACTCTCGATAAAAAAAATAATTTTTATTCGGATAACATGCTTCGTTTCCATGTCATTAATTAGGTTTCTCCAGCTCAATACGTCATGGGACAATAGAACTTTGCACATTGAATGTTACTCTTGGCACCGTCTGACATTATATTTCTCGGCTTGTGATGGTTTGCACATAAAACCGACTAAGGATTTATGACTTTAGCATACGAAACGAGTTATAATTAAACCAGAAAAGTTAACGCTAAGAAACCAAATTGCAAACAAACCCGAAAGCCAAAGGAATATTTGATCTGTAAAGCCTAATAAAGGGTAGAAAATATTTTTTAGGGATTGTTTACATATTTAAATGTTTCCTGAATACTAAGAAGAAACACAACGGCCATTGGTTGAAATTAATGGCTGCATAAAGTTCATGTAGCTAGTAGACCTAATGAGAAATACCTATTGGTGTACACTTTTCAATGGTACCTGATTCTAGCAAAAATACAAATGTACATGAAAGGGTGGAACTGGCCGTGTGATGAAAAGAGCAGGTAGCTGGTTGACCCTCCGTGAAATATCTTTGGAACCAATCGAACCTATTTGTTACATACTTACGGTGAATAAGCTAAACACGGTACCTGTTGTAATGCAAACAAAAACTTCCAAAATGGTTTCCACCTATAAAAGGCGTGAAGCTTGCCTAACAAGTTCAGTCACAATTTAGTCACGATAGACAACAGATAAAAGCAACAAAACAAGTGAAATTTGACGAACTGCTCGACAATTGCATAGACATGTCGAAAGTAAAACTGGATGTGTTAAAGGCAAAAATTAATACGAAAATCTACTCAATTTTTAAAATAGAAGATTTTATATACAACGAATTAAAATTGAAACAATTTATTTGTCCGATGAAGATGCACATCCACATAACTGAATTTTTAAATGGTCCTCTGGTAAAACAATTCATATGTGAATTATGGCCAATTTTATTAGCGGCTGAAGAGATTGCTGCAGCCATACCAAATGATACGGTGGAACCGAAAAAATATGAAAATCTAAGGGAAGTACATATTGAACCGACAAAAAATGAAATTCAGAAAAAAGTGTTCTCGTCTAAACTTCTAAAAGACACCGAACGAACTCAATCTCGATCCAGAAAAGAAGACAGCATGGTGGATGGAGGAAAAGAACCGCTAGTACCTCCTAAAACTTTCAGCTCCACCCTTAAACCACAGGAACGCATCGACATTGAAAAGGATGTCAAATTAACTGAAAAGGATATTAAGCATCGCGAAAAACATGATGCATCGCTTTCTCGCTCCACTAACAGCCGAAACAGTGGTACGGGAAGTAGCACACAAACAGAACAAAAGCGATATTTAACTGCCAGGACTTTAAGCACAAAGAATCAAAGCCCGGATAAGAAAAACAATAAAAATTCCATTAACATTGAAAATCACGTATCTAAACTGGACGAGTTTTCTGCAATCTGTAGCACAAAAGCAGGACAAAAGCAACCATTAGTGCCTTTTAAAACTTTCGGTTCCAGCCTTAAACCAAAACAACGCATCAACATGGTGAATGGAGGAAAGCAACCACTAGTACCTCTTAAAACTTTGAGTTCCAAACTTAAACCCCAGGGACGTATTGACATATCTAAAGTAAAATTGGACGTATTAAAGCCGTGGATAAGCAAGAAAATCGTTGATATTTTGGAAAGAGAAGATAATGTTGCCGTAGAGTTCGTTTGCAATAAATTAAAACAGGATAAAATGCTTTGCAAACAGAAATTCCAAATCAGAATTGCTGGATTCCTAAGTGGTGGCAAAGCACAGAAATTTGTATGTGAATTATGGCCACTTTTGTTATCAGCCCAAGAGAGTGAAAGCGGTATACCAGCTGAGTTTATGCAGCAGAAGAAAGATGAGAATGTAAGAATTGGAGAGGATACAAAACATACGAATGCAGAACGAAAGCAACACTTAACTACCAGTACTTTAAGCACCAAGTTTCAACACCCGGATAAGGAAAATAATAAAAATTCCATTAACATTGAACAACACTTAAATAAACAGGTCAAGTCTGGATCAAAAGATAATCAAATTAATAAAAACAAATCCAGCAAGCATTCCGCGGATTTTTCTTCACATCCTTCTGAAAAATTAAGTGCTACTGGTGCTTTCAAATGCAAACATCCAGAAATTCAGAACAATGATAGTACATGCGGCTTAGACGGTTTCGCAAACATTTGTATGTATTCCCCCCAACAGAATCCTAGTTTGCAGGATCAACATCGTTCTTCACATTGTGCAGAAATGGACGAATTTTTGAAACATTGGAATGAAGCACCCGATAAGGAAACAATTCTATTATCAGAGAAATTCATATATCCCGATGCAAAAAATATTGAAAACCAAAAAAACACCACTTTGTTGCCAGGAGCAGCATCTGTTACAAAATCAGATCATAAACAGCAAAGATGCAATATTGACTTTGATAAGGTAGTTAAAACAGAAGACGAAATAAAAGCTGCCCGCAAACTACAATCACGTAAACGTACACACTCGACAATGATTAGTGAAAGCAAAAAGTTGAAAAATAATTCCTCCAATAAGGATGAACAGCAGCCAGCTAAGAGGAAACTGACAAATGCAAAGAAAGCGTCATCGAAACGGAGTTCGGACAAAGCCTCATCAAGGAAGCCAGAAGCTAAACCAACACAACAGGCGAACCACAAGAAATCTAACAATGACATGAATAAACTTGAGTTTGAGCTTTTTGGCAGTATCAGTAGCGATGAAGAAGAATGCAGTCCAGGACAACATTCTAAGAGAAATTCAGAAACTAGAACGAACAACAGAGAAATGAACACTCTTGAGCTTGATCTTTCAATCAGCAGTGATGAAGAAGACGTCTAGAATATCCGCGGCAAAGGAGATACATTTGCTAAAACAAGAATAATGGTAAGGGACAACGTTAACCATGAGTTTAATTTTAGAAGAAAAAATATTTATTATTTGTATTCATAATTTGTATTAAACATCGCATGACAATGTTTTTAATTTTTATTAAAAATTTATATAAAAAATTAATAATTTTTAGGTTTAAGTTTAAATTATAATAAATTTAATATAAAATTATTTTCTTTTTCAATTTAATTCTTCAATTCATTATTTGTAATCAATTTTAAAATGTAATATGAAGCAAATCATCATAGAAATCATAATTAAAATAAAATTTAAACAAAAAATGTATTCAATGCTTTAATTTAATTAATGGGGTAAGAGGAGGGGAAAGTTTATTTGAAATGTTCGTCCATTCACGATTAAAAATTCTTTGTTTCAATGGACGTCACTGAGTCTAGCATTCACAGAATAAATTCTTGGTTTTCATGCCTTAAATATTCGATTACTTTGGTGTATGTTTTTTGAAGTCGCCGTAGTATAGTAGGTGGTGCGTTGGCAGACATCAAGACAAAATACAAAGAGTATTTCTTCGGCGATTTCCTCTCAACAGATTTCTGGCAAAAACTCTGAGAGTAAATCAAATTGCCATGAAAAAGTTTCTCAAAAATCTATCGTTCGAAGTCGACTTTAAACTGCAGGTACCACCACTCAAGTACAAATTTAACACACAATTTGAGTCAATTCGACCTCCGGGTACTGTACTTGCCTTAATTGACAAGTACATGTCCTCTAACCTAACCTAATGCGGATCAACTCATTAAACTGTACTCTAGTACTTTTGTTTGTGTTTTGAGATGATACATACATATGTCTTGCTTGGTTGAACAATATGTCATTATCAATATAACATACACACAAAAAAATATCCTGTAGAATTTATTTCTAAAAGCTGTTATGGGTACGATATTTGCCACACATACTAAAGCAAAAAATAATAATTCGTTTGTTATCGCATCAGGTCTAAAAGAAAGCGTTTATTTGCCAAAGTCCGATAATGCCATAAGGAACGGGCGACCGTGTTAATGCTTCCAGCAACTAGATTTTCAGGGGATAATTTTGGGTTACATAACTGATGGGTGGAAAGAGGTGAGGATAGTTTTCATTCGGAAGGCGAAGAAAGTGAGCCACATAACACCGAAGAACTACAGACAGATAAGACTCTTCTCGTTTTTATTGAAAACGTGTGCTTTTATACTCATGTGAGTCTGGGGTGTTTGCTACGATTTGATAGAGAGCAGGCTAACATCAATCCTTTTTTATAGTACTTTTTATGATTTACTTAACAAACAATCTCATTCAGTTTTTTTATGATTTTAATTACTTTACAACATTGTTTTTCCAACGAATTTTTTTGCAAAAAATTCATATTTTTTGCTGCCTTTGCGTAACCTTGGGTTTTGCTAAACAAACAAGTCAACTGCAGATTGGGGTACAGTTGCGTCAGGCAACTTTCTTCTTTTTTTATGAATTAATCATGAAATAAAGATCCTTCTAGAGAGGTAAAGAACTACTTTCTTACAAAACCTTTCATATTAAAAGTTTTTAAATACCGAGTTAAAAAGCCTAATTGGACATACATTCAAGGGACAGAGCTTTGAAAATGACGGTCTCCTTAAAAATATTGCCAATATACTCATCCTAGAAATATTCAAGGCTCGTTCAGAACATAAGATGACTTATTTAAGCAATTTATTTACAAGGGCGATCAAGTCCAAAACTTTTGATTTTCCTATTTCCTAATCAGTTTGCTATTGCCAAATTTTAAAGAAGGTTCGGCAAGTAATTTGTATAGATGGCATGGTGTTCAATTCCGAGTAATTCGGTTTTAAACCCGAGAAAAGCCAAAAAAATATAGGAAGCTCCTATCGCCTGCTTTAACAAAACCAGTTAATATCAACAGCGAGCATTACTTCTTCAGAAAGATTAAAAGTACACTCAATAGATACTTATTAGCAGAGGGTAATGATAGATGGATTAGCTATCATCGAAGGATCTCTAGACTAGACCAATCAACTGCAACTGGAGGCTTCAAAACGATGTTGGTCATTGGAAAGCATCCTCCAGTGATTAACGATCTTATGGAGTCGGCACTGGTAAACTGCTCACAGGTTGGCGGAGAAGAACGGCTTGAGTTTGAAACCTGGTAAAACGGAACTTGTCTTGTTCGCTGGAAAGTACGAGGTCCCGAGCTTGGCCATTCCGAAAATGAACGGAACGGCTCTAAGACTCCAAAAGAAGACAAAGTACTTGGGTATCATTCTATGCTTAAAACTGTCAAGAGGAGAAAGACGGAGAAAAGGTTGCAGAAGGCACTGAATACCTTGTACGCCTGTAAACGGACGTTTGGGCGTAGATGGAGATTGCAGCCTGGTATCAAATACTAGATATATACATATCGGCATCTGATATGGTTCTACAAGAATTCTTTTCTAAACTGGAAAAAGTAGTATTGAACTTGAACAAACCATAGGTGGTGGTGGTGGACAGCGGAAAATGCAGAGAACTACTTAAATTCGCCAAGGGAATGATGGTTCGCATTCTAAGAGGAATTCTAAAGTGTCACTGCGCTATTGGCAATTTCGTTGACGAGCTCGATTTGTCCTACCAGTATTATTCTGGAGAAAACGAAATCAATCACTACAACACCTTTTATGCGAGTGCCCTGAGCCTCAAAACAGACGTCGTCAGTTTTTGAGAGACAGAATATTTGAAGATCTGGGCATGGTGTCAAACGTGCTACTAAGAGAACTGGCCGGTTTCATTTGAAGCTCAAACCCCTATTAAGGGATCATGATAAGGGTGCTTACAGCAAGCTACACGCTAAGCTAATCTAACATAACATAACTTGGGTTTAATATACCGTATATCTATAACAGCCTACAACACATGTAAAAAGTAAAAACTCTTGAGCTCCGTCGTTATATTAGATTTTATTTTAAATAAAATCGAAATAAAATAAATAAAAATCAAGTCAAGAGAATTGTTTCCAACAAATTTGATAATTATTCATATTCAAACATTTATTTGCTAAACAGTTTAAATTTTTATGCTGTGAAAACACTATTTCACAGCGAGTGGTTTTAACGTAAAAGTTGGTTTTAAAGTTAAAACCAAAAATAAAAACTAGTTTTACCATACAAAATTATTGTGTTAAAACCATCTTAAAACCTTTTTTGAATTGGTTTTAAGTAGGTTTTATGAAATACAACCTTGTTTTCGATGTACTAAATCAGTGCTACCAACATAGAAATGTTGAAAACAGCTGTAAATAAACAAATAAATGTAAATAAATATTTATTTTGTGTTAAAAAAGGGAAAATTTGGAATATTTTTTAATTTCTTCAATGAAAATTTTAAAATTTTTTAAATATTTAATTACATATTAATCGAAATGTGTGTGGCTTCTGGTCACAATGAATACAGTTTCATGTGCAAAAGATAAGTAAGAAGCTCATTAAATCAAGAAAAAATAAGACATACTGCTCATACAATTTTTTTCTCTCTGAACTTTGTGTATATTACCAGTATTTATTAATTTCTTGACTGAAAAAGTTCAAATTCGGTAATATTTTCAATTCAGCAATTTCCCTTCACAATGAAAAAAGTTCGATGTGCAAAAGGTAAGTAAAAAGAAAAATTTAACAAAACAAATACTCAGAACTTTTTGTTTCCGGAATTTGTGAATATAACTCTAAATTGGTTAAATACCAAGTTAGTGACGATCGATGAAAGGTGTCACCAAATACAATAGTTATATATTACGTTTCCGTAATATAATTGTTCATCTCTTTTCAAAATTATTCTATTATTCTACCAAAATATCATCAACTTCTACCAAAATAAAATAATAAAAACCCACCCTGAAAACCACAGAATATACACAGAATTGAAACTTTTGACGTTTAAAAACGCTCAAAGCAGCACTTTAACCTACCTCGTAGAGGGAGAAAAAAATATTTTAATGTTTCGCGAATCAATTGTGTTAGAAGCAACAGATATACAGACTGAAAACTGGCGGTTGAAGTAGGAAAACTAAATGTAAACAAACATTTATTTTGTGTTAAAAAGGGAAAATTTTGAATATTTCTTAATTTCTTCAATGAAAAGTTTAAAGATTCTTAAATATTTAAATATTAATCGAAATGTGGGTGATTTTCGGTCACAATGAATGTAGTTTCTTGTGCAAGATGTAAGTGAGAAGCTAAATATTACAAGATCAAAATAAGACGTACTGCTCATAAAAAATTTTCTTGCTGAAAGTTGCCAATATTTTTTAATTTCTTGAAAGAAAAAGTCAAAGTTGTTATAGTTATTAGTTGTTTTTATTATTTATTAATAGTTTTAGACAAAAATTACATTTTTTATTAACTCTCGCCTATATAAAGAACCAGCCCGAAAACTAAAAAAAAAACATAAATAAACAAAACAGAGTTACAATCAGAGAGAGACAGAAATATTTTTGGTAATATTTGCTGCCTCTTTCTCCATGGAAAGTTAAATGTCAAACTCTTGTTTCTATTCTGTGTATATTCTGTGCTGAAAACTAACAAAACATAAATAAACGAAAAAGATAAAATCAAAACAAAAACAGCTGTTGAGCAGTCATAAATGTCATGATTTTAAAATCAGATTTAAGAAAACTTACAGTGTGAACTCAAAATCAGCTGATTATGGTTTTAATCGTAATGCTAAAATCAGGTTTTAAATTTTGGTGTGAAAACACTATTAAATTAAAAGCTTTGAACTTTATTCCAATATCAACCGTCGACCGTTTTTATCCCGACTAAGTAGGGTGATCATGACCGTTACTTATTTCCGGTAAGTTGTATTTACTATTTCTTTATATTTTGAAAACTGTTTAAAATAAATAAAAAAATAACTTATTTAATTGAGTACATATCGACGCCTCCGTTCTATAACATTCTAAGTCGAAAAAGTGTGTTTTGAGTTGTGATATAGATTGGATAGTATATGTGTATTCCAAGAAGATTTTTCTCTATAACTTCGGAACATAAAAAACGTTCTAAGTACACTTAGAACTAAGTGAAATAGATATAGAATGGAGTGACATACAACAAAGTAATCGAATATTATTTTATTACCAAGGATTTCTTCTGTGAATGCTGGAAAAAAAATTTAGTTCTGAGTGGAAGAATATTTCAAATAAAACTTCCCTTACCCTTACCCCGTTAATTAAATTAAAGCAGTGAATACATTTTTGGCTTAAATTTTATTTTAATTATGATTTCTATGATGATTTGCTTTTGCTTACATTTAAAATTGTTTAACGAATTAAGAATTAAATTGAAAAACCTAAATTTCTATTAAATTTATTATAATTTGTACTTAAACTTACAAAATTATTCATTTTTTGCATCAATTTTTAATAAAAAATTAAAAACATGGTCTAGCGATATGTAATACAAAACTTATACAAATTATGAATACAAATAATAAATATTTTTTAACTTAAACTCCTCGTGGGCGTCGTCCCCTACCATTATTTTTGTTTTAGAAACTTAATCCTCATACTTCTTCATACATCGTCTTCATCGCTACTAATATTGCCGAAAAGGTCCAACTCGAGTTTATTAATTACGCTGGTAGCCTGCTTGTGGTCCTCATTTTAAGTGTCTTAAGTGTTTTAAGAGTCTCGAAGTGCCTTCATCTACACGGCATTCGTCTTCGTCGCTACTACAATTACCAAAAAGCTCTATCATACCTTCTCTCATTGCTTTGCTTTACTTCATGTGGGTTTTCTTTTTACTTGACGAGTTTTTGTCCGAACTGCTTTTGGATGAGGATTTCTTTGCCTTTATCTGTTTCTCCGTAGCTGGCTTCTGTTCATCCTTATTGGTGGAATTATTTTTGGACTTTTTACTTTCATTAATCATTGTTGAGTGTTTGCGTTTAGGGGCAGCTTTCATTTCGGATATTGATTTGACGGTCTCATCAGAATTTGTGTCTCTTTGATCTGATATTGTGACAGATGGCGGTGGCAACACAGTGGTGGCAGCTTGTCCTTCAGCACTGGCGATAATATTTTTAAGTTTTTCCTGTGTTTTAATTTCGTAGAAATCTTCTGGCCGTCTTCTGCACTTTAAAAACTTGTCTAGTTCCGCACATTGTTCCAACAAAAATTCACGAAATGGTGTCCGAGGCCATTGATTCTGTAAATTAGTGTTTAGGCCGGCCGTCTTCATTCGGGAATCGTCATCATGTTCGCTGTTGTTAGCATCACTAGCACTTAATGTCTTTGGTAAGGTTTCTGTCGGCTTAGAACATGGTTTACTATGTGATGAGAAAGTCGGCGGGGATTGGTTTTCACTTTTTGTTGTATCGGGATATACGAATTTGTTTGACAATAGAATTGTTTCCTTATCGGGTGCCTCATTCCATTGGCACAAAAATTCGTCCATTTCTGTAGAGCGTTGTGTTAAAAATTCACGAAACGGTGTTGAAGGCCGTTGATCATGTGGAATAACATTTGCATCCTTCTGTTGAGGGGAATACATACAAATGTTTGCGAAGTCGCCTAAGCCGCATGTCACCACTCCTGTACCATCATCGTTAACCTGTTCACAAATTTGAATTTCTAGATTTCCAGAATTTTTATTGTTTTCCTTATCTGGCTTCTGCTTCTGTTCTGCTTTCGTGATACTTCCCTCATCCTTTTCAATATAGACGTGTCCTTGTGGTTTGTCGGTGGAAGCGAAAGTGGTAGGTGGTACTAATGGTTCCTTTCCGCAATTCATAACGTTACCTTCTTTTCTGGATTGCGGAAGTGATGTAGTTTGAGATCGTTTGCAGTCTTTGGTTTGAATTACTTTCTTCAGAATTTCATCTTTCTTCGGCTCCACCGTATCATTTGCTATGGATGTAGCACTCTCTTCTGCCGCTAATACAATCGGCCATAATTCGCACATGAATTGCCTTACCAAAGGACCATTTAGAAATTCTGTGATGTGGATGTGCATCTTCATCCGACTGATAAATTGTTCCAATTTCAACTCGTTATAAATAAATTTTTTTATTTGAAAAATGTTGTTGATTTTCTTATTAATTTTTTGTTTTACATCGTCCAGTTTCACTTTGGACATGTCAATTCGTTTATTGAACAAATCTCCATTTTTCACTTGTTTATTTGCTTCCATTTTTTAATTTTCCGCTGATGTTGTCTGTCGTCTACTGAAACGATCGTGTAATTGAACTTATCGGGCAAGGTTCACGTCTTTTATAGGCGGAAACCATTTTGGAAATTTGGTTTTTCGCTAGAACAGGTACCTTATTTAACGTATGGCTTCTCACAGATATTCCACAGAGGATCAACCAGCTACCTGTTATTTCAACATAGCAATTGAACATATTGGCCCAACCCTTTAATGCAAATTTGTATTATGCTACTTAGGTAACAAATAGATGATCTTGGGTATTCCTCACTGGCTACCTCAACCAGCTACCTGGACTATCTGCAGCCATTAATTTCAACCAATGGCTGTTGTTTTCAATTCTTAGTATTAAAAAAACATTTTAATTTATTAACTTGAATTTCAATAACAATCCCTCATGGGCTGTCGTAAAAAATATTTTTAAATCCTTCAATACCGTTATCGGATCAAATATTTCTTTGGTGTCCTTGATTTTTGGAAATTTGATGTTTTAAGGTTAACTTTTTCGGTTGAAAAATCTCGTTACGAATACCATAAGAAGGAACACTTAATAGGGAAAGTTTTATCGTTCTATAATCTACTGAGCTGCTGCGGAGATGAAACTAGGGAAAATGTGTAATGAGAGCACCCTAAAGGAAGAAAAAGAACAAAACAAATCTAGTTTATGGCCACCGATTTTTTATACGGTTTTGTAGCACTTGAAGCAATCATTTTAATATATCCAGTTTTTGTTTGAATAAAATGTTGCACATTTGAGAGGCCTATTGACGTAATTAAATTTGTAGCATGTTATTGAACAGTATGTGGACATTTGATCAGGTTCTTCTAATTATACACACTCACTCTAGTCATATAAAAACCTATAACTTAACAATTGTGCTGAAAAGTTTGTAGGTTAACATTCGAGAAAGATATGATCCAATAACGTTATGTAGTTGCTGTTGATGGTTTTTTTCATTGCAAGATAGTTGATCAATTCGTATCCCATATACCAACATCATGACTTTGCCAGCTAACCGTTGCACATTTGTATGCTTTGATGTTCACTTAGATATTGATCGAATTGAGTCTGATATGACCTGATCCGGTAGTTTTTTTTAGAGTGAAGTAGCTTCAAACACTACGTATAATCATCAATGCGTCCTTGAGTTCGTCGATTGTGAGCACCAGCCGGCACCCACTTTAAACAGAGGCACCTATCCTCTCCCTCTAGTAGCCTATTTTTCCAATTACAATTACACTGCATGGGTTGGCCTTAAAATACAAAAATAATTGTTTCTTAGACAATTATATTGTGAAGTTCTTCGATGTTATCATTGGTAACAGCGGGGCGGGGCGTTTAAACTTAGCAAGTTACTGCTCAACTGCCTATTTTCCTGGTGCAATGTTAGAATAATGTTTATCAAGCTGAGGCTCGGCTTCGACAGGAATTTTTGCGGACATAATACCGCATCGCACTTTATCGGAGGAGATGGCGTTTTTGAAAAATTAGCAGCTGAATCGCCATTTCTTTGCTGGTTTGAAGTTCTGAGTAAGTTAAATTGCCTACACATGGATGAGGAGGGTCTTTTGTCGAAATTCTGTTTATTTTGTTTCAAGAAATTTGGAATTGAACCTGACACTCTTACAGATTGAAATACATACATAACATACAACCCTTCAGTCGGATTTCTCACACCAATCCTGTTTTGTGTGTTAATTTTATACATGAGTGATGGGACCTACAGTTTAAAGTCGACTCCGAACGACCCGAAATCTGCTGAGAGGAAGTTGCCGAATAAATATTTTTTCATATTCCGTTTTGATGTCTGACCGGAGGTTTGAACCGTGGCCTTACGTCTAATAAGCCAACATACCACCTACTAGACTACGGAGACTTCGACAGATTGAAAGAGTCTTATAAAGTTTGAAATTGATACATGGATGTGGCAAGAATACGGTAAGACTATCCAATAAAATACATACGTACTCTTATCGTTATAAAAATAAAAAAATCAATAAAAACTGCAAAATTGTTCTAAACTTCACAGCATTAAAGCAAAGCGTTCCGTGACTAATCAATTCATCATTAGAGGAGTTGAGGATGATATTGGCAAATCGGCTGGCATCTCATGCTCCATAACTGTCAATAAGTTTGTAACAGAAGAACTATTACAGAATAATTTCATTTCAAGAGAATAGATTTAGAAGAAGCTTTACTTCACCAAAGCATTGTATCGTTTGCTAATTAAGATATCATAGATGATATAAAGACCTAATTACTTACTTAATTAATTGGAAGCTGAGAGCAAGTCGCCGAAGAAATATTTCTTCGAAGTCGCTGTAGTCTAGTAGGTAGTATGTTGGCTTATTAGACGTAAAGCCAAGGTTCGAGTCCCAGGCCAGACATCAAAGACAAAATACAACAAATATTTCTTCGGCGACTTCCTCTCAGCAGATTTCTGGCAAAAACTCTGAGAGTAAAATAAAATTGCCATGAAAAAGTTTTAACCTGTAGGTCCCGCCAGTAGGTCCCGCCCGTGGTTTAAAATCTCGCTCAGACATATCGAACAAATCGAAATCTGAAAAAATATTTCTAAGGCAACTTCTTCTCAGCAATTTGCTGGCATATAGACCAAGACTAGAGTTCCGCCACTTATGGTGGCACATAAGTGGTGTGAGAAGTTAGGTCGTAATCCAAAATAAAGGGTTTTAATGGCCAATTATGTATGTGAGTGAGCTTTTAATTGGAGAATGTCAAGTAAATTTGTAGGCACTTCGTAGAAAGAATCTTTTAAAGTCCATAGATTCTCAGGAAAAGGCTGCAAATGCATTACGCTGATTTTAATTGTGGATCTAACGAACAATCCCAGACACGTCCTCAGAAATTGCTGTTTTAAATTTTATTTTATGGATCTTCAAGTACGCATCATGATGCCATGAAATGTTTGCATTTAAAATCTGCTCCTCGGACTTGCCTTAATTTTAAAATAACGAAAACTGACTCCTTGATCTAAACCGGACATCTGAAAAAAAACAGACGTAACCATTTACAAAGAAATAAAATGAAATGAAAAATAACTCGACATTTTTAAAAGAAATGAAAACCAATCCCATGTTCAAGGCTTGATTACATTTTGCTGTTAAAAGAAAGAAAAGTCCTTGTATTTACAGAAATTTGTAGATTTTCATAAAGATTGGTACGTCAATATTTACGGTTTAAAATATATATTTTGATACGATGAGAGTTAATAACATTTCATCAGTCTATGGTGGTCATAAACTAGTTTTTTATCTTTAAAGTTGGCTTTACAGTGTTACACGATAACAGTTTTTTATATGTAGTTTGACAGCCCTCTTCTTGAAAGAAAGAAAAAATATTTTTTATGAACAACTCTCAGCTCGGGATTGCGTTAATTTCAGATTTTGTCCGGAAAAACTTGAACAGAGTAGCCAGTAGGTTATAATTTACATAAAAAGTTGATTTGATATGCCCACATACGTATATAGGTTAGGTTATGTTAGGTTAGAGTGGTAGCTTTGATACCAAAATCTCATTTGAGCACGTACAAGTGAACGTAGTCCCTTTACTGATTAAGTTCTATCAAACTAGGGAAGAAAAACTAGTTGGTCGGCACAAGGGCTGCACGCCCACATACATAAATCATGCAAAATTTAAATTTCCTTTAAAAATTTCTTTTTTTTCAGAAATGCATGAATCATGCTGCAGAAAACACGTAGTTTGCTGTCAGTCACAAAAAGTAGCTGTAAAGTGCCGATAGCTTGCTTTCTTAATTCTTTTTTGCAATTGTGTATTGGAACATGGCGTATATAGTGCTGAGAACTATCTTGTCATTAAGTTTACACGCGATAGAGCAGAAAAATATTGAAGACTCAACTCTCAATAAAAAATAATAATTTTTATTCGGATAACATGCTTCGTTTCCATGTCATTAATTAGGTTTCTCCAGCTCAATACGTCATGGGACAATAGAACTTAGAATATTACTCTTGGCACCGTCTGACATTAAATATCTCGGCTTGTGATGGTTTGCACATAAAACTGACTAAGGATTTATGACTTTAGCATACGTAACGAGTTTATTTAACCAGAAAAGTTAACGCTAAGAAACCAAATCGCAAACAAACCCGGAAGCCAAAGGAATATTTGATCTGTAAAGCCTAATAAAGGGTAGAAAATATTTTTTTACGGCAGCCCATTAGTGATTGTTATTGAAATTACATATTTAAATGTTTTGTGAATACTAAGAAGGAACACAACGGCCATTGGTTGAAATTAATGGCTGCATAAAGTTTAGGTAGCTGGTAGACCTAATGAGAAATACCTACTTGTGTACACTTTTCAATGGTACCTGATTCCAGCAAACATACAAATGTACATGAAAGGGTGGAACTGGCCGTATGATGAAAAGAGCAATCGAACCTATTTGCTACCTACTTACGATGAATACGGTACCTGATCTAACGAAAACAAAAATTTCCAAAATGGTTTCCACCTATAAAGGGCGTGAAGCTTGCCTAATAAGTTCAATCACAATTTAGTCACGATAGACAACAGATAACATCAGCGGAAATTCGATACAAAAATGGAAGCAACAAAACTAGTGAAATCTACCGAAGTTCTCGACAAGTGTATAGACATGTCGAAAGTGAAGTTGGATGCTTTAGAGGCAAAAATAAATGCGAAAATCTCCAATGTTTTTCAAATTAAAAAGTTCGTATACAATGAATTGAAATTGGAGCAATTTATCAGTCCGATGAAGATGCGTATAAATATGACTGAATTTCTGAATGATCTCCGCGTCAAACAATTCATATCTGAATTATGGCCGATTTTATTAGCGGCTGAAGAGAGTGCTGCAAGCATATCAAATAAGCCTATGGAGCCGAAGAAAGATGAAAGTATCCAAACTAAACACCGAAATGGAAACGTTCAATCTAAATCTAGATCACATTCTCGATCCAGAAAGCAAGGCAACATGGTGAACAGTGGAAAGGAACCATTTGTACCTCCTAAAACTTACAATCAAGATGACATTGAAAACGATATTAAGCATCGCGAAAAACACAGTGAATCTACATTGCTTTCTGGATCCCCTGAAATCCGAAATAGTGGTATGGGAAGTAGCACAAAAGTGGAACAAAAGCAGCCACTAGTACCGTCCAACACTTTTGGTGCCAGCCTTAAACCAAAACAACGCATCAACATGTTGAATGTCGGAAATAAACTACTAGCACCTCCTAAAACTTTGCGTTCCAAACTTAAATCCCAGGGACGTATTGACATATCCAAAGTAAAATTGGACGTATTAAAGCCATGGATAAGCAAGAAAATCTTTGATATTTTGGAAAGAGAAGATAATGTTGCCGTAGAGTTCGTATACAATAAATTAAAACAGGATCAAATGCTTTGCAAACAGAAATTACAAATCAGAATTGCTGGATTCCTAAATGGTGGCAAAGCACAGAAATTTTTATGTGAATTATGGCCACTTTTGTTGTCAGCTCAAGAGAGTGAAAGCGGCATACCAGCTGAGTTGATGCAGCAGAAGACAGATGAAAATGTAAGAATTGGAGAGGATACAAAAGATACAAATGCAGATCAGAAGCAACGTTTAACCACCAGCACTTTAAGCACCAAGAATCAACACCCGGATAAGGAAAATTATAAAAATTCCATTAACATTGAACAACACTTATCTAAACAGGTCAAGTCTGGTTCAAAAGATAATCAAGTTGATAAGAACAAATCCTGCAAGCGTTCCGCGGAATGTTCTTCACAACACCGTGATACAGAACGTAGGCATAATTCAAGAAGTTCCACTTCACATAAGAAATCATCTTCTAAAATAGTCAGCAAAATCCGTGAAAATGGTAGCGATGATGGTAAAGCGTGCGGCTTAAACGGTTTTGAAAATAATTGTATGTTCTCACCTACAATCCTACAACAAGAGACCAAAGCCGTTTCACTAGATCAACGTCCTTCTACACCAATTGGAGAATTTTTGCCGGAACATTGTCAACAAACCCATGAGTTTTTGAATCTTTGGAACGAAGCACCCGATAAGGAAACAATTCTATTATCAACGAAGTTTATATATCCTGAGGAAAAAAATATTGAAAAACAAATAAATGCCACTTTGTCGCCACCGCCATCATTTGTTAGAAAATCAGTTCATAAAGAGCATAAGCCGAATATTGACTTTGATAAGTTAGTTAAAGCCGAAGTCGAAATAAAAGCTGCCCGCGAACTACACTCACGTAAACGTACGCATTCGACTATGAGTAACGAAAGCAAAAGGTCCGAAAGTGATTCTTCCAATAAAGATGAACAGCAACCAGCTAAGAAGAGCCGAACAAAGGTAAAGAAATCCTCTACGAATTCAGACAAAGACTCCTCAAGGAAGCCACAAGCTGAATCCAGTAAACAGAAGAAATACAGCAAAGCAATGAGAGAACGGATGCTGGAGCTTTTTGGTAGTTGTAGTAGCGACGAAGAAGAACACCGTCCAGACAACACCTCTTCTAAGAAGCCGGTAGCGGAATTGAAAAGAAATGAGGACCACAAGAAGTGTAACAACGACATGAGTAAACTTGAGTTTGAGCTATTTGGCAGTATGAGAAGTGATGAAGAAACCGTTTAAAATATACTCGGCAATGAAGGCTAACTTTCTACAACAGAAGCTATGTTATGGGACGATGCTAATGCGGATTATAAGTTTGAAAAAAAATGTATTATTTGTAATCAATTTGTATAATTTTATATTAAATATCACATGACAATGTTTTTAATTTTTATTTAAAATTGATGTAATAAATGAATAGTTTTTAAGTTTAATTTTTAATCTTAAGAAATATGAAATAAAAAAAACAAAAAAATGTTTTTTTCAATGTTCTAATTCAACTACAGTGCTAAAAAGGAAAGGAATGGGTTATAAGAGTTTTTTGTATTCCCAACTAAAAATGGAAATAAATTGGTTTTAAATCATATATTTACAGAAGTAATCATTGTTTTCATTACTTTAAATATTATTTATTATTATTTCACGTTGTCGATAACGAGCGCATTTTTTATAAATATATTTGATGTCATATTGTTTGTACATTATGTTTCAGTCAATGACAGATCATATCGTTTTAAAAACTTATTGCAAAATTATAGAAAAATATTAATTATTAAGCATATGTTTATTACGATTGATAAAAATGAAGCGTTTTAAGATAGATGAAGTCGCCTTGGTCTAGTAGGTAGTGTGTTGGCTTATTAGACGTAAAGCCAGGGTTCGAGTCCCAGGTCAGACATCAAAGACAAAATAAAAAAGTATTTCTTCGGCGACTTCCTCTCAGGAGATTTCTGACAAAAACTCTGAGAGTAAAATAAAATTGCCAGAAAAAAGTTTCTTAACACTTAACTACTAGTACTTTAAGCAGCAAGAATTAACAGGCGGATAAGGAAAATAATAAAAATGCAATCAATATTAAAAATCAAATACCTAAACAGGGCAAGTCTGGATCAAAAGATAAGCAAATTAATAAAGACAAATCAAGCAAGCGTTCCGCGGATTGTTCTTCACATCCTTCTGAAAAATTAAGTGCTACTGGTGCTATCAAAAGCAAACATCCAGAAAGTCAGAACAATGATGGTGCATGCGGCTTAGACGATTTCGCAAACATTTGTATGTATTCCCCCCAACAGAAAAATGCAAATGTAAGTTTACAGGATCAACATCGTTCTTCACATTGTGCAGAAATGGACGAATTTTTGAAACTTTGGAATGAAGCACCCGATAAGGAAACAATTCTATTATCAGACAAGTTTATATATCCTGATGAAAAAAATATTGAAAAACAAACAAACGCCACTTTGTTGCCAGCAACAGCATCTGTTACAAAATCAGATCATAAGCAGCAAAGACGCAATATTGAGAAGGTAGTTAAGGCAGAAGACGAGATAAAATCTGTTCGCGAAGTACAATCAGTTAAGCGTACACACTCGACAATGGTTAGTGAAAGCAAAAAGTCCAAAAATAATTCCTCCAATAAGGATGAACAGCAGCCAGCTAAGAGGAAACGGACAAATGCAAAGAAAGACTCATCGAAATGGAGTTTGGACAAAGACTCATCAAGGAATCCAGAAGCTAAACCAACAGAAAAGGCGGAACACAAAAAATGTAACAACGAAATGAATAAACTTGAGTTTGAGCTTTTTGGCAGTATCAGTAGATACTGAAGAAGAATGCAGTCCAGGACAACCATCTGCGAGAAGTTCTGAAGCTGTAAAGAATAACCACATCATAGAAATGAGTACCCTTGAGGCTGATCTTTCTATCAGTAGCGATGAAGAAGACGTCTAGAATATCCGCTGCAAGGGAGATAAATTTGCTAAAACAAGAATAATGATAGGGGACGACGCTCACGAGGAGTTTAATTTTAGAAAAAAATATTTATTACTTGTAGTCATAATTTGTATAAGTTTTGTATTAAATATCGCATAACAATGTTTTTAATTTTTTATAAAAAATTGATGTAAAAAATGAATAATTTTGTAAGTTTAAGTTTAAATTATAATAAATTTATAAATTTTCTTTTTCAATTTAATTCTTCAATTCTTTATTTGTAATCAATTTTAAAATGTAATATTAACCCTTTCATGCCCGATGTTGCGTATAGGCAACATTGCACATTTTTGTTCATAAATTCCGTAATTTTTAATTTTTTTAAAATATTTTTTTTTTGCAAACAAGCTTGGTTAAAAACGTGTAAAACCAGAATACGTAGGACTCTGAATTTAATATCACTTCATATTTAGGCCATGACTAACAAACACATGTCCTTAAAAAATTTTAGCTCTGGCCCAAAAAATTCGGGCATGAAAGGGTTAAGCAAATCATCATAAAAATCATAATTAAAATGAATATGAAAATTAAAAATGCTTTAACATTCAATTAAAGGGGTAAGGAAAATTGAAGGTTTATTTGAAATATTCTTCCACTCAGAACTAATTTTTTTTTTCTGGCATTCACATAAGAAATCATTGTTTAATTATCCTTAAATATTAGACTGTTTTATTGTGTAGATATTGTATGTATGTATGTATACATACCTCAGTAAAAAAATTATACGTGCAAAATTTCTTTTTGTCTCCCGAACAGAACACTAATTTTAATTTAATTTTGACTATTTGACTAAATTTTGTAGTTTATTTGTAAACTCCCTTTGTTATGTACTTACATGATCGTTGGACTTTAATTGTGATACCGTTATTTGAGATTATCACTTTAAGTAAAAATTTTAATAGAAAATAATTATATGTGCGTGGTCAATCATTCTCGTTCTTTAGCTAGAAGAGTAAATATAATTCAATTCTTAATTTATTTTTAATTCAATATCGACGATGAGTAAGTATTACTTTTTTTTATTAAAATTTAAAGTAATCTGTTATTAACAATTTTTTTTGCGTTCAATATTCCACGTGGCCGTGAACTTTCCGATGAGGAGCGTGGAAAAATTGAAAGCATGCGACATGCAGGTATGCGAATATTTGACATTGCAGCTGCAACAAATCGTCATCGCAATACGGTCTCAAATTTTTTAAAAGACCCAAGAAACTATGGCTGCATAAAGCGCGATGGACGCATCCCTATCGTAAGCCAAAGAACAAAGAGACGTATTCGACATTTAGCTGCAGCAGAAAATATGAGCTGCCGTTAAATAAAAGTTGAATTAGGTTTCAATATCACGAGACTGCGTATCCAGCAAATAATAATCGCAGATTTAGGTCTTCGGTATGAAAATCATATTCCAAAACCCAATATCATAAAATTGCCCGAATTGCCTTTGTTAAAAAATATAAATTTTGGGAGGAGGAATTTGAAAATGTTATATTTAGCGACGAGAACAAGTTTAATTTAGACGGACCTGATGGTCTACATAAGTATTGGAGAGATCTGCATCAGTCCCGAAAAATGTGCTACAACCGAAACCACGGTATTGGGTGTCTAATGATTTGGGCTGCATTTGGAGATCGTGGAAAGTCCCAAATATGCTTTGTGCCAACAAGAATGAATTCGGAAAAATAGGTTGAATTGTTATAAAACAATTTGATTGATTTTGCAGCTGAACTATACGGTGATAATTGGACTTTCCAACAAGACAACGCTCCAATACAAGTCGCTCGACACACAAAAAGTTTTTTTGAAAGCCACAATGTACCTTTATTGGATTGATTAGCTCTAAGTCCAGACTTAAACCCAATAGAGGATCTATGGAGGATACTTTCCGCTAAGATATTTTCGAACTCAAAGCAGTACACGACACGGCCTACTGTAAGTTTTATTTAAAGAGTTGTTTGTCATTCTTTTAAACAAATTTAATAGTTATTCGTATTAAAATATTTATTTGTTAAATAATTTAAAAAGTTTTGTTTAAATTAAAAGTTTTTAACATTAAATTCTATTCCAATTTCAGGGGAATTCAGGCACAATGAAATGAAGTCGAATTACAATTTTTGCTAAGACACACACCGCGTATTGTTTTTATTCAAACAAAAATGTTGATCAAGTTACCGATTTCCGGTAAGGTGTAATTACTTGTTTTTATTATTTTGAAAACTGTTTAAAATAAATAAAGAATTGACGTATTTAATGACAAAGTAATGTAATATTTAAGGCATGAAAACATTGACTTCTTCTGTCGATACGAGATTCAGTGTCGTCCATTAAGACAAACAAACAATTTTTAGTTCATTTGAGTTCAAGAATATCTCAAATAAACCTTACCTTCCTCCTTCTCACAGTAATTGAAATGAAAGCATTGAATACATTTTTTATTTACATTTTATTTTAATTATGAATTCTATAATGATTTGCTTAATGTTTTCATTTAAAATACTTTACAAATAAAAAATTAAATTGAAAAAGAAAATATTTTTATATTAAAATTATTATAATTTAAACAAAAGCTTAAAAGTTATTGTATTATTAATCAATTTTTAATAAAAATTAAAAACATTGTCATGCTATATTTAATATAAAACTTATGCAAATTATGACTACAAATAATAAATATTTTTTCTAAAATTAAACTCTTCGTGGGCGTCGCCCCTACCATTATTTTTGTTTTACAAACTTATTCCTCTTTGCCTAGTATGCTTTATACATCTTCTTCATCGCTACTGATACTGCCGAAAAGCTCCAACTCAAGTTTATTAATTATGCTGGTGGCCTGCTTGTGGTCCACATTTTATTTTGATTCAGCTTCTGTCTTCATCTACACGGCATTCTTCTTCGTCGCTACTACAATTACCAAAAGGCTCCATCATACCTTCTCTCATTGTTTTGCTTTACTTCATGTGGGGTTTCTTTTTACTTGACGAGTTTTTGTCCGAACTGCTTTTGGATGAGGATTTCGTTGCCTTTATCTGTTTCTCCGTAGCTGGCTTCTGTTCATCCTTATTGGTGGAATTATTTTTGGACTTTTTACTTTCATTAATCATTGTTGAGTGTTTGCGTTTAGGGGCAGCTTTCATCTCGGATATTACTTTGACGGTCTCATCAGAATTTGTCTCTCTTTCATCTGATATTGTGACATATGGCAGCGGCAATACAGTGGTGGCAGCTTGTCCTTCAGAACTGACGATAATATTTTTCAGTTTCTGTGGTGTTTTAATTTCGTAGAAATCGTCTGGCCGTCTTATACACTTTAAAAACTCGTCTAGTTCCGCACATTGTTCCAACAAAAATTCACGAAATGGTGTACGAGGACATTGATTCTGTAAGTTAGCGTTTAGGCCGCATGTCTTCATTCGAAAATAGTCATCATGTTCGCTGTTGCTAGCATCACTAGCACTTAATGTCTTTGGTGGAGTTTCTGTCGGCTTAAAACATGGTTTACTATGTGATGAGAAAGTCGGCGGGGATTGGTTTTCACTGTTTGTTATATCGGGATATACGAATTTGTTTGACAATAGAATTGTTTCCATATCGGGCGCTTCATTCCACTGACACACAAATTCGTCCATTTCTGCAGAGTGTTGTGTTAAAAATTCACGAAAAGGTGTTGAAGGCCGTTGCTCATATGGAATAATATTTGCATCCTTCTGTTGAGGGGAATACATACAAATGTTTGCGAAGTCGCCTAAGCCGCATGTCACCACTCCTGTACCATTATCGTTAACCGTTCACAAATTTGTATTTCTTGATTTCCAGAATTTTTATTGTTTTCCTTATCTGGCTTCTGCTTCTGTTCTACTTTCGTGCTACTTCCCTCATCCTTTTCAATATAGACGTGTCCTTGTGGATTGTGGTTGGAAGCGAAAGTGGTAGGTGGTACTAATGGTTTCTCTCCGCCATTCACAATGTTACCTTGTTTTTTGGATCGTTTGCAGTCTTTGGTTTGAATTACTTTCTTTAGAATTTCATCTTTCTTCGGTTCCACCGTATCATTTGCTATGGATGTAGCACTCTCTTCAGCAGCTAATAAAATCGGCCATAATTCGCACATGAATTGCCTTACCAAAGGACCATTTAGGAATTCTGTTATGTGGATTGCATCTTCATCGGACTGATGAATTGCTCCAATTTCAACTCGTTATAAATAAATTTTTTTATTTGAAAAATGTTGTTGATTTTCTTGTTAATTTTTGGTTTTACATCGTCCAGTTTTACTTTGGACATGTCAATTCGTTTATTGAACAAATCGCCAGTTTTCACTTGTTTATTTGCCTCCATTTTTAATTTTCCGCTGATGTTGTATGTTGTCTACCGAACCTATCGTGTAAATGAACTTATCGGGCAAAGTCCACGCCTTTTATAGGCGGAAACCATTTTGGAAATTTGTGTTTTCGCTCGAGCAGGTACCTTATTTAACGTATGGGTTCTCATAGATATTCCACAGAGGGTCAACCAGCTACCTGTTATTTCAACATAGCAATTGAACATATTGGCCCTACCCTTTAGTGCAAATTTGTATTTATACTACACAGGTAACAAATAGATGAGCTTGGTTCTTTTGGGTATTCCTCACTGGCTACCTCTACCAGCTACCTGTACTGTCTGCAGCCATTAATTTCAACCAATGGCTGTTGTTTTCCCTTGTTAGTATTAAAAAAAAACATTTAACTTGAATTTCAATAACAATCCCTCATGGACTGTCGTAAAAAAAATATTTTTAAATCCTTCAATATCGTTATCAGATCAAATATTTCTTTGGTGTCCTTGATTTTTGGAAATTTTAATGTCTTAACGTTAACTTTTGCGGTTGAAAAATCTCGTTACGAATACCATAAATTCTACATAAACCGAATAATTTAAAATCAGACAGCGCCAATACTTAAGATAAGAAGGAACACTTAATAGGGAAAGTTTTATCGTTCAATAATCTACTGAGCTGCGGCGGAGATGAAACTGGGGAAAATGTCTCATGAGAGCACCCTAAAGGAAGAAAAAGAACAAAACAAATCTAGTTTATGCTTTATACGGTTTCTGTAGCACTTGAAGCAATAATTTTAAAATATTCAGTTTTTGTTTGAATAAAATGTTGCACATTTGAGAGGCCTATTGACGTAATTAAATTTGTAGCTTGTTATTGAACAATATGTGGCATTTGATTAGGTTCTTCTAATTATACACACTCACTCTAGTCATATAAAAACCTATAACTGAACAATTGTGCTGAAAAGTTTGTAGGTTCACATCAGAGAAAGATATGATCCAATAACGTTATGTAGTTGCTGTTGATGGTTTTTTTCATTGCAAGACAGTTGGTCAATTCGTATCCCATATACAAATATCATGACTTTGCCAGCTAACCGTTGCACATTTGTGTGCTTTGTTGTCCACTTAGATATCGATCGAATTGAGTCTGATATGACATGATAAAATTATGTTCCGTTCCTCGTCTCATATTAGCATATAACAGAAAAATATTGAAGACTCAACTCTCAATAAAAAATAATAATTTTATTCGGATAACAGGCTTCGTTTCCATGTAATTAATTAGGTTTCTCCAGCTCAATACGTCATGGGACGATAGAACTTTACCCATTGAATGTTACTCTTGGCGCTGTCTGACATTAAATTTTTCGGCTTGTGATGGTTTGCACATAAAACTGACTAAGGATTTATGACTTTAGCATACGAAACGAGTTATAATTAAACCAGAAAAGTTAACGCTAAGAAACCAAATTGCAAACAAACCCGAAAGCCAAAGGAATATTTGATCTGTAAAGCCTAATGAAGGGTATAAAATATTTTTTACAAGAGTCCATTAGGGATGTTAGGGATGTTACTGAGACACATGTTTACATATTTAAATGTTTTGTGAATGTTAAGAAGGAAAACGATAGCCATTGCTTGAAATTAATGGCTGCAGAAAGTTCAGGTAGCTGGTAGACCTAGTGAGAAATGAATACAAGAACACTTTATAACGGTATTTCTAGCAAAAATACAAATGTACACGGAAGGGTGGAGTTCAATTGCTCTGTTGAAAGAGCAGGTAGTTGGTTGACCCTCCGTGAAATATCTTTGGAACCAATCGAACGTATTTGCTACCTACTTACGCTGAATAAGCTAAACACGGTACCTGCTATAATGCAAACAAAAACTTCCAAAATGGATTCCACCTATAAAAGGCGTGAAGCTTGCCTAATAAGTTCAATCACAATTTAGTCACGATAGACAGCAGATAACATCAGCGGAAACTCAATACAAAAATGGAAGCAACAAAACTAGTGAAATCTACCGAAGTTCTCGACAAGTGTATAGACATGTCGAAGGCGAAGTTGGATGCTTTAGAGGCAAAAATAAATGCGAAAATCTCCAATGTTTTTCAAATTAAAAAGTTCGTATACAGTGAATATGGCCGATTTTATTAGCGGCTGAAGAAAATGCTGCAAGCATACGAAATAAGCCTATGGAGCCAAAGAAAGATGAAAGCTTTCAAACTAAACATCGAAATGGAAACGAACAATCTAAATCTAGTTCACATACTCGATCCAGAAAGCAAGGCCTCATGAAAATTTCAGTTCAACCCTTAAACTACAAAACGACATTGAAAACGATATTAAGCATCGGGAAAAACACAGTAAATCTACATCGCTTTCTGGATCCCCTGAAACCCGAAATAGTGGTACGGGAAGAAGCACTAAAGTAGAACAAAATCAACCACTAGTACCGTCCAACACTTTTGGTGCCAGCCTTAAACCACAACAACGCATCAACATGTTGAGTGCCGGAAATAAACTACTAGCACCTCCTAAAACTTTGCGTTCCAAACTTAAATCCCAGGGACGTATTAACATATCCAAAGTAAAATTGGACATATTAAAGCCGTGGATAAGCAAGAAAATCGCCGATATTTTGGAAAGAGAAGATAATGTTGCCGTAGAGTTCGTTTGCAATAAATTAAAACAGGATAAAATGCTTTGCAAACAGAAATTCCAAATCAGAATTGCTGGATTCCTAAATGGTGGCAAAGCACAGAAATTTGTATGTGAATTATGGCCACTTTTGTTGTCAGCTCAAGAGAGTGAAAGCGGCATACCAGCTGAGTTGATGCAGCAGAAGGAAGATGAGAATGTAAACGTAATTGAAAAGGATATTAAGCATGACGGATCTGCATTGTTCTCTGGGTCCACTAATAGCCAAATTAGTGTTGAGGGAAGTAGCACAAAAGTGGATGAGAAGGATAAGGAAAATAATAAAAATTCCATTAACATTGAAAATCAGTTATCTAAACATGACAAGTCTTTATCAAAAGATAATAAAATTGATAAAAACAAATCAAGGAAGCGTTCCGCGGATTGTTCTTCACAACACCGTGATACAGAACGTAGGCATAATTCAAAAAGTTCCACTTCACATAAGAAATCATCTTCTAAAATAGTCAGCAAAATCCGTGAAAATGGTAGCGATGATGGTAAAGCGTGCGGCTTAAACGGTTTTGAAAATAATTGTATGTTCTCACCTAAAACCCTACAACAAGAGACAAAATCCATCTCACTGGATCAACGTCCTCTTACACCAATCCGAGAACTTTTGTCGGAACATTGTCAAAAACCGATGAGTTTTTGAAACTTTGGAATGAAGCACCCGATAAGGAAACAATTCTATTATCAACCAAGTTTGTACATCCTGAGGAAAAAAATATTGCAAAACAAATAAACGCCACTTTGTCGCCACCGCCATCATCTGTTAGAAAATCAGATCATAAACAGCATAAGCCAAATATTGGCTTTGATAAGGTAGTTAAAGCCGAAGCCGAAATAAAAGCTGCCCGCGAACTACACTCACGTAAACGTACGCACTCGACAATGGTGAATGAGAGCAAAAAGTTGAAAAATAATTCATCCGTTAAAGATGGACAGCAGTCAGCTAAAAAGAAACAGACAAAGATAAAGAAATCCTCTACGAAGCACAATTCAGACAAAGGCTCCTCAAGTGTGCCACAAGCTGAATCCAGTAAACAGAAGAAATACAGCAAAGCAATGAGAGAACGGATGCTGGAGCTTTTTGGTAGTTGTAGTAGCGACGAAGAAGAACACCGTCCAGACAAAACCTCTTCTAAGAAGCTGGTAGCGGAATTGAAAAGAAATGAGGACCATAAGAAGTGTAACAACGACATGAGTAAACTTGAGTTTGAGCTATTTGGCAGTATGAGTACTGATGAAGAAGATGTTTAAAATATACTCGGCAATGAATTTTCTACAACAGAAGCTATGGTATGGGACGATGCTAATGCGGATTATAAGTTTGAAAAAAAATGTATTATTTGTAATCAATTTGTATAATTTTATATTAAATATCACATGACAACGTTTTTAATTTTTATTAAAAATTTATGTAATAAGTGAATAGTTTTTAAGTTTAATGTTTAATTTTAAGAAATATGAAATAAAAAAACAAAAATTTTTTTTCAATATTCTGATTCAACTATTATGCTAAAGAGGGAAGGGAAGGGTTATAAGGGTTTTTTTGTATTCCCAACTAAAAATGGAAATAAATTGGTTTTGAATCTTATATTTACAGAAGAAATCATTGTTGTCATTACTTTAAATATTATTTTCCTTTCACGTTGTCATTGAAGTCGCCGAAGTCTAGTAGGTAGTGTGTTGGCTTATTAGACGAAAAGCCAAGGTTCGAGCCCCAGGCCAGACATGAAAGACAAAATAAAAGAGTATTTCTTCGGAGACTTCCTGTCAGCAGATTTCTGGCAAAAACTCTGAGAGTAAATAAAATTGCAATGAAAAAGTTTCTCAAAAATCTGTCGTTCGGAGTCGACTTTAAACTGTCGGTACACATCCTCTAACATAACCTAAGATAGAACAGCTGGTTTTTGTGAAAACTAAATAAACACACTACGTTAGCTTATGAGACGTGAGGCCACTGTTCAAACAAAATGCCATGAAAAATTTCTTAAAAATCTGTCTTCCGGAGGAACAGATAAACCCTGGCTATTATTAACGTCAGATTTGAGTATCCTGTATGCGCTTGCCATAATCTAGTAGGCAGTGTGTTGACTTATTAGACATAAAGCCATACAAAAAGTATTTCTTCGGCGACTTCCTCTCAGCAGATTTCTGGCAAAAACCCTAAGAGTAAATAAAATTGCCATGAAAAGCTTCTCAAACAAAACGAATACCATAAATGCTACATAAGCCGAGCAATTTAAAATCAGACAGCGCCAATATTTAAGATAAGAAGGAACACTTAATAGGGAAAGTTTTATCGTTCTATAATCTACTGAGCTGCTGCGGAGACGAAACTGGGGAAAATGTCTCATGAGAGCACCCTAAAGGAAGAAAAAGAACAAAACAAATCTAGTTTATGGCCACCGATTTGCTTTATACGGTTTTGTAGCACTTGAAGCAATAATTTTAAAATATTCAGTTTTCGTATGAATAAAATGTTACACATTTGAGAGGCCTATTGACGTAATTAAATTTGTAGCTTGCTATTGAACAGTGGGGATATTTGATCAGGTTCTTCTAATTATACACACTCACTCTAGTCATACAAAAACCTAAAACTTAACAATTGTGCTGAAAAGTTTGTAGGTTAACATTCGAGAAAGATATGATCCAATAACGTTATGTAGTTGATGTCGATGCAAGACAGTTGATCAATTCGTATCCCACATACCAATATCATAGCTTTGCAAGCTAACCGTTGCACATTTGTATGCTTTGATGTTCACTTAGATATCGATCGAATTGAGTCTGGTATGACATGATAAAGTTATGTTCCGTTCCTCGTCTCACATTAGCACAAAAATCCGTGGTTTTTTTGAGTAAAGTAGCTTCAAACACTACGTATAATCATCAATGCGTCATTGTGTTCGTCGATTGTGAGCACCAGCCGGCACCCACTTTAAACAGAGCCACCTAATCTCTCCCTAGTAGCCTATTTTTCCAATTACAACACAATAGACTGCATGGGTTGGGCTCAAAATACAAAAATAATTGTTTCATCGAAAATTATTTTGTGAAGTTCTTCGATGTCATTGCTGACAGCTTCTGTAGGGCGTTTAAATTTAGCAAACTACTACTCAACTCCTGGTGCAATGTGAGAATAATGTTTATCAAGCTGAGGCTCGGCTTCAACAGGAATTTTTGTGGACATATTACTGCATCGCACTTTATCGGAGGAGATGGCGTTTTTGAAAAATTGGCAGCTGAATAACCAACTCTTTTCATAGTCTGCTGGATTGAAGTTCTGAGTAAGTTAAATTGCCTACACATGGATGAGGAGAGTCTTTTGTCGAAATTCTGTTTATTTTGTTTCAAGAAATTTGGAATTGAAGCTGACACTCTTACAGATTGAAATACATGCATAATTTGCCATGCAACCTTTCAGTCAGGATTTCGGCCTTCCATCTCACACCACTCATCTTTTGTGTGTTATTTTTATACATGAGTGATGAGACCTACAGTTGAGAGGAAGTTGCCGAATAAATATTTTTTCACATTTCGTTTTGATGTCTGACCTGGGGTTTGAGCCATACCATCTACTAGACTACGGTGACTACGACAGATTGAAAGAGTCTTATAAAGTTTGAAATTGATATATGGAATGTGGCAAGGATAGTAAGACTATCCAATAAAATACATACGTACCCTTATCGATATAAAAATAAAAAAATCAATAAAAACTGAAAAGTGTTCTAAACTTCACAGCATAAAGTAAAGCGTTGGCTTCCTCTCAGCAGATTTCTGGCAAAAATTCTGTCAATTGTCAAGTAAATTTGTAGGCACTTTCTTCTAAAATCCATAGAGTCTTAGGTGAAGGCTGTAAACGCATTACGATGATTTTAATTGTGGAGCGGACGAACAAAACCATGATGACATGTCCACATTAAATGCTGATTTAAATTTTATTTGAGGAATCTCTAAGTATGCATCATGAAGCCATGAAATATTTTCATTTAAAACCAGATCCTCGATCCTATTTTAAAATAGTAAGAAAAGCTGACTTCTTCTAAACGAAAACCTTATGTTCAAGGTTTTATTATATATTTCTGTGAAAAGGAAGAAAAATCCTTAAATCCATAGAAATTTTTTATTGTCATAAAGTTAGGTACACCAATATTTATACACGATGGGAGTTAATAACATTTTATTAGTGTAAGTTGGTCATAAACTAGATTTTTTATTGTTATTTTTCTTTCTTTAAAGCTGGATTCACCCCATTTTTATATATAGTTTGACAGCCCTCTTTGTGAGGGAATATTTTTTATGAACAACTCTCAGATCGATTTGATTAAATTTCAGATTTTATCCGGAAGAACTTGAACAGAGCAGCCAGTATGTTATATTTTACATAAAAAGGTGAATTGATTTGCCCACATACACACATAAATCATGCAAAATTAAAATTTCCTTTAAAAGTGTCGCTTGGGAAACTTGATTCTTTGCAAAAAAAATTTCAGAAATGCATGAATCATGCTGTCAGTCAGAAAAATTACCTGTAAAGTGGCGATAGCAAGCTTTCTTCGTCCTTTTTTGCATTTGTGTATTGGAACATGGCGAGAGAAATATCTTGTCATTAAGCTTACACGCGATATAACAGAAAAATATTGCGGACTCAACTCTCGATAAAAAAAAATAATTTTTATTCGGATAACATGCTTCGTTTCCATGTCATTAATCAGGTTTCTCCAGCTCAATACGTCATGGGACAATAGAACTTTGCACATTGAATGTTACTCTTGGCACCGTCTGACATTATATTTCTCGGCTTATGATGGTTTGCACATAAAACTGACTAAGGATTTATGACTTTAGCATACGAAACGAGTTATAATTAAACCAGAAAAGTTAACGCTAAGAAACCAAATTGCAAACAAACCCGAAAGCCAAAGGAATATTTGATCTGTAAAGCCTAATAAAGGGTAGAAAATATTTTTTAGGGATTGTTTACATATTTAAATGTTTCCTGAATACTAAGAAGGAACACAACGGCCATTGGTTGAAATTAATGGCTGCATAAAGTTCAGGTAGCTAGTAGACCTAATGAGAAATACCTACTGGTGTACACTTTTCAATGGTACCTGATTCTAGCAAAAATACAAATGTACATGAAAGGGTGGAACTGGCCGTGTGATGAAAAGACCAGGTAGCTGGTTGACCCTCCGTGAAATATCTTTGGAACCAATCGAACCTATTTGTTACCTACTTACGGTGAATAAGCTAAACACGGTACCTGTTGTAATGCAAACAAAAACTTCCAAAATGGTTTCCACCTATAAAAGGCGTGAAGCTTGCCTAACAAGTTCAGTCTCAATTTAGTCACGATAGACAACAGATAAAAGCAACAAAACAAGTGAAATTTGACGAACTGCTCGACAATTGCATAGACATGTCGAAAGTAAAACTGGATGTGTTAAAGGCAAAAATTAATACGAAAATCTACTCAATTTTTAAACAAGAAGATTTTATATACAACGAATTAAAATTGAAACAATTTATTTGTCCGATGAAGATGCACATCCACATAACTGAATTTTTAAATGGTCCTCTGGTAAAACAATTCATATGTGAATTATGGCCAATTTTATTAGCGGCTGAAGAGATTGCTGCAGCCATACCAAATGATACGGTGGAACCGAAAAAAATATGAAAATCTAAGGGAAGTACATATTGAACCGACAAAAAATGAAATTCAGAAAAAAGTGTTCTCGTCTAAACTTCTAAAAGACACCGAACGAACTCAATCTCGATCCAGAAAAGAAGACAGCATGGTGGATGGAGGAAAAGAACCGCTAGTACCTCCTAAAACTTTCAGCTCCACCCTTAAACCACAGGAACGCATCGACATTGAAAAGGATGTCAAATTAACTGAAAAGGATATTAAGCATCGCGAAAAACATGATGCATCGCTTTCTCGCTCCACTAACAGCCGAAACAGTGGTACGGGAAGTAGCACACAAACAGAACAAAAGCGATATTTAACTGCCAGGACTTTAAGCACAAAGAATCAAAGCCCGGATAAGAAAAACAATAAAAATTCCATTAACATTGAAAATCACGTATCTAAACTGGACGAGTTTTCTGCAATCTGTAGCACAAAAGCAGGACAAAAGCAACCATTAGCGCCTTTTAAAACTTTCGGTTCCAGCCTTAAACCAAAACAACGCATCAACATGGTAGTACCTCTTAAAACTTTGAGTTCCAAACTTAAACCCCAGGGACGTATTGACATATCTAAAGTAAAATTGGACGTATTAAAGCCGTGGATAAGCAAGAAAATCTTTGATATTTTGGAAAGAGAAGATAATGTTGCCGTAGAGTTCGTTTGCAATAAATTAAAACAGGATAAAAAGCTTTGCAAACAGAAATTCCAAATCAGAATTGCTGGATTCCTAAATGGTGGCAAAGCACAGAAATTTGTATGTGAATTATGGCCACTTTTGTTATCAGCCCAAGAGAGTGAAAGCGGTATACCAGCTGAGTTTATACAGCAGAAGAAAGATGAGAATGTAAGAATTGGAGAGGATACAAAACATACGAATGCAGAACGAAAGCAACACTTAACTACCAGTACTTTAAGCACCAAGTTTCAACACCCGGATAAGGAAAATAATAAAAATTCCATTAACATTGAACAACACTTATCTAAACAGGTCAAGTCTGGATCAAAAGATAATCAAGTTGATAAAAACAAATCCAGCAAGCATTCCGCGGATTTTTCTTCACATCCTTCTGAAAAATTAAGTGCTACTGGTGCTTTCAAATGCAAACATCCAGAAATTCAGAACAATGATAGTACATGCGGCTTAGACGGTTTCGCAAACATTTGTATGTATTCCCCCCAACAGAATCCTAGTTTGCAGGATCAACATCGTTCTTCACATTGTGCAGAAATGGACGAATTTTTGAAATATTGGAATGAAGCACCCGATAAGGAAACAATTCTATTATCAGAGAAATTCATATATCCCGATCCAAAAAATATTGAAAACCAAATAAACACCACTTTGTTGCCAGGAGCAGCATCTGTTACAAAATCAGATCATAAACAGCACAGACGCAATATTGACTTTGATAAGGTAGTTAAAACAGAAGACGAAATAAAAGCTGCCCGCAAACTACAATCACGTAAACGTACACACTCGACAATGATTAGTGAAAGCAAAAAGTTGAAAAATAATTCGTCCAATAAGGATGAACAGCAGCCAGCTAAGAGGAAACAGACAAATGCAAAGAAAGCGTCATCGAAACCGAGTTCGGACAAAGCCTCATCAAGGAAGCCAGAAGCTAAACCAACACAACAGGCGAACCACAAGAAATCTAACAATGACATGAATAAACTTGAGTTTGAGCTTTTTGGCAGTATCAGTAGCGATGAAGAAGAATGCAGTCCAGGACAACATTCTAAGAGAAATTCAGAAACTAGAACGAACAACAGAGAAATGAACACTCTTGAGCTTGATCTTTCAATCAGCAGACGTCTAGAATATCCGCGGCAAAGGAGATACATTTGCTAAAACAAGAATAATGGTAAGGGACAACGTTAACCATGAGTTTAATTTTAGAAGAAAAAATATTTATTATTTGTATTCATAATTTGTATTAAACATCGCATGACAATGTTTTTAATTTTTATTAAAAATTTATATAAAAAATTAATAATTTTTAGGTTTAAGTTTAAATTATAATAAATTTAATATAAAATTATTTTCTTTTTCAATTTAATTCTTCAATTCATTATTTGTAATCAATTTTAAAATGTAATATGAAGCAAATCATCATAGAAATCATAATTAAAATAAAATTTAAACAAAAAATGTATTCAATGCTTTAATTTAATTAATGGGGTAAGAGGAGGGGAAAGTTTATTTGAAATGTTCGTCCATTCACGATTAAAAATTCTTTGTTTCAATGGACGTCACTGAGTCTAGCATTCACAGAATAAATTCTTGGTTTTCATGCCTTAAATATTCGATTACTTTGGTGTATGTTTTTTGAAGTCGCCGTAGTATAGTAGGTGGTGCGTTGGCAGACATCAAGACAAAATACAAAGAGTATTTCTTCGGCGACTTCCTCTCAACAGATTTCTGGCAAAAACTCTGAGAGTAAATCAAATTGCCATGAAAAAGTTTCTCAAAAATCTATCGTTCGAAGTCGACTTTAAAATGTAGGTACCACCACTCAAGTACAAATTTAACACACAATTTGGGTCAATTCGACCTCCGGGTACTGTACTTGTCTTAATTGACAAGTACATGTCCTCTAACCTAACCTAATGCGGATCAACTCATTAAACTGTACTCTAGTACTTTTGTTTGTGTTTTGATATGATACATACATATGTCTTGCTTGGTTGAACAATATGTCATTATCAATATAACATACACACAAAAAAATATCCTGTAGAATTTATTTCTAAAAGCTGTTATGGGTACGATATTTGCCACACATACTAAAGCAAAAAATAATAATTCGTTTGTTATCGCATCAGGTCTAAAAGAAAGCGTTTATTTGCCAAAGTACGATAATGCCATAAGGGACGGGCGACCGTGTTAATGCTTCCAGCAACTAGATTTTCAGGGGATATTTTGGGTTACATAACTGATGGGTGGAAAGAGGTGAGGATAGTTTTCATTCGGAAGGCGAAGAAAGTGAGCCACATAACACCGAAGAACTACAGACAGATAAGACTCTTCTCGTTTTTATTGAAAACGTGTGCTTTTATACTCATGTGAGTCTGGGGTGTTTGCTACGATTTGATAGAGAGCAGGCTAACATCAATCCTTTTTTATAGTATTTTTTATGATTTACTTAACAAACAATCTCATTCAGTTTTTTTATGATTTTAATTACTTTACAACATTGTTTTTCCAACGAATTTTTTTGCAAAAAAATCCATATTTTTTGCTGCCTTTGCGTAACCTTGGGTTTTGCTAAACAAACAAGTCAACTGCAGATTGGGGTACAGTTGCGTCAGGCAACTTTCTTCTTTTTTTATGAATTAATCATGAAATAAAGATCCTTCTAGAGAGGTAAAGAACTACTTTCTTACAAAACCTTTCATATTAAAAGTTTTTAAATACCGAGTTAAAAAGCCTAATTGGACATACATTCAAGGGACAGAGCTTTGAAAATGACGGTCTCCTTAAAAATATTGCCAATATACTCATCCTAGAAATATTCAAGGCTCGTTCAGAACATAAGATGACTTATTTAAGCAATTTATTTACAAGGGCGGTCAAGTCCAAAACTTTTGATTTTCCTATTTCCTAATCAGTTTGCTATTGCCAAATTTTAAAGAAGGTTCGGCAAGTAATTTGTATAGATGGCATGGTGTTCAATTCCGAGTAATTCGGTTTTAAACCCGAGAAAAGCCAAAAAAATATAGGAAGCTCCTATCGCCTGCTTCAACAAAACCAGTTAATATCAACAGCGAGCATTACTTATTCAGAAAGATTAAAAGTACACTCAATAGATACTTATTAGCAGAGGGTAATGATAGATGGATTAGCTATCATCGAAGGATCTCTAGACTAGACCAATCAACTGCAACTGGAGGCTTCAAAACGATGTTGGTCATTGGAAAGCATCCTCCAGTGATTAACGATCTTATGGAGTCGGCACTGGTAAAGGCTCACAGGTTGGCGGAGAAGAACGGCTTGAGTTTGAAACCTGGTAAAACGGAACTTGTCTTGTTCGCTGGAAAGTACGAGGTCCCGAGCTTGGCCATTCCGAAAATGAACGGAACGGCTCTAAGACTCCAAAAGAAGACAAAGTACTTGGGTATCATTCTATGCTTAAAACTGTCAAGAGGAGAAAGACGGAGAAAAGGTTGCAGAAGGCACTGAATACCTTGTACGCCTGTAAACGGACGTTTGGGCGTAGATGGAGATTGCAGCCTGGTATCAAATACTAGATATATACATATCAGCATCTGATATGGTTCTACAAGAATTCTTTTCTAAACTGGAAAAAGTAGCATTGAACTTGAACAAACCATAGGTGGTGGTGGTGGACAGCGGAAAATGCAGAGACTACTTAAATTCGCCAAGGGAATGATGGTTCGCATTCTAAGAGGAATTCTAAAGTGTCACTGCGCTATTGGCAATTTCGTTGACGAGCTGTCCTACCAGTATTATTCTGGAGAAAACGAAATCAATCACTACAACACCTTTTATGCGAGTGCCCTGAGCCTCAAAACAGACGTCGTCAGTTTTTGAGAGACAGAATATTTGAAGATCTGGGCATGGTGTCAAACGTGCTACTAAGAGAACTGGCCGGTTTCATTTGAAGCTCAAACCCCTATTAAGGGATCATGATAAGGGTGCTTACAGCAAGCTACACGCTAAGCTAATCTAACACAACATAACCTGGGTTTAATATACCGTATATCTATAACAGCCTACAACAAAAAGTAAAAACTCTTGAGCTCCGTCGTTATATTAGATTTTATTTTAAATAAAATCGAAATAAAATAAATAAAAATCAAGTCAAGAGAATTGTTTCCAACAAATTTGATAATTATTCATATTAAAACATTTATTTGCTAAACAATTTAAATTTTTATGCTGTGAAAACACTATTTCACAGCGAGTGGTTTTAACGTAAAAGTTGGTTTTAAAGTTAAAACCAAAAATAAAAACTAGTTTTACCATACAAAATTATTGTGTTAAAACCATCTTAAAACCTTTTTTGAATTGGTTTTAAGTAGGTTTTATGAAATACAACCTTGTTTTCGATGTACTAAATCAGTGCTACCAACATAGAAATGTTGAAAACAGCTGTAAATAAACAAATAAATGTAAATAAATATTTATTTTGTGTTAAAAAAGGGAAAATTTGGAATATTTTTTAATTTCTTCAATGAAAATTTTAAAACTTTTTAAAAATTTAATTACATATTAATCGAAATGTGTGTGGCTTCTGGTCACAATGAATACAGTTTCATGTGCAAAAGATAAGTAAGAAGCTCATTAAATCAAGAAAAAATAAGACATACTGCTCATACAATTTTTTTCTCTCTGAACTTTGTGTATATTACCAGTATTTATTAATTTCTTGACTGAAAAAGTTCAAATTCGGTAATATTTTCAATTCAGCAATTTCCCTTCACAATGAAAAAAGTTCGATGTGCAAAAGGTAAGTAAAAAGAAAAATTTAACAAAACAAATACTCAGAACTTTTTGTTTCCGGAATTTGTGAATATAACTCTAAATTGGTTAAATACCAAGTTAGTGACGATCGATGAAAGGTGTCACCAAATACAATAGTTATATATTACGTTTCCGTAATATAATTGTTCATCTCTTTTCAAAATTATTCTATTATTCTACCAAAATATCATCAACTTCTACCAAAATAAAATAATAAAAACCCACCCTGAAAACTAACAAAACATAAATAAACGAAAAAGATAAAATCAAAACAAAAACAGTTGAGCAGTCATAAATGTCATGATTTTAAAATCAGATTTAAGAAAACTTACAGTGTGAACTCAAAATCAGCTGATTATGGTTTTACTCGTAATGCTAAAATCAGGTTTTAAATTTTGGTGTGAAAACACTATTAAATTAAAAGCTTTGAACTTTATTCCAATATCAACCGTCGACCGTTTTTATCCCGACTAAGTAGGGTGATCATGACCGTTACTTATTTCCGGTAAGTTGTATTTACTATTTCTTTATATTTTGAAAACTGTTTAAAATAAATAAAAAAATAACTTATTTAATTGAGTACATATCGACGTCTCCGTTCTATAACATTCTAAGTCGAAAAAGTGTGTTTTGAGTTGTGATATAGATTGGATAGTATATGTGTATTCCAAGAAGATTTTTCTCTATAACTTCGGAACATAAAAAACGTTCTAAGTACACTTAGAACTAAGTGAAATAGATATAGAATGGAGACGTCGATATGTATACAATGTAAGAACCTGTAACATACAACAAAGTAATCGAATATTATTTTATTACCAAGGATTTCTTCTGTGAATGCTGGAAAAAAAATTTAGTTCTGAGTGGAAGAATATTTCAAATAAAACTTCCCTTACCCTTACCCCGTTAATTAAATTAAAGCAGTGAATACATTTTTGGCTTAAATTTTATTTTAATTATGATTTCTATGATGATTTGCTTTTGCTTACATTTAAAATTGTTTAACGAATTAAGAATTAAATTGAAAAACCTAAATTTCTATTAAATTTATTATAATTTGTACTTAAACTTACAAAATTATTCATTTTTTGCATCAATTTTTAATAAAAAATTAAAAACATTGTCTAGCGATATGTAATACAAAACTTATACAAATTATGAATACAAATAATAAATATTTTTTAAACTTAAACTCCTCGTGGGCGTCGTCCCCTACCATTATTTTTGTTTTAGAAACTTAATCCTCATACTTCTTCATACATCGTCTTCATCGCTACTAATATTGCCGAAAAGGTCCAACTCGAGTTTATTAATTACGCTGGTAGCCTGCTTGTGGTCCTCATTTTAAGTGTCTTAAGTGTTTTAAGTGTTTCGAAGTGCCTACATCTACACGGCATTCGCCTTCGTCGCTACTACAATTACCAAAAAGCTCTATCATACCTTCTCTCATTGTTTTGCTTTACTTCATGTGGGTTTTTTTTTTTACTTGACGAGTTTTTGTCCGAACTGCTTTTGGATGAGGATTTCTTTGCCTTTATCTGTTTCTCCGTAGCTGGCTTCTGTTCATCCTTATTGGTGGAATTATTTTTGGACTTTTTGCTCTCATTAATCATTGTTGAGTGTTTGCGTTTAGGGGCAGCTTTCATTTCGGATATTGATTTGACGGTCTCATCAGAATTTGTGTCTCTTTGATCTGATATTGTGACAGATGGCGGTGGCAACACAGTGGTGGCAGCTTGTCCTTCAGCACTGGCGATAATATTTTTAAGTTTTTCCGGTGTTTTAATTTCGTAGAAATCGTCTGGCCGTCTTCTGCACTTTAAAAACTTGTCTAGTTCCGCACATTGTTCCAACAAAAATTCACGAAATGGTGTCCGAGGCCATTGATTCTGTAAATTAGTGTTTAGGCCGGCCGTCTTCATTCGGGAATCGTCATCATGTTCGCTGTTGTTAGCATCACTAGCACTTAATGTCTTTGGTAAGGTTTCTGTCGGCTTAGAACATGGTTTACTATGTGATGAGAAAGTCGTCGGGGATTGGTTATCACTTTTTGTTGTATCGGGATATACGAATTTGTTTGACAATAGAATTGTTTCCTTATCGGGTGCCTCATTCCATTGGCACAAAAATTCGTCCATTTCTGTAGAGCGTTGTGTTAAAAATTCACGAAACGGTGTTGAAGGTCGTTGATCATGTGGAATAACATTTGCATCCTTCTGTTGAGGGGAATACATACAAATGTTTGCGAAGTCGCCTAAGCCGCATGTCACCACTCCTGTACCATCATCGTTAACCTGTTCACAAATTTGAATTTCTTGATTTCCAGAATTTTTATTGTTTTCCTTATCTGGCTTCTGTTTTACTTTCGTGATACTTCCCTCATCGTTTTCAATATAGACGTGTCCTTGTGGTTTGTCGGTGGAAGCGAAAGTGGTAGGTGGTACTAATGGTTCCTTTCCGCCATTCATAACGTTACCTTGTTTTCTGGATTGCGGAAGTGATGTAGTTTGAGATCGTTTGCAGTCTTTGGTTTGAATTACTTTCTTCAGAATTTCATCTTTCTTCGGCTCCACCGTATCATTTGCTATGGATGTAGCACTCTCTTCTGCCGCTAATAAAATCGGCCATAATTCGCACATGAATTGCCTTACCAAATGACCATTTAGAAATTCTGTGATGTGGATGTGCATCTTCATCGGACTGATAAATTGCTCCAATTTCAACTCGTTATAAATAAATTTTTTTTTAAAAATGCTGTTGATTTTCTTATTAATTTTTTGTTTTACATCGTCCAGTTTCACTTTGGACATGTCAATTCGTTTATTGAACAAATCTCCATTTTTCACTTGTTTATTTGCTTCCATTTTTTTAATTTTCCGCTGATGTTGTCTGTCGTCTACTGAAATGATCGTGTAATTGAACTTATCGGGCAAGGTTCACGTCTTTTACAGGCGGAAATCATTTTGGAAATTTGGTTTTTCGCTAGAACAGGTACCTTATTTAACGTATGGCTTCTCACAGATATTCCACAGAGGATCAACCAGCTACCTGTTATTTCAACATAGCAATTGAACATATTGGCCCAACCCTTTAATGCAAATTTGTATTTATGCTACTTAGGTAACAAATAGATGATCTTGGGTATTCCTCACTGGCTACCTCAACCAGCTACCTGGACTATCTGCAGCCATTAATTTCAACCAATGGCTGTTGTTTTCAATTCTTAGTATAAAAAAAAGCATTTTAATTTATTAACTTGAATTTCAATAACAATCCCTCATGGGCTGTCGTAAAAAATATTTTTAAATCCTTCAATACCGTTATCGGATCAAATATTTCTTTGGTGTCCTTGATTTTTGGAAATTTGATGTTTTAAGGTTAACTTTTTCGGTTGAAAAATCTCGTTACGAATACCATAAGAAGGAACACTTAATAGGGAAAGTTTTATCGTTCTATAATCTACTGAGCTGCTGCGGAGATGAAACTGGGGAAAATGTGTAATGAGAGCACCCTAAAGGAAGAAAAAGAACAAAACAAATCTAGTTTATGGCCACCGATTTTTTATACGGTTTTGTAGCACTTGAAGCAATCATTTTAATATATCCAGTTTTTGTTTGAATAAAATGTTGCACATTTGAGAGGCCTATTGACGTAATTAAATTTGTAGCATGTTATTGAACAGTATGTGGACATTTTATCAGGTTCTTCTAATTATACACACTCACTCTAGTCATATAAAAACCTATAACTTAACAATTGTGCTGAAAAGTTTATAGGTTAACATTCGAGAAAGATATGATCCAATAACGTTATGTAGTTGCTGTTGATGGTTTTTTTCATTGCAAGATAGTTGATCAATTCGTATCCCATATACCAACATCATGCCATTGCCACCTAACAGTTGCACATTTGTATGCTTTGATGTTCACTTAGATATCGATCGAATTGAGACTGATATGACCTGATCCGGTGGTTTTTTTAGAGTGAAGTATCTTCAAACACTACGTATAACCATCAATGCGTCCTTGTGTTCGTCGATTGTGAGCACCAGCCGGCACCCACTTTAAACAGAGGCACCTATCCTCTCCCTCTAGTAGCCTATTTTTCCAATTACAATTACACTGCATGGGTTGGCCTTAAAATACAAAAATAATTGTTTCTTAGACAATTATATTGTGAAGTTCTTCGATGTTATCATTGGTAACAGCGGGGCGGGGCGTTTAAACTTAGCAAGTTACTGCTCAACTGCCTATTTTCCTGGTGCAATGTTAGAATAATGTTTATCAAGCTGAGGCTCGGCTTCGACAGGAATTTTTGCGGACATAATACCGCATCGCACTTTATCGGAGGAGATGGCGTTTTTGAAAAATTAGTAGCTGAATCGCCATTTCTTTGCTGGTTTGAAGTTCTGAGTAAGTTAAATTGCCTACACATGGATGAGGAGGGTCTTTTGTCGAAATTCTGTTTATTTTGTTTCAAGAAATTTGGAATTGAACCTGACACTCTTACAGATTGAAATACATACATAACATACAACCCTTCAGTCGGATTTCTCACACCAATCCTGTTTTGTGTGTTAATTTTATACATGAGTGATGGGACCTACAGTTTAAAGTCGACTCCGAACGACCCGTAATCTGCTGAGAGGAAGTTGCCGAATAAATATTTTTTCATATTCCGTTTTGATGTCTGACCGGGGGTTTGAACCGTGGCCTTACGTCTAATAAGCCAACATACCACCTACTAGACTACGGAGACTTCGACAGATTGAAAGAGTCTTATAAAGTTTGAAATTGATACATGGATGTGGCAAGAATACGGTAAGACTATCCAATAAAATACATACGTACTCTTATCGTTATAAAAATAAAAAAATCAATAAAAACTGCAAAATTGTTCTAAACTTCACAGCATTAAAGCAAAGCGTTCCGTGACTAATCAATTCATCATTAGAGGAGTTGAGGATGATATTGGCAAATCGGCTGGCATCTCATGCTCCATAACTGTCAATAAGTTTGTAACAGAAGAACTATTACAGAATAATTTCATTTCAAGAGAATAGATTTAGAAGAAGCTTTACTTCACCAAAGCATTGTATCGTTTGCTAATTAAGATATCATAGATGATATAAAGACCTAATTACTTACTTAATTAATTGGAAGCTGAGAGCAAGTCGCCGAAGAAATATTTCTTCGAAGACGCTGTAGTCTAGTAGGTAGTATGTTGGCTTATTAGACGTAAAGCCAAGGTTCGAGTCCCAGGCCAGACATCAAAGACAAAATACAACAAATATTTCTTCGGCGACTTCCTCTCAGCAGATTTCTGGCAAAAACTCTGAGAGTAAAATAAAATTGCCATGAAAAAGTTTTAACCTGTAGGTCCCGCCAGTAGGTCCCGCCCGTGGTTTAAAATCTCGCTCAGACATATCGAACAAATCGAAATCTGAAAAAATATTTCTAAGGCAACTTCTTCTCAGCAATTTGCTGGCATATAGACCAAGACTAGAGTTACGCCACTTATGGTGGCACATAAGTGGTGTGAGAAGTTAGGTCGTAATCCAAACTAAAGGGTTTTAATGGCCAATTATGTATGTGAGTGAGCTTTTAATTGGAGAATGTCAAGTAAATTTGTAGGCACTTCGTAGAAAGAATCTTTTAAAGTCCATAGATTCTCAGGAAAAGGCTGTAAATGCATTACGCTGATTTTAATTGTGGAGCTAACGAACAATCCCAGAGACGTCCTCAGAAATTGCTGTTTTAAATTTTATTTTATGGATCTTCAAGTACGCATCATGAAGCCATGAAATGTTTGCATTTAAAATCTGCTCCTCGGACTTGCCTTAATTTTAAAATAACGAAAACAGACTCCTTGATCTAAACCGGACATCTGAAAAAAAAAACAGACGTAACCATTTACAAAGAAATAAAATGAAATGAAAAATAACTCGACATTTTTAAAAGAAATGAAAACCAATCCCATGTTCAGGGTTTAATTACATTTTGCTGTTAAAAGAAAGAAAAGTCCTTGTATTCACAGAAATTTGTAGATTTTCATAAAGATTGGTACGTCAATATTTACGGTTTAAAATATATATTTTGATACGATGAGAGTTAATAACATTTCATCAGTCTATGGTGGTCATAAACTAGATTTTTTTATCTTTAAAGCCTAATTTACAGTGTTACAGGATAACAGTTTTTAATATGTAGTTTGACAGCCCTATTCTTGACAGAAAGAAATAATTTTTTTATGAACAACTCTCAGTTCGTGATTGGGTTAATTTAATATTTTGTCTGGAAAAACTTGAACAGACCAGCCAGTAGGTTATAATTTACATAAAAAGTTGATTTGGTATGCCCACATATTAGGTTAGGTTAGAGTGATAGCTTTGATAACAAAAGATCATTTGAGCACGTACAAGTGAGCGCAGTCCCTTAACTGACTAAGTTCTACCAAACCAGGGAAGAAAAAATAGTTGGTCGGCACAAGGGCTGCACACCCACATACATAAATCATGCAAAATTTAAATTTCATTTAAAAATGTCGTTTTTTTCAGAAATGTATGAAACGCAGTTAGCTGTCATTCAGAAAAAGTTAAGTGTTTATAGCAAGCCTTCTTCATTTTTTTTTTTGCATTTGTATATTGGAACATGTCGAGAGGAATATCTTGTCATTAAGCTTATACGCGATATAACAGAAAAATATAGAAAATTCAAATCTCGATCAAAAGAAATAAATTTTATTCCAATAACATGCTTCGTTTCCATGTCATTAATTAGGTTTCTCCCGTCATGGGACAATAGAACTTTGCCCAGTGAATGATACTCTTGGCGCTGTCTGACATTAAATTTTTCGGCTTGTGATGGTTTGCACATAGAACTGACTAAGGATTTATGACTTTAGCATACGTAACGAGTTGCTATTAAACCAGAAAAGTCTAAAAGGCTAAGAAACCAAATTGCAAACAAACCGGGAAGCCAAAGGAATTTTTGATATGTAAAGCCTAATGAAGGGTATAAAATATTTTTTACAAAAGTCCATTAGGGATTTTTACTGAAACACATGTTTACATATTTAAATGTTTTGTGAATGTTAAGAGGAAAACGACAGCCATTGCTTGAAATTAATGGCTGCAGGAAGTTCAGGTAGCTGGTAGACCTAGTGAGAAATGAATACAAGAACACTTTATAACGGTAGCTGTTTCTAGCAAAAATACAAATGTACACGAAAGGGTGGAGTTCAATTCTCTGTTGAAAGATCAGGTAGCTGGTTGACCCTCCGTGAAATATCTTTGGAACCAATCGAACCTATTTGCTACCTACTTACGCTGAATAAGCTAAACACGGTACTTGCTGTAACGAAAACACAAATTTCCAAAATGGTTTCCACCTATAAAAGGCGTGAAGCCTAATAAGTTCAATCAGAATTTAGTCTCGGTAGACAACATACAACATCACCGGAAAATCAATACAAAAATGGAAGCAACAAAACAAGAAAAATCTGGCGAAGTGTTCGACAAGTGTATAGACATGTCGAAAGTAAAACTGGATGTGTTGAAGGCACAAATTAGTAAGAAAATCTCCAATGTTTTTCAAATTGAAAAATTAGTTTACAATGAATTGAAATTGGAAAAAGTTCTCAGTCCGATAAAGATGCATAGAAATATGACTGAATTTCTAAATGATCTCCGCGTCAAACTATTCATATCTGAATTATGGCCGATTTTATTAGCGGCTGAAGAGAGTGCTGCGAGCATACCAAATAACCCTACGGAGCCGTAGAAAGATGAATGTATCCAAACTAAACATCGAAATGGAAATGAACAATCTAAATCTAGTTCACATTCTCGATCCAGAAAGCAAGGCAACATTGTGAACAGTGGAAAGGAACCATTTGTACCTCCTAAAACTTTAAATCAAGATAACATTGAAAACGTTATTAAACATCGCGAAAAACACAGTGAATCTACATCGCTTTCTGAATCTCCTGAAAGCCGAAATAGTGGTACGGGAAATAGCACTAAAAAGCAACCACTAGTACCGTTTAACACTTTTGGTGCCAGCCTTAAACCACAACAACGCATCAGCATGTTGAATGGTGGAAATAAACTACTAGCACCTCCTAAAACTTGGCGTTCGAAACTTAAATCCCAGGGACGTATTGACATATCCAAAGTAAAATTGGACGTATTAAAACCGTGGATAAGGAAGAAAATCGCCGATATTTTGGAAAGAGAAGATAATGTTGCCGTAGAGTTCGTATACAATAAATTAAAACAGGATAAAATGCTTTGTAAACAGAAATTCCAAATTAGAATTGCTGGATTTCTAAATGGTGGCAAAGCACAGAAATTTGTATGTGAGTTATGGCCACTTTTGTTGTCAGCCCAAGAGAGTGAAAGCGGCATACCGGCTGAGTTTATGCAGCAGAAGAAAGATGAGAATGTAAACGTAATTGAAAAGGATATTAAGCATGACGGATCTGCATTGCATTCTCGGTCCACTGATAGCCAAATTAGTGGTGAGGGAAGTAGCACAAACGTGGATGAGAAGCAACGTTTAACCACCAACACTTTAAGTACCAAGAATAAACGCTCGGAAAAGGAAAATAATAAAAATTCCACTAACATTGAAAATCAGTTATCTAAACAGCACAAGTCTTTATCAAAAGAATCCTGCAAGCGTTCCGCGGAATGTTCTTCACAATACCGTGATACAGAACGTAGTCATAATTCAAGAAGTTCCACTTCAAATAAGAAATCAGCTTCTAAAATAGTCAGTAAGAACGGTGAACATGGTAGCGATGATGGTAAAGCATGCGGCTTAAACGGGTTTGAAAATAATTGTATGTTCTCACCTAAAACCCTACAACAAGAGACAAAAGCCATTTCACTGGATCAACGTCCTTTTACACCAATCCGAGAATTTTTGTCGGAACATTGTTCACAAACCCATGAGTTTTTGAAACTTTGGAATGAAGCACCCGATAAGGAAACAATTGTATTATCCCGAGGAAAAAAATATCGAAAAACAAATAAACACCACTTTGTCGCCACCGCCATCATCTGTTAGAAAATCAAACCATAAGCAGCAAAGACGCAATATTGACTTTGATAAGGTAGTTAAAGCCGAAGTCGAAATAAAAGCTGCCCGCGAACTACACTCACGTAAACGTACGCACTCCACTATGAGTAACGAAAGCAAAAGGTCCGAAAGTGATTCTTCCAATAAAGATGAACAGCAACCAGCTAAGAAGAGCCGAACAAAGGTAAAGAAATCCTGTACGAAGCACAATTCAGACAAAGGCTCGTCAAGGAAGCCAGAAGCTGAATCCAGTAAACAGAAGAATTACAGCAAAGCAATGAGAGAACGGATGCTGGAGCTTTTTGGTAGTTGTAGTAGCGATGAGGAAGAACGCCGTCCAGACAAAACCTCTTCTAAGAAGTCCGTAGCAGAATTAAAAAGACAGGAGGACCACAAGTGTAACAACGACATGAGTAAACTTGAGTTTGAGCTATTTGGCAGTATGAGTAGTGATGAAGAATCCGTTTAAAATATACTCGGGAATGAAGACTAATTTTCTACAACAGAAGCTAGGTATGGGACAATGCTAATGCGGATTATAAATTGGAAAAAAAAATGTATTATTTGTAATCAATTCGTATAATTTTATATTAAATATCACATGACAATGTTTTTAATTTTTATTAAAAATTTATGTAATAAATGAATAACTTTTAAGTTTAGTTTTTAATCTTAAGAAATATAAAATAAAAATAAAAAAAAAAATAAATTTTTTTTCAATGTTCTAATTCAACTATAGTGGTAAAGAGGAAAGGAAAGGGTTATAAGGGTTTTTTTTTGTATTCCCAACTAAAAATGGAAATAAATTGGTTTTGAATCTTATATTTACAGAAGAAATCAATGTTCTCATTGTCACCGTAATATAGTAGGTAGTGTGTTGGCTTATTAGACGCAAAGCCAGGGTTCGAGCCCCAGGCCAGATACGAAATTAACACACACAGCATAAGTGGTTTGAGAAACTATTTCGTAATACTGACTGAAGGGTTGTAATGACCAATTGTAATAATTGTAGTAAGTGAATTTGTTGCAATTAATAAACTAGGTTTTTTTATCCATTTATTTACCAAAAAAAAATACAAATAAACAAATAGAGGAAACATACAATAACTAAATATGCACTGTCCCCCATTGGGCGCTCAAGCATATTAGATTTAATTTTAATACATTTTTAATAGTTCGATAGAAAAAAAATTACTTTGCAATGAAAAAATAGAAAAAAAAACATTATCTATTTATTACAAGGATAAAAAACAAAGTCACAAAGCCACCAATATTTTTTAAAATTTATATTTGGAAACATATTTGTATTCTCAAGATACATGCTATCATCATAAATCCCTCAGTGGCCCGGCGGTAAATATGGTAAAATATTGGAAGGCCCCTTTCATTCTGGATATATCCATATTTATCCAGGTAGAAAAAGGCCTCTGGAGGAATATGTCCATTTTGAATAGTTCTATATATGTACTCTTCCCCCACATAATATGACGCCATAATCAGATTATTTTCAGTGCATTCCATGGTCTTCACAATATGATCTGATCTGATTAAATGAATGATAAAGTTAACAATTCTGTCAACTTTTGCCTTGGAATATAATCTTCCATTCGACACATACTTCGTAAAGCCACTATCTTGTGACCTAAACAAAGAAGTACAAGTCCTAAGGCATTTTCACTCAAATACTCTCATTTTCTCCATATATGACGGTGAGACATTATACCAAATTGGACAACTATACGTGAGAATAGGTCTAATCAATGATTTATATAAGATAAGTTTAACCGTAGGATTATTATGTTTAGAAAAAACAGTCTTTTGTACACGAAAAAAATCCTTTTTAGCCTTATCTACTTGTATATCAATATGATTATTGAAATATAGAAATTTGTCATGGTTAACATCCAAGTATTTTTTTACAGATTGTTTGCCTGGAATAGGTATATTAGAGTAAGATTTTATTCCAAAATTTCTCCAATTGTTTCTAATGTTAGAATTGCACTTGCCCACAGAAAATTTGGAAATACATTTGTAGTTTATCATTGATTTTCTGAATTTTATCGTCAGAATGAAACAAAATAATGTTAAGAAACTATGTTATAGAGGAGAGGAAACAGGGAATACGTACATACACCTTTTCTATTCGTAAGTTAAACTTGTCAACATGGTAATTGCACTGTTTGTATTCAATATTTCGCTCAAGTCTTTGTTGAAAAACCCAAGCCATTACATACATAAATTACAACCCTTCAGCCGGGATTACGGCCTATTTTCTTACGTCACTTATGTTGCGTGTGTTAAATTAATACAGAGTGGCGGCGCCTACAGTTTAAAATCGACTTCGAGCGACAGATTTTTTTTAAACTTTTCATGGCAATTTTATTTGCTCTCAGAGTTTTTGTCAGAAACTTGCTGAGAGGAAGCTGCGAAAAAATTTTTCTCACATTTTGTTTTGTTGGAGATGTCTAACCTGGGATTTAACTGTGGCGAACACACTATCTACCAGACTACGGCGACTATGACAGGAAACAGGGAATAGTGTTTTTGTATTGAAATCTATAGAAAAGACTTATGCAGGAAGAAGGTTATACACACGGATAGGGCGGTTAATAAATATATTCCGTCTGTAACGTATTCTGCGATCTTCTAGCCAATCAAACACAAACAAATGTAAGTTACGAGTTTTATGGAAAAAATATATGCAATTTAGAGTGAGACGGTCATTTATTTACCTCACGAGTATAATCCTTTGAAGTAGCTAATGAACAGCGAAACTGAAGTGTAGTTGTTTGAGATACCAGAGGCTTTAAAAATATCAAAAGGATGTTGTGGTGGTCGCATATTGTGTATGAATAATGTTTGGGTATAAGAAGGCTCTGTTTTATAGAGTGCCAGTTGAGCTCACATGGATTCTCAGATGAAGGCCATTAACGTATTACGCCGATATTAATTGTGGAGCTGACGAACAAAACCATGATGACGTGTCCTCATCAAATGCTGATTTAAATTTCATTTTACGAATCTCTAAGTATGCATCATGAAGCCATGAAATATTTTCATTTAAAACCAGATCCTCGATCCTATTTTAAAATAGTAAGAAAAGCTGACTTCTTCTAAACGAAAACCAGTCTTATGTTCAAGGTTTTATTATATATTTCTGTGAAAAGGAATAAAAATCCTTAAATCCATAGAAATTTTTATATTGTCATAAAGTTAGGTACGTCAATATTTATACACGATGGGAGTTATTGACATTTTATCGGTTTAAGTGGCTCATAAACTAGATGTTTTATTGTTAGGCTAGGTTAGGTTATGTGTAATTTGACAGCCCTCTTCTTGAGAGAAGAAAAAAATATTTTTTATGAACAACTCTCATCTCGAGTTGCTTAAATTTCAGATTTTATCCGGAAGAACTTGAACATAGCAGCCAGTAGTTTATATTTTACATAAAAATGTGAATTGATTTCCCCACATATTAGGTTAGATTAGGTCAGAGTGGTAGCTTTGATACCAAAAGCTTATTTGAGCACGCACATGTGAACGCAGCCCCTTTACTGACTAAGTTCTACCAGACCAGGGAAGAATAAATAGTTGGCCAGCGCAAGTGCTGCGCCCACATACATAAATCATGCAAAATTTCAATTTCCTTTAAAAATGTCGCTTTTTTCAGAAATGAATGAATCATGCTGCAGAAAACACTCAGTTAGCTGTCATTCAGAAAAAGTACCTGCAAAGTGCCGATAGCAAGCCTTATTCATTCTTTTTTGCATTTGTATATTGGAACATGGCGAGAGAAATATCTGAGAAATATCTTGTCATTAAGCGATGTTCACGCTGGCTACCTTAATTTTAAGCCTTAGTATACATTTAGTTTAAGTGTATAAACCACCCCTGTTATTAAGTTTCTATTATTGTGAATTATCTGAAAATAGAAAAGAATTGATCATATACCCGATCAACCCCCAAACCCGAAAGGTACGTTTGTGTACAGAATAAATATTAATAATATTTGATCTAATACATTTTGTATTTTTATTTACCCCGATATCTCGATAAATATTTTATTTTATTTGCTTCCCCTCTCACCCCAACATTTTGGTTCAATCGAACCGGATAATCCCCGAATAAAATAAAATATTTTCCGAGATCTTATTTGCAGGTTTTGTGTCGAGGATCACCACATTGGTTTTTTTGTTGTTGGATAAACCACATCCTTAATCCAAATATTTCGCTGGTATTTATTAAATAAATTATTTTAATAATCTTCTACCCGAATTGTATAAGGTATGTAAAATAAATTGTAATAGGTGCTTTAATTGGTGTTTTTAAAATAAATATATCCAAAAGTGCAGTGCGAGTGTAAGAATAAAAGAAAAAGAAAGCAAAACAAAATAAACAAAACGAAAATATACAAACAACACAGTATATTAATTTAGCCGTGTTGTTGTTGTTGTATACTACTTAAAAAAAACAGTTGTAAGATTGTTCAAACCCTTGTTTATAAAAATACATATAAAAATTCGTCAAAAATTAGAAAAAAAATCAGCAATTCTTTTTAATTGTTTTTTCAAATCGTCAGCCAATTCTCGTTATCAGAAATCATCTTTAGTTCCGGAACGCGTTCCTTCCCAAAAAGGAAGTACCGGAACGACGTTCCAGAGCGTTCCGGCTCGACAACACCACTGAATACACTGCATGGGTTGGCCTTAAAATACAAAAATAATTGTTTCTTAGAAAATTATTTTGTGAAGTTCTTCGCTGTTATCATTGGTAACAGCTTCTGTAGGGCGTTTAAATTTTGCAAACTACTACACAACTGCGTATTTTCCTAGTAGTATGTTTAATTGCCTATACATGGATGATGAGGGTCTTTTGTCGGAATTCTGTTTATTTTATTAGAAATTTGGAATTGAAGCTGACACTCTTACAGACTGAAATACATCCATAATTGGCCATGACAACCCTTCAGTCAGGATTTCCCACACCACTCATGTTTTGTGTGTTAATTTTATACATGAGTGATGGGACGTACAGTTTAAAGTCGATTCCGAACGACCCGAAATCTCCTGAGAGGAAGTTGCCAAATAAATATTTTTTCATATTTCGTTTTGATGTCTGACGACCGGGGGTTTGAACCGTGGCCTTACGTCTAATAAGCCACCTACTAGACTGCGGTGACTTCGACAGATTGAAAGAGTCTTATAAAGTTTGAAATTGATATATGTATGGAATGTGGCAAGAACGCGATATGACTATCCAATAAAATACATACGTACTCTTATCGTTATAAAAATAAAAAAAATCAATAAAAACTTAAAATTGTTCTAAACTTCACAGCATTAAAGCAAAGCGTTCCGTGACTAATCAATTCATCATTAGAGGAGTTGAGGATGATATTGGCAAATCGGCTGGCATCTCATGCTCCATAACTGTCAATAAGTTTGTAACAGAAGAACTATTACAGAATAATTTCATTTCAAGAGAATAGATTTAGAAGAAGCTTTACTTCACCAAAGCATTGTATCGTTTGCTAATTAAGATATCATAGATGATATAAAGACCTAATTACTTACTTAATTAATTGGAAGCTGAGAGCAAGTCGCCGAAGAAATATTTCTTCGAAGTCGCTGTAGTCTAGTAGGTAGTATGTTGGCTTATTAGACGTAAAGCCAAGGTTCGAGTCCCAGGCCAGACATCAAAGACAAAATACAACAAATATTTCTTCGGCGACTTCCTCTCAGCAGATTTCTGGCAAAAACTCTGAGAGTAAAATAAAATTGCCATGAAAAAGTTTTAAACTGTAGGTCCCGCCAGTAGGTCCCGCCCGTGGTTTAAAATCTCGCTCAGACATACCGAACAAATCGAAATCTGAAAAAATATTTCTAAGGCAACTTCTTCTCAGCAATTTGCTGGCATATATTCTGCCAAGACTAGGTTCCGCCACTTATGGTGGCACATAAGTGGTGTGAGAAGTTAGGTCGTAATCCAAACTAAAGGGGTTTAATGGCCAATTATGTATGTGAGTGAGCTTTTAATTGGAGAATGTCAAGTAAATTTGTAGGCACTTCGTAGAAAGAATGTTTTAAAGTCCATAGATTCTCAGGAGAAGGCTGTAAATGCATTACGCTGATTTTAATTGTATATCTAACGAACAAACCCAGACATGTCCTCAGTAATTGCTGTTTTAAATTTTATTTTAAGGATCTTCAAGTACTCATAATGAAGCCAAGAAATGTTTGTATTTAAAATCTGCTCCCCGGACTTGCCTTAATTTTAAAATAACGAAAACTGACTCCTTGAATTAAACTGGACATTTGGAAAAAAGCAGACGTGACCATTTACAAAAAAATAAAATGAAATGAAAAATAACTCGACATTTTTAAAAGAAATGAAAACCAATCCCATGTTCAAGGTTTGATTACATTTTGCTGTTAAAAGAAAGAAAAGTCCTTGTATTCACAGAAATTTGTAGATTTTCATAAAGATTGATACGTCAATATTCACGGCTTAAAATAAATATTTTGATACGATGAGAGTTAATAACATTTCATCAGTCTATGGTGGTCATAAACTAGTTTTTTTATCTTTAAAGTTGGATTTACAGTGTTACAGGATAACAGTTTTTTATATGTAGTTTGACAGCCCTCTTCTTGAAAGAAAGAAAAAATATTTTTTATGAACAACTCTCAGCTCGGGATTGGGTTAATTTCAGATTTTGTCCGGAAAAACTTGAACAGAGCAGCCAGTAGGTTATAATTTACATACAAAGTTGATCTGATATGCCCACATACGTATATAGGTTAGGTTATGTTAGGTTAGAGTGGTAGCTTTGATACCAAAATCTCATTTGAGCACGTACAAGTGAACGCAGTCCCTTTACTGATTAAGTTCTATCAAACTAGGGAAGAAAAACTAGTTGGTCGGCACAAGGGCTGCACGCCCACATACATAAATCATGCAAAATTTAAATTTCCTTTAAAAATTTCTTTTTTTTTCAGAATTGCATGAATCATGCTGCAGAAAACACGTAGTTTGCTGTCAGTCACAAAAAGTAGCTGTAAAGTGCCGATGGCTTGCTTTCTTAATTCTTTTTTGCAATTGCGTATTGGAACATGGCGTATATAGTGCTGAGAACTATCTTGTCATTAAGTTTACACGCGATATAGCAGAAAAATATTGAAGACTCAACTCTCAATAAAAAATAATAATTTTTATTCGGATAACATGCTTCGTTTCCATGTCATTAATTAGGTTTCTCCAGCTCAATACGTCATGGGACGATAGAACTTTACCCATTGAATGTTACTCTTGGCACCGTCTGACATTAAATTTCTCGGCTTGTGATGGTTTGCACATAAAACTGACTAAGGATTTATGACTTTAGCATACGTAACGAGTTTATTTAACCAGAAAAGTTAACGCTAAGAAACCAAATCGCAAACAAACCCGGAAGCCAAAGGAATATTTGATCTGTAAAGCCTAATAAAGGGTAGAAAATATTTTTTTACGGCAGCCCATTAGTGATTGTTATTGAAATTACATATTTAAATGTTTTGTGAATACTAAGAAGGAACACAACGGCCATTGGTTGAAATTAATGGCTGCATAAAGTTCAGGTAGCTGGTAGACCTAATGAGAAATACCTACTTGTGTACACTTTTCAATGGTACCTGATTCCAGCAAACATACAAATGTACATGAAAGGGTGGAACTGGCCGTATGATGAAAAGAGCAATCGAACCTATTTGCTACCTACTTACGATGAATATGGTACCTGATCTAACGAAAACAAAAATTTCCAAAATGGTTTCCACCTATAAAGGGCGTGAAGCTTGCCTAATAAGTTCAATCACAATTTAGTCACGATAGACAACAGATAACATCAGCGGAAATTCGATACAAAAATGGAAGCAATAAAACAAGTGAAATTTGACGAACTATAGACATGTCGAAAGTAAAACTGGATGTGTTAAAGGCACAAATTAATATGAAAATCTCCAATGTTTTTCAAATTGAAAAGTTCGTATACAATGAATTGAAATTGGAAAAATTTATCAGCCCGATGAAGATGCGTATAAATATGACTGAATTTCTGAATGATCTCCGCGTCAAACAATTCATATCTGAATTATGGCCGATTTTATTAGCGGCTGAAGAGAGTGCTGCAAGCATATCAAATAAGCCTATGGAGCCGAAGAAAGATGAGAGTATCCAAACTAAACACCGAAATGGAAACGTACAATCTAAATCTAGATCACATTCTCGATCCAGAAAGCAAGGCAACATGGTGAACAGTGGAAAGGAACCATTTGTACCTCCTAAAACTTACAATCAAGATGACATTGAAAACGATATTAAGCATCGCGAAAAACACAGTGAATCTACATCGCTTTCTGGATCCCCTGAAAGCCGAAATAGTGGTATGGGAAGTAGCACAAAAGTGGAACAAAAGCAGCCACTAGTACCGTCCAACACTTTTGGTGCCAGCCTTAAACCAAAACAACGCATCAACATGTTGAATGCCGGAAATAAACTACTAGCACCTCCTAAAACTTTGCGTTCCAAACTTAAATCCCAGGGACGTATTGACATATCCAAAGTAAAATTGGACGTATTAAAGCCATGGATAAGCAAGAAAATCTTTGATATTTTGGAAAGAGAAGATAATGTTGCCGTAGAGTTCGTATACAATAAATTAAAACAGGATCAAATGCTTTGCAAACAGAAATTACAAATCAGAATTGCTGGATTCCTAAATGGTGGCAAAGCACAGAAATTTTTATGTGAATTATGGCCACTTTTGTTGTCAGCTCAAGAGAGTGAAAGCGGCATACCAGCTGAGTTGATGCAGCAGAAGACAGATGAAAATGTAAGAATTGGAGAGGATACAAAAGATACAAATGCAGATCAGAAGCAACGTTTAACCACCAGCACTTTAAGCACCAAGAATCAACACCCGGATAAGGAAAATAATAAAAATTCCATTAACATTGAACAACACTTATCTAAACAGGTCAAGTCTGGTTCAAAAGATAATCAAGTTGATAAGAACAAATCCTGCAAGCGTTCCGCGGAATGTTCTTCACAACACCGTGATACAGAAAGTAGTCATCGTTCAAGAACCACTTCACACATGAAATCATCTTCTAAAATATTCAGCAAGAGCCGTGAACATGGTAGGGATGATAGTAAAGCGTGCGGCTTAAACGGTTTTGAAAATAATTGTATGTTCTCACCTAAAACCCTACAACAAGAGACAAAATCCATTTCACTGGATCAACGTCCTTTTACACCAATCCGAGAATTTTTGTCGGAACCTTATCAACAAACCGATGAGTTTTTGAAACTTTGGAATGAAGCACCCGATAAGGAAACAATTCTATTATCAACCAAGTTTATATATCCTGAGGAAAAAAATATTGCAAAACATGTAAACGCCACTTTGTTGCCAGCAGCTGCATCTGTTACAAAATCAGATCATAAACAGCGTAAGCCGAATATTGACTTTGAGAAGGTAATTAAAGCCGAAATCGAAATAAAAGCTGCCCGCGAACTACTCTCACGTAAACGTACGCACTCGACTATGAGTAATGAAAGTAAAAGGTCCGAAAGTGATTCTTCCAATAAAGATGAACAGCAACCAGCTAAGAAGAGCCGAACAAAGGTAAAGAAATCCTCTACGAAGCACGATTCAGACAAAGGCTCTTCAAGGAAGCCAGAAGCTGAATCCAGTAAGCAGAAGAAATACAGCAAAGCAATGAGAGAACGGATGCTGGAGCTTTTTGGTTATTGTAGTAGCGACGAAGAAGAACGCCGTCCAGACAAAACCTCTTCTAAGAAGTCCGTAGCGGAATTAAAAAGAAATGAGAACCAGAAGAAGTGTAACAACGACATGAGTAAACTTGAGTTTGAGCTTTTTGGCAGCATGAGTAGTGATGAAGAAACCGTTTAAAATATACTCGGCAATGAAGGCTAACTTTCTACAACAGAAGCTATGGTATGGGACGATGCTAATGCGGATTATAATTTGGAAAAAATGTATTATTTGTAATCAATTTGTATAATTTTATATTAAATATCACATGACAATGTTTTTAATTTTTATTTAAAATTGATGTAATAAATGAATAGTTTTTAAATTTAAATTTTAATCTTAAGAAATATGAAATAAAAAAAAACAAAAAAATATTTTTTTCAATGTTCTAATTCAACTACAGTGCTAAAAATGAAAGGAAAGGGTTATAAGAGTTTTTTGTATTCCCAACTAAAAATGGAAATAAATTGGTTTTAAATCTTATATTTACAGAAGAAATCATTGTTTTCATTACTTTAAATATTATTTATTATTATTTCACGTTGTCGATAACGAGCGCATTTTTTATAAATATATTTGATGTCATATTGTTTGTACATTATGTTTCTGTCAATGACAGATCATATCGTTTTAAAAACTTATTGCAAAATTATAGAAAAATATTAATTATTAAGCATATTTTTATTACGATTGATAAAAATGAAGCGTTTTAAGATAGATGAAGTCGCCGTGGTCTAGTAGGTAGTGTGTTGGCTTATTAGACGTAAAGCCAGGGTTCGAGTCCCAGGTCAGACATCAAAGACAAAATAAAAAAGTATTTCTTCGGCGACTTCCTCTCAGGAGATTTCTGACAAAAACTCTGAGAGTAAAATAAAATTGCCAGAAAAAAGTTTCTCAACACTTAACTACTAGTACTTTAAGCAGCAAGAATTAACAGGCTGATAAGGAAAATAATAAAAATGCAATCAATATTAAAAATCAAATACCTAAACAGGGCAAGTCTGGATCAAAAGATAAGCAAATTAATAAAGACAAATCAAGCAAGCGTTCCGCGGATTGTTCTTCACATCCTTCTGAAAAATTAAGTGCTACTGGTGCTATCAAAAGCAAACATCCAGAAAGTCAGAACAATGATGGTGCATGCGGCTTAGACGATTTCGCAAACATTTGTATGTATTCCCCCCAACAGAAAAATGCAAATGTAAGTTTACAGGATCAACATCGTGCTTCACATTGTGCAGAAATGGACGAATTTTTGAAACTTTGGAATGAAGCACCCGATAAGGAAACAATTCTATTATCAGACAAGTTTATATATCCTGATGAAAAAAATATTGAAAAACAAACAAACGCCACTTTGTTGCCAGCAACAGCATCTGTTACAAAATCAGATCATAAGCAGCAAAGACGCAATATTGAGAAGGTAGTTAAGGCAGAAGACGAGATAAAATCTGTTCGCGAAGTACAATCACTTAAGCGTACACACTCGACAATGATTAGTGAAAGCAAAAAGTCCAAAAATAATTCCTCCAATAAGGATGAACAGCAGCCAGCTAAGAGGAAACGGACAAATGCAAAGAAAGACTCATCGAAATGGAGTTTGGACAAAGACTCATCAAGGAATCCAGAAGCTAAACCAACAGAAAAGGCGGAACACAAAAAATGTAACAACGAAATGAATAAACTTGAGTTTGAGCTTTTTGGCAGTATCAGTAGATACTGAAGAAGAATGCAGTCCAGGACAACCATCTGCGAGAAGTTCTGAAGCTGTAAAGAATAACCACATCATAGAAATGAGTACCCTTGAGGCTGATCTTTCTATCAGTAGCGATGAAGAAGACGTCTAGAATATCCGCTGCAAAGGAGATAAATTTGCCAAAACAAGAATAATGATAGGGGACGACGCTCACGAGGAGTTTAATTTTAGAAAAAAAATATTTATTACTTGTAGTCATAATTTGTATAAGTTTTGTATTAAATATCGCATAACAATGTTTTTAATTTTTTATTAAAAATTGATGTAAAAAATGAATAATTTTGTAAGTTTAATTTTAAATTATAATAAATTTATAAATTTTCTTTTTCAATTTTTTTCATCATAAAAATCATAATTAAAATGAATATGAAAATTAAAAATGCTTTAACATTCAATTAAAGGGGTAAGGAAAATTGAAAGTTTATTTGAAATATTCTTCCACTCAGAACTAAATTTTTTTTCTGGCATTCACATAAGAAATCATTGTTTAATTATCCTTAAATATTAGACTGTTTTATTGTGTAGATATGGTATGTATGTATGTATACATACCTCAGTAAAAAATTTATACGTGCAAAATTTCTTTTTGTCCCCCGAACAGAACACTAATTTTAATTTAATTTTGACTATTTGACTAAATTTTGTAGTTTATTTGTAAACTCCCTTTGTTATGTACTTACATGATCGTTGGACTTTAATTGTGATACCGTTATCTGAGATAATCACTTTAAGTAAAAATTTTAATAGAAAATAATTATATGTGCGTGGTCAATCATTCTCGTTCTTTAGCTAGAAGAGTAAATATAATTCAATTCTTAATTTATTTTTAATTCAATATCGACGATGAGTAAGTATTATTTTTTTATTAAAATTTAAAGTAATCTGTTATTAACAATTTTTTTTGCGTTCAATATTCCACGTGGCCGTGAACTTTCCGATGAGGAGCGTGGAAAAATTGAAAGCATGAGACATGCAGGTATGCGAATATTTGACATTGCAGCTGCAACAAATCGTCATCGCAATACGGTCTCAAATTTTTTAAAAGACCCAAGAAACTATGGCTGCATAAAGCGCGATGGACGCATCCCTATCGTAAGCCAAAGAACAAAGAGACGTATTCGACATTTAGCTGCAGCAGAAAATATGAGCTGCCGTTAAATAAAAGTTGAATTAGGTTTCAATATCACGAGACTGCGTATCCAGCAAATAATAATCGCAGATTTAGGTCTTCGGTATGAAAATCATATTCCAAAACCCAATATCATAAAAATGCCCGAATTGCCTTTGTTAAAAAATATAAATTTTGGGAGGAGGAATTTGAAAATGTTATATTTAGCGACGAGAACAAGTTTAATTTAGACGGACCTGATGGTCTACATAAGTATTGGAGAGATCTGCATCAGTCCCGAAAAATGTGCTACAACCGAAACCACGGTATTGGGTGTCTAATGATTTGGGCTGCATTTGGAGATCGTGGAAAGTCCCAAATATGCTTTGTGCCAACAAGAATGAATTCGGAAAAATAGGTTGAATTGTTGGAAAACAATTTGATTGATTTTGCAGCTGAGCTATACGGTGATAATTGGACTTTCCAACAAGACAACGCTCCAATACAAGTCGCTCGACACACAAAAAGTTTTTTTGAAAGCCACAATGTACCTTTATTGGATTGATTAGCTCTAAGTCCAGACTTAAACCCAATAGAGGATCTATGGAGGATACTTTCCGCTAAGATATTTTCGAACTCAAAGCAGTACACGACACGGCCTACTGTAAGTTTTATTTAAAGAGTTGTTTGTCATGATGACTCTGCTTAGTAAAAACAGAATTAAAAGAATTCCTTTAAACAAATTTAATAGTTATTCGTATTAAAATATTTATTTGTTAAATAATTTAAAAAGTTTTGCTTAAATTAAAAGTTTTTAACATTAAATTCTATTCCAATTTCAGGGGAATTCAGGCACAATGAAATGAAGTCGAATTACAATTTTTGCTAAGACACACACCGCGTATTGTTTTTATTCAAACAAAAATGTTGATCAAGTTACCGATTTCCGGTAAGGTGTAATTACTTGTTTTTATTATTTTGAAAACTGTTTAAAATAAATAAAGAATTGACGTATTTAATGACAAAGTAATGTAATATTTAAGGCATGAAAACATTGACTTCTTCTGTCGATACGAGATTCAGTGTCGTCCATTAAGACAAACAAACAATTTTTAGTTCATTTGAGTTCAAGAATATCTCAAATAAACCTTACCTTCCTCCTTCTCACAGTAATTGAAATGAAAGCATTGAATACATTTTTTATTTACATTTTATTTTAATTATGATTTCTATGATGATTTGCTTAATGTTTTCATTTAAAATACTTTACAAATAAAGAATTAAATTGAAAAAGAAAATATTTTTATATTAAAATTATTATAATTTAAACAAAAGCTAAAAGTTATTGAATTATTAATCAATTTTTAATAAAAATTAAAAACATTGTCATGTGATATTTAATACAAAACTTATGCAAATTATGACTACAAATAATAAATATTTTTTCTAAAATTAAACTCTTCGTGGGCGTCGCCCCTACCATTATTTTTGTTTTACAAACTTATTCCTCTTTGCCTAGTATGCTTTATACATCTTCTTCATCGCTACTGATACTGCCGAAAAGCTCCAACTCAAGTTTATTAATTATGCTGGTGGCCTGCTTGTGGTCCACATTTTATTTTGATTCAGCTTCTGTCTTCATCTACACGGCATTCTTCTTCGTCGCTACTACAATTACCAAAAGGCTCCATCATACCTTCTCTCATTGTTTTGCTTTACTTCATGTGGGGTTTCTTTTTACTTGACGAGTTTTTGTCCGAACTGCTTTTGGATGAGGATTTCGTTGCCTTTATCTGTTTCTCCGTAGCTGGCTTCTGTTCATCCTTATTGGTGGAATTATTTTTGGACTTTTTACTTTCATTAATCATTGTTGAGTGTTTGCGTTTAGGGGCAGCTTTCATCTCGGATATTACTTTGACGGTCTCATCAGAATTTGTCTCTCTTTCATCTGATATTGTGACATATGGCAGCGGCAATACAGTGGTGGCAGCTTGTCCTTCAGCACTGACGATAATATTTTTCAGTTTCTGTGGTGTTTTAATTTCGTAGAAATCGTCTGGCCGTCTTCTACACTTTAAAAACTCGTCTAGTTCCGCACATTGTTCCAACAAAAATTCACGAAATGGTGTACGAGGACATTGATTCTGTAAGTTAGCGTTTAGGCCGCATGTCTTCATTCGAAAATCGTCATCATGTTCGCTGTTGCTAGCATCACTAGCACTTAATGTCTTTGGTGGAGTTTCTGTCGGCTTAAAACATGGTTTACTATGTGATGAGAAAGTCGGCGGGGATTGGTTTTCACTGTTTGTTATATCGGGATATACGAATTTGTTTGACAATAGAATTGTTTCCTTATCGGGCGCTTCATTCCACTGACACACAAATTCGTCCATTTCTGCAGAGTGTTGTGTTAAAAATTCACGAAAAGGTGTTGAAGGCCGTTGCTCATATGGAATAATATTTGCATCCTTCTGTTGAGGGGAATACATACAAATGTTTGCGAAGTCGCCTAAGCCGCATGTCACCACTCCTGTACCATTATCGTTAACCTGTTCACAAATTTTAATTTCTTGATTTCCAGAATTTTTATTGTTTTCCTTATCTGGCTTCTGCTTCTGTTCTACTTTCGTGCTACTTCCCTCATCCTTTTCAATATAGACGTGTCCTTGTGGATTGTGGTTGGAAGCGAAAGTGGTAGGTGGTACTAATGGTTTCTCTCCGCCATTCACAATGTTACCTTGTTTTTTGGATGATTTGCAGTCTTTGGTTTGAATTACTTTCTTTAGAATTTCATCTTTCTTCGGTTCCACCGTATCATTTGCTATGGATGTAGCACTCTCTTCAGCAGCTAATAAAATCGGCCATAATTCGCACATGAATTGCCTTACCAAAGGACCATTTAGTAATTCTGTTATGTGGATATGCATCTTCATCGGACTGATGAATTGCTCCAATTATAAATAAATTTTTTTATTTGAAAAATGTTGTTGATTTTCTTGTTAATTTTTGATTTTACATCGTCCAGTTTTACTTTGGACATGTCAATTCGTTTATTGAACAAATCGCCAGTTTTAATTTGTTTATTTGTTGTTGCTGTTGTCTACTGAAACTATCGTGTAAATGAACTTATCGGGCAAGGTCCACGCCTTTTATAGGCGGAAACCATTTTTGAAATTCGCTAGACCAGGTACCTTATTTAACGTATGGGTTCTCATTTTCATTTTCAACATAGCAATTGAACATATTGGCCCAACCCTTTAATGCAAATTTGTTTTATGCTACTCAGGTAACAAATAGATGAGCTTGGTTCTCAAGGGTATTCCTCACTGACTCAACCAGCTACCTAAACTGTCTGCAGCCATTAATTTCAACCAATGGCTGTTGTTTTCTCTTCTTAGTATTAAAAAAAGAACATTTTAATGTATTAACTTGAATTTCAATAACAATCCTTCATGGACTGTCGTAAAAAAATATTTTTAAATCCTTCATTATCGTTATCAGAACAAATATTTCTTTGGTGTCCTTGATTTTTGGAAATTTGATGTCTTCACGTCAACTTTTTCGGTTGAAAAGTCTCGTTACTAATGGTAAAATCATAAATGCTACATAAGCCGAGCAATTTAAAATCAGACAGCGCCAATATTTAAGATAAGAAGGAACACTTAATAGGGAAAGTTTTATCGTTCTGTAATCTACAGAGCTGCTGCGGAGATGAAACTGGGGAAAATGTGTAATGAGAGCACCCTAAAGGAAGAAAAAGAACAAAACAAATCTAGTTTATGGCCACCGATTTGCTTTATACGTTTTTGTAGCACTTGAAGCAATAATTTTAAAATATTCAGTTTTTGTTTGAATAAAATGTTGCACGTTTAAGAGGCCTATTGACATCATTTTTTGCGAGGTGTCAGGAACTAAATTTACAGCATGTTATTGAACAGTATGTGGACATTTGATTAGGTTCTTCTAATTATACACACTCACTCTAGTCATAGAAAAATCTATAACTTAACAATTGTGGTGAAAAGTTTGTAGGTTAACATTCGAGAAAGATATGATCCGATAACGTTATGTAGTTGCTGTTGATGGTTTTTTTCATTGCAAGACAGTTGATCAATTCGTATCCCATATACAAATATCATGACTTTGCCAGCTAACCGTTGCAAATTTGTATGCTTTGATGTCCACTTAGATATCGATCGAATTGAGTCTGATAGGACATGATAAAATTATGTTCCGTTCCTCGTCTCATATTAGCATATAACAGAAAAATATTGAAGACTCAACTCTCAATAAAAAATAATAATTTTATTCGGATAACAGGCTTCGTTTCCATGTCATTAATTAGGTTTCTCCAGCTCAATACGTCATGGGACGATAGAACTTTGCACATTGAATGTTACTCTTGGCACCGTCTGACATTAGTCTAAAAGGCTAAGAAACCAAATTGCAAACAAACCCGGAAGCCAAAGGAATTTTTGATCTGTAAAGCCTAATGAAGGGTATAAAATATTTTTTACAAGAGTCCATTAGGGATGTTAGGGATGTTACTGAGACACATGTTTACATATTTAAATGTTTTGTGAATGTTAAGAAGGAAAACGACAGCTATTGCTTGAAATTAATGGCTGCAGAAAGTTCAGGTAGCTGGTAGACCTAGTGAGAAATGAATACAAGAACACTTTATAACGGTACCTATTTCTAGCAAAAATACAAATGTACACGGAAGGGTGGAGTTCAATTGCTCTGTTGAAAGAGCAGGTAGTTGGTTGACCCTCCGTGAAATATCTTTGGAACCAATCGAACGTATTTGCTACCTACTTACGCTGAATAAGCTAAACACGGTACCTGCTATAATGCAAACAAAAACTTCCAAAATGGATTCCACCTATAAAAGGCGTGAAGCTTGCCTAATAAGTTCAATCACAATTTAGTCACGATAGACAACAGATAACATCAGCGGCAACTCAATACAAAAATGGAAGCAAGTAGTATGTTTATGGGGTTTCTCGACCACTTACTTCATACAAAATTTGGCTCATGCATATCTGTAAAAGAGTAAGAACATTGCAGAATTGTTAAATGAATTGTGTGCGATCGGTCTTTAGGTTTGTAACATGTATTATGAAAAGGTAATGCTTTTTAATGTGTATGTGTGTTTGTGTGTGTTAAAATTTGGGAGAATGCATATCTGGAAAAGAATTAAATCATTTTTATTTCCAATTTTTCCCTACAAATTTGGGATCATACCTGCTTATTCTTGTTCATTTTATATGTATTGCTTTTCAAACGAATGATTGGACGGACAGAATGAGTGCGTACACGTTTCCTCATCTACATCTCAGAGTATAGAAAGACTGTAATGTGAAAATTTATATACGTATGCATGAATGATTGGACGGACAGAATGAGTGTGTGCGTAACATGTAATGTGTATGATCGTTTTTTAATAGTAAATTCTTACCACGTATTATCATACTCAATGCTGAAAAAATAGAAAAGGGATCTACACCTGTATAGTTGTGCGGTTGTTTTTTTATTTTTTGTATATTTAATTAGAAGGATGTTTAATTTTAAATGTGATAAGAAAGGGTAGGTTGGTTGTGCGGTTGTTTTTTATTTTTTGTGTGATTTAATTAGAAGGATCTGTAATTTTAAGATGATAACAAATTCTTGTCACGTATTGCTCATGATCACAGGTAGAAGAAATAGAAATATAAACTAATAAGAAAGGGTAGGTTGGTTGTGCGGTTGTTTTTAATTTGATGAGAAAGAAATGTATAGTTGTGCCTGTGCGTTTTTTTTTTTCACGCATAAGTATAAGTAATATCTGTTTTCACATAATTGAATTTACTGATTGATCTACAACACCCCAGAGTATAAATAGACTTGTTTTTAAGGATTTAGAATTTTTTAGTTTTACTGTTTTAAATAAATGAAATTATAGAATAAAGGGATTAATTAAAACAAATTAGTTTTTTATTTTTTGAAAATTTTATTACATATTTCTTTTTTTTCAGATTTTTACAGATTCGAATTTAAAAATACGTTTATACAGATTAAATAACTTAAGTGTTAACAAATATTGAAAATTACAATTTATTGAAAACACAATTTTTACATTTAGTAAGATTATAAAAATTAATTATATTTTTAGCTTCATTTTCAGCTTGATATAGTCTATGTTTATAAAGTATAAAGGGGCAGGTGTCAGGACCACATGTACTGTTTTCATTCGACCATTCGCAATCCTCGAAATGTTCACCATGTCTATTTCTTATTCTTTTCAGGTTGTCTACATACTCCAGTTGTGTTTGTATGTTGATGAGTTTAGTTTTATCTATGTCAGAAATTATGTGTGAGAATGATTTTAAAAAGTTGTATATTTCCTTTAAAATCATTGTATGTTAATCTACTGCTATTGTATGCTCATGTGCAGAATATGTGAATAATCTTTAATATTTATATGATTTCAGATCTGTTAATGGGCGATTGGGTAGGTTATCTAATAGTTTTTTGGAGCTGGACTATAGTAGAGACCATATCCAGTTTTATATGGTTTGAGGTACAACCCTTTACCCATTGCAATTGATTCCATATATCTATTATGACGGTTAGCTTCAGCCAATTGTTCTTTTCCATTTTTGATAGCATTTACTGCTTTGACAATAGCGGATCCTCCACTTGCCAAACCACCAAGCGCTGACAATGCTGTTAGTACGGGAATAAGTGGAAGAAATCCTCCAATTTTCGGTACAGGTATAACTCTCGGTATTATAATGTCTGCTCGTTTTTTCCCTTTAAAATTTGAATGAATAGCCTTTTGTGATATTTTAACAGCATCATTTATATCAAGGGGTTTCTGTTCTTTCAATTGTTTTAAAGTTTTTCTCACAGTAGCTGTGAATAATTTCTTATTACACTTATTCATTTTTCCTTTTCTTTTCTTATGTCTCTGCTCCTTCAAACCTAATCCAAATTTCACTTTAGCTTTCATAGCGTTTGTCACAAACCACGCGTTAGCACGTTCTTTAATATCACTATCTTTAGATTTAACTCGTTGCCAGGCTTTTTCAGCTAATATTTGATCTGCTTGATGTCTTGTGTCTATATCTTTTGATTGTGAATATGCAATATCGTGCTCTCTACAAGCTGCGTCTAATAAATTTATACCCTTATCTCCTCTTGCTAAACGTTTTTCAAGTTTTGTACCAGGTCCACAAAACTGATAACCAGGTAGATGTAATTCAACAGGTACTTTATTTATTAAGTTGTTTACAAATCCTCTTCTCATCTTACACTGGCTGAGGTTTTGTTTTGACCCTAGATTATAACAAATTTTTTTTTTCGTTACTTTTATACCTCTTCGCAAAAATAGCTGAAATCAAGACGATCTCCTATATATATACAGCAATTTATATGATTTCAGTATGTTAATTTTTTGATATTGATTTTGATCTGCTTTGTATCTGATCACGATCTACTTTACATCTGATCACGATCTGCTTTGTATCTGCTCACGATCTACTTTATATCTGATAACGATCTACTTTTTTGGTTTTTGGTTTTGTCTATTTTAATTTAATTTTTTTTATAATTTTTTTTGTCATTACCAGGTTTTAGATAAACATGTTCTACCTCAATGTTTAAATTGTTTATTTGATCAGCTAGATCATCATATATTTGTGTTATATATTTTTCGATTACAATATTTTTGTTTTTATGGTTATATTTATTAAAACCTTCTCCAAATTTATTAATATAAGACATTTCTTTCACTCTTCTAATAAATTATATTAGCTTCTTTAAGTTCTTCGATAATAGAGATTATTTCGTTTTGATGATTGTTGTGACCAGAACCTTCCGATGAAAGAAGTAAACGTAGTCTGTCAACTAGTTCATTAGGATCATCCCAATGTATGTAATTTGATTTCAGATTATTTTGCAATTTTAGCATTAAACCATTGCCTTTTGTTAAAATGTTTGTTGTTGTTTCGAATAAATGTTTAATTATTCGTATATATTTGAAGGCTCGTGTTCCTTTCACTTGTTCATTAGGTTCATAGCGACGTTTATGTGCATTGGTATTAATTAAAATCTCTTTATATTTTTTCAAATCATTTTTAGAATAATGGAGAGGTTTTTTATGAAATACTAGTTCAAATAATCCAGGCATCATTTTCAATTTCATATTCCCTATCTGCATAGTATTATCTCTATTAAATATTAATTTTTCCTTGCCATATCTCCAACTACCGTCTACATCTTGATTAAAACCATAAATTTTATCCAATTGCTTATTATTAATAAGTGTTTGTATATTTTCAAATAATGGACAGCTTTTCGTCAGCTTTAAACATTGTTTTCTTTCCAAGTTCTTGATACATGTACTTGATACTGGTCTATTATGGTCATAGTTTTTTTCACCATCATTATCATCAGTTGAAATATTTTCATACTGAAAATCGTTATTATCACCGTTTACATCATCGTAATCATCGTCATCATCAATAGTGTTGTCTATATCCTTAGGCTTATCTTCAAGTTTTCCGATGATTTCATTATCACCATTTACGTCATAATAATCGTCATCATCATCAATAGTGTTGTCTGTATCCTTATGCTTATCTTCGAGTTTTCCAATGATTTCATTATCACCATTTACGTCATAATAATCTTCCTCATCATCTATAGTGTTATCTACATCCTTATGCTGGGATGTTTTCATTATCATCATTTACATCATCATAATCATCGTCATCATTAATAGTGTTGTCTATATCCTTATATTTATCTTTAAGTTTTCCAATGATTTTTTTAAGTGGTTTTGTTATTGGTTGAAAGGTATCTTCTAATAAATTAACTCTATCTATTTGATTCAGTTTAATATTTTTTAACTTTTTCTTTAGAACAGCCCTTGTCTTTACAAGATCTTCCAACACTTTATTATGGTAATTTTTAGACATTATAATAATTTTTTTATTGAATTTGATCTGGTTATGATCTACTCGCTATCTGATTATGATCTGCTTTGTATCTGATTACGATCTGCTTTATATCTGATCACGAACTGCTTGCTATCTGGTCACGATCTGATTTATACCTGATCACGATCTGCTTGATGGCTTGTGTCTATATCCATTGATTTTGAGTACGCTATATCGTGCTTTCTACAATCTGCATCCAATAAATTATTCCTTTATTTCCTTTATTCTTGCTATTCGTTTTGAAGTTTTGTATCAGGTCCACAAAACTGATAACCAGGTGGATGTAATTCAACATATAATTTGTTTATTAAGTTGTCTACAAATCTTCTTCCAATCTTACACTGATTAGGTGTTTTTCTTTTGACTGTAGTTTATAACCATTTTTTTCATTACTTTCATACCTCTTCGCATGAAACACTACACCAGCTATACTAGCAAGCTATACCAGCTATACCAGCTATACCAGCTATACCTGCTATACCAGCTATATCAGCTATATCAGCTATACCAGCTATACTAGCAAGCTGTACTAGCTATACTAGCAAGCTGTACAATCTGTACTAGCTATACTAGCAAGCTGTACTAGCTATACTAGCAAGCTGTACAATCTGTACTAGCTATACTAGCAAGCTGTACTAGCTATACTAGCAAGCTGTACAATCTGTACTAGCTATACTAGCAAGCTGTACTAGCTATACCAGCTGTAGTAGCTATACCTGCTATATCAGCTATACCAGCTATACCTGCTATATCAGCTATACCAGCTATATCAGCTATACCAGCTATATCAGCTATATCAGCTATACCAGCTATACCTGCTATACCAGCTATACCTGCTATACCTGCTATACCTGCTATACCAGCTATACCAGCTATACCAGCTATACCTGCTATACCTGCTATACCTGCTATACCTGCTATACCAGCTATACCAGCTATACCATATATACCAGCTATAGCAGGTATAGCAGGTATAGCAGGTATAGCAGGTATAGCAGGTATAGCTGGTATAGCTGGTATAGCTGGTATAGCAGGTATAGCTGATATAGCAGGTATAGCTACTACAGCTGGTATAGCTAGTACAGCTTGCTAGTATAGCTAGTACAGATTGTACAGCTTGCTAGTATAGCTAGTACAGCTTGCTAGTATAGCTAGTACAGATTGTACAGCTTGCTAGTATAGCTAGTACAGCTTGCTAGTATAGCTGGTATAGCTGATATAGCTGGTATAGCTGATATAGCTGATATAGCTGGTATAGCAGGTATAGCTGGTATAGCTGGTATAGCTGGTATAGCTTGCTAGTATAGCTGGTGTAGTGTTTCATGCGAAGAGGTATGAAAGTAATGAAAAAAATGGTTATAAACTACAGTCAAAAGAAAAACACCTAATCAGTGTAAGATTGGAAGAAGATTTGTAGACAACTTAATAAACAAATTATATGTTGAATTACATCCACCTGGTTATCAGTTTTGTGGACCTGATACAAAACTTCAAAACGAATAGCAAGAATAAAGGAAATAAAGGAATAATTTATTGGATGCAGATTGTAGAAAGCACGATATAGCGTACTCAAAATCAATGGATATAGACACAAGCCATCAAGCAGATCGTGATCAGGTATAAATCAGATAGTGACCAGATAGCAAGCAGTTCGTGATCAGATATAAAGCAGATCGTAATCAGATACAAAGCAGATCATAATCAGATAGCGAGCAGATCATAACCAGATCAAATTCAATAAAAAAATTATTATAATGTCTAAAAATTACCATAATAAAGTGTTGGAAGATCTTGTAAAGACAAAGACAAAGGCTGTTCTAAAGAAAAAGTTAAAAAATATTAAACTGAATCAAATAGATAGAGTTAATTTATTAGAAGATACCTTTCAACCAATAAAAAAACCACTTAAAAAATCATTGGAAAACTTAAAGATAAATATAAGGATATAGACAACACTATTAATGATGACGATGATTATGATGATGTAAATGATGATAATGAAAACATCCCAAAACTTGAATATAAGCATAAGGATGTAGACAACACTATAGATGATGAGGAAGATTATTATGACGTAAATGGTGATAATGAAATCATTGGAAAACTCGAAGATAAGCATAAGGATACAGACAACACTATTGATGATGATGACGATTATTATGACGTAAATGGTGATAATGAAATCATCGGAAAACTTGAAGATAAGCCTAAGGATATAGACAACACTATTGATGATGACGATGATTACGATGATGTAAACGGTGATAATAACGATTTTCAGTATGAAAATATTTCAACTGATGATAATGATGGTGAAAAAAACTATGACCATAATAGACCAGTATCAAGTACATGTATCAAGAACTTGGAAAGAAAACAATGTTTAAAGCTGACAAAAAGCTGTCCATTATTTGAAAATATACAAACACTTATTAATAATAAGCAATTGGATAAAATTTATGGTTTTAATCAAGATGTAGACGGTAGTTGGAGATATGGCAAGAAAAATTAATATTTAATAGAGATAATACTATGCAGATAGGGAATATGAAATTGAAAATGACGCCTGGATTATTTGAACTAGTATTTCATAAAAAACCTCTCCATTATTCTAAAAATGATTTGAAAAAATATAAAGAGATTTTAATTAATACCAATGCACATAAACGTCGCTATGAACCTAATGAACAAGTGAAAGGAACACGAGCCTTCAAATATATACGAATAATTAAACATTTATTCGAAACAACAACAAACATTTTAACAAAAGGCAATGGTTTAATGCTAAAATTGCAAAATAATCTGAAATCAAATTACATACATTGGGATGATCCTAATGAACTAGTTGACAGACTACGTTTACTTCTTTCATCGGAAGGTTCTGGTCACAACAATCATCAAAACGAAATAATCTCTATTATCGAAGAACTTAAAGAAGCTAATATAATTTATTAGAAGAGTGAAAGAAATGTCTTATATTAATAAATTTGGAGAAGGTTTTAATAAATATAACCATAAAAACAAAAATATTGTAATCGAAAAATATATAACACAAATATATGATGATCTAGCTGATCAAATAAACAATTTAAACATTGAGGTAGAACATGTTTATCTAAAACCTGGTAATGACAAAAAAAATTATAAAAAAAATTAAATTAAAATAGACAAAACCAAAAACCAAAAAAGTAGATCGTTATCAGATATAAAGTAGATCGTGAGCAGATACAAAGCAGATCGTGATCAGATGTAAAGTAGATCGTGATCAGATACAAAGCAGATCAAAATCAATATCAAAAAATTAACATACTGAAATCATATAAATTGCTGTATATATATAGGAGATCGTCTTGATTTCAGCTAATTTTGCGAAGAGGTATAAAAGTAACGAAAAAAAAAATTTGTTATAATCTAGGGTCAAAACAAAACCTCAGCCAGTGTAAGATGAGAAGAGGATTTGTAAACAACTTAATAAATAAAGTACCTGTTGAATTACATCTACCTGGTTATCAGTTTTGTGGACCTGGTACAAAACTTGAAAAACGTTTAGCAAGAGGAGATAAGGGTATAAATTTATTAGACGCAGCTTGTAGAGAGCACGATATTGCATATTCACAATCAAAAGATATAGACACAAGACATCAAGCAGATCAAATATTAGCTGAAAAAGCCTGGCAACGAGTTAAATCTAAAGATAGTGATATTAAAGAACGTGCTAACGCGTGGTTTGTGACAAACGCTATGAAAGCTAAAGTGAAATTTGGATTAGGTTTGAAGGAGCAGAGACATAAGAAAAGAAAAGGAAAAATGAATAAGTGTAATAAGAAATTATTCACAGCTACTGTGAGAAAAACTTTAAAACAATTGAAAGAACAGAAACCCCTTGATATAAATGATGCTGTTAAAATATCACAAAAGGCTATTCATTCAAATTTTAAAGGGAAAAAACGAGCAGACATTATAATACCGAGAGTTATACCTGTACCGAAAATTGGAGGATTTCTTCCACTTATTCCCGTACTAACAGCATTGTCAGCGCTTGGTGGTTTGGCAAGTGGAGGATCCGCTATTGTCAAAGCAGTAAATGCTATCAAAAATGGAAAAGAACAATTGGCTGAAGCTAACCGTCATAATAGATATATGGAATCAATTGCAATGGGTAAAGGGTTGTACCTCAAACCATATAAAACTGGATATGGTCTCTACTATAGTCCAGCTCCAAAAAACTATTAGATAACCTACCCAATCGCCCATTAACAGATCTGAAATCATATAAATATTAAAGATTATTCACATATTCTGCACATGAGCATACAATAGCAGTAGATTAACATACAATGATTTTAAAGGAAATATACAACTTTTTAAAATCATTCTCACACATAATTTCTGACATAGATAAAACTAAACTCATCAACATACAAACACAACTGGAGTATGTAGACAACCTGAAAAGAATAAGAAATAGACATGGTGAACATTTCGAGGATTGCGAATGGTCGAATGAAAACAGTACATGTGGTCCTGACACCTGCCCCTGTATACTTTATAAACATAGACTATATCAAGCTGAAAATGAAGCTAAAAATATAATTAATTTTTATAATCTTACTAAATGTAAAAATTGTGTTTTCAATAAATTGTAATTTTCAATATTTGTTAACACTTAAGTTATTTAATCTGTATAAACGTATTTTTAAATTCGAATCTGTAAAAATCTGAAAAAAAAGAAATATGTAATAAAATTTTCAAAAAATAAAAAACTAATTTGTTTTAATTAATCCCTTTATTCTATAATTTCATTTATTTAAAACAGTAAAACTAAAAAATTCTAAATCCTTAAAAACAAGTCTATTTATACTCTGGGGTGTTGTAGATCAATCAGTAAATTCAATTATGTGAAAACAGATATTACTTATACTTATGCGTGAAAAAAAAAAAACGCACAGGCACAACTATACATTTCTTTCTCATCAAATTAAAAACAACCGCACAACCAACCTACCCTTTCTTATTAGTTTATATTTCTATTTCTTCTACCTGTGATCATGAGCAATACGTGACAAGAATTTGTTATCATCTTAAAATTACAGATCCTTCTAATTAAATCACACAAAAAATAAAAAACAACCGCACAACCAACCTACCCTTTCTTATCACATTTAAAATTAAACATCCTTCTAATTAAATATACAAAAAATAAAAAAACAACCGCACAACTATACAGGTGTAGATCCCTTTTCTATTTTTTCAGCATTGAGTATGATAATACGTGGTAAGAATTTACTATTAAAAAACGATCATACACATTACATGTTACGCACACACTCATTCTGTCCGTCCAATCATTCATGCATACGTATATAAATTTTCACATTACAGTCTTTCTATACTCTGAGATGTAGATGAGGAAACGTGTACGCACTCATTCTGTCCGTCCAATCATTCGTTTGAAAAGCAATACAAATAAAATGAACAAGAATAAGCAGGTATGATCCCAAATTTGTAGGGAAAAATTGGAAATAAAAATGATTTAATTCTTTTCCAGATATGCATTCTCCCAAATTTTAACACACACAAACACACATACACATTAAAAAGCATTACCTTTTCATAATACATGTTACAAACCTAAAGACCGATCGCCCACAATTCATTTAACAATTCTGCAATGTTCTTACTCTTTTACAGATATGCATGAGCCAAATTTTGTATGGAGTAAGTGGTCGAGAAACCCCATAAACATACTACTGAAGCAACAAAACTAGTGAAATCTACCGAAGTTCTCGACAAGTGTATAGACATGTCGAAGGTGAAGTTGGATGCTTTAGAGGCAAAAATAAATGCGAAAATCTCCAATGTTTTTCAAATTAAAAAGTTCGTATACAATGAATTGAAATTGGAGCAATTTATCAGTCCGATGAAGATGCGTAGAAATATGACTGAATTTCTGAATGATCTCCGCGTCAAACAATTCATATCTGAATTATGGCCGATTTTATTAGCGGCTGAAGAGAATGCTGCAAGCATACGAAATAAGCCTATGGAGCCAAAGAAAGATGAAAGCTTCCAAACTAAACATCGAAATGGAAACGAACAATCTAAATCTAGTTCACATACTCGATCCAGAAAGCAAGGCAACATTTTGAACAGTGGAAAGGAACCATTTGTACCTCCTGAAAATTTCAGTTTCACCCTTAAACTACAAAACGACATTGAAAACGATATTAAGCATCGGGAAAAACACAGTAAATCTACATCGCTTTCTGGATCCCCTGAAACCCGAAATAGTGGTACGGGAAGTAGCACTAAAGTAGAACAAAATCAACCACTAGTACCGTCCAACACTTTTGGTGCCAGCCTTAAACCACAACAACGCATCAACATGTTGAGTGCCGGAAATAAACTACTAGCACCTCCTAAAACTTTGCGTTCCAAACTTAAATCCCAGGGACGTATTGACATATCCAAAGTAAAATTGGACATATTAAAGCCGTGGATAAGCAAGAAAATCGCCGATATTTTGGAAAGAGAAGATAATGTTGCCGTAGAGTTCGTTTGCAATAAATTAAAACAGGATAAAATGCTTTGCAAACAGAAATTCCAAATCAGAATTGCTGGATTCCTAAATGGTGGCAAAGCACAGAAATTTGTATGTGAATTATGGCCACTTTTGTTGTCAGCTCAAGAGAGTGAAAGCGGCATACCAGCTGAGTTGATGCAGCAGAAGGAAGATGAGAATGTAAACGTAATTGAAAAGGATATTAAGCATGACGGATCTGCATTGCTCTCTGGGTCCACTAATAGCCAAATTAGTGTTGAGGGAAGTAGCACAAAAGTGGATGAGAAGCAACGTTTAACCACCAGCACTTTAAGCACCAAGAATCAACACGCGGATAAGGAAAATAATAAAAATTCCATTAACATTGAAAATCAGTTATCTAAACATGACAAGTCTTTATCAAAAGATAATAAAATTGATAAAAACAAATCAAGGAAGCGTTCCGCGGATTGTTCTTCACAACACCGTGATACAGAACGTAGGCATAATTCAAGAAGTTCCACTTCACATAAGAAATCATCTTCTAAAATTGTCAGCAAAATCCGTGAAAATGGTAGCGATGATGGTAAAGCGTGCGGCTTAAACGGTTTTGAAAATAATTGTATGTTCTCACCTAAAACCCTACAACAAGAGACAAAATCCATCTCACTGGATCAACGTCCTCTTACACCAATCCGAGAATTTTTGTCGGAACATTGTCAACAAACCGATGAGTTTTTGAAACTTTGGAATGAAGCACCCGATAAGGAAACAATTCTATTATCAACCAAGTTTGTACATCCTGAGGAAAAAAATATTGCAAAACAAATAAACGCCACTTTGTCGCCACCGCCATCATCTGTTAGAAAATCAGATCATAAACAGCATAAGCCGAATATTGACTTTGATAAGGTAATTAAAGCCGAAGTCGAAATAAAAGCTGCCCGCGAACTACGCTCACGTAAACGTACGCACTCGACAATGGTGAATGAGAGCAAAAAGTTGAAAAATAATTCATCCGTTAAAGATGGACAGCAGTCAGCTAAAAAGAAACAGACAAAGATAAAGAAATCCTCTACGAAGCACAATTCAGACAAAGGCTCCTCAAGTGTGCCACAAGCTGAATCCAGTAAACAGAAGAAATACAGCAAAGCAATGAGAGAACGGATGCTGGAGCTTTTTGGTAGTTGTAGTAGCGACGAAGAAGAACACCATCCAGACAAAACCTCTTCTAAGAAGCTGGTAGCGGAATTGAAAAGAAATGAGGACCATAAGAAGTGTAACAACAACATGAGTAAACTTGAGTTTGAGCTATTTGGCAGTATGAGTACTGATGAAGAAGATGTTTAAAATATACTCGGCAATGAATTTTCTACAACAGAAGCTATGGTATGGGACGATGCTAATGCGGATTATAATTTGGAAAAAAAATGTATTATTTGTAATCAATTTGTATAATTTTATATTAAATATCACATGACAACGTTTTTAATTTTTATTAAAAATTTATGTAATAAGTGAATAGTTTTTAAGTTTAATGTTTAATTTTAAGAAATATGAAATAAAAACAAATTTTTTTTTTCAATATTCTAATTCAACTATTATGCTAAAGAGGGAAGGGAAGGGTTATAAGGGTTTTTTTGTATTCCCAACTAAAAATGGAAATAAATTGGTTTTGAATTTTATATTTACAGAAGAAATCATTGTTGTCATTACTTTAAATATTATTTTCCTTTCACGTTGTCATTGAAGTCGCCGAAGTCTAGTAGGTAGTGTGTTGGCTTATTAGACGAAAAGCCAAGGTTCGAGCCCCAGGCCAGACATGAAAGACAAAATAAAAGAGTATTTCTTCGGAGACTTCCTGTCAGCAGATTTCTGGCAAAAACTCTGAGAGTAAATAAAATTGCAATGAAACAGTTTCTCAAAAATCTGTCGTTCGGAGTCGACTTTAAACTGTCGGTACACATCCTCTAACATAACCTAAGATAGAACAGCTGGTTTTTGTGAAAACTAAATAAACACACTACGTTAGCTTATGAGACGTGAGGCCACTGTTCAAACAAAATGCCATGAAAAATTTCTTAAAAATCTGTCTTCCGGAGGAACAGATAAACCCTGGCTATTATTAACGTCAGATTTGAGTATCCTGTATACGCTTGCCATAATCTAGTAGGCAATGTGTTGACTTATTAGACATAAAGCCATACAAAAAGTATTTCTTCGGCGACTTCCTCTCAGCAGATTTCTGGCAAAAACCCTAAGAGTAAATAAAATTGCCATGAAAAGCTTCTCAAACAAAACGAATACCATAAATGCTACATAAGCCGAGCAATTTAAAATCAGACAGCGCCAATATTTAAGATAAGAAGGAACACTTAATAGGGAAAGTTTTATCGTTCTATAATCTACTGAGCTGCTGCGGAGACGAAACTGGGGAAAATGTCTCATGAGAGCACCCTAAAGGAAGAAAAAGAACAAAACAAATCTAGTTTATGGCCACCGATTTGCTTTATACGGTTTTGTAGCACTTGAAGCAATAATTTTAAAATATTCAGTTTTCGTATGAATAAAATGTTGCACATTTGAGAGGCCTATTGACGTAATTAAAATTGTAGCTTGCTATTGAACAATGGGGACATTTGATCAGGTTCTTCTAATTATACACACTCACTCTAGTCATACAAAAACCTAAAACTTAACAATTGTGCTGAAAAGTTTGTAGGTTAACATTCGAGAAAGATATGATCCAATAACGTTATGTAGTTGATGTCGATGCAAGACAGTTGATCAATTCGTATCCCACATACCAATATCATAGCTTTGCAAGCTAACCGTTGCACATTTGTATGCTTTGATGTTCACTTAGATATCGATCGAATTGAGCCTGGTATGACATGATAAAGTTATGTTCCGTTCCTCGTCTCACATTAGCACAAAAATCCGTGGTTTTTTTGAGTAAAGTAGCTTCAAACACTACGTATAATCATCAATGCGTCATTGTGTTCGTCGATTGTGAGCACCAGCCGGCACCCACTTTAAACAGAGCCACCTAATCTCTCCCTAGTAGCCTATTTTTCCAATTACAACACAATAGACTGCATGGGTTGGGCTCAAAATACAAAAATAATTGTTTCATCGAAAATTATTTTGTGAAGTTCTTCGATGTCATTGCTGACAGCTTCTGTAGGGCGTTTAAATTTAGCAAACTACTACTCAACTCCTGGTGCAATGTGAGAATAATGTTTATCAAGCTGAGGCTCGGCTTCAACAGGAATTTTTGTGGACATATTACTGCATCGCACTTTATCGGAAGAGATGGCGTTTTTGAAAAATTGGCAGCTGAATAACCAACTCTTTTCATAGTCTGCTGGATTGAAGTTCTGAGTAAGTTAAATTGCCTACACATGGATGAGGAGAGTCTTTTGTCGAAATTCTGTTTATTTTGTTTCAAGAAATTTGGAATTGAAGCTGACACTCTTACAGATTGAAAAACATGCATAATTGGCCATGCAACCTTTCAGTCAGGATTTCGGCCTTCAATCTCACACCACTCATCTTTTGTGTGTTATTTTTATACATGAGTGATGAGACCTGCAGTTGAGAGGAAGTTGCCGAATAAATATTTTTTCACATTTCGTTTTGATGTCTGACCTAGGGTTTGAGCCATACCATCTACTAGACTACGGTGACTACGACAGATTGAAAGAGTCTTATAAAGTTTGAAATTGATATATGGAATGTGGCAAGAACACGGTAAGACTATCCAATAAAATACATACGTACCCTTATCGATATAAAAATAAAAAAATCAATAAAAACTGAAAAGTGTTCTAAACTTCACAGCATAAAGTAAAGCGTTGGCTTCCTCTCAGCAGATTTCTGGCAAAAATTCTGTCAACTGTCAAGTAAATTTGTAGGCACTTTCTTTTAAAATCCATACAGTCTTAGGTGAAGGCTGTAAACGCATTACGATGATTTTAATTGTGGAGCGGACGAACAAAACCATGATGACATGTCCACATTAAATGCTGATTTAAATTTTATTTGAGGAATCTCTAAGTATGCATCATGAAGCCATGAAATATTTTCATTTAAAACCAGATCCTCGATCCTATTTTAAAATAGTAAGAAAAGCTGACTTCTTCTAAACGAAAACCTTATGTTCAAGGTTTTATTATATATTTCTGTGAAAAGGAAGAAAAATCCTTAAATCCATAGAAATTTTTTATTGTCATAAAGTTAGGTACACCAATATTTATACACGATGGGAGTTAATAACATTTTATTAGTGTAAGTTGGTCATAAACTAGATTTTTTATTGTTATTTTTCTTTCTTTAAAGCTGGATTCACCCCATTTTTATATATAGTTTGACAGCCCTCTTTGTGAGGGAATATTTTTTATGAACAACTCTCAGATCGATTTGATTAAATTTCAGATTTTATCCGGAAGGACTTGAACAGAGCAGCCAGTATGTTATATTTTACATAAAAATGTGAATTGATTTGCCCACATACACACATAAATCATGCAAAATTAAAATTTCCTTTAAAAGTGTCGCTTGGGAAACTTGATTCTTTGCAAAAAAAATTTCAGAAATGCATGAATCATGCTGTCAGTCAGAAAAATTACCTGTAAAGTGGCGATAGCAAGCTTTCTTCGTCCTTTTTTGCATTTGTGTATTGGAACATGGCGAGAGAAATATCTTGTCATTAAGCTTACACGCGATATAACAGAAAAATATTGCGGACTCAACTCTCGATAAAAAAAATAATTTTTATTCGGATAACATGCTTCGTTTCCATGTCAATAATTAGGTTTCTCCAGCTCAATACGTCATGGGACAATAGAACTTTGCACATTGAATGTTACTCTTGGCACCGTCTGACATTATATTTCTCGGCTTGTGATGGTTTGCACATAAAACTGACTAAGGATTTATGACTTTAGCATACGAAACGAGTTATAATTAAACCAGAAAAGTTAACGCTAAGAAACCAAATTGCAAACAAACCCGAAAGCCAAAGAAATATTTGATCTGTAAAGCCTAATAAAGGGTAGAAAATATTTTTTAGGGATTGTTTACATATTTAAATGTTTCCTGAATACTAAGAAGGAACACAACGGCCATTGGTTGAAATTAATGGCTGCATAAAGTTCAGGTAGCTAGTAGACCTAATGAGAAATACCTACTGGTGTACACTTTTCAATGGTACCTGATTCTAGCAAAAATACAAATGTACATGAAAGGGTGGAACTGGCCGTGTGATGAAAAGAGCAGGTAGCTGGTTGACCCTCCGTGAAATATCTTTGGAACCAATCGAACCTATTTGTTACCTACTTACGGTGAATAAGCTAAACACGGTACCTGTTGTAATGCAAACAAAAACTTCCAAAATGGTTTCCACCTATAAAAAGCGTGAAGCTTGCCTAACAAGTTCAGGCACAATTTAGTCACGATAGACAATAGATAACATCAGCGGAAAATCAATACAAAAATAGAAGCAACAAAACAAGTGAAATTTGACGAACTGCTCGACAATTGCATAGACATGTCGAAAGTAAAACTGGATGTGTTAAAGGCAAAAATTAATACGAAAATCTGCTCAATTTTTAAAATAGAAGATTTTATATACAACGAATTAAAATTGAAACAATTTATTTGTCCGATGAAGATGCACATCCACATAACTGAATTTTTAAATGGTCCTCTGGTAAAACAATTCATATGTGAATTATGGCCAATTTTATTAGCGGTTGAAGAGATTGCTGCAGCCATACCAAATGATACGGTGGAACCGAAAAAATATGAAAATCTAAGGGAAGTACATATTGAACCGACAAAAAATGAAATTCAGAAAAAAGTGTTCTCGTCTAAACTTCTAAAAGACACCGAACGAACTCAATCTCGATCCAGAAAAGAAGACAGCATGGTGGATGGAGGAAAAGAACCGCTAGTACCTCCTAAAACTTTCAGCTCCACCCTTAAACCACAGGAACGCATCGACATTGAAAAGGATGTCAAATTAACTGAAAAGGATATTAAGCATCGCGAAAAACATGATGCATCGCTTTCTCGCTCCACTAACAGCCGAAACAGTGGTACGGGAAGTAGCACACAAACAGAACAAAAGCGATATTTAACTGCCAGGACTTTAAGCACAAAGAATCAAAGCCCGGATAAGAAAAACAATAAAAATTCCATTAACATTGAAAATCACGTATCTAAACTGGACGAGTTTTCTGCAATCTGTAGCACAAAAGCAGGACAAAAGCAACCATTAGTGCCTTTTAAAACTTTCGGTTCCAGCCTTAAACCAAAACAACGCATCAACATGGTGAATGGAGGAAAGCAACCACTAGTACCTCTTAAAACTTTGAGTTCCAAACTTAAACCCCAGGGACGTATTGACATATCTAAAGTAAAATTGGACGTATTAAAGCCGTGGATAAGCAAGAAAATCTTTGATATTTCGTTTGCAATAAATTAAAACAGGATAAAATGCTTTGCAAACAGAAATTCCAAATCAGAATTGCTGGATTCCTAAGTGGTGGCAAAGCACAGAAATTTGTATGTGAATTATGGCCACTTTTGTTATCAGCCCAAGAGAGTGAAAGCGGTATACCAGCTGAGTTTATGCAGCAGAAGAAAGATGAGAATGTAAGAATTGGAGAGGATACAAAACATACGAATGCAGAACGAAAGCAACACTTAACTACCAGTACTTTAAGCACCAAGTTTCAACACCCGGATAAGGAAAATAATAAAAATTCCATTAACATTGAACAACACTTAAATAAACAGGTCAAGTCTGGATCAAAAGATAATCAAATTAATAAAAACAAATCCAGCAAGCATTCCGCGGATTTTTCTTCACATCCTTCTGAAAAATTAAGTGCTACTGGTGCTTTCAAATGCAAACATCCAGAAATTCAGAACAATGATAGTACATGCGGCTTAGACGGTTTCGCAAACATTTGTATGTATTCCCCCCAACAGAATCCTAGTTTGCAGGATCAACATCGTTCTTCACATTGTGCAGAAATGGACGAATTTTTGAAACATTGGAATGAAGCACCCGATAAGGAAACAATTCTATTATCAGAGAAATTCATATATCCCGATGCAAAAAATATTGAAAACCAAAAAAACACCACTTTGTTGCCAGGAGCAGCATCTGTTACAAAATCAGATCATAAACAGCAAAGATGCAATATTGACTTTGATAAGGTAGTTAAAACAGAAGACGAAATAAAAGCTGCCCGCAAACTACAATCACGTAAACGTACACACTCGACAATAATTAGTGAAAGCAAAAAGTTGAAAAATAATTCCTCCAATAAGGATGAACAGCAGCCAGCTAAGAGGAAACAGACAAATGCAAAGAAAGCGTCATCGAAACGGAGTTCGGACAAAGCCTCATCAAGGAAGCCAGAAGCTAAACCAACACAACAGGCGAACCACAAGAAATCTAACAATGACATGAATAAACTTGAGTTTGAGCTTTTTGGCAGTATCAGTAGCGATGAAGAAGAATGCAGTCCAGGACAACATTCTAAGAGAAATTCAGAAACTAGAACGAACAACAGAGAAATGAACACTCTTGAGCTTGATCTTTCAATCAGCAGTGATGAAGAAGACGTCTAGAATATCCGCGGCAAAGGAGATACATTTGCTAAAACAAGAATAATGGTAAGGGACAACGTTAACCATGAGTTTAATTTTAGAAGAAAAAATATTTATTATTTGTATTCATAATTTGTATTAAACATCGCATGACAATGTTTTTAATTTTTATTAAAAATTTATGTAAAAAATTAATAATTTTTAGGTTTAAGTTTAAATTATAATAAATTTAATATAAAATTATTTTCTTTTTCAATTTAATTCTTCAATTCTTTATTTGTAATCAATTTTAAAATGTAATATGAAGCAAATCATCATAGAAATCATAATTAAAATAAAATTTTAACAAAAAATGTATTCAATGCTTTAATTTAATTAATGGGGTAAGAGGAGGGGAAAGTTTATTTGAAATGTTCGTCCATCCACGATTAAAAATTCTTTGTTTCAATGGACGTCACTGAGTCTAGCATTCACAGAATAAATTCTTGGTTTTCATACCTTAAATATTCGATTACTTTGTTGTATGTTTTTTGAAGTCGCCGTAGTATAGTAGGTGGTGCGTTGGCAGACATCAAGACAAAATACAAAGAGTATTTCTTCGGCGACTTCCTCTCAACAGATTTCTGGCAAAAACTCTGAGAGTAAATCAAATTGCCATGAAAAAGTTTCTCAAAAATCTATCGTTCGAAGTCGACTTTAAACTGCAGGTACCACCACTCAAGTACAAATTTAACACACAATTTGGGTCAATTCGACCTCCGGGTACTGTACTTGCCTTAATTGACAAGTACATGTCCTCTAACCTAACCTAATGCGGATCAACTCATTAAACTGTACTCTAGTACTTTTGTTTGTATTTTGAGATGATACATACATATGTCTTGCTTGGTTGAACAATATGTCATTATCAATATAACATACACACAAAAAAATATCCTGTAGAATTTATTTCTAAAAGCTGTTATGGGTACGATATTTGCCACACATACTAAAGCAAAAAATAATAATTCGTTTGTTATCGCATCAGGTCTAAAAGAAAGCGTTTATTTGCCAAAGTCCGATAATGCCATAAGGGACGGGCGACCGTGTTAATGCTTCCAGCAACTAGATTTTCAGGGGATAATTTTGGGTTACATAACTGATGGGTGGAAAGAGGTGAGGATAGTTTTCATTCGGAAGGCGAAGAAAGTGAGCCACATAACACCGAAGAACTACAGACAGATAAGACTCTTCTCGTTTTTATTGAAAACGTGTACTTTTATACTCATGTGAGTCTGGGGTGTTTGCTACGATTTGATAGAGAGCAGGCTAACATCAATCCTTTTTTATAGTATTTTTTATGATTTACTTAACAAACAATCTCATTCAGTTTTTTTATGATTTTAATTACTTTACAACATTGTTTTTCCAACGAATTTTTTTGCAAAAAAATTCATATTTTTTGCTGCCTTTGCGTAACCTTGGGTTTTGCTAAACAAACAAGTCAACTGCAGATTGGGGTACAGTTGCGTCAGGCAACTTTCTTCTTTTTTTATGAATTAATCATGAAATAAAGATCCTTCTAGAGAGGTAAAGAACTACTTTCTTACAAAACCTTTCATATTAAAAGTTTTTAAATACCGAGTTAAAAAGCCTAATTGGACATACATTCAAGGGACAGAGCTTTGAAAATGACGGTCTCCTTAAAAATATTGCCAATATACTCATCCTAGAAATATTCAAGGCTCGTTCAGAACATAAGATGACTTATTTAAGCAATTTATTTACAAGGGCGATCAAGTCCAAAACTTTTGATTTTCCTATTTCCTAATCAGTTTGCTATTGCCAAATTTTAAAGAAGGTTCGGCAAGTAATTTGTATAGATGGCATGGTGTTCAATTCCGAGTAATTCGGTTTTAAACCCGAGAAAAGCCAAAAAAATATAGGAAGCTCCTATCGCCTGCTTCAACAAAACCAGTTAATATCAACAGCGAGCATTACTTCTTCAGAAAGATTAAAAGTACACTCAATAGATACTTATTAGCAGAGGGTAATGATAGATGGATTAGCTATCATCGAAGGATCTCTAGACTAGACCAATCAACTGCAACTGGAGGCTTCAAAACGATGTTGGTCATTGGAAAGCATCCTCCAGTGATTAACGATCTTATGGAGTCGGCACTGGTAAACTGCTCACAGGTTGGCGGAGAAGAACGGCTTGAGTTTGAAACCTGGTAAAACGGAACTTGTCTTGTTCGCTGGAAAGTACGAGGTCCCGAGCTTGGCCATTCCGAAAATGAACGGAACGGCTCTAAGACTCCAAAAGAAGACAAAGTACTTGGGTATCATTCTATGCTTAAAACTGTCAAGAGGAGAAAGACGGAGAAAAGGTTGCAGAAGGCACTGAATACCTTGTACGCCTGTAAACGGACGTTTGGGCGTAGATGGAGATTGCAGCCTGGTATCAAATACTAGATATATACATATCAGCATCTGATATGGTTCTACAAGAATTCTTTTCTAAACTGGAAAAAGTAGCATTGAACTTGAACAAACCATAGGTGGTGGTGGTGGACAGCGGAAAATGCAGAGAACTACTTAAATTCGCCAAGGGAATGATGGTTCGCATTCTAAGAGGAATTCTAAAGTGTCACTGCGCTATTGGCAATTTCGTTGACGAGCTCGATTTGTCCTACCAGTATTATTCTGGAGAAAACGAAATCAATCACTACAACACCTTTTATGCGAGTGCCCTGAGCCTCAAAACAGACGTCGTCAGTTTTTGAGAGACAGAATATTTGAAGATCTGGGCATGGTGTCAAACGTGCTACTAAGAGAACTGGCCGGTTTCATTTGAAGCTCAAACCCCTATTAAGGGATCATGATAAGGGTGCTTACAGCAAGCTACACGCTAAGCTAATCTAACATAACATAACTTGGGTTTAATATACCGTATATCTATAACAGCCTACAACACATGTAAAAAGTAAAAACTCTTGAGCTCCGTCGTTATATTAGATTTTATTTTAAATAAAATCGAAATAAAATAAATAAAAATCAAGTCAAGAGAATTGTTTCCAACAAATTTGATAATTATTCATATTCAAACATTTATTTGCTAAACAGTTTAAATTTTTATGCTGTGAAAACACTATTTCACAGCGAGTGGTTTTAACGTAAAAGTTGGTTTTAAAGTTAAAACCAAAAATAAAAACTAGTTTTACCATACAAAATTATTGTGTTAAAACCATCTTAAAACCTTTTTTGAATTGGTTTTAAGTAGGTTTTATGAAATACAACCTTGTTTTCGATGTACTAAATCAGTGCTACCAACATAGAAATGTTGAAAACAGCTGTAAATAAACAAATAAATGTAAATAAATATTTATTTTGTGTTAAAAAAGGGAAAATTTTGAATATTTTTTAATTTCTTCAATGAAAATTTTAAAATTTTTTAAATATTTAATTACATATTAATCGAAATGTGTGTGGCTTCTGGTCACAATGAATACAGTTTCATGTGCAAAAGATAAGTAAGAAGCTCATTAAATCAAGAAAAAATAAGACATACTGCTCATACAATTTTTTTCTCTCTGAACTTTGTGTATATTACCAGTATTTATTAATTTCTTGACTGAAAAAGTTCAAATTCGGTAATATTTTCAATTCAGCAATTTCCCTTCACAATGAAAAAAGTTCGATGTGCAAAAGGTAAGTAAAAAGAAAAATTTAACAAAACAAATACTCAGAACTTTTTGTTTCCGGAATTTGTGAATATAACTCTAAATTGGTTAAATACCAAGTTAGTGACGATCGATGAAAGGTGTCACCAAATACAATAGTTATATATTACGTTTCCGTAATATAATTGTTCATCTCTTTTCAAAATTATTCTATTATTCTACCAAAATATCATCAACTTCTACCAAAATAAAATAATAAAAACCCACCCTGAAAACTAACAAAACATAAATAAACGAAAAAGATAAAATCAAAACAAAAACAGCTGTTGAGCAGTCATAAATGTCATGATTTTAAAATCAGATTTAAGAAAACTTAGGCCTGGTTCACCCACAGGTTTCTGAAACATTTTTGGTTCGGACAAAATTTTTTTTATATGGAGTTTGACGTTTCTCTCAGAGAGCGAGTGAAATTATTTTGTGCGAACAACTCTCAGTGTGAATTAAATTAATTTTAAATTTGGTCCGAACCATTTTAGAAAAGGTTGCCACACCATATGAAATTTATACAATACACAAATATTTGCAGAAGTTCATCGAAAGACCCAGGGTCCATGCGATGAAAATTTATAAATGAATCTACGTAATTTAAACGCATTTCGGAAACTAGTGAGTGAAAATACCTTTTGGCTTCTCTTTGTTTCAAAAGTGGTCTTACACCCGTCCTCTTGTTTATCTTTGATTTTCTTTTTTCATAAATATATTTTGCAAGTAATTTTACTTTGGTCACTTCAATGGTGAACAAGAGTAGCAAATGATTTATATCCATTTTATCCATCGCAGAACAAGATGTTTTATTCTTCCCAAATAATTCACCACAAATACTGTTTATTTTTTGTTACAAATATTAATTTTTTTATTTCTTTATTTTGACACATATATAATTAACTTTCTTAAGTTTATGCAAATATGTATTTACGTCATTTTTAATTAAATATGACAGCACTGTTTTTACGAACAAAGTTTCTGAAATGGGTGAATCATGTTGCGGAAAACTCTCAGTAAGCAACAAATTTCTCCGAACCAAAAATGTTTCAGAAACTTGTGGGTGAACCCGCCTTTACAGTGTGAACTCAAAATCAGCTGATTATGGTTTTACTCGTAATGCTAAAATCAGGTTTTAAATTTTGGTGTGAAAACACTATTAAATTAAAAGCTTTGAACTTTATTCCAATGTCAACCGTCGACCGTTTTTATCCCGACTAAGTAGGGTGATCATGACCGTTACTTATTTCCGGTAAGTTGTATTTACTATTTCTTTATATTTTGAAAACTGTTTAAAATAAATAAAAAAATAATTTATTTAATTGAGTACATATCGACGCCTCCGTTCTATAACATTCTAAGTCGAAAAAGTGTGTTTTGAGTTGTGATATAGATTGGATAGTATATGTGTATTCCAAGAAGATTTTTCTCTATAACTTCGGAACATAAAAAACGTTCTAAGTACACTTAGAACTAAGTGAAATAGATATAGAATGGAGACGTCGATATGTATACAATGTAAGAACCTGTAACATACAACAAAGTAATCGAATATTATTTTATTACCAAGGATTTCTTCTGTGAATGCTGGAAAAAAAATTTAGTTCTGAGTGGAAGAATATTTCAAATAAAACTTCCCTTACCCTTACCCCGTTAATTAAATTAAAGCAGTGAATACATTTTTGGCTTAAATTTTATTTTAATTATGATTTCTATGATGATTTGCTTTTGCTTACATTTAAAATTGTTTAACGAATTAAGAATTAAATTGAAAAACCTAAATTTCTATATAGACGTGTTGTTTCTGTTGTTTTCAATTCTTAGTATTAAAAAAACATTTTAATTTATTAACTTGAATTTCAATAACAATCCCTCATGGGCTGTCGTAAAAAATATTTTTAAATCCTTCAATACCGTTATCGGATCAAATATTTCTTTGGTGTCCTTGATTTTTGGAAATTTGATGTTTTAAGGTTAACTTTTTCGGTTGAAAAATCTCGTTACGAATACCATAAGAAGGAACACTTAATAGGGAAAGTTTTATCGTTCTATAATCTACTGAGCTGCTGCGGAGATGAAACTGGGGAAAATGTGTAATGAGAGCACCCTAAAGGAAGAAAAAGAACAAAACAAATCTAGTTTATGGCCACCGATTTTTTATACGGTTTTGTAGCACTTGAAGCAATCATTTTAATATATCCAGTTTTTGTTTGAATAAAATGTTGCACATTTGAGAGGCCTATTGTCGTAATTAAATTTGTAGCATGTTATTGAACAGTATGTGGACATTTGATCAGGTTCTTCTAATTATACACACTCACTCTAGTCATATAAAAACCTATAACTTAACAATTGTGCTGAAAAGTTTGTAGGTTAACATTCGAGAAAGATATGATCCAATAACGTTATGTAGTTGCTCTTGATGGTTTTTTTTCATTGCAAGATAGTTGATCAATTCGTATCCCATATACCAACATCATGACTTTGCCAGCTAACCGTTGCACATTTGTATGCTTTGAGGTTCACTTAGATATCGATCGAATTGAGACTGATATGACCTGATCCGGTGGTTTTTTTAGAGTGAAGTAGCTTCAAACACTACGTATAATCATCAATGCGTCCTTGTGTTCGTCGATTGTGAGCACCAGCCGGCACCCACTTTAAACAGAGGCACCTATCCTCTCCCTCTAGTAGCCTATTTTTCCAATTACAATTACACTGCATGGGTTGGCCTTAAAATACAAAAATAATTGTTTCTTAGACAATTATATTGTGAAGTTCTTCGATGTTATCATTGGTAACAGCGGGGCGGGGCGTTTAAACTTAGCAAGTTACTGCTCAACTGCCTATTTTCCTGGTGCAATGTTAGAATAATGTTTATCAAGCTGAGGCTCGGCTTCGACAGGAATTTTTGCGGACATAATACCGCATCGCACTTTATCGGAGGAGATGGCGTTTTTGAAAAATTAGTAGCTGAATCGCCATTTCTTTGCTGGTTTGAAGTTCTGAGTAAGTTAAATTGCCTACACATGGATGAGGAGGGTCTTTTGTCGAAATTCTGTTTATTTTGTTTCAAGAAATTTGGAATTGAACCTGACACTCTTACAGATTGAAATACATACATAACATACAACCCTTCAGTCGGATTTCTCACACCAATCCTGTTTTGTGTGTTAATTTTATACATGAGTGATGGGACCTACAGTTTAAAGTCGACTCCGAACGACCCGAAATCTGCTGAGAGGAAGTTGCCGAATAAATATTTTTTCATATTACGTTTTGATGTCTGACCGGGGGTTTGAACCGTGGCCATACGTCTAATAAGCCAACATACCACCTACTAGACTACGGAGACTTCGACAGATTGAAAGAGTCTTATAAAGTTTGAAATTGATACATGGATGTGGCAAGAACACGATAAGACTATCCAATAAAATACATACGTACTCTTATCGTTATAAAATTAAAAAAATCAATAAAAACTGAAAAGTGTTCTAAACTTCACAGCATTAAAGCAAAGCGTTCCGTGACTAATCAATTCATCATTAGAGGAGTTGAGAATGATATCGGCAAATCGGCTGGCATCTCATGCTCCATAACTGTCAATAAGTTTGTAACAGAAGAACTATTACAGAATAATTTCATTTCAAGAGAATAGATTTAGAAGAGGATTTACTTCACCAAAGCATTGTATCGTTTGCTAATTAAGATAGCATAGGCGATGTAAAGTCCTTATTACTTTCTTAATTAATTGGAAGCTGAGAGCAAGTCGCCGAAGAAAAATTTCTTCGAAGTCGACGTAGTCTAGTAGGTAGTATGTTGGTTTATTAGACGTAAAGCCAAGGTTCGAGTCCCAGGCCAGACATTGAAGACAAAATACAAAAAGTATTTCTTCGGCGATTTCCTTTCAGCAGATTTCTGACAAAAACTCTGAGAGTAAATAAAAATTGCCATGAAAAATCTGTTGTTCGGAGTCGACTTTAAATTGTAGGTCCCGCCACTCATGAATAAAATTATCTCACACAACAGAAGAGGTGTGAGGGGTTAGGTCGTGATCCAGACTAAAGGGTTTTAATGTCAAGTAAATTTGTAGGCACTTTCTTTTAAAGTCCATAGATTCTTAGGGAAGGCTGTAAACGCATTATGCTGACTTTAATTGTGGAGCTAACGAACAATCCCAGACACGTCCTCAGAAATTGCTGTTTTAAATTTTATTTTATGGATCTTCAAGTACGCATCATGAAGCCATGAAATGTTTGCATTTAAAATCTGCTCCTCGGACTTGCCTTAATTTTAAAATAACGAAAACTGACTCCTTCATCTAAACCGGACATCTGAAAAAAAACAGACGTAACCATTTACAAAGAAATAAAATTAAATGAAAACTAACTCGATATTCTTTAAAGAAACGAAAACCAATCCCATGTTCAAGGTTTAATTACATTTTGCTGTTAAAAGAAAGAAAAGTCCTTGTATTCACAGAAATTTGTAGATTTTCATAAAGATTGGTACGTCAATATTTACGGTTTAAAATATATATTTTGATACGATGAGAGTTAATAACATTTCATCAGTCTATGGTGGTCATAAACTAGATTTTTTTATCTTTAAAGCCTAATTTACAGTGTTAAAGGATAACAGTTTTTAATATGTAGTTTGACAGCCCTATTCTTGACAGAAAGAAATAATTTTTTTATGAACAACTCTCAGTTCGTGATTGGGTTAATTTAATATTTTGTCTGGAAAAACTTGAACAGACCAGCCAGTAGGTTATAATTTACATAAAAAGTTGATTTGGTATGCCCACATATTAGGTTAGGTTAGAGTGATAGCTTTGATAAAAAAAGATCATTTGAGCACGTACAAGTGAGCGCAGTCCCTTAACTGACTAAGTTCTACCAAACCAGGGAAGAAAAAATAGTTGGTCGGCGCAAGGGCTGCACGCCCACATACATAAATCATGCAAAATTTAAATTTCCTTTAAAAATGTCGTTTTTTTCAGAAATGCATGAATCATGCTGCAGAAAACACGCAGTTAGCTGTCATTCAGAAAAAGTTAAGTGTTTATAGCAAGCCTTCTTCATTTTTTTTTTTGCATTTGTATATTGGAACATGTCGAGAGGAATATCTTGTCATTAAGCTTATACGCGATATAACAGAAAAATATAGAAAATTCAAATCTCGATAAAAAAAAATAAATTTTATTCCAATAACATGCTTCGTTTCCATGTCATTAATTAGGTTTCTCCCGTCATGGGACAATAGACCTTTGCCCATTGAATGATACTCTTGGCGCTGTCTGACATTAAATTTTTCGGCTTGTGATGGTTTGCACATAGAACTGACTAAGGATTTATGACTTTAGCATACGTAACGAGTTGCTATTAAACCAGAAAAGTCTAAAAGGCTAAGAAACCAAATTGCAAACAAACCCGGAAGCCAAAGGAATTTTTGATCTGTAAAGCCTAATGAAGGGTATAAAATATTTTTTACAAGAGTCCATTAGGGATTGTTACTGAAACACATGTTTATATATTTAAATGTTTTGTGAATGTTAAGAAGGAAAACGACAGCCACTGCTTGCAATTAATGGCTACAGAAAGTTCAGGTAGCTGGTAGACCTAATGAGAAATGAATACAAGAACACTTTATAACGGTAGCTGTTTCTAGCAAAAATACAAATGTACACGAAAGGGTGGAGTTCAATTGCTCTGTTGAAAGATCAGGTAGCTGGTTGACCCTCCGTGAAATATCTTTGGAACCAATCGAACCTATTTGCTACCTACTTACGATGAATACGGTACCTGATCTAACGAAAACACAAATTTCCAAAATGGTTTCCACCTATAAAAGGCGTGAAGCTTGCCTAATAAGTTCAATCAGAATTTAGTCTCGGTAGACATACAACATCACCGGAAAATCAATACAAAAACGGAAGCAACAAAACAAGAAAAATCTGGCGAAGTGTTCGACAAGTGTATAGACATGTCGAAAGTAAAACTGGATGTGTTGAAGGCACAAATTAGTAAGAAAATCTCCAATGTTTTTCAAATTGAAAAATTTGTTTACAATGAATTGAAATTGGAAAAAGTTCTCAGTCCGATAAAGATGCATAGAAATATGACTGAATTTCTAAATGATCTCCGCGTCAAACTATTCATATCTGAATTATGGCCGATTTTATTAGCGGCTGAAGAGAGTGCTGCAAGCATACCAAATAATCCTACGGAGCCGAAGAAAGATGAATGTATCCAAACTAAACATCGAAATGGAAACGAACAATCTAAATCTAGTTCACATTCTCGATCCAGAAAGCAAGGCAACATTGTGAACAGTGGAAAGGAACCATTTGTACCTCCTAAAACTTTAAATCAAGATAACATTGAAAACGTTATTAAACATCGCGAAAAACACAGTGAATCTACATCGCTTTCTGAATCCCCTGAAAGCCGAAATAGTGGTACGGGAAATAGCACTAAAAAGCAACCACTAGTACCGTTTAACACTTTTGGTGCCAGCCTTAAACCACAACAACGCATCAGCATGTTGAATGGTGGAAATAAACTGCTAGCATCTCCTAAAACTTGGCGTTCCAAACTTAAATCCCAGGGACGTATTGACATATCCAAAGTAAAATTGGACGTATTAAAACCGTGGATAAGGAAGAAAATCGCCGATATTTTGGAAAGAGAAGATAATGTTGCCGTAGAGTTCGTTTGCAATAAATTAAAACAGGATAAAATGCTTTGCAAACAGAAATTCCAAATCAGAATTGCTGGATTCCTAAATGGTGGCAAAGCACAGAAATTTGTATGTGAATTATGGCCACTTTTGTTGTCAGCTCAAGAGAGTGAAAGCGGCATAACAGCTGAGTTGATGCAGCAGAAGACAGATGAAAATGTAAGAATTGGAGAGGATACAAAAGATACAAATGCAGATCAGAAGCAACGTTTAACCACCAGCACTTTAAGCACCAAGAATCAACACGCGGATAAGGAAAATAATAAAAATTCCATTAACATTGAAAATCAGTTATCTAAACATGACAAGTCTTTATCAAAAGATAATAAAATTGATAAAAACAAATCAAGGAAGCGTTCCGCGGATTGTTCTTCACAACACCGTGATACAGAACGTAGGCATAATTCAAGAAGTTCCACTTCACATAAGAAATCATCTTCTAAAATTGTCAGCAAAATACGTGAAAATGGTAGCGATGATGGTAAAGCGTGCGGCTTAAACGGTTTTGAAAATAATTGTATGTTCTCACCTAAAACCCTACAACAAGAGACAAAATCCATCTCACTGGATCAACGTCCTCTTACACCAATCCGAGAATTTTTGTCGGAACATTGTCAACAAACCGATGAGTTTTTGAAACTTTGGAATGAAGCACCCGATAAGGAAACAATTGTATTATCAACCAAGTTTATATATCCCGAGGAAAAAATATCGAAAAACAAATAAACACCACTTTGTCGCCACCGCCATCATCTGTTAGAAAATCAAACCATAAGCAGCAAAGACGCAATATTGACTTTGATAAGGTAGTTAAAGCCGAAGTCGAAATAAAAGCTGCCCGCGAACTACACTCACGTAAACGTACGCACTCCACTATGAGTAACGAAAGCAAAAGGTCCGAAAGTGATTCTTCCAATAAAGATGAACAGCAACCAGCTAAGAAGAGCCGAACAAAGGTAAAGAAATCTTGTACGAAGCACAATTCAGACAAAGGCTCGTCAAGGAAGCCAGAAGCTGAATCCAGTAAACAGAAGAATTACAGCAAAGCAATGAGAGAACGGATGCTGGAGCTTTTTGGTAGTTGTAGTAGCGATGAGGAAGAACGCCGTCCAGACAAAACCTCTTCTAAGAAGTCCGTAGCAGAATTAAAAAGACAGGAGGACCACAAGTGTAACAACGACATGAGTAAACTTGAGTTTGAGCTATTTGGCAGTATGAGTAGTGATGAAGAATCCGTTTAAAATATACTCGGGAATGAAGACTAATTTTCTACAACAGAAGCTATGGTATGGGACAATGCTAATGAGGATTATAATTTGGAAAAAAAATGTATTATTTGTAATCAATTCGTATAATTTTATATTAAATATCACATGACAATGTTTTTAATATTTATTAAAAATTTATGTAATAAATGAATAACTTTTAAGTTTAGTTTTTAATATTAAGAAATATAAAATAAAAATAAAAAACAAAAATAAAATTTTTTTTCAATGTTCTAATTCAACTACAGTGGTAAAGAGGAAAGGAAAGGGTTATAAGGGTTTTTTTGTATTCCCAACTAAAAATGGAAATAAATTGGTTTTGAATCTTATATTTACAGAAGAAATCAATGTTCTCATTGTCACCGTAATATAGTATGTAGTGTGTTGGCTTATTAGACGCAAAGCCAGGGTTCGAGCCCCAGGCCAGATATGAAATTAACACACACAGCATAAGTGGTTTGAGAAACTATTTCGTAATACTGACTGAAGGGTTGTAATGACCAATTGTAATAATTGTAGTAAGTGAATTTGTTGCAATTAATAAACTAGGTTTTTTTATCCATTTATTTTCCAAAAAAAAAATACAAATAAACAAATAGAGGAAACATACAATAACTAAATATGCACTGTCCCCCTTTGGGCGCTCAAGCATATACGTATTAGATTTAATTTTAATACATTTTAATAATACTTATTTTAGTTCTGTTAGCTAATAATAGTTCGATAGAAAAAAAATTACTTTGCAATGAAAAAATAGAAAAAAAACATTATCTATTTATTACAAGGATAAAAAACAAAGTCACAAATCCACCAATATTTTTTAAAATTTATATTTGGAAACATATTTGTATTCTCAAGATACATGCTATCATCATAAATCCCTCAGTGGCCCGGCGGTAAATATGGTAAAATATTGGAAGGCCCCTTTCATTCTGGATATATCCATATTTATCCAGGTAGAAAAAGGCCTCTGGAGGAATATGTCCATTTTGAATAGTTCTATATATGTACTCTTCCCCCACATAATATGAAGCCATAATCAGATTATTTTCAGTGCATTCCATGGTCTTCACAATATGATCTGATCTGATTAAATGAATGATAAAGTTAACAATTCTGTCAACTTTTGCCTTGGAATATAATCTTCCATTCGACACATACTTCGTAAAGCCACTATCTTGTGACCTAAACAAAGAAGTACAAGCCCTAAGGCATTTTCACTCAAATACTCTCATTTTCTCCATATATGACGGTGAGACATTATACCAAATTGGACAACTATACGTGAGAATAGGTCTAATCAATGATTTATATAAGATAAGTTTAACCGTAGGATTATTATGTTTAGAAAAAACAGTCTTTTGTACACGAAAAAAATCCTTTTTAGCCTTATTACTTGTATATCAATATGATTATTGAAATATAGAAATTTGTCATGGTTAACATCCAAGTATTTTTTTACAGATTGTTTGCCTGGAATAGGTATATTAGAGTAAGATTTTATTCCAAAATTTCTCCAATTGTTTCTAATGTTAGAACTGCACTTGGCCACAGGAGGACGAAAAAGAATTGTTTCGTATTTTTCGAAATTTATTCTCATTTTCCAGTCAATAGCATATCTTTCTTTGGAAATACATTTGTAGTTTATCATTGATTTTCTGAATTTTATCGTCAGAATGAAACAAAATAATGTTAAGAAACTATGTTATAGAGGAGAGGAAACAGGGAATACGTACATACACCTTTTCTATTCGTAAGTTAAACTTGTCAACATGGTAATTGCACTGTTTGTATTCAATATTTCGCTCAAGTCTTTGTTGAAAAACCCAAGCCATTACATACATAAATTACAACCCTTCAGCCGGGATTAAGGCCTATTTTCTTACGTCACTTATGTTGCGTGTGTTAAATTAATACAGAGTGGCGGCGCCTACAGTTTAAAATCGACTTCGAGCGACAGATTTTTTTTAAACTTTTCATGTCAATTTTATTTGCTCTCAGAGTTTTTGTCAGAAACTTGCTGAGAGGAAGCTGCGAAACATTTTTTCTCACATTTTGTTTTGTTGGAGATGTTTAACCTGGGATATAACTGTGGCGAACACACTATCTACCAGACTACGGCGACTATGACAGGAAACAGGGAATAGTGTTTTTGTATTGAAATCTATAGAAGAGACTTATGCAGGAAGAAGGTTATACACACGGATAGGGCGGTTAATAAATATATTCCGTCTGTAACGTATTCTGCGATCTTCTAGCCAATCAAACACAAACATATGTAAGTTACGAGTTTTATGGAAAAAATATATGCAATTTAGAGTGAGACGGTCATTTATTTACCTCACGAGTATAATCCTTTGAAGTAGCTATAGAACAGCGAAACTGAAGTGTAGTTGTTTGAGATACCAGAGGCTTTAAAAATATCAAAAGGATGTTGTGGTGGTCACATATTGTGTATGAATAATGTTTGGGTATAAGAAGGCTCTGTTTTATAGAGTGCCAGTTGAGCTCACATGGATTCTCAGATGAAGGCCATTAACGTATTACGCTGATATTAACTGTGGAGCTGACGAACAAAACCATGATGACATGTCCTCATCAAATGCTGATTTAAATTTCATTTTACGAATCTCTAAGTATGCATCATGAAGCCATGAAATATTTTCATTTAAAACCAGATCCTCGATCCTATTTTAAAATAGTAAGAAAAGCTGACTTCTTCTAAACGAAAACCAGTCTTATGTTCAAGGTTTTATTATATATTTCTGTGAAAAGGAATAAAAATCCTTAAATCCATAGAAATTTTTATATTGTCATAAAGTTAGGTACGTCAATATTTATACACGATGGGAGTTATTGACATTTTATCGGTTTAAGTAGCTCATAAACTAGATGTTTTATTGTTAGGCTAGGTTAGGTTATGTGTAATTTGACAGCCCTCTTCTTGAGAGAAGAAAAAAATATTTTTTATGAACAACTCTCATCTCGAGTTGCTTAAATTTCAGATTTTATCCGGAAGAACTTGAACATAGCAGCCAGTAGTTTATATTTTACATAAAAATGTGAATTGATTTCCCCACATATTAGGTTAGATTAGGTCAGAGTTGTAGCTTTGATACCAAAAGCTTATTTGAGCACGCACATGTGAACGCAGCCCCTTTACTGACTAAGTTCTACCAGACCAGGGAAGAATAAATAGTTGGCCAGCGCAAGTGCTGCGCCCACATACATAAATCATGCAAAATTTCAATTTCCTTTAAAAATGTCGCTTTTTTCAGAAATGAATGAATCATGCTGCAGAAAACACTCAGTTAGCTGTCATTCAGAAAAAGTACCTGCAAAGTGCCGATAGCAAGCCTTATTCATTCTTTTTTGCATTTGTATATTGGAACATGGCGAGAGAAATATCTGAGAAATATCTTGTCATTAAGCTTACACGCGATGTTCACGCTGGCTACCTTAATTTTAAGCCTTAGTATACATTTAGTTTAAGTGTATAAACCACCCCTGTTATTAAGTTTCTATTATTGTGAATTATCTGAAAATAGAAAAGAATTGATCATATACCCGATCAACCCCCAAACCCGAAAGGTACGTTTGTGTACAGAATAAATATTAATAATATTTGAATCTAATACATTTTGTATTTTTATTTACCCCGATATCTCGATAAATATTTTATTTTATTTTCTTCCCCTCTCACCCCCACATTTTGGTTCAATCGAACCGGATAATCCCCTAATAAAATAAAATATTTTCCGAGATCTTATTTGCAGGTTTTGTGTCGAGGATCACCACATTGGTTTTTTTGTTGTTGGATAAACCACATCCTTAATCCAAATATTTCGCTGGTATTTATTAAATAAATTATTTTAATAATCTTCTACCCGATTTGTATAAGGTATGTAAAATAAATTGTAATAGGTGCTTTAATTGGTGTTTTTAAAATAAATATATCCAAAAGTGCAGTGCGAGTGTAAGAATAAAAGAAAAAGAAAGCAAAACAAAATAAACAAAACGAAAATATACAAACAACACAGTATATTAATTTAGCCGTGTTGTTGTTGTTGTATACTACTTAAAAAAACAGTTGTAAGATTGTTCAAACCCTTGTTTATAAAAATACATATAAAAATTCGTCAAAAATTAGAAAAAAAATCAGCAATTCTTTTTAATTGTTTTTTCAAATCGTCAGCCAATTCTCGTTATCAGAAATCATCTTTAGTTCCGGAACGCGTTCCTTCCCAAAAAGGAAGTACCGGAACGACGTTCCAGAGCGTTCCGGCTCGACAACACCACTGAATACACTGCATGGGTTGGCCTTAAAATACAAAAATAATTGTTTCTTAGAAAATTATTTTGTGAAGTTCTTCGCTGTTATCATTGGTAACAGCTTCTGTAGGGCGTTTAAACTTAGCAAGTTGCTGCTCAACTGCCTATTTTCCTGGTGCAATGTTAGAATAATGTTTATCAAGCTGAGGCTCGGCTTCGACAGGAATTTTTGCGGACATAATACCGCATCGCACTTTATCGGAGGAGATGGCGTTTTTGAAAAATTAGTAGCTGAATCGCCATTTCTTTGCTGGTTTGAAGTTCTGAGTAAGTTAAATTGCCTACACATGGATGAGGAGGGTCTTTTGTCGAAATTCTGTTTATTTTGTTTCAAGAAATTTGGAATTGAACCTGACACTCTTACAGATTGAAATACATACATAACATACAACCCTTCAGTCAGGATTTCCCACACCACTCATGTTTTGTGTGTTAATTTTATACATGAGTGATGGGACGTACAGTTTAAAGTCGATTCCGAACGACCCGAAATCTCCTGAGAGGAAGTTGCCAAATAAATATTTTTTCATATTTCGTTTTGATGTCTGACGACCGGGGGTTTGAACCGTGGCCTTACGTCTAATAAGCCACCTACTAGACTGCGGTGACTTCGACAGATTGAAAGAGTCTTATAAAGTTTGAAATTGATATATGTATGGAATGTGGCAAGAACGCGATATGACTATCCAATAAAATACATACGTACTCTTATCGTTATAAAAATAAAAAAAATCAATAAAAACTTAAAATTGTTCTAAACTTCACAGCATTAAAGCAAAGCGTTCCGTGACTAATCAATTCATCATTAGAGGAGTTGAGGATGATATTGGCAAATCGGCTGGCATCTCATGCTCCATAACTGTCAATAAGTTTGTAACAGAAGAACTATTACAGAATAATTTCATTTCAAGAGAATAGATTTAGAAGAAGCTTTACTTCACCAAAGCATTGTATCGTTTGCTAATTAAGATATCATAGATGATATAAAGACCTAATTACTTACTTAATTAATTGGAAGCTGAGAGCAAGTCGCCGAAGAAATATTTCTTCGAAGTCGCTGTAGTCTAGTAGGTAGTATGTTGGCTTATTAGACGTAAAGCCAAGGTTCGAGTCCCAGGCCAGACATCAAAGACAAAATACAACAAATATTTCTTCGGCGACTTCCTCTCAGCAGATTTCTGGCAAAAACTCTGAGAGTAAAATAAAATTGCCATGAAAAAGTTTTAAACTGTAGGTCCCGCCAGTAGGTCCCGCCCGTGGTTTAAAATCTCGCTCAGACATACCGAACAAATCGAAATCTGAAAAAATATTTCTAAGGCAACTTCTTCTCAGCAATTTGCTGGCATATATTCTGCCAAGACTAGGTTCCGCCACTTATGGTGGCACATAAGTGGTGTGAGAAGTTAGGTCGTAATCCAAACTAAAGGGTTTTAATGGCCAATTATGTATGTGAGTGAGCTTTTAATTGGAGAATGTCAAGTAAATTTGTAGGCACTTCGTAGAAAGAATGTTTTAAAGTCCATAGATTCTCAGGAGAAGGCTGTAAATGCATTACGCTGATTTTAATTGTATATCTAACGAACAAACCCAGACATGTCCTCAGTAATTGCTGTTTTAAATTTTATTTTAAGGATCTTCAAGTACTCATAATGAAGCCAAGAAATGTTTGTATTTAAAATCTGCTCCCCGGACTTGCCTTAATTTTAAAATAACGAAAACTGACTCCTTGAATTAAACTGGACATTTGGAAAAAAGCAGACGTGACCATTTACAAAAAAATAAAATGAAATGAAAAATAACTCGACATTTTTAAAAGAAATGAAAACCAATCCCATGTTCAAGGTTTGATTACATTTTGCTGTTAAAAGAAAGAAAAGTCCTTGTATTCACAGAAATTTGTAGATTTTCATAAAGATTGATACGTCAATATTCACGGCTTAAAATAAATATTTTGATACGATGAGAGTTAATAACATTTCATCAGTCTATGGTGGTCATAAACTAGTTTTTTTATCTTTAAAGTTGGATTTACAGTGTTACAGGATAACAGTTTTTTATATGTAGTTTGACAGCCCTCTTCTTGAAAGAAAGAAAAAATATTTTTTATGAACAACTCTCAGCTCGGGATTGGGTTAATTTCAGATTTTGTCCGGAAAAACTTGAACAGAGCAGCCAGTAGGTTATAATTTACATACAAAGTTGATCTGATATGCCCACATACGTATATAGGTTAGGTTATGTTAGGTTAGAGTGGTAGCTTTGATACCAAAATCTCATTTGAGCACGTACAAGTGAACGCAGTCCCTTTACTGATTAAGTTCTATCAAACTAGGGAAGAAAAACTAGTTGGTCGGCACAAGGGCTGCACGCCCACATACATAAATCATGCAAAATTTAAATTTCCTTTAAAAATTTCTTTTTTTTTCAGAAATGCATGAATCATGCTGCAGAAAACACGTAGTTTGCTGTCAGTCACAAAAAGTAGTTGTCAAGTGCCGATAGCTTGCTTTCTTAATTCTTTTTTGCAATTGTGTATTGGAACATGGCGTATATAGTGCTGAGAACTATCTTGTCATTAAGTTTACACGCGATATAGCAGAAAAATATTGTAGACTCAACTCTCAATAAAAAATAATAATTTTTATTCGGATAACATGCTTCGTTTACATGTCATTAATTAGGTTTCTCCAGCTCAATACGTCATGGGACAATAGAACTTAGAATATTACTCTTGGCACCGTCTGACATTAAATTTCTCGGCATGTGATGGTTTGCACATAAAACTGACTAAGGATTTATGACTTTAGCATACGTAACGAGTTTATTTAACCAGAAAAGTTAACGCTAAGAAACCAAATCGCAAACAAACCCGGAAGCCAAAGGAATATTTGATCTGTAAAGCCTAATAAAGGGTAGAAAATATTTTTTTACGGCAGCCCATTAGTGATTGTTATTGAAATTCATGTTTACATATTTAAATGTTTTGTGAATACTAAGAAGGAACACAACGGCCATTGGTTGAAATTAATGGCTGCATAAAGTTCAGGTAGCTGGTAGACCTAATGAGAAATACCTACTTGTGTACTTTTCAATGGTACCTGATTCCAGCAAACATACAAATGTACATGAAAGGGTGGAACTGGCCGTATGATGAAAAGAGCAATCGAACCTATTTGCTACCTACTTACAATGAATACGGTACCTGATCTAACGAAAACAAAAATTTCCAAAATGGTTTCCACCTATAAAGGGCGTGAAGCTTGCCTAATAAGTTCAATCACAATTTAGTCACGATAGACAACAGATAGCATCAGCGGAAATTCGATACAAAAATGGAAGCAACAAACCAAGTGAAATTTGACGAACTGATCGACAAGTGTATAGACATGTCGAAAGTAAAACTGGATGTGTTGAAGGCACAAATTAGTAAGAAAATCTCCAATGTTTTTCAAATTGAAAAGTTCGTATACAATGAATTGAAATTGGAAAAATTTATCAGCCCGATGAAGATGCGTATAAATATGACTGAATTTCTGAATGATCTCCGCGTCAAACAATTCATATCTGAATTATGGCCGATTTTATTAGCGGCTGAAGAGAGTGCTGCAAGCATATCAAATAAGCCTATGGAGCCGAAGAAAGATGAGAGTATCCAAACTAAACACCGAAATGGAAACGTACAATCTAAATCTAGATCACATTCTCGATCCAGAAAGCAAGGCAACATGGTGAACAGTGGAAAGGAACCATTTGTACCTCCTAAAACTTACAATCAAGATGACATTGAAAACGATATTAAGCATCGCGAAAAACACAGTGAATCTACATCGCTTTCTGGATCCCCTGAAAGCCGAAATAGTGGTATGGGAAGTAGCACAAAAGTGGAACAAAAGCAGCCACTAGTACCGTCCAACACTTTTGGTGCCAGCCTTAAACCAAAACAAGGCATCAACATGTTGAATGCCGGAAATAAACTACTAGCACCTCCTAAAACTTTGCGTTCCAAACTTAAATCCCAGGGACGTATTGACATATCCAAAGTAAAATTGGACGTATTAAAGCCATGGATAAGCAAGAAAATCTTTGATATTTTGGAAAGAGAAGATAATGTTGCCGTAGAGTTCGTATACAATAAATTAAAACAGGATCAAATGCTTTGCAAACAGAAATTACAAATCAGAATTGCTGGATTCCTAAATGGTGGCAAAGCACAGAAATTTGTATGTGAATTATGGCCACTTTTGTTGTCAGCTCAAGAGAGTGAAAGCGGCATACCAGCTGAGTTGATACAGCAGAAGACAGATGAAAATGTAAGAATTGGAGAGGATACAAAAGATACAAATGCAGATCAGAAGCAACGTTTAACCACCAGCACTTTAAGCACCAAGAATCAACACCCGGATAAGGAAAATAATAAAAATTCCATTAACATTGAACAACACTTATCTAAACAGGTCAAGTCTGGTTCAAAAGATAATCAAGTTGATAAGAATAAATCCTGCAAGCGTTCCGCGGAATGTTCTTCACAACACCGTGATACAGAAAGAACCACTTCACACATGAAATCATCTTCTAAAATAGTCAGCAAGAGCCGTGAACATGGTGAACATGGGATGATAGTAAAGCGTGCGGCTTAAACGGTTTTGACAATAATTGTATGTTCTCACCTAAAACCCTACAACAAGTGACAAAAGCCATTTCACTAGATCAACGTCCTTCTACACCAATTGTAGAGTTTTTGCCGGAACATTGTCAACAAACCCATGAGTTTTTGAATCTTTGGAACGAAGCCCCCGATAAGGAAACAATTCTATTATCAACCAAGTTTATATATCCTGAGGAAAAAAATATTGAAAAACAAATAAACGCCACTTTGTCGCCACCGCCATCATTTGTTAGAAAATCAGATCATAAAGAGCATAAGCCGAATATTGACTTTGATAAGGTAGTTAAAGCCGAAGTCGAAATAAAAGCTGCCCGCGAACTACACTCACGTAAACGTACGCACTCCACTATGAGTAACGAAAGCAAAAGGTCCGAAAGTGATTCTTCCAATAAAGATGAACAGCAAAAAGCTAAGAAGAGCCGAACAAAGGTAAAGAAATCCTCAGCGACGCACAATTCAAACAAAGGCTCGTCAAGGAAGCCAGAAGCTGAATCCAGTAAACAGAAGAAATACAGCAAAGCAATGAGAGAACGGATGCTGGAGCTTTTTGGTTATTGTAGTAGCGACGAAGAAGAACGCCGTCCAGACAAAACCTCTTCTAAGAAGTCCGTAGCAGAATTAAAAAGACAGGAGGACCACAAGTGTAACAACGACATGAGTAAACTTGAGTTTGAGCTATTTGGCAGTATGAGTAGTGATGCAGAAACCGTTTAAAATATACTCGGCAATGAAGACTAACTTTTTACAACAGAAGCTATGGTATGGGACGATGCTAATGCAGATTATAATTTTGAAAAAGAAATTTATTATTTGTAGTCAATTCGTATAAGTTTTATATAAAATATCACATGACAATGTTTTTAATTTTTATTTAAAATTGATGTAATAAATGAATAGTTTTTAAGTTTAATTTTTAATCTTAAGAAATATGAAATAAAAAAAAAACAAAAAAATGTTTTTTCAATGTTCTAATTCAACTACAGTGCTGAAAAGGAAAGGAAAGGGTTATAAGAGTTTTTTGTATTCCCAACTAAAAATGGAAATAAATTGGTTTTAAATCTTATATTTACAGAAGAAATCATTGTTTTCATTATTTTAAATATTATTTATTATTATTTCACGTTGTCGATAACGAGCGCATTTTTTATAAATATATTTGATGTCATATTGTTTGTGCATTATGTTTCTGTCAATGACAGATCATATCGTTTTAAAAACTTATTGCAAAATTGTAGAAAAATATTAATTATTAAGAATATGTTTATTACGATTGATAAAAATGAAGCGTTTTAAGATAGATGAAGTCGCCGTGGTCTAGTAGGTAGTGTGTTGACTTATTAGACGTAAAGCCAGGGTTCGAGTCCCAGGTCAGACATCAAAGACAAAATAAAAAAGTATTTCTTCGGCGACTTCCTCTCAGGAGATTTCTGACAAAAACTCTGAGAGTAAAATAAAATTGCCAGAAAAAAGTTTCTCAACACTTAACTACTAGTACTTTAAGCAGCAAGAATTAACAGGCGGATAAGGAAAATAATAAAAATGCAATCAATATTAAAAATCAAATACCTAAACAGGGCAAGTCTGGATCAAAAGATAAGCAAATTAATAAAGACAAATCAAGCAAGCGTTCCGCGGATTGTTCTTCACATCCTTCTGAAAAATTAAGTGCTACTGGTGCTATCAAAAGCAAACATCCAGAAAGTCAGAACAATGATGGTGCATGCGGCTTAGACGATTTCGCAAACATTTGTATGTATTCCCCCCAACAGAAAAATGCAAATGTAAGTTTACAGGATCAACATCGTTCTTCACATTGTGCAGAAATGGACGAATTTTTGAAACTTTGGAATGAAGCACCCGATAAGGAAACAATTCTATTATCAGACAAGTTTATATATCCTGATGAAAAAAATATTGAAAAACAAACAAACGCCACTTTGTTGCCAGCAACAGCATCTGTTACAAAATCAGATCATAAGCAGCAAAGACGCAATATTGAGAAGGTAGTTAAGGCAGAAGACGAGATAAAATCTGTTCGCGAAGTACAATCACTTAAGCGTACACACTCGACAATGATTAGTGAAAGCAAAAAGTCCAAAAATAATTCCTCCAATAAGGATGAACAGCAGCCAGCTAAGAGGAAACGGACAAATGCAAAGAAAGACTCATCGAAATGGAGTTTGGACAAAGACTCATCAAGGAATCCAGAAGCTACACCAACAGAAAAGGCGGAACACAAAAAATGTAACAACGAAATGAATAAACTTGAGTTTGAGCTTTTTGGCAGTATCAGTAGATACTGAAGAAGAATGCAGTCCAGGACAACCATCTGCGAGAAGTTCTGAAGCTGTAAAGAATAACCACATCATAGAAATGAGTACCCTTGAGGCTGATCTTTCTATCAGTAGCGATGAAGAAGACGTCTAGAATATCCGCTGCAAGGGAGATAAATTTGCTAAAACAAGAATAATGATAGGGGACGACGCTCACGAGGAGTTTAATTTTAGAAAAAAAATATTTATTACTTGTAGTCATAATTTGTATAAGTTTTGTATTAAATTTCGCATAACAATGTTTTTAATTTTTTATAAAAAATTGATGTAAAAAATGAATAATTTTGTAAGTTTAAGTTTAAATTATAATAAATTTATAAATTTTCTTTTTCAATTTAATTCTTCAATTCTTTATTTGTAATCAATTTTAAAATGTAATATTAACCCTTTCATGCCCGATGTTGCGTATAGGCAACATTGCACATTTTTGTTCATAAATTCCGTAATTTTTAATTTTTTTAAAATATTTTTTTTTTGCAAACAAGCTTGGTTAAAAACGTGTAAAACCAGAATACGTAGGACTCTGAATTTAATATCACTTCATATTTAGGCCATGACTAACAAACACATGTCCTTAAAAAATTTTAGCTCTGGCCCAAAAAATTCGGGCATGAAAGGGTTAAGCAAATCATCATAAAAATCATAATTAAAATGAATATGAAAATTAAAAATGCTTTAACATTCAATTAAAGGGGTAAGGAAAATTGAAGGTTTATTTGAAATATTCTTCCACTCAGAACTAATTTTTTTTTCTGGCATTCACATAAGAAATCATTGTTTAATTATCCTTAAATATTAGACTGTTTTATTGTGTAGATATTGTATGTATGTATGTATACATACCTCAGTAAAAAAATGATACGTGCAAAATTTCTTTTTGTCTCCCGAACAGAACACTAATTTTAATTAAAATTTTGACTATTTGACTAAATTTTGTTGTTTATTTGTAAACTCCCTTTGTTATGTACTTACATGATCATTGGACTTTAATTGTGATACCGTTATTTGAGATTATCACTTTAAGTAAAAATTTTAATAGAAAATAATTATATGTGCGTGGTCAATCATTCTCGTTCTTTAGCTAGAAGAGTAAATATAATTCAATTCTTAATTTATTTTTAATTCAATATCGACGATGAGTAAGTATTACTTTTTTTTTATTAAAATTTAAAGTAATCTGTTATTAACAATTTTTTTTGCGTTCAATATTCCACGTGGCCGTGAACTTTCCGATGAGGAGCGTGGAAAAATTGAAAGCATGAGACATGCAGGTATGCGAATATTTGACATTGCAGCTGCAACAAATCGTCATCGCAATACGGTCTCAAATTTTTTAAAAGACCCAAGAAACTATGGCTGCATAAAGCGCGATGGACGCATCCCTATCGTAAGCCAAAGAACAAAGAGACGTATTCGACATTTAGCTGCAGCAGAAAATATGAGCTGCCGTTAAATAAAAGTTGAATTAGGTTTCAATATCACGAGACTGCGTATCCAGCAAATAATAATCGCAGATTTAGGTCTTCGGTATGAAAATCATATTCCAAAACCCAATATCATAAAATTGCCCGAATTGCCTTGGTTAAAAAATATAAATTTTGGGAGGAGGAATTTGAAAATGTTATATTTAGCGACGAGAAAAAGTTTAATTTTGACGGAACTGATGGTCTACATAAGTATTGGAGAGATCTGCATCAGTCCCGAAAAATGTGCTACAACCGAAACTACGGTATTGGGTGTCTAATGATTTGGGCTGCATTTGGAGATCGTGGAAAGTCCCAAATATGCTTTGTGCCAACAAGAATGAATTCGAAAAAATAGGTTGAATTGTTGGAAAACAATTTGATTGATTTTGCAGCTGAACTATACGGTGATAATTGGACTTTCCAACAAGACAACGCTCCAATACAAGTCGCTCGACACACAAAAAGTTTTTTGAAAGCCACAATGTACCTTTATTGGATTGATTAGCTCTAAGTCCAGACTTAAACCCAATAGAGGATCTATGGAGGATACTTTCCGCTAAGATATTTTCGAACTCAAAGCAGTACACGACACGGCCTATTGTAAGTTTTATTTAAAGAGTTGTTTGTCATGATGACTCTGCTTAGTAAAAACAGAATTAAAAGAATTCTTTTAAACAAATTTAATAGTTATTCGTATTAAAATATTTATTTGTTAAATAATTTAAAAAGTTTTGCTTAAATTAAAAGTTTTTAACATTAAATTCTATTCCAATTTCAGGGGAATTCAGGCACAATGAAATGAAGTCGAATTACAATTTTTGCTAAGACACACACCGCGTATTGTTTTTATTCAAACAAAAATGTTGATCAAGTTACCGATTTCCGGTAAGGTGTAATTACTTGTTTTTATTATTTTGAAAACTGTTTAAAATAAATAAAGAATTGATGTATTTAATGACAAAGTAATGTAATATTTAAGGCATGAAAACATTGACTTCTTCTGTCGATACGAGATTCAGTGTCGTCCATTAAGACAAACAAACAATTTTTAGTTCATTTGAGTTCAAGAATATCTCAAATAAACCTTACCTTCCTCCTTCTCACAGTAATTGAAATGAAAGCATTGAATACATTTTTTATTTACATTTTATTTTAATTATGATTTCTATGATGATTTGCTTAATGTTTTCATTTAAAATACTTTACAAATAAAGAATTAAATTGAAAAAGAAAATATTTTTATATTAAAATTATTATAATTTAAACAAAAGCTTAAAAGTTATTGAATTATTAATCAATTTTTAATAAAAATTAAAAACATTGTCATGTGATATTTAATACAAAACTTATGCAAATTATGACTACAAATAATAAATATTTTTTCTAAAATTAAACTCTTCGTGGGCGTCGCCCCTACCATTATTTTTGTTTTACAAACTTATTCCTCTTTGCCTAGTATGCTTTATACATCTTCTTCATCGCTACTGATACTGCCGAAAAGCTCCAACTCAAGTTTATTAATTATGCTGGTGGCCTGCTTGTGGTCCACATTTTATTTTGATTCAGCTTCTGTCTTCATCTACACGGCATTCTTCTTCGTCGCTACTACAATTATCAAAAGGCTCCATCATACCTTCTCTCATTGTTTTGCTTTACTTCATGTGGGGTTTCTTTTTACTTGACGAGTTTTTGTCCGAACTGCTTTTGGATGAGGATTTCGTTGCCTTTATCTGTTTTTCCGTAGCTGGCTTCTGTTCATCCTTATTGGTGGAATTATTTTTGGACTTTTTACTTTCATTAATCATTGTTGAGTGTTTGCGTTTAGGGGCAGCTTTCATTTCGGATATTACTTTGACGGTCTCATCAGAATTTGTGTCTCTTTGATCTGATATTGTGACATATGGCAGTGGCAATACAGTGGTGGCTTGTCCTTCAGCACTGACGATAAAATTTTTAAGTTTTTCCGGTGTTTTAATTTCGTAGAAATCGTCTGGCCGTCTTCTGCACTTTAAAAACTTGTCTAGTTCCGCACATTGTTCCAACAAAAATTCACGAAATGGTGTCCGAGGCCATTGATTCTGTAAATTAGTGTTTAGGCCGGCCGTCTTCATTCGGGAATCGTCATCATGTTCGCTGTTGTTGGCATCACTAGCACTTAATGTCTTTGGTAAGGTTTCTGTCGGCTTAGAACATGGTTTACTATGTGATGAGAAAGTCGTCGGGGATTGGTTTTCACTTTTTGTTGTATCGGGATATACGAATTTGTTTGACAATAGAATTGTTTCCTTATCGGGTGCCTCATTCCATTGGCACAAAAATTCGTCCATTTCTGTAGAGCGTTGTGTTAAAAATTCACGAAATGGTGTTGAAGGCCGTTGATCATGTGGAATAACATTTGCATCCTTCTGTTGAGGGGAATACATACAAATGTTTGCGAAGTCGCCTAAGCCGCATGTCACCACTCCTGTACCATCATCGTTAACCTGTTCACAAATTTGAATTTCTTGATTTCCAGAATTTTTATTGTTTTCCTTATCTGGCTTCTGCTTCTGTTCTACTTTCGTGCTACTTCCCTCATCCTTTTCAATATAGACGTGTCCCTGTGGTTTGTGGGTGGAAGCGAAAGTGATAGGTGGTACTAATGGTTCCTTACCGCCATTCACAATGTTACCTTGTTTTTTGGATCGTTTGCAGTCTTTGGTTTGAATTACTTTCTTCAGAATTTCATCCTTCTTCGGCTCCACCGTATCATTTGCTATGGATGTAGCACTCTCTTCTGCCGCTAATAAAATCGGCCATAATTCGCACATGAATTGCCTTACCATAGGACCATTTAGAAATTCTGTGATGTGGATGTGCATCTTCATCGGACTGATAAATTGCTCCAATTTCAACTCGTTATAAATAAATTTTTTTATTTGAAAAATGCTGTTGATTTTCTTATTAATTTTTTGTTTTACATCGTCCAGTTTCACTTTGTACATGTCAATTCGTTTATTGAACAAATCTCCATTTTTCACTTGTTTATTTGCTTCCATTTTTTTAATTTTCCGCTGATGTTGTCTGTCGTCTACTGAAACGATCGTGTATTTGAACTTATCGGGCAAGGTTCACGTCTTTTATAGGCGGAAACCATTTTGGAAATTTGGTTTTTCGCTAGAACAGGTACCTTATTTAACGTATGGCTTCTCACAGATATTCCACAGAGGATCAACCAGCTACCTGTTATTTCAACATAGCAATTGAACATATTGGCCCAACCCTTTAATGCACATTTGTATTTATGCTTCTTAGGTAACAAATAGATGATCTTGGGTATTCCTCACTGGCTACCTCAATCAGCTACCTGTACTATCTGCAGCCATTAATTTCAACCAATGGCTGTTGTTTTCAATTCTTAGTATTAAAAAAACATTTTAATTTATTAACTTGAATTTCAATAACAATCCCTCATGGGCTGTCGTAAAAAATATTTTTAAATCCTTCAATACCGTTATCGGATCAAATATTTCTTTGGTGTCCTTGATTTTTGGAAATTTGATGTTTTAAGGTTAACTTTTTCGGTTGAAAAATCTCGTTACGAATACCATAAGAAGGAACACTTAATAGGGAAAGTTTTATCGTTCTATAATCTACTGAGCTGCTGCGGAGATGAAACTGGGGAAAATGTGTAATGAGAGCACCCTAAAGGAAGAAAAAGAACAAAACAAATCTAGTTTATGGCCACCGATTTTTTATACGGTTTTGTAGCACTTGAAGCAATCATTTTAATATATCCAGTTTTTGTTTGAATAAAATGTTGCACATTTGAGAGGCCTATTGACGTAATTAACACTAGATTTACCGTGCCAGTCAAAATGACTGGTTTTGCCTTATTAGCCTTAAATATTGACTTTAGTAGTATGTTTATGGCGTTTCGGGGGCACTTATTCCATACAAATTTAGGAGCATGCCTACGCTACAGTCGGTAGTGTCGGTTAGTCGATAGGTTTGTAACATGTAATGTGAAAATGTATATACGTATGTATGAATGTTTGGACGGACAGAATGAGTGTGTGCGTAACATGTAATGTGTATGATCGTTTTTAATAGTAAATTCTTGCCACGTATTATCATACTCAATGCTGAAAAAATAGAAAAGGGATCTACACCTGTATAGTTGTTGTGTGTTTTTTTATTTTTTGTATGATTTAATTAGAAGGATGTTTAATTTTAAATGTGATAAGAAAGGATAGGTTGGTTGTGCGGTTGTTTTTTATTTTTTTTGTATATTTAATTAGAAGGATGTTTAATTTTAAATGTGATAAGAAAGGGTAGGTTGGTTGTGCGGTTGTTTTTTATTTTTTGTGTGATTTAATTTGAAGGATCTGTAATTTTAAGATGATAACAAATTCTTGGCACGTATTGTTCATGATCACAGGTAGAAGAAATAGAAATATAAACTATTAAGAAAGGGTAGGTTGGTTGTGCGGTTGTTTTTAATTTGATGAGAAAGAAATGTATAGTTGTGCCTGTGGGTTTTTTTTTTTTCACGCATAAGTATAAGTAATATCTGTTTTCACATAATTGAATTTACTGATTGATCTACAACACCCCAGAGTATAAAGAGACTTGTTTTAAGGATTTAGAATTTTTTAGTTTTACTGTTTTGAATGAATAAAATTATATAATAAAGGGATTAATTAAAACAAATTAGTTTTTTTTTTTTTTTAGGTATACATATTTTATTTTTAGATTTTGTTATTTTGTACAATACAATACATATATCTACTTAATATAATAATAGTTAAACATTCGTTTATACAGATTAAATAGCTTAAGCGTTAACAAATATTCATCATAAAATGTTTGACATCGACAAATGTTGAAGGATTGTGAATAAGTATTTTCACAATAATACAAACGTATGACATATTAATAAATAAAAATGGATTACTTATTTTACTAATGTTACATATTCTTAGTTCATTTATAAGTTTCATAAATAAATCTATATGCTCTTTATCAATCTGATTACTATGTTTTATTAATAGTTCTTCCAATTCAGCTGATGTTACCATTTTTGTTCCCCTTCTTTAAAAATTTAATAGTAGGTTGTGTTAGTGCGGGACGATGTACTCTGAATTATTTCATTTTAATTTATATTTATTGAATAAAAATTTTAAACACAAGTGCCCACAATTAAATGTATTAAATTTTTGATTTCGTTCATAATTATATTCAATAGGAAATTTTAAGTAGTTGACAATCTCAAGTGGTGGTTGTAAGTTTCCAAAGCTATCAAAGTATTCCTTATAGTTGTGGTTTTTATAATATGCTACCCAATGTGTTCCCATACCATTTGAATCATCTAAATTAACAATGCCGCATTCTTGTTTGAATGGTTTTTCAGGTAAAGAATCACGCATGAAAACACCCCTAAAATGTTTGAGATGTCTTCCATATTTATTCAAATCCAAATCTGTTAATGGGCGATTGGGAAGGTTATCTAATAGTTTTTTGGAGCTGGACTATAGTAGAGACCATATCCAGTTTTATATGGTTTGAGGTACAACCCTTTACCCATTGCAATTGATTCCATATATCTATTATGACGGTTAGCTTCAGCCAATTGTTCTTTTCCATTTTTGATAGCATTTACTGCTTTGACAATAGCGGATCCTCCACTTGCCAAACCACCAAGCGCTGACAATGCTGTTAGTACGGGAATAAGTGGAAGAAATCCTCCAATTTTCGGTACAGGTATAACTCTCGGTATTATAATGTCTGCTCGCTTTTTCCCTTTAAAATTTGAATGAATAGCCTTTTGAGCTATTTTAACAGCATCATTTATATCAAGGGGTTTCTGTTCTTTCAATTGTTTTAAAGTTTTTCTCACAGTAGCTGTGAATAATTTCTTATTACACTTATTCATTTTTCCTTTTCTTTTCTTATGTCTCTGCTCCTTCAAACCTAATCCAAATTTCACTTTAGTTTTCATAGCGTTTGTCACAAACAACGCGTTAGCACGTTCTTTAATATCACTATCTTTAGATTTAACTCGTTGCCAGGCTTTTTCAGCTAATATTTGATCTGCTTGATGTCTTGTGTCTATATCTTTTGATTGTGAATATGCAATATCGTGCTCTCTACAAGCTGCGTCTAATAAATTTATACCCTTATCTCCTCTTGCTAAACGTTTTTCAAGTTTTGTACCAGGTCCACAAAACTGATAACCAGGTAGATGTAATTCAACAGGTACTTTATTTATTAAGTTGTTTACAAATCCTCTTCTCATCTTACACTGGCTGGGGTTTTGTTTTGACTGTAGATTATAACAAATTTTTTTCGTTACTTTTATACCTCTTCGCAAAAATAGCTGAAATCAAGACGATCTCCTATATATACAGCAATTTATATGATTTCAGTATGTTAATTTTTTGATATTGATTTTGATCTGCTTTGTATCTGATCACGATCTACTTTACATCTGGTTATGATCTGCTTTGTATCTGCTCACGATCTACTTTATATCTGATAACGATCTACTTTTTTGGTTTTGTCTATTTTATTTTAACTTTTTTTATTTTTTTTTTTTTGACATTACCATGTTTTAGGTATACATGTTCTACCTCAATGTTTAAATTGTTTATTTGATCAGCTAGATCATCATGTATTTGTGTTATATGTTTTTCGATTACGATATTTTTTGTTTTTATGGTTATATTTATTAAAACCTTCTCAAAATTTATTAATATAAGACATTTCTTTCACTCTTCTAATAAATTATGTTAGCTTCTTTAAGTTCTTCGATAATAGAGATTATTTCGTTTTGATGATTGTTGTGACCAGAACCTTCCGATGAAAGAAGTAAACGTAGTCTGTCAACTAGTTCATTAGGATCATCCCAATGTATGTAATTTGATCTCAGATTATTTTGTAATTTTAGCATTAAACCACTGCCTTTTGTTAAAATGTTTGTTGTTGTTTCAAATAAATGTTTAATTATTCGTATATATTTGAAGGCTCGTGTTCCTTTCACTTGTTCATTAGGTTCATAGCGACGTTTATGTGCATTGGTATTAATTAAAATCTCTTTATATTTTTTCAAATCATTTTTAGAATAATGGAGAGGTTTTTTATGAAATACTAGTTCAAATAATCCAGGCGTCATTTTCAATTTCATATTCCCTATCTGCATAGTATTATCTCTATTAAATATTAATTTTTCCTTGCCATATCTCCAACTACCGTCTACATCTTGATTAAAACCATAAATTTTATCCAATTGCTTATTATTAATAAGTGTTTGTATATTTTCAAATAATGGAGAGCTTTTCGTCAGCTTTAAATATTGTTTTCTTTCCAAGTTCTTGATACATGTACTTGATACAGGTCTATTATGGTCATAGTTTTTTTCACCATCATTATCATCAGTTGAAATATTTTCATACTGAAAATCGTTATTATCACCGTTTACATCATCGTAATCATCGTCATCATCAATAGTGTTGTCTATATCTTTATGCTTATCTTCAAGTTTTCCGATGATTTCATTATCACCATTTACGTCATAGTAATCTTCCTCATCATCAATAGTGTTGTCTGTATCCGTATGCTTATCTTCGAGTTTTCCAATGATTTCATTATCACCATTTACGTCATAATAATCTTCGTCATCACCTATAGTGTTGTCTACATCCTTATGCTTATATTCAAGTTTTGGGATGTTTTCATTATCATCATTTACATCATCATGATCATCCTCATCATTAATAGTGTTGTCTATATCCTTATATTTATCTTTAAGTTTTCCAATGATTTTTTTAAGTGGTTTTGTTATTGGTTGAAAGGTATCTTCTAATAAATTAACTCTATCTATTTGATTCAGTTTAATATTTTTTAACTTTTTCTTTAGAACAGCCCTTGTCTTTACAAGATCTTCCAACACTTTATTATGGTAATTTTTAGACATTATAATAATTTTTTTATTGAATTTGATCTGGTTATGATCTGCTCGCTATCTGATTATGATCTGCTTTGTATCTGATTACGATCTGCTTTATATCTGATCACGAACTGCTTGCTATCTGGTCACGATCTGATTTATACCTGATCACGATCTGCTTGATGGCTTGTGTCTATATCCATTGATTTTGAGTACGCTATATCGTGCTTTCTACAATCTACATCCAATAAATTATTCCTTTATTTCCTTTATTCTTGCTATTCGTTTTGAAGTTTTGTATCAGGTCCACAAAACTGATAAACAGGTGGATGTAATTCAACATATAATTTGTTTATTAAGTTGTCTACAAATCTTCTTCCAATCTTACACTGATTAGGTGTTTTTCTTTTGACTGTAGTTTATAACCATTTTTTTTTTTCATTACTTTCATACCTCTTCGCATGAAACACTACACCAGCTATACCTGCTATACCAGCTATACCAGCTATATCAGCTATACCAGCTATACTAGCAAGCTGTACAATCTATACTAGCTATACTAGCAAGCTGTACAATCTGTACTAGCTATACTAGCAAGCTGTACAATCTGTACTAGCTATACTAGCAAGCTGTACTAGCTATACTAGCAAGCTATACAATCTGTACTAGCTATACTAGCAAGCTGTACTAGCTATACTAGCAAGCTATACAATCTGTACTAGCTATACTAGCAAGCTGTACAATCTGTACTAGCTATACTAGCAAGCTATACTAGCAAGCTGTACAATCTGTACTAGCTATACTAGCAAGCTGTACTAGCTATACTAGCAAGCTATACAATCTGTACTAGTTATACTAGCAAGCTGTACTAGCTGTACTAGCTATACTAGCAAGCTATACAATCTGTACTAGTTATACTAGCAAGCTGTACTAGCTATACTAGCAAGCTATACAATCTGTACTAGCTATACTAGCAAGCTGTAGTAGCTATGTCAGCTATACCTGCTATACCTGCTATACCAGCTATACCTGCTATACCAGCTATACCAGCTATACCTGCTATACCTGCTATACCAGCTATACCTGCTATACCAGCTATACCAGCTATACCTGCTATACCAGCTATACCTGCTATATCAGCTATACCAGCTATACCAGCTATACCAGCTATACCAGCTATACCAGCTATACCAGCTATACCAGCTATACCTGCTATATCAGCTATACCAGCTATACCAGCTATACCAGCTATACCAGCTATACCAGCTATACCAGCTATACCAGCTATACCAGCTATACCTGCTATACCAGCTATACCAGCTATATCAGCTATATCAGCTATACCAGCTATACCAGCTATACCAGCTATACCAGCTATACCTGCTATACCAGCTATACCAGCTATATCAGCTATACCTGCTATACCTGCTATACCAGCTATACCTGCTATACCAGCTATACCAGCTATACCAGCTATACCAGCTATACCTGCTATACCTGCTATACCAGCTATACCAGCTATACCAGCTATACCTGCTATATCAGCTATACCTGCTATACCAGCTATACCAGCTATACCAGCTATACCTGCTATACCAGCTATACCTGCTATACCTGCTATACCAGTATAGCTGGTATATACCAGTATAGCTGGTATATAGTATAGCTGGTATATAGCTGATATAGCTGGTATAGCTGGTATAGCAGGTATAGCTGGTATAGCTGGTATAGCAGGTATAGCTGGTATAGCTGGTATAGCAGGTATAGCTGATATAGCAGGTATAGCTGGTATAGCTGGTATAGCTGGTATAGCAGGTATAGCAGGTATAGCTGGTATAGCTGGTATAGCTGGTATAGCTGGTATAGCAGGTATAGCTGGTATAGCAGGTATAGCTGGTATAGCAGGTATAGCAGGTATAGCTGATATAGCTGGTATAGCTGGTATAGCAGGTATAGCTGGTATAGCTGGTATAGCTGGTATAGCTGGTATAGCTGATATAGCTGATATAGCTGGTATAGCTGGTATAGCAGGTATAGCTGGTATAGCTGGTATAGCTGGTATAGCTGGTATAGCTGGTATAGCTGGTATAGCTGGTATAGCTGGTATAGCTGATATAGCAGGTATAGCTGGTATAGCTGGTATAGCTGGTATAGCTGGTATAGCTGGTATAGCTGGTATAGCTGATATAGCAGGTATAGCTGGTATAGCTGGTATAGCTGGTATAGCTGGTATAGCTGGTATAGCTGGTATAGCTGGTATAGCAGGTATAGCTGGTATAGCTGGTATAGCAGGTATAGCTGGTATAGCAGGTATAGCAGGTATAGCTGACATAGCTACTACAGCTTGCTAGTATAGCAGGTATAGCAGGTATAGCTGACATAGCTACTACAGCTTGCTAGTATAGCAGGTATAGCAGGTATAGCTGACATAGCTACTACAGCTTGCTAGTATAGCTAGTACAGATTGTATAGCTTGCTAGTATAGCTAGTACAGCTTGCTAGTATAACTAGTACAGATTGTATAGCTTGCTAGTATAGCTAGTACAGCTAGTACAGCTTGCTAGTATAACTAGTACAGATTGTATAGCTTGCTAGTATAGCTAGTACAGCTTGCTAGTATAGCTAGTACAGATTGTACAGCTTGCTAGTATAGCTTGCTAGTATAGCTAGTACAGATTGTACAGCTTGCTAGTATAGCTAGTACAGATTGTATAGCTTGCTAGTATAGCTAGTACAGCTTGCTAGTATAGCTAGTACAGATTGTATAGCTTGCTAGTATAGCTAGTACAGCTTGCTAGTATAGCTAGTACAGATTGTACAGCTTGCTAGTATAGCTAGTACAGATTGTACAGCTTGCTAGTATAGCTAGTATAGATTGTACAGCTTGCTAGTATAGCTGGTATAGCTGATATAGCTGGTATAGCTGGTATAGCAGGTATAGCTGGTGTAGTGTTTCATGCGAAGAGGTATGAAAGTAATGAAAAAAAAAAATGGTTATAAACTACAGTCAAAAGAAAAACACCTAATCAGTGTAAGATTGGAAGAAGATTTGTAGACAACTTAATAAACAAATTATATGTTGAATTACATCCACCTGTTTATCAGTTTTGTGGACCTGATACAAAACTTCAAAACGAATAGCAAGAATAAAGGAAATAAAGGAATAATTTATTGGATGTAGATTGTAGAAAGCACGATATAGCGTACTCAAAATCAATGGATATAGACACAAGCCATCAAGCAGATCGTGATCAGGTATAAATCAGATCGTGACCAGATAGCAAGCAGTTCGTGATCAGATATAAAGCAGATCGTAATCAGATACAAAGCAGATCATAATCAGATAGCGAGCAGATCATAACCAGATCAAATTCAATAAAAAAATTATTATAATGTCTAAAAATTACCATAATAAAGTGTTGGAAGATCTTGTAAAGACAAGGGCTGTTCTAAAGAAAAAGTTAAAAAATATTAAACTGAATCAAATAGATAGAGTTAATTTATTAGAAGATACCTTTCAACCAATAACAAAACCACTTAAAAAAATCATTGGAAAACTTAAAGATAAATATAAGGATATAGACAACACTATTAATGATGAGGATGATCATGATGATGTAAATGATGATAATGAAAACATCCCAAAACTTGAATATAAGCATAAGGATGTAGACAACACTATAGGTGATGACGAAGATTATTATGACGTAAATGGTGATAATGAAATCATTGGAAAACTCGAAGATAAGCATACGGATACAGACAACACTATTGATGATGAGGAAGATTACTATGACGTAAATGGTGATAATGAAATCATCGGAAAACTTGAAGATAAGCATAAAGATATAGACAACACTATTGATGATGACGATGATTACGATGATGTAAACGGTGATAATAACGATTTTCAGTATGAAAATATTTCAACTGATGATAATGATGGTGAAAAAAACTATGACCATAATAGACCTGTATCAAGTACATGTATCAAGAACTTGGAAAGAAAACAATATTTAAAGCTGACGAAAAGCTCTCCATTATTTGAAAATATACAAACACTTATTAATAATAAGCAATTGGATAAAATTTATGGTTTTAATCAAGATGTAGACGGTAGTTGGAGATATGGCAAGGAAAAATTAATATTTAATAGAGATAATACTATGCAGATAGGGAATATGAAATTGAAAATGACGCCTGGATTATTTGAACTAGTATTTCATAAAAAACCTCTCCATTATTCTAAAAATGATTTGAAAAAATATAAAGAGATTTTAATTAATACCAATGCACATAAACGTCGCTATGAACCTAATGAACAAGTGAAAGGAACACGAGCCTTCAAATATATACGAATAATTAAACATTTATTTGAAACAACAACAAACATTTTAACAAAAGGCAGTGGTTTAATGCTAAAATTACAAAATAATCTGAGATCAAATTACATACATTGGGATGATCCTAATGAACTAGTTGACAGACTACGTTTACTTCTTTCATCGGAAGGTTCTGGTCACAACAATCATCAAAACGAAATAATCTCTATTATCGAAGAACTTAAAGAAGCTAACATAATTTATTAGAAGAGTGAAAGAAATGTCTTATATTAATAAATTTTGAGAAGGTTTTAATAAATATAACCATAAAAACAAAAAATATCGTAATCGAAAAACATATAACACAAATACATGATGATCTAGCTGATCAAATAAACAATTTAAACATTGAGGTAGAACATGTATACCTAAAACATGGTAATGTCAAAAAAAAAAAAATAAAAAAAGTTAAAATAAAATAGACAAAACCAAAAAAGTAGATCGTTATCAGATATAAAGTAGATCGTGAGCAGATACAAAGCAGATCATAACCAGATGTAAAGTAGATCGTGATCAGATACAAAGCAGATCAAAATCAATATCAAAAAATTAACATACTGAAATCATATAAATTGCTGTATATATAGGAGATCGTCTTGATTTCAGCTATTTTTGCGAAGAGGTATAAAAGTAACGAAAAAAATTTGTTATAATCTACAGTCAAAACAAAACCCCAGCCAGTGTAAGATGAGAAGAGGATTTGTAAACAACTTAATAAATAAAGTACCTGTTGAATTACATCTACCTGGTTATCAGTTTTGTGGACCTGGTACAAAACTTGAAAAACGTTTAGCAAGAGGAGATAAGGGTATAAATTTATTAGACGCAGCTTGTAGAGAGCACGATATTGCATATTCACAATCAAAAGATATAGACACAAGACATCAAGCAGATCAAATATTAGCTGAAAAAGCCTGGCAACGAGTTAAATCTAAAGATAGTGATATTAAAGAACGTGCTAACGCGTTGTTTGTGACAAACGCTATGAAAACTAAAGTGAAATTTGGATTAGGTTTGAAGGAGCAGAGACATAAGAAAAGAAAAGGAAAAATGAATAAGTGTAATAAGAAATTATTCACAGCTACTGTGAGAAAAACTTTAAAACAATTGAAAGAACAGAAACCCCTTGATATAAATGATGCTGTTAAAATAGCTCAAAAGGCTATTCATTCAAATTTTAAAGGGAAAAAGCGAGCAGACATTATAATACCGAGAGTTATACCTGTACCGAAAATTGGAGGATTTCTTCCACTTATTCCCGTACTAACAGCATTGTCAGCGCTTGGTGGTTTGGCAAGTGGAGGATCCGCTATTGTCAAAGCAGTAAATGCTATCAAAAATGGAAAAGAACAATTGGCTGAAGCTAACCGTCATAATAGATATATGGAATCAATTGCAATGGGTAAAGGGTTGTACCTCAAACCATATAAAACTGGATATGGTCTCTACTATAGTCCAGCTCCAAAAAACTATTAGATAACCTTCCCAATCGCCCATTAACAGATTTGGATTTGAATAAATATGGAAGACATCTCAAACATTTTAGGGGTGTTTTCATGCGTGATTCTTTACCTGAAAAACCATTCAAACAAGAATGCGGCATTGTTAATTTAGATGATTCAAATGGTATGGGAACACATTGGGTAGCATATTATAAAAACCACAACTATAAGGAATACTTTGATAGCTTTGGAAACTTACAACCACCACTTGAGATTGTCAACTACTTAAAATTTCCTATTGAATATAATTATGAACGAAATCAAAAATTTAATACATTTAATTGTGGGCACTTGTGTTTAAAATTTTTATTCAATAAATATAAATTAAAATGAAATAATTCAGAGTACATCGTCCCGCACTAACACAACCTACTATTAAATTTTTAAAGAAGGGGAACAAAAATGGTAACATCAGCTGAATTGGAAGAACTATTAATAAAACATAGTAATCAGATTGATAAAGAGCATATAGATTTATTTATGAAACTTATAAATGAACTAAGAATATGTAACATTAGTAAAATAAGTAATCCATTTTTATTTATTAATATGTCATACGTTTGTATTATTGTGAAAATACTTATTCACAATCCTTCAACATTTGTCGATGTCAAACATTTTATGATGAATATTTGTTAACGCTTAAGCTATTTAATCTGTATAAACGAATGTTTAACTATTATTATATTAAGTAGATATATGTATTGTATTGTACAAAATAACAAAATCTAAAAATAAAATATGTATACCTAAAAAAAAAAAAAAACTAATTTGTTTTAATTAATCCCTTTATTATATAATTTTATTCATTCAAAACAGTAAAACTAAAAAATTCTAAATCCTTAAAACAAGTCTCTTTATACTCTGGGGTGTTGTAGATCAATCAGTAAATTCAATTATGTGAAAACAGATATTACTTATACTTATGCGTGAAAAAAAAAAAAACCCACAGGCACAACTATACATTTCTTTCTCATCAAATTAAAAACAACCGCACAACCAACCTACCCTTTCTTAATAGTTTATATTTCTATTTCTTCTACCTGTGATCATGAACAATACGTGCCAAGAATTTGTTATCATCTTAAAATTACAGATCCTTCAAATTAAATCACACAAAAAATAAAAAACAACCGCACAACCAACCTACCCTTTCTTATCACATTTAAAATTAAACATCCTTCTAATTAAATATACAAAAAAAATAAAAAACAACCGCACAACCAACCTATCCTTTCTTATCACATTTAAAATTAAACATCCTTCTAATTAAATCATACAAAAAATAAAAAAACACACAACAACTATACAGGTGTAGATCCCTTTTCTATTTTTTCAGCATTGAGTATGATAATACGTGGCAAGAATTTACTATTAAAAACGATCATACACATTACATGTTACGCACACACTCATTCTGTCCGTCCAAACATTCATACATACGTATATACATTTTCACATTACATGTTACAAACCTATCGACTAACCGACACTACCGACTGTAGCGTAGGCATGCTCCTAAATTTGTATGGAATAAGTGCCCCCGAAACGCCATAAACATACTACTGACTTTGTATGAATATTTTCTTCCGAAACTATTATATGATTTTTATAACGACAACTAAATACAATTAATTTGATAACTTATTTTGATCTTGTGTCCACAATAAAAAAAAATAATTTTTGTTTTTGGTACTTATACGGGTACCAGTCATTTTGACTGGTATGTTTTTCTATGGCAGAAGACAGTATTCCTTTACATAATATACCAAAACGAATGTGTATGCGGTTTCCTTCTAGTTCTGAAGGGATAATGAAAGCGTGGAAGACATACAACTTGAGGTTTCTGCAAGTGGAACTATGTGGAAAAAAATAAAAGGAGGTGTTGCTGGAAGGTTACCAACTCATTGCATATTCCAAGATTTATCTAGGCCTACAGCATATGCTGGAAGAAATATTATGGAAGAGAAGCCAAGCAGTACCTTTTTATTATTGATTGACCACCATATATTACAGCATATCAAAACTTGAACCGAATTAGAAGCCTCTAGAGTTTTAGGGAAGAAATGAACACTTTCACAGGATAAATTGAAAGCTTTCATTGGAATATTGTTTGCACGAGGTACGTACAGTGGTGCATGCAGTATTCAAAGGGTTGCAGCTGTCGTATTTATAGAACAAAAAATGGGGTCCTGAATTTTTTCTAAAACTATGAGTAGGCATGACTTTACAGAAATTTTACGTCTCTTTGGTTTCGATAAAAGAAATAAAAGGAGTCAACGCTTGCAAACTGATAAATTTGCGTTAGTGTCAACTGTTTGGAACAAATTTATTGCCAACTGCCAAAACTGTTTCAAACCAGGAGCAAATATTACATTGTTCAATTGTTTCCAATGAAAGCCAGATATAGGTTTACACAGTATATGCAATCAGACATGTTTGGAAGAAAATTCTGGCTGACTTCTGACATTAAAACGAAGTACGTTGTAAATGACTTTCTTTATCTAGGAAAAGATGAAACACGAAATTTGGCAACACCTCTTAGTGAATTTGTAGCAATGAGACTACTGGAGCCTTATACCATGAAAGGTAGGACTGTAATAACCGACAACTTTTTTACCAGTGTTTCTTTAGTCAAAAACACTACGTTGGTTGGTACCGTACATTCGAACAAACGTAACCTTCTAAAAATTTGCAAGGAGAAGAGGGATAGTATGGCTTGTTTTTCAACATTACTATATACAACAAATAAATGTACACTTACAGTTTATATGAGTAAGCCCAACAAAAAAGTTGTTTTATTGAGTACTATACACATAGGCGTCAAAATTGATACCGACAGCAAGAATCTAATTGAAACTGTGTGTTTTTATAATAAAATCAAATTTAGTGTCGTGGTGGCTAATGACATATAGTGTGAAATCAGGATCTAGGAGATGGCCACTTGAAGTATTTTTTTATATTTTAGATATTGCAATAGCTGAAAAAGCCTGGCAACGAGTTAAATCTAAAGATAGTGATATTAAAGAACGTGCTAACGCGTTGTTTGTGACAAACGCTATGAAAACTAAAGTGAAATTTGGATTAGGTTTGAAGGAGCAGAGACATAAGAAAAGAAAAGGAAAAATGAATAAGTGTAATAAGAAATTATTCACAGCTACTGTGAGAAAAACTTTAAAACAATTGAAAGAACAGAAACCCCTTGATATAAATGATGCTGTTAAAATAGCTCAAAAGGCTATTCATTCAAATTTTAAAGGGAAAAAGCGAGCAGACATTATAATACCGAGAGTTATACCTGTACCGAAAATTGGAGGATTTCTTCCACTTATTCCCGTACTAACAGCATTGTCAGCGCTTGGTGGTTTGGCAAGTGGAGGATCCGCTATTGTCAAAGCAGTAAATGCTATCAAAAATGGAAAAGAACAATTGGCTGAAGCTAACCGTCATAATAGATATATGGAATCAATTGCAATGGGTAAAGGGTTGTACCTCAAACCATATAAAACTGGATATGGTCTCTACTATAGTCCAGCTCCAAAAAACTATTAGATAACCTTCCCAATCGCCCATTAACAGATTTGGATTTGAATAAATATGGAAGACATCTCAAACATTTTAGGGGTGTTTTCATGCGTGATTCTTTACCTGAAAAACCATTCAAACAAGAATGCGGCATTGTTAATTTAGATGATTCAAATGGTATGGGAACACATTGGGTAGCATATTATAAAAACCACAACTATAAGGAATACTTTGATAGCTTTGGAAACTTACAACCACCACTTGAGATTGTCAACTACTTAAAATTTCCTATTGAATATAATTATGAACGAAATCAAAAATTTAATACATTTAATTGTGGGCACTTGTGTTTAAAATTTTTATTCAATAAATATAAATTAAAATGAAATAATTCAGAGTACATCGTCCCGCACTAACACAACCTACTATTAAATTTTTAAAGAAGGGGAACAAAAATGGTAACATCAGCTGAATTGGAAGAACTATTAATAAAACATAGTAATCAGATTGATAAAGAGCATATAGATTTATTTATGAAACTTATAAATGAACTAAGAATATGTAACATTAGTAAAATAAGTAATCCATTTTTATTTATTAATATGTCATACGTTTGTATTATTGTGAAAATACTTATTCACAATCCTTCAACATTTGTCGATGTCAAACATTTTATGATGAATATTTGTTAACGCTTAAGCTATTTAATCTGTATAAACGAATGTTTAACTATTATTATATTAAGTAGATATATGTATTGTATTGTACAAAATAACAAAATCTAAAAATAAAATATGTATACCTAAAAAAAAAAAAAAACTAATTTGTTTTAATTAATCCCTTTATTATATAATTTTATTCATTCAAAACAGTAAAACTAAAAAATTCTAAATCCTTAAAACAAGTCTCTTTATACTCTGGGGTGTTGTAGATCAATCAGTAAATTCAATTATGTGAAAACAGATATTACTTATACTTATGCGTGAAAAAAAAAAAAACCCACAGGCACAACTATACATTTCTTTCTCATCAAATTAAAAACAACCGCACAACCAACCTACCCTTTCTTAATAGTTTATATTTCTATTTCTTCTACCTGTGATCATGAACAATACGTGCCAAGAATTTGTTATCATCTTAAAATTACAGATCCTTCAAATTAAATCACACAAAAAATAAAAAACAACCGCACAACCAACCTACCCTTTCTTATCACATTTAAAATTAAACATCCTTCTAATTAAATATACAAAAAAAATAAAAAACAACCGCACAACCAACCTATCCTTTCTTATCACATTTAAAATTAAACATCCTTCTAATTAAATCATACAAAAAATAAAAAAACACACAACAACTATACAGGTGTAGATCCCTTTTCTATTTTTTCAGCATTGAGTATGATAATACGTGGCAAGAATTTACTATTAAAAACGATCATACACATTACATGTTACGCACACACTCATTCTGTCCGTCCAAACATTCATACATACGTATATACATTTTCACATTACATGTTACAAACCTATCGACTAACCGACACTACCGACTGTAGCGTAGGCATGCTCCTAAATTTGTATGGAATAAGTGCCCCCGAAACGCCATAAACATACTACTGACTTTGTATGAATATTTTCTTCCGAAACTATTATATGATTTTTATAACGACAACTAAATACAATTAATTTGATAACTTATTTTGATCTTGTGTCCACAATAAAAAAAAATAATTTTTGTTTTTGGTACTTATACGGGTACCAGTCATTTTGACTGGTATGTTTTTCTATGGCAGAAGACAGTATTCCTTTACATAATATACCAAAACGAATGTGTATGCGGTTTCCTTCTAGTTCTGAAGGGATAATGAAAGCGTGGAAGACATACAACTTGAGGTTTCTGCAAGTGGAACTATGTGGAAAAAAATAAAAGGAGGTGTTGCTGGAAGGTTACCAACTCATTGCATATTCCAAGATTTATCTAGGCCTACAGCATATGCTGGAAGAAATATTATGGAAGAGAAGCCAAGCAGTACCTTTTTATTATTGATTGACCACCATATATTACAGCATATCAAAACTTGAACCGAATTAGAAGCCTCTAGAGTTTTAGGGAAGAAATGAACACTTTCACAGGATAAATTGAAAGCTTTCATTGGAATATTGTTTGCACGAGGTACGTACAGTGGTGCATGCAGTATTCAAAGGGTTGCAGCTGTCGTATTTATAGAACAAAAAATGGGGTCCTGAATTTTTTCTAAAACTATGAGTAGGCATGACTTTACAGAAATTTTACGTCTCTTTGGTTTCGATAAAAGAAATAAAAGGAGTCAACGCTTGCAAACTGATAAATTTGCGTTAGTGTCAACTGTTTGGAACAAATTTATTGCCAACTGCCAAAACTGTTTCAAACCAGGAGCAAATATTACATTGTTCAATTGTTTCCAATGAAAGCCAGATATAGGTTTACACAGTATATGCAATCAGACATGTTTGGAAGAAAATTCTGGCTGACTTCTGACATTAAAACGAAGTACGTTGTAAATGACTTTCTTTATCTAGGAAAAGATGAAACACGAAATTTGGCAACACCTCTTAGTGAATTTGTAGCAATGAGACTACTGGAGCCTTATACCATGAAAGGTAGGACTGTAATAACCGACAACTTTTTTACCAGTGTTTCTTTAGTCAAAAACACTACGTTGGTTGGTACCGTACATTCGAACAAACGTAACCTTCTAAAAATTTGCAAGGAGAAGAGGGATAGTATGGCTTGTTTTTCAACATTACTATATACAACAAATAAATGTACACTTACAGTTTATATGAGTAAGCCCAACAAAAAAGTTGTTTTATTGAGTACTATACACATAGGCGTCAAAATTGATACCGACAGCAAGAATCTAATTGAAACTGTGTGTTTTTATAATAAAATCAAATTTAGTGTCGTGGTGGCTAATGACATATAGTGTGAAATCAGGATCTAGGAGATGGCCACTTGAAGTATTTTTTTATATTTTAGATTTTGTCGGAATAAATTCCTGGATTTTGTATAAAAACGCAACCGGAAAGAATATTTCAAGAAAGGATTTTTTGTTTCGTTTGGCTGAAGAACTCACTTTTGATTATCAGTCATCAGGTCAAGAGATAGGAAGTGAAGCTGACTGTCCAACAACTCCTCTTCCAAAAACATTTTATTATTATTTTACCAATACTGTTTATTAATTCTATAAAACATTATAGCACATACAAAATTCACACTCAAAACGTTATTTTTGAATACCAGTCATTTTGACTATTGTTGGAATAAATGGGTACAAAAATTTCTTGGTAAATCTAGTGTTAAATTTGTAGCATGTTATTGAACAGTATGTGGACATTTGATCAGGTTCTTCTAATTATACACACTCACTCTAGTCATATAAAAACCTATAACTTAACAATTGTGCTGAAAAGTTTGTAGGTTAACATTCGAGAAAGATATGATCCAATAACGTTATGTAGTTGCTCTTGATGGTTTTTTTCATTGCAAGATAGTTGATCAATTCGTATCCCATATACCAACATCATGACTTTGCCAGCTAACCGTTGCACATTTGTATGCTTTGAGGTTCACTTAGATATCGATCGAATTGAGTCTGATATGACCTGATCCGGTGGTTTTTTTAGAGTGAAGTAGCTTCAAACACTACGTATAATCATCAATGCGTCCTTGTGTTCGTCGATTGTGAGCACCAGCCGGCACCCACTTTAAACAGAGGCACCTATCCTCTCCCTCTAGTAGCCTATTTTTCCAATTACAATTACACGGCATGGGTTGGCCTTAAAATACAAAAATAATTGTTTCTTAGACAATTATATTGTGAAGTTCTTCGATGTTATCATTGGTAACAGCGGGGCGGGGCGTTTAAACTTAGCAAGTTACTGCTCAACTACCTATTTTCCTGGTGCAATGTTAGAATAATGTTTATCAAGCTGAGGCTCGGCTTCGACAGGAATTTTTGCGGACATAATATGGCGTTTTTGAAAAATTGGCAGCTGAATAACCAACTCTTTTCATAGTCTGCTGGATTGAAGTTCTGAGTAAGTTAAATTGCCTACACATGGATGAGGAGAGTCTTTTGTCGAAATTCTGTTTATTTTGTTTCAAGAAAATTGGAATTGAAGCTGACACTCTTACAGATTGAAATACATGCATAACATACAACCCTTCAGTCAGGATTTCCCACGCCACTCATGTGTTGTGTGTTAATTTTATACATGAGTGATGGGACATACAGTTTAAAGTCGACTCCGAACGACCCGATCTGATTTTGTAACAGATGCTGCTGCTGGCAACAAAGTGGCGTTTGTTTGTTTTTCAATATTTTTTTCATCAGGATATATAAACTTGTCTGATAATAGAATTGTTTCCTTATCGGGTGCTTCATTCCAAAGTTTCAAAAATTCGTCCATTTCTGCACAATGTGAAGGACGATGTTGATCCTGAGTACACCTAATTCTGTTTTTACACGGTAGATTGGTTCCAGAAAAAACCGTGTAAAAGAAAACCGTGTAAAAAAGACACTGATCGTATGCAAAAATAGGTGATTGGTTCCTAATCTCTAAAACCTATTAAAATTAGTGAAAAACATTGATTTTTTAAGAAGTTTTGCATTTGACATTTTCTTTTAGGGATTCATAAAATATTTAACAAAATTAAAAACATAAATAACTTAATAAATATAAAATATTAACACATTTCAATTGCTCCGACCTTTGTGCTTGTATGCACAAAAAGGGAATTCCCCTAAATTCATGCCATTTACATTTGCTTTGACCAGTAAATTTGCTTGTACGCGCAAAAAGGGAATTCCCTTAAATTTGTGATATGAACATACTTTGCAAAAATTAAATTTGACAAAAAAATTTAAGCACAAAAAATTTTAAATCGGGCTAAATGGAAAAAAATCGTTTAAAAAAAATTAAAAATATTTTATTTTCAAACCGTGTTATATCAAAACCGTGTAAAAAAAGACCGTGTAAAAACAGAATTGGGTGTACTTGCATTTGCATTTTTCTGTTGGGGGGAATACATACAAATGTTTGCGAAACTGTCTAAGCCGCATGTACCATCATTGTTCTGACTTTCTGGATGTTTGCTTTTGATAGCACCAGTAGCACTTAATTTTTCAGAAGGATGTGAAAAATAATCCGCAGAACGCTTGCTGGATTTGTTTTTATTAATTCGATTATCTTTTGAACCAGACTTGCCCTGTTTAGGTATTTGATTTTTAATATTCATTGAATTTTTATTATTTTCCTTATCTGGCTGTAAATTCTTGGTGCTTAAAGTACTGGTAGTTAAGTGTTGCTTTTGTTCTGCATTCGTATGTTTTGTATTCTCTCCAATTCTTACACTTTCATCTTTCTTCTGCTGCATCAACTCAGCTGGTATGCCCCTTTCACTCTCTTGGGCTGACAACAGAAGTGGCCATACTTCACATACAAATTTCTGTGATTTGCCACCATTTAAGAATCCAGCAATTCTAATTTGGAATTTCTGTTTACAAAGCATTTGATCCTGTTTTAATTTATTGTATACGAACTCTTCTGCAACATTATCTTCTCTTTCCAAAATACCAAAGATTTTCTTGCTTATCCACGGCTTCAAAGTGTCCAATTTTACTTTGGATATGTCGATACGTCCTTGTGGTTTAAGTTTGGAACTCAAAGTTTTAGAAGGTACTTGTGGTAGTTTTCCTCCATTCACCATGTTGATGCGTTGTTTTGGTTTAAGGCTGGAACGAAAACTATTGGATGGTACTAGTGGTTTTAGTTTGGAACTCAAAGTTTTAGGAGGTACTTGTGGTTGTTTTCTGTCATTCAACACGTTGAGGGGTTGTTTTGGTTTAAGGCTGGAACCGAAAGTTTTGGACGCCACTAATGGTTGCTTTTGGTCTGCTTTTGTGCCACTTCCCGTACCATTGTTTCGGCTATTGGTGGACCGAGAAAGCAATGCAGATTCATCATGTTTTTCGCGATGTTTAATATCCTGCTCAATGTCGATGCGTACCTGTGGTTTAAGGGTAGAACCGAAAGTGGTAGGAGGTATTGGTGGTTCCTTTCCGCCATCAACCATGTTGCGTTGTTTTCTGGATCGAGATTGAGATCGTTCGGCGTCTTTTCGAAGTTTAGACGAGAATACTTTATTCAGAATTTCATTTTTTGTCGGTTCAATATGTACTTCCTTTAGATTTTCATTTTTCTTCGGTTCCACCGTATCATTTGCTGTGCTAGCAGCACTCTCTACAGCCGCTAATAAAATCGGCCATATTTCACATATGAATTGCTTTACCAGAGGTCCATTTAAAAATTCAGTTATGTGAATATGCATCCTCATCGGACAGATAAATTGTTCCAATTTTAATTCATTGTATATAAAATCTTCTATTTTAAAAATTGAGTAGATTTTCGTATTAATTTTTGCCTTTAAAGCCTCCAACTTCACTTTCGACATGTATATGCAATTGTCGAGCAGTTCGTCAAATTTCACTTGTTTGGTTGCTTCCATTTTTCTATCGATTTTCCGCTGATGTTGTTGATGTACGTTGTCTATCGTGACTAAATTGTGATTGATCTTATTAGCCAAGCTTCACGCATTTTATAGGCGGAAACCATTTTGGAAATTTTTGTTTGCATTAGAACAGGTAGGTTAGAGGACGTGTACCTGTCAGTCAAGACAAATATATACGTTCGATTTGTTCTTACAGATATTTCACAGAGGGTCAACCAGCTACCTGTTCTTTCAACAGAGCAATTGAACTCATACGGCCAGTTCAACCCTTTCGTGTACATTTGTATTTATGGTAGAAACAGGTACCGTTATAAAGTGTTCTTGTATTCATTTCTCACTAGGTCTACCAGCTACCTGTACTTTCTGGAGCCATTAATTTCAACCAATGGCTGTCGTTTTCCTTTCTTAGTATTCACAAAACATTTAAATATGTATACATGAGTTTCAATAACAATCCCAAATAGGCTGTCGTAAAAAATATTTTATACCCTTTATTAGGCTTTACAGATCAAATATTCCTTTGGCTTCCGGGTTTGTTTGCGATTTGGTTTCTTAGCGTTAACTTTTCCGGTTTAATAACAACTCGTTACGTATGCTAAAGTCATAAATCCTAGTCAATTTAATGTCAGACTGTGCCAAGAGTAACATTCAATGGGCAAAGTTCTATTGTACCATGAGCTGGAGAAACCTAATTAATGACATGGAAACGAAGCCTGTTGTCCGAATAAAAATTATTTTTTTTTATTGAGAGTTGAGTCTTCACTCTTTTTCTGTTATATCGCTTGTTTATTATTAAGCCTAATGACAAGATATTTCTCAGAACTATATACGCCGTGTTCTAATAAACAATTGCAAAAAAGAATGAAGAAAGCTTGCTTTCGGCACTTTACAGCTACTTTTTCTGAATGACAGCTAACTGCGTGTTTTCTTCAGCATTATTCATGCACTTCTGGAAAAACCACATTTTTAAAGTAAATTTAAATTTTGCATGATTTATGTATGTGGGCGTGCAGCTTTTGCGCTGGCCAACTATTTATTCTTCCCGGGTTTGGTAGAACTTGGACAGTAAAGGAACTGCTTTCGCCCGTGCGTGCTTAAATGAGTTTTTTTTATCAAAGCTGCCACTCTAACCTAACTTAACTTAATATGTGGGCAAATCAATTCATCTTTTTATGTAAATTATAACCTACTGGCTGCTCTGTTCAAGTTTTTCCAGACAAAAGAAAGTGTGTTGACCACGATTAAACCCCTGGTTAGATATTTCCAAAAAAAATCTTCCGCGGCTTCATTTCAGCAAATTTCTGACAAAAACTCTGAGAGGCAAATAAATTGCCATGAAAAGTTAAAAAAAATCTGTCTTTCGAAGTCGATTTTAAACTGTAGGCGTGAGAAAATAGATCGTAATCCCGGCTGAAGGGTTGTAATTTATGTATGTAATGGCTTGGGTTTTTCAACAAACACTTGAGCAAAATATTGAATACAAACACTGCAATTACCATGTTGATAAGTTTAACTTACAAATAGAAAAGGTGTATATAGGTATTCCCTCTTTCCTCTCTTCTATAACCTATAATTAGGGACCATCCCCTGAATATTCGGTCTTAAAATAAAATAAAAAGATTTCTTATTTCTTTTAGCAAACCATTGCTCAAATGCATATTTTCCTGGTGCAAAGTGCGAATAATATTCACCAAGCTGAAGCTCGAACTTAACGGGGGTTTTCTGTGACAAAATACTTTATCATGCTTCATGGGTGATGGTGTCTTTTTGCTTCCTTACTCGCAGAACCTGTCTGCTGGATTAAGCCTCTGAAGAGGAAGTCCTTTGTCAAAATTCACTGCGTAGTATTTTATGAAATTTGAAGTTATTAAAAACAATTATCATTTAGAGTTTTTGCCGACACTACAATTTACAACAGTAAGACCTACCGGAACGTTGACTTAAAAAAAATTCTACAAAAACAAAATAAGTGAGCTTTCGAAGAACTCAATGCAAGTTAAAAGTAGTAAAACTTTATACGAAGTACCAAGCGAAGCGGTCTTATCATAATTTTCCAAATTTTTGTAATACATACAGTGGACAGCAAAAGCAATATATTTTGACAATTTCATGAAATTTCATTTCATAATTTGTATAAAAAATTAAGGTTTTTAGATTTATTTTATTTGTTTATTTCTGTTTTATTATAAAACAAGCAAATTTTTAATGTTTTCATAAAACAAGAAAAAATAAGGAATAGTTTCAGATGACTCCATAGGTATCCCAAGGAGAACCCTGAGTAAATTTAAAATCAAAGGTCTAATATATGAAAGTGTTATCCCTTGTATTTAGTAGAATATCCCTTAAGGCCAAGCACTAAATTTAAACCATTCGGAATTGAATGCACAAGTTTTGTTTAGTGTTTTCTTATGGCACCATGAGCAAGATTTTCGATTGGCTTTTGTTTGAGGTTTAGCGATTACATAGCCGTTCTTTCAAATAATCTCCTAAATCTCTCTCTTGAAGACATATCGGGACTTTGTGCAAGAGTGTTAAGCCTGTGGGGACTGTTTTTTTCGTCAAAATATATTGGAGTACTAAGACTTTTGCTGTCCACTGTATTTGGTCATTGCAATCCTTCAGCCAGTTGAGTATTAATTTTATACATGAATGATGGGACCTGCAGTTTAAAGTCGACTCCGAACGACAGATTTTTGAGAAAGTTTTCATGGCAATTTTATTTACTCTCGGAATTTTTACCAGAAATCTGCTGAGAGGAAGTCGCCGAAGAAATACTTTTTTATTTTGTCTTTCATGTCTGGCCTGGGGCACGAACCCTGGCTTTGCATCTAATAAGCCAACACACTACCTACTATACTACGGTGACAATGATTTCTTCTGTAAATATAAGATTCAAAACCAATTTGTTTCCATTTTTCGTTGGGAATACAAAAAAAAAAAACTTTTATAATCCTTTGCTTTCCTCTTTAGCATAATAGTTGAATTAGAGCATTGAATAAATTTTTTGTTTTTATTTTATATTACTTAAGATTAAAAATTAAATTTAAAAACTATTCATTTATTACATCAATTTTTAATAAAAATTAAAAACATTGTCATGCGATATTTTATATAAAACTTATACGAATTGACTACAAATAATAAATTTCTTTTTCAAAATTATAATCTGCATTAGCATCGTCCCATACCATAGCTTCTGTTGTAAAAAGTTAGTCTTCATTGCCGAGTATATTTTAAACGGTTTCTTCATCACTACTCATACTGCCAAATAGCTCAAACTCAAGTTTACTCATGTCGTTGTTACACTTGTGGTCCTCCTGTCTTTTTAATTCTGCTACGGACTTCTTAGAAGAGGTTTTGTCTGGACGGCGTTCTTCTTCGTCGCTACTACAATAACCAAAAAGCTCCAGCATCCGTTCTCTCATTGCTTTGCTGTATTTCTTCTGTTTACTGGATTCAGCTTCTGGCTTCCTTGAAGAGCCTTTGTCTGAATTGTGCTTCGTAGAAGATTTCTTTACCTTTGTTCGGCTCTTCTTAGCTTTTTGCTGTTCATCTTTATTGGAAGAATCACTTTCGGACCTTTTGCTTTCGTTACTCATAGTGGAGTGCGTACGTTTACGTGAGTGTAGTTCGCGGGCAGCTTTTATTTCGACTTCGGCTTTAACTACCTTATCAAAGTCAATATTCGGCTTATGCTCTTTATGATCTGATTTTCTAACAAATGATGGCGGTGGCGACAAAGTGGCGTTTATTTGTTTTTCAATATTTTTTTCCTCAGGATATATAAACTTGGTTGATAATAGAATTGTTTCCTTATCGGGGGCTTCGTTCCAAAGATTCAAAAACTCATGGGTTTGTTGACAATGTTCCGGCAAAAACTCTACAATTGGTGTAGAAGGACGTTGATCTAGTGAAATGGCTTTTGTCTCTTGTTGTAGGGTTTTAGGTGAGAACATACAATTATTTTCAAAACCGTTTAAGCCGCATGCTTTACCATCATCGCTACCATGTTCACGGCTCTTACTGGCTATTTTAGAAGCTGATTTCATGTGTGAAGTGGTTCTTGAACGATGACTACGTTCTGTATCACGGTATTGTGAAGAACATTCCGCGGAACGCTTGCAGGATTTGTTTTTATAAATTTGATTATCTTTTGATAAAGACTTGTCCTGTTTAGATAACTGATTTTCATTGTTAATGGAATTTTTATTATTTTCCTTATCCGGGTGTTGATTCTTGGTGCTGGTGGTTAAACGTTGCTTCTGATCCACTTTTGTGTTACTTCCCTCACCACTAATTTGGCTATTAGTGGACCCAGAGAGCAATGCAGATCCGTCATGCTTAATATCCTTTTCAATTTCATCTTTCTTCTGTTGCATAAACTCACGGTATTGTGAAGAACAATCCGCGGAACGCTTGCTTGATTTGTCTTTATTAATTTGGTTATCTTTTGATCCAGACTTATCCAGTTTAGGCACTTGACTTTCAAAATTCATTGCATTTTTATTATTTTCTTTATCTGGATGTTGATTCTTGGTGCTTAAAGTACTGGTGGTCAAATGTTCCCTTTGTTCTGCTTTTGTATCTTTTGTATCCTCCCCAATTCTTACATTTTCATCTTTCTTCTGCTGCATCAACTCAGCTGGTATACCGCTTTCACTCTCTTGGGCTGATAACAAAAGTGGCCATAATTCACATAAAAATTTCTGTGCTTTGCCACCATTTAGGATTCCAGCAATTCTGATTTGTAATTTCTGTTTACAAAGCATTTGATCCTGTTTTAATTTATTGCAAATGAACTCTACGGCAACATTATCTTCTCTTTCCAAAATATCGGCGATTTTCTTGCTTATCCACGGCTTCAAAATGTCCAATTTTACTTTGGATATGTCGATACGTCCTTGTGGTTTAAGTTTTGAACTGAAAGTTTTAGAAGGTGCTAGTGGTTGTTTTCTGTGTTTCAACACGTTGAGGCGTTGTTGTGGTTTAAGGCTGGCACCAAAAGTGTTGGACGGTACTAGTGGTCGCTTTTGTTCTGCTTGTGTGCCACTTCCCGTACCACTATTTCGGTTTTCAGGGGATCTAGAAAGCGATGTAGATTCATTGTGTTTTTCGCGATGCTTAATATCGTTTTCAATGTCATCCTGATTGAAAGTTTTAGGAGGTACAAATGGTTCCCTTCCACTGTTCACCATGTTGCCTTGCTTTCTGGATCGAGAATGTGAACTAGATTTAGATTGTTCGTTTCCATTTCGATGTTTAGTTTGGATACTTTCATCTTTCTTCGGCTCCATAGGCTTATTTGGTGTGCTTACACCACTCTCTTCAGCCGCTAATAAAATTGGCCATAATTCGGATATGAATTGTTTGACGCGGAGATCATTTAGAAATTCAGTCATATTTCTATGCATCTTCATCGGACTGATACATTTTTCCTATTTCAATTCATTGTATACGAACTTTTCAATTGGAAAAACATTGGAGATTTTCATATTAATTTGTGCCTTTAGCACATCCTGTTTTACTTTCGACATGTCTATACACTTGTCGAGCACTTCGCCAGATTTCACTTGTTTTGTTGCTTCCATTTTTTTAATTTTCCGCTGATGTTGTCTGTTGTCTACTGAAACTATCGTGTAAATGAACTTATCGGACAAGGTCCACACCTTTTATAGGCGGAAACCATTTTGGAAATTTGTGTTTTCGCTAGAGCAGGTACCTTATTTAGCGTATGGGTTCTCATAGATATTCTACAGAGGGTCAACCAGCTACCTGCTATTTCAACATAGCAATTGAACATATTGGCTCAAGCCTTTAATGCAAATTTGTATTTACGCTACTTAGGTAACAAATAGATGAGCTTGGTTCTCTTGGATATTCCTCACTGGCTCAACCAGCTACCTGTACTATCTGCAGCCATTAATTTCAACCAATAGTATAAAAAAAAAAAAACATAATTTATTAACTTGAATTTCAATAACAATCCCTAATAGACTGTCGTAAAAAATATTTTTAAATCCTTCATTGTCGTTATCAGAAAAAATACTTCTTTGGTGTCCTTGATTTTTGATTAACTTTTTCGGTTGAAAAATCTCGTTACGAATGCTAAAATCATAAATGCTAAGTAAGCCGAGCAATTTAAAGTCAGACAGCGCTGATTTTTAAGAAAGACTCATACTTAATGGGGAAAGTTTTATCGTCCACTAACCTACTAATCTACTGCAGATATGAAACTTGATGAAAGCAGTAATAAGTGGATAGGGAAAATGTGTCATGAGAGCACCCTAAAGGAAGAAAAATAATAAAACAAATCTAGTTTATGGCCACCTTAGACTGATAAAAAATGCATTCGATTTTCTTTATACGGTTTTGTAGCACTTGAAGCAATAATTTTAAAATATTCGGTTTTTTTTCTTTGTTGATATTTTCATTGGTAACAGCATCTGTAGAGCATTCATTAGGTACATAGTTCTCGATGCTCATTTCGCTATGTTTAAAGCAAAAGCTGATCTGCGGGAACGTATGGCATTTGCCCGACAGCAACGGACAGGCGACAGACGGTATCAATTCTCGCATCGAGTGGATTTTGGGTGGAAAGAGGTGAGGATTGTTTTCATTCCCACGCTGGTGAAAGTGAGCCACATAACGACAAAAGACTACAGACTCTCCTCGTTTTTAACTGAAACCCTTAGAGGACCTCATTTATATATACGGAGTAAACTCTGAGTCAATAACTTCAATAGTGCACAATGATAAATGACTAACACAGAATCAATAATATGCTGCAGAAAGCTTGTGAGACAGCGAAATGACAGCGATGATCCCTCATGTAATTCAGCAGCCGGTATTTCATTATTATTGTTGATCATTGATTCCATTGCCTAACCCTAAATCTATAAAAGGGTGTCTCTGCAATGTTTTTTCGAAACCTACTTTCCTGACAGACTACATGATGCCGCTCAGTGTCAGCGAGACGAAATACCAGCCCAAATTCCGACGTACTCTTAGTCTTTGGCGATGTCTTAATCACTGGTTTCAAGAATATGTTCTGATGATTCATTTTCGTCATCACAGAATCTCCACATTGGGCTCGAAGATCACCATCCTGAACAAGTGTACTAAGAGGATGCAGTGTCCTACATAAAGGCAGGTAATCTTGAATGGTCTGAAGGTTCACTTTGTAATTTTCCAACAATTTGGTTTGAGAAGAGACTTCACCCCTTTTATTCATCCTTTTACGTTATTTTCCCAAATGGCGGAACTGGCATTCATATTTTTTCCATCCATAATTATTCTTTAAGTTATTCTTTTATTCGGTTGAATATCTTCCATGGTAATGCTATTATCAATGTTGCTATCAACCGGATGTGGTTGCAGTTCCTATTGTTTGGCTTGTTCTTTCTGTTGTTGTTTCTTCTCGACAAAATTTCGTGCGTGCTATGTGTCGTTTCAAATTCGTTTTGAAAATAGTTTCCCGGTTAAGTGTCTCCAACTCATCTGGAGTACATTTGTGTGCATTTTTCACTGTATTCTTGATGAGTTTTTCCGTCAGCTGCAGTTTTATACAGGCTTTGCTTAAAACTCCTATTTTTGTCTTACTTACATGTAAGATACGTTTGTTTTTGATAGCTGGACCTTATGTAATGGGTCCTTTACAGGGCTGCTTCTAATATTTCTGGATGGTACGGCTGCCAGCGAAATAAAATTGAAATCGAAAAAAAAAAATTTGTCACAATGCTGAACTGTTACTGCTTGAAAAATTCTCATGTGATTTTATGCTCATGTGAGTTTACCTAACTGGGGTGTCATTTGACAGAGCATACATGTACAGACAGGTACCCTTTATTTTAATATAATATAATATAGTTTTTGGCAAATCTCAATCAATTTTTAACCTTTTTTAAGATTTACGTAAAACACAATTTGGCTCAGTTTTTTTTTATTAATTTTAATTACACTGTTTTTCAAACGGATTTATTTTTATCGAAAAATTTCCATATTTTTTTTCTACCCTTGCAAAACCTTGGATTTTGCCAAACAAACTATAGATCGAGGTACAGTTGTGTCAGACAGCTTTCTTAATTTTTTTCCATATGAATTAACCCTGTGAAGTAATTCTCCTACTTTGTTATGAAACCTTCCTTCATATTGAAAGTTTCTACCACTGTGTTGAACAGATTGATAAATACCGAATTGGAAAACTTATTTACAAAACTTTCAAGACTTAACAGTGAAAACAACAGTCTTGTAAAAAATATTACCAATGTACTCAGCTTAGGAATATTAAAGATTCGATTAGAACATAAAATGGCTTATTTAAGATATTTATTAACAAGGGCAGTCAAGTCCAAAACTTTTGATTTTTCTATTTCCTAACTGTAACACCGCATCTGCAAATAATCTACCAGTTTGCTACTGCCAAGTTTTAAAGAAACTGTGGCATGTAATTTGCGATTTTGTCAGCAAGCCTGGTGTTTGAATTCAATCCAGAGTAATTCAGTTTTCAACCCCGGAGAAGACAAAGTAAAATCGTTGTAATAATTTCAAAATTTATAAAATTAAAAAGCTTTATTAACGTGTTTCAAATAATCCGCATAACATCAACAACGTGCATTGCTTCTTCAGAAAGATTAGAAGTCAGTCAGTTCCTCTCTAGTACACTTAATAGATACTTATTCGCAGAGGTAATGATAGATGGATCCAAATACCATCCAACGACCCTCTACAGTAGACCAATAACTTGCAACCTAGCAAAACTCGATTAATGAAAGACCCACGCTTCAATACAGCAGGAAGATGAAGCAACTCCCGCAGGTTTTTGATGTGACTACATGCTACTAGAGACTGTTTTCGGACGAACATACATAACTCACACTTCCATATAGGAAGAATGTATTGCTGAGGCTGACATCGGTGACGGTGTTATAACGATCTTCACCAAGGGCTCGAAAATGAAATGTGGAACTGAATCTGGGGTGTATTTCGATAAACTGGCACTCAACGAGAGCAGTTCCTTCGAACTTACTAATATGTGTGGACAGTAAAGTAGCTGTCAAAGCGCTGGGATCCCATTTCGCCAAAACAAAGGGCATCAGGAGTTGCAGCGTATACATCACACAATACCCGGATTAAAACGAGAAGGCGGACCAACTGGCACGGAAGGTATCGGAGATGTCTGGGGAGCAGACGATAGTGTGGCTATCGGCGCCTCTACAAGAATAGTTTTCCAAAGTAGAAAAAGCAGCATGGCAGCGAGAGATCCAGAGGAACTGATTGAGTCGCCAAAGAAATATTTTTTGTATTTTGTCTTGATGTCTGGCCTGGGGCTCGAGCCCTGGCTTTAGGTCTAATAAGCCAACACTCTACCTACTAGACTACGACGACCGCAGACCAATCACTTGCAACCTAGCAAAACTCGATTATTGAAAGAGCCACGCTCCAATACTGCATGGATTTTCAGCAGATCCCCCCAGGTTTTACATGTGACTACATGCTACTAGAAACTGTTTTCGGACGTAAATAGCAAATTCACACTCTCACATGGGAAGTTGACATCGGTGACGGTGTTATAACGATCTTTACCAAGGGCTCGAAAATAGAATGTGTAACTGAATCTGGGGTCTATTCCGATAAACTGGCACTCAACGAGACCAACGCATTTCAGTGCTACACTTCCTTCGAACTTAATCATATGTGTGGACAGTCAAGTAGCAGTCAAAGCGCTGGGATTCCATTTCGTCAAAACAAAGGACATCAACAGTTGCAGTGTATATGTCGACACAATACCCGCCTCTACTGAGTTCAGAGCGACTGTGGTATGGAGGAAAACGAAAAGCGGAAGGTATCGGAGATGTCTGAGAAACAGACGTGAGAGGGGATATATTTGCCTCTACAATTATACTCCTCCAAACTGGAAAAAGCACCATGGAATTGAACAAGCCGTCGGAGATCCAACATACTTGGTTGCCAAATTTCCAAACGGCTGTGTCCAGCAGTGGACAATTTCGAGCTCTTCCACCAGGATTACTGTAGAAGCTGCCGTGAAATGAAGGTAACGGAATCGGTACAACACCTTTTATGCGAGTGCCTTGCACTTCAGAACAGGCGTTATATGTTTTTGGGTGATTGGTGACCTGACCATGGTGGCAAATGTGCCACTAAGAGTACTTGCAAGTTTCATACGAAGCTCAGTGTGGTTCGAATTCCCCATTAAAGGGGACTTACGTCATACTTGGTAATACAATGGGCAACCGGGTGAACTTCCGTGTGAACGGCAATCTAACCTGGACTTAACATATCGTACATCTGTAACAGACTACAAAGCAAGCAAAAAGTACAAATCAGCCGTTATAGTAGCTTCTATTTTAAATAAAATGGAAAGAAAATGAGTAAAAATGAAAAACTTTTTCAAATCAATATTTAGAGAATTCTTTTCAACAAATTTAATAATAATTCGTATTAAAATAATTGTTAAATATTTTTAAATTTTTTGCTTAAATTAAAAGTTTAAATTCTATTTCAATTGACATCGAATTGATACAAAATGAAAAGCAATTAAGTCGACAAACATTTTTACTCGAGCTAAATAGTGTGATCAAGTAATACTTTACATAATTCCTAAAGTAGTCCGTTACTTATTACCGGTGAGTTGTATTTACTATCTATTAATATTTTAAAAATTGTTTAACCGCAGATCGAGCTTTGTATCAAAAATGATACATTTCAATTTTTGGGACTACACCCAAACCTGTTTTTACACGGTTTTTTTTTACGCGAATTTGAAATAATACGGTTTTTTTTCAATAACTGCCATGTTGATACTTGACGGCCTTCAAATGGCAAATAAGTTGGCAGAACACTTTTTGCCATGTGATAACATAATTGAAAGAGCTGTGAAATTTCAACCAGGCCTACAAACATGTATGGCTAGATACAGAGAGCTCTATAAAGAGCTTTCCAAAGTTGTATCACAACGCACTATAACAGAATTTGCTGTTAAAAGAAATAAACCAGCGCCAGAAGCAGCTTCTGAAGATGTAGAAGGAATAAGTATTTATACTGACGAGACTGATATTGAGCCACCCCAGCAAAAGAGAATGCGCTTGCTATCAGAAACTGCATCCGAAAAAAATAAAAAAATTTTTTTTGAAAATAATTCCGTTCCTAATTGTCTTAAGAGTTTGATAACTAATTTTATTTTTGTAAATGGAAGAGAATTTTTAAGTTTTTTCTTTATTTTTTTATAATCATAAAATGAAATAAAATAAAAACTGTGTATACTATTGAACTAAATCTGTGCGTTTTTATAAAGTTATTCAATTTTTTAGGCATATGTAGGCAGCTGCATCAATCCTATGTATATCTTTTCAGTTTGTTTATACACTTACATACATACACAATATTTGTCTTTTTACACGTTTTTATACACGGTATCCACTGGAACGTATCTACCGTGTAAAAAAGGTTTGGGTGTATATAACTTTATTTGAGAAAAAGTTAGATGCGTGATATTTTCTTAATTCGTTAGTATTGTTATCGCCATCATTTTAAACCAAATAAAAAAAGAAAATTTCAAACAGGAGCTACAAAATTCAAAAATTTCATAATTCTAGCCTATGTATCATTTTTGATACAAACGACTTCCATAGGGATTCTTTGGTATTTTGTACGTAATTTTTTTAAGTTTTCAAAGATTTTGTAAAGTTTTATAGTAAAATAATACATTATTTATGGTATTTGAGAAGAAATTGAAACTTAAGTGTTGAATGAAAGTGAAGAGGTTGAATTTTCTGTTCTGGATTCTGGACAAATTCTTGACGTTGATTGAAGTAGTCGTAGTCTAGTATGAAACGTGTTAGATTATTAGACGTCAGACCAAGGTTCAAATCTCAGGTCAGACATTTCCAATTTACAACGAAGGTTGTAATGATCGATTTTGTAGGTATGTATGTATTTTTTTTTTGTATGTATGTATGTATTTTCCTGTACACGAAGACTCTTAAAAAAAGAAAACAGAAGCTCGTCCTATGAACTGATGAAAGTATTGGCTGCAACAATCATGACAATAGGATGTTTATCGCCAAAGATGGTACTACTTGGAACAGAGAACCGTAGTTTGGGAAGAGAAAATATTACCAATTTTCATGCAGATTGCCAGCAGCTGCTTCCCAAAATGTTGTAGCGCCTTTCCTACTGCTCTTCTCATATTTATCTCACGTGACAGACAAACACAAGAAAAAAAGTGTTTTGTCCTACGTTTTATTTCATAGATATTACAGATATTAATATTTCGGTCAACTACGTAAGTATGAGATAACAGAAAATCATTCGCTTTGATGATGTGCAACCCAAAAATGATGATAAATTTCCACCTATTACACCTTTTTGAAAAATGAGCTGAAATTATTGACAATCCCAATAATTTTGTCGCTTTAGATTGGTAACTAATTGAATTTGATGGTCGTTCTAAATTTCGTGGTCCACCGAAATCGAATTGGCAGCTTTAGATTCAAATACATGCTACGTGCGTAGCAACTACTTATAGCCGTATTTGGGGAAAACCATATCCGGGAAACCCGGGAGGAATCAAAGAGAGAGCATTGTTATTGACAATCGATGTTCTATTGCAACGGGAAACTTTTTTACCTCACAGAACGTTGATAGCAAATTTTTCTAACGAAATATAAAAATGGTTTGTACAATCAGGCTTCAGACTCCATTGAGAACGTTACTTATGCGAGTGACAATAAGCTGCCACATCTAAACAATTGAAAACTTATAAATCGCCACAAAGGACGGGTGCTAGATATCAAAATTTTAACATTAAAAAAAAAATAAAACCAAGCTGACATGAAGTGTTTAATTTTTGCATAAAAAGCCATTGCAGCATAGCACAACACGTCAAAAATGTTGGCGTAAATTTCATAAGAGTGATAATAAAACGTAATAATATAATATAATTTTATTAAAATGAATTAAAATAAATCGAAACAATTAAATTTTTTGACAAAATCTATCAATAAGCTTGACGTTTAAAATAAAGGGTGTTTTTTACAGAGGTATAGAACTTTAAGTTGGCATTACTTTTCAAGATGGCGACCGATTTAACAGCTGTCAAGTGATTTATTCTCAGTTTGGTTTGGCAATTCATCATGAATAGACTCACGCCTGAACAACGCTTGCAAATAGTGCAATTTTATTTCGAAAATAATGGTTCTGTGCGGAAAACGTATCGCGCACTACGTCCATTTTATCGTCGACAAAATCGTCCATCAGAGCAGTTAATTCGATTAACCATGGAACGTTTTCGCACCACGTTTACTCTTATCGCATCCCCAGAGACGCTGTACGGTGCGTACAGAAGAAGCTATTGCTGCTGTAGAGCGTAGCATTGAGGAAGACCCGAATGAGTCCATCCGCCATCGAGCACAGGAATTGGATCTGTGTCCATCCACTTTATGGAAGATTTTGCGGAAGGATCTTGGTTTGCGTGCTTACAAAATCCAACTCGTGCAAGAATTGAAGCCAAACGATCATCAAGTAAGGCGTAGATTCGTCGAATGGGCCCAAAACGAGATTACCGTTCTTCCCGATTTTCATAAGCGAATTTTGTTTAGCGATGAAGCGCTCTTCTGGTTGAATGGCTACGTCAACAAACAAAACTGTCACATTTGGAGTGAAGGTAATCCTCAAGTGTATGTGGAAACACCGTTACATCTAGAAAAACTGACTGTTTGGTGCGCTTTATGGGCTGGTGGAATCATTGGTCCGTACTTTTTCAAAAACGATGGTGGCCAGAACGTTACAGTCAATGGTGATCGGTATGGAGCCATGATTACTAACTTTTTCATTCCTGAATTGAATAACCATGATGTCCAGGAGATGTGGTTTCAACAAGACGGCGCAACATGTCACACAGCTCGTGCCACAATAGATTTATTGAAAGACACTTTTGGTGACCGCCTAATTTCACGTTTTGGACCTGTGAATTGGCCTCCAAGATCATGTGATTTAACACCGCTAGACAACTTTCTGTGGGGATATGTAAAGTCATTGGTCTATGCGGTAAAGCCACAAACGCTTGACCATTTGGAAGACAATATTCTCCGTATTATTGCCGATAGACGGCCACAAATGTTGGAAAAAGTCATCGAAAATTGGACGTCCAGATTGGACTACATCCGCGCCAGCCGTGGCGGTTATATGCCAGAAATCATATTTAAAATGTAATGCCACAAGATTATCTTTCGGATAAACAAAATTCATGTCAATCGAATAATCCATCGTTGTTTTATTGCAACTTAAAGTTCTATACCTCTATAAAAAACACCCTTTAAATAAAGAAATTACTTATTTAATGACGTACATATGTATACAATGTAAATACATGTAACATACAACAAAATAATCGGATATTTAAGGTATCAAAACCGAGGACTTCTTCTGTGAACGCTAGACTCAGTGACGTCCAAAGAATTTTTAATTGTGAGTGGAAGAACATTTCAAATAAAACTTCCCTTCCCCTTACCCCATTAATTAAATTAAAGCATTGAATACATTTTTTGTTTCAATTTTATTTTAATTATGATTTCTATGATGATTTGCTTCATATTACATTTTAAAATTGATTACAAATAAAGAATTGAAGAATTAAATTGAAAAAGAAAATAATTTTAATATTAAATTTATTATAATTTAAACTTAAACTTACAAAATTATTCATTTTTACATCAATTTTCAATAAAAACTTAAAAAACAAAAACAAAACTTATACAAATTATGACTACAAATAATAAATATTTCTTTCTAAAATTAAACTCCTCGTGAGCGTCGTGCCTTACCGTTATTGTATTGTTTTACCAAATTTATCTCCTTTGCAGCGGATATTCTAGACGTCTTCTTCATCGCTGCTGATAGAAAGATCAAGTTCAAGAGTGTTCATTTCTCTGTTGTTCGTTCTAGTTTCTGAATTTCTCTTAGAATGTTGTCCTGGACTGCATTCTTCATCATCGCTACTGATACTGCCAAAAAGATCAAACTCAAGTTTATTCATTTCGTTGTCAGATTTCTTGTGGTTCGCCTGTTGTGTTGGTTTAGCTTCTGGCTTCCTTGATGAGGCTTTGTCCGAACTCCGTTTCGATGAGGCTTTCTTTGCATTTGTCTTTGTCTGTTTTTTCTTAGCTGGCTGCTGTTCATCCTTATTGGAGGAATTATTTTTTGACTTTTTGCTTTCACAAATCATAGTCGAGTGTGTACGTTTACGTGATTGTAATTCGCCAGCAGCTTTTATCTCGCCTTCTGTATTAACTACCTTATCAAAGTCAATATTGCGTCTTTGCTGCTTATGATCTGATTTTGTAACAGATGCTGCTGCTGGCAACAAAGTGGCGTTTATTTGTTTTTCAATATTTTTTTCATCAGGATATATAAACTTGTCTGATAATAGAATCGTTTCCTTATCGGGTGCTTCATTCCAAAGTTTCAAAAATTCGTCCATTTCTGCACAATGTAAAGAAAGATGTTGATCCTGTAAACTTGCATTTGCATTTTTCTGTTGGGGGGAATAAATACAAATGTTTGCGAAACTGTCTAAGCCGCATGTACCATCATTGTTCTGACTTTCTGGATGTTTGCTTTTGATAGCACCAGTAGCACTTAATTTTTCAGAAGGATGTGAAGAATAATCCGCGGAACGCTTGGTGGATTTGTTTTTATTAATTTGATTATCTTTTGATCCAGACTTGCCCTGTTTAGGTATTTGATTTTTAATATTCATTGAATTTTTATTATTTTCCTTATCTGGCTGTAAATTCTTGGTGCTTAAAGTACTGGTAGTTAAGTGTTGCTTTTGTTCTGCATTCGTATGTTTTGTATTCTCTCCAATTCTTACATTTTCATCTTTCTTCTGCTGCATCATCTCAGCTGGTATACCGCTTTCACTCTCTTGGGCTGATAACAAAAGTGGCCATAATTCACATACAAATTTCTGTGCTTTGCCACCATTTAGGAATCCAGCAATTCTGATTTGGAATTTCTGTTTACAAAGCATTTGATCCTGTTTTAATTTATTGCAAATGAACTCTACGGCAACATTATCTTCTCTTTCCAAAATATCGGCGATTTTCTTGCTTATCCATGGCTTTAATACGTCCAATTTTACTTTGGATATGTTGATACGTCCCTGTGGTTTAAGTTTGGAACTCAAAGTTTTAGGAGGTACTTGTGGTAGTTTTCCACCATTCAACATGTTGATGCGTTGTTTTGGTTTAAGGCTGGAACCAAAAGTTTTGGACGCCACTAATGGTTGCTTTTGGTCTGCTTTTGTGCCACTTCCCGTACCATTGTTTCTGCTATTGGTGGACCGAGAAAGCAATGCAGATTCATCATGTTTTTCGCGATGCTTAATATCCTTTTCAGTGTCGATGCGTCCCTGTGGTATAAGGGTGGAACTGAGCGTAGTATGCGGTACTGGTGGTTCCTTTCTGCCATCCGACATGTTGTCTTGTTTTCTGCATCGAGATTGAGATCGTTTCTTCAGAATTTCATTTTTTGTCGGTTCAATATGTACTTCCTTTAGATTTTCATCTTTCTTCGGTTCCACCGTATCATTTGGTATGGCAGCAGCAATCTCTTCAGCCGCTAACAAAATCGGCCATAATTCACATATGAATTGTTTTACCAAAGGACCATTTAGAAATTCAGTTATGTGAATATGCATCCTCATCGGACAGATAAATTGTTCCAATTTTAATTCTTTGTATATAAAATCTTCTATTTTAAAAATTGAGTAGATTTTCGTATTTATTTTTGCCTTTAAAGCATCCAACTTCACTTTCGACATGTCTATGCAATTGTCGAGCAGTTCGTCAAATTTCACTTGTTTGGTTGCTTCCATTTTTCTATCGATTTTCCGCTGATGTTGTTGATGTACGTTGTCTATCGTGACTAAATTGTGATTGAGCTTATTAGCCAAGCTTCACGCCTTTTATAGGCGGAAACCATTTTAGAAATTTTTGTTTGCATTACAACAGGTACCGTGTTTAGCTTATTCAGCGTAAGTTGGTAACAAATACGTTCGATTTGTTCTTACAGATAATTCACAGAGGGTCAACCAGCTACCTGCTCTTTCAACAGAGCAATTGAACTCATACGGCCAGTTCAACCCTTTCGTGTACATTTGTATTTATGGTAGAAACAGGTACCGTTATAAAGTGTTCTTGTATTCATTTCTCACTAGGTCTACCAGCTACCTGAACTTTCTGCAGCCATTAATTTCAACCAATGGCTGTTGTTTTTCTTTCTTAGTATTCAAAAAACGTTTAAATATGTAAACATGAGTTTCAATAACAATCCCAAATGGGCTGTCGTAAAAAATATATTTAAATTCTTCGTTAGGCTTTTCAGATCAAATATTCCCTTGGCTCGTTACATATGCTAAAGTCAGTCCTTAGTCAGTTTTGTGTGCAAACCATCACAAGTCGAGAAAAATAATGTCAGACAGCGCCAAGAGTAACATTCAATGGGCAAAGTTCTATTGTCCCATGACGTATTGAGCTGGAAAAACCTAATTAATGACATGGAAATGAAGCCTGTTGTCCGAATAAAAATTATTATTTTTTATTGAGAGTTGAGTTTTCTATATTTTTCTGTTATATCGCGTGTAAGGTTAATGACAAGATATTTCTCAGAACTATATACGCCATGTTCCAATACACAAATGCAAAAAAGAATGAAGAAAGCTTGCTATCGGCACTTTACAACTACTTCTTGTGAATGACAGCTAACAGCGTGTTTTCTTTAGCTTGATTCATGCACTTCTGAAAAAAACGACATTTTTAAAGTAAATTTAAATTTTGCATGATTTATGTATGTGGGCGTGCAGCTTTTGCGCTGGCCAACTATTTATTCTTCCCGGGTTTGGTAGAACTTGGACAGTAAAGGAACTGCTTTCGCCCGTGCGTGCTTAAATGAGCTTTTTTATCAAAGCTACCACTCTAACCTAACTTAACTTAATATGTGGGAAATCAATTCACCTTTTTATGTAAATTATAACCTACTGGGTGCTCTGTTCAAGTTTTTCCGTACAAAATCTGAAATTTAACCAACTCGAGATGAGAGTTGTTAATAAAAATATTCCCTCAATAAGAGGGCTGTCAAACTACATATAAAAATGGGGTGAATCCAGCTTTAAAGAAAGAAAAATAACAATAAAAAATCTAGTTTATGACCAACTTACACTAATAAAATATCATTAGCTCCCATCGTGTATAAATATTAACGTACCTAACTTTATGACAATAAAAAATTTCTGTGGATTTAAGGATTTTTCTTCCTTTTCGTTTAGGAGAAGTCAGCTTTTCTTATTATTTTAAAATAGGATCGAGGAACGAAATGAATAAATGAAAATATTTCGTGGCCTCATAATGCATACTTAAAGTTTCCTAAAATAAAATTTAAAACAGCATTTACTGAGGACGTGTCTAGGTTTGTTCGTTAGCTCCACAATTAATATCAGCGCAATACGTTAATGGCCTTCATATGTGAATCCATGTGAGCTTAACTGGCACTCTATAAAACATAGCTTTCTTATACCCAAACAATATTCATACACAATACGCGATCACAACGTCCTTTTGATAGTTTTATTGCCTCTGGTATCTCAAACAACTACACTTCAGTTTCGCTGTTCTATAGCTACTTCAAAGGATTATACTCGTGAGGTAAATAAATGACCGTCTCACTCTAAATCGCATATATTTTATCCATAAAACTCGTATGTCATGTAAAGTACATACATACATGCATACGTTTGTGTTTGATTGGCTAGTAGATCGCAGAATACGTTACAGACGGAATATTAACCGCTCCATCCGTGTGTATAACCTTCTTCCTGCATAAGGCTTTTCTGTAGGTTTTAATAAAGGGCTATCCACTTCGTGGTTTCAAAAGTATGGGACTGGAATTCGGCATCTGTCAAACTACTTCTTCGAAAACGACGATGGAACGACTGTCATAACCGACTTTTTTTGCCTGCTATTGAAGAATACGACTTGGAGAATATGTGGTTTCAACAAGACGATGCCAGATGCCACACATCTCGAGTGAATATGGCTTTATTGCAAGAGACATTTCCTGGCCGCGTAATTTCTCGTCGTGGCGATACCAGCTGGCCACCAAGATAATGCGATTTGACACCATTAGACTTTTTTGTGGGCCTACGCGAAAGACCGTGTTTATGAAGATAAAAACCAACACACATAATGTCAACGTTCAAACTTTACAATAAAAAAGAAATATCATGAAAAAAATATTTTATATGTGTTTTATTTACATTTACTTTTGAAACCACGAAATGGATAACCCTGTACAAAAACACGATTCCCTGTTTCCAGTTGTAGTCGCCGTAGTCTAGTAGATAGTGTGTTGGCCATGGTTATACCCCAGGTTAGACATCTCCAACAAAACAAAATGTGAGAAAAAAATTTCTGCGGCGGCTTCCTCTCGGCAAGTTTCTGACAAAAACTCTGAGAGCAAATCAAATTACCATGAAGAGTTAAAAAAAAAATTCTGTCGTTCGAAGTCGATTTTAAACTGTAGGCGTCGCCACTCTGTATTAATTTAACACACGCAACATAAGTGGCGTGAGAAAATAGGACGTAATCCTGACTGAATGGTTGTAATTTATGTTTGTAATGGCTTGGGTTTTTCAACAAACACTTGAGCAAAATATTGAATACAAATAGTGCAATTACCATGTTGAGAAGTTTAATTTACGAATAGAAAAGGTGTATGTAGGTATTCCCTGTTTCCTCTCTTCTATAACCTATAATTAAGGACAATCCCCTGAAATTCGGTCTTGTTGTTTCTTTTATTGGTAATAGCTCTGCATATTCTCGATACTTATTTCTCTTCGTTTAAATTTAGCAAACCACTGCTCACATGCATATTTTCCTGGTGCAAAGTGCGAATAATGTTTATCAAGCTGAAGCTCGAACTTAACGGGGGTTTTCTGTGACAAAATACTTTATCATGCTTCATGGGTGATGGTGTCATTTTGCTCCCTTACTCGTAGACCCTGTCTGCTGGATTAAGCCACTGAGGAGGAGGTCCTCTGTCAAAATTCAATGCGTAGTGTTTTATGAAATTTGAAGTTATTAAGAACACTCGTCAAAACAATGATTGGACCTTATCAGTACGGCTCCAGACCTGTCAAGTCCACCATCGACCAGATCTTCGCACTACGCCAAATCCTGGAAAAGACCCACGAAAAACAAGTCGACACACACCATCTTTTTGTCGACTATAAGACTGCCTTCGACAGCCCAATAAGAGATCGTGTTTCTGCCGCAATGTCTGAGCTCGACATACCTGCGAAGCTGATAAGGCTATGCAAAATGACGTTGAGCAAATCATGCAGCTCCGTCTAGGTAGGAATGGACCTCTACGAACCGTTTGATACCATGCGAGGTGTCAGACAAGGCGACCCCTAATCATGCGACCTCTTCAACTTCGTCAGGGAGAGTGTTCTGCGAAAGGCGGGAGTGCATCATATTGGCACTATTTTTCAAAAAAGTGTCCAGTTGCTTGCGTAGGCAGACGACATTGACATCATAGGGCGTACCAAGAGAGATGTTACTGCTGCCTTTAGTGCTATTGAACGGGAGTCTAGTAAGATGGGTCTGGCAGTAAATGAGGGCAAAACAAAGTATATGTTATCGACAAGTAGAGATGCGCGGCGTATTTACTCTCAGATTACGGCCGTGTTTGCCGACACTACAATTTACAACATTTCATTTTCATTTCATAGTTTATATAAAAAAATTAAGGATTTTATATTTATTTTATCAGTTTATTTCTGTTTTATTATAAAACAAAGAAATTTTTAATGTTTGTCATAAAACAAGAGAAAAATAAGGAATTGTTTCAGATGACTCCATAGGTACTCCAAGGAGAACCCTGAGTAAATTTAAAATTCAAAGGCCTAATACATCAAAATGTTATCCCTTATATTTCGAAGAATATCTCTTAAGGTGAAGCACTCCATTTAACCCATTTGGAATTGAATGTACAAGTTTTGTTTATTTGTTTTCTTATGGCACCATGAGCAAATTTTTTTCGATTGACTTTTGTTTGAGGTTTAGCGATTACATAGTCGTTCTTTCAAATAATCTCCTAAATAGTCTCTTGAATACATATCGGGACTTTGTGCAAGAGTAAGCCTGTGGGGACTGTTTTTTTCGTCAAAATATATTGGAGTACTAAGACTTTTGCTGTCCACTGTAATTGGTCATTGCAACCATTCAGTCAATTGCGTATTAATTTTATCGTGAGTGGCGGGACCTACAGTTTAAAGTCAACTGCGAACGTCCGAAATCTGCTGAGAGAAAGTCGCCGAAGAAATACTTTTTCGTACTTCATTTTGTTTGAACAGTGGCCTCACGTCTCGTAAGCCAACGTAGTGTGTTTAATACTTTTCACAAGACTGTCACAGCTGTTCTATGTTAGGTTATGTTAGAGGACATGTACTTGTCAATTAAGACAAGTGCAGTACCCGGAGGTCGAATTGACCCATTGTACAACGTCCTAGTTTCTCACACCACTTATGTTGTGTGGGTTAATTTTTATACATGAGTGGCGGGACCTACAGTTTAAAGTCAACTGCGAACGTCCGATTTTTTATTTATTCTCAGAGTTTTTGCCAGTTTTCTGCTGAGAAAGTCGCTGAAAACCAGCTGTTCTACCTTAGGTTATGTTAGAGGACATGTACTTGTCAATTAAGACAAGTACAGTACACGGAGGTCGAATTGACCCATTGTACAACGTCCTAGTTTCTCAAACCACTTAGGTTGTGTGTGCTAATTTTATACATGAGTGGCGGGATCTACAGTTTAAAGTCGACTCCGAACGACAGATTTTTGAGAAACTTTTTTATGGCAAATTTATTTACTCTCAGAGTTTTTGCCAGAAATCTCTTGAGAGGAAGGAAGTCGCCAAAGAAATACTTTTTGTATTTTGTCTTTGATGTCTGGCCTGGCTTTGCGTCTAATAAGCCAACACACTACCTACTAGACTACGGCGACTTCTAAAAAAATACTTATATGTATGTACTTATAAATGATTCGAGTGACTCGAGAATTTACGGTCTTAGTTGTTGTTGCATTTACAAAAAAAGACAGATAAGCAAAAAAGGCAGAGCAGCAAGCAGAGCAAACACACAACCTTTTAGTGAGCATTTTAGTGTTCGTACGCGATTCACACTTGTTTTGTGCTTCGTGTATATGTGGAGTTATGGAGAGTCGAAATCAACAACATCATACGTGTTGTTAAATATGGATATGATGAGTACTTTAAACTTTGAATATGAGTATGAATGCGTATAACCATCAGAAATTATGTGTATGTTTCTACTCATCTTTTTGAATACTCATTGCTGATCTCTGTATTAAATGCACTTTTTCAACTGAAAATTCTTAATAATTAATAATTTTCTACACTTTTGCAATAAGTTTTTAAAACGATATGATCTATCACAAAGCGCTTCATTTTTATCAATTGTAATGAACAAACAATATGACATCAAATATATAAAAAATACACCCTTACTTTACCTTAAAGAAATGAAAACAATGATTTCTTTTGTAAATATAAGATTCAAAACCAATTTGTTTCCATTTTTAGTTGTGAATTTAAAAAAACTTTTATAACCCTTTCCTTTCCTCTTTAGCACTGTAGAACATTGAAAAAAAAATTTTATTTTTGTTTTTTATTTTTATTTTATATTTCTTAAGATTAAAAATTAAATTTAAAAACTATTCATTTATTACATCAATCTTTAATAAAAATTAAAAACATTGTCATGTGATATTTAATATAAAACTTATACAAATTGATTACAAATAATACATTTTTTTTTTCATAAATTATAATCTGCATTAGCATCGTCCCATACCATAGCTTCTGTTTTAGAAAATTCATTGCAGAGTATATTTTAAACATCTTCTTCATCACTACTCATACTGCCAAAAAGCTCAAACTCAAGTTTACTCATGTCGTTGTTACACTTCTTTTGGTCCTCATTTCTTTTTAATTCCGCTACCGGCTTCTTAGAAGAGGTTTTGTCTGGACGGCGTTCTTCCTCATCGCTACTACAATAACCAAAAAGCTTCAGCATCCGTTCTCTCATTGCTTTGCTGTATTTCTTCTGTTTACTGGATTCAGCTTCTGGCTTCCTTGAAGAGCCTTTGTCTGAATTGTGCTTCGTAGAAGATTTCTTTACCTTTGTTCGGCTCTTCTTAGCTGGTTGCTGTTCATCTTTATTGGAAGAACCACTTTCGGACCTTTTACTTTCATTACTCATAGTCGAGTGCGCACGTTTACGTGAGAGTAGTTCGCGGGCAGCTTTTATTTCGATTTCGGCTTTAATTACCTTCTCAAAGTCAATATTCGGCTTACGCTGTTTATGATCTGATTTTGTAACAGATGCAGCTGCTGGCAACAAAGTGGCGTTTATATGTTTTGCAATATTTTTTTCCTCAGGATATATAAACTTGGTTGATAATCGAATTGTTTCCTTATCGGGTGCCATATTCCAAAGTTTCAAAAAATCATCGGTTTTTGACAATGTTCCGACAAAAATTCTCGAATTGGTGTAGAAGGACGTTGATCTAGTGAAATAGCCTTTGTCTCTTGTTCTAGGGTTTTAGGTGAGAACATACAATTATTTTCAAAACCGTTTAAGCCACAGGCTTTACCATCATCGCTACGATTTTCACGGCTCTTGCTGACTATTTTAGAAGATGATTTCTTATGTGAAGTGGAACTTCTTGAATTATGACTACGTTCTGTATCACGGTGTTGTGAAGAACAATCCGCGGAACGCTTGCTTGATTTGTCTTTATTAATTTGGTTATCTTTTGATCCAGACTTATCCAGTTTAGGCACTTGCTTTCAAAATTCATTGCATTTTTATTATTTTCTTTATCTGGATGTCGATTCTGGGTGCTTAAAGTACTGGTGGTCAAATGTTCCTTTTGTTCTGCTTTTGTATCTTTTGTATGCTCCCCAATTCTTACATTTTCATGTTTCTTCTGCTGCATCAACTCAGCTGGTATACCGCTTTCACTCTCTTGGGCTGATAACAAAAGTGGCCATAATTCACATACAAATTTCTGTGCTTTGCCACCATTTAGGAATCCAGCAATTCTGATTTGGAATTTCTGTTTACAAAGCATTTTATCCTGTTTTAATTTATTGTATACGAACTCTACTGCAACATTATCTTCTTTTTCCAAAATATCGGCGATTTTCTTGCTTATCCACGGCTTCAAAGTGTCCAATTTTACTTTGGATATGTCGATACGTCCTTGTGGTTTAAGTTTGGAACTCAAAGTTTTAGAAGGTGCTAGTAGTTTATTTCCGGCACTCAACATGTTGATGAGTTGTTGTGGTTTAAGGCTGGCACAAAAAGTGTTAGACGGTACTAGTGGTTGCTTTTTAGTGTTATTTCCCGTACCACTATTTCGCCTTTCAGGGAATGCAGAAAGCGATGCAGATTCATTGTGTTTTTCGCGATGCTTAACATCGTTTTCAATGTCGTCTTGTAGTTTAAGGGTGGAACTGAAAGTTTTAGGAGGTACAAATGGTTCCTTTCCACTGTTCACAATGTTGCCTTCCTCTCTGGATCGAGAATGTGAACTAGATTTAGATTGTTCGTTTCTATTTCGATGTTTAGTTTGGATACTTTCATCTTTCTTCGGCTCCATAGGCTTTTTTGGTATGTTTGCAGCACTCTCTTCAGCCGTTAATAAAATCGGCCATAATTCAGATATGAATTGTTTGACGCGGAGATCATTCAGAAATTCAGTCATATTTTTACGAATCTTCATCGGACTGATAAATTTTTCCAATTTTAATTCATTGTAAACAAATTTTTCAATTTGAAAAATGTCGGAGATTTTCTTACTAATTTGTGCCTTCAACACATCCAGTTTTACTTTCGACATGTCTATACACTTGTCGCCCACTTGGCCCAACCCTTTAATGCAAATTTGTATTTATGCTACACAGGTAACAAATAGATTAGCTTGGTTCTCTTGGGTATTCCTCACAGGCTCAACCAGGTACCTGAACTGTCTGTAGACATCAATTTCAACCAATGGCTGTTGTTTTCCCTTCTTAGTATTAAAAACAAAAAAACATATTAATTTATTAACTTGAATTTCAATAACAATCCCTAATAGACTATCGTAAAAATATTTTTAAATCCTTCATTATCGTTATCAGATTAAATATTTCTTTGGTGTCCTTGATTTTTGATTAACTCTTTTCGGTTGATAAATCTCGCTACGAATGGTAAAATCATAAATGCTAAGTAAGCCGAGCAATTTAAAGTCAGACAGCGCTGATTTTTAAGGAAGACTCATACTTAATGGGGAAAGTTTTATCGTCCACTAACCTACTGATCTGCTGCGGAGATGAAACTTGATGAAAGCAGTAATAAGTGGATGGGGAAAATGTGTCATGAGAGCACCCTAAAGGAAGAAAAAGAACAAAACAAATCTAGTTTATGGTCACCTTAGACTGATAAAAAATGCATTCGATTTTCTTTATACTTTTGTAGCACTTGAAGTAATAATTTTAAAATATACAATTTTTGTTCTTTGTTGATATTTTCACAGCATCTGTGGAGCGTTCATTAGGTACATATTTCTAGATGCTCATTTCGCTACGTTTAAAGCAAAAGCTGCTCTCCGGGAACGTATGGCATTTACTCGATAGCAACGGACAGGCGACAGACGGTATCAATTCTCGCATCGAGTGGATTTTGGGTGGAAAGAGGTGAGAATTGTTTTCATTTCGAAGCCGCTGAAAGTGAGCCTCATAACAACAAAAGACTACAGATCGATAAGATTCTTCTCGTTTTTAACTGAAAACCTTAGAGGAACTCATTCATATATACGGAGTAAACTCTGAGTCAATAACTTCAATAGTGCACAATGATAAATGACTAATACACAATCAATAAGATGCTGCAGAAAGCTTGTGAGACAGCGAAATTACTAAGAAATGATGATCCCTCTTGTAATTCAGCAGCCGGCATTTCATTATTATTGTTGATCATTGGGCCTCTGCAATGTCTTCTCGAAACTTATTTCATCATCACAAAATCTGCATATTGGGCTCAACGATCACCATTCTGAACATATGTACTAAGTCTACAGTGTCTTATATAAAGGCAGATACTCTTGAATGGTCTGAGGGTTCATTTTGTAATTTTCCAACAATTTGGCTTGAGAAGAGTCTTTGCCACTTTTTACTCGTCCTCTTTCGTGTTATTTTTCCAAACTCTGGCAGAACTTACTCTAACATTCATGTCTTTTCCATCCATAATTATTCCTTTAAGTGTGATCAAAGTTCTCTAAGGCATCCTAAAACCAATATGCACCCTGTTATATTAACTCTGATCTTTTAAATTTTTGAGATTAACAAAATATCACTCCTATACATCGTCATCAATCGGTTGAATATAGTTCATGGCAATGCTATCATTACTGTTGTTATCTGCCGGATGTGGTTGTAGTTCCTATTGTTTGGCTTGTTCTTTCTGTTGCTGTTGGGTCTTCTTTATCTGCATAGATCGACAAAATCTCATGGGTGCAATATGTCGTCTCAAATTCTTTTTGAAAATAGTTTCTCGACTAAGTGTCTGCAAATCATCCGGAGTACATTTAAGTCCATTTTTCATTGCATTCGTGATGAGTTTTTCCGTTGGATACAGTTTTAGGATACAGTTTAGGCTTTGCGCATAACTCCTGCATTTGCCTTGTTTAACGTTTCACGTTGTACAAAAAGAACGTAAGGTACACTAAGTTTTGATGGCTGGACCTTATGCCCTTTACAGGGCTGCTTTTAACATTTCTGGATGGTACGGGTGCCATTATGAACTTTTTAAAAATTTCAAGAAACTAAATTTGAAATCGCAAAAAAAATTTGTCACAATGATGAACTGCTACTGCTGTACATTGGTAATATTTTTTAAGACTGTTGTTTTCAATGCTAAGTCTAGAAAGTTTTATAAATAAATTTTCCAATTTGGTATTTATCAATCTGCTGAACACCATTTTAGAAACTTTTAATATGGAGGAACGTTTCGGAGTCGACTTTAAAACGACTCCGAACGACAGATTTTTGGAGAAACTTTTCATGACAATTTTATTTGCTCTCAGAGTTTTTGTCAGAAATCTAATGACAGGAAGACGCCGAAGAAATACTTTTTGTATTTAGTCTTGATTTCTGGCCTGGGGCTCGAACCCGGGGTTTACGTCTAATAACCCAACACACTACCTACTAGACTACGGCGACTACTGAACTGTTCTCATTCTAACAGCAATTCTAAAGGGACACTACACTATTGACAGTTTCGCCGACAATTTCGATCTCTTCCACCTGGCTTACTCTAGAAGCTGCAGCGATATGGGGAAACGGAATCGGTACAACACTTTTTATGCCCTGCACTTCAAAACAGACGTTATCGGTTTTTGGATGACAGAATGTGTAAAGACCTGGGCATGGTGGCAAATGTGCCACTAAGAGAACTGTCAAGTTTCATACGAAGCTCAGTGTGGTTCGAATTCCCTATTAAAGGATCAGGACAAAGGGAGTTACGTCATACTTGGTAACACAATGGACCACTACAAGGTACCCTAATCTAACCTGGATTAAACATATCGTACATCTGTAACAGACTGCAACGCAAGTAAAAAGTACAAACCAGCCGTTCTATTTTAAATAAAATCGAAAGAAAATGAATAAAAATGAAGAACTCTTTCAAATCAAAATTTAGAGAACTCTTTTCAATAAATTTAATAATAATTCATATCAAAATAATTGTTAAATATTTTAAAATTGTTTGCTTAAATTCTATTTCAATTGAAAGCGAATTGATACAAAATGAAAAGCGATTAAGTCGACAAACTTCGCGGACTATTTTTAATCGAGCTAAATAGGGTGATCATGACGAATAATACTTTACATAATTCTTAAAGTAGTCTGTTACTGATTTCCCGCCAGTTGTAATTACTTTCTTAATATGTTGAAAATTGTTGAAAATAAATAAAGAAATGACTTATTTAATGGATTACATACATTTTATATACATACATTACATACATATACATACATTACATCCGCCATTTTGAATTTTTTAAATCTGAATGAAGAACTGTAATCAGCGACCCCAAAAACCTCTGAGTAACAATTTTCAAGTAAATCTGAATAATTTTTAGGGACCTCCGTAATGTGTTTCTTTTTCTTTTGCACCTCTTGACATTCACCCACCCCCCACTTTAAGGGCGCATGCAAACAATTTGGCTTTGGGATCATTTTAAAGAGCAAAGATCAATCGTCAATTTCTGACAATAGCGATGGTTCTAGCATGTCAGTGTTTAGCTCTACAATTTTTCAAAAATGGCCAAAAACGCTATTTTTAGGGTTTTCAACACCCTTTTTCTCGAAAACCTGACGTAATGGAAAATTTTTGAAATCAGATTCGTGTTAAGCGCCCATTTTTTTTTTTTTTTTTTTCACGCAGAGGAGGGGTAAATGTACCTAACCGCACCATAGATGAAGTCGTCACATCCTCCGTGTGTGGGGCCCTCACCCACTAAATCCCCCCCTCGTCTCATGGACTTGTTGTGCCCGCTCCGGAACTACGGTGGTATTACTTCGGAGTGGAGTCCCTTTGGCTCTTTGGCCCCTGCATGTTCATATCCGCGTCCGGATTGCGTGTTGAAAGTTGAAGAGACATCTAAGTGTCTCCACTATTCCTTTCCTCCAGATCCTTGTTTCGAATTTCGCTTGACACGTGGGCCAGTTTCATCTATTCCGGCGTGCCCACATGTTCTGCAGCTTCAAGGTCTCTCTTCTTCAGTTTTAGAATACTCTCCACGTAATTCGCCACTGAGGTCCAATTTTCCCTACTCGTGGTCATAACCCCGACAATGTTACCGGGCGTGATCGTCCCAACTATCGACATCAGTGCAGAGCGATAGCTCTGCCAGCGTGCACACTCGAAAACGGTGTGTTCTGCGTCATCAATTATCTCCTCTTCCTCGTAAAGACAGTAAGGTGAGGCGGTCTTTCCCATTCTGTGCAGATATTTCCTAAAATATCCGTGACCCGATAACATCTGTGTAACGTAGTAATTTATCTCTCCAAATTTCCGACCTATCCATGGCCTTATGTCTGAAATAAGTCTCGCCGTCCATCTTCCTCTATCTTCTTCGTTCCATCGTTGTTGCCATTTGGAAATGGTGTTTTCCCTGAAATGAGCGGTTATGTGGCTTCCAGCCGATTTCGCCTTATAGATCTCCATCCGCTCCGCTGCCAGCAGATCCACAGGGATAATACACGCTATCATCACTACGGCTGGGGCGGATACCGTACGATATGCCGACGCGATACGCAATGCAGCCGTTCTCTGTACCGCTACCAGTGCGTTTGTCCGCTTCTTAACATTCAGTGTTTCGGCCCAAATCAGGAGTCTCCGTCTCGCCGGTAGCGGGCCTCCAATGTTCGCCATTAATCTACTGAGCTGTCCAACGATCCTCTGGGCCTTGTTAGCCGAGTACTGGATCTGATGTGAAAATGTTAGTCTGGGATCCAGCCTTATTCCCAGGTATTTCACCGAGCTCTAATTACTCCGTCTCCTATACTCATGTCCACCTGCAAGGGGATATGACGACCAGTGATCAGCAGTAATTCCGTTTTATGCATGGCCAGATCCAGGCCGTGGGCATCCAGCCATGTTTTCGTTCTAAGCATAACACGTCTCAGTTTTCGTTGTGCCTCTTCCGTGTTCCTGGCCGTGATAACAGCTGCAATATCATCTGCGTATCCAACCAAAAAAGTTCCCTCTGGCATATCCTCTCTCAGAATTCCATCGTAGTTGACGTTCCATAGGTCGGGGCCGAGTATAGATCCCTGTGCCGCTCCTGATGTTATATGTTTCACCCTTGGACCCGAGCTTGTGTTATACACCAGCTGTCTGCTACTCAGATAACTTATCATGGCCAAGATGTAGTGTGGCACCGAGAAATTGTACTCCAAAGCATTTAATACGTCGCTCCATCTAAGGCTGTTGAACGCATTTTTAACGTCCATAGTCGCAAGCAGTACCACAGGCCTCGAAGATTTGTTCCCTCGTTGTGTTACCCTGGCCGCTTCAGTCACCTCTCTCAAGGCACCAATTGTAGACCGACCGGGTCGAAAACCATATTGTCTAGCAGACAGTCCGCCACTATTCTCAATCGCGGCAGCAAGCCGAGGCTTCAAAAGCCTCTCGAGCAGCTTTCCCGCCGTATCCAGCATGCACAGTGGCCTGTACGCGGATGGGTCCTCTGGATCGCCCTTTCCCTTATTTATCAAGACTAGCCGTTGTCTCTTCCATATTTCGGGGAAAATACACTCTCTCAGGCACGCATTGTACATTCCCAGTAGGAATTGCGGTCTCTGATTGGCAATCTCCCGCATTACCTCAGGCGGGATGCCATCGGGCCCAGGTGCCTTACCGGGTTTCAATCCGACTGCAGCTGCTTTCAGCTCCTCTGCGGAAAATGGCAAAGGTTCTGTATTGGGCGTATTCCGTCGTCGTTCGTTCGCCGGTTCATGAGTAGGGAATAGTGTATCCACTATATTTCTCATTACTCTCTCGTCCATAATTTCCATTGGTTTCCTTCTGTTCAGTTTGTCCATTACAATTTTGTATCCAAGTCCGTAAGGGTTTACGTTTACGTCGTCGCGTAGTTCCTGGAATGCCTGATTTTTCTTTCGCGATATAGCCTTCTTCAGAGACTTCTTTGCCTCCTTATATGCCCGCATTTCGTCAGCAGCTGGTCCATCGGGTCTGGCTCTAGTGTACCTCCGTCGTAGTCGTAGGCACTCTCGCCTGAGTGCTGCGATATTGTCGTCCCACCAGTACACTGCCTTCCTTCTGATATTCGAAAGTCTCCGCAAGGGCATTGCCTTTTTACATCCGCGTCTTATTATCTCCATGGTTTGTTCCACTCTTGTCCTCGCATCGTCCGAGAGTTCAACTCTGCTACACAGTCTATCTACTTCCAAGAGTAGCCGATTCGCATTTAATTTCCGTGCATCCCAAATTCGATTATTCGCGGTGTAATTGTCCTCCTCAAGTCTATTCCTTGGAGCAAAGGTGTACGATATGTACTGGTGATCACTGCCCGTATATATTTCCAAGACCCTCCACTCCTTGACTCTCTGATACATGCTCTCCGAGACCATAGTTATATCAGGGATGGTGCCCTCGCAGCCTGGTCGTCTAAAGGTAGCTACGCTCCCCTCATTCGCGAAGACCAGACCGGTTCGAGCTGCCACCTCTACAATTCGCCTGCCTCTTGGGTTGGTATTCCGCATTCCCCACTCTACCGCTCTGGAGTTAAAATCGCCTGCAACTATGAAGTTGCCGCCAATCTGCGCCATTGCATCCTCAATTCTGGCCAATTTCTCCTCAAAGGTTCCCACGTCATCATTGGGAGTCAAATAACAACTCATTAGAGTAATCTCGTCAAACTGTATCCAGGTGAAACAATCCCCCCTACCAGATCTTCTCGGTCGGGGGCCCTGGTTATCCGTTATCCATATAGCTGCTGTAGATGTTTCATCACCCAGCCAGAATCCGCTATTTTTAGATGCATACTGTTCGCTTATAACAGCTACGTCAACTTACTGCTCCCTGACTATTTGCGATAGTAAAGAAAAAGCCACCTTCCCTCTATGCATATTCAGCTGCAATATCCTCATGCTGCCTTTCGTAAGTTCGTCCCGCAGCCCCGCGATCCCGTGAGGTGATCCAGAGATTTTCCTGACTCCGCAGAGCAAATACAACATTTCGGTGTGTTCCGGCATTCTTTTCTCTTATGCCCCTTTTCTCCACATTTCATACATAGGTCTGACCTGTCCGGTCCACCACACTCCCACCGTTTGTGACCTATTCCGAAGCATCGGAAACAGCGTGTCGGTTCTTCCCTGATGGTTATTCTACAGCGTGTCCAGCCTATTTTGATCCTCTGTAGTTTCAGCAGCGCTTTCGCACAACTTGCAGAGGTTGTCACGAAGGCTCTTTTCTGCTCCCGGCTGTTCGCCCCGGTTATACGAACGGACGTATCCGGATTTATTTCGCCCGCTTCTCTTTGTACGGCTGCCATAACTTCCTCGGTGGTTTGAGGGATCCAGGTCCCGAATTTCCAAAGTGACCGTAGGTACAAGGTCCTTTACGATTGCCTCTTGATTTAGGACGCTCTTTAGGTTCTCCCTGAACTCGTCTCTTTTGCCTTCTTTACCCATTTCAATGAGAATGGCACCTGTTCTCGTCTTCCGGACGGCTCGTATCGCTATCTCCGATTCCTCTGGTCTTATTTTGCTCCGTATGTTCCTCAGAACGTCAGCGTAGCTGCGCCCCTCGGTTGGGTGGATGATTACAGCCTCTGGACGTTCTTTCACAATTTTTTGTCGCTCCTTTTTCTCCTTCCTTGCCGTTTTCTTGCTCTTCACTGTTTTCCATTCCTCGTTCACTGTTTCCTTGAGCTGTGCCGTGTCCGTCGGTTTTCCTCTCGGCCTCTTTTCCGGGCGGGTATCCGCGGGGCTTGAGGTGCCTCTCTTATTGTGGGAACTAACAGGTGTGGAGACATCGTCGTTCCTGTTATTCCTGGTAATCTCAAGAGCCCTACTCGCTTCCTTTTCCATTTCTGCAGCCTTCCAGTTTTCCCTGTAGCTCTTCATTATATCGATGAGTTCCTCTAATTCTGATACTCCGCTCTGTACATCCATGCTGATGTTCCTTGCTCTGGTCATTGCCGCTCTTATCCTGCGGATAACACTTTGGCACTTAGTAAAGGTCTCCTCCTCTGAGTTTCTCATCTTGCATATGAACTCCTGTCTAGGGGAACTGTGCCCCAAAAGCGGTTCTCCTGCTCCACCATGCACTGGTTGTGGTGCATGCGATTGCGCACCCTCCTGCGCAGATTTTGGTGCCGTGCCACCCTTCTCAGTCCCAGTGCTCCTCGCAGTTGTGCTCTGAGAGTTCGCCGTTGTTTGGGTTCTTTTCACCGGTGATCGCCTGATTTTCGGACTGCTCATAAAGGCAACCTCACCCTGCATCATCTCTTCCACTTCCAATATTTTCTTATTCATTTTTTTTTCTTTCGGGTTCCATCTTCAAGCCGCTATCTCATATCGACTATGCAGTTGTCCTTCAAAGACCCCGAGGGTGCCTATGGTAATCAGTGAGGTCCTCGCGAGGGTTGACGCAAATCCTCATGGGAGTTTGCGTTCAGAGCCAGGTCGGACACTAATTAGGAGTCATCTCAACTAAACCTGCATCACCAACTAAATGGCGACGATAATCGAACATACTTGAAGCCCTGCCACGGATTTAACGGAACGGAGGCGTCTGCAACACTAGCCTGAAAGCCATTTCGACCGGTTTTCACCCGGTGTACTCAGGTAACAGAATGCAACAAACGTCAGCCCACTTGCGTCATCTTCAAAATCGATTTCCAATGCATAATCAAGGTCGTGCCGAATCGTCAATCTCGCCTTCTCACATTAGCAAGTACCCAGCGGATGCTGAGTACCAGTACCCGGGGAGCGCCTGATCTAAGATGCGGAGGCTGTGAGCTGCTTGGTATGTACTTGCAAGGATAGCCCCGGGCTTCGCCAAGTTGAAACCAATCAGTGGCGTTGCCTTGTAGTTTCATACCCACTCCCCTGTTCAGCGCCCATAATGCCTTTGGAAACACCTGGAGCCATCTTATTTGCACAAAAAAAGTTCAAATTCGCAGGGCTGTGTTATTGAAGCATTGAATAGATTTTTAATTTTCATTTTATTTTAATTATAATTTCTATAACGATTTGCTTAGTATTACATTTAAAATAGATTACTAATAAAGAATCAATAATTAAATTCAAAAACTAACATTTCTATTAAATTTATTATAATTTGTACTTACAAAATTATTAATTTTTTACATAAATTTTCAATAAAAATTAAAAACATTGTCATGCGATATTTAATACAAAACTTATACAAATTATGACTACAAATAATAAATATATTTTTTTTAAATTAAACTCCTCGTTAACGTCGTCCCCTATCATTATTCTTGTTTTACCAAATTTATCTCCTTTGCAGCGGATATTCTAGACGTATTCTTCATCACTGCTGATTGAAAGATCAATTTCAAGAGTGTTCAGTTCTCTGTTGTTCGTTCTAGTTTCTGAATTTTTCGCAGAAGGTTGTCCTGGACTGCATTCTTCTTCGTCGCTACTGATACTGCAAAAAAGCTCAAACTCAAGTTTACTCATTTCGTTGTCAGATTTCTTGTGCTCCGCCTGTTGTGTTGGTTTAGCTCCTGGCTTCCTTGATGAGGCTTTGTCCGAACTCCGTTTCGATGAGGCTTTCTTTGCATTTGTCTTTGTCTGTTTTTTCTTAGCTGGCTGCTGTTCATCCTTATTGGAGGAATTATTTTTTGACTTTTTGCTTTCACAAATCATAGTCGAGTGTGTACGTTTACGTGATTGTAATTCGCCAGCAGCTTTTATCTCGCCTTCTGTATTAACTACCTTATCAAAGTCAATATTGCGTCTTTGCTGCTTATGATCTGATTTTGTAACAGATGCTGCTGCTGGCAACAAAGCGGCGTTTATTTGTTTTGCAATATTTTTTTCATCAGGATATATAAACTTGGTTGATAATAGAATTGTTTCCTTGTCGGGTGCTTGATTCCAAAGTTTCAAAAATTCGTCCATTTCTGCACAATGTAAAGAACGATGTTGATCCTGTAAACTTGCATTTGCATTTTTCTGTTGGGGGGAATACATACAAATGTTTTCGAAACTGTCTAAGCCGCATGTACCATCATTGTTCTGTCTTTCTGGATGTTTGCTTTTGATAGCACCAGTAGCACTTAATTTTTCAGAAGGATGTGAAGAATAATCCGCGGAACGCTTGGTGGATTTGTTTTCATTAATTTGATTATCTTTTGATCCAGACTTGCCCTGTTTAGGTATTTGATTTTTAATATTCGTTGAATTTTTATTATTTTCATTATCTGGCTGTTGATTCTTGGTGCTTAAAGTACTGGTAGTTAAGTGTTGCTTTTGTTCTGCATTCGTATGTTTTGTATTCTCTCCAATTCTTACACTTTCATCTTTCTTCTGCTGAATCAACGCAGCTGGTATACCGCTTTCATTTTCTTGGGCTGATAACAAAAGTGGCCATAATTCACATACAAATTTCTGTGCTTTGCCACCATTTAGAAATCCAGCAATTCTAATTTGGAATTTCTGTTTACAAAGCATTTGATCCTGTTTTAATTTATTGCAAATGAACTCTACGGCAACATTATCTTCTCTTTCCAAAATATCGGCGATTTTCTTGCTTATCCATGGCTTTAATACGTCCAATTTTACTTTGGATATGTTGATACGTCCCTGTGGTTTAAGTTTGGAACTCAAAGTTTTAGGAGGTACTTTTGGTAGTTTTCCACCATTCAACATGTTGATGCGTTGTTTTGGTTTAAGGCTGGAACCAAAAGTTTTGGACGGCACTAATGGTTGCTTTTGGTCTGCTTTTGTGCCACTTCCCGTACCATTGTTTCTGCTATTGGTGGACCGAGAAAGCAATGCAGATTCAACATGTTTTTCGCGATGCTTAATATCCTTTTCAGTGTCGATGCGTCCCTGTGGTATAAGGGTGGAACTGAGCGTAGTATGCGGTACTGGTGGTTCCTTTCTGCCATCCGACATGTTGTCTAGATTCTGCATCGAGATTGAGATCGTTTCTTCAGAATTTCATTTTTTGTCGGTACAATATGTACTTCCTTTAGATTTTCATTTTTCTTCGGTTCCACCGTATCATTTGGTATGGCAGCAGCAATCTCTTCAGCCGCTAACAAAATCGGCCATAATTCACATATGAATTGTTTTACCAAAGGACCATTTAGAAATTCAGTTATGTGAATATGCATCCTCATCGGACAGATAAATTGTTCCAATTTTAATTCTTTGTATATAAAATCTTCTATTTTAAAAATTGAGTAGATTTTCGTATTTATTTTTGCCTTTAAAGCATCCAACTTCACTTTCGACATGTCTATGCAATTGTCGAGCAGTTCGTCAAATTTCACTTGTTTGGTTGCTTCCATTTTTCTATCGATTTTCCGCTGATGTTGTTGATGTACGTTGTCTATCGTGACTAAATTGTGATTGAGCTTATTAGCCAAGCTTCACGCCTTTTATAGGCGGAAACCATTTTGGAAATTTTTGTTTGCATTAGAACAGGTACCGTGTTTAGCTTATTCAGCGTAAGTTGGTAACAAATACGTTCGATTTGTTCTTACAGATAATTCACACAGGGTCAACCAGCTACCTGCTCTTTCAACAGAGCAATTGAACTCATACGGCCAGTTCAACCCTTTCGTGTACATTTGTATTTTTGGTAGAAACAGGTACCGTTATAAAGTGTTCTTGTATTCATTTCTCACTAGGTCTACCAGCTACCTGAACTTTCTGCAGCCATTAATTTCAACCAATGGCTGTTGTGTTTCTTTCTTAGTATTCAAAAAACGTTTAAATATGTAAACATGAGTTTCAATAACAATCCCAAATGGGCTGTCGTAAAAAATATATTTAAATTCTTCGTTAGGCTTTTCAGATCAAATATTCCCTTGGCTCGTTACATATGCTAAAGTCAGTCCTTAGTCAGTTTTGTGTGCAAACCATCACAAGTCGAGAAAAATAATGTCAGACAGCGCCAAGAGTAACATTCAATGGGCAAAGTTCTATTGTCCCATGACGTATTGAGCTGGAAAAACCTAATTAATGACATGGAAATGAAGCCTGTTGTCCGAATAAAAATTATTATTTTTTATTGAGAGTTGAGTTTTCTATATTTTTCTGTTATATCGCGTGTAAGGTTAATGACAAGATATTTCTCAGAACTATATACGCCATGTTCCAATACACAAATGCAAAAAAGAATGAAGAAAGCTTGCTATCGGCACTTTACAACTACTTCTTGTGAATGACAGCTAACTGCGTGTTTTCTGCAGCTTGATTCATGCACTTCTGAAAAAAACGACATTTTTAAAGTAAATTTAAATTTTGCATGATTTATGTATGTGGATTATTTATTCTTCCCGGGTTTGGTAGAACTTGGACAGTAAAGGAACTGCTTTCGCCCGTGCGTGCTTAAATGAGCTTTTTTTTATCAAAGCTACCACTCTAACCTAACTTAACTTAATATGTGGGCAAATCAATTCACCTTTTTATGTAAATTATAACCTACTGGCTGCTCTGTTCAAGTTTTTCCGTACAAAATCTGAAATTTAACCAACTCGAGATGAGAGTTGTTCATAAAAAATATTCCCTCAATAAGAGGGCTGTCAAACTACATATAAAAATGGGCTGAATCCAGCTTTAAAGAAAGAAAAATAACAAAAAAAAATCTAGTTTATGACCAACATACACTAAGAAAATATCATTAGCTCCCATCGTGTATAAATATTAACGTACCTAACTTTATGACAATAAAAAAATTACTGTGGATTTAAGGATTTTTCTTCCTTTTCGTTTAGGAGAAGTCAGCTTTTCTTATTATTTTCAAATAGGATCGAGGATCTGGTTTTAAATGAAAATATTTCGTGGCCTCATAATGCATACTTAGAGTTTCCTAAAATAAAATTTAAAACAGCATTTACTGAGGACGTGTCTAGGTTTGTTCGTTAGCTCCACAATCAATATCAGCGTAATACGTTAATGGCCTTCATATGTGAATCCATGTGAGCTCAACTGGCACTCTATAAAACATAGCTTTCTTATACCCAAACAATATTCATACACAATACGCGATCACAACGTCCTTTTGATATTTTTATTGCCTCTGGTATCTCAAACAACTACACTTCAGTTTCGTTGTTCTATAGCTACTTCAGAGGATTATACTCGTGAGGTAAATAAATGACCGTCTCACTCTAAATCGCATATATTTTATCCATAAAACTCGTATGTCATGTAAAGTACATACATACATACGTTTGTGTTTGATTGGCTAGTAGATCGCAGAATACGTTACAGACGGAATATTAACCGCCCCATCCGTGTGTATAACCTTCTTCCTGCATAAGGCTTTTCTGTAGGTTTTAATAAAGGGCTATCCACTTCGTGGTTTCAAAATTATGGGACTGGAATTCGGCATCTGTCAAACTACTTCTTCGAAAACGACGATGGAACGACTGACATAACCGACTTTTTTTGCCTGCAATTGAAGAATACGACTTGGAGAATATGTGGTTTCAACAAGACGATGCCACATGCCACACAACTCGAGTGAATATGGCTTTATTGCAAGAGACATTTCCTGGCCGCGTAATTTCTCGTCGTGGCGATATCAACTGGCCACCAAGATCATGCGATTTGACACCATTAGACTTTTTTTGTGGAGCTACGCGAAAGACCGTGTTTATGGAGATAAAAACCAACACACATAATGTCAACGTTCAAACTTTACAATAAAAAAGAAATATCATGAAAAAAATATTTTATATGTGTTTTATTTACGTTTACTTTTGAAACCACGAAATGGATAACCCTGTACAAAAACACTATTCCCTGTTTCCAGTTGTAGTCGCCGTAGGCTAGTAGATAGTGTGTTGGCCATGGTTATACCCCAGGTTAGACATCTCCAACAAAACAAAATGTGAGAAAAAAATTTCTGCGGCGGCTTCCTCTCGGCAAGTTTCTGACAAAAACTCTGAGAGCAAATAAAATTACCATGAAGAGTTTAAAAAAAATTCTGTCGATTTTAAACTGTAGGCGTCGCCACTCTGTATTAATTTAACACACGCAACTTAAGTGGCGTGAGAAAATAGGACGTAATCCAGACTGAATGGTTGTAATTTATGTTTGTAATGGCTTGGGTTTTTCAACAAACACTTGAGCAAAATATTGAATACAAATAGTGCAATTACCATGTTGAGAAGTTTAATTTACGAATAGAAAATGTGTATGTAGGTATTCCCTGTTTCCTCTCTTCTATAACCTATAATTAGGGACAATCCCCTGAAATTCGGTCTTGTTGTTTCTTTTATTGGTAATAGCTCTGCATATTCTCGATACTTATTTCTCTTCGTTTAAATTTAACAAACCACTGCTCAAATGCATATTTTCCTGGTGCAAAGTGCGAATAATATCTATCAAGCTGAAGTTCGAACTTAACGGGGGTTTTCTGTGACAAAATACTTTATCATGCTTCATGGGTGATGGTGTGATTTTGCTCCCTTACTCGTAGAACCTGTCTGCTGGATTAAGCCTCTAAGGAGGAAGTCCTTTGTCAAAATTCACTGCGTTTTATGAAATTTGAAGTTATTAAGAACACTCGTCAAAACACTGATTGGACCTTATCAGTGCGGCTTCAGTCCTGGCAAGTCCACCATCGACCATATCTTCACACTACGCCAAATCCTGGAAAAGACCCACGAAAAACAAGTCGACACACACCATCTTTTTGTCGACTATAAGACTGCCTTCGACAGCCCCATAAGAGATCGTGTTTCTGCCGCTCGACATACCTGCGAATCTGATAAGGCTATGCAAAATGTCGTTGAGCAAATCACGCAGCTCCGTCTAGGTAGGAATGGACCTCTACGAACCTTTTGATACCATGCGAGGTGTCAGACAAGGCGACCCCTAATCATGCGACCTCTTCAACTTCGTCAGGGAGAGTGTTCTGCGAAAGGCGGGAGTGCATCATATTGGCACTATTTTTCAAAAAAGTGTCCAGTTGCTTGCGTAGGCAGACGACATTGACATCATAGGGCGTACCAAGCGAGATGTTACTGCTGCCTTTAGTGCTATTGAACGGGAGTCTAGTAAGATGGGTCTGGCAGTAAATGAGGGCAAAACAAAGTATATGTTATCGACAAGTAGAGATGCGCGGCGTATTTACTCTCAGATTACGGCCGTGTTTGCCGACACTACAATTTACAACAGTAGTCTTAGTACTCCAATATATTTTGACAATTTCATAAAATTTCATTTTATAGTTTGTATAAAAAATTAAGGTTTTTATATTTGATTAGTTTATTTCTGTTTTATTATAAAACAAAGAAATTTTTAATGTTTGTCATAAAACAAGAGAAAAATAAGGAATTGTTTCAGATGACTCCATAGGTACTCCAAGGAGAACCCTGAGTAAATTTAACCTTTAACTTATGACGTGAAATTGTTTAGCGTATAAGAAGAGGTGGTGTAAATTATACACCCGAATTATTTTTCATATAATTTTTAATGTGTATATATTATAATAATGTTATACTTATATTATTTGAATTTGATTGCTCCTAAACGCATTATTAACAAAAACAAGGAAACAAATTCAAATTTATTTAAAAAAATTTTACTTTATTTCACAAGCCTCATTTACGCAAACAAGAAAAATAAAAAAGATAGTGTAAAATTTACCACCACGTCATAAGTTAAAGGTTAAAATTCAAAGGCCTAATACATGAAAATGTTATCCCTTATATTTCGAATAATATCTCTTAAGGTGAAGCACTCCATTTAACCCATTTGGAATTGAATGTACAAGTTTTGTTTATTTGTTTTCTTATGGCACCATGAGCAAATTTTTTCGATTGAGATTTGTTTGAGGTTTAGCGATTACATAGTCGTTCTTTCAAATAATCTCCTAAATAGTCTCTTGAATACATATCGGGACTTTGTGCAAGAGTAAGCCTGTGGGGACTGTTTTTTTCGTCAAAATATATTGGAGTACTAAGACTTTTGCTGTCCACTGTAATTGGTCATTGCAACCATTCAGTCAATTGCGTATTAATTTTATCGTGAGTGGCGGGACCTACAGTTTAAAGTCAACTGCGAACGTCCGAAATCTGCTGAGAGAAAGTCGCCGAAGAAATACTTTTTAGTACTTCATTTTGTTTGAACAGTGGCCTCACGTCTCGTAAGCCAACGTAGTGTGTTTATTTACTTTTCACAAGACTGTCACAGCTGTTCTATGTTAGGTTATATTAGAGGACATGTACTTGTCAATTAAGACAAGTACAGTACGCGGAGGTCGAATTGACCCATTGTACAACGTCCTAGTTTCTCACACCACTTATGTTGTGTGGATTAATTTTTATACATGAGTGGCGGGACCTACAGTTTAAAGTCAACTGCGAACGTCCGATTTTTTATTTATTCTCAGAGTTTTTGCCAGTTTTCTGCTGAGAAAGTCGCCGAAGAAATACTTTTTCGTACTTCATTTTGTTTGAACAGTGGCCTTACGTGTCATAAGACAACGTAGTGTGTTTATTTAGTTTTCACAAAAACCAGTTGTTCTATCTTAGGTTATGTTAGAGGACATGTACTTGTCAATTAAGACAAGTACAGTACCCGGAGGTCGAATTGACCCATTGAACAACGTCCTAGTTTCTCACACCACTTATGTTGTGTGGATAAATTTTTATACATGAGTGGCGGGACCTACAATTTAACGTCAACTGCGAACGTCCGATTTTTTATTTATTCTCAGAGTTTTTGCCAGTTTTCTGCTGAGAAAGTCGCCGAAGAAATACTTTTTCGTACTTCATTTTGTTTGAACAGTGGCCTTACGTGTCATAAGACAACGTAGTGTGTTTATTTAGTTTTCACAAAAACCAGCTGTTCTATCTTAGGTTATGTTAGAGGACCTGTACTTGTCAATTAAGACAAGTACAGTACCCGGAGGTCGAATTGACCCATTGTACAACGTCCTAGTTTCTCACACCACTTAGGTTGTGTGTGCTAATTTTATACATGAGTGGCGGGATCTACAGTTTAAAGTCGACTCCGAACGACAGATTTTTGAGAAACTTTTTTATGGCAAATTTATTTACTCTCAGAGTTTTTGCCAGAAATCTCTTGAGAGGAAGGAAGTCGCCAAAGAAATACTTTTTGTATTTTGTCTTTGATGTCTGTCCTGGGGCTCGAATCCTGGCTTTGCGTCTAATAAGCCAACACACTACCTACTAGACCACGGCGACTTCTAAAGAAATACTTATATGTATGTACTTATAAATGATTCGAGTGACTCGAAAATTTACGGTCTTAGTTGTTGTTGCATTTACAAAAAAAGACACATAAGCAAAAAAGGCAGAGCAGCAAGCAGAGCAAACACACAACCTCTTAGTGAGCATTTTAGTGTTCGTACGCGATTCACACTTGTTTTGTGCTTCGTGTATATGTGGAGTTATGGAGAGTCGAAATCAACAACATCATACGTGTTGTTAAATATGGATATGATGAGTACTTTAAACTTTGAATATGAGTATGAATGCGTATAACCATCAGAAATTATGTGTATGTTTCTACTCATCTTTTTGAATACTCATTGCTGATCTCTGTATTAAATGCACTTTTTCAACTGAAAATTCTTAATAATTAATAATTTTCTACACTTTTGCAATAAGTTTTTAAAACGATATGATCTATCACAAAGCGCTTCATTTTTATCAATTGTAATGAACAAACAATATGACATCAAATATATAAAAAATACACCCTTACTTTACCTTAAAGAAATGAAAACAATGATTTCTTTTGTAAATATAAGATTCAAAACCAATTTGTTTCCATTTTTAGTTGTGAATTTAAAAAAACTTTTATAACCCTTTCCTTTCCTCTTTAGCACTGTAGTTGAATTAGAACATTGAAAAAAAATTTTATTTTTGTTTTTTATTTTTATTTTATATTTCTTAAGATTAAAAATTAAATTTAAAAACTATTCATTTATTACATCAATCTTTAATAAAAATTAAAAACATTGTCATGTGATATTTAATATAAAACTTATACAAATTGATTACAAATAATACATTTTTTTTTCATAAATTATAATCTGCATTAGCATCGTCCCATACCATAGCTTCTGTTGTAGAAAATTCATTGCCGAGTATATTTTAAACATCTTCTTCATCACTACTCATACTGCCAAAAAGCTCAAACTCAAGTTTACTCATGTCGTTGTTACACTTCTTTTGGTCCTCATTTCTTTTTAATTCCGCTACCGGCTTCTTAGAAGAGGTTTTGTCTGGACGGCGTTCTTCCTCATCGCTACTACAATAACCAAAAAGCTTCAGCATCCGTTCTCTCATTGCTTTGCTGTATTTCTTCTGTTTACTGGATTCAGCTTCTGGCTTCCTTGAAGAGCCTTTGTCTGAATTGTGCTTCGTAGAAGATTTCTTTACCTTTGTTCGGCTCTTCTTAGCTGGTTGCTGTTCATCTTTATTGGAAGAACCACTTTCGGACCTTTTACTTTCATTACTCATAGTCGAGTGCGTACGTTTACGTGAGAGTAGTTCGTGGGCAGCTTTTATTTCGATTTCGGCTTTAATTACCTTCTCAAAGTCAATATTCGGCTTACGCTGTTTATGATCTGATTTTGTAACAGATGCAGCTGCTGGCAACAAAGTGGCGTTTATATGTTTTGCAATATTTTTTTCCTCAGGATATATAAACTTGGTTGATAATAGAATTGTTTCCTTATCGGGTGCCATATTCCAAAGTTTCAAAAAATCATCGGTTTGTTGACAATGTTCCGACAAAAATTCTCGAATTGGTGTAGAAGGACGTTGATCTAGTGAAATGGCCTTTGTCTCTTGTTGTAGGGTTTTAGGTGAGAACATACAATTATTTTCAAAACCGTTTAAGCCGCATGCTTTACCATCATCGCTACGATTTTCACGGCTCTTGCTGACTATTTTAGAAGATGATTTCTTATATGAAGTGGAACTTCTTGAATTATGACTACGTTCTGTATCACGGTGTTGTGAAGAACAATCCGCGGAACGCTTGCTTGATTTGTCTTTATTAATTTGATTATCTTTTGATCCAGACTTATCCAGTTTAGGCACTTGACTTTCAAAATTCATTGCATTTTTATTATTTTCTTTATCTGGATGTCGATTCTGGGTGCTTAAGGTACTGGTGGTCAAATGTTCCCTTTGTTCTGCTTTTGTATCTTTTGTATCCTCCCCAATTCTTACATTTTCATCTTTCTTCTGCCGCATCAACTCAGCTGGTATACCGCTTTCACTCTCTTGGGCTGATAACAAAAGTGGCCATAATTCACATAAAAATTTCTGTGATTTGCCACCATTTAGGAATCCAGCAATTCTGATTTGTAATTTCTGTTTACAAAGCATTTGATCCTGTTTTAATTTATTGCAAATGAACTCTACGGCAACATTATCTTCTCTTTCCAAAATATCGGCGATTTTCTTGCTTATCCACGGCTTCAAAGTGTCCAATTTTACTTTGGATATGTCGATACGTCCTTGTGGTTTAAGTTTGGAACTCAAAGTTTTAGAAGGTGCTAGTAGTTTATTTCCGGCACTCAACATGTTGATGAGTTGTTGTGGTTTAAGGCTGGCACAAAAAGTGTTAGACGGTATTAGTGGTTGCTTTTTAGTGCTATTTCCCGTACCACTATTTCGCCTTTCAGGGAATACAGAAAGCGATGCAGATTTACTGTGTTTTTCGCGATGCTTAATATCGTTTTGTGGTATGTTTGCAGCACTCTCTTCTGCCGCTAATAAAATCGGCCATAATTCAGATATGAATTGTTTGACGCGGAGATCATTCAGAAATTCAGTCATATTTCTACGCATCTTCATCGGACTGATAAATTTTTCCAATTTTAATTCATTGTAAACAAATTTTTCAATTTGCAAAATGTCGGAGATTTTCTTACTAATTTGTGCCTTCAACACATCAAGTTTTACTTTCGACATGTCTATACACTTGTCGAGCACTTTGCCAGTTTTCATTTGTTTATTTGCTTCCATTTTTAATTTTCCGCTGATGTCGTCTGTTGTCTACCGAAACTATCGTGTAATTGAACTTATCGGGCACGGTTCACGCCTTTTATAGGCGGAAACCATTTTGAAAATTTGTGTACCTTATTTAGCGTATGGGTTCTCATAGATATTCCACAGAGGGTCAACCAGCTACCTGTTATTTCAACATAGCAATTGAACATATTGGCCCAACCCTTTAATGCAAATTTGTATTTATGCTACACAGGTAACAAATAGATTAGCTTGGTTCTCTTGGGTATTCCTCACAGGCTCAACCAGGTACCTGAACTGTCTGTAGCCATCAATTTCAACCAATGGCTGTTGTTTTTCCTTCTTAGTATTAAAAACAAAAAAACATATTAATTTATTAACTTGAATTTCAATAACAATCCCTAATAGACTGTCGTAAAAATATTTTTAAATCCTTCATTATCGTTATCAGATTAAATATTTCTTTGGTGTCCTTGATTTTTGATTAACTCTTCGGTTGATAAATCTCGCTACGAATGGTAAAATCATAAATGCTAAGTAAGCCGAGCAATTTAAAGTCAGACAGCGCTGATTTTTAAGGAAGACTCATACTTAATGGGGAAAGTTTTATCGTCCACTAACCTACTGATCTGCTGCGGAGATGAAACTTGATGAAAGCAGTAATAAGTGGATGGGGAAAATGTTTCATGAGAGCACCCTAAAGGAAGAAAAAGAACAAAACAAATCTAGTTTATGGCCACCTTAGACTGATAAAAAATGCATTCGATTTTCTTTATACTTTTGTAGCAATTGAAGTAATAATTTTAAAATATACAATTTTTGTTCTTTGTTGATATTTTCACAGCATCTGTGGAGCGTTCATTAGGTACATATTTCTATATGTTCATTTCGCTACGTTTAAAGCAAAAGCTGCTCTCCGGGAACGTATGGCATTTACTCGATAGCAACGGACAGGCGACAGACGGTATCAATTCTCGCATCGAGTGGATTTTGGGTGGAAAGAGGTGAGAATAGTTTTCATTTCCAAGCCGCTGAAAGTGAGCCACATAACAACAAAAGACTACAGACCGATAAGATTCTTCTCGTTTTTAACTGAAAACCTTAGAGGAACTCATTCATATATACGGAGTAAACTCTGAGTCAATAACTTCAATAGTGCACAATGATAAATGACTAATACACAATCAATAATATGCTGCAGAAAGCTTGTGAGACAGCGAAATTACTAAGAAATGATGATCCCTCTTGTAATTCAGCAGCCGGCATTTCATAATTATTGTTGACCATTGGGCCTCTGCAATGTCTTCTCGAAACTTATTTCATCATCACAAAATCTGCATATTGGACTCAACAATCACCATTGTGAACATATGTACTAACAGTCTACAGTCTTATATAAAGGCAGATACTCTTGAATGGTCTGAGGGTTCATTTTGTAATTTTCCAACAATTTGGCTTGAGAAGAGTCTTTGCCACTTTTTACTCATCCTCTTTCGTGTTATTTTTCCAAACTCTGGCAGAACTTACTCTAACATTCATGTCTTTTCCATCCATAATTATTCCTTTAAGTGTGATCAAAGTTCTCTAAGGCATCCTAAAACCAATATGCACCCTGTTATATTAACTCTGATCTTTTAAATTTTTGAGATTAACAAAATATCACTCCCATATATATACATCGTCATCAATCGGTTGAATATAGTTCATGGCAATGCTATCATTACTGTTTTTATCTGCCGGATGTGGTTGTAGTTCCTATTGTTTGGCTTGTTCTTTCTGTTGCTGTTGGGTCTTCTTTATCTGCATAGATCGACAAAATCTCATGGGTGCAATATGTCGTCTCAAATTCTTTTTGAAAATAGTCTCTACTAAGTGTCTGCAAATCATCTGGAGTACATTTGAGTCCATTTTTCATTGCATTCGTGATGAGTTTTTCCGTTGGATACAGTTTTATACAGGCTTTGCGCATAACTCTTGCATTTGCCTTGTTTAACGTTTCACGGTGTACAAAAAGAACGTAAGGTACACTAAGTTTTGATGGCTGGACCTTATGCCCTTTACAGGGCTGCTTTTAACATTTCTGGATGGTACGGGTGCCATTATGAACTTTTTAAAAATTTCAAGAAACTAAATTTGAAATCGCAAAAAAAATTTGTCACAATGATGAACTGCTACTGCTGTACATTGGTAATATTTTTTTAAGACTGTTGTTTTCAATGTCTAAACGACTTTAAAACGACTCCGAACGACAGATTTTTGGAGAAACTTTTCATGACAATTTTATTTGCTCTCAGAGTTTTTGTCAGAAATCTAATGACAGGAAGACGCCGAAGAAATACTTTTTGTATTTAGTCTTGATTTCTGGCCTGGGGCTCGAACCCTGGGTTTACGTCTAATAACCCAACACACTACCTACTAGACTACGGCGACTTCTGAACTGTTCTCATTCTAACAGCAATTCTAAAGGGACACTACACTATTGACAGTTTCGCCGACAATTTCGATCTCTTCCACCAGGCTTACTCTAGAAGCTGCAGCGATATGGGGGAAACGGAATCGGTACAACACTTTTTATGCCCTGCACTTCAAAACAGACGTTATCGGTTTTTGGATGACAGAATGTGTAAAGACCTGGGCATGGTGGCAAATGTGCCACTAAGAGAACTGCCAAGTTTCATACGAAGCTCAGTGTGGTTCGAATTCCCCATTAAAGGATCAGGACAAAGGGAGTTACGTCATACTTGGTAACACAATGGACCAACAGAGCAATTGAACTCATACGGCCAGTTCAACCCTTTCGTGTACATTTGTATTTTTGGCAGAATCAGGTACCGTTATAAAGTGTTCTTGTATTCATTTCTCACTACCAGCTACCTGGAGCCATTAATTTCAACTAATGGCCGCTGTTTTCTTTCTTAATATTCACAAAACATTTAAATATGTAAACATGAGCTTCAATAACAATCCCTAATGGACTGTCGTAAAAAAATATTTTTTACCCTTTATTAGGCTTTACAGATCAAATATTCCTTTGGCGTCAGGGTTTGTTTGCAATTTGGTTTCTTAGCGTTAACTTTTTCTGGTTAAAAACACGTTACGTATTTTAAAGTCATAAATCCTTAGTCATTTTTATGTGGAAACCATCACAAGCCGAGAAATTTAATGTCAGACGGTGCCAAGAGTAATATTCTAAGTTCTATTGTCCCATGACGTATTGAGCTGGAAAAACCTAATTAATGACATGGAAATGAAGCCTGTTGTCCGAATAAAAATTATTATTTTTTATTGAGAGTTGAGTTTTCTATATTTTTCTGTTATATCGCGTGTAAGGTTAATGACAAGATATTTCTCAGAACTATATACGCCATGTTCCAATACACAAATGCAAAAAAGAATGAAGAAAGCTTGCTATCGGCACTTTACAACTACTTCTTGTGAATGACAGCTAACTGCGTGTTTTCTTTAGCTTGATTCATGCACTTCTGAAAAAAACGACATTTTTAAAGTAAATTTAAATTTTGCATGATTTATGTATGTGGACGTGCAGCTTTTGCGCTGGCCAACTATTTATTCTTCCCGGGTTTGGTAGAACTTGGACAGTAAAGGAACTGCTTTCGCCCGTGCGTGCTTAAATGAGCTTTTTTTTATCAAAGCTACCACTCTAACCTAACTTAACTTAATATGTGGGCAAATCAATTCACCTTTTTATGTAAATTATAACCTACTGGGTGCTCTGTTCAAGTTTTTCCGTACAAAATCTGAAATTTAATCAAATCGATCTGAGAGTTGTTCATAAAAAATATTCCCTCAATAAGAGGGCTGTCAAACTACATATAAAAATGGGGTGAATCCAGCTTTAAAGAAAGAAAATTAACAATAAAAAATCTAGTTTATGACCAACTTACACTAATAAAATGTCATTAGCTCCCATTGTGTATAAATATTGGCGTACTTAACTTTATTAAAATAAAAATATTTTGGTGAATATAAGGATTTTTCTTCCTTTTCACAGAAATATATAATAAAACCGGGTGCCCTGGTAGTCTAGTGGGTAGTGTGCTAGACTATTAGCGTGAGGGTCGTGGGTTCGATTCCCACCAGAGACTCTGGTCTGTGACCCTACACCGAGCAAATAGTCAAGTTACTTTGTTCGTATATAATTAGGATATAATTTGTAATTGTATTGTAATTAATAAATAAATAAATATAATAAAACCTTGAAAGTTCTTATTATTTTAAAATAGAATCGAGGATCTGGTTTTAAATGAAAATATTTCACGGCTTCATGATACATACTTAGAGATTCCTAAAATAAAATTTAAATCAGCATTTAATGAGGACATGTCATCATGGTTTTGTTCATCAGCTCCACAATTAATATCAGCGTAATACGTTAATGGCCTTCATATGCGAATCTATGTGAGCTCAACTGGCACTCTATAATACAGAGCTTTCTTATACCCAAACAATATTCATACACAATATGCGACCACAACATCCCTTTGATATTTTTATTGCCTCTAGTACTCTCAAACAACTACACTTCATTATCGCTGTTCTATAGCTACTTCAAAGGATTATACTCGTGAGGTAAATAAATGATCTTCTCACTCTAAATCGCATATATTTTATCCATAAAACTCGTATGTCATGTAAAGTACGTTTGTGTTTGACTGGCTAGTAGATCGCAGAATACGTGGTTTCAAAAGTATGGGACTGGAATTCGACATCTGTAAAACTAAGTTATGAAACCAATTTTTTTCTTTTCAGTTGAAAGTCTGACATTGACGGAAATGGATCGCTTAACTATCACACAACGCATAAAAATTACCAAAACCTACTACAAAAATGGTGATTCTGCCACGGCCACGTATCGAACAAAATTTTCTTCAACGATGAAGCACATTTCACACTCGGTGGGTATGTTAATAAACAATATTGTCGTATTTGCCATTACATCCAGAAAAAGTCACTGTTTGGTGCGCTCTTTGATCCGAAGGTGTGATTGGACCTTACTTCTTCGAAAACGACGATGGAACCACTGTCACCGTCAATTCGGAACGTTATGGTCATATGATAACCGACTTTTTTGCCTGCTGTTGAAGAATACGACGTGGAGAATATGTGGTTTCAACAAGACGGTGCCACATGCCACATAACTCAAGCGAATATGGCTTTATTGCAAGAGACATTTCCTGGCCGCGTAATTTCTCGTCGTGGCGATATTAACTGACCACCAAGATAATGCGAATTGACACCATTAGACTTTTTTGTGGGGCTACGCGAAAGACCGTGTTTATGGAGATAAACCTTCAACTCTTGAGCACTTAAAAACCAACACACATAATGTCAATGTTCAAACTTTACAATAAAAAAGAAATATCATGAAAAAAATATTTCATTTGTGTTTTATATACGTTTACTTTTGAAACCACGAAATGGATAACCCTATACAAAAACACTATTCCCTGTTTCCTGTTGTAGTCGCCGTAATCTAGTAGAAAGTGTGTTGACCACGATTAAACCCCTGGTTAGATATTTCCAAAAAAAATTCTTCCGCGGCTTCATTTCAGCAAGTTACTGACAAAAACTCTGAGAAGCAAATAAATTGCCATGAAAAGTTAAAAAAAATCTGTCTTTCGAAGTCGATTTTAAACTGTAGGCGTGAGAAAATATGACGTAATCCTGACTGAATGGTTGTAATTTATGTTTGTAATGGCTTGGGTTTTTCAACAAACACTTGAGCAAAATATTGAATACAAACAGTGCAATTACCATGTTGATAAGTTTAACTTACAAATAGAAAAGGTGTATATAGGTATTCCCTCTTTCCTCTCTTCTATAACCTATAATTAGGGACAATCCCCTTAATATTCGGTCTTAAGATAAAATAAAAAGATTTCTTATTTCTTTTATTGGCATCAGCTCTGTGGGGCGTTTAAATTTAGCAAACCACTGCTCAAATGCATATTTTCCTGGTGCAAAGTGCGAATAATATTCACCAAGCTGAAGCTCGAACTTAACGGGGGTTTTCTGTGACAAAATACTTTATCATGCTTCATGGGTGATGGTGTCTTTTTGCTTCCTTACTCGCAGAACCTGTCTGCTGGATTAAGCCACTGAGGAGGAGATCCTCTGTCAAAATTCACTGCGTAGTATTTTATGAAATTTGAAGTTATTAAAAACAATTATTCTTTCGAGTTTTTGCCGACACTACAATTTACAACAGTAAGACCTACCGGAATGTTGACTTACAAAAAATTCTACAAAAACAAAATAAGTGAGCTTTCGAAGAACTCAATGCAAGTTAAAAGTAGTAAAACTTTATACGAAGTACCAAGCGAAGCGGTCTTATCATAATTTTCCAAATTTTTGTAATACATACAGTGGACAGCAAAAGCAATAGTACTCCAATATATTTCGACAATTTCATGAAATTTCATTTCATAGTTTGTATAAAAAATTAAGATTTTTAGATTTATTTTATTTGTTTATTTCTGTTTTATTATAAAACAAACAAATTTTTAATGTTTTTCATAAAACAAGAAAAAAAATAAGGAATAGTTTCAGATGACTACATAGGTACCGCCAAGGAGAACCTTGAATAAATTTAAAATTCAAAGGCCTAATACATATATGAAAATGATATCCCTTATATTTCGAAGAATATCTCTTGAGGTAAAGTGCTCCATTTAACCCATTTGGAATTGAATGTACAAGTTTTGTTTAATATGTACTAATGGCACCATGAGCAAGTTTTTCGATTGATTTTTGTTTGAGGTTTAGTGATTACATAGCCGTTCTTTCAAATAATCTCCTAAATCTCTCTATTGAAGACATATCGGGACTTTGCGCAAGAGCATTAAGCCTGTGAGGACTGTTTTTTCGTCAAAATATATTGGAGTACTAAGACTTTTGCTGTCCACTGTATTTGGTCATTGCAACCCTTCAGTCAGGATTACGACCTAGTTTCTCACACCATTTATGTTGTGTCTGTTAATTTTATACATGAGTGGCAGGACCTACAGCTTAAAGTCAACTGCGAATGTCCGATTTTTTTGGAGAAGCTTTTCATGGCAATTTTTTTACTTACAGAGTTTTTGCCAGAAATCTGCTGAGAGAAAGTCGCCGAAGAAATACTTTTTGGATTTTGTCTTTCATGTCTGGCCTGGGGCTTGAACCCTGGCTTTGCGTTTAATAAGCCAACACATTACCTACTATACTACGGTGACAATGATTTCTTCTGTAAATATAAGATTCAAAACCAATTTGTTTCCATTTTTAGTTGGGAATACAAAAAAAAAACTTTTATAATCCTTTCCTTTCCTCTTTAGCATAATAGTTGAATTAGAACATTGAATAAATTTTTTTTGTATTTTTTATTTCATATTTCTTAAGATTAAAAATTAAACTTAAAAACTATTCATATTCATTCTATTCATCAATCTTCAATAAAAATTAAAAACATTGTCATGTGATATTTTATATAAAACTTATACGAATTCATTACAAATAATACATTTTTTTTCAAAATTATAATCTGCATTAGCATCGTCCCATATCATAGCTTCTGTCTTCATTGCCGAGTATATTTTAAACGGTTTCTTCATCACTACTCATACTGCCAAAAAGCTCAAACTCAAGTTTTCTCATGTCGTTGTTACACTTCTTGTGGTCCTCATTTCTTTTTAATTCCGCTACCGGCTTCTTAGAAGAGGTTTTGTCTGGACGGTGTTCTTCTTCGTATTTCTTCTGTTTACTGGATTCAGCTTCTGGCTTCCTTGAAGAGCCTTTGTCTGAATTCGTAGAGGATTTCTTTACCTTCGTTCGGCTCTTCTTAGCTGGTTGCTGTTCATCTTTATTGGAAGAACCACTTTCGGACCTTTTACTTTCATTACTCATAGTCGAGTGCGTACGTTTACGTGAGAGTAGTTCGTGGGCAGCTTTTATTTCGATTTCGGCTTTAATTACCTTCTCAAAGTCAATATTCGGCTTACGCTGTTTATGATCTGATTTTGTACCAGATGCAGCTGCTGGCAACAAAGTGGCGTTTACATGTTTTGCAATATTTTTTTCCTCAGGATATATAAACTTGGTTGATAATAGAATTGTTTCCTTATCGGGTGCTTCATTCCAAAGTTTCAAAAACTCATCGGTTTGTTGATAAGGTTCCGACAAAAATTCTCGGATTGGTGTAAAAGGACGTTGATCCAGTGAAATGGATTTTGTCTCTTGTTGTAGGGTTTTAGGTGAGAACATACAATTCTTTTCAAAACCGTTTAAGCCGCATGCTTTACCATCATCGCTACCATGTTCACGGATCTTACTGACTATTTTAGAAGATGATTTCTTACGTGAAGTAGAACTTCTTGAATTATGACTACGTTCTGTATCACGGTGTTGTGAAGAACAATCCGCGGAACGCTTGCTTGATTTGTCTTTATTAATTTGGTTATCTTTTGATCCAGACTTGCCCTGTTTAGGTATTTGATTTTTAATATTGATTGCATTTTTATTATTTTCATTGTCTGGCTGTTGATTCTTGGTGCTTAAAGTACTGGTAGTTAAGTGTTTCTTTTGTTCTGCATTTGTATCTTTTGCATCATCTCCCATTCTTACACTTTCATCTTTCTTCTGCTGCATCATCTCAGCTGGTATACCGCTTTCACTCTCTTGGGCTGACAACAAGAGTGGCCATAATTCACATATAAATTTCTGTCCTTTGCCACCATTTAGGAATCCAGCAATTCTGATTTGTAATTTCTGTTTACAAAGCATTTTATCCTGTTTTAATTTATTGTATACGAACTCTACTGCAACATTATCTTCTCTTTCCAAAATATCAAAGATTTTCTTGCTTATCCACGGCTTCAAACTGTCCAATTTTACTTTGGATATGTCGATACGTCCTTGTGGTTTAAGTTTGGAACTCAAAGTTTTAGAAGGTACTTGTGGTAGTTTTCCTCCAATCACCATGTTTATGCGTTGTTTTGTTTTAAGGCTGGAACCGAAAGTGTTGGATGGTACTAGTGATGGATTTTGTTCTGCTTGTGTGCCACTTCCCATACCACTATTTCGGCTTTCAGGGGATCCAGAAAGCAATGCAGATTCATTGTGTTTTTCGCGATGCTTAATATCGTTTTCAATGTCAGCTTGATTGAAAGTTTCAGGAGGTACAAATGGTTCCTTTCCACTGTTCACCATATTGCCTTGCTTTCTGGATCGAGAATGTGAACTAGATTTAGATTGTTCGTTTCCATTTCGATGTTTAGTTTGGATACTTTCATCTTTCTTCGGCTCCATAGGCTTAGTTGGTTTGCTTGCAGCACTCTCTTCAGCCGCTAATAAAATCGGCCATAATTCAGATATGAATTGTTTGACGCGGCGATCATTCAGAAATTCAGTCATATTTCTACGCATCGTCATCGGACTGATAACTTTTTCCAATTTCAATTCATTGTAAACAAATTTTTCAATATAAAAAACGTCGTGGATTTTCTTACTAATTTGTGCCTTCAACACATCGAGTTTTACTTTCGACATGTCTATACACTTGTCGAGCACTTCGCTAGATTTTACTTGTCTTTTTGCTTCCATTTTTTTTTTCAATAAATTTTCCGCTGACAACTATTGTCTACCGAGATTCAGGAGTGTTTGAAATTTATTCGGCAATATCAACCCTTTTATAGGTGGTGGAAACCATTTTGGAAATTTGTGTTTTCCCTAGAAGCAGCAGCTACCGTATTCAGGTAGCAAATAAGTAAGTTCGGTTCAACCCTTTTATAGGGGAAAATTGTCATGGAAATTTGTATTTTTGATTATGCCCAGGCAAAAAAGGGCTGTGTTTGATGTAGGTTCAAACAACTACCTGATCTTGCTGAGGGTAACAGCGTTATGTGTGTTTGCTTCAATATCCATTATTAAACTAAGCTGCGGCTTTTTTGAGTGCATTTGGTTTCCTTTCTCAGTTTCCTCAAAACGGATATGAATTTATAAATTTGAATTTCAATAACTAACTAACTAACCCTATACTTAATAGGCTCTAGAGAATATAATTTTTGAACCTACATTACCCTTTTCAGAACAAATCTCATCTTTATTGTCAGTCCCTTAATATCTGGTGATAACAGATTTGGCAATGCCATAAAAACTTCGAAAGATTTGTTCGTTGGGAATCATTGAGTCATTTATGAGAAATGTATTTCAAATTCATTACAACCCTTCAGGTAAAATTATTCGTTTAAAATTTAAAAATAATAAAAATGTCACAATTTTTTACTCTTTCTAAAAAAGATAACGATTTTAAAGGTGAATGTAGTTTTTAATAGTTTGATATTATATACCACAAGAAAATACGAACTCTCTACATTCAGGAACAAAAAAAGTTTGCGTAAATTTGCACAATTATTTTTGACGATTTTTTGAAAATTTTAGTTATTTTTTAAATTAAAAAAAAAATTAGACGCAGTGCAATAAAGCCATAGGCAATGAAGCCATATGGCGTACGAATTATGCGAGGACATTCAGTGGAAGCGATACCAATGGAGATGTCCTGAATAGGTTACATTTAAGCAGCGACCCTTTTATGAGCTGCAGTACACAAAAAACGCGAAGGAATAGAAAAGCATTTTCATCAGATACTATTAAATTACTCCTTCCTGACATTGATGATGAAAATGATAACGATTTTAACGATTGTAGTTGGTTTCACTTTTTAAATATTTTTTTTAAGTTAAGTATTAAATAATGTAAAATAAATATTATGAATAAATATTAATTATCATAGAAGATTAAAAACTTAATTACATACATATGTATGTATGTATATCGACTATTATAACAATATGAGATGTATGTTTGATTTTCTTAATGGACCGTATGTGATACCTAGGGGCACTTATGATCCGAGTATAATAAAATGTGATCATAAATGATTCACATTCATATTAAACATGTTCATGTCGAATTTCATCGAGGTAATAAAATTTTTAAGGCAATTATAATTGCTAAATATATTTTCTTAAGGGGCCCTATTTTGGACCAAGGGGCAATTATGGACCGGGCATAACAAAATTTGGTAATATGATTTAGATTTACAAAATACACCTTCATACTGAATTTATGACCTTATCGATGTTTTTAAGCCATTTATAAGCGCAAACGTGAATTTCTAAAGGGGACTTTATATGGGGACTAGGGTCAAATGTGATCCAATTTTCACCAAACTATACATCATGATTTCTTAGTATACAGAACTGATCCATGCTAAATTTTATCACGATTGTTGCATAATTACCATAATTATGTGTAAATAAGTGCAATTTCGAGGAGAATTTGTATGGGGGCTAGGCGAAATCGTGGACCGATTTAAACCAAAATCAGTTGGGTTCATCCTTGGGCCTAATTATCACTAACACTATCAAAAAATTCCAGCCATTAACTCATAAAACTCTATTAACTTTGGCCAGGTTTTCTGGCAAAATGCCCCTCTGTGGGACGGCGGAATTTCGTCAAGAACGAAGAAAATTCTAAAAATACAGTCAGTACACCAGGCACCGTTATAAAGTGTTCTTGTGTACATTTCTCAATAGGTTTACCAGCTACCTGAACTTTCTGCAGCCCTTAATTTCAACCAATGGCTGTCGTTTTCCTTCTTAGTATTCAAAAAACATTTAAATATGTGAACATGTGTTTCAATAACAATCCCTAATGGGCTGTCGTAAAAAATATTTTCTACCCTTTATTAGGCTTTACAGATCAAATATTCCTTTGGCTTCCGGGTTTGTTTGCGATTTGGCTTCTTAGCGTTAACTTTTCTGGTTAATAACAACTCGTTACGTATGGTAAAATCATAAATCCTTAGTCACTTTTATGTGCAAACCATCACAAGTCGAGAAATTTAATGTCAGACAGTGCCAAGAGTAACATTCAATGGGCAAAGTTCTATTGTCCCATGAGCTGGAGAAACCTAATTAATGATATGGAAACGATGCCTGTTATCCGAATAAAAATTATTTTTTTTATTGAGAGTTGAGTCTTCACTCTTTTTCTGTTATATCGCTTGTTTATTATTAAGCTTAATGACAAGATATTTCTCAAAACTATGTATGCTGTGTTCCAATACACAATTGCATAAAAGAATGAAGAAGGCTTGCTATCGGCACTTTACAGCTACTTTTTCTGAATGACAGCTAACTGAGTGTTTTTTGCAGCATGATTAATACATTTCTGAAAAACCACATTTTTAAAGTAAATTTATATTTTGCATGATTTATGTATGTGGACGTGCAGCTTTTGTGCTGGCCAACTATTTATTCTTCCCGGGTTTGGTAGAACTTGGACAGTAAAGGAACTGCTTTCGCCCGTGCGTGCTTAAATGAGTTTTTTTTATCAAAGCTGCCACTCTAACCTAACTTAACTTAATATGTGGGCAAATCAATTCACCTTTTTATGTAAATTATAACCTACTGGCTGCTCTGTTCAAGTTTTTCCGTACAAAATCTGAAATTTAACCGAACCGATCTGAGAGTTGTTCATAAAAAATATTTTTTCTTTCTCTCAAGAAGAGAGCAGTCAAACTACATATAAAAAATGGGGTGAATCCAGCTTTAATGAAAGAAAAGTAACAATAAAAAAATCTAGTTTATGACCAACTTAGACTAATAAAATGTTATTAACTCCCATCGTGTATAAATATTGGCGTACTTATCTTTATGACAATATAAAAATTTCTGTGGATATAAAGATTTTACTTTAGTTTTTACTTTTCGCAGAAATATATAAAAAAAACCTTGAAAGTTAGACTGGTTTTCGTTTAGAAGAAGTCAGCTTTCTTACTATTTTAAATAGGATCGAGGATCTGGTTTTAAATGAAAATATTTCATGACTTCATGATGCATACTTAGAGATTCCTAAAATGAAATTTAAATCAGCATTTAATGAGGACATGTCATAATGGTTTTGTTCGTCAACACCACAATTAATATCAGCGTAACTCTCAACTGGCACTCTATAAAACATAGCTTTCTTATACCCAAACATTATTCATACACAATATACGACCACCACATCCTTTTGATATTTTTATTGCGTCTGGTACCCTCAAACAACTACACTTCAGTTTCGCTGTTCTATAGCTACTTCAGAGGATTGTACTAGTGAGGTAAGTAAATGATCTTCTCACTCTAAATCGCATCTATTTTTCAATAAAACTCGTAACATACATACTTTTGTGTTTGATTGGCTAGTAGATCGCAGCATATGTTACAGACGGAATATATTTATTAACCGCCCTATCCGTGTGTATAACCTTCTTCCTGCATAAGGCTTTTCTGTAGATTTTAATACAAATACACTATTCCCTGTTTCCTGTTATAGTCGCCGTAGTCTAGTAGATAGTGTGTTCGCCACAGTTAAATCCCAGGTTAGACATCTCCAACAAAACAAAAAGTGAGAAAAAAATTTCTTCCCCGGCTTTTTTTTTTTTTTTTATTTATTTATTTATATACAAGTTTTCAGTTTGGAATACAATTGCCTCAGCGTCTTGCGACATTGTTGAGGCGAGTTGGCATTTACTTATACACTATATAAGGTATGTAATCAAACTGTTTGATACATATACATTTATAAATTCAAAATGAAAAATTATCCTAGAAGCATTTCTAAATTATTTAACAAAAACTTTTTTAAATTTATCTTAAAAGCTGATATGGTATTTAAATTTTTTATACATTGAGGCAAATTATTATATTCAAAACAACCGATATATTCTTTGCTTTGTCGTTTCAATTCTACATCTTGTTGTCCTTAAATTTGAACTGTTTCTCGTATTGCGCGTTGTTTGATTTTTTGAAAATGATATTGTGTTATGACCAATGTTGTTAATAGATTTAAAAACAAAAGTTAGTAGCCTTAGCCTATAGATTCCATTTACAGGCAAGATATTTTTACTAACTTCTTTATATAATGTGATTGTATGGTAAGATATTGGCAGGTTATATATGGTTTTCAGGGCTTTGTTTTGTAATCTTTGGAGAGACTGCAATTCTGTACTATTTTTCCAGCCATAAATCATTATCAAATAGTTTAAATGGCTATGGATCAATGTCTGATAAAGCATCAATTTTGTGTTCTCATTGAATTTGTATTTGAATTTATATAGAATTCCCATTACTGGATATATTTTCGACTTAATATTATCAATATGGAGATTCCACCTCAGGTTGCTTTGCAATAAAATTCCTAAATATCTTATAGATTCACACTCAAAAACCTCTTCTCCATTTACAACGATGCTAAATGTTTCAGCATTGATACTTGAATATGGCTTAAATCGGATGATTTTAGTTTTTGACGTATTAATGACCAATTTATTTATCCTTGCATATTCAAAAATTATGTCTGCATCTTTTTGCATGTATGCTTTTAACGTTGTCTCATGTTTATAAGGGTAAAAAATAGAAATATCATCGGCATACGGGTACATTTTTCCATTAAGCTCAAGGTTTACAATGTCATTTATATAAACAGTAAATAACAGTGGTCCTAAAACGCTGCCATGTGGAACACCATGTTGAATATCACCAACAAAACTTCGTCTGTTATTTAATTCAACATATTGTTTGCGATTAGTCAAATAACTTCTTAATAACCTTAGTGCTGCATTTCTAATTCCATAATATTCAAGCTTTTTAAACAAGATCTCATGATCTACTAGGTCAAATGCTTTTGAGAAATCGTAGAAAATTCCAGCGACACCATTATAACCCTGATCTAGTCCGTGGAATATATAATTCACAACATTAACTGCAGCATTCTCAGTACCACTGCCCCTTCTGAACCCGTATTGACAGTCGTACAAGAGGTTGTTGTTTTCAAGATAATTCGAAAGTTGTTGATGTAATATTTTCTCGAAAATTTTGTCAATTACAGGTAACAATGCTATAGGTCTATACATCTCCACTCTTTTAGCATTTACAATTTTTGATATTGGCACGATTTTTGTTATTTTCAATACATCGGGATACTGTGAGGTTAAAATTATGCTATTGAAAATGTTTAACAAAAAAGGCGATATCTCTATACTACATTTAGCAAATATTTTAGGCGATAAGCCATCGTGTCCAGGAGCTTTATTCGTAGCCAGATTTGTTGTAACCCGGTATATTTCTTCTAACGTTGAATTAGTGAAACTAAAAATGTTGTGGCAATGTCGTAATGTTCTAAGTCCATTAAAGCAATCATTAGCGGAGTACTGAATTTGTTCCTTCATTAATATTGGTATTTCTAAAAAGTATTTATTAAGAAGTTCACATTTAGTTTCATCATCTGTTATCAGTTCCTCATTTGAATTGTTTAGATTTACTTGTGTTTTTATGTTCCTTCCTAAACTTTCATTTAAAAACCTCCAACTTTTTTTAGGATCTTGTTGATAACTGTGAAGATGGTCTTGATAATAATTATTCATAGATTCGCGATATGTAGTTTTAATAATTTTGCTTAATCTACTGAGTTTGATCTGGATATTAGCATCATTAGGATTTCTCCTTCTTTGCCTTAAAATTCTTTTCTTCAGTAATATTAAATTCTGCAAATATTCATTCATCCATGGCGTTATTTTATTTTTAAGGGATTCTTTTTTATTTTTTATATATGTTGATTTTATGCTTGCATTTGATAGACTTTGTACTAGATTTAAAGTGTCAACAGATGGATTGCCACTTTGTTGAATGGAATTATCATTTAATAAAAGTTCTTTAAGCTTATTATAATCGCAATTTTTCTGAATTATTTCAGTGTAATTAGAGTTTGGAATTTTCATTTTTACTTTACAGGATATTATATTATGATCTGATAAATTAAATTCTACAGCGCTAACAGAAAGGAAACTTGAAATATTACTAAATACATTGTCAATTGACGTTCTAGATATAGGGCGTGTGATTAACGTATGACAATTCTCAAAGTCATAACTTTCCAGTATATTCAATAACTCAGTTGATACATTTTGTAAAAAGTCAACATTGGAATCACCGACAAAGATACAGTAAGATCTACCATATGCCTGCATAAGATGTTCAATTATTTCATAAAACTGATTCAAGTTACATTTTGGAGATCGATAAAAGGATGATATTTTTATTGGCTTGCCATTTATTTTGTAGTTATTGAGTGTTAAAATTATTACCTCACAAAACATTTTGCTTTCGCACACATCCACGCTATACTGCAGATTATCTCTCACATAAACAGTTGTTCCTCCAAATCCATCTTTCCTGCAGCAGTGTACACAATTGTAACCAGGTATTTGATAAATTTGAGTTAATTCCTCACGAAACCACGTTTCTTGAATTGCAATAATATTGGGCAACTTTTCAAAATTAGCAATAAAAGTTTTGAATTTATTAAATTTATTTATCGACGAAATGCTTCTAACATTTACAGAAATAATATTTAAATAGTAAAAATTATAAGTTTCTGAATTCTTAAAATTGGTAAAATATTTATTATTCATAAGTTAAATTAATTTTTTTTATAAAATACATTTAAAATTTATACAGGAGTTAAATCATCTGCATCAACAACATCAGATTGATTTCGCTTCATAGTAGCAGCTTCCGACATGATTTTATCAACATCGCCTTCATTCTTTATTAGCATAGGTCTTGCATTTTCCGTTTTCCTTGCAAACACTCTCGAACTACTTGTATAGACATGGATATAAGGATTTTGCGTAATGAAGTAGATTTAAAGTTTCTTTGCTTAAATAATCACCGATGAAAATATTTTTAGTATCCTCAGTATTTTTAAGTTTAGCTTTGCACATCATAAGTTTATCTTTGGATTTTTTGTTATCGAATTTAACAACCATAGTCTTCTTTTCATTCACTTTATCGCCTTTATTTTTAAAGAAGAAGGCATCATCAATATTGTCTTCATCCAGTTGAACACCAGCTTTTTTTAATAATTCAATAAGTGTTTCTACTGCACTTGAGTTATTATCTGCAACTACACCTCTAACGATGCAGTCATTTTTAACTCTTTGACTATTTAAAAATTTTATGGATTCTTTCAATGTGTTAACTTCATTTTTTAACATACGATTTTCTTTTTGCATTATTTCCAATTTTTTATTGTTCTCCGCAACACTTTTTAACAACTCGTCATACTGATTTGACATAAATTCAATTGCTTGTGTAATGGAAGCCAGCTGATCTAGTTTTTTTAAGTTTGTTTTGATCTCTCTTAATTCAGATGTTATAGACATATCATCGACACCCGCACACAAGTGGCATACATATTCTTCACTCTCATTATCCATAAAATATTGATATTGACGTTTGTCGAGTTTCGTACAGAGAGCATGAGATTTTTTGGAGCATTTATCACACTCTATATTATCTTCTTTATTTTTTACAATTTCAAGTTTACATTGTCCGCAAAAAATTTTTAGATTTGCAATGCTACGACGGCTTTTTGGTGCCATATTTGAATATATTTAATTAATTTGTTGTTTGTTTTATTAAATGTTCAAAGTTTTTGTAATAATGCACAAGTTTTTTATATTTATTTTTAGAAAAAAAGAAAATACACTTTAGGAGCTTTTATTCTTTAATGTTTTCACGCAGGGTTGCCAACTTGCTTCATCTCAGCAAGATTCTGACAAAAACTCTGAGAGCAAATAAAATTACCATGAAAAGTTAAAAAAAAAAACTATCTGTCGTTCGAAGTCGATTTTAAACTCTAGGCGCCGCTACTCTATATAAATTTAACACACGCAACATAAGTGACGTGAGAAAATAGGTCGTAATCCTGGCTGGATTGTAGTAATTTATGTATGTAATGGCTTGGGTTTTTTAATAAACACTTGAGCAAAATATTGAATACAAATAGTGCAATTACCAAGTTGACAAGTTTAACTAACGAATAGAAAAGGTGTATGTATGTATTTCATGTTTCCTCTCTTCTAAAACCTATAATTAGGGACATTCCCCTGAATATTCGGTCTAAAAATAAAATAAAAAGATTTCTTATTTCTTTTATTGGCAACAGCTCTGTGGGGCATTCACTACTCGGTACTTATTTTGCTTCGTTTAAATTTAACAAACCACTGCTCAAATGCATATTTTCCTGGTGCAAAGTGCGAATAATGTTCATAAAGTTGAAGCTCGAACTTAACGGGGGTTTTCTGTGACAAAATACTTTATTATGCTTCATGGGTGATGGTGTCTTTTTGCTTCCTTACTCGCAGAACCTGGCTGCTGGATTAAGTCTCTAAGGAGGAAGTCCTTTGTCAAAATTCACTGCGTAGCGTTTTATGAAATTTGAAGTTATTAAGAACACTCGTCAAAACACTCATTGGACCTTATCAGTGCGCCTTCAGACCTGACAAGTCCACCGTCGACCAGATCTTCACACTACGCCAAATCCTGGATAAGACCCACGAAAAACAAGTCGACACACACCATCTTTTTGTCGACTATAAGACTGCCTTCGACAGCCCCATAAGAGATCGTGTTTCTGCCGTAATGTCTGAGCTCGATATACCTGCGAAGCTGATAAGGCTATGCAAAATGACGTTGAGCAATTCATGCAGCTCCGTCTAGGTAGGAATGGAACTCTCCGAAACTTTTGATACCGTACCCCTAATCATGCGACCTCTTCAACTTCGTTATGGAGATTGTTCTGCGAAAGGCGAGAGTGCATCGCAATGGCACTATTTTTCAAAAAAGTGTCCGGTTGCTTGCGTACGCTGACGACATTGACATCATAGGGCGTACCAAGCGAGATGTTACGGCTGCCTTTAGTGCTATCGAACGGGAGTCTGCTAAGATGGGTTTGGCAGTAAATGAGGGCAAAACAAAGTATATGTTATCGACAAGTAGAGATGCGCGGCTTATTGTTTCTCAGATTACTACCGCAACATTGGCTTAAAAAAATAATTCTAAAAAAACAAAACAAGTTAGCTATCGAAATACTCAACGCAAGTTAAAAGTAGAAAAACTTTATACTTTACGTGTCAATTCGAACTCCGGGTACTGTACTTGTCTTTATTGACAAGTACACGTCCTCTAACCTTATACGTTGCATTAATAAAGAAGTACCAAGTGGTCGTATCATAATTTTCCAAATTTTTGTAATACATACATATATACAGTGGACAGCAAAAGTCTTAGTACTCCTATATATTTTGACAATTTCACTTCATTAAAATTTTATTTCATAGTTTGTATAAAAAATTAAGGTTTTTAGATTTATTTTATTTGTTTATTTCGGTTTTATTATAAAACAAACAAATTTTTAATGTTTTTCATAAAACAAGAAAAAAATAAGGAATAGTTTCAGATGACTCCATAGGTATCCCAAGGAGAACCCTGAGTAAATTTAAAATTCAAAGGTCTAATATATGAAAATGTTATCCCTTATATTTCGAAGAATATCTCTGGAGGTAAAGTGCTCCATTTAACCCATTTGGAATTGAATGTACAAGTTTTGTTTAATATGATCTTATGGCACCATGAGCAAGTTTTTCGATTGATTTTTGTTTGAGGTTTAGCGATTACATAGTCGTTCTTTCAAATAATCTCCTAAATCTCTCTCTTGAAGACATATCGGGACTTTGCGCAAGAGTATTAAGCCTGTGAGGACTGTTTTTCGTCAAAATATATTGGAGTACTAAGACTTTTGCTGTCCACTGTATTTGGTCATTGCAACCTTTCAGTCAGGATTACGACCTAGTTTCTCACACCATTTATGTTGTGTCTGTTAATTTTATACATGAGTGGCAGGACCTACAGCTTAAAGTCAACTGCGAATGTCCGATTTTTTTGGAGAAGCTTTTCATGGCAATTTTTTTACTTACAGAGTTTTTGCCAGAAATCTGCTGAGAGAAAGTCGCCGAAGAAATACTTTTTGTATTTTGTCTTTCATGTCTGGCCTGGGGCTTGAACCCTGGCTTTGCGTCTAATAAGCCAATACATTACCTACTATACTACGGTGACAATGATTTCTTCTGTAAATATAAGATTCAAAACCAATTTGTTTCCATTTTTAGTTGGGAATACAAAAAAAAACTTTTATAATCCTTTCCTTTCCTCTTTAGCATAATAGTTCAATTAGAACATTGAATAAATTTTTTTTGTATTTTTTATTTCATATTTCTTAAGATTAAAAATTAAACTTAAAAACTATTCATATTCATTCTATTCATCAATCTTTAATAAAAATTAAAAACATTGTCATGTGATATTTTATATAAAACTTATACGAATTCATTACAAATAATACATTTTTTTTTCAAAATTATAATCTGCATTAGCATCGTCCCATACCATAGCTTCTGTCTTCATTGCCGAGTATATTTTAAACGGTTTCTTCATCACTACTCATACTGCCAAAAAGCTCAAACTCAAGTTTTCTCATGTCGTTGTTACACTTCTTGTGGTTCTCATTTCTTTTTAATTCCGCTACCGGCTTCTTAGAAGAGGTTTTGTCTGGACGGTGTTCTTCTTCGTATTTCTTCTGTTTACTGGATTCAGCTTGTGTCTTCCTTGAGGAGCCTTTGTCTGAATTCGTAGAGGATTTCTTTATCTTTGTTCGGCTCTTCTTAGCTGGTTGCTGTTCATCTTTATTGGAAGAATCACTTTCGGACCACTATAAACTTGGTTGATAATAGAATTGTTTCCTTATCGGGTGCTTCGTTCCAAAGATTCAAAAACTCATGGGTTTGTTGACAATGTTCCGACAAAAATTCTCCAATTGGTGTAGAAGGACATTGATCTAGTGAGATGGCTTTTGTCTCTTGTTGTAGGGTTTTAGGTGAGAACATACAATTCTTTTCAAAACCGTTTAAGCCGCATGCTTTACCATCATCGCTACGATTATCACGGCTCTTGCTAACTATTTTAGAAGATGATTTCTTATGCGAAGTGGAACTTCTTGAATTATGACTGCGTTCTGTATCACGGTGTTGTGAAGAACAATCCGCGGAACGCTTGCTTGATTTGTCTTTATTAATTTGCTTATCTTTTGATCCAGACTTATCCAGTTTAGGTACTTGACTTTCAAAATTCATTGCATTTTTATTATTTTCCTTATCCGGGTGTTTATTCTTGGTGCTTAAAGTGCTGGTGGTTAAACGTTGCTTCTGATCTACTTTTGTGCTCATTCCAACACCACTAATTTGGATATTAGTGGACCGAGAAAGCACTGCAGATTCGTCATGCTTAATATCCTTTTCAATTACTTTTACATTCTCATCTTTCTTCTGCTGCATCAACTCAGCTGGTATACCGCTTTCATTCTCTTGGGCTGACAACAAAAGTGGCCATAATTCACATACAAATTTCTGTGCTTTGCCACCATTTAGGAATCCAGCAATTCTAATTTGGAATTTCTGTTTACAAAGCATTTGATCCTGTTTTAATTTATTGTATACGAACTCTACTGCAACATTATCTTCTCTTTCCAAAATATCAAAGATTTTCTTGCTTATCCACGGCTTCAAAGTGTCCAATTTTACTTTGGATATGTCGATACGTCCTTGTGATTTAAGTTTGGAATTCAAAGTTTTAGAAGGTACTTGTGGTAGTTTCCCTCCATTCACCATGTTGATGCGTTGTTTTGGTTTAAGGCTGGAACCGAAAGTTTTGGACGGCACTAATGGTTGCTTTTGGTCTGCTTGTGTGCCACTTCCCGTATCACTATTTCGGCTTTCAGGGGATCCAGAAAGCGATGTAGATTCACTGTGTTTTTCGCGATGCTTAATATCGTTTTCAATGTCAGCTTGATTGAAAGTTTTAGGAGGTACAAATGGTTCCTTTCCACTGTTCACCATATTGCCTTGCTTTCTGGATCGAGAATGTGAACTAGATTTAGATAGTTCGTTTCCATTTCGATGTTTAGTTTGGATACTTTCATCTTTCTTCGGCTCCATAGGCTTTTTTGGTATGCTTGCAGCACTCTCTTCAGCCGCTAATAAAATCGGCCATAATTCAGATATGAATTGTTTGACGCGGAGATCATTTAGAAATTCAGTCATATTTCTATGCATCTTCATCGGACTGATAAATTTTTCCTATTTCAATTCATTGTATACGAACTTTTCAATTGGAAAAACATTGGAGATTTTCATATTAATTTGTGCCTTTAGCACATCAAGTTTTACTTTCGACATGTCTATACACTTGTCGTGCACTTCGCCAGATTTTACTTGTTTATTTGCTTCCATATTTAATTTTCCGCTGATGTTGTTTGTTGTCTTTCGAAACTATCGTGTAATTGAACTTATCGGGCAAGGTTCATGCCTTTTATAGGCGGAAACCATTTTGGAAATTTGTGTTTTCGCTAGAGCAGGTACCTTATTTAACGTATGGGTTCTCACAGAGGGTCAACCAGCTACCTGTTATTTCGACATAGCAATTGAACATATTGGCCCAACCCTTTAATGCAAATTTGTATTTATACTACTCAGGTAACCAATAGATGAGGTTCTCTTGGGTATTCCTCACAGGCTCAACCAGCTACCTGTACTGTCTGCAGCCATTAATTTCAACCAATGGCTGTTGTTTTCCCTTCTTAGTATTAAAAAAACATTTGAATTTATTAACTTGAATTTCAATAACAATCCCTCATGGGCTGTCGTAAAAAATATTTTTAAATCCTTCATTATCGTTATCAGATTCAATATTTCTTTGGTGTCCTTGATTTTTGGAAATTTGATGTCTTAACGCTAACTTTTTCGGTTGGAAAGTCTCGTTACGAATGCTAAAATCACAAATGCTACATAAGCCGAACAATTTAAAGTCAGTCAGCGATGATTTTTAAGAAAGACTCATGCTTAATTTGGAAAGTATTATCGTCCTCTAACCTGCTGATCTGTGAAACTTGATGAAAGCAGTAATAAGTGGATGGAGAAAATGTGACATGAGAGCACCCTAAAGGAAGAAAAAGAATAAAACAAATCTAATTTATTGCCACCTTAGACAGATAAAAAAATGCATTCGATTTTCTTTATACGGTTTTGTAGCACTTGAAGCAATTATTTTTAAAATATCCAGTGTTTGTTCTTTGTTGATATTTTCATTGGTAACAGCATCTGTGGAGCAGATGCTCATTTCGCTACGTTTAAAGCAAAAGCTGATCTGAGCTGATCACTGGTTTCAAGAATATGTTCTGATGATTCATTTTCATCATCGGAAAATCTACATATTGGGCTCGACGATCAATATTCTGAACAAGTGTACTAAAGCTGGATTCACCTATTGTTTCGGAACAAAATGCTATCTGTAAGTGTCATTAAAGCTCTCTAAGCCATCTTAATATCAATATGCTGCCATGTACTCCCTGTATTAACTCTGATCTTTAAAATTTTTGAGATTAACAAAATATCAGTCCCATATATATACATCGTCATCAATCGCTTGAATATCTTCCATGGTAATGTTTTCATTACTGTTGTTATCAGCCGGATGTGGTTGCAGGTCCTCTTGTTTCGCTTTTTCTCTTTGTTGCTGTTTCTTCTTCTTTATTTGCATAAATTGATGAAATCTCATGCTTGCTACGTGTCGTTTCAAATTCGTTTTGAAAATAGTTTCCCGGTTAAGTGTCTCCAACTCATCTGGAGTACATTTGTGTGCATTTTTCACTGTATTCTTGATGAGTTTTTCCGTCAGCTGCAGTTTTATACAGGCTTTGCTTAAAACTCATATTTTTGTCTTACTTACATGTAAGATACGTTTGTTTTTGATAGCTGGACCTTATGTAATGGGTCCTTTACAGGGCTGCTTCTAATATTTCTGGATGGTACGGCTGCCAGCGAAATAAAATTGAAATCGAAAAAAAAAAATTTGTCACAATGCTGAACTGTTACTGCTTGAAAAATTCTCATGTTATTTTATGCTCATGTGAGTTTACCTAACTGGGGTGTCATTTGACAGAGCATACATGTACAGACAGGTACCCTTTATTTTAATATAATATAATATAGTTTTTGGCAAATCTCAATCCTTTTTTAACCTTTTTTAAGATTTACGTAAAACACAATTTGGCTCAGTTTTTTTTTATTAATTTTAATTACACTGTTTTTCAAACGGATTTATTTTTATCGAAAAATTTCCATATTTTTTTTCTAGCCTTGCAAAACCTTGGATTTTGCCAAACAAACTATAGATCGAGGTACAGTTGTGTCAGACAGCTTTCTTAATTTTTTTCCATATGAATTAACCCTGTGAAGTAATTCTCCTACTTTGTTATGAAACCTTCCTTCATATTGAAAGTTTCTACCACTGTGTTGAACAGATTGATAAATACCGAATTGGAAAACTTATTTACAAAACTTTCAAGACTTAACAGTGAAAACAACAGTCTTGTAAAAAATATTACCAATGTACTCAGCTTAGGAATATTAAAGATTCGATTAGAACATAAAATGGCTTATTTAAGATATTTATTAACAAGGGCAGTCAAGTCCAAAACTTTTAATTTTTCTATTTCCTAACTGTAACACCGCATCTGCAAATAATCTACCAGTTTGCTACTGCCAAGTTTTAAAGAAACTGTGGCATGTAATTTGCGATTTTGTCAGTAAGCCTGGTGTTTGAATTCAATCCAGAGTAATTCAGTTTTCAACCCCGGAGAAGACAAAGTAAAATCGTTGTAATAATTTCAAAATTTATAAAATTAAAAAGCTTTATTAACGTGTTTCAAATAATCCGCATAACATCAACAACGTGCATTGCTTCTTCAGAAAGATTAGAAGTCAGTCAGTTCCTCTCTAGTACACTTAATAGATACTTATTCGCAGAGGTAATGATAGATGGATCCAAATACCATCCAACGACCCTCTACAGTAGACCAATAACTTGCAACCTAGCAAAACTCGATTAATGAAAGACCCACGCTTCAATACAGCACGAAGATGAAGCAACTCCCGCAGGTTTTTGATGTGACTACATGCTACTAGAGACTGTTTTCGGACGAACATACATAACTCACACTTCCATATAGGAAGAATGTATTGCTGAGGCTGACATCGGTGACGGTGTTATAACGATGTTCACCAAGGGCTCGAAAATGAAATGTGGAACTGAATCTGGGGTGTATTTCGATAAACTGGCACTCAACGAGAGCAGTTCCTTCGAACTTACTAATATGTGTGGACAGTAAAGTAGCTGTCAAAGCGCTGGGATCCCATTTCGCCAAAACAAAGGGCATCAGGAGTTGCAGCGTATACATCACACAATACCCGGATTAAAACGAGAAGGTGGACCAACTGGCACGGAAGGTATCGGAGATGTCTGGGGAGCAGACGATAGTGTGGCTATAGGCGCCTCTACAAGAATAGTTTTCCAAAGTAGAAAAAGCAGCATGGCAGCGAGAGATCCAGAGGAACTGATTGAGTCGCCAAAGAAATATTTTTTGTATTTTGTCTTGATGTCTGGCCTGGGGCTCGAGCCCTGGCTTTAGGTCTAATAAGCCAACACTCTACCTACTAGACTACGACGACCGCAGACCAATCACTTGCAACCTAGCAAAACTCGATTATTGAAAGAGCCACGCTCCAATACTGCATGGATTTTCAGCAGATCCCCCCAGGTTTTACATGTGACTACATGCTACTAGAAACTGTTTTCGGACGTAAATAGCAAATTCACACTCTCACATGGGAAGTTGACATCGGTGACGGTGTTATAACGATCTTTACCAAGGGCTCGAAAATAGAATGTGTAACTGAATCTGGGGTCTATTCCGATAAACTGGCACTCAACGAGACCAACGCATTTCAGTGCTACACTTCCTTCGAACTTAATCATATGTGTGGACAGTCAAGTAGCAGTCAAAGCGCTGGGATTCCATTTCGTCAAAACAAAGGACATCAACAGTTGCAGTGTATATGTCGACACAATACCCGCCTCTACTGAGTTCAGAGCGACTGTGGTATGGAGGAAAACGAAAAGCGGAAGGTATCGGAGATGTCTGAGAAACAGACGTGAGAGGGGATATATTTGCCTCTACAATTATACTCCTCCAAACTGGAAAAAGCACCATGGAATTGAACAAGCCGTCGGAGATCCAACATACTTGGTTGCCAAATTTCCAAACGGCTGTGTCCAGCAGTGGACAATTTCGAGCTCTTCCACCAGGATTACTGTAGAAGCTGCCGTGAAATGAAGGTAACGGAATCGGTACAACACCTTTTATGCGAGTGCCTTGCACTTCAGAACAGGCGTTATATGTTTTTGGGTGATTGGTGACCTGACCATGGTGGCAAATGTGCCACTAAGAGTACTTGCAAGTTTCATACGAAGCTCAGTGTGGTTCGAATTCCCCATTAAAGGGGACTTACGTCATACTTGGTAATACAATGGGCGACCGGGTGAACTTCCGTGTGAACGGCAATCTAACCTGGACTTAACATATCGTACATCTGTAACAGACTACAAAGCAAGCAAAAAGTACAAATCAGCCGTTATAGTAGCTTCTATTTTAAATAAAATGGAAAGAAAATGAGTAAAAATGAAAAACTTTTTCAAATCAATATTTAGAGAATTCTTTTCAACAAATTTAATAATAATTCGTATTAAAATAATTGTTAAATATTTTTAAATTTTTTGCTTAAATTAAAAGTTTAAATTCTATTTCAATTGAAATCGAATTGATACAAAATGAAAAGCAATTAAGTCGACAAACATTTTTACTCGAGCTAAATAGTGTGATCATGACAAGTAATACTTTACATAATTCCTAAAGTAGTCCGTTACTTATTACCGGTGAGTTGTATTTACTATCTATTAATATTTTAAAAATTGTTTAACCGCAGATCGAGCTTTGTATCAAAAATGATACATTTCAATTTTTGGGACTACACCCAAACCTGTTTTTACACGGTTTTTTTTACGCGAATTTGAAATAATACGGTTTTTTTTCAATAACTGCCATGTTGATACTTGACGGCCTTCAAATGGCAAATAAGTTGGCAGAACACTTTTTGCCATGTGATAACATAATTGAAAGAGCTGTGAAATTTCAACCAGGCCTACAAACATGTATGGCTAGATACAGAGAGCTCTATAAAGAGCTTTCCAAAGTTGTATCACAACGCACTATAACAGAATTTGCTGTTAAAAGAAATAAACCAGCGCCAGAAGCAGCTTCTGAAGATGTAGAAGGAATAAGTATTTCTACTGACGAGACTGATATTGAGCCACCCCAGCAAAAGAGAATGCGCTTGCTATCAGAAACTGCATCCGAAAAAAATAAAAAAATTTTTTTTGAAAATAATTCCGTTCCTAATTGTCTTAAGAGTTTGATAACTAATTTTATTTTTGTAAATGGAAGAGAATTTTTAAGTTTTTTCTTTATTTTTTTATAATCATAAAATGAAATAAAATAAAAACTCTGTGTATACTATTGAACTAAATCTGTGCGTTTTTATAAAGTTATTCAATTTTTTAGGCATATGTAGGCAGCTGCATCAATCCTATGTATATCTTTTCAGTTTGTTTATACACTTACATACATACACAATATTTGTCTTTTTACACGTTTTTATACACGGTATCCACTGGAACGTATCTACCGTGTAAAAAAAGGTTTGGGTGTATATAACTTTATTTGAGAAAAAGTTAGATGCGTGATATTTTCTTAATTCGTTAGTATTGTTATCGCCATCATTTTAAACCAAATAAAAAAAGAAAATTTCAAACAGGAGCTACAAAATTCAAAAATTTCATAATTCTAGCCTATGTATCATTTTTGATACAAACGACTTCCATAGGGATTCTTTGGTATTTTGTACGTAATTTTTTTAAGTTTTCAAAGATTTTGTAAAGTTTTATAGTAAAATAATACATTATTTATGGTATTTGAGAAGAAATTGAAACTTAAGTGTTGAATGAAAGTGAAGAGGTTGAATTTTCTGTTCTGGATTCTGGACAAATTCTTGACATTGATTGAAGTAGTCGTAGTCTAGTATGAAACGTGTTAGATTATTAGACGTCAGACCAAGGTTCAAATCTCAGGTCAGACATTGCCAATTTACAACGAAGGTTGTAATGATCGATTTTGTAGGTATGTATGTATTTTTTTTTTGTATGTATGTATGTATTTTCCTGTACACGAAGACTCTTAAAAAAAGAAAACAGAAGCTCGTCCTATGAACTGATGAAAGTATTGGCAGCAACAATCATGACAATAGGATGTTTATCGCCAAAGATGTTACTACTTGGAACAGAGAACCGTAGTTTGGGAAGAGAAAATATTACCAATTTTCACGCAGATTGCCAGCAGCTGCTTCCCAAAATGTTGTAGCGCCTTTCCTACTGCTCTTCTCATATTTATCTCACGTGACAGACAAACACAAGAAAAAAAAGTGTTTTGTCCTGCGTTTTATTTCATAGATATTACAGATATTAATATTTCGGTCAACTACGTAAGTATGAGATAACAGAAAATCATTCGCTTTGATGATGTGCAACCCAAAAATTATGATAAATTTCCACCTATTACACCTTTTCGAAAAATGAGCTGAAATTATTGAAATTCCCAGTAATTTTGTCGCTTTAGATTAGTAACTAATTGAAACTGGTCGTTATAAATTTCGTGGTCCACCGAAATCGAATTGGCAGTTTTAGATTCAAGTATTTGGGGAAAAACATTCCCGAGAGGAATCAAAGAGAGAGCATTGTTATTGACAATCGATGTTCTATTGCAACGGGAAACTTTTTTACCTCACAGCACGTTGATAACAAATTTTTTTAACGAAATATAAAAATGGTTTGTACAATCAGGCTTCAGACTCCATTGAGAGCGTTACTTATGCGAATGACAATAAGCTGCCATATCGAAACAATTGAAAACTTATAAATCGCCACAAAGGAAGGGTGCTAGATATCAAAATTTTACCATTTAGAAAAAAATAAAACCAAGCTGGCATGAAGTGTTTAATTTTTGCATAAAAAGCCATTGCAGCATAGCACAACACGTCAAAAATGTTGGCATAAATTTCATAAAAGTGATAATAAAACGTAATAATATAATATAATTTTATTAAAATGAATTAAAATAAATCGAAACATTTAAATTTTCTATTACACCTTTTCGAAAAATGAGCTGAAATTATTGAAATTCCCAGTAATTTTGTCGCTTTAGATTAGTAACTAATTGAAACTGGTCGTTATAAATTTCGTGGTCCACCGAAATCGAATTGGCAGTTTTAGATTCAAGTATTTGGGGAAAAACATTCCCGAGAGGAATCAAAGAGAGAGCATTGTTATTGACAATCGATGTTCTATTGCAACGGGAAACTTTTTTAGCTCACAGCACGTTGATAACAAATTTTTTTAACGAAATATAAAAATGGTTTGTACAATCAGGCTTCAGACTCCATTGAGAGCGTTACTTATGCGAATGACAATAAGCTGCCATATCGAAACAATTGAAAACTTATAAATCGCCACAAAGGAAGGGTGCTAGATATCAAAATTTTACCATTTAGAAAAAAATAAAACCAAGCTGGCATGAAGTGTTTAATTTTTGCATAAAAAGCCATTGCAGCATAGCACAACACGTCAAAAATGTTGGCATAAATTTCATAAAAGTGATAATAAAACGTAATAATATAATATAATTTTATTAAAATGAATTAAAATAAATCGAAACATTTAAATTTTTTGACAAAATCTATCAATAATTGCGAAAATTCTATATTACAAGTATGTATCAAAAGTGATACATAAGCTTGGCTTATGAAGTTTTTTAAGGCTCGATCTACGTTTAAAATAAATCAAGAAATTACTTATTTAATGACGTACATATGTATACAATGTAAATACCTGTAACATACAATACAAAACTTATACGAATTATGACTACAAATAATAAATATTTTTTTCTAAAATTAAACTCCTCGTGAGCGTCGTCCCCTATCATTATTCTTGTTTTACCAAATTTATCTCCTTTGCAGCGGATATTCTAGACGTCTTCTTCATCACTGCTGATTGAAAGATCAAGTTCAAGAGTGTTCAGTTCTCTGTTGTTCGTTCTAGTTTCTGAATTTCTCTGTCCTGGACTGCATTTTTCTTCATCGCTACTGATACTGCCAAAAAGCTCAAACTCAAGTTTATTAATTTCATTGTGAGATTTCTTGTGGTTCGCCTGTTGTGTTGGTTTAGCTTCTGGCTTAGTTGATGAGGCTTTGTCCGAACTCAGTTTCGATGAGGCTTTCTTTGCATTTGTCTTTGTGTGTTTTTTCTTAGCTGGCTCCTTTTCATCCTTATTGGAGGAATTATTTTTTGACTTTTTGCTTTCACTAATCATTGACGAGTGTGTACGCTTAAGTGACTGTACTTCGCGAACAGATTTTATCTCGTCTTCTGTTTTAACTACCTTCACAATATTGCGTCTTTGCTGCTTATGATCTGATTTTGTAACAGATGCTGTTGCTTTCAACAAAGTGGCGTTTGTTTGTTTTTCAATATTTTTTTCATCAGGATATATAAACTTGTCTGATAATAGAATTGTTTCCTTATCGGGTGCTTCATTCCAAAGTTTCAAAAATTCGTCCATTTCTGCACAATGTGAAGAATGATGTTGATCCTGTGAAATTGCATTTGCATTTTTCTGTTGGGGGAATACATACAAATGTTTTCAAAACCGTCTAAGCCGCATGTACCATCATTGTTCTGACGTTTGCTTTTGATAGCACCAGTAGCACTTAATTTTTCAGAATGATGTTCTACAGGCTTAGTACGTGATTTCATATATGTGGTGGAACGCTTGCTGGATTTGTTTTTATCAATTTGATTATCTTTTGATCCAGACTTGCCCTGTTTAGGTATTTGATTTTTAATATTGATTGCATTTTTATTATTTTCATTATCTGGCTGTTGATTCTTGGTGCTTAAATTACTGGTAGTTAAGTGTTGTTTTTGTTCTGCATTTGTATCTTTTACATCCCCTCCAATTCTTACATTTTCATCTTTCTTCTGCTTCATCATCTCAGCTGGTATACCGCTTTCACTCTCTTGGGCTGATAACAAAAGTGGCCATAATTCACATACAAATTTCTGTGCTTTGCCACCATTTAGAAATCCTGCAATTCTAATTTGAAACTCTGTTTACAAAGCATTTGATCCTGTTTTAATTTATTGCAAATGAACTCTACGGCAACATTATCTTCTCTTTCCAAAATATCGGCGATTTTCTTGCTTATCCATGGCTTTAATACGTCCAATTTTACTTTGGATATGTTGATACGTCCCTGTGGTTTAAGTTTGGAACTCAAAGTTTTAGGAGGTACTTGTGGTAGTTTTCCACCATTCAACATGTTGATGCGTTGTTTTGGTTTAAGGCTGGAGCCAAAACTATTGGATGGTACTAGTGGTTTTAGTTTGGAACTCAAAGTTTTAGGAGGTACTTGTGGTTGTTTTCTGTCATTCAACACGTTGAGGGGTTGTTTTGGTTTAAGGCTGGAACCGAAAGTTTTGGACGCCACTAATGGTTGCTTTTGGTCTGCTTTTGTGCCACTTCCCGTACCATTGTTTCGGCTATTGGTGGACCGAGAAAGCAATGCAGATTCATCATGTTTTTCGCGATGTTTAATATCCTTCTCAATGTCGATGCGTACCTGTGGTTTAAGGGTAGAACCGAAAGTGGTAGGAGGTACTGGTGGTTCCTTTCCGCCATCAACCATGTTGCGTTGTTTTCTGGATCGAGATTAAGATCGTTCGGCGTCTTTTCGAGGTTTAGACGAGAATACTTTATTCAGAATTTCATTTTTTGTCGGTTCAATATGTACTTCCTTTAGATTTTCATCTTTCTTCGGTTCCACCGTATCATTTGCTGTGCTAGCAGCACTCTCTACAGCCGCTAATAAAATCGGCCATATTTCACATATGAATTGCTTTACCAGAGGTCCATTTAAAAATTTAGTTATGTGAATATGCATCCTCATCGGACAGATAAATTGTTCCAATTTTAATTCATTGTATATAAAATCTTCTATTTTAAAAATTGAGTAGATTTTCGTATTAATTTTTGCCTTTAAAGCCTCCAACTTCACTTTCGACATGTCTATGCAATTGTCGAGCAGTTCGTCAAATTTCACTTGTTTGGTTGCTTCCATTTTTCTATCGATTTTCCGCTGATGTTGTTGATGTACGTTGTCTATCGTGACTAAATTGTGATTGATCTTATTAGCCAAGCTTCACGCATTTTATAGGCGGAAACCATTTTGGAAATTTTTGTTTGAATTAGAACAGGTAGGTTAGAGGACGTGTACCTGTCAGTCAAGACAAATATATACGTTCGATTTGTTCTTACAGATATTTCACAGAGGGTCAACCAGCTACCTGTTCTTTCAACAGAGCAATTGAACTCATACGGCCAGTTCAACCATTTCGTGTACATTTGTATTTTTGGTAGAAACAGCTACCGTTATAAAGTGTTCTTGTATTCATTTCTCACTAGGTCTACCAGCTACCTGTACTTTCTGGAGCCATTAATTTCAACCAATGGCTGTCGTTTTCCTTTCTTAGTATTCACAAAACATGTAAATATGTATACATGAGTTTCAATAACAATCCCAAATAGGCTGTCGTAAAAAATATTTTATACCCTTTATTAGGCTTTACAGATCAAATATTCCTTTGGCTTCCGGGTTTGTTTGCGATTTGGTTTCTTAGCGTTAACTATGCTAATTCGCTACGTATGCTAAAGTCATAAATCCTTAGTTAGTTGATAAATTTAATGTCAGACTGTGCCAAGAGTAACATTCAATGGGCAAAGTTCTATTGTCCCATGAGCTGGAGAAACCTAATTAATGACATGGAAACGAAGCCTGTTGTCCGAATAAAAATTATTTTTTTTATTGAGAGTTGAGTCTTCACTCTTTTTCTGTTATATCGCTTGTTTATTATTAAGCCTAATGACAAGATATTTCTCAGAACTATATACGCCGTGTTCTAATAAACAATTGCAAAAAAGAATGAAGAAGGCTTGCTATCGGCACTTTACAGCTACTTTTTCTGAATGACAGCTAACTGCGTGTTTTCTTCAGCATTATTCATGCACTTCTGGAAAAACCACATTTTTAAAGTAAATTTAAATTTTGCATGATTTATGTATGTGGGCGTGCAGCTTTTGCGCTGGCCAACTATTTATTCTTCCCGGGTTTGGTAGAACTTGGACAGTAAAGGAACTGCTTTCGCCCGTGCGTGCTTAAATGAGTTTTTTTTTTATCAAAGCTGCCACTCTAACCTAACTTAACTTAATATGTGGGCAAATCAATTCATCTTTTTATGTAAATTATAACCTACTGGCTGCTCTGTTCAAGTTTTTCCAGACAAAATCTGAAATTTAGCCGAATCAATCTGAGAGTTGTTCATAAAAAATATTTTTTCTTTCTGTCAAGAATAGGGCTGTCAAACTCCATATAAAAAATGGGGTGGATCCAGCTTTAAAGAAAGAAAAGTAACAATAATTACTTATTATTTAATTAAAATTATTTAATTACTTATTATGACCAACTTACACTAATAAAATGTCATTAGCTTCCATCGTGTATAAATATTGACGTACCTAACTTTATGACAATATAAAAATTTCTATGGATTTAAGGATTTTTCTTCCTTTTCACAGAAATATATAATAAAACCTTGAACATAAGACTGGTTTTCATTTAGGAAAAGTCAGCTTTTCTTATTATTTTAAAATAAGACCGATGATGCATACTTAGAGATTCCTAAAATGAAATTTAAAACACCATTTAATGAGGACATGTCTGGTTTTGTTCGTTAGCTCCACAATTAATATCAGCGTAATACCTTAATGGAATCATCTGTGAATATATGTATGTAAGCTCAACTGGCACACATTAAAACAGAGCCTTCTTATACCCAATTCATGCACAATATGCGGCCACCATATCCCTTTGATATTTTTAAAGCCTCTGGTATCTCAAACAACTACACTTCAGTTTCGCTGTTCTATAGCTACTTCAAAGGATTGTACTCGTGAGGTAAATAAATTACCTTCTCACTCTAAATCGCATATATTTTTCAATAAAACTCGTAACATACATATGTTTGTGTTTGATTGGCTAGTAGATCGCAGAATACGTTACAGACAGAATATATTTATTAACCGCCCTATCCGTGTGTATAACCTTCTTTCTGCATAAGTCTTTTCTGTAGATTTTAATAAAGGGCTATCCACTTCGTGGTTTCAAAAGTATGGGACTGGAATTCGACATCTGTCAAACTAAGTTGTGAAACCAATTTTTTTCTTTTCAGTTGAAAGTCTGACATTGACGAAAATGGATCGCTTAACTACCACACAATCAAAACCTACTACAAAAACGGTGATTCTGCCACAGCCACGTATCTAACAAAATTTTTCACTCGGTGGGTATGTTAATAAACAAAATTGTCGTATTTGGGGTTCTGAGAATCCTCAAGTAATTGAAGAGAAGCCATTACATCCAGAAAAAGTCACTGTTTGGTGCGCTCTTTGGTCCGAAGGTGTGATTGGACCTTACTTCTTTGAAAACGACGATGGAACCACTGTCACCGTCAATTCGGAACGTTATGGTCATATGATAACCGACTTTTTTGCCTGCTGTTGAAGAATACGACTTGGAGAATATGTGGTTTCAACAAGACGGTGCCACATGCCACATAACTCAAGCGAATATGGCTTTATTACAAGAGACATTTCCTGGCCGCGTAATTTCTCGTCGTGGCGATATTAACTGACCACCAAGATAATGCGATTTGACACCATTAGACTTTTTTGTGAGGCTACGCGAAAGACCGTGTTTATGGAGGTAAACCTTCAACTCTTGAGCACTTAAAATGTCAACACACATAATGTCAACGTTCAAACTTTACAATAAAAAAGAAATATCATGAAAAAATATTTTATATGTGTTTTATTTACGTTTACTTTTGAAACCACGAAATGGATAACCCTATACAAAAACACTATTCCCTGTTTCCTGTTGTAGTCGCCGTAGTCTAGTAGAAAGTGTGTTGACCACGATTAAACCCCTGGTTTGATATTTCCAAAAAAATCTTCCGCGGCTTCATTTCAGCAAATTTCTGACAAAAACTCTGAGAGGCAAATAAATTGCCATGAAAAGTTAAAAAAAATCTGTCTTTCGAAGTCGATTTTAAACTGTAGGCGTGAGAAAATAGATCGTAATCCCGGCTGAAGGGTTGTAATTTATGTATGTAATGGCTTGGGTTTTTCAACAAACACTTGAGCAAAATATTGAATACAAACACTGCAATTACCATGTTGATAAGTTTAACTTACAAATAGAAAAGGTGTATATAGGTATTCCCTCTTTCCTCTCTTCTATAACCTATAATTAGGGACAATCCCCTGAATATTCGGTCTTAAAATAAAATGAAAAGATTTCTTATTTCTTTTAGCAAACCATTGCTCAAATGCATATTTTCCTGGTGCAAAGTGCGAATAATATTCACCAAGCTGAAGCTCGAACTTAACGGGGGTTTTCTGTGACAAAATACTTTATCATGCTTCATGGGTGATGGTGTCTTTTTGCTTCCTTACTCGCAGAACCTGTCTGCTGGATTAAGCCACTGAGGAGGAGGTCCTCGGTCAAAATTCACTGCGTAGTATTTTATGAAATTTGAAGTTATTAAAAACAATTATTCTTTCGAGTTTTTGCCGACACTACAATTTACAACAGTAAGACCTACCGGAACGTTGACTTAAAAAAATTCTACAAAAACAAAATAAGTGAGCTTTCGAAGAACTCAATGCAAGTTAAAAGTAGTAAAACTTTATACGAAGTACCAAGCGAAGCGGTCTTATCATAATTTTCCAAATTTTTGTAATACATACATTGGACAGCAAAAGCATTAGTACTCCAATATATTTTGACAATTTCATGAAATTTCATTTCATAGTTTGTATAAAAAATTAAGATTTTTAGATTTATTTTATTTGTTTATTTCTGTTTTATTATAAAACAAACAAATTTTTAATGTTTTTCATAAAACAAGAAAAAAAATAAGGAATAGTTTCAGATGACTACATAGGTACCGCCAAGGAGAACCTTGAATAAATTTAAAATTCAAAGGCCTAATACATATATGAAAATGATATCCCTTATATTTCGAAGAATATCTCTTGAGGTAAAGTGCTCCATTTAATCCATTTGGAATTGAATGCACAAGTTTTGTTTAGTGTTTTCTTATGGCACCATGAGCAATTTTTGCGATTGATTTTTGTTTGAGGTTTAGCGATTACATAGCCGTTCTTTGAAATAATCTCCTAAATCTCTCTCTTGAAGACATATCGGGACTTTGCGCAAGAGTATTAAGCCTGTGAGGACTGTTTTTTCGTCAAAATATATTGGAGTACTAAGACTTTTGCTGTCCACTGTATTTGGTCATTGCAACCCTTCAGTCATTATTACGACCTAGTTTCTCACACCATTTATGTTGTGTCTGTTAATTTTATACATGAGTGGCGCGACCTACAGCTTAAAGTCAACTGCGAATGTCCGATTTTTTTTTTTTTTTACTTACAGAGTTTTTGCCAGAAATCTGCTGAGAGGAAGTCGCCGAAGAAATACTTTTTGTATTTTGTCTTTCATCTCTGGCTTGGGGCTTGAACCCTGGCTTTGCGTCTAATAAGCCAACACACTACCTACTATACTACGGTGACAATGATTTCTTCTGTAAATATAAGATTCAAAACCAATTTGTTTCCATTCTTAGTTGGGAATACAAATAAAACTTTTATAACCCTTTCCTTTCCTCTTTAGCATAATAGTTGAATTAGAACATTGAATAAATTTTTTATGTATTTTTTATTTCATATTTCTTAAGATTAAAAATTAAACTTAAAAACTATTCATTTATTACATAAATTAAAATTTAAACATTGTCATGCGATATTTTATATAAAACTTATACGAATTCATTACAAATAATACATATTTTTTTTCAAAATTATAATCTGCATTAGCATCGTCCCATACCATAGCTTTTGTCTTCATTGCTGAGTATATTTTAAACGGTTTCTTCATCACTACTCATACTGCCAAAAAGCTCAAACTCAAGTTTTCTCATGTCGTTGTTACACTTCTTGTGGTCCTCATTTCTTTTCAATTCCGCTACCGGCTTCTTAGAAGAGGTTTTGTCTGGACGGTGTTCTTCTTCGTCGCTACTACAACTACTAAAAAACTCCAGCATCCGTTCTCTCATTGCTTTGCTGTATTTCTTCTGTTTACTGGATTCAGCTTGTGGCTTCCTTGAGGAGTCTTTGTCTGAATTCGTAGAGGATTTCTTTACCTTTGTTCGGCTCTTCTTAGCTGGTTGCTGTTCATCTTTATTGGAAGAATCACTTTCGGACCTTTTGCTTTCGTTACTCATAGTCGAATGCGTACGTTTACGTGAGTGTAGTTCGCGGGCAGCTTTTATTTCGACTTCGGCTTTAACTAACTTATCAAAGTCAATATTCGGCTTATGCTCTTTATGAACTGATTTTCTAACAAATGATGGCGGTGGCGACAAAGTGGCGTTTATTTGTTTTTCAATATTTTTTTCCTCAGGATATATAAACTTCGTTGATAATAGAATTGTTTCCTTATCGGGTGCTTCGTTCCAAAGATTCAAAAACTCATGGGTTTGTTGACAATGTTCCGGCAAAAATTCTCCAATTGGTGTAGAAGGACGTTGATCTAGTGAAACGGCTTTTGTCTCTTGTTGTAGGGTTGTAGGTGAGAACATACGATTATTTTCAAAACCGTTTAAACCGCATGCTTTACCATCATCGCTACCATGTTCACGGCTCTTACTGACTATTTTAGAAGATGATTTCTTATGTGAAGTGGAACTTCTTGAATTATGACTGCGTTCTGTATCACGGTATTGTGAAGAACATTCCGTGGAACGCTTGCAGGATTCGTTTTTATAAAATTGATTATCTTTTGATCCAGACATGTCCTGTTTAGATAACTGATTTTCAATGTTAATGGAATTTTTATTATTTTCCTTATCCGGGCGTTGATTCTTGGTGCTCAAAGTGTTGGTGGTTAGACGTTGCTTCTCATCCACTTTTGTGCTACTTCCCTCACCACTAATTTGGCTATTAGTGGACCGAGAAAGTGATGCAGATCCGTCATGCTTAATATCCTTTTCAATTACTTTTACATTCTCATCTTTCTTCTGCTGCATCAACTCAGCTGGTATACCGCTTTCATTCTCTTGGGCATAAAAATATGCATCTTCATCGGACTGATAACTTTTTCCAATTTCAATTCATTGTATACGAACTTTTCAATTTGAAAAACATGGGAGATTTTCATATTAATTTGTGCCTTTAACACATCAAGTTTTACTTTCGACATGTCTATACACTTGTCGAACACTTCGCCAGATTTTACTTGTTTATTTGCTTCCATTTTTAATTTTCCGCTGATGATGTCTGGTGTCTACCGAAACTATCGTGTAATTGAACTTATCGGGCAAGGTTCAAGCCTTTTATAGGCGGAAACCATTTTGGAAATTTGGTTTTTCGCTAGAACAGGTACCTTATTTAACGTATGGGTTCTCATAGATATTCTACAGAGGGTCAACCAGATACATGCTATTTCAACAGAACAATTGAACATATTGGCCCAACCCTTTAATACAAATTTGTATTTATGCTACTCAGGTAACAAATAGATGAGCTTGGTTCTCTTGGGTATTCCTCACAGGCTCAACCAGGTACCTGAACTGCCTGTTGCCATCAATTTCAACCAATGGCTGTTGTTTTCCCTTCTTAGTATTAAAAAAAAAAAAATTTAATTTATTAAATTGAATTTCAATAACAATCCATCATGGCCTGTCGTAAAAATATTTTTAAATCCTTCATTGTCGTTATCAGAACAAATACTTCTTGGTGTCCTTGATTTTTGATTAACTTTTTCGGTTGAAAAATCTAGTTACGAATGGTAAAGCCACAAATGCTACATAAGCCGAGCAATTTAAAGTCAGACAGCGCTGATTTTTAAGGAAGACTCATACTTAATGGGGAAAGTTTTATCGTCCACTAACCTACTGATCTGCTGCGGAGATGAAACTTGAAGAAAGCAGTAATAAGTGGAAGGAGAAAATGTGACATGAGAGCACCCTAAAGGAAGAAAAAGAATAAAACAAATCTAATTTATGGCCACCTTAGACAGATAAAAAAATGCATTCGATTTTCTTTATACGGTTTTGTAGCACTTGGAGCAATTATTTTAAAATATTCAGTTTTTTTTCTTTGTTGATATTTCCATTGGTAACAGCATCTGTGGAGCGTTCATTAGGTACATAGTTCTAGATGCTCATTTCGCTACGTTTAAAGCAAAAGCTGATCTCCGGGAACGTATGGCATATACTCGATATCAACGGACAGGCGACAGACGTTACCAATTCTCGCATCGAGTGGATTTTGGGTGGAAAGAGCTGAGGATAGTTTTCATTTCCAAGCCGATGAAAGCGAGCCACATAACAACAAAAGACTACAGGCCGATAAGATTCTTCTCGTTTTTAACTGAAAACCTTAGAGGAACTCATTTATATGTACGAAGTAAACTCTGAGTCAATAACTTCAATAGTGCACAATGATAAGTGACTAACACACAATCAATAATATGCTGCAGAAAGCTTGTGAGACAGCGAAATGACAGCGATGATCCCCCATGTAATTCAGCAGCCGGTATTTCATTATTATTGTTGATCATTGGGTCCATTGCCTAACCCTAAATCTATAAAAGGGTGTCTCTGCAATGTCTTCTCGAAACCTACTTTCCTGACAGACTACATGATGCTGCTCAGTATTAGCGAGACGAAATACCAGCCCAAATCCCGACGTATACTTATCCTTTGGTGATGTCTTAATCACTGGTTTCAAGAATATGTTCTGATGATTCATTTTCAGAAAATCTACATATTGGGCTCGACGATCACCATTCTGAACAAGTGTGCTAAAGCTGGATTCACCCATTGTTTCGGAACAAAATGCTATCTGTAAGTGTCATTAAAGCTCTCTAAGCCATCCTAATATCAATATGCTGCCAGGTACTCCCTGTATTAACTCTGATCTTTAAAATTTTTGAAATTAACAAAATATCAGTCCCATATATATACATCGTCATCAATCGTTTGAATATCTTCCATGGTAATGTTTTCATTACTGTTGTTATCAGCCGGATGTGGTTGCAGGTCCTCTTGTTTCGCTTTTTCTCTCTGTTGCTGTTTCTTCTTCTTTATTTGCATAAATTGATGAAATCTCATGCTTGCTACGTGTCGTTTCAAATCCGTTTTGAAAATAGTTTTCCGGTTAAGTGTCTCCAACTCATCTGGCGTACATTTGTGTGCATTTTTCATTGTATTCGTGATGAGTTTTTCCGTCAGCTGCGGTTTTGTACAGGCTTTGCACATAACTCCTGCATTTGCATTGCTAAACGTTTGACGGTGCACAAAAAGAACGTGTGGTCCACTAAGTTTTGATGGCTGGACCTTATGTGATGGATCCTTTACAGGGCTGCATCCAATATTTCTGGATGGTATGGTTGCCATTATGAGCTTTTTAAAAATTTCAAGAAACTAAAACTGAAATCACAAAAAAAATTTGTTACAATGCTGTTACTGGTAGAAAAATTCTCATGTGCTTTTATGCTCATGTGAGCCTACCTATCTAGGGTGTCTGTTGTTAGCGTTTACGATTTGAAGAGCATGCATGTACAGACAAGTACCCTTTAAAGAAAGGGATAATTCCTCATATAGTTTTTGGCAAATCTCAATCCTTTTTTAACCCTTTTTATGATTTCTGTAACAAGCAATTTGCCTCATATTTTATATTTATTTTAATTACTTTACAAAACTATTTTTCCAATGAATTTTTTGCCAAAAGTTTCCATGTTTTTGGCTACCTTTGCATAACCTTGGATTTTGCCAAATAAACAAGCCAACTATAGATAGAGGTACAGTTGTATCAGACGGATTTCTTCAATTTTTTCCATATAAATTAACCCTGTGAAGTAAATCTCATACTAAAGTAATTCTTCTAATTTGTTATGAAACCTTCCTCAATATTGAAAGTTTCTAAAACTTGTGTTCAACAGATTGATAAATACCGAATTGGAAAACTTATTTACAAAACTTTCAAGACTTAGCAGTGAAAACAACAGTCTTGTAAAAAATATTACCAATGTACTCAGCTTAGGAATATTAAAGATTCGATTAGAACATAAAATGGCTTATTTAAGATATTTATTAACAAGGGCAGTCAAGTCCAAAACTTTTGATTTTTCTATTTCCTAACTGTAACACCGCATCTAGAAACAATATACCAGTTTGCTACGGCCAAATTTTAAAGAAACTGTGGCATGTAATATATGATTTCCTCAGCAACTTAAGTGACCTGGTGTTTAAATTCAATCCAGAGTAATTCAGTTTTCAACCTCGGAGAAGACAAAGTAAAATCGTCGTAATAATTTCAAAATTTATAAAATTAAAAAGCTTTATTAGCCTGTTTCAAATAATCCGCATAGCATCAACAACGTGCATTGCTTCTTCAGAAAGATTAGAAGTCAGTCAGTTCCTCTCTATTACACTTAATAGATACTTATCCGCAGAGGTAATGATAGATGGATCAGTCACCATCCAACGACCCTCTACAGTAGACCAATCACTTGCAACCTAGCAAAACTCGATTAATGAAAGAGCCAAGCTTCGATACTGCATGAATTTGCAGCAAATTCCCCACATTTTAGATGTGCCTACATGCTTAGGTTAGGTTAGAGGACGTTCACTTGTCAATCGAGACAAGTACAGTACCCGGAGGCCGAATTGACCCATTGTACAAAAACTACATACTACTAGAGACTATTTTCGGATGTAAATACCAAATTCACATGAGAAGAATGGGCTGCTGTAGCTATCATCGGTGACGGTGATATAACGATCTTCACCAAGGGCTCGAAAATGGAATGTGGAACTAAATCTGGGATCTATTCCGATAAACTGGCACTCAACGAGACCAGAGCATTTCAGTGCAGCACGCACTTCCTTCGAACTTAATCATATGTGTGGACAGTCAAGTGGCGGTCAAAGCGCTGGGATCTCATTTCATGAAAACAAAGGGCATCAGCAGTTGCAGCGTATACGACGACACAATACCCGCCTCTACTGAGTTCAGAGAGACTGTGGTATGGAGGAAAACGAAAAGACGGACCAACTGGCATGAAAGGTATCGGAGATGTCAGAGAAACAGACGTGAGAGGGGATATATTTGCCTCTACAATTATACTCCTCCAAACTGGAAAAAGCACCATGGAATTGAACAAGCCGTCGGAGATCCAACATACTTGGTTGCCAAATTTCAAAACTGCTGTGTCCAGCAGTGGACAATTTCGATCTCTTCCACCAGGATTACTGTAGAAGCAGCCGTGAAATGAAGGAAACGGAATCGGTACAACACCTTTTATGCGAGTGCCTTGCATTTCAGAACAGACGTTATGTGGTTTTGGGTGATCGGTGACCTGACCATGGTGGCAAATGTGCCACTAAGTGTACTTGCAAGTTTCATACGAAGCTCAGTGTGGTTCGAATTCCCCATTAAAGGGGACTTACGTTATACTTGGTAATACAATGGGCCACCGGGTGAACTTGCGTGTGAACGGCAATCTAACCTGGATTTAACATATCTGTAACAGACTACAAAGCAAGCAAAAAGTACAAATCAGCCGTTATAGTAGCTTCTATTTTAAATTAAATGGAAAGAAAATGAGTAAAAATTAAAAACTTTTTCAAATCAATATTTAGAGAATTCTTTTCAACAAATTTAATAATAATTCGTATCAAAATAATTGTTAAATATTTTAAATTGTTTGTTTAAATTAAAAGTTTAAATTCTATTTCATTTGAAAGCGAATTGATGCAAAATGAAAAGCAATTAAGTCGACAAACATTGCGAACTATTTTTACTCGAGCTAAATAGGGTGATCATGACGAATAATACTTTAAATAATTCCTAAAGTATCCATTACTTATTACCGGTGAGTTGTATTTATTATCTGTTAATATTTTAAAAATTGTTTAACCGCAGATCGAGCTTTGTATCAAAAATGATACTGTTTATCCTTAATAGTTTTTAAGGATATACTAAATTAAATAAATTATAATTTAATATTTAAAAATTGGGACACTTGAATAGGACACTAAGACCAAATCTTTCGATTTAAAAATCAACCGAGTCAGTTAGATGTTATAATTCAACTAATTTATTTCAATCTTTTCTTAACTCTAACTTATTCTATTTACTTAATCCTAACTGTACTATTCTATTCAGCAACTCCGTTGCCTACTTATTTACTTTACTTATAATTTAACGACCTTGTAATTCATATGGTCATGAACCTTAACATTACGCTATATTAGGGTGATACTTATTTATATTTTTAAATTTATTCTGTATTTAATTTAGTTATTTATTATTATTAAGTATAATATTAGGATTAATGTTAATTAATTTAGATTATTATATATATATTATTATTATTTATATATTTATTAGTTGTTATGGCGCAACATTCCGGCGCCATTGAAGGACTGAGCTTCTTCAATCATTTGGAAGTGGAGCCAGTTTGTGGATTGGGCGCTTATAAACGCCGCTGCGCGTTGCGACCTCCGCCACTCTGACCTTGCCGTCTTCTCCTTCTATGACCTTGACGACTCTCCCGGTCAGCCACTGTTGAGGCGGGCAATTGTCCTCGTGGATGATCACGACCTGACCTAGCTTCAGGTTGGGCGATTCGTTGGACCACTTGGGTTTGCCTTGTAGACACAGAACGTAGTCGCGAGACCAAGCCTGCCAGAACGTATGCTTGAGTCCGCAAAGTAATCGCCAACGCTTCCATAATTTGGGTTCTTTGAGTTTCTCGTCGCCTACGGATTCGAGCGGCAGCGAACGCAGACCCTCTCCTATTAGCAGATGTGCTGGAGTTAGTGCCTCTCCGTCGTTGGGGTCTGGATACAGCGGTGCAATGGGCCGACTGTTGAGCACCGCCTCTGTTTCTGCGAGCATCGTCTCCATTTCTTCTTGCGTCAGCGATGCGTTGCCCACTGCGCGCAGAAACAGGAACTTCGCCTGCTTGACGGCTGCTTCCCACAGCCCTCCGAAGTGCGGCGCCCGAGGTGGTATGAAGGTGAACTTCACCCCGGACGACGCTGCGTAAGATTCAAGGGCGGGTCGACTCCTGTCGAATGCTTGCTGTAGCTGTTTGAGGACGTTGCTGGCTCCCACGAAGTTCGTCGCGTTGTCGCATAGCACTTCCCTCGGAAGACCTCTTCTTGCAGCGAACCTTTTAAAAGATAAGAGAAAAGAATCAGTCGATAAATCAGACACTAACTCTAAATGCACAGCTTTTGATGTGAAACACACGAAGACCGCTATATACATTTTCAATGGTGGTCGACCTCGAATTCTCAATGAGACATTAACGGGACCACAAAAGTCAACGCCGACGATAAGAAATGGTCGGGTAGCTCTCACTCTATTGGTGGGTAAGTTTCCCATTATTTGGGACATAAGTCTTGGTTTATAGCGGAAGCAGTGTACACACTTGCGAACAATTCTACTGCACTCCTCCTTGGCGTTAATTAGCCAGATTCTCTCTCTAGCGAGAGCAATGAGTGCCTTTGTGCCGGCATGGCAATTCTCGAAATGGAGATGTCGCAAATAGAGTGTGACAAAGTCGTTTTTCTTCGGTAATAAAAGTGGGAATTTTACATCATATGGCAAATTTGCCTTAAGCAATCTCCCACCTACCCTTAATAGTGAAAATGTTCTCCCATCCTCAGTGAATGTATGAATGAAAGGTGTAAGTCTCTGTATGTTCGACGGTGAGATCAGAGATTTCTGTAATTTAGAAATCTCCTCAGAAAAATTAGATTTCTGGATAACCTCTACGAGGCGATAAAATGACCATTTCATTTCCGTTGCAGTAGGTATGATACTTTGATTTAATTTTCGTTTCTTTAGATTATCAATGAATCTGAGTACGAAACATGTTACCCGCAGTAACTTCTTATATGAAGAGTATTTCGATATCATTTCCAGTAGACAGTTAGAAGTCCCCTCTACTGCAAGAAATACATTCACCTTTCTCGTTTCCAATAACTTTTGGTTCTCTGTTAATTCAAAATGTTCATTAACAGGCCATTTGGAACTGTCGTCCAGAAGAAACGACGGTCCTATAAACCATATTGAGTTTTTCAAATCTTTTACGTCGGATCCTCTTGACACAATGTCAGCTGGATTCTGCTTAGTAGGCACGTGGCGCCACGAAACTTGGTCCGACCACTCCTGAATCTCAGCGACTCTATTTGACACAAAAGTCGTCAAAGAGGATGGATGCGTTTTTATCCAATGCAGTACTATTTCGGAGTCCGTCCAGAAATAAACATCATCTATTTTAAAATTCATCATACGCTTAATTCTATTCCATAACTTAGCCAGCAGGTGTGCAGCACATAGCTCAAGTCTAGGAAGTGATTTAGATTTGAGAGGAGCAACTTTGGACTTAGCCGTAAGTAGTCTCGAGACGATCGCGTCCGTCTCGGAGCTTCGAATGTATATGCAACACCCATATGCTCGAATTGAAGCGTCAGAAAATCCATGAATCTGAATTATCGATGTTGATGTGGTATGGACGAATCTTGGGATACTAATTGAATCAACTTCCATTAAATTAGCTTTGAAGTTTTCCCATGAAGTATTCAACCCCAAGGGAATTGATTCATCCCAGTCAAGCTTTTGAATCCAAAGCTCTTGCAACAGGATCTTTGATTTCGTAACAAGTGGGCATAACAGTTCGAGAGGATCGAATAATCGAGAAGACACCGATAATATGTTTCTCTTTGTGGCCTTCAAGTCCTGAAACTTATCCTCCAAATGAAATTTAAATAAATCATTCTTCGGAACCCAATGTATACCCAATGCTTTCGCAGAGTCGGAATCGCTATGAATTAGTTTCTCTTTCTGTAGAGAATTCAAAAATTCAGGATGGTTAGAAAACCATTTGGTGAGATTGAAACCAGCCGAAGCAAAAATTTCAGTCACCTGATTTCGAATCAAAATTAATTCATCATAGCTTTCAGCTCCGGTAAGTAGGTCATCTACGTAGAAATCACTGCGAACAACTTTCGAACCGATAGGCAAAGGCTCTTTGTATATATCGCTCAAGTGAATCAGACATCTAATGGCTAAAAATGGTGCTGAAGCTGTACCATAAGTAACAGTATTCAACCGAAAATGTCTCAATTCATCAGATGGATTCTGTCGCCAAAGGATTAATTGAAAATTCCTATCTTTGTCACCAATCATGACCTGACGATACATTTTTTCAATATCTGCAGTGATTACATATTTGTGGAATCGAAAACTGATTAATGTAAAATATAGTTCTTCTTGAACTGTAGGACCAAGTTCGTTAAGAGATACATGTGAAGAAGTTCTACATGAAGCGTCAAATACTACCCGAAGTTTGGTAGTTGTACTCTGAGGGCGTAAAACGCATTGATGTGGAATGAAGTAGTTTGGAGTATCAGGGAATTTGTCCAAAAGAGACATGTGACCCAAGTTGAAATCATGATACATCTGCCGCATAGTATCATCTTTGGAAAGTCTTCGTTCCAAAGAGAGAAATCGTCGCTTGGCAATTTCAAACGAAGATCCTAATAATTTAGGATCAGACTTGAAAGGTAAAGAAACCTCAAACCGTCCCGACGCAAGACGTCGTACTGTCGTCTTGAACTCGTTCTCACATTTCTTATGCTCCTCAGAATAAATTTCAGTTGATTCGGTTGGAAGTTCTTCTAACTCCCAAAATTTCCGGACGATTGAATCAACATTGCTCTCGTCTTCAATTGAAGTATTTATATGAAATACTTTTGTGTTACAAGAGTCCTTTGAATGATTGTATCTTCCAGTAACAATCCAACCAAGAGAAGTCTTTTGAAGAACTGGAAGACTCGGGCCCAATTTGATTTGGCCAACACACATTAAGTCAAAGAAAGGACCTGCGCCAATTAACAAATCAATTTTTTGCGGCTTATAGAAGCAAGGGTCAGCTAATTCCACGTTTGACGGGATACTCAAACTAGCTAGGTTAACCCTACGATCAGGTTGCAAGTTTGTAATTGATTTTAATACCCAAAACTTTGATGTAAATTGGGTAGAGTTGACACTCGAAGTAACAGTCAAATTGACGCGAGATTTTGATAATGAATTTGTTTCACCAATGCCATTTAAATTCAATCTGCCTCCTTCCTTTTTCAAACGTAGCAGTTGCGCTAGTTCCTCGGTTATTAAATTAGGTTGAGAACCGGAATCCAAAAGAGCTCTGGCTGGTATCAGTTGGCCAGAACTACTTCTTACTCTTACCACAGCCGTCGCTAGAATTATGCGTTCATCTGACGCCGAATAGTTAACAGAAGCGTGAGAAGTCGAAGGCTGTTCAGAGTAGTTTATCGAGGCATTATTAGAACTTGTATTATATCGGTGAAGTAATGAGTTATGTGCACCATTACATATCCGACACTTGGAAGATGGACACCTTGCAACTGTGTGTCCCTTTTTCAGACAGTTAATACATGCTGGCACGGATTTGATGAAGTCAAATCGTTTGACTATAGGCTCAGCAGTAAAGGAAGGGCAGTTGTTGATCATATGCTGCGTCGATTTGCAAAATAGGCATCTGTCAGCAGATTGTTTCGATTTGGTACAATTTAATGATGTTCGACTGGTTTTAAAATTAAAATGTTCATTTTTAGGTTTATTAACCCTCGGCCTTGAATTAGAAGACTCGCCAGCAGAGATATGCTGGTAACGTCTATTCAAGGCGGCTTCGCAGTCCGACCACAATGGGAGCTTCTCGAAATCAAGCTGTTCTTCCCATTTTGATTTGGTGATTGGATCCACTTTCGACATCACTAAATGTATTAATATTGCATTAGTTATTTTCTTGTCATCACCAATTGACAACAACGAATCGTAAATGGCAGAAACAGTATCGATCATGCTTCGCAATGCAACAGCCGAAGGCTTGGTGATTTCGGGCAAATCAAAAAGTTTTGCAATATTATCGAAAAATATCAAGCATTCATTATCGTACACTTTTTTCAAGCTTGCTATTGCTTTGGGGTAATTCTCTTCGGAGATCTGAAAGGCCTTCACTGTACCAAAGGCCGATTCGGATAAGCATGAGATCAAGTGATTGAATTTCTCAATATCCGTCAAAGTCGGATCGTTGTGGACCAGGTTCTCAAATAGGCTCATAAAATTCTTATAATCAGCGTATTTACCACTGAATTTAGGGAGCTTCATATTTGGGAGTCTTGAATGGTGAGCCTGTACGCTAAACGAAGTTTCAGGCACATTCGATTGCCTATTCTTGGCCAACAGACTCATGAATAAACTCTTCGTGGTCACACAAAGATCTTCAAGCTCGGCCCTGTCGTCATTATCGGGATCCAAATTTTCCACTTCCGACTGAAGCTTCATCGCTGGGTCTATATATGATTTCAAAATATCCAATCGACATTCGAGCTCCATCGGATTAAAAGAAATAGTCTTCTCCACAATGGACTGTCGAATCCTGTCGATATTCTTAATGACCTTCGCTTTTTTCGCGAGTAATTTCTCCAAGCTTTCAGCTCTGGAGGGAGAATCTTGGCGTTTAGAGCCCCTACTAGTCATTATGATTGTTGTCTAAAAAAAATTCCTCAAAACAAGAATTAAAAATTGACCAAAGTAAATTATTGGTCGGACTATATTTAATAGTATTTACTTGGTTTGGACAATAGAATTTTATCGATATTATTCGGACACGCAATACCCGAAAGTTCCGATTCCAAAATTTCAGTGACTTTAATTGAGTCAAGATTAACTTACTTGATCTCAGAAAGTAAAAAATAAAAAAATCTTTACACACAGCCGTCGGTAAAAAAACTATTTTAATTTACCGAGTAAAATCGCCTAATAATCGATTTGTAAACAATAAACAAAAATCAAATTTCAATATGAACACACAGCGTTATTAATAATAACAATGGAATATAATTCGATGACCGAAATTTGTGTGAACAATTTTTATTGAAATTATTTGTTTTGATTTTTGTTCTAGTGTGACCACTGTACACAGCTGTAATGTGTAACTTATATACAAGCAGTATAGGAACGCGTGAAACGGAACACTTATCGAAACGAATTTACGAAAAATAAATAAAAACGAAGATGAAAAAAACAACACAAATGCTATGCTGAATGTTCTCTCACGAATAACGACACGAATTGTTAGTGTAATTCGAAATAAATACAAAATACTAACACTCGCGAATATGTTTCAAAATGTTTCACTAAATAAGGGTGGGTTTTGTTTATAATTTTACAATATCAACGTAATAATTAAGATATAAATATTTCATAAATGTTTTATAAATATTTAATAAATATCTTTAAATAATTGGTTTCACAAAATATTAAGTGTATATAATAATTCTTGTGTCCAACTTCAAAAGCGCAATAATTTTTGAATATTTTACAAAAATCCCTTAATTTTGATTAGTTTACAAAATTAAGGCAGTGACACAAGAATTATATACACTTTTACCTGGTGCTCAGACTCGGAGCTACTTCCCAAGATGTTTTCTTTCCTACAAAGGACACAACGGCAACGGGGCATTTGGATGAAGTCCGAGGTGATTTTCTTCGACAATAATAGGTTGTGGGTTGAATAGAGGTGTGATGAGTAGTTGATGCGATGGAGTGATGGATGTTATATTGTTGCTTTTAATTTTGTTTATTTCACAGGCACTACTCTATATTTGTAAGTAATTTTGTGTATTGTTTTGGATATGTATGTATATATTTATTTATGTATGTAGATGTATTTTTATTTTAGAAACAATTATTTTGTTTAAATTTAATTTTTTTTTTAAGGTGTTTTATTTTTATGTTTTATATTGTATTTTATATGTTCTCACAACACTTCACTCGTTCAGAGAATTTTTTTGTTTTTATTATTTTGTAATTATAATTTCTGATTTTCTTGTTTTTGTTTTATTTTCTTTACGTACTTCTTGTTATTATCTTTTTATGTTATTTATTTCACTGTACTGTATTTTAGTATGTTTTGTTTATTTTATCGTTTAATATTTTATATATTGTTTTGTGTATTTTTTCTTTTAACAATTAAAATTTTACACAGTGAAATTTTGGTTTGAATTCATTTAGGATCAACCTGCGAAAAATTTTTGGTAAATCCTGATGTATATTGTTATTGTTTTTTTTTTTTTTAGATTTTACATGTATTGTATGGTTTTATTGTATAACACTTTGTTGTTTTATGTTTAATTTTTATTTGTTTTATTAACAAATTAAATTTTAAGCACTTTATAAAATTTTTAGTTCTCGCACAATTTATTTGAAACAACTTATCAAACGCGCGAAATTTGGTCTTTTTATATATATAGGCATAAATTGAAGCAAATTATCAAATTTATTATATTTGTCACTTATTTTTTTTTTTTTTATGTCCCTGCTCGGGCGCCAAAATGTTTATCCTTAATAGTTTTTAAGGATATACTAAATTAAATAAATTATAATTTAATATTTAAAAATTGGGACACTTGAATAGGACACTAAGACCAAATCTTTCGATTTAAAAATCAACCGAGTCAGTTAGATGTTATAATTCAACTAATTTATTTCAATCTTTTCTTAACTCTAACTTATTCTATTTACTTAATCCTAACTGTACTATTCTATTCAGCAACTCCGTTGCCTACTTATTTACTTTACTTATAATTTAACGACCTTGTAATTCATATGGTCATGAACCTTAACATTACGCTATATTAGGGTGATACTTATTTATATTTTTAAATTTATTCTGTATTTAATTTAGTTATTTATTATTATTAAGTATAATATTAGGATTAATGTTAATTAATTTAGGTTATTATATATATATTATTATTATTTATATATTTATTAGTTGTTATGGCGCAACAGATACATTTCAATTTTTGGGACTACACCCAAACCCTTTTTACACGGTTTTTTTACGCGAATTTGAAATAACACGATTTTTTTTCAATAATTGCCATGTTGATACTTGACGGTCTTCAAATGGCAAATAAGTTGGCAGAACACTTTTTGCCATGTGATAACATAATTGAAAGAGCTGTGAAATTTCAACCAGGCCTACAAACATGTATGGCTAGATACAGAGAGCTCTATAAAGAGCTTTCCAAAGTTGGATCACAACGCACTATAACAGAATTTGCTGTTAAAAGAAATAAGCCAGCACCAGAAGCAGCTTTTGAAGATGTAGAAGGAATAAGTATTTATACTGACGAGACTGATATTGAGCCACCCCAGCAAAAGAGAATGCGCTTGCTATCAGAAACTGACTCCGAATAAAATAAAAAAAATTTTTTTGAAAATAATTCCGTTCCTAATTGTCTTAAGAGTTTGATAACTAATTTTATTTTTGTAAATGGAAGAGAATTTTTAAGTTTTTTCTTAATTTTTTTATAATCATAAAATGAAATAAAATAAAAACTCTGTGTATACTATTGAACTAAATCTGTGCGTTTTTATAAAATTATTCAATTTTATAGGCATATGTAGGCTGCTGCATCAATCCTATGTATATCTTTTCAGTTTGTTTATACACTTACATACATACATAATATTTGTTTTTTTACGCGTTTTTTTACACGGTATCCACTGGAACGTATATACCGTGTAAAAAAGGTGTGGGTGTATATAACTTTATTTGAGAAAAAGTTAGATGCCAGATATTTTCTTAATTCGTTAGTACTGTTATCGCCATTATTTTAAACCAAATAAAAAAAGAAAATTTCAAACAGGAGCTACAAAATTCAAAAATTTCATAATTCTAGCCTATGTATTATTTTTGATACAAACGACTTCCATAGGGATTCTTTGGTATTTTGTACGTAATTTTTTTAAGTTTTCAAAGATTTTGTAAAGTTTTATAGTAAATAATACATTATTTATGGTATTTGAGAAGAAATTGAAACTTAAGTGTTGAATGAAAGTGAAGAGGTTGAATTTTCTGTTCTGGATTCTGGACAAATTCTTGACATTGATTGAAGTAGTCGTAGTCTAGTATGAAACGTGTTAGATTATTAGACGTCAGACCAAGGTTCAAATCTCAGGTCAGACATTGCCAATTTACAACGAAGGTTGTAATGATCGATTTTGTAGGTATGTATGTATTTTTTTTTTGTATGTATGTATGTATTTTCCTGTACACGAAGACTCTTAAAAAAAGAAAACAGAAGCTCGTCCTATGAACTGATGAAAGTATTGGCAGCAACAATCATGACAATAGGATGTTTATCGCCAAAGATGTTACTACTTGGAACAGAGAACCGTAGTTTGGGAAGAGAAAATATTACCAATTTTCACGCAGATTGCCAGCAGCTGCTTCCCAAAATGTTGTAGCGCCTTTCCTACTGCTCTTCTCATATTTATCTCACGTGACAGACAAACACAAGAAAAAAAAGTGTTTTGTCCTACGTTTTATTTCATAGATATTACAGATATTAATATTTCGGTCAACTACGTAAGTATGAGATAACAGAAAATCATTCGCTTTGATGATGTGCAACCCAAAAATTATGATAAATTTCCACCTATTACACCTTTTCGAAAAATGAGCTGAAATTATTGAAATTCCCAGTAATTTTGTCGCTTTAGATTAGTAACTAATTGAAACTGGTCGTTATAAATTTCGTGGTCCACCGAAATCAAATTGGCAGTTTTAGATTCAAGTATTTGGGGAAAAACATTCCCGAGAGGAATCAAAGAGAGAGCATTGTTATTGACAATCGATGTTCTATTGCAACGGGAAACTTTTTTAGCTCACAGCACGTTGATAACAAATTTTTTTAACGAAATATAAAAATGGTTTGTACAATCAGGCTTCAGACTCCATTGAGAGCGTTACTTATGCGAATGACAATAAGCTGCCATATCGAAACAATTGAAAACTTATAAATCGCCACAAAGGAAGGGTGCTAGATATCAAAATTTTACCATTTAGAAAAAAATAAAACCAAGCTGGCATGAAGTGTTTAATTTTTGCATAAAAAGCCATTGCAGCATAGCACAACACGTCAAAAATGTTGGCATAAATTTCATAAAAGTGATAATAAAACGTAATAATATAATATAATTTTATTAAAATGAATTAAAATAAATCGAAACATTTAAATTTTTTGACAAAATCTATCAATAATTGCGAAAATTCTATATTACAAGTATGTATCAAAAGTGATACATAAGCTTGGCTTATGAAGTTTTTTAAGGCTCGATCTACGTTTAAAATAAATCAAGAAATTACTTATTTAATGACGTACATATGTATACAATGTAAATACCTGTAACATACAATACAAAACTTATACGAATTATGACTACAAATAATAAATATTTTTTTCTAAAATTAAACTCCTCGTGAGCGTCGTCCCCTATCATTATTCTTGTTTTACCAAATTTATCTTCTTTGCAGCGGATATTCTAGACGTCTTCTTCATCACTGCTGATTGAAAGATCAAGTTCAAGAGTGTTCAGTTCTCTGTTGTTCGTTCTAGTTTCTGAATTTCTCTGTCCTGGACTGCATTTTTCTTCATCGCTACTGATACTGCCAAAAAGCTCAAACTCAAGTTTATTAATTTCATTGTGAGATTTCTTGTGGTTCGCCTGTTGTGTTGGTTTAGCTTCTGGCTTAGTTGATGAGGCTTTGTCCGAACTCAGTTTCGATGAGGCTTTCTTTGCATTTGTCTTTGTGTGTTTTTTCTTGACTGGCTCCTTTTCATCCTTATTGGAGGAATTATTTTTTGACTTTTTGCTTTCACTAATCATTGACGAGTGTGTACGCTTAAGTGATTGTACTTCGCGAACAGATTTTATCTCGTCTTCTGTTTTAACTACCTTCACAATATTGCGTCTTTGCTGCTTATGATCTGATTTTGTAACAGATGCTGTTGCTTTCAACAAAGTGGCGTTTGTTTGTTTTTCAATATTTTTTTCATCAGGATATATAAACTTGTCTGATAATAGAATTGTTTCCTTATCGGGTGCTTCATTCCAAAGTTTCAAAAATTCGTCCATTTCTGCACAATGTGAAGAATGATGTTGATCCTGTGAAATTGCATTTGCATTTTTCTGTTGGGGGGAATACATACAAATGTTTTCAAAACCGTCTAAGCCGCATGTACCATCATTGTTCTGACGTTTGCTTTTGATAGCACCAGTAGCACTTAATTTTTCAGAATGATGTTCTACAGGCTTAGTACGTGATTTCATATCTGTGGTGGAACGCTTGCTGGATTTGTTTTTATCAATTTGATTATCTTTTGATCCAGACTTGCCCTGTTTAGGTATTTGATTTTTAATATTGATTGCATTTTTATTATTTTCATTATCTGGCTGTTGATTCTTGGTGCTTAAATTACTGGTAGTTAAGTGTTGTTTTTGTTCTGCATTTGTATCTTTTACATCCCCTCCAATTCTTACATTTTCATCTTTCTTCTGCTTCATCATCTCAGCTGGTATACCGCTTTCACTCTCTTGGGCTGATAACAAAAGTGGCCATAATTCACATACAAATTTCTGTGCTTTGCCACCATTTAGAAATCCTGCAATTCTAATTTGGAACTTCTGTTTACAAAGCATTTGATCCTGTTTTAATTTATTGCAAATGAACTCTACGGCAACATTATCTTCTCTTTCCAAAATATCGGCGATTTTCTTGCTTATCCATGGCTTTAATACGTCCAATTTTACTTTGGATATGTTGATACGTCCCTGTGGTTTAAGTTTGGAACTCAAAGTTTTAGGAGGTACTTGTGGTAGTTTTCCACCATTCAACATGTTGATGCGTTGTTTTGGTTTAAGGCTGGAGCCAAAACTATTGGATGGTACTAGTGGTTTTAGTTTGGAACTCAAAGTTTTAGGAGGTACTTGTGGTTGTTTTCTGTCATTCAACACGTTGAGGGGTTGTTTTGGTTTAAGGCTGGAACTGAAAGTTTTGGACGCCACTAATGGTTGCTTTTGGTCTGCTTTTGTGCCACTTCCCGTACCATTGTTTCGGCTATTGGTGGACCGAGAAAGCAATGCAGATTCATCATGTTTTTCGCGATGTTTAATATCCTTCTCAATGTCGATGCGTACCTGTGGTTTAAGGGTAGAACCGAAAGTGGTAGGAGGTACTGGTGGTTCCTTTCCGCCATCAACCATGTTGCGTTGTTTTCTGGATCGAGATTAAGATCGTTCGGCGTCTTTTCGAGGTTTAGACGAGAATACTTTATTCAGAATTTCATTTTTTGTCGGTTCAATATGTACTTCCTTTAGATTTTCATCTTTCTTCGGTTCCACCGTATCATTTGCTGTGCTAGCAGCACTCTCTACAGCCGCTAATAAAATCGGCCATATTTCACATATGAATTGCTTTACCAGAGGTCCATTTAAAAATTCAGTTATGTGAATATGCATCCTCATCGGACAGATAAATTGTTCCAATTTTAATTCATTGTATATAAAATCTTCTATTTTAAAAATTGAGTAGATTTTCGTATTAATTTTTGCCTTTAAAGCCTCCAACTTCACTTTCGACATGTCTATGCAATTGTCGAGCAGTTCGTCAAATTTCACTTGTTTGGTTGCTTCCATTTTTCTATCGATTTTCCGCTGATGTTGTTGATGTACGTTGTCTATCGTGACTAAATTGTGATTGATCTTATTAGCCAAGCTTCACGCATTTTATAGGCGGAAACCATTTTGGAAATTTTTGTTTGAATTAGAACAGGTAGGTTAGAGGACGTGTACCTGTCAGTCAAGACAAATATATACGTTCGATTTGTTCTTACAGATATTTCACAGAGGGTCAACCAGCTACCTGTTCTTTCAACAGAGCAATTGAACTCATACGGCCAGTTCAACCATTTCGTGTACATTTGTATTTTTGGTAGAAACAGCTACCGTTATAAAGTGTTCTTGTATTCATTTCTCACTAGGTCTACCAGCTACCTGTACTTTCTGGAGCCATTAATTTCAACCAATGGCTGTCGTTTTCCTTTCTTAGTATTCACAAAACATGTAAATATGTATACATGAGTTTCAATAACAATCCCAAATAGGCTGTCGTAAAAAATATTTTATACCCTTTATTAGGCTTTACAGATCAAATATTCCTTTGGCTTCCGGGTTTGTTTGCGATTTGGTTTCTTAGCGTTAACTATGCTAATTCGCTACGTATGCTAAAGTCATAAATCCTTAGTTAGTTGATAAATTTAATGTCAGACTGTGCCAAGAGTAACATTCAATGGGCAAAGTTCTATTGTCCCATGAGCTGGAGAAACCTAATTAATGACATGGAAACGAAGCCTGTTGTCCGAATAAAAATTATTTTTTTTATTGAGAGTTGAGTCTTCACTCTTTTTCTGTTATATCGCTTGTTTATTATTAAGCCTAATGACAAGATATTTCTCAGAACTATATACGCCGTGTTCTAATAAACAATTGCAAAAAAGAATGAAGAAGGCTTGCTATCGGCACTTTACAGCTACTTTTTCTGAATGACAGCTAACTGCGTGTTTTCTTCAGCATTATTCATGCACTTCTGGAAAAACCACATTTTTAAAGTAAATTTAAATTTTGCATGATTTATGTATGTGGGCGTGCAGCTTTTGCGCTGGCCAACTATTTATTCTTCCCGGGTTTGGTAGAACTTGGACAGTAAAGGAACTGCTTCCGCCCGTGCGTGCTTAAATGAGTTTTTTTTTATCAAAGCTGCCACTCTAACCTAACTTAACTTAATATGTGGGCAAATCAATTCATCTTTTTATGTAAATTATAACCTACTGGCTGCTCTGTTCAAGTTTTTCCAGACAAAATCTGAAATTTAGCCGAATCAATCTGAGAGTTGTTCATAAAAAATATTTTTTCTTTCTGTCAAGAATAGGGCTGTCAAACTCCATATAAAAAATGGGGTGGATCCAGCTTTAAAGAAAGAAAAGTAACAATAATTACTTATTATTTAATTAAAATTATTTAATTACTTATTATGACCAACTTACACTAATAAAATGTCATTAGCTTCCATCGTGTATAAATATTGACGTACCTAACTTTATGACAATATAAAAATTTCTATGGATTTAAGGATTTTTCTTCCTTTTCACAGAAATATATAATAAAACCTTGAACATAAGACTGGTTTTCATTTAGGAAAAGTCAGCTTTTCTTATTATTTTAAAATAAGACCGATGATGCATACTTAGAGATTCCTAAAATGAAATTTAAAACACCATTTAATGAGGACATGTCTGGTTTTGTTCGTTAGCTCCACAATTAATATCAGCGTAATACCTTAATGGAATCATCTGTGAATATATGTATGTAAGCTCAACTGGCACACATTAAAACAGAGCCTTCTTATACCCAATTCATGCACAATATGCGGCCACCATATCCCTTTGATATTTTTAAAGCCTCTGGTATCTCAAACAACTACACTTCAGTTTCGCTGTTCTATAGCTACTTCAAAGGATTGTACTCGTGAGGTAAATAAATTACCTTCTCACTCTAAATCGCATATATTTTTCAATAAAACTCGTAACATACATATGTTTGTGTTTGATTGGCTAGTAGATCGCAGAATACGTTACAGACAGAATATATTTATTAACCGCCCTATCCGTGTGTATAACCTTCTTTCTGCATAAGTCTTTTCTGTAGATTTTAATAAAGGGCTATCCACTTCGTGGTTTCAAAAGTATGGGACTGGAATTCGACATCTGTCAAACTAAGTTGTGAAACCAATTTTTTTCTTTTCAGTTGAAAGTCTGACATTGACGAAAATGGATCGCTTAACTACCACACAATCAAAACCTACTACAAAAACGGTGATTCTGCCACAGCCACGTATCTAACAAAATTTTCTTCAGCGATGAAGCACATTTCACACTCGGTGGGTATGTTAATAAACAAAATTGTCGTATTTGGGGTTCTGAGAATCCTCAAGTAATTGAAGAGAAGCCATTACATCCAGAAAAAGTCACTGTTTGGTGCGCTCTTTGGTCCGAAGGTGTGATTGGACCTTACTTCTTTGAAAACGACGATGGAACCACTGTCACCGTCAATTCGGAACGTTATGGTCATATGATAAGCGACTTTTTTGCCTGCTGTTGAAGAATACGACTTGGAGAATATGTGGTTTCAACAAGACGGTGCCATATGCCACATAACTCAAGCGAATATGGCTTTATTGCAAGAGACATTTCCTGGCCGCGTAATTTCTCATCGTGGCGATATTAACTGACCACCAAGATAATGCGAATTGACACCATTAGACTTTTTTGTGGGGCTACGCGAAAGACCGTGTTTATGGAGATAAACCTTCAACTCTTGAGCACTTAAAAACCAACACACATAATGTCAACGTTCAAACTTTACAATAAAAAAGAAATATCATGAAAAAAATATTTCATTTGTGTTTTATTTACGTTTACTTTTGAAACCACGAAATGGATAACCCTATACAAAAACACTATTCCCTGTTTCCTGTTGTAGTCGCCGTAATCTAGTAGAAAGTGTGTTGACCACGATTAAACCCCTGGTTAGACATTTCCAAAAAAAATTCTTCCGCGGCTTCATTTCAGCAAGTTACTGACAAAAACTCTGAGAAGCAAATAAATTGCCATGAAAAGTTAAAAAAAATCTGTCTTTCGAAGTCGATTTTAAACTGTAGGCGTGAGAAAATATGACGTAATCCTGATTGAATGGTTGTAATTTATGTTTGTAATGGCTTGGGTTTTTCAACAAACACTTGAGCAAAATTTTGAATACAAACACTGCAATTACCATGTTGATAAGTTTAACTTACAAATAGAAAAGGTGTATATAGGTATTCCCTCTTTCCTCTCTTCTATAACCTATAATTAGGGACAATCCCCTGAATATTCGGTCTTAAAATAAAATAAAAAGATTTCTTATTTCTTTTAGCAAACCACTGCTCAAATGCATATTTTCCTGGTGCAAAGTGCGAATAATATTCACCAAGCTGAAGCTCGAACTTAACGGGGGTTTTACTTACTTACTTAATTGGCCATAACAACCCGTTTATCGGATTTCGGCCTTCCGCAACACATCCTTCCAGGCGCCTCTGCTTCGTGCGCGCCTACGCCAGTTGGTCACACCAATCGATGACAGGGCTTCCTCGATTTGGTCCTTCCAACGAATGCAAGGTCGTCCTCTACGCCGACTTCCGCAGATTCCCGCATCAAATACCCGTCTTGCCGGCGCATCCTCCTCCATTCGAACGACATGGCCGAGCCAGCGCAGCCGCTGGATATTAATACGCTGTACAACGTCCATGTCGTTGAGGAGCTCATACAGCTCACTGTTGTATCGGATACGGAAATCATCGCCAACTCGCACTGGACCGAAGATCTTGCGCAGTACTTTTCTCTCGAACACTCTCAAGGCCGCTGCATCTGTACTTAATAGGGTCCATGCCTCTGCGCCATAAAGAAGCACGGGTAGGATGAGTGTCTTGTAGAGTGTTAGTTTTGTCGTACGAGAGAGGTCTCTGCTACTCAATTGCCTATTGAGACCATAGTAGCACCTGTTGGCAAGAGTGATCCTGCGCTTGATCTCCAGACTGACATCATTTCTGGTGGTAACGGCGGAGCCAAGATAGATGAATTCCTTGACTGTATCAAAAGTATAGTTATCGGCCGTAATCTGAGAATCAATACGCCGCGCGTCTCGACTCGTCGATAACATATACTTTGTTTTGCCCTCATTTACTGCCAAACCCATCTTGGTAGACTCGCGTTCAATAGCACTAAAGGCAGCAGTAACATCTCGCTTCGTACGCCCTATGATGTCAATGTCGTCAGCGTACGCAAGCAACTGGACACTTTTTTGAAAAATAGTGCCACTGCGATGTACTCCTGCCTTTCGCAGAACACTCTCCATGACGAAGTTGAAGAGGTCGCATGATAAGGGGTCGCCTTGTCTGAAACCTCGCACGGTATAAAAAGGCTCGGAGAGGTCCATTCCTACCTTGACGGAGCTACAGGAATTGCTCAACGTCATTCTGCAAAGCCTTATCAGCTTCGCAGGTATACCGAGCTCAGACATTGCGGCAAAAACACGATCCCTTATGGGGCTATCAAAGGCAGCCTTATAGTCGACAAAAAGATGGTGTGTGTCGACTTGTTTCTCGTGGGTCTTTTCCAGGATTTGGCGTAGTGTGAAGATCTGGTCGATGGTGGACTTGCCAGGTCTGAAGCCGCACTGATAAGGTCCAATCAGTGTTTTGACGAGTGGCTTCAGTCGTTCACACAATACGCCTGTAAGAACCTTATATGCGATAGGGAGAAGGCTTATACCCCTATAGTTGGCGCATATAGTAGGGTCTCCCTTTTTCAGGACAGGACAGAGGACACTGAGGTTCCAATCGTTGGGCATACTTTCCTCTAGCCATATTTTGTAAATAAGATGGTGCATGCGTCCTACCGACTCATTACATCCGGTCTTAAACAATTCAGCGGGGAGGCCATCAGGACCTGCCGCTTTATTGTTTTTAAGGCGCGTAATCGCGACTTTGACCTCTTCATGGCTAGGCGGCGGAAACTCCACGCCGTCATCATCGATCGGGTTCGGAACATCATCTCTAAAGGCGGTATTGGTGTCGTCATCGCCTTGTAGCAGAGTAGAGAAGTGTTTCCTCCATAACCTCAGTACTCCCTGCGGATCTGTTACTAAGTTTCCATTTTCGTCCTTGCAGGAAGACGCTCCGGGTTTATAACCCTCGGTTAGACGCTTAAGCTTTTGATAGAATTTTCGAGCGTCATTCCTACATCTATACATCTCGACTTCCTCACGCTCACGCCTTTCCTGCTCCCTCTTCTTGCGTCTGAAAAGGCGTCTCTCATCCCTTCTCTTCTCTCTATAGTTCTCGACAATGGCTCGCGTAGCGGCTGACTGCAACGTTTTCTTGTATGCGGCGTTTTTCGCTGCAGTTGCCTCGCGACACTCCTCATCGTACCATTGATTTCGTTGGGGTGGGCGTTCTAAACCAAGGACTGTTTCCGCAGTAGTGCGCAAGGAGTGGGAGATGTTGGCCTACAGTCCGCCAATGTCGTTGAGATTAGATGGGGAACGACGGAGCTTATCCGAGAGTTGAGGGGAGAACGCTTCAGCTGTCCTTTGTGATCGCAGCTTCTTAACGTCCAGCTTTCGCAATGCACTAGAGTGCGCAGACCTCGAAGCGCTAATGCGCAATCGAAACTTGGCTGCGACAAGGTAGTGGTCCGAGTCGATGTTTGGACCTCTGAATGTGCGCACATCTAGTACACTGGATACGTGCCTTCCGTCTATCACAATATGATCGATCTGGTTAGATGTTGACCGATCAGGGGACATCCATGTGGCCTTGTAAATGTCGAGATGTTGAAACTTAGTGCTACATACTACCATGTTACGCGCCGCGGCGAAATCGATCAGCCTCATACCATTGGAGGTAGTGTTTGCGTGGAGGCTGAACTGTCCGACAGTGGGGCCAAAGATACCTTCCCGCCCGACCTTTGCATTAAAATCCCCGAGGACGATTTTGGCGTCATGGGCCGGGCACTTATCGTATACGTCCTCGAGTTTAGCATAGAAGGCATCCTTAACCACATCGTCCTTTTCTTCCGTCGGGGCGTGAGCACATATTAGGCTGATGTTGTAAAATTTTGCCTTGATGCGGATTGTGGCTATTCTTTCGTTCACAGGTGTGAACCCAGAGACAAGGTGACGAAGTCTCTTATTAACCACAAATCCGCATCCAAATTCGTGCTTGTTTTCATGGCAGCTGTAGTATACATCGCAAGATGCAAGCCTTTTGCATCCTTGTCCTGTCCATCGCATTTCCTGAATGGCAGTGATGTCAGTCCTACATTTAATGAGGGCATCCGCCAGCTGGGCGGAAGCGCCTACCCTGTAAAGGGTGCGGACGTTCCATGTGCCAATACGTAAATCATAGTCCTTTATTCGTTTGCCGTGGTCGTCAACTTTAGAGGGGATCTTTTTATAGGATTCTGTCTTGGTTTTCATTGGATAATTGTTTTTACGTGGTGGGTTCCAAGCCCTATGCACAACCCAAATTTAACGTCCAGGGGATTGGACATTCGCTGCACGCATTAGTTAACATCTAGCGGGTGCTAGAATGCCATCCAGGAGGGGCCACGATAAGATTCAAAACCAATTTGTTTCCATTTTTAGTTGGGAATACAAAAAAAACTTTTATAATCCTTTCCTTTCCTCTTTAGCATAATAGTTGAATTAGAACATTGAATAAATTTTTTTTGTATTTTTTAATTCATATTTCTTAAGATTAAAAATTAAACTTAAAAACTATTCATATTCATTCTATTCATCAATCTTTAATAAAAATTAAAAACATTGTCATGTGATATTTTATATAAAACTTATACGAATTCGTTACAAATAATACATTTTTTTTTCAAAATTATAATCTGCATTAGCATCGTCCCATACCATAGCTTCTGTCTTCATTGCCGAGTATATTTTAAACGGTTTCTTCATCACTACTCATACTGCCAAAAAGCTCAAACTCAAGTTTTCTCATGTCGTTGTTACACTTCTTGTGGTTCTCATTTCTTTTTAATTCCGCTACCGGCTTCTTAGAAGAGGTTTTGTCTGGACGGTGTTCTTCTTCGTATTTCTTCTGTTTACTGGATTCAGCTTGTGGCTTCCTTGAGGAGCCTTTGTCTGAATTCGTAGAGGATTTCTTTACCTTTGTTCGGCTCTTCTTAGCTGGTTGCTGTTCATCTTTATTGAAAGAATCACTTTCGGACCTTTTGCTTTCGTTACTCATAGTCGAATGCGTACGTTTACGTGAGAGTAGTTCGCGGGCAGCTTTTATTTCGACTTCGGCTTTAATTACCTTCTCAAAGTCAATATTCGGCTTATGCTCTTTATGATCTGATTTTCTAACAGATGCTGCTGCTGGCAACAAAGTGGCGTTTATTTGTTTTTCGATATTTTTTTCCTCAGGATATATAAACTTGGTTGATAATAGAATTGTTTCCTTATCGGGTGCTTCGTTCCAAAGATTCAAAAACTCATGGGTTTGTTGACAATGTTCCGACAAAAATTCTCCAATTGGTGTAGAAGGACATTGATCTAGTGAGATGGCTTTTGTCTCTTGTTGTAGGGTTTTAGGTGAGAACATACAATTATTTTCAAAACCGTTTAAGCCGCATGCTTTACCATCATCGCTACGATTATCACGGCTCTTGCTAACTATTTTAGAAGATGATTTCTTATGCGAAGTGGAACTTCTTGAATTATGACTGCATTCTGTATCACGGTGTTGTGAAGAACAATCCGCGGAACGCTTGCTTGATTTGTCTTTATTAATTTGCTTATCTTTTGATCCAGACTTATCCAGTTTAGGTACTTGACTTTCAAAATTCATTGCATTTTTATTATTTTCCTTATCCGGGTGTTGATTCTTGGTGCTTAAAGTGCTGGTGGTTAAACGTTGCTTCTGATCTGCATTTGTATCTTTTGTATCCTCTCCAATTCTTACATTTTCATCTGTCTTCTGCTGCATCAACTCAGCTGGTATGCCGCTTTCACTCTCTTGAGCTGACAACAAAAGTGGCCATAATTCACATATAAATTTCTGTCCTTTGCCACCATTTAGAAATCCAGCAATTCTGATTTGTAATTTCTGTTTACAAAGCATTTGATCCTGTTTTAATTTATTGCAAACGAACTCTACGGCAACATTATCTTCTCTTTCCAAAATATCGGCGATTTTCTTGCTTATCCATGGCTTTAATACGTCCAATTTTACTTTGGATATGTCAATACGTCCCTGGGATTTAAGTTTGGAACGCAAAGTTTTAGGAGGTGCTAGCAGTTTATTTCCACCATTCAACATGTTGATGCGTTGTTGTGGTTTAAGGCTGTAACCAAAAGTGTTGGACGGTACTAGTGATTGCTTTTGTTCTGCTTGTGTGCCACTTCCCGTACCACTATTTCGACGATCAGGGGATTCAGAAAGCGATGTAGATTTACTGTGTTTTTCGCGATGCTTAATATCGTTTTCAATGTCGTTTTGTAGTTTAAGGGTGGAACTGAAAGTTTTATGAGGTACAAATGGTTCCTTTCCACTGTTCACCATGTTGCCTTGCTTTCTGGATCGAGAATGTGATCTAGATTTAGATTGTTCGTTTCCATTTCCATGTTTAGTTTGGATATTTTCATCTTTCTTCGGCTCCATAGGCTTATTTGGTATGCTTGCAGCACTCTCTTCAGCCGCTAATAAAATCGGCCATAATTCAGATATGAATTGTTTTACCAAAGGACCATTTAGAAATTCAGTTATGTGAATATACATCCTCTTTGGACAGATAAATTGTCTCAATTTTAATTCTTTGTATATAAAATCTTCTATTTTAAAAATTGAGTAGATTTTCGTATTTATTTTTGCCTTTAAAGCATCCAACTTCACTTTCGACATATCTATGCAATTGTCGAGCAGTTCGTCAAATTTCACTTGTTTGGTTGCTTCCATTTTTCTATCGACTTGTTTTGTTGCTTCCATTTTTGTATAGATTTTCCGCTGATGTTGTTGATGAACGTTATCTATCGTGACTAAATTGTGATTGATCTTATTAGCCAAGCTTCACGCATTTTATAGGCGGAAACCATTTTGGAAATTTTTGTTTGCATTAGAACAGGTACCGTGTTTAGCTTATTCAGCGTAAGTAGGTAGCAAATACGTTCGATTTGTTCCTACATATAATTCACAGAGGGTCAACCAGCTACCTGCTCTTTCAACAGAGCAATTGAACTCATACGGCCAGTTCAACCCTTTCGTGTACATTTGTATTTTTGGTAGAAACAGGTACCGTTATAAAGTGTTCTTGTATTCATTTCTCAATAGGTCTACCAGCTACCTGTACTTTCTGGAGCCCTTAATTTCAACCAATGGCCGTTGTTTTCCTTTCTTAGTATTCACAAAACATTTAAATATGTAAACATGAGTTTCAATAACAATCCCAAAATATTTTCTACTTCATTAGGCTTTACAGATCAAATATTCCTTTGGCTTCCGGGTTTGTTTGCAATTTGGTTTCTTAGCGTTAGCTTTTCTGGTTAATAACAACTCGTTACGTATGCTAAAGTCATAAATCCGTAGTCAGTCTTATGTGCAAATCATCACAACCCGAAAAATTTAATGTCAGACAGCGCCAAGAGTAACATTCAATGGGCAAAGTTATATTGTCCCACTGAGCTGCTGCCGAGCTGAAGAAACCTACTTAATGATACTGAAGCGAAGCATGTTCTCCAAATAAAAATTATTTTTTATTCAGAATTCAATCTTCACTCTTTTTTTGTTACATCGCTTGTTTGTTATTAACCTTAATGACAAGATATTTCTCAGAACTATATACGCCATGTTCCAATACACAATTGCAGAAAAGAATGAAGACAGCTAATTGAGTGTTTTCTGCATCATGATTCATGCATTTCTGAAAAAAACTACATTTTTAAAGGAAATTTAAATTTTGTATGATTTATGTATGGGGGCCAACCTGCCAACCAACTATTTTTTCTTCCCTGGTTTGGTAGAACTTAATCGGTAAAGGGACTGCGTTCACTTGTACGTGCTCAAATGATCTTTCGGTATCAAAGCTACCACTCTAACCTAACCTAACCTAACCTAATATGTGGGCATATCAAATCAACTTTGTATGTAAATTATAACCTACTGGCTGGTCTGTTCAAGTTTTTCCGGACTAAATATTAAATTAAACCAATCACGAGCTGAGAGTTGTTCATAAAAAATAATTTTGTAAATCCAACTTTAAAGATAAAAAATTCTAATTTATGACCACCATAGACTGAAGAAATGTTATTAACTCTCATCGTATCGAAATATATATTTTAAACCGTAAATATTGACGTAGCAATCTTTATGAAAATCTAAAAATTTCTGTGAATACAAGGACTTTTCTTTCTTTAAACACAAAATGTAATCAAACCTTGAACATGGGATTGGTTTTCATTTCTTTTAAAAATGTCGAGTTATTTTTCATTTCATTTTATTTCTTTGTAAATGGGTACGTCTGTTTTTTCCAAATGTCCGGTTTAGATCAAGGAGTCAGATTTCGTTATTTTAAAACTAATGCAGGTCCGAGGAGCAGATTTAAATGCAAACATTTCATGGCTTCATTATGCGTACTTGAAGATCCTCAGCGTTTGATCCTCAGCTCCACAATTAAAATCAGCGTAATGCGTTTACAGCCTTCTCCTTAGAATCTACGGACTTTAAAAGATTTTTTCTACGAAGTGCCTACAAATTTACTTGACATTCTCCAATAAAAAGCTCACTCACATACATAATTGGTCATTAAAACCATTAAGTCTGGATTACGACCTAACTTCTCACACCACTTATGTGCCACCATAAGTGGCGGAACCTAGTCGTGGTAGAATATTTTCTAGAAAATTGCTGAGAAGAAGTTGCCTTAGAAATATTTTTTCAGATTTCGATTTGTTCGATATGTCTGAGCGAGAGTTTAAACCACGGGCGGAACCTACTGGCGGGACCTACACTTTAAAGTCGACTCCGAACAACAAATTTTTGAGAAACTTTTTCATGACAATTTTGTTTACTCTCAGAATTTTTGTCAGAAATCTGCTGAGAGGAAGTCGCCGAAGAAAATACTTTTTGAATTTTGTGTTTGGTGTCTGGCCTGGGACTCGAACCTTGGCTTTAAGCCATACTATCTACTAGACTACGGCGACTTCGAAGAAATATTTATTCGGCGACTTGCTCTCAGCAGATTTCGGATCGTTCGGAGTCGACTTTAAACTGTAGGTCCCATCACTCATGTATAAAATTAACACACAAAACATGAGTGGTGTGAGATGCAAGGCCGAAAGCCTGACTGAAAGGTTGCATGGCCAATTATGCATGTATTTCAGTCTCTAAGAGTGTCAGCTTCAATTCTAAATTTCTTGAAACAAAATAAACAGACTTTCGACAAAAGACCCTCACCATCCACGTGTAAGCAATTTAACTTACTCAGAACTTTAATCCAGGAAAGAGATGGCGATTCAGTTGCTAATTTTTCAAAAACGCCATGTCCTCCGATAAAGTGCGATGCGGTATTATGTCCACAAAAATTCCTGTAGAAGCCGAGCTTTAGCTTGATAAACATTATTCTCACATTGCACCAGGAGTTGAGTAGTAGTTTGCTAAATTTAAACGCCCCACAGAAGCTGTTACCAATGATAACATCAATGAACTTCACAAATTAATTTTCTAAGAAACAATTATTTTTGTGTTTTAAGGCGAACACATACAGTCTATTGTGTTGTAATTGGAAAAATAGGCTACTAGAGGGAGAGGCTAGGTGCCTCTGTTTAAAGTGGGTGCCGACTCGTGCTCACAATCGACGGACACAATGACGAATTGATGATTATACGTAGTGTTTGAAGCTACTTTACTATTTACATCAATATATGACAAGGATCTTTTCATAATGTCATATCAGAATCAAAACGTTATTTATCTGAGTAGACTTCAAAGCATTCAAAGGTTAGCTGGCAAACTTCTGATATTAGTATTTGAGATACATATGGTATAATATTGATATTGATATCGTGAAATAGAAAAATACTATAAACAGTAAAATTCTCATAGCGTTATTGGATCATATGTCTCTCGAATGTTAACCTACAAACTTTCCAGCACAATTGTTAAGTTATAGGTTTTTATATGAATAGAATAAGTGTGTATAATTAGAAGAACCTGATCAAATGTCCACATATTGTTCAATAACATGCTGCAAATTTAATTACGTCAATAGGCTCAAATATGCAACATTTTATTCAAACAAAAACTGGATATTTTAAAATTATTGCTTCAGGTGCTACAAAACCGTATAAAGCAAATCGGTGGCCATAAACTAGATTTGTTTTGTTCTTTTTCTTCCTTTAGGGTGCTCTCATGAGACATTTTCCACAGTTTCATCTGCACAGCAGCTCAGTAGATTATAGAGCGATAAGACTTTCCCTATTAAGTGTTCCTTCTTATCTTAAATATTGGCGCTGTCTGATTTTTATGATTTTACCATTAGTAACGAGACTTTTCAACCGAAAAAGTTAACGTTAAGACATCAAATTTCCAAAAATCAAGGACACCAAAGAAATATTTGTTCTGTTAACGCATGAAGGATTTGAAAATATTTTTTACGACAGTCTATTAAGGATTGTTATTGAAATTCAAGTTAATAAATTAATATGTTTTTTTGTTTTTTTTTTAATACTAAGAAGGGAAAACAACAGCCATTAGCTGGTTGAGCCTGTGAGGAATACCCAAGAGAACCAAGCTCATCTATTTGTTACCTGAGTAGCATAAATACAAATTTCCATCAAAGGGTTGGGCCAATATGTTCAATTACTATGTTGAAATAGCAGGTAGCTGGTTGACCCTCTGTGGAATATCTGTGAGAACAGAAATTTCCAAAATGGTTTCCGCCTATAAAAAGCTTCAACCTTGTCCCATAAGTTCAATTACACGATAGTTTCGGTAGACAACAGACAACATCAGCGGAAAATTAAAAAAATGGAAGCAAATAAACAAGTGAAAACTGGCGATTTGTTCAATAAACGAATTGACATGTCCAAAGTGAAACTGGACGATATAAAACCGAGAATTAACAAGAAAATCAACAACATTTTTCAAATAAAAAAATTTATTTATAACGAGTTGAAATTGGAGCAATTTATCAGTCCGATGAAGATGCATATCCACATAACCGAATTTCTAAATGGTCCACTGGTAAGGCAATTCATGTGCGAATTATGGCCGATTTTATTAGCTGCTGAAGAGAGTGAGAAGAAAGATGAAATTCTAGAAAAAGTAATCCAAACCAAAGACTGCAAACGATCTCAATCCAGAAAACAAGGTAAAGTTATGAATGGCGGCAAGGAACCATTAGTACCACCTACCACTTTCGCTTCCACTGACAAACCACAAGGACACGTCTATATTGAAAAGGATGAGGGAAGTAGCACGAAAGTAGAACAGAAGCAGAAGCCAGATAAGGAAAACAATAAAAATTCTGGAAATCTAGAAATTCAAATTTGTGAACAGGTTAACGATAATGGTACAGGAGTGGTGACATGCGGCTTAGGCGACTTCGCAAACATTTGTATGTATTCCCCTCAACAGAAGGATGCAAATGTTATTCCATATGAGCAACGGCCTTCAACACCTTTTCGTGAATTTTTAGCACAACACTCTGCAGAAATGGACGAATTTGTGTGTCAGTGGAATGAAGCGCCCGATAAGGAAACAATTCTATTGTCAAAAAAATTCGTATATCCCGATATAACAAACAGTGAAAACCAATCCCCGCCGACTTTCTCATCACATAGTAAACCATGTTCTAAGCCGACAGAAACTCCACCAAAGACATTAAGTGCTAGCGACGCTAGCAACAGCGAACATGATGACGATTACCGAATGAAGACATCCGGCCTAAATGCTAACTTACAAAATCAATGTCCTCGTACACCATTTCGTGAATTTTTGTTGGAACAATGTGCGGAACTAGACGAGTTTTTAAAGTTCAGAAGACGGCCAGACGATTTCTACGAACTTAAAACACCGGAAAAACTGAAAAATATTATCGTCAGTGCTGAAGGACAAGCTGCCACATCACATTCATCTGTCACAATAACTGATCAAAGAGACACAAATTCTGATGAGACCGTCAAATCAATATCCGAAATGAAAGCTGCCCCTAAACGCAAACACTCAACAATGATTTATGAAAGTAAAAAGTTCAAAAATAATTCCACCAATAAGGATGAACAGAAGCCAGCTACGGAGAAACAGATAAAGGCAACGAAATCCTCATCCAAAAGCAGTTCGGACAAAAACTCGTCAAGTAAAAAGAAAACCCACATGAAGTAAAGCAACGCAATGAGAGAAGGTATGATGGAGCCTTTTGGTAATTGTAGTAGCGACGAAGAAGAATGCCGTGTAGATGAAGACAGAAGCTGAATCAAAATAAAATGAGGACTACAAGCAGGCTACCAGCGCAATTTGAGACTTGGACCTTTTCGGCAGTATCGGTAGCGATGAAGAAGATGTCTAAAATATACCAGGCAGAGAGGACTAAGTTTCTGAAACAAAAATGTTGGTAGAAGGCGACGCCCACGAAGAGTTTAATTTTAGAAAAAAAAAGATTTATTATTTGTAGTCATAATTTGTATAAGTTTTGTATTAAATATCGCATGACAATGTTTTTAATTTTTATTAAAAATTGATGTATAAATCAATAACTTTTAAGCTTTTATTTAAATTATAATAAATTTAATATAAAAATGTATTATTTTTCAATCTAATTCTTTATTTGTAATGTATTTTAATTGAAAACATTAAGCAAATCATCATAGAAAAATAAAATGTAAATAAAAAATGTACTCAATGCTTTCATTTCAATTACCGAGAGAAGGGGAAGGAAAGGTTTATTTGAGATATTCTTGAACTCAAATGAACTAAAAATTGTTTATTTGTTTCAATGGACGACACTGACTCTGGTATCGACAGAAGAAGCTACCACTCTAACCTAACCTAACCTAACCTAATATGTGGGCATATCAAATCAACTTTGTATGTAAATTATAACCTACTGGCTGGTCTGTTCAAGTTTTTCCGGACTAAATATTAAATTAAACCAATCACGAGCTGAGAGTTGTTCATAAAAAATAATTTTGTAAATCCAACTTTAAAGATAAAAAATTCTAATTTATGACCACCATAGACTGATGAAATGTTATTAACTCTCATCGTATCGAAATATATATTTTAAACCGTAAATATTGACGTAGCAATCTTTATGAAAATCTAAAAATTTCTGTGAATACAAGGACTTTTCTTTCTTTAAACACAAAATGTAATCAAACCTTAAACATGGGATTGGTTTTCATTTCTTTTAAAAATGTCGAGTTATTTTTCATTTCATTTTATTTCTTTGTAAATGGGTACGTCTGTTTTTTCCAAATGTCCGGTTTAGATCAAGGAGTCAGATTTCGTTATTTTAAAACTAATGCAGGTCCGAGGAGCAGATTTAAATGCAAACATTTCATGGCTTCATTATGCGTACTTGAAGATCCTCAGCGTTTGATCCTCAGCTCCACAATTAAAATCAGCGTAATGCGTTTACAGCCTTCTCCTTAGAATCTACGGACTTTAAAAGATTTTTTCTACGAAGTGCCTACAAATTTACTTGACATTCTCCAATAAAAAGCTCACTCACATACATAATTGGTCATTAAAACCATTAAGTCTGGATTACGACCTAACTTCTCACACCACTTATGTGCCACCATAAGTGGCGGAACCTAGTCGTGGTAGAATATTTTCTAGAAAATTGCTGAGAAGAAGTTGCCTTAGAAATATTTTTTCAGATTTCGATTTGTTCGATATGTCTGAGCGAGAGTTTAAACCACGGGCGGAACCTACTGGCGGGACCTACACTTTAAAGTCGACTCCGAACAACAAATTTTTGAGAAACTTTTTCATGACAATTTTGTTTACTCTCAGAATTTTTGTCAGAAATCTGCTGAGAGGAAGTCGCCGAAGAAAATACTTTTTGAATTTTGTGTTTGGTGTCTGGCCTGGGACTCGAACCTTGGCTTTAAGCCATACTATCTACTAGACTACGGCGACTTCGAAGAAATATTTATTCGGCGACTTGCTCTCAGCAGATTTCGGATCGTTCGGAGTCGACTTTAAACTGTAGGTCCCATCACTCATGTATAAAATTAACACACAAAACATAAGTGGTGTGAGATGCAAGGCCGAAAGCCTGACTGAAAGGTTGCATGGCCAATTATGCATGTATTTCAGTCTGTAAGAGTGTCAGCTTCAATTCTAAATTTCTTGAAACAAAATAAACAGACTTTCGACAAAAGACCCTCACCATCCACGTGTAAGCAATTTAACTTACTCAGAACTTTAATCCAGGAAAGAGATGGCGATTCAGTTGCTAATTTTTCAAAAACGCCATGTCCTCCGATAAAGTGCGATGCGGTATTATGTCCACAAAAATTCCTGTAGAAGCCGAGCTTTAGCTTGATAAACATTATTCTCACATTGCACCAGGAGTTGAGTAGTAGTTTGCTAAATTTAAACGCCCCACAGAAGCTGTTACCAATGATAACATCAATGAACTTCACAAATTAATTTTCTAAGAAACAATTATTTTTGTGTTTTAAGGCGAACACATACAGTCTATTGTGTTGTAATTGGAAAAATAGGCTACTAGAGGGAGAGGCTAGGTGCCTCTGTTTAAAGTGGGTGCCGACTCGTGCTCACAATCGACGGACACAATGACGAATTGATGATTATACGTAGTGTTTGAAGCTACTTTACTATTTACATCAATATATGACAAGGATCTTTTCATAATGTCATATCAGAATCAAAACGTTATTTATCTGAGTAGACTTCAAAGCATTCAAAGGTTAGCTGGCAAACTTCTGATATTAGTATTTGAGATACATATGGTATAATATTGATATTGATATCGTGAAATAGAAAAATACTATAAACAGTAAAATTCTCATAGCGTTATTGGATCATATGTCTCTCGAATGTTAACCTACAAACTTTCCAGCACAATTGTTAAGTTATAGGTTTTTATATGAATAGAATAAGTGTGTATAATTAGAAGAACCTGATCAAATGTCCACATATTGTTCAATAACATGCTGCAAATTTAATTACGTCAATAGGCTCAAATATGCAACATTTTATTCAAACAAAAACTGGATATTTTAAAATTATCGCTTCAGGTGCTACAAAACCGTATAAAGCAAATCGGTGGCCATAAACTAGATTTGTTTTGTTCTTTTTCTTCCTTTAGGGTGCTCTCATGAGACATTTTCCACAGTTTCATCTGCACAGCAGCTCAGTAGATTATAGAGCGATAAGACTTTCCCTATTAAGTGTTCCTTCTTATCTTAAATATTGGCGCTGTCTGATTTTTATGATTTTACCATTAGTAACGAGACTTTTCAACCGAAAAAGTTAACGTTAAGGCATCAAATTTCCAAAAATCAAGGACACCAAAGAAATATTTGTTCTGTTAACGCATGAAGGATTTGAAAATATTTTTTACGACAGTCTATTAAGGATTGTTATTGAAATTCAAGTTAATAAATTAATATGTTTTTTTGTTTTTTTTTTAATACTAAGAAGGGAAAACAACAGCCATTAGCTGGTTGAGCCTGTGAGGAATACCCAAGAGAACCAAGCTCATCTATTTGTTACCTGAGTAGCATAAATACAAATTTCCATCAAAGGGTTGGGCCAATATGTTCAATTACTATGTTGAAATAGCAGGTAGCTGGTTGACCCTCTGTGGAATATCTGTGAGAACAGAAATTTCCAAAATGGTTTCCGCCTATAAAAAGCTTCAACCTTGTCCCATAAGTTCAATTACACGATAGTTTCGGTAGACAACAGACAACATCAGCGGAAAATTAAAAAAATGGAAGCAAATAAACAAGTGAAAACTGGCGATTTGTTCAATAAACGAATTGACATGTCCAAAGTGAAACTGGACGATATAAAACCGAGAATTAACAAGAAAATCAACAACATTTTTCAAATAAAAAAATTTATTTATAACGAGTTGAAATTGGAGCAATTTATCAGTCCGATGAAGATGCATATCCACATAACCGAATTTCTAAATGGTCCACTGGTAAGGCAATTCATGTGCGAATTATGGCCGATTTTATTAGCTGCTGAAGAGAGTGAGAAGAAAGATGAAATTCTAGAAAAAGTAATCCAAACCAAAGACTGCAAACGATCTCAATCCAGAAAACAAGGTAAAGTTATGAATGGCGGCAAGAAACCATTAGTACCACCTACCACTTTCGCTTCCACTGACAAACCACAAAGACACGTCTATATTGAAAAGGATGAGGGAAGTAGCACGAAAGTAGAACAGAAGCAGAAGCCAGATAAGGAAAACAATAAAAATTCTGGAAATCTAGAAATTCAAATTTGTGAACAGGTTAACGATAATGGTACAGGAGTGGTGACATGCGGCTTAGGCGACTTCGCAAACATTTGTATGTATTCCCCTCAACAGAAGGATGCAAATGTTATTCCATATGAGCAACGGCCTTCAACACCTTTTCGTGAATTTTTAGCACAACACTCTGCAGAAATGGACGAATTTGTGTGTCAGTGGAATGAAGCGCCCGATAAGGAAACAATTCTATTGTCAAAAAAATTCGTATATCCCGATATAACAAACAGTGAAAACCAATCCCCGCCGACTTTCTCATCACATAGTAAACCATGTTCTAAGCCGACAGAAACTCCACCAAAGACATTAAGTGCTAGCGACGCTAGCAACAGCGAACATGATGACGATTCCCGAATGAAGACATCCGGCCTAAATGCTAACTTACAAAATCAATGTCCTCGTACACCATTTCGTGAATTTTTGTTGGAACAATGTGCGGAACTAGACGAGTTTTTAAAGTTCAGAAGAAGGCCAGACGATTTCTACGAAATTAAAACACCGGAAAAACTGAAAAATATTATCGTCAGTGCTGAAGGACAAGCTGCCACATCACATTCATCTGTCACAATAACTGATCAAAGAGACATAAATTCTAATGAGACCGTCAAATCAATATCCGAAATGAAAGCTGCCCCTAAACGCAAACACTCAACAATGATTTATGAAAGTAAAAAGTCCAAAAATAATTCCACCAATAAGGATGAACAGAAGCCAGCTACGGAGAAACAGATAAAGGCAACGAAATCCTCATCCAAAAGCAGTTCGGACAAAAACTCGTCAAGTAAAAAGAAAACCCACATGAAGTAAAGCAACGCAATGAGAGAAGGTATGATGGAGCCTTTTGGTAATTGTAGTAGCGACGAAGAAGAATGCCGTGTAGATGAAGACAGAAGCTGAATCAAAATAAAATGAGGACTACAAGCAGGCTACCAGCGCAATTTGAGACTTGGACCTTTTCGGCAGTATCGGTAGCGATGAAGAAGATGTCTAAAATATACCAGGCAGAGAGGACTAAGTTTCTGAAACAAAAATGTTGGTAGAAGGCGACGCCCACGAAGAGTTTAATTTTAGAAAAAAAAAGATTTATTATTTGTAGTCATAATTTGTATAAGTTTTGTATTAAATATCGCATGACAATGTTTTCAATTTTTATTAAAAATTGATGTATAAATCAATAACTTTTAAGCTTTTATTTAAATTATAATAAATTTAATATAAAAATGTATTATTTTTCAATTTAATTCTTTATTTGTAATGTATTTTAATTGAAAACATTAAGCAAATCATCATAGAAAAATAAAATGTAAATAAAAAATGTACTCAATGCTTTCATTTCAATTACCGAGAGAAGGGGAAGGAAAGGTTTATTTGAGATATTCTTGAACTCAAATGAACTAAAAATTGTTTATTTGTTTCAATGGACGACACTGACTCTGGTATCGACAGAAGAAGTCAATGTTTTCATGCCTTAAATATTACATTACTTTGTCATTAAATACGTCAATCCTTTATTTATTTTAAACAGTTTTCAAAATATTAAAAACAAGTAATTACAACTTACCGGAAATCGGTAACAGGATCAACATTTTAGTTCGAATAAAACCAATTCACGGTGTGTGTCTTAGCCAAAATTGTAACTCGACTTCATTACATTTCATTGTGTTTCAATTCACCTGAAATTGGAATAGAATTTAATGTTAAAAAGTTTTAATTTAATCACAACGTTTTAAATTATTTAATAAATAAATATTTTAATACGAATAATTATTAAATTTGTTTAAAAGAATTCTTTTAATTTTGTTTTGTAAACATTCTTACTTGTTTTTTCTTGAATTTTATTTAAAATAGAAGCAGTGCTCAAGAGTTTGCAGTATAATACACAGATGGCGCTATTGATTTTGAAGGTTATGAAGTATTTTGTCTGCTTAAAAGCAAGGCTTTATTATATCAAAATAATAGATTGTAGTAGGTTCACTCAGGGGCAAAGAGAAAAACATATACAGTTTCCTTATTTTTTTCTACCTTTGCGTAACCTTGAGTTTTGCTTACCAAACAATGTACGCCTGTAAACGGACATTTGGGAGTAGATGGGAAATCTACTGGTAACCTGGTATTAAATACTAGATGTATGCATATCAGCTTCTGCTATGGTCCTACAAGAATTCTTTTCTAAACTGGAAAAAGTAGCATTGAATTTGAATAAACCATAGGTGGTGGTGGTGGACAGCTGGAGATGCAGAGAACTACTTGAATTCGCCAAGGGAACTACGGTTCGCATTCTAAGAGGAATTCTAAATGGTCACTGCACTATTGGAAATTTCGCTGACAAGCTCGGTTTGTCCTACCAGTATTACTATGGAGAAAACAAAATCACTACATCACTATTATTTCACATTCTGTTGTGAAGAGATTGACATTTCGTTTGCTAAAATCGAACAAAATTTACCGTAGTTATTATTTAAAGAGTAGAACAGTCGTGTTATATTTTTCATATAACATTTGATTTGATAAGATGACATATATACAAAATATAATACGACTGTTATACTATTTAAATAATAACTACTGTAATTTTTGTCCGCTTTTATCAAACGCAGTGTCTATCTCTTCACAAGGTAATGCATTTCAGAATGTCATCTAAGCTTGAAAAAATGAGAAAAAACAACATTTTTTCCAAGTTTATCCTATCAAAACTCATAACATGTAAGTTTGAACCATATGTTTATGTATACCGTTTTAAACGCAATTCTCTCCCCTTTTCAAAAAACTTTAGATTTTGAAAATAGGTTCAAAAATAATTGGGGTAAACAATAATTTATGTGTGAAAAGATCAAAAATAACGTTTTCGTGAAATAAAACAAGTTTGAACGGTTCGAGAAATGTAAAAAAAATATTTTTAATTTCTACTCAACAAAACACACAACCTACACTGTGTTATTAGCTGGATGTATTTTAACTGTCGCACTGTGTATTTACTTCGATTATTCTCTAATTAAAAAAAAGCAACTTTTAACTCAAATTATTTCTTTTTAAATATAAAAGAAAACTTAAATGTTATTTAACAGGATTTATGCAGTTTTGCTAGCTTCTCATTGCTGTTTAACTTCTGAAACTAGGCCGATTCCTCCTAACACGCGTCATGCAGTTCATTCAATCACACTTTTGTTCATAGCATCTGCTGCTGCGTTCGGCGTTGATGTTTTCAATTTCAATTGAAATTTTCTTCATTTTATTTATTATTCGTTTTTCGCAATTTGCAATCGAATCGAATTGGTTTATCGATTTTAAAGAATTTTTTTTAATTACTTGCCCATAGTATTCTGCTTCGTTGTTGTACAGTTAGTTAGTCGTTATTTCGAGAAGTAATTTTATTTTCAATTTCTTATTTTTTAGATTTAAAATATTTTACAAATATAGTCTAACCACTTATGCCCGCCACTGTATGCACATATGTGTCATCTGTCAGCTGAATTTATTTATAATATTGATCAGCCAAAAATAGATGGTGTCAAGTTTTTAAACATATTTTAATACCTATTGTTAGTTCAATATTAAATTGCAATTAGTTTTCTTTGCCAAATTTGCATGTCTATAGATAACTGATTCAACTTTAAATCTTAAAACAATTCTGTTCAATTTACGATTTTTTATGGCGTAATAAATCATTATTCTTCCACACCAAAGTCATGCAGCTAATACCATGAAAATTAAAAAGAATAAGAAACAATTTTAGAAAATCGTTTAAGGGCCTTTATTACAACTTACCGTTAAACTGGAGTTTAGTTAAAGGTACCTTTAGCTAAAGGGAGCTGGAAAGTTACCTTTAACTTATTTTCGTTATTACACCTTACAGATCAAATAAAGTTAAATTTTTCAAAAATATGGCAGTGGCGGAGCAATGTCGATAACACTGCTCAATTAAACAACGTTTTAAAAAAACGCACTGTTAACGACAGGCTTTATTTTTTGTTGTATATGCTCATTTTGTTTAAATTTGAAGTTGCCATAATGAAAATAATATATAATATGGCAAGCTCAAACATAAAGTGACCTTCAAATGTTAAAGGTAGTATCATCCTTCCTTAACGATAACTTCTATCTTATTGGGTACTCATAATGATGAAAAACCGTTTATCTGTCCGTTAAAATCCTTCCTTTAGTTAACGGCAAGTTAACTAACAATGGCCCTAAATCTACTGGGTAAAAACAATCATATCAAGACAGAAAGGTATCGTATATCTGTATGAATTCAAGCAAACGTATACAGAAACATAAACAAGGGCCATACGGATACAATAACATGTGTTGAGTCAAATAAGGATCGTTAAACGAACACATTCAAATGCAGTGGAATATTATACTCTAGTGGCCCACTGATTTTATTGGAGCACTATATGAGTGTTCGTGTAATAAACAATTTTATAATTTAGAAAATTGTACGAGGGGCTTAATTATTATAATGGTTCCATACAATACATTTTCGTACTTGATGGTACTAATTGACATACTGCCGTTATTGGAAAAGAACATGGAACAAGTTATGAAATGTTGACATTTTATTTTCTACAGAACATGCTATTTGCAATTGAGGTACAGTATTACAAAATCAGTAAAAACAATAAATCAAACCAATAATATTTCAACACTAAACAAAAAAAATGTTTTAAATTGCATTTTTGACAAGTAATTGTTGTAGAGTCATTTAAGATTAATATACTGTTACGTTTTTACCTTTTTCGAAACTTTTAAAATAAGAGTTCTTTGATTGCAAACAAAATAAAAATAAATTTGTATGTGTTTAGTTTCAATTAAACTCTTTATTGTTCGCATTGCTTTTGTGTGCCACCGTTTACGACTTGACGAATACAAAAATAATTGCTTGTTTGCCTTTTTTCTTTGCTTACAACGCAGATTTTTTCAACGGAGATCTTCAAAGCAAGACTGTTCTCTTCACACGCAATGCTTCTTCACACAAAACTGGGTGAATTCTTACTATTCGTTGCCTGCTTTGTCTTGCGTTTTTATATATGCCCACGTAATGAATCTGGTGAAGGTTCTTAAGGTCGAACCTTCGGGGTTTCGAGAGAGAGAACTCGAGAAATCTACGGCGACGCCATTGTTGTTTGTGTATTTTGTTCACGTTGCTTGTTGTTGCGTTCTCGCTTACTTATCTTTCCCCTTTCCTTTCATATTGATGTTGTTGGTTTACTTACAACAAGTTCGTTGTATTTGTTTGTGTAGCTTTTGCTCATTAAAATGTTAAACGATGTACACCGTTTCCATTTTCGTAACAACACGACTATTTCGTTAAGCACTTTCTAACTTTTAATTTAAATATAACAAATTGTGTATAAGATATCATCGAAGTTTTTATTTGTTGTAAACACCTATTGATGCCAATATCAGTGGCATATAACATTATTCAATAGTCCGCCATGGTTTTCATGGGTGGAAGGCAATAGAAATGCCCAATATTCCTTAACGATGGAGGATAAAACAGGTTAAACTTGACTGATTGCATGGGTTTTATTGGTTTTGAGAACTGCTGTGGTTTGTGCTTATACGCATATACCCGCGACTTAGGAAGATAAAAGGTAATAAATAGAAATCCATGACAATAATTTTTTAAATCACTTCGTGTGTGTATTCATGTGTACATATTTGTGTAGTCAATTAATTAATTACGTTGTATTTTAAGTACAGAGCTTAATTGATAATTGCAACTACTGCCTAATTAAATTGAAAATTAAAATTTATTACATTGCATACGATAGTTTTATTGACATTTTATTACAGATATATGTGCACTTATTTCCTTTATTCAATTTCTGTCACACAATCTCTAGACCAAATATTTAATCAAACCCATTGAACCAGCATTGAATTGATGCCACATTAAAAGCACTTAGTGTTTAAATGGAATTTTATTCAAATTTATCTCACGTTCATTTTTACTGTCAATATTTCATTTCATTTTATTTTGCGAATACTTTTCCTTTATTCCCTTAAAAACATTTGAAAAATGAAATACACAATGACACATAAAAATTAAATTGGCTGGAATCCATTCACATTCGAGGAAATCGATTATCAAATCATTGAACAAAAATAAAATCAAATAAAATATATTCATTTATAATTTTTTGTTTTATTTAACCGTAGATTGAGCGTCGTACCAAAAAGGATACATTTCAATTTTGAAGACAATATAACTTTAATTCAGAAAAATTACAAAAAATTCATAATTCTTTTCATTTGTAATACATATGTATATATGTATATATATGTACATACAGCTTTCTTAGTGACTCTGGGGTATTGTGGCTATAATTATTTAAAGTTTTTAAAGATTTTATGAAGTTTCTATCGTAAATAATACATTGGATGAAGTTGCCGAGGTTAACGTTTGTAATCATGATATTTCTGCTGCTGAAGACTCTGAAGAAGAAGAAATCCGCAGCTCGCTTTATGAACTGAGGAAACTATTGGCAGCACCGCGATCCGATATTTATTGCAAAAAATGATACGACTTGGAACACTGAAATGCATGCCGTTGATAGTTTGAGAGGAGAAAATATTGTTACGTTTTTACCTTTTTAAAAACGTTTAAAATATGAGTTCGTAGATTACAAATAAAAATGAAAACAAATTTGTGCTTAGTTTTAAATAAATCCTTTATTGTTCGCAAAATTCTGTGTGCCACTATTCACAACTCGATGTAAACAACAACATTTTGTTTTGTTTGCTATTCTTCTCAGTAAACACTAACAATTGTTCCACAGACCTTTATAACGGAAACCATTAGTACCACCTACCACTTTCGCTTCCACTGACAAACCACAAAGACACGTCTATATTGAAAAGGATGAGGGAAGTAGCACGAAAGTAGAACAGAAGCAGAAGCCAGATAAGGAAAACAATAAAAATTCTGGAAATCTAGAAATTCAAATTTGTGAACAGGTTAACGATAATGGTACAGGAGTGGTGACATGCGGCTTAGGCGACTTCGCAAACATTTGTATGTATTCCCCTCAACAGAAGGATGCAAATGTTATTCCATATGAGCAACGGCCTTCAACACCTTTTCGTGAATTTTTAGCACAACACTCTGCAGAAATGGACGAATTTGTGTGTCAGTGGAATGAAGCGCCCGATAAGGAAACAATTCTATTGTCAAAAAAATTCGTATATCCCGATATAACAAACAGTGAAAACCAATCCCCGCCGACTTTCTCATCACATAGTAAACCATGTTCTAAGCCGACAGAAACTCCACCAAAGACATTAAGTGCTAGCGACGCTAGCAACAGCGAACATGATGACGATTCCCGAATGAAGACATCCGGCCTAAATGCTAACTTACAAAATCAATGTCCTCGTACACCATTTCGTGAATTTTTGTTGGAACAATGTGCGGAACTAGACGAGTTTTTAAAGTTCAGAAGAAGGCCAGACGATTTCTACGAAATTAAAACACCGGAAAAACTGAAAAATATTATCGTCAGTGCTGAAGGACAAGCTGCCACATCACATTCATCTGTCACAATAACTGATCAAAGAGACATAAATTCTAATGAGACCGTCAAATCAATATCCGAAATGAAAGCTGCCCCTAAACGCAAACACTCAACAATGATTTATGAAAGTAAAAAGTCCAAAAATAATTCCACCAATAAGGATGAACAGAAGCCAGCTACGGAGAAACAGATAAAGGCAACGAAATCCTCATCCAAAAGCAGTTCGGACAAAAACTCGTCAAGTAAAAAGAAAACCCACATGAAGTAAAGCAACGCAATGAGAGAAGGTATGATGGAGCCTTTTGGTAATTGTAGTAGCGACGAAGAAGAATGCCGTGTAGATGAAGACAGAAGCTGAATCAAAATAAAATGAGGACTACAAGCAGGCTACCAGCGCAATTTGAGACTTGGACCTTTTCGGCAGTATCGGTAGCGATGAAGAAGATGTCTAAAATATACCAGGCAGAGAGGACTAAGTTTCTGAAACAAAAATGTTGGTAGAAGGCGACGCCCACGAAGAGTTTAATTTTAGAAAAAAAAAGATTTATTATTTGTAGTCATAATTTGTATAAGTTTTGTATTAAATATCGCATGACAATGTTTTCAATTTTTATTAAAAATTGATGTATAAATCAATAACTTTTAAGCTTTTATTTAAATTATAATAAATTTAATATAAAAATGTATTATTTTTCAATTTAATTCTTTATTTGTAATGTATTTTAATTGAAAACATTAAGCAAATCATCATAGAAAAATAAAATGTAAATAAAAAATGTACTCAATGCTTTCATTTCAATTACCGAGAGAAGGGGAAGGAAAGGTTTATTTGAGATATTCTTGAACTCAAATGAACTAAAAATTGTTTATTTGTTTCAATGGACGACACTGACTCTGGTATCGACAGAAGAAGTCAATGTTTTCATGCCTTAAATATTACATTACTTTGTCATTAAATACGTCAATCCTTTATTTATTTTAAACAGTTTTCAAAATATTAAAAACAAGTAATTACAACTTACCGGAAATCGGTAACAGGATCAACATTTTAGTTCGAATAAAACCAATTCACGGTGTGTGTCTTAGCCAAAATTGTAACTCGACTTCATTACATTTCATTGTGTTTCAATTCACCTGAAATTGGAATAGAATTTAATGTTAAAAAGTTTTAATTTAATCACAACGTTTTAAATTATTTAATAAATAAATATTTTAATACGAATAATTATTAAATTTGTTTAAAAGAATTCTTTTAATTTTGTTTTGTAAACATTCTTACTTGTTTTTTCTTGAATTTTATTTAAAATAGAAGCAGTGCTCAAGAGTTTGCAGTATAATACACAGATGGCGCTATTGATTTTGAAGGTTATGAAGTATTTTGTCTGCTTAAAAGCAAGGCTTTATTATATCAAAATAATAGATTGTAGTAGGTTCACTCAGGGGCAAAGAGAAAAACATATACAGTTTCCTTATTTTTTTCTACCTTTGCGTAACCTTGAGTTTTGCTTACCAAACAATGTACGCCTGTAAACGGACATTTGGGAGTAGATGGGAAATCTACTGGTAACCTGGTATTAAATACTAGATGTATGCATATCAGCTTCTGCTATGGTCCTACAAGAATTCTTTTCTAAACTGGAAAAAGTAGCATTGAATTTGAATAAACCATAGGTGGTGGTGGTGGACAGCTGGAGATGCAGAGAACTACTTGAATTCGCCAAGGGAACTACGGTTCGCATTCTAAGAGGAATTCTAAATGGTCACTGCACTATTGGAAATTTCGCTGACAAGCTCGGTTTGTCCTACCAGTATTACTATGGAGAAAACAAAATCACTACATCACTATTATTTCACATTCTGTTGTGAAGAGATTGACATTTCGTTTGCTAAAATCGAACAAAATTTACCGTAGTTATTATTTAAAGAGTAGAACAGTCGTGTTATATTTTTCATATAACATTTGATTTGATAAGATGACATATATACAAAATATAATACGACTGTTATACTATTTAAATAATAACTACTGTAATTTTTGTCCGCTTTTATCAAACGCAGTGTCTATCTCTTCACAAGGTAATGCATTTCAGAATGTCATCTAAGCTTGAAAAAATGAGAAAAAACAACATTTTTTCCAAGTTTATCCTATCAAAACTCATAACATGTAAGTTTGAACCATATGTTTATGTATACCGTTTTAAACGCAATTCTCTCCCCTTTTCAAAAAACTTTAGATTTTGAAAATAGGTTCAAAAATAATTGGGGTAAACAATAATTTATGTGTGAAAAGATCAAAAATAACGTTTTCGTGAAATAAAACAAGTTTGAACGGTTCGAGAAATGTAAAAAAAATATTTTTAATTTCTACTCAACAAAACACACAACCTACACTGTGTTATTAGCTGGATGTATTTTAACTGTCGCACTGTGTATTTACTTCGATTATTCTCTAATTAAAAAAAAGCAACTTTTAACTCAAATTATTTCTTTTTAAATATAAAAGAAAACTTAAATGTTATTTAACAGGATTTATGCAGTTTTGCTAGCTTCTCATTGCTGTTTAACTTCTGAAACTAGGCCGATTCCTCCTAACACGCGTCATGCAGTTCATTCAATCACACTTTTGTTCATAGCATCTGCTGCTGCGTTCGGCGTTGATGTTTTCAATTTCAATTGAAATTTTCTTCATTTTATTTATTATTCGTTTTTCGCAATTTGCAATCGAATCGAATTGGTTTATCGATTTTAAAGAATTTTTTTTAATTACTTGCCCATAGTATTCTGCTTCGTTGTTGTACAGTTAGTTAGTCGTTATTTCGAGAAGTAATTTTATTTTCAATTTCTTATTTTTTAGATTTAAAATATTTTACAAATATAGTCTAACCACTTATGCCCGCCACTGTATGCACATATGTGTCATCTGTCAGCTGAATTTATTTATAATATTGATCAGCCAAAAATAGATGGTGTCAAGTTTTTAAACATATTTTAATACCTATTGTTAGTTCAATATTAAATTGCAATTAGTTTTCTTTGCCAAATTTGCATGTCTATAGATAACTGATTCAACTTTAAATCTTAAAACAATTCTGTTCAATTTACGATTTTTTATGGCGTAATAAATCATTATTCTTCCACACCAAAGTCATGCAGCTAATACCATGAAAATTAAAAAGAATAAGAAACAATTTTAGAAAATCGTTTAAGGGCCTTTATTACAACTTACCGTTAAACTGGAGTTTAGTTAAAGGTACCTTTAGCTAAAGGGAGCTGGAAAGTTACCTTTAACTTATTTTCGTTATTACACCTTACAGATCAAATAAAGTTAAATTTTTCAAAAATATGGCAGTGGCGGAGCAATGTCGATAACACTGCTCAATTAAACAACGTTTTAAAAAAACGCACTGTTAACGACAGGCTTTATTTTTTGTTGTATATGCTCATTTTGTTTAAATTTGAAGTTGCCATAATGAAAATAATATATAATATGGCAAGCTCAAACATAAAGTGACCTTCAAATGTTAAAGGTAGTATCATCCTTCCTTAACGATAACTTCTATCTTATTGGGTACTCATAATGATGAAAAACCGTTTATCTGTCCGTTAAAATCCTTCCTTTAGTTAACGGCAAGTTAACTAACAATGGCCCTAAATCTACTGGGTAAAAACAATCATATCAAGACAGAAAGGTATCGTATATCTGTATGAATTCAAGCAAACGTATACAGAAACATAAACAAGGGCCATACGGATACAATAACATGTGTTGAGTCAAATAAGGATCGTTAAACGAACACATTCAAATGCAGTGGAATATTATACTCTAGTGGCCCACTGATTTTATTGGAGCACTATATGAGTGTTCGTGTAATAAACAATTTTATAATTTAGAAAATTGTACGAGGGGCTTAATTATTATAATGGTTCCATACAATACATTTTCGTACTTGATGGTACTAATTGACATACTGCCGTTATTGGAAAAGAACATGGAACAAGTTATGAAATGTTGACATTTTATTTTCTACAGAACATGCTATTTGCAATTGAGGTACAGTATTACAAAATCAGTAAAAACAATAAATCAAACCAATAATATTTCAACACTAAACAAAAAAAATGTTTTAAATTGCATTTTTGACAAGTAATTGTTGTAGAGTCATTTAAGATTAATATACTGTTACGTTTTTACCTTTTTCGAAACTTTTAAAATAAGAGTTCTTTGATTGCAAACAAAATAAAAATAAATTTGTATGTGTTTAGTTTCAATTAAACTCTTTATTGTTCGCATTGCTTTTGTGTGCCACCGTTTACGACTTGACGAATACAAAAATAATTGCTTGTTTGCCTTTTTTCTTTGCTTACAACGCAGATTTTTTCAACGGAGATCTTCAAAGCAAGACTGTTCTCTTCACACGCAATGCTTCTTCACACAAAACTGGGTGAATTCTTACTATTCGTTGCCTGCTTTGTCTTGCGTTTTTATATATGCCCACGTAATGAATCTGGTGAAGGTTCTTAAGGTCGAACCTTCGGGGTTTCGAGAGAGAGAACTCGAGAAATCTACGGCGACGCCATTGTTGTTTGTGTATTTTGTTCACGTTGCTTGTTGTTGCGTTCTCGCTTACTTATCTTTCCCCTTTCCTTTCATATTGATGTTGTTGGTTTACTTACAACAAGTTCGTTGTATTTGTTTGTGTAGCTTTTGCTCATTAAAATGTTAAACGATGTACACCGTTTCCATTTTCGTAACAACACGACTATTTCGTTAAGCACTTTCTAACTTTTAATTTAAATATAACAAATTGTGTATAAGATATCATCGAAGTTTTTATTTGTTGTAAACACCTATTGATGCCAATATCAGTGGCATATAACATTATTCAATAGTCCGCCATGGTTTTCATGGGTGGAAGGCAATAGAAATGCCCAATATTCCTTAACGATGGAGGATAAAACAGGTTAAACTTGACTGATTGCATGGGTTTTATTGGTTTTGAGAACTGCTGTGGTTTGTGCTTATACGCATATACCCGCGACTTAGGAAGATAAAAGGTAATAAATAGAAATCCATGACAATAATTTTTTAAATCACTTCGTGTGTGTATTCATGTGTACATATTTGTGTAGTCAATTAATTAATTACGTTGTATTTTAAGTACAGAGCTTAATTGATAATTGCAACTACTGCCTAATTAAATTGAAAATTAAAATTTATTACATTGCATACGATAGTTTTATTGACATTTTATTACAGATATATGTGCACTTATTTCCTTTATTCAATTTCTGTCACACAATCTCTAGACCAAATATTTAATCAAACCCATTGAACCAGCATTGAATTGATGCCACATTAAAAGCACTTAGTGTTTAAATGGAATTTTATTCAAATTTATCTCACGTTCATTTTTACTGTCAATATTTCATTTCATTTTATTTTGCGAATACTTTTCCTTTATTCCCTTAAAAACATTTGAAAAATGAAATACACAATGACACATAAAAATTAAATTGGCTGGAATCCATTCACATTCGAGGAAATCGATTATCAAATCATTGAACAAAAATAAAATCAAATAAAATATATTCATTTATAATTTTTTGTTTTATTTAACCGTAGATTGAGCCTCGTACCAAAAAGGATACATTTCAATTTTGAAGACAATATAACTTTAATTCAGAAAAATTACAAAAAATTCATAATTCTTTTCATTTGTAATACATATGTATATATGTATATATATGTACATACAGCTTTCTTAGTGACTCTGGGGTATTGTGGCTATAATTATTTAAAGTTTTTAAAGATTTTATGAAGTTTCTATCGTAAATAATACATTGGATGAAGTTGCCGAGGTTAACGTTTGTAATCATGATATTTCTGCTGCTGAAGACTCTGAAGAAGAAGAAATCCGCAGCTCGCTTTATGAACTGAGGAAACTATTGGCAGCACCGCGATCCGATATTTATTGCAAAAAATGATACGACTTGGAACACTGAAATGCATGCCGTTGATAGTTTGAGAGGAGAAAATATTGTTACGTTTTTACCTTTTTAAAAACGTTTAAAATATGAGTTCGTAGATTACAAATAAAAATGAAAACAAATTTGTGCTTAGTTTTAAATAAATCCTTTATTGTTCGCAAAATTCTGTGTGCCACTATTCACAACTCGATGTAAACAACAACATTTTGTTTTGTTTGCTATTCTTCTCAGTAAACACTAACAATTGTTCCACAGACCTTTATAACGGAGACCTTTAAACCACGATTATTCTCTTCACATGTAATGTGTCTTCACGCAAGATTGACTAAATTTTTACTGACTCCGTTGCATGCTTTGTCTTGCCTTTTATATCGCATTGTAAATTCGATGAATGCTATTAAAGGAGAATGACTTTACCTTCTCGAAATCTGTATTGTTTGTGTATTTTGTTTACGTTTGTCCATGCAGTGTTGTTGTTGCCTGTTTGTTTACTTCTTTATCCCTTTTCTCATACTGATGTTATTGCTATATTTTTATTTATTTCGGTGATCATGTAAACAAGTCCATTGTTTTTGTTTTTGTAGCTTTTGTTTATAATTTTAATGTTAAACGATGTAACACCATTTTCATTTTCGTAACAATAATACATACCACAGTTACTAAAGTACACATACGGTTAACAAATTTCAGAAATTTTTTAACCAATCCGTTTTCGTTGAAAATCTTTATAGTTTCCTTGATTTTAAGACAGTCTTCTGCATTGGTTAAAAAATTTCTGAAATTGAACTGAATTGTGGCCCTGCACAGTCCCACGATTTACAAATTTCACAAATTTCAGAACCGTCTTAAAATCGAAGAAAGATGTCAAACAATTATAAATATTTTCAACGAAAACGGATTGGTTAAAAAATTTCTGAAATTTGTTAACTTTTGTGGGCCTGTGCAGATCCACAAAACTGTACGTCAGGCCCACAAAAGTTAACAAATTTCAGAAATTTTTTAACCAAGTCCGTCTTAAAATCGGGGAAAGCTGTCAGACAATTACAAAGATTTTTAACGAAAACGAATTAGTTAAAAAATTTCTGAAATTTGTTATCCGTATGTATACTTTTGTGGCTGAGTGTACATAAATAAAAAGTATGCGAAAGCAGCAGCTTCATCTTTCGTCTTTAGAGGATTAAACTACGACCTTGTTTGAAAGTGTGGTATGGAGATGCAATAAATAAAAAAACAAACAATAATTAATTTTGCGTTACATTGTGTGTGTACATTTGATGTGAGGCATCGACATCATAGTTTAAGTTTAATCAACCACACAAATTGTGTATGTTGACAATGCAGAATAATTATTAAAATATTAACGCTCCATTAAACATCCATTATTTTCAACTCCTTTTTCGTTATTTGTTTAACATTCATTATATGTTACGATAACAAAATTATGCACAGTATTTTGTTTAAGTGGTTATGAAGGAAATGTTATGAAAGTTTCAGTTTCTTTAATATCATGGAAAATAAATTTAATTGTAGACCGACGAGACGCTTTAAGTATGTTAAATTTGTTTATTTTGCGGAATTCACAGTACATAACCCTAACAGTGAGAAGTTTAAAATAAATCTTCGTGCAACCAAAATTTTGGTGTCTAACACCACGCTTATGGGGTTCTTCAATAATGTTTTTTCGATATAATAGGTTCATATTGTGCGTAAGATGCGTTTGATTGTGTTTTTTACAGCAGGCTCCAGTTCCACTTGAAACAAAGGCTATGACACTTTTGTTCGTATAATATTTAAAATTCATAACAAGAAGTACACTGCGTTTCACTTGAATAGCACACCGTACAAATTGAAATTCTCCCCCCTATATCTTTGTAAAAAATAAAGATAGCGGATTGATTGTGGATTGCAATTGTAGTGTTATTTATAGCTTTTATTATAAAATAAAAAAATATTTCGATATATCAAGTTGTTTTCAAAATACAACATAAAAAAGAAAAATACTCAAAAAATAACAATCAAATTCCGTTTCACTAGAATAGCACATATTTTAATAAATGTAGGAAAATTACTTTTTTTAAAGGTTTTTAATTTTTTTCTTATTTTTTATTTATTTTTGTATAAAAACTAAGATTTAACTATGGATTTCTAGTACTGTGTTGGGCCTCCCTTGTTCAGAATAACCTCGTATATCCTATTAGGCATTGACTCGTACAAATTTTTCAAATAGTCGAGAGAAATTGAAGTCCATGCCCGTTGAATGGCCTCAATCAGTTCTGCTTTGGTTGAAAATTGTTTTTTAGACCCGTAAACTTTTCTGGCCAGCCATCCCCAAACATTCTCTATTATGTTTAGGTCCGGCGAGTATGGTGGCCAATTCAAAAACTTGCCATTTTTGGTTATGCCACAGCCGATATAATGCTGAAATGTGTCAAATTCAGTCTGATTTGTGAATCAAGGGAAATATAACATTTCGAGTGCATTTCATTTAAAGAATCAACAGAGGACATTTGAGCAACAGAGGACATTTTACATAATGGTCATTCAATCGAATAAAAAATTACTATTTCATACAAACTTTGTTTGTTGTTTAAATTGAATGATAGTTCTTATGGTGTAAACTGGCCTTTAGATGTTTTTAATGGTTGTTCGGTTTCAGATTTGAAAACTTGTTCTAAATTTATCAAATTTGTCAATATATAGGGACTTAAAAGAGGGACCGAACTTTGACAGATGATAACATGTTGAAGCTGTCAACTGTCAAATTAGTTGCCATTTATTCAGTCATCCTGCAAAGTTACAGTAGACGTGTGTTCATTGAATATGCAGGTTAATACAGTTATTACTTCCTGAGATACGGCGATTTAAATACACAAAACATACATGGCTACGTATGTGTTGACATAAAGGTTAATAAATGAGTTTTCCTCCATTTTCGCAAAAAACAAAAGAGTGATGTATCTGGTCCAATATGTATGTAATCGAATAATAATTTACAATCGATGTAGAGAGTGTACAATAAAATTGTAGGAGAGAGATTTTCCTTATTCTTTGGACCTGTTTTTAATTCACTGTTAAGTAATACACATTTGCTGCCATATTGAGTACAGATTGAATCTAGTCAAACTATGATGACATCCGATCACAAGTGCTAAGTTTAATCTTTATAGACTGCGGAGATCACAACCGTAACATAACCGTTAACAGAATTTGATAACAAACTGCCTACTGCCTACTGCCTTATGTAGCAACTTCGAATTTAAATATTGACGTTGAATGTTTTATTCGTGAGATACACATATGCGCGCCATTCTATTCTATGATATTCAGTAAAAATGAAAAATAAAATAATATCTGATTACTTTATTTATATCCCAAAATATAAAAAGAAAAAATATTGTTACATTTTACCTTTTTAAAAACGTTTACAATATGAGTTCGTAGGTTGAAAAAAATAAATTTGTATTTAGTTTTAGATACATTTTTTATTGTTCGCACAATTCCGTGTGCCACTGCTAACAGCTTGATGTAAACAACAACAATTTACTTTGTTTGTTATTCTTCTTTACACTCTTCTGCGTAAACACTAACAATTGTTCGTTAGATCTTTACAACGGAGATCTTCAAACCACGAATATTCTCTTCACACGCAACGCGTCTTCACACAAGACTGACTGCATTTTTACTGATCCCGTTGCCTGCTTTGTTTTGGCTTCTATATCGCAGGGTAAACAGCCTGATGAATGCTTTTGAAGTAGAATGACTTTGATTTCGCGAAGTCTCTATAAATGTAAACATGTTGTTTACGTTATTGCTGTTTGTGTATTTTGTTTACGTTTGTCCTTGCAGTGTTGTTGTTGCCTGTTTGTTTACTTCTTTATCCCTTTTTTACATTGATGTTGTTGCTATATTTTTGTTTATTCGCTGATCATGTAAACAAGTCCATTGTTTTTGTTTTTGTAGCTTTAGTTTATCATTTTAATGTTAATCGTTGTAACACCATTTCCATTTTCGTAACAATATTATCTACTTTAGGCTTCGCTCGCTTAAATAATATTCGCGAGACATTCTTCATGCTTTTCTCATACTCATCTCACGTTACAAATAATTGAAAAGAAAAATTTTTTTTCGCCCTATAAATTAAAAATCAGATGTATATTACAGAAGGACAATATTTCAGTCAATTTGTATGTGCATATGTCTGAGATAACAAAAACATTGGCTTTGATAATGTGCTTATCGGAATTGATAAAAAATTTACGCCTAGCCTGTTTATGTTTCCAATGATTTTGTTGCTGTAGATGAGTAACTAATTGAATTTCATGGTCATTATTAATTTCTACGTCTACTGAAATCGAATTAGCAGTTTTAGATTCAAGTACAGGCTACATGTGTAGCAATTGCTTACATCAGTATTTTTAGAAACCTGAATTCTTGAAACCAGAAAAAAATCAGAGAGAAGACATTGTTATTGACGTAGTCGATGATCTAATATTGGGGCCATAATATTGTTACATAAATCGAAACATCCTAATATCGTTTAACAATAAAAACGAAAAACAATAGCTACCAGCTACACCAACACAATACACACGACACAAATACACACTAATGAATACATCGAACACGTTACAAGTAAACCAACAACAACAAGCATGAGGGATGGACAAGTGTGCAAAATACACAAGCAACAATGCGGTCGCTATAGAACTCTCGAGAAAGCGAGAACAAGAACATTCTGCATCGAGAACGTTCATCATACTGATTACGTGCGTATATAAAAGAGCAAGACAAGGCCAGCTGTCAGTCAGCTATAAATCAGTCAGCCTTGTGTGAAGACGCGTTGCGGTTTGAACGTACAAGTGGTATTGTTTGCAAAAAGGTTGTAAGCAGAGAAGATCTAACGAGAGTTGTTAGTGTTAACGCGGACATAAGTGTGAAATAGAATAGTGTACAATCAAATTATTGTTGTATCGTTAAGTTGTATACGGTGGCACACAAAAGTAGTGTAAATAATAGAGTTAACTGAAATTAAACCACATATTTGTTTTTACTTGGTTTGCAATTAACGAACTCATATTTAAACGTTTTTAAAAAGGTAAAAACGTAACAATATCGTCATGGGAAACTTTTTACCTCACATTTTGATTTTTAAAACACTTACAATATAAATAGCAAAATATTAATTAAATGAGAATTAAATCAAATGATCTGTAATTTAAAAGTTAGAATAAAGTTAAGGGAAAGCCCAAACGTTTGAATATTACATAAAAGTTTTCAACTCTGTTGATTAATAACTCTTCGACAGATAAATGTATTTTTCTACGTAATCCGGGACTCTAAATAGGGTAATACTACTTACTATACTCCTTATCCAGCTAATTCATCTTCCCAACGTTGTCGCTGTAATTACCTCTTTAATTGTCGCTATGGTCGTTGTAATTGCCGCGTTAATGGTCGCTCTTGCTTTGTAATTCCCGCTATAATAACCGGCGTAATATATGCTCTTGCCGCTGTAATTGCCGGTGTAATGACCACTGTACTTATGTTATGGCTATTATTGCCGAGTCCTCGAAAGGCGGCTTGACTCTGGAGAAGTTGTTTATAATTATTTTATATTGTTACGAAAATGGAGACGGTGTACATCGTTTAACATTAAAACGAGCAACAGCTGCACAAACAAACACAACGAACTTGTTACAAGTAAAGCAAGAACATCAATATGAAAGAAGAGTAGATAGACAAGTAAGCGAGAACGGAACAATAAGCAATGTGAACAAAATACACCAGCAGCAATGAAGTCGCGATAAAGTTCTCGAGAAGGCAAAATACCGAACGTTCGGCTTCAAGAACCTTTATCAGACTGATTGGTTTGAAGATCGCCGTTGAAAAAATTTGCGTTGTAAGCAAAGAAGAATAGAGAACAAGCAATTATCGTTGTATTCGTCAAATTGTAAACGGTGGCACACAAAAGCAGTGCGAACAATAAGGAGTTTAATTGAAACTAATCAAATATTTGTTTTTATTTTGGAAAAAACGTAACAAAAATTTAATTAAAATGAAATGTATTAGAAAATACTAAAGTTTCAGATCTCTAGTCATGCCAAACTTAATTTGTTTATTCACTTGGAAACTACTCTGATAGATTTTTTTTTTGGAAGTGATAAACGCGTTTTAACAGAAACGAGCAAAAGGAGTAAAGTCTCATATATTTCATTCATAATTTCACTGTAATTTTGTTATGCATACAGCAATAAATTCGTTATAAAAGCAGACGATTTTATTAAAAAAAAATTAATTTTGCAAATGCATACATAAAGGAATCCAACAAAAATTATGTTGGGCTCTTGAGCTTAGTTTTTCATTTAACCATTTTCTATCGTGTAATAAATACAAATAAATTTGACAACCCTCTATTGGTTTTGGCAATTAAGTTTTATAATATGACTTTTGGACATCTAATAAATCATCCCAATTAAAAAAAAAATAACTTTGATCCTCATAACAGTATGATCGTGAAAAGGTTAAAAGGATATTAAATATTGTACATTTTGCGTTATCTTTAACGTAAAAATGTCGCATTAAAACTGAAATACTAATTGACTTTATCATATTGTTACGTTTTTAAAAACGGTTAAAATATGAGTTCGTAGATTGCAAATGAAAATAAATTTGTGTTCAGTTTTAATTAATTTCTTGTTTGTTCGCACAATTCTGTGTGCCACTGTACACAACAAGAATGTAAACAACAACAATTACTTTATTTATTATTGTGCTTTACACTCGTTTGCGTAAACAATAACAATTTTTCGACCGATGTGACTGAATTTTTAAGGACTCCGTTGCCTGCTATTTCTTGGCTTTTATATCGTAGGTTAAACAGTCTGATGTATGCCACAAAATACACAGAATAGAAACCTTTGACGTCTAAAAACGCTCAAAGCAGCACTTTAAGCTACCTCGTAGAGGGAGAAAAAAAAATATTATAATGTTTTGCGAATCAAATGTGTTAGAAGCAACAGATATACAGAGTGAAAACTAGCGATTAAAGTAAAAAAATTAAATGTAAATAAACATTTATTTTGTGTTAAAAAAGGGAACATTTGAAACATTTTTTAATTTCTTTAATGAAAAGTTTAAAGATTCTTAAATATTTAAATATTAATCGAAATGTGTGTGATTTTCGGTCACAATGAATATAGTTTCTTGTGCAAGAGGTAATTAAGAAGCTAAATATTACAAGATCAAAATAAGACGTACTGCTCATAAAAAATTTTTCTTGCTGAAAGTTGCCAATATTTTTTAATTTCTTGAAAGAAAAAGTTAAAAATTGTTATTGTTATTAGTTGCTTTTATTATTTATCAATAGTTTTAGACAAAAATTAAATTTTTTATTAACTCTCGCCAATATAAAAAACCCACCCCGAAAATTAAAAAAAACAAAATAAATAAAACAGAATTACAATCAGAGAGGGACAGACATAATTTTTGGTAATATTTGTTGTCCCTTTCTCAATGAAAGGTTACCTGTCAAACTCTTGTTTCCATTCTGTGTATTTTGTGATGTATGCTCTTGAAGGAGAATGACTTAGCGTTCTCGAAATCTCAGTAAATGTAAACATCATTGTTTCATTGTTGTTTGTGTATTTTGTTTACATTTATGTATTTTGGTAAAAAACATTACCATATTTTTGTTTATCCCCTTTTTTATACTGGTGTTGTTGCTGTATTTTTGTTTATTCCTCGATCATGTAAACAAGTCCATTGTTTTTATTTTTGTAGCTTTTGTTTATCATTTTAATGTTAAACGATGTAACACCATTTCCATTTTCGTAACAATATGTTTTTAAACTCCCAGTGCATTATTCCGTAGTACGTTGTTGATTGATTCGATTTTGAAATTGTTGTGGTTTGCCAAGATTCTTAAATATGTGAATTCCGGTGTGAAAAATAAAAGAAAAGTCATATATTGACAATACCTACAGTGTTCTCATGTATTATATCAATTACTTTTCCTTTTTTATGAATTTTTCGTTTGCGTAGAATTATTGAGTTTTCATTATAATTTTTAAATATTTTTATTTCAATCTAAAATTTCTAATTATATTTTTGAGTATTTAATTATATAATGTAATGTTTATAACATAATAAATTTTGCAGCAAAATTAATTATTAAATCAGATTATCTAAATCCTTGTTTTTTGTTTTTGATCATACTTGAAAGTAGTTTTTCCAGTATAAAACTCTTCGTTTAAGTTCTTCCATTAAAGTGCTCTTCTAGAAATAAATAAGTATTGGTTCAGGTATGAGAACAGTGACAACAACAAAACATAATGGCATTTAAATTCAGAATTCATTTAAATAAGAACAGTGTTTATCGTTCTATTCAAATTAATGAAAATTTTAGTTTTCCTAAATAAATAGAAAATTTTAAATAATAAAACCAAAACAAATAAAGAAATGGAAACTGAAACTGAAAAACTATTTTAAATGAAAGTATTAAGATAAAGTTTTCCTTCTTAAATAAAATGGAGATGAAGTAGCAATATAATGGAAAATGTCTGAGAAGAATTAAAGCACAATTTTGTGGAATCAAAACTTTATACCTACAGCAAAGCTTTAGGTTCAAGATAAAATAATCAATCAACTACAGTATTAATATAATTGATGTGCGACCGAACAAATTAGATTATACTTCGGGGCTTAAACCTTTTACTCTGAATGCAAAAATATAAATAAAATCAATTAAATATGTTTAATACGGTGTTCAGATATGCACCTTTATTGCGTAAATCGCAATAAACGCCATTATTGAGCTCAATATTTCATATAAAGATTCAATAAATAATTGCGCAATAATTACGCAAATTGTTATAATATTGAGTAAAACTTAAAATGCAGCATTGTCATAAATGTGTTTAGTGAAAATGCACACCGTACAATTAATATTCATATCGTTCGCGAGAGACACATATATGTACATAGATTCGAATTCAAGGTGAAATGTTTAAGAATAATTCCTAGCGTTAGGTATTTATACGTTTAATAAAACGAACTCCTCTTTCATTATTACTGCGATACGTATATAAATACACATAGGGCTTCAAAAAATTTTTGGAATATATTTGTATTATGAGCTGACGCCATTACTTCTGCCCAACTCTTGCTGCTACTGTTTACTTCTGTCTCAATTTGTGTAATCCATGCATGTGCTGGGCATTCAATTCTTTTGTTCCCTTCTGCATCATTCAGTCTATAATTCTAGTGATGTGATAGTGAATCGGCGCCATTTTCGTCTCCTTATTTTAGTCGCTAGGATTTGTTGCTCTGTTCTAGCCTAAAGCGTATGATTTGATGTAATTCTTGGCCAGAATATATGTAGGATTTTGCCAGGACACTGGTTCTCAAATACTTATATTTTTACCATATCACGAGTGGTATACCAAGTTTCGCATCCGTACAAAAAAGTGAATTACACATTCCCACTGAGGATTGCAATTTTTGTATGTAGAGGTGAAGAGGATGATATCCAGATAGGTTTTAGGCGACCTAAAGTTTGTGGAAGTCGCCGTAGTCTAGTAGGTAGTGTGTGTTGGCTTATTAAACGTAAAACCAAGGTTTAAACACAGGTCAGACATCAAAACGAAATATGAAAAAATATTTCTCCAGCAACTTCCTCTCAGCAGATTTCTGGCAAAAACTCTGAGAATAAATAAAATTGCCATGAAAAATTTTCCCAAAAATCTGTCGTTCGGAGTCGACGTTAAACTGTATGTCCCGCCACTCATGTATAAAATTAGCAGACACAACATGAGTGGTGTGAGAAGCTAGGCCGTAAGCCTGACTGAAGGGTTGTAATGACCAATTGTGTATGTATGCATGTAAAATTTGTTGAGCCTTCTGCAAGCGATTATCGATAATCTCTCCCGATCTTACGTTCATAATTGTAATGCTCCCAAGAGAGCTGATTTGGCTACATCGCTTGCATCTATTAAAAAATTATCCAGAGATGCATTTATACGTAGAGTCTTTGTCTTCAAAATGTTAATCTTTAGACCTGTTGATTCCGCCGCCACTGCTTCTCAAATAGACAGAAAACGTCTGCGTAATCCAATTCGTTTAGGTGATCCTGCAGTCCCCGCACTATCCCCCTACCGTTAACAAACACTCATCCGAATATCGTATCCAGAACTATATGAAAAGTAATGGAGACAGAACACAGCCTTGTTGGACTCCACTGTCACTGTCGATATCTATGAAATATACATACCGTGGTAAACGCCACTCTACGTGTTGCTTCACAATAACATGCAGACTATTTATGTGGTTGATAGTGGATATCTTCATTTGCTTTCATTGTACTGTCTTAGTTTGTTTTCTTTGCGATTCAAATTTTTCAAAAAAGGGGAAATAAATAGAAATTTTTCTAGAAAAGGTTTCTAGGTGGTATTAAATAAGGCAAGTAACAGTTCTAACATAGTTTCTATCTATTTTCGCCAATGGACTACATTTGCAAAAGCAAAAGTGATAAATCCGTGGACTGTATGTTGGGTGAAGCGCACAAAAAAACACTGTTGCATCAAACACTAAAAAAAGTATCCACATATTAGAAAAAATCCAAAACGATGTTAGACACACAAAAATACACTTTCCTGTTTCTCTGACACACAAATATAAAATTTAGCTTAAAAGAAATTGATTAAAATAACTTGAGTTGGTTGATTGATTAGTCTGCCAAGGCTTTTAATTCGATCACAAATTACTTCGTCATTTTTATTTTTCCCAATAATTTCCTTAGAATTTTTGACACATCAAACGTTGATAATCACAAAACCAGATGAATTTTTTTTTTTGTATAAATATGGTTTTTTTATTTCATATCAAAATTTAATATTTTTTCCAAACTTCTTTTAATTTTTTACTTTGATCAAATAACAAATTTTTTACTTTTCACTGAACAAAAATGATTTAAGTTTCTTTTATCATTATAAAATTCACAATCAAATGGACAATCTGAAGACAAATTATGTTGCATCCTTGTGGATGTTACAAGCAAGAGTAACAAAATTGTAATAATCAAAAAAAAATTTTTATTCCAAAAACAACACTAATATTAAAATACCAAAAAGCTTAATTTTACACTGCAGCGCCATCTGTTGCCAATTTGCCATCGTTTAAACAATCCTGTTTATGTCAGCAGGAATGGGAACTATTGATCGTCAGACATAAACAAAAAGAATCTGTGGCTTACAACTTGTTTCTTTTGTATAAAGAGAAATTTCGTTCAGTAACTTAACATAATTATTTTCATGATCTTAATTAACTAATTAAATTGTTCTCACATTTTAAGTAAACAAAACTGCATAGTCATAAAATTTTCTTTTCATTGACAAAAAATGCTACAAAACACTTCGTATGTTTTTCAACATAGCCTTAAGCCATAGTTATGCTACCGGAATGTAATGTAACGCAATGTAACAGTAATGCGCACGGAACGTAAAAATGTGAGAGCAATTATAGAACGTAAAAACGTAATCATATGTTTTTAGGTAAACAAAACAATAAAAGAAATAAACAAAAAAACAAATAAAGAAATAAAAATTGCAAAAACTAAGAGACAAAAATTCAGATATGGATACAGAAGACATGTTTTTGGGTTTGAGTTTTTATTTTATCATATTTATTATTGTTTTTTAAACAACCTTAATATTAATTTCAGATTTTAAAAACGTTTTCACTCTTTTTATCACTTTTAATATGGCGCCTTTTGTTTTACTTTAATTAAGCTTTTAATCAGTGTTATCACTATAGAGTTTTAATGTTCATTTCAACGATTTTATATTTATTTGAAGGTACTTATTAAAAGTTTTATGTAGTGTTTCCGTAAGCCAAACAATTTCATTTTCACTAAAAAAAACACTCAATTTAGTTTGTGTTGCGGAAAACAAACACAAAATTGAGTTCTTTTGATTGCATTTTCCATATAAATAGACAAGCAAGTGAAATCGTTTATTTTACAGGTATTTCGGAAACTAGATTTGTACGAACGTTAAAACGTAGTTATCTTCTCTAATAAAAGTAAAGTGGAATGCTTTTCGAACGTTTTAATCAGTTAAAAATCTATAACTATATTTTTCTAATATAAAATAAAAACAAACACTACCTACATAATGTAATAGTAAAATAGTGTTAATTTTTATTTTAAATTATAAAATTTAATAATGAAATAAATAATAATTTGGGTTTTTAAAATTTGTGAAGTTTTATTTAAAGAGAATTCCACATACTGACAAACATAACATACGTACAAAATGTAAATTCTGTTTATGATTTCAATTTTCAGTTTTGGTGGTTTTTAATGTGGACATGTTGTTAACACTGCTAAACAGATGTCACGTAAAAATATAAGAAAATTCTATTTTTTACAGATTCTTACGTTCCGGTTACGTTACATTACATTTCTATAACTATTCGTATTGCTTTATACGTAACAAAAACGATCAGCTGTTTCTTACTGTTGCGGTTACCTTCCGTTACGGTAGCATAACTGGGGCTTTAGCCATATATATTTTAAATTGAATAACTAAAAATACTTTAAAAAATTATTATTATGTTCTTGTTATCATATAAAGTTGGATATGTTATCATTACTTGAAGTTAGAATATCAATCTCATTTTCCACATATTAAAAAAAATGTTCGTAAAGACCTTCTGCATATGTTATATTCTGACGCGTTATGAGAAATATTGTTATAAAGATGGAAACGGTGTAATGAGCAAAAGCTACACAAACAAATACAACGAACTTGTTACAAGTACACCAGCAACATCAGTAAAAAAGAAAAAGAAATGATGGACAAGTAAGCGAGAACGCAACAACAAGATATGTGAACAAAATACACAAACAACAATGAAGTCGCAATAGAGTTCTCAAGAAAGCGAAAACACGAATTTTTGTCTTCAAAAACCTTCATTAGACTGTTTATTTGAGCATATAAAGAGGCAAGACAAAGCAGGCAACGAGTAGTACGAAGTCAGTCAGTACATATTATGTGAAGACGCGTTGCGTGTAAAGTGTGGTTTGAGATCGCCATTGAAAAGATCTGCGTTGTAAGCAAAGAAGAATAGTGAACAAGCAATTATTGTTGTATTCGTCAAGTTGTAAATAGTGGCATACAAAAGTAGTGCGAACAATAAAGAATTTAATTGAAACTAACTAGTAATTTGTTTTTATTTTGTTTGCAATCAACGAATTCATATTTTAAATGTTTTAAAAAAGGTAAAAACATAACAATAAATAATGTATTGCAAGTAATTTAAATTTTAAAGAGTATGATTTTTTTATTTATTTGAATCCTGTGTACATGGTAATAATTTTTACAAATAATCAAAGCACAGCAGCATAATTAAGTGAATAAATTGAACAAGGAAAAAATGTATTGATTTTACTGGTGTTATAATAATTGATTTTAAATTTAAATGATTTTTATTGTAGAATAAAAGCAACAAAAAATATACGTATGTATTGTGAATATGTGTTATATTTGAATATATTTAAGCTCGCTTTAATTGCATTTTTATGTTTGTTTTGTAAATTTTTTATTTAAATTTTTTGTTTTAATTTTAATTAATCTGCACAAAAAGCCCAATTGAAATTTAATGATTTCACACGTTAACACTTTTTTGTGCAAATAAAGCTTATCAGACTGCGATGTGACAATTCGTTGCTTTAATTAAAATATTAAAATTTTTAATTAAATTTATTAGAAAAACTTAAACTGAAACGTTTTATGAAGGTTTATAAGTTTAAAAAACAACAATAAAACACTTAAGGCCACTATTACAACTTGCCGTTAAACTTGGGTTTAGTTAAAGGTACCTTTAGCTAAAGGTAAAGGTAAAGTTACCTTTAACTTATTTTCGTTATTACAACTTACAAATAAAATAAAGTTATCTTATTCAAAAATATGGCAGTGCCAGAGCAATGTCGATAATACTGCTCAAATTAAACGCAGTGGCAACGACGGACTTCTTTTTTTTGATGTATTTGCTCATTCTGTTTATATTTGAGGTTGCCGTATTGAAAATAATAAATAATATGGCAAGTTCAAACATAATTTTAACTTTAAAAGTTACCAGTAGGATATTCTTCCCTTTAGCTTAACGTGCACTTCTACCTTATCGTCCACTTATAATAATGAAAAACAATTTATCTGCCAGTTAAAATCCTCCCTTTAGGTAACGGCAAGTTGTAATAATGGCCCTTAGTTATGCAAAATTTTATTCATTGCAGGTGTGATATTTCAGTATTGCATGTTAAATTTAATTGGTTTTTTACTGCTTTAGGGTTAAATGAACCGTTTAAATGAAATGTTTAAAAAAATGTTAAAAGCTTTATTTTATTTCATCAAAGAACACTTCAATAAAATAATTATTTCGTTAGTATAATTCGTAAAGACGTCCACTTTTTTCCAAAATTGAGATTTTAATGTAAAGCGATAACACTATACCAAATACATATTTTACGACAAAAAAATGTCAGTATGTAGTTTAAAATTGTTGTAATTTTGTGGTTTACAAAAACGCTAAGTCCATAAAACTACGAAAAATATTGACTAATTAAAATAACTCCACTAATATTAATTATTAATTATTCTTAATTTTTGATCTAGGTCATTTAAAGAGACCTATTTTATAAAAATAATTGCGTTTAAAAAGTTTACAAATTTTAAAAACTGTAGAAGCCGCAATGTTTTTTGTGTCCTGTAATATTTGAAAAAAGGGACTTAACACATCTATGAATGAGGTTAACGATTTAAAACCCTTTATCCAGGTTTACAACCATTGTTGCACTCTAAAGTATTCATGAATATAAATGAGAAACATTTTATTGAACGTAAAGATGAGGCCGTGTAGTGGTAAAGCGTTCAACTACAAAAGAATAATATGTTCGCAATAGTTTGGAATAAAAAAAAAATATTAAGTGACTCCAGTCCATTCTAATAAGCTTCCATGAAACTTTCATGGCCTCTAACCCACTAAGAAGCATTATCATTAACAAACAATATAATAACACTGTCAGCAATCGTTACTACTTGAAAGGCAGACAAAGCCAATTAGCAAAGACCTCCACGTCACTACACCCAGTTATAATAATATAAGTATGTATTTTCACAAAGAGTGTTGATTATAGACAACAGAAGAGAGCAACTATGGCATACATACATATAAACAGTATACATATACTTTCTCGAAAACTCTATCGCGACTTCATTTGTGTATTTTGCTCATATTGCTTGTTGTTGCGTCTCGCTTACTTGTCTATCCCCATTTCTTTCATACTGATGTTGTTGGTTTACTTATAATAAGTTCGTTATATTTGTTTGTGTAGCTTTTGCTCATTTTAATGTTAAACGATGTACACCGTTTCCATTTTCGTAACAATATTATGCGTTATTGGAAGAATTTAAATAATGCACCTGAAACAAGATAAATAAACAATAAGATGACGTGGAATGGAGCCGTATTTTATTTAAAGGAACGAAGAAGATTAAAACTATGATATGAAATTAAAATGGGATATATAGCTTTTGCGTAAAATGACGTATAATCATATACAGTGTAATCTCTCTTAAGGGATACATCTTAAGTCGACATCTCCCATATATAAGCTTTTTCTGCAGTACTAAAAAATTTTAAGGAATTATTAAAAATTTGCCTTCTTAAGCGGACAATCCTCCCATAGCAGGACTCGCACACATTTTTCCGCGACGTATGACATTTTAGTTTCCCATAACTGGAAAGTTTACAGCACGGTTACACAACTTTTTTGTTTACATTTTTCTTTATTCGTACCCAGCGTTGTTGTTTTTGTTATTTCAAACCAAATTTGGTTATGTTTCATTTATTTTTTTTCATGCTTCGAAAGAAACGCTAGCAAACTCTTCTGAAGATGAGCTAGAAATTGTAAATGAAGTCAAATTATCTTCTTATACAGAGGACTTATTTAGCAGTAAGGACTCTTAACACTTTTTCTTTATATCACTGTGATCTAGAAAATGTTAAAAAATACTGCCTGATCTTCATGTGATACCTACACTTTGCGATTTATTATAAAATTTGATTAAGTTGAACAATCAATTAGAATGCCCGAGGGTTGGCTAATAAACGGTTGGTCGTCGGTTGGTTGAAAATCAAAAAATTTTGAAAGTTTATTTTTACAGAATATTTATTACATACAACAGTAAAATGCCAAAAAATTAGGCGCAATCATTTGGTCATAGAATTAAAATAATGTAAGTGTAGATGTTCATATTTTCCTTTTGAAAAGATTTTTATTTAATTTATATTTCTTGTTATTGTTTGGAGAAATTTTTTCTTCTTCTATATTTTCAATAAAAATGATTGTTCTATGCCTTATGTAAAAGAAACTAATTGAGTTGTTGTAGTGTTTGAATCCGAGACAATAGCTTCAAAACTTACTATTTGATGGTTAGTAGTAGGATTACAAATTGTAGTTATATATAGTTATATACTATAGTGAAGTTTTAAATACCAATTTTAAAATTGAAATTATATGCCATAATTTGTGCACTTATAGTCGTATAGCTAGGTATCTTTATGCTACAACTATATAGCTATACTATACGATAACCTAAGGCAGTTAGAACAATGGTGGTGACATCACCCATAGGGGGCCGCTATGCGTGCTCAAGTGAGCTTTTTTGGTAAATTAAAGCTACCACGCTAACCTAACCTCACCTAACCCGTAGACGATAAATATTTCAAATCGTATACCTATGGAAGTATCACTGCCATTGTATTCAAATTGATGATGATCAATTGCGTTAATTTTATACATGAGTGGCGGGAACTACAGTTTAAAGTCGACTCCGAATGACAGATTTTTGAGAAACTTTTCATGGCAATTTTTATTTACTCTCAGAGTTTTTGCCAGAAATCTGCTGAGAGGCAGTCACCGAAGGAATATATAATAAGCCAACAAACTACCTACTAGACTACGACGACTTTTTGACTAGATTCAGTACCATTTTAATTGCTATCATTTTACAAAATCATGTATAAGACGTTTAAAACTCATGATCACATAAGACAGCTTCGTAAGCATATTATTACTGACTTTGTCTTTACTAGGAAATTACTTTGAATATTTCCAAACACATAACTTATGACATATTGTATATTGCAAATCGGTTGTGTCACTACAAAAAAATTTTTATGTTGATTTTTCAACATCAAATAATAGAGTTTTGTGATATTTAACTAAATCTGGAAAAGATTTACAAGCCCTACCCTGCAATCAATTTTTTTATTCTGGTGTAGAAGCAAGATTCTCTTATGTAAGCATAGCTACCAGATAAATAAAGGATCAAATCGTCAAACGTTCATGGAAATCGTAAAAAAAATCGTCAGAAAAAATTAATACATACATAAATTAAAAAAAGAAAAAATTTAGTTCAAAAATAAATATAAGAAAACATTTAACAAAAAAAATGTAAGAAGTCCTTTTTACGCTTTAATTGTAAAAATAAACTTTAAAATCGAATATTGTATACAACTTATTTGTGTGTTAAAAACATGTAGGTACATAGTTATATTTATAAACATTTTAATCAAATCAGATACAATATTAAAGTCGAAGCAGTAACAATTGCTAAGTTTTAAATAATCTTTTCATATAATATTGCTTCTAAACAATTTAGTTTAATTTAAATTAACTTAGCTTAATACTCTCTCTACATTAGCTGAAGACTGTGATAATACTAATATTTTTTAATAAATTTAGCCAAGACTGGAAATTAAAAGCTACCATCCCTCATTTTCATTTCTTATTTTTTTTTCAAAAATCGAGAAGTTTTATATCATTTTCAGAAAAATTTTTTAAGGTTTTAACAGTCTATCCCAGGGTTGTATATTGACACATAAGAGCAGCAATAATATTGCATCATCTTAATCTATTGATGGTGTAAATATTAGAGAGTCAGAAGTTCTTGACGTCCTGAGCATTAAAATTCAATGTGATGTTCACTGGAACCGACACATTTTTCAGTTCACGGTGCAAGAAGTACTTCACTTCATCTGATCTTCTTACTATTTTAACCGCTTATGTCTGAAAGGGAATGGAATACAACTCTCATGTACAGGCCGGTGCCTCAACGTCTTTTTTGAGACTTCTAGACCGCGTACAAGAGAGGGCGAAATTGCTCATTAATGACGGTAGGGTATCGAACTCTATTAATTCATTGAATCATAATTGTAATGTGGCTTGTGTTTCATTGTTCTTTCGCTATTACAAAGGATTTTGTTCGAACGAAATAATAGAACTTGTTCCCGAGAATCATGTATTCCTACGTAACACTCGTATTTTTTATACGTATGTGGTCTATTGGCCAGGGGATCGCACACTGCATTACAGACAAAATTCGTTCTTTAGTCGAACTATTCATTTGTGTAACTCCCTTTGTGCAGAGGTTGTAATTTTTTGGCTTTAAAGGGATGAAAAATCATCACAGATGTTCGCAAATAACTTTTTTTTTAATAAATTCTTTAGTCATTTCCAATCTGTCCACTTTCAGGACAATATGCAAATTTTATACCTTAGATATTAAATAACAGGAGTTATGCAGTTCCAGTGAAATGCATAAACTAGGTACAATGAAACATAGTTAACAATGATTTTAAATTTATTTACTTATTTACAAAATAAGAAGATTTGCTTCTAAAAGGTAAATCTAAAATATGTGCTCTTTTGAGCCTTCGAGTTTCAGTGCTGTCGTCCAATAGTGCAACAGCCAGAGGGTTTATGTGGTCACTCAATCTTTGAAGGTATTTTTCAGAAAAACTTTTAAGTTCATCCCTTACTGATAAAACATTAAGATCTCTTCTAATACAATTGTTTGATACAAAGAAGTAATTAGTCTTAAAGTTTTTGACTGATATCTTTCGAGAATATCTGATAAATCGTGGACTGTATGGATGTCGATGGTGGCGAAGATGCTGTTTTGGTGGTTGGTGGTTGTGGCGACTCCCGTTGGCCAACTGATGTTGAACTAGTTGGCAATAAAAATTGAAATGATAAGAAAATATACTTTCAAAATATAGGAAAAAACAACACTTTCCTGTTTTAATTTCAAATGTCACACGAACAATTTCCCATTATTTATATCCACTTACTTCAGGTATCAACTGGTCATAAGCACAAAAGCAAACGATCTTTGTTGTATATATGTTCCTTTTTTTTCGTTTATTTTTATTTCACATAAAAAATTTATAAAAATTGTTCAACACCAAATTTGGTTTACACAAAGTATTATTATTTATCACTTAACACAGTGAATTTAAAGTAAATTATAGAATAAATTAAAGCAAGTAAGTAATTTTTTATTAAGCAATATTAATAATGATCACTATTAGCTTATGCCGGTTACAAGACGAATGATTCTTTTTTAAAGGATTTCATAACTCAAAGGCCTAAGTTAGTTTAAGTTACAATGAAATGTTAGAAAGTCCCAAAAGCTCTAATTACAACACATTATATTGTATAAAGAAAAAAAAAACAAAAATACAAGAAAGCTTAAATTAATGTGGCGCCCTCTATTGGACGTTAGGACTCTTCTGGTTGATCGCCAGGGAAGGGATTTTTCGATCTCCGGACATAAAAATTCCGCCGCCCTTGCAGTACTGCAATCAAGAAAGATGTCCTCCATCTAATGACTAACTAAAGAAAGGAAAAAATCAAAAGAAAAACTCTCATGTTAGTTTCTTATTTCAAAACAATAGAAAACCAAACACCAAAAACTTGACAGCTTGCAGCAGTTCCAAGTCTGATACTCCAGAAAGAAAAACGTTGCAATCGAAAAATATATTCAGAAATAAGTATCATGGTCTAAAATTAGGTATTGAATTCTTAAGGCTTATTGTTCCTCTGTTAAATCGGAACTAGAGCTTCAGACGAACTAGGTCTTCCGCTATCACGATCATTGAACGAACTAGGTCCACTGGTGGATTATCAGGACGAACGAGGTCCGATATTTTTTCTTGGCTAGTGGGCGGATAGTCCTCTTCGGTGCTTCAGTTTTTTAACCTAACCTTCCTAGGGACAGACGGACTAGGTCTATTGCCCGGTAAATGGAAGGTTTAACTTCAGCTGCGCTCACGTCCACCAGGTATGATCGTGGCTCAAGCGACCTTACAATTCATCGCCTTCGACATCTTCACCACTGCGGGATTTCCTCGTTGTACCATGATACTATAAGCTAGAGTTGCGTATTAAAATATTCAGTTAGTTGGAAGAATTACAAGATTCCCAATCGGCCTTGTAATTATTCCACAGTCAGTTGCTAAATTCACAGCTTTTACAGTACCGTTGTTACCCAAACGTAAATTTCGAATGCGACCCAAACGCCATTTAGTGGTAGGCCCTATACCTTCTCTTATTGCTGCTGTGTCACCAACTTTAACATCCTTCCCTAAATATTGGCAGTAAGTCTTTCTACGAAAAGACCTATCTATATCACCGGAGTGGGGCCTAGGACCATTTGAGAACAATTTATGCCCTCGATTATTCGGCTTCATAATTCTCCTAGATTTTCCGCTGACCTCTATTCTCGCGTAACCTGACGCATAAGTTGAGAGCTCCTTCGAATGCAGTGCTGGTAGAGGCCCGGTTACAATCCAGCCAAATACGCTTTCTTGTGCCATTAGGTCTCCTAAAATATTCTTCTTGACACCTTCCAACAAGATGTCAGGGTATACGTCACCACCAATAAGAATATCAATCTGACCGCTTTTATCGAATTTCGGATCAGCCAACGAAATCCCCGAAAAGGCTACTGATCCAGAAATATCGACCGTCGACTTGGGCAACATGCCCGTCAATTTGGGTAGTACTAAACCCGTTGTCTGTACCCTAATCCTGTCGTCCAAAGGCGTAGTCAGGACAAATGAACATTGCCTCTGAACTGTACCCGTAGAAGCTCCATTCAAACCTGAAACTTCGGCACTCATCCGAACTGTTGGCAATCCTAATTTCTTCTGTAATCCTTCCGAAATGAAGGTAGCTTGAGACCCTGAATCTATTAGAGCCCTAGCTCTAAACGTTTCTCCTCGGTGATAGATACCAACTACCGCAGTTCCCAAAAGTATCTGCCTCGACGTAGCAGCAAAACAACTCTGGACCTCACCAATCGACCCGACTGCACCGCTAGAATTTGGAGCATCCAAAACGCCCATTTCCGAAGAGGACCCAGACACCTCTCGATGCAGTAGAGTGTGGTGCTTTAACTTACACACCGAACAACCAAAAGTACTCTTGCACTCATTGAGTCTGTGACCACTTGTGAGACAGTTGATACAAAAACTGTACCTCTTCACAACCACAAACCGTCTCTCGGGAGATAAATTCAAAAATTTGGGACAAATATTTATCAAATGGTCTCCCGAACAATATTTGCAAAGTTTCCTATTTAATCTAGTGGAAAAGGAACGAACTCCCCTTTTTGGATTAGGAAGAGTTTCAGGGGCAGGCCTAGAACCGCTAACAACTGGTTCAAAATTTCGAATTTCAGACACAGTTTCTAGAGATTGAAACCGTGATGTCAAAAAATTATCCAAATCCTTCCATTTGGGAATCTCCACCTTGTTCTGGATTGTCTGTTCCCAGAGAGACAAAGTTAGCACCGGCAGCCTGGTGGAACACAAATAAACAAAAATTGGATCCCAGTTGGAGATATTAATATCGTGCATCCTAAGTGCCGATATCGAATTATTAATATCCCGTTGCAACCTCTTGATATCCTGGGCTGCTTCGGATTTGACCGGTGCTAGAGTAAACAAAACCTTTAGCTGAGAATTCACCAAAATCCTCTTATTCTCATATCTGTCCTTCAGGTTGTTCCACGCCTCCTGGAATCCATTAGCAGTGAGAGGAGATTTTTTTACAATTTCTAAGGCCTCACCACGCGTGAACTGCCTCAAATAAAAGAGCTGTTCCACTGGTGAAATGTTGGCCCCGTTCACATAAACAGCAGTGAACATGTCGCGAAATGATGGCCAAGATTTGTAATCCCCATGAAACACCTCCATGGTACAAGCGGGTAGCTGCATGCTATGTCGAATGCGGTTCTCGTTGCCTTGACCATTGAGACACTGTGTCGATGACATCCCAGCTTGGTTGACCAAGGTCTGGGAAAGTTCACCCATTAGTGAGGCAACAGTAATGTATCCTAACCTACAGTGTCCAAAAAGTTCACGGGCAGCTTCCCGATCACCTTCCAAATCTTCCTCGTCACCTGTGGCAAAGGCCTCGTAGGAATCCCTCACCCTTGCCCATAGTGACTTGAACTCCTCCTTCTGGATCTCAATGGAGAAGGTCGTGTTACCTTCCTGAGGAGTAGCATTGAATTCCCTCTCAAAATCCAGGAATATTTGGGCAAATCTCTCAAATGTCAATAATCTCCTCGACTTCGGCATCTCGAATATTATTAATAGTAGCTAACAACAACAACAAAAAACGAAAACCAAAGGGAACCAACAGAATAGCTGCGTTTCTGTTCCACACTATTCGAAGACTAATTCCCAAACGAAATTGAAATCAAGTAAAAATTCTCAAAAATTAAATAAATAATAACCTGAACCTGAGCAAAACTAGAAAACGTTCGTAACTAATCTCGCGATGCAGAACCAAAAACGGAAAGACTCAAAAAAATAAACAAAAGGTCACCGCGATCAACTTGGCGCCGTACCGAAAGCCTAACAAAGTAATATATGTCCAATGGAACGGGCATATATTTCCAAAAATATGACACGCTTCGCGAAACTAAGCCAACAGGACGAATTCCCAATGGCCAATATCCCGATAACTATTATTGTCCTCCAAAATCAAATAAAGGAACAATAAAAAAAATACAAAGGGTGAAAAAGCAGTTTCGAACAACTACTCGTTCTCACTTTTAATCCACTTTGTATATATAGTATGCAAATATATGTATATAATATTGATATATAGTTAAATAAATTAAAATCAAATTATAAATCAAATCAAATTAAAGAAAAAACACAGATTTCAGAAAATTAAATTTATGTAATTAAAATTAGATTAAAAAAAAATTACAAATGTAAAGTTATCAAAAAATAAAAATATTCCCAAATGAATAAATATAAGAACAAAAAAGAGCAAACGGAAGCCCATAAATTAATTTTAATGTGTTATCTCACTTTTACATCAACTTAAAATTCGTTAAAAAATTCGAGATCTACGTGAATAACATTTAATTTGGGTACTTCTTTCATGTATCCGGTGGATTTGAAATATTACTATAAATGGTAATGAGCTTCGCTATTTAGCCCATGCACAATAACCAATTATAACCCAACTATCAACTTATAACCGATATCAAATTGGGTGGTTGAATTCGATTTCCAACTGTGATATTCACACCTCAATTTGACATCCTAGTCACTATTGACTTACAAGTTATAAGGTAAGAAAAGTTGGTATAACAGTGCATAAACTTTGATAAATTTACAAAGTGTGCCAGTGCTATCGCAATTATAACACACCACTTTGTAAATATATATGCACTGTTATAAATTCTATATAAAAGCAAAGTTTTGTTGTCTAGTTAACAGAACTTTTTTCTTATATAGAATTACCATCAAAAATCAGAAAAAATATAAAAGTAAAAACAAAAACAACTTTACCTTACAATCTCAAGGTTACTCTAATGGTTGATGAGAAGGTCACACGACGGCAAAATACAAAAAAAGCACAGTTCCAAAATCCGGCTCGTCTGGACCAAATGATAAATCGTGGACTGTATGGATGTCGATGGTGGCGAAGATGCTGTTTTGGTGGTTGGTGGTTGTGGCGACTCCCGTTGGCCAAACTGATGTTGAACTTGTTGGCAATAAAAATTGAAATGATAAGAAAATATACTTTCAAAATATAGGAAAAAACAACACTTTCCTGTTTTAATTTCAAATGTCACACGAACAATTTCCCATTATTTATATCCACTTACTTCAGGTATCAACTGGTCATAAGCACAAAAGCAAACGATCTTTGTTGTATATATGTTCCTTTTTTTTCGTTTATTTTTATTTCACATAAAAAATTTATAAAAATTGTTCAACACCAAATTTGGTTTACACAAAGTATTATTATTTATCACTTAACACAGTGAATTTAAAGTAAATTATAGAATAAATTAAAGCAAGTAAGTAATTTTTTATTAAGCAATATTAATAATGATCACTATTAGCTTATGCCGGTTACAAGACGAATGATTCTTTTTTAAAGGATTTCATAACTCAAAGGCCTAAGTTAGTTTAAGTTACAATGAAATGTTAGAAAGTCCCAAAAGCTCTAATTACATTACATTATATTGTATAAAGAAAAAAAAAAACAAAAATACAAGAAAGCTTAAATTAATGTGGCGCCCTCTATTGGACGTTAGGACTCTTCTGGTTGATCGCCAGGGAAGGGATTTTTCGATCTCCGGACATAAACAATATATATATTTGATTTGCTTGATGTTCCCCATAACATAATTCCATATTTACAAACCGGTTTTAAGATGGCTTTGTATATTCTCATTTTGTTGTTTAAAGTTAATTCAGATTTTGGTCCGAATAACCAATATAACTATAACGAGTTTTCAACTTTAAATGAATTTGTTGAGCCTTAATGTGTGACTTCCAAGTAAGCCTTCTATCCAGAGTAATACCCAGATTTTAAACTTCATTTTCATTTGGTTTTTGTTCACCATATAAAGCCACATTTGCACAATCTTCTCTCCTTAAAGCGAAGGTAATGTGTCTGGATTTCTCAGGGTTTACTATATTACATCTAACAAGCCATTTTTCAAGGAGGCTAATATGGCGCTGGACTATAGAGATATTGTTGGATATTGGCTTGATGCTGCTTTTGCTGTATCATCTGCATATGTTGCTACTATGACGACGTTTGTTACCGGAATATCTGCTGTGAAAATTGAGTACAATCAAAGAAAATAAAGAATAAAGAATGTGCATTTTAACATATTTTGGAATATTTTTCAGAAATATTTCAGGACGCGGGGGGAAAGAAAGAAGGGAATGATACAGAAACCAAGAGCGTAACAATGCGTTGTTCTCATCGTGCGTTTTTGTTGTTTGACCACTTTTTATTTATTTTTCTGGTCGGCACCAATGTCCCTCAGGGGAATAACATCCTCGGCTTTTTACACACATAGGACACGAACATCAAGAATGTTCGTTAAAAAGAGCGTAAAAATATTGTCAGTTTTGAAAGAAGAAGGTTCATGTCGCTTTTTACAGACTTCAATGATACGCCCAAAGAAATATCACAGTAGTATTCACTAATATCAATGAGAAATGATTTCAATTTTTGTAAGAATACTTGCCAAGTCATATACGGTGTCTTAGTGTCTTAGTGCAGTACAATTTCTCTATATTTTCCGATCACATATACATATCATTGGGTTAATAAGTAGACTTGACATTATTACTAACAATTTTCCTCTAGGTTAACACATGCCTATGGTTATGGATTAGTGAGTGAGAGAGAGAAAATGAGTTGAGAGAATTTATTTAATTACAGCCATATAAAAGTGTTAGTAATATACTCTATTTTTATTTTCATTTCATCAACATACATATGTAAAGCTGTCTATCTTTGGCTCAATAATTTTGGATAAATAAAAATAAAATAAAACATCGATTTTATTATTAAAAGAACATAAAGCTATCCAGATTTGGCTTAAAAATTAGTCCATGTTTTTTAGATAAATAAAAGTAAAAAGAATAAAAAACCATTTTTTATTAAAAGAAAAAAACGAGCATTTCAAAGAATTTAAAAAAATATACTATGGGACAAAATAAAATACGCCCAGCTAATGACATAGAACATTTTTAACACAAAATATTCTTCGAGTGTTATTCTGAAATAAAATGATAAAGCATCCGCGGCACATGTATTCTTGTCGCAGCTGCTCGACAACTAAATGAAAAAATACAAGAATACATACACATGTACATACGTGCGATGAGAGCAACACATTGTTAAGCTCTTTGTTTGCGTTCATTTTCCTTCTGTCTTCCTCCCTCTCATCAAGAAATGGTTTTTAAAAATAATTTGGTGAGAGCGGGTCGTAATGTTATGACCCGCCATAAGAAATTTTACTTCTACATGATGCGTATTCTTTATATCCATATTCTTTGGTACAATACAGTTTCTAGTACACTGCCTTGTGGTATTCTCACTCTGATTTCTCTTTGAGAGGGATAGCTTTTAAAAAAGAAAAATTATGGTGCCAGTAAAACTTTCTTTATTTTAAAAAGTAAGCCAAGGTACTCTATCAAATGCTTGCTGGATGTCAGGACAAACCGCAGAGCAATATCGTTTATTTGCTAAAGCATCAGTTCTTACGTTTACAATTCTATGACATTGTTCGGAGGTTCCATGTTTATGACGAAACCCGAACTGATCTGGAATAATATTCTGTCTAATATTCTGAACTGGCAATAATCTTCTAAGAAATATTTTTTCAAATATTTTTGAAAATATCGCAAGTAGACTTATAGGTCTGTATGATGAGAACATATCCTCAGGTTTGTTAGGCTTAGGAATCATAATTATTTCTGCGCACTTCCACTGCGACGGAAATTGAATTGAATATTATATACAGAACATTATATTTTTTCGAGTTGATTTATTGACAACATTTGCAGAAATCAAGTCATTTCCAGGAGATTTATTTTTATTCAACATTTAATTTCAGATTTAACTTCGTTAGACGTAAAATATTTTATTGGTAAATCCATTTGACACTATGAATATAAAAATTCCATTACTTCATCATATTCGCAAATAACTTAAAAATATAATACTTCACTCCTCGTTATTACTAACCCAAATTTTCAATTGTAACAATTGCAAAGCAAATACAAAGCTTAAAGTTGCTTTTAATTTACTAAAGTAAAGAATATGATATAAATTAGTAATTTCCAAAAATCGCCAAAATAAGGACGTAAATCGTCAAATCGTCAATATGATATTTTTCTAGCTAAAAATCGTCAAAATGACGATAAATCGTCAAATCTGGCAGCTATGCTTGTAAGAGATACCTGCAGTCTGCCGAGCCTTTTTTGTGGATTCCTTAAGTCAAATTTTAAATTGAGAAGTTTTATTGTCACTATTTTCGAGATATATTTCCTGAGAAAATTATCTGCCTTTCAAGTTTTTAAATCTGATGAATGATATGCAAAATAAATGCTTTAATGATAAATCGCTTTAAGAGTATATTTTTAAGGTTACATCTGGTATATATTAAGTGCTATCTAGACTACCTCATAATATTGTAGTATATACGGAAATATATATGTCTTGTATTTTATATTGGAAGCTAGCATGATGTGAAAAAAACATACGTAAAACAACTACCAGGTATTTAAAATACATTTACATACACATCTGAATTCATGCAGAAATATTTATTAATGGTCAGTCACAAGGCCATGAAACGAATGATTGATTGAGTGGAAGGTTTTATATGAATACCGCCTGTGTTTATGTCATTAGTGTTTGGTTAAAGTCCCATGCAATATTGAAATATTTATTGTTTGAAATTGAAATATAACCGGAAACGCATGCCTACGTAACCACAGTACAAACAAACAAATTTTAACAGTTTAACTGACATTTGTAATTCAACGGACGTATGTACATGTTTACATGCAATAACACACAATATTAATTTCTGCAATGAGGCCTTGATGCGTTTAGCAGCTGTTATCAAGCTTTTGCATGATAAATAACTTCGTTTTAAATTTCTTTCGCTAGAAAAAGAAAAATTATATGATGACATGAACAGTTACGAGCTTGGATGTGGTTAGTAACCTTGTCAGTTTTTCCTTTTGCCTTTCGAAGGGAGTTGCTGCTAGCTTTGCGCTGGTTATGGAGAAAGTGTACCATCGTGTTATGTCGTCCCAGGCACTCCATACGCCGATCTCTACACTCTACGGCAATTCTTCAAAAAGTGCGACTGGACCAAATAATTAATGCAGTGTTTGAATTTCCTTACTACACCCAGTCGCTTGTGAGGATTCGAAGGGTGAAATGTCGAACATTTCTGTAGGGAGTGGAAACCTTTGCAGAGGCGACATTTGGATCCCATATCAGTAATAACTTCGTCGCGAGTCTTGATTTCAGGGCGTTCGACAGTAAGTCTGCGAAGCGCTCTTTCAGACATCTATAAATGAAGGACAAATAAAAAAGGAAAATAGGGGATACGAGTTAGTTCGCCAGGTCTGGTGTACTCCTTCCAGAATCCTCTTCAGTAGACTTGGGCATGCCACTCGCCTCGGTCAAGCTGGCCATTACGCAGAAATTCTTTCTTGGCGCCAACCTATCCTGAGTCAATGAGGAGTCCTGCTACACTGCTGGACTCACTTGGCCCCTGATGGATAAAAGGCGTACCAACCAGTTACTTGGACTTGGTTTTGGCATCATCTCAATCACAGTGGCCGTGCTTACAGGTCATCGTGTTATGGGCAGACATGCGTGAAGGATGCGGCTCCTATTTAGCGACTTCTGCCGTGGATGCAGATCCGCTGAGGAAGAGGAGGCTGTTATCCACTTTCTTTGTCAGTGCCCATATCTTGCGAGGTGCAGGTTATTTGGCTCTCCATTTCTTGTCAGCTTGACGGAGCTATCATTTATTGATGTCAAGGATATAGGAAATTTTCTGGCTGGTTTTGATGTGCAGCCCTTGCGCTTACCAACTTCATCCTCCTTCCTGATTTTTTTTTTTTGGTGGAACTTGGTCAGTGCAGGGACTGCGTTCACCTCGTGGCATCACAACGGGACGCTATGCATGCTCAAGTGACCTTCTTGATATCAGAGCTACCACTCCGACCTAACCTAACCTAGTTCTAATTTGGATTAGGGACTAACACGAGTTTGAAATAGGCCTCGTTAGAACGCCATTGGCAGTTCAAACGTCAGCCACTTGTACTTTGGAGTCGGAACCGACGTAGATGAGAGAAATGCACCTGACCTTTCATTAGTTTGGAGGCAAGTTATCATGTCGAATGACAACGAAGTCGTCTACTACGACATCGCGTGGGGGATTTTTCCATTTGTTGCGTTTATGGAGCTCGATCAAATACTCATCTTTCCAGCGACGCGGAAACATCGACATCTATTGGCGTAGTTAATAGATTGCAATGAGAAGTCAGGTTCATGGGGCCGTACATGAAAGTATGACACTTCCAACAAGAAAATGACCTGGGGTTAAGTGGTTAATGTCCGAGGGGTTATCCATCATGGGACAAAGAGGAGGAGAGTTCAAGCCAGCTTCTATTTTTGCCAGCATAGTAGCAAACTCCTCAAAAGTGAATATTTGAGCATTCGATGTCTTCCGCAAATGTGTCTTGGAACTTTTCACACCGACTTCTAAGAGGCCGCCCATATATTGAGCTCCGGGGGGAATGAAATGCCATTCAATGGATTGGCAAACATTTTCGAACACAATCCTATGTTTTGGTTCAGTAAAGAACTTAGCCTGGTCCATTCTCATTATATTAGCTGCGCCAAAGACAACGGTTCCATTGTCCGAATAAATATGTGCGGGGCAACATATTTCACTTCATATGTGGGTCGATATTTCATTGGTTGCTTCCAAATGAATTGCTTTCGTCGCAAAGCACACAAACACCAGCACACATCCTTTAGTGATTCGGCAACCACGGCTAGTATATGATTTAATTTCCGAAGGTCCAGCAAATTCAAGACCAGTATGCGTGAAAGGGCGAGTTAACGTGGTTCTTTCTAGAGGTAGAGCAGCCATAATTTGCTGACCCAAATTCTTGCGTTAGATCGTACAGGTCTTTTAGTTCTATATGACGGTTGGAATAAGTGTTTTAAGTTTAAGGACTCAAGACTCTTGCCGCATGAGGCGCAGCATTAGAGTCGTGTAAATTGTCCATTGTAGGGGAGTAATTGGCGTTCCCTTGAACCAAACGTGTTTCAAGCTGGGTACAGGGCTTCAACGATGATTTCGGCTTTTCTGAACGTGAACGAAGTAGCCAAGTAGGCCCTTTCCATCAAATGTCAGAATTGAAGAGTTCCTTGGCTGTCATATCTCGACAAGCCAGATCAGCAGGGATACTATAAGACTCTACATGATTCCAATTATCAACGTCAATAGTATCCAAAACATACGAAACTCTATTCGCCACAAAGGTTGGCCAATGGCACGGGGGTTTTTGAAGCCAGGAGAGAACTATTGTCGAGATTGACCAAATGTTTTGGGGAGTAACGATTTGGACCAAAAATAAAAAATTTAAACAGAGTTGGGGAAAATATTAAATAAAATTCAAAGGTACAAAAATGTTTCAATATTAGGGAGTTGATAACGAATAAAAACTCTCTTTTATTTTGTTACACAATCCACAATTCACAGTAAAAAATTAGCCGTTTTTACATACTAAACAGAGATCAGCAATGAATCGTTTTTTCGCTACTCATAAGCACTCATGAAATTTTGAATATAAGTGAGTCAACAGTATTGAAATTCAACTACTCTGATTCATTCGTACTCAGTACAACGTTGACTTATAAGTATGAGTACAATGAGTATGAGTACAACGTTAACATCGAACTCATACCATTCGAAATATGTTTGATTCATATGTCTACTCATTCAGATTCATAAATTTAGAAAAATACTTATAATACTCATAAATGATTTGAGTGATTCAAATCATACGTCAAACTTTATAGTCTTAGTTGTTGTTGCATTTACAAGAAAAGAAAAAAAAAGAAAGACAGCAAGCGAAGCAAACACACAACCTTCTAGTGAGTACTGTAGTGTTCGTACGCGAATCATACTTATTTTGTGATTCTTGTAATTGTTGAGTCGTGGAGAGTCGAAATCAATAACATCATGCGTATTGTTAAGTATGACTACGATGACAAACTTTGAATATGAGCAGTAAGAGTATAATATTAAAATAAGTACGAATGCGTATAAGTATCAGAAATTTTGAGCATGATTCGATTCCACTCATCTTTTTGAATACTCTTGCATTGCTGATCTCTAATAATAAACTTACAACTAAGGTGACCAGCGTAAAAACAAAACTTTTTGATTTTTAAGAAAAAGTTTGCTTAAAAGAGGTTGATTTTCTTTTCCCAGAAGTATAATTTACGTTGGATACTCACATTTTAATAAAAACAAGCTATGTTCTTCATATAGTCACCATAGAGACATTTCTTTAGATTGAGAAGTAGGAAAACATTTTATTTATTCTCTGAATAAAAAAACCCACTAAGGACCATTATTATAACTTGCCGTTAACTAAAGGGAGGACCTTAACGGGCAGATAAATTGTTTTTCATTATTGTAAGTGGACGATAAGGTAGAAGTGAGCGTTAAACTAAAGGGAGGATCATCCTGCCGGTAACTTTTAAATTTAAGTTTATATTTGAACTTGCCATATTATATATTATTTTCAATATGGCAGCTTCAAATATAAACAAAGTGAGCAAACACAACAAAAAAAAGAAGCACGTCGTTGCCACTGAGTTTAAAAAAAAAATTTTTAATTAAGCAGTGTTATCGATTTTGCTCCGCCACTACCACTTTTTTGAAAAAATTAACTTTATACTATCTCTAGGTTGCAATAACGAAAAGTTAAAGTTGAGTTTAAAGTTCACTTTAGCTAAAGTTACCTTTAACTAAACCCAACTATAAGGACAACTTGTAATAATGGCCTTTAGGTTGATTTAAATTAAACTTTATTTTCGCTTGTTTAATTTGAGCAGTGTTATCGACATTGCTCCACCACTGCCATATTTTTGAAAAAGTTATCTTTATTTTATCTGTAAGTTGTAATAACAAAAATAAGTTAAAGTTAACTTTACCTTTGAAGTCGTCGTAGTTTAGTAAGTGGTGTGTTGGCTTATTAGACGTACAACCAGGGTTCAAACCCCAGGGCAGACATCAAAACGAAAATATGGAAACATTTCTTCGGCAACTTCCTCTCAGCAGATTTCTGGCAAAAACTCTGAGAGTAAATAAATCTGCCATGAAAAAGTTTCTCAAAAATCTGTCGTTCGGAGTCGACTTTAAACTGTAGGTCCCGCCACTCATGTATAAAATTAACGCACACAACATAAGTGGTGTGGGAGGGTTGGTCGTAATCCTGACTGAAGGGTTGCAATGACCAATTATGTATGTTATGTAACTTTACCTTTAACTAAATCCAAGTTTAATGGCAAGTTGTAATAATGGTTCTAATTGCTTTTGGCTCCAGAATTTACAATTAATTAAAAAAAAAAAATTTTCATATTCCAATAATGTTAACTACAATTAAGTTTTAATTTTTAATTTTAACACGTAAACGTTTTTACAGTGACTGTACCATTATTGAATTTCAAATTAAAATATGAAAATGACTTTTCACGTACATAAATGTAATTTAATTTAAATTAAATATATGCACGATTGTTTTTTTACTTTTTTAAATAATTTAAACACAAAACGAAATGTAAATAAAATACTTAAAAAATAATTTTAATATTTTTATATACTGATGTAACAACTGGCAATAAACTTTATTTAATTACTTTCGCCGACCCCATGCCGCGCCGATGGATGTTAGTCACCAATAAGGGAGGATAAAGAAAAATACTGACCTTGTAAGGCGCTGAGGTGGGCAAGTAATGTAATACAAACACATGTAATTCTCGTTCAAACTTCGGACAAAACGATATAATTTCCTTTAAACTTCCAAATTTGACCAATGGCATCAATCCGACACTGCATTCATAATCCAGAAATGCTATCAACGAAACTCTATCTAACTAGATACCTACCAGAGATCAGCAATGAATCGTTTTTTCACTACTCATAAGCACTCAGAAAATTTTTAATATGAGTGAATCCACAGTATTGAAATTCAACTACTCTGATTCATTCGTACTCAGTACAACGTTGATTTATAAGTACAGGTTGCAATGAGTATGCGTACAACGTTGACCAGTCGTCATACCATTCGAAATATGTTAGATTCATAACTTTAGAAAAATACTTATAATACTTATAAATGATTCGAGTGAATCGAAATAATACTAAGGTCTTTGATAAAGTGAGTAGATCTATTGCAATACGAAAGAATTGCGTACTATCCTCACATGTATGATATTTGTCAGACAACATGCATTAATTGTAATAAAGCGGCACTATCACGTAGGCACTTTATTTCCATATTATATATGAGGATATCAAGTCAAATTGGCTACATGTCGTGTGAACCTAATCTTGACTAGGGACTTCACAATATAATTCCAAGCAGGGAAAACTGGTACTCTGATATGGTCACCTGCAAGGGATCAATGAAAGATTATGCAGGCGATTATTAATTAGGGAATACAGAAGACTGTGGCTCTATGTATAACAATCATATCAACAAGACATATCTACATTTCCAACACTACTGTGGGCTATTTCAATCCGAAATAATGGACATTAATCACTCTACAGCCAAATCGCAAAGCAGCCAAATTTTTTCCTTGTATTATAGAAATCCTGTATATGACTAACTAATGAGCAGTTTCGGTAAATTTATCTTTTCTATAGCCGTTTTGCATCGCTTAGCTACACAAAAATATACAACGAACTTGTTACAAGTAATACAACAACATCAGTATGAAAGAAAAGGGATAGACTAGTAAGCGAGAACGCAACAACAAACAATGTGAACAAAATACACAAACAAATGCTGGTCAAAATTATTGACGCTTGTCGAAATTTTAAAAGTAAAGGCAGTTAAAAATGTGTTGTTTTGAATGTCAAATGTACCCTTAAGTTGACGTCACTAAGGCGAAGAAATTAAAATTTTCATGGTGATTTCAATGCGAATGTTCGGACAGATAATTTCAATTTAGAAGCTGTAATGTGCTCGAATGGTGCACGGTACAGTTAGTATATCACGGCACTAATTTCATTCACAAAAACATGCAAAAGTGCATATAAAAATGCGCTTACAGAACGAGAAGAAACAAACAACAACATTCTTGTCTTTTCATTCTTTTAATAGATATTTTAAACCGTTACTTTATAATTTTCGATAGTGAACACTAAACACTTGGTTGGACTTTCGGACTTTATAAAGAGGAGACAAAAACGTGAAACGCGTACAAATACAACTTCAAAAAATCACTCCAACGACGATGAATTCATACAACACTGTTTTCAAAACAAACTTTATCAGTGGAATACTTAGTGCATGCCTGTAAACAAAACTCATAATCTATACTTCATTTAGAAGATATCTGAAGGAAACCATGTTTAAGTAAGAGAACGTTGGTTCAAATTCAAAACTTAAAACAATTTGAAGCCCAACAATTACTGCGTATAAGAGACTGTAAGCCCGTAGTACCGGCGATCTGCAGCCAATGTCATGCATCTTGCATGTTTAGACATACTATAATACTATACTGTGCAAGGCAATAATTAAGGATGGAATGAGATACAAATTTTATAAACCAGACGGACAACTACTAAGCCGTTGGCGTAAAATTATTGAATGAAGCATTTGGAATGAAATGAAGTTTTTTAATTTTTTTAAATACGACGAACATAATGAATATTTCGTTTTTCCGGTGTTTCAATGAAGTTCATTCTAATCATTATAGGCAGCAATTTTGTAATGAAAACTTCTTAGTACCATTAATAATGCTCACAACGTTTCCGGGTTTCTGGCGTTGAATTAAAGCATAACATCAGAAGTTAGTTGTAATCTTACCGTGTACGACACGAAACATAAATTTGAAACAAAAATAAAAAATGGATCATGCAACAAAATGCTGTACAACAGTGAGGTAGACCTGCAAAGCTATCGGTATAAAACTATCGATGCTATCGATAGTATCGATTTTTTAGAAGAGTGTTAAATTTCCCAATTTTAATTCAAAATTATACAGGCGTATATAAATACATAAATAGATGTATATACATACGTATATGCATATGTGTATATATATAGTGGTGAAAAAAAAGTAATAGAAAGACACAAGATAAATGTATATATATCCTACTTTTTTCATAACGAAATTTTCTATTTTGATTGTATATAACGGTTCATTTTACAGCTATCCTGTAAATTTAAATTATTTTCTAATAGTTGAAGTTCCTAACAAAAATTTTTTGAAATTTGTTTCTATTTTCTTTTAACCTTAACTTTAAAAATTAATTTATTGAGATACTCAATGCGTTGAAGCCGTCGCAAAACTGAAAATTACCGCTTAAATTTCGTTACTATTGTTATCGAAAAAACCCATCGATAGTCCATTAAAAATAAAAGTATCGATACTATCGATAGTACTATCGATGGTTTTGCAGCTCTACAGTGAGGACAACCACATTTCTATATTAGAGCTTCTGCTTCTCTTAGGCGTACGGGATAATTAATTTGCTGATAACATTACAAGCTAGCACTTAGCTGAGCTAATGTTACTTTTCAAAAGCTTTATTAAATATGAATACTTTAATGGAATATTCATACATATTTGGCCATTACAACCCATCAGTCAGGATACGGCCTAGCTTCTCACACCACACACGCCCGTTAATGTTATACCTACAGTTTATAGTAACGACAGATTTTTGAGAAAATTTTCATGTTAATTTTGTTTACTTTCGGAGTATTCGCCACAAATCTGCTGAGAGAAAGTCGCCGAAGAACTATTTTTTCACATTTCGTTTTGATGTCTGATCGGACCGTGGCCTTACGTCTAATAGGCCAACACATTACCTATTAGACTGCGGCTACTTCAGAAATTAATAGAATATTCACCGTATTGTGTTTTGGCTTATTATACTATGTTCAGATATGCACTTCTATTGAGTCAATATTCGGTTTATTGAGTACAAGATTTTAAGTGTTCAGACATAATAATATACGCAGTTCAGCTGCTTATTCAATATTCATTTGACAGCTGGTAAGCAAAACAGTTCGTCGTTTCAACAACATTGTTTTTATTTTGGTTTGTTGTTTTTTTTTTGTTTGTCGTTGCTGACATTTGAGTTGTCAAATATCAACAGAAAGTATTCGCTTAATTGTAATATGCTCATTGAACATACTTATGACAGTGCTGCATTTTAAGTTTTACTCAATATTATAACAATTTGCGTATTTATTGCGCAATTATTAATTGAAACTTTATATGAAATATTGAGCTCAATAATGGCTTTTACTGCGATGTACGCAATAAAGCTGAATATCTGAAAACCGTCTTAGACTTAAGTCCGTGGCGCAATGCCTGACTCAGACGTCTTGTATATAGCGAATATGAAAAAATATTCTTTTCGGCATCATTCTCTCAGCAGTATCCTGGCAACAACTCTCAGGATAAATAAAATTGTTCTTGAAAAGTTGTTCTCATATCTGTAACATAAGTGGTGTGAGAAGCTAGATCGTAATCTTGGCTGAATGATTGAAATGACCAATTAAGTAAGTATTTGCTTTCGAATTCTTACAGTCTACATGATAAAAACCAAATTCAAAGGTTACGATATTTTCCAATCCCTTGGGTAATACAAAAAACTATTATAAATATAGATATAGTCATAAACGCATTGCATTTTTAAAGTTGATAAACCATGTCAAAAAAATTGATTTGATCTGAAGTGGATTAAACAAAATAAAATATATTTAAAGCAATCTAATCTTGTAAAAATTTAGGTCATTAAGAAAAAAAATGTTTGCAATTTCTTTGAGCCAATAAAGATTTTTTTTTTTACTTTACGTTCGCATATGGTCTTTTGTCTTTTTTGATCATTTAAGTAACGCAGTCTTATCATAAACTTATGAATTGAGAAAAATAATAATGTTCCGTTTTATAACGCAAGAATTTAAAGAAAAATCAACAAAGTCTGACAAATAATTAAATTGACGGCAAATTGTAGTTAACGGATCAGCAACAGCATAATTAGTTCTGCAGAATTGAATATAAATAAGATTATAACAACGAAAGTAACGACAAGGAATATTGAATTTAACAGATCTTAACAGAAATTCACATCAGATTAATCATAAAGGATATATTTAACATTGTTCGACGGCTCTTAAGGGTAGGCAGTTTTATTAATGCCAGTCTGGTAGTATATGAAGTCATATCCAAATAATTTCTTCCAAGGCCACGCAAACAGAAGAGTAGAAATTGTTTCTGCACAAATTCGATGTGTTCGCTGTAAACATTATAGTGAGGACCCCATACAATGGATCCATACTCCAAAATTGGTCTGACAAGCGGTACATATAGCTGTTTAGTAATAAATGGATCAGAAAATTCTTTTGCCTAACGTTTTATGAAGCCAAAAGTGCTTCTGCCTTATTTACAGTCAAAGTGATCTGATTATTTAAGTTTAATTTAGTGTCTAATAGGATCCCAAGATCAATAAAAGAATCCACTATCTCCAGTTGATGACCTCCAAGCAAATAATTAACCGCAATAAAATTATTTCTTGAGGACCGCATACATTTGCATTTTTCAATATACAGCTTCATCATGTTGTACTGGCACCACAAAAAGAAATAATTGAAATCACTTTGAAGTTAAATATGCTCGATGAAATTATTAAAGGAGAGAAAAACTTTTACATCGTCAGCATACATCAAGATATTGGCAAAATTAATTACGCGGGGAAGATCGTTTATAAACAGCGAAACAAGAAGTGGACCAACATGGCTGCCTTAAGGAACACCAGACAGCACATATATATACTTAGATAAGCTATTGTTCACATATACAGTCTGCTCTCCACCAGTCAAATAAGACTCTAGCCACCTTAAACTCCTATGATTTACACCCATTAAATCCAATTTAGTTAACAGGAGTTTGCGATGCACTTTATCGAACGGCTTATTAAAATCCGTAAAAATTACATCATTTTGCTTCCGTTGAGAAAGGGCCGCATTTATCATGGATGTTAACTGAAGCGCATTAGTTGTTGTTGAACAGCCCTTTCGGAAACCATGTTGATGAGGTGATAATAACGATGAAGTATGATGAACCAAAAAATCGGCAATCAGTTTCTCGAACATTTTTGGAATAGCACTCAGTTTTGTAATGCCCTATAATTTGTAACATCAGATTTATTGCCAGATTTAAAAAGTTGTAAATATACGTGTTCTTTAAAAACACAGGAAAATATCCATAATTAAACGAGGTATTAAACAATATGACTAATGGTGTGATAAATGACTCTGCACATCGATTTAAAATGCAACTTGGAACCCCATCGGGACCAGGAGGAAAAGATATCTTTAAACTTTCAGGTTCATCAAAATATCACAGTCACTAAATGCTGGAATAGATATTACTTGAGCTGACGTCAGAGAGTAAGGGTACATATTTGTATCATTATAAGCAGCGTCAGAATAAGTACTAGCGAAGAAATCTGCAAACATATCACATATGACATCAACACTACCGGATTCTTTATCACCAAATTTCATAAAAGATGGAAAACCAGTAGATTTTCTCTTCGAATTTACAAACGTATAGAAAGATCTAGGATTCTTAATAAAATTATTTTTCATTTTATCCACATATACGTTTTATATAATAAGTGATTTAGAATGTTATATTCAGACCGGCTAATAGAATATCTTCCATAATCAATAATGGAGCCAGAACTTTGGTATTTCTTGTAATACTTGTGCTTTCGATAGACGTCCCTATAAACTTAAGGATATTCAATTTCATTAGTAATTTTTTTTCCTGCTAAATAAAATACTGATCAGGACTGCCTAGATAACCTATATTAAAAAGAACAACTTACCTACTACATTGTAAAAAATTCTTTATTAGCTAATCATTGCTTAAATCTCAGTTCATAGTATAATTTGACATAATTTTTGCTTTAAATCATACTACATCTTCATTCATTAATTTTTAGAATCCATAAAATTCTTTCAATTTCATTCTTGACTTTAAACTGTTGACTTTTACGAGCATCAGCAGATGTTGCATTTGTAAAACCCGTGCATTTGTTTTCGAATTTTGTTTAATACAGTTATTTGGCCACAAATTTATTTGTTATGGCTTGTTAAAATTGCCCATTATAAGAATTAGGGTATGTACATCATAATAAAAATTTAAAATTTTGTTGCTATGTTATTACTCTTACTTCTGCCATAAACTTTTAATACTCAAGTTTTTTTTTTATGTATTTCAATACAAGAGCTGAGATATTTATACAACAGATTCAAGCAGTTGTTATTGCTTGTTGATTATGATTACGACTGTTGGTTTGCCAACGTAGTATTCGAACATAAGAAATTCTGATGTGTACGACAGTTGTTTTGAATAACCTCAACCCCCGACAACCATCAATTTTTACAATGTACAATAATTAAGAAGTGCTCTAAAGACTTTTTGTGTTAATTCAATAAAAGTGGATTTTTTTGTTCATTTTTGTTGTAAATTTAATTCTTATATTTAATTATCCATAATATTTATATTTTCATTATAACTACCTACTAAATTACATATTTAAGAGTTTTTATTTTTCAGCTTGGGTGCCCTGGTAGTCTAGTGGGTAGTGTGCTGGACTATTAGCGTGATGGTCGTGGGTTCGATTCCCACCAGTGACTCAGGTCTGTGTCACTACACCGAGCATATCGTCAAAGTTACTCAGTTCGTATATAATTAGAATATAATTTGTAATTGTATTGTAATTAATTAAATAAATAAAAAATATTATTCAGCTTACCCATACCTCGCTTTGCGTCGGTTAGTTTTGCGTTTTTTCGAAGTTGCGTCGCTGTTGAATTTGCTCTAATTTTCATTGTGAGTCGTTAGATTTTCGAAGTTGCGTTCTTTTGGGTTCGAATTTTTATTTTTATTTTTTGATATTTTTTGAAATTTCCGTTTTTTTCTAAAAGATGGCACTACTTTTGTTTCTAATTGCGCCATGATATCAAAACTTAGGGATTCCCTACCTAACTGAAAATAATACAGTTTTATTTCTACCTTGTTTTTCTAATTTTAGAGTTCAGTTTCAAGTAGTGTGTTAAAAATTGTGAATTGTGAAAAAGTGAATTTTTTATTTTATTTTAATTGAATTTGGTTTTTTTTTTGTTTATTGTTTTTTGTATGTATGTAATAAAATGTTATATTATTTTTGTTTTTTAAATGTTTGCTTTGTTTAATTTTCTTTTTAAAAAGTAGTATTTTCGTAAGCCTGGAACCCATCTCTGACCTTTACATGGAAGAAAATCATTTTTCACTTTGCATAGTTTCAATTACCGTCGTGTTTTTTTGTAACGTAACCACAATGCAAAGTCAGGTATGGGTATATATAGTATGTATATATTTACAAAATTTCTATATACATACATGCAATGGGCAGTAATAGTCTACCAATTTCATGAATTTTAAGTAATAAGTTGTGAAAATAATTGTTCTAATATTTCAATATTTCAACATAACCACCTTATTTAATAAAATACGCGTGCGCATCGACACCAGATGTGGTCAGTTTGGAATGTATTGAGGAAATAATGAATAAAGAACAAATTTATCTAAAGTACGCCAGAATCAAGAATTCGTAATGGTTATTACTTCCAAATAGTCAATGAACCCAATCATACATCTGCTGTAATGAAGATTTGATTTGCTACCATAGTCCACATAGGCTTAATAATCTCGCACAGAGTCTCGATATGAATTAAAGAAAGTATTTATTAGATTATTTGGAAGAACGGTTAGGTAGTCGCTAAACCTCAAACAAAAATCAACTGAAACACTTGCTCCTGAGTGCATGTCTGCAAATATCAACGGAAAATGCTAAACAAAGCTAGTGCATTGAATGACAGATGGGATATTCTATTAAATATTGGGTCTAACATTTAAATATATTGGCCTTTGAATTTGAAATTTTGTTTGAGTTCTTCTTAGGGGTACCTACACTTTGCTGTGTAAAAATAAAAATATTTTTTATTATTTGTGAAAATCGTTAAAATATTTTCGTTTTATAATAAATAGAAATGAATAAATAAAATAAATATAAGAAATATCTATTATTTGTACATATTATTACTTGAAATTCATAAAATAGCCTACACACATTGGAGAACATAGACTTTTGCTGTCCACTATATGCGAATACTACGGCTAATTAAAAATTAAAATAATTGTAAGTATTTATTCCTAATGCCTCTTACATTCCAAGTTATTATTATTAATTGAGGTTTGTAATTAACTACCAAAGTTTAATTCTTTATTTCTTCAAGAAAGAATAATTAATTAATTCTGTTATTAATATTAACGTTGTGACTGTTCCTGTTGTTAATAATATCTCTTTGCGCTTGCCAGTCACTAGTATTAGTTGGAACACTTTGGCGCATTTTTTTAGGAAAGTTGCTGGTATAATTTCCTACATTAGTGTGTTCTAGTCGCCTATGTGCTGGCTGGGCAGGTAGTCTAAAAAGCAGGATACCCAAAAATACATACAATTCTCCCTTACTTATGTATGTTTTACCACTGAATTTTTTGTATTCGTGACTGCAGTATCGTCATTGTCATTCCTATTCGTCTCGGACATGGTTATATATGATATTTTATCATTTAAAATTAACTTCTATACTAACAATGGGCGGGAAGCAAGTTTAGTAGCTGTCACTAGTCCGTGCTCTGTAATATTTTCAATAAGAAGTTAATGAGTGCTACCAGGAATTGACGAACTAACATTTCATTTACTAAATTAAACTAAGTCTAAACGAGTAATTAGTTGTAGAATCTTCTGCAAACTTTTCACCAAAAGACCTTGATTTTATTGCAATTTGAACATTGTCTTTCGTCTTCGCATTCATCTAAACACTAAACAATGTTTCTTTTTATTTAATAGCTTCCTGATCATTCGCTTTCATGTACAGAAAACGATAGATATGCTTTGTCTATTGCTTATTGTCTGCAATTGTCAGAGTTTGTGAAAATTTATTTATCTTCCTTTCTCATACACTTACTTTTGTAGTACTGCTTAAATTTTTCTTTCATATTTTGCCCAATGCTATTTTAGCACAAATGAAATAAAAAGAAAATTCGTTACTATATGTCTAGCTATCCCAGCAATATAGGACTTCAAAATTTGCAATATAGTTGGGAAATAAAGGAAAATTATTTTAAAAAGTCATGAACTCCTAAAAAAAATCAACCAAATCAAGAAAAAAAATTCGGTGAAAATTTTATAAGGTCCCTGGGGACCTCACCAAGGATCAAAAGGTTAAGTGTTTTTTTTTTAACTTACCATGTTGTTAGTCTTCTCTGATTTTTTTTATCACTATTTCAATTTTAACTTAATTGCTTACCTCAATAGAAACCATTTATATGTGTTTTCCAAATAAAAGAAATTTTTTTTTGGCTCCATTTGCAGACATGAACGTTTTACTGCCATTTTACGGAAAATACACATTTTTTTTTATTTTTCTCCGCTGTAGCGCTGAAAATAGGTCAATTGCACTCATTCACTGCAGACGGTACATTCACTTGCATTTTCATAGACAAACTGCAAATATTCCGTTTTATTTCCTTTCAAAAAAAACATTTTTTTTTCTTATATTTTCCAACAGTTTTTAATATTTGCTTTCCATTTCAATAATTTAAATTCCTTCTTTAGTTTTTCGTTCAACTTAACCGTAGATCGAGCCTTAAAAAATTTCATAATTCTAGCTTAAGTATCACTTTTGATACATACTTGTAGTACTTGGAATTGTGACGATTATTGATAGATTTTGTTAAAAAAATTGTATATTTTAACTCGTTTTAATAAAACTATTTAATATTATTACATTTTATTATCACTTTTATGAAATTTGCGCCAAAATTTTTGACATGATATACATTGCTATGGTTTTTACATAAAAAGCAAGCACTTCATGTCAGCTTGGTTTTATTTCTTTCTAAATGGTAACAATTTGACATCTAGCCCTCTTGCTTTGTGGCGATTTATAAGTTTCCAATTGCTTAGATAGGACAGCTTATTGTCACTCGCATCAGTAAGACTCTCAATTGAGCGCTGGCTGAAACCATTCATGTGATTCGTTAGAAATATTTGTTGTCAACGTCATGTGAGGTAAAAAAATTTCCCGTTGCAATAGAACATCGATTATGTCAATAACAACGTTCTCTCTTTGAATCCTCTCTGGTTTCCCGGATACGGGTTTCCCCAAATACTGCTGTAAGTAGTTGCTACGCACGTAGCATGTAATTGAATCTAAAACTGCTAATTTGACTTCGGTGGACCACGAAATTTATAACAACAATAAAATTCAATTAGTTACTAATCTAGAGCGATAAAATTAAATATAAGTTGAAAAGGTAATAAAGCAAAACAAAAAGAAAGAAAACATAAATCAATACAAAGCGTTACTCCATAAATCTATTTATGAAGCTTGATTTATATAAATGCCCATAAATTAATTTCCCTAACAATCACTGTAAGTATTCCATCATTAAGTATCAAATTTCAATTAAAATCGCTGCAGGTAATTTTCATTTTCCACAATAAAACTAAAAAGTTTTTGAATTCTGTTGCTTCAAAACTTTAATTTGAGATGAAAATATACCAAAAAGGAACATAAAAACATAAGCATCATTATTTAAATATATTTTCTTTAATTTTCTTATCCTTTAGGCGAACAAAAAATTAAATTTTTAAAAATCTTAAAAAAGGATATATGGGCTGCTCTGAAAGTATGTTAGTTAATCCCAAACTATTTATACGGTATTATTCCCTACATAAAACTACAAGTTGTGTGATAAAAGTTTTATGAAAATGGTTAAAATTTTCTAACAAAAAATTAAGATAAATATATATTTTTTTAGAAAAAAATCCTTTTCATTCGAGTTCCTAGAAAAAGGCTTTAAGTATGATTATTAAAGGCTGGAAGACTTTCAGTTCATTTTTGAAAAGGCGTAATAGGTGTAAATATGTATATCATTATCAAAGCGAATGATTCTCTTATATCATATCGACGTAGTTGACCGAAATATTATCATCTGTAATAAAACATGGGAAGAAACACATTTTTCTAATGTTTGTCTGTCACAAAACACTCAAAATCTCCTGTTCCAATTAGTACCATCTTTGGCGATAAACATCCTGTTGTCATGTTTGTTGCTGCCAATACTTTCTTCAGTTCATAAGATGAGCTGCTATTTTCTTCTTCTTCAAAGTCTTTAGCAGCAGGAATATTACATATAATTAATATATAATCGGTCACTACAACTTTTCGTTATAAATTGGAAATATCTGACCTGAGGTTTGAACCGTGGTCTGACGTCTAATAAGGTAACACGCTACATACTAGACTACGACTACTTCAATCAATATCAAGAACATATCAAGAATAGAAAATTCAACTTTTTCAATTTCGTCGTTCAATTCGTTAACTTTTAATTCTTTCTTAAAAACCATAAATATTGTATTAAATACGATAAAACTTTACAAAATCTTTGAAATCTTAAAAAAATTACATACACGACACCAAAAAATCTCTAGGAAAGTCGTATGTATCAAAAAAATACATAAGCAAGAATTATGAAGTTTTTGAATCAAATCAATCAAATCCTGACTGAAATTTGCTTTTTTTATTTGGCTTAAAATAATGGCAATAACAATACTAACGCATTATAAAAATATCAGGCATATAAGTTTTTCTGAATTAAAATTATATAATCTCAAAAATTTAAGTGTATCATTTTTGATACAAAGCTCGATCAACGGTTAAATGATTTCGTTTTTTCATAGTCTATTCTCGTTTTGGTTCTTATGTATCTCAACAATTAGAGAGTTTTACTTTCGGAACTGAGTTCCCTTAGCATGATAACAAAAACTTGAGACACTTCATTCAACTTTAAAAGTTTTGCTACTACCGTCCCCAAAGCATTGTTTGCCGTTCAGCTCAGTTAGTCCAACATAAAATTATTACCTTAATTGCATTACTATCTTTACTGTATAAATTAACTTATATATATGTACATACATATGTAGTTATTCAAATAATGCAGCGACAATTCTACACTCGTAGGCAATTAAATATTATAAGAGAGGCCTCAATGTTTACATGTTTACAGGCTGTAACTTTAACTCCCCATAAAATACTCACACAGAATCTTATGTAATAAACAAAAACAGAAACATTACGGCTGTAAAAAGCAATGAGAGAAATATTCTTTGTATATTAAACATTGGAAGAGAAAGTAAAAATAACAGTCGGCAAATGCCAACGCTGCCTGTACCATACCTTGTTAGCGTAGTTGCTGTAGTCAGTGCGCTTAGTGATGACTGGTCTCTCGTCCAAGTGGTTGTACGCGAACGCTGATTGATTATTAAAGGCTATCCTGATAGAGAAACAATCAGAATCGTTAACTGCATACTACAAGACTTATTTACAATGACTGTGAGATTGAGCTCCACAAGAGTTCAGGTATGGCTTTTAATTGAGTCAATATTCGTTTAATTGATAAAATTATTTTAAATGTTCAGGCATACGCAAATCAGCTTATTCAATAATCATTGACAGCTGGAAATAATACCTATGGAAAATACCGCTAACCGAATCCAGTATTTGAGTATATTATGGTGAGATATTCGCATACCTACTGAATGTCATTAATTCCCTGAAGAGCATGTACACATATGACCGATATATGAAATAGGTTTTTAAGAGACATTCTACGGTTATCCTTATGTGCATATCTAGACACCCAATAAATTAGATGTTCGAAACAATCCAGTAAGACTGGCATTTCTCTGCATAGAAGCAAACAAATTATTGCGTATTACACAGACTTTATTGATTTGCAAACGAACTTGCAAACGAACTTGCAGTATAAACGTAATCAGAATCGATTTAAAGAACCTAAAAGTAGTTGCAAAAGTACATTGTTCACTGGGTATATATGCTCAGAGGTTAAGACAGACGCTGATGATGATGATGACGAAGTACAGGTACACTTGGGAACCTTAGGCTAAGGATTTTTAGGCAACTAAAATTGATTGACAGAACGTGTCTAGTTAAAGGTGATTAAGATTAAATTGAAAATTTAGGATTACTGTTTTTTTTCTTTGAACTGAATTTATTTTAACTATTTTTAGAGGGCAAACACAAATTTGTTTACCAGGAGACCTAATGTACCAATTAGGTTACTCTCTACAAACACAGTTTCAGCATTTTAAACATTGTCTAACCAGGAGTAGCTCGTCGAATATCGAGAATAAAGTCAATAACGCACTTCATAAACAGTATATAAATGTCATTCTAGGACCTACTGCCGTAGACCAATCACCTGTTATACTTTAAGTAATTAATACGGCAAAGTCTTTGTATTTATTTCCAATCATAATACTCAATATTACAATAGTACATGACTCAACGTATGAAAGAATACTGTTCTTTATATGTTGTTTAATACATACATACCTACATACATAATTGGTTATTACAACCCTTCAATCAGGATTAACACCCAGTTTCTTCCACCACTTAGGTTAGTGTGTATATGTGTATTAATTTTAATCCATTACTGGCGGGACTTACAGTTGAAGTCGACTCCGAACGACAGATTTTTTGAGAAGCTCTTCATGACAATTTTTATTTACTCTCAGAGATTTTGCCTTTTGGAAGTCACCGTAGTCTAGTAGGTAGTGTGTTGGCTTATTAGACCTAAGGCTACGGTTCAAAACCTAGGTCAAACATCCCAAAAAAAAAACAAAATATAAAAAAATATTTCTTCGGCGACTTCCTCTCAGCAGATTTCTTGCAAAAACTCTGAGGGTAAATAAAATTGCCATGAAAAGTTTCTCAAAAATCTGTCGTTCGGAGTCGACTTTAAACTGTAGGTCCCGCCACTCATGTATAAAATTAACACGCACAACATTGGTGGGAGAAACTTGGCCGTAATCCTGACTGAAGGGTTGGAATGGCCAATTATGTATGTATGTATGTATGATTTTGCCACAAATATGCCGAGAAATCGCATCGAAGAAATATTTTATTTTTCATATTTCGTTTTAGCATAGTGTCCAACCTGAGGTTTGAATCGTGACTAGTCTGAATATAAGCGTTTGTCGTTTTCTCTTCGTTAGCATTTTTGAAATTTTTTGGTAAATTTTTGTGGTAAATTAATTATGTTTTGGTGTCTATTGTTCATACGGACGTAAGTAACATTTAAACCAATTTGTTTTAGTACATAAAAAAAACAATTGTAATCTACACTTGAAGTATAATGTTCGGTTTCAAAATTGTGTTCTTGCACAATACAATAACTTCTTCCATTTACTCAAGAGGGACCTTTTGGATATTAGGTTACGCTATATTTATAATAATAATTTATTTAAAAAAAAAAAAAAAAAAAAAAAAAAAAAAAAAATATTAATATTGATAGAAAGAAAAAAGTACTTTGAAAGTGCAGAAGTAATTTTCAGATCTGGAATTATATAAATATAAAGATGTATTTTATTTTAATACAGTAGATTGGCTTGCTTTAGTGTTTGATAAGATTTAAAAAATTCGTACAAAAAAATTAAAAATATAATACATGATCCAATTAATATTGTGGATTGCATTTACTCACGTTAAAGTAAAAGAAGCTTCAGTGTATAACTAAATAAGACAGCTGCAAAATCTTATAATTTTAATACAATTGCTGGCGAATAAGGACTATACTATATTGTTCACACCTATAACAGAATTTTAAATCATGAATTTTAAAGACGCAATATTTTATTTATACTTATACAAATATGTACATTAACAGCTTTTAGAAATCTTTAATTTGTATTACGATGTAATATTTCAAAACACCTATGATGTGTGTGTTTATTTTAGTCATGAGTAGAGTGACTTACAGGTTTGCAATAATTATATAGTTTAACAATCAACGCTTTGACGTCAACGCGATTACACGGTGCGACAGTGAAAATACACCCAAGTAACTACATAGTCTAAGTTCTTCACTAGGTTGAGTAGAACTCAAAAATATTTTTTTTATTTTCCTCGAATCCTCCAAACCTGTTTTATTTGCCAAAAACTGTTTTTTGATCTTTTCACACAAAATTATTGATTACCCAAAAATTTTTGAACCTATTTTGAAAATCTAAAGTTTTTTAGAAAGGGGAGAGATTAGCCTTTAACACGGTATACATAGACGTTTTGTTCAAACTTATATGTTATGAGTTTTGATGGGAAAACTTAGAAAATATTATTCTTTCGTATTTTTTCAAGTTTGGCCATTTTTAATTGCAAAATTTAAATTTAAAAAAAAAAAATAAGTGATGATGTTCTGAAAGTGCATTATATTGTGAAGAGATTAACACGGCGTTTGGTAAAATTGGACAAAAATTACCGTAGTTATTATTTAAAGAGTATAACAGTCATCTTATATTTATATATATATGATATCTTATCAAATGACCTTTCATTTCCAAAATTGTTGATGGATTTTAAGTGTTTATTGAAAAATGTGTCCTTTTTCCGTTGGACCAGCCACCGGAAGTTGGCTAATGTTTGCGCAAAGTGAAGTAATATTATTTGCGAAAAACGGAAATATTAGAAGACTTTTTGTAGTCGTTCAAACGTGCAAAGAGGAAATTTTCAGGTAAACACTCAAGATCCATCCACTTTTGAACATTTTTGAAATGAAAGTTCTTAATTAATACTTTTTAAAAAGAAATCGTTATGTTAGACTGGAGTACATTTGCCTTTATCTAAGCTGTTACTGAAGTACAAGTCTTTGTTGTCTCAGTTATTTATAGACTTTTTCATCTCTTGACAAAAATATTAGTATTTTTAAAAGGAGCTGGTATTTTTGGAATACAATGTAATATATTTTCAATTGTATGGTGTACGAACAATTGTTTGATTCAGTGTATATCAAAATGCAAAAACGCTTTAAAAATACAAAGACGACTAAAAATAAAAAGAATGGAAACAAAAGTTATACAGAAATGAGTACATGTAAGTGTACGCCTTTTTGAATGTTCTTACTGATGCAAAACAATAACAGCATCAACCTATGTAAGTGGCAATAGAAAAGTCATACGACAACTAAAATTCTAATTTATTAAGGTGACTGCTGAACCTAACTAAATTGAACATTCTTGTTTAGAAATAATTTTTGCCCTGAAATATTTCATGGTTGCATTTCTAAATTAGTTTTGTTTCTGTTTTACAGTTTCGTACGAGTTTGTAAATGTTGAAAATTTTGCTTTGACGAATATTATAAAAACAAACCCTATGGATTGTATTAAAAAAAAACACGTGTAAGGGTGCCTTAATATCTGCCATCAATAAATATAATGATACGGCGGTATTGAGTCTTGTTTTTATTCATATTTTCGAAGACTTCTATATATTCGAGATGTTTTAGAGGTTCATTGCATAACTTACTTCAACATGATTGGCTTCTGACCAGTGGTGTTGTGCTAATTTTTTTTTACCCGAACGCGTATATATAATTATATAGACGGGGCCGATCCAGGGTAGGCGGCCGCTATGTGCAGTTTCATGTCCCAAATTTAACGACGGGGGTGATTTTCCATGATAATCCTTTTTAATTTTTTTTCTTTTTAATTTTTTTTTTTTTCAAAACGTCGGCCAATTCTCGTTATCAGAAATCATCTTTAGTTCCGGAACGCGTTCCTGTCCAAAAAGGAAGTACCGGAACGACGTCCCGGAGCGTTCCGGCTCGACAACACCACTGCTTCTGACTCATCAGCAATCATTGTGCCTAATTCAGCTAAAATAATTTATCAACGAATATTTCTTAAAGAAACAGTGTAGATCATTGCAAAGACAATTTTTCTAGTGTAAGCGCAGACTTAAAGTGTCGACAATAATATGATTAATAAAATAATTATTAAATAATTTGGATTGTGTTGAATACAATGAATTATATTTTTCTACTTAATATTTATAAAAAGCGGCAAAAAAATTTGAACTAAATTTTTTTCTAATATTGGGGACTTTGGGTACCACCATTGCATCAGGCAAAAAATACAGCGCACATATTAAGAATTAAAAAACTAAAACAAATCCATTTAAACTGAGACCATTCTAATGTACATACATAAATACATACTGAAACTTCGTTGGCTTGTGTGTAATACGATTATTTCTTGTACTGCATTTTTCAATTTCCTTTTTACTAAAGTGTGCGATATAATGCCACAAACACAAACGATATCCTTAAAACGTAAATCAGCACATAATGAAACAAATGCTATGAAGGTCCTTGCGTACTGCGTTGTGGTCATAATGGGTATCCTTAAAAACGTGTTCCCATAGATTATTGATCGGTGGATTATTGAAAGGTTAATTTATTTATGTTACTTCCTGTACACTGAACAAAGACAAGATTTATGTGACTTAAGAACAAAGAAAACATATAGCATAGCATGTGGTTCCAATTCATTTCATCTGAAAAGCGAAATAAACAGTTATTAGTAAAGATTTATCTATTTTCGGTGTTTGTTTATACTTCGTGGTACCATAAATTAAATTAAATGTCATTATAACGGTATAATGATTTTAATATTGCTTTTATTGTTTACACTTAACTAATGATAAAGACTGGCTTTATCTTTTTGCCACGAACCTACAACGAACTTTTTTTTAGGTTAGATTGAAAATAAAAGTGAAAAATAAAATCGTATGAGAATCAAAAATTCTTCGTTGGGCAATTAACTGGCAAACCAAAATGGCAAGAAAAAATTTGAAAAAGTTTATAAAATAATACAGGATGATTTAATGTAAAGTGCTTCCTCGCATTTTTAACAGCTCTAAGTTCTTCTGTTGTGGTAGATTTCACAACGTATATAATGCGGAATCTTTTCGGAAAAGCGATTGGTGATGTCCACTTTTATTTAGGTAATAATAACTGATTCATGCCGTTTCCTTTATGTTTAAGGGCTAGGCATTTAATATACCCAAATCTATCACGTAGGTTCCAGAATGATATATTTTAAGCTCCGAGGAACTTTCTGCTAAGTGGGAACAGAAGTTTAGAAAGATTTACTAAACAAAAGGAAATAAACAGAGAGAAAAATACTCTTCTTGAAACAAATGCAAATGGTTTGAGGCAATAAAACTTTGGTTGGAGGATTACAACAAGAGCAGATTTGAGTCACGCATCAGTCTGTGTAAAGGTAACCTGTAGTCCTTTGATAGGACATTGAAGGCTCAAAGTACACTTGTTCAGAATGAATCCAACATTAAAACACCTTTTTGGAAACTGTGAGGCATTAATAATTAAATTACAAATTAAATGGTCTAAATGGAAGGGTTATTGGTAGAAAAACTTCAATTATTATAATTATTTCGTACGACTTATGGTGATAAACACTTTCTTTTGCCCTCATTTACTGCCAGACCCATCTTAGCAGACTCCTGTATGATCTCCTCAGCGTTATAGACGTTGTGCAGCATATTAATATCCAGCGGCTGCATTGGCTCGGCCACGTCGTTCGAATGGAGGAGGATGCTCCGGCGAGACGGGAATTTGATGCGGGGATCTACGGAAGTCGGCGAAGAGGACAACCTTGTATCCGTTAGTAGGGCACAATCGAGGAAGCCCTGTCATCGAGTGGTGTGACCAACTGGCGTAGGCGCGCAAGAAGCAGCGGCTCCTGGAAGGATGTGTTGCGGCAGGCCGAAATTCGTTAATCGAGTTGTTATGGCCAATTTAGTAAGTAAGTATGGTGATAAAAGTTTTCGTATAAATATCTATGTGACCATAGAGTATGTCAGTGCTAATCATAGCTCGATCCTCTATGAGAATCTGTTATCTATTAATAAATATATTCATTGCCTCTAGTTGCAATTATGAAAAATAAATCTCAAAGAAGGGTGAGAGTATGCTCTAATAGGAATATACATTTTTTCTACTGCCACGGAAAGCTTTATGAATTATCAGCTCAGCAGGCTGGTGTTTCGGTATGCCCGCTTCATCGGCGAGCTACGGTTTGTAAAAAAAGAGGAGAAATGTAAAAAGATCGTTTACTAACTTCAGGTTATCCCCCAGAAGTTTGTTGTATGGTTCAAACCTTCTCTTATTATAACTTCTCAACACAAGTTTTAATTGCTTCAAAACCATTAGATTTGAAAAGAAACTTTGCCTGCTGCATGTTTTCTTTAGTTGAGTATATCTTTCCAAAAATCTGTTTCCACTCCATTCTGGAACATTGATCGGTGTGGGTTTCAGATATTTTATTCTGGGACATACATATATACATACATAATTAATCATTACAACCCTTCAGTCACATATATTGTGTGTGTTAGTTTTATACCTGACTAGCGGGACCTATAGTTTGAAGTCGCCTCTGGACAACAGATTTTTGAGAAGCAATTTTATTTACTCTTATAGCTTTTTTTCAGAAACGTGCTGAGAGAAAGTCTCCAAAGAAATATTTTTCATATTTCGTTTCGTTGGAAATGTTTGACCTAGGGTTTGAATTGTGGTCTCACGTTTAATAAACCAACACATTATTTACTAGACTACGACGACTTGAAAATACATTATTTAAATATCTTAAAACAAACTTTTCAAATGCCTTACTTATCTAAGGTCTTTGAAAAATTAGTTTATTTGCAAATTAGTAGTTATCTATATATTAACTCGTTATTAAAGAGAAGGCAATCCGGATTTAGACTACAACACAGCTGTCTTAGTGCGTTGGTTGATGTAACCGACGAAATTAGGTACCAGATTGATAAACGTCACATTTTGTCATTCCTTGTGCTACTGGATCATTCTAAGGCATTTGACACTGTCCATCATTCTATCGTGAAACTTAAATGAAATATATGTGTGTTCAATTTTTCCTCGACTACATTAAAACTAATCTCCTCGTACCTAAGCTAAAGAAGTCAAAGTGTTGGCCATAATTCGGTTATATCCCGAAGCTGTTCAATGACAAGAGGTGTGCCACAGGGCTCTATACTTGGCTCATTGTTGTAATCGATTTATGATAATGACCTAACGTTGCAAGTAAAACATTGTCAATTACACATGGATTTGGCCTTACTGATAGAAGTACCTGAAAATTGATCACGTATCTACCAGCAATTCAAATTAATGGATCAAATATAGGATTTGTTAGAACAGCTAAAAATCTTAGCGTAACCCTAAATAGGGAACTAAATTGGTCGGATCACGTTAAAATGAACTGTCGAAAAACTTTTGCAATGCTTCGAAATCTCTGGATATTACAGGATTTTACACCAACTAATATTCGAATGCTATTAACGAAGACATATTACTACCCACTCTTATGTACGGATGTGAGCTGTTTGCAAGCTGCGTTGCAGTTAGTAGACGAAGACTGAATGTAACTTACAATGCTATAGCACGATATATTTTTGGCATTAGGAAAAATAGGAGCTTATCGCATTTTGCCTGTCTAATTAATTAAATTGTCAAATTTCCGGACTCTGCTATTTTTACACAATATTTATGTGAGAGATTAATTTTTTCTAGATCAAAGGGAACAAGATAAATTCTATAAAATATAACAATCTTCTCTAATTTTGTAAATGCTTTTTCCCCTTTCTTTTTTATTATTATTATTTTTTCTTTCTTAACTGAATTTTCCTTTCGTTTTCTTAAATTTTAAGTTTATTTTATTTTTAAATTAATTTTTTTTTTATTAAATTTGTTAAATTATTTAAAATAAATGATTCAAAATTAATGTTAGTAACAAATGCTAAGCAATACTATAATATAAGATTTATTCTTGTTGCATTCTTTTGAACAAATAAATAAATAAAAAAAAGTAATAAACAAATGACACAATTGTTGCAGCAGGATAGAAGCTGGCCTTTTCTGTAATCATTTATGAAAAGTTTTTGGCGTCAAAAATATCAATCTAAATATTCGTAGTATTTTGAAATGTTTTTGATTTTTTTTATGTAAATTACCATTATTTCGTAACTTTTTAAACAAATTTTTTTGTAAAAATTGAGCTATAAAAACAATTTTATTTAATCCCAAATTGGTAGGTATGTATGCAGTTTTTGAAATATTGTGCAAATAGTTTCCGCCTGAATGGATATATGCATTTCCTAAATGATATTTATTTATTGTGAATAAATTACTACCTTTCGTATGGTAATTACTTTGTTTGTCTGTATACGAGTATGAAATTTAATCAATATCAATACGGATATGTGTAATACAAGAGTACAAAAAAAAATTACTGCTTTGGCATTCTGTTACACACATATTTATTTACATTTTTCTCTTATTTTGTCGAGTGTTTGCCTGTAAGTCTTTAACCCTGGATGGGTTAAAGATACAACGAAGAGCAACCTTGATATACAAAGATGAAGAGTAACCTTCCAGGGTTAATAGTATTTAATTTATTTGCATTGAATTGAACTGCATGAATTTATGAAAATGTTATTTATTGTTGACATAAATTTAATTTTATTTCGTTTTGAAATTTATATATATTTTATGTTTGTTGTCAAAATGAAATTGTAATCATTATGCATTATCAGTCATACTTTTATTTATTGTTTTTATTTATTTTTATTTGTTTGTAAGAGCCTCTGGGGATTCATTTAATATTTTTGTTGCTTATATAAACAGAACAATGCACGTATAATATAAAAATATTTAGGGCCATTATTACAACTTGCCGTTAAACTTGGGTTTAGTTAAAGTTAACTTTAGCTAAAGGGAACTGTAAAGTTACCTTTACCTTATTTTCGTTATTACAACTTACAGATAAAATAAAGTTAACTTTTTCAAAAATATGGCAGTGGCAGAGCAATGTCGATAGCACTGCACAAATTAAACAAGTTTTATTTAAACGCAGTGGCAACGACGGGCTTCTTTTTTTGTTGTATTTGCTGATTTTGTTTATATTTGAAGTTGCTGTATTGAAAATAATATATATAATATGGCAAGTTCAAACATACACTTAACTTTATTTCATCTGTAAGTTGTAATAACGAAAAAAGTTAAACTAGACTAGTTAACCCAACTTTAACGACAAGATGTAATAATGGCCCTAAAATTGTGGAATGGTAGAATTGTACTTCCGGCAGACACGTAGATGCTTACCTTTGTGTTAGGAGATTGAAGCGCCAGAGAGGTTGTACCAGTTGTTTAGGCTTTCAAATTTTTTATCCTTTATGTGGCATATCTACATACGTACATGAACAGAATTAAAGAAAAAACATGTTTTGTTATCAAATATTGTGGAAATTTTAAGAAAAAACTGTTTGCATCGGTTTTTTTTGTTATACATACCTCATATTCATATCCGTACAAATCCAGGATAAATATCGAAGTTTTTGCAAATAACATCATAAAGTGTACTCCTTTCTCTTTCAGTTTTCAGAAGAATAACAATATATAAAATACCTGTAGTAGACTTATCATTATGCGTAGGCATATACGAACGAGACATCAGCAATGAGTATTCAAGAACATGAGTAAAATCGAATCATACTCATAATTTCTGATACTTATACGCATTCATAATTATTTTAATATTTATATAATAATACTCATATATTATATAATAATACTCATATTCAATGTTTGAAGTACTCATCGTACTCTTACTTAACACCATGTATGATGTAGTTGATTTCGACTCTCAATAAGTCAACATATACAAGAATCACATAATAATATACGAGTCCCTCGAATCATTTACATGTATTTTTCCAGAGTTATGAATCTAAATGAGTAGCCTTATGAATCAAACATATTTCGAATGGTATGAGTTTGATGTCAACGTAGTACGCTTACTCATGCTTATTTACATACTTGCTTACTAACTTAATTGGCCATTAACAATCCGATTAACGGATTTCGGCCGCAAGACATCCTTCCAGCCGCGTCTGCTTCTTGCGCGCCTACGCCAGTTGATCACACCAATCGATGGCAGGGCTTCCTCGATTTGGACCTTCCAACGGATCCAAGGTTGTCATCTTAGCCGACTTCCTCAGATCCCCGCATCAAATACACGTTTTGCCGGAGCATCCTCCTCCATTCGAACGACATGGCCGAGCCAGCGCTGCAGCTGGATGTTAACACGCTGCACAACGTCTATGTCGTTGAGGAGCTCATACAGCTCACTGTTCGATCGGATGCGGAAATCATCGCCAACTCGCATTGGACCGAAGATCTTACGCAGTACTTTTTTCTCGAACACTCTCAAGGCTCCTGCTTCAGTGCTTAATAGGGTCCATGCCTCTGCGCCATAAAGAAGCACGGGTAGGATGAGTGTCTTGTAGTGTTAGTTTTGTCGTACGAGAGAGGTCGCTGCTACTCAATTGCCTATTGAGACCATAGTAGCACCTGTTGGCAATAGTTATCCTGCACTTGATCTCCAGAGTGACATCATTTTTGGTGGTAACGGCGGAGCTAAGATAAATAAATTCCTTGACTGTATCAAAAGTATAGATATAGGCCGTAATCTGAGAATCAATACGCCGCACGTCTACTTGTCGATAACATATACTTTGTTTTGGCTTCTTTTACTGTCAGACCCATCTTAGTAGACTCCCGTTCAATAGCACTAAAGGCAGTAGTAACATCTCGCTTGGTACGCCCAATGATGTCAATGTCGTCAGCGTACGCAAGCAACTGGACACTTTTTTGAAAAATAGTGCCATTGCGATGCACTCCCGCCTTTCTCAGAATACTCTCCATGACGAAGTTGAAGAAGTCGCATGATAAGGGGTCGCCTTGTCTGAAACCTCGCACTGTATCTTTTAACTCCGTAGGACAGATTTTTGAGATACATTTCATGGTTACTTTATTTATTCTTTAGCCAGAAATCTGCTGAAAGGAAGTCGCTGAAGAAATATTTTGTAATATTTCGGTTTGTTGGAGACGTCTGACCAGGAGTTTAAACCGCGGTCTTACGTCTATTAAGCCAACAAACAGCGTATTAGACTATAACGACATCATTCACACTTACATAATCGGCCATTAAAACCCTTCAGTCAGGATTACGGCCTAGCTTCTCACACCGCTCATGTTGTGTGTGTTAATTTTATACATGAGTGGCGGGATCTACAGATTAAAGTCGCCTCCGAGCGACAGATTTTAGAGAAACTTTTCATGGCAGTTTTATTTACTCTCAGAGTTTTTGCCAGAAATCTGCTGATAGGAAGTCGCCGAAAAAATATTTTTTTTTATATTTCGTTTTGATGTCTGACCTGGGATATGAATGGTGGCCTTACGTCTAATAAGCCATTCTCCTTTTAAAAAAAAATGGAATGATTTAGTTCTCGCATGAATAGTCATGCATCAAGGCGCCCTATTAAAATGAATGGTCACAAAATATATCGTTTTCTGACGGTTTCTACGTTTCCTTATGCTAACAACTCCTTTAATAGTTATAATATGAGTTACCTATACCTTCAGCTATACACCCACAATGTTCTAAAAATCAAAGACTCCTCGTCCTTTCCATTGAAAGAAAAGATCGAAGAAATTGGGCATTGTGTAAGAGTTCATAACGGGCTACATGAGTTTCATCTTTCCCTATGACCATTCATCCATGTCAAGTTCGTCAGCGTCAGAGAGGGATATACGTACATATATACTAAGAATATTTATTCCACAAAAAAAAACGAACGCAAAAGTATAACACACGTAAACACTTTCTATACACAAGTGTGAATAAAGTTGAGCATTAATATCGCCACTTTGGTTATTCGTGTTATTGTATGGAAGACAAAGTTTTCGTAACTCCATTCTGTACACAAGCATCACAGCATGTGTGGATGTGCATCATGTCCTACCACAGGTGTTCTCTGCCTCTATTTTTTGTTATAAAAACAACTGTAAAGCAGAAATTGTGTTAAGATCCTTAGTTTTCCTTTACAACAATTTTTTTCTAATTTTATTCTTTCTTTTCAAACGGTTGTGTTTACTTCCTAAAGCGTAACTCTATACTACAATATAAACGTAAGGAGTTGTGCATAGTTTGTAGTTTGATACTCCGTTGATTGCATATAATCTAGGAAAATACACTTTGCGAGTTGGATGTTTATTATTGGCAAGAAATTCAATATGAATTCTATAAAACTTTTATCGTGTTAAGGTATTCCGTTAATTGCCTTAAACTATTTTAAAGTTTATATGGGGGACTGGCATTTACTGGAAATCTAGGCAAGAAGAAGAAATTTAAATAACAAAGTGGATTGAAATGAATACTACTTGAATAACACAAAATTGGATTTCAATTTTAGAATAATAAATTTACTTCACTGGTACACATTGATAACACTGTGAGTCAGTCAAAATACACCCAGCTAACAATTAAGTGTAGGTTGTGAGTTTTGTTGAGTAGAACTCAAAAATATATCTTTTATATTTCTCGACCCCTCCAAACTTATTTTATTTGACAAAAATTTTTGATATTTTCACATAAAATTATTGATTACCCAAATATTTTTTAACCTATTTTCAAAACCCAAAGTTTTTTAAAAAAGGAAGGGATGATCCTTTAAAACGGTATACATAAACATTTTGTACAAACTTATATGTTATGAGTTTTGATCGGACGAACTTGCAAAATATGATTCTTTTCTTTTTTTTTCAAGTTTGAACATTCGTAATTGCAAAAATTTAATTATACAATTTAAAATAAGTGATGACATTCTGAAAGTGCATTATCTTGTGAAGAGATTAACATTTCGTTTGATAAAATGGACAAAAATTACCATAGTTACTATTTAAATAGTATAACAGTCGTGTTATATTTTATATATATATATATATATATGTTATCTTATCAAATGAGCTTCCAGTTCAAAAATTTTCAAAAACTTTGATGATTTTGATTGTTTACCGCAAAATGTGTCATTTTCACGTTTGACCGACTACCAGAAGTCGGCTAATATTTGTATGTTTTGCAAATATCATTACTTCGCTTTACGCAAACATTGGTCAACTTCTGGTTGTCGCTCAAACATGAAACTGACATATTTCCAAATAAACAATCAAGATCCATCAAAAATTCTGAAAATTTTTGAAAAAAAAAATTGTATGTGAAAAATATAACTCGACTATTATATTCTTTATATAATAACTACGGTAATTTTTGTTCTATTTTATCAAACGAAGTGTGAATCTCTTCACAAGAGGATGTACTTTAAGAATATTACCACTTATTTTAAATTTTTAATTAAAGTTTGTTACTATAAATGGGCAAACTAAAAAAATATTAAAAAATTCGCATTTGCCAAGTTCACATCATCAAACCTCGTAGAATATTAAGTCGAATAATATATATATTAATATATATAATAATATATATATTAATATAATAATATATATATTAATATAATAATATATATATTAATATATATGTATATATATAATATATATATTATATATAATATATATATTAATATATATAATATATATATTATTATAAGAAAGTTTAAGTTTGGCACATCGGTTAAAAAATATTTGGGTAATTAATAAAGATGTGCGTAAAGTTAAAAAAACAGTTTTTGTCAAATAAAACAAGTTTGAAAGGTTCAAGAAATATAAAAAAGTATTTTTGAGTTCTACTCAAGAAAACTCACAACCAATACTATGTCATTAGCTGGGTTTATTTCATTTTTTATATTTTGTCGCATGGTGTAACCATTCTGACATATTGAAGCAAAAATATTCCAAAAGCATTTTTTTCTTTCGAATCTTCAAAATTAAATGTGATGCAGTCAAAGAGAGCAGCATGCGTGTTCATATAGATTTGAAATTGTACTCTGAACTAAAATCAAGAAGATACAATAAAAGTAGAAAAAAATTTAATCAAAGTTTAAAGCAAAACATACCACAGCTGCTAACTTGATTCTATAAATCTTGATTTAATGAAACCAATCAAAGATAAATAATTACGTGTAAATTCTATTTTATTTTAAACAAATTTATGTGATTGATCTTTATTGTATTTTCAAGCAAAATTTTATATTCAATTTTGTTTCGAAATTAAAAACTAATCATAACATGAGTGGCACTCAGAAACTGTTAAATTGTACAATCCATATACATATATTGAAGCCAAAACTCCGCCACACTTAGGAATTAATAAATCAAACATCAATAGTACACTATTGATGCTGCCATTGATTCTGTGCACACGCAACGCATCTTCACACACTGACTGAATTCTTACTGCTCGTTGCCTGCTTTGTCTTGCCTTTTTATGTGCTCACGTTAACAGTATGATGAAGGTTCTTGAAGTCGAACGTTCGAGGTTTCGCCTTTGCGAGAACTCTATCGCGACATCATTGTTGGTTGTGTATTTTGTTAACATAGCTTGTTGTTGCATTCTCGCTTACTTATCTATCCCATTTTCTTTCATACCAATGTTGTTGGTTTACTTGTAACAAGTTCGTTGTATTTGTTGGTGCAGCTTTTGCTAATTTTAATGTTAAAAGATGTTACACCGTTTCCATTTTCGTAACAATATTTATCGACTCATTTACAGATTGCATTTTTGGGAAGTATACAGAGAAGGCAGAGCATGACATACTATTTAAACATTTGAACAATAGTTTTTATTACGTTTTGTGACGAGAGTAACCACTAGGAAGTTAAACTTTAAAAATTTTTTTTATAAACTTATTTTATATGTGTTGTGAGACATTCTTAGAAATATTTCTAAATTTTCATACATATATTCAGATTTATGCAGTAAAGATTTTTACAATGTACCTACAGACACAAGAAACATTACCAACTATTCTATACCAAAAAATATAAGAAGCTGTTTGTTTGTTGTCGATAATAATGTTACAGATTACCTAACCAGGCCAGCGTTTTTCAGGCGGAGAATTGTGCTTTTGAAAAAGGGGTACGTGTGATTGAAACCAAGAACATACGTTCTTAAAAACTTGGTTATATGTGTGAACAATCCAGCAGCAATCAAAGCGCTGAGATGCCACCTGGACAAATCAAACGGCGTCAGGACATGCATAGATTCTCTACATAGCATCCGTCGACACCCGCCTCTACAAAATTTCGGGCCACTGTGGCATAGAAACAGATGAAAAGGGGGACGAACTATCACATGTACATATCTAGTTACAGAGTTTGAAAACTACTGTATCCAACACTGGACGGCACGAAATTTATGGTACTTTAGTTCGACAAGTGAACGGGTTGCACATACATACATAATTGGTCATTACAACCCTTCAATTAGGATTACGACCTAGTTTCTCACACCACTAATGTTGTGTGTGTTAATTTCATACATGAGTGGCGGGACCTACAGTTTAAAGTCGATTCCGAACGACAGAATTTTGAGAATCTTTTCATTACAATTTTATTTACTCTCAGAGTTTTTGCCAGAAATCTACTGAGAGGAAGTCACCGAAGAAATATCATATTTTCGTTTTGGTCTGACCTGGGGTTTGAACCGTGGCCTTGCGTTTAATAAGCCAACATACTACCTACTAGTCTACGACGACTTCAACGGGTTGCATATTAACAATACTTCTTATTGAATACTGCGCTATTGGCAGTTTAGCTAACGAGCTCGATCTGCCCCGTCAGAAGTGATTAACAAGCTGACGGAATGTTGAAGAAACAGAATCGGTGCAACACCTTTCAAGCGAGTGCCTTGCACTCCAGGACAGACGTCTTCGGTTTTTATGTGACAGAACGTTTGAAAATCTGGGCATGGTGATAAATGTGCCACTAAGGGAACTGGCGTTTTCATCCGAAAATCGGGGTGGTTAAAACAACCTTGCACTGGGTAACACAATGGGCCTTATGGGCCGCTGAGTGAACTTGTCTGTTAACCTAACCTACTTATTATTATACTGTAAAACTTTCAATAGTACACACAATGTACAAACCAAGTCTGTTTTGTTTATTGCTAAGAGTTCACTATTTTACATTTTTCAAGTGTACTTTTGTTATTGGGGAATACTATAATCCATTAATTTTTGAAGTTGTTCCAGAAAAAAATTTTAGCCTTTATTGCGAAAGTACTTTTTTGTTATTTTAGAGGTTTCTGTATAATTGTTAGTTAAGCCCCTCTATTTATTTTTTACCCTTTTTTAATGAAATTCTTTTGAAATTTACCTTCTGTATATAAAAATAAACGACGTTATTTTGCTATTTTTCCTATGCGTTCTTGTTTTCGATAATAAGTACATTGTAAAACTCGTTAAACTTTTCTAAAAAATTATGCTGAATAGAAAACAACGAAAGAAAAAGTGAATGAAATAACGTGATAATCAAGTTGCCGGAACCAAAAGTACTTTATTTTTTGTTTTAAATTTTTTTTAAAACATAAAAGGAGGAGAGAATTTTATTATGTATTATGAATACATAATTGTTCATTACAACTCTTTAGACGGGATTACGACCTAGTTTCTCACACCACTTATGTTGCGTGCGTTAATTTTTTTATATATGAGTGGCGGGACCTACAGTTTAAAGTCGACTCGGAACGAAAAATTTTTTTTATTGAGAAACTTTTTCATGGCAATTTTATTTACTCTAAGAGTTTTGCCAGAAATCTGCTGAGATGAAGTCGCCCAAGTAATATTTTTTCATATTTCGTTTAATTAAAGATGCCTGACCTGGGGTTCGAACCGAGGCCTCAAGTCTAAACCAACACACTACCTATTAGACCACGGCGACTTACTGGCTTATATGTGGATAAAATTGTGCATCAGGTTTATTTCTTCTGTTTGTAAGTTTGTTCAAAATTAAAATAAATATTTAAAGAGATTATTAAAGTCAAAGTGTTTTATTTGTAATAAAACATGTGGTAAACTTTTGGGTAGTGTTTTGTCATCCGTCGTGTGCAGATGTAATCGCACTGTCCGTCTATTTTTGTTTTTAAACAACAACACCATCAAACAAAATATTTATTAAAATAACCTATTACAACATACATACCTATTACATTTTGTTTTTACGAAAACCAGAACAATTTAAAATAATCCACAAACAATTTAAAATAATCCACAAACAATAACATAAAAATACTAAAATGCATAAATTAAAAAGAAAACAAAATTAAAACAATAACAACTTCGCGGTCAAGAATTACAGTTTTTAAACAACAACACCATCAAAAGAAATAGTTATTAAAATAACCTATTACATACACTTAACCGCAATAATTTAAATATTAATAAGACAATAACAACAAACTACAGTTTTTAAAAAACAACATCATCAAACGAAGTATTTATTTATTAAAAACAACCTATTACATACATACATACCTATTACATACACTTAAATGCAAAAATTTAAATATTTGAACTCAAATAAACTTAAGATGCGGGCTTCTTGGGGGCGATTGCTGTAGACTGTCTAATGGTGAAGGTATAGCACTGGCCATTATATAGTCACCTAGCAGCAACTCGTTTCCTTGCCGTTCGCATCTTGAGTTTAAATCAAATGTGCACAAACACTACTCCCTCTTTCCACCTTCCTATAACCTATTTCCTAAACCTGCACAATGCACTGCATGAGTAGGGGCCATCCACTGAGTGCTGGTTTTCCAAAAAAAAAAAAAAAATCTTAATAAACGCCATTATTGATATATTTCATATAAAGTTTCAAATTAATAATTGCGCAATAAATACGCAAATTGTTGTAATATTGAGTAAAACTTAAAATGCAGCACTGTCATAAGTGTGTTCAATTATCCGAACACTTTCTGCTGATATTTGACAACTCAAATGTCAAAATAATGAAAAAAAAAACAAATTTAATAATTCTATTCGATTTAAACTCAGAACACAAAGCAGGCGGATAAAGTTTCATAATATTTAAAAAATTATTATCAGATTTGAACAAAAAACTTTGTTTTAAAAGCTCAATTTGTGCCTATAATAACACGGTGCAACAGTGAAAATACACCCGAGTAACTACATAGTCTAAGTCCTTCACTAGGTTGAGTAGAACTCTAAAATACTTTTTTATTTTACTTGAACCCTCCAAACTTGTTTTATTTGACAAAAACCGTTTGTTTGATCTTTACACACAAAATTATTGATTACCTAAATATGTTTGAACCTATTTTAAAAACCCGAAGATTTTTAAAAAGGGGAGAGATTAACCTTTTAAACGGTATACATAAACATTTTGGTCAAACCTATATGTTATGAGATTTGATGGGGCCATTCCTAATTGAAAAAATTATTTAAAACCTATAAAACAACTGGCGATATTCTTAAAGTTAATTCTCTTGTGAAGAGATTGACACTTTGTTTTATAAAATCGGACAAAACTTAGAGTAATTATTATTTAAAGAGTATAACAGCTGAGTCATATTTTTTTAAATATGTTTTCTTATCAGACGAACTTTAAGTTCAAAAATTTTCAGAATTTTTGATGGATCTTGATTGTTTATCGCAAAATATGTCAATTTCACGTGGTGGTCGCTCAAACGTGAAGTTGACACATTTTGCAATAAACGATGAAGATCCTTCAAAAATACTGAAAAGTTTTAAAAAAAAAATTCATTTCTAAAAATATATACATATATGAAAAATATAACACAACTATCATACTATTTAAATAATGACTACGTTAATTTTTGTCCGATTTAATAAAACGAAGTGTCAATCTCTTCAAAAGATAATGCACTTTCAGATATTTATATTTTTTATTTATTTTATATTTTTTAATTAAAGTTTGCTACTATGAATAGACGAACTTGAAAAAATATGAAAAATTCGCATTTGCCAAGTTGTCATCATCAGACCTCATAGAATATTAAGTCGAATAATACATACATATATGTATGTATATTGTTTAAAAGTCCCATCCCTCCCCTTTCTAAACAATTTAAATTTATGACATTGTTCAGAAATGTTTGTGTAATCAATAAATTTGTGCGTAATGTCCAAAAAAACAGATTTTTTAAAATAAAACAGGTTTGGAGGGTTCAAGGAATATAAAAAAATATTTTTGAGGTCTACTCGACAAAACTCACAACCTTCACTATGTCATTAGCTGGATGTTTTTGACTGTCGCATCAATGTAATTAATAAATAAAAACAATGTGAAAGGGGAAACACAATAAATCAAAAATAATGAGGCAAAGGACAAAAAAATTTCGATAAAAAAGTATGAAAGTATGTAGTGTCTAATGCAATAAAAAGTTATGGTCAAAGGACAAAAGTCCTTTACGATATGACTGTGTGAAATTTTACATTATAATAAATTAATTTTATAGTACATATATGCTCATGAGGAATATGATTTTGTAGGCATAAAGACGCAAAGAAAAATAAAAGACAAGGAAAAGACCAATTTAAGCAAACATAACGAATATGGATGGCTGGAAATGGATGCCATAAAAAAAGTAATAAAAATTTCTATTTTCAAAATATAATTTTAGTATGCCTCTAAGACTTATACAGCCACAATCTTTAAATAACTTTTTTTTATTTTTTTTGCTAGTTATTGTTGCTAAGACAATATTTTGCTGACCGGAAATCGATTTTAGTTTTTATTTTTGTTAATTTTGCAATTAAGTTAAAGGAGGAACTTTTAAAGACATTTACTTGTCTATCGTCGTTACATTTATTGCTAGAGTGTAGTGGAGTAAAGAAAAGCTGTGTATATAGCATACTCTATAAGGGTAGGGAAACATTGCAGTGTCCTCCCGGCGAAGTATCGGATAGACAATCTTCGATGTATATTTAGGGAGCTGTCCAGGGGACTGGGTTCTTACTTCTATGGCTGTTTTCGTTATCTGCCAGTTACAGGTTTAGAATTACTAAGCCCAGAATAAGTGGTATTAATAACTGTATAACTGTATAAATAACTGTCACCGTAGTCTAATAGGTAGTGTGTTGGCTTATAAGACGAGAGGCTACAGTTCAAGACCCACGTTAGACTTTTCTAACAAAACTAAAAGTGAAAAAATATTTCTCTGACGACTTTCTCTTAGCAGATTTCTGGCAAAAACTCTGAGAGTAAATAAAATTGCCATGGAAAGTTTCTCAAAAATCTGTCGTTCGGAGTCGACTTTAAACTGTAGGTCCCACCACTCATGAATAAAATTAACACACACAACATAAGTGGTGTGAGAAACTAGGTCGTAATCCCGACTGAAGGGTTGTAATGACCAATTATGTTATGTATGTATGTGTATAATATTTGCAATATACGAACTCATATTTTTAACGTATTTAAAAGGGTAAAAACGTAACAGTATTATACTTTCGAAGCTTTAATCCAAGCTAGCATATACAAGGTATCATTTTTAATTTTATTTAAAATTCATTCAATACTCGTGTAAAATAGAAAACAAAATAAAACTAAGCCCATAACGATATATCGCTTCCGGTAATAAAAAATTTTAATATCTAAAATAGACTGGAAATTGTATGAAGCGAATGAATGGAGTGGATAACGTAATATGTTTAAACAAAACTTACAATATTTTTCTTTGCGATAACGTCCTCTCAGTGAATTTAATCAAATTTTAATTTGTATTATAGAAGATTGCATAATTTTCACATATAAAATGTTTAATGTATCCCTGAAGAAGGATATAAAGTATACCAGAATGAATTTTGAATTAAGTGTTGCAAACATTTAAAAAAGCACATTTATGAAAAAGTTTACATATATTATCACATCCTTCCAGGAGTTTCGGCTCCTTGTGCGTCTACGCCAGTTGGTCACATCAATCGATGTCAGGGTTTCCTCAATTTGGTCCTTCCAATGCAAACAAGGTCGTCCTCTTCAACGACTTATAGGGATCACCGACGATAAGAGATCGCCTTGTCTGAAACCTCGCACGGTATCAAAATGTTCGGAGAGGTACATTCCTACCTTGACGGAGCTGCAGAAATTGCTCAAAGTCATTCTGCATAGCCTTATCAGCTTCGCAGGTATACCGAGCTCATACAGTGCGGCAAAACATGATCCCTTATGGGGCTATCGAAGGCTGTCGACAAAAATATGGTGTGTGTCGACTTGTTTTTCGTGGGTCTTTTCCAGGCTTTGGCGTAGTGTAAAGATCTGGTCGATGGTGGACTTGCCAGGTCTAAAGTCGTGCTGATAAATTCCAATCAGTATTTTGACGAGTGGCTTCAGTCGTTCACACAATACGCTTGTAAGAACCTTTTTGCGATAGGGAGAAGACTTATACCCTTGTAGTTGGCGCATATCGTATGGTCTCCCTCTTTTAAGACAGGACGTGGGAGATTTCAATCGCTGGGCGTGCTTTCCTCTAGCCATATTTTGTTAATAAGCTGGTGCATGCGCCCTACCAACTCATTACTTCCGGTCTTAAACCATTCAGCGAGGAGGCCATCAGAACCTGCCGCTTTATTGTTTTTAAGACGCATAATCGCGATTTTGACCTCTTCATAGCTAGGCGGTGGAATCTCCACGCCATCATCATCAATCGGGTTCGGTAAATCGTCTCTAAAGGCGGTTTTGATGTCGTCATCGCCTTGTATCACAACCTTAGCACCCCCTGCGAATCTGTTACCAAGTTTCCATTCTCATCTTTGTGGAAAGACGCTCCGGGCTTAAAGCGTTCGGTTAGACGCTTAACCTTTTGATAGAATATTAGGGCGTCATTCCTACATTTATACATCTCGACTTCCTCACCCTCTTGCCTTTCCAGCTCCCTCTTCTTGCATCTGAAAAGCCGTCTCTCATTCTCCTCTCTCTGTAGTTCTCGACAATGGCTCTCGTAGCCCTTACTGCAATATTTTCTTGTATGCGGCGTTTTTCGCTGCAGCTGCGTCGCGACGCTCCTCATCGTACCATTGATTTTGTTGGGGAAGCCCTCAAAACTAAGGACTGTTTCCGCAGTAGTGGGAAAGGAGTGGGAGATGTTGGCCCACAGTCCACCAATGTTGCTGAGATTAGATAGGGAACGCTGGAGCTTATCCGAGAGTTGAGCGGAAAACGCCCCAGCTGTCCTTTGTGATCGCAGCTTCTTAACACCCAGCTTTCGCAATGCACTAGAGTGCGCAGACCTCTAGGCGCTAATGTGCAATGAAAACTTGGCTGCGACAAGGTTGTGGTCTGAGTCGATGTTTGGACCTCTGAACGTGCGCACATCTAGTGCACTGGAGACGTGCCTTCCGTCAATCACAATGTGATTAATCTGGTTGGATATAGATCGATCGGGGGACATCTAAGTGGCCTTATGAACGTCGAGATGCTAAACTTGGTGCTACATACTACCATGTTACGCGCCGCGGTGAAATCGATCAGCCTCATACCATTGGAGGGAGTAAAGATACCTGCCCGTTTGACCTTCGTATTAAAATCTTCGAGGATAATTTTGGCGTCATGGGTCGGGCACTTATCATATACGTCCTCGAGCTTAGTGTAGAAGGCATATTCAACCACATCATCACCGTCGGGGCATGAGCACAAATAAGGCTGATGTTATAAAATTTTTCCCTGATGCGGATTGTGGCTATTCTTTCGTTCACAGGAGAGAACCCAGAGACAAGACAGCAAAATCTGTTATTAGCCATAAATCCGCATCCGGATTCGTGCTTATCCTCATGGCAGCTGTAATATACTTCGCATCCTTGTCCTATCCATCGCATTTCCCGTATGGCAGTGATGTCAGTCCTACATTTCATGAGTGCATCCGCCAGGTGGGCGGAAGCGCCTACCCTGTGAACGTCCGTTCCATGATCCTATACGTAAATCATTGTCCTTTAAACACTTGCCGTGATCGTCAACTTTTGAGTGGATCTTTCTAGATGCATGTTTGGTTTTTATTGAATTTATACGTGGTGGGTTCCAAGAACTACTCAGAACCCAAATTTAACGTCCAGGGGATTGGAATTCGCTGCACGCATTAGTTAACGTCCAGCGGGTGCTAATATGCCATCCAGGAAGGGCCACGAGGAGGCAAGATAAGGATCGTCCTGGAGGTCACCACGTTGACCACAGTCAGAAATTTTACTTTCTTTGCATGCATCCCATTCCTCTCATATTCAATTAATTTTTAAAGAAAAATGTATATAAACAACAACAACTAAGACTGTAAATTTTGATGAATGATTCGAAACGCTCGAATCATTTATAAGTATTATAAATACTTTTCTAAATTTATGAATCTGAATGAGTAGGCGTCTGAATCAAACATATTTCAACGTTGTACTCATACTTATTGAATTTGTACTTATAAATCAATGTTGTAGTGAGTGCGAATGAATCAGAGTAAGTGAATTTCAATACTGTTGGCTCACTCATACCCAAAATTTCATGAAAACTTATGAGGAGCGAAAAAGCGATTCATTGCTGATCTCTGATACTTACCCCCTTCCCAGTGCACTTTTAAACTTTTAAACATCAACAAATAAAAATATGGATTTTCAATAGTATTGCTAATGAATGTGCTAGTAAGTATATGCATATGCAAGTGCAGTATTTCAAATGGTTTGTTTGTATAACGAAGATAAACATACAGTGGCTAACGAATGAAATACATAAAAGTAATAAATAAACTTATAAATGAAAACTATATACATTTGATGTTTTATTTTTACAACGCTGGCAAATAGAAAATCGAAAAAGAACCAAGATTGAATTTATTGTAACAATAAATAACACTTTAACAGCTACATGCAGTGTAGTTTAATTCAAAAATACTGGTGAATATAGTAGTCATACAGAGAGAGACATAGAAAACTTTTTGCATGAGAATTTTTTTTTAACCTAATAAATGTCAAAACAAAATCTGTCCCTATTTTCCATCACCTCATATGTACATACGTATGTTTTCGGTATTTTATACAATTACAAACAAAAACAACAAACATGCTCACGTTCGTACGATGCATGTATACACACGTATGTACATATGTGTACATACATATGTATGTACATATATTGTATATGACGTAATAATTTATGTAAAATAAAAATTTTTTACATACCATCAGTGGAACCATATTTTTATTTTACAGAGACTAACAATTTCATAAATTTGTGAAAAAAAACTTTTCATAAAAAATGTTGGAACCATATTTCAGTAATTTATTTCAAAAAAAAAACATAAAAGAAAGAGAAAAATAAAAATGTTTGTATCATATTAAATAAAAAGAAGTGCAAATGAATATTCTGTGAATCCTCTATAAAGTGAGCAAAGTTTAAAAGCCATAAATAGTGAACAATTATGGCATTTTTCTTGGGATCAATTAATAAAAAAAAGTAGAAATATAATATAGTTCTCGATGTCGTCGTAGTCCAGTAGGTGGAGTGTTGGTTTATTAGACGTAAAGCCAGAATTCGAGCCTCAAGCCAGACATCAAAACAAAATACAAAAAGTATTCCTTCAACGACTTCTTCTCAACAGGTTTTTGGTAAAAACTTTGAGAATAATCAAAATTGCTGTGAAAAGTTTCTCAAAATTCTGGATTTCGAAGTGAACTTTAAATTGTAGGCCCTGCCACTCATATATAAAATTAACGCACACAACATAAGTGGTGTGAGAAACGAAGTGGAAATCCTCACTGAAGGATTGTAATAACGAAATTTTTTATTTATGTGTGTAAGATTTACTTTAGTATTTAGTTTCTACTACGTCAAAATTATGTAATTATTTAAATTTTACAAAAACTTGGAGCATTAATTAAAAATTATACAACGTGAGATTCCGAAATAACGAAGCTATATGTTATGGACCACAACAACGAAAATCAATTTAAATTTTATAGATTTCAATAACTGAAAAAACTCTATTCATGTGGTGGACGAACGCACAAAATTTAAACCTCTTGGTAGATGGAACTGTAATGAAGATATGTAATGAAATGTCATTTATTAAAAACTTCTCGCTTAAATACTAACAATGAGAATTTCTATTTTCTAAATTTAAACATATACACATAAACATATTTTCTAATCTTAAACATATCTACAATTTACATTACAAAGTATCATATCATTATTTTTGAGTTTTGCATAGGTTTCATATTTTACCAAATTTACAAAGTATTGTACGCGAGCAATCGTTGTGTTTTTCTACGATATCAGATTGCACTAAAATATCGAACAGAGTCCGTTACTGACCTACATATGTTAACGCTACAGTTTATATGTACTTTGGTTTTTAAACTTTGTTAACTCCTGTTTGGTCCTTGTTTGGCTTATTTTCAAATTCAGTTTATTTTGTTTGCAATAAATGATCAACATGACTAAATTAATGCATTACACTACAGGAACAATGTAAAAAAATGTAGTGAAAGTGCCAGCGCTGTACTGCTCCAAATATGAAAACAATGGACCTGTAATTCATCTGGTACAAATTAGCGAAATAAAGGTTTGCATCTGAAAATCTATAAGTTTTCTGTAAATAATATTTTGTGTTGCAACAAGGTAGAGCCACAGTGCGGTCCAACAGATTTCCATAATCGAAATTGTGAAATGCTTATCTAAGTTTTTATTACATACTACAACCTTTCAGATTCGATCTAGCTTCTCAAACCACTTACGTTGTTTGTGTTAATTTTATACATGAGTGGAGCGACCTAGAGCTTAAAGTCGATTCCGAGCGACAGAATTTTTGGAGAAATTTTTCTTGACAATTTTATTTACTCTCAGAGTTTCTGCCAGAAATCTATTGAGAGAAAGTTGCAGAAAAAATAATTTTTTCATATTTCGTTTTGTAGGAGATGTCTGACCTGGGGTTTGATGCGAAGCCTCATGTCTAATAAACCAACACACTACTATAGACTACAAGTTCCATTATGATCAATACTTGATTCAAATGGGAGGAAAATAGTTGAACTATGAAGAGTGATTAAAAATAATTTTAAAAAAATTTATTTTCTATTGCTGAAAATTTTGTTAAAAGTTAAAAAATTACAAAAAAAAAATAAGATTTATTACTAAGAATTGGATGAAAAGGTCGATTTAAATTTCTAAAATAAATTTCAGGTGCATTGCATTTTAAATTTCATGCAAACAGTTGGTATTATTACCAACAGTTTAAAAGTTCATGGGTGCTTTAGTATAAGTATTTAAACATTTCATTTCACTAAAGTTATTACCTCGCGTAAACGCTCTTTAGCAAATATTTAACCCCAGTCAATTTATCAGTTTTACTTTATAATGAAAATTCAAATACAAACAATGCTGTGCTGAAGCCTTATTGCGCTTTTCAGTGAAATTCCATTTGAATTCATTTCACAATCAGTTTTTTTTTATTCTCTGTGTTTTAATTTATGTCACGCATTTTTAATCAATTTGAACGAACAATCTATCAACTCATTTTCACATCACACTTGAATATTTAATTGGCCAGTATTCGTGGCCAAAAGATAAACAAACAATTGAGGGGAAACAGAAAAACAGTACGTGTCTCACATTTTCATTTTAATAAATAAATTCCTTGTGTTTTTTTTTGAGGAATTGTTTATTGAAATTTGATTTGGAATGAGTTGCTGGCTTATGAAAACTATTGTTATGAAAATGGAAATGGTGTTACATCGTTTAACATTAAGATGAGATTTAACATTTATGAGATTTCGCGAAGGCAAAGTAATTTTCATTCAAGAGCATTCATCAGACTGTTTACCCTGCAATATAAAAGGCAAAACAAAGCAGGCAACGGAATCAATAAAAATTCCGTCAGTCTTGTGTGAAGATGTGTTGCGTGTGAAGGGAATAATCGTGGTTTGATGTTCTCCGTTGTAAAGATCAAACGAACAATAGTTAGGGTTTACGCAGAAGAGTGTAAAGAAGAATAACAAACAAGTGGCACATGGTATTGTGCGAACAATAGAGAATTTATATAAAACTAAACACATATTTATTTTTATTTTTATTTGCAATCTACGAACTCATATTTCAAACGTTTTTAAAATGTTAAAAACGTAACACCATATAAAAACTGCGACTTTAAACTTAAATATTAAAATAATTACGATCTGATTTATACGCAGCACGCAACAATTTCCTTTTACTGGAATACGACCGCTTTTGTCCTTTGTTTGTAAAGTCGTTTGCGAATGCCGTCGATGTCAGTGAACTTACTTTTGTATATTTAACGCATTGTTCTACATTTAACATTTTAAATCGTTTGCAAATTTTATTCCAAAATCAAGACTTGTGTTGATCAAAAAATTTTAAATAAATTAAATAAAACGCTAATGCTACTGTATCAAAAGCGTTAATAAGTAAAGAAAGCGGCTATCGATTTTTATGAATATTCCAAGAATTTTTCCATATTATAGACCTCTCCACCTCTTCTTCTTTGAGAGTTTACGTAACTGCATACGCCTTTTAATTTGATGAGGTGGGATCGCAGATCTTCGATTGCTGCTTGATTATCCACACTTATGAACAAGTTCAAAGGATGTAGGTTTCTGGCTTCCTAAAAGACTCTGGCCTGAGTAGGTAATCTGCATGATCCATTCAGTGCCACTTTATCAGAATACATACCAGATTCAATTCCACATTCCATTTATGAGCTATCGGTGATATAAATATCACCGTCACCGATGACAAGTTCTGCAATCCATTCTTCCCGTGCAGTCGTGTAAGTTTTGTATGTTCGTCTCTCGTACCATGTAGACACATTTAAAATCCGGAAATGGTGTTACATTGTTTAAGATTAAAATGATAAACAAAAGCTACAAAAACAAAAACGATGGACTTGTTTATATGATCAACAAATAAACAAAAATATGGCAACAACATCAGTATAAAAAAGGGATAAACAAGTCAACAAACATGCAACAACAACACTGCAAGGACAAACGTAAACAAAATAATAAAACAACAATAACGTAAAGATCTATTGAACAATTGTTATTGTTTACGAAAAAGAGTGAAAAGAAGAGTAACCAATAAAGCAATTGTTGTTGTTTACATCAAGTTGCGAACAGTGGCACACAGAATTGTTTAAAACTAAGCACAAATTTATTTTTATTTGCAATCTACGAACTCATATTTTATTATTAATATATTCTTTTAAGAAAAAACCTCGTGTTTAGAAGTGGCGTGTAAAATCAAAGTAGGCTTAAAAAATTAAATTGAAATTAAGGAAGGGTATGTACATATGTTAAATCATAAGACACAATGCGACTCCGTTCTTCACAGCTGGCACACACGAAACCAATTGTTCTTAAACAGGTATTGTAGTCCACTGCTACTTATGTTTGGACTTTGTTACTTATAATTTTGTATTCTTCATGTTATTCAATATTTTTCAATAAAACTTCATTGCTTATACGTACTGTAAGTAATGAAAACTTTTATATGTTCTACGCACAACAAAATGTATTTTTAACCCTTTCATGCCCGATGTTGCCTATAGGCAACATTGTACATTTTTGTTCATATATTCCGTAATTTTTAATTTTTTTAAAAGATTTTTTTGCAAACAAGCTTGGTTAAAAACGTGTAAAACCAGAATACGTAGGACTCTGAATTTAATATCACTTCATATTTAGGCCATGACTAACAAACACATGTCCTTAAAAAAAATTTAGCTCTGGCCCAAAAAATTCGGGCATGAAAGGGTTAAAAATATTATTCAATATAAAAACAAAAATTAAAAACGCGTAAACAAAGAGTGATATTTAGTAGATATTGAGATTCATCTTATTAAAAAATATCTTATCAAGTAGTTCAATTCAAATTTAAAATATTATACCCAATATTTGGTACGAAAACCCTTATACTATGTTCAGATATGCACTTTTATTGAGTCAATATTGGGTTAATTGAGTACAATATTTTAAGTGTTCTGGCATAATAATATACGTAGTTCAGCTGCTTATTTAGTCTTCAATTGACAGCTGGTAAACAAAACAGCTGGTTGTTTCAACAACATTGTTTTTTTTTGTTTTGTTGGTTTTTATTTTGTTTTTTTTTTGTTTGTCGTTATTGAATTTGAGTTGTCATTTTACAACAAAAGGCGTTCTGTTAAATGTAACAATCGCATTGAACATACTTATGACAGTGCTGCATTTTAAGTTTTACTCAATATTATAACAATTTGCGTATTTATTGCGCAATTCTCAATTGGAATTGAATATATGAAATATTGAGCTCAATAATGGCGTTTATTGCGATTTACTCAATAAAGGTGCATATCGGAACACCGTATTAAAGGCAAGCACTCCATTTAACGTATTTGTCATTCAATGTATCAGTTTTTTCTTGTGTTTTCTGTTAATATTTGCCGCCATTCACTCATGAGCAAGTTATTAAGTTCCTTCCAAAATTATTATTATAAATTATTATTTCTTCCAAATTATTTCCTAAGTACTATCTTCGAGTCATATCGGGACTTTGTACAAGAATATTTAGTCTGTGGGACTTTGGAAGCCAAATAACATCTTCACATTAGCAGTAGTATGACTGAGTTCATTGACGTGTTAAATTTATGCTGACGCCAGGTATGGACAGTTTGGAATTTGTTGAGGAAATAATTATTAAGAGAGAGTATTTAAACATACTAAAGAGCTAATTCTCCAAAAGTTCGGAAGAGTTAAGAATTCGTAATAGTTATTACTTCCAACAAGATAAAATGTCTATAGACGGGAAACTGTATATAGAAAAAAATTATTTCTACACTCACTGGTTTGTTAACATCTTGTAGTAATTTGGGAAGGAAAATAAATAATACCAAATAATATTAATATTAAATATTTTTGTTGTTAAATGCTACAAGAAGAAAAAAGTTTACCAACATTTTGTGGAACGCTTCAGGAAAATACAAAATATACTGCTGTTGTTATGTTAACCATCAAGAAAGGAAAAATTTTAATCTGTGGGGGATTGAGGGAATGACTATTTAAAATCTCTTAAATTGGTAGAAAACTAAAGAAGAAAATATTTTTAATTTATTTATTATTATATAAATATGAATGTAAAGAATACTATAGAAACCAATATATTTAATTTAAATTCTCCTAAAAAGTATATAATTTTGCTTAGGAGTATCATTTTTGTTAGAATCATTTACCTTCAACTAACTATACAGTGCGACCCTGAAAATACACCCGAGTAAGTTGTGTATTTAGTTGAGCAGAAGTCAATAATATTTTGCGTCTTTCTTGATAAGCTGGTAATAAATGTAAGGAACCATTATTGCATAAAGTCGCCGTAGTCTAGTACGTAGTGTGTTGGCTTGTTAGACGTAAGGCCACGGTTTAAACCCCAGGTCAGACATCAAAACAAAAATATGAAAAAATATTTCTTCGGTGACGTCAGTTCAGCAGATTTTTGGCAAAAACTCTGAAAGTAAATAAAAAATTCCCATGAAAAGTTTCTCAAAAATCTGTAGTTCGGAATCGACTTAAAACTGTAGGTCCCGCCACTCATGTATAAAATTAACACACACGCATAAGTGGTGTGAGAAATTAGGTCGTAGTGCTGTCTGAAGGGTTGTAATGACCATGTAACCATTATTAATACCATGGTTACAAAAGAATTACATTTAATTTGACAAGTAATTTTAAAGTAATTTTTAAATTACCTGAAAAATGTAAATTTGACCAAATTAGGCCTGGTATTAGAAAATGCCTTCTTTGAAATATAGGCTGATGAAAAAACTACATTTAAAAATTAAAGTTTTAAGTTAATAAAAACAATTGTTAAAGAGCATAACAAAGTCCAACATGAACAATGAAACTGTTTTGCTAACTTTTTACTTCAGTTGCATTGTAGATTCTTGCGAATGCGTTGAAAAAAGCGAATTTCTCATGTCTTCACAATCGCATTTCTCGGGATCCTAAGCTTGATATGCTTTTGGTTATCAAAGTGTAAAATTGCTGCAATTCATATGAACGAAATGAAATAACAGCGTGAATCTCTATTTAGTAGACATGAGTCATAAAACAATGAACTTAAATTACTTCAGGCGATTTTCGTTGTCAGTTTTGCGAATGACGGCAGCAAGTGTACTACAATAAAAAGAAGAATGATGACAAATTAGTCATAATTTTAGTCAAGATAGCTTCAAAGAGTTAGAATGTTAAGTTGTGCTTGTCTTTATTTGTCTGATTTGTGTGTTTTTTCTTCTTTTTCTGATTTAAACCAGTTACTCTTGCAATGCGGTTATATTAACGTGATAATTGAACTTATGTATGCAGTAGTTTTCAGTGCTAAGATTTATAAAAATGACATGGGTTTGAATATAAAATGTATACATACACTTATTCGTATAGAACAGAATACAAAGAATTTGTAGATCTTTTACCGCAAATCGTAATCAATTCATCTCCTCACAATATCACCTGAAAATATAAAAGAATTTAAACATAGGATCATGCTTGTGTATGCTGCTTTAATTCAATGATTGTATCTCACAAAAACGGTTTTTAAAATAATCCAATTTACTGGATATCTTTAGTCGGAAATGAACAAGAACATTAGCTCCAGATTATTTAAGGTTTTAGAATTTTATAGAATCTACATGGCAATTCGACTCCTTACTTATAGACAAGCAGCTCTAAATGCCTTGGATGATGATTAAGATGGTTAAAGGTGCTAAAAATCTGTTAATGACATGGTGATATATTCTAATGTTGCCCGTACCTACCTTACTTAATTCAACATTACAACCCTTCAGTCAGTACTACAATCTAGTTACTCACACCACTTATGTTCTGTGTGTTAATTTTATTCATAAGTAGCGGGACCTACAGTTTAAAGTCGACTCCGAATGACAGATTTGTTTTTTTTTTTTTGAGAAACTTTTTATGGCAATTTTATTTTACTCCCAGAGCTTTTGACAAAAATATGTTGGAAACTTTCTGGTGATTGCATATTTTTGCACAGCTAAAGTGTTGGTGCTCCAAAAAGAACTCTAAGGCTCAATGCGTGAAAATATAATATGGTATCCCCTAAGGTCAATCGTATTTGCCATTAAATGTACCTGTTTTTTCTTGTACTTCCTGCTGATATTTGCCGCCAGTCACTCATGAGCAAATTTTTCAGTTGACGTTTGTTTGAAGTTTAGCGACTGCGCAAACGTTGTTGCAGATGATGTTCTAACTGTTCTCTTGGAGTCATATCGGGACTTTGTGGAATTTTAAACTGCCAACGCAGTTAATTCAAATCGTATAGTTAAGAATGTTAAGTCCTGGAATCAAAATATTTTATACAACATATTAAGATACTAAATCTCACAGTCCCACAGGTGGGTAGAAGAATAAAACGGGTTCTGCGTCCAGATAAACAAAAATGTTCCCTCTAAATAAAACAAGTATGGAAAATATTTCAGGAAGCGAAATTTATAGCTGAATACCTCAAACACATCCTTTGATTTGCCAAATAAAGGATATTCTATTAATTGTTAAAATATGTAAAAAAAATTTAATAAAAAATTACATGAGTTGCTTTAGTTTTTGCCATTTATATGTAAAACACTTAAATTTATTTCATATTTTCTTGGACTTTTTTTCAATAATTTATATTATTTTTTTAATTAATAGGACCCTAAAGGATTGTTTTTCAAAATATTGGCATGAAAACGTACAAATATTAAGTCAGTTGCTTTAGTTCGTGCCATTAAAGTAAACATATTAAAGAAGTTCGCTAAATATAAAGTTCTTCTCTTAAGCTGACCAGAAGTAAATTTCTAAAGTCAAAGAGAAATAGTATCGTTAACTTCATTTGCAATATTGTTTCATTTCTGTATATTACAGTTATTGTACATTGGCTATGTAATACGGTGTTCAGATATGCACCTTTATTGCGTAAACGCCATTATTGAGCTCAATATTTCATATAAAATTTCAATTAATTAATGCGCGATAAATACGCAAATTGTTGTAATATTGAGCAAAACTTGAAATGCAGCACTGTCATAAGTGTGTTTAGTGAGCAATTAACCGAACACTTTTTGTTGATATTCGACAACTTAAATGTCAACAACGACAAATAAAAAACAACAAAATAAAATAAAAACAATGTTGTTGAAACAACCAGCTGTTTTGTTTACCAGCTGTCACATGAATATTGAATAAGCAGCTGAACTGCGTATATTGTTATGCTTGAACACTTAAAATATTGTACTCAGTTAACCGAATATTGACTCAATAAAAGTGAATGTCTGAACACAATATAAAAAAGCGTTTTCATTGTTTTGAAGCGTTATTATTGAAAAGCAGGATTACCATCTCTTCAGGTCAGTTGCCAAAAAACGCGAAATGCAGTAACAATAACACCACAGGGTAAACAAAAGAAGAGGAATAAAAATACAACAAAATTAAAATTTTCAATTCTTAGCGTTAGAGGCTATTACATACTATAGATACATAATTGGCCAATACAACCCTTCAGTCAGGATTACAGCCTAGCTTCTCACACCCCTCATGTTGTGTGTGTTATTTCCTACATGAGTGGCGGGACCTACAGTTTAAAGCCGACTCCGAACGACAGATTTTTGAGAAATTTTTCATGGCATTTTTATTCACTCTCAGAGTTTTTGCCAGAAATCTGCTGAGTGGAAGTCGCCGAAGAATGTTTTTTCATATCGTTTAGATGTCTGACCTGGGGTTTGAACCGTGGCCTGGCGCCTAATAAGCCAACACACTACCTACAAGACTACGACGACTCTTAGAGGCTATTAATAAAGAAAAAAATAAAACGAAGAAGAAAAGATAAGGCATGTTAAAAACTAATAGAAATAAAAACTTTATAAAACTATAAAAACTGCTAGGAAACTCTGCTAGAAACCATTGTTAAAAAGTCTGTTGATGTGGGTATCTGCAGTAACTTATTCCACAAAGTTTTACTGATGTTTGCTTACTTCAAAACTGCTTAAATTCTTTTGAGTTATGAAGAGGAAAAATTTAAAATAGAAAAATTTGATGAAAGGCTAATATTTCTTTTGGTCGATTCAATGTAAGGTTAAGTTCATTTCAAGGAATTCTTGCTTTACGAGTCAGTAAACAACTTTGAGTCTTTCGCCCATTAAAAAAATGTCATTTGTACGTCCGAATCGGAGAATGTCTATAGATTGGGTGCAACTGGGAAGAGCTTTGCTGCAATCTGCAAATAAATATGCTGAGCAGCTTAGACTGCATTGGTGCCCTGGTAGTCTAGTGGGTAGTGTGCTAGACTATTAGCATGAGGGTCGTGGGTTCGATTCCCACCAGAGACTCTGGTCTGTGACACTACACCGAGCATATGGTCAAAGTTATTCAGCTATATATATATATATATATATATATATATATATATATATATATATATATATATATATATATATATATATATACATACATAATTAGAATATAATTTGTAATTGTATTGTAATTAATAAATAAATAAATAATATATATATATATATATATATATATACATACATAATTAGAATATAATTTGTAATTGTATTGTAATTAATAAATAAATAAAATAAAATAAAAAAGCTTGGACTGCATAGTCTTCTTTGTAAGTAATATCTAGACACTTTTGTAGAAAAACCTTGTAGAGGTTATCTATCCTGTGTTGAGTTGGAACCACTGCATTTGAGCTGTTTACAGCTCAATTGCAATTAAGATATTTGAAGTAATTTTATACCGGGACTGTTGCGTTATGTTCTCGTGTTTTTAGTGATAGATTTGTCTCGTGAATATAAACGTTGCTTGAACACTCTTCGGTTGATTTACATTCAATCCCTACTTTATTTACTCATTGCAGTAGCTTAGTATGATTTTAAATCTGCTTTTAAATCTACGTTGGCGTAGATGCTGTTAAATATTTAGTTCAGTGCCTTGAGAGACGTACGTATTAATGTCGCCTGTTGCGGAAACTTGCTCATTTGAACATATTTTGAATATTCCTTTAAGAAGTTCGTATGTATTGTTGGGAAGAAGTCCCATTCAAATTAATTAATGAGCAACGCCTTATCCCAAAGGCTATTGAATGACCGGAAGAAATCAGTAAAAGAGCTAATAAATCTTTTAATTGCTTTTCAACCGTCAACCTAATGGTGGATATTCTTTGAAGTAGCTATGTAGTACCACGTTTAGATCGATAAGCAAACTAATCCTTAACTCATCGTATGTAGCTCATCAAGAAGAGCTTTTGATTGTTGGTTGAGTATTTTCTTGTTTACAAAGTTATAAATGCATTTGGACAATTCACACGACTTTGTATAGTGTATGTTGTATTGAATACGCTTTTTCTTTGTGAACGCTCAAAGCTATGCTGTATTGTGTATTACGTATTCCAAACGTCAAAAAGCGATAAGAAGAAGAACACCAGTATTTATACTTTGATTTTCAAGCAATAAAATGAAAAATATTACGGAAAAAAGTGAATTAATTATTTGTGCGAACAATTATAATTTTGAGATGTTAATTGTTGACTCAAGTTGCATAGAAAATATTTTGTATCTTATTCTTGTTCTGGAGTACTTGCATTTACATAAAATGATAGCACGAAACTAATATAACTTCCAAAAACATATGAAAAAGTGTATAGGCGTATCGGATTGTTATATTAAAATTATTAACAACAAGCATACACTGTTGTACATTCGTCCAACAATACACGCCATACAACGATACAAGGGCTTGTGTGAATTGCCCAATTGTTTTATTTGTGTCTGTTATTATTTTTAATTAAAATTTTATTTAACATGTACAAGATAAATTTATTTATTCTTGCATTAACGAACGTTGCGTACGTTTGTATCTTTTCTACGACAATTTAAATTAAAAAAATGTGTTGAAATTTGTTAATGAATTCGCTAAAGCATGTTCGTTAGCATGCTAACGTACTACATTTTAGAAACTTTATGTTGAGGACATTATCATATTCATGCAAAAATCCAGATGTTTTACATTTTCAAAAATGTGCAAAATAAAGACGAAACAAAAAAGGAGAATTAAAATAAAATTTTACAAAATTTCTTCACACAATATCGTTAACGTTCTTGAAGACATTAATGTTGATGATAACGAATGTAATTTATGCATAATGGTCACACAACACACGTTATATCACATACATGTACGAGTAAACATATACAAATCCGAATACCATAAATACCACTAAACATTAAAATCTAAAAAAGGAACATCTGAGACAATTACGTTATACGCAACGAAGATGTCAAAATAACAATACAAATGATTGTGGCAATACTAAAAGAGAAATAAAGGAATGTTTTCTTATTTATTGAAACACTAACAACTTATTTTACAGTGTAAACCATGTGTCAACAATTTTATTTTGTCAAGTGAACATTAGAATGTATTGTACTTCTAGTTTAAGGTCTTATTTGATACGATTAGAATAAACCAACTCAAGTAAAATATTCACTGAGTTCTGTTCTACCTTGTTTTTATTTTAAATGTAGATCAATTCAATTCTTACTGCTTAAGAAAGTCTTTAAAAATAAATGACTTTTCAACGCAGCAGTCATTGCATATTTTCAATATGTATGTAATGTTAAAGATATTTTCCGATTCTACTATACAGCCACAAAGTCTCTCTATAACGTCTTCTTTTCTGAAAACTAACGCAAGAGTGCCAAATAGTGTCTGGCAAAGGCTACATGTCGGGCCAATACAAAACATGACACGAATATTCTTACTCTTACAGCGGTAAAATATGGCTGTGGTAACATTGTTGTATGGAAGTAATTTTGTTAGGTCACAATATCGTGTACGAGGCAGTTAGAAAAACTAATAATGATATAATTCGCCGACATTTCATGCTACATTATGTCGAAGAGAAATATTTTACTTCGTTACGTGTTCCATCAGGATAATGACGCTCATTTTCCGTAAAACGATTCGAAGATAACAATATTAATGTATTAGAATGGTCAGCGCAATCCCCAGCTCCAAATATGATCGAGTAGAAACGTAACAAAGCATAGCATAGCAATAGTATAGTATAGCATAGCAATAGTATAGTGTAGTATAGTATAGTATAGTATATTATGGTATAGTATAGTATAGTATAGTATAGTATAGTATAGTATAGTATAGTATAGTATAGTATAGTATAGTATAGTATAGTATAGTATAGTATAGTATAGTATAGTATAGTATAGTATAGTATAGTATAGTATAGTATAGTATAGTATAGTATAGTATAGTATAGTATAGTATAGTATAGAATAGTATAGTATAGTATAGTATAGTATAGTATAGTATAGTATAGTATAGTATAGTATAGTATAGTATAGTATAGTATAATATAGTATAGTATAGTATAGTATAGTATAGTATAATATAGTATAGTATAGTATAGTATAGTATAGTATAGTATAGTATAGTATAGTATAGTATAGTATAGTATAGTATAGTATAGAATAGTATAGTATAGTAAAGTATAGTATAGTATATTACAGTATAGTATAGTATATTATAGAATAGTATAGTATAGTATAGTATAGTATATTATAGTATAGTATAGTACAGTATAGTATAGTATAGTATAGTATAGCATATTATAGTATAGTATAGTATAGTGTATTATAGTATTGTATAGTATAGTATAGTATAGTATAGTATAGTATAGTATAGTATAGTATAGTATAGTATAGTATAGTATAGTATAGTATAGTATAGTATAGTATAGTATAGTATAGTATAGTATAGTATAGTATAGTATAGTATAGTATAGTATAGTATAGTATAGTATAGTATAGTATAGTATAGTATAGTATAGTATAGTATAGTATAGTATAGTATAGTATAGTATAGTATAGTATAGTATAGTATAGTATAGTATAGTATAGTATAGTATAGTATAGTATAGTATAGTATAGTATAGTATAGTATAGTATAGTATAGTATAGTATAGTATAGTATAGTATAGTATAGTATAGTATAGTATAGTATAGTATAGTATAGTATAGTATAGTATAGTATAGTATAGTATAGTATAGTATAGTATAGTATAGTATAGTATAGTATAGTATAGTATAGTATAGTATATTATTGTATAGTATAGTATAGTATAGTATAGTATAGTATAGTATAGTATAGTATAGTATAGTATAGTATAGTATAGTATAGTATAGTATAGTATAGTATAGTATAGTATAGTATAGTATAGTATAGTATAGTATAGTATAGTATAGTATAGTATAGCAGTAGTAGTAGTAGTAAAGTAATAAATAAATCTTGTTTTTATTACAAAAAAAGGAATAAAAGTTAATAACAAAAAATTCAGCAATAACCATTAATTTCTTAAAATTATGTGTCGGTATTTCTTTTCTGTATGGTAAGTATTATTTTTTTATACAGTTGACCGCTTGGCAGTATCCCATATCAATATTGAAGCTTATTGAACTAATACGTACATTATGTATGACTATTTTCCATTTTATAAAAAGAAAAAAATGCCTTTTTGTTTTGCAATAACTGGAGCAATTTTTTTATAAAATACCCGTATTTATTAACGTCATAAAAGACGAGTAGTCGTATTATATAGAAAGTCTTCCAATAGAAACATACAAGTTTTGACGCAATGGACGATCATAAAAAGACGTGTGTTCGCTGAATGGGAAAACTTCATCTTCATCGATAAGGCCCATTTCTTGATGTACTTAGTCTTAGGTCTTGTACTTAGTTTTTTTTAGAAATTTGAAGATAGAAAGCGCTTAAAAGGACCATATATACATCTCATATTTTATGTATAGTATTTATTATTTTTTTGTTTTTTTTTGGGTTTGTTTTACTTACGAGTATACATGTGTACATATGTACATAAATATTTGCCAACGTTGGTTTTTTTTGTCTCATGCCATTTAATATTAAAGACGGTTTGAAACATTGTTTTTTTTTGTTTTTAAGGTACAAGTTTCGACTACTTATTGTATTGAAAGTTCAATGAGAAAATGTGACATTCTATACAGCACAAAAAACATTTATATACTAGAATTATAATTGCTATACAAATTACAGAATGGCATGTTGGTAATTTACGTTTAAATACTTCTTTATTTTGGTCTAAGAAGATAATAAAAATCCAATAACTCTAATCCTTATTTACAGTACATACACAATTTGTATGAAAATTTGTTTCATAAACCCTTCACTAATCAAAAATCATTTTAATTTATATGGCAGTTAAAATTTGGAAAAATGATTTTATATTTTGGATAATAATTATAAAATAAAAAACTACTCTTTAATTACAAAATTTTAAATAAAACCTGTTTTTAAGTAAAGTTGTGCTGCGCTCAAATCTGATCTTTGTTTCCATAAAATTTTAAGGATTCATTACCCAAGTAAATATCAAAAAAGCAGAACATAACAATTAAAAATTTAAATTCGGAACTCTGTGTAACATCCGACTTGCTTATGAAGATATTGTTTTTGTGTTGTAAACATAATTTACAACAATTGCAACGTTATGCTTTAACATCCAAAAACAAAAATATTTTCTTTGCCACAGTAACTGAAATATACGAGAGAAAAGATTTTCAAGATCATTGTCCATACAACCCAATTAAAGTTGAGGATGGTTGAGCTTATTAAATATGTCAGACAACCAACAATTAAATTTTCGTCAAGAAAATTTTAAATTAGACAGGCCAGGTTAATTTAAATAAATTAAATCTTGAACATGAATATTTTCCAGTGTCTTTGAAGTTTTTTGAAATTTATTTCTCTTGACAGATTCTTTGCTTTCCTTTTAAAAAGCATCCGGTAGTAAGTGTAATTATACCACTTCAAATCGAAGGACTTTATTTAGGCTCTAATAAGAAGTTAAGACACAAAGTTTAATTCAACTCAAAATATATGATAAATTAGACAACCTTTTCTTTGACGTTAAGACATTAAGTGCAGCTGGGTTTATCTGCAATAACCACTTGGCGAATTTTTTTGTTCCTTTAAAGTTTTCTGTGTTCAATTAGTATTATAAATGAAGTCGGTATCTTTTCTAAGTCTAAGTCTAATATATCGTGTCTTCTGTAAATTGAGTAAAACAATGGTTATACTTACTAAAACCGACTCTTCTGAGGTGAGAAATGTTGAACTTGATGATTTTGTTACCAATATCGGCACCATCATATCCAGAACTGTCGACCTACGAAACGATATTATGATCTGCAAAGCTTACAATACAATTACAAATTATATTCAAATTATATACGAGCTGAGTAAGTTTGACCATAGGCTCGGTATAGTATCACAGACCAGAGTCTCTGGTAGGAATCGAACGCACGACCCTCACGCTAATAATCTAGCACACTACCCTCTAGACTACCAGGGCACCCGTCTACACTTTTTATACGGTTGTAAAACTTGGAAATGGCATATATTCACGGTAAACATTTATTTATTGCTGTTGCTGATAAATCTTTCATTATAGCCCTTTAGCACCAATCGGGCGAACTACCTATCAGGATAGTGTATCCCCGTTGCTGTTTGATTTAAGATAGTCGAAGAAAGCTTACCTATGTATATCTGAAAAAGATGGTTCGAACCTTAGCTTAATGGAATATGATTAACTTGATCCGAAATACAATTGATGGCATAAGATAAAACGGAATGGAAGAACAGGTATCCTTGTAATAATTCCACACTATAATTGTGTCTGGAAACATTTGCTCTTTAAACAGGTTACATAAAGTGAAGAATAAAATTTAATCCACACAATTAAATAACTGCTAACATTAGTTAAATAGTGAAATATAGGACGCATGAAAAACAGTCTTTGTGTCGAATTATATAATATATAAGAACATTTTATTCGTAAAACTCTAAGGGCCATTATTACAACTTGACGTTAAACTGGAGTTTAGTTAAAGGTACCTTTAACTTTACAGTTCCCTTTAACTTATTTTCGTTATTACAACAGACGTTGTTGACAGATAAAATAAAGTTAACTGTTTTCAAAAATATGGCGGTGCCCGAGCAATGTCGATATCAGTACTCAAATTCAACAAGATTTATTTAAATTTAAATAAATTAAAATTATTTTTTTATTGTATTTGCTCACTTTGTATATATTTGAAGTTGCCCTTCTGAAAATAATATATAATATGGCAAGCTTAAAGAGAAACTTAACTTTAAAAGTTAGCTTAACGTGCACTCCTACCTTATCGCCTACTTATAATAATGGAAAACAATTTCTGCCCGTTAGAATCCTCCCTTTAGTTACGGCAAGTTGTAATAATGGCCCTAAGACTTGCAAATGCTATACTTTTATAAAAATTAGTGTTCTGCCGCTTTGCTTCTATAATTTAAAACAGCCTTAAATAAGTTAATATTTCATATATAATGATAAGTGCCAAGTATTATGTGCTGGGTGCCCTGGTAATATAGTCGGTAGTGTGCTAGACTATTGGCGTGGGGATCGTGGGTTCGATTCCCACCAGAGGCTCAGGTCCGTTGCACTACATTAAGCATAAGGCTGATAATAATTAGATACAAATTGTAATTGCATTGTAATTAAAAGATAAATAATAAATAAAAATATTCTCTTAACCAAAGCTTTATATTAATTTTATATATGAGATGGACCATGTAATTAGGAAAGCTGGAAGGACAAACAAATACAGAAGAACCAATACAATTAAAGTAAAAGTTATTAATGAAGTCCACAAACACTATACGGCAGCAAGGTATGTTGCAAAATAGACAAATTATTCCATTGGTTATACAAAGAACATATGTACGCATTAAGAGTGCCGTCCGTATATTAAACTGTTTCACAAAAAACTGAATTTGTAACGACGGTGGAAATTAAGAAAATGATAGAAGAATTTGAATAAATCCGAAACAGACAAATGGACAGAAAAACTATTACCAAATAAATAATATACATATATACAGTTACGTTTTTAGCTCTTTAAAAACGTTTAAAATATGAGTTCGTAGATTGCAAATAAAAATAAATTTGTTTTTAGTTTTAATTAAATCCTTTATTGATCGCACAATTCTGTGTGCCACTGTTCACAACTTGATGTAAACAACAACAATTTGCTTTGTTTGTTATTCTTTTTTTCACTCTTTTGCGTAAACAATAACAGTTGTTCAATAGATCTTTATAACGGAGATCTCCAAACCACGATTATTCTATTCACATGCAACGCTTTTACACGTTGCCTGCTTTGGCTTGCCTTTTATATCGCCGGATAAACAGTCTGATGAATGCTCTTGAAGGAAAATGACTTCGCCTTCGCGAAATCTCTATAAATGTAAACATGTGTTTTCGTTATTGTTGTTTGTGTATTTTGTTTACGTTTCTCCTTGCAGTGTTGTTATTGCCTGTTTGTTTACTTGTTTATTACCTTTTTTATATTGATGTTGTTGCCATATTTTTGTTTATATGTTGTTTATGTGTTTGTAGCTTTTGTTTATCATTTTAATGTTAAACGATGTAACGTTATTTCCATTTTCGTAATGCTTACACCAAATACAGTCGGATCACAGCCTTTTACAGATGTGTATACCGTCAAAATTTAGCAGACATTTGTGTATTTTAAAGTATCCGATGATAAGTTGAAAAACACATAAGCATATAACTTTAATAATGAGCTGCACAAACAATTCAACACATACATATATACATATATAGAATCCTTTTTTATATTGCTAACAATTACTTGATGTAACGTTTAAGTGATTTGTCGATTTCAATTTCACTTCCATCAACAATTCGCAGATCTATCACACTCGTAAATTTAAATTAACCGCAAACGTCAATCACACTGGCATTCACTACTACGATTCATGCATGTGCTATACGCGTTAAAATGCTTGTCTAATGTGGTTCTGCTTCAAGAAATTACTTTTACGTTGGTAGTACTATTACAGTGCAATATGTCACAGTGGAAATTCCTCAACTAATTTCGTATATAACTTTGACGACACAATGTCACAGTGAGAACACACACTTCGACGTATTAAAAATTTAGGTTTACACATAGCATCTGCATAAAATCAGCATTTTAAATAATAGTTGTTCAGGATATCACTCATCATGCGTATGTAGTCACACAAATATCCTTACAGTTGTAAACTAAATTTATTGTTTCCTTTCCCGTACATAAAGGACAAATCATGCAATCAAATAAAAGTAAAAGACGTTCGCTATGGTGGTAATATAAATTAAAAAGTATGTAACCAAACTGTCAAAATGTTAAATCCAGTTTTCTAGGTACATATATTGTAGGAATACACAGATGATAAGTTAGCTAGTAATTCTGATTGAAGAATTGTAAAAACAAACAAAGAAAATTAAACTTCGTAACTAAGTACACCTATTGTCGTTATGGTGAGGATTATGGTGGGTTTTAAACAATTACGTTGTCGTTGTGTAATTATTTTAACAAACTGCTTTAGTTGCCAGATCTTTTCCTTGAGGATATTTGTGATACAAATTAATCCTAGAAATTTGGTACCTAACTTACTTAATTGGTCATTATCAATCTTTAGTTACGATTCAACCTAGCTTCTCACACCACTCATGTTATGTACTAGTATATACCAGAGCTCAGCAATGAATCATTTTTTCGCTACTCATAAGTACTCATGAAATTTTGTATATGAGTCAAAAGTATTGAAATTCAACTACCCTGATTCATTCGTACTCACTACAACATTGATTTATAAGTACAGGTTGCAATGAGTATGAGTACAACGTTGATATCAAGCTCATCACATTCGAAATATGTTTGATTCATACGCCTACTCATTCAGATTCATAAATTTAGAAAGTTACTTATTATACGTACTCATAAATGATTCGAGTGCCTGGAACCATTCATCAAAATTTACAGTCTTAGTTTTTAATGCATTTACAAAAAGGATGCTCCGGTGAGACGGGAATTTGATGCGGGGATATGCAGGAGTCGGCGAAGAGGACGATATTGTATGCGTTGGAAGGACCAAATCGAGGAAGCCCTGTCATCGATTGGTGTGACCAACTGCCGTAGGCGCGCAAGAAGCAGAGGCGCCTGGAAGGATGTGTTGCGTCTGTTAATTTGGCAGAAATGTTAACATTAGCAATCATTATATGTAATTGTTGTTTTATTACTTAAAGCACTATTCATTAAAATGTCTCTCTTTTTAAGGAAGCAATTGCAGAACAAAAATATTGTTACGAAAATGGAAACGGTGTAACATCAAAATGAGCAAAAGCTACACAAACAAATACAACGAATTTGTTACAAGTAAACCAACAACATCAGTATGAAAGAAAAGGGGATCGACAAGTAAGCGAGAACACAACAACAGGCAATGTGAACAAAATGCGCAAACAACAATGAAGTCCCGATAGAATTCTAGACAGAGCAAAACCCTGAACGTTCGACTTCAAGAACCTTCATTAGACTGTTTACGTGGACATATAAAAAGGCAAGACAGAGCAGGCAACGACTAGTAAGAATTCAGTCATACTTGTGTAAAGACGCGTTGCGTGTGAAGAAAACAGTCGTGATTAGAAAATTTCCGCAGTAAAGATCTGAGCTGTAAGCAAAGAAGAATTGCGAACAAGCAATTATTGTTGTATACGTCAAGTTATAAACCGTGGCACACAAAAGTAGTGCGAACAATAAAGAATTTTATAGAAACTAAACACATATTTTTTTATTTTTGTTTGTAATCAACGAACTCATATTTTAAACTTTTTTGAAAAGGTAAAAACGCAACAATATAATACCAGATTATATATTAATCAATTCATAAAGTAAGAGATGGGCATGCAACCATCTTTTATTCAGTACGGAATAATGTATTTTACAAAAACAGTATTTTTATTGTGTTTTGTACCATGCATTTAAATTGATAATGGTGAGGTATTATTTGTTTGTTTGAAACTGCCATTAATTTGTTTTCTCTGGTGTATATTTAAATCTTTCAAAAATGTAAAAATGTAGCATAATGATTCTCAGTTACGTTCCATAACTAATAAAGACAACAACGCAATTGGGAGGAAACCAAACATAATGATTTTCACACAAAAAACTAAACTGTTATTTAAATAATTTTTCCTTTCTATAAGATAAACGTCAGAATTCAGATCCAGATGCTGAAAAGATGTTGAGTTCTCTATCGCACCTAAATAGTACAAATATTATGAAACTAAGCAAATTCTTGCATTGAAATTTTTTTCATTACCAAACCTAAATTGTTTGAATATGCAATATACCTTTTGGTCTTGATTTAGTTTTCCCCGGAAAGAAAGAACAAATATAACGAGTGATTTTTTAGCTATTATGTTTTTGGCAACACTGGGTTAAACAGCTCACGCACGTTTCGTGTTTTGTTTCACTGTCAAACATCTCCAGTTTGGTCTATAATTTAACCATGAATCGTCTTACAAATGAACAACGCTTGCAAATCATTGAATTTTATTATCAAAAAGCGTGCTCTGTTAAGAAAGCTCATCGCACGCTTCTTCCATTTTATGGTCAGTTTAATCGACCCACTCGTATTGTGACTAAATTTCTCACCAAATTTATATTGTTGGACATTAAACCACCAACACGCTTACATAGAGTGCGAACTGAAGAAAATATCGCAGCTGTATCGGCCAGTGTTAATGATGACCATCAATTATCGATTTGTCGCCGTTCGCAGCAATTGGGCCTCTGTTACCCAACAACGTTTAAAATTTTGCGGAAGGATTTGGGTGTGTAGCCTTTCACAATACAGCTGGAACATGAATTGAAGCCGAACGACCTACCGCAACGCATAATTTTTGGTGAATGGGCTCTTTTTTGGGCGTTGGGCGAAATTCCACTTCTTTATCGAAGATTGTGTTCAGCGACGAAGCTCATTTTTGGTTCAATGGATACGTAAATAAGCAGAATTGTTGATTTTGGATTGAAGATCAGCCAGAAGCATTGCAAAGGCTACCAATGCAACCAGAAAAAGTCACAGTTTTGTGCGGTTTATGGGCTGGAGGCATCATTGGACCGTACTTCTTCAAAGATGCTGCGAATCGTAACGTAACTGTGAATGGTGAGCGCTACCATGAGATGATATCCAACTTTTTTTTGCTCAAAATGCAAGAGCTTGACTTGCATGACATGTGGTTTCAACAAGACGGTGTCACATGCCACACAGCACGCGTAACAATGGACTTATTGAAAGCCGAGTTCGGTGAACATTTTATTTCACGTTCGGGACCGGTCAAATGGCCGCCTAGATCGTGCGATTTAACGCCATTAGACTATTTTTTGTGGGGCTATGTTAAAGCTCATGTCTATACAGACAAGCCCGCTTCAATTGGCGCATTGGAAGACAACATTGAAGCATTTATTCGTGAGATACCGGCCGAAATGTTGGAAAGAGTATGCCAATATTGGACTATGAGGATGGATCATTTAAGGCGCAGTCACGGTCAGCATTTGCATGAAATAATCTTCAAACATTAAATTATATGGACCGTACTATCGATTCAAATTAAGATTTCATTCATTTTTCTGAATTTTATGTGTTTTTTGAAAATTTTTCCTATAGCTCTCAAAAAAATCACCCATTAGTAAACATTTTCATGATAATGAGATTTAACAGTTATTTTAAAAACTAAAAAGAAAGAAAATGGTGAAACTTGTTCGCCATCAGAATGACAGAAACTTATTTAATTTTTTATGAGAGCGTTTAAGTAACGCAATATGTTACTAAATGAAGTATTTAACGTTGATGTCATTGGCTAAAGATGTTTTAATAATTAGGGAATGTTTTTTAGATATTTGGTTCATAAATTTCCTCTCTTACTAATAACCAACCTTTTAATTTTTTCAAAATATTGTTTTATATTGTTTATTAATGTTTTATGTAATTAATAAATTCGTGTGAAAAGATTACAAATACAGTTTTTGACAAATAGAAGAAGTTTGGAGGGTTCGAGAAATATAAAAAAAATATTTTTGAGTTCTACTCAACAAAACTCACAGCTGGGTATATTTTGACTGTCGCACCGTGTTATTAAAACAATCAAATTGTGTTTTAAGAAAATATATAAAACTTTGAATTTTAAAACAAAAGTTTTTTAACATAAAATATTTTTTGAGTGTGCTTGTCGCATTCTGATCGACCACTAAATAAAGAGCGTAAGCAATATGTGTGAATTTTCTCTGCACATTACGATAAAAGTTCTTAGTGTTTCATTTTTGAAAACAAAACCAATTTATAAAAAAAAGAAATATTTTCGAAAATTTCGAAATCAGCTTCCCAATATGGGTAGTATACTAGAAAAAGGAAATAAAAGGAAACTGTTTAATAGCTTTGGTGAAAACAAAACTAACCCCAGGCTCAAGGTAAGGAAAAACAAATTTTTCACCGCTTGTTTCGAGATGCAAGAAATTGTATTTTCATCTCTGGCTTTGTAGCAACTGTAGGAAGATTTCATTGAAATCCTACCATCACTTTAAGCAAAATTGGTATAACAAGCCCAGTAGAATCAGTAGAGGCTAACGAAAGTCAGATTAACTTGGTGTGTTTGAATACATTTAATTGTCCAAAGAATTTTTAAATTTTATGTCATTTAATTTAAAACTTGTTGTTCAGTATCAGTATTTTAGACCAGAGATCAGCAATGGGTATTCAAAAAGATGAGTAGATTCGAATCTTACTCATAATTTCTGATACTTATTCGCATTCATACTTATTTTAATATCATACTCATACTACTCATATGCAAAGTTTGAAGTACTCATCGCACTCATACTTAACAATACGCATGATATTGTTGATTACGACTCTATATGACTCAACATTTACTTTACACTACAATACTCACTAGAAGGTTGTGTGTTTGCTTTGCTTCCTGTCTTTGTCTGTGTCCTTTGTTTGTAAATACGACAACAACTAAGGCTGTAAATTTTGATGCATGGTTCAAATCACTCGAATCATTTATGAGTATTACAAGTATTTTTCTAAATTTATGAATCTGAATGAATAGGCGTATGAATCAAACATATTTCGAATGTTATGATTTTGATGTCAACGTTGTACTCATACTCATTGCAACCTGTACTTATAAATCAATGTTGTAGTGAGTACGAATGAATCAGAGTAGTTGCATTTCAATACTGTTGACTCACTCATACTCGAAATTTAATAAGTATTTATGAGTAGCGAAAAAACGATTCATTGCTTACCTCGGTTTTAGAGCATTTATGGCCTTTAATGTTGTTTACATCTTTAAGTTATGAGTACTTAATTTATTCTTAAGGAAAGCAAGCAACGTAGTAAAAAAAATAAAACAATTTTAATGCGAATAAATTTATGTAAATCCATTAAAAGCTTCTTTTCATTATGAACACTGAACATACCATAGCCATAAGATTTCTATTAAGCTGTCAGTCTTTATGTTAAAAAATCGATTGCAATTAAGTAGAATGACACGAGAGATTAATGATAATGTTTGATTAAATCGACAGTTGTTTTTATGTGATGTGTCACTCGGTATGTATTTCTGACAAACTGTTGCTCAGCATATAATCTTATTAAACTCATTTTATGTCGTACATTAATATTAATGAAATATTTTTTAGAGGTAAGACTCGTTAATTGGTCATGCACGCTGTTGACAATTTATGTGTATGATTAGAACTTGCCCAGTGTTACTTTCCTATTGCTTGTCAGCATTGACTTATAATGTAATCCATTATGTAATCGGAAATCAAAATTTTGCTACTACTAACCAATGTGGCAACTGGTATTACTTAAAAAACTATAAGGAAACTATGAAATAAATTGATTAGCTGCAGTGTAACTTTTGTTTAATTTATTTGTATATTTGCCATCAGATTTCTGGCAAATAGTTAAAGTTAATAAAATTGTCTTGAAAATTATCTCAAAAAAATCTTTCTTTCAGAGTTGGTTGCAGGTTTCCCCAACACAACATAAGTGGTGTGAGAAGCAAAGTCGTAATCCGTACTGAAGGGTTATAATGACCAAGTATGTAGGTATGTCTGAAAGATATTAAAATTAATACATAATCGCAATTTAACAGGTATGTAAAGAAGAAAAAGACTAGAAAACTAAAAACTTTTCAAGCAACCTGTCATTAGAATTCAATTTCAAAGTCAATCATTTCCTTCTGGAAACCTTAAGACCAGAAATCAATTTAGCAAATTAGTTTTAAGATGAAGAAGGCAGCAGCGTTTGTAATTGCGAGTAATTTTTTTTTTTGCTTTTCTTAATCGATAAAAATATTGTGGTGGTTGTCTCGTTATGCCATGTTCTTGAAATGAAATTTTTCTATACCAGCCAGTACTTAGTAAACAATATAATGAAAAAAGAGAAAATAAATCAAAAAGCCAACGTTGAATTTGTAAAAAAAATAAGAAAAAAAGAAAACAAAAAAGAAATATTTTTTATGGTATTTTGCTGCATCATGTTTACATAATGTGGCTACTAATCTTATTTTCAGGCTTGTACTCGTTCACAAAGTTTAAAAGTAATCGAAAAACGGCAAAATATCGATTCTACATTTAGCCTAGTCATCGCTAACATTTAACCGAGAAAAAGGAACAATAACATTAATAATATTAATAAGGGTTTCTTACGCCGACCAGCAACCATAAAAACAACAGAAGCAAAATAAATGCATAAGTCGTAATTAAAAAATAAATATAACAATTAAAACAATAATAACACAATGATGCCTCAAATCCTAAAAATGATTTCTTTTACAAACACTGTTTTTAAGTCACAAATTACACAGCCCTGCAAATTTGAACTTTTTTTGTGCAAATAAGATGGCTCCAGGTGTTTCCGAAGCGGTCGCTGATTACAGATCTTCATTCAGATTTAAAAAATTCAAAATGGCGGATTCAATATGGCGGTCAAGTAAATCTGATTAATTTTTATAATCCTCGACTGCAATATTGGATCCGCCATTTTGAATTTTTTAAATCTGAATGAAGATCTGTAATCAGCAACCCCAAAAACCCCCGACTAACAATTTTCAAGTAAATCTGATTAATTTTTAAGGACATCAGTAATGTGTGTCTTTTTCTCTTGTACCCCTTGATATAAACGCACCCCCTACTTTAAGGGTGCATGCAAACAATTTAGCTTTGAGCTCATTTTAAAGAGCAAAGATCAGTTATCAATTTCTGATAATAGCGATGGTTCTAGCACGTCATTATTTAGCTCTACAATTTTTCAAAAATGGCCAAAAATGCTATTTTAGCGTCTGGAAAACCTGACGTGATGGAAAGTTTTTGAACCGAGATTCGTAACCAGCGCGCAAAATGCCTTCGGAAACGACTGGAGCTCACGCAGGGCTGTGTTATTAAACGTTAATTTTTAAAATACATATAATGTCCTTCCACAGATGGTGAGGTATAAGTTTATACCTTTCTGTCAGTAATTTTTCTCATACAGGATATGAAGAACATCACGCCAGTAAATTGGAATTGGAAACCTGCAGCTCTAGCAGGTGAATGTCGAGTCTTTCAGCATGCCTACCAAAAGGACAGTGGACTGAAAACATTTTTGTTCTACAATGGATGACCATGCAATTGAAACACAGAAGTGAGTCGGTCATCTTCTTCTCCATACGTGTTCAACATAGCCTAACAGTATTCTACGTATGCTGCTACTGGAATTGAGCTTCCCTACAATAAGTGTGGATAATATCCAAATTAACTAAGGCCCTGTAACATGTCCGCGAGTGCGAGCTCAGTACCGGCTCTCGCCAGCTCATCAATAATACAATTCGGCGCCTCCATTCTATAACGTTCTCAGTGTACTTAGAACGTTTTTAATGTTCTTGCATTTTTAAATTCTACGTTCTCTAACTTAAATACTGTCAAAATTTGGTTAAGATGCGCCGATCCGTTCCGAAGTTATAGGGAAAAATCTACTTAGAATAAACATATAGTCGTATATCGCGTGAAAACTTTGAGAGCTCATAACTCAAAACACACTTTTTCGACTTAGAATGTTATAGAACGGAGGCATCGAATTTTCAACAATATCCGGATATGATCCGAAGTTTGACTGAGAAACTCTCGGAATCCATGAACAGGGATAGACTATGTCGTTAGGTTCTTAACCACAGTCTGGCTATCCGAGTCAATAAAGTGGTTTCTCATCAAAACGATGATTATTAGACTTTCGGGCTGTCTCTCAGTTTAATTCTAATGGAAGATAATAATAACAGCTCGAAAGCATAGCTTCATATAGTACAGCAATGGGCCGTTTTATATGATCAAAAAGGCGTTGATTTAAGTAAAGTAGTACTTTTATGTCTTATAAAAGATGTATCATATCTTATAAAAGAGCATATAAAAGAACTGAACTGAAGAGAACTTATAACATAGAGCAAGAATTATATTTTAATATCGCATTCTAGATAAATAGAATTGTTGTGGATTAATTAGCCTTTAAGAATCAGGGTTGTTTTTTGTTGATGTATGTTTTTGTAACTAACCCGTGAACACCAACACCATCAGCAGCTGCACCATCCGCCACAGCATATGACAATGCCTATTCAATAACAGGTATCAAAATAGCACCAGCAGGATCCACGTTACATATAAGAGTAAGTACAAGTGAGTACATTAATACCCCCGTTTGCGTCGCCTCGTTCTGCGTCTGCTTCGAAGTTGCGTCTTTTAAAAATTTCTGTGACTTCGAAGTTGCGTCGTTTTTGTTTCAGTTGGCGTCGTTAATATGAAAATGTTTGTACAAAGCTAAAACAGAAAAAGGCGATTTCCCGTTTAAGTCTAATGTATTTATGTTGTCTGATGGTTGCAAGGTGTAGGTATTGTATGTATTTAAAAAAAAATTAAATATTTTTTATTGAAAAATCTATTTTTTCAGCTAAAATTATGAATCTCGGAACCAATTAAATGAAAATTAATACAAATGTATGGAAAATCGTGCTTCGTTTTGGTTTGCGTCGCGTTTCTTTAGGCCCTATTAGCGGCAAACCGGGGTATTAGTGTACTCAACAAATTTTCAATTTCATACACCATATACCACGCCGCAGTCGATTATACCGAGAATGAATTACTTACCCCAAACATTTGTTCCCACAATGACTCCTTCGCCAAACATTTCACGGTCTCCCATGCTAACAACTTCTGCCTTTTAAAATATTTCGCCACCATTTGCACAAACGGCGATACCGTCAAATTCTTTACCAGCACTATGATTTTCTTTATGATTTTATTCGAGAACGTCCAGGCCAGATACGTACATCGACCCAACCGCACATACCTCTACGCATCTACCAATATATATTCATCTGCTTCTTTTTTCAACATGCCCGTATCGCAAGCCACGAATGATTTCCGTCCACTCCGTAAACTTTATGATTTGACTCAGTTTTCGGGCCTTCCTGAGCAATGGCCGATGTTTATCGTCGCGTACAAGGAAACAACGGCAAACTATAATTACTCAAACTTGGAGAACTTAATTAGACTGCAGAAATCTTTTACAGGGGATGCTAGGTCTAAAGTGGAGGCATTTTTAGTCCACCCAGATAGTGTTAGTCAGTTAGTAAGTAGCCTAGAATTTCATTATGGCCGCCCCCAAGTTTTGATAAGAAGCCAGATCGCAAAGGTTAGAGCATTTCCGCCAATATCTGCGAGAAAAATGTACGAATTAGTAAATTTCAGTACCATGGTGTCAAATCTAAGTGTATTTTTAATCAATGCTAACGCACTTCTACCTACACTTCTGGATGAACTGGTTAGCAAATTGCCGCTGCAGAAATGCGAAGAATGGACGAAACATTATATGACACATCTTGGTCCTAATCCCACTGTGCAGGATTTTAGTTGTTGGCTGCAGGAAGTTGCCATGTACATTTACCTTTCTGTTGAGGCCGATTCGGGTAAAACTGATGCTACGCCTATTAAGAGGGAAAGGATGAATCCGTCATTTACCATCATACCAGACAACGACAAGCCTCTCAAATGTCCAATGTGCCAACGGTCATCCGTTTTATCAGTGCGGCAAATTTAAGAAAAGCACAACAAATCAGAGTTGGACCTTTGTAAAAAGTAATCGCTTTTGCTTTGGTTGCCTTCGTGCCGGTCATAACACAACTGATTGTAAGAGTAGACGCCAGTGTGGAGTATCAAAATGTATTAAAAATACCATAATAAATTGTTACACGAAGACAAAACATCAAATGAACGTGAAGTTGACAACAGCTACAAATGTGAGAATATTAACAAACATAAACGTATAAATGACAACCAAAGCAAAGATAATACAATTTACATTACTGAAATGGGAGATGATAAGAGCTCGGTGAATACGATAGTTGATAATTCTTAAAATAAGGAAACCCTGTTTAAGTATCTGCCAGTTGAACTGAAGGCCCCGAAAAGTTCATTGAAAGTTTTGGCCTTTATTGATGAGAGATCGAAAATTACTCTATTGAAGGAAAATATAGCAAATAAAATAGGATTAAAGGGTACCTCGAACAAGTTACGTCTAGGGTGGATAGGCGGCAAGACAACTGAAGAAATATCAAGGAAAGTAAATTTGGAAATTCGTGCCGTTGGCGAAAATGACAATGAATTTGAGACTACCGAGGCAAAATTTACAGCAGGCAAAATTTAGGAAAAGTTTTCTGATTTTAGATAAAATTATTATTGATGAATATTTTGACGATCAGCCCAAACTACTCATTGGTCTTCCCCACATAAGACTTGTGCGCCCAATTATAATACTTAATCTGAATGGATGTTTTTCAGTTCATCAGACTAGTTTGGGCAACATCCTGTTCGGATCGAATGAAGATTCTAATGGAGTAACGATCTGTAAAATTGATTTCGACATATTAAGTGATATACAGGAACAAGTAATGGAGTATTTCACTCTTGAAAATTTAGGAGTAAAAACATTAGAACCGGTAACATCGAAAGAAGACAAGCGCGCAGAGGAGATTCTGTACAGTACAACGAAAAAGAAAGATTGTTATTGAAATTGAAACGGGCCTTTTATGGAAAACCGATTATTTTGATAGGAAGGATAGCTATTCAATGGCTATAAAACGTCTTTGCAATATGGAAACTAAAACGAACAAAGATATGGATTTTGCTATGTGGTACAAGGAAAAAATAAAAGATTACATTTCTAAATCGTATGTCCGAAAGTTGCCACCAAATGAAGCCGCTGTTAAAAATAGCCTTACCTGGTATTTGCCACACTTTGTTGTTACGAACATCAACAAAGGAAACAAGAGACGTCTAGTTTTTGATGCCGCCGCAAGCATAGATGGTAAATCCTTTAACTCGAGGCTGCTTAAAGGTCACAGTAAGTACCAACCTAAGTCGTTTCTGGCAATATTGTTTAAATTTCGCCAAAGGGAGATAGGTGTTTGCGCTGACATTAAAGATATGTTTCATCGCGACAGACAGCTCAGCGGTTTCTACGGCGAGATGGAAAGTCTAAAGAGCCTCCTGCAAAGTAAGTTATGCGAGTTATGATATTTGGTTCGGCCAGCTCTCCATGCTCTGCTCAGTTTGTAAAAAATATCAACGCTGAGATATATATAAGTAGTCATCCAGAGGCGTTTCGGGCAATTGTCGAAAACCACTACGTTGACGATTATGTTGACTGTTTTGACACTGTGAGGGAAACTATAAGTGTTGCCAGGGATGTAGTTAACATTCATAATGAAGCCGGCTTCGAATTACGAGGTTTTGTGTCAAATTCAGCGGAGTTTTTAGCTGCAATGGGTGAAATCGAGCAAATAAATTACCATTGGCGAATGTGTACTGAAAAAATCTTAGGAATGCATTGGAGGCCCTCTGATAATGTTTTTTGTATCGCGTTAAAGTTCATCCGAGTTTCAGAGGCGGTGTTATATGGGGATCGAAATGTCAATCTTTGACCCATTCGGCTTTCTAGCAAATATAGTCATTAAATCAAAGATATTGCTTCAAGAATTGTGGGGCTGTAAGGTTGAATGGAAATCTCCTATTCCGGATGACATTTATGCGGAATGGTACGAATGGTATAAAAGCCTGCAGCACATAGAAGTAATAAAAATTCCCAGATGCTGTGGACGAAATTTTGTTCGTCCAGAAGCAGTGATTGACTTACATATCTTCGTAGATGCAAGTGAGGTGGCATTTGCGACAGTAGCCTACTGGAGAATATACTGCAACAATAAGGTTAACGTTGTTTTTATTGCCGGCAAATCCAGATGTGCACCCTTAAAGCCCCTGTCTATACCGCGCCTTGAATTACAGGCCGCAGTGCTTGGCATAAGATTAAAGGAGTCGATTACCGCATTTCATGAAATAAAGCCAGGAAACATAATATTTTGGTCGGACTCGAAAACGGTTATAAAATGGATCCAATCCGACTCTTGAATCGTCAAAGGTGGAACAATGGAGGTGGGTACCTGGTGTCCTGAACCCTGCAGATGACGCCACAAGGCCACACAATTTTACTGATGAAGCAAGACATATATATCGATGGCTCAGCGGTCCAACGTTTGTGAAGGATCATGAAAGGAATTGGCCAGAACTTCTAAGCGACATAAATGAATATGACTGTCAAGCGGAAAGAAGATCAAAATTTGTATTTGCCATTACTGAAGAGCCATTTATTTCGTTTGACAGACACTCAAACTTCAAAAAACTAGTCAGGGTAATGTGTTGGATTCAACGTGCGGTAAGAGCATTTAAATCAGGCGGCCAAGGACAGCGGAATACCGCGGAAATATACGGTTCACAATTAAGTGTCAAGGAGCTTGTTGAATCGACTAATTATTTGTGTAAGCTTGCCCAGCGTGATCATTTTTTTTCGATGAATATAGATGATTAGGGGAAAATAAACCTGTACTCAAGTTGAGCCCAATTTATAATCTTAACCCATTCATTCGGCAAGACGGTTTAATATGCTTGTCTGGCCGAATCAATAAGGCTATGTGTATTGACTACGCTACAAGACAACCAATATAATAATATTGCCGAAAGAACACAAGCTGACCAAACTTATCGTTAAGCATGTTCACGAAGATTTCAAACAACAAAATCAAGAATCCATTTGCGCAGCTATAAAGCTAAAATATTGGATACCATGTTTGAGGCAGTTAGTAAGGTCAGCAAATCGAAACTGCCAAATCTGCAAGAACAAGTCAGCCGTACCAAACCCCCCCCCCACCTAAAGGGACAACATCCAGAGGATAGGCTTACCCCATATGTACGACCATTCTCCTACACGGGAATAGATTATATTGGCCCATTTACTATCTCTATTGGCCGACGACAGGAAAAAAGATGGATGGCTATCTTCACCTGTCTGACGACACGGGAAATTCATTTGAAAATTTCAAGACATTTGTCGACTGATGCGGTAATATTATGTATCAGAAATTTCATTAATTAAAGAGGGTTACCTGTACGTATAAGGAGTGATAGAGGTACCAATTTCGTAGGAGCCAGCAAAGAGGACATAGTTTTCGACGGTGTAAAGGTGTTCAAGGAATGCGCACAACGTGGAATTGAATGGCTCTTTAACGCTCCGGCAAATCCATCAGCTGGCGGTGCATGGGAACGCATGGTGCGTTCGGTGAAGAATGTGCTATCATTTACCTTTAAGGAAAGGTCTCCTCAGGTGGAAACATTTTACAGTCTGTTGATAGAGGCGGAAAATGTAATAAATTCGAGACCTCTAACGCACCTCCCAATTGAGAACTCTGACTCGGGTTCGTTAACACCCAATCATTTTTTGTTTGGGTTTCCAAACACCTGGTGTACCTGAGGGAAAATGGGAAGCAATGGCAAATATTGCAACAGTTGAAACAGACTTTCTGGAAGAGATGGGTACTGGAATATCTCGCGGAGCTTACCCGGAGAACGAAATGATATCGGCCGATAGAGCCTATAAAGGTGGGAGAGTTAGTGATAATTTGCGACGACAACGAAACGCTTGGGCAATGGAAACGTGGCGTGGTGGAGGAAGTTTTTCCGGCAGCAGATGGGCAAGTTCGTTCGGCGACCGAACAACAATTGGAAAGTTAAAGCGACCGGCATCAAAGTTAGCAGTTCTCGATGTTGGTGGTGAGTCTCCTTTCTCGACTCACGGGGGCCAGGATGTTGTGGATTAATTAACCTTTAAGGATCAGAGTTGTTTTTTGTTAATGTATGTTTTTGTAACTACCCTGTGAGTAATCAGTGCAAGTTGTTGAATTGATAATCGCTTGGTTTCTTTAACTACGCAGTTAAAGCGTTTGTTTGATAATTGCGCCGGTCACCACGGAGGTCAGAATAAAGTAAGTAAATTTCTTTTAAAAAATAAATTTTATTCTACTTGGAATATTGTTTTTAGATAATAAAACGCGCCATATTAAATAGAAACATTTGTTTTATTATTGTTCGAATTGTGTATGTATTTCTTAATTAAATTTTTAATATCAAAAATTCTGTTGCTTACTACTGTTCTGCGTAGCGCCAAAAAAATTTCCATTATCTTCTGCCAATCAGTTTCTATAAAAATTGTAAAAAAAAGTGAGATTGACTGGTAAACAAATTACCTGTTTTAATTTCATGAGCTGCTTACCTCAAAAAACCTGTAATTAACCACACATTTTCTATCGCAGCAGTGTACATATTTTTTTTACAACCATTTGTAGATAGAGGGTATTTTACACGATAAGAGTTTACGGATGTAAAATCAGAGAATGAGAGTAAACACCTTAAGGGCCATTTTTACAACTTGCCGTTAAACTTGGGTTTAGTTAAAGGTACCTTTAGCTAAATGGAACTATAAAGTTACCTTTAACTTATTTTCGTTATTACAACATACAGAAAAAATAAAGTTAACTGTTTTCAAAAATATGACAGTGCCGATGCAACGCAGTGGCAATGACGGGCTTCGTTTTTTTTTTGTTGTACATGCTTATTTTGTTTAAATTTGAAGTTGCCATATAGAAAATAATATATAATATGGCAAGTTCAAATATAAACTTAAATTTAAAAGCTACCGGCAGGATGATCCTCCCTTTAGCTTAACGCTCACTTCTATTATTGGGTACTCATAATAATAAAAAACAATTTATCTGCCCGTTAAAATCTTCCTTTTAGTTAATGACCTTAAGACAGGTTTTTTTCCGTTGACTGGATTAGTAAAATACCAAAACAAAGTAGAATTAAAATAACGATTTGCCATAATTTGCATATTTTTTTCCAACATCGTACATCATTACATATTGGTATTACATGATACTAATCGCTTTCTTCTACACAAGAACTTGACATGTCGTAAGACTTGTGTGACCATGTAAATCCCCTTATGGTAACAACACGCGTGTATGATTTTTAATTAAGTCGCTTTGGTTTCTATGAACTACCTGGTACAATATTTAAAAATGCTTTGTGTCTTGTATTTTGAGAGCTGTTTGTAACGGCCAGGCAAGCATCAATATCTGAATCAAATTCAAAAAACGGGCAACTTTTTTACATACTAATGCAAAAAACTTATTCCTAAAATACGAACTTACGGGAAGATTAATTGTGATGTATAGAAACAAATCACCCGGCGCTTATGTTGCTGTCCGATTTGCTCTTCGTAATGAACATTCAATTTATTCTGTTTCGTCATTTTTCTCACCTTTGCTGCAGATTAATAGTCCATTGTTTCGAGTTTCTTTTGTGCAGGAAATTTTTGAACTCGAATAATGAGATTTTTGCAATAAAACAAGAAAAAATTGACTACGAACCACAATTAACTTGACAACAAGTACATATTTACATACACATACACAAATGGTGTCTGGTTCCCACAATGAAATAACTGCTCACATACTTACACATTCTGATACATGCATGGTATGCTAAAAGGAAAATCACGTAATCGAATAAAAGGATTAGAAGAAATAAACATAAACATTGAAGGCTAAATTAGTTGAAAGTTCACGCAGCGTAAATAAATGTACGGTCATTTATAGCATATTAAAATCTTGCAAATGCCTACCGAAATTTCATTACGGTTAGGTAATCATTCTCATTTCCTTTCACATGCTACAAATGAACGTACGTTCCGTGAACGAAACTGTGAATTTAATCAAAATCACCTTTTGTTAGAAATAATTTGTCAATAAATTCGAGGTGTCAAAAAATCCATCGTGACAAGCAATGATATATATGCTTTGCCTCTCCTAGAGGTGCACGCCTGTTGCAATGAAGGGTAGCAGAATACTAGGGTATATTAAAACAGCAAACAGCGATGTACTATGTTTCGCAAGTAGGTAAACGCATACTGGCATTTGTGAAGTCACCGTAGTCTAGTAGGTAGTGTGTTGTCTTATTAGATGTAAGGCCCGGGTTCGTATCCCAGGTCAGACATCAAAACGAAATATGAAAAAAAAAATTTCTTCGGTGACTTCCTCTCAGCAGATTTCTGGCAAAAACTCTGAGAGCAAATAAACCTGCCATGAAAACGTTTCTCAAAAATCTGTCGTTCGGAGTCGACGTTAAACTGTAGGTCCCGTCACTCACGTATAAAATTAACGCACACAACATGAGTGGTGCCGTAATCCTGACTGAAGGGTTGTAATGGCCTATTATGTATGTACACATAGCCACAGAAGTATACATACGGATAACAAATTTCAGAATTTTTTTTAACTAATCCGTTTTCGTTGAAAATCTTTGTCATTGTCTGACAACTTTCCTCGATTTTAAGACGGTCTTGGTTAAAAAATTTCTGAAATTTGTTAACTTTTGTGGGCCTGATGTACACTTTTGTGGGCCTGCACAATCTAGTTCAATTTCAGAAATTTTTCTTTTGTTTTCATTTTATATAAGTTGATAGAAAATATTTGCAAGTATGAAAATAATTATATGCAGTTAGAGAAAAAAGCCTACATACATCGATATATGTATATCCTGATGCTTTTTATTAAATTAAAAAAGATATTATAGCGCTGTTTAAGGCATTTACAAACAAGAATGTTTGAAGGGGAAAACGAATATGAAGAAATATAACATAGAAATTATTGGGAACAAAAATAAAAATGAGCAGAATAAAATCCAGAGATCATCAATGAGCATTCAAAAATAATACTAATTTCGAATCATACTCATAATTTCTGATGCATATATGCATTCATACTTATTTTAAAATCATACTCATACAAAGTTTGAAGTACTCATCGTACTCATACTTAACAATACGCATGATGTTGTTGATTTCGACTCTCCTTTACTCAACATTTACAAAAATCACAAAATAAGTAAGTATGATTCGCTTACGAACACTACAGTACTCACTAGAAGGTCTAATTCTCTCGAATCTTTTATAAGTATTATAAGTACTTTTCTAAATTTATGAATCTGAATGAGTAGGCGTATGAATCAAATGGTGTGAGTTTGATGCCAACGTTGTACTCATACTCATTGCAACCTGTATTTATAAATCAATGTTAAAGTGAGTACGAATGAGTCAGAGTATTTGGATTTGAATACTGTTGACTCATTCATACTCAAAATTTCATGAGTACTTATGAGTAGCGAAAAAACGATTCATTGCTGGTCTTTGATGTAGACGTACAACTGACTGCACATGAAAAAATATATTATGTATATATTTTATGGTGATAAAAAAAGAAGTAAGAGAATTAAAAAATATTACTAAAACAAATCATAAGATCATAAGTCTTAATAAATAAAATAGTGAGCGAATGTCAAACTTGTGTATACGATATCCTACAATAGAACGTCTTTATTGGGGAAATCAATTGCCCACATTTAAATTTTTTTTTTAGTTTACCGAACTCAATGTAATTGTTCTCTCTTGCTATTTAATGTTAAGTCAAGTCAAGTTTGTACAATTGTACAATTGATATAAGTTTTTGAGACCAAAAAGAATAAGTGCATTCTAAGTTATTTTTCTATTCTGTTTATTTTAATGTTGGCAAATCCCTTTATATTTAAATTCAAAATTAAGTGATTCATATATCTGAATAATAGAGTTAAAAACATTAATTCTATTTAGATTCTGTTATGAGTGGCACTATTTGTAATAAAAATATTTTAAATAAAAATTTTCTTAGGAAGAAACTCGTAGTTTTTATACAAGAGCCTTAGTGGCTTATGCCAGTAAAATTTGTTACATTTTTCAGTATTACAACCTAGTTTCTCACTCCACACATGTTTTGTGTGTTAATTCTATCCTTAAGTGGCGGGATCTCCAGTTTGAAGTCGACTCCTAATGGCAAATTTTTTTAAAATTTTGTCATGTCTGTTTTATTTACTTTTTGCCAGAAAATTGCTGAGTTTAAGTCGCTGAAGAAAATTTTTTTTCACATTTCGTTATGATCGAGATCTCTGGGCTGGGGTTTGAACCACGACCTCACGTCGAATAAGCCAATACGCTAGCTACTAGACTACGGCAACTTCAAATATGTATCGTTATCTAAAAATAAGCAATTGTAAGTAATTTGTCGTTGGAACGACTTTTACAGTTCAATTAATTGTGGTAAGAACCGTGTTTTCTATAAAAAAACAGAGTTTTTCTTAAGTTTTCGAAAATTTATTTTTCATCTTTAAACTCAAGTTTTTATTTCTTAATATTTTTTATTTTAATAGTTCACCCAATTCTTCAGTTCTTATGTTAAACTAAAAGCGAAAAGCATGGTGGATGCAGCAATGTACTGTGAAGATGTGTGTCGATATCAAGGATTTTGGAGGAGATTTGACTCATCAAGACTTTCCAGAAATAACCTGAAATTAGTAACAGGATTTTAAATACACTTAAAGAACACGTATCGAGCCCAAGTTGAGGATTTTGTGATTTTGAGAAAGAGCCCTCAGGACACATATTTGGAGCCTGTGAGTCCAAATAATGCCCAAGAGTATAAATTTGTGTGCACATCAGATGCTGGCATGCTTGCCTTTGTTGACACTGAGCAGCATCGAGTTTGTTAGGACCATAAAGTTGAAGGCATTATCAGTAATCAGTCTGATGAAGGTTCTGGAAGTCAAACGTTCGAGGTTTCGCCTTCTCGAGAACTCTGTCGTGACTTCATTGTTTTTTGCGTATTTTGTTCACATTGCTTGTTTTTGCGTTTTCACATATTTGTCCATCCCCTTTTCTTTCATACTGATGTTGTTGGTTTACTAGTAACAAGTTCGTTGTATTTGTTTGTGTAGGTTTTGCTCATTTTAATGTTAAACGGTGTACATACATACATAATTGGCCATTACAACCCTTCAGTCAGGATTACGGCCTAGCTTCTCACACCACCAGTTTAACGTCGACTCCGAACGACAGATTTTTGAGAAACTTTTTCATGGCAGGTTTATTTACTCTCGGAGTATTCGGCACAAATATGCTGAGAGGAAATCGCCGAAGAAATTTTTTTTTATATTTCGTTTGATGCCAGCACACTACCTCCGTATTCGTAGCAATATAATCTAAAATTTTTAATTATTTTATGTGTTAAAAGCGAACAAGTTGCTAAAATAATTTTTCTCATCGAATTATTATTTAAAAACTTTTTTCTTTCCTACACAAGAAATTCATAAAAATTGTGACTTCACTGTAAAATAACTAATTTTTCATTTTGTAATCAAAACAAACTCAGCTGTGGGATAGTTAACTTCGAAGACAGAACCCGGTGTTAATCAAATTCAAAAGCTTGGGTTAGCTAACTTCAAGGCAGAAAAAGGCATAAGTTTGTTTTGGAGCAAGCGAATTGACAAATAAAAAACTTTGAACTCTCAAATGACTTACAAATCGTTGAATATTAAAAGCTCAAATTTAAAACTAACGTTTGTTGAAATTACAACATATGGTAAAGGCCCTCAAATTTTAGTCATCACGTAAATGGTCTTGTGATGTTACTTTTGACCCCATCCTCCACGTAAGGAATACAATACAAAAATTAATAGAAAAACAGCATTAAATCAGTTTGTATTACAACCACACCACAGTAACCAAAAATTAATTAAAACTTTTCTTTCGAGTGTGTGTGTGATGTAAATACTCATGTTATACCAACACATGAAGATTAACTTATCCGTTAGAGTTTTCGTTGCTGTCAGTTGTCAGCAAATCTTCGTTCAACAGTGTTTAATTTTTAAACATGGTCCCATAACCTCCCCTTGTCTTGTTTATGAAAACATAAACGCATGCATAAACGCGTATGTAAAAGACAACAAAAGTGAAGTTACAATTTTTGTGATGTTTTCCGCTATACCCTGAAGCAAACTAGTGGTTGTTTGCAGCACCGCTTAGGGTACAAAAAAATTAGAACTTCGTTTAAAAGTTTAAAACATAAATGTTGTTTTGCTTAAAAGATTCAACCATGTGAATATAGATCACAATAGTGGATGTGTATTGTATAGTTCTCTTTTTAAATTATGTTTATATGTGTCAACTGGCTCACAGGTTTCAAATAAGGCTTTATATGCAAAACAAGTGAAATAATTTAACAGGACTCTAACTGACAATTAATTTGCTTTCGTTTGATTAGATATATATTTGATATGTAGCTTGTATGGCATAATTTTATTTCTCTATTAATTATTACAATAATTTCAATTTCAGTACAATATGGTGTTTCATCGTTTAACATTAAAATGATAAACAAAAGTTACAAAAACAAAAACAATAGACTTGTTTACATTGTCAATAAATAAATAAAAATATACAAAGACCATCAGTATAAAAAAGTAAACAAACAGGCAACAACAACACTGGAAGGAGAAACGTAAACAAAATACACAAACAACAATATCGTAAACAACATGTTTACATTTATAGAGGTTTCGCAAAGGCGAAGTCATTCTCGTTCAAGAGCATTCATCAGACTGTTTACCCTGCGATACACAAAGGCAAGACAAAGCAGGAAAGAATATGTGTTGCGTGTGAAGAGAATAATCGTGGTTTCAATATCTCCACTCGCTATAAATATCTATTGAATAATTGTTATTGTTTACGCAAAAGAGTGAATAGAAGAATAACCAAGAAAGCAGTTGTTGTTGTTTACATCAAGTTGTTAACAGTGGCACACAGAATTGTGCGAACAATAAAGGATTTATTTAAAACTAAACACAAGTTTATTGTTATTTGCAATCTACGAACTCATATTTTAAACGTTTTTAAAAAGGTGACAATACTATTTTTGGCAATACAGAAAACAAAATAAATAGATAAATAAATGACATTTCAATTTAAATTATGTTTAAAGAAGGTTTGTACGTAATTAAAATTTTTTAGTTTTAAACAATATTTGTGGATGGAAATAATTATATTGAATAGTAGTTTAAGGAATTTTTCTTAATAAAAGATTTAAGGAACTATTTAAAATGCTTACAATACGGCTGTGAAATGAGAAAAAGAAAAAATAACAAAGAATAGAGATCAATAAAGATCGACTTATAATACCAAGTAGGAAAGATGTTCAAGATATGAATAACAAATCCACATTAGTTTCTAAACATTGCCATTTCAAAATGGATAGCGAATAAATACAGAAATACGTTGCGGTGTTTTCCAAAAAATGACGTAAATCGAATGTCAAATCGCTCATACCTACTGTATGGTATTTTTTAAAAATAGTTTAAAAAAGTTAAAAATTTAGTTTTATAAAAAAAAATTCGCATTCATTAATAAAAAGATCAAAAAAGAATTTATTAAAATTTTAATGTAGGCATGAATATACATATAGCCTAGTAGGTAGTGCGTTGACTTAAGGCCAGGGTTCAAACTCCAGGTCAGACATCAAAACGAAATATGAAAAATATTTCTTCGGCGATTTCCTCTCAGCAGATTTCTGGCAAAAACTTTGAGAGTAAATAAAATTGCAATGAAACGGTTCTCAAAAATCTGTCGTCCGAAGTGGACTTTAAATTGTAGATTCCGCCACTCATATATAAAATTAACGCACACAACAAAAGTGGTGTGAGAAACTAGGTCGTAATCCTGACTGAATGCTTGTGATGACCAATTATGTATGTATGAATATATTTCTCTTGGGATTACAAAGCTTACATAAAAGATTTGAATTTGCCGTAGTCTAGTAGGTAGTGTGTTTGCTTATTAGACGTGAAACCACGGTTCAAACCTCAGACATCTCCAACGAAACGAAATATGAAAAAAATATATTTCTTCGGGGGCTTCTTCTCGCAGCAGTCTTCTGGTAAAAATTCTGAGAGTAAATAAAAAGTTTCTCAAAGACCTCATCGACTTAAAACTGTAGGTCCCGCCACTCATAAATAAAATTAACACACACGACATAAGTGGTGTCAGAAGATAGTTCGTAATCCTATCTGAAGGTTGTAATGATGTATGACACCGATCTATACAAACTTTTACTGTGTCATCACCTATGTTTTCCATATCGAGACTTAAAAGAGATACCAATTCGCTTTTGTAATAACGGTAATTTATTTATCTTCGTACTTACATATATCGTTACTACTTAAGACTGGAATTTACTCTGGTCTTTGCCGACTCAGCTCTTTTTTTATCCTATTCAATTTCTTCAAGACTTTTTTTTAGCATTTTTTATGCAGTTAAAGGTTTCAGATTGCTTTGCCAATGGAATTTGCAAATTTCCGAGAGTAAATAAAAATTGTTTCTTAAAAATATGTCGTTCGGAGTTGACTTTAAACTGTAGGTCCCGCCACCCATGTATAAAATTTAACACACACAACATAAGTGGTGTGAGAAACTAGGTCGTAATCCTGACTGAAGTGTTGTAATGACCAATTATGTTATGAATGTATGTATGTTAAAGAAAGAGCTCTAGCTTAGTGGCTCATCATCCAATTTAAAATAATCAGTAATCTTTTTTACCAGCTAAACCTACTACTTTGACTTTATCGTTAAAATTTCCGATACTTCCATTTTCAGTTGTTCATTCAAGGTGATTATAGTCATTTAATGTAGTGATGGAGCAGTACCGATTTGGAGTGGTTTTTTCTGACAAATAATTTGTATTAAAATATTTCTTAATTTTCTGACAAAAGTTATACTTGAAATAGTGACTAAATAGCTTGAAAGTACTTCAAGCTTTTAATAAAAAATAAGAAAAACTTTTTGGTGACTACATATTTTTGTGCACCAGAAGTGTAGGCACCATCAGGAAGTACTCAGAGTAAATTTAAAATTCAAAGGCGCTATATATTAAAATGTTGCAAGTTATATTTAGTAGGATATCCCTTAAACTCAAATACTACAATAACCTATTTGGTATTAACGATTTTTTATGTATTTTCTGTTGACATTTGCAACCATTCGCTCATGAGCAGGGTTTTCAGTTGATTTTTTATGAGGCATAGCAGCTACGTAATTATTTTTCAAAAAGATCTGTTAAATACCCACTTACAGTTATATTGGAACTTTGCGCGAGAGTATTAAAAATGTGGGCACTTTGGAAGACTAATCGCATCTTCACATTAGCAGCAGTATGATGGGTTCCTTTACATGTTGAAAGTAATAACCATCACGAATTCTTATTTGTTCCCAACTTAAGGTGGATTTCTTCTTTAGAATCAGAATCATTATTTCCTCAATAAGTTCCAAACCTGGTGCCCACATACATCCCTCGATCTTCTTCAACATCGAGAAATCTTTTTGGCCAAATTTCTAGATAATTCTGAGCGAAAAGTTTCCCATAATTCCACCAGAACGTTTTCAAGTGCTTGGAGTTATGAACTCACAAATATTGCATTGAATGGAGTCTGGTCTTCCGGGACGTTGATCCAAACCGTTTTGTTTTGATTACAGTGGCCGAGTGCTTTAGGGTATTGGCTTAAACGAACAAAAAGTCATTTCCCAATTCTATTCTTTGAGCAAATTGATCCGAATTAATTTCCAAAATTACTGAAATATTGATATATTCCACATTTAAGAAAATGCGTTTGTGTGCTTTAAGCACCTAAACCATCAAATTTCCAACTACATCTTACAGTCTTCTCCCATCTTCTTCCATAGGAATTTGATGGTCTATTACTATTAGGGGCATTATTACAACTTGCCGTTAACTAAAGGGAGGATTTTAACTGGCAGATAAATAGTTTTTCATTAATATGAGTACCCAATAAGATAGAAGAGATCGTTAAGCTAAAGGGGGGATCATCCTACCTTTAACATTTAAAGGTCACTTTATGTTTGTACTTGCCATATTATATAATATTTTCATTATGACAACTTCAAATTTAAACAAAATGAGCATATACAACAAAAAAAATGAAGCCCGCGGTTGCCACTGCGTTAAAAAAACTTGCATAATTGAGCAGTTTTATCGACATTGCTCCGGCACTGCCATATTTTTGAAAAAGTTAACTTTATTTTATCTGTTAGTTGTAATAACGAAAATAAGTTAAAGGTAACTTTACAGTTCCCTTTAGCTAAAGGAACCTTTAACTAAACCCAAATTTAACGGCAAGTTGTAATAATGGCCCAAAAATAATAGTTTCTAATGCCGACCAGTATACCATAAAAACAACAGAAAACAAAATAAATGCATGAGTTGTAATTAAAAAAAATATAACAATTAGAACAATAATAAAACAATATTGTACTACAGTGTCTCAAATCATAAAAATGTTTTAATCTCTCTTTAAAATTTCTTTTGTTTACTTGTATGTAAATACCATTTCTTTTACAAACTCTGTTTTTAAGTTACAAATTATTAAACGTCAATTTCCAAAATATAATGTCCTTTCACAGATGTTGAGGTATAAGTTTATGCCTTTCTGTAAGTAAATTTTGTCAAATAGGGTATGAATAATGGCCCTTAGACTCACAAACAGTCTATTAAATGCTTATGTGATTACATTTTATTTACAAAAATGGTAGTCCCAAGCGCTAAGGATAAAGAAGAATATATGAATTTGAATGTAGTCATCACGATAAACATAAAAATCTACATGATTTGTTGTTCATACGTACATATGTATGTATGTAAATACGAACTTAAGTTTTTAAGTAGCTTATGTTTTGTGGTCGAATAGAACAAAACATAAGTGCTTTTTATACACACTCAAAGTCCTTTTTAATACCTTTCAAGTAACAAAGCTTCTTATCTTTCCTTTATGACTACTGGTATTTAGCATACCAACATACAACATAAAAAAGTTATTGTTGGTCATATAACAAGTAATATAACATGTCCACATAAACTGTCAAACAGTCAATATTTTAGCACTCATTGCTGCTGTAAGGCATGAATGCCTTTAGATTATTCACCTAATCACCTAATCCCTCTTTTCAGTGTCCTCATACCACACATATGTATGTAGGTGCCCTTTGGGGAAAGCTAAGTTAATTCCTATCCTGCAATGACTCTTTAAGGATTAAGGTAAAGTATTTATTCTGCAATAAGTGGGAGACAAACCAGCCACAATAAGTATAGAAAAATTGAGGATAATAAAGACTTACAATAACAAAAACAAAAATTAAATTACAAAAATGGTGAGAAACTGAAATCATATTGCAATAATAAAGCTAATAGAAAGGCCACGAAAGATAGAAATAACAAGTCAACAATAAGTTCTCGAAGTTACCATACTGAAAATAAATGAAATTAAGCACTTGTCAGCATATACGGAGTTTGTTCTAAACGTGAGAACATGGGGGACTGTCAAATTTTTACAGAAAAACTTACACTTAAGGTATCTAGCAACATCTCAGGTATAAGTAAGTATAGGCATTTCTATCGTACTCTATGATAGCCTAGCGGCAATCTGAATCTGTCGAGTAAAACTTTCATATTGTTACGTTTTTACCTTTTTAAGAACGTCTCAAATATGAGTTCGTAGGTTGCAAATAAAATAAAAATAAATTTTTTTTAGTTTTAAATCGATTCTTTATTGTTCGCACAATTCCGTGTGCCACCTTTGGTAACTTGATTAAAACAACAACAATTTGCTTTATTTGTTATTCTTCTTTACACTCTTCCGCTTACACACTAACAATTGTTCAATAGATCTTTACAACGGAGATCTTTAAACCACGATTATTCTCTTCACGCGCAAGGCGTCTTCACACAAGACTGACTGAATTCTTTCTGATCCCGTTGCCTGCTTTGTCTTGTCAATTATATCGCAGGGTAAACAGTCTGATGAATGTTATTGAAGGAGAATGAATGTTGTTATTGTTATTTGTGTATTTTGTTTACGTTTGTCCTTGCAGTGTTGTTGCCTGTTTGTTTACTTTGTTTATCTCCTTTTATACTGATGTTGCTGCTATATTTTTGTTTATTGCTGATCATGTAAACAAGTCCATTGTTTTTGATTTTGTAGCTTTTGTTTAGCATTTTAATAACACCATTTCCATTTTTCTAACAATATCTTAACTTGTTGACTTAGAATGTAACTCGCTTAAGACTTCGAAATTGGTATCCATGCATACAGGCTATTCGCAGCTTTTGCTCAGCTTATTAATCAGGTAAAAAACAAGAGAGCATTACCTTCAATGTAAGCTCATGCCGTCGTTGGCTCAAAGCTATAATAACTTTTATTTTCTGACGGAAATCTGAAACACAAAAAAATTTTATTTTAATGACAGAAAAATAATATTTCTTTTTGTCAGTTCAAATTAAACTTTTTGTTTTCCGCTAATTTTTTTTAACTGGAAACAACCGTTAATATCACGTATAGCCCTTATGGTCCATGTACAGATGTTAAATTCTGTAATTTTATGGAACTAGTACAGTCAGCGTATGTTATACTGCAACTGCGATGGTTGGAGACACAGAACTGAAATTTAATGTAAGAAACTTCAAAACCAGAAGTCGCCGTAGTCTAGTAGGTAGTGTGTTGGCTTATTAGACGTAAAGCCAGAGTTCGAGCCCCAGGACAGACATCAAGACAAAATACAAAAATTATTTCTTCGGCGAGTTCTTCTCAGCAGATTTCTGGAACTCTGAGAACAAAATAAAATTGCAATGAAAAAGTTTCTCAAAAATCTGTCGTTCGGAGTCGACTTTAAACTGTAGGTCCCACCACTCATGTATAAAATTAACACGCACAACATAAGTTATTTAAATAGCGTAACATCCAATGAACTAAAAGTTCATCTGCAATAATATATGTAAAAAAAAATATAACACGACTTGGTATTTAAATAATAACTACGGTAATTTTTGTTCTATTTTATCAAACGAAGTGTCAATTTCTTCACAAGATAATGCACTTTCAGAATGTCATCACTTATTTCATATTTTTTAATTAAAGTTTGCTACTATGAACTGACAAACTTAAAAAAATATGAAAAAAATTCGCATTTGTTAAGTTTATCTCATCACACATATTAAACATATTAAGTCATATAATATATGTATATGTGTATATCGTTATAAAGGCCCATCTCACTCCTTTCTAATAAGGTTTAAATTTTGGACATCAGTTCAAAAATGTTTGTGTAATCAATAAATTTGTGCGTAAAGTCCAAAAAAAAACAGTTTTTGTCAAATAAAATAAATTTGAAGAGTCCGAGAAAAATAAAAAAGTATTTTTGAGTTCTACTCAACTAACTGAACAACTTAGACTAGGTAGTTACTCGGGTGTATCTATTTTTTTGTATTTTGTCGCATAGTGTAATTTGAAAATGTTAGGTGCGTCCCATATGGTGAATGGAGTTTCCTCCACTGAAACACAAAACCTTTGTACGATGAGGAGCTTTTTCCCCACCGGCGACGATATAGAGCAATTCTGCAATATCGAATTTTTGTCTCTATGCCACTGAAATGTTCTCTGGGCAATGATAATTTAATTATTGAAAGACCAGAAAGTATTGCGACCGTGACTCAATTAAAGGACAAACAAGTAGTTCACTCAAATTCAATTTTAATACTAACTTCTTTATTTTAAAATCCTTTACTTAAACCTATCGGTTACAATGTAAAACATAAGCCCACTGTTGTTGTTGCTATTATTTGTTTCTCGCTTCCAATGTACCAATTCATTTGTTCCTATTAAACTTTACGCATAAAAAAACTTTACATATGTAACTGAAAGAATATTATTGGAAATAAATAATACCATTGTAACAAGAACAAACACATTATAAATATGAAAAGAATGTAAGCGAGAAACAAACAATAGAACCTAACGGGTTACAACCAAACTAAGCTTAGCTTAAACAAAATATAATCAAATTACAGTGGGCTAAAGCAGCAAAAAATATAAAATATAAAATGTATTTAAATGGAAATCTGAATGGAGTTTAATAAAAAATATAATTAAAGACTTTAAATACAATTAATGAGCAAAGCAAATGAAAAATTAATGAAAAACAAAACTAATACAAATTCAAAAATGGATAATATAATATAATATAATATAATTATTTATGCGGTGACCTAACATACCGGTCCCATTGAAAGGACCCTTTCAAGAAGATAGTAGAGCTAGTCTGTGGATAGGGCGACGCATGGTTCCCTTTGTAGTTTTGATGTCGACAACACGGACGCGGTTATCTCTTCCACGGATGATATTGATGACTTTGCCCATGACCCATTGTTGTGGGGGAAGGTTATCTTCTCGAACAATAACTAGCGCACCAGGGTTGACATTTGGGTTGGATGCAGTCCATTTATTGCGGGTTTGGAGCTCATTAAGGTAGTCGTGGGACCACTTTTTCCAAAAACTCTGTTTGACAGCGCTTATTCGAGCCCAGTATTCTAGGTTGTTGACTTCTTTCGATAGGACATCACGTTCTGGCAAACTTCGCAGGGGAGCGCCGATCAGAAAATGGCCCGGCGTAAGGGCCTCAAAGTCACTGGGATCGGATGATAGAGGTGAGATTGGCCTCGAATTTAAAATGGCTTCTATTTCGACCATTGCGGTTGATAATTCTTCGTAAGTGAGCCTAGAGTTGGATAGAGACTTTGTCAGATGACCTTTGGCTGACTTGACGGCCGCAAAATGTGGTGCCCTAGGGGGAATAAAACGAAAATTTATAAATTGATTTGAGCAATAATTTATAATAGCATTAGAGTTTTTAGGATCAAAAAGGAACAATTTTAATTGTGCCAACTTAGAATTTGCTCCAACGAAATTTGTAGCATTGTCACAGAATATATCTGTGGGCAAACCTCTGCGTCCAATCAACCTTTTGAGAGCAGCTATAAAGGCGTCAGTTGATAGGTCCGAGACAACTTCGATATGGACTGCCTTGGTAACAAGACAAACGAACACTGCGATGTAAGTTTTATATGGAACCTTTCCTCTGATTCTTAAGTAAGTGTTGACAGGTCCACAAAAATCGACAGCACGTCTAGCGAAGGGCCTTGAGGGGTTGAGTCGTTCTACAGGCAAATTTCCCATCATCTGGTTCAACAATTTCGGGCGATAGCGAATGCATTGTGGGCAGGAGTTGACAATTCGACGACACAGGTCTGTTGAATTGATAATCCAGAATCTTTCACGAATTAGTGCCATTAGAGCCTTAGGTCCAGCGTGATAATTTTGGAGATGTAGATGGCGAACAAAACAAGTGACGAAATGATTTTTGCTAGGCAATATGATGGGATGCTTCTGACCTTCAGAAATAGCTGCGTATTCTAGGCGTCCACCGACTTTGAGCAAATTGAAACCGCTTGATGAGTCTATGAAGGGGTTGAGACACTTCAGAGCGCCTTCAGGATCTTTTTTCTTCAGAGCTCGATCCATGTCATTTTGAAAATGTTGCTTCTGGATGTTGAAGACAACACGAATCAAGGCATTTTCTAATTCTTGGGGCTGCAAACAGTCAGTATTAAAAATATTAGTTCTTGGTTTTTGAGCAAAACGAAGCATCCAGGCGACAACACGAATGATTTTCAAGTAGGAGCCATATTTTTCGATACAATCCAAGATGTAATTCGATCTGACTTCAAGGCAAAGGGCAGTTTTGCGTTTTTCTCTGTTGATTTCTTGTTGATTTTCTTGCGGAAGCTTATCCATTTTGTCAGGCGGCCATTGAGCAGGATCGAAAGCGAGAAATTCTGGCCCGGTGAACCAGATGGACGAGGAAAGTTCTTTTACAGAAGAACCACGAGAGACGATATCAGCAGGATTGAAATGTGTTGGGACATGACGCCAAACACAGCCACTAGTGAGATCCTGTATTTCTGATACCCTGTTGCCAACAAAAACGGATAGAGTTGAGGAGTGCTGCTTAAGCCAAAGAAGAACCAATTGAGAATCCGTCCAGAGAAATACTTCGTGATCTGGAATCGAGAGCAAGTTTTTAATTTTGGAGTACAATTTTGCCAGAAGTTGAGCTCCACACAATTCGAGTTTGGGTAGCGATTGTCTTTTTGTAGGTGCAACACGAGATTTAGCAGTGAAAAGGCGGACAGAAACCTTTCCAGAAGAAGTTTTCACACGTAAGTAAAAACAGCAGCCATAAGCGCGAATTGACGAATAACAAAATCCATGTAGTTGAGCTAATTGAGTATCAGGAGCAAGACAATAGCGAGGTATTTTGATCGAGCTTAAAGTTCTGAGATCTGAGACGAAATTTTCCCATGTCGATTGCAGTTCTTGGGGAATAGATTCGTCCCAACCAATTTTCAGAATCCATAATTCCTGCATGATGATTTTCGGTTTTATAAGAATCGGAGCCAGCAGTCCAAGGGGATCAAAAAGAGACGACGAGAGCGACAAAATAGTACGTTTGGTGATTTTTGCATCGATTCGAGACTTAGGTGACAACGAGAATAGGAAAACGTCTTTTTGTTGATCCCAAGTGATACCAAGAGCATTGGTTATAGCATGGTCGTCGATATTCAAATCTTTTATAGTATTATCATGTTGGAAGTCTTTATGATTCGAATGCCACTTGTCCAATTCGAAGCAACCATGACTGAGAACTTCATTCACCTCTCGCTTTATTTGAGCCAATCCTTCTACCGAGTCTGCACCACCTAGAAAATCATCGACGTAAAATGATGATTTGATCGTTTTTGAGCCCAGTGGAAATTGCTCGGTATATTGATCTGCGAGATAATGAAGACTTCGAATGGCGAGATATGGGGCAGACGACATTCCATAAGTGACAGTATTAAGTTCGTACGTACGAATTTCCTCTTCTTCCGAGTTTCTCCACAAAATGTATTGGAATCTTCTATCACGAGGGTCAATCAGGACCTGACGATACATTTTAACTATATCCGCTGTTAGAGCGTAGCGATGAAGGCGAAAGCGAAGTAGAATCTTGTAAAGTTCATCCTGAATTGTTGGACCAACCATTATGATGTCATTTAATGATTTCTGTGAAGATGAGGGACACGAGGCGTCAAAAACAACTCGGAGCTTAGTTGACGTACTGTTGAGCTTAAATACGCAGTGGTGAGGTATGAAATAATGGGGCTCATCCAAGCGCGGGCTTCGAACTAGGCTCATATGTCCACAATCTTCATACTCCTTCATAAAAGCAACGTATTGTCTTTTCAGATTGTTGTCACGAGCAAAGCGTCTTTCTTGAGATGAAAATCTCTTAAGAGCCATATTCCTAGAGAGACCTAAAGTTTCAGCAGGTTGCTTGAAGGGCAATTTGACAACAATCCTACCAGAAGATTCACGACTTACGGTGTTGTTATAAAATGATTCACAATCATTTTGTTCGGGAGTCAGCCCATTTGAAGCAGATTGGTTTTCTTCGATTTCCCATAAGCGTTGCAACTTCAAATCGACCTCTTCTTCTATTGAAAGCATGCAAGAAGATCTAGAGCCATTAGATTGATATCGACCTGCTACGATCCATCCAAAAAGTGTTTTATGTAATTTGGGCAAATTAGGACCAAGTTTAACTTGACCAACCGACAAAATATCGAAAAATGTTTCAGTACCAATGAGCAAATCGATACGTTTGGATTTGAAAAAATTTTCATCAGCGAGCTGGATATTTGGAGGCAAATTCCACGATGAGACATCTAATTCAGAATCGGGTTGATACGAGATATGAGGCGTCACACAAAACGAGAGCGAGACTTCAAAATCGGTAACTCGAGACTTGACATTTGTTGACGACCTATATCTGCTTTTACTGTGAGCATTTCCAATACCAGCGACCTCTGTAGTTTGTTTGGTGCGGGGCAAATGTAGTTTTTGAGAAAATTCGTCAGTCATGAAATTCAATTGGGAGCAAGAATCCAACAAAGCGCGTCCCAATTGATAGCAGCCAGTAGAATCACGAACCAGAATCATGGCTGTAGCAAGCAATACCTGTTCCGGCGAGGATCTTTCCACATGGGTGTGGACCGCGGAGGGATTCTCATTCGAAGTGGCACGAGAGGGTGGTTCAGCAGCAGGGGACGAGGGCTTTGACGCAGACTGAGACCGATGAAGCATGCTGTGATGCAAACGAGAACAAGATTTGCACTTGAATGAAGAGGAACAGTTATTAACATGATGCCCTTTCTCAAGCAATTGAGACAAAGGCCAAGCCGTTTCACATTTTCAAAGCGTTGACTGACATCCATTTCTTTAAAGTGAGAACAACGACTAATTGTGTGATCAGATTTTGAGCAGAGTTGACAAGCACGTTTGGACACAGAGAAGCTAGAGCCAGATTTATAATTTTTATCATTGGACTTACCAGACTGTTGATGACCAGACTTACGAGGAGCCACATGAGTAGTATGGCTGCTTTCGACCGATTCCAGAAATTGGCAATGTCTTTCCAGAACCTTAGAGCAATCGTCCCATGATGGCAGTTTGGTAAAGTCCAATGAATCTTTCCATTTCCTTTTAGTTTCATCGTCAACTTTCTCCATTACTATGTAGATCAGCATTGACTGTGCGATGTCACTGTGGGATCCAAGAGACAGCAGAGAGCTGTAGAGGGCAGAAACATTGTCGACAAGACTACGAAGCTGTGTGCACTTGTGTTTCGATATGTTGGGAAGTTCAAAAAGAGTACTAATATTTTCCATAAATATGAGTGAGCTGTTGTCATAACGTGTCTTCAGCCTTTCTAGAACCTTCGGGTAATTCTCATTTGTAATCTGGAAAGACTTGACCGTTTCCAGTGCCTGTCCATGTAGGCAGTTAAGCAAATGGTTAAACTTTTCAATGTTAGAAAGGCCAAGCTCACGATCGATCACTTGCTTGAACGAAGTTATAAAATTTTTATACTCACTATATTTGCCACTAAATGTGGGCAATTTAAGTGCAGGTAATTTGTGGCTGGGCGCTGGGAAACAAATCGTAGAGTCAGAAATTGTTGTGTTGTGGACATCCTCGCTAAGCTGAGACTGGATACTTATTTTAGCTGCAATGTACATATCCTCAATTTCAGGCCGACCATTATCCTCTGGATCAAGTTTCTCAATTTGGGTTTGGAACGACAGGATTTGTTTAAAGTACGACTCCAGAATCCCCAAACGGCACTTGAGTTCCGCGGAAGAAAGCGTTTTCCCTTCACCCCTTGCATTAGCCTCAACCTGATTCTTGATACGGGTGATGCTCTTCTTAGTATTCGCCCGTTGCTGCTTTGCTTCTTCAAGAGTCATTATAGAACCACAAAACTATTTTTAAAAAAAATTTCAGAACAAGTGAATTGGATGACCAATTAGCCAAAAACTTTCATCAAAAAATTCCAAAAATCTTTTAAAAAAAAACACAATTTTGTTCCACACTGTAGGTGACGCCAAAATTTTTTCGCCAAAATGAACGGTATACAATGTTTATATTATGTACTTATATACATATATACTGAAGCAAACTAAAGCGCGGAAAATTATATGTATTTTTTATGTAAAAGAATTAGCGGTAAAACCAGAATCACAGTTTTATTTTATTTAAAATATATTTTTTATATACTTCTCTGCAGAACCAAAAATGTTATGTATTTCCGTTAAAAAATACTTCTCTGATGAGCTAACAAATTTTTTAATTTTTGTTTTAAAGATAGTTGCTCCACAATAATTTTTAAAAGTATTTGATGCACCAAAAGAATTGTCTTTTTGTTTGCTCAAAAATAAATTGTTTAAAATAATTTTTCAAAACGATAGTTTTTGTTTTCCGTACAATAGATCTTTATTTTCACAATACGACCGTCTACTTGTTGTAAGTAGTACCACGACAAAGCTTAGTGTTTTTTTTTCTACTCCACGACCTGTGCACTTGTTGAACGTAGCACTTCGACAAAGACTTTGGGGTTTCCACGGACCGCACGACAAAACCAAAACGAAATTTAAATTATCGTGCCCCACGTTGGGCGCCAAAATGTACGATGAGGAGCTTTTTCCCCACCGGCGACGATATAGAGAAATTCTGCAATATCGAATTGTTGTCTATATGCCACTGAAATGTTCTCTGGGCAATGATAATTTAATTATTGAAAGACCAGAAAGTATTGCGACCGTGACTCAATTAAAGGACAAACAAGTAGTTCACTCAAATTCAATATTAATACTAACTTCTTTATTTTAAAATCCTTTACTTAAACCTATCGGTTACAATGTAAAACATAAGCCCACTGTTGTTGTTGCTATTATTTGTTTCTCGCTTCCAATGTACCAATTCATTTGTTCCTATTAAACTTTACGCATAAAAAACTTTACATATGTAACTGAAAGAATATTATTGGAAATAAATAATACCATTGTAACAAGAACAAACACATTATAAATATGAAAAGAATGTAAGCGAGAAACAAACAATAGAAGCTAACGGGTTACAACCAAACTAAGCTTAGCTTAAACAAAATATAATCAAATTACATTGGGCTAAAGCAGCAAAAAATATAAAATATAAAATGTATTTAAATGGAAATCTGAATGGAGTTTAATAAAAAATATAATTAAAGACTTTAAATGCAATTAATGAGCAAAGCAAATGAAAAATTAATGAAAAACAAAACTAATACAAATTCAAAAATGGATAATATAATATAATATAATATAATTATATATAGATTTATGCGGTGACCTAACAACCTTGTCAGTTAATAAATTCTGACCCTTGGATTACTCCTGACCCCTTGACACTCCTGCTTTTGCCAACATCTACTATATTATTTTTCTCACTGAAAACTTTAACTATCTTTGTATATCCAGTTTAATACAAATGTTTGCTTACCGGTTGATGAAGAATATTCAGTTTGTTTTTATGACTTCCTCTACTTTTTAGTTAAGTTTCGATCAGCAAAAAATCAAAATTATAACAACGAAAATGAGCAAATCATTACGCTGCTTAATATCTAATCGTAACATTATCTTTGGCTTTTCAGTTTATCTTTATGTTTTTTTATTGTTTATCTTACGGCATATATTTATTCGAGATTTTTATTTTGGCTACTTGAGTTTTTTGGATACTCAGTGCGGAATTTGAACAGGGAGCATCTTTAGATTCAGAACTTGAGAAGTTAATTAATAATACAAGACGGAAATAGGATTTTGTTGAAATGAAACTTTATATTGTTACGAATATAAAAACATCGTTTAACATTAACATGATTAACAATAGCTACACTAACAAATACAACGAAGATGTTACAAGTAAAGCAACAACATCGGTACGATAGACAAGTAAGCGAGAATGCAACAACAAACAATGTGAACAAAATACACAAACAACATTGAAGTCACCATACCTGTTAAGTAATGATTAGTAATCGTAATGATTAGTAATTTGATTACTTTTTTTTGAATGGTGAAATAATGATTACAATTACGATTATTTTTGTTAAAATAGTTAATAATTGATTACGATTACAAAATAGTCAAAAAATAATCAGGATTACTGGCTATTAGTCTAATAATCAAAAGGAATCAAAAGTAATCCAAAAGTAATCAATTTATTTTCAATAATTACTTTGAACTCTTTTGGAATATTTGAAAATAATGAAAAAGAATTATTGACAAAAAATTTGATTACTTTTGGATTACTTTTGTATATTTGAAAATAATCAAAAAGAATTATTTAAAACAATTTTATTCTTTTTTAAACTTCTTTTGATTCTTTTTGATTATTAGACTAATCGTCAGTAATTCTGATTATTTTTTGATTCTTTGGTAATCGTAATCAATTAGTAATTGGAAAAAATTTTTCATAGAATTATATTATCATTACGATTCTTTTTAAAAAGTAATGTAATTGATTACTAATCGTAATCAAAATTTAACAGGTATGGAAGTCACAATCGAAATCTCGAGAAGGCGAAACCCCGAACGCTCCACTTCAAGAACCATCGTCAGACTGATTGCGTGCGCATATAAAAGGGCAAGACAAAGCAATGAGTAGTAACAATTCAGTCAGTCTTGTGTGAAGACGCGTTTCGTGTGAACAAAACAGTTGCGGTTTGAAGATCGCCGTTGAAAAGATCTGCGTTATAAGCAGATAGAAATAACGAATAAAGCAGATTATGGCACACAAAGATAATACGAACAACAAAGAATTCCATTGAAACTAAACAAATATTTGTTTTTATTTGTGTTTGTAATCAACGAACTCATATTCTAAACGATTTTAAAAAGGTAAAAAACGTAACAATATATTTATTAACAATAGGATTCTCTGGTAGTCTAGTGGGTAGTGTCTCTGATAACAAACAGAGACTCTACTCTGTTACACTACAACGAACATAAGGTTTAATTTACTCGGCTCATATTTTAGATCATTTTAGATTTTTTGTCCAAAATATTGGACATTTAAATTAAGTTAAAATAATTTTTGTGGATAATACCGTTATTAATATAGATTTTGCTATAATATCTGAATATTTCATTTAAATTTTTAATTCGTCACCGCGTTTTACTAAATTCATGTACGAACAGTATCTTATAGGCACGAAAGAAAAACCGTTGGGGATGATGACATTTCGTCGTTTTCATAAAAGCTTACTGATACAGAACTCACGTTACTTTTGGTTCACATATGTCTTTGTGTTGATGATGGTTTTGAATCGTAGAGGGAGATCAATAAGTGCAAGAATTGCTTACTCACTAGACTGTGCATGGTGATCTTCAAATAGACGTAGTGTTCTAAGAAGTTTCTTTTAAAGTTAATTCCCACGATTTGCAAGCGATGTCTTAAAAATTCTTACTAAACCGAAATGTGTACCTAATTTGATGTTATCGGACCAAATTTATTGATACGGATAATTCTGTTGAAGCTAAAAAAAGTCAAACGATATTAAATGAAAATTTCAAGCTCAGATGTTAAGCGCTTTAGACTCTAGCTGTTCTCCCTTCTCTGTTGTTGTTTGATATGTGATTTTCGCTGACAGTCAATTGTCAACACACTAAAAAGTCTGATATATAAGGAATTAATAATCGACTTATTATTAATTTTTCTTTCAAGCCTCAGGTCATAGTTATTTAATCCTGGTATGCTTATTCAGTGAATAAACTGATGTATAATACGAGATCAGAGGCTTTCACCAACTAGAATTTCTAATTTGGTTAATACGTTATTATTGAAATACTACAAGAAATTTAAGTTTTCAACCTAGCGTAGACTAACACAGAATTTCATAGAGTGGAATAACCCTTCACTGCCTAACAATTTGTTGAAAACCTGCAAATAAATCTCAATATTACCACAGTTCGTGTTTTTGCCGCAATTTCTGCGCTTGGTATACCTGCGAAGCTGATAAGACTATACAAAATGAGGTTGAGCAATTCTGATGAGCAAAAATGGATCGCTCCGAACCTTTTGATTCCGTGCCAGGTTTCAGACAAGGCGATCCCTTATCATGCCGTCTCTTCAACTTCGTCATGGATAGTGTTCTGCGAAAAGCGGGAGTGCATCGCAATGGCACTATTTTCCCAGCTGCTTGCTTACGATGACAACATTGATATCATAGAGCATACCAAGCGAGATGTTACTGGTGCCTTTAGTACTATTGAACGGGAGTCTACTAAGATGGGTTTGACAGTAAAAGAGGGCAAAACTAGGTATATCTTATCGACAAGCCGCGTATGGATCCCAGATCACGGCCGATAACTATACTTTCGAGACAGTCAAAGAATTTATTTATCTTGGCTCCACCGTTACCACCAAAAATGATGTCACTCTGGAGATCAATAACTCTTACCAGCAGGAGCTACTATGGTCTCAATAGAAAATTGAGTAGCAGAGACCTCTCTCGTATGATGCTCATCCTCCCCGTGCTTCTTTATGGCGCAGATGCAGCCTTGAGTGTGTTCGAGAGAAAAGTTCTACGTAAGATCGATGTTGGCGATGATGTCCGTATCCGATACAACAGTGAGCTGTATGAGCTCCTCAACGACATAGACGTTGTGCAGCGTATTAGAAACCAGCGGCAGAGCTGGCTCGTCCATGTCGTTCGAATGGAGGAGGATGCTCCGGCGACACGGGTATTTGATAGGAAGTTCTGCGGAAATCGGCGAAGAGGAAGACCGTGTCTGCGTTGGAAGGACCAAATCGAAGAAGCCCTGTCATCGATTGGTGTGACCAACTGGGATAGGCGCGCAAGAAGCAGGCCGAAATTCGATAATCGGGTTGTTAATGGACATAAGTAAGTAAGAATTAATACAGTTCTTGGAATATTTTGTTATTCTTACATTCTTTTGAAGTTAAAATATTTTAAAGTTTAAAATTAATTGATCTTTTTTGATGTAATTTTCTTTGTTTCAAAAGGCAACAAATAATTTATTTAAATTAATTTTAAAAATTAATTCTATTTATTTAATGCAATATTAAGCAAATAAGTAAATAAATTTTGTCTTGAAATTTATGATTTCGTTTACCTGTATATGCATTCATGTGGTATTCCATACATAAATCATATGCAATTTATTAGTCTTATTAAAATCGAATTAATGAACATCATACATATGTAGATATGATGTATTACATATATATCTACATACAAATACAATGCTTCATGAAAATAAACAGAATGTATAGTATCTTAAAAGATTTGGATGGATTATGCTATTTTACATTTATGGTAACGATAGGTACTTAATATTGCTTATAGACATAACCAACAGTCTAGAGTACTGCAAACTGTAGTCAGCATATTTATTGAGTAATGTATGATAGTGTAGATAAGAAATAAATATGATACATGTGTGGCATACCAAGTAAGTTTTAAAATTCACTTTGTAAATGAAAAGTTTTTTTTGTTAATGAAATAATAAATCTTTGTTGTTTGCATTTGTAATAATTCTTTAACTAGTAAGAGCCACAGTGCCTCTTCTTTTAGGTGAATATGGCCAAAGTAGTTCAATATCTTGCCAGTCAAGGGATTTGCACCACCTATACAAATATATTTTTAAAGCATTTGTAAAATTCTACCTTTAGTTTAATTGATGACAAGTTAAGATTATAATATACAACCGCGCTGTTGCAATCAAATGTAAAATCTTGCCTTTGTCTTTCTTCTGTGTGTAAAAAAGCAGAGTTTCTCCAAATACATACATATATTGGTGAGTACTTTCCCAACTCAGTTTTCATAATTGACACAATAATACGAGTTTCTGTTGTATCAAGATGCTGCTGTAATCAGACGTAAATTCGAGTTGTATACGTATATAAAAAAGCGCATATTAAACCGCCGTTAAACTTGGGTTTAGTTAAAGGTAATTTTAGCTAAAATAAACTTTAAAGTCACCTTTAACTTACAGATGAAATAAAGTTAACTTTTTCAAAAATATGGCAGTGTCGATAACACTGCTCAAATTAAACAATTTTTATTTAAACACAGTGGCAACGACGGGCTTCTTTTTTTGATGTATTTGCTCACTTTGTTTATGTTTGAAGTTGCCGTATTGAAAATAATATATAATATAATAATAATATAATAATATAATATAAAAATAATGTATAATATAAAACATAAACTTAACTTTAAAAAGTTACCAGTTGGTGTTATCCTTTAGTTAACGGCAAGTTGTAATAATGGCCATAATTTATAAAGGCCATAAATATTGTAAAGGATTGTATTAGACTAGATTGATTAAGTTAGCATGGCTTTTAAGGCATTCAGGACCGTTCAATCGTTTTACATTTTTAAATATTGTGATGTAATTCATGAGATAACTGGAGCAAACTAATTACAAAATACCGAAAGCTTGGAACTATAAATACAAAAGCAATATTCATCCACTTCACTCAAATTGGGTTTGATTCCCACCAGAGACCCTGGGTGTTTTGTGGTTGTCTGATTGTTGACATTAATTATATAAAATTAACCGCAATAGAAAAAGAACTTAAGCATTACAAAGCAATTCATGAGTAAAAAGTATTTTAAAAATAAAATTTGTAGCACACTGCCCCTCCTTCCTTTCTCCTGTAACTATCTTTTTGTTATTCCGATACAATGTACTGCATGAGTCTTTTATCTCCCGAGTGTTGGTCTCCTAATAAAAAAGATTGTAGAGACGATGATAATGAAAAACAAAGAGTATATTTTTGTTCGTGTTAAATTTCAATTTGTTTCAAAGTCCATCCACTTTATTTATTTGAATCAAATATTTCGAATTTATTCAAATACGAGATTAAATACAAAATTGAAATCAGATGTATGTATTCAGTTCGCCTTGATGTTAGGTGAGGTGGTTGCAATTAATACATTTATGAAAAACATCGGTGTTATGTGTATTAATTCCTATCTCACTAAAGGCAATTATTACAACTTGCCATTAACTAGGATTTTAACGGGTAGATATATTATTTTTCATTATTATTAGTGGACAATATGGTGGAAGTGAGCGTTAAGCTAAATGGAGGATCATCATACCGGTAACTTTTAAAGTTAAGTTATGTTCGAACCATATTATATATTATTCTCAATGTGGAAACTTCAAATATAAACAAAATATACGACAAAAAATGTAGCTCATCGCTGCCACCATGTTTAAAAACTTGTTTAATTGGCCAGTGTTATCGACATTGCTCTGGCACTGGCATACTCTTGAAAAAGTTAACTTTATTTTATCTGTAGCTTGTAATAACGAAAAGAAGTTAAAGGTGACTTTAAAGTTCACTTTAGCTAAAGTTACCTTTAACTGAACCCAAGTTTAACGGGAATTTGTAATAATGGCCCTAAGACTGAAAATTTGAGTTGTAAATATAAATTGAATGAGTGTACGCTCAAATGTGGTATTATAACTTTATACCCTACAAAATTTTACTACTACGAAAACTACTAATCTTTAATTTATGTAATCTTTAAAGTGCTAGTAATTTTATGCCTCCATTGTCGATCTGTGGTTGGTCGCTAGGAATGGTAGACTCTATGCTTAATGTTTAAAAATCTCGACCCAAATATGTCCAATATTGTTACTTGTGGTTACTGTGTTTACTATGCCTCGTATTCCGCTAAGTATTGAGTTTTATAAGTCTCTAGAATTCTGAAAATAATACCATTTTTCATCGCGTCATTCTATGCAAAACTGATTTTCTTTCGTGTCTTTGAAATAAAAAAAAATTCGCGAGCGATTCTTTGGTTTTCCATTTGTCTGTCATACAATTCATGTGGCACCCTTTTTCCACACTTTTGGATCTTTCCATAGCTTTTAAACGGTCACAAATTATTTCTGTGCATCATTTAAAGTTTCTGCCAATTGCTTCTAACTTAATCTTTATCCCATGCTGCTTGTAATTTGGTGTTTTCAAATTTGTTGATGACCTTCCACTTTCTTCTTTTCTTACATTAAATTGTCATTTCTGAACCGTGGAAACCACCTTCTGCATGTTGCTTCCGATGGAGCATGCCCTCAACAAGCATAAAATCAAAATTTCCAGCACTTCTCTTCAAATGAAAACGAAAAATTCGTGCTTTGCGCGAATCATCATTATCTGGCACAAAATTCGCTATACTTAACACGTTGAAAAAATATAATGTGTGTTCACTTAACTTATCTTTCCTATGGCGAAGAAGTACTTATGTAACAGCATTGAGAGTTCTCGAGAGAAAAAACCTATTTAATATCTTTGAACCAGTAGAAGTTGTCTATGATTTCCGTATCAGATCCAACAAGGAGCTGTATGAGCTCCTTAACGTCATGGATACTACGACGAGACAGGTATTTCTTGCGGGGTTTAATGGAAGTCGGCATAGAGGACATAGTTGTCTGAGTTGGGAAGGCCAAATCGAAGAAGTCCTGTCATCGATTAGTGTGATCAACTGGAGAAGGCGAGCAAGAAGCGGAAGCATCCGAAAGATGTGTTAAGTGAGGCAGAAATCCGATAAATTGGTTAATAAACAAATGAGTAATTAAACTTTATTTTTAAATGACAGTCTTAACCCTAATCTTACTGACATAAAAATGTAACAAACCTTACTTCCTCTAAGGCTCATATATAAAAACTAAAGGTTTTTTCCTACTAAAAATTTTCCACTCGTCATAAAACCTAAACAGAATTAATGTTTTTAAAAGATATTCTAAACACTTTGTTTTTAATTAAAATTTAAAGGGGTTTTCCGAACGTTGAAGTAAGCAGAACAGAAAAAGCAGATTTTGTATATGAAAGACTCCTTTGTATATAAAAGATAAACATTTTTATAAATAGAAGATGACTTATTATACTATGCTTAGGCATGAATTTTAATTGCGTCCAATATTCGCTTAATTGACAAAATTAGTTTAAGTGTTCAGGCATACGCAAATCATACATACATACATAATTGGTCATTATAACCCTTCAGCCAGGATTACGACCTGGTTTCTCACACCACTTATGTAGTGTGGGTTAATTTTATACATGAATGGCGGGACCTACAGTTGAAAGTCGACTCCGAACGACAGATTTTTGAGAAACTTTTCATTACAATTTTATTTACTCTCAGAGTTTTTGCCAGGAATCTGATGAGAGGAAGTCGCCTAAGAAATACTTTTTGTATTTTATTTTGATGTCTGGGCTGGGGCTCGAACCCTGGCTTTTCGTCTAATAAGCCAATACACTATCTACTAGACCACGGCGACTGCAAATCAGACGTAAATCAGCTTATTCAATAATCATTTGACAGCTGGAAAACAAAAAATTTTTTTATTTTTTATAACAACTCATAAATTTAACACTAAACCTACCGTGACGGGAAAAATTACTCATTTAAGATTTTTTTATCACAATTTCTTGAATAAAACATTATAACACCCCTATTTGCCTCTACGACTTCTAATAAAAAATACATCGAATATATTTTCGAAGATTTACTCTTATCTTGTATTTTATTTTTACTGAGGAATGCATTCTGTATCTTGATTTCCATATTTTGTGATATAAAACGACTGCTTTTGACATTTTTGGCATTCCCTGGTATGGTTCCCGATATATTGAAGTATATTGTTTTTTTTCTGGCAGATGGATATTCACTCTACTCCAAGCGAGTATTACAGTAAAAATTCCTTGTGCTATTTTCTTAATAAAAATTCTTATTTCATTGTTTTGTTATAGTCCTTGTCCTCAAAATTTCGAAACGTTCAAAATATTTTAAATCATAAGAAATTTTAAATAATGTATAGTGGAAAGAGAATGGAATAGGAATATAAATACAAGAAGTATCGGTAGGTTTTTTTTTTTTGAAGTCGCCGTAGTCTAGTAGGTGTTGTGTTGGCTTATTAGACGCAAAAGCCTGGGTTCGAGCCACAGGCCAGGCATCAAAGACAAAATACAAAAAGTATTTTTTCGGCGACTTCCTCTCAGTAGATTTCTGGCAAAAACTCTGAGAGTAAATAAAAATTGCCATGAAAAGTTTCTCAATAAATAAAAATTTGTCGTTCGGGGTCGACTTTAAACTGTAGGTCTCACCACGCATGTATAAAATTAACTAACACAACGTAAGTGGTGTGAGAAACTAGGACGTTGTACAATGGGTCAATTCGACCTCCGGGTACTGTATTTGTCTTAATTGCAAAGTACACGTCTTCTAACCTAACCTAACCTAACCTATCGGTAGGTTTAGTGTTTAATATAAATAAACTTACCTTCCACCACACTCGCCATTTTATTTTAAAAAATTTGTTCGCATAAGTTGTAACATCCTCACTAAACACTTATGACAGTGCAGAATTTTAAGTTTTACTCAATATTATAACAATTTGAGTATTTATTGCGCAATTATTAATTGAAACTTTATATGAAATATTGAGCTCAATAATGGCATTTACTGCGATTTACGCAATAAAGGTGCATATCTGAACACCGTATTACAAAGACATGAAGGAAGATTTATTCAGTCTTTCAAAAACTTAAAAACAATATGAACTATTTTATGTGAGCCTCTGAGGCTCATGTCAGTAGTTAACATTACTATTTTATATTATGGACTCTATTTCTATTTTTTCTTTTCTATTTTTTTTACTGAATTTTAAAACTATTTATTTTATGTATTTATTATATATATTATATAATTTTCAAAGACATATATATATGAAATAAAAGTCATGAAATTTGTTTGCAGTATGTTAAATATACATACATATAGACGCCTCCATTCTATAACGTTCTAAGTACACGTTTTTAATATTCTTGCATTTTTAAATTCTACGTTATCTAACTTAAATACTGTCAAAATTTGGTTAAGATGCGACGATCCGTTCGGAAGTTATAGGGGAAAATCTACTTAAAATACACATATAGTCGTATGCCGCGTGAAAACTTTGAGAGCTCATAACTCAAAACACACTTTTTCGACATAGAATGTTATAGAACGGAGGCGTCGATATGTCGTGTTGCATTGATTTTATCATCAAAATGAGCCTCACAGGCTAATGTCAGGGTTAAGAAATTGCATTTTTAAATTTTAACAAAAAACGATTGAAATATTCTTTTACCAACAATTTAAGTTTAATTTTTATTGCTTATAAGTATGTACACTAAACACCGGTAATTTTGTTTGCTTCTGTATCAATTTTCCTTTAAGTATCTTTATCCTCTTTCTCTGTTAAATTTTTCTAATTAAACTCATATTGTGTATTTCGGTTCACATAAAGAAAATTTGTCAAACGTTTGATTAAATGGTTTCCGCATTTGAATTATTGGTTGTATTAGTAAACTGTTTTCTTTGTTCAGATATAATAGGACAAAAATGGAAATGAAGAAAATAAATGAAGTAGTATAGGGATTAGTCCTTGAGGGTATAGAAAAATTTATATTGATACAGAAGTCCAATTATGAAGTTAAAATTTTTCTTTCAAAAGTTTATCTTTTTTTTAGCACATTAAACTAAAAACTTTTTATTCTTTATAAATAGCTTCATTCAAAGAATTTTAAAAAGTTGATAAAGATTACAACTGCCTTTTGGATTGCAAAATGATTTGTAAGATGTTAGAATAAAAAGTAAAACAGTCATTGATATTATTGGAGTATTGATAAACGAGGAAGTGAAATGAAAATTCAACAGTAAATTGAATTCAACGTCCGTAATTACACTGGTTTTCACATATACTAAAGCAACTGACTTAAATTTTTGACGTTTCCATTACAATATCTTGTAAAACAAAACAAATAACACGGTGCGACAGTTATTCACTATGTTGGATAGAACTCATAAACGTTTTTTTATTTTTCTCGAACACTCCAAACTTGTTTTATTTGACAAAAACGGTTTTTTGATCTTTTCATACAAAATTATTGATTACCCAAATATTTTTGAACCTATTTTCCAAACCCAAATTTTTTAGAAAGGGAAGAGGTTAGCCTACGGTCATCGAACCTCTTATACGGTGTTGCTTTCTGGTGAACTGCTCTGACAAGACAACGTCAGACTTCTTGACAAGGTCAGAAGGTCTGCGGCCATTTATATAACTGGCGTTCTGCGCACCACCCCCACGAAAGCCTTGTTCGTAATGCTCAACTGGCTTCCTTCTGTGCTTCTCGCTAAGTAGGCGGCTAAGTTTGCTGCGACTAGACTTAGTGCCCTGTCTCGTTGGCACATTGTACTTCTGGTCACTCCACTATTCTGGAGGATGATCCAGTGGCTCCCGTGAACATCGACTATCTCCCTGCTGAATATTGTCTCGATAGGGGTTCCCACTTTCTGATTCCGAGTACGGACGACTGGAATCCTAATACGGTTGTCACCCCGGAAGTCCTGGATATATACCCACGGCTCTAAACTCGATAATGGGGTTGGAAGCGGTGTCTACTCTGGGAAACTGGACCTGAACATTTCTCTCCGTCTGCCGGACTTCTGCAGCGTGTTTCAGGCGGAGGTGACGGCAATTTACCTGGCCGCTCAATGCATCCTCGTCAACGGTGCTCCTTTCACTCGCGTCTCGGTCTTTTCTGATAGTCAGGCCGCGATAAGATCTCTATCGGGTTTCGTAAATAACTCTAGGATAGTTTGGGAATGTCGCCGCAGTCTCGACCTTCTTTCAGGGCGCTTCACCAGTGTCTCACTGGTGTGGGTCCCCGGGCACAGTAACATTTCTGGAAACTGTAGGGCCGACGTGCTCGCCAGAACTGGTGCGCTCCTTTCGGAATCTTCTTCAATTGAATTGGGAAATTCTTTCGGGACGCCTACCTATCCTCGGTCAATGAGGAGGGAGGGTCGATGGATAGAAGGCGTACCAACCAATTACTTGGACTTGGTCGTGAAGTCATCTGAACCACATTGGCCTTGCTTACAGGTCATTGCGTTATGGGTAGACACGCGGAAAGAATTAGGCTCCCATTTAACGACTTCTGCCTTGGATGCGGATCTGCTGAGGAGGACGAGACTGGCTCTCCATTTCTTGTCGTCTTGACGGAGCTATCATCTATTGATATCAAGGCTACAGCTTCGTTCATCAAACTTTCTGGTTGGTTTTCCAGTGTAGGGTAGTCGTGCGTTTGGTATGCAGCCCTTGCGCTGACCAACTTCTTCCTCTTTCCTGATTTTGGTGGAACTTGGTCAGAACAGAGACTGCGTTCACTCGTGGCATAACAACGGGCCGCTATACGTGCTCAAGTGAGCTTTATGATATCAGAGCCACCACTCCGACATAGCCTAACCTATCAACAACAAGCATACACTATTGTATTTTCCAACAATACACTCAATACAATGATACAAGAGCTTGTGTGAGTTGCCCAAATTATTAACATGTATACATTCGTAAACGTACTTATTGTCTTCTTATCGGTTATTGATTAAATATATTCTATAAACATATTCATTATAATTCTGTTTTTATTTTAATTTGATTTCAATTATATTGAACGTACACAGAAACCCATATTCATATAGGGTTAGGTTTGGTCTATTTGAATAGTACATGTGAGATGGAGTTTGTTTATAAATATTTATAAATCTCATACGGAAATACTTTTTCGTTCTCTTAAACTTTCGTTAAACGTATTCACTTAAACCATCACATCCGTCTGTATGAATATTGTTTGTTTACGTAGGCTGCAAAGTGTTATTGGATGCAAGAGTTCGTAAACATGTTTCCGGTGTTATATTTGAGCAAGTAACAGGTGGTAAATTTTTGGTAAATATTTATATATAAACACACACACCTTTGCTTATGCCATTTTCCAGAGGTAAACTATCGTAGATATTTACTTATGTAAACAATTGACAATAGCACTTTTACTGTTTTTGTTGCCAAAGTTACTCTAATGACTTGAGTTTCTTTGTCCTGGTGTTTACAATGGTTCAATCCAGGTAACATATTGTTACGTTTAAAATTAAAATAATAAACAAAAGCTACAAAAACAATGGAATTGTTTACATGATCAAATAAACAAATATATAGCAACAACAACAGTATACAAAAAGGGATAAACAAGTAAACAAACAGGCGACAACAACACTGCAAGGAAAAACGTTAACCAAATACACAAACAACAATAACGTAAACATGTTTACATTTATAGAGATTTCGCGAAGGAAAAGTCATTCTCCTTCAAGAGCATTCATCAGACTGTTTACCCAGCGATATAAAGGGCAAGACAAGGAAGGCAACGGAATCAGAAAGTATACAGCCAGCCTTGTGTGAAGACGCGTTGTATGTGAAGAGAATAATCCTGGTTTGAAGATTCCATTGTAAAGATCTAGTGAACAATTGTTAGTGTGTACGCGGAAGAGTGTAAAGAAGAATAACAAATAAACCAAATTGTTGTTGTTTAAATCAAGTTGGGAACAGTGGCACACGGAATTGTGCGAACAATAAAGGATTTATTTAAAACTAAGCGCAAATTTTTTTATTTGCAATCTACGAAACGTTTTTAAAAGGGTAAAAACGTAACAATATATTTAAGAAAATCTTTGTCACTTGTTGCTGTTTCTATAACTGAATAAACCCATCCAAAGATGGAAGCTTGGAGCGTCACTTCAGATATGATTACCTCTTCTAGTTCAGTGTGCTCTGAGCGTGTTAAATAGACTGATGAGTATTCCCTTCAAAGATCTGCTATCCTTACCACTCTTAAAACCTATGCGCAGGTATTGTTCGCAGAGATTTTCTCAACACTCCTGAGGTGTTTCATGAACCAACAGGATATGATGATCAGTTTAATCCCTTTCCCATATATCTAGATATCTGTTGTTCGCTCCGTGGATCTACTATTACACCAGGCGATGGTACCCTTTCTTTAATTAAAACTTAGACTGCAATGGACTTTATTCCTACCCTTTGACGCAATATTTCAAGGCTGAAGGTTTGAGTTGAGTTGAGTCAACGAGCCAATTGTCTTTTCGGGTTACTTTCCTGTTAATGCTCTTGAACCCATCTTCAGTTGTTGGCAAGCTTTATCTTTTGGCATTACCAACGGTAGACTTCTTGTTTCAGAAGCTGTGCCTCTTTCGTCACAGAGCTCATACTCTATTCGATCTGAGTGATTTTGTTTGTTTTTATTGTACCGGGTCTTTTTTAAGCACTTCCTATCTTTAAATTTAACTAAAAAATGTGTGTAAGACATCATCGGAATTTTTCACTCATTTAAAGGAGTTATGAATGACATTTTGGGTGGATATAACACCGTTCAAATATCCTCCACGACTTCTTTGGATAGAGGGCATTCGAAATGTAAAAATTTCAATGACTCTGGCAAATAACTTCGACTGAATTTGACCGATGGCATAGAGCGTGACTCATCTGCGGCTAATGAAAACTACACGTAAACAAGTCTAACGTCGTAGAAACACTCGATGTCAATAGTCACATCACATCACTTTCACCTGAGATGACCATGCCTTCAATTCGCTCGTAAGGAATATCCAATGTGGCAAAAGCTGGTTAGCACGTAACCCCGTCCTGCCGAAGCTACTTGTCGGTTGTATCCGACTATTCAATTCAGGTCAAAAAGAAAAAGTATTCGGTATCGTCTACATTCCGTTGTTTGTCTATGTAGCCAATCATCCAGGAATGGGCCTCAACAGTGCGGATGATGCTGATAAGTTGCCCGAAGAGAACACCAATTTTAATGAACGATTTTTTTTATTTACACGTTTTGTTGAACACTATAACCTTGTTACCAAGGCAAAGTAAGTACGACTTCGTAAAGATTTACTTTTATAAATTTTATCAAAGTTGTAAAACTTATATGGTGTTCAGATATGCAAGTTTATTGCGTAAATCGCATTTTAAGTTTTACTCAATATTAAAACAATTCGCGTATTTATTGCGCAATTATTAATTGAAATTTTATATGAAATATTGAGGTCAATAATGGCGTTTATTGCGATTTAAGCAATAAAGGTGCATATCTGAACACCGCATAAGGCAACGTATTATATTGAAATAAAAGCGAAAATGGAAAAATGCCGAGTAAGATTGCGAAACCATTTCAAATGTAAAATTTAATTTTTTTCTATTTTTCACTTTTATGTTATAACAAAAATTCAAACTGAATATTTATACCTCCTGTACTCCAGTTGGCGTATTTATGTATGTATATGAGCTAGTAGACATATCTTATACCATACATGTAAGATATTAATCGAAAATATTATTGTAGAAATTGTTTCGTGCTGCCATGTTATATTATTTATTCAGAAGTCTTACTGTAACAGCCAGTAAGTATTTCGTAGGCAAAATAATATAATAAGAGCACATATGTAAGTAAAAAAGACTAACATTAAAATTCTGACAACAAATTTAATTAAATAACAAGAAAATAATTCTTTTGGAGTTATACACCATCATGTTTATATAATATGGTTGTGGATGAATTTCCGGTCTATTTCTTCTTTTGCAAAGTTTAAAAGGAACCGAAAAAGGCAACAACCCCAAACAAAATTCTATTTTAGCCAAAGTTAACACTGCAAAAAAACAATTACTGACGGTGATGGTATAAAAGAAAAGCAAAACCGAAAACAAGAATCTGTCAACTGCATGTGTCGAAATTTAAAAACAATTAAAACGAAAATTGAGACTGTGAACGTATGCTATAAAAAATATTTAATCCTTCGAGTTTATTCTGGCACTAATAACATGTTATATCTTTTGCAATCAAGCATATACAGTGGACAGCAAAAATCTTACTACGGCAAAATATTTTGACAAAAAAAGCCCCTACAGGCTTAATACTCTAGCACAAAGTCCCGATATGACTTCAAGAGAGTATTTAGGATATCATTTGAAAGCACGGTTACGTAATCGCTTAACCTTAAGCAAAAGTCAACCGAAAAACTTGGTCATGGTGCCACTAGAAAACACTAAACAAAACTTGTACATTCAATTCCAAATGGGTTAAATGGAGTGCTTGACCTTAAGGGATATTCTACAAAATACAAGTGATTACATTTTCATATATTAGGCCTTTGAATTTTAAGTTTACTCAGGGTTCTCCTTGGCGGTGCCTATGGAGTCATCTGAAACTTTTCCTTATTTTTCTCTTGTTTTATGAAAAACATTAAAAAATTTTTTGTTTTATAATAAAACAGAAAAATATTAACAAAATAAATATATAAACTATAAATGTTTATACAAACTTTTGGCAAAAATTCATGAAATTGCTACAAAATATTGCCGCAAATATTGCTGTCCACTGTAAGTAGGCCTCCTGCCTTAATGTCTGTACGTAAACATCCTTTCTTTCATGAACAGTATTTTAAATTTGGAATAAAGTTTATGATGACCCAACTACTATCATTATACTGTTTAAACATAAATTTTTACAAGAAGAAACAACGTTATAGCCCCAATTGTAATGAAGCCATATTGCTTTTGTATTGATGATAGTTTGGTATATGTTGAGTCACACAGATGTATCTGACAGTTGTTGATTAAAATCGGTAAACTATTACAGTGCAAGAGTTAAACCTAACTTTCGAAATCATTTGCACAAATTTTACAGCGCTGTAAGTATATTGAATAAAAAAGCTTTTGTTAAGAAGAAGAAAGTTCTGCTTCATCAAGCCAATATATAACGCAGTGGTATTTTTATTGTTTTGTTGGATGATGGTGGTGGTATTCGATTATTCCTTAATTGAGCACTCATAAATTAATACGACACCAAATTGCAAATATCAGATATCCGGTAATTAATCATGATATCATAATAACATGCATACATAATTTATAATATCCTCTTAAAGTCAGTAATAACCATTAATCGTACATACAGGCATACAAATGTATAGTATATCGGGGTTCTCATGCATCATGTTGTATTAAAGGAGTCAGTTTTGTTATTAAACCTCATACGTTTACGTTGTACACTTTTCGTTTATTGGAGAATATAGGAATATTGTATGATTATTCTGATTATGTAATGTACGAATAAGTAATTATTGAAAGCTTTAAAAATTTAACCAAATTTACGAAAACAGTTACCATGATTTAGTTGCGTTCGTACTAATGCAATACTAATCTAAATAAAACAGTTCACATTAATTCCTCTTCAGATGGCTACGTACGGTACGTAGTGCCGTCCTGTTGAAATAATATGTTGTTGGTGTATAAATCATACAATTCAGGCCAAGGATATTTGTCGACTTTTATGGTCTATCCAACGTCAATATCAATAAAAATATGGACCAATTATTGTGCCAGCCCAAAATCCATACTAAACAGTGACATTTTCGGTTTGCAATGGATGTTCTTGGGTATCATATGGATTGGTATCCTCTCTCTCTCTTTTTTTTTTTTTTTGGTTTGGTTCACATATTCATTCATCCAGAAATTTACTTCATTGCTGAAGTTTTTCGATGAAAGTTAATAAGGATGTGTATTGTCTTTGATTTTTCCACAGTTATCAATCATAATCTTCTTTAACCTATGGTATTCTAGTGGCTTGCCCTTAATCAAAATTTCTGTGTAAAATCCCTTTATAAATTGGGGGATCCGTTGCGATACAGATTATGGGTCTCTTTCTCAATACCACTAGAAACGTCCTTTTTATTTTTTATTAATTTGATTACATATAAGTCAGTTGTTGCAGACTATTGTAGTTTATTTTAAGCTAAAATAATGGGCAATAATCATACAGAATTTTTCTTGAATAAGCGATTTCCTATTGCTAGTATATCTATCTCCTCTGACAGCGTAAAAGTTCCTGCTAACAGGAGCTAATTCATCTGGGTAGGAAAATAGGTCCCTGGTAATATACGAATTCGCGACATTAAGCAGTTAGATAAACTTGCGAGGAGGACGGTTTCAACATGCCAGTTGGAACCAGAACCTTTCTCTGGTGTGCAAATAGTCAGGACTGCGGCCTAGCTTCTAACACCACTCTTGTTTGTGTGTGTGGCGGGACCTACAGGGAAACTTTTTATGATAATTTTATTTTACTCTCAGGGTAAGTAACTTTTTCTGGCAAAAACTCTGAAAATAAGTCGCCGAAGAAATATTTTATCATATTTTGTTTTGTTGAACACACTATCTACCAGAGCACTCACAAAATTCTGAATATATGTAAGTGAGTCAACAATATTCCAATTTAGCTATTCTGATTCATTTGTACTCACTACATCGTTGATTTATAAGTATGAGTGTAATGAGTATAAGAACAACGTTGTCATCAAACTCATACCATTCGAAATATGTGTGGTTCATAAGCCTACTCATTCAGATTCATAACTTTAGAAAAATACTTATAATATCTACTCGAATCATTCATCAAAATTTACAGTCTTAGTTGTTGTTACATTTACAAAAGAAATAAAAAAGAAAAACACAAAGACATCAAGCAAAGCAAACACACAACCTTCTAGTGAGGATTGTAGTGTTCGTACGCGAAATATACTTATTTTGTGATTCTTGTAAATGTTGAGTCATGGAGAGTCGAAATCAATAACATCATGGGTATTGTTAAGTATGAGTACCATGAGTACTTCAAACTTTAAATAGGAGTAGTATGAGTATAATATTAAAATAAGTATGAATACGTATAAGTATCAGAAATTATGAGTTTGATTCGATTCTACTCATCTTTTTGAGTACTCATTGCTGATCTCTGCTGTCTACTAGTCTAGAATACGGCGACTATCGATATGGCCCTGAATTAAACAGACCTGAACTGATCCTTAGATTCCTCTTTAAATGCTGATTATAAAATAACAGACATTATGATTATAAAATTTCAAATATTTATAGCCTGTTTTTACTGGTAAACGGTAAGAAAATGAATATTTCGTTTTATTGCAAAACAAGGCATACGTGTACGCTAAAATACGAATTTCGTACGTTATGCATACGTGCTTATACATGTGTTATATGCAATATCGTGTATAATTAATCATGTTGGCCTATACATTCTATATTCTTAATATTGCAGGCATCTTATCCTAGTTTTAAACAACAGTTTATTCATAGAATACTCACTTAATTATTTCAAGATACCCTTCCAAAACAGCATGGAATCTTATCCTAGTTAACGTGGTACTAAATAAAAAATAATGCCGATTTTAATTTTTTATTTTTTAAATTACATACGTATTTATAATCCCGAAAAATCTGGTTTAAATTTAAAAACGTCTCGATATTCGACGATTCATAAAATCGCGGCATATCAGTATTCGGGATTTCCCAAGTGGAATTTCTAGTATGGATAGTAGTAGCAGTAAGGCAGCTCTTTAGATGACAATACTTGACACCAAATCGATTACTAAATTAATTACGCTTTTAAACTGATTTTCAACTCGATCCCAAGGCAGCAATGGACAATCAGGACTTGTCAATTAGTCTTTGGCCACCGCTTTATGTTGTATCGCAATCGGCTGCTATTTGTAGCGAAATGAACATTTATTTCAGAAAAGCTGTGACTACTTCCTATGGCATCCTACTAACTTAGAACAAACCAAAATGTCTTAAATTCACGTACAAAATTAATTTTATTAATTCTTAAATTCTATTTTGAAATCAAAAACATAAATAAAATATAAAATTCTATTTAAAATTAAACGGTGTCAAATAAATAACCTTTAAAGCATTCTTATAACTCCAAATAATCCAAGAATTATTTGCTTATAATTCAAGTGATAACATACATACATATATACTATTCCATATATACTATATATACTATTCCGTATAAATGTTTTACTTGGTTTGAAAATTTTTATAGAATCCTGTATTCAACATTATTTGGTAATGACCTCAACTAAAGAATTCTCAACTTAAAAAATTCTTCTGATTACTACTATTCATCAAAACTGAGCGTTTGTAATACAAACGTAGTTACCAATATATTTTTTTTATATCCTGCCAATTATCGTCCATAAGAAATTCTATAAAAAATATGAAACAGATAGGAAAAGAATTCAACACTTTTTATTTCATGAGCTACTGAGCTACTACGAAAATCCACTAATCAACCACACAGGATTTACCCCAGCAATGAACAGATTTTTCTAATAAACTTTCGTAGCTTGGTATAGTGTACAGTGGTATGTAAAAGTTTTTTTCTTTAGTCAATTTGGTTTCTGTGAACTGAAACGTGCTACAATATTTAGAATTATTTTTTATTTTATTAAGTTAAAAAAGCTGTTAGTATTGCGTACGGACGAGTGACTGTGTGAGTTTGTTAATACAAGGATACAATGGGATTTAGCTCCAAGAGAAAGACTAATTATAATGTAGGGGAATCAATCAATTGGTATAACTCCACCTTGCATTTGTGTTATTGTTTGTTTGTAAGCACTCGTTCAATTTATATCAAGATAGGTCACATTGAACATTCCACATATTCTGTAACGTTAATTTTCGCTTTACTGCTGCAGATTAGTATTCCTTTATTTGGATTTAACCGTAGATCGAGCTTTGTATCAAAAATGATACATTTAAATTTTTGAGATTATATAACTTTATTTCAGAAGAACTTAGGTGCCTGATATTTTTTTTAATTCGTTAGTACTGTTATTATTTTAAACCATATTGAAAACAAAATTTTAAACAGGACTTAAAAAATTCAAAAACTTCATAATTCTTGCTTATGTATCATTTTTGATACATGCGACTTTCCTAGGGATTCTTTGGTCTTGTGTATGTAATTTTTTTAAGTTTTCAAAAGATTTTGTGAAGTTTTATCGGGAATAATACATTATTTATGGTATTTTATAAGGAATTGAAAGTTAAGTGTTGGATGAAAGTGAAAAAGCTGTATTTTCTGTTATTGTTATTGATTGAAGTAGTCGTAGTCTAGTATGTACAATGTTAGGTTATTAGACGTCAGACCAAGTTTCAAACCTCAGGTCAGACATTTCCAGTGTAAAAATAAAGGCTGTAATGAACGATTAAATATGTACATATATATGTAATATGCCTACTACTGAAGATTCTGAAGAAGAGGAATGAACTGACGCAAGTACTGACAGCTGCAAACATGACAATAGGACGTTAATCGAAAAAGATGGTACTGTTTGCAATAGAAAACCTTATTAGTAGTTTGGGAAGGAAAAGTATTATCAATTTTCACGCAGATTGCTAGCAGCTGTCACATGAAATATTGTAGAGTCTTTCTTACTGCTGTTCTCAGATTTATCTTCCGTGACAGACAAACATTAGAAAAAACTGTTTCTTCCTATGTTTTATTTCAAAGATATTACAGATGATAGTATTTCGGTCAAATATGTGCGTATGAGATAACAGAATCATTCGCTTTGATAATGTGCTACTCAGAAATGATGATAAATTTACACTTATTACGTCTTTTCGAAAAATGAGCTGAGAGTCTTTCAGCTTTTAATAATCTCAATATTTTGCTCGCTAGGTCGTTTAGGTTAGTAAGTAATTGAATTTTATGGTCGTTATAAATTTCGTGGTCCACCGAAATCTAATCGGCAGTTTTAGATTCAAGTACATACTACGTGAGTAGCAACTACTTATAGCCGTATTTGGGGAAACTTGTATCCGGGACACCAGAGAGGAATGTAATCAAAAATCTGTCGTTCGAGGTCGACTTTAAACTGTAGGTCCCGCGTCTCATGTATAAAATTAACTCACACAATATGAGTGGTGTGAGAAACTAGGCCGTAATCCTGACTGAAGGGTTGTAATGGCCAATTATTTACACATTTACTCATGTCTTCAACCACATCGCTGTACAACAATATACACTCAGCCCCAAAAGTATACATACGGTTAACAAATTTCAGAAATTTTTTAACCAATACTTTTTCGTTGAAAATCTTTATAATTGTTTGACAACTTTCCTCGACTTTAAGACGGTCTTGGTTAAAAAATTTCTGAAATTTGTTAACTTTTGTGGGCATGTGCCGGCCTTTGCAACTGCTGCAGAGGCTAAAAGAGACGAACAATAATTTCTTATTTATATTTATTGTTACATACATAAAAATTAACATCCCAGAATTTAATTGCAATTATTACAGGCGGAAATTATTTTAAAGCCTTAAAAAACTTCATAATTCTAGCTTATATATCACTTTTGATATATACTTGAAGCAACATAGAATTTTCCCAATTATTGATAGATTTTGTCGAAAAATTTATATATATGCCAAACTTTTTGGCATGATGTACTATTGCAGCATTGGAACACTTCATCTCAAGTTAGCTTTATTTTTTTTTAAATGGTAAGAATTTGATATCTAAAACCCTTGTTTTGTGGCGTTTTTTAAGTTTCCAATTGTTTAGATGGGCAGCTTATTGTCACTCGCATCAGTAACGCTTTCAATTGAGTAATGGCTGAAGCCTGATTGTACAAACCATTGTAATATTTCGTTAGAAAAGTTTGTTATCAACGTCATGTGAAGTAAAAAAGTTTTCCGTTGCAATAGAACATCGATTATATAAATAACAATGCTCTCCCTTTTATTCTTCTCTGGCTTCCCGGTTTCCCCAAATACGGCTGTAACTTCTTGAGACGGACGTAGCATGTACTTGAGTCTAAACCTGCAAATTCGACTTCGTTCGACCTTAAAATTCAATTAGTTACTAATCTATGCCAACAAAATTAAATATGAGTTGAAAAGGTAATAAAACAAAACAAAAGGAAAGAAATAATCCGTAAATCTCTTTATGAAGCCTGATTTATATAAATATCCTTAAATAAATTTCTTTAACAATCACTGTAAGTATCAAATTTCAATTAAAATCACTGTAGGTAATTTTCATTTTCCACAATAAATCTAAAAAGTTGTTGAATTCTGTTGCTAAAAAACTTTAATTTGAGATGAAAATATACCAAAAAGGAACATAAAAACATAAGCCTCATTGTTTAAATGTATTTTCTTTAATTTTCTTACCTTTTAGGCGAGCAAAAAATTAAATTTTTAAAAATCTAAAAAAAAGGATATATGTATGGGGTTCGCTGAAAGTATGATAGCTAATCTCAAACTATTTATACAGTATTATTTCTTACATATAACTACAAGTTGTGTGATAAAAGTTTTATGAAAATGGTTAAAATTTTCTAAAAAAAAAAAATTAAGATAAATATATTTTTTTTTAGAAAAAAAAATCATTTTCATTCGAGTTTCAAAAAAAAAAAGGCTTTAAGCATGATTATTAAAGGCTGCAAGACTTTTAGCTCATTATTTGAAAAGGCGTACTAGGTGTGAATTTATCATCATTTCCAAGTAGCACATTATCAAAGCGAATGATTCTGTTGCCTCATACTTACATAGTTATTTCTATGAAATAAAACATAAGATGAAACACTTTTTTTAATGTTTGTCTGTCACGTGAGATAAACATAAGAAGAGCAGTAAGAAAGACTCTACAACGTTTCAGGAAACAGCTGCTGGCAAACTGCGCGTAGGTTGATAATATTTTTTCTTCCTAAACTACTAAAGGCATACGGTTCTCTGTATCAAGTAGTACCATCTTTGGTGATAAACATCCAATTGTCATCTTTGTTGCTACCAATACTTTCATCAGTTCATAAGACGAGCTTCTGTTTTCTTCTTTTTCAGAGTCTCCAGCAGCAGGAAAGCATACATAACATACATACATAATTGGTCATTACTTTAGTCCCTTTAGTCGGGATTATGACCTAGCTTCTCACACCACTGATGCTGTGTGTGTTAATTTTATGCATGAGTGGCGGGACCTACAATTTAAAGTCGATTCCGAATAACAGATTTTGGAGAAACTTTTGATGGCAATTTTATTTATTCTCAGAGTTTTTGCCAGAAATCTGCTGATAGGAAGTCGCCGAAGAAATATTTTTTCATATTTCGGTTTGATATCTGACCTGAGGTGTGAACCGAGGCCTCAAGTCTAATAAGCCAACACACTACCTACTAGACTACGGCGACCTTCGTTGTAAAAAGGAAATGTCTGATCTGAGATTTGCACCTTGGTCTGATGTCTAATAATCAATCTCAAGAATATATCAAGAACAGAAAATTCAGTCTGTTCACTTTCATCCTACACTTAACTATGAATTCCTTCTTAAATAACATAAATAATGTATTATTTATGATAAAACTTCAAAAAATTTTTGAAAACTTAAAAAAATTACATACACACATACCTGTTAAATTTTGATTACGATTAGTAATCAATTACATTACTTTTTAAAAAGAATCGTAATGATTATATAATGCTATGAAAAATTTTTTCCAATTACTAATTGATTACGATTACCAAAGAATCAAAAAATAATCAGAATTACTGACGATTAGTCTAATAATCAAAAAGAATCAAAAGAAGTTTAAAAAAGAATAAAATTGTTTTAAATAATTCTTTTTGATTATTTTCAAATATACAAAAGTAATCCAAAAGTAATCAAATTTTTTGTCAATAATTCTTTTTCATTATTTTCAAATATTCCAAAAGAGTTCAAAGTAGTTATTGAAAATAAATTGATTACTTTTGGATTACTTTTGATTCCTTTTGATTATTAGAGTAATAGCCAGTAAATCTGATTATTTTTTGACTATTTTGTAATCGTAATCAATTATTAACTATTTTAACAAAAATAATCCTAATTGTAATCATTATTACTAATCATTACGATTACTAATCATTACTTAACAGGTATGCATACACAACACCAGAGGAAAGTCGTATGTATCAAAAATGATACATAAGCCAGAATTATGAAGTTTTTGAATTTTTTAAGTCCTATTTGAAATATTTTTTTTTTTTTAGTTTAAAATAATGGCGATAACAATACTAACAAATTAAAAAATATCGGGCATCTTACTTTTTCTGAATTAAAGTTATATAGTCTTAAAAATTTAAATGTATCATTTTTGATACAAAGCTCGATCTACGGTTAAATTTATTTTAATTTTTGGCCAGAATCGAGGATACAATAATGCAGATTGGCGGCCACTTCATAGCGGCAGGCGACTTTAACTCCAGAGCTGTAGAGTGGGGAATGAAGAATACAAACCCAAGAGGCAGACGAATTGTGGAGATGGCAGCTCGAACCGGCACACTGTGGTCCAGAACCCCAATCTAGCCGGACAAAAGTCATTTTATAAAATATTTAAAAAGTAAATTTTTTGTATAGTAATATGTTGACAAGTGTTTAAAGTACATAACGGCATATTTTTTTTCTTTAAACAGCTACACTAGCATTGATATATTGCTTCAAATACAAGTAATTGCTTCTTTGCTAAAAAAATTAATATCTCAAGTGACATTTAACATTGTGAGTGAAATTGTCGTGAAAAAAATAATAAGAACAATTAAAAAAATTTTTTTCGTGTAATTAATATAACAAAGGTATGAGTTTAAATTACTGTTTAAATTTTTCATAAAATATGTTTTGTTTATAAATAAAATGCAATTATGTACATGTGTGTTTTAAATGTGAAATTTTTGTTTAATGTCCGAATTCAATTAGAATTTCAAATGGTAATTTATTGTACTTAAGCTTTAGTTTTTATTTTGTCGCCATCTATATATAAGTAGCTTTTTAATGTTTAAAAAAGTAGCTGTCGGATTTTGCCCAAACGATTTTTATTTCATTTAGAGTTTAACATGTCCATTAGAAGAAAAGAGCTGTATAATACTTGGCGTAATGAAAAACAACTAACTAAGAAAACTGATGCTGTTGTTAAACACGTTGTTGCTATGATTGGTATTAAGAATGATGAAACGGATAGCTACTACAGAAAAGTAAGGCAATCTGCTCGAATGTTTGTATGCATTTTAACGAAAAGCCAGTCAAGCAAGGCTCACGTTCGAAGATAAAAATAAACATAGGTTAGAAGCCGAAAAATCATAACGTTGATATTTACCCTTCATACCATAAAGTTTTGGCTGCCAAAGAAGAATGTTATCCGAGTGGTGATCTTAGAATTACTGAAATATCGGCAGAGATAGCTCTTCAAAGTTTGGTAGATCACACTGCTAAAAGGCTCTTAAAAACAACAAAAAGAAATTTTGCAGCAATATAAATCTGTAGAGCTTACTTTGTTCTATAAATGGGGATGTGATGGAAGTAGTGGCCATTCGCGCTATAAGCAAGTTTTCAATGTTTCACAATGTTTATGTGGATATCAAAGTTGTCCATGCTGAATTCGAAGATTCTAGCTATTGCAGTTTCCATGACATAAGACTTTTATTATTTAATTCTTAAGTTAGGCGTGGCACTTCACCCATTTAAAACTTTTATTTTTTATTAAAATTTTTATTAAAATTGGCCTATAATTCCACCCATACATACTGAAATACGGTAGGAAAATGTTAGGAAAATCGGTTCAGTCGTTTTGTCGTCTTTAGGCTTCAAGCAGACCCCAAAAAAAAACAAATTTACATACATACACACACTCATACACACACATATACACTTTATTTTTTTTGTCTCTAATTGCTTATATTGATGAAATCTATAAACGTACCAAGTTTCATGTCGGTACGAATTTGCAAAAGCGAGTTATAACTTTTGTACGGCTAGATTGAGCATTTGCTCCACTGTGCGGCCTGATCACGAATTTGGGGAACGTATCTACCTTTAGACGACCGGGATGTGAGGGCACTATCCCTGATATAACTATGGTCTCGGAGAGCATATGTCACAGAGTCAGGGACTGGAAGGTATTGGAAATATATACGGGTAGTGATCATCAGTACATATAGTACACCTTTGCTTCGAGAAATAGAAGAGAGAAGAACAATTACACTCCGAACAGTAGAGGATGGGATGCACCAAAATTGGATAAAAATCGGCTGATCTTGGAGGTTGACAGATTGTGTGGCAGTGTTGAGCTCTCGGACGACGCGAGGACGAGAGTAGAACAAACTATGAAGATAATAAAACTCGGATGTAGGAAGGCAATGCCCTTGTTGAGACCCCCGAATAGCAGGAGGAAGGCTGTGTACTGGTGGGACGAAAATATTGCAGCACTCAGGAGAGAGTGTCTACGACTACGACGGAGGTACATTAGAGCTAGACCCAGCGGACCGGCCGTTGACGAAATGCGAGTATACAAAGAGGCAAAAAAATCTCTGAAGGAGGCGATATCACGCAAGAAAAACCAGGCGTTCCAGGAACTACGCGATGACATAAACCTAAACCCTTACGGACTAGGATACAAAATTGTAATGGACAAACTGAACAGGAGGAAACCAGTGGGAATTATGGACGAACGAGTCGGCGTTATGACTGCGAGTAGTGAAAATTGGACCTCGGTAGTGAATTACGTAGAGTGCATTCTGAGACGGAAGAAGAGAGATCTTGAAGAACGAGTAAGCATGTCGGCATAGGTGATACTGTCACACGTGCCGGGCGTAACCGAAACGAAGATCTAGACAAAAGGAATAGTGGAGACTCTTAGATGACTCCTCAACTTTCGATTCGCAATCCGGATGTGGATATGAACATGAATGGGCCAAAGGGCCAAAAGGACTCCACTCCGAAGTAATACCACCGTAGTTCCGGAGTGGGCACAAACAAGTCCACAGGAGACGAGGGGGGGATTTAGTGTGTGAGGGCCCCACACACGGAGGATGTGACGACTTCCTCTAAGGTACGGTTAGGTACATATACCAATCCTCGGCGAAAAAAAAAATCCACTTTTGAATACATGATAATGCTTGAATATGCAGAGTTTATGGGAAACATTAAACAAAAGCAAAATATTTATTTATGTTTCCGTTTTGCTTTCCGAATAAATTCTCATATACAAGTATGTGTATAAATATGGATGTTTTGTTTGCATTGTTCTCGTTTCTCAAGAACAGTGCAAATAAATTTATTACAGATTTTGTTTTTTATATAACTAGCTTACGATACAGTTCCACCAAATATTCCCGACTGCTTCGAAGTCCTACTAAATTCTGTATTTTATAGTAAGTAATTGCTCATAATAATTTATGAACTTTGCACAGCAGAAAATTTAAAAAAAAATTTTTTTTATTTGAAAAGTTACGGTAGTATGCCCGCCCATGCGCCAATTTTCGGCAAACATTTGCGGTTACATATTTATGTTTTTTAATGGAGTTGTTATCAATTGTGTCATTAAAAATTGGAAGAATTTTTTTTTAATATGAGTTAAAAGTTAAATATAAAAATGAAAATTAAATGTAAATTTAGTAGTCGAAATTTTTTTGCCAAATATATGGGACATACATATAAAACATTCAAATTGATGTTAACAGTAAGTCTCAGCCTATTTTAACCAAAAATTAAATTTAACTTCGGAACGAAGCAATATATTAAAAAAACTTTAATAAGACTTTTTAGAACATGACCATGAATTAAAATAATTGAAATAAGCGGGAAGCACTGTACATCATACACATACATAATTGGTTATTACAACCCTTCAGGTGACTTCCCCTCAGTCCATTTTTAGCAAACTCTCTGCAAGTGAATAAAATTGTCATGAAAAGTTTCCCAAAAATCTGCTGGTCGAAGTCAAATTTAAACTGTATGTCCCGCAACTCTTATAAGATCTGGGAAGTTTCGATATACTGTGTCTATCGGTTAAATTGCAGAACTTTAGGGAAAAGTTTCCACATTGACAATTTACGATGTCATTTTGAAAATTGTCGCCAGAAATTCCATTATGAATTAAAAAATTGCTTCTAAATATTCGAATGTCTGCTCAATCATTCATCTTCTATTTTGGTTAGAATGTTCTTCTCACGTACAATAAAAACATGTTTTAAAAATAAATTTTTTTCCCATGGAATTTAATTGGATTAAACAAATTCTCTTTTGTTTGTTCAGGTATATATTTGCTTATTTGACTAATTGACATACAGGAAAAATGTTGTATGCCACTCTTTAATCATGTGAAGGAGTTCAAGGTTGTCAGAAGTTGTTATACTTTGTTGTATTGTATTTTGTTATATTCGATATAAAAATTCATAAAAAAAAAATTAATTTTTTTATATAAAAAAGTCAAAATGATAACTCTAAAAGCTATCCGTACAGTAATGAACATTTAAATTGAATGATTCGAAATATATTCTGATAACGAGTTGGCGGATGAAATTTGTTTTAAACGATTTCTCAAAGAAACGGCCAGATTTTGTGGGAGAAATATATTTCTGACCTTTTGATGAATGGACATTACTACGATCGATACTTCAATATTAATTTCTATGCACAAAAGTCTTATTTCGGAATAGGCTACGTTCGAGTAAATGGTTAGGAGGCCTACAGATAAATGCATTGAGCTATTAGAGCAAAAGTTTACAGTAAACATATATGAATGAAGGAGCAAGTTTAATGAAAAAACATGGCAGTTTATTGACTTTAAACTAATTTTTATATTTTGTCCATATGCAATTGAAATGCTATGTTAACGGTAGAATTTTTAAAGCGAAATAGATCAGCAATTCGAAGAAGTTAGGAAACAGATTTTTGGAAAGTAGTGAGGATTCATACATTGGTCGATTTCAAACAGCATACGAGTCCTAAGTTTCATTTTCTATTTCTAATAAGGCACCTCTTATAATTATTTCAGATCTTTTTAAGCTTTCGTCTGAATCTCTTTCTTTTTCTCTTTAACAATGTTCAAATGTTTCAGATGAACTCAATGAAACTAAAAAGGGCATGTTTGCTGAGGTTAGTGTCTAATCTTTGTATAGGGCACTGTAGATCCCTCAAAGTAGACTTAGTCATAATGACAGCGCATCATTAAAATACATATCTTGGTGCATTTCAGCTGCTAGGCAAAGAATTCTCTTTACTGATAACCCACAGCATTTTGAAGTTTGCCATTGCCCTGGGTTTGGGCTTGGGTTAGACATTTTACAGATACATTGATAGATTGAGACCATTCTTAGCACTCTAGCTCCTCTTTATGATAGCAATATGTATATTAAAATAATTTGTTTTTCTTTAAATACACACATAAGAAGAAATATTTTTTTCATATTTTCGTTTTGATGTCTGACCTGGGGTTGGAAACGTGGCCTTATGACTAGTAAGCCAACACACTACCTACTACACTACGGCGACTTCATCAGTCAATCTTCATTTATTCGCACAAAAAAGGGATAAGGCAGATCTGATCCGGTGTGAATATATACAGAACAAAATTTAAGTTAAACCTGACCATGTTAGTAACCCCATAGTTACAATGGGAACATATCCAAAGGGAACATACCATAAGACAGAGAGAGATTTTGCAGAATCTATAACGAAGATGGAGAAGAGGAGACCATAGAACATCTGTTCTGTGCTTGTGCTCTGTGTCCGGCGCGTGGGAACCTAAGAAGAAGAATTCTTGAGCTCGCAGAATTTGTTTAAAGTACGTGTCCGATTTCAATAAAATGTTAACTTTTATAAATCTCTTGGAATGACTCAGATATGTCATCAAAGACTTTTAATTCTAAAATGGAATTTGAAATATAGGTGTTACAACGAGACAAGCAAGCTATGTCCATTGAAATGGCTGCAAATTCAACATAAATTAAGATTTTATTAAATTAATAGCCAAATTGTATATGGCTATTGTATTGTATGATTTTATTGAAAAAAAAATAATACTTTTCTACACTCTCGCAGTTTAAACGCATCATAAAATGTATCTAACAAAAAATTCAGGAAAAACGGAAACCTTAATTTAAGGTATTTGCAGAAATTTAATGTACACATAGCAACTCAACATTCTTTTGGTTTTAAAGAGCATTTAATAGTAACAAAAGTAATGAAAACGTCTGTGATAAAATGCAATTAATTACGATTAAATTAATGGTACTTAAAACACTACAGAAAAGGTGAAATGTTTACATTTGGTTGTTTATAAGGATAAGTATTGGCAGGCAATTAAATTCATTGCTTTAGTAAACGTCAACGAGTGGGAACCAACCAGAAGTTAAGTTCAATTTATTGAGTATATAAGCAAAGAGTGTGAGTAAAATCGAACAGAATATTTACAGTTATTAAATTGTTCGAAATTTAACGAAATAATAAAAAATTTTATATTTTTATTTTATCGCTTTAGTTTTTTTTAATAAACTAAATATGTGCTTCTATTTCAAGGCTCTGTTTTTCTTTTCTTTCTCAATCTAAATAAAAATTACTTTATTATCGTATTGATTTACTGAACAACAAAAATAAACAGAACAAAAATAAAACCGTGGAGAAATTGTTTGGTTCAGAAAATGTTAAAACAGATGAAATATATATGTGTAACTTTGGTAAGAAAAGTGTAAACGTCCGTTTGCACATTTAATGAACACAATAATAAAAACTAAATAGAAAAATATATAGAAACTATTGACTTCTTTTTTAAATATTCTTCAATTTGGCCACTGTTGTCAGTTCTTTGTTGGTCCTTAACCCTTTCATGCACGAATTTTTTGGGCCAAAGCTAAAAGTTTTTTAAGGACAAGTCATGGCCTAAATATGAAGTGATATTAAATTCAGAGTCCTATGTATTCTGGTTTTACACGTTTTTAACCAAGGTTGTTTGCAAAAAAAAAATCTTTTAAAAAAATTAAAAATTACGGAATTTATGAACAAAAATGTACAATGTTGCCTATAGGCAACATCGGGCATGAAAGGGTTAAAGACGATAAAAAATAAAACATACCAAAATGTTTAATCAACAGTCTACCATTACCATGACAGATCTGCTGTCAGACTTTTTTTGCTTTCCCATAGGGGAAGTCGTCACTATGTGTGGGGCTCCTCTTTTAGACTCTTTGTGCCCACTCCGGAACTACCGTAGTATTACTTCGAAGTGGAGTCCCTCTGACCATTTAGCCCCTTTATATCCATATCCGCGTCCGGATTGCGCAACAAAGTCTGAGAAGGTGTTTAAACATCCATTCTAATTCTCTCATCCAGGTCAAATTTTTTAAACTTCAGCGAGGATTCAGTGTAGACGGCGATGCTATTCCAATTTTCTTTGCTGTTCAGAAGTATATCGCAGAAGTTTTCGACAGCACAGACGCCGATTTTGGCCTCAAGATTCGTTCTTTCTAAATTCCATCTCTCACAATGAAAGAAAGTGTCTTCCACATCATTAATCGACTCGTCATCATAAATGCAATTTGGTCATGTCATCTTCCCCATTTTGAACAGATAAAAAAAATAACCGTGTCCGGATGACAGTTGTATTAAATAGTAATTAACCTCACCAAACTTCCTGTCAATCCAGCGGGTAATATCTGGGAGAAGTTTTGCCGTCCATCTACCGATTGTTTCAGTGTTCCATTTCTCTTGCCATTGTTGTATGGTTCGCTTTCTGGCGTCGTCGACATTTACTGTCTTTCCGTGCACGTTTTTAGTCTCCCACATCCTCTTCCGCTCGCTTGCCTGTACACCTATAGGTATTAAACCACTGATTTCTAGTACTGCTAACTTGGACACAGTCCTATATGCTAATGCCACCCTAAGTTCAGCGGTTCGCTGTACCGGTGATAAATTTTCATTCTACAGTCAGCCTTTAATGTTTCTCGCTAGATCTCACTGCTGTAAAGCAGAATAGAGTCCGTAATTGCCATCATCAATCTGCGTCTGCTTTGTATAGGACCGCCATTATTGGCCATAAGCTTACTAAGTAAGGAGGTAACCTTAGCGGCTGTGGTTGCAGCGTCTTGGATCTGAGCCAAGAACGTCAGTTTAGTATCCAGTCGAATGACTACTTTCTTCGTCGTCAAAGTGGTGTCGCATATCGTAATTTAAATTTCCAGCGGTATACGCTTCCTCGAGTTTGAGTCCTCTGTCCTCAACCCACGACTTCGTTCTTATTATCACCTGGTTGGACTTTCTTCTAGCCTCCTTGACATTTCGAGCCACAATTATGGCCGCAACGTCATCGGCATATCCAGCAAGATGGCATCCCAATGCCAAAGATATCATCATGTCATTGAACCCTGAGCTGCACCAGACGTAATGTGTTTTCTTTTACGTCCTTCCTTTGTATCGTAAACAAGCTCACGATCTCGTAAATAGCTCTGCATGATCTTCAGCAGATAACCAGGAACAGCGAACTTTGTTCTCAGAGCATCAAGTACGTTGACTCCAAGCAATACTTGCGAGTAAGTGCAGTTACTTATCTGAAATTATCTCATTTTACTTATTTTTTCATTAAATCTATAAATGATACATTAATTTTGTTATTATTTTTAACATCACTGTACCCATTCCTAGTTATGCTTAATTGGTGCGAACTGTTGCTGATCTTAGGTTAGAGCCGGATGATTTTTTAGTTCTACTTGATCACACCCAGGCTTTCAATACGGTCGATCACAAAGTTTTATTGAATAAGCTCCGGAAACTGTTTAATTTTTCTAATTCTGTCGGTAGTCTATTTTATTCTTATCTAATAAATACGTTTCAAAAAGTTCCTTTGTTGTTTTGTCTTTTGGTTGACTGTAATACTCCTATATATGCTGATACTGTGTAGCTTTATACCAGAACTCGTAAGGAGAATACTGATTCTTGTTTACACTCTATTAACCGTGATTTGGAGAGAATTGAGAGTTTGGCCTCGGCAAATGGACTATGCATCAATCCTTCAAAGTCCAAATATATTATGCTTTCGAAAACCAATGGGTCGTTTGTCATACCTGGATTGAGTATCAAGGAAAATAGGAATGACTTTGTCATGTCTGCAACCAATTTGGGCATTATCTTTAATGACAGATTATCGTGGTCTAGCCATATAAGTGTTGCTGTTAGCAGAATTTACAGTATACTTCGAAATTTATTTGCTTTCCTAGATTCAACTCCTTTTGCCATTCGTATGTAACTTGCTAAAACGTATTTAATTCCTGTGCTTTTGTATGGGTGTGAAATCTTCGCGAACTGCGATAGTAATGACAACCGGGAACACAACTTGGCATACAACAATATAGCAAGATATGTCTTTCTTAAAGGTCGCCGGGATCACATTTCTCATTTACCGTACCAGATATTTAGTGTGAAATTTAATAATCTTTTGAAAATTAAATGCCAAATTCTATTCCATAAAATTATTAACATGAAACAGCCGAAATATTTACTAAGCCAAAATAAGTTTGCTAAATCTTTCCGGGGCATGAAGGTTATTCAACAACGGCACAGGGGTCTTCTGTCACAAGCACAGTTTTTTATACACACCACAAGTCTTTGGAATTCCCTACCAAATTACATCCAAAAGTTAGGTAATGCAAATGCATTCAAAAAGGAGTTATTTAAATTATTCTCTTAATAAAAAGTTTTTACGTTATTATCTCAGGTATTATATCGTTTAAATATTTATTCTTACATTTTTAGACCGATTTTTGTTAATATTTCTTTTATTATATTTTTATAATTCTTTAGCTTTTAACTTTTTTATTTACTTCTGTAGTGTTGTTAGTTTTTTAAATTTCTTCTTATTATATTTTTATTTATATTTAAATTTAATATTTATATTAATTTTTTAAATTTTTATTTTTAATTAATTTCTTATATTTAATTAATGTTAGTTTTTTATATTTTATATCTATTACTTCCAAGCGTAAGACTATCGCTTATAAGATTAATATCTTGTTGTGTTATGTTAACTATAATAAATAAATAAATTATAAGGCCGTTAGCACACAACAACTTAACAACAGACTAAGCTATGTGTGCGGCTTTTCTAGGTTCAATCAAATATCAAATTTCGCTTGCAAATTAATATTGTGAAATTAATAATTCATTGCCGTAATTTATTGATTAATGTGTTGATTCTGCTTACAGGTTTGGTATAATAACTAGAAGCAGAAAGAATTAATAAGTTTGATGCATCAACGCCATACGTTTTTGAAGCCAAATACCATTTAAAAAACAACCCAAACTAAAGTTCTATTTAAAGAATCATAATTGATGCTTTTCGATTCTAGTCTACTAGATGTACAATATGCTGCAGCCAATACATTCTTGTTTTTAGTCCACAAGTTTTCATCAACTAACATTAAGAAATCGGAAAAAACTCTCAAACTACAAAAACTTTACAAATTGTTATGTTACCAAAAATAAATATAATACAAAGAAGAAAGACATACCAAAACGCTGGAATTGTTAACAAATAAAAAGCCACGTGCGTCCGTTGTCATATTCCCATAAAAATACAAAAAAAACCAAGGTTTTAAATTCATGGCTTTTTTCCATGAAGCTAAATAATTTCGTAAAAAATGGAAAGAAAGTAGCATAATTTAATAATAACCGAGAAGAAGTTGTTTATCCCAATTTTATAATTTTGAATCGATTTTTTTTTGATGATCCCAAAATTAATACTTTATTGTGATTCAATAAGAACTTGAGTTAAAATTTTCTGATTGAAAAAAAGGAGCATAATTGTATCCACAGGATAAAGTTAATCACGTATATTTCAAGATTGTTTACCTGATTCTTATAATTATAGCAGCAGCTTAACTTTTACATTTTGCACAGAACAATCGTTTTACTACAACAACGTAATATATTGATACAAAAATTGAAAAAATCTTGATACTGGTGTTTTCCTCGTTTAACATTCAAACAACAAAAGCTAAAAAAAAAAACAATGAACTTGTTTACAAATTATCGCTTGCGTAACAACAATACCAGCATAAAATATGATAAACAAGTAAACAAAAATATACCAAAAAACACCACCATAAAAAATGATAAACAAGTACTCAAAATACACAAACAACAATAATGAAACAACGATATTTACATTTATAGAGATCTCGAGAAGGCGAAGCCACGAACATTGGCCTTCAAGAACATTCATCAGACTAATTACTTTGCCATATAACAGGCAAGGCAAAGCAGGCGGCGGAGTTAGTAAAAGTTTAGTCACCCTTGTGTGAAGACGCGATGTGCTTGAAGATCTCTGTTACAAATATCAGTCGAACAATTGTCTAGTAATTGTTATTGTTTATGCAAAGGGTGTAAACAGAGGAAATTGCTGTTGTATACATAAAATTGTGAACAATGGCACACAGAATTCTGAAGAATTTAGTTAAAACTAAACACAAATTCATTTTTATTTTTATTTGCAATCTACGAGCCAATATTTTAAACATTTTTAAAAAAGGGGAAAAGCGTAATAATAATTTTGTAGTGAATGACTAATTACACCATGGGCGCCATAAAATTAAAAAAAAACAAGCGTAGTCATCATGAAAAAATACGCTCTTTTGCTAGTTACATATTCAAGAAATTTTTAGGCCAATTTTCTTTTCAAATTACTTAATTATTGCCTGTGTAGTTCAAGAGCAATAGTCTGGCCAATTTTTAGCTGCCCATAATGGGTAACATCCCACAAAATACAGAATATTACCTTAATGCGATGTTAATATTCTGCTTGGCTGTAGATCGTTGTCAGCGCTTCACATATGATTTCTTTAGCATCGGTGTGGTCGCAATGAATCCACTTGCTGTCCCCAGTGATATTCTATAAAAGTCAATGATTTGTTTTTAAAGCAATTACAGATTCCAGCTGTCCAGACTTGCAAAATCACTTCGTACCATCTCTCGGTTTTAGTTTAAGTGGCAAGCAATTTCTTTTATTTTGTAAACTGCTTGAAGCACGATTACTGATAGTGTAAAATACACGAACCTGGAACGAGTAATTTGTTATCTTCAAACATATTTTGGCTGTTAGTTTTAAATACCAAATAAGTTAAAAAATACAACTAATCGCGCCATCTATTTCTGTATAGTATATGGCCCGTCCCCTTTGTCAGTCCTTGCTAATTTCCCAGGGATTGATGTTATGGATTTTCACACTTACAAATTTTAGTTTAGTTACAAACATAGTGTTGTCCATTTCTTTTAGCCTACACACACACATAATTGGTCATTACAACCCTTCAGTTAGGTTTGCGACCTAGTTTTTTAACACCACTTATGTGAGTTAATTTTATACATCAGTAGCGAGACCTACAGTTCAAAGATTTTTGAGAAACTTTTCGTGACAATTTTATTTACTCTCAGAGTTTTTGCCAGAAATCTGCTGAGAGGAAGTCACCCACGAAATTTTTTTTAATTTTTCTTTTCGTTGTAGATGTCTGACCTTGAGTTTGAACTACCTACTAGACTACGGCGTCTTCTTTTTTCCTACTTTCCCAAGTAATATCCTTTTCTGTACCACATCTCCCAATCATGGAACTCGTTATTTGTTGTATTTCACAACATCAAATAGAAAAACAACAGCTTGTAGCAACAATTATAAAAAAACCGGAGTAACCGAAAATAAATTAAAATTTTTTTAATTTTGTGTACATGTGATGTATACGATTATGTTGTACACACACATGCAGATTAACTTATTCGTTTCCGTTTTGAGGGTCTGCAATGTTGTGGAGAAATTGAGAAGTTGCTGGAAAGTTTTCCTTCAACACTGTTTAGATTTTTACACAATGTCACCCACTACCCATGGTCCCCAAAGTCTCCATCTCATGGTTATCTCATGAATAAATGAGTGTAAAAGACAACAAAAGTGAACTGACAGTTTTTGTACGGTGTTCCACTATACCCTGAAGCAAACAGTTGCTTGTGCATTGTGTGAGGTTGTTGTTTCCCACATCGCTGAGGGTATCAAAACATGAAAACGAAGCTTACATACATTTTCCATAAAAGATGCAACTCCTGCCACAAGGCTGATACTACCCGTCTTTTTTTTTTGTATGTACATTTTTTAATGTACATTTATGGGTCATCTGGTCACAGATTTAAAAAGGCATTGAATACAAATAATAAAAAAATATGTACTTTTCAGCAAATACTATGTTTAAATTTAATTAAAACAAAGTTTTTGTGTGAAATATCACAATTTTTTATTCGTTTTAAAGACTAATTGATTCATTTATATGTCGAATATAACAACCCTCGAATGCCATGGCTACTCCGGGTGGAGCGCATCCGAAATGTTCAATTTTCATAACTTTGGCGTAAAACTCAGACTGAATTTGACGGATGGCTTGAATTACGTTTGTTTTGAAGCCCACAGTGGCTTGCGACTTATTCGCATACACCTGTGACTAAATAAACATGACAAGAAAAAGTCTCCGCATGAGATGGCAATGATATTAAATCGCTCGCGCAGAATATTCAATATAGCATGACCACGTTGAATCTAGATGTCGTTGGTATCCAAATCATCCAAATCAGGCCAAAACAAATTAGTAATAGTGTGCACTTTTCACTGTGATGATAAACGCCAAAATACCCAGTATCGTACCAAATTCGACAATTTTGTTAGTTCAGGTACCCGTTCATTCAGAAATGTACCTCGTCGTTTTATTGTATGAATTGTAATAAAACAATTTTATTATTCGCACGTGTTGCTGAATTCTAAATCCGTCAATGGTAATAGGAATAATGGAGAACCAATTATACAGGTGTAGCTTCAGCAAGATGGCCGTTATCGACTATCAAAGTTCCATAGTCTCTGTTGTAGACCCGATAGCATCAAATATAAAGGTTGAAACTGATAGGAACTGTACATACATACATATATAATAAGTCATTACAACCACTCAGTCAGGATTAAGACCTAACTTCTCACACCACTTGTGTTGTGTGTGTTCATTATTGTACATAAATGGTGGCACCTACAGTTCGATCGTCGATTCCGAACGACAGATTTGATGGCAATTTTATTTAATCACAGAGTTTTTGTCAGAAATCGGCTGAAAGGATGTCGCCGAAGAAATAATTTTTTATATTTCGGTTTGGTCGAGATGTCTGGAATTGGGTTTAAACCGTAGCCTCATGTATAATAAGCCAGCATAATACCGACTAGACTAGGGACTATAATTAAATCTTATTTTTGTGTGTAGTTTTTTAAGATTACATACATACATAATTGGTCATTACAGCCCTTTAGTCAGGATTACGACCTAGTTTCTCACACCACAGGTCAGGCATCTCCAATTAAACGAAATATGACAAAGTATTTCTGCGACGACTTCCTCTCAGCCGATTTCTGGCAAAAACGCTGAGAGTAAATTAAATTGCCATGAAAAGTTTCTCAAAGAAGTGTTTAAGATTAGATACACCAACGTGATGCTTAGAGATTTGATGAGAGTGATGAGTCAAGTGAGAAAATTGTTGATAAGTGATTTCACTTATTGTCAGCTCATATATCACAAAAACAACTTTCAATGCGGATTTTTTAAATTATTATTTTCATTTAGAAATGTTTATTAAATTAAAATTGAAAAAGTATAAAGACACCTTAAAATAGATATAAAATAATTAATATCTCGATATTGTGACCGAAGACAATAGAAGGAAAATGTACTCAAAACAACAACATTACCACCATTACGCTTTACTGTGTTAAGAGCGGACTGAGGATTGTCACTTAGTATGTGTCGCCATTATTTTTCACACCGTTGTATGTAATGTTGTAATATTTTTTCGATAATAAAGTATTTCGTTGCTTCTCGTTGCTTTTATTAACGTTGTCAACCACAGGGTTTATGGCTTCTCTCATTTTCTGTATTCTAACTCTGAGATTCCGTGAAATCTGTTGCTGAACGTCCTTTCCTTTTATTAATAAATTTATAACAATTCTTGTTTGTTTGAATTTGTGTATCTACATTGTAGATGAGAACTTGTAGGACTGTAGAAGTTTATATTGTGTGTATTGTATGTGTAAGGATGTGAAAAATGTCTTTAAGACCACTGACAATTTAAATTGCGAAATTTTCTAAAATTTAATTAATTTGTATCATTTAAGTACATGATAATATAATTGTATGTGTGTGTAAATAAAGACTGAAAACATCTGTATTTTTGGCATATAATTAATGTTAATGTCTTCGACATGAAAATATTAAAAAAACATACATTTCTATAAAAATTCAAAATTTGTTTTCACTAATTATTTTCGTTCACGTTTTTATTATTCCGAGTTTTACTTAAAATATTTAAAGCGTCTAGTATATTATTAAACTTATATTAAAAATATTAAATTCAAGTATTGTCTCAGAAAGAATCCAGTTTTTCATTTTAAAATAAAAACACATAGCGTATGAGATGGTTGTAATTTTTTTTATTGGATTGTAAAGATTAGGTGTGGAATAGAATATCCACGTATTGGTCGCCGCGATTCTGATAACAAGCCATTTCTCTTTGCCATGGGGTTTAATTTTAATTCTTCATGACATATTTACTGAGACAGCATCTATTTTTAGTTAATAATAAAATACATAGAACCATAATTTTATTATTTACAGCCAGTTGCACAATTATTTGGTGCACTTTAGGATTTAGTGTGAAATATTGCTACGAAAATGAAAAAATCTAGATACTGATATTTTGCTTTAAGCATAAGCTCCAAAAACAAAACAATGAACTTGTTTACAAATTATCGTACTGCGTAATATAACAACAAGCACCAGCATAAAAAATCGAGATCACGAAAAGGCGAAGCCACGAACATTCGCCTTCTAGAACATTCATCAAGCTGTTTAGCCTGTCATATAAAAGGCAAGGCAAAGCATGCGAGTTAGTTAGAAAAGTTCAGTCGGTCTGGTGTGAAGACGCGACTGTGAACAGTTGTGAACAGTGGCACACAGAATTGTGCCAATAATGAAGAATTTTAATTAAAACTTAACACAAATTAATTTATATTTTTATTTTTATTTGCAATCTAAAAAAAAAACGTAAAAATATTAATTATCTGGATCTACAATGTAAATATTATTATTAACCATCTTTTCAATTTTTAACACTTAAAAGAGATCAAACAAAATTGAGCAAAAGCAGTCGTGAGATAGAATCCATTTTATTTTGACAGCGTTTTTTCTTACTCTCTCAATTGTGCTCCCACAATCTGTATGTGGTATTGCTGTACTTTCAATGAATTTTATGCACCGTATGTTTTTCTTAAGGTGTGTAAAAATTAAAAACAAAAACAATAAAACAAACATAAAATCGGAAAAGCCAATTACCGTACATATATATGTAAACGTAATTGACAGTATTCGAAGTTACGGCTGTCGACTTCATTATGGACCATCTTTTTTTGACACCGTTTTTGCTGTTTCATCACTAAAAATCTGCATGATTCTACAGTTTAAAGCACTTCAATACAAGAATTCCACATATAACTGAAGTCTTAATTTATCTTTGTGTGTGATTATATTTTTAGCCATTTTTCTCTTCATGAGCTTTTAATTGTCTTTGAAATATGCGATCGGTTGTCATCTCGAACCCAATTGCCCGCCTGTACTAACGCGATATGCATTCCATAACATAATGGTTAAGAAAACATAATGGTTAAGAATATAGAATACCTTCTTAATGAATTCTATATAGGGGTATAAGGAAGATAGCTAACCATCTGTCTGTTTCATGTTTATAATGATTAATTTCATTGTGAAAGAAATAGCGCAAGTACCTTACAGTCGCTATTTGAGTATATTTATAATCAGCATTTTTTTCTCCAGTCAATGAATTCAGCCAGGTGCTCTTTTATTTGGACTCTTTAATATTAGCCCCTTGTCAAATATAGCATGCGAAGCTAAAGTCGTTTGTAATCGATATATTTTACAATTTTATAATTTTGTTGTTTATAAGGCTTTTGACAGCACTTCAGACGAAGTGAAATTTTCCGTGAATTTGTTCTGATAAATTATGTCCCGTGAGTATTGGCATCTAATTGTAGTAGTGCAACATATTCATTTAGTTTTTCTTTAGATTTTAAGCACAGAATTTTTTTTCCTTATTAGACACTAAACTCACCGATTGTCATTACTGGCGCTGTGCTTATCCTCTCTGTAAATCTTTCTCTCATTGCGTGACAATAAAGCGTTCAGGTCATTGTCAGGGCGTTTAGACTTGAGCGTAGAATTGCTAACACATCTTGTTTCTGTCATTTATCTTATCATCATAAGAGTAGGCGGGGAATCTTTAGAGAAACAATCATCTTCAATTGACCGAGGATGATTTCCTTGAGGAGAAGTTGTACTTGAGTAAATCATTGTACATCCAATTGCTGTTTTAAAATCAAAAGTGTATGGCTATCTAGTATCGGCAAAGTCTACTTGCAAATATGAGGCTACCAGAAGGCTTCCAAGACGCACACACCCGACTAACTACATAGTCTTATCTAGTTGAGTAAAACCAAAGAATATGGATATAAAGAATGCGCATCATGTAGAAGTAAAATTTCTTATGGCGGGTCGTAACATTACGACCCGCTCTCACCAAATTTTTTTTAAAAATCATTTCTGGGTGAGGGGAGAGGAAGACAGAAGGAAAATGAACACAAACAAAGAGCGTAACAATGTGTTGCTCTCATCGTACGTATGTACATGTGTATGTATTCTTGTGTTTTTTGATTTAGTTGTCGATCAGACTGCGACAAGAATACATGTGCTGCGGATGCTTTATCGTTTTATTTCAGAATAACACTCGAAGAATATTTTGTGTTAAAAATGTCATTAGCTCGGCGTATTTCATTCTTTTATTTTGTCTCATAGTATAATTTTTTTTAAATGCTTTGGAATGCTCGTTTTTTTCTTTTAGTAACAAATGGTTTTTATTTTATTTTTATTTTTCTAAAAAACATGGCCTAACTTTTAAGCCAAAGCTTTTAAGCGTTATGTTCTTTTAATAATAAGATTGACTTTTTATTTTGTCTTTATTTATCTAAAATTATTAAGCCAAAAATAGACAGCTTTACATATGTATGTTGTTGAAATGAAAATAAAAATAGAGTATATTACTAACACTTTTATATGGCTGTAAACAAATAAATTCTCTCAACTTATTTTCTCTCTCTCACTCACTAATCCATAACCATAGGCATGTGTTAACCTAGAGGAAAATTGTTAGTAATAATTTCAAGTCTACTTATTAACCCAATGATATGTATATGTGATCGGAAAATATAGAAAAATTGTACTGCACTAAATCCCTAAAGACACCGTATTTAACTCGGCAAGTATTCTTCCAAAAATCGAAATCATTTCTCATTGATATTAGTGAATACTACTGTGATATTTCTTTGGGTGTATCATTGAAGTCTGAAAAAAGCGACATGAACCTCCTTCTTTAAAAGCTGAGAAGATTTTTACGCTCTTTTTAACGAACATTCTTGATGTTCGTGTCCTATGTGTGTAAAAAGCCGAAGATGTTCTTACGCTGAGGGACATTGGTGCCGACGTCTGTTTTTAACACCAGAAAAATAAATAAAAAAGTGGTCAAACAACAAAAACGCACGATGAGAACAACGCATGATGAGAACAACGCATGATGAGAACAACGCATTGTTACGCTCTTGGTTTCTGTAACCTTCCCTTCTATCTTTCCCCCCGCGTCATGAAATATTTTTGAAAAATATTCCAAAATATGTTAAAATGCACATTCTTTATACTTTATTTTCTTTGGTAAAACTCAAAAGTCCTCGAACCCTCTAAACTGTTTTTTTGAACTTTTCACACAAAAAATTCTTTATTCTTTATTAGTTTCTTAAATGATAGTGGGTTTATAATTATACTCGTATAATTTAAATAAAAGCAATTTATTTGGAAAAGGTCCTTCAAAGAGAGATTTGGAGATTACTTTTCAATCAATCTAGTTTAATTTAAAAAAAAAGGGGTTGGTTTTTTATTTCTTATTATGTTCTGCTCTGTGGCAACTGCAACTGGCCTTCAAGCGTGTACTGTATTTGTAATTGAAACGTTCAATAAGCATAGTGTTAGTATTACAACATTATCTTCCATATTTGTAACATCATTGGCTACTTATGTATCTCATAAAGTAAATTTAAATCCCAAATGTGACTTCCGTAAATGTTGTAAATTGAACGCAAAAGGGTAACCAAAACAATGTGTAAAATTTTCAAACTTAACATTTAATTCGAATATGAATATTGAGTGTTTAGTTATAAATTTTTCAAAAATTTAAACACATTTACCATACCAAACATATTTCGATTGATAAAAGTTTGGGCTTAAGCGCTTAATTAATAATGTAGGACTTCTGGGTTTACTAAGCGAAAAACTGATCATCATAAGGAGAACTCAAATAAATGGTAGTCTGAGTGTGCAGCAAAAGTCAGTCAAGTTTTATCATTTTCATGATCAATCTTCACCTTTAATTGACTTTTTCCTTTAATTTTTCTTTTTGTTGATAGTAGGATTCAGAACCGACCCTATGAACAGGTTGTAGAAGTTGGTAAGGAATAATTTACTTCTATTCCCATCAGACAATTAAATTTGGCCTCAGAAAACAACAGTGATTCACATCACACCACTATATTTAGATATATTGTTACGTTTTTACATTTTTATTTATTTATTTATTTTATTTATTACAATACAATCACAAATTATATTCTAATTATATACGAGCTGAGTAACTTTGACCATATGCTCGGTGTAGTGTCACAGACCAGAGTCTCTGGTGGGAATCGAACCCACGACCCTCACCCTAGTAGTCTAGCAACCTACCAACTAGACTACCAGGGCGCCCTTACCTTTTTAAAAACGTTTAAAATATGAATTCGTTGATTGCAAAAAAAAGAAAATAAATTGGTGTTTAAGTTCAATTAAATTCTTTATTGTACGGATTATTTCTGTGTGCCACTGTATACAACTTGACGTATAAAACAATAATTGCTTGTTCGTTAGGTTTTGTGACTTATTCTCAACAGGTATTTAGCAAAAACTCGGAAAGTAAATAATATTTAAAAATTTAAACTATTAAAAATTTTCTCAGAAATCCGTCGTTTGAAGTCGACTTTAAACTGTGTGTCCCGCCACTTAAGTATAACTAACACACACAGAATAAGTGGTGTGAGAAGCTGGGTCGTAATCCTGACTAAAGGGTTGTATGATGTCCCTTAAAAACAAAAATTTCTTCTAAACGATTTTTGTATGAGAGACCAACTTTTGTATGATTGCTGTCCTAATATTCCAGACTTTTGTAACAACGGTGTCTTTGAGCTTTTGCTTATTAATTATTATAGGCTGTCAATCTTTTAGCTTCTAAACTAAGTCATAAATGCTTTAATTTCGTATTACTTTTTTAATATTGTATTAATAATTCGATTTATTCTAATGAAGGGATCGAAGGCAATAGTATTGTAAGGCCAAATCTTCTTTTACATCTTTAAACTAAAGCAGTTAACTACCATATTCAACGGTTGCTTTTCAACCTAACCAAATTACAAAAAATCGTTATTTTAGAAGGGCTGTAAAAGCTGTATACATAGACAATTGTTTGAGCTTAGTTTTTGAATTTTTTTGTTTCATTTATGTCATTCTTTATAAATTTTTATTTTTGAGGTTAGTGAGTTCGATGCCCACCAAAGAGTCGAACTGTTACACAATACTCAGCATAAGGTCTTAGTTCCTTAAAATAATAAATGTCCCAAAACCCACTTATTTATAATTACATAAAAGGTGCTTTAACTTAATTTTACAACGATATAATTATTCGTTGTCTTTATCCATTTTATGCAGTAAAGATTAAAATAACAGCAAGAATTATATTATTCCTATCTAACATATAAAACTTGTAGTTACTTAGCTTGCAATGGGTTCTTAAATTTAGTGTCATTTTTTGTGTTCAAGATTCAATTTTGATTTGGTGGGCTTATAACGGGTGAATTTTTTTAGCTATTATCTTTTTGGCAACACTGGTTTAAACAGCTCACGCACGTTTCGTGTTTTGTTTCACTGTCAAACATCTTCCGTTTGGTCTATAATTGAACCATGAATCGTCTTACAAACGAACAACGCTTCTAAATCATTGAATTTTATTATCAAAATGCGTGCTCTGTTAAGAAAGTTCGTCGCGCGCTTCTTCCATTTTATGGTCAGTTTAATCGACCCACTGAAGCGGCTATTCGGGCTATTGTGACTAAATTTCGCACCAAATTTACATTGTTGGACATTAAACCACTAACACGCTTACGTAGAGTGCGAACTGAAGAAAACATCGCAGCTGTATCGGTCAATTATCGATTCGTCGCCGTTCGCAGCAATTGGACCTCTGTTACTCAACAACGCGGAAGGATTTAGGTGTGAAGCCTTTCAAAATACAGCTGGTGCAAGAATTGAACCCGAACGACCTACCGCAACGCAGAATTTTTGGTGAATGGGCTCTTGGAAAGTTGGCCGAAGATTCATTTCTTTATCGAAAAATTGTGTTCAGAGCGACGAAGCTCATTTTTGGCTCAATGGATACGTAAATAAGCAGAATTGTCGATTTTGGAGTGAAGATCAGCCAGAAGCATTGCAAAACCTACCAATGCATCCAGAAAAAGTCACAGTTTGGTGCGGTTTATGGGCTGGTGGCATCATTGGACCGTACATCTACGAATCGTAACGTAACTGTGAATGGTGAGCGCTACCGTGGGATGATATCCAACTTTTTTTTGACCAAAATGCAAGAGCTTGACTTGCATGACATGTGGTTTAAACAAGATGGTGCCACATGCCACACAGCACGCGTAACAATGGACTTATTGAGAGGCGAGTTCGGTGAACATTTTATTTCACGTTCGGTCAATTGGCCGCCTAGATCGTGCGATTTAACGCCTTTAGACTATTTTTTGTGGGGCTATGTTAAAGATCATGTCTATACACACAAGCCCGCTTGAATTGACGCATTGGAATACAACATTGGAAAGAGTATGATAAAATTTAACTAAGTGGATGGACCATTTGAGGCGCATTCGCGGTCAACATTTGCATGAAATAATCTTCAAACATTAAATTATATAGACCGTACTATCGATTCAAATAAAGACTTCATGCATTTTTCTGAACTTTATGTGTTTTTTTTTTTTGAAAAATTTTCTTATAGCTCTTAAAAAATCACCCATTAAATAGAACACCCATCTGTACGATCTTTTTCTAGTAACAAACAAAGATGAAATATTTTTTCAAAATTTGTTTAATGACAATCTTAAGAACTTCATGGAGCCCAAAAGTTGCAAATGCCATATCACGACTTTTGAAGAATATATTTTGATAAGGAAAACCAACAGACTGCAGCTGATCTCCTCTGTTGTTAATTGTTTATAAAGAACTTATTTGAATAAAATTCACTCCTTCATAATATAGTCAGTACACTAAAATATTGTTACGAAAATAAAAATGGTGCTTTGCTTAAACATCGTTTAAATTGTAAACAAAAGCTACAAAAACAAAAAGAATGAACTTGTTTACATGATAAACACATGTTTACATTAATAAAGATTTCGAGAAGGCGAAGTCATTCTCATTCAAGATCATTCCTCAGACTGTTTACCCTGCGATATAAAAGGCAAGACAAAGCAGGCAACGGAGTCAGTAAAAATTCAGTCAGCTTTGTGTGAAGACGCAATGTTTGAAAAAGTAATAGTGGTTTGAAGATCTCCGTTATAAATATCTATCGAACGAATTGACTAAATAAAAAATAAATAAAATAAAAAAATTAAATATTTGAAAATACAAATATCAACAACGTCAAATAAAAGCGGTGAGTGAGGTGGAAGGTAAGTTTGTTTATAATAACACTAAATCTACCGATACTTCTTGTATTTCTATTCCTATTCCATTCTATTTCTACTATACATATATTAATTAAAATGTCTAATGATTTAAAATATTTTGAATGTGTTGAAATTTTGGGCTATAACAAAACAAATAAATAAATAAGAATTTTTATTAACAAAATAGTACTAGAAATTTTTACTGTAATATTCGCTTAAGGTAGAGTGAATATCCATCTGGCAGAAAACAAACAATATACCCCAATGCCAAAAGTGTCTAAAACAATGGTTTTATATCACAAAATATGCAAATCAAGATACAGAACCTGTGCTCAGGGCAAATAACTTCCGTGGTAGTTAGGACAGATTACATGCATTCCTCAGTAAAAAAAATAAATAAAAGATAAGAGTAAATCTTCAAAAATATATTCGATTAATTTTTTAAAGGTGTCGTAAAGGCAAATAGCGGTGTTATGATGTTATATTCAAGAAATTCTGATAAAAAAATCTTAAATGAGTAATTTTTCCCATCACGGTTGGTTTAGTGTTAAGTTTATGATTTGTTATAAAAAAAAATGTTGTTTTCCAGCTGTCAAATCATTATTGAATAAGCTGATTTCCGTATGCCTGAACACTTAAAATATTTTTTTTAATGAAACGAGTATTGACTCAATTAAATTTCATGCCTAAACATAGTATAAGGCTCACGGTATGTGTAAATATTGAATTTATTTTAACTTATAACCATTTTGTGTTAGGTATTGTTGCCATATCATTCGCACAATTTTATTCAGCAAATTTTTTTTTAATTAATGTACATATATGCATATATAAATTATGTACTCAAGGCAAAGGTCACAACCAGAATAAACAAGTACAAGTGTAATATAATGCCAAAAGCATAAATGCTCTAATTTAATATGTTTGTGGACACTACATGACATAAAGACTTGTTAAGTAATATGACCTATAAAACAAGAGCGAAATTTATGACAGAGAATTACATTAAAAAATGTTACAGCCTTTTTTTTGAATGGGAAAGAAGAGTGAGCTCCATGTTTTAATGACCAAAAACACAATCATGATTTAATCCGTTGTAGGGCTAATTAAAAAACTTTTCTTCTCATTTTTAAGCAAAGTGCGAATTGGTCGTTTATGTGGAGTTGATCTTAATGCTGAAATCATTTCCAGGGGGAATGTGATAAACACGTGACGGATTTCCGGTTTTCTTATTAAATCTAAAAATTAATATAAATAACTTTACATAATAAAACAACTAAACGTAATGGTAATTTACCTATGACCGTTTATATGGGATCCCTACTATTAAATATTTTATAACCATCGTCGTAATCTAGTAGGCAGTGTGTTGGCTTATTAGACGTAAGGCCACGGTTCAAACCACAGGTCAGACAGCAAAATGAAAATATAAAAAAATATATTTCTTCTACGACTTCCTCTCAGAAGATTTCTGGCAAAAACTCTGAGAGTAAATAAAATTGCCATGAAAATTTTCTCAAAAAAATCTGTCGTTTGGAGTCGACTTTAAACTGTAAGTTTCGCCACTTAAGTATAAAATTAACAGATACAACATAGGTGGTGTAAGAAACTAGTTCCATAATCCCAATGACCAATTCTGTATGTATCCAAAACAACAAATGATTTTTGTTTGTCAAAATTGGCATCATCGTGCAGTTTCTTGTTGGTCCAATAAATCCCAACCATGCTTAATTGTAAATCGATTCATTACATTCAGCGGAGTTAATACATTGAATTTTTTGAGAGAATAGAATGACATAAGTATTGCCAGATTCGAAATAACCACTGGTTCAAATTTAAACCGATAGATAATCCACCTTATATTTATAGGATTTCGTTAAAAACTGTTTATCTTCATTTTTAGATCATTTTCTGTTTTTTCCGTAATGAATGAATTAAATGGCTCTAAAGAAAAATAGTTATTTATAATGGAAACAAAGATTACAACCTTTATTTTAATATTTACAATTTTATTTTAATTTTATACACAAATATTTTGATAAAGAATTTATTTTGAGGTGGTAAGAGTACAAGTTTTTTTTTACTTCCTGTATTTTATTCATTCAATAAAGTTGTTTCATTAACAGTAAATTTTTTTATAATATTTATATTTGTATACTTCAGATTTCCTGTACATGTATGGGTTCCATAACAAAAGGCTGTAACCAGAGAGCAAGTAAGTTGAATATGAATATGTTGTATGCGAGTATTGATATTTTATATTCATTAAGGTCAATGTATTTTTTATATTTCTTATGCTTCTCTTTTAAGTCTCTTGGATTATTTTAATGCCCTCCACCATCATAACGACAATGCGTTTGTATTGATACAGTTACGGCTTTACTTTTGAGTAAACTGTCATTCGTATTTCTTGGCGAAATTTTTGAAATAATTATTCTTAAAAGCCATTAAATTTTAGCACAAACAATCGAATTATTCCGCCATAATAATTTTTCAAATACTACTATTTTATTTAAAGCATATTTAAGACGTGCTCAAAACAATGTTAGTTTTTCGGCTTTTTTGGATTACGATCCAAACATTAAACATAAGGAATGACAAGTAAATACGATGGGAGCTATAAGTATAAATGCTTATAATAGTTATACAAATATTTCAACATTTGCATTCATACATGGCCTTAAATAATGATTTTTTCTCTGTACAGTACATGAAGACAAAAAAAAATATTAATGCTCTTTGATTAGTTATTAAAGTATTTGTTATATAGTATGTGTGGAAAAATGCATATATGTACATATATAAATTCCAAAATATAAGTTTTTATTTGCATTGGTTTTAATTTCAGTTAAACGAGCACTCGTTGTTTAACGATGGAATAATAATTATTTAAAAATCAAATAAAAAATATTAAAAGAACTGTAAGTGCATAAAGTCGTTCTCCCTTTAAGTCGCTGTCCCTTTAATAACAATGCAACGTACTTAAATTTCTGATAAAAAGAAAGTTAATTAAAAACTGATTTATTCAGCATTAATTAAGAATGGCGTCGCTTGGTTTTCATATTGGTTCACACTGATTCATAATAGTTTCTTAAATTTCGATGACATCTTACTCGTTTAATTAATTTTATTTAAATTTAAAGTTAGGAAACGCATAATCGAATACCCGATACGTACATATATTCTTTGCCGTCAATTAAAACACATATTAACGACAAAAAGAAATATTTAATATGAATATTCATATAAAAACGTTTAGTTTGTTAAAAGTAAACTGCAGCATTAGGCATCGAAACAATTTGTATTTGTAAAGAAACATATTTCTTGCAAGATATTTCAATTTCAGCTTTGACTGATTAGTCATGTAAATATGTATGAGTTTTTAATGTACCATGGAGCAGATGTAATAATACTTCCCTTTTTATTTTGGAATTTCTAAATTTATTCTAAGTGATAAAGAGAGGCTGTTCCACATAATTGGACAAGCTCAATACAAAGGCTAGTGCAGGAGCGGTGCTCAAACACATACTATCATAGTTTTGGTTGTGTTGGTAAAGCAGCGGAGAACAAAATTCAACTTAATTTTTAAAAATCGCACACTGGGTAAATGAAAAAAAATAAAAGAAAAATTGGTTTATTGTGTTGCGTGTATGTTATTACATAATGAACTTATGTCTGTATGTATGTATTGATGAATATATTGATGTATGTGTGTATGTATATATATATTGATGAATATATTGATGTATGTATGTATGTATTGCTAAAGCCAAAGCAACTGCATATCATGCCTTTTTTAAAGGCAACGACAATTTATCGTTATTATATGAATTTTAAAAAAAATTTTGTTTTTAATTGCAATAATTTTAATTCCTTTTAATGTTGTCGAAAAATCCATGGCTAGCCTCGTAATGTCTTTTTATAAAAAAAAAGAATTACGACATAAAGTGCGATAACACACAATACATTGTGCATTACCATCCATATTCTGTATAAAAAAGAAATCATATTCCCAATTTTCATCAAACATTTTGCTGTGTGTATTTGCAAAAAACAAAAAATCATTCAAAAAGGTTGTGTAGCGAGGTCTTGCTTCATCGAGTGTTAAACATCAACTGAATTGATTTTGTTCTCTGAGTTCAACACAAAACAACAAACAAAGCAACATACACACGATCATTATAAGAAACCACACAAGTAAGCTCATAGTGTAGGTGTGTCAACGCAGCGTCAGCAGAATTTTCTTTGCCTATCACATGTGATAGGAAATTTGGATTTTGAGCATCACCGCTATAGACTGATCTGAGTACATTTGTTATTAGACACTCCGGAATACATTAGGAATGACTTGTAAAAATCAAACATGAAACTCAAAGCAGCTGGAAGATATTGAAATTCCCACGATTTGTATTTCCACTATTATGTTCCAAACAAACTCGTTCGATTAATATCTGCCTCTTAGAGACAACTATGATTAGTCACAATTCTAAATCTCTTTTCACAATAAATATGGGACCTTCCTCTATTAAACTGCTGATTTCTGAACTTAATATTTTACTAGCCAATTGGTATGTTTTCCAGATTAAAGATGAGGAGATCTAATATATTGTTACGAAAATGGAAACGGTGTACATCGTTTAACATTAAAATGAACAAAAGCTACACAAACAAATACAACGAACTTGTTACAAGTAAACCAACAACATCAGCATGAAAGAAAAGTGGATAGACAAGTGAGCGAGAACGCAACAACAAGCAATGTGAACAAAATACACAAACAACAATAAAGTCGCGATAGAGTTCTCGAGAAGGCGAAACCCCAAACGTTCGACTTCAAGAAACTTCATCAGACTGATACGTAGGCATATAAAAAGGTAAGACAAAGCAGGCAACGAGTGGTAAGAATTCAGTAAGTCTTGTGTGGAGACGCGTTGCATGTGAAAAGGACAGTCGTGGTTTGAAGATTGCCGTTGTAAAGTTCTACCAAACAACTGCTAGTGCTTATGCAAGCAGAAGTGTAAAGTAGAATAACAAATAAAGCAAACTGTTGTTGTAACATCAAGTTGTGAACAGCGGCACAAAAATAATGCGAACAATAAAGAATTTATTTAAAATTAACACAACTTTATTTTTGTTTTGTTTGCAATCAACGAACTCATATTTTAAAGGTTTTTAAAAGGTAAAAATGTAACAATAGCCTTGACCTAATCAATCGAATTCTGCACATGTAGTTTAAAAACTTAATTGCATATGTATGTATATCGACTATTATAACAATATGAGATGAATGTTTGGTTTTCTTAATGGACCGTATGTGGTACCTAGGTGCACTTATGATCCGATCATAATAAAATGTGATCATAAATGATTCACATTATATTAAATATGTTCATGTCGAATTTCATCGAGGTAATAAAATTTTTAAGCCAATTATAATTGCTAAACATATTTTCTTAAGGGGCCCTATTTTGGACCAAGGGGCAATTATGGACCGACAATAACAAAATTTGGTAGTATGATTTAGATTTACAAAATATACGCTCATACCGAATTTCATCACGATACCGATGTTTTTAAGCCATTTATAAGCACAAACGTGAATTTATAAAGGGGACTTTATATGGGGACCAGGGTCAAATGTGATCCGATTTTCACCAAACTTTACACCATGATTTCTTAGTACACAGAACTGATCCGTGATAAATGTTGTCATGATTTTTGCATAATTACCATAGTTATGTGTAAATAAGTGCAATTTCGAGGGGAGTTTGTATGGGGGCTAGGCGAAATCACGGACCGATTTGAACCAAAATCAGTTGGGTTCATCCTTGGGCCTAATTATCACTAACACTATCAAAAAATATAAGCCATTAACCCATAAAACACTTCTTTTAATTTTGGCCAGATTTTCAGGCAAAATGCCACATAGTGTGTCGTACCGTGTAATCGGACTAAACGTATTATATGGAACGGTAGCCAGTACAATAAAAATGCCACTAAATTTGAAAAGTAGTTCACATTGCCGAACTTTTTGCATATATTTCCCTTTACTCCAAATAGACGTAAAGCATATGATTTTTCATTTCAAGTGTGTTAAATGCTGAGAACTAAATCTGTTTCGGAAAAGATCTTTAAAAGAAAGCTTTATTGTTTTATTTTTAAATTTTAATCTCTTTTTTCCTTGCTCTCCAATCCTTCTGAAATTATTAACCTTTTTGCGGTCTCTATGTGTAGATGTATTTTTTACCTATGTACCTACGTAACCAATCTAACATATACCGTCATTTATTTATTACATTTTGAATACAAATTGATTTCATATTAAAGACTAAACAGCGAAAAAAAAGGACAAAACAACCTTGTATTAGAATAGAATTCCTTATGCTATATTCCTTATCTTGAGTGTATATTCAACATTACATAGTATAAACAAATATTGAGAGGAGACAAATTTATATCCACAGCAATTTACCTTTTTGGCTTAAATTGATTTGTATAAAATAATATATTGCTTTGCAGGGTTCTGTGTATTCCTAAAATTTGTCTTTATTCTTTTGCTTTTCGTTGTAATCGTATACTTAAGTGACATAAATTTTGTCTTTGTAGTATAACATCACCAGTATGTATATAACATAAATAAATCCAGCTACCAATACAACAATCAATAATCTTTCGAAGTATTAAACCCCTTTTAAGTGTTTCGAGGATGACCACACACATAAACACTGTCGCAGCAGATAAATATTTTACAATATAAGGATATTTTTATAGCAGATACCTTAACAACTGAACACTCAAATAAAAGCTTTCCTCAGTTCAATGGAAGTAGTTGAAAATTGGTTAGAATTTGCAGAAGCAGATAGACTGTCAACTATTCTTTCGGTGAATCCAACTGTTACGTTTTTACATTTTTAAAAATATTTGAAATATGAGTTCGTTGATTGCAAACAAAATAAAACCAAATATGTGTTTAGTTTCAATCAAACACTTTATTTTTCGCACTACTTTTGTGTGCCACCGTTTACAACTTGCCGAATACAACAATAATTACTTGTTCGCTATTCTTCTTTGCTTACAATGCAGATCTTTTCAACGGCGATCTTCAAACCACGACTATTTTCTTCACACCCAACGCGTCTTTACACAATACTGACTGAATTCTTACTGCTCGTTGCCTGCTTTGTCTTGCCTTTTTATTCCCACGTAAGCAGTCTGATGAAGGTTCTTGAAGTCGAACGTTTGGTGTTTCGCCTTCTGAGAACTCATTTTGCTCATTTTAATGTTAAACGATGTACACCGTTTACATTTTCGTAACACTATAATACCTGTTGAAACAGAAGCATCACTTGCACTACATTTTCAAACGTTAGGATCTTGCTGATCCCGGACTCATAGGCATTCGGAAATCTCTAAGCCATCGTCATTTTGACGCTACATTTTTCACTGTTTCGTAAAAACCTTTTCATTTAGGTTATCCTAGAGAAGTGTTATGTTCTAAATGATGGATTTTGTTATTCATTTCTATTGTTATTCATAGTCGCCGTGGTGTAGTACGTAGTGTGTCGGCTTACTATTCGTAAAGCCCGGGTTCGTATCCCAGGTCAGACATCAAAAATGAAATATGAAAAAAAAAAATATTTCTTCGGCGACTTCCTCTCAGCAGATTTCTGGCAAAAACTCTGAGAGTAAAATAAACTGCCATGAAAAAAGTTTCTCAAAAATTCTGTCGTTCGGAGTCGACGTTAAACTGTAGGTCCCGCCACTCACGTATAAAATTAACGCACACAACATGAGTGGTGTGAGAAGCTAGGCCGTAATCCTGACTGAAGGGTTGTAATGGCCAATTATGTATGTATGTAAAGCCTATACCACGTTAGAAAGCATCGTAGTCTAGTAGGTAGTGTGTTGGCTTATTAGACACGAGGCCACAGTTCGAACCCCAGGTCAGACATCTCCATCAAAACGAAATATTAACAAATATTTCTTCGGCGACTTCCCCTCAGCAGATTTCTGGCAAAAACTTTGAGATTAAATAAAAATTTGCTTTGCTTGCTGTCTTTTTCATTTTTTGTAAATACAACAACAACTATGCCTGTAAATTTTGACGAAGATTTTAGAGGAGTTTTTCATGGCAATTGTATTTTCTCTCAGGATTTTTGCCAGAAATCTGTTGAAAGGCATTCGCCGAAGAAATATATTTCCATATTTCGTTTTGTTCGAGAAGTGTGACCTGGGGTTTGAAACATTGCCTCATGTCTAATAGGCCAAGACACAGCCTACTAAACTACGTCGACTTTAGTTTATTATGTGTGATACTGAGTTTGTTGTATTATGCATGATTGTTCTGCTATGCTAGAATTATAAGAATATATTGATGTTATAATTATAAATAAATAAAAAAAAATTAATAAAAATTTAATTGGTGAAGAAAATATTGATATAAAGGAAACAATTCAATCCTGTAAAATTATATTCCCTTAATTGCTGACAATACTTATAATATTTTTGACATTTTAAACTTACATTATTTTTGTATTTGTTCTAGCCTTTTGAAATTTCTTTTCTCTCAAATAAAAAACGAACATCTGTCGGAAACATTTTGACAAACATTTTGCACAAATCCAAAGACTAAAGGTTATGTGAAACAAAATCAAAAATAATATGATACTCTGCACTGCTGCTAGGATTACTCAGAAGGCATTCACGACAGATCCCTAGATTAATTGCGGCACACAATCCCTCACTTTTAATGCTAGACATAGTCACAGCTACAAGAGTTAACCGCAGTTCGGTTAGCTTCAGCAGTCACCTCAATTTATTACACTTTCAGTAGTCGTATGAATACATTATGGCGACTTGAGTTGATGATGTCATTGTTTAGCAGTACTGAGCATATAAATTTAGAAGGCGAACACATTCATCTTTGTTACGTTTTTTCTTCAGTTTTCATCCTTCTGTGTTAGTTGTAGTTTTCGTGTTTTTGTAGCCTTTCTGTTCACGTAAGAGACAATTTATTTCGAAAGAAAAGTCAAATTTCAAGCATTTATTATACGTCTGAATACTAAACACATAGTTTGCTGCATATTCCCATGGTAAGTAGCCGCCAATAGCACTTAGACTCAAAAATTAAAATTAAAAATTATTTCACACAAAATATTTAACATGCCCCTTCTAATATTTCAAAAAAGAACTGCCTTGTGTTCTTCAAGAATCCTTTCCGATAAATCTATTTATTTTATAATAAGTTATAAATTCTTTATTTATTTAAGTTTGACAACGCAGTCAAATTGGACATGAAAAAATCATTTAATTTGACTCATCTGAAGTAAACAAATAATTCATAAACTCATTTGAGGAAGAGAAATAAGGAGCTGAATCCAAAGAACTTGCGTGAAATAGTTAAGCATAGCCTCGGTAGTATAGTGTTGTGGCAATGTGCGTCGGCATCAGGTGTGTGCAGTTAGGAATTTATTGAAGAAATAATGAATAAGAGGGAATGTTTTGAGGAATAATTCTAAATTCTTAATGGTCATTACTTACAAAAAGTCAATGAAATGCTGCTGTTAATGTGAAGATGTGATTTGCCTACTAAAGACCAGACTGGCTTATTACTTTTGAACAAAGTTTTGATACGACTCCAAGAGAGTATTTAGGGGATCATTTGTAAGAACGATTACATAACCCTTAAACCTGAAACAAAAGTTAACGAAAATAATTGCTTATGAATGAATGGCGGTACAAATCAACAGAAAACAAAAGAAAACCAAAAGAGAATGCTTGACCTTACGGGATATCCTACTAAATATAACGCATAATATTTTAAATTTATTCTTAATTCTGTGTAAGTAAGTACCCCAACACTAATACGGTGTAAAAATTTGGAATCTCCAGGAAGATTTCTTTCTTTTTTTGTTTTGGTATGTTAAAAACATTTATTTTTTTATAACAAAATAGAAATAAATTAAAAAACAAATGCTATAAGAACATCATATTATTGATTAGAATTCATGAAAATTACAAAACTATATTGGGTTACCTTGACTTTTGAATATCGGTTTTAAAGGTCTTTCCCTCCCCTTGGATAATCGGTTTAAAAATGTGTTATTTATCAATACATTTGTACATGAAGTTCGAAAAAACAGGATTTTTAAAATAAAACAAGTTTTGAGTATACAAGAAATATTAACAACAACATCCTTCAATTAATTCACATACATTTGATTCAAAAAATATAAAAAATATTTTTGAGATCTCCAGTGTAATTAATTTTTGTTTTTAAACGCATTGTGTCATTCAATACGCTAAAAACATTGCCTGATATTTTGTCTTCTAAACATTTGCACGTGTTTTATTCTTATATGATAGTTAATCTCTTTTAATCTCTTTTGCTTTACGGTAGGAAATCATTTTTCGAATCAATTCCAAAAAATCCTGTGGATATTAAGTGTTCTCATTCAACACTTCTAGTTACGTACAAAAGTAATGTGATCTAAAAATGTACAACAAAGTGTATCAAGTGCATATGGGCTCCTATATGCTTGTGCATACTCTTGAATTTAATTTTCAAATGTTCACACCCCAGTTAGGGAAAATATGGAAGAGACAAAGTGGACGATTTTTTTATTTGTATGGAATTTTTATTTAATACTCCTAAGCAAGTGTGTGTGAGTATTATACTATGTATATGATATCGCTATGCTTGCTCTTACATATACTATGTTTTTTAATATTTACATGTTAAAACCAGTAAATATAGTATAAGTACTCATACTTTCTTGTTGGTACTTTTTTTGGAAAATTTTTAATTTAATGTCTGTGTGTATATTTTGTTGTTTTATTTTGTTTCTTTTTATTTTTCAGGTTTATAGTCTAGCACAGGGATTAGCAAAAATGTTTTGGTTGTGTATTAGTAAGTAAAAGAGAGAAAATAAATTCAGAGTTTACAGTCATAGAAAAGTTTTAGTAATATACCCTATTTTGATTTCATTCATTCATTTCAAAAGTTATACAACTTTGACTTAATAATTTGGGAATGTTTTTTAGATATTTGGTTCATAAATTTCATAAAAATTGTTTCTCTTTACTTGGCTATTAAAACAATCAAAATGTATTTTAAGAACATATAAGACTTTGAACTTTAAAAGAAGAATTTTTTTTCACAAACAATTTTTGTGTGTGAAAGTCAAACAGAATATAGCATTCGCTAATATGTGTGCTTGTCGTATTCTGATCAATAACTAAATAAAATAGCATAAGCAATATGTATGAATTCTCTCTCATTATGAATTCTCTCTCATTACAAATGGCATGGTGAAAAATATTTTTCAATTTTTTTATAATTTATTGAATGCGTTTTTTGTTTTTATTTTTGTTTTTATTTTTATTTAAGTTTTGTTTTTTTAAAACCACATACATATTTGAAATTTTTATATAAACTTTATTCCTCTTTTCCTTATTTTGGTACTGGGTTTTATTAAAATTACAATCTTATCTGGTGTCTAACAGTTCACAATAAAAATTATAGTGCCTGATTTGAAAATATCTTATTCTGCAATATAGCAATATAGTGTGCTATCATAGATATTTAGTTTATTTATATATAACTATATATATAAACTTAATTTGCTCTTATTGACCTTAATGCTATAAACACAATAAACGCAACACATAAGAAAACAAATAAAAAAACAGGTCATTAATTCTTTATCAATGGTGATACTTAAAATCTCTATTTCATGTATGCTGATTCTATCATTGTCATCATAAGTCCTCTCAGTGTTAGCATTGCTGCAATTAAAAATAGAAATTAGCCTAAGAGCAAAGCAGCAGAATCGTTGCTTGTTGTCGCGCCGCTTTTAAAATCATCACTTCCATATACACTCATGTATTCTATTTTTGAGAGATCGTTGTGTTTGATGCGTTGCGTTTATTGTGTTTATAGCATAAATTCGATTTGAGTCGAATGAATTTAGGCAAACTCTCTCTTTATTCATTCATGGTATTTATTATTTGGCTACAGATTACCTAAAACCATTACAAGCAGAAAGAGTGCAGTTGAAAACACATTAATCGAATTTTATTGTTTTTGGTGACAACACTTTTCTCGATTTCTATCGAAGTTTTTTTAACAATTACACTACATGGATTGTTACAGGTGGAATTTAATCAGTTGAGTTCAGACTTGGCCAATTCACAGGACTTTGTATCGTGTCTGTTGTATTGAAACACTTTTTGTTCGTGAACGCTCAGTGTTATGCTATATTGTGTATTTCGTATTCAAAATGTACAAAAGCGACATGACGAAGAATACCAATATTCATAATTTGATTTTCAAGCAACAAAATGAAAAATAATATGGAAAAAAGTAAATTAATTAATTATCTGTGCTAACAATTATAATTTTAAAATGTTAATTATTAACTCTAGTTACAAAGAAAATATTTTTTATTTTTATACTTCTTCTTGATTACTCGTATTTACATAAACTGATAGCACGATACCAACACAACTGTTAAAAACATATGAAAAAAATGTGTATAAGTGTATCGGATTTTTATATGAAAATTATATTCGTCCAACAATACAATGAATATAACGATACAAGGGCTTGTGTGAATATCTAATCTTACCTTGACAGAATGTGGAGTATGTCCTTTGAACTTAAACAACGTCCTTTATAGTCTTGTATCCGACATAGAGGATCCATTTTAAATGGGCGAATTATAAGTACGCCATTAATATTAAGTCATTTTGAAATATGGTGCACATATTACGAATGTGTTGGAAGCTTTGACTGCTTTAGCATAAAAATTCAATGGTGCCAAAAACCATTCAAATCCATCAGACCCTTAAGACGTTGTAAGAAATGTTTCACTCTTTAATCAATTAAATCCTATCGAATATGGAATAAGGAAAAGTTTGCACCTTAAAAATAAGAAAATATTACGTTCCTAACATTTTAAGTGAATTGGTGTATATTACTGTTATAAGCCTGCATCTTAAAAAACCCAATGTGTCCTTAACTTTTATAGTATAGTGCTATAACTACACTGTACTGTACGTACTATATCCAAATAACAAAACAACCTTGAAATTAAAGATAAAAATAAACTTTAAATAAGTGTGAAAAAACTATTTAATAATGCTTTCCACATCTTAAAAACCATAAATAATGATAACCAAAGAAAGGATAAAAAAGTAAGTGTGGTAAAAAGATTCTTAAAAATTCTTTGTAAATTTACACAATTCTTGATAAATTATTGAAGGCCAAAATTGTACTTTTTAAACAACAAAAAAAAAATAATGAAAAAAGTTTCTCAATCTTGCAGTCTATTAAAAAGTTAAATAAGATGCCTTTCTACTTTCTTGCCATTTCATTTATTGCTTTAGCACTGGTAATCTGATGAAAAGAAAATAACACTATGCGACAAAATAAGTAATATGAAATACACCCAGCTAATGATATAGTGTAGGTTGTGAGTTTTGTTGAGTGTCTGTCCGATTTGATCAAACGAAGTATCAATCTCTACACATGATTATGTAGTTTCAGAATGTCATCACTTATTTCATATTTTTTAATTAATGTGAAAAAAATTGTATTTGCCAAGTTTACCTCTTCAAACTTCGTAGAGTATAAAGTCGAATAAGAGATATATCTAATAGTTTCAAAGACCCATCCCTCCCCTTTCCAACGAAGCTTAAATTTTAGAAATCGGTTAAGAAAAATTTCTGTAATCAATAAATTTGTCCAATAAAGTAAAAAAAAAACTTTTTTTTTTTTTTTTGTCAAATAAAACAAGTTTGGAGGGTTTGGGAAATAAAAAAATAAATATTTTTGAGTTCTACTCAACAAAACTCACAACTCATTAGCAGGGTGTACTTTGACTGTCGCACCGTGTTATTACTCAATTATTATTAGAGCCAGCATTTGCTATAATTCAATTACATGTATTTGCTATTCTTTCTTTCCCTTTATTCTAGAGAAGTAAATTAATGTCAACTCTGTCAAACCATCCATTTTATTTAGTTGATTATAGACAATGACCTCCAACTGCTTGAATTGGAGCAATAATAACTGTCGCTGGAATAGTAAAATGATTCCATGCTATTAAATTAAATTACACTCATATTTTAAATTTACTTTATGAGGCTGCGTATACTTAATGAATTTTTCAATTACAAATAAAGCATACGCCAGAGGTTTAGTACACCAACAGTGCACGTAGTTCTCTTTTAATTAAAGTTATTTTTCAAATATTTTTTAATCAAAGAAAATTAAAGAAAGAATATTAAAAGCGGTATTGTAATGAACATTAAGAAAAGAAAAACTTAATTATTAAGTTATAAATAAACGCACAATAGTATTGAAATAACATGCCACAGAAAACAGAGTAGCTGTGGTAATACGTTAAGAGTAATTTCTGTAGTAGCAGAAATTACTGTCTCTGTGCGTTGTTTTCATACTCTACAGTGCTATGTTGTTTTGGGCAATTTTCTCTTGCAATGTTACCGTTCAGAGCAATGCTATTCTATTTGAAATTGAAAAGAGAATTTTGCTCTTTAAATGTCTTTTGCGTTTTATAATTTCAAAATCTGTAGCCGTGTTTATGTATTTTGTGAAGAGAGTATGGAGCTTTATAATTATAAAGAGCTGTTTTACAAATGCTACAAAAGCAACAATTAAATCTCCGTGTGTGTGTGTGTGTGGCATTAGATTTACAACAAATATATATTCACAAAGGAATGATACACAATATACGAGTGTTAACAGACAATATTTATTTTTTTTCTGGTAAATTTATCTCATTGACAGCCGTAAAAGTTGCAGCATCAGTAGTACAATTTTTAATGTTCAAAAAGGCTTTTGTGTAAAGTTATTCGTTTATTTGTTATCCGCCTACAACTGCTCAGTATTTCTATACAGATAAGCAAAAACAACTTTTATTTTAAAAGTAAAACATTTAAATTGAATGTTAAAATCTAAGTGGAATGTTTAAATTATTGAAATACAATGTAAAAATAAATTTTAAAAATTAGAAAAAAAAATCAAATTTTTTAATATTAAAAATGCTTTTCAAAAGATTATGACTATAAAAAAGGAAGAATTTAACACAGAAAATCTACAAGACTTTCTATAAACTTCAAGATGACTGTGTAAGTGAATGAAAAAATGATGTTTTAATGTACCGGTAAAAAAGCAACAGAGAAAAAAGAAAACTTGATGTTTTGCATAAAACGGCAATAAAATGGAATGTTAATAGAGCATGAATACATTCCCTTTGTATTTAACCGTAGATTGAGCCTTAAAATTTTAGCTTATGTATCACTTTTGATACATACTTGTAGTAACACAGAATTTTGTATAGGTTTTGTTAAAAAAATTTAATAGTTTGTTTTATTTTAATTCATTTTAATAAAATTATTTTATATTATTACATTTTATTGTCACTTTCATGAAAAGCAGCAGCGTTTTTTATGTAAAAGTCAAACACTTCATGTCACCTTGGTTTTATTTTTTCCAAGTGGTATTAATTTGACACCTAGCACCCTTGCTTTGTGGCGGTGTATAAGTTTCCAATTGTTAAGATACGGCAATTTATTGTCACTCGCATCAGTAACGCTCTCAACTGAGGACTGGCTGAAGCCTGATGGTTCAAACCATTGTTATATTTTGTTACAAAAATTTGTTGTCAACGTCATGTGATATAAAAAAGTTTCCAGTTGCAATAGAACATCGATTATGTCAACAACAATGCTCTCTCTTTGATTTCTCTCTGGTTTCCCGGATAAAGGCTGTAAATAGTTGCTACGCACGTAGCATGTCCTTGAATCTTAAACTGCCAATTCAATTGCGGTGGACCACCAAATTATACAACGACCAAAAAATTCAATTAGTTACTCATCTACTGCGATATAATCATGGGGATTATTAAAAGCTGAAAGACTATCGGCTCATTTTTCGAAGAGGCGTAGTAGGTGTAAAGTTATCACCATTACCGAGTAGAACATTATCAAAGAGAATAATTCTGTCATTTCATACGTACGTAGTTGACCGAAATATTATCCTTCTGTAATATCTTTGAAATAAAACATAGGAAGAAACACTTTTTTCTAATGTTTGTCAGGTGAGATGAATATGAGAAGACCAGTAAGAAAGACTCTACAACATTGCAAAAAACAGCCGTTAGCAATCTGCATGAACATTGATAATATTTTCTGTTCCCAAACTACTAAAGACATATGGTTCTAAGGTCCAAGCAGCACCATCTTTGGCAATAAACATCCTATTGTCATATTTGTTGCAGCCAATACATTTGTCAGTTCATAAGTGCTTCCGTTTTCTTCTTCTTTAGAGTTTTCAGCAGCAGGAATACATACATGCATAATCGGTCATTACGACTTTTCATTGTAAATTTGAAATGTCTGACCTTAGGTTTGAACCTTGGTTTGACGTCTAATAATTTAACGCACTTCATACTAGACTATGGCTGCTTCAATCAATACCATGAACATGTCAAGAACAGAAAATTCAACTTTTTCACTTTCATATAACACTCATGTAACTATGAATTCCTTCTCAAATACCATAAATAATATTTTATTTACGATACAATTTCACAAAATTTTTGAAAACTTCAAAAAATTAAATACAAAATGGTACATAAGCCAGAAATATGAAGTTTTAGAATTTGTTAAGTCCTGTTTGAAATTTTATTTTTTATTTGGTTGAAAATAATGGCAATAACAATACTAACGAATTAAAAAATATCAGGCATCGAAGTTTTTCTGAATTAAAGTCATGTAGTCTCAAAAATTGGATTTTTGATACAAACCTAGATCTACGGTTAAAAAAATACAGATACATACATACATACATAATTGGCAATTACAACCCTTCAGTCAGGCTTACGGCCTAGCTTCTCACATCACTAATATTGTGTGCGCTAATTTTATACATGAGTGGCGGGACTCACAGTTTAAAGTCGATTCCGAATGACACATTTTTGGGAAACTTCTCATGGCAGTTTCATTTACCCTCAGAGTTTTTGCCAGAAATCTGCTGAGAGGAAGTCGCTGAAGTAATAATTTTTTTTTTCATATTTCATTTTGAAGTCTGATCTGGGGTTTGAACAATGGCCTTTCGTCTAATAAACCAACACCTACACCTACACCCAGCAACTACCTACTACACTACGGCGACTTCAAAAATATAGATGGAATATGCAATTAAGTGCAATTACAACACTGCTGAAAAATTAATAAGAATAAGAGGGTATCAGTATAAAAATTAATTAAAACAAATTAATATGTACGTCTACAATAAATGTAAAAGAAAGTGTATAAAAAAATATGTCACATGTATCAAAACTTCATATGTTCTTATACTCAGGTTAAACTCAAAAATAAAAATCAAATAACATCGACTTCAAATAAACAGTAAATGAATGCATATACGAGTATTTAGTTCAATCGAAATATGTGTTAGAACACGTACAAAAACGTAATGTTATGACCTCAAATGTACAAACATCAATATGAACAACAACATCTTTAAGTTCTTTCAACTGTATGTATGTATTTGAATTACCTTAGCAGTTATTATTATTGGCAACGTTAACAAGTCATAACCATCAAATTCGTTACCGAATTACTGCAACAAATAAAATTTAAAATCCAATACACGTTTCGTACATAACAGCATCTTAAGCTGCTCGTAACACTCTAAAGTGGAGTGGACTTAAAGTGAATAAAGAAATTTAAAATATAGAGGAGTATAAAAAAAATAATGGTGGGTACCAGAGATGTCCTATAAAATAAAACAAAATGTTCTGGAATTTCTTACAAAATCGCTTCATTTAGCTATTAAATGACGAACTATTTCGATTACAAATGCACATCTACGTATCGTTTCAAGTTTTCTTTGAATAGAGAAAAGATTCACGTGTTGTAAAACAGCTGTAAAATAGTCAAGCCAAGACTATTATGAAGTGTGGAAAGAAACATATCTAACGTATGCTGGCTGCTATTATTATAACGAGTTTATTTACACATTTAGTTGAATATTACAATCCTTTAGACAGGATTACGACCTTGCTTTTCGCATCACCCATATTGGGTGTTATTTTTGTAAAAGGGGTGGCCGGTCCTACAGTTTAGCATGGACTCCAAACGACAAATTTAAAAAGTTTTCATGCTAATTTTTATTTATTCTCAGAGATTTTGACACAAGGCTACTGAGGGGAACTCATACAAGAATTGTTATTTCGTTTTATTCGAAATGACTGGATAAGTTGAACCAGGCACACCTTTAGAATAAGCCTACTAAACTACAACGACAAGAAACAAGGTCGTAATCCTAACTGAAGGATGGTAATGAGCAATTATGTATGTATGTATGTATGTAATATAGGTTAGGGTGGGTAAGGAGGCGGACCCTCCTTGGAAAAAGAGGTCCTAATTATTTCTGTATTTAAACTCATTGTGATAGCAAAATCCTTTCCATTTCCGTTATTAAGGCAAAATAAATTTTGCTATTGCAGCATTCATTGTATTGTTACGTTTTTACCTTTTTAAAAACGTTTAAAATATGAATTCGTTGCTTGCAAACAAAATAAAAATACATTTGTGTTTAGTTTTAACTAAATTTTTTTATTGTTCGCACTACTTTTGTGTGCCACCGTTTACAAATTGATGTTACAAAAAAATAATTGCTTGTTCGCTATTCTTCTTTGCTTACAACGCAAATTTTTTTAACGGCGATCTTCAAACCACGACTGTTTTATACACACGCAACGCGTCTTCACACAAACTGACTGAATTCTAACTACTCCTTGCCTACTCTGTCTTGCCTCTTTATATGCTCACGTAATCAGTCTGATGAAGGGTCTTGAAGTCGAACGTTCAGGGTTTCGCGAGAACTCTATCGCGACTTCATTGTTGTTTGTGTGTTTTGTTCACGTTGCTTGTTGTTGCGTTCGCTTACTTCTCTGTCCCCTTTTCTTTCATACTGATGTTGGTGGTTTACTTGTAACAAGTTCGTTGTATATATTTGTGTAGCTTTTGCTCATTTTAATGTTAAATGATGTACACCGTTCCCATTTTGATAACAATATTATAGAACTCGGTCAAAGAGATTAGAGGGAAACACATGAGGTGAAAGACAGTCTCTTCTTCCTGCTCAGACCGGAATGCCAATACTTTCGCCCTGCCTACCAAAAGGGCATAAGCCCATAAGAATTACTATTGTGCGATAGATGGCCTTGATATTTAAGAACAGGAATGAATCATATCCAATAGAGTCCACCAATATTGCACCTACCCTCCTGATACCAAATTACAATATAATAAATGTCGATAGAATCCAAATTCACTAACGCAGTCGAAATACCTACGATATGACCTATAACATGTCGGAGATTGCGAGCTCCATACCGGTTTTGGCCAGCTCATCAGCAATGCTATTTTCTACGATATTCCTATATCCCGGGACCCAATAAAGATTTAGGTTAGGTTAGGTTAAGACAAGTACATATCCGGAGGTCGAATTGACCCATTGTATAACGTCCTAGAATCTCACACCACTTATGTTGTGTGTGTTAATTCTATACATTAGTGGTGGGACATACAGTTTAAAGTCGACTCCGAACGACAGATTTTTGAGAAAGTTTTTCATGGCAATTTATTTACTCTCAGAGTTTTTGCCAGAAATTTGCTGAGAAAAAGTCGCCGAAGAAATACTTTTTGTATTTTTGTCCTGATGTCTGGCCTGGCTTTACGTCTAATAAGCCAACACACTACTTACTAGACTACGGCAACTTCTAACAATCAAGAGTTACTTTTGAATAATCTGCAATTTGTCTGAGAAATCCTCGGTTATATGGACAAGGACGGACGTTGTAACTACGTTCAATAGGGACTTAAGAGCAGTATGGATGTCCAAGTAAATCAACGCTGCAATGATCAGAAGTTTATAATCTTAATAACCACACCACCACAGCCCGCCCTCTCATTAATCCTTGTAAAGCTGAAGGGTCCCTTTGAGAACTTCCTATTCTTCTCAGAATGGCAGCATGCTCGTAGTTCAGATTGCGGCAGGATTTATCTGCATAGAGTTTTACTGCTACCAATTCAGCCTTCTGCCTTAATAGGAGGTCAGTGGGGAGCCAATTGAATATAGCAAATACTGCCATGGGTGCAGTGCAACAGAGCGCACTGGTTATCATAACATCTGACTGTCTACTCTCTATAAGTCGACAGTGGTATTGGTGTTAGCAAACTGTTCGCCAAATATGTACACCATAAACACAGTTGGCTCCAGACTTCATACTTTAAAATTTTATAACGATTGCTGTTGAATATCTAGTCAATAATAAAATACTTTCGGGTAAAACCAAACGCATATACATACCGTGTTTAGGTACAGTCAATTACATACATATAAAAATATAGACTATATTGCACAAATCTTATACTTTCTTCAATACAGTTACTGTTACTGGTCGTAATATTGTGTTTTTCGCATACACAAAACAAAATAAAATAAATTGAAATAAATTTTGCTTAACTGGCACACACTCCCTTACCACCTGTTGTGTAGAGTAATGTATGAAAAATTTTCATTTACACTCTGCACGTATTTATACTTTTCAATTTTCTTCGTTCAGCTAATAATAGAGACTTGTGTGTGTTAAACTCTACACTGAGTATTGTAGTTCGAAGAAAAACGGAAACAAAAACGTCAAAAAAGAGAAAGAACAGGAGTTAATACAGCCACTTGCCGTAAAGACTTGTGCTTGAAAAGAGACAAAAGCTGTGGGGATCAAAACAGTGGAGTATAAAACATTTATTTTCGTTTCCTTTCTCTTCTGTACCTTCTTTTCCTCTTTCCTTTTTTAGTATTTAAAGGATCACAATGGACCAATAAATTCAGCAATAACACTAAATATTAAAATTTTTAAATAAAATATTGTGTATTTTATTAGTCACGGCCAAAAGTAGCAAAGAAACAGCAATAGAGGGGACCGGCCTCCTGTGTTTCCTTTAAAAATGTTGATATTTTTGTAGAAAACAAGTTTTTTTTGTGAAAATGGCTTTTTTCCCAGGAATAAAAAGTTTAAACAAAAATTACTGGCAACGCTGCTTACAACGCAGATCTTTACAACGGCGATATTCAAACCACGACTGTTCGTTTCACACGCAACGCGTCTTTACACAAGGAATTCTTACTGCTGCCCGTTGCCTGATTGATGAAGGCTCTTGAAGTCGAACGTTCGGGGTTTCGCATTCTCGAGAACTTTATCGCGACTTCATTGTTGTTTGTGAATTTTGTAAACATTGCTTGTTGTTGCGTTCTCGCTTACTTGTCTATCCCCTTTTCTTTCATACTGATGTTGGTGGTTTACTTGTAACAAGTTCGTTGTATTTGTTTGTGTAGCTTTTTCTGTATTATTTTAACGTTAAACGATGGTACACTGTTTCCATTTTTTATGTTTTATAGAAAAACAAATTTATGTTTCAAGACCAATTGTGAATCCGCTTTCTTGCCCATTTTTGAAGTGGCGAACAATTGCATTTAATGGACGGTGAATGAAATTTTGGTTGACAATTCGTCACAACTGTAACACTTTCTCGTGAACAGCAGTGTTATAAACTCGGAATATCATATCGTTTTTAATTCCTTTGTGGTAGTGATTCGAACAAGTCATCCCAGATTGTGAATGATTTACATATTGCTATATTATATTACAGAAGTAATTGTTCAACAACACCAGACAACAGATTCAAACGGTATGAAACATTTACATGGTATTTTGAAAAACATCAAAGGATAACTAATAAGAACACGATTAAAAATATAATTGGTGCAAAAAGCTAGCACAATGCAACAGAAATCTCAAGAAGTTTTTGCCGCCGTCTGCTATGTGTGACAATGGGGAACGTAATGAATTTTGCTGACATGTGACCCTGATCTAGTCTATCTTTTATGGGTTGCTGTTGAACACTCAAGATTAATGTGTGTATCCAGCGTATCTTATGTATTACGGATTCTTTTGTATTAAAAGAAGAATTCATTGACACCGAGATTACTTAGCCAAGAGTTTACGGAACTATTCTTTCATTTATTCATACATACAAACACAATTGTCTTCTACGCATTCAATTATATAAATATTTGTTGAAATTCATGAACATTTGTGGACATATATAAACACACATACTTAAACTAACGTATGTTTTGTATTCACATACAACCACGAGTGTAAATAAGAAGTGTATGTGCTCACTGGTATGCAAACCTTACATCAGATACACATCCCAACAGCATTGTCCTACCAAGGCCATGCCAAATGAGTTTTGGAATAATGTGTTTTTCTCAGTCGAGTCAAAATAAATAATTTTTACGCGAAGGCATGTACTTTAGTATACGGAAAAAAAGCAAGAGCTCGATCTCAAGAACTATGCTGTGGGGATGGGTGTCAGCAACAGTTGTGGGCCGTTTGGAATTAAGGAAATCATGAACAATAGGATAGAAGTCGCCGTGGTCTAGTAGGTAGTGTGTTGTCTTATTAGACGTGAGGCCTCGGTTCAAATCACAGGTCAGGCATTTTCAACTGAACGAAATATGAAAAAATATTTCTTCGGCGACTTCCTCTCAGCAGATTTCTGGCTAAAACTCTGAGAGTAAATAAAACTGCCATGAAAAGTTTCTCAAAAATCTGTTGACTTTAAATTGTAGGTCCACTCACGTATAAAATTAACGCACACAATATAAGTGGTGTGAGAAACTAGGTCGTAATCCTGACTAAAGGGTTGTGAAGTCCAATTATGTATGTATTTATACCTTATAAAGAAAAAATTGCTTCAAACAAGTCAATGAACCCAATCATTACTGCCGCTAATGTGAAGATGTGATTTCCCTACCGAAGTTCCAACGGCTTAATAGTCTTGCACAAATTCCCGATAAGTTCCCCAGTAAATATAAAGGAGATTAATTGGGAGAACGGCTATGTAGTAGCTAAACATTAAACAAAAGTCAACTGAAAATCTTGCATGGCGGCAAATATTAACAGAAAACGCTAAACAAAGTGGTATATTCAATGCCAAGTAGGTTATATGGGGTGCTTGACCTTAAGGGATATCATACTAAATATTGCGTATAGTATTTTAAAATATTGTGCCTTTGAATTTTGAATTTATTGTGAGTTGTTCTTGGGTATGACTACACTTTCGTGGTGTAAAATTATGGAGTCACCCGAAACTTTCCCTTATATTTCTTTTGGTTTGTGAAAAAAATTAAAAATTTTTCTGTTTTATAATTAAATACAAATAAATGAATAAAATAAATATAAATATATCAATTATTTTTACATATTATTGCTTAAAAATCATGAAATTCGTAAAATATAGTGGTGTACCCAGACTTTTGCTGCCCACCGTACGGGTGTAACGTTTATGGTTGTGTAAATAGAGCATGAGTGTAATTTTTACGTATATTTAGGCATTTGGGTAGAACTGTTTTACAATTAAATGTGTTATTACGAGCGTACTTATCTAATCGTTAGCCAACACGTATACTAGGTCCACTAAAACAATGTTTCAAAATCTTTCATTCTATTATTTCTGTTTTTTTCTATTCCATTCCTCAAATTTCTTTACGATAAATGTGTTCTAAAAGTGGGAAGTCGCCGAGTCTATTAGGTAGTGTGTAGGCTAATTAGACGTAAGGCCAGGGTTCAAACGCCAGGTCAGACATCAAAACGAAAATATAAAAAAAAAATATTCCTTCGTTGACTTCCTCTCAGCAGTTATCTGGCAAAAACTCTGAGAGTAAATAAAATTGCCATGAAAAGTTTATGAAAAATCTGTCGTTCGGATTCGACTTTAAACTGTAGGTCCCACCAATCATGCATAAAAATTAACACACACAACATAAGTGGTGTGATAAACTAGGTCCATAATCCTGAATGAAATGGTTGTAATAGCCAATTATGTATGTATGTTCTAAAAGTGGGCTAACATTGAAGGTTTTTACCTATTCCCTTGTTATTCATTGTTATTCAGCCCTCCTGTGATGTTGCTTAACTCCTATCGAATCTCTATTGCGAAAAAAAAATTGTCTTTATTTCATATTCAGCAAAAAAGGTTTGCTCTGCACTATTTTATGCTTTTGCATGCCATTGTTTTATTTTTATCGCCAAAATTAACTTCACAAGTATAGTCACAGTGAAAGTTTTGTTTTTAAAAAAGTTTATTTTTCCAAACAGATTTAAGATTTTCTTGAAAACTTTACAGAACACGTACTTAGGAAAATTTTTGCTAAAAGCCTATGGTTTTTTAGTTACTCGTTTTAATATTTAAGTAACCCGGAGACATGTATACATACATACATAATTGGACATTACAACCCTTCCGCAAGGACTACGGCCTAGCGTCTCACACCACTCATGTTGTGTGTGCGAATTTTATACATGAGTGGCGGGACCTGCAGTTTAAAGTCGACTCCGAGTTTTTGATAAACTTTTCATGGCAATATTATTTACTCTCAGAGTTTTTGTCAGAAATCTGCTGAGAGAAAGTCGCCGAAGAAAAATATATTTTTTTCATATTTCGTTTTATTGGAGATGTCTAACCTGGGTTTTGAACCGTGGACTTACGTCTAATGAGCCGACACACCACCTACTAGACTACGGTGACTTAAAGATGGAGGCATTTGCTGGAATGTTTTAAAAAAATACACACACTCCCATAAACATTTATTTAATCTCGAATTTTTATATTTTGTATTACAGGTACCGTTTGTTTGGTAAAATTATGGAAACTCTTGATATCGTAGACACAAAATGATAAATTTTGTGGATTTAATTAATCAATTTGATATTTAGTATCAAATGCAGTAAATTTTTTATACTGAAATGTTAAACTAAAAAATATTAGGTAGCTGGCAAGATAATATTCAAACAGGCAGAGTTATCAATGCAGCTGAGTGTTTCTTTTTTATTCTTTTATGTATTGCCACAAAATTGTCAAAAATAAAGCGAAAAGTTTGTTTATGTTTGCTTTTTATGTGTGTTTGTTATTAGTTTTTAGCGAAATAGACAAGATTTGACAGCCCCGTGGATTGAAAAAAAAAGTTGTTATAAGGGTGCTATTACCTGTATAAATATATCTACTTTCTACATAAAACTGGAATTGAAAACTAATTTGCAAACAATTTTCTTTGGTTTTAAATCAATTAGGGCCATTATTACAACTTCCCGTTAAAGTTGGGTTTAGTTAACCCTTCATTGCGTCGTGATGGAAATTTCCATCATAACATTTTTTCAAGAAAAAAAAAAAAAGAATGGAAACAGTGTGGTAAAAATTGCTTGATGTCGGCACCATCTCATATTAGTAGTTCACACACTGAATTGTTAAGTAAAAAAGGGAATTCTCCACAAATACGTTGGTTTTGTTTTATTCCACTGCTATTTGGTAAAGTGTGCAAAAACTTAAGTACTTTTGATGTTTTTTAAAGAAGGTCGGACGAAATTTTTTAAAATAAAAATCTAAAATGAGAAAAAGAGGTTAGTTCTAAATGTTTTAGTAACATTTTTTAACATTTTTTTATTTACCTATTATTATTTCAAAAAACTATATGATGGAAATTTACATCATTATGCACTAGCTGCATTTATAATGTATTGCAAAAACTTATTTGTTATAAACTACAAAATACTGAAATAAATAAATAAACTACAAAATACTTTAAATGAAGAAGATATTGAAACGTTTTTGGCTCAGGTTGAAGACGGTTTGCTATCAGAAGATGGTCTTGATGTTGAAAATTCTGATGAAGAGGACCAAGACGCTGTTGAAATTGCAAAAGTGGAAGAGGAAAACATCCAGGATAATGTAGAGGACGAAGTCGAAGAAGACGATGCTATAGATGATCAGGAATCCTCTCGAACAGCTGAAGCATTGCCTTTATCTTAAGCTACTAGATTTGATAAAACCAATAAAGAAAAAATTAGCATAACCTGTCCAATTGTATTTGCCCAAGAATACAATAAACACATGGGAGGCGTAGATCTTATGGACAGCTTTCTGGGAAGAAACCACATTACATTAAGGTCAAAAAAGTGGTACTTGCGAATTTTTTTTCATTTATTTGATCTTGCAGTTATAAATTCTTGGATAATTTATAAAAAAATGCTGGGGAAAGAAATTTGCCTCAAAAGGATATACTAACTTTGAGTCAATTTAGAAATGAGTTGGCCTGTGTTTTATGCAATAAAGGGACGAATTCCAAGCGCGGGCGTCCAAGCTGTTCAATTGAGCAAGAACTGTTTTCAAAGAGAAAAAGAGGTTCTACAACTCCTGCACCCCCAAAAGATATTAGAAAAGATGGTTTTGAACATTGGCCAAAAGAACGAGGATCACTCAGATGTAAATATCCAAATTGCAAAGGCTATTCGACAATATTTTGTAGCAAATGTGGAGTAAATTTATGCCTCAATAAGAACAATAATTGTTTTTTCAATTATCATGTGGAATAAAAATAATATAAGAAACTATATATTATTTTGTGTCTTCTTTGTACTGAGCTAAACATGTATGGGCAATTGACACGACTTTGTATCGTGTATGTTGTATGGAATACATTTGTTTGTTTGTGAACGCTCAATGCTATGCTGTATTGTGTATCTCGTGGCATTCAAACAATTTGATAGCCCGAAACCAACAAAACTTTTTAAAAACATATGAAAACATATACACATTTTTTTCATTCACACAATTTGATAGCACGAAACCAATACAACTTTTAAAAACATGAAAAAAATGTGTATAATTGGCCAGAAGAAATAATAACAGTATTCGTAAATTGATTGTCAAGCGACAAAATGAAAAATAATTCCCAAAAAAATAAATTAATTAATTATTTGTGCGAACAATATCATTTCGATATGTTAATGGTGGACTCAAGTAAGTTAAACAGAATTTTTATTATTTTGCTTGTTTAAATATATGGCAATTTGCAGGTGACGAAGAGGACGAGGATGAAATTCAAGAAAATTTTAGGATGAACTTATTTCATCTTCTCTCGAATCGCAGAAGCATTCATTTGGGATTACCTAAATCATTGACATGGTATAACAAGATTTTGAGAAACTTTGACGAACACAGATTTAATCATATGGTTCGACTACGGCCAGAAGAATTTGCACACATTCTCGACCTTATAAAAAATGATGAAGTTTTTCACACAGAAAGGACAAATATACAATTACCAATTGAATTGCAACTTAAAGTCGTTCTTTATCGCTTGGGATCTTCAGGGATTGAGCTTCTGTTCGAAAAGTAGCAGCTCTATTCGGCATAGGAGATGGCGGAACCATTCAAAATATTACAAAACGAGTATTTAGAGCAATACTTAATCTTAAAAACCAATTTTTGTACTGGCCCAATGAACAAGAAACGAAAGACAAGACACGAGTTGCCTGGATGTGTTGGATATATAGATGGTTCCGAAATTAGATTGGTAGAGGCATCTATTAAATCACATGAGTTGTATTTTTCCCGTAAACGACAGTATGCCATTAAAATACAAGCCGTATATGATCGTAATTTAAGTATACGACAGCTGACCATTGGATATCCGGGAAGCGTACACGATGCAAAATTTTTTTCAAACTGTCCTCTCGCCAGACATCCCCATCGTTATTTATCTAATGGTCAATGGATTGCTGGAGATAATGCCTACCCATTGGAGCAATTTTTAATTACTCCTTTTCGAAAAGACAGCTCAGAACATTCTAAAGAAGTAAGAGAAAAATTCAATAAATACTTTTCTCAATATCGTGTAAGAATAGAAAATTGTTTTGGCTTGTTAAAAGAAAAATTTAGCAGCTTAAAAGAACTTAAATTTAGAATGCTATCAGAACAAAATAAAAAGGAATGCAATGATTGGATTATGGCTTGCTGTATTCTACATAATATTATTATAAAATACAATTATGAAGACAGCGAAAGAGATGAAAATTTGGAAAACGTTTTCCAGGCTCATATATCTACAATAAATAATAGAAATGACTTGCTTTGTTTTATACAAAATTTGTGAAACCAATAATAAAAATCATTGAATACTTTTTTCAATTCAATTTTATTTATTTATAAAAAATAAACAAAAATAACAAATTCATAAACAAAAAAGAACAAAAACAATAAAAAAATTCATAATAAAAAGTAGGTACAAAAGCAAACAAATTCATAAAACAAAAAGGAACTAAAAAAAAAATAATAAAAAGTAGGTACAAAAAGCAAACAAATTCATAAAACAAAAAAGGAACAAAAAAAAAAAATAAAAAAATTCATAATAAAAAACATGTACAAAAAATTCTTAATACTAAAAAGCTACAAATTAAAATATACTATTTGCTATATTTCAGCCGCAGTTCTTCCATAGCAATACGTTCCTTCATATTCAGCTCTAATATTTTCAGTTCTCTTTGATTACTAATTTCTTTTTCTCTAAGTTGTAGCTCTTTTTCCTTCAGTTCTATGTTTTTTTCCATCACCAGCACTTCTCTTTCCTTCAAATCTTTATCAAAATTCATTTTTTGTTTTTTAATTTCTATTATTTCCGTTTGCATCTGAATCATTTCGGATACAGCAGTCCTTGAATTCCTTTTCTACTTGTTAACGGAATTTGTTTCTGCGATTCAGTTGCAGTTGATTCGTTATTGATATTTTCAATTGAGTTCAATGGCATCTCATTTACGGAGTCGTAACTGTCATCGACAATAGTGCTCTCTACGTTGCGGCTACTAAAAATGTCATCAAGCTCGTCAAAGTAGGTACACATTTTTGTTAAAGTACCTGCAACAAATACAATCATTTGTGGCTTGAAAAAAAAACGAAATAAAACTTACTTTTTATTGCACTCCCGTCCATATTGCCAACGCCTGTAGAGTTCTCCCACGTCTTCGCCTTATTGTAATTTATCCGCATGTTCCTCACTTTTGCTCGTACCTGTTGCCAATCCATTGTAACGTTTTTTTCGGAGCAAAATCTTCGATAGTAGGACTGAGCTGTTGGTTTCTGAAATACGTTACAGGTATATTGAAACATGTTAATACAGTATAATCACAATTCCATTTTAAATATATTTACCTCGAACTGTCTATTTTCCATTAAAAATTCAACAAGCAGCCTTTCCTCTGATGCTAACCACTTTCGAATTGGGTTAAGACGCAATCGTTTCGGTCTCGACTGCAACATAAAAATATACAATATGTGTACATCTATCATACATAAACAAACAATTTACTTTTTATTAATATTCTTACCAGATTAGTATTATAATTTTCCATTTTTATTTTTGATTTGACTTTATTTCATATTCAGCAAAAAAGGTTTGCTCTGCACTATTTTATGCTTTTGCATGCCATTGTTTTATTTTTATCGCCAAAATTAACTTCACAAGTATAGTCACAGTGAAAGTTTTGTTTTTAAAAAAGTTTATTTTTCCAAACAGATTTAAGATTTTCTTGAAAACTTTACAGAACACGTACTTAGGAAAATTTTTGCTAAAAGCCTATGGTTTTTTAGTTACTCGTTTTAATATTTAAGTAACCCGGAGACATGTATACATACATACATAATTGGACATTACAACCCTTCCGCAAGGACTACGGCCTAGCGTCTCACACCACTCGTGTTGTGTGTGCGAATTGTATACAGAAATCTGCTGAGAGAAAGTCGCCGAAGAAAAATATATTTTTTTCATATTTCGTTTTATTGAAGATGTCTAACCTGGGTTTTGAACCGTGGACTTACGTCTAATGAGCCGACACACCACCTACTAGACTACGGTGACTTAAAGATGGAGGCATTTGCTGGAATGTTTTAAAAAAATACACACACTCCCATAAACATTTATTTAATCTCGAATTTTTATATTTTGTATTACAGGTACCGTTTGTTTGGTAAAATTATGGAAACTCTTGATATCGTAGACACAAAATGATAAATTTTGTGGATTTAATTAATCAATTTGATATTTAGTATCAAATGCAGTAAATTTTTTATACTGAAATGTTAAACTAAAAAATATTAGGTAGCTAGCAAGATAATATTCAAACAGGCAGAGTTATCAATGCAGCTGAGTGTTTCTTTTTTATTCTTTTATGTATTGCCACAAAATTGTCAAAAATAAAGCGAAAAGTTTGTTTATGTTTGCTTTTTATGTGTGTTTGTTATTAGTTTTTAGCGAAATAGACAAGATTTGACAGCCCCGTGGATTGAAAAAAAATCAACGAATACATGTCGTTTTTGGCAAAATACAAAGCGAAACAAGTTGTTATAAGGGTGCTATTACCTGTATAAATATATCTACTTTCTACATAAAACTGGAATTGAAAACTAATTTGCAAACAATTTTCTTTGGTTTTAAATCAATTAGGGCCATTATTACAACTTCCCGTTAAAGTTGGGTTTAGTTAACCCTTCATTGCGTCGTGATGGAAATTTCCATCATAACATTTTTTCAAGAAAAAAAAAAAAAGAATGGAAACAGTGTGGTAAAAATTGCTTGATGTCGGCACCATCTCATATTAGTAGTTCACACACTGAATTGTTAAGTAAAAAAGGGAATTCTCCACAAATACGTTGGTTTTGTTTTATTCCACTGCTATTTGGTAAAGTGTGCAAAAACTTAAGTACTTTTGATGTTTTTTAAAGAAGGTCGGACGAAATTTTTTAAAATAAAAATCTAAAATGAGTGGAAAAGAGGTTAGTTCTAAATGTTTTAGTAACATTTTTTAACATTTTTTTATTTACCTATTATTATTTCAAAAAACTATATGATGGAAATTTACATCATTATGCACTAGCTGCATTTATAATGTATTGCAAAAACTTATTTGTTATAAACTACAAAATACTGAAATAAATAAATAAACTACAAAATACTTTAAATGAAGAAGATATTGAAACGTTTTTGGCTCAGGTTGAAGACGGTTTGCTATCAGAAGATGGTCTTGATGTTGAAAATTCTGATGAAGAGGACCAAGACGCTGTTGAAATTGCAAAAGTGGAAGAGGAAAACATCCAGGATAATGTAGAGGACGAAGTCGAAGAAGACGATGCTATAGATGATCAGGAATCCTCTCGAACAGCTGAAGCATTGCCTTTATCTTAAGCTACTAGATTTGATAAAACCAATAAAGAAAAAATTAGCATAACCTGTCCAATTGTATTTGCCCAAGAATACAATAAACACATGGGAGGCGTAGATCTTATGGACAGCTTTCTGGGAAGAAACCACATTACATTAAGGTCAAAAAAGTGGTACTTGCGAATTTTTTTTCATTTATTTGATCTTGCAGTTATAAATTCTTGGATAATTTATAAAAAAATGCTGGGGAAAGAAATTTGCCTCAAAAGGATATACTAACTTTGAGTCAATTTAGAAATGAGTTGGCCTGTGTTTTATGCAATAAAGGGACGAATTCCAAGCGCGGGCGTCCAAGCTGTTCAATTGAGCAAGAACTGTTTTCAAAGAGAAAAAGAGGTTCTACAACTCCTGCACCCCCAAAAGATATTAGAAAAGATGGTTTTGAACATTGGCCAAAAGAACGAGGATCACTCAGATGTAAATATCCAAATTGCAAAGGCTATTCGACAATATTTTGTAGCAAATGTGGAGTAAATTTATGCCTCAATAAGAACAATAATTGTTTTTTCAATTATCATGTGGAATAAAAATAATATAAGAAACTATATATTATTTTGTGTCTTCTTTGTACTGAGCTAAACATGTATGGGCAATTGACACGACTTTGTATCGTGTATGTTGTATGGAATACATTTGTTTGTTTGTGAACGCTCAATGCTATGCTGTATTGTGTATCTCGTGGCATTCAAACAATTTGATAGCCCGAAACCAACAAAACTTTTTAAAAACATATGAAAACATATACACATTTTTTTCATTCACACAATTTGATAGCTCGAAACCAATACAACATTTAAAAACATGAAAAAAATGTGTATAATTGGCCAGAAGAAATAATAACAGTATTCGTAAATTGATTGTCAAGCGACAAAATGAAAAATAATTCCCAAAAAAATAAATTAATTAATTATTTGTGCGAACAATATCATTTCGATATGTTAATGGTGGACTCAAGTAAGTTAAACAGAATTTTTATTATTTTGCTTGTTTAAATATATGGCAATTTGCAGGTGACGAAGAGGACGAGGATGAAATTCAAGAAAATTTTAGGATGAACTTATTTCATCTTCTCTCGAATCGCAGAAGCATTCATTTGGGATTACCTAAATCATTGACATGGTATAACAAGATTTTGAGAAACTTTGACGAACACAGATTTAATCATATGGTTCGACTACGGCCAGAAGAATTTGCACACATTCTCGACCTTATAAAAAATGATGAAGTTTTTCACACAGAAAGGACAAATATACAATTACCAATTGAATTGCAACTTAAAGTCGTTCTTTATCGCTTGGGATCTTCAGGGATTGAGCTTCTGTTCGAAAAGTAGCAGCTCTATTCGGCATAGGAGATGGCGGAACCATTCAAAATATTACAAAACGAGTATTTAGAGCAATACTTAATCTTAAAAACCAATTTTTGTACTGGCCCAATGAAGCGGAACGAACTCGTCTTGTTTTAGCGACAAGAAACGAGTTGCCTGGATGTGTTGGATATATAGATGGTTCCGAAATTAGATTGGTAGAGGCATCTATTAAATCACATGAGTTGTATTTTTCCCGTAAACGACAGTATGCCATTAAAATACAAGCCGTATATGATCGTAATTTAAGTATACGACAGCTGACCATTGGATATCCGGGAAGCGTACACGATGCAAAATTTTTTTCAAACTGTCCTCTCGCCAGACATCCCCATCGTTATTTATCTAATGGTCAATGGATTGCTGGAGATAATGCCTACCCATTGGAGCAATTTTTAATTACTCCTTTTCGAAAAGACAGCTCAGAACATTCTAAAGAAGTAAGAGAAAAATTCAATAAATACTTTTCTCAATATCGTGTAAGAATAGAAAATTGTTTTGGCTTGTTAAAAGAAAAATTTAGCAGCTTAAAAGAACTTAAATTTAGAATGCTATCAGAACAAAATAAAAAGGAATGCAATGATTGGATTATGGCTTGCTGTATTCTACATAATATTATTATAAAATACAATTATGAAGACAGCGAAAGAGATGAAAATTTGGAAAACGTTTTCCAGGCTCATATATCTACAATAAATAATAGAAATGACTTGCTTTGTTTTATACAAAATTTGTGAAACCAATAATAAAAATCATTGAATACTTTTTTCAATTCAATTTTATTTATTTATAAAAAATAAACAAACATAACAAATTCATAAACAAAAAAGAACAAAAACAATAAAAAAATTCATAATAAAAAGTAGGTACAAAAGCAAACAAATTCATAAAACAAAAAGGAACTAAAAAAAAAATAATAAAAAGTAGGTACAAAAAGCAAACAAATTCATAAAACAAAAAAGGAACAAAAAAAAAAATAAAAAATTCATAATAAAAAACAGGTACAAAAAATTCTTAATACTAAAAAGCTACAAATTAAAATATACTATTTGCTATATTTCAGCCGCAGTTCTTCCATAGCAATACGTTCCTTCATATTCAGCTCTAATATTTTCAGTTCTCTTTGATTACTAATTTCTTTTTCTCTAAGTTGTAGCTCTTTTTCCTTCAGTTCTATGTTTTTTTCCATCACCAGCACTTCTCTTTCCTTCAAATCTTTATCAAAATTCATTTTTTGTTTTTTAATTTCTATTATTTCCGTTTGCATCTGAATCATTTCGGATACAGCAGTCCTTGAATTCCTTTTCTACTTGTTGACGGAATTTGTTTCTGCGATTCAGTTGCAGTTGATTCGTTATTGATATTTTCAATTGAGTTCAATGGCATCTCATTTACGGAGTCGTAACTGTCATCGACAATAGTGCTCTCTACGTTGCGGCTACTAAAAATGTCATCAAGCTCGTCAAAGTAGGTACACATTTTTGTTAAAGTACCTGCAACAAATACAATCATTTGTGGCTTGAAAAAAAAAAACGAAATAAAACTTACTTTTTATTGCACTCCCGTCCATATTGCCAACGCCTGTAGAGTTCTCCCACGTCTTCGCCTTATTGTAATTTATCCGCATGTTCCTCACTTTTGCTCGTACCTGTTGCCAATCCATTGTAACGTTTTTTTCGGAGCAAAATCTTCGATAGTAGGACTGAGCTGTTGGTTTCTGAAATACGTTACAGGTATATTGAAACATGTTAATACAGTATAATCACAATTCCATTTTAAATATATTTACCTCGAACTGTCTATTTTCCATTAAAAATTCAACAAGTGCCTTTCCTCTGATGCTAACCACTTTCGAATTGGGTTAAGACGCAATCGTTTCGGTCTCGACTGCAACATAAAAATATACAATATGTGTACATCTATCATACATAAACAAACAATTTACTTTTTATTAATATTCTTACCAGATTAGTATTATAATTTTCCATTTTTATTTTTGATTTGATTGTTTGTAATTTCGCTTGTCTGTTGTCTCTTTGAATTTTTTGAATTTTTATTCTTCTTCATAAATTTTGGCATTTAAACAATTTGATAACACGAAACCAACACAAATTTTTAAAAACATGTACACATTTTTTTAATTCACAAAATTTGACAGCACGAAACCAATACAACTTCCAAAAACATAGGAAAAAAAATGTGTATAAGTGTATCGGATTTTTATATGAAAAATATCAACAACAATCATACACTGTTGTATGTTCTTCCAACAATACAATGAATACAACGATACAACGGCTTGTGTGAATTGACCAGTAGATTTGCATGTTGATGGAAATTTCCATCATATGAGTTTTTACTAATTTTCTGCTAATTACTTGAGCTAAATATTTTTTTAATACTTTTTTCTTAATATAGAGCCTGAATTATATCAATGTAATTTATTTCACGAAAAAATAAAAAATCATGCAATGAAGGGTTAAAGGCAACTTTAGCTAAAGTGAACTTTAAAGTCACCTTTAACTTCTTTTCGTTATTACAACCTACAGATAAAATAGGCAATGCCGACAGAAATATTATCGACATTGCTCAATAAAACCAGTTATTTTTAAACACAGTGCCAACGAAGGTTGCTTAACCATTTAGCTTAACGCTCACTTCTACCTTATCGTTCACTTATAATAATGAAACACAAATTATCACTCAAAAGCGATGATCCCTCCTCCGCATTCAAAACAGGACTGCACGCAGTTCTTCATTTCATATTAATGACATTTTGGTAACTTGAAAAAAGGTTAAAGAAACCAACCGTTAAGTGGTTTAACCGTAGATCGAGCTTTGTATCAAAAATGATACATTTCAATTTTTGAGACCATGTAAGTTTAATTCAGAAAAAGTATATTTTAAACCAAATAAAAAAATAAAATTTCAAATAGGACTTAAAAAATTCAAAAACTTCATAATTCTGGCTTATGTATCATTTTTGATACATACGACTTTCTTACAGATTCTTTGGTGTTGTGTATACAATTTTTTCAGTTTTCAAAGATTTTGTGAAGTTTTATCGTAAATAATACATTTTATTTTGATATTTGAAAAGGAATTGAAAGTTAAGTGTTGGATGAAAGTGAAAAAGTTGAATTTTCTGTTCTTGATATTTTCTTGATATTGATCGAAGTAGTCGCAGTCTAGTATGCAGCTTGTTAGCTTCTCAGATGTCAGGCCAAGCTTTAAACTTCAGGTCAGAAATTTCCAATTTACGACGAAAGGTTGTAATATTCCTGCTGCTGAAGACTCTGAAAAAGGAGAAAACAGAAGCTCGTATTTTGAACTGACGGAAGTATTTGCAGCAGCAAACACGACAGTAGGATGTTTATCGCCATAAATGGTACTACTTGGAACAGAAACCATAGTTTGGGAAGAGAAAATATTACCAATTTTCATGCAGATTGCTAGCAGCTGTATGTTGTAGAATCTTTCTTACTGCTCTTCACATATTTATCTCACGTGACGGACAAACATTAAAAACAGTATTTCGTCCTATGTTTTATTTGATAGATATTACAGAAGGATAATATTTCTGTCAACTACGTACGTATGAGATAACCGAATCATTCGCTTTTATCATGTGTCACTCGGAAATTATGTTAAATTTACAGCAATTAAGCCTTTTCGAAAAATGAGCTGATAGTCTTTTAGCTTTTTATAATCCCAATAATTTTATGGCTGTATATGAATCACTAATCGAATTTTATATTTTTCAATACCACATTTTTTTAATGTTTTGCATTGTGCGAGGGATTACGTGAACCGCCCTGTCATGCAAAGGCAAAACTCCTTGATTGTACGGATTTCCCACCTACAGAGTTTCACCTCTGGCATTAGTTGGCTGACCCTTTAATTGACTCTTTACTCCTTTTTCTCTTCTAAAGGGTGCCTCAGTTCGAGTACACTTTTTAAATAAGGTGTCATGCCTCATTTTTACTTTTTGTTGTTGTAATAACAATTCTGAAATTAGGCAGCTGTCACATACATATGTTTATGCCGATTATTACAAATTAATCTCTTTATGGAAAAACAAAATATTAGAATTTTAAAAATTTTAATATATCGCAAAAATTTGGAACGTTATGCTGAACATACGTAATATACATACATAATTGGCCATTACAACTCTTCAGTCAGGATTACGGCCTAGTTTCTCACACCACTCACGTTGTGTGTGTTAATTTTATACATGAGTGGCGGGACCTACAGTTTAAAGTCGACTCCGAATGACAGATTTTTGAAAAACTTTTCATGGCAATTTTATTTACTCTCAGACTTTTTGCCAGAAATCCCAAGAAATATTTTTTCATATTTTCGTTTTGATGTCTGACCTGGGGTATGAATCGAGGCCTTTCGTCTAATAAGACAACTGCGTAATATCGTGCGTAAAATCCATAAAATATCAATTTGGCATCGTTATCCGCAAATTAAAACTTCTGGAATCACTACTCATCAAATTTTAAGCAAAATTCACCTTACTCAGAATAGAACATAAATTTTCCTATGAAGCGTATTTCCATCTGAAAGCTTACCGAATACATAAAATTGTTGAAATGGGGGCTCAGAAAATTCTCATGCAATATCTGGTGCTGATTTTGGTCAGACGACGAGAGTGAAAATTAATTTTTTGAAGATTGGGTCAAAATTGCAATCACCGTGAACAGGATTTCGCAATCTGTCAATCGATTTATTACAGCAACGTTTTCAAGAACAAATTAGCAACTTGTACGTTCATGCGATTTAACATCATGCGATGTCCACCATGTCATCGCTGTGATCGGTGTGGGCCACATGTCTGTGAAAAAGTCATAGAAATTTTCAGGAAATATGTAATGGTCTGGCATGAGAGACATACTTAATCGGAACACGCCTTCCAATAAAAAATAACAATTTTCTCTAAAAAATTTATGTTTTTATTTTATCATGACAAACAGCATTCCTATTAATACACACTTAGTTCTCTTTTTTATTTCTGTCACTTATCCCTTCTTAATGTTTTTAAAATCGCATATCTTCCATTTCTTCCTCAATTTTTCCTTTCTATTATTTTGTGTTTATCATGTGATACTGAAGGACTTCTCTGATCTCTGAGTACTTCTTACCTGCCCTGGCAACCTAACATAAGCATTATGTGCCCAAAACTTAATAACCTTTGCGGACTAATGGATAAAGAATTTATCTTCAAAATTGAGCAATAAATTCATTTCAATCTCTGTAATAGTATGTTCGGATATGCACTTTTATTGAGTCAGTATTCGGTTTATTGAGTGCAATATTCAGACATAATAATATACGCAGTTCGGCTGCTTATTCAATATTCATTTGACAGCTGGTAAACAAAACAGCTGGTGGTTTCAACAACATTGTTTTTATTTTGTTTTTTTTTTAGTTGTCAAATATCAACAAAAATTGTTCGGTTAATTGTAATATGCTCACTAAACACACTTACGACAGTGCTGCATTTTAAGTTTTACTCAATATTATAACAATTCGGGTATTTATTGCGCAATAATTAATATAAACTTTATATGAAATATTGAGCTCAATAATGGCGTTTATTGCGTTTTATGCAAAAGAGATGCATATCTGAGCACCGTATAAACAAAGAGATTTGATAGTTTTTTTCCGGCTGTTGTAGTTTTTGGTAATTTACATTTGTAAGTAATTTTTATACAAACCACCATTTAAAGCCATATTTAAATTGTATTTAATATACATATCTACGTATTCAATTTAAAAGGAAAACAGAAAGCGGCAATATAGTCTCCAATTTAAATGACAGAAGTAGACAAGGATACGAAAGTTCATTAGCCTAATTGCGTGGTTCTTTATGTACTTCAGTAGATCCTGGGTAGCTTTAAAACTATTCCTATATTTTAAGTGTATTTTTCATAAGAATTCTTGTATTCCCTTGTATTTACTGCTCTCCCTTTCTCAGAATCCTTGGTTAATTTTTTCAGTTTTACAACAATTCCCTATGTTAACTACTATGATTACGTTTATCTTTACGTTTTTAGATTTCTTTTTTTCATCATATTTTTTTATTTTGTTTTGTAAGCAGCACGAAACAAAATATAAAAATCGTACAGAATAAAGCAAAAGTTGCATGTTAATGTAGAACGTCATAACGAAAAACTCTTTCATTTATATTTCTACAGTAATCCCTCGATTTACGTCGCCTCAATTTATGTCGTTTCGATTTACGTGGCCTTTTTTTGAAACCAAATGCGACGTAAATCGAGGGAATACTGTACTATCTCTTGCTGAAAAGGCGATGAGTCTGTGGTATCCTTCATTGTCATTTTGCGAATGCCTTTTTATAAAATCGTAAAAACAAGCATAAACAATGAGCTACAAACAGTAGTAAAAATAAATGACAAACTCTAGAGGAACTGTGTGCCATGATGTTTCGAATATGAAACGGTAGCAATAATTTACATGGAATAAAAGGTGTTGTAAAAACATATCTATTCCTTTTACATAAAATTTAAAACAATTCTTAGCACACTTATAATGTTTCATATTGTTAAGTTTTTATCCTTTTTACGTTTTTATCCTTTAAAATATGAGTTCGTAGATATCAAATAAAATTAAAAAGATTTTGTTTAGTTTTAATTAAAATTCTTTATTATTCGCACAATTCCTTGTGCCACCTTTGGGAACTTGATTTAAACAACAACAATTTGCTTTATTTGTTATTCTTCTTTACACTCAACGGAGTTCTTCAAACCACAATTATTCTCTTCACACGCAACGCGTCTTCACACAAGACTGACTGAATTCGTTCTGATCCCGTTGCCTGTTTTGTCGCTGGGTAAACAGTCTGATGAATGCCGTTGAAGGAGAATGACTTTGCCTTTGCGAAATCTCTATAAATGTAACCATATTCTTTTCGTTATTGTTGTTGGTATATTTTGTTTACATTTGTCCTTGCAGTGTCGTTGTTGCCTGTTTGTTTACTTGCCTATCTCTTTTTTAAACTGATGTTGTTGCTATATTTTCGTTTATTCGTTGATCATGCAAACAAGTCAATGGTTTTTGTAGCTTTTGTTTTTCATTTTAATAACACCATTTCCATTTTCGTAACAATATGTCGTGAACTCAGAATAAGTATACTCTACAGTGGTTTGAGGAGTGTCTGCCTATTTTATTTTTTCTTTCGTTAAGTATTTATTTATTTATTAGTTACAATACAATTACAAATTATATTTTAATTATATACGAGCGGAGTAACTTGACCATATGCTCGGTGTAGTGCCACAGACCAGAGTCTCTGGTGGTAATCGAACCCACGACCCTCACGCTAATAGTCTAACTCATTACCCACTAGACTACCAGGGCACCCTTTCGTTAAGTATATTTTTTCTAACATCTGTCCCCACTTTACAAAAAGTCCGGACTCCAATCAGCGGCATGAAAGCTCTCTTACCAACAAGCTCATCTGCCTGCTCATTGCCTTGGGATAAAACTGAGATTCAGAATGCCCAGACTGTCCTATTCCACCGTCGATTTTACCTCATAAGATATGAGCGCCCACAGTTCTGCCTTATACGGTGTTCAGATATGCACCTTTATTGCGTAAATCGCAATAATCGGCATTATTGAGCTCAATATTTCATATAAAGTTTCAATTAATTATTGCGCAATATATACGCAAATTGTTATAATATTGAGTAAAACTTAAAATGCAGCACTTTCATAAGTGTGTTTAGTGAGCATATTAAAATTAACCGAACATCTGTTGATATTTGACAATTCAGATGTCAACAACGACAAACAAAAGGAAAAAACAGCAAAACAAAAAAATAAAATGAAAACAATGTTCCTGAAACAACAGCAGCTGAACTGCGTATATTATTATGTCTGAACACTTAAAATATTGTACTCAATTAACCGAATATTGACTCAATAAAAGTGCATATCTCCCCCGGCCTCACACTAACCCTCCCTCACCCGACCGCGGAGGGCCCGTCCCCGTTACGTAGGGACACGTACACACTACAGTCCGGACTGTAGCGGATAAGGAAAAAGTAATGGCAACGAGAACATAAATCAGCTACAGAACTTAATTACAAGCTGAATAAAGTAACAATAAACAGGAACTACCTATGACAAGAACGAAAATACATTTTTATATAATAATTTACAAATTAATGCCAGCATATAAGCTTGTCTCCTATTATCCTAATCAAAATTATTCTCTTCACTACAATGTGCAACAGACTTAAGTCCAATAGAGCTTTCAGCGCCGTTGTAGAAGTTGTTTTCGGGTTTTTCTTTGTCTAGTTAGACCGTGACCCTAGAGTTCATTATCGAACTGACCGTCATGGTATTCAGTATATTGTTACTGTGGTGCTCAATTGAAGGTGATTACTATTTTTAACTTTTACTTTACGATAGTTGTGAGCGAAAGAGCGTTTTGCGCCGAAAAATAATACCGAATACCAACTGGAATAAAGTTAACATCATTAAAGTGAAGGCAATTTAGCTATTCCTGGCTTGTAATTGAGTTTCTTATTCTAAAAAAAATGCAGGCTTTTTCTCTTATTAAAACAAAGGAGAAAATAACAATTCAGTCTCGAAAAAGATAATCTTATAAGAGCTGTTCTCGTTGTCCGTGACAAATATTTTTTACGACTAAACATTCATTAAATTATTCCTGAAAAATTTTGTGATCCTCGTACTTTTAGACTTAAAACTGTTTTATCAGATTAAATATAAAAACCCAACAAAAACTTTCTTTATATTGATTTGTTGTGAAAGATTCTTCGAAATCAAATTACAATTCAGCAGAGAAGTACAAAAAAAAAATTAAAAGGAACGCTGCGAAATTGTTGGCTGTTTGTTATTATTCTTCAACTGGTTTGTATACATCAAACTATTTTTTTTGGCGAGGTAGGCATATCCCTACGAAGTATCGGACGTCGATTCGACTAAAAACGTACCAACGTCTGAGAATTTCTCGATCCTGAACAGCGTAAGCATTACTTAGGATTGTCATTCAGGGTATTCTATGTATCGTCATCAGTAGCCTACGTCCAAACGGGATGCAGTATTTCTTGTTGTATGGAACATCGAATAAGTAAATAAATATAAATAAGTGCAGTTATCAACTTAGAGTACATCTCTACACACTTCCATATTTACACTACACACTTTCATGTTTACACACTTCCACGTATGTATGTAAATATGGTAGAATAGTCATTTGCAAAGCAAGTCTCATAGGTATTACAATGTTGACACAGCACAGTGTAGCATAAGAGAGCAATACGGAGTAAAATACAGCCAGGCAAAGTGAATGTAAGCAACAACACATTTATTTACGCCTTTGACTACTTATACACACATACTTACAAACCTTTTGAGTACAGAGAGCATAGAGCGTATGGCTTTCAAAATACCTCTATTGGGACTGAACGAAAAATTATTTATCACTTCGCCTTGTCATGTTTTTTTTTGTTTTTATTATAGATAGATGCGTATATGAATGGACAATTGCGTTAACTGGTCTCGCTATTGTCGGTCTTCCTCCTTTCTTTTTACTTCTTATTTTGTATTTAAGACCACATATGTAAAGATATTTACATGTCAAATCAAAACTTTTCGTTTTTTACTCAACTACTTCTGCTCCTAGATCAAGTATCTACAGGACTATGGTATAAAACTCTAAAAACTCCAATAGAAGTATGTATTCATGAGTAACCCAATGAAATGTGGCCATATTGTGGAATTAAAGGGTACTTCGATAATAGCCCTATCAAGTATTTAAGTGCGAGGGTTGGCAACACACATGGAAGAATTGATTATATATGCAAATATTACAGCACATATCTAAATATAAACAACGTAATGTATTACAAATAAAGTCATGGAGAGATTTTAAAGCAACTTACCATAATAAATTATAAGAAATATAGGTTCACCTATGGACCAAAAAGTCAGAATTTTTAAATGCCAACAGTTTTGCTACAGAGATAATTATACAGTGCATAGCAAAGGTCCATGTACTCCAATATACATACATATATGAATTTTAAGTAATAATTTGTTAAAAAATTAATGTTTTTATATTTATTTATAAATTTATTTCGATTTTATAACAAAAAGAAATAAATTTTAATGTTTTTCACAACCCATAAGAAAATAAGGAACACCAGTCATACTGCTCCTAATATAAACAGATGATTTGCCTACAATAGGGTTAATGCTGTTCCACAATGTCACGATATGATTCCAATCGAAAAATTTTAAATTTTAAAAATTCCACAATAATTGTTACAAGAACCCTTCGATTTACGTCGCCTCGATTAACGTTGTTTCGATTTACGTCGAAAAAGTTTTTGTTCCCTCTAACTTCAATTTGCGTCGTCATTCGATTTACGTCGCCTTTTTTTGGAATCAACTGCGACGTAAATCGATTGAGACTATAACTTTTTTAAGTTCCTTGTTAAAAACATACGTCTTTGTAGTATAAGCAATATGAAATTCAATTTACGTCGTTTCGATTTACGTCTCCTTTTTTGGAACCAACTGCGGCGTCAATCGAGGGATTACTGTAATTTCAAATTAAGGGTATACTTTATATTTGATTGAATATAATAAATTGAAATTACTTATACGCATCATATTACTTATGCATGAATAATTACGCTGTCAAGTATGCAATAACAAAATTTTGATGATGTTGTGTATGAAACTGCTGGAATTAAATAGCACTCATACGCCACGTACGTGTCATTGCGAATTTTACATATTAATTTTGAGCATAAAGTGGAGGAATACTTACCATAATTTTACTTAAAATCGATCAGGTACATTTAGAAATTTACGACTTGGCACTTTTTCTTTATGTTTATGTTACTTATTGAATAGTTTTAATTCGTGCAACACATTTAAATTGGATTATAATAGCCATTGCTTAAACCAAAAACTATATAAGTCCCATCGAAGACCTCGGTAAATCAATTCTAAAATTAGTAAAGCAATTGAATGAACGTATAAGATGTGAGTGGAATAACATATCTTCAGACTTTTGTTAAATTTTCTAGTTGCCAGAACCCCGCAGACATAGTTTTCAAGGTCTCAAACTGTTTCTTATATTTGACTGCCTAAATTTCTGTTTAGGAGATCGTTTGGAAGAACAGTTGTGTTTTCGCTAATCCTCAGACAAAAGTCAATACAAAAACTTAATCATGGGTGAATGGCAGCAAATACCAACGAAGAACATAAAAAATACTGGTATATCCAATTCGATACTTAACGTACCCGTTTTTTTTTGTTTGCTATTTTAAGAAATGATTTGATACAATTTGTATTGTTACGTTTTTACCTTTTAGAAACGTTTAAATATGAGTTGGTAGATTGTAAATAAAAAATAATTTTTTGTATAGTGTTAAATAAATCCTTTATTGTTCGTCCAATTCTGTGTGCCACTGTTCACAACTTGATGTAAACAACAACAATTGCGTTATTAGTTATTCTTCTTTTCACTCTTTTGCGTAAACAATAAGAATTGTTCAATAGATCTTTATAATGGAGATCTGCAAGCCACTATTATTGTTTTCACGGGCAACATGTCTTCACACAAAACTGACTGAATTCTTTCCAACTCCGTTGCCTGCTTTGTATTGCCTTTTATATTGCAGGGTAAACAGGAGAATGACGTCGCCTTAACGAAATCCCTATAAATCTAAACATGTTGTTTACGTTATTGTTGTTTGTGTATTTTGTTTGCGTTTATCCTTGCATTGTTATTGTTGTAAGTTGTTTACTTGTTTATCCCTTTTTATATTGATGTTGTTGCTATATTTTTGTTTATTTGATGATCATGTAAACAAGTTCATTGTTTTTGCTTTTGTAGCTTTTGTTTATCATTTTAATGTTAAACGATGAAACGGCATTTCCATTTTTTCCATATATTTTCTTTCAATATATTCTGATATTGGATTCGAAATATTGTTGATAATCTTTATTTCAACCATTTCAACCTAAATGGGTGAACACAGTACCCGATTTGTGGAAGAGCAAATTAGGATTGAACTATCGCAAAGATTCCTCATCTGACTGTCTCACTAGACATGTGCATATGTATGTGTGAACAACTAGATGAAGTTTTTTGAGAGATGTAGGAGCTATCCGGTATTTTCATTGTAAAACAATGTGTGAACCTGTTAAAGTATCAATTCTATCTTCGTAGTAAATAGATTGTAGAAAAATAAAAAAGAAAGAAATTTTCGAATTAAAATTAAATTTCTTTAATACTTTTACAGCATGATCTCCGGAGCTGTTGGAAATTGTTCTTCATTTAATAATTGTCTTCAGCGACGAGTCCCATTTCTGGGCGAATGGGTATGTGAACGAACAAAAGTGTCGAATTTGAAATGATACAAATCCACATGAAATTCAAGAGACTCCAATGCATTCCTATTTTTTGCGGATTTTGAGCTGACGGCACCACAGGTGCATATTACTTTGAGATCTTTGCTCTCAGATAGATGATTATCAGTTTCAGGAGAACGTCGCTACATGCAACACAGCTCATGCTGCATTAGATAATTTCCACGAGTGTTTTGAAGTTGCCGTTGTCTAGTAGGTAGTGTGTTGGCTTATTGGACGTAAGCCCACGGTTCAAACCTCAGGTCAGACATCAGAAACGAAATATGAAAAAATATTTCTTCGGTGACTTCCTCTCAGCAGATTTCTGGCAAAAATTCTAAGATTAAAAATATTGCCATGAAAAGTTTCTCAAAAATCTGTCGTTCGGAGTCGACTTTAAACTGTAGGTTCCGACACTCTTGTATAAAATAAACACACACAACATGAGTGGCGTGGGAAGCTACGCCGTAATCCTGACTGAAGGGTTGTAATGGCCAATTACGCTATGTTATATTTTGAAGATATAGAGGTGATGAGAGCTAGTGAACTGAAATCTTGCGATTTGCCATCGTTAAACCTTTCTCGATCTATGCCATCGATCAAATTCAGCCTGATTTACGACTAGAATCATGGGAAATTGAACACTTCGGATGCGCTCCCTCCAGAGAAGTCGTGGTGGGCATTTGAAGTATGTTATATTTCATAACAATTGCCGCAGTATGCCTTTTAAAGGAATAAAATATATCGATGTTGTAACACATACACTTTGTTTCATTTAAATTAAAAATAGTGAGTGCCTATAAAATTCTTCATTAAAGAAAATCTTTAGTATTTTCTTATGGTTACATCACTCAATCACTCAGTCTTTACTTTATTTGCTCATGTATTCATTACATTTTAGAGTTAATTTTGAATGGCATTTTCTAAATTGAATTTCGTTTCTCTATTTTCAGGTATTTTTCCTTCGGCTTTCATGTCAACTCAAATCAACAACTACAACAACACCAGTCTCTACGTCAACGAACAAAAAAAGTTATAATGGATGTTCAAATGGTCGGCGAACTGACACTTATTGTCTCACACATACAGAGGTGACGTAAAATACGCGTTAAAGTTTGAAGAACCAAAAGATTGGCAACTTTCTTTGGCACCTTTAAATTTTATTTTGCAAAATCTGTAGTTGAGAAGGAACAAACGAGCGGTGTTAAGTACAATCTTTGCTGTATTCGTGCGGCGTTTAAAAATGTTCGTATACTCACCAGCGAAATATTAAGAGTTTCTCAAAGTAAACTTGTAACGTTCAGAAACCGTTTAAGGACCAATTTCATCACGTTTGCCTTCAGTTTTGCTAATCTGCCTGACTGTAATTGGCAGCTTTCTCAATCGATAAACAAACAAAAGCACACGAATCGCCGTAGTCTAATAGGTAATGTGTTGGCTTATTAGACATGAGGCTTTGGTTCAAACCCCAGGTCAGACATCAGAAAAGTAATATGAAAAATATTTCTTCGGTAACTTCCTCTCATCAGATTGCTGGCAAAAACTCTGAGAGTAAATAAACCTGCCTTGAAAAAGTTCCTCAAAAATCTGTCGTTCGGAATCGACTTTAAACTGTAGGTCCCGTCACTCATGTATACAATTAATGCACACAACATGAGTGGTGTGAGAAACTAGGTCCGTAATCCTGACTGAAGGGTTGTAATGACCAATTAAGTATGTATGTACATACACACACATATGTACAGACATGCATGGGAATAAATATATGTTGGGATTCAATATACAATTTAACTGAAGCAGTTGGAGCACCTTTGCCAGGTAGCATTTTGGAAATTTTGGCCATGCAATTTTGATGAAAATGCTGTGTAATGAAAGAATTTCTTTTGAGTGATCCGAAATTTCCGTGATTGATTTCTATCATTATTGAATGAAGACGGACGTCGAGGTGATGTTAATTGGAAACTTAATTGAGGCTTGAATGTCCAAATAAATCTGGCGATTATTAAGAAACAGTCACCCAATAAGCATTACGGAGCCTTCAATATGAACGTGCGCTTCGTCTGGAGTACACTGCAGTAATCGAATGTGAGAAGTGCTGAATTGTCCCATACTGTTCATATTAATTGGATCATATTATAACAAACAAATAAAAGTTGTGGGCGTACACTGCTGCTCTCTGAATTGGCAAAACAATAACAGCTGTCAAATTCACCATCTCTAAACTGCTGTTTCCCTCTACAAACATTTTATAATTTCATTTAACATCAAAGGTCCTTATTAGGGCCATAAAGATTAAATAGAGGAGATTTTATTTCTAAATCTAGCTTTAGTTTTTATCATCTTTTGGTTTATGTTTAAAGGTACACTTCAGATTACGGTAAGCAATTAATGAATGATTTAAAATACAAAAAAAAGTTTAAAAAAAAATAACTAAATAAAATATAACACGGTGCTATAGTCAAAATACACCCAGCTAATTACATAGTATATATTATTAGTTTTGTTGAGTAGAACTCAAAAATATTTTTTTTTATATTTCTCGAACCATCCAAACTTGTTTTATTTGACAAAAACGGTATTTTTGATTTTTTCACATAAAATTATTAATTACCCAAATATTTTTCTACCTATTTTCAAAATCTAAAGTTTTTTGAAAAGGGAACCGATGAGCTTTTAAAATGGTATATATAAAAATATGGTTTAAACTTACATCTTATTAGTTTTGATCGGGTAAACTTGGAAAATATGATTTTTTTCTCATTTTTTTAAGTTTAGTTGTTCTTAATTGCAAAATTTAATTAAAAAATATAAAATAAGTGATGACATTCTGACATTATCTTGTGAAGAGATTGACACTTGGTTTGATCAAATAGGAAAAAATTGCCGTAGTTATTATTTAAATAGTATAACAGTCGTGTTATATTTGATATGATGACATATCAAATGAACTTTCAGTTCAAAAATTTTCAAAAGTTTTGATGGATCTTGATTATATATTGCAAAATGTGTCAATTTCACGTTTGCACCACTACCAGAAGTCGACTAATATTTGTGTTTTTGGCAAATATTATTATTTCTCTTTGCGCAAACTTTGACCAACTTCTAGTGTTCTCCATCAAAAATTCTGAAAATTTTTGAACTAAAACTTAATTTGAAAAATTATATGTAGGTTTTAATAGGTTTAATTTATATTTGATGATATAAATTTATTTGTAATAAAATTTATTAAGTTTTTTTTAAGAAATTAAATCAAAAACACAACAATTATTTTTTTAATTTTTAAAATCACATAATGAACTGTTTGGCTCGGCTGCCAAATATATAATAATTTTAATTGTCTGTTTTTTTTATTGAAAAACTATTTTTCAAACTCGATCAAGTATTTAAGTTTTATCATGTTTATGTTTTTCAGCCCGCTTACTATATTTATTTCAGTTTAGTTTTCCTTTAACCCTTCGGGATCGCCTTAATCCTTTCGGGTGCGATCCCCCATTCGGTCCTCCTGACGCATCATTCGACTCTAATGATATGCTCTTCAAGAGCGATCTCACATTCGGCCCTGCTGACGAATCATTCGACCCGAATGATGTGCTTTTCAAGTGCGATCCCACATATATATATGAAAAATATAACTCGACTGTTAGACTCTTTAAGTAATAACTACGGTAATTTTTGTCCGATTTGATGAAATGAAGTATCAATCTCTTCACAAGAATGTCATCACTTGTTTCATATATTTTAATTAAAGTTTGCTACTATAGACGGACCAACTTGAAAAAATATGAAAAAAAATTAGTCAAGTTTACCTTATCAAACCTCATAACATATTAAGTCAAATAATATATACATATATGTATATCGTTTTAAAAGCCCACCCCTCTCCTTTCTAATAAGGTTTAATTAAGTTTTAATTTTGGACATCCTTTCAGAAATGTTTGTGTAATCAATAAATTTGTGCGTAAAGTCCAAAAAAACAACACTCTTTATCAAATAAAAACAGTTTGGAGCATTCAAGATATATAAAAAAATATTTTGAGTTCTATTCAACAAAACTCACAACTTACACTATGTCATTAGCTGGGTGTATTTAATTTTTTTTACTTTGTAGCATAGTGTAATTTGTCCTCTGAAAACCAACTCTTTTTAGTTTTTTCAATGTAAATTAAAAAATACGGTTTTATGTTAGGTTTCTTTTTTTTAACAAAATTATTATTCAGTAACACAACAAACAGTAGAACAACAAACAATTAAAAAAATTCATTAAAGTTAGCAACAAAGAAAAAATTATGAAAGCAAAAGTTATTATATATATATTATATATTATTGTTTATACAAATTTCAAAGTTACTCGTGTTGTTACTATTTTCGCCTTATAATATACGACTATTATATACTAACTCTTCTAACTATTAAATTATGAGTATAGAAGTACAGAAAATATCAAGTATTTAAAAAAAGACGAGCGCTTACAACACGTGACTATGCAATTTACTGCTAACGATATGAAAACGTGTATATTGTTACAAAAATGAAAAAATCTTTTTGCTTTTACATCGTTCAACATTAAAATTATAAACAAAAGCTACAAAAACAAAACAATGAACTTGTTACTACTTAATATAACAACAAACACCATGCATATAAAATGGTAAACAAGTAAACAAAAATTTCCCAATAACACTACAATAATAAACGTAAACATTTATAGAGATTTCGAGAAGGCGAAGTCATGAACGTTCCCCTTCAAGAATATGCATCTGACTGTTTGCATTGCCATATAAAGGGCAAAGCACAGCAGGCGACTGAGTGAGTGACGTTTAGTCAGTCTTGCGTGAAGACGCGGTGCGTTTGAAGATAGTAATCGTGGTTTGAAGATCTCCGTTGAAAAGATCTAACGAACAAGTGTAAAGAAGAAAAGCAAATAAATCAAATTGTTGTTGTTTACATCAAGTAGCCAAAGGTGGCACACAGAATTGAGCGAACAATAAAGAATTTATTTAAAACTTAACACAAATTTATTTTTATTTTATTTGCAATCTATGAACTCATAATTTAAACGTTTTTAAGAGGGTAAAAACGTAACAATATACTTGCAGCAACTGTTTCATTAATCATCATTGCAAAATCTAAGCAAACGGAAAATTCATATCGTTGAGGTTTAAGTGGTATATCGTCAGGAATTATTGGAATAAGTGGTATTAAAACATCTTCATTTCTGTCTAATTTAAAATATTTGCTTTAATTACAAACTTGTTCCGTTGCTTAATAATTAGAAATACGAATGAATGCTGCGAGACATTCCGCGCAAATTAAAAGAATTTAAAAATTGTGTTGAATAATGTACTACGTCTTCTTGATTTTTCACAGTATAAACTGATTTACATAAATGTGATGAATTTAACAACTGTATGAGATTGAATAATGAAATTATATCACTTACACCCTTCTATAGTGACAATATATATTAAAAAGTTCTTGTTGTATTTTCGAGCAGCTTTTTTACGGATTTAGCAGTAAGCAGATAGTTGCTATTGAAATTAAGCCTATCAATTTTGTGCAACTTGAGTAGAAAATTACTTGATAAGTTTTTATAGATTTCGGTTTTAGAATTAAGGGAAGTTATGTACTTTTTGATTCTATTACCAAACAATATTTTTTAATATGGCCATTTACGTTCGATTAAAGAAATTAAATAATCTCAATTTTACTAATTTGATACCCGAGTTTCCTAGTTTAATTAATTAAACTAAATTATTACATATTTCAAAATTTTAATTTAAATTCCATACGAAATTTACGTGGACTTTTTTATTAGCAGTTATTTAAACATTTTTTTGTTTTATTTATTTCCACTCGTACACACTCTTTAGACCAAATATTTAACGTGACCGATTAAAAATCATTGCATTTGCATTAAATGCTCTGAACGTTTAAGTTCAATTTTATTTAACCGTAGATCCGTAGATTTCAAAAACTTCATAATTCTAGCTTATGTATCACTTTTGATACGTACTTGCGTAAGATAGAAATTTCGCAACAAAGATTTTGTCGAAAAATTTTAATATTTTTATTTATTGTAATTCGTTTTAATAAAACTATTTTATATTATTGCATTTTATTATCACCTTTATGAAATATACGCCAAAATTTTTGACATGCAGTATGACTTTTTATGTAAAAATCAAACACTTCATGTCAACTTGGATTTATTTTTTTCTAAATGGTATTAATTTGACATCTAGCACCTTTGCTTTGGGGCGATTTATAAATTTTCAATTGTTTAGACGGGGCTCTTATTGTCACTCGCATCAGTAGCGCTCTCAATTGAGGGCTGTCTGAAACCTTATGGTAAAAACCATTGTTATATTTCATTAGAAAAATTTGTTGTCAACTCTATGTGATATAAAAAATTTTCCTGTTGAAATAGAACATCGATTATGTCAATAAGAATGCTCTCTCTTTGATTCTTCTCTGGTTTCCCGGATACAGGTTTCCCCAAATACTGCTGTAAGTAGTTGCTAGGCACGTGGCATGTACTTGAATCTAAACCAGCCAATTCCATTTCGGTGGACGATGAAATTTATAATGACCATAAAATTCAATTAGTTACACATCTACAGCGACAAAATTATTGTGATTATTAAAGCTGATAGATTTTCAGCTCATTTTTCGAAAAGGCATAATAGGTGTTAAGAATGTTTCTGTTATCTCATACGTACGTAGTTAACCGAAATATTATCCTTCTGTAATATCTATGAAGTAAAATATAAGAAGAAACTCTTTTTTTTAAAGTGTGTCTGTCACGTAAGATAAATATGAGAAGAGCAATCAGAACGACTCTACAACATTTCAAGAAACAGTTGCTAGCAATTTGAGTGAAAATTACTAATATTTTCTCTTCCCAAGCTACTAAAGGTATTCGGTTCTCTGTTGCAAGTAGTACCATCGTTGGCGATAAATGTTTGTTGCTGCCAATACTTGCATCAGTTCATAAGACGAGCTTCTGTTTTCTTCTTTTTCAGAGTTTTCAGCAGCAGGAATATTACATACACATTACGATTAAATTGGTAATATTTTCTCTTTCCAAACTACTAAAGGCCTGTTCAAAGTAGTACCATCTTTAGCGATAAATATCCTATTGTCATGTTTGTTGCTGTCAATACTTTCATAGGACGAACTTCTGCTTTCTTCTTAATCTTCTTTCATACAAAATCGATCATTACAACCTTCGTTGTAAATTGGTCTGACATCTAATCATCTAACACGCTTCATACTAGACTACGACTACTTCAATCAATCTCAAGGATATACCCAGAACAGGAAATTCAACCTTTTCACTTTCATCCAATACATAACTATCAATTCCTTCTAAAAAAAAAAATATCCGGCATTTAACTTTTTCTGAATAAAATTTATATAGTCTCGAAAATTGAAATGTATCATTTTTGATACAAAGCTCGATCTACGGTTAAATGTATTTCACGTTCATTTCTTACCCTCAATATATTTTTTTTACTTCATTTTTATTTTTATTGTATTGAATTAGGAGGAAAAGGGTTAACAAGCAATGGAATAAAAATTATAAAAGAAATATATTTTACTATATATAATATAAATGAATAAAATTGCGCTTTAGTAAGATTGTTATAAAAAGAAATTATATTTCAAATATTTGTAAATATTATATTTAAATATTTGTATTTTTAATCAAATATAAATCCAAATACGTAAAGAAATTTATTTATACAGTATATTAAAACTGCAAATTATAAAAAAAGAAATACTTTTTAATTAGCTTTTCAAACATCTATTCATAAAAATCATAATTTGTTTTTGTCATTGTAAACGACCATTGAAAACTGCTGACGAATACGGTTGCGAAAAAAGAAACGAAGATTAAATCCGATATAGTTGTTGCTATTTAGTTTCAAATTCCATTATAAATTACATACATTTGTTATAGATTTTCCATTAAAGGAAGAGAATTTTATTTGAATAAATTGAATTTAAAAAATATTTTTCAAACGCATAAATAAATAATTTCAATAAAAAATATGCGGCTCTTATGATCAGTTTTTTCGTCAAACATATTCTATCGTGCAATGAATACATATAAATGTTGATTTGCATCAAATATATACAAATGTACACAGACAAACTACGTATTGTTATAGTGTAACTGAATGCGCAACTAATCCAATTGCAAGAATAATGTATGTATTTAAGATTTTCGATATAAAATATTTGACATTTGCGTTCTTTTCTTCAGTTCATGAAATCACTGTTCAAAAATTATTATTAAACTAACCATTGGATATGAAAAGTTTATTTCATTCGGAAATTGCTATAGTTTTTCTTGTCGAGTACCAATTCAGCAAATCTTCAAAGTTATTCTATATCCTACTTGTCAAGAAAATGAGACCTTTTTAATGGCTGCCAATATTGTATCAAATTAATAAACATACAAAAAAAATCTTTTGATAACATAGTTTTGTTTTTAATTGATTTTTAAATAAAATCAGTCTATTCTCAAATCAGAGATTTTGTTAGTTCCCATAAGACAATGGACCAAAAGATCTTAAAACAGCTTTTTGGTAAAAAATATTTCAATTGAAAGAAGTCACCTCCTACAGATTTATCCAAAATCATATCTTGCTATATGGATGCTGAAATGGAAGATTAAAGTCAATGTCTCTAAATGCATGCACATCACGTTTACACTGAGAAAGGGAAATTGTCCGCCCATCAAGATTAATGGTGTGACAGTACCAGAACATAGTAGTGTAAAATATCTGGGCATCCATCTCGACCGTCGCCTTACCTGGGCTCACCATATAGCTGCCAAAATTACCCAGATCAAACTCAGAACAGCACAGCTTTACTGGCTTATTGGACCTAAGTCAACCCTTGATCTAGAACTAAAACTGCTTTTGTATAAGTCAGTATTGAAACCTATTTGGCTTTATGGTATCCAACTGTGGGGAACAGCCTCACCATCCAATGTAGAGAAGCTTCAAAGGCGGCAATCTAGGCTTCTTAGAATAATAACAGGTGCTCCTTGGTATATGAGAAACAGTAACATCCACAAAGATCTGAATGTGCCCTTAGTTCGAGAGGAAATAAAAATAGCAAGTGTCAATTACATCTCTAGGATTACAGAACATCCCAACCGTCTTGTAAGAGACTTACTTGTATTCGAGGGTCACAGACGTCTCAAAAGGGTTCAAACAAATGATCTGATCAGATAAATTTACTTTTGATGTGCACTTTTAGTTGTACGTTGCAGTGGCAATAACAACTTTTATTATTGTATTTTAGGTTAAGATTTGAATACTTATTGTAAATTCTGAAAGGAAAGATTCAATAAATAATATACGAAGAAAAAAAAAAATATCTTGCTATATGACATCTACATAAGGACATTCGCTTAGTATAACATATCTAAGGGAGTATTCAGGAGATAATTCGCAAGAATGGTTACGTATTCGCTTAACCTAAAACAATAGTCAACTGAAAAACTTGCTCATGAGCGCATAGCGGCAAATATCAATACAAAACACAAGAAAAAACTGGTACATTCAATGCCAAGGGGTTTAAATGGAGTGATTGACCTTAAGGGAAATCCTACTAAATATTGGGTATAACACATTCATATATTGGGCATTTGAATCTAAAATTTACTCTGAGCTCTTTCTGGGGGTACCTCAACTTTTGCGGTGGAAAAATATGGTGTCACCAAAAAGTATTTCTTATGTTTTGTGAAAAACCTTAAATTTTTTTTTTCTAACAAAAGGGTTGAATTGACCAATTATGTCTGTAATCGTGATGAATGACTTGGCTAATTTTGGTTTAGCCATTTGTGGTTAATGAGTTCCATCAATTAACACACACAATAATCAAAATACTCATCTTCGGCCAATTTCAAATGACCACAGTCAAACAATGAACATTTAGGCCTAATGAGCTTATAGAAGCTGTATTTGATAAGTATTTGATAAGTACGTAGGCCAAAAATCTTAAGTAAAATATGCTACATAGTCGAAGGGACAATGTTGTTTGGTTGAGAAGGCGAATGAATAGGCATTTCACTATCTCATTCAAGAGTTCGCGCTAAACAGCAATATTCTCTTCGATACGTGTCCTTCTTTGTTTTATTAATAGCTTTAAGTCGACAGTTTTCCCGCATTGCTTGCTCACTGAACGAAGTGTTCCATAAACTCTATTGTCCATAATTTGCAAGCAATCTTAATCAGTTGGAGGTGACTTGCCACATCTTAAAGAAAAAAAAAAAAAATATATGCAAAGACAGTTTGCCAAACTAATAGAAGAACATGCTATTTTATTCAGAATTAAATTTCAAAAAATTAACGGTCTTGAACCCGACTTTGTTTACATATTTTGTTTTGTTGGTGTGGAACTTCAATTCATATAAATATGTTTAAAATAATATAAAATTTAACGAAATTGTTTATAATTAAATCACGATAAATGTGCAGTTTCTGTCAGAAGTATGGTTTCACACATTTGCCTGTTTGTAGGGAAAACATACTTACTTAATTGGTCATTACAACCCTTCAGTCAGGATTACGACATGTGTGTGTTAATTTTGTTCATGACTGGCGGCACCTACAGTTCAAAGTCAAATCCAAACGACAGATTTTTAAGAAACTTTTCATGGCAATTTTATTTACTCTCAGAGGTTTTGTTGTAGATGTCTGAATTGGGGGTTGAACCGTGGCCTCACGCCTAATAAGCCAACACACTACTTACTAGACTACAACGTCACAAACAAAAACTATAAAAAATACTAAATTTTTTTGTGTTTTCCATACAAACTGACGAACGTACGAAACCATTCGTACTACAGGAATAGGTCTTTATAGTATTAAAGTAGCAGCTGTGTTATGTTTTGCTTTAAATTTCGTTTAAAGTCTTCTTTTATTGTATCTCTTTGTTCTCAATTGAGAGCAGCGCTGCCATTTGCCAAGTTTTCCCTTTTTTCCAAGTTTTTTGAGATGCCAAAGTCGTTTTCTAACAAAACAAATTTTTTCGATAAATTCAAAATATCAATAAATTCAACAATAACACGAAATATTTATATTTTTAAATAAAATATTGTGTATTTTATTAGTCCCGGGCCAAAGTAGAAAAGAAACACCAATAGAGGGTACCGGTCTCCGGTGTTTCCTTCAAAAATCTTGATACTTTTGTAGAAAACAGGTTTTTTGTAAAAAAAAAGTTTTTTTTCCGAGAAATAAAAAGTTTTTTACAAAAATTACTGACAACGCTGGTTGAGAGTGTTGTTTAAAACTCTCACGAGCTCTCATGTTATTCTTTCTGATTTCACAGCACTTAATTTTGAAGAATAACAAAAAAATAGCTTCTGTAAAAATGTAGGAATATTTTTCTACAATATGTCAGAATAAATGCTTACCTTCTGGAATTGAAATCAAATTTTCTGTTGTTAAAACAGTATTCATATAAATAATTTTGTTATTTCAATTCGCTTAAATTTATAAAAACTTCTTCTTACTAAGGTGTTTAGTAAATGACAGTTCCCCATAAAAACTCAGAAATAGTTTAAGCCAATCAACTGAATACCTACCTTAACGAGTTTAAAAGTTTTATGGAATTCATATTGAATTCCCTGCCAATAATAAACATCCAAGTAAAGATTATATACAAGCAACTGAGTATCAAAATACACACTATGCACAACTCTTACGCCTAGTTTCACACAATTTCTGTTAAAAATAGGTTCAGTATATGAGTATAAACACAGTTTGAGTATAAACAGTTTGAATAGTATGCATAAAATTAGAAAGAAAAAACTTTTTATAAAGGAAAACTAAGGATATTAATAAAATTTCTGTAGAGTTTTTTATAGAATAAAACATAGAAAACGTTTGCTCGAACTTATGGTACACATTCATACATCACAGAATTTCATCTAAAGACAACATCAGATATGCTATGTCTTCCGTACAATAAGATAAACAACGAAAGTGGCGACATTAGTGTTCAATTTTATTCATACTTGTTAACAGAAAATGTTTCTGCATATGTTAAACTAAAAACAAAGTATTTTACTGGAAAAAAAATTAAACAAAACTGCCACTGTAAGTTTAGAGTCGTTCTAGTAATAATTGTATTCTTCTTTCGTATTTGATTGAATTGAATTTGATTGAACGTAATCTGTACTTTCTATCGTTATTCATTGAAAACTGTGACTATATATTTTCCAATTTTTTACTTATCAGACATACATTAGCACTTATTTCGAAGTAGTATGTTTCACTATTGTGTCTAGTGCAAAGACGAGCGCTGTAGCCTAATAGGTAGTATGTTGGCTTGTTAGACGTAAGGCCACGGTTCAAACTCTAGGTCAGACATCAAAACGAAAATATGGAAAATATTTTTTCGGTGACTTCCTCTCAGCAGATTTCTGGCAAAAACTCTGAAAGTGAATAAAATTGTCATGAAATGTTTCTCAAAAATCTGTTGTTCTGAGTCGACTTTAAACTGCACGCCCCCCGCCTCTCATGTATAAAATTAACTCACACAACATAAGTCATGTGAGAAGCTAGGTCGTAATCAGGATTGAAGGGTTGTAATGACCAATTATGTATGTATGTATGTTTTACCATTTTTTTTTTGTCTAATATACACACGGGAATATCATTTACTTGTAGCTGATGGTTTTTCGTTCAATATTTAATTTAAATCGTGCAATTGAAATCTGATAAAAAGCATCACAATTTGGTACCGCTTTTCTAAGACACACATTGTTACCTGCCTATTTCATGTGCCTAAAGAATACGGCACGGGCAAATCTAATCAATTTTTAATTATATGGGTTGGCTCTAGCGAGCATTCACTTTTTTGCAAAATGAAAATGGAACGCAAATGGTCTGATGTCATTTCCAGTCTATCCATGATACTCTTTCCTACTCAAGCGGAGGAAGTTACCAAGCAACTATCTTCATCTGAATTTTGACTAGCTGCTGTGTTATTGAGAATACCTCTTCTATTGGTTCCTCTCTTGATTGTTGAAAAATTTTGCATATATTTTTGGAATTGTAATGAAAATCCATTGCCGCCCACTGAACTTATCACCATTAATTTAAAGCTTTGATTAATAAGTATTAATTAAATTTGCTTTAAAATTGTTGCAGCTGATGTATTATTTTATAATTGCACGCACACATTGGCGCTGCTTAAATTGTTGATCGCAACCGGACTCCAATTGAGTTGACAGTTGACAGAAATGGTTCCAAGTGGTACCATCATTTGTAACAGAAAAATAAAAAAAAAAATTAACAAATCAACTAAAAATTGTTGATTTGATTCTTGTTAACTGGCAACACAACTAAAGTTTAGTTGCCATCCATAAACGGTCTATTATGATATCTATAGATTTGATAAATATAGATTTGATAGCTTCAAACGCGCAACTATTCCATCAGCTAGTGTAGTTTTTGAAATATTTGCCTAAATATTTACCAAACAATTTTTTAAGTCTCAATAATTTTTTCAATATAGAACTTAATTAAATTATTAAATTGAGTATAATTAATTACACTATGCAACAAAATAAAAAAATTAAATACACCCAGCTAATGACATAGTGTATGTTGTGAGTTCTGTTGAGTAGAACTCAAAAATATTTTTTTTAAATTTCTTGAACCCTCCAAACTTGTTTTATTTGACAAGAACTGTTTTTTTTGGACATTACGCACAAATTTATTTATTAAACAAACATTCCTTAATCGATGTCCAAAATTTAAATCTTATAAGAAAGGAGAGGGATGGATCTTTAAAACGATATACATATATATTATTTGACTTAATATGCTATGAGGTTTGATGAGGTAAACTTGACAAATGCGAATATTTGATAGATCTTGATTGTTTATCGTAAAATTTGACAACTTCACTTTTGAGCGACCACCAGAAGTTGGCCAGTGTTCGCGCAAAGCGAAATAATAATATTTGCAAAAAATACAAATATTAACCGTCTTCTGATAGTGGTGTAAACGTGAAGTTGACACATTTTGCGATAAACAGTCAAGTGTTTAATGATGATGTGTTGTGCTGGTTCGTTTTTTGTTGTTCCTTTTAATTTTGTTTGAAATAAAATTCATTTATTTATTTTTGTAATTTTAATTTGTATTATTTATTGAATTCACTGTTTAATGTTTATGTGTTTTTATGTTGTTTTACAAAATTTTGTTTTAATTGTTGTTTTTGTTTTGATTGTATTTAATTTCAATTTATGTTTATCTTTTTCTTTTGTCTTTGTTCACAATGTTTGATGTTCACGTTTTGATTGTCGAAACTAGAGTGATTCTTAGGCAAAAAAAATTTTATCTTAAAGCAATGAATATGAGAAAGGTCCAGAATAAAAAGTGATGAGAATATGTACATAGTAAGGAAAAGAACCGTTAATATATATAAAAGGGTGTTCTGAAGAGTGATGTTAACGTTGAACATTCCGGCCCCCATGACTTGGTGAAATTTACCACAGGTTTTGAACGGGTCCTGAAAATAAATACCCCAAGGCACTTTTTTCAGCTACGACTTGACCGACTTCTGTGTTGATGGCTCCATCGCGACGAATAGCACTATAGATGTCACTGCCAATTTCAACTTCAACAGTAGTATTGGAACAAGGATCAAGGTCAGCCAATGAATTAGGTGAAAAATCCTCTGTCGGGTCGGTTAAAATGGGTCCAGAATAGGGCTTCTTTGGCAGTAGATCTGTTACCAGGGCTGTTATCTCATGATTGTTTTAATTTTATATTTTTCTACGAATGATTTCGACACTCTGGACGTTGTTAAGGATCTATTGATGATAGCCCGTGTGTTGGTCCAGGTAGTAAGATTACCAGTATAAACCTTAATGGAGGCGGTTGGAACAAAAACCAAATTCCACTTGAAGAAAGGCATTTCTGTGTCTACTCGTCGTGATGGCTGTGGATTGGCTCGTCTTGTTGACTGTGGGTCGGCTTGTCTTGATGGCTGTGGGTCGGCTCTTCTTGATGGCTGTGGTTCGTTCAACTGCATTGCATCATGAAGCAGTGTGTTGTGGCTTCTTTTACAGATATGACACCCTTTTTCATTTTTACACTCTTCTGTTTTATGGGATCGTGCAAGACAGTTCAGGCAATATTTTTTAACGATCATGAGGTCATATCTTTCTGATGGATTGAAGCTCAAGAACTTTCTGCAAGTGCGTATGGGGTGGTCCTTGAGACAAACTCCACATGAATATTGCCAGTGTTCGGGTCTTTGTTGTTGTTGGGATGCCATACCTGTAAGTGTAAAATTAGAACAATATTAGTGTATGTAATTGGTTAGGAGTTATACTAATTTGCAAACAAAACCACAATTTTTGTAATTGATCTGGTGATGACTCCATTTTTTGTTTTGATGTCTACAACTCTACAGTTTTGGTCAGGTCCAAGATATGTTTTGATGATTCGACCCATTTGCCATTCATTGGGTGGCAAGTTGTTGTTTTTGATGACTACCAGATCGTTGATTTTAACGTTGTCCCTTTGAGTCCTCCATTTATATCTGCGTTGAAGTTCAATCAAGTATTCGGACTTCCATCTTTGGCAAAATGAGTGGTAGATGACCCTTAGGCGTTTCCAGCGGTTGATGAGATTCAAATTTTCGTTGCTTACATCTGGTTCAGCTGGGGTCAATAATGCACTACCAATAAGGAAGTGTCCAGGGGTCAATGGATTAAGGTCATTTGGGTCATCGCTAGCAGGACTTAAGGGTCTAGAATTTAGGCACGATTCTATACGAGCAAGAATTGTAGATAGCTCTTCAAATGTGAATTTCATGTTCGGTATCGTCTTTTTGAGGTGCGTTTTGAATGATTTTACACCGGCTTCCCAAAGGCCGCCCATGTGTGGGGCTCCTGGGGGAATAAACTTCCAATTAAGATTTTGATGACTAAAATGATGGATCACTTGATTTTGAAGAGTTTTTATGAATTCTAGACAGTCTTTTCTTAGTAGTTCTGCTGCTCCGACGAAATTTCCTCCATTGTCTGAGTAAATGAGTGCGGGACATCCACGTCTTCCTATGAAGCGGGAAAATGCTGCTAAGAACGATTGGGTTGATAAATCACTTGCTGCTTCAAGATGTACAGCTTTTGTGGCGAAGCATACAAATATACAAATATACCCTTTTGTAATAAGACAAGCTCGGCCTGTAAAATTTTTGATGTCAAAAGGTCCTGCGTAGTCTAATCCAGTTGTAGCAAAGGGTCTTGATAATGTTGTACGTTCTGGTGGTAATGAAGCCATGATTTGATTTTGCGTCTGTTTTTTGTACAAAACACACGTTTTACAGTTGTAAATTACGCTTTTGACCAAGGGTTTCAATCTGAATATCCAATATTCTGTGCGTAGGACTCGAACCATTAGTTGGTTTTCTCCATGAAGGGTAATTTTGTGTGTAAATTTCGCTAGTAGCGGTGATAGCTTCGAGTTATGAGGTAGCAATATTGGGTAGCGTTCATTGTACGTTAATGCTGGTGATTGCGCTAGTCGCCCATTGGCTCTAATAATGCCATGGTGATCCATGAAAGGATTTAAGGTCAAAAGACTGCTGGTTGGGGATATTTTCTGCTTGAGTTTCAAATGTTTGTGCTCATCTGGAAAATGATTTTGTTGCGTCCATATGATGAGTCGATGTTTGACGAAATCTATTTCTTCTCGGGTGATTTCTGCTGAAGATACGCGAAGATGGGTTCGGTTGTTTCCAGTATTTCTCCATAATCGTATGACATAAGCGAGTACTCGATAAGCTCGTGATAGGTCTGAAAATCGATTTAATGGGTCTTCGCGTGTTGTAGTTGTAAATGCTTTTACAGTTTTTGCTTCTAGATTTGTGTCACCTGTTTGTGTTGGTATCGGCCATTGATTTTTAGGCAATTTTAACCAGGAGGGTCCAAACCACCATAAGTTGTGGTTTTCCAGTTCTTGTGGAGTACATCCTCGGCTGGCTACATCTGCTGGGTTATCGTTTGAGTCGATATGTTGCCAATTTTGATTTCCAACCTTATCCAGGATTTCAGAAACACGATTTCCAACGAAAGTGTTCCATGAGCAAGGGGGTTTCTTTAACCAGGACAGCACGATTGTTGAGTCGGTCCAATAATATGCCTTGGTATTTTGAATTTGAAGATTTGGTATAAGTCCACATGCAAGATTTGCCAATAATACGGATCCACATAGTTCTAAGCGGGGCAAAGATATTTGCTTAATGGGAGCTACACGGGTCTTTGAAGCCAGAAGAAATGTGAATACTGAGTTTTCTGCTTGTATTCGAACATAAAGAGTCGCAGAATAGGCTTTTTCTGAAGCATCACTGAAACCGTGAATTTCCACATTACAATTCGGGCTAAATTGGATCCAACGGGGAATTTTCAATATGTTTATTGTCGGGCAGTTTTTTATGAATTTTTGCCACTGTAGACAAGTTAAGGGTTTTAATATGTCATCCCAGTCGACTTTATCCAACCAAATCTGTTGCATAATTAGTTTTGCTTCAACTATTATTGGAGCTATCCATCCACAAGGGTCAAAGAATTTGGCAATTGTCAATAAAACTTCTCTTTTCGTGTAGTTTTCTTTTAATTTGACATCTGGTGCTGTAAATGTAAATGCGTCTGACGAAATGTTCCATTTGATCCCAAGAGTTTTTGTTCCAGCGCTATCTGACAGATTTAACCAATCGAGAGGTAGTAGTGTCTCATTTGGTAAGTCTTGTGTGACTCGTGGGTCATTTGATGTCCATTTCATCAGGTCAAATCCAGCGGATTTTAGAACTGTTGTAAGTTCTTTTCTTGATTTGATGGCGTCGTTTAATGTGTGACCACCTGCTAAAACATCATCCACATACATGTTTTGTTGTAGAGTTTTTGATGCGAGAGGGTGAGTTGATGTTACATCTTCAGCTAGTTGAAGAAGGGTTCTAATGGCCAGAAACGGTGCGCAATTGACTCCAAAAGTCACTGTCAGGAGTTCGTAATCCTCAATTGGGTCCTTTTCTGATTGCCGAAATAATATCCTTTGATATTTGGTTTGATTCGGATCAATGAGTATCTGTCGATACATTTTTGTGATATCTGCGTTGTACACAAAACGGAAGAATCTCCACTTCAATATCAGAAGCACCAAGTCCTGTTGAAGTATGGGTCCTGGATACAATATGTCATTCAAACTCTTCTTGTTTGAAGACGGGCTCGAAGCGTTGAAAACTACTCTAAGTTTCGTTGTCAGCCTTTCGGGTTTTATTACTGCATGATGTGGCAGGTAATAATTTGGGTTTGTGTTGATTTCCAGGGGAGAAATTTTCCTCATATGTCCTAACTCGAGGTACTCAACAATTACTTGGTCGTATTGTTTTTTGAGTTCGGGTTTCTGGCTAAGTATGCGTTCCATCCTCAAGAACTGTGCCATTGCTATGTTTCTCGAAGTTCCTATTTCTTCGCTATTTTTAAAGGGTAGGGTAACGATATACCTTCCTGTGTCGTTTCTTCGTGTTGTCGACATGAAGTTGTTCTCGCAAAATGTGTCCTCATCTGACCTCAAAACCCGTTTTGGGGTTTCCTCCACCTCCCAAAAGCGTGTGAGGATTCGGTCAAGGGACGTAGTGTTGAGTAATGACACTGTTGTACTAGGTTGTGTCGTTGTTGAAATTGGTCCCCCCACAATCCAGCCAAATACTGTTTTTTGTGCCAAAAGGGATCCAATAGACCGCATCGGTGTGTCCATGCAATATATTGAGTGGCCCAGGTCTAGGCCTATAAGCAAGTCGATGGGTCTGCTTTGATTGAATTGAGGATCTGCAAGTTCTAATTTAGCAGTCTCATTGATATGTTGCAAATCTAAAGTCTGTGGTGGTAAATTAGATGGAAGAGTCTTCAGGACTGGTGCCCAGACTTCTAATTTAAATTGTGAATCCACCTTGGAGCAAAGATTGAATAAACATGCTTTAGTTGAAGTCTCTGAAACTGTTTGACTCAAGCCTGTAACATGAACTAAATTTCGTTTGGTGGGCAAATTTAAACGATTTTTCAACTTTTCTGACGTAAAAGTTGATTGTGAGCCAGGGTCGATGATTGCTCTTGCCTGGTACTTTTCGCCTCTAGTTTCGATCAGTACAATTGCAGTAAATAACAAGGTCTCTTTCTCATTGGGAGATTGATGGACATGTTTGCTCTCTTGCAGTGTCAAGGAAGTGATATTTGGTATCGAAAAGTTTGATGCTGATGTGGACTGTATATTGGTGTTTTGTGCTGCGATGCTCCTACTAGATTGGGTCGCGTCACAATTCGGAACTAAAGTATGGGATTCTGATCCCTTATGTAACAAAGTGTTATGTCTTTGTCTACATAATCTACAACTGAATTTACTTTTACAGTCCTTAACACTGTGGTCAATAGAGAGGCAATTGTAACATGAATTTGTGACCTTTACAATGTGAATTCTGTCGTTAACGTTCTTCTCTAAGAACTTGGGGCAAGACCACAATTGGTGAGACTCCTTACAATGTTGGCATTTGTAATTTGAGTCATTTTTCTGTGCCCTATTTGTGTTTAAAGGTTTTATATTTTTCGACCCAGTTTCATTTTGGGTTGTGTTTATATGAAAAGTGTGAACTCGTTTTGACTTAAACTTTAAATTATCCCTTCTGGATTGTTCTAATTTTGAGTTCGATTGTGTGATGGCCGCTATGGATTCTAGAGTCTTAGAATTGTGCGTCAAGAAATTATTGAATTCTTCCCAAGTCGGAACTTTTGTAATTTCCTTAAGTGAATTTTCAAATTCTTTTAAAAGAGTCCGAGGGAGCTTTGTTGAGCAAATGTATACCAGGAATGGGTCCCATGTGGCGGTTTCTATACCTAAAGCATTTAACGCTTGAATGCATCCATTAACTGTTCGCTGAAGTTTTTGAATCGATGAGCCTGAGTCTTCAGCTACGTTCGGAAGGTCAAATAAAATTTTTAATTGTTCATTTACTTGGATCCGATTATTCTCGTATTGGGCTACAAGGTTTTTCCAGGCTATGTCGAAACCTTGATTGGTCAATGGGGCGTTTGAAACTATTTTTCTAGCATCTCCTCCTGTCTTTTGTATCAGATGAAAAAGTTTCTCAATTTTACTAAGTCTAGAATTATTTATGTATAATGCTGTAAAAAGATCGCGGAAAGTAGGCCATGTCACAAAATCTCCATAAAATGTGTCCGTGTCTCAAGGTGGTAACCGTACAAATGAGATGTCATGATTTTCCTTTGGTTGACTTTCAACATCAGAAATCCGTTCTTCCTTCTTTGGATTCGATAGGGCTTGAATTTCCGCATTAATTGACCCTAAACACGTTTTGTAGGCAGAAAGAACTTTTTTGTAACGATCACGAAGCTTATTTTTATCAATAGGTTTTTCTTTTGAATCCTCTTTTGTGTCCCTACACTCTTCATATGTCCTTTTGACCTGTGTCCATATAGAATCGAGTTCGACCCGAAGTACCTCAAGAGAGTGAATGTTGTTTTCGGCCGCACTTTGTGTGTATTCTGTTTCAAAGTCCAAAAGGTCATTTGTACAATTTACAAATTTATTGAATGCCATTATTTACCGATGAATTACATTTTAAAACGATCAAATTAAGAATCAAATTTAAAACAAAAAAGTCCCTGCTAGCGATTTCACAGCAAGAATTACCAAAAATAATAATTAATTTCCCGATTGGTTATTAATTTGGGTATATTTTGTTTCCCCAGTAAATTACTAAAAGAAGTATGGGTGGTAACCCTTTTCGTTTTTCTATTTCGTTTTCTTCTTTTATTCAACCGCGACAAAAAATTTATAAGAGCGTATACTTGTAATAAAGAGTTTTGTGTTTCTCTTTATTGTCTTATTTTTATTATTTTTAGTACTTACTTATCGTTGTTGTGTCTTTGTTAAAGCTGTTGCTCTCTAATTTGGGTCTCTTCTTGCTTGTGTCTTTTGCTGTTATTTTTGTTCTTTTTTGTTTTTCCACTTTGCCTGTGGATTCTATTTTTTCTCAAAAAATTTAACTGTTTTTAACCGTTGCTTATTTTTGTGTCTTAATATTTTTTCAATTTTTTAGCAAGTTTTTGTTTTTGTAAATTACACTGCATACGGTTCGAAGTGACCAAAAAATGTTTAATGATGATGTGTTGTGCTGGTTCGTTTTTTGTTGTTCGTTTTAATTTTGTTTGAAATAAAATTCATTTATTTATTTTTGTAATTTTAATTTGTATTATTTATTGAATTCACTGTTTAATGTTTATGTGTTTTTATGTTGTTTTACAAAATTTTGTTTTAATTGTTGTTTTTGTTTTGATTGTATTTAATTTCAATTTATGTTTATCTTTTTCTTTTGTCTTTGTTCACAATGTTTGATGTTCACGTTTTGATTGTCGAAACTAGAGTGATTCTTAGGCAAAAAAAATTTTATCTTAAAGCAATGAATATGAGAAAGGTCCAGAATAAAAAGTGATGAGAATATGTACATAGTAAGGAAAAGAACCGTTAATATATATAAAAGGGTGTTCTGAAGAGTGATGTTAACGTTGAACAGTCAAGATCCATAAAAATTTTTGAAAATTTTTGAATTGAAAGTTCATTTGATAAAATGACATATGTAAAAAATATAACACGACTGTTGTACTATTTGAAAAATAACTACGTTAATTTTTGTCTGATTTGATCAAACGATGTGTCAATCTCTTCACAAGTTAATGCACATTCAAAATGTCATCACTAATTTCATATTTTTTAATTAAATTTTGCAATAGTTAAACTTGAAAAACTGAGAAAAAATCATATTTTCCAAGTTTACCCGATCAAAACTCATAACATGTAAGTTTAAATCATATATTTATGTATACCATTTTAAATTCTCATCTATCATTTAGAATAGGTTGAAAAATATTTGGGTAATCGATAATTTTGTGTGAAAATATCAAAAATACCGTTTTTGGCAAATAAAATAAGTTTGGAGGGTTCGAGAAATTAAAAAAAATATTTTTAAGTTCTACTCAGTGTATTTTGATCGTCCCACCGTGTAATTAATTGAAAGTAATGTTTTTTGAATTAAAATTTAACGGCTATAAGTTAAGAGTTATTTTGTTCACGTTTTAAAAATTATGTATTCAGTAAAAGTGAAGTAAAATTTGAAATTGAGAGCAAATTAAATAGATTGAGAGATAAGACGGATCTAATAGATCCTTAAAATTGTTTTTAATGTCTTATTTAAAGCTAATAATTTTCCACTACTAAACAGCTTAATTGCTTTAATATCTACAGTAATTGATATGAATCCTTGAAATTGCTAATAACCTTCAGATTGCAAAGCAAATTAAATTATTATAGTTCAACACCCGTATTATTTGGCATTATGGAATAGAGCGTGTGAACTGATAAATCAGCGCAAAATTTTCTCATTTACAAATAGCAGGTTTATTTGTGTGTGTCTCTATTTATATCTTATTCACTGAATAATTTTGTGCAGTCTTGACAGTAATAATGAGCATTTTCCTAGTAAAGCCGTCTTGGATTAACAGGAAATCAACACATGTGTATATCTTTTGTAAATTGCGCACATACTCGTACGTGTATGTATGTGTATACAAATTATTTCACAAATCGATGCATTATTTTAAAATTTTAAAATAATTCATGGGAATACATGTTTTGGTTATGACAATATTTTGTATTTTTCCTGTGCATTGTCCAATTTATTATATTGTAACTGCAACATATTCAAGTACATGCATATTTATGGGCTAAGTAAAGTACAAAAAGTCTTTTGAAAACAGAACATTGTATATAATTTTCATTTAACTTAATTGTTTAGGGGAATACGCATTACATGTGCACATAAAATTTAAACCTTCTTTGTAACAGCTTTGGAATTTTTCAAAACCGTAATAAAAAAGTTATCATGTGAATTAAATTTTGTAGCTACTGCTGAAAAATGTCTAATGAGGCAATAATTATTTTTTAAATTAAATAATAAATAATCCAACATATTTATTGAATTAAATCGTATGAATTTTATTATAAATTGAATTAGTCTAATTTATTTTAATCTTTTATTGAGGCTTGCTGTGTTTTGAAAAATTTCAATTATAAAATTATATTGAAGCAAAATTTAAATTAAATTTAATTAAATGGTTATATACAATAATAACACTGTGCAACAAAATACAAAAAATTAAATACACCCGAGTAACTACCTAGTCTAAGTCGTTCAGTTAGTTGAGTAGAACTCAAAAATATTTTTTTTATATATTTCTCGAACCCTACAAACCTGTTTTATTTGACAACAACGGTTTTTTTGATCTTTTCACACAAAATTATTGATTACCCAAATATGTTTGAACCTATTTTTTAGAAAGGGGAGAGTTTAGCCTCTAAAATGGTATACATAATCATTTTGTTCAAACTTATATGTACGAGTATATGATGGGGTAAACTTGGAAAATATTATTTTTTTCTTATTTTTTCAAGTTTGGCCATTCTTAATTGCAAAATTTAATTAAAAAGTATGAAATACGGGGCTACGTTCTGGAAGTGCATTATATTGTGAAGAGATTGACACTTCGTTTGATAAAATTGGACAAAAATTAATGTAATTATTATTTGAAGAGTATAACAGCTTAGCCATATTTTTTATATTTTTGCTCTCATCAAATGAACTTTAAGTTAAAAATTTCCAAAATTTTTGATGCATCTTAAATGTTTATTGAAAGATGTGTTATTTTTCCGTTGAACCAACCACTTTTAGGGAAAAGTTAATCGCCTTACTATTAATAACTGAACACATCTCGAACAAAACGAAATATAAAGAAATATTACTTGATCGATTTCCTTTCAATAGATTTCTGGAGAGTTTCTCAAATCTTTGTACTTGGGAGACGACTTTGAACTCCAGGCCACGCCACTCATGGATAAAATTAACACACACAGCATGATTGGTTTAAAAAGCTAGGCCGTAATCGTCACTAGATTTGTAATGACCAATTAAGTAAGTAAGAAAGTATTACATAAGATTTTCCAACAAGGACTTCCTAACCTTGACAAATGGTAATTACGGATGATCACAGATAACGACCAGGAGGTCGAGGTTCTGCCGCAGTTGACAAATGACCCCAATTTTCAGCGAAAAATCATCTCCAGCCCATTTTTGGTTGAATGGGTACGTGAACAAACAAAATTGTCGAATTTTTAACAATGTCATGATATTCGAGAGCATTCAATTCATCCTAAAAAGGTCACTGTTCGGTTCGGATTTTGGGTTGGCGGCGTCATCGAATTATATTTCATTGACGAACATTGGCCAGACAAATACTGGCAATGGCGAGCAGTAAACCACACCGCGTTAAATATTTTGCACGAATGTTTTGTGGGCATGGCTATCGCATGTAGAGATGATGTGAATTTCAAATTTAAAGATTGGTGGTGTAGGTAAGCTTAGTGAAACAATTGTTTATGACTGTAATTATATTTACTATGTATTTTGAAACAATTGAAGTCATATAAAGAGCTTGCACCCTTGCACCAATTCATACACATGTAATGTATTGTCTTAACAATTCGAAAGACCTAAGATTTTGAGAGACTTGTATTCTAGTCTCTGATAGGTGATCTCTATCAAAAAATTTACAAATAAAAATTGGGCAGATTTTATAAAGGAAGTTGTGAATCCTGGGCCGCTAATACTAACAAATTTAATAAAATATTTTTTAAAAATTAAGCATCGATAACTTTTTTTATTATAAATGCAATAAAATACATCAATGTCTGCCAAATGCCAACGTGAGTGTGACCAGTATCATAGAAAGATCAAACATTAATAGATCGCTCTTTTTTACAAACATAATAAAGTTGACTTGATGTCAGATGTACAAAATATTTTTGAGATAAGAAAAATTCCTGGTGGCAATTTAAGAATGTTTCAGATTAATATACTTTGAGCTTTCACCGACTTGGAGTTAATTTTTGGAATAACAAAAAACAATATTCAACATTAAATGTATTTTAAAATCCGAAAACCGTCCAATATATTTCATATTTATTATATGTATGTGTTGTATATATGGGCAATTTCGTGTCAAGTGACCCAATTTTTAAAATCGATGTCTTCCGATTTGGATGAAATTTGCACTAAGGTTAGTACTATTGGATAGTAGGTCAGACACAAATTTTCAGCTCTATCAGTCAAGAACTGCCGGAGTTAGAGGGGTCAAAGTTGGACATTTTGGTCATACAGGGTTTTTTTTAAAATGTGTGTAATTTTTCACCTTTTGGTCCTTTCCAAAAATAATTTTTTCAAAAAAAAAAAAATAATTTCAAAAATAAAAAATTTCCTTTTTTTAAATTAATTTTTTTTTAATTTTTTTTCCAAATGGGACTTTTTTTTGCTCAAAAGGCCTTAATAATCGCTTAATGGGATGCGAGTGGGATATCTATCAAAAAAAATTGTTTTTTAACTCAAGAATAAGATTTTTCAATATTTGGCATAAAAGCGTACTACCTAAATGATCTTAAAAAAGTATTTTTTGCATTCTAAGGACATTCGGAAATTTATTTTTTATAAACAGTGTTAAAGTTTGGACGTGATTATTTACAATGGCTTCCGCTTCCAAAAAGGAAATGTTTACTTCTTTTTGTTGTAGTCCCTTAACCAAAAAGAAGCACAGATCATCAGTGCTTATCCGTGGACTGTATCGGCGGGGTGGGAAGAAGAACACACAAAAAAAGGCTGTTGCTCCAGACACTAAAAAAAGGAACCAAATTAGAATAGTTCCAACGCAATCAAAACACAAAAGGAACACTTTCCTTTATTATTTCTTCCAATAAAAATAAAACCACTTTCTTGTTCGTTTTTTTTTCCTTTTTTTCACAATATATTTTAGAAATTTCATGAATTTTAGCCAAAAGTTTGTATAAAAATGCATAGTTTATATATTTATTTTATCAAATTATTTCTTTTATTATAAAACAAAAAATTTTAAGGTTTTTCATAAAACAAGAGAAAAATAAAGAAAAGTTTCAGATGACACCATAGGTACTCCCAAGGAGAAGAAGCCTGAGTAAATTTAAAATTCAAAGACTTAATATATGAAAATGTTATCTCTTGTATTTAGTAGAATACCTCCCTTAAGGTCAAGCACTGTATTTAACCCAACTGGAATTGAATGTACAAGTTTTGTTTAGCGTTTTCTGGTAGCACCATGGGCAAGTTTTTCGGTTGACTTTTGTTTGAGGTTTAGCAATTACGTATCCGTTCTTTCAAATGATCTTCTAAATACTATCTTGAAGTCATATCGGTACTTTGTGCAAGAGTAAAGCCAGTGGAGACTGTTTTTGTCAAAATATATTGCCGTACTAAGAATTTTGCTGTCCACTGTATGTGTATTTTATATGTACGTTTTCAGTATCGTAGTGAATAGTTCATAGACCAAATATTTCCTGCAAGATACAATGCATTGTTGGATAATTATTCCAGAAAATTTATACAATTTTTGCTGTGTGCACAGAGCTATGTAACCAATGCATCATTTTTTGTTCCAAATATTTGAGCCGCATTTTTTTTCTCCAGTTGTTGTGTGAAAAGTTGGCAAATAAAAAAAAACCAATGATATAAATTCAAAAAAAAAAGCAGTTGTTGTAATGTAAAGTTGCCGTAGTCTAGTAAGTAGTGTTTTTGCATGTGTTTTTATGTCAAAGATTCACATGTATTTCTTTGTGTCTCTCAAAATTAATCAATTTACACAAGGTTTATAATTGTTACACACAAACGTATATTTCAATTACATATGTACATACGTATGTATGAAATACCAACGCTTTTCGTTGGCAAAACGGCTTAAACCTACCACGAACTTGTAAATAAATTAAATTGCCATGAAAATATTCTTAAGAAATTACATATGTTCATATGTGGTTCAGAATACACACAACATATGTGCTGTGAGAAGCTAGGTCGTAATCCTGACTGAAGGGTTCCAGTTACCAATTAAGTAAGTAGGTATTGTAGTGTTCCTAGCGCATACTCTGATATATTTGAACTTTAAAACATAATGTAGTGGATTGGTGTGTGTACGTTTGGCTAGCCCAACAGGACCTACAGTTTAAAGTCGACTCCGAACGACAGATTTTTGAGAAACTATTTATGGCAATCTGCTGAGAGAAAGTCGCCGAAGAAATATTTTTTCATATTTCGTTTTGATGTCTAAACTGGAGTCTGAACTGTGGCCTCATGTCTAATAAGCTAACACACTATCGACTAGACTACGGCAACTTATTATTGTTGTTAAAATATTATATGTATTCTGAAAACTACCCACGTAGCGCATGTTAATGTTATGCCAACAATATCGAGCAAATTTATGCGGACCCATATTTCTTCATTTGTTAATAAGAAAAATGAAATTTCCCTCTATATTTTCTACCAACCCTGCATTTTCTATGCATATATTATATTTCCATGTGACATCAATTAATTTGCAGATTTATTTTTTTATAAAATATCTCCCATATCTAAAATATCTCTATTTTGTAAGGCCATTTACTTCCCAGTCTATTTTTTGTTTACGTTAAAAAATTATATTCAGATTTAAGGTCATAACCTAAATAGACAGATACAAGTGTTAGTTTACATAACTATAAACACTTCTTTATGTCCACACATTGACACAATTACTCTTGTAGTGAAGCATGTCGTAAAAAACAAAATTTGTTTAAAAATGTACACTTTTCTGCAGTTATGACCACTCTTTAGAACACAATAGTTTTATTATTTTTTTAATTTAGATTTGTTTTAATTTAAATTTAAAATATTTATTACTCAAATAATTTTCTTATTTATTAACCCATTTACGGTCGCTGTGCGAATTTGGGAACACTTAATTATCAAGGCTGTACAAAAAAACTGTTTACTCTTGTTTATTTATTTTTGCATTATTGTATAGTGGAAAGTGCTCTGAATAAATATTAAATGAAGTAATTTAACTACATTTATTGTTATTGTTGTAACAATCTATTAAACTTCATTAAAAATACACATGTAGAGGTAGGTCAATGGTAAGCAAAGTTTTATTTTCTACCTAAAGCTTATAGTCGTTATTTGTGTTATAATATTAAATTCAATAAACAGTGAAATATTGAAAAGCATTTTTAGTTTCATACAACAAATGTATAAGATTATAGAAAACATATAATAATGCTGTTCCAATTTGGGTACAATGGCCACAAGTATACTAAAAACAAATTATAAAAAATATAAAAATTATAAAAATATTAACAAAAAGTTGATATGCAAATACCTCACTTGTTCCAAACTTACAACAAAAGCATGGGCGGAGTTGATGAAATGGACCGATCTATATCTTTATACCGAATTAGAATACACACATAGCAAAAAATGGTGGTGATGTTTATTTACGTACATGGTTGAAATGGCTATATCAAATGCGTGGCGCCTACATGAATTTTGTGAAGAAAATACTATAGATCAATTACAATTTCGTCGATCCTTAGCCGGATTTTATCTAAAACAGTCGTCCAAAAGACATTCTGCTCGGCCTTCGTCATCATATATTGAGGGTCTGTGCGTTGTGTCATCTGCCACAATAGAAGCCGCTGGAGTTGCAAAAAATGCAAATAACACTCTGCGTTGAAAAAAATTGTTTTGCAAAGTAGTAATTTATTGGCCCTCCGTGTCATTTCGAAATCACTGCGAGAAATTGCTAAAGGAGATGTATCCGCAGCAGACTTTATAGGTATAGTCAAGAGTCGTATGACAGCATTAACTATGCAGAGTGTCAGGTCGTTGATTTCTCTGAGACCTGCACATCGTCAGATTAGTAGAAATTTACAAATTACGATAGTCAAACATGGGTAAGTTTTCTATCAGGAATCAATTAGCTGAGATTCCGTATTTTGAATGGGACAGAGTGTATACTCTGCCTCGAGGAGAATGAAGCTATAAGGAACATTCTATGGAATTGTATTGCGCTGTACGATTTTTTTCTATTTTCGCCAAATAAATCTGCCGTATGGTGTTAACGATGGATATTGGCTTCCAATTGTTTAAGAGTTAAAGCGGGTGAATACGTTGATTTCTCCGAGACCTGCACATCGTCAGATTAGTAGAAATTTACAAATTACGATAGTGAAACATTGGTAAGTTTTCTATCAGGAATCAATTAGCTGAGATTCCATTATTTGGATGGGACAGAGTGTATACTCTGCCTCGAGGAGAATGAAACAATAAGGAACATTCTATGGAATTGTATTGCGCTGTACGCTTTTTTTCTATTTTCGCCAAATAAATCTGCTTCCAATGGTTTAAGAGTTACAATTTAATCAACATAACCCAATTACTTAACGTTTTTAATTGTACCAACGTGTGAATTAGTGAAAAAGTCCAATTTTGGAAAGAAAAGGATCACAAAGCGGTTGCATACGACCTAGCTTCTCACAACACTTATGTACATACATGCATAATTGGCCATTACAACCTCTCAGTTAGGATTACGACGTAGCTTCTCACACCACTCATGTTGTGTGTGTTAATTTTATACATGACTGGCGGAACCTACAGTTTAAAGTCCACTACGAACGACAGATTTTTGAGAAACTTTTCATTGCAATTTTATTCATTCACGGAGTTTTTGTCAGAAATCTGCTGAGAGGAAGTCGCCTAAGAAATATTTTTTCATATTTCGTTTTGATGTCTGACTTAAGTTGTGTGTGTTAATTTTATCCAAGAGTGGCGCAACCACCTAACGACAGAGTTTCTAACAGAAATCTGCTAAAAGGCAGTTGCTGAAGAAATATTTTATAATATTTCGTTTTGTTGAAGTTGACTGACTTGGGTTTAAGCGTGACCTTGCGTCTTAAAAGCCAACACATTACCTACTAGACTACAATGACTTCATATTGTCAAATTTGACAAGTAGGCAAATTAAATTTGACTAGTTTCTATTTTGACAATGGATTGCCAAATGTTGCGTAAACTTCTCGATAAACATGTCGAAAATGATGTGTAGAAGTATCTGTGCCATCAAACATTTCTTTATTTTTCTTAAAGATGACAAGTAGTTTCGAAATATTCTTTATAAATGGAATAGCTTACAAGAATGTTTTAAAATAACACAGTAAATATCAACACAAACATTGTAAATATAGAAATATACAATAAAGAAAGCATAAATAAAAAAATTTCACAAGAAAACAACCAAGTTTCAAAGTTGATGAAGAAAAGGAAAACAAAATTTCTGATTTTTCTTTGTTATTGTGAATGAAAAATATTTTTGTATTCAAACCCTTTAGTTTTACACACATATGCGGGGGTGTGACAATAAGTCTTTGGCTTTTTGTATGAAATAAATATATTTTCCAACAATTTTCTCTTCCTTCCAAAATATTTCCGGAGATCGTCATATAGAGTTGTTTGAAATTATCTATGATCGTTGTGAATAAATCTTTTTCCGTCAAGTAATTTCTTAAATTTTGGAGTAAATCTGAAGAATGCACGAAGTGCACTTTCATCGATTTCTACTCCAATCATGGAATAGTCTATTATAAATGGCTATTAAAAGGAAATTAAATCACTAAGGGCCATTACTACACCTTGCCTTAATTAAAAGCTGTTTTTAATGGGCAGATAACTTGATTGTTATTATTATGAGTACACAATAAAACAAAAATGAGCGTTAAGCTAAAGGGAAGACCATCCTACCTTTAACTTTTAAAGTTCACTTTATCTTTATTCTTACCATATTATGGGCCATTATTACAAATTACCGTTATCTAAAGGAAGGATTTTAACGGGCAGATAAATTGTTTTTTATTATTATAAGTGGTCGATAAGGTAGAAGTGAGCGTTAAGCTAAAGGGAAGATCATCCTACTGGTAACTTTTAAAGTAACGTTTATGTTTGAACTTGCCATATTATATATTATTTTCAATATGGCAAATACAACCAAAAAAGAAGGCCGTAGTTGCCACTGCGTTTAAATAAAACTTGTTTAATTTGAGCAGTTTTATCGACATTGCTCCGCCACTTCCATATTTTTGAAAAAGTTAACTTTATTTTATCTGTAAGTTGTAATAACGAAAATAAAATAAAGTTAACTTTGCAGTTCCCTTCAGCTAAAGTTACCTTTAACTAAACCCAAGTTTAACTGCAAGTTGTAATAATGGCCCTGTATATATTATATTCCATTCCAGTTGCCATTCAAATATAAACATGAAAAATAAACGTTAATATATTTATAGTTTTTCAAATCAAAATGGATATTTGTCGTATTCATTATATTTATTTTAAAACTAAGACCACAAAAATAAAAGCAAAAACCTCAATTCACAAACAGTGGCACGTCGTTGCCACTGGGATTTTAAAGCACGTGTTTAATTGATGAAGTCGCCGTGGTCTAGTAGGTAGTGTGTTAGCTTATTAGACGAAAAAACAGAGTTCGAGCCCCAGGCCAGACATCAAAATAAATGCAAAAAGTATTTCTTCGTCGACTTCCTCTCAGCAGATTTCTGGCAAAAACTCTGAGAGTAAATCAAATTGCCATGAAAAGTTTCTCAAAAATCTGTCGTTCGGAGTCGACTTTAAACTGTAGGTCCCGCCACTCATGTATAAAATTAACACACACAACATAAGTGGTGTGAGAAACTAAGTCGTAATCCTGACTGAAGGGTTGTAATGACCAATTATGTATGTATGTATGTATGTTTAATTGAGCATGTGTTATCGGCATTGCTCCGCCACTGCCATTTTTTTAAAAAAGTTAATTTTTTAATCTGTAGGTTGTTATAACGAATTTTAAAGTCACCTTTAACTAAACCTAACTTTAACGCTAAGTTGTAATAATGGCCCTAAGACTTTGACAGGAGCCAACTCGTATAAATGTTTGATAACAGGAGCTGTATTCCTTTTTTAGTTCAAAGGTGAGACTAATTGTCTTCCGTCTCATATATAAGTTCAATCAAAAGCAAGCAAATTTGCTAACCTTTTATGTACCATGAAAATACAAGTGAATAATTGATTGTTTGCATTGAATGAGACGAAGTGACCTATTTGCTAACCTAACTGAGCAAAAATAAAAAGAAAATTCATGTAAATATGTATTCCATAAAGTGCAAAAGCACAAAAAATATTCTTTTATTTGGAGAATACAAATGGACTCTATGGAGACAAGTAATTAAATGAAACTTGAAATTGTGGTAAAAAAATAACAAAAGTCTTATATGGCAGTAGTTTCTGTTGAAACTGCCCTACATAGCTTAACATGCACGATAGAGAGGTCTCTTGCAAGAAAGTAATACACTCTGGCTACCTTCCTGGACATCGAGTGGCCTACAATAATGTGGAGCTAAGCGCTATTACTGGCGCACTGATAATATTGGGTATACAGGACACAATGGGGGAATGGATATCGAGACTACTGTAGCCAGGCGGGTATCAGGGTTCTGGGCTCCAATGTGATGAACTTCAGGCCGGTATACGGCTGTAGAAAATAGCTAAACAGGGTGGCGGAGAGGTGTAATGTACACCTCATTTGCGTTCCGGGACACAATGATATCCCTGGCTACTGCAGAGCGGTATCATTGGAGTCGTGACGGGGCATTGCATTATGGTTGTGCATGTGAGGCGCATATTTCTGGGACAACTCGCAAATGATTTCTGTAGAAGCTGCAGGGACGAGGAGGAAGAAGAGACTGTTCTTCAGCTTAATCAAAGGAGAAAGAGACATCTTGGTACCCTCTACGTCGATGATCTGAGTGATTTGTCGAAGATTAACGTCGGCAGTTTTAGTCGCTTTATTGTAAGCTCTAGGTGGTTCCAGCACTAGGGGATAGTTGACATGAACTGTGGTCTCACAATGAGCCCCATGGGGCCTATGTATAGATAACACAAATGGCAGGTACCACAATGGGTATCATAGTTATACATCGCGTACTACAATATTCCTTCCAAAACAAAAACTCCTACTGTAATGACTCAATGCACGGAATCTTGTTGAAAGAAAGAGTTTCTGATTTCAATTTATAATAACTAGGATAATAGCTATCAACGACAAAATATTTCTTGGCCTTTATTCTTGAGTGTAAACGAATTTGTTTAATTTCTTACTGTGGGAATAAAATTTCTTTAAATGCTTTTACTTTAGACATGTTTTCATTGGCTTTTAAATATTTTTTTATTAATTTTTAATTCACCAAAAATTAGTTTAAAGCTGTGCAACATCAGAAAGCCGAAAGCTTTAATTTTAGTTGTAGAATTTGTTGGTGTCCTTTACCTCTGTATCAGATGAACTTTTTTGTGATACAAAAGTTTTTAAAAGATTTAAGGAGTGGGTAAGGCATCTCTCACTGGAACTGGCTTTACATAACCTTTATCATAAAAAAAATATTTTATGTAACAACTGTTACATTGCTATTATGCAAAAAAAGAAGTTTGTTGCTTTACACTTACTATTTTGTTATTATATTTATGTTTTCCTAGAACAATATCAAAGTGTGCAAATCTTCGGCCCCTTAATTTAAGAATTTAAATTAATATTTAATAAATATTTATTCAGATTGCATTATTTTGATAAAATAAATTACACGGTGCGACAATGAAAATACACCCGAGTAGCTGCATTATCTAAGTTAGTCACTAGGTTGAGTAGAACTCAAAAATACTTTTTTTTTTATTTTTCTCGAACCGTTCAAACTTGTTTTATTTGACAAAAACCGGTTTTTTGATCTTTTTACACAAAATTATTGATTACCCAAATATGTTCGAACCTATTTTAAAAATCCAAAGTTTTTTAGAAAGGGGAGATATTAGCCTTTAAAATGGTATACAAAAATATACGGTTTAAGCATAAGCATATAAATGTTATGAGTTTTGAAGGGTTAAACTTGGAAAATATTAATTTTTCTTATTTTTTCAAGTTTGGCCATTCTCAATTTCAATATTTGATTAAAAAATATGAAATAAGTCAACAGATTCTTAAAGTGCATTCTCTTGTCAGGACTCTAAGACTTCGTTTGATAAAATTGGAAAAAATTACAATAATTATTATTTAAAGAGTATATCAGCTTAATCATAATTTTTATATATGCTGTCTCATCAAATGATCTTTCATTTAAAAAATTTTCAAAATTTTTAACGTATCTTGATCGTCTACTTGAGAATTTGCGCTTTGCACGTTTGAACCACTACAAAAACTAGTCTAATATTACCACTTTTCGTAAATATTATTATTTCGCTTTGCGCATTATTGACATTAGTCAACTTCAGGTGGTTGATCCAATAGAAAAAGGAAACACTTTTCAATAAACACTTAAGATCCTTCAAAAGTTTTGAAAATTTTTAACTTAAGGTTCATTTTATAAGAGAACATATATAAAACATATGACTCACCTGTTATACTCTTTAAATAATACCTACTGTAAGTTGTGTCTGATTTTATAAAACAAAGCGTCAATCTCTTCACAAGAGAATTCACTTTAAAAATATCACCACCTGTTTTATAGTTTTTAATTAAATTTTCCAAATAGGAATGGCCGAACTTGGAAAAATAAGAAAAACATTTTTTTCCGAGTTTACCCCATCAAATGTCATAACATATAAGTTTGCACAAAATCTCTATGCATACCGTTTGAAACTTTGTATTCTTAAAATAGCTTCAAACATATTTTGGAAATCAATAATTTTATATGAAAAGATCAAAAAACCTTTTTTGTCAAATAAAACAAGTTTGGAGGGTTCGAGAGAAATAGAAAAAGATTTTTGAGTTCTACTCAACTAACTAAATAACTTAGACTAGGTAGTTAGTCGCGTGTATTTAATTGTTTGTATTTTGTCGCATAGTGTTATGAAACATGTCCACCAGCTAATAACTTTGAATTGTTTTTGAATATATATTAATGTATTCAGATTTATCCATTTTTATAAAATGTTCAAAAGTTATTTCCACATACAACACTTTATAAGGGAGTGTGAATCGTATTGAAAAGGTGAATAGTAATAAATAAATAAAATAAAAACGTTTAAAGTATGAGTTCGTAAGAAAAGAAATAAAAACAAATTTGTGTTTCGTTTTAAATAAATACTTTATTGTTCGCACAATTCTGTGTGCCACTGTTCACAACTTGATGTAAACAACAACAATTGCTTTATTGGATATTCTCCTTTCCACTATTTTGCATAAGTAATAACAATTGTTCAATAGATCTTTATAACGGAGATTTTCAAACCACGATTATTCTCTTAACACGCAACGCGTCTTCACAGAAGACTGACTGAATTCTTTATGACCGATCGCCTGATTTGTCTTGCCTTTCATATCGCAGGGTAAACAGTCTGATGAATGCTCTTGAAGGAGAATGACTTCGCCTTCGAGAAATATCTATAAATGTAAACATGTTTTTAATGCTTTTGTTGTCTGTGTATTTTGTTTACGTTTATCCTTGCAGTGTTGCTGTTGCCTGTTTGTTTACTTACTTATCCCTTTTTTATACTGATGTTGTTGCTATATTTATGTTTATTAGTTGATCATGGAAACAAGTCCGTTGTTTTTGTTTTTATAGCTCTTATTTATCATTTTAATGTTAAACGATGTAACACTATTTCCATTTTCGTAAAAATATTTTAATTTTTAAGTGTCACAAAAATTATTATTATTATTTCTTTATTCGCTTCAAAGTCCTATTGATACCACAATGTATGGAATATAACATTGTTCAAATGTCCCTCGCGGCTTCTCTAAGTGAATCGCATTTAAAATGTCCAACATCCGATCGATGGTATAAAATTGGCTTTAAGGATCGCGGTAATTTGTGACTTTAAAGACCAGAGGGACACATATGGCCCGAACAGAAAATTTCAAAAATACGAATAAACAAATTCCGTAAAAGAACTTTTCTACTTACTTACAGAGGTTACGATTCCTTACTATTACCATCATTTACTTACTTTTGGTAGGGTAAGTAAGCTTTATAGGGTACAAGGAGCTATCAAACCCAACGAAAATGAAATTTAGCACACATTGATGGTTCACAATAGTGACGTCGTAGATAGATAAATCAAAGGCTTTTGAAGACCGAGACGTATGTGATATTGAAATTAATGATACGATATCCAAAAATCGCCCGAACTTTCAATTTTTTCAATTAAACGTGTCTCTGCACCACTTAGAAACGATAATTTAAAAGATGTCGGAGAGCATACTTTCCGAATGCTATTCCTGTTACACAAGTCTCCCTTTCAACTGCAAAATTTGATAATTTGGTATAAGAAATATTAGCAAAATGCACACGATAATCTCATAAAATGAAATGAATTCTCTATGGAATATTATATTTTGCCATAATTTAGAGGTTACTGGTCTGCACAAAAGAAAGTACCCTCAACCTTGTACATCAAACGTTACGCCAAAGTCTCGTCTTTAAAGTATATTTAGAACTCTTCATTTTCGCAACAATAAAGAGGTTCAAAATGCTCTCCAAAACGGCAAATAACAATATATATATCAGCACATGACAAAATTTAAGAGACAATGTAATCTCGCACAAAATTTAAGCCTGTCAAATGAGGCTACAGGCTGGTGAACAAACCACCGGACTCACCTAAAATTTTAAAATTGGATACAAATAGATATTAGTACCTCATGCATTAGAAACGAGTATCTTTCTCTTAATATTAAATGAAGAAAACATTTATATAAAATGTATTCCTTAACAACCATAGAGACACAATGCATGTCACAAGAAAAAAACTTTGTTTAAAAGTATATCTTATGGATATCTAATGAATGATAACTTTGACTCTCACAACCTTTATTATATATTATAACAATTTGGGTATTTATTGCGCAATTATTAATCGAAAATTTATGTGAAATATTGAGCTCAATAAAGATGTATATCTTAACATCGTATTAAGGTATATGTATTAATTAAAATTGATTGGTTGAAAACATACAACATAACAACAACACTCTGTCATATATTGTAATACTAACTAGAAACTATTCAAAACAAAAATTGTTGTTTAGAAGTTTTGGATATCGCTTCACCAAAGAAAAAGTGTAAACTCTTTTTAATCGAAATGCTTTTCGTATGGACGTTGCAATAAAGATAGAAAATTATGGCCAAAACCATGAATAAATCCAAATAAAACTATATTTGTCTTTCATAGTAAAGTGTCACATTTTGTGAAACTTATACATACACGAGTATGTTATGTTATACTGTAATTAAATTTAAGATTTTATTTTTATATTACAGTTTCACTTTTCAGCAAATTGGGGTTTCATAAACGGCGTCAACTTTCATTATTAATTCTCTTCCTTTTGTTCAACTTCTTTCCCTTTTTTTGTTTCTAATGATACAACGACCTTGTTATTCTATTACCCTTAAGTTACACTATGTATGAATATAAAAGTATAAAAAATATGACAAAAATCGACATATGTCACAACAAACACAAGCGCACAGTTAGATACAAATACATCGACACTCAAGCAACCATAAACAAGGCTGTTACTACCATTCCCATATCTGTTGTGCATATGAGTATGTGATCTAAAGATGTTACTGGAATTATATATGAATGTGTGCAAATAAAATAATAATTGACATACAGTTATAGTATTACACTTAGGCTTTCTGCTGTATGAAGTATGAACTGTCTTTATTGTAAAATTATTACAACGATCAAGATGTTAAAATTTATTTTTTATACCACACAACAACACAAAATATACATGTATACTGAAACAACACTAAATTGAGAGTTTAAAATCAAAATTGTTCCTTGAACATAATTTTTTTTTCTGTCGCTGGTGAAATGCTTAGATATGCTTGGCAAATGAGAAAACTAACTGCGATTTACAACCGTTTTTCAGAACATACATACAGGACACTGGTAGGACCTTTTATTACTAAACATAAAGTCGTCTTGGATATAGTTTTTCAGTCGGATTTACCTTCCTGCCTAGAACTCACTACACTGTTCCGTATAAATATGCCGAATATTGCATTGGAGAACATTGCATTTGGATAGGCAGTAAAAAGTTTCTATTCCTACTAATCCCTTGTCGCTTCTGCAATTATAACAACGAATTTGCAGATAAACCCTTGCCGTGGCTTTTGATAATCTTCTGAGAATGCTTACGGTTACTTCATTATGCTTACGTTTTCTAGTGTTTCCTTACAGATACATACAAAACGAGCAGAATACCTTACTTATTTTACTTAATTGGCTAACACATCCTTCCAGATGCGTCTGCTTCTTCCACGCCTACGCCAGTTGGTCACTTCCAACGCAAACAAGGTCGTCCTCTTCTCCGACTTCCGCAGATCCCCGCATCAAATACCCGTCTCGCCGGAGTATCCTCCTCCATTCGAATGAAATGGCCGAGCCAGCACAGCCGCTGGATATTAATACACTGTACAACGTCCATGTCGTTGAGGAGCTCATACAGCTCACTGTTTTATAGCATGCGGAAATCACCGCCAACTCGTACTGGACCGAAGATCTTACGCAGTCCTTTTCTCTCGAATACTCTCAAGGCTGCTGAATCAGTGCTTAATAGGGTACATGTCTCTGCGCCATAAAGACGCACGGTTAGAATGAGCGTCTTGTAGAGTATTAGTTTTGTCTTACGAGATAGGACTCTGCTACTCAATTGCCTATTGAGACCATAGTAGCACCTGTTGGCAAGAGTTATCCTGCGGAGCCAAGATAAATAAATTACTTGACTGTATGAAAAGTATAGTTATCGGCCGTAATCTGAGAATCAAAACACCGCACGTCTCTACTTGTCGATAACACATACTTTGTTTTGCCCTCATTTACTGCCAGACGCATCTCAGTAGACTCCCATTCAATAGCATATGCTTGTGTAGTGGTTTTCATTGGATAACATTATTTCGTGGTGGGTTCCAAGCGCTACGCACAACCCAAATTTAACTTTCAGGGGATTGGACTTCGCCGCACGCATTAGTTAACATCTAGCGGGTGCTAGAATGTCATCCAGGAGAGGCCATAAGGAGTCAACTTAAATACAGCAAGACAATGATCGTTCTGGTGGTCGCCACGTTGACCATAGGCAAAAGCTTTACCTTGTTTGCATGCATCCATCCCTCCAACATGCAGAAAACCTATGTGTTTTAAATTTAAGCGATAATTTGAAATTCAAATTTATTTCACCGTATCATTTTATTACCAACAATGTAAACCGAGTAGATGAACAATAAGAAGGGATAATGTTGAGAAGAAGCCATTTAACCGTAGATCGAGCTTGATACATTTCAATTTTGGAGATTATATGACTTTAAATCAGAAAAATTTAGATGCCTGATATTTTTTAAATTCGTTAGGATTGTTATCGCCATTATTTTAAACCGAATAAAAAAAGTAAATTTCAAACAAGAAAAACTTCTAATTTTAAAAAAGAAAATTTCTAACAAAACTTCATAATTCTGGCTTGTGTATCATTTTTGATACATATTCATTTTCATTATATGGTTCATGATGTTTTATGTAATTCATTACCACATTATGACTTCGTCCTATTTTTCTACCGATTTCGCGATAAGAATAATTTTCCGAATAGTAAACATAAATTTTTACCATTTCCGACGAATTTAAAGAACTCTTTCTTTCCATATTGATTTAGCTAACTGCAGTCAAAAACTGTGACTTTAATTTTATTTGGTTTTTATAAAGCTTTATTACAACCGCCTACTGATTTAAGTTAAAAATGCACGTGGTTCTATTCTGTTTATTTAATACTTGACTACAAAGAAAGTGAAAAAGTAAGTAAATAGTACGTTACCGTACTATTTTTTGTGTTCAAATTATCATTTACAGTATTAACTATTTTTCTCCAAAACAAATTTTTTTTATTCTATCTGTATTTGCAATTTATACAGTTTTTTTACTTTAAAATATGTTGGTTCTATTCTGATGAACCGCAGTGTATAGTATATTGTTTATTTATTTTGTTAAAATTATTTGTGTGCATAATAGAAACATAACTAGAAGTGTTTATTATTTTTTTTAATATTATTTTAATAAAAAATAAAAAATTTCATTATATTTATCTAACAATTTAAAAGTTTTATATAAATAATCATGAAAGTACCAAAGAGGGCATTTGTGCCGCAATGTAACTCTGCATACAGCAGCCCCTTTACACATGTCACGCAAAAACGTGAAGCAATAATGTTTTATACAGATCGTTCCATTCTTTTAACGAGAGAGAACGTTTCGGTAAGCGTTTGCATTGCTGTCCATATGATAAAAAGAGAATGTTCGGTATGTTACGTTACGTTACGTTTGGCTAACTGGGCTTTTATTCTTTCTTTCCCGAAGAAGAAGAAAAATAAATTTTACCATGAAGTATAAGAGTTCCGCTATTGAAACATAAATTTAAATGTATGTAATCAAACAGAAAAAGTGAATTAAGTTTTCAAGTTTTAATATGTTTGTCTCAGCTTTATTTAACTGAACTTACATTTATAGATAAAGGTCTACAATAAGCATGTTTCAAAATAAGCAAAATTATTGGAATTGTGATTAAAATGATGTAAGGAATTAACGGCTAGTCGTTCACAGTGTTTGTAAACGTTATAAGACAAAAGAAAATCGGTTTGGAATTTTGCCAAATTTATTTATTTTTTGTTGTGAAGTACAATTGCATCGGTTAGAAATTAAATATTATTTCATTAATATGGCTGTCAAAGCTATCAGATATATAAAACATCAAATCGTCAAACATTAGAAAAATAGTCAAAGACTTTCATGGGAATCATTTCTCATTTTCATTTCTATTTTTTTTTTTCAAAAATCGTGAAGTTTCTTAAAATTTTCAGAAAAAAAATGTTTAAGGTTTTAACAATCTATACCAGTGTAGATTATTAACACATATCTAAATTTATGGGTGGTGTAAATATTAGAGTGTCAGAAGCTCTTGACGTTTTGCGCCTGAAAATACATTGTGATGTTCGCTGGAACCGACACATTTTTCTCTGCCTTAGCTTCTTAAGACGGTGCAAGAAATACTTTACTTCAGCTGATCTTGTTACTATTTATACCACTTATATCCGAAAGAGAAAGGGATACAATCCTCATGTATAGGCTGTTGCGTCATGGTCTATTTTGAGACTTTTCGACCACATACAGAGGAGGGCGAAGTTACGGTAAGGTATCGAACTCCATTGATTCATTGGAGCATCATTGCAATGTTTCTTGTGTTTCACTGTTTTATCGCTACTACAACGGAAATTGTTCTAGCGAAATAAGAGGACTTCTTCCCGAGAATCATGTATTCCTACGTAATACTTGTCTTTCTCGATTCAGTGGCCAATCGAGGAAGACAAGTGTAATCGTATATCGCACACTGTATTACAGACAAAATTCGTTCTTTAGTCGAACTATTCATATGTATTCTTCCTTCGTGCCGAGGTTGTAATTTTTTGTCTGTTAGGGGATGAATAAGGCATAAAATACAGAAAAATCATCGCAAATAATTTAAAAATATAACACTTTACACCTTGTGATTACTAAACTAAATTTGCAATAGTAACAATTGCAAAAGTAAATACAAGGCTTTAAGTGGCTTTTAATGTACTAAAGTAAAGAATATGATGTAAATTTTTAATTTCCAAAAATCGTCAAAATAAGGGAAAATATCGTCATTTCGTCACTATGATATTTTTGGACCGCAAAATCGTCAAAATGACGATAAATCGTTAAATCTGGCAGCTATGCTCACAGTACCTCATTTGATGGGACTAATTTTCGTGCACTTTTTCTAATGTATGGGGTCGTATCTCGGCAAAGACACCACGAATGTTGGCTTTAAAATGCTCAAATGTCTCTGATTTGTCGGAATAAGTGTTTTCGTTAAACTGTCGCTCACGGATACAACACATAACATAGGTGTTATGGGAATCTAAATCGTAATTTTGACTAAAAGTAATGTAACGAGCAGCAGTGTGTATTGCGATTTTTGTCTTCTGTCTATAAAGTCTGGGTGCTAGATTCAGATCTCCAAATGTTTTGTGGTCTTCATTTCTTAACGCGTCACTACAGTTTCTTTAGAAGTAGTTATGAAGTATTTACCGCCTTCGGACGTGTGCGCCAGTAGGTTACTAGTATGTACTTTCTTTGGGTTTAACGCAAAGTTTGTTCTGCACGTCGGGTCAAATCTGTTTACTCTCTAAATATTATAAACTGATTTAATTGTCCCATATTTCTCATGGAAATTAGTGAAGTTTGTGAAAGTTTGTCACTCAGAAGTTATAGATAACTATCGGATTAAGTACTAGTGGTAAATTATTTTCCAAATACAAAGAAATGTCTGAATTTTATATTTAAATTTACATGATGAATGAAAAGATTTCCTTCATTATTATTCCAAAAGGTCTCTTAAGCTTTTATGTTAATTAAAAGAGGTATTACAATATTCGGAAGAAAGTAATTCATTAGGACAGTTACGAAATTAGTTCAATCGTGCAGATTTCACAATAACAAAGGTTTGAGAACATTAAAGTTAATAAACCCTTAGCAATACAGTTAACTTGCATAATAATAAGTATTTTGTTATTTTGTTTGTAATTAAATGACAACAAAATATACCATAACATGATGATAAGACGACATCACGTAATTATGATACTTTTTAAGTCTGAAAATATGTCGCATTTGGGTTTATTCATTGAATAAAAAATTTTGCATTTAAATGATTCTGTGTATTAAAAAACCAACAAATTACAAACAGAATTATTATCTTGGTATTAATTCTACTTGTTATTTACTGTCAGAGATATTAAATTGATTTATTAAATAGCTTCTAGAAGATACTCATTTAGGTCTGCCTGTTTCTCAATTCTATCCTTAACCTACAAGGGTAAGTTGCCATTATTGATGATACCGAATACTATTTTCATCATCTTTATACTGTGATTAAAATTTTATCTTGTAGACATGAATCTAAGCACCAAAAAACCTCAGTCTGAGGTTAAAAAAGCCAACAAAAAGCATCATTATTTTCTTCTCATTGTATAATAAAGCTGGATCGAAGTCGCCGTAATCTAGGTCTAGCAACGGCCATTATAACCCAATTTAAACGTATTCCACGAAGAAAAAGTACCAAGTCATAAATTTCTAAATGTACTTGATCTATATTTTAGTAAAATTATGTTCATAATTAATACATGTAAAATTCGCAATGACAAGTTTTTGACGTAAATTTTAACCCTTTTTTTGGTCAAAATTCAAAAATTAAATTTTTCAAAAAGAAGTTTTTTTGCTTTAATATAACTAAAAATATAGCAAAGTAGGCATATATTTTTGAATTTTGCATTTATATTGACTAACTGTAACTTTATTAGATGTTTTACGTTGTATTTATAAATAAATTTTTAAATAACGATTGAGTGTAGTGAATTTTTGGCAAAAGTTTTCATAATAAAAATATATAGTTTTTAAAAATTAAGAAATGGAAAATAATGTCGAAGGCGAGTTCTTTATTAATATATAGTATAATATTGGTGAACTCCTCTGTTAGACCAATTAAATTGGAAAAATTAAGGTGACCTTACAAAAAATAATATAAATATGAATTGGAATTTTATTTGGACTTACAAAAAAATGATAACAAATGATAGTTACACCACTATAAGAGATCTTTTTAACAATCAGTTATCTACCGAATTTAGTATATTTCAGCTGCGGATATTTGCAAACTTTTAAAAAAAAATCATTTTTTCAGGTGAATACAGTGTGAAAAACTGTGAGTTATTTAATGTATTTAAACTTTTTAGAAATCACAGGCATTGATAAAGATCTCATTTTCAATTTAAAATTCATTTTAATATGTCTATCATGCCAATATATTTATGCAGAAATATCCATGGACACCAATGACAGCAACTGTTCATAAAGTCCTGCTCCATTCGCGCCATCCCGTTGAATGCTTTGGTGAGGATGCCTTTGAATCGCGCCATAAAATACATAAATATACAGATTGTTTCATGCTCTGAAAAGCAGCTGAGTAAATAACTTAACAGACGGTTTCAATCGAGCATTGGACACTTCTGATCCTTTAATTTCCAGCCTCTCATTGAACAAACGGATCAAACACCAACGAAAATTACAGGTTCCAACAGAGGTAATCCAGCTACCAGGATATCATCAAAATTCAATAGAAAATGGCCAAACAAATGAAGGAAATTCGGAGACCGAAGACGAAGAAATGGAAACGAGTGCTGTTCTGAACCCATATTTTTTAAATATATTTTACAATTTGGAACTGGAAAATCAAATTTTTGAATAGAATAACCTAATAGTGTTTTCACACCGAGTGGTTTTAACGCAAAAGTTGGTTTTAACGTTAAAACCAAAAATAAAACCTGATTTTACCATACAAAATTATTGTGTTAAAACCAAAATAAAACCTTTTTTGAATTGGTTTTAAGTTGGTTTTATGAAATACAACCTTGTTTTGATGTACTAAATGTACTAAATCAGAGCTACCAGCTCTGAAAACCTGAAAACAGCTGATAAAAACAAAAACAAATGTAAATAAATAAATAAATGTAAATATTCATTTATTTTGTATTAAAATAGGAAAAATTTGGAATATTTTTAATTTCTTCAATGAAAATTTTAAAAATTTGTAAATATTTAATTATTAATCGAAATGTGTGTTGTTTCTGGTCACAATGAATATAGTTTCTTGTGCGAAAGGTAAGTCAGAAGCTAAATATATGAAGATGAAATAAGGCATATTGCTCATAAAATTTTTTTCTCGCAGTCATAAATGTCATGAATTTAAAACCAATTTTAATAAAACTTGCAGTGTGAACGCAAAATCAGCTGTTTATGGTTTTAATGCTAAAATCAGGTTTTAAATTTTGGTGTGAAAACACTATAAAACATAACTTATTTTGCTTAATTTTTAAATTTGTAAAATTAATTTCTATTTTTAAAAGTTAGTGTACACTCAAAAAAAAGTAAAAACGGTTAATGAAACCATATAAGATACACTAATCTAGATTCGGGATTGGGTCCGGGAACGTATTACAACTGATTTTAGTTTAATTTATTTTTATATTTACTAATTTTTTTCTGAGCGAATGAAAAAAGTTAATGGTCCAGTTAAACTTCCTAAAATCAAATACCAAAAAATTATTTAAATCGGTCCAGCCGTTTAGCTATAATTAATTTTGGCCATTATGGGTTTAAATTTCTGTGATATTTAATTCATTTAGTTTCATACACGACATAATAAAACTTTTTATTGCATACTTTTCAGAGTAATTATTCAAGTACAAGTAATATGATGCGTATGAGTAATACAATTCAAAATTAATAAATAATATGTAATTAACAATTATAGTGGAATTTTTTTTTATTAGACGTAAGGCCTTGGTCCAAATCCCAGACATCAAACCGAAATTATGAAAAAATATTTCTTCAGCTACTCATGTATAAAATTAACACACAACCTAAGTGGTGTGAAACACTAGGTCGTTATCCTAACTGAAGGGTTGTAATGACCAATTATTTTATGTATTTAAGGATTCATTGAATTTTTAAGAATTTTTTTTAACATTTCATTTAATATTAATTGTTTAGCAACAGCATTTATGCCTTTAACGTTGTACAAATATGTTTGTCACCAGTATTTAAAATATTTTTAAGGCAAGAGTACATAGAGTTAAAATATAAAACAACTTTAACACGAATAAATTTCATTTCATTCAATAAAATTCATTAAAGTCTTGTTTTTGTTGTGATTAGTGAATAGTTAAGCTGTTAGGTTTCTATTTCACTGGCAGTTTTTATATAACAAATCCACAGCAATTAATTTTAATGACAGAGCAGATTAATAATAATATTTCACTAAATAATATTTATGATGTCACTGCGTTTATATACTTCTGACAAACTGTTGCTTGTAAAACAATCTTATTAAATTTATTTTATTTATTTTATTTTTGATATCATAAATATCAATTGAATATAATTTTAAAGGCAAATTTTGTTAATAGGGCACTAAACTTGAAGGTAATTTATCTGTATGATTAGAATATTTTTCTTTTAGTTTTAAAGGCGTAACAACTTGAGCGACCACCAAAAGTTGGCCAATGTTTGCGCAAAGAGAAATAATAATATTTCCGATAAACACAAATACTAGCCGACTTCTGGTAGTCGTGCAAACATGAAATTGACACATTTTGTGATAAACAATCACGATCCATCAAAAATTCTGAAAATTTTTGAACTGAAAGTTCATTTGATAAGATGACATATATAAAAAATATAACACGATTGTTATACTATTTTTATTTTTATTATTATCTATTTTATCAAACGAAGTGTCAATATCTTCACACACAAGATAACGCACCTTCATAATGTCATCACTTACTTCATATTTTTTAATTAAAGTTTGCTACTGTGAATGGACAAACTTGAAATAATATGAATAAAATTATTTTTTCCAAGTTTACCTGATCAAAACTCATAACATTTAACATAAGGAGAGAGAGGCTCATCTATCGCCTTTTCAAAAAACTATGAATTTTGAAAATAAATTGAAAAATATTTGGGTAATCAATAATTTTGTGTGAAAAGATAAAAAATACCGTTTTTGTCAAATAAAAGAAGTTCGGAGGGTTCGAGAAATATAAAAAAAATATTTTTGAGTTGTACTGAACAAAACTTACAACCCACATTATGTCATTAGCTGAATGTATTTTAACTGTCGCACCGTGTTATTTGCGAATAAAGTGTCCATAGCTATTTCGTTTTTAAAAACTAAGTTAATCATAATAATACAATAATATACATGCCTTTTTCGCCAATAAACGAAATTAAACAGCATAAAAGTATGATCTTTAATAACAAACCGACGCTATTAACCCCTTTCCTTACGATTTATTTCATGTATGTGTTAAATAAACTTTATAAAACAACCTTCCTAAAATTGCAAAATACATTTATTATAGCTACAGTACTCTAAACTCACTGATGAACTGAACAAAAAATATTACACTTAAGAGATTTAAGAGAAAGCCGAAACCAAAATAATGTATAATAAATTTTTAAGTTAAATAAAGTTACTACAACTACTTTTGATACATTTAAATATTCGGTGGGTAAGGGGTTAATAAAATAGCACGTTTATAGACATAATTGCTACATGCATGAGAACCCCCATATATGATAGTGCATATGCTTGTATAATTATAAGATTAATTGTTATTAATAACTTAACGACCAAATTATAAATTATGTATGTTATGATGACTTTATGATTATCTAACTGTATTTCTGATGTTTGCCATTTTGGGTCGTATTAATTTATTGGTGCCCTATTCAGAAATAATGAAATAACAGCATAAGCCACCGAGACAGTCGGAGATTAAGGCATAATTGTTGTTTCCGTTTATGTTTTAACAGGGAAAGAATGGTAATCTATATTCCGCTTTAAGCACCATGTAGGTATACAGTGAACAACAAATGTTTGGTATATATGTATTTATTGAAAATTTCATAAATTTTAAGCAATAATATGTAAAAAAATTAATTCTAATTATTAAATTTTAGCTAATTCTATTAGCTTATTTACATTTTCTTTTAGAACAAAAAAATGTTTAATGTTTTTTACAAACCAAAAGAATCCGTGTTAACATTTTAGAAATTGTATTTCCCTTAAAAATTTATTTGCTAGGTATCTTACAATATTAAGAAAATTTACTAAAAATATTACAAAATAACATTGGTTTAAAAACCATTGGGTTTAAAACATATCTTAACAAGTTAAACAAAATAATTAAAAATGTATCATAAATTTTTTCGAATTACTTTTTAGAGTTACTAGACTCTTATTTGGTGATTTTTTAATTGATTATTATATTTTGATCTTCCTTCATAAAACTGCTATTGTAATATTAACTTTAAAGAATTATAGTGGGTATTACGTTACTATTCACAACGAACATTGTCATTTGTAGGTACAAAAATATTGTTACGTTTTTACCGTTTTAAAAACTTTTAGAATATGAGCTCGTTGATTGCAAACAAAATAAAAACAAACATGTGTTTAGCTTCAATTAAACTCTTTATTATTCGCACTACTCTTGTGTGCCAGTGTTCATAACTTGATGATACAACAACAATTTGGCTTAGTTCGCTATTCTTCTTTGCTTACAACGCAGGTCATTTCAACGGCGATCTTCCACGCAACGTGTCTTCACACAAGACTTACTATTACTTGCCTGCTTTGTCTTGCCTTTTTATATGCCCACGTAAACAGTCTGATGAAGGTTCTTGAAATCGAGCGTTCTTGTTTTCGCTTATTCGAGAACTCTATCGCGGCTTCATTGTTGTTTGTATATTCTGCTCACATTGCTTCTTGGTGCGTTCTCGCTGACTTGTCTATCCCCTTTTCTTTCATACTGATGTTGTCGGTTTACTTGTAACAATTTCGTTGTATTTATTTAAAGTAGCTTTTGCTCATTTTAATGTTAAACGATGTTACACCGTTTCCATTTTCGTAACAATATATATTTTCATATTTTCCATATTTCTGTCTTTAGTCAACACAACCCGTGGTAAGACACAAGCACACTGAGTTATTTTATTATTAGATGTTTAGTATGTTATAATTTCTCAACCCTCTACAAATTACAAGGTTTTTTTGTCATTTTCGCAAAACATTATTGCAACCGAAAAGAAAAAATTGTGTGAAGAAAAATTATTTTCTAGGTCAAGTTCACTCGACAGTCGCTGGCAGGCATCCTTTTAATGTTAAAGCCGGCTAAGAATACACTCTTTTGGCAAAAATATAAAAAAGGAAAAACGTCAGAGATTATTAAGCATTATTTGTAAGCATTCAACAGAATGAGAAGAACTTCAAGGTTGTCTCTTGAGGCGGTAACAGACAAATAAAGAAATTGTCAAAATAAATTATATTGGCTACTTTAAGTGAAAAATTGTCAAAAATGTTTGGCAATAAATAAAATGTAATAAAGAAAGAAATTTCCAGCTGGCCATATAAGAACACAGCATGTTGAAATCGTAAGAGAATTACAATCCTATACAGCGTCTGTCAGAGACATTTTTGTAATTTAAGTAATGATGCGATAAGTAAAAGAGACATCAGTCTGATGTTTGAAGATTTGATGAGAAGGTGAGTCAAATAAGAAAATTGCTGAAAAGTAACTGCACTATTCCTCAGCTCAAATATCACAAAAACATATTTCGTTATGAACTTAAAACTGTGTCTTTTTATTTTAGCATATTTATTAAATTAAAATAAAAACATAGATTTCCACTCATTTCAGTTCTAAATTGGTTAGTAATCCAAGAGTGGTAAATATTTTAATAGATACTCTGCTGTTTTTTGAAACTAGGAGATATCGTCTAAGCATATAATCAGCAAGATGTAGGCATTACCTCCAAACAACAAATTACCTGCAACATGATTTTAGAGTGTTTAAAAAAAAACTGTTGAACATCTCGGGATACTCTTTATTCGCTCAACCGATTCTTGAATACAAGTTCTCGAGCCACAACGATAAACTTAGATTTTCGTGTCATTCAGCTCGTTATCTATGCAACCTAAATTTGACTGGGACTATGCAAAAAAATTATGACCAGCCTGTGCTCTGGCTGGTGCAGATTTAACTTCAAATTCTAAATCGCCGGTATGTCGATATTTATTGAAGAATATGCATGTTTTAATCTTTATACTGTCACAGCGGGCCGCTATGCATGCTCAAGTGAGCTTTTGGAATGAAAGCTACCACACCAAACTAACCTAATCTTTATACTTCCCGCTTACCCCTTTCCATAGGTATTCCACTAGGGTATGATTGAATCGTTCTAGAATTGTGTACTGTACTGTACACTTCGAATATTTCCTTAATAATTAAATACTCAAAACTTTGCCTTGATAAGAATATACTTTTCGTGGCATAACATATTTAAGTTAGTTAAGAGTTACAGTTACACCTGTTTGTGAAGTGGATATGACACGTTTACGATACCTTTACCGAAGTACTCGATTACCGGAGTTATTAAAAAACGGTTCTCCACTCACCACTCCATCCGTACGTACAGTGCTCCAGAGTTGTATTGCTGAATCTGATCTAAGCTTCCTCTAGCTGTTTCAATATTTTCAGAGGCTTGTCTAATCTCAGGAAACCTACATTCGAATTATTATGGAATTCACTTAACATTACTTTTTTGTTTGAGGCCCGTGCTACTATTTGGTTGGCAGATGTTATTCCCACACCAATAAGGAGGGGTATCAACATGTCTTTTGTGAACTATTTGAAAAAAGAGCGAAATTTGTTTAAACATAAAAGAATTATATGATAAAGAGTAAATGAGCTTCGTCGATTTGACGAACAATAACCGTCCAGGGTTAATATTCTATGGGGTTTGATGTCGTAAACTTGGCAAACGCGATTTTTTTCATATTTTTTCATATTTGTGTATTCATAGTAGCAAACTTTAACTAAAAATATAAAATAAGTGATGACATTCTGAAAGTGAATCATCTTATGAAGAGATTGACACTTCGTTTGCTCAAATCGGACAGTCGAGTTATATTTTTCATATATATATTTTTTCAAATCTTAACGCACACTTATGTTGTGTGCGTTAATTTTTATAGATGAGTGGTGGGACCTACAGTTTAAAGTCGACTCCGAAAGACAGATTTTTTGAGAACCTTTTCATGGCAATTTTATTTACTCTCAGAGTTTTTGCCGGAAATCTGCTGAGAGGGAGTCGCCGAAGAAATATTTTTTTATATTTTCATTTTGATGTCTGACCTGGGGCTTGAACCGTGCCCTTACGTCTAACAAGACAACACACTACCTACTAGACTACGGCGACTTCAATTCATTGAACGATAAATGTTTTAAGTTTATAGTCTTCAAACTTTTGTTTGCTTTTTGGCTTTGAAGTAGATGGCGCACAGTATAAATTCACATGCAAACGAAGACTTGCATGACAAAATTATGATGTGCACAACCAAACCAAATAGTGTTGACTGCTTTCGACACTATTTCCTGCAGTTAGGACTATGACCTACCTTCTCAGAAAATTTATGCTATGTGCGCTAATTTTATACGTGAGTATTTTCAATCTACAGTTTAAAGTCAATTTCGAACGAGAGTTTTTCGAGAAACTTTTCATAGCAATTGTATTTATTCTCAGAATATTTGCCAGAAAACTGCTGAGGGGAAGTCGCTGAAGAAATATTTTTCCATGGGTTAGGACCGAGACTTCATGTCTAATAAGCGTACCTACTATACGACGGTGACGGATTTTGACAGCTCTTGTAAATGACGAATACATCATTAACATGAAACAATGCATATTCAAGTGGAGTAATCTAAAATAAAGAACTAGTTTTTAAGTTACACTACCAACTTTTTAAAGTCATCAAATAGAATGAACAAAAATTTTACGAAATTAATTACCTCATCCATTACAATATGTGCCACTCCGTTTCCTTTGTTAATCGTATTTATTTTGCCAGGTATGGGAGTTATTCATATTTACACTTAACACCAACAAGTTTTTGTTGTCACAAACATAACGTTGTGTGTTTCTACTTTTATCTTAGTTCAGCAAGTGATATATTTTATATGCCACACCTTTCAATCCTGGAAATCAATATTTTCAGTATGTCACAGCATCAAATAGTAAAACGACAGTAAATCAGGTTATCGCCATCTGTTGATACACTAAGGGCCATTATTACAACTTGCCGTTAACTAAAGGAAGGATTTTAACCGGCAGATAAATCGTTTTTTAATTATTATAAGTGGACGATAAGGTAGAAGTGAGCGTTAAGCTAAATGGAAGATCATCCTACTGGTAACTTTTAAAGTTAAGGTTACGTTTGAACTTGCCATACATACATATTATTTTCAATATGGCAACATCAAATATAAACAAAAAGAGCATATACAAAAAAAAAAAACGAAGCCCATCGTTGCTAGTGCGTTTGAAAAAAAACTTGTTTAATTGAGCAGTATTATCGAAATTGCTGCGGCATTGCCATGTTTTTGAAAAAGTTTACTTTATTTTATCATTAGGTTGTAATAACAAAAATAAGTTAAAGGTAACTTTGAAGTTCACTTTAACTAAAGTTACCTTTAACTAAATCCAACTTTAACGGGAAGATAGAATAATGGGAATGAAGATAATGACCCTAACACTGCATTAACCAAAAATTAATTAAATCTCCTTCATTTGTGTGTGAATTTGATATACATAAATGCTTATAGTATACACACACACACATTAAGATTAACTTATTCGTTTGAGTTTTGGCTGTAGTTGTTGGCATGTTTTCATTCAACATTGTTTAGATTTTTGAACAGTGTTACTACCCATGGGTCTTGGATTCTCTCTTGTCATGGTTAGCAACAACGAAAAAAAAAGTTTATGAGTAAAGTAGAGTATAGAAAATATCAAAAGTAAAATGGCAGTTGTCGTATGGTTTTCCAGTTCATCCTGAAGCAAACGGTTGGTTGTGTGTTGTGAGAGGTTGTGTGAGAATATAAGAACGAAGTTCAAAAATTGTAAATTTTGTATTTCGTAAAAGAAGCAAACAAGTGAATATAGGTCACAAGAATAATAGTGTATACTCTATACATTTGATGAAAAACAAAATTATTTATTTTGCAGGTAATGCAATATCTTCGCTTATAAAGGTTATTTCATTAAGCACTTCCTTAAATCTTTAAATTTAAATAAAACAAAGTGTGTGTGAGATATCATCGACATTTTTTATTCGTTTGAAGGATCTATTGACGTCATTATGTGTAAAAAATAACATATTTCAGATGCCGCCACCGCAACTTTCCATGACGCTGGCATAAAACTCTTCGTTATAGAAATATGATAATGGAGGTCATGATGCCTCAACTGAGAGGCATGGATCTGGACGACATGTAATCTCTGCAAGACGATGCCACACCACGTGTATAACAAACGATTTTTGAAACAAATAATTTAATTGACCATTACAACCCTTTAGTCAGTATTAAAATGTATCTTCTTACAACCAATAATGTTGTGTGTGTTAATTTTTATACAACCGACAGTTTTGAGAAGCTTCTCATGGTAAAAGAGGGTTACGAGGAAATCACCAAAACAAATATTTTTTACTTAGTTTTCACTTAGTGACCCAACATATTACTTATTAGAATAGGGCAACAAAGGAATTAATTCAAAAAATGTCAACTATCCATCCAAATCATGCGATTTTGTTTTCTATATTTCGTGCGATTTTTTCTCTGTAGTTTTGTGAAACCTTTTATTTATTCGAATAAAACAGTTATTCCTGAGCTCAAGTTCAATTTTTTATTTAACTGACTAGATTTAATTACTCCAGTAGATAAGGCTTTTTGTCATTACAACTGGGCCCTATTTCACTAAGCTACAAGTTCACAATTGCAAGGGTTTTTGCGTGTAAAATTGTGAACTTGTAAATAATTGCGTTTCATAAAAATACAATTACAAGTTTGTGGCTACAAGTGATTTTTACAATTTAAAAATCTACAAGTCATACTTCTACAAGTCGTTATGTTTCACTAAAATAAATTTTCACTTGTACACTTGTAGAATTGTAGAAAAAAGCTTAAGGTCGACGAAGACTCTCAAAAAAAATTTTACAAGTTACAAGTGAATGATTAATTGTCTTTCGGGAGTTGTCTCTCTTGGTCTTAATTAAAAAAATATTATAATATAATGTTATCACTTTATAAAGCCAACTTACCAGTGTCGTCCTTTTGATACATACATACATAATTGGTCATTACAACCCTTTAGTTAGGATTACGACCTAGTTTCGCACACCACTTATGTTGTGTGCGTTAATTCTTATACATGAGTGGCGAGACCAACAGTTGAAAGTCGACTCCGAACGACAGATTTTTGAGAAACTTTTCATGTCAATTTTAATTACTCTCAGAGTTTTTGCCAGAAATCTGCTGAGAGGAAGTCGCCGAAGATGTGTTTTTTCATATTTCGTTCAGTTGGAAATGCCTGACCTGGGGTTTGAACAGAGGCCTCGCGTCTAATAAGCCAACACACTACCTACTAGACCACGGTGTCCTTTTGATGTTTGCCCAAAAAACATCAAGCACGTATTTGGCGTCTTTTCCACTTGGCACCAATCCAAGTGCAAGACACCTCATACGCACGTTTTCCCACTCTTCCATTTTTACCTCTTTGGTAAGTTTATCGCTAAACTTACTAAAAAAGAACGTCTTTGGCAGCTAAAATCCGCCGCACCACTCTAACTTTATTGTGTTGATTTGCCATTACAAAATAATAATTTTAAATTTTTTAAACACAAACTATATATGTTTTGATTGATTAGTGGTGTGATAACAATCAAAACAAATTATCGATATACATTAGAGTACCCATAATTGCAAAAGTATTTAAAATAATTTTTTAAATTTTCAAATATTTCATTAGTACTCTAATATACGTACATATATTCACACATTATTTACACATATATTTCATTTATCAAAATATATTTGTAAAAGTATTTTATTTTATTGTGATTGTAATTGTAGAAATTGTAGAAATTGTAATAGTTTACAAGTACAAAAACCTACAAGTATTGTGAAAATTTTCATGTAACACAATTCATTAGCACTTGTAAGAATTAGAATTGTGATTGTAACTTGTAATCTTGTAGAATTGTAGTTTAGTGAAACTGGCCCCAGGTCTACGAGCGTATACTTTATTTGTAATTGAAACCCTCATTAAGTATACTCCCAGTTCGATGATATTTTCTTCAATGTTTGCAACATTTTTGATTAGTTATGTGTCTTGTAAAATAAATTTAAATTCATAATTTGACTTCCCGATTGGTCTGAAATTATTTAAATCAAATGAAAAAGGGACTGTTCACATTTCTCTGTAATGGAAAACACTGTGATAAATATTAAAATTTAACATTTAATTCGAAATGAATACTTTATTTTCAAATGTTTTCATCCCTAATATTTTGGACTTAAGCAATTTTTCATAAAGTATAACTTCCGTTTTCTAAGCGAAAAACAGGTTATAATACGGACAGCTTTTTGAAATTGATGAAGTGCTAATCTAAGCTTTATTAGTTTCAAGATAGAATACAACAGCTTTCGTGTTGATTAATTTTTGCCCTTTTAATTGACCTTCATCCTTATATTTCCCCTTTTTACTGAAAGTAGGAATCAGAGTCGACCCTTTTCCACAGGTAGTAGAATGTTTTGTTTTCGCCATAAACTTGGCTCAGCTTGATTTGTTCATGGTCTTTTTGGCACATTATTTTAGTACGTTATATATATTCCTTGGTCCAAAATCATTTTATTTGCAGAGTACTAGCAATTAAAGTAAGACCCCTCTTAACATCGCTTAACGCTATTTCAGTATTACGCGGTGGTATTGGTATTCCCCTAAATCGCACACTGTATTGACACTCGTTGTATACGTGTGCAAATGAAACGGCCATGCACCATAGCGGTGCACTATATAGCGACGGTGTATACTATGTATCTTTTCCAATGCTCTTTTGTTAGTCTGTCCAGAATGAAGATTCCAATTGTATTTTCCGAAGTCGCAGTCACAGTACGAAAGCAACTTTCCTGCATCATAGTTGATTTATTAGTTAAGTACGTTATTAGTTGAGTACGGGTTAAGTTGCCTCGTTTAACGCTGTTTCGTTTAGCTCGGGAACCTATTGGAACGTATCCTCCGCGTTAAGCTAGGTCTTGCTGTATTTTATGTTTCTTGTTTTCTTGTGTACTAATTTTTTGGAATCTTTTAAAACACCTACGGTAGTATTGCTGTTGCAATAGCAGTATTAGTAAAAATATCCTCATCTAATGTGAATACTTCTAATCAATTTTAAACGTAATGTGATTTTGATTTGATTTAGAACATACAAATCATATCATAAAACTACACATTACAGCCCTTTATTGAGAATTTCAACCTAGCTTGTTATACCACTCATTTTTTCTTATCTCATCAAGCAGGAGGCTATTCAGGCAGTGCAGTGTGTTAAAATACAGGAAACATAGTTATAAGTGGAAGGAAAATGCGATATAATGTGGTACAAATTTATTTTGCTTATTTTTTTATGGCTAGCGTAAAACATACCTAAAATTTTTTTCACTAGAATTACTTTATAATAATTCTCACTTTATTTTTTACATTATGGTTCATAATTTATAATGTCACAACATCCAGAATCGAACATACAGCCTCGCCGCTTAAAGTTCAACATACTATCATCCGTGCACCCGATATATTTTACTTTTGCCCATGAGTAACGGGACCTGTAAGCAATTTCTTGCGACAGGTTTTTTTAGAAACTTTTCAGGCAATTTTATTCTCATATTCGCATAGTTCTTGCCAGAAGACTGCCATTTAATTAAAGAAAATGATTGCTACTGTTTTAAACCTTTTAAACGCGAGGATATCGTTTACATTTAAGAAGAAGACGACATGCAATATGACAATTTAAGCTGAATTTTTATTCCTTTTATGTACGTATACTAAACATAGTTGAGATAATTTTACTTACAAAAGTTTGAGTAGAATTATTATTTCGCTTTATATCAGCTTTCCGTAAATTACCTTTTTATATTCTTTCTCAAGTAGAATTTTTCTTTAATTAACCCATGTTGTGTATTTATTTAGCTTCACATAAAGACAATTTGTGAAGTGCATGATTATATGGTTTCTACATTTGAATGATTGGCTCTGTTAGCAAATTGTATTCCAAAAAACACAAAAAAAAATTTAAATGGAGAATCATAAGAAGTAAAATAACTGAAATTAATTCTTGAGGTAATAAGAAAATTTTAATCGATGCACAAGTTCAATTATATAGCTTAAAAGCATTTCTTTCAATTTTCTTTTTAATTTTTCATTAAAAAACAATTTTTAGAAATTTTGTCTTCTTCATTAAATAGCTTCATTTAGAGAATTATAAGCTTTATTAATGCCTTTTGGGATACAGGTTCTTATGTTATGAGAATGAACTGTAAATTGTCAGAATGAAACCTACAAATATAAATACAAATCGTCGTATTGACTTTTTATAAAAAAAAGATGTGAATTTAATACAATATAAAGAATGTCTCAGTTAAAATGAACTTATTTATTTTGATATAGAATTATTTATTTATTTATTAATCACAATACAATTACAAACTTTGTAACTTTGACCATATGCTCGGTGTAGTGTCACAGACCATAGTCTTTGGTGGGCATCGAACCTACTACCCCCTAGTCTAGTACACTATCTAGCACACTATCCACTAGACTAGCAGGGCACCCATTTCGCAAAATAATAAAAACTCACTGAGGTTTACACGCCAATCTCTTAGCTTGATGAGTACAAATTTTCTGATAAATACAAATTTAAATTAGTTAGTCCAGCCAGGAATGAAATGAGTACATCAACCACCTAATCGTTTAATTCTTCTAATTCTAGTCTGTACCGATTCCTGACTAAAACTCTTGAAAACATAACCTTCAAGAATGCTCTATTTTATATTTAATATTTATACTCCGGTTAAAACATATATTTTTTTCTGTTAATTGAAATATTGTTACGTTTTTAACCTTTTAAAAACGTTTAAAATATGAGCTTGTAAATTGCAAATTGTGTGCCACTGTTCGCAACTTGATTTAAATACCAAACAATTTGCTTTGTTTGCTATTCTTCTTTACAATCTTATGCGTAAACACTAACAATTGTTCGTTAGACCTTTCCAACGGAGATTTTCAAATCACAATTGTTCTCTTCACACGCAACGCGTCTTAACATAAAGTTGACTTAATTCTTTCTGACTCCGTTGCCTGCTTTGCCTTGCCTTTTTGGCTCCGTTGCCTGCTTTGCCTTGCCTTTTATATAGCGGGGTAAACAGTCGGATGAATGCTCTTGAAGGAGAATGACTTCGCCCGAAATCTCTATAAATGTAAACATGTTGTTTAGGTTATTGTTGTTTGTGTATTTTGTTTACGTTTGTCCTTGTAGTGTTGTTGTTGCCTGTTTGTTTACTTGCTTATGCCTTTTTTATACTGATGTTGTTGCTATATTTTTGTTTATTTGGTGATCATGTAAACAAATCCCTTGTTTTTGTTTTTGTAGCTTTTGTTTATCATTTTAATGTCATATATTTTTTTTAACAAATGAATTTTTATTAAAAGTTTCAATATTTGTTTGTGTTTGTGTGTTTAGACAAATTTCCCATTACCAAGTAATGGCAACCATATTTTATGTATAACTTGGTTAAAATAGAACTTAATCAATTAAATCAATTCACATGTGCATTACCTTACTCATATTTTATAATACTTTTGTGCCTCAATCTCATCTATTGTGTATAATTGACGAAATAAATGACATATTAAATAATAGATATGATGTAAATTGCCTATGAAAATGTTGACGCTGTCAAAATGTATGAGAGATTTTATTACATTATCGAAAATTGTATTCATTTGTTTAACGCTTGACAAGTAAATTTGAAGTTAAAAAACTTTAATTCGATATTTGCAGTTAATAGGCTTTACTAATGAAATTCGTTAAAGAATTATCATTATGTTTTTAAGTGTTGTGTGTTCATTACATTCAATAACTTTATTTTCTGAAATAATACAAAAATATATATATAACATAATTAGTCATTGCAACCCTGGAATCAGGATTACGACCTAGCTTCTCACACCACTTATGTTGTATGCGTTAATTTTATACGTGAGTGCCGGAACCTATAGTTTAAAGTCGATTCCGAACGACAAGTATTTTTGAAAAACTTTTCATGATAATTTTATTTGCTCTCAGAGTTTTTGCCAGAAATCTGCCGACAGGAAGTCGCCGAAGAAATACTTTCAAATTATGTACAGTGATCTTACGTCTAATAAGCCAACATACTACATACTAGACTACGGCGACTACATACAGAAAATCGTTATAAAGAAAAAAAATTTTTAGTTGATTTCACTGCAAATTTTTACTTTCGTAAGATATCAAACATACTTGTTTGAATATTCCATAGAACTTATATGTAAATAAGTATTAAAATATTTTATAATGCATAAGTAAGTACACTGGCTCAAATAACTCTTCGTACACCAATCTTTATATAAGATATATATTGAACTTTTTGAACTAAAATTTTGTATTGCATTTTTAATACAATTTTGCTTTATTCAAAACTGGTAAGTAGTTTTTAAAATTTTGCGAAAATTGTCTTCACCTGCTTGGTGTACGGAGACTTATTTGAGCAAGTGTAGATTGTAATTTTCTTAATTTTTTCAGAACACAAAAAAAACAAAATTTTTTGCTCTTCGAAAAAACTACACATTATCATAATGACATAAAAGCCACTAACAATACTAAACTGACTGACACTATATTAAAAGCTTTTAAATCATTTATAGACTCAAACCATACCTGTTAAATTTTGATTACGATTAGTAATCAATTACATTACTTTTTAAAAAGAATCGTAATGATTATATAATTCTATGAAAAATTTTTTCCAATTACTAATTGATTACGATTACCAAAGAATCAACAAATAATCAGAATTACTGACGATTAGTCTAATAATCAAAAAGAATCAAAAGAAGTTTAAAAAAGAATAAAATTGTTTTAAATAATTCTTTTTGATTATTTTCAAATATACAAAAGTAATCCAAAAGTAATCAAATTTTTTGTCAATAATTCTTTTTCATTATTTTCAAATATTCCAAAAGAGTTCAAAGTAATTATTGAAAATAAATTGATTACTTTTCGATTACTTTTGATTCCTTTTGATTATTAGACTAATAGCCAGTAATCCTGATTATTTTTTGACTATTTTGTAATCGTAATCAATTATTAACTATTTTAACAAAAATAATCGTAATTGTAATCATTATTTCACCATTCAAAAAAAAGTAATCAAATTACTAATCATTACGATTACTAATCATTACTTAACAGGTATGACTCAAACCCATAAACAAACGCATTAAATTATACCACAATACATTCAATCACCTCTCACCGTTTGTGCTTCAAATTACTTTAAAAATCTGAAGAGTAATAAAAAATCAATATTCTTAATTGTGTTTATTTCCCTTGTTCTTATTTTCCTTCATAAAAGAAAATTACATTCATTTAGTGCCAAAAACCCATTTATTTATAATTACATAAAAGGTACTTTAACTTAATTTTACAAGGATATAACCAGTCGTCATCTTTCTCAGACCATTGCGTACAGTAAGGATCAAAACATATAATAAAGGCAGATCAAATACATAAAAACAAGACTGAAAAGTTCATTACGATTATTTAGAATAGATGGCCTTATGAAAGAATAACACTTTATGATAGTGAAAAAAAATTGGAAATGCAAATAATTTTCAGCAGAGCAAGTGAACCTAATGTGTCCACTATTCGCAGAGTGGTCAAAAAATTTTGGTCGGTTATGACTTTTATGTGCCAATGTAGTCGCCGTACGTAGTAGGTACTGTGTTGTTGATACGTGATAATCATAAAACCGGCGTTATACTTTAAAAATATATACAGTGGACAGCAAAAGTCTTAGTACGGCAATATATTTTGACAACCAAAAAGTTCCCACAGGCTTAATACTCCTGCACAAAGTCCCGCTATGACCTCAAGAGAGTATTTAGGAGATCATTTGAAAAAAAAAACGGTTACGTAATCGCTAAACCTCAAAAAGAAGACAACCGCAAAACTTGCTCATGGTGCCACAAGAAAACACTAAACAAAACTTGTACATTCAATTCCAAATGCGTTAAATGGAGTGCTTGACCTTAAGGGTCAATTATTCTACTAAATACAAGGGATAACATTTTCATATATTAGGCCTTTGAATTTTAAATTTACTCAGGGTTCTCCTTGGGTGTACATATGGAGTCATCTGAAACTTTTCTTTATTTTTCTCTTGTCTTATGAAAAATATTAAAAAATTTTTTGTTTTATAATAAAACAGAAATAAATTAATAAAATAAATATATAAACTATACATTTTTATACAAACTTTTGGTTAATATTCATGAAATTGCTAAATTATTATGCCGTACTAAGACTTTTGCTGCCCACTGTATGTACACATTAAATTGCTAAATAAAAGTGTTTTACTGTTCCTTCTAAAATTTCTATTAAAACAGAATTAATTTTGTCAACTATTGGTAGGCGCTGCACATCATTCTAAAATACTAATTCACCTATCATAGGAGTATCATCGCATTGCCAGGATAACGTCTGTAAATTTGAAAAAAATGAGAGACAAACAAACTGACAACTAAAACTTCTAACTTTCTCCAGCCATTTTATCAAAATTATCGCTAATTTGCCTACATTCTTTGGTTAATTATGTTGCACTTACTACATCATTCGTCAAATGAGAACAAAATCAAACAACAAAAATTACTAGGGTGCCCTGGCAGTATAGTGGGTAGTGTGCTAGACTATTAGCGTGAGTGTCGTGGGTTCGATTCCGATCATAGACTCTAGTCTGTGACACTACACCGAGCATATGGTCAAGTTACTCAGCTCATATATAATTAAATATAATTTGTAATTGTATTGTAATAAATAAATAAATAAAATTACTAAAACTGTTAAATTGTTTATGATATATAAAGACTTTCGTTATGGAGGTCATTGATCTTTGGCAATTGCTTTATTCATATAAATTATTTATATTTTTACGTTTTTACCTCTTTAAAAACGCTTTAAACATGAGCTCGTAGATTGCAAATAAAATAAAAATAAATTTGTGTTTAATTTCAATTAAACACTTTATTGTTCGTACTATTTTTGTGTGTCACCGTTTACAACTTGATGTAACAATAATAATTGCTTTTCTTTGTTATTCCTCTGCTTATACCCTTTGCGTAAACAATAACAATTACTAGACAATTATTCGACAGATCTTTGTAAGGGAGATCTTCAAACCACGATTACTCTCTTCAAACACACTGCGTCCTTACACAAGACTGACTGAAGTTCAGTCACTAATACTCAGTTGTCTGCTTTTCCTTGCCTTCTATATGGCATGGCAAACAGTCTGATGAATGTTCGCCTTCTCGAAATATCCATAAATATAATCAGCGTTGTTTACGTACACTCAGCCACAAAAGTATACATACGGATAACAAATTTCAGAAATTTTTTAACCAATCAGTTTTCGTTGAAAATATTTATAATTGCATACCTTTGTCTGCCTGTGCAGGGCCACAATTCAGTTCAATTTCAGAAATTTTTAAACCAAAGCAAAAGACCGTCTTAACATCAAGGAAACTATAAAGATTTTCAACGAAAACGGATTAGTTAAAAAATTTCTGAAATTTTTTAATCATATGTATAATTTAGTAACTGTGTGTATATTCCTGTAGCATTTGTTGTTGTATTTTTGTTTAATTGTTTAAGATTTTGTATGCTGGTTTTTTTGTTGTTGTTATATTAAGCAGTACGATAATTTGTAAACAGCATTGTTTTGATTATAATTTTAATGTTAAGCAATGTAAATGCAAAACACCAGTATCCAGATTTTTCATTTTCATAACGATATTAATGTGGCCCCGAAGAACTATTTAGAGCACATCTTTTATAAAGGCATTATATAATAATTCAAGCAGGTAGTGTTAGCTTACTTAGACATGATGCCGTCATTCAGACCCCAGTCTAGACGACTCGAATAAAACGAAATATGAAAAAATATTCCTTCGGCGACTTCTCAGCAGTGTTCTGACAACAACTCTGAGAGTAAATAAAATTGCCATCTAAAGATTCCCGCCACTGGTGAATAATAACTAACACACACAACATAAATGGTGTGAGAAGCTAGGTCGTAATCTTGATTGAAGGGCTGTAACAGTCAATTATGTATGATTTGACGACAAGAGAACTGTTTTCTGTGTGGAATTCTATTCTGGTTGTTTTTTTCTTCTGTTAAATTTTGATACAGTGGTAGAACAATATTTGCATTACATTCGATTTTCCTTTATTGGTAACTTAATGTTATAGAATGGAATTTATTACCATTTGGTAATGCAAAGCCCTTGATTAAGAATACTTACAATAAATGATCGCATGAATTGCTTATCTTAAATCCTAAAATTTTCTTAAATTGTGCATAATTGAATAGAAACTATAAATGTTTCTAAAAGTTGTCATACACAATTATTTTCATCTACGCCATGTTTTATACATGGGCAACTATTATTATTATTATTATAAGCATTTTGCACATTTCTCTTGAGGTATTATAATTTGATATAATGTACACATATTTTATAAATTATGTATTCGGAACAAAGGTCATAACCAACATTAACAATCATGGACATGTGTAATTTATGTCATAAAGCATAAAAGCTCTAATATCATATAGGCACTACATGGCGGAAGGGCGTGTTAAGTAGAATGACATATGAAAACAGGAGTGAGTTTTGCGACAGAGGATTACGTAAAAATAAAATTTTTATGGTTTGTTTTTTAATGTATTATATGTTTAATGGTGATCAAAAGACACGATACTTTTTTACTCTTTTGTATGTCCAAATAAATCCATAAATGTTATTTTAATTTTTTAGAAAATATCTATATGCGGATTAAGCTATTACAAGTGTGCTTAATTACATAAGCACTTTTATAGGGAAATCTTATCATCAAATATTTTGTATCTTTAACAACAGAAAATTACAAAGTATAACTATTGAATGGTCGTAGATTAGCACATAGATGTCAGCATACATACATACATAACTGGTCATTACAAACCTTCAGTCAGGATTACGACCTAGGTTCTCATACTACTTGTGTTGAGCGTGTTAATTTTACACATGACTGGCGGGAGCTACAGTTTAAAGTCGACTCCGAACAACAGATTTCTGAGAAACTTTTATTGGCAATTTTATTTACTCTCAGAGTTTTTGCTGGAAATCTGCTGAGAGGAAGTCGCCGAAGAAATATATTTTTTATTTCGTTTTGTTGGAGAAGTCCGACCTGGGGTTTGAACGCAACAACATCAGTATAAAAAAATAAATAAACAAGTAATCAAACAGGCAACAACAACACTGCAAGGACAAACGTAAACAAAATACACAGACCACAATAACGTAAACAATATGTTTACATTTATAGAGATTTCGCGAAGGCAAAGTTATTCTCCTTCAAGAGCATTCATTAGACTGTTTACCATGCGATACAAAAGGCAAGACAAAAAAGGCAATGGGATCAGTAAAAATGTGTGAAGACACGTTGCGTGTGAAGAGAATAATCGTGGTTTGAAGATCTCCGTTGTAGAGATGTAATGAACAATTGTTAGTGTTTACGCAGAAGAGTGTAACGAAGTATAACAAACAATGCAAATTGTTGTTGTTTACATCAAGTTGTGAACAGTGGCACACAGAATTGTGCGAACAATAAAGAATTTAATTAAACCTAAACACAAATTTATTTTTATTTGCAATCTACGAACTCATATTTCAAACGCTTTTAAAAACTAAAAACATAACAATAATTACAAAACCTGAAACTAAATGACGTATCAAATGGGAATCATTATTATGATTGATATTAAAACATCTTGGGCTTGGAATTTCTAATTTAATATTATTACTTAAAATACATAATTCATTAATATTTTGATGGCAAGTCTTGTTGTGTTCCATTACTTTCGTGGATTTAAATTACAAAGCAACATGTTAAGATATCCGATTTTCAATTAAAAATAAATGGAGCTGGATAGTGTATTGCGTCTTCTTAATTCTTTAGAACAGAAATAGATTTCCTTTTCATCAATTCGACAATCATATTATAATATTGAATGCTGGCGTTCAAATCACTTATATTCTTATTTTTCCTGCTATTGGCTGTTTTTGAATTGCTGTTGTATTTTTGAAATACTTTTCCAATTAGTTCATCTTTTGATTTAGTGTATATGGAAAAAAATTTTACGGATTTTAATAATGAAGTATCCGTAGTAGTAGGTAGTGTGTGGGCTTATTAGACGAGAGACCACGGTTCAAACCCCAGGGAAGACATATTCAGCTCATCGAAATATGAAAAAATATTTCTTCGGCGACTTTCTCTCAGCAGATTTCTGGCAAAAACTGGGAGTAAATATTGCCACGAAAAAGTTTCGCAAAAATCTGTTGTTCGGTGTCCGCTTTAAACTGCATGTTCTGCCACTCATGTATAAAATTAACACACACAAAATAAGTGATGTGAGAAGCTATGTCGTGATCCTGACTGAAGGGTTGTAATCGACAAAAATATACAGTGAACAGCAAAAGTCTTAGTACGGCAATATATTTTGACATGAAAAGTTCCCACAGGCTTAATACTCTTGCACAAAGTCCCGATATGACTTCAAGAGAGTATTTAGGAAATCATTTGAAAGTACTGTTACGTAATTGCTAAACCACAAACAAATGTCAATCGAAAAACTTGCTCATGGTGCCACCAGAAAACACTAAACAAAACTTGTATATTCAATTCCAAATAAATTAAATGGAATGCTTGACCTTAAGGGATATTCTACTAAATACAAGGGATAACATATTCATATGTTAGGCCTTGGAGCTTTAAATTTACTTAAGGTTTTCCTTGGGGGTACCGATGGAATCATCTGAAACGTTCCCTTATTTTTCTCTAGCTTTATGAAAAACATTAACAAAATTTTTGATTTATAACAAAACAGAAATAAATTAATAAAATAAATATAAAAACTATAAATTTGTATACAAACTTTTGGCTAAAATTCATGAAATTGCTAAAATATTGCCGTACTAAGATTTTTGCTGTCCACTGCATGTACATACATACGCATGATAAAGTTCTTCAGTATGAAGGGTTTAACTTATAACCCAAGCTTATTGCGCCAAGACATCGGCTTATACGGCTTTGTTCTAGATGTTCGATCTAAGTGATTGTAATTCTTAGGCTAGAGGAAGTGTGCTTCTCTTTGAGACAAGCACAGGCATTGGACGATATGTTGACCCATTGTATATTGTAATTTTTGGTGAGATTTGATTTCTGGTAGAGGATTTTTGCCGTTTCGTTTATTTTCTTTTGCTATTCTTATTTACGTATTATAAATATTTGATTTACTTTTTCGCAAACATCTGTGAAAGAAAGTGAAACGTATGCCCAGTTAGTAGAGATATAATATTAAATTTATGTAAGCTTAAACTGTAAATCATTTCCGAGCACGGCATGAGTACGGTTTTTCCCCTCAGAAATAAAAAACAAATTTTAAATGGTTTAATGCACAGACTCATAAAATAATCGAATTTATTGTGGCAACTTTAAAGTCATATGCATATAACAAATAAATAATCAAAAGGGCAATATAATTAATTATTATATAAAATTAATTTTTAAACTTCCTATATGGGTTATTTAAATTACTTTGAATTTTTTTTTAATTGGTATTAAATTTAAATCATTTAACATTTTCTATGTATATGCAAGTCATAAAATATAAAAGTATTAAGAAGACAATACCAATACAATATTTGTGTGAATATAAAATTTCTCATTTAAACGTATTTGCATGCACTTAGTAAATGTAACATTTTATATTCGTAAATAATTTATTAACCTGATTAAAAATCGGTAAGACAAAGTAAATATGAACTGTAAATAAACACGTAATCCGTTTGGGTATATTTTATTGCCAACTGCCATTTCTTGTCATGAGGGAATGAGTCGCCATATCAGGTTATTCATTTCGTGTCTCATTTGATATGAGTTTTGCCATTTACGAATATGAATGATCCATATCCATACAATTGAAAAACTTGTAAAAGTAGTTAAAACTTACTTCAGTGGTTAAATCACGATTACACTTTATAAGTAATACGGAAGGATTAGAACACTGTAATCAACAAAGGAAACAATTAAATCCGGCTGACCACTCATACTCTGAATTGGTAGTTTTCTTCAGCAATGAAGCTTTTGTCTCACTCGGTGATTATGTACGTTAAAAAGAAAGGTTATCACATATGGGTCGAAAAGAATCTAGAAGTGATAATGACGCCTATTATATTTACGACAGTGTAATTTTAAGAATCGCTACCCATTAATTAATGGTGTTGCAACCTGCTCTACATTATGAATGATATGCATTTAATACGTTAGTTTTAATTAATAAATGTTAAACAACCAAGTAATGAAAGCGCCGACATTACAATGTAAATAAATATATATATATATTCCACTATTAAAATTTTCTTATATATTATATATGTACACACAGTGGACCGCAAAAGTCTAGGTATCCCAATATGTTTAATCAATTTTTAAAATTTTAAGTAATAATTTGTGAAAATAATTGAATAATTGACTAATACATCTACATTTCAGATTATATAATAAATAAGTCGCCGTACTCTAGTAGGTAGTGTGTTGGCTTATTAGAAGTAAAACCAGGGTTCGAGCCCCAGGCCAGACATCAAAACAAAATACAAAAAGTATTTCTTCGGCGACTTTCTCTCAGCAGATTTCTGGCAAAAACTCTGAGAGTTTAATTGCCATTAAACGTTTCTCAAAATCTGTCGTTTGGAGTCGACTTTAAACTGTAGGTCCCACCACTCATGTATAAAATTAACACACACAACATAAGTGGTGTGAGAAACTAGGCCGTAATCTTGACTGAAGGGTTGTAATGACCAATTATGTATGTATTTTGGTTTCTAATGTAATGTTAGTTTGGACCAACACTGTAGGTTATAACCGACTGGGGGACCAAGCTCAAAAATAGCAAAGTACTCAGAAAAATTATGCGTCATCGAGATAATGACATTGAGTCTAGTTACGGCGAGTTTGGCTGTTTGTTTAGCAACAAGCGTAGGTGTTATACATAGATATAACCTTGTTAAGAAGTCTGATATTATATTGTCTGTTTAGAGCAGTCCACCAGAAAGCAATTTCATAGAGGAGATTTGGTTCGATGACTGAAGAATAGATCCAACGCGGGATTTGGAGGCGGAAGCCCCATCTGGTTTTCGGCAGCATTAAGTAACGCAGCGTGCCTTAGAATCCAGTTTGGTATTCCAGTTGAGTTTGCAGTAGAGGATCAGGCCTAGATAATTAACCTCGGCACTCATCGTGACTCTTGTCCCGCTTATACTGGAAAGGAGGAAGATTAGAATCTTCTAGGGAAAAGAATTGTATTCGTCTTATAATGGTACACAGACAGCCCAAATTCCTCGCAAAAATTTAATAATCAACAGCGCGAAATTTAGTTTGGCGGATAGCGGACACATCCCTGACTCAGCAATGGCAATGTAGGCAGCTTAAGATATAGCGCTTTTAGCAGAGAATTCCAGAGAAGTGGTAATAGAACACTTTCTCTGGGATTATGTTCACCCATTGCTTTGTGTCGACATTGATGACCAATTTTCAAATACCCATTGAGTATAAGATTTCAGATTTATTGCAAAAAGTAATAATAAAGCTTCCCTACTAAGTTTGAATATTTTTTTAAAATAAAGCATTTATATTTGTACGACAAATACAATTGAATAGTAATGTCCCTTTCATTCTGATATAATGTTTTTACATTCAACTCAAATACCCTGAATAACACCACAATTGCACATCATCCTATAAATACTCATACTTTATTTATGCCATTTCGTATCAGCTTTTCTACAAATCATGATGATTTGTTAACTTGTAAAGTAAAAAAGATGATATTGAAATCATGTGAGTTTCAATAATAATTAATGCCTACGATTATGTCAAATGTCTTTAAGTGTGTGTTTGTTATGCTATTTCAAATCTTGAATCTATTCGAATCCAATTTAAAATGATAGAAATTGTTTCTTTTCTTAGATTTGAATCGTATTGTTAATAAAATGGAAATGTTGTTACATCGTTTAACATTAAAATGATAAACAAAAGCTCCAAAAACAATGAACTTGTTTACATGTTAAACAAGTAAACAAAAATATATAAACAAGATCAGTATAGAAAAAAGGGGATAAACAAGTAAACAGAAATGCAAAAACAAACAACGTAAACAACGATGTTTATATTTATGGAGAACTTGAGAAGACGCGTTGCATGTGAAGAGTATAATCGTGGGATGAAGATATCCGTTATAAAGATCTATTGAACAATTGTTATTGTTTACGCAAAAGAGTGAAAAGAAGAATAACCAATAAAGCAATTGTTGTTTACACCAAGTTGTGAACAGTGGCACACAGAATTGTGCGAACAATAAATGAATTATTTAAACCTAAACACAAATTTATTTTTATTTTCAATCTACGAACTCATATTTTAAATGTTTTTAAAAAGGTAAAAGCGTAACAATATTATTTATAAAGACAGCGGGGATATACATATGACGCATGGCACCACTAATGGTGCATTACGATCTTAATATGTTTTGAGGTAAAATGAAATTATTTTTTACTAAAAAAGACCCGTACATGAAGAGCTCCATACATAGTGACTTAAGGTTCTGCTCTGTATTTGGTAATCCCAGTATTAAATTACTTAGTCCCTGACTGATTTGTTCCAAGTGAATTTCAGTTTATGGTGTAACAATGGATAAAACTTACTAACCAAGCCAGCTATGACAATTGCATTCATAAGTAGAAGAAATGTTACATTGAATTAAAAGTCAATTATGTGAGACGGAGAACAAGAGAAAAATAACGCTTTTGCTTCCAACGCTGACTGCTTTGTTCCAAGTGAATTTCAGTTTATGGTGTAACAATGGATAAAATTTACTAACCAAGCCAGCTATGACAATTGCATTCATAAGTAGAAGAAATGTTACATTGAATTAAAAGTCAATTATGTGAGACGGAGAACAAGAGAAAAATAACGCTTTTGCTTCTAGGTTATATTGAATTCAATTGAGCTGAAGAAAAGTTAACAATAAAAACAAGTTTCACCATTTTCTTCAAATAAATTCAAAATTTCAGCCTCAGTTCTGTGTATAGAAATTGTTATTGTGCTCATTATTCCGTTTGTAAACGGTTTGTTGTATTACCCGAACGTTTCATTTTTACTTATTGAGTTGCAAGAATAAACTAATTTAGCACAATATCTCTATCCAAATTATTTTAATGAGTTTGTGGAAATCTTTCTCTGGTTTTTAGGGAATTTTTTTTTTCTTGACGGCATTCTTTTGAGATTTGCTTTAAAGTAAAACATTTAAAATAAACTAAAATAAGAAAAGCCGTAAAGTAGCAACTGAACCTAAAATACGAATTCGGTAATAAATTTTGCAAAAATATAAGAATAATTACAAAATACACCCAACTAATGATATAGTGTAGGTTGTAAGTTTTGCTGAGTTGAACTCAAAAATATTTTTTTATATTTTTTAACTTGTTTTATTTGACAAAAACATTTTTTTTTATCTTTTCAAACAAAATTATTGATTACCCAAATATGTTTCAACCTATTTTAAAAATTCAAAGTTTTTTAAAAAGGGGAGAGAATAGTCTTTCAAATAGTTTGTTCAAACTTATATATTATGAGATTTGATATGGTAAACTTGGAAAATTTTTTTTTCTTATTTTTTCAAGTTTGGTCATTCTTAATTGCAAAATTTAATTAAAAACTATGAAATAAAGAGATTTACACTCGTTTGATAAAATTGGACAAAAATTACCGTAGTTATTATTTAAATAGTATAACAGTTAAGTCATATTTTTACATATACAGTCTCATCAAATCAGTGGCGGGTCTAAAGTCGATTCCGAATAACAGATTTTGTTTGAGAAACTTTTTCATGGTAATTTTATTTAGTCTCAGAGTTTTTGCCAGAAATCTACTGAGAGTAAGTCGCCGAAGAAATATTTTTTTATATTTTAATTTTGATGTCTGGCCTCACTTCTAATAAGGCAGCACATTACCTACTAGACTACGACGACTTCTTCTATTACTTTCGCTAAAAAAATAAAAAACAAAACTGACGGAGTTAATAATGATCCTATTCGCCAAGGCTGTCACTTGTGCGACATCCTTTAGATGATCCCATTGTGCCCAATACAGGTCTCACTGAAGTTTGTAAACTTACAGCATCTATTAATTGTAAATGCTTTGGCACCAATCCTATAAAAAATACAAAAAAGGCCTCTTATTAAGCTTTTCTTTAAGTATTGTGTTAAAGCATAAAAATTGTACGAACAATTCCTAGAATTTTTGAAACCTTTTTATAAGAGAAAATATTTTATGCACATGAGGCTCTTTATAATAATATCGCAATTAAATTTATTGCACATGAAGTTCACCTCATTGCATATGAATTTAATTTAAACAGATTATGAACATTTCCATTCACTATATGACATGTAACAAAGGCTTTAATCACGGAATGTAAAATATGATGATGCGACAGATTTTACTGCACCATTGCACATTTTATTTACATAACATCGCACGGAAATGTGATGCGATACTTGTCATGAAAGGAAAGAACAAGAAACTACAACGTTACGATAAAATACGGAATTATGAAACACAACTTCAAAGTTATAATACAAGCATATATTCTTAACGTTTTGAAACTTTTATTGCGAGTCCTTTAACAGATTTTTTTTATTAAAAAAGTTACATGAAATTTATTAAATGAGGGTCGTGGCATTCGTAGTAGTAATGCAGAAATTTTAATTTCTTGTAATCTAAAGTACAATGTAGCACATCTTTACAAATACTATTACATAGCTTAACTGCAAATATATATATTCATATTAGATTCGTGTGAAGATTATATGTTCGTAAAAAAATTTTAATTTAAATACAAAGAAAGAAAAAAGAAAGCCTTTTACAATCGTAATTAAAAGCAATTGAAGCTTTACTTTTGTGCCTAAGAGATGAAATAATAGTTATTGTCAAAATTTTGTTAAAAAATTATTTTACGCATTCAGTTTTATATCAAACATACAGTGGTGGTCAAAACATTTGCGACTGAGAACACAATTATTTATCTTTTTTAATCCTTATTTCCAAAAAATTTTATTTTATTTCTTAGCCGTAGATCGAGCTTTGTATCGAAAATGATACATTTGCATTTTTGAGCTTATATAACTTTAATTCAGAAAAAGTTAGATATCTGATATTTTTTGAATTCGTTGGAATTGTTATCACCATTATTTTAAACCATATAAAAAAAAGAAAATTTTAAACAGGGGTTACAACATTAAAAAACTTCATAATTCTAGTCTATCATTTTTGATACATACGACTTTTCTAGAGATTTTTTGGTGTCGTGTATGTAATTATTTTAAGATTTCAAAGAATTTGCGAAGTTTTATCGTAAAAAATACATTATTTATGATTTTTGAGAAAGAATTAAAAGTTAAGTTTGGAACGAAAGTGAAAAGGCTGAATTTTCTATTCTTGATATGCTTTTGATATTGAGTATGCAGCGTGTTACCTTATGAGACATCAGACCAAAGTTCAAACCTCAGGTCAGACATTTCCAATTTATAACGAAAGCTTGTAATGACCGATTATATATTAATTATATATGTAATATTCCTGCTGCTAAAGACTTTGAAGAAGAAGAAAATAGAAGCTCGTCTTATGAACTGAAGAAAGTATTGGCAGCAACAAACATGAGAACAGGATGCTTATCGCCAAAGATAGTACTACTTGGAACAGAACAAACTGCCTTTAGTAGTTTGAGATTCATTCAGATTGCTAGCAGCTGTTTCTTGAAATGTTGTAGAGTCTTTCTTACTGCTCTTCTCATATTTATCTCACGTGAGAGACAAACATTAGAAAAAAGTGTTTCATCCCATGTTGTATTACAGATAATAATATTTCGGTCAACTACGTACGTATGAGATAACAGAATCATTTGCTTTGATAATGATATATTTACGCCTATTACGCCTTTTTGAAAAATGAGCTGAAAGTCTTGCAACCTTTAATAATCATGCTTAAAGCCTTTTTTTGAAATTCGAATGAAAAGGATTTTTTTCTCAAAAAAAAAATATATATATATATTTACCTTATTTTTCTGTTAGAAAATTTTAACCATTTTCATAAAACTTTTATCACACAACTTGTAGTTTTATGTAAGAAATAATACTCTATAAATAGTTTGGGATTAGCTATCATACTTTCAGAGCAGCCCATATATCCTTTTTTTAAGATTTTTAAAAATTTAATTTTTTGTTCGCCTAAAAGGTAAGAAAATTAAAGAAAATATATTTAATAATGATGCTTATGTTTTTATGTTCCTTTTTGGTAGATTTTCACCTCAAATTAAAGTTTTTATAAACAGAATTCAAAAACTTTTTAGTTTTATTGTGGAAAATGAAAATTACCTCCAGCGATTTGAATTGAAATTTGATACTTAATGATTGAATATTTACAGTGATTGTTAGGGAAATTAATTTAAGGATATTTGTATAAATCAAGCTTCATTAAGAGATTTACGGTGTAATGCTTGGTATTGATTTATGTTTTCTTTCCTTTTGTTTTGCTTTATTACTTTTCAACTCATATTTAATTTTGTCGTTGTAGATTAATAACTAATTGAATTTGATAGTCGTTATAAATTTCGTGGTCCACCAAAGTCGAATTGGCAGTTTTAGATAAAAATACATGCTACGTGCGTAGCAACTACGTTAAACGTTGACAAATATTTCTAATAAAATATAACAATGGTTTGTACCATCACGTTTCAGCTAGCCCTCAACTCAGAGTGTTACTGATGCGAGTGACAATAAGCTGTCCTATCTAAGCAATTGTAAACTTATAAATCGCCACAAAGCAGGGTGTTAGACGTCAAAATATTACCATTTAGAAGGAAATAAAACCAAGCTGCCAAAAATTTTGGCGTAAATTTGATAAAAGTGATAATGAAATGTTTTAATATAAAAATAATAATTAAAATGAATTAGAATAAATAAAAACAATTAAATTTTTTAACAAAATCTATCAATAATCGTGACAATTCTATATAATGCAAGTATGAATCAAAAGTGATACATAACCTAGAATTATGAAGTTTTTTAAAGCTCGATCTACGGTTAAAAATTGACTTTTTATAAAAGAAATGTATATAAAACATGATATTCATAAATCAACGATTTGAGGAGATTAAATATTAGAATATTTTTACGAAATTTCCAAATGCTGTTTCCAAAGAAGCAAAAACAGAAATCTCGGTTAACGTTAGTATACTCACTTTAAAAAAAGTAACCAATTTAAATTGGACTCCACTGCAAGGGAAAATGTGTGGTCGGACAAGTCTAAGTTCGACGACATCAAGGTGAGAAGTTTAATCCCAAGTATAAAAACACCTGGAGGGGGATGTTTCTCGGAAAATGGTGGACCTATACCATTGAACGCATTACTGATACCAAGTCAGAGACAATCTACAGAGGCCTCCTATGCTAAGTTATGTTTTCGTACACTGAATGAGAAATTTCGCTTTCGTTGGCATTACAGCACGTTAATGATCCTAAATACACTGCTAGGTTTGTTAAAGCCTGATTGGAGGTACATCAAATCCTAGTTATGTCTTGGCCACTGCAATCTCCCTATCTCAACACGATTGAGACGACGTAGATGATTGCAAAACGTAATTTCGGAAATACAGTATTCTGAGATGAAGAAGAACTTTTCGTCGAATTGGAAAAGCAGTGGAATTCAATTCCAAACGATCTTCAATGCCTATAAGATGTTCGAGTGTAATAAAAAACAAAGGATTTGCCACAAAATATTAAAGACATAATACTGTGATTGTGAAGTCGCCGTAGTTTAGTAGGTAGTGTCTTGGCTTATTAGACGTGAGGCCTCGGTTCAAACCCCAGGTCAGTAATCAAAGCGAATATATGAAAAAAATATTTCTTCGGCGACTTCTCCTCAGCAGATTTCTGGCAAAAACTCTGAGAGTAAATAAAATTGCCATGAAAAGTTTCTTATTCTTATGAGACCCAACAGCGTCTATTGCATCTCATAAAACTCATTGTTTGGTGCAGGTGCTTCTACGAAAACGACGTTAGCGGGACCATCGCCGTTAACGACAAGCACTATAAGTTTTTATTTAGCAACTCATGCTGTATTGGATATTTTGCACGAACGATATGAAGTCGTGGTCATGTCAAGTGGAAGTAATTTAAGCTAGCCCCCAAGGTCTTGCGATTTGAACCTTATTAATTTTTTTTGTGGAATTTGCTAAAGTTACAGATGTCATTCAAAAAAATCAAAAATTTCGATGTTTTATCAGACACACATTGATTTTTTGAATTTACAAATAGGAAACGCTTAAAAGAAGACCCTATTGTAGTACTTTCGTTAAAAGTGTTTATTTTGTATAAAAGTTCCATTGTTAATATTTTAATAATCCACAATATTTAAAGGTACTATCATTCGTTATCCAATTGGTTCTAAGTTTAGTCTCCTAGGGTTACACATACTTGAAGATCAACATTAATACATGATTAGATCAAATTCGTCATTGACTTATTGGAATCTCGTTCATTTGCAAGAGGCTCAGGAATTGACTTAATGGTTAAAACCATTTCATAACTGACAACAATTATTTCACCAAATTGTTTTGAAGGCTATCACACTGACATTGTGTAACATGATATTCTTATTTGCCGGTCTTATATCAAAATAATATGAAATATATCACAGTTAAGCATTAGTTATCATATTTTAATTTCAACAATAGCAAAGGGTTTTACCGTATGAATGAAGTTTTTCATAAGAATGATTTTTTTGGTGGATTATAAAGAAGACGCGTACCGATTTAGTGTGGAATAAAATATCAATCTAAATTCCGCCACTACTCTGGTTACGGGCTATTACTATTCTCATAAAATGATCCACGAATTTTTCAAAATTATGTCGTTGTAAGTCACCGCCGTCGTTGAGATGAGGGTGGACCTCAGTTTTAAGCTGAAGAATGCTTTCTTTTTTCTTTCCATTGAGAAAAATCGGATGACTTTAAATCGCATTATATTATTGGCCAGTTGTTATTAAAATTTTTTGCGGTAATTTGTTTTGGATATCGTGGCACAATGAGTTGATTACATGATTTTCTCAAAAAAGTAAAGTACACAAGGTGCGTGACCAAAATTGGCACCAGATAGTTGAACGTTTTGGATGCATTTTTTTTCTCATGTATTGCAGGAGCAATTTCAGAACGCCAAATTCAAAAATTTTGTGGATTCACGAAGCTATTACTGCATTATGAAAATGCACTTCATAGGAGTATATGAAATTGATTTTGGGTTTGCTTCATTATCCATTGCCGGCCCTTTAAATTGTTTACTTGTTTGAAGTCCTAAGTAGGAATAATGGCGTCGTACTGTCCATAAACGACTCAGTTTTTTTATTGAATACTCCTAGAACAGTTAATTTTTTTTGTGTTGCTCAATTTTTAGCCCTATAAGAAATGAAAGACCGAAACTAACACATACAAGATTCACTTACTAATAAATACATAACATTTTATAGTCTTTTCAGTTGTAGAGTTGCATTTCCAACAATACATCATTATTGACGGTAAAATGACCGGTCTTTGGATACACCATTCGTGACGGCAAAGTAACCGGTCTTTTGATTATCAGACTTGATGGCGTCACATATATTTTTTACAATATCAAAAGAAAAAATTTCACTTGTGACAAATTTTAAAATGAAAGTTTTAAGTGTTAAAAATGTTTAAACTTTGGTAAAAATTAATAAAAAAGACATCATTAATAAATTGATAAGAATTTAAAAAAAAATTTTAGGTTAAAAATACATATATGGAACAAGAAATCGAAGTGCAGTGTGAAAGGACCAGTAAGTGTTTGGAAACGTAAGTATCTTTCAGTGTGAATCATTTGACCAGTACATATTTAATAAATCTTTTTACTAGATTGTTGTACAACTAAAGCTGATGATACATTCAAGAACTATGAGGGATAAAGTGAAGGAGGAGTGCGTCAACCATACCATTGGCAAAAAAGTGACGGCAAATGAATTCGGTTGTGAGCCACCTCTTGACGACAATTTTAAATATTATTCAGATATCCAAATGTTAACAATTAACAGTATTTAATTATGTATTCAAATTATGTATTTATTGTATTTTATTTAATGCAAATAAATTGCTTATAAAAAAATTATGTTTTTAAATAAAATCTATGAATCAATTAGGTAGTCAACTGTGACCCAAATACATGTCAATCGTGACCGGTATATGCATCAAGTTAGACTAGTCAACAGTGACCTTTTCTTCAACACTTTTGATGTGTAAACTTTGACTGATAAGTGAAACAAGTTTGACTAGAGAACTGTGACCAATAATATATCAACTATGATTTAAAAAGAGCGAAAGAGTGAGCAGGTTAGATATATGGTCTACTGTCGAAAGAATTGATATGTTAGAAAGAGAAACAAAATCACACGTACACGAATGTTAACATCAAGTTTTTCACATTGCCCTTAATAACTTGATGGGAACTTTTGATGTGTTTACATCTAGACTAGTCATTTGAATAGTCATGTTCTGTTAGTGAATAATCTGAAAATCATATGTGACAGCTCCCACATTTCAGAGTTGCCAGATACGCAAAAGAACAGTGGCAGTAAATTTAAAATTTTTCTTTTTTCTGTTATATTATTTATTGAATATTTCCTTTCGGAATTTACAATAACTATTCAAACCTTAACCGAAAATAATACAAAAATAAAAGTTGTTATTGTCACTGCAAAGTAAAACTAAAAGTGGTCATCAAAAGCAAATTTATCTGATCCGATCATTTGTTCGAACCCTCTTGAGACGTCTGTGACCCTCGAATACAAGTAAGCCTCTTACCAGACGGTTGAGATGTTCAGTAATCCTAAAGACGTAGTTGAAACTTGCTATTCTTATTTCCTCTCGAACTAGGGACACCTTTAGATCTTTGTGAATGTTACTGTTTCTTATATACCAAGGAGCACCTGTTATTATTCTAAGAAGTTTAGACTGCCGCCTTTGAAGCTTCTCTACATTGGATGGTGAGGCTGTTCTTGGATGCTGTAAAGCCAAATAGGTTTCAATACTGACTTATACAAAAGCAGTTTTAGTTCTAAGTCAAGGATTGACTTAGGTCCAATAAGCGAGTAAAGCTGTGCTAGTCTGAGTTTGATCTGGGTAATTTTGGCAGCTATATAGTGAGTCCAGGTAAGGCGACGGTCGAGATGGATGCCCAGATATCTTATACTATTATGTTCTGGTACTGTCACACCATTAATCTTGATGGGCGGATAATTTCCCCTTCTCAGTGTAAAAGTAATATGCACGCACTTAGAAACTTTGACATTTATCTTCCATTTCAGCATCAAATTTTCCAAATCACTAACATGAGATTGAAGTCTTTGTGACGCAACTGTAGAGTCTTTATGAATACTAAAATCGCTGTATCATCCGCAAAAATAGACGTGTGAATCACTACACTAGTAGGCATATCTGCAGAGAACAATAAGTATAGAAACGGCCCTAGAATACTTGCTTGAGGTACGCCAGCTGATATCTTTCTGCGGGAAGAGATGACGTCTTTTGATTTTATTTGGAAATATCTATCCCATAAATGCAAATTTTTTTTGGTAAAAATTGCGTGATCTTAAATAAAAGTCCTTCGTGGCAGACCTTATCGTAGGCTTGATATACATATATCAATAAATAGCATGTCTAATTAAATTAGTAATTCTGTGCACTTGCTGAATCGTGCTATGTTTTCACCTAAAGCCAAACTGATGGTCGGGAGCTATGACGTTGGCATCTATATGGGGTATTAAACTATTAAGCAGCATTTTTTCGAACATTTTATAAAATATTGGCAGTAAACTTATTAAATTTAAAAACTGGTTCACATTTCCATAATTTTTCTTTACAAGTATATGTATGTAGGTTGTTTATAACCAATACAAGTGTCTCAAAGTTTATGAACTAAAATTTTTTCTCCCTTTTTTTCCTCTCCTAGTTTTTGGTCTTATCTGCTTTGCACCTTTACAGATCTCCAGGTGTAGATGTATTTTTTCAGCATCCTACGTAACCAACTTAGCCTATGCCTCTATTTATTTATTATATTTTCAACAAATCTTTAAACCTCTATTTTTTTACAAAAGTTTAGAAAACAGACTTCTTCTTTAAGAGTATAAAAAAAAACATTGTAAGGAGAAGAAAACGTTGTATAGAAATGTAATTCCTTTATTATGCTCCTTATCTTAATGTATAACAGAGGAGATAAATTTATATACACAGCAATTTACCTTTTTGGCTTATATGGATTTGTAAAAATACTGGATGGAACGGCTATTCAGGATTCTGTTGATTCGTAAAATGTTTCTCTCAATTCTTCTGGTTTTCTTTGTAATTTTATCCGTAAGTCACACAAAAATGTTGTCTTTGTTAGCATAACACTCAACACATACTCACTAGTATGTGTGTATGTATATGGGAAGTAACATAAATAAATCCAGATATCATTACAACAATCAGCGATCTATCGAAGTATTCAACACCTTTTAAGTGTTTACAATGTGACCAGAACATATCGCACATAAACACTGACGCAGAATACAAAACTTTTACGTTTAAAGGATATTTTCGAAAGAGAAAATATCTTGAATGCTTATCAAAAGAGGTTTTCTCATTTCCATGGAAACAGTTTTTATTGTTTGTATGCATTATAATGGTTATATAGTATGGGTAAATAGTCTGTTAACTGCTTATGTTGTCCTTCATTCATATACAGTGGACTTTGAAATTTGGAACAAAATTATGATTGGTATCCTTTCAGAAGTTATGTTTTTGAAATCTCATAGCCAAAAATGTCCTCTTACATTAACTTTCAGGGTCTCCCATTCAGTTCTATTTTGTGAGTTTTATTTTTTCAGCCATGAATACTGTTCTTGAATTAATCATCATTTTACTTATGTTCTGAACTAGCGTTATGAAATTTTAGTATTCTTTTACTTTAAGTAATCGTCTTTAACTGCTACATTAAGGGCCATTATTACAACTTGTCGTTAACTAAAGGGAGGATTTTAACAAACAGAGAAATTGTTTTTCAATATTATGAGTACCCAATAATATTAGAAGTCAAGCTAAAGGGAGGATCATCCTGCCGGTAACTTTTAAGGTTAAGTTTATGTTTGAACTTGCCATATTATATATTATTTTCAATATGGCAACTTCCAATTTAAACAAAATAAACATATACAACAAAAAAAACGAAGCCCGTTGTTGGCACTGCGTTAAAAAAAAAACTTGTTTAATTGAGCAGTTTTATCGACATTGCTCCGGCACTGCCACATTTTTGAAAACAGTTAACTTTATTTTATCTGTAGGTTGTAATAACGAAAACTAAACCCAAGTTTAGCGGCAAGTTGTAACAATGGTCATAAATTTGTTAAATAGTATTAGCACAGCAACTTCGTTTTCAAACGTTAGAAATTAGCGAATTCCGTTCTTCATAGGCATTCGGAAATACCCAAGATATTGTTACGGAAATGGAAATGGTGTTATCGTTTAACATTAAAATAATAAGCAAATGCTACAAAAACAAAAACAATAGACTTGTTTACATGATCAACGAATAAACAAAAATATAGCAACAATATCAGTATAAAAGAAGGGGATAAACAAAGTAAACAAAAAGGCAACAACAACACTGCAAAGACAAACGTAAACAAAATATACAAAGAACAATAACGTAAACAACATGTTAACGTTTATAGAGATTTGGCGAAGGCAAATTCATTCTCCTTCTAGAGCATTCATTAGACTGTTTACCCAGCGATATAAAAGGCAAGACAAAGCAGGCAACGGAAGACACGTTGCGTGTGAATAAAATAATCGTGGTTTGAAGATCTCCGTTGTAAAGATCTAACGAACAATTGTTAGTGTATACGCGGATGAATGTAAAGGAGAATAAGAAATAAAGCAAAGTGTTGTTGTTTAAATCAAGTTGCGAACAGTGGCACACGGAATTTTGCTTGAAACAAAGAATTGATTTAAAACTAAACACAAATTTATTTTTATTTGCAATGTACGAATTCATATTTTAAACGTTTTTAAAAGGGTAAAAACGTAACAATATTAACAGTAGATTTTCCACAGTTTCGTAATTACCTTTTTATTCGGGTTACCCTAAAGAGTTGTTATGATGCATGTAGCTTTTAGAACCATCAATTTTTTCTATTCATTTCCGATTTCTATTCACAAAATATCTTCCACATCTTTGTATCACTTTTTTTTGGCCTTGGTAGTCTAGTGGGGAGTGTGCTACGCTATTAGTGAGAGTGTCGAGGGGTCGATTCCCACCAGAGACTAAACTCAAAAACCAATCTTAAATGTCTTCCTTACTGTGGTGATATAAATTACAATAGTAAAATTTTGCATTATTTACTGAGAATTATATTTAATGACACGAATTCCGTTCCTTTTGCAAGCCCAGTGTTTCAGTAATTTCGGATATTCTTTATTTTTATTCGCATTCTTTTTATTTTAATTAACTCTTACAGCTTAGCAGTACCAGTGTATGTTTTCTTGTATGATTCATAAACGACGTTTTATAAAAAAAAAAATTTAATATGTCCCAATGCGCAAATATTTGTCTTCAACAACCATTACAGCAGCATGTTTTATTTTTTATACTTTTACGCCCTACAGATGATCGGCACAGTTTTTCTCGACATTTTATTTTCTTTACATTTTATGCTTTTAATGACATTTTATATATATTAGAGACACGTTAATGTCAGGAAGTAGAGATATATAAGGACTAGACAAGTATGGATGTATGCGAATATATGCAGCACAAGATTTGCATTAAACGTACCCGAGTCCACCCTAACAACACCATATTAGTGAAAATGGGACCTGAGTACCAGTTTTTCGAAGTCAACGTTAAACTGTAGATCCCGCAAATCATGGTTGTAATCTTGATCAATTGATCAGTGTTTTGTCATCCGTCGTGTGCAGATGTAATCGCACTGTCCGTCTATTTTGTGTCGTCCGTCTATTTTTGTTTTTAAACAACAACACCATCAAACGAAATAGTTATTAAAATAACCTATTACATACATACATACCTATTACATACACTTAACTGCAATAATTTAAATATTTGAACTGAAATAGTCTTAAGATGCGGGCTTCTTGGGGACGATTGCTGTAGAATGTCTAATGGTGAAGGTATAGCACTGGCCATTATATAGTCACTTAGCAGCAACCCGTTTCCTTGCCGTTCGCATCTTGAGTTTAAATCAAATGTCCATAAACACTACTCCCTCTTTCCACCTTCCTATAACCTATTTTCCTCTGTCATCCCCTGAGTGCTGGTTTTACAAAAAAAAAAAAAAAAAAAAAAAAAAAAAAAAAAAAGTTAGTAATTACTTAAGAATCTGCGACAAATGATTTTTGACGGAAAAGTGGCTAGTTGAAGTTGATTTGAATAAAATCCTCACCTTCATAAAACTTTTAGGATGGTTGATTTAAGGCGGTCAAATATTATACCAAATTATTCTAACATAAGTAAAGCAGGAAGTCGCCTACTGGACGGTAGTGTTGGCTTATTAGACATGAGGCCACGTTTCAATTCCCAGGTCTGACATCTCGAGCAAAACGAAATATGAAAAAACACAAACTCTGAGAGTAAAAAAAATTGCCATGAAAAGGTTTCCCAAAAAATATGTCATACGGAGTCGACTTTAAACTGTACGTTCCGCCACTTGAGGATAAAATTTACACTTACAACATGGGAATTGTGATGGAAGGATCGTAATGAGTAAGTAAGTGAGTAAAATAGTGAACTGATTATCAAAATTGTACCTTTGGTTACACTGAGTTTTTCACATATCTACCTATGGGCGTACATAACGAAATAGACTTTTTTTCACAGCAATTAAAAGAAAGTGTTATAATGTTAGTGTTATACGCAACAATATGTATGTATATAACATATTTATAAGCTATCTTAACAATTATCCAGGTTTTTTTAAAACTGGTCTTTAGTTTCCTTTTACTTTCAAAATAATTACTGTATCTTAAAAGGCTTATAATTCTCTAAGATACCTTGTAGAATAGAGAACACACAAATCGTATTTGACCAAATAAAAATTTTTAACAAAAATGTCTTTGTCTGTTTCTTGGTTTTTCGCCATTGTCTGTTTTGCACTCACCACTACTATTTTAAGCAAATAGGCAAAAAATATTCGAAGAAAAAAAAAACAATCTTCGTCATTGTTACCTGTGACAGTGAGAGGCAATAACAGTTTCCTAAAGCTTGACCGTAAATATCTGTGGATAATGAGTTTTTGTTCTCCATTCCATTTTAGTTATGTCTAGAAGAGAATGGAGGTGGTCTAGTTAATAACAGTGGGTAGCGAAAAAGCAATTTAAACTAACAAGCAAAGCCAGTGAATGCCCTTAAAGCAAAAATTACAAGCAAACTCTTTACAAAATTTTAAGGTAATAGCGAGTATTTTAATTTTCATACAGTATTAAAGTGTAAATACTCAGTAGAGACGTAAATATTGCTGCACATACTTTGATCAATAAAATGAAATATAGGAGGTGCTTTTTAATGCTTTATGTCCGACTGGTCATCAGTATTCGTACGCACCCCTTCAATTGAAAAATTTGCCACAACACGAATTAAGACTGTCTTAAAGAAATAAATGTTGGGGATATTTGTGGTAAACAATGTCAACTAAAACTGTCCATAATTTGTAGCTCGGTAGATTCAAATGATGACCGTTAATGGGAGCTATATGCTGGTAAATTATTTAGGAGCCTTATGAGCTGGTGTAGAATTTTGCTAGAACGTTCACGACTGCTTTTGGAGCATGCAAATGTTAAGTAGTTTTACAACGGATTTAAAAACATTTCACCAAAACATGACCGAAGCTGGGTAATGAAACTTTCGCCCCAAAAAAATCGGTTTAGATGTACTCTTAAACATCGTATACAGCTTATTACTATACAAATTAAATTTTCGCTGCACGGTAAAAATTATGTCCGGTATGTCGGTTTTTTTGTCATTCGGCTCATGAACTTTTACAAGATATTCATCTTCCGGACCATACTTTTTTTTTGCTTAATTCTTGATTTTATATCTTTGACAACCAGCGGTGTTCGTACTGTGAGTGGATAGCCAACCGGTAACGATCTTTAACACCTCCCGTCTTCTCAACAGCTTTAAGCTCCCGCAGACAAAATTGTGCTTAATTCCGCGCGTTCATATCGTTCAAAATTTCACCTTTTCTCCTATCAGTTTAAATAGCACTATCACATCGATATTGATACAAATTGTCGTAGTCTAGTTATAGTTATATCTACTGTATTGGCTTATTAGACGTGAGGCCACTGTTCAAACAAAGTTTTAAAAAATATATCTTCGTCGGCTTTATCTCAGGAAATAAACTTTGAGATTTAATAAAATTGCTTCCCCAAAATCAATCGTTTAAACTGAAGGTCCCGCAACTCATGTATAAAATTAACACACACAACATAAATGGTGTTAGAAGCTAGGCCGTAATCCTGACTGAAGGTTAATAGTGATCAATTATGTGTCTATGTATCACAGCGATACAGTTCTTATTATCTGACCCATTATTTCAAAACCGAAATAATTTAGAATTCTCAGTACAGAATAATAAAGTGGAATGTTCAATTCTTCTATTAGAATAATCCACTCATTCTACTTTTATGTCCCAACTAAATGAGGTTTTCTCATCATATCATTTATTTTGTTTTATACTTCTGTCTAATTCTGGTGCAATTATGTGAATTTATATTTTGTAGGAAATACTTTATTAACGAAATTTTGGATATCAATCAGCTTCTGGGATTCCATAACTTCCAGTGAGCAAATATTAGTTCGGTCACCCCTAACAATATAATGTTTTTCAAATTAAACCGAATATTCTTCATTAAAAGTTATAGTATCAACATTGTTCTCAGTAAGACATTGCTGGATTTAATTTACTACAATGATTCTTTTCGTGGAAACAATGTTGTTATATATTGAGCATCAAATTCAAGCTATGAACGAGTAATGATATCTTCATAATCACGCTCAAGTGGCTTCGCGACCAATATTTCAATCGAAGTTGTAATATATGAATACATAAAAGCATTCAATGTAGCAATTAAAAGCCACATTGAGATTGTTAGATTAATTTTTTCGTAGAAATCCATCAGAAATCCCATAACCGGCAAAATTTTATATCAAACAAACCAAAAAAACAAGATGAAATGCAAAAGAAAGAACAAAATTTCTAAATGAAAGAAATTATAACTACGCAAAGTGCTTGAATATGGCAGTTTTTAAATAGCTTGCATTGTTCATCATATGTATTTGAGGGGGAAGTTGGCTCCAGAGGCGAATGGGGGTTATGAAAAGTGCTGTTGTGAGATGGGCGTGTTTTATTTTATAGAATTTATCGTATTCCCTCTATTTTCTTCTATATTCTTCATTAAAAGTTATAGTATCAACATTGTTCTCAGTAAGACATTGCTGGATTTAATTTACTACAATGATTCTTTTCGTGGAAACAATGTTGTTATATATTGAGCATCAAATTCAAGCTATGAACGAGTAATGATATCTTCATAATCACGCTCAAGTGGCTTCGCGACCAATATTTCAATCGAAGTTGTAATATATGAATACATAAAAGCATTCAATGTAGCAATTAAAAGCCACATTGAGATTGTTAGATTAATTTTTTCGTAGAAATCCATCAGAAATCCCATAACCGGCAAAATTTTATATCAAACAAACCAAAAAAACAAGATGAAATGCAAAAGAAAGAACAAAATTTCTAAATGAAAGAAATTATAACTACGCAAAGTGCTTGAATATGGCAGTTTTTAAATAGCTTGCATTGTTCATCATATGTATTTGAGGGGGAAGTTGGCTCCAGAGGCGAATGGGGGTTATGAAAAGTGCTGTTGTGAGATGGGCGTGTTTTATTTTATAGAATTTATCGTATTCCCTCTATTTAATCTAGAAACTATTAATCTCTAAATTGTCAAATGTGACATTATAAATTAGGCGTGCAAAAGGCAATATGCTCCTATTTCTGCTAATACCAAAAATATATCGAGCTATAGCGTTGTAAGTTGCGTTAAGTATTCGTCCACTAACTGCGTCAAACAGTTCACAGCCGTATACAAGAGTTGGCAATACGTATGTCTTCACTAATAGCATTCGCATATTAGTTGGTGTAAAATACTGTGACATCCAGAGATTTCGAACCATCCCAAACGTTTTTCCAAAGTTCATTTTAACGGGATCAGACCATCTTGGTTACCAATTCAGAATTACACCAAGATTTTGCTGTTCTAAATAAGTTTTTATTTAATCCACTAATTTGTATCGCTGACCAAAATTTTCGTTGCTTCTACCAATAACACCAATGATTGGGGTTTATACTTAGACCATTTGTAGACGCCCATAAATAAATTTGATGTAATTTTGGTTTATAAAACGGATGTAGTTAGGGGCATCAGTAACGCTACAACTAATGTATAGTTATCAGCAGCATACATACGTATTTGACAATGTTTTATTTGCAATGTTAGATCATTGGCATAAATCGAGTACAACAATAGGCGAAGTACAGAGCCCTGTGGCACACATCGCGGCATTGAACAGCGTCTAGATAGTTGAAACCATACCTGTTAAGTAATGTTTAGTAATTTGACTTTTTCTTGAATGGTGAAATAGTGATTACAATTACGATTATTTTTCGTTAAAATAGTTAATATTTGAAAATAATCAAATAGAATTGAAAATAATTTGATTACTTTTGGATTATTAATCAGTAATACTGATTATTTTTTGATTATTTTATAATCGTAATCAAACTAATTAAGTAAACTAATTAGAAAAAACTTTTCATAGAATTATATAATCATTACGATTCTGTTACTTCGTGTAATAGGCCATTTACACTACAGCGAAATCTAGTACTTATGAGATTTCGGGCCAAATCTAGTTGATTTTAACTAGATTTCCCATACAAAACAAAATCTACTTATTTAGTAGATTTCGGCAAAATCTACTCAAAATCTAGTAAAAATAGAAATGCAACTATGTGTTTTGCCAAATAGTACTTAAAAATACAACGCTGAGCAGGAAAAAATGACATTTCAATTTAAAAACAAAACTTTAACCTCTTCACGCCCTTGGCCACATATGTGTACATTTAATTTTTTATAATCATTATAATAATAATAAAAAAAAAAACAAAAATTTTATAGTAAGTTATTGACTACCAAATCCTCAGACCGTTTGTCTGCAGTGATGATATTATTTCCGACGCATAGTTAGATAAATAAAAAAAAATTGAAATAATTCTTCGGCAATCTGTTTTAGTGGATTATATCAAGAATAATATTTGAAAAAAAATAATATCAGTTATATTTAATATAATAAGTTTTACCATCACCACCTAAAAAATCTAAAAGCTGGACTAAAGTGAATCCTGGAATTAGACTGGACGGTATGGATCATTATCCTAAATACAAGGAACTGAAAAATCTCCCCAGATGTCACGACAAAAATTGTGTAAGACGAACTCTCTACATTTGTGAGAAATGTTAAGAATATATACGCCTGATATGCCCGGAATGTATGAAATCATATCACACATAAATTACCATTAACGCTCAGTGGCCACAAATGTGGACGTTATCCCTTTTTGTGAATTTTCATTGTGTTTTGTTTTCAGAATTCCTATTTAAATAAAATTAAATAATTTAAAAAGAAAACAAAATTTAATCATTTTTTTGTCACCATAAAAAAATCGTCCCTGAAGAGGTTAAGCGTAACAAATGCAAAGTTTGGCAGCTTTTCGATGAACATATCATATGAAATATTAGGAATATCTTGCTCCCAGAATGACCCATGACGAACCTGTATTAAAGTGCGGTTTAATATTTATATATTATTACCTATATATATGTTTACGACACTAAATGTCCTATATTTTTCATTTTTGTTTGGTATTAAACTAAATTTGGAAATATTATTATTTTCTTTTAAATTTCAGTCAGCTGTTTTTGTTATTAAAATGAAATCTTGCTACTGTCAAATAAATCCAGTGTAAACGATCTAGATTTTGAGCAAGATTTGAAATCTAATCTACTAGATTTCGCTGTAGTGTAAATGGCCTATAACATATTTTGTTACACACCGTAAAAATGCAACAGTGCTACTGCACTTCAAGTCACCAGTGCTCCTGCACTTCAATGCAACCATGCAAAAACTAAAATGACATTTATAGCCTTCTCTTGCATTTTTCTTTTACGTGTTAGATGCCAAAGCAGAAAGAACTGGAAATTTCTGTTTAACTGTTCACCTGTTGGTTTGTTAATACAAAAACACGAGTGTATGTATTAGTTTTAAATTTAATATTGTAATCTATTAATATAATAAATTGCAGATTTTAGCTGCAGTAAAACAGCTTATTTTACGTGTTGATAATTTTTTCTTGCTACAAACCAAGCGACCGAACAGATTCTTTTTAAAAAGTAATGTAATAGGTTATGTACTAATCGTAATCGAAATTTTACAGGTATTGTTGAAACTACGAACGACAGATTTTTGTCTAACTTCTTCGTGGCAATATTATTCACTCTCAGAGTTTTTACCAGAACTCTGTTTAGAGCAGTGGTCGGCACCAATAGCCTCCAGGGGCCGAACATCTTCGGTTTTTTTACACATAGGACACGAATATCAACAATGTTCCTAAAAAGACAGTAAAAATGTATTCAGTTGCTTTTTTCATGTCGCTTTTGTCAGGTTTCAATTATACTCTCCATAAAATATTACGGTAGGATTCACTAATATCAATGAGAAATGATCTCGATTTTTGCAAGCATATTTGTCAAGTTATATACGCTGTCCTTAGGGATTTTTTTTTTGTTCGTCGATTCAACGCAGAGTAACCTTACAGTACAAAAATGACGATCCAGGATTAAAAAATGGGTGGCAAGGGTACGTTTACTCACTACCAGCTTTCTTTATCAAACAACATTGTTGATAAGAAGAGCGAAATTTGGTTAAACATAAAAGAAATATATGATAAAGATTCGACGAACAGTAACCAATTAGGGTTAAAGTGTTCGTCGATTCAACGAAGAGTAATCTTAATGTACAAAAATGAAGAGTAACCGTCCAGGACTAATAAGCCAACACTATACCTACTAGACGGTGATTAATACCATGCCTTGGTTTTGTTGTTGTTTATAATTTTAATATAATTTTTATTTTTGCATGTTACTGTTATGATACCATTTATGATTAGTATCAGTTTTTTAATTATTGTTTTGTTTCTGCTATTGTTGTATTTAACAACAAATAAGTAAAAAATAAAATAAATAAAATTTGATTACTGAAGAAAATTCAGATATAAAAGACGACATAAAAGGAACAATTTGTTCCAACAAATTTAACACACCCAAAAATTTGGCGTTTCAGTATATTTTATAATTCTTTTCAACAATTACATTTCTTTTATTGCTGACATTACTTATAATATTTTTGACGTTTTGTATATTAATTGTGGCTATCAAATACATAGTTTTGCCTAGCATTCGTTGGACGAGTAAAACACTGGTTGGAGCCTTGTGGTTTTTCTTTTTTCTCATAGAAAAACACTTGAATTTCTCTGAAACGTTTGCAACTACATTTTGCACAAATACAGAAACTAAAAAAATAAAACAATAACATAGGACTAGAAAGTCTGCTTTACTAGGATTTCTCAATGGCAACTGCGACATATTTCTAGATTAATTGTCACACACAATCTGCTACTTTTAAGGCTAGGCATAGCCACATCTTCATTCACAGCAATAAAAGTTCATCTAGTTCGGTTAGGTTCAGCAATCACCCCACTATATTACATTTTCTGTAGTCGTATGAATATTTTATTGCCACTCAAATTGATGATGTTACTGTTTAGCAAAACTAAGCATATAAATTTAAAAAACACATTCTTTAACATGAATTTTATTTCTTTATTTACGTCTATTTTTAATCATTACCGTGTTTGTGTAGGGTTTGGTGTCACATAAGATACAATTTATTTAAGTTTGAATACTAAACGCATAGTTTATTCTTTATTACCAAGACAAGCAGTTGGTTACAGCACTTAGAACCAATAATTAAAAATTAAAAAAATTAATCAGCAGGTCCTTCCAAATATTTCAAAATAGAACGTTTTCCGATTATGTAGCTCCAGTAGTATTAAATCTTTGTCCCAAGGCCTGTCCAATGCTTGAAAAATGTCAATAAATATGGAAGATTTTCTTTAGTTAGTGTGGTGGCTTATTAAACGCGAAGCCACGGTTCAAATCCCTGGTTAGACATCAAATGAAATATGACAAAACATTTCTTTGGCGACTTCCTCTTAGCAGATTTCTGGGAAAAATTCTGAAAGTAAATAAAAATTGCCATGAAAGTTGGTCCCGCCACTCATGCATAAAAATTAACACACACAACATAAGTGGTGTTGAAAAGCTAGGCCGTAATCCTGGGTTGTAATAGCCAATTATGTATGTTCTTACAGTTTGCATTAATCTGTGTATTTTTCGATGGATTGATAACCCTCCTTTAAAATTGTGATTTATTGTTTAAAAGCATAGTGTAATGTTTTAACCTCATAACCCTCGAGGAGTACAATTTTGAAACAAAAGAAATATTTTTGTCTTATTTGAAGTCGCCGTAGTCAAGAAGTTAGTATGTTTGCTTATTAGATGTGAGGCCACGGTACACGGTTTCGTTTCACAGGAGATACGAAATATGAAAAAGTATTTCTTCGATGACTTCCTTTCAGCAGATTTCGCTCTAAGAGTAAATAAAATTGTCATGAAAAAGTTTCTCAGGAATCTGTCGTTCGGTCCCGCCAATCATATATAAAGATCAAGACACACGTAACAGCCACGTTGTAAAGTGGTACGATAAGCTATGTCGTAATTCTGACTGAAGGGTTATAATCATCGATAATGTATGTTATGTTTTGTCTTATTTTTCAATTGTTTAAATAAATCCTTTATTTATTTTGTAATAATTTGTTTTATAAAATTTCTATTTAATTAAGTTTAACAGTGCGGTTTAATTGGTAACATCAAGCTACATACATACATAATTGGTCATTACAACCCTTCAGTCAGGATTACGACCTAGATTCCCACACCACTTATGTTGTGTGTGTTATTTTATCCACAAGTGGCGGGATCTGCCGTTTAAAATCGACTGTGAAATACAGATTTTTTTGAGAAACTTTTCATGGAAATTTTTATCTGCTCTCATAGTTTTAGCCAGAAATCTGCTGAGAGGAAGTCGTATTCCTATTTGATCGAGATGTCTAATAACCCAACACAGTACCTACTAGACTACGGCAAATGCAATGCTGTGATAATATTTTCAAGCGCCGAAGGAATCAGTTGAATGTATCGGTTTTTTAAGGCGTTGCAAGATATGTTTTAATCTACCTAAGTTTCTCCTGTTTAACAATTTAACAATACTTTTCTTATCTTACAAAACCATAAATAATGATAACCATAAAAAGAAAAAAGAAGTAAGTGGTAAAAAGATTCTTAAAAATTCTTTGTTAATCTACACAGTTTTTTGATAAAGTTTTGAAGGCCAAAAAAGAGAAAATAGCTGCCACTAAAAGTTTAAGAAAGTTTCTGAATATTGCAGTTTATTAAAAAGTTAAATAAGAAGCTTTTCTACTTTCCTTCCATATCGTTTACTCCTTTAATACTAGTAACTTTAAATATAGCAAAATGGAAAAATTTCAAAAATTTTTTATTGTTTTTGCTATTTTAATTTCGAATTTCATTTAAAGATTGCGAAGATCTTAAAGTATAGGTTGATTATTAACTAAGATAGAAGAAGAAAAAAAAATAAAATAATAAGATAAAAGAGGTAAAATATTTTGAAATATTTAAGATTAAAAATAACTAAAAAATTGTGTCTAGTTTTGCATAAGCCAGATGAAAACAGGGTCAATAATGTCTGTTTAGTTTTCATAATTCCTACTATTTAAGTATTTTATTTTAATTGTTCAAGCAAAGGTTATTGTCCCTGTATACGATAAATATGTATACACAGAGACACAAATTTCAACTAGAAATTAATATATAAGATCAATAACATATATAGTAGAACATGAGGTCAAACAACCGCAGGCTAGACATCGGCGTTTTCACCTCAGCAAATTTCTAACTGCAATGAAAAATTTCTCAAAAAACAAAATCTATCGTTCGGAGGTGTAGATCCCGCTAATAATAGATAAACATGACGTAACTTTGACAGATGGGTTGTAATGACCAATTATGTTTGTATGTATATGTTTAACACTTCGTTCTGATTTTGTTTAAATAATTGTAAATGTCTAATAGGTAGTGTGTTGGCTTATTAGACGTAAAGCCCGGGTTTGTATCTCAGGTCAGGCATCAAAACGAAATATGAAAAAAAATATTTCTTCGGCGATTTCCTCTCAGCAGATTTCTGGCAAAAACTCTAAGATTGTGACATTCCGAATTTGTATCTTTATGGAAAGAACCCATCCTTACCTTTTGTGACAGTTTTTGTACGTTCTAAACTATTAAGTTGAACACAAATTCGATTTCGAATTTGCCAATTCATGAATAGTAAACTAGAATATCGAAGGTCGATCAATCCTTACTTTTAAATATCACAGTCGTTTCATATAAAATCTGTTTTTATAATTACATACATACATACATAATTCGCCATTATAACCCTTCAGTCAGGATTACGACCTAGCTTCTCACACCACTTATGTTGTGTGCATTAATTTTATACGTGAGTGGCGCGACCTACTGTTTAAAATCGACTCCGAATGACAGATTTTTGAGAAACTTTTCATGACAATTTTATTTACCCTCAGAGTTTTTGCCAGAAATCTTATGAGAGGTAGTCGCCGAATTTTTTCATATTTCGTTTTGAACCACACTATAGGAGAAATGTCCATGACAATGTCCCTGAGGATAGTTGTTTAATTTTTATTTAGAAATGTCCGTTGCGCTTATTTATTTAATTAGTTTCATGAATATAGCCTGATATTATATGACTTTGGAAACAATGTGTTATAAAAAAGTGTACAAATAACTTTCGGCTTAACTTTTATATACTATGCTCCCAAGATAATCTTACTAATGTCATATAAGTGTTGGATTTGTCGTATGTTTTTACCTCTCGCGAGGTTATGGATTTCTTTCTATCTTTTTCAAGTTTTATGAAGGAGCAATGACATGACGTCCGACATTCTACAATTAGCTAGATGACCACACGCTGACCATTTATAACGTCGATCACAAATTTATTGCATATGAACTGCGCTTGCTGTGGTCACAGTGCGACTTTTGACTTATCAAAGATTTTTCTTTATTTAATACACCCATTGTACGCCAATTATTAAAAACTCAAAGTTTCCTTCTTTTACGCATATTTATTTCTGGTTCTTCCGATAACTCGTCAAAAAAGTTTATTTTTCTCAAAATATACGATTTTTCATTGAGATATCTCTTGATATTTAGCATTGTTGTAAGATATTACAATCTACAGCGACTAGGACAGATCAGTTGCACTGCCATATATATCGCAACTAATGCTGTTTGAATAAATATAACACTCTGTCTAGTACTTGATAAACATCTTGGTGTTTTCTTTCTATAGGCTAAACTTCTGTTAGAAAGATACTCGCAAAAAGCTTCTGGTTTTTACAACCATATGTAATAGACTCAAATCCACCAGAACCTCTAGCGCCTTCGCAAGATAGGATCTCTTGATAATAAAACTTGGATTCCTCCAATGTCATCCAATTTGTTGGCATTGAAATTTTTGATAATGTGGTCGATGTCATAGTAGAACAAGTGGATGTAGTGCGCTTTAAAGCTACAGCTTGCGTGTACCACTTGAGATCAGCGTTGCCATTTGCAAAATTTTCCTTTTTTTCCAATTTTTTGAGAGGCGAAAAAGTTTTCATTAAAGTTGTTTTCTAACAAAACAAGTTTTTTTCGAAAAATTCAAAATTTCAATAAATTCACCAATAACACGAAATATTTACATTTTTAAATAAAATATTGTGTATTTTATTCGTCCCGGGCAAAAGTAGCAAAGAACCACGAATAGAAGGCACCGGTCTCCTGTATTTTCTTTAAAAATGTTGATACTTTTGTAGAAAACAAGTTTTTTTTTGTAAAAAAAAGGTTTTTTCCCAGAAATAAAGAATTTTTTAAAAATTTTACTGGCAACGCTGCTCGAATGAATAGTTTAAACATTTTTGCATTGATTAACGACCAGAATAGAGGTTTTTCTCTTCAATGTTAGAATTTTAAGCACTTTGCATATGAGCACGTCCATATGTGAAAATTTGTTGTTCGGTTTAAAAAAGACACTTGTGTGTTGTATGAAAGTTATAAAGCAACTGAACTATGTACTTATTATTGCTTCCACGTCTACTTGGAATGCAATTTTGTTGTACTGCTTCTCCTTATAGGAAACTGCATTGTAGTATGACGCATAATCGCAATAATATGTTGTAATTCTGTCTGTTGGCCCCCAGAGTTCTCAGCAAATAATTGGATGGCAGAAACATATTTTGCTTAAAAGAATATTCTGCAATGCAAATTAGGTTAGTATATTTAGTACGCTGCCACTGATGTCATTATGTATGCCTTTGTTTAGTATCGTTCTTTAAAAATTCATAGCATTGAAGTTGCCACTTTCTTACTGCAGCAGAGTTGATAAAAATCATAACATGCTAAAGTTGATGATTTCACAATATAGTCTGGAAAATTATATCGCTTCTGCCAAAAACACCCAATTTCTGATTAGAATGCGCGTCATTCGTTACCGAAAAGTAATCGGAATAAGTTGTTATAAAAATGCTGAAACCAAACCAATTATCTTGAAAACCTTTGCTTAAATAACTACAAAATATTGTTAAATTTTTACCCTCTTAAAAACTTTAAAAATATGAGTTCGTAGATTGCATATAAAATAAAAATAAATTTGTGTATAGTTTTAAATCATTTTCTTATTGTTCGCACAATTCCGTGTGCCATTGTTCACAACTTGGTGTAAACAACAACAATTGCAGTATTGGTTATTCTTCTTTTCACTCTTTTGCGTAAACAATAATAATTGTTCAATAGATCTTTATAACGCAGATCTTCAAACCACAATTGTTCTCTTCACAAGCAATGCGCCTTCACACAAGACTGAATAAATTCTTTCTGATCCCGTTGCTCGCTTTGTCTTGCCTTTTATAGCGCTGGGTAAATAGTCTGATGCATACTCTCGAAGGAGAATGACTGCCTTTGCGAGCTCTCTATAAATGTAAACAAGTTATTTTCATTATTGTTGTTTGTGTATTTTGTTTACGTTTGTCCTTGCAGTGTTGTTATTGCTTGTTTGTTTACTTTGTTTTTAACTTTTTTTTCATACACTGATGTTGTTGCTATATCTTAGGTTATTCGCTGATCATGTAAACAAGTCCATTGTTTTGTTTTTGGAGCTTTTGTTTATCATTTTAATAATACCATTTCCATTTTCGTAACAATATGTTAAAAACTTGAATTCCACCTCAAAACTATTTCCGTAACTACATTCTTACACCATTTTGAAAAAAAATTTTTTTGTTAACTATCTTTTGTGGACGTATTTACCTCATTGCTTTTAGAATAGAGAAGCACCATATACATACATACATACATAATTGGCCATTACAACCCTTCAGTCAGGATTACGGCCTAGCTTCTCACACCAGTCATATTGTGTGCGTTAATTTTATACATGAAAGGCGGGGACCTACAGTTTAACGTCGACTCCGAACGACAGATTTTTTGAGAAACTTTTCATGGCAATTTTATTTACTCTCAGAGTTTTTGCCAGAAATCTGCTGATTTATTTTGATGTCTGGCCTGGGGCTCAAACCCTGGCTTTTCGTCTAATAAGTCAACACACTACCTACTAGACCACGGCGACTTATACTGTCCGTAATTAATTTCTTACAAATTGAACATCAAGTATGATTAGATTAGTGGTCAAAATAAACAAAATCTGAAATGCTGCTGCAACAATTGAAATGCGTGACAAGGACGATGATTACTTAACTCTAAATGAAAGAGGGGATAACACGTTTAGTATTAATAAACAGAATATACAAATTAATAGAACAAAATTAAAAGATTAAAAATGAATAAGAGAGAACGGTTGAGTAGAAAACTTAATTGAATTATTTGTTTACATAACCTTTTCTTCATGATTTCTTTCTAGTCGTGAATTTTCATTTCATTACAACCAGAAGATGTTTACTTAGTTTATTTTTGTTTTCTTTTTTTAATTATATTCTACCGCAGTAGAATCTAATAATCTAATAGATTCTACATTATACTCTATTTTTCTTTTAAAATACTTACCATTTATACTTCAAACTTTCCTTCAAAAACCACAACGAAAAAACTAATAAAATTAATCATACACAATTCCCAAAGCATTTTATTCAAATTTGTTGAAAATATTTTTAGTAGCACTGTGACATGTAAGTGTGTTTCTGTTTTTTTTTTTTTTTTTTTTTTTTTTTTTTTTTGTAATGCGAACAGTTCCGCATAGTTTTTTTTTCTTCCCATTTTTTGTGAGATAATTGTGGTATTTTGAAAGGTTAACTTAAAATTTATATTTGCAGCTCTTAAATAAATAAAAAAATTAATAACGTGTGAAAATTAAATGTAAAAGTCTCTCTTTACTACAACTCTTTGGGAACGCTACATTTCTAGAACCTTACTGTCGATTTGTTAACCTTTATGTCAACAGCTGCATACAAGGGTATATTTTGAATTCCAAATACTCAGTTTCTCTAAAAATGACTTACATTTCTCCCTGAAATTTTAAGATATCCTTCACACGCAACGCGTCTTCACACAAGACTGATAGAATTCTTACTACTCGCTGCCTGCTTTGTCTTCCCTTTTTATATGCCAACGTAAACAGTCTGATGAAGGTTCTTGAAGTCGAACTTTCGTGGTTTTGCTTTCTCGAGAACTCTATCGCGACTTCTTTGTTGTTTGTGTCTTTTGTACACATTGCTTGTTGTTGCATTCTCGCTTACTTGTCTATCCCCTTTTCTTTCATACTGATGTTGTTGGTTTACTTGTAACAAGTTCGTTGTATTTGTTTGTGTACCTTTTGCTCATTTTGGTGTTACACCGTTTCCATTTTCGTAACAATATTTTTTCTGACAGAGTTTTAGATGAAAGAAATGTCTAAATTTTTTAGCAGCAGTTGTCTGCGAAGAATAAAATATAAGCCTACTTTTGATCTGATAAATACAGGGTATGTTACAATCAAATTTAGAAAATGAGTGGAAACCATAGCAACAGCGATATCGCTTTGTTTGACCGTTATGACAGTATTAGTTCAATGGGTAGAAATAAAACTTCAAATGTCTTTAAGACAGTGCAGAATCTGTACAAATTGTTAAGCAAACCTATGCCAAACCTAAATAAGTCTAGTGATACGTGTTAGAACCATATTTTTGTGAATTGGTTTAATTAAAATTTGTAAAGCACAAGCACAGAGGAATCCTTTTGTATTGTCTGTTGTGGCACATTTAGCAAGAGTGTCCGCCTTGTTGTTACCTCTATGTTTCCGTGACCAGGAATCCAGAGGAGGGTAACGTCATATATCGCACAATCATTTCCAGATACACACGGCATTATTGGGCAATCCAGATATGTGTACACATTCTCTAGGAATCTAATGACCGCGTTACTGTTGATAAAAATACTTAAAATACGAAATATCAGAGTATATCCAATTTGAACTGCAGCTATTACCTCAGCCCAAAAAGTACTACAATAATTTGAAAGCGGAACGATCTAATGTTCAGTTGTTCTGGAAAGATTCCACGCCCGAATTTGTCGCGTGATCTGAAACCATCAGTGAAAACTTGAAATATTACCATGACAAGATCTATCTGTGTCGCAAAACTAGGATCTGAAACAGGTTCAGGTATCGAGAACTATATCAGACCAAATATACACAAGATTTTGACGTTATTATACCTTCTACAGTTCTAGGCTCTCATGGGGCTCAGTCTCACTGCCGCCGTCGCAACCACTTGTTTCGCCAAGTCTGGTATCAACAAGTTAGTAGCCTAAGTATTCGAAAAGTATTTCGGAAGTAACGCGATAATAATGGCAAATGCAGGGTCCTACTCAAGGTTTAGTAGCGAACGTTCCACAAAGGGAACTAGCCGGATTCATCCGGAGCTCGGGGTGGTTCAAGCCCATCACTAACGGATCATGACGGTCTCATTGGGTAACACAATGGGCCATATGAGTCACCGAGTGAACTTGACTATGAATGGCAAGCTAACGCCATTAGCCACTATGACTATAGTAAATGTAAGAAAGCAGTTCTTGCTTCATATAGTATAAGTACTTGCCGGAAGTTATATACACAGTTATTTGCATTCGAATTATTAATTTTTCTTTTTGTTTTCTTACGGATGCAGATATGTAGGGATAATGAAAAACACAGTTGACAACAAAGAAGAGAAAGAAAAATAATGATAATGGTGATGATAATAATAGTGATGACAATGGTGATATTACGATAAGGACCATATGTTTACAGTTCTTAGAAACGAATGCATTGCCAATCAAGTAGTGGAATTCTTAATGGTAAGTCATTACTCAGAAATAACAAAATAACATTAGGTATTGATAAACAATAAATAATCAGAGATAAAAGCGAACAAAGGATAACAACAAAGGCAAATACAAAATGTTAAGAGTGAAAATACAGGCTTTGGTATGCGACTCGTTGTAGTAACTGTACAAGTTGAAAGCTGCAAAAATGGTAATTTATGAAATCTTTAGATGTTTTTGTTTTGTATTACGCAAAAAAATTATTACGTTTTACCAAGAAAGTGTGTTTTTCGTATTGAAATTTTAATAATCTACATGGCTTTGGCACTTAACTATACTAATCATTTGGAAATAATTCCAAATAGAAAACATGAATAGTACATACATTGAAATCTAAGAAAGGGATTGTAAACACGACACTGTAGATTAAATTCCAAACTCGTAGATACCCGTGTCTACCAAAATTCGGAAAAAAATTTTATTTTATTTATATAAAAATATAATTGCCCATAAAATATTCGGAAAGTAATATTTGGAAGCCACAATATAATTACACCATAAGCATCTGAAAGTTTTAAAGTGAAATACACAAATGAAAGTTTGCTTTAAAAATTAAATCAAAAGCACAAAAAATTAGTTAAAGTATGTGACCTACTACCTATTGTGATTTTTATTTGAGTGTTATTTAATGCGTCAAAGTCTAGTAGGTAGCGTGTTAGCTTATTAGACGTAAGGCCTCGGTGCAAACCCCAGGTCAGACATCAAAGCGAAATATGAAAAAATATTTTTTCGGCGACTTCCTCTCAGCAGATTTCTGGCAAGAACTCTAAGAATAAATAAAATTTCCATTAAAAGTTTCTCAAAACTCTGTCGTTCGGAGTCGCCTTTGAACTGTAGGTCCCGCCACTCATGTATAAAATTAACACACACAACATGAGTGTTGTGAGAAGCTAGGACGTAATCCTGACCAATTATTTATGTATGTATGTTACTTAATGCGTTCATAACCAAATATATTAATTGAGTCTTTAAATTAAAAATAATGTTTCAAGTAAAAAAGCAGTAATCTTTATACACTAGAGAATTGACGGAAATGATGTCAGACAACATCATTAGCATAAATAATCATCATTTTCTACATCAACAACCCGCGCTCATTACAATTACGAAAGAGGAAGAAACAAAATACAGTACAAAAGTACAAAAGGTAGATGTCTTTGTTTCATTCAGTGAATATTTAAAAATGAGACAAATACGAAAATATTGTAACAAAGGCAAAACTTTAAAAATTGGAATTTTAATTCCTGCATAAAAACATTGTCATAGGATCAGTTCTAATAGCACACAATTTACAACATATTTCTAGCTTGATATCGATCATGTGATTGCTACGTTTGAAGTCATATTAATCAAGCCAAATTTCCACTTCAAAACGATAATTTTGGAACTTGCAGAAGCTGTTTAAATTGTAAGTGAATAATATTTTTATGATGACTAAACAATCATCCTATTATTCTATAAAAATCTCGTAGTCCTCGTAAATTCAAAAACAAGTTCGATTGACATCAAAAAATATCGAAAACTTTAAAGACTCCACCAAAACTCTCTTTATCTTAGTTTCTTCATCAGTTCAAAGTGAAAAATTCTTCAAAATCCACTTACAATTCACCAGAGAAGTGCAATAAAAAATTAAACGAAAGGTGCTGGAAGTTAAATAAACAAATCGTTCAGCAATACGCCAAAAGGAAATATTTCTAAAACAAAACAAATAAGTCACGCCAAAGTATGTCTGCAGGTGGTAACAATTACAAAATTTCTCAGGGAAATAAAAGAAATAGAGACGAATAGAAAATGCGTTGTAGTATGCTACAGCAAAGGATAGTGACTTCCAGAAAAAGGATAAAAGGGTAATATTAAGCAATTTTCACAGAGGAAATAGCCCTTGTCTGCAATTGTTTGCGTCGACTGTTAAGCTGTACTTTCTTTTTTTTCTTTTTAGAAAGCATTAGCAAAGATTTGTTTGTACATCAGTTGCAACAAAAGATTGCTGCGGTATTATAATGGTATCAAGTCTTCAAATAACTTGTTAATGTCTTGTTATTTAATCTTTTGAAAATGTAAAAACAACGAATGCTAATACAAACATGGATGCTTTATTTTATATTACAAACAAAACAGTAAATGTCCTATGAATGAAGTAAATATTGACATTTGAAAACTGTTTTCATATCGCTTAATAAAATAATTTACTTCTATGAAATATGTGTCTTAACCGTAGATCGAGGCTTTAAAAATCTTCACAATTCTAGCTTATGTATCATTTTTGATACATACTTTTAATACACAGAATTGTCACGATTATTGATAAATTTTGTTAAAAATTTAAATATTTTGATTTATTTTAATTAATTGTAATAAAATTATTTTATATTTTTACATTTTATTATCACTTTCATTAAAACTACATCAATATTTTTGCCATGATGCACATTGCAACATGGTTCGTGTCAGCTTGGTTTTACTTTTTTTTTCTAAATAATAATAATTTAATAGTAATAATTTGACATCTAGTACCGTTGCTTTATGGCGATTTGATGAAAAAGGAATTTTTAAAAAAAGAAAGGAAATCAAAGAAGAATTTTAAATATTCCTTTGAAAATATTCCCTTTGGCAAAAAAAAACTGCACTAGTAACGACCAACAAAAAAAAAAAAAAAAAATCGAATAAAAACACACAGTCTCCGCTCAAAATCCGACTATTCCTCCTTGTTTTCAAAATGATAACAGTCTTTAACTTGTAGATGACATAACATGAATGCCTTTTCATTTAAGCTGCCATTTGTTGTTGATAATGTTGTTTTTGATTGTGATTGCTTTGGGCTAAATTCTGAAATTTGGTCATAAAATACTAGACAAAGTTCATGCCATATAAAGAAAATTGTTTTTTGGCTTGTAGTCTTTCATTGTGCTTAGAACATGAAAATATTCTTAATTTACAATATTTACGTGTTGGAACAAACTAAGCCGAATAAAAAATGTAACCCTTTTGGTTTTTCGTGCACATGATTTGGTTAAGCAGACGGAATAAATAACAGCTAATTTGATAGATGTGGCTCCAATTGTCAAATTTCGGAACTTCCTCTTTCGCTGTGTATTTTTTTGTTTTGTTTTAGTTTTAATTTGGTTTGCAATTTTTGTTTTTTTTTCACCTCAAGAGATTTTAAATATTATGAATATAATTATGAAGAATATTAACTGGTAAATACGAGGATTTTAATGGCGAAAATGTTAAGCGACTTTACACAACTGACTTCTTTCACATTAACAATCGTACTTTCAATGCTGTGGCTGAAATGACAGAAAATAATAAATAAGAGAAGTTTCTTTAGATTCTTATATTGTATATATTGTTACGAAAATGGAAATGGTGTTCATCGTTTAATATTAAAATGATAAACAAAAGCTACAAAAACGAAAACAATGGACTTGTTTACATGATCAACAAACAAACAAAAATATAGCAACAACATCAGCATAAAAAAGGGAGATAAACAAATAAACAAAAAGCAGCAACAAACATTACCAAACAACAATGAAACAAAGATGTTTACATTTATGGAGATCCCGAGAAGGTGAAACTACAAACATTCAACCTCAAGATCATTCATCAGACTGTTTACGTCGCCATATAAAAGGCAAGGCAAAGCAGGCAAAGGAGTCAGTAAAAATTCAGTCAGTCTTGTGTGAAGACATGTTGCGTGTGAAGAGAATAATCCTGGTTTGAAGATCTCCTCTATGAAGATCTGACGAACAATTGTTGGTGTTTATGCAGAAGAGTGAAAAGAAGAATAACAAATAAAGCAAATTGTTGTTTTTTAAATCAAGTTGCGAACAGTGGCGCACGGAATTGTGCGAACAATAAAGAATTTATTTAAAACTAAACAGAAATATATTTTTATTTTTATTTGCAATCTAAGAGCTCATATTAGCAAAATTAAATATAGAAGGCGCTTAATGAAAGACTCCGTGGTATTTTCGAGGCAAAAAAATTCTTGAAGCCGTACAAATAAGACACACTACTTGCACTCGATCATTTCTTTTATACACAGTAATCTACGTATAATTTGATCAGTTTATTGGTCAATTTATCTCATATGTAACATTTGTATACTAAGATGGGTTTGGCAGTAAAAGATTACGTCCGATAACTATACTTTTGATACAGTCAAGGAATTCATTTATCTTGGCTCCGCCGTTATCACCATAGTAATGTCGTTTTCAAAAGGTAAAAACGTAACAATATATTTGCATTTGTTATTCTACTACCAGGGATATACATTCTGATGTCGTCTTTACAATACCTCTTGGTGTCTACGCAAACTAAACACTCCATAACGTTTGCAAATAAAAGCAGCAGAAAATGCTTCAATGTTGTTGTTAAATTTACTATTAAAATTCTCTTCAACAGAAATAGAGGAAAAAAATTTCTCTATATACGAAGACTAAAAGATTACATTCATACATAATTGGGTATTACAACCCTTCAGTCAGGATTACGACCTAGCTTCTGTTAATTTTATACATGAGTGGTGGGACCTACAGTTTAAAGTCGACTCCGAACGACAGATTTTTGTGAAACTTTTCATGGCAATTTTATTTACTCTCAGAGTTTTTGCCAGAAAGCTGCTGAGAGGAAGTCGCCGAAGAAATATTTTTTATATTTCGTATTTCGCCTTACGTCTAATAAGCCAACACACTACCTACTACAATACGGCGACTTTATTTCAAATAAAAGGAATTCATTAAAAATTCATAAAATAATACATATGTAGGTACACAAAATTGTGAGAAATTATAACATCACAAAGCGATAATTATTTTGTCGTGGTGTGAAGATTAATACTCATATCGCTATACTAACGAGGAGCTCTGGCAGGGTCTTCCATGTCAGGAAAACAGTTGAGGAGGAGTAACTAAGAATTATTCTGGGGGATTAGGGGACTAAGATGTTATTCGACTAGTGCTGAGAATCAGTAAGACTTTCGACCCCCAAATAACTCTCTTGAATGCCAATCTGAATTCAAAACTAGGTAAACTTAGCTATGTCATTGTACAATGGGTCAATTCGACCTCTGGGTACTGTACTTGTCTTGATTGACAGGTGCACGATAAAATGAACATAGTAGAGCTGGATCCACATTTAACTTTAAGGAGGAATATAAGATATTGCTTTGTGCAGCAGTGTGGGCAATAAGAACATGTAAATTCATGTATGAATTCAATATCAAACTTTCTCAGGTTAATGGCAATCATGCAAAAGTTAGCTTTGATTGCAAGGAAATTCATTACAAACGACCCGAGCATGAGTTCATCCCAGAACCTGGGTCTTTAAAGGTGCAATCAGATTATTCTTATGTAAGAGCGGACCGACACACATAATACCACATTTTCTTTACTAGTTTCAAAGGACCACATAAACATACGGGGAGGAAGACAGAAGATAATCTTGGCATCAGCCTTTTTCCACACACACAAAATTTTTGGGTAGCTTAAGAACATCGGTTGGTCATTCGCCAGATTATGTTTTGAAACGCATCATAAAAGTTTATCAAGCTGACGGTAAAAAAAAAAATTTGTAGTTTCGAGAGTGATTTTTTTAAACAAAAAGCAAAAGTTTAAGTGTGAAGAATTAAAACGCGAATTATAAATAATCAGCGGAACTGTGCTATGTAACATGGCGAAAAATTTCGAATTGATTTCGTCTTTTTTCTGGTCCTGGCCTAGTTCTAGATCTAGATCACCATAGGTTTAACCAGTTTTCCAACTGAAAGTACTATTCCTATGAGATGCTTCGTGAGAGTTCGCATGTATGCTGAGGAGAGCAAGGGTAATTTTATTAATTAAAAAAAAATCGGAACGGCTGTTGAGCACTCGCATCAGCGTTCAGTAATAAAAGACATTCCGTCTTATTACTCATTCCGTTCGTTGATTGCAAACCAAATAAAAGTAAATTGGTGTTTAGTTTCAATTAAATTCTTTATTGTTCGCACTATTTCTGTGTGAACGGTTTCACACAACTTAAGGAATACAACAATAATTGCTTTTTCGCTATTCTTCTTTGCTTATAACGCAGATCTTTTCAACAGCGATCTTCAAACCACGACTGTTGTCTTCACACGCAACTCGTCTTCACACAAAACTGATTGAATTCTTACTACTCGTTGTCTGCTTTATCTTGCCTTTTTATATGCCCACGTAATCAGTCTAATGTAGGATCTTGAAGTAGAGAGTTCGGGGTTTCGCGTCTTTGAGAACTTTATCGCGACTTCATTGTTGTTTGTGTATTTTGTACACATTGCTTGTTGTTGCGTTCTTGCTTACCTGTCTGTCCCCTTTTCGTTCATACTGATGTTTTTGGTTTACTTGTAAGAAGTTCGTTGTATTTATTTGTGTAGCTTTTGCTCATTTTAATGCTAAACGATGTACACCGTTACCATTTTCGTAACAATACGATCAATGTAAAGAATTTATAGAATTCAAAACGTAGATACATACTTAAATATTGTATCTTTATAATTACAGTATTTCTCTATAATAATTACGAATCATCATAAAAAATGAGCTCTTATCTTGTTCTATGTTAGTCAGTTTAGTTCTTATTTTTTGCTTTCAACATTTTATTTAGACAGTAAACAGTTAGCAACAACTTAATTAGCACTTCAAATACTAAAACAGTACATTTTATTTACATTCCCAGAATTGTTAACAGAGCTTGTAGTAATTTGTTAAGAAACATAAATACTAGATAAAATGAAAAAAAAATTAACTACTGGAAGCCGAAAGAGGTTAACCATAATTTAGTGACCACTTCAACAGAATTATATACTTCTGCTGTTGCCCTGACTATAAGCCAACGAAATGTTTTTATCTTTATGGGATAATGTAAATTTTACATAACTTTTTTCTTCTTTTTTTTTCATATGAAGTGGCAGTTAAAGTTGGTTAATCAACACAAATGTAAAGTTTTTAAATAAATAAGAAAAGCTGTATAAAAAGCTGTATGTTTACTTTTTAATTTTTCATAGACGAAGTGTAACGAATTTAAATTATGTCAGTCCAGATTTTTAGGTATATATTTTTAAATATAGGAAATCGGCTGGTTAAAGAAAATGATTGGCAGAGAAAATGATTAACACAATTACTGTACGTTGTTTAGAAACAAATTGTAACGAATATTTTGAATAGAAAAACGAAAAATATTAGTTTGAAATTTAACTTTAGTCCATGCTGTGAAATATCGTTGTAAAGTTCTTGCTGAAAGAACTGCAACGACATAAGGTTTTAAGGTATATACGAGTATATGGTAATTCTGGCCATTATGGTTCGGATCCGTGCACTCTCTCTTTGAGAACCCGGCCATAAGAAGAACTTCGCACAAATTATTCGGTATTTGGTAGGTTGTCTTCCACTTGTCTTTTCTTATTTATGTTCAGTTTGTTTATTTGAATGTGGTGCATTTAGATGTACATATACAGTGGACAGCAAAAGTCTCAGTACGGCAATAAATTTTTTCAATTTCATGAATTTTAGCCCAAATGTTTGTATAAATATTTATAGTTTATATATTTATTTTATTAATTTATTTTATTATAAAACAAAAAATTTTTTAATGTTTTTCATAAAACAAGAGAAAAATAAGGAAAAGTTTCAGATGACTCCAAGGTATACCCAAGAAGAACCCTGAGTAAATTCAAAATTCAAAGGCCTATTGTATGAAACTGTTATCCCTTGTCTTTAGTAGAATATTCCTTAAGGCCAAGCATTCCATTTAACTCATTTGGAATTGAATGTACAAGTTTTGTTTAGTGTTTTAGGGTGGCACCATGAGCAAGTTTTTCGGTTGACTTTTATTTGAGGTTTAGCGATTACGTACTGTTCTTTCAAATGATCTCCTATATACTCTCTTGAGGTCATATCGGGACTTTGTGAAAGAGTGTTAAACCTGTGAGGACTTTTTTGTCAAAATGTATCGTCGTACTAAGACTTTTGCTGTCCACTGTATATTGTTTTATAAACGTTTGTTTAAAAGTAAAAAATGTATTATCTTTTACCCAAACCCAATAATCATTAGACTTCTTTTGCCACGATTTATAAAAATATAATTTTGTATTATAAACTGCGAATTTAGATAGATAAGTACTCTGCTATGGGTACAGTTAATAATTTACCACGATGTATGTTTGTTCACAATTTATTTTCATATTCGAATGAATAAATAATATAATAAGCCAAATTATAAATTACTTTCTATATTCGTTCAGACAATTGCTTATTTAATCGTTAAATTTTCCAGTTGAATATTTTAAGGTTTTCACAAATTCTAACTTAAAGTCAACAGTTTTCCTTTTTTATTATTCCGCATCAACAATTGGTTTGTAACTATGTGAACAAAACCATTGAACAAATTTGTACATACTTTAAGTATTTCTTATGGATTCCAAACCAGAAAATTAAATAATAGGAGAAAAAATAAAAAACAATAAAAAAATTAATAAAAAAAATTGTATACCAATGACAAAAAAAAATTAAAAAAAAATTTTTGAAATTTAGTTTTTATTTTTTTCTTTTTTCGTTATATACTTGTATTGTATATTGCCAATAAAGTTTTAAAATATTTTTATGGAAGGAAGCCAATTTATAAGCGATTGTATCAATACCAAGGCGTTGAAGTAATTTTTTATTTTTTGAAAATTTTTTCAAAATCCATGTGCAAGCCGGAAATTCCATGTACCATGTAAAGAAGGTATCAACATTGTTGATCTGTTTCATATCAAACACTATTTCATTATCAGTGTGAAATAGATTATAAAGAAGTGTGAATATTTTTTATGGCATTCAGACTGTTGCGTACTGTCAAATGAGCAAAGTAGTAGACACAAGAAGAAATTAACTTTTTTCTCTTAGTTGAAAGTCATTGTTGGCACCATATAATCATCGTAATCGTCGTTATTCTAAGTTAATTTGCACTAATACATAACACACATAATTGGTCATTACAACCCTTCAATCAGGATTACGACCTAGTTTATCACACCCGTTATGTTGTGTCTGTAAATTTTATACATGAGTTGTGGACCTACGGTTTGAGAAACTTTTCATGGCAATTTCTAATTACTCGCAGAATTTTTGAGAGAAATCTGTGTAATGCTTTGCGTAAACAATAACAATTGTTCGATCGATCTTTATAACGCAGATCTCCAAACCACAATTATTCTCTTTACACGCAACGCTTCTTCACACTAGACTGAATGAATTTTTTCTGACTCCTTTGCCTGCTTTGCCTTTCCTTTTATACGGCGACGTAAACAGTCTGATGAATGATCTTGAAGTCGGATGTTTATGGCTTCGCCTTCTCGAGATCTCTATAAATGGAAACATCGTTGTTTCATTGTTGTTTGTGTATTTTGTTTACATTTATTCTGGTAATGTTTGTTGTTGCCTGTTTGTTTACTTGTTTATCCCTTTTTACACTGATATTGTTCCTATATTTTTGTTTATTTGTTGATTATGTAAACAAGTCCATTGTTTTTGTTTTTTAGCTTTTGTTTATAATTTTAATGTTATACGATGTAACACCATTTCCATTTTTGTAACAATATGTATGCCCTAATAAAATTTTGTCATTTTATTTTAAATAAAAAAGAAGATTTTAAAAATATTGCATTGACGCAACTTTATAAGCGTTCAGTGACTTTAGTGTTATTTTATTTGAATTTATTTCATATTTTTTCTATTTTAAAACCTTTAATCGTTTTCAACAACCGTTACACTCATGAACAAACAATTGGCCAGAAAACCCATTTTAAATTACGAATAAATAATGGTTAAGTGAAAATCGTTTTCAGGTTAATTGCTGGAGTATTTATATGAAGAAACAAATTCAAGATTTTTTTTTCCAATAATTAAACAGTCATAGCCAAGCCTAAGTATAAGTATCTTTAATTTTGTAATAAATTCTTTTTAACACACTTTCATATTTTTTTCAGAAATACATCTGTATTTAAAAAGAGATAATTTTCGACTTAGGCTGTAATTGCTTGGAGCCACAGATATAAGTATTTGCAGTAACTTGTGAAATATTTGAATATTGTTTTGATGCTCTTTCGCCGGGTATTTTGTTCACACAACTCACACACTCAAGATTTTTATTTTCTTTCTCAATATTTTCAAATAATTAAAGAACATAAATAATAAAAAAAACAAAAAACAAAAAACATAAACTGTATTAATAGCAATAACTGAACAAGACTAGTATAACTTAAAAAAGCAAAAACAAAGACAAGTGCCTGTCAACTGCACGAGACATACTTTCTGGAAAATTTAACTGCCATTCCTAGAAGACCACAATTTTTCACAAATACTTCTAGATGCCATTGATAGAAATGTGCATGAAGTCATAAAATTAATTAATTTAATTTTTTTTCTTATAGAAATATTATTTTTTAATGTCGTTATTAAATTAAAGGAAAACTTATAAACCATTCTGGGATATTATTAATAAAATAATTTAATTTTACATATGTATTCGGAAGACAGACCCATGATTGTAAAACTACTAACTTAAAGGGAGTTTCGGTGGTCGTCGGTGGTGTCGGCTTTCCTGGACGTCTCACCATGTATTCCAATAAATTTTGTAGCAGGGATAAAAACTAAGGATAGAACTGCACATTTTATTGCTGTTGACTTCTGTTGTTTGATAAAAACTATTACGTATCCGAAAACACTTCTAAGCGTATATTGGTACGAGAATGAAAACCAAACTTCAACTTGTTAAGAACTGCTAAAAACGCTAAAGTAGTAAAAAAAAATGAGGAAAGGAAATTAATCGAATACAATAACCCCCTTCTTACGTCGCGATTGATTCAAAGATATGGCGATGTAAATCGAAACAACGTAAGTCAAATTTCATGTTGCTCATATATATTACAAATACTATTTTGAAAGTAGCTAAAAAAATTATACATCTATTCCACATTTAATGTGCTCTGGCCTTTTACTTCATTAATTGTTTTACACTTAATATTGTTACGAAAATGGACGAAACGGTGTAACATCGTTTAACATTAAAACGATAAACAAAAGCCACACAATACATACAACGAACCTGTTAAAAGTAAACCAACAACATCAGTATGAAGGAAAAGTGGATAGACAAGTAAGCGAGAACACAACAACAAGCAATGTGTACAAAATACACAAACAACAGTGAAGACGCGATAGAACGAACGTTTCTCCTGCAAAAATTTTCATCAGACTGTTTGCATGGGCATATAGAAAGGCAAAGCAAAGAAGGCGACGACTAGTAAGAATTCAGTCAGTCTTGTATGAAGATGCATTGCGTGTGGTTTGAAGATCGCCGTTGAAAGGATCTGTTTTGTAAGCAAAACAGAATAACGAATAAGCAAATTATTGTTACATACATCAAGTGGTATACAGTGGCACACAAAGATAGTGCGAACAATAAATAATTTAATTGAAACTAAACATCAATTTATTTTTATTTTGTTTGCTATCTACGAACTCCTATTTAAAAAGGTAAAAACGTGTATTATACGTGTATATATGATTGAACTACATTGCGTATGCACTACCGCTTAAAAAGCAAATTCCTAGGTCTATGCCTAAGCAACCGTCTCGGGAACGCAGAACATCATTTCCCTCTTTCTACCAATTTACATTTTCTTATTACATAGTGCTCATCAACGATCGTTTGTTACATTAGCTGATCTTTACTAATCACTCATATCAAATCATTTTTCTGTCTTGCTTGAACATTGACATTATAACACCAATTGCACTACGCGACAAAATATAAAAATGAAATACACCCAGCTAATGACATAGTGTAAGTTGTGAGTTTTGTTGAGTAGAAGTCAAAAATATTTTTTGTTATATTTCTCTAACCCTCCAAACTTGGTTTATTTGAAAAAAACAGTTTTTTTGACCTTTACACGCAAATTTATTGATTACACAAACATTTCTGAACCGATGTCCAAAATTTAAAATCTATTAGAAAGGAGAGGGCTGGGGTTTTAGACCGATATATATATTATTTGATATTATTTGACTTAATATGCTATGAGGCTTATGAGCTAAACGTGACAAATGCGAATTTTTTCATATTTTTTCAAGTTTGTCCGTTCAAGCTTTAATCAAAAAATATAAGTTAAATATAAATAAATGATGGATCTTGATTGTTTATCGGAAAATGTGTCAATTTTACGTTTGAGCTACCACCAGAAGTTGGCCAATGTTTGCGCAAAGAGAAATAATAATATTTGAAAAAACACAAATATTAGCCGACTTCTGGTAGTCGTGCAAACGTGAAATTAATACATTTTGCGATAAACAATCAAGATCCATCAACATTTTTGAAAATTTTTGAACCGAAAGTTCATTTGATAAGATGGCATATATTAAAAATATAAGACGACTGTTACATACATAATTGGTCATTACAACCCAGGATACAGTCAGGATTACGACCTAGTTTCTCACACCACTAATGTTGTGTGTGTTAATTTTATACATAAGTAGTGGGACCTACAGTTTAAAGCCGACTCCGAACGACAGATTTTTGAGAAAATTTTCATGGCAATTTTATTTACTCTCTGAGTTTTTGCCAGAAATCTGCTGAGAGAAAGTAGCCGAACTAATACTTTTTGTATTTTGTTTTGATGTCTAGCCTGGGGCTCGAACCCTAGCTTTACGTCTAGTAAGCCAACACACTACCTTTTAGACTACGGCGACTTCGTAACACGACTGTTATACTATTTAAATAATAACTATGGTAGTTTTTGTCCGATTTGGTCAAACGAAGTATAAATCTCTTCACAAGATAATGCACTTTCAGAATATCATAACTTATTTTATTAAATTTTACAATTAAAAATATCTAAACTAAAAAATTAGAAAAAATCATATTTTCCAAGTTTACCCGACCAAAACTCATATTATGTAAGTTTGAACCATATGTTTATGTATAGTGTTTTAAAGTCTCATCTGTACCCTTTTCAAAAACCTTTGAATCTTGAAAATAGGTTAAAAAATATTTGGGTAATCATTAGTTTTGTGTTAAAAGGTCAAAAATACCGTTTTTGTGAAATGATTCAAGTTTGGAGGGTTATAGAACTGTGAGATTAGAAACCTTAAAAATTATCACCCATTAGAAATATACATCTGAGGCGCTTCCCGGAGTTATGGAGAGTATGAATAACCAATTATAGACCTAGAGGCGAAGCATCTGATCAGTGACACACCTATGGTACCGTTTACAGAGGCCACGGTGTACTCGTATTGAAAGCTATTGCTTGTGGCGTGGGTAATATGCCTTACTTTACGAGTTGTTATAAATGGTTTTATTGATTTAGATTACTGATCAATTCAGTAAAAAACAAAAGTTCAATTTAAATTAATTTTTTTATTATTTCTGCTGCCTACGCATATGATCTATTTTCAAATAGGTAGAACGTATTATTAACCTACACGCAGTGTTGTAACGTTCTTTTAGAGAGAGATTTTTGAAATTGTTTCAATTTGATAGGTCGCACCTAACGCAAGTGATATGTAATAATAACTTTTGTTTCTATAATTCTTTGGAGTAGTAGTTACTTTGTAGTTGACTTGATTAACCTTAATTTCACGCGATCAAAATTTCTCATAGTCTTGTTCAAATTATTGAAGATCCTTTTTAGGTTTATAGTTTGTCTACTGTCTCTTTCCACTTCACTTGGCCATCTTCGTCTATTGTTTCCATGATCATGTGGATTAAGGCGGCTTTCATTATACCCTTATAATCGACTAATGATAACATTGCGCTCTCATGTCAGAATATAATACCGATGCTTTTGCAATGGTGGGACAGAAAAGACCACTCTAACGTGTTCCTTAAATCTTAACGACTTTTTATCAAAACATTCTTTTAACCTGTCAATAATTTCAATGGCTGCGAAAAGCTTTGAGCTTAAATGCTCTTTTAGGATTCAAAATTTTGTTTACAATTTTTTAGTGTTTTCTCCTGATGAATTGTATCGACGTCTTCAGAATATGCTCTTTATTCATTATTATTTTCCATACTAATAGAATTCAGGTGTTCGTGTAACGTGAAGAGTTATGTGAGTAAACGCATTAGTATCGCCTTTATTTGCTACTAGTCAAAATAGCACCAGAGTACATTTTAGATCGCGGATCGAGCTCTTTGAAGCCTGCATCAAAATGGCGTAATATAAACGAATCCCTAACATCCGACCTACTGGCAAACTTTATATTACGAACTTTAAGACAGGAATACGACCGAGTTATTAAACCGGCTATGTTGCGCGTATTGATTTTATATACGAGTTGAGGAACCTACAGTTTAAAATTAACTCCAAATGACGGATTTTTGAGAAACTTTTTATTGTAATTTTCTATTGCTCTCAGAGTTTTTGCCAAAAATATTAATCAATAAATATTTTTTTTATATATTGGTTTGTTGCGTAAGCGACCATTAATTCAGTATTGTTTCTCTGTCTAGTTTTTTTTTTCTTCAAACTATATACTTTAATTTCAAGTTATCTAACAATTATAACGGTTAATTGCTTTTATTGTTTCAAATTTATACTTGGCCAATTCACACAACTTTGTATTGTGTATGTTGTATAGAATACACTTTTTGTTGTGAACGCTTCGTATTCTAAACGTCAAAAAGCTATAAGAAGAAGGATACCAGTATTCATAATTTGATTTTCAATCAATAGAATTAAAAATATTACCAAAAAACTAAAATATTGAATTATATGTGCGAACAATTATAATCTTGACATATTAATTGTTGACTCAAGTTGAATAGAAAATATTTTGGATTTTTATTCTTCTTCTTGATTACTGGTATTTACATAAGCTGATAGCAAGAAACTAATACAAATTTTAAAAACATATGAATAAAATGTGTATAACTGTATCGGATTTTTAAATGAAAATTATCAACAAGGATCATACACTGTTGTATAGTCGTACAATAATACAATGAATACAATGATACAAGGGTTTGTGTAAATTGATCAACTATTTTAGAAATATAAATTTTTCGTTTTCAATTGTTTATAAACTTTGAAACAACACTTGTATAGAATTGTAAATTAATTCAAAAAATCTTCAGATTTTTAAATATTAGGATACATGAAGAAAAAAGTAAATTAATATTAAATTGTTATAGAAATGTTAAAAACCATAATTTAAATTATTCAGCACAGGAAACGCAAACAAAAGATAAAACGATACAAATTGTTTATGAAAATGAATATCTTTCCTGAAAGGAGATAAAAAACTAGAAATAATATTTTAAAGCATTGGAATTGTTATGAAATCCAAAGACAAACAAATTTTCAAATTTATTTATTTTATTCATACTGCTTTAAACTCAAGTACTACTTTCAAATATAGAATATTGTTTTTAAAAACGTTTAAAATATGAGTTCGTTGATTGCAAACAAAATAATAACAAATATGTGTTTCAATTAACTGTTCCAATTAAACTGTTTATTGTTCGCACTACTTTTGTACAACAATAATTTGCTTTATTCGTTATTCTTCTTTACACTTGTGTTCGCATAAACACTAACAAATGTTCGCTATATCTTTACAACGACAATATTCAAACCACGACTGTTATACGCAACGCGTCTCCACGCAAGACTAATTGAATTCTTACTGCTCATTGCCTGCTTTGTCTTGCTTTTTTACATGCTTACACAACAGTCTGATGAAGGTTCTTGAAGTCGATATAAAAGCTTAATGTGTGTATAACTTATCTTTATCTTTGTAAAAATCAGTCTGTGACTCGCAAAAAAAAAGAACTCTAAATATTTTCCTTGTGAAACTATAAAATTATTCTGCTTTTTCTCTTTCTTTATCTTTTTAGAAACTGTTAATATGGCTTATCTATATATCCCTACGAAATTTGAAACGGTGTAATATCGTTTAACATTAAAATGAGCAAAAGCTACTCAAACAAATACAGCGAACTTGTTGCAAGAAAACCAACAACATCGTTATGAAAGAAAATGGAATAGACAAGTAAGCGAGAAAGCAACAACAAGCAACCTGAACAAAATACACAAACAACAATGAAGTCGCGATAGAACCCTCAAGAAAACGAAAACGCGAACATTAAACTTCAAGAACCTTCATCAGACTGTTTGAGTGGTCATATATAAAGGCAAGACAAAGCAGGCAACTAGCAGCAAGAGTGAAGAAAACAGTCGTGGTTTGAAGATCTCCGTTGAATAGATCTGCGTTGTAAGCAAAGAATAATAGCTAACAAGCAATTGTTGTTGTATTCGTCAAGTTGTAAATAGTGTCACACAAAAGTAGTGAGAACAATAAAGAGTTTAATGGAAACTAATAACATATTTGTTTTTATTTTGTTTGCAATCAACGAACTCATATTCTAAACGTTTTTAAAAAGGCAAAAACGTAACAATATTATTACACGTCCATAACTCTCTGAATTGAAGGTAACTGTTCTTCCAGATTTATTAGCAACTAAAGTAATATTTACGGTAGAGCGTACATTGCGAGTTCTTAAAGGCTTGATCATATCTGTAACGCTTTAAATCTCTTGTATTATCTTAAACTTACCAATTTCTTGCACATTTGAATTAATTCTTGTGTTTATTTTTATTCAAAAAAAAAAAAGATAATTATATTAGCTTGGCGGTCACGAAATGATTGTGACATTTAAGAGATTATGATTTCATTACCACATGCATATACAAAGGTATGTTCATATTTACTACCGAATTAAGTCACATTTAACAAACGGCTGTAGACGTCACTCAAACGTCAATCAAATACATAATTTTAGAAGTGTTGGACACCTAATAAATTAAATACTGAAATAACTTCGTTATTAATTAAATTAATGCCACTTACCACAGACTCTCTTGATGCATGTGTCACAGTATGAAATTAAAAGATTTAATTTTAAATTAATTCAATACAACCCAAATTATTTAGTACTTAAATATTAAGACCATTACACTGTGTTTACAAGTTGATTCAATTTTATTTCATTTTTCCTTTAGCTTTTTAACTAAAGCAAGACTGACACTACACCATCATACCATCATATTGACACAATGAAGTGACACACTAGAAAGATATATACTAAGAATCTACTGGTGTAGTATTAGTTTCTTTAAAAATGATAATCAAATCAATTTTAAGCATTTTCTCTAAATGAAAATTTAAAGAAAAACAATGTAAGGTTTCCGCAAGCCATCATTTTCCTGTACAAAATTCGCCATTTTTAAGACGATGATAAAATTTGATAAACACTGAATATGTTTGGTAGATGTCATCGCCAACACAAAAAAAAATAAAGTTAGTGCTTGTTCACAATTAATGTTCCCTATGGAGACATATGTATCCTGTTGTCACTTCATACCGGTACACCTGGCATACTACAAAAGCTGTTCAATTTTTTTTCCAAAAGTATTACTCGTTAAATGGATATGGAATAACATCTTATCAGAAGCGACTCCATTCTTTTTACTGTAGAATTAAAGTTCATTATGAAAACTTACGTAAGAAAACTTTTCGAAGGACTGCGATTTTCATATAGATTTACTTTTCCAGTTGTAGACATCAGTCGATCAGGTAACAATACTGGTTGCAGTTTGTAAATCTTTAAACCTGGTTTAGTAGGCCCAACTACTATTAACATCATACATAATATAATGACTTTTGATGCAGTCATTGAATAATGTAATAATGTGTTTTGTTATTAAAATTGGTATAGAAATTCTATTTTGATATCGTTGAAGACTTATATGAGTATATCAATGCACAATACATATTACCAAAAAATATATAATTGTTGATGAACAATCCAAAAACAAAACAATTTTTTTTTATTAGAAAAATCAATCGGAATGACTATAAAATATTAAACACTTAAAAAAAAACAGAACTTAAATCAATGCATAATAGATAATAATATATTATCTTTCAACTATAAAAAAAATTAAATTAGGATTGTATTTTGCTTTACAATGAATATTTAAGCTACTCCAGAGACCATGAAAATCTTCTAACCATGGGAACGATATCAGAGCTGATTTGCTTGGTATCAAAAAAAATCCCACCATACAGTGTAGCTAATATAGTAAACGGCCAATAAGGGCTCATTGCATTTGGATATCTTTTTCACACAATCACTTTGCTACTATCTTCTTTGCTACTTGCTCCTGAAAAGGCAAAATTGGACTGGATATTTTAATATCGGTGCTTCAAAATAAGGTTAGATATTCTTGTCACTCCTTGTCTTACCTATATTAATCCACAACGCAATTTACGTTACATTGAAATTACGTCTGGATTGTACTTTAGGATTCATTAATTAAATTTTTAAGATTAAAATTTTTCTTTTGCTACAGTATTTGAGTTCTTGCTTTCTACTAAAAAAATTTCTTTATAAAACAAAGGCATTTCATTTACTGTTATGGTTGACTGGTGACTGATGATTGTATAGCCTAAGAAAAGCGAGAGGTAAAAGGTGGTTTATTTCAGATGGTTTCTGGTTGAAGTAAAATATATTTACTTAAATTCTCTAGTGTATACGCATTGCTCGTTATTTAATTAAAATATTCGGCCAATTCACACAACCCGTTGTATCGTTGTATTCACTGTATTGTTGGACGACTATACAACAGTGTATGATTGTTGTTGATAATTTTCACGTATAAATCCGATACACTTATACCCATTTTTTTCATATGTTTTTAATAAGTTGTGTTAGTTTCGTGATATCAAATTGTTTGAATACCAAAAGTTATGAAGAAGAGTACGATATACACAATACAGCATAGCGTTCACAAACGACCAAGTATATTCAATACAACAACACGACACACAGTCGTGTGAATTGGCCAATTATTTTAAATTCAACACTTTCGTTAGTACATAGAATTTTCTGTCTTCTTTAGTAAGCTACAGTTAAAATACTAAAAAACGAGAAAATCTGAGTTAATTGCTTCAGGAAGTACCTGACCAGATTTGGTCATGACACTTCCCCTATATGCCCAAACTGTGTAGATGAGGAGGAAGATGCGGAGCATATTCTAACATCTGCCCCAGATTTAGATGGCCCGAAGAAACGAGTTTGGGACCAAACTAGCTAATGGAAGAGCTGTTGAATTGTAGGATTCTATGGAGTCAATATAGTTAGAGAATGGCTGAAGTTATGCTAGAACTCCGAAGACTGGAGGAACGGAGGCGAAATTTTAGTTAATGTGATAAAGCTTTCAAGCTAACCAACCCTCCGTGAAGTAAAACCTTACGGCAGTTCCGCGGGGGGAGAGTGGTTGAAGTGTGTAGGGGGTGGGTTTAGTACGTAGGCACCAGTGATGGTGAATCGTGCACTCTTTTGTTGGAACAAAAGTGTCTTCCGAAGATTCTTTTAACACTCTTAAAAAAAGTTTCTCTTAGGAATTTTTGGTACCGTTATTTTTGATATTATCAATACTAAAAATAATGGGTATTTTTTAGAAGTTTCTTTCACTCCTTAATGTGCTTTCGTAAACATTTTAAGAAAAGTTAAAATATAATTTGTGCAAAATAATAGACTTATTTTAAAACAAAATATTTTTTTTAATTTTCCTGATAATATAAATAAAAAAAATATAAATTTTCCGAAAATAGTTAAATGTAAGGTAAATGAAATATTATTGTTAAAAAAATATTATAAAATAATTTTATTAACGTACATTGCACTCCTGAAGAAAGGCGAATAGTGAAAAAATTACGTGACCAATGGAAAACACTTGGTTTGCGGAATTGCTTGGAAAGTCTCATCATTTTGTCAGAAACGCCATCAAGTGGAAGCCTTCAAAAGAAACCCGTGGTAGACCTCGCAAAACAACCGCTACCATGGATTCACGGATAGCTCTTCTGGTTAAGAAGCAGCCATTTCTATCTTCACAAGCCGTTTCTGAAGAAATAGGCAAGATAATTAGTGCTTCAACAGTCCGACGAAGACTTTTAGAGAAAGGTTTGCCAAGTAGAATTGCCAGTGTATTTTAAAGAACAATGGTGGTCATTCAGGATATTGAATTAACTGGCATATTATTAAAATATTCAATATTAGTATACAATACAATTTGTTTTAGTATTAAATGCAAAATATATATTTGTTTAAGAAATCTTGAATAATTCTATCATTTGAATCATAGGAAAATGATTTTTTTTGTAATTTTTGTGTTAAATAAAGTAATAAAAAAACATAAGCATTTGTGGTTGGTGTATCATTTAGTACAATTCTTAAATAAATAAAAAATTAATTTAAATATCATTCATAATGGAAAATATTTAGGAAATAAAAATAAGTGTGTTATTTTGCACAGCACTATACAGCACTATACATACATAATTGGCCATTACAAACCTTCAGTCAGGATTACGACCTAATTTCTCACTCCACATATGTTGTGTGTGTTAATTTTATACATGAGTGGTGGGACCTACAGTCCTTATTATGATAATTAAAAAAACATTTACTGAACTAAATAATTTAATAAAAAATGTTTTCATACGTCTTTATTATCTGAAATATTAAGTTTTTTTACTTCATTTTGAATTCTTGGTCCCAATAAATTAAATTTTATTGCATTTGTATAGAAAAAGTTGATTCGATTTGCATCGCAATTCTCCCAATAATGACGCAAGTCGGGGCTCTAGTGTACATCTAATTTAAGATATTTTTTAAACAGTGAAATTGTTTCATGTTCACTCATGCAAACACATTTTTATTTATGACCATCCCTAGTTTGAAATATAATTAAAATATTTGGCAGTACCGCAAAGTTATTCGAAAAGACACATGGCTTCTTAAGCACACTCCATGTGTAGCTTTGTGTATTCGTATACATATAAAATTAGCGAACGCATACTAAATAAGCTCTAATTGTTGTGCAGCGGTACAATTTATTTCAAATGTTGATGCATTTCACGGAGCAAATGTAGACAGCAAAAGTCTTAGTACAACAATATATTCTAGAAATTTCATGAATTTTAGTCAAAAGTATGTATAAATATTTATAGTTTTTATATTTATTTAATTATTTTATTTCTGTTTTATAATAAAACAAAAATTTTTTTAAAGTTTTTCCTAAAACAAGAGAAAAATAAGGAAAAGTTTCATATGACTCCATAGGTACCCCCAAGGAGAACCCTAATTAAATTTAAAATTCAAAGGCCTAATAAATGAAAATGTTATCCCTTGTATTTAGTAGAATATCCCTTAAGGTCAAGCACTCCATTTAACCCATTTGGAATTGAATACACAAGTTTTTTTTAGTGTTTTCTGGTGGCACCATGAACAAGTTTTTCGGTTGACTTTTGTTTGAGGCTTAGCGATTACGTAACCGTTCTTTCAAATGTTCTCCTAAATACACTCTTGAAGTCATAGCGGGACTTTGTGCAATAGTATTAAGCCTGTGGGGACTTTTTTTGTCAAAATATATTGCCGTACGAAGACTTTTGCTATCCACTGTATTTATGTATGCTACGTTTAAACTAATTTTAGAACTGTATATGACTGATGCACATATATTGCATAGTTTGTATCCCCGTAATAAACATTGATTGTTGTCGATGTCCAGCCATTATCGCTATATGTTCGATTGTATACAATCCCGTTATAGCCATTTATAGCACACTTACATAGTGTGAACAAGTGTCTGTCGTTGTGTACATGCTTCGGTGTTTGTATTTTAAAACACGTGATATATATACCATTGAGATTTTAACATCAGGTAACATATCATAATTTCAAAAGCTGATGTTTATTTCGCTATTGCGTTCAAAATAGTTTGCATATTATTCCGTTATACCGCCATTTATTTCATAATTGATTGCAAATTTCTGGAGAACAGTTCGGCCATTACATTGTATTTGTGCCGTTCTCCATTGGTTATCTGTTTATGAATGCATCCGCTAGAGATCGTTTATAAACTATGTACTCTCTGTTTTCAGTAAATTAGTTATGCGTTGAATTTGAAATTTGGCAAAATAACCATTCCATACACTCTGTTTTCAGTAAATTAGTTATACCCTGAATTTGAAATTTGGCAAAATAACCATTCCAGAATTTGCGCAAATAAAATGCAGCAGGAATAATTTTATGAATGTTTAGTCAGGTGTTGTATAATTGTATGTGGAAATTGTGTTGTAACGTTAATTTCATGTAAATCAAAACCAGATTGACAAGTAACCAGAGGGGCTTGGACGTACGGTTCGTTCAAATAGAAAAAATAAAAATTTGTATGGATAACCCAGGATTACATTGGTCCAAAATTGATGTGCATAAGTTATTGTAATATAAATAAACTTAATAACAACATTTAAGTTATACAAAAAGTTTCGTTGTTTTATCGATGTTGAGCATTAAAAAAAACATCGAATTGCTTTAATATGTTTGTTTTTAAAACATGTAGTGGCTTACTTCTTTTGTAAATTGTGAATACGTTGACAAAGAAATTTATTCTCATGTAATTTAGACTTTTTTCTGTTTACCGTATTATATGTATATTTTGTTGTTGCCTGGTTGTTATGTTTGCTTATTTATGTTTTGTCCGTGTACGAATATACTCAAGATATGCCAGTGACTGATGGTCATACACACTCTTCTACCTCTACTGATGCTAATGTTTTGCAGTTCGAAACATCATTCCTTGTCTTCTTAGTGATTTTACGTTAAAGTCTTTCGCACATGGACTATAAAAGAACGTACCAAAAATAATTTGCAAAGAATTCTATTTTTCCGAGAGATAAACCAACCAACAGATTGTAAATGGGTAAGTATTTTAACTATGAGCAGTTAAGAAACAAAACATTTTTTTGGTTTTAAGAGTATGTGCACGAAAAACCAAAAGGGTTACATTTTTTATTCGGCTTAGTTTGTTCCAACACATAAATATTGTAAATTAAGAATATTTTCATGTTCTAAGCACAATGAAAGACTACAAGCCAAAAAAACAATTTTCCTTATATGGCATGAACTTTGTCTAGTATTTTATGACCAAATTTCAGAATTTAGCCCAAAGCAATCACAATCAAAAACAACATTATCAACAACAAATGGCAGCTTAAATGAAAAGGCATTCATGTTATGTCATCTACAAGTTAAAGACTGTTATCATTTTGAAAACAAGGAGGAATAGTCGGATTTTGAGCGGAGACTGTGTGTTTTTATTCGATTTTTTTTTTTTGTTGGTCGTTACTAGTGCAGTTTTTTTTTGCCAAAGGGAATATTTTCAAAGGAATATTTAAAATTCTTCTTTGATTTCCTTTCTTTTTTTAAAAATTCCTTTTTCATCAAATCGCCATAAAGCAACGGTACTAGATGTCAAATTATTACTATTAAATTATTATTATTTAGAAAAAAAAAATAAAACCAAGCTGACACGAACCATGTTGCAATGTGCATCATGTCAAAAATATTGATGTAGTTTTAATGAAAGTGATAATAAAATGTAAAAATATAAAATAATTTTATTACAATTAATTAAAATAAATCAAAATATTTAAATTTTTAACAAAATTTATCAATAATCGTGACAATTCTGTGTATTAAAAGTATGTATCAAAAATGATACATAAGCTAGAATTGTGAAGATTTTTAAAGCCTCGATCTACGGTTAAGACACATATTTCATAGAAGTAAATTATTTTATTAAGCGATATGAAAACAGTTTTCAAATGTCAATATTTACTTCATTCATAGGACATTTACTGTTTTGTTTGTAATATAAAATAAAGCATCCATGTTTGTATTAGCATTCGTTGTTTTTACATTTTCAAAAGATTAAATAACAAGACATCAACAAGTTATTTGAAGACTTGATACCATTATAATACCGCAGCAATCTTTTGTTGCAACTGATGTACAAACAAATCTTTGCTAATGCTTTCTAAAAAGAAAAAAAAGAAAGTACAGCTTAACAGTCGACGCAAACAATTGCAGACAAGGGCTATTTCCTCTGTGAAAATTGCTTAATATTACCCTTTTATCCTTTTTCTGGAAGTCACTATCCTTTGCTGTAGCATACTACAACGCATTTTCTATTCGTCTCTATTTCTTTTATTTCCCTGAGAAATTTTGTAATTGTTACCACCTGCAGACATACTTTGGCGTGACTTATTTGTTTTGTTTTAGAAATATTTCCTTTTGGCGTATTGCTGAACGATTTGTTTATTTAACTTCCAGCACCTTTCGTTTAATTTTTTATTGCACTTCTCTGGTGAATTGTAAGTGGATTTTGAAGAATTTTTCACTTTGAACTGATGAAGAAACTAAGATAAAGAGAGTTTTGGTGGAGTCTTTAAAGTTTTCGATATTTTTTGATGTCAATCGAACTTGTTTTTGAATTTACGAGGACTACGAGATTTTTATAGAATAATAGGATGATTGTTTAGTCATCATAAAAATATTATTCACTTACAATTTAAACAGCTTCTGCAAGTTCCAAAATTATCGTTTTGAAGTGGAAATTTGGCTTGATTAATATGACTTCAAACGTAGCAATCACATGATCGATATCAAGCTAGAAATATGTTGTAAATTGTGTGCTATTAGAACTGATCCTATGACAATGTTTTTATGCAGGAATTAAAATTCCAATTTTTAAAGTTTTGCCTTTGTTACAATATTTTCGTATTTGTCTCATTTTTAAATATTCACTGAATGAAACAAAGACATCTACCTTTTGTACTTTTGTACTGTATTTTGTTTCTTCCTCTTTCGTAATTGTAATGATCGCGGGTTGTTGATGTAGAAAATGATGATTATTTATGCTAATGATGTTGTCTGACATCATTTCCGTCAATTCTCTAGTGTATAAAGATTACTGCTTTTTTACTTGAAACATTATTTTTAATTTAAAGACTCAATTAATATATTTGGTTATGAACGCATTAAGTAACATACATACATAAATAATTGGTCAGGATTACGTCCTAGCTTCTCACAACACTCATGTTGTGTGTGTTAATTTTATACATGAGTGGCGGGACCTACAGTTCAAAGGCGACTCCGAACGACAGAGTTTTGAGAAACTTTTAATGGAAATTTTATTTATTCTTAGAGTTCTTGCCAGAAATCTGCTGAGAGGAAGTCGCCGAAGAAATATTTTTTCATATTTCGCTTTGATGTCTGACCTGGGGTTTGCACCGAGGCCTTACGTCTAATAAGCTAACACGCTACCTACTAGACTTTGACGCATTAAATAACACTCAAATAAAAATCACAATAGGTAGTAGGTCACATACTTTAACTAATTTTTTGTGCTTTTGATTTAATTTTTAAAGCAAACTTTCATTTGTGTATTTCACTTTAAAACTTTCAGATGCTTATGGTGTAATTATATTGTGGCTTCCAAATATTACTTTCCGAATATTTTATGGGCAATTATATTTTTATATAAATAAAATAAAATTTTTTTCCGAATTTTGGTAGACACGGGTATCTACGAGTTTGGAATTTAATCTACAGTGTCGTGTTTACAATCCCTTTCTTAGATTTCAATGTATGTACTATTCATGTTTTCTATTTGGAATTATTTCCAAATGATTAGTATAGTTAAGTGCCAAAGCCATGTAGATTATTAAAATTTCAATACGAAAAACACACTTTCTTGGTAAAACGTAATAATTTTTTTGCGTAATACAAAACAAAAACATCTAAAGATTTCATAAATTACCATTTTTGCAGCTTTCAACTTGTACAGTTACTACAACGAGTCGCATACCAAAGCCTGTATTTTCACTCTTAACATTTTGTATTTGCCTTTGTTGTTATCCTTTGTTCGCTTTTATCTCTGATTATTTATTGTTTATCAATACCTAATGTTATTTTGTTATTTCTGAGTAATGACTTACCATTAAGAATTCCACTACTTGATTGGCAATGCATTCGTTTCTAAGAACTGTAAACATATGGTCCTTATCGTAATATCACCATTGTCATCACTATTATTATCATCACCATTATCATTATTTTTCTTTCTCTTCTTTGTTGTCTACTGTGTTTTTCATGATCCCTACATATCTGCATCCGTAAGAAAACAAAAAGAAAAATTAATAATTCGAATGCAAATAACTGTGTATATAACTTCCGGCAAGTACTTATACTATATGAAGCAAGAACTGCTTTCTTACATTTACTATAGTCATAGTGGCTAATGGCGTTAGCTTGCCATTCATAGTCAAGTTCACTCGGTGACTCATATGGCCCATTGTGTTACCCAATGAGACCGTCATGATCCGTTAGTGATGGGCTTGAACCACCCCGAGCTCCGGATGAATCCGGCTAGTTCCCTTTGTGGAACGTTCGCTACTAAACCTTGAGTAGGACCCTGCATTTGCCATTATTATCGCGTTACTTCCGAAATACTTTTCGAATACTTAGGCTACTAACTTGTTGATACCAGACTTGGCGAAACAAGTGGTTGCGACGGCGGCAGTGAGACTGAGCCCCATGAGAGCCTAGAACTGTAGAAGGTATAATAACGTCAAAATCTTGTGTATATTTGGTCTGATATAGTTCTCGATACCTGAACCTGTTTCAGATCCTAGTTTTGCGACACAGATAGATCTTGTCATGGTAATATTTCAAGTTTTCACTGATGGTTTCAGATCACGCGACAAATTCGGGCGTGGAATCTTTCCAGAACAACTGAACATTAGATCGTTCCGCTTTCAAATTATTGTAGTACTTTTTGGGCTGAGGTAATAGCTGCAGTTCAAATTGGATATACTCTGATATTTCGTATTTTAAGTATTTTTATCAACAGTAACGCGGTCATTAGATTCCTAGGGAATGTGTATACATATCTGGATTGCCCAATAATGCCGTGTGTATCTGGAAATGATTGTGCGATATATGACGTTACCCTCCTCTGGATTCCTGGTCACGGAAACATAGAGGTAACAACAAGGCGGACACTCTTGCTAAATGTGCCACAACAGACAATACAAAAGGATTCCTCTGTGCTTGTGCTTTACAAATTTTAATTAAGCCAATTCACAAAAATATGGTTCTAACACGTATCACTAGACTTATTTAGGTTTGGCATAGGTTTGCTTAACAATTTGTACAGATTCTGCACTGTCTTAAAGACATTTGAAGTTTTATTTCTACCCATTGAACTAATACTGTCATAACGGTCAAACAAAGCGATATCGCTGTTGCTATGGTTTCCACTCATTTTCTAAATTTGATTGTAACATACCCTGTATTTATCAGATCAAAAGTAGGCTTATATTTTATTCTTCGCAGACAACTGCTGCTAAAAAATTTAGACATTTCTTTCATCTAAAACTCTGTCAGAAAAAATATTGTTACGAAAATGGAAACGGTGTAACACCAAAATGAGCAAAAGGTACACAAACAAATACAACGAACTTGTTACAAGTAAACCAACAACATCAGTATGAAAGAAAAGGGGATAGACAAGTAAGCGAGAATGCAACAACAAGCAATGTGTACAAAAGACACAAACAACAAAGAAGTCGCGATAGAGTTCTCGAGAAAGCAAAACCACGAAAGTTCGACTTCAAGAACCTTCATAAGACTGTTTACGTTGGCATATAAAAAGGGAAGACAAAGCAGGCAGCGAGTAGTAAGAATTCTATCAGTCTTGTGTGAAGACGCGTTGCGTGTGAAGGATATCTTAAAATTTCAGGGAGAAATGTAAGTCATTTTTAGAGAAACTGAGTATTTGGAATTCAAAATATACCCTTGTATGCAGCTGTTGACATAAAGGTTAACAAATCGACAGTAAGGTTCTAGAAATGTAGCGTTCCCAAAGAGTTGTAGTAAAGAGAGACTTTTACATTTAATTTTCACACGTTATTAATTTTTTTATTTATTTAAGAGCTGCAAATATAAATTTTAAGTTAACCTTTCAAAATACCACAATTATCTCACAAAAAATGGGAAGAAAAAAAAACTATACAGAACTGTTCGCATTACAAAAAAAAAAAAAAAAAAAAAAAAAAAAAAAAAAAAAAAAAAAAAAAACACAGAAACACAGAAACACACTTACATGTCACAGTGCTACTAAAAATATTTTCAACAAATTTGAATAAAATGCTTTGGGAATTGTGTATGATTAATTTTATTAGTTTTTTCGTTGTGGTTTTTGAAGGAAAGTTTGAAGTATAAATGGTAAGTATTTTAAAAGAAAAATAGAGTATAATGTAGAATCTATTAGATTATTAGATTCTACTGCGGTAGAATATAATTAAAAAAATAAAACAAAAATAAACTAAGTAAACATCTTCTGGTTGTAATGAAATGAAAATTCACGACTAGAAAGAAATCATGAAGAAAAGGTTATGTAAACAAATAATTCAATTAAGTTTTCTACTCAACCGTTCTCTCTTATTCATTTTTAATCTTTTAATTTTGTTCTATTAATTTGTATATTCTGTTTATTAATATTAAACGTGTTATCCCCTCTTTCATTTAGAGTTAAGTAATCATCGTCCTTGTCACGCATTTCAATTGTTGCAGCAGCATTTCAGATTTTGTTTATTTGACCACTAATCTAATCATACTTGATGTTCAATTTGTAAGAAATTAATTACGGACAGTATAAGTCGCCGTGGTCTAGTAGGTAGTGTGTTGACTTATTAGACGAAAAGCCAGGGTTTGAGCCCCAGGCCAGACATCAAAATAAATCAGCAGATTTCTGGCAAAAACTCTGAGAGTAAATAAAATTGCCATGAAAAGTTTCTCAAAAAATCTGTCGTTCGGAGTCGACGTTAAACTGTAGGTCCCCGCCTTTCATGTATAAAATTAACGCACACAATATGACTGGTGTGAGAAGCTAGGCCGTAATCCTGACTGAAGGGTTGTAATGGCCAATTATGTATGTATGTATGTATATGGTGCTTCTCTATTCTAAAAGCAATGAGGTAAATACGTCCACAAAAGATAGTTAACAAAAAAAATTTTTTTCAAAATGGTGTAAGAATGTAGTTACGGAAATAGTTTTGAGGTGGAATTCAAGTTTTTAACATATTGTTAAGAAAATGGAAATGGTATTATTAAAATGATAAACAAAAGCTCCAAAAACAAAACAATGGACTTGTTTACATGATCAGCGAATAACCTAAGATATAGCAACAACATCAGTGTATGAAAAAAAGTTAAAAACAAAGTAAACAAACAAGCAATAACAACACCGCAAGGACAAACGTAAACAAAATACACAAACAACAATAATGAAAATAACTTGTTTACATTTATAGAGAGCTCGCAAAGGCAGTCATTCTCCTTCGAGAGTATGCATCAGACTATTTACCCAGCGCTATAAAAGGCAAGACAAAGCGAGCAACGGGATCAGAAAGAATTTATTCAGTCTTGTGTGAAGGCGCATTGCTTGTGAAGAGAACAATTGTGGTTTGAAAATCTGCGTTATAAAGATCTATTGAACAATTATTATTGTTTACGCAAAAGAGTGAAAGGAAGAATAACCAATACTGCAATTGTTGTTGTTTACACCAAGTTGTGAACAATGGCACACGGAATTGTGCGAACAATAAGGAAATGATTTAAAACTATACACAAATTTATTTTTCTTTTATATGCAATCTACGAACTCATATTTTTAAAGTTTTTAAGAGGGTAAAAATGTACCAATATTTTGTAGTTATTTAAGCAAAGGTTTTCAAGATAATTGGTTTGGTTTCAGCATTTTTATAACAACTTATTCCGATTACTTTTCAGGTAACAAATGACGCGCATTCTAATCAGAAATTGGGTGTTTTTGGCAGAAGCGATATAATTTTCCAGACTATATTGTGAAATCATCAACTTTAGCATGTTATGATTTTTATCAACTCTGCTGCAGTAAGAAAGTGGCAACTTCAATGCTATGAATTTTTAAAAAACGATACTAAACAAAGGCATACATAATGACATCAGTGGCAGCGTACTAAATATACTAACCTAATTTGCATTGCAGAATATTCTTTTAAGCAAAATATGTTTCTGCCATCCAATTATTTGCTGAGAACTCTGGGGGCCAACAGACAGAATTACAACATATTATTGCGATTATGCGTCATACTACAATGCAGTTTCCTATAAGGAGAAGCAGTACAACAAAATTGCATTCCAAGTAGACGTGGAAGCAATAATAAGTAGATAGTTCAGTTGCTTTATAACTTTCATACAACACACAAGTGTCTTTTTTAAACCGAACAACAAATTTTCACATATGGACGTGCTCATATGCAAAGTGCTTAAAATTCTAACATTGAAGAGAAAAACCTCTATTCTGGTCGTTAATCAATGCAAAAATGTTTAAACTATTCATTCGAGTGGCATTATTATCTCAAGCAGCGTTGCCAGTAAAATTTTTAAAAATTCTTTATTTCTGGGAAAAAACCTTTTTTTTACAAAAAAAAAACTTGTTTTCTACAAAAGTATCAACATTTTTAAAGAAAATACAGGAGACCGGTGCCTTCTATTCGTGGTTCTTTGCTACTTTTGCCCGGGACGAATAAAATACACAATATTTTATTTAAAAATGTAAATATTTCGTGTTATTGGTGAATTTATTGAAATTTTGAATTTTTCGAAAAAAACTTGTTTTGTTAGAAAACAACTTTAATGAAAACTTTTTCGCCTCTCAAAAAATTGGAAAAAAAGGAAAATTTTGCAAATGGCAACGCTGATCTCAAGTGGTACACGCAAGCTGTAGCTTTAAAGCGCACTACATCCACTTGTTCTACTATGACATCGACCACATTATCAAAAATTTCAATGCCAACAAATTGGATGACATTGGAGGAATCCAAGTTTTATTATCAAGAGATCCTATCTTGCGAAGGCGCTAGAGGTTCTGGTGGATTTGAGTCTATTACATATGGTTGTAAAAACCAGAAGCTTTTTGCGAGTATCTTTCTAACAGAAGTTTAGCCTATAGAAAGAAAACACCAAGATGTTTATCAAGTACTAGGCAGAGTGTTATCTTTATTCAAACAGCATTAGTTGCGATATATATGGCAGTGCAACTGATCTGTCCTAGTCGCTGCAGATTGTAATATCTTACAACAATGCTAAATATCAAGAGATATCTCAATGAAAAATCGTATATTTGGGGAAAAATAAACTTTTTTGACGAGTTATCGGAAGAACCAGAAATAAATATGCGTAAAAGAAGGAAACTTTGAGTTTTTAATAATTGGCGTACAATGGGTGTATTAAATAAAGAAAAATCTTTGATAAGTCAAAAGTCGCACTGTGACCACAGCAAGCGCAGTTCATATGCAATAAATTTGTGATCGACGTTATAAATGGTCAGCGTGTGGTCATCTAGCTAATTGTAGAATGTCGGACGTCATGTCATTGCTCCTTCATAAAACTTGAAAAAGATAGAAAGAAATCCATAACCTCGCGAGAGGTAAAAACATACGACAAATCTAACACTTATATGACATTAGTAAGATTATCTTGGGAGCATAGTATATAAAAGTTAAGCCGAAAGTTATTTGTACACTTTTTTATAACACATTGTTTCCAAAGTCATATAATATCAGGCTATATTCATGAAACTAATTAAATAAATAAGCGCAACGGACATTTCTAAAAAAAAATTAAACAACTATCCTCAGGGACATTGTCATGGACATGTCTCCTATAGTGTGGTTCAAAACGAAATATGAAAAAATTCGGCGACTACCTCTCATAAGATTTCTGGCAAAAACTCTGAGGGTAAATAAAATTGTCATGAAAAGTTTCTCAAAAATCTGTCATTCGGAGTCGATTTTAAACAGTAGGTCCCGCCACTCATGTATAAAATTAATGCACACAACATAAGTGGTGTGAGAAGCTAGGTCGTAATCCTGACTGAAGGGTTGTAATGGCGAATTATGTATGTATGTATGTAATTATAAAAACAGATTTTATATGAAACGACTGTGATATTTAAAAGTAAGGATTGATCGACCTTCGATATTCTAGTTTACTATTCATGAATTGGCAAATTCGAAATCGAATTTGTGTTCAACTTAATAGTTTAGAACGTACAAAAACTGTCACAAAAGGTAAGGATGGGTTCTTTCCATAAAGATACAAATTCGGAATGTCACAATCTTAGAGTTTTTGCCAGAAATCTGCTGAGAGGAAATCGCCGAAGAAATATTTTTTTTCATATTTCGTTTTGATGCCTGACCTGAGATACAAACCCGGGCTTTACGTCTAATAAGCCAACACACTACCTATTAGACATTTACAATTATTTAAACAAAATCAGAACGAAGTGTTAAACATATACATACAAACATAATTGGTCATTACAACCCATCTGTCAAAGTTACGTCATGTTTATCTATTATTAGCGGGATCTACACCTCCGAACGATAGATTTTGTTTTTTGAGAAATTTTTCATTGCAGTTAGAAATTTGCTGAGGTGAAAACGCCGATGTCTAGCCTGCGGTTGTTTGACCTCACGTTCTACTATATATGTTATTGATCTTATATATTAATTTCTAGTTGAAATTTGTGTCTCTGTGTATACATATTTATCGTATACAGGGACAATAACCTTTGCTTGAACAATTAAAATAAAATACTTAAATAGTAGGAATTATGAAAACTAAACAGACATTATTGACCCTGTTTTCATCTGGCTTATGCAAAACTAGACACAATTTTTTAGTTATTTTTAATCTTAAATATTTCAAAATATTTTACCTCTTTTATCTTATTATTTTATTTATTTTTCTTCTTCTATCTTAGTTAATAATCAACCTATAGTTTAAGATCTTCGCAATCTTTAAATGAAATTCGAAATTAAAATACCAAAAACAATAAAAAATTTTTGAAATTTTTCCATTTTGCTATATTTAAAGTTACTAGTATTAAAGGAGTAAACGAAATGGAAGGAAAGTAGAAAAGCTTCTTATTTAACTTTTTAATAAACTGCAATATTGAGAAACTTTCTTAAACTTTTAGTGGCAGCTATTTTCTCTTTTTTGGCCTTCAAAACTTTATCAAAAAACTGTGTAGATTAACAAAGAATTTTTAAGAATCTTTTTACCACTTACTTCTTTTTTCTTTTTATGGTTATCATTATTTATGGTTTTGTAAGATAAGAAAAGTATTGTTAAATTGTTAAACAGGAGAAACTTAGGTAGATTAAAACATATCTTACAACGCCTTAAAAAACCGATACATTCAACTGATTCCTTCGGCGCTTGAAAATATTATCACAGCATTGCATTTGCCGTAGTCTAGTAGGTACTGTGTTGGGTTATTAGACATCTCGATCAAATAGGAATACGACTTCCTCTCAGCAGATTTCTGGCTAAAACTATGAGAGCAGATAAAAATTTCCATGAAAAGTTTCTCAAAAAAATCTGTATTTCACATCGTTATTCTGTTTTGCTTACGAAACAGATCCTTTCAACGGCGATCTTCAAACCAAGATTGTTTTCTTCACACGCAATGCATCTTCATACAAGACTGACTGAATTCTTACTAGTCGTCGCCTTCTTTGCTTTGCCTTTCTATATGCCCATGCAAACAGTCTGATGAAAATTTTTGCAGGAGAAACGTTCGTTCTATCGCCTCTTCACTGTTGTTTGTGTATTTTGTACACATTGCTTGTTGTTGTGTTCTCGCTTACTTGTCTATCCACTTTTCCTTCATACTGATGTTGTTGGTTTACTTTTAACAGGTTCGTTGTATGTATTGTGTGGCTTTTGTTTATCGTTTTAATGTTAAACGATGGTACACCGTTTCGTCCATTTTCGTAACAATATTAAGTGTAAAACAATTAATGAAGTAGAAGGCCAGAGCACATTAAATGTGGAATAGATGTATAATTTTTTTAGCTACTTTCAAAATAGTATTTGTAATATATATGAGCAACATGAAATTTGACTTACGTTGTTTCGATTTACATCGCCATATCTTTGAATCAATCGCGACGTAAGAAGGGGGTTATTGTATTCGATTAATTTCCTTTCCTCATTTTTTTTACTACTTTAGCGTTTTTAGCAGTTCTTAACAAGTTGAAGTTTGGTTTTCATTCTCGTACCAATATACGCTTAGAAGTGTTTTCGGATACGTAATAATTTTTATCAAACAACAGAAGTCAACAGCAATAAAATGTGCAGTTCTCATATCGGACGACCTATGTGTAGGGTAACATGCAGGCAAATAAAAGTAATATCCTTAGTTTTTATCCCTGCTACAAAATTTATTGGAATACATGGTGAGACGTCCAGGAAAGCCGACACCACCGACGACCACCGAAACTCCCTTTAAGTTAGTAGTTTTACAATCATGGGTCTGTCTTCCGAATACATATGTAAAATTAAATTATTTTATTAATAATATCCCAGAATGGTTTATAAGTTTTCCTTTAATTTAATAACGACATTAAAAAATAATATTTCTATAAGAAAAAAAATTAAAATTTAAAAAGCTTTAAGAATGGCAAATTAAAGTGCAATAAAGAAAGAGAATTTTATGACTTCAGGCACATTTCTATCAATGGCATCTAGAAGTATTTGTGAAAAATTGTGGTCTTCTAGGAATGGCAGTTAAATTTTCCAGAAAGTATGTCTCGTGCAGTTGACAGGCACTTGTCTCTGTTTTTGCTTTTTTAAGTTATACTAGTCTTGTTCAGTTATTGCTATTAATACAGTTTATGTTTTTTGTTTTTTGTTTTTTTTATTATTTATGTTCTTTAATTATTTGAAAATATTGAGAAAGAAAATAAAAATCTTGAGTGTGTGAGTTGTGTGAACAAAATACCCGGCGAAAGAGCATCAAAACAATATTCAAATATTTCACAAGTTACTGCAAATACTTATATCTGTGGCTCCAAGCAATTACAGCCTAAGTCGGAAATTATCTCTTTTTAAATACAGATGTATTTCTGAAAAAAATATGAAAGTGTGTTAAAAAGAATTTATTACAAAATTAAAGATACTTATACTTAGGCTTGGCTATGACTGTTTAATTATTGGAAAAAAAATCTTGAATTTGTTTCTTCATATAAATACTCCAGCAATTAACCTGAAAACGATTTTCACTTAACCATTATTTATTCGTAATTTAAAATGGGTTTTCTGGCCAATTATTTGTTCATGAGTGTAACGGTTGTTGAAAATGATTAAAGGTTTTAAAATAGAAAAAATATGAAATAAATTCAAATAAAATAACACTAAAGTCACTGAACGCTTATAAAGTTGGGTCAATGCAATATTTTCAAAATCTTCTTTTTTATTTAAAATAAAATGACAAAATTTTATTAGGGCATACATATTGTTACAAAAATGGAAATGGTGTTACATCGTATAACATTAAAATGATAAACAAAAGCTAAAAAACAGAAACAAAGGACTTGTTTACATAATCAACAAATAAACAAAAATATAGGAACAATATCAGTATAAAAAGGGATAAACAAGTAAACAAACAGGCAACAACAAACATTACCAGAATAAATGTAAACAAAATACACAAACAACAATGAAACAACGATGTTTACATTTATAGAGATCTCGAGAAGGCGAAGCCATAAACATCCGACTTCAAGATCATTCATCAGACTGTTTACGTCGCCGTATAAAAGGAAAGGCAAAGCAGGCAAAGGAGTCAGAAAAAATTCATTCAGTCTAGTGTGAAGAAGCGTTGCGTGTAAAGAGAATAATTGTGGTTTGGAGATCTGCGTTATAAAGATCGATCGAACAATTGTTATTGTTTACGCAAAGCATTACACAGATTTCTCTCAAAAATTCTGCGAGTAATTAGAAATTGCCATGAAAAGTTTCTCAAACCGTAGGTCCCACAACTCATGTATAAAATTTACAGACACAACATAACGGGTGTGATAAACTAGGTCGTAATCCTGATTGAAGGGTTGTAATGACCAATTATGTGTGTTATGTATTAGTGCAAATTAACTTAGAATAACGACGATTACGATGATTATATGGTGCCAACAATGACTTTCAACTAAGAGAAAAAAGTTAATTTCTTCTTGTGTCTACTACTTTGCTCATTTGACAGTACGCAACAGTCTGAATGCCATAAAAAATATTCACACTTCTTTATAATCTATTTCACATTGATAATGAAATAGTGTTTGATATGAAACAGATCAACAATGTTGACACCTTCTTTACATGGTACATGGAATTTCCGGCTTGCACATGGATTTTGAAAAAATTTTCAAAAAATAAAAAATTACTTCAACGCCTTGGTATTGATACAATCGCTTATAAATTGGCTTCCTTCCATAAACATATTTTAAAACTTTATTGGCAATATACAATACAAGTATAAAACGAAAAAAGAAAAAAAATAAAAACTAAATTTCAAAAATTTTTTTTTGTCATTGGTATACAATTTTTTTTATTAATTTTTTTATTGTTTTTTATTTTTTCTCCTATTATTTAATTTTCTGGTTTGGAATCCATAAGAAATACTTAAAGTATGTACAAATTTGTTCAATGGTTTTGTTCACATAGTTACAAACCAATTGTTGATGCGGAATAATAAAAAAGGAAAACTGTTGACTTTAAGTTAGAATTTGTGAAAACCTTAAAATATTCAACTGGAAAATTTAACGATTAAATAAGCAATTGTCTGAGCGAATATAGAAAGTAATTTATAATTTGGCTTATTATATTATTTATTCATTCGAATATGAAAATAAATTGTGAACAAACATACATCGTGGTAAATTATTAACTGTACCCATAGCAGAGTACTTATCTACCTTAAAAAATTTCATGATGTTCGAAATCATTATTTCTGAGACGGGAAATTTGTGAGTTACGTGACTAAATTCGCAGTTTATAATACAAAATTATATTTTTATAAATCGTGGCAAAAGAAGTCTAATGATTATTGGGTTTGGGTAAAAGATAATACATTTTTTACTTTTAAACAAACGTTTATAAAACAATATACAGTGGACAGCAAAAGTCTTAGTACGACGATACATTTTGACAAAAAAGTTCTCACAGGTTTAACACTCTTTCACAAAGTCCCGATATGACCTCAAGAGAGTATATAGGAGATCATTTGAAAGAACAGTACGTAATCGCTAAACCTCAAATAAAAGTCAACCGAAAAACTTGCTCATGGTGCCACCCTAAAACACTAAACAAAACTTGTACATTCAATTCCAAATGAGTTAAATGGAATGCTTGGCCTTAAGGAATATTCTACTAAAGACAAGGGATAACAGTTTCATACAATAGGCCTTTGAATTTTGAATTTACTCAGGGTTCTTCTTGGGTATACCTTGGAGTCATCTGAAACTTTTCCTTATTTTTCTCTTGTTTTATGAAAAACATTAAAAAATTTTTTGTTTTATAATAAAATAAATTAATAAAATAAATATATAAACTATAAATATTTATACAAACATTTGGGCTAAAATTCATGAAATTGAAAAAATTTATTGCCGTACTGAGACTTTTGCTGTCCACTGTATATGTACATCTAAATGCACCACATTCAAATAAACAAACTGAACATAAATAAGAAAAGACAAGTGGAAGACAACCTACCAAATACCGAATAATTTGTGCGAAGTTCTTCTTATGGCCGGGTTCTCAAAGAGAGAGTGCACAGATCCGAACCATAATGGCCAGAATTACCATATACTCGTATATACCTTAAAACCTTATGTCGTTGCAGTTCTTTCAGCAAGAACTTTACAACGATATTCCACAGCATGGACTAAAGTTAAATTTCAAACTAATATTTTTCGTTTTTCTATTCAAAATATTCGTTACAATTTGTTTCTAAACCACGTACAGTAATTGTGTTAATCATTTTCTCTGCCAGTCATTTTCTTTAACCAGCCGATTTCCTATATTTAAAAATATATACCTAAAAATCTGGTGTTCACACGACTGAACAAATTCACATTCCCTTCCATGACTTCCAATGTATCAACAAAAACATCGATAAAAATAATACCGATAACATCACCAACACATATATACATTCAGCCTTCATCAACATATACACACATTCATCAACAACTTCAACACAATTAATTTGATCCTCGATCGAGCAGTTGATAAACAACAGCGAACAATTAAGAATCCACCCAAGAAACCCTTCGCGTGTGAACAAAGAAAACATTTAAGTGAATTTATAATAAAATTAAACATATATACAAATCACATTATAAGTAGAATAAAATATATTGAATAGACAAAAACATTTGAATTTCCAATAAAAAAAAAAAAAACCAAATTGTGAAGTGATATATTGAAACATACATAAACATAAATATATAAAATTTAAATATCAAAAATAACATTTATTTTATAACACTAAAATATATATACCTTTGTAACGTATAAATAAAATACGTTTTATAACGTTTTTAAATATACATTAAAAACAACACTAACATTTATTATTAATATACAGTCACAGATATACATACATATTAAAAGGTTTGTATATTATACATCCTATCCCCTCTTACCCTTAAACTAACCCTAACCCTATAACCCGTATGTTCATGGTCCTTCAAGGAAAAAGAAGGAACAGCGACACAAATATACAGTCCACAAAAAACCCATAACCCCACTAAATTGTGAAATAATTAAAAACTATAACCCCATATAACCCTAATTTCAAAAATTTGATAAAAAATTTGAAAAGAAATTAAAAACAAGAATAACAAATATCAGTGCTAATGTGATTTAATGCAAGTGTTTAAATAAACAAAATAAAATATACACACATACACTATCAAAAACAGGGTAAAATATAAATCCCCCATACAAAAAACATAAAAAAACGTCCTAAAAACAAAAAGTGTGCAAGTATTTAAAATTATATGTTTAAACACAAAATTAGTAATTAAAACAACAATAATCATAGAAGGACACATTAAATAAAAAAAGTGCATTAACAAAAACAACATACATAAAAAACAGTAAAAAATAAGACATTACAAGGTCGAAAATAATAATACATCACATATTTCAAATTATTAAATATTAAAAATACAAAAAGAAAGTGATATTACATAGAACAGTAAAATAAAATTTAAAAACAAATATAAATTGAAAAGGAAACATAAAAGTTCAACAAGGTTCACAAAAAATAGAAACAAAATACACATAATAAAGAGGAACACATATTGCACATTTTTCAAAATAATACATAAGCAAAATCAAAAGTAAAGAACACAAAAATAAAAAGTTCAACAAAGTTCGAATTAAATAGCAACAAAATACATACTACAAAAATAAAAAAAATTAAAAATTAAAAAATATCAAGTACACGAACAAGTACATTGCATTACTGTTAACTAAACAGACATCAAAAACAATTACAAATAAATAAATACTAACAAATAACCCTTATTAACATTAAACACAAACACAACACAAAACATAATAACAAAATATTACAAAAAATACTCAAATATAAAAAATCACATAAAATATACATACGTACAGTAAGAGTACTTACAGCGAGTGTCGACAATTACAACAACAACACTGCCCATATTATCAACACACACCATAGCGGGAAGACGACACAAAGAGGAATCAACAAACAAGAGAATTTTTCTATATATATTATTGTGGTTTGTACCCTACCCCCAGCAAAAAGGGTGAGTCGAAGTTTTTGCTATTTATACGAAATTTTTTATTTCCAATTTCTTTTGCAAATTTGTTCCATTATTTTTCAGCAATATAATATAAAATATTTTTTTATTTTTTTTAACACACCCAACCCTTTCAACATATTTTACCCTTTTAAATTAAAATAATAAAATTAATAATAATTAATTAAATTAAATGATAAAATAAAATTTTTTTTAAATATTTTTTATATTGCTTCAAAGGAACTTTTATTTCATATTAAGTTAATTGTGTGCGCTACAATTAACGTTTTATTACCCAATTGGAAATTTTGTCTGCTGGAGCAAAAGTAATTTTGATACAGCTAAAGCAAAAACCTTCACACTTTTTTAAATTTAAACCCTACATATTTCTATATAGAAATATATTTATTTTATTTTGAGAATTTTTTTTGTGAATATCTTTTAAATAACCCGAAATGTCGGAATTAAAAACTTTGGCCGCCGATATTGTGCGTTACATCCAACAGGACTTAAGTGCCTTTGAGGAAGATTATAAAGCTCTTCCGGAGAAATCTCAATCACTACCCGCATTGAGATTTATGAAGAGTGAATTGGAAGAGTTGTGGTCGAACATAGATGGGAAATTCAAGCAAATTCGAGAATCGCCACAACTCAATGACCCTGACGCCTCCAATTCGATAAATTTTAATGGCCTCTCCAGGAGTGTGAGATCGGCCAAAAAATTCTACAGATCGTCTATGATTTCCATAGATGAATCAATAGACAATTTAACACACCCCAAAAATGCAAAACCAAACCCACCCGAACCCCCACAACCCAGCAGTTCTGCAGGTTTCTCTGTACCCCCTTGTGATATGCCAACATTCAGCGGAGATTTCAAAAGCTGGGCTTCGTTTAGGGATCTTTTTAAGGCCATTTATGGCAATAATACCCGTTTAAGTGGAGTTGAAAAACTTTTCCATCTTAAACAAAAAACAAGCGGCGAGGCCAAAGAGATAGTAGATAACGCACCCTTAACAAATGATGGCTTTCTTGTTGCGTGGAACCAGTTATCTTCTCAGTATGAAAATCGTAGGATGCAAATTAACGCGCAATTAAAAACCCTTTTAAATTTACCCTTAGTAAGCACCATGTGTAGTGTTTCTATAAGAAAGCTTCAGAGAAGGATAAATTGCTGTATTGCAAATCTGAACTCTTTGGACATAGATACGGATCAGTGGGATCCTATCTTAGTATACCTGTGTACATCAAAATTACCTAGGGAAACCCGAAGGGAATTTGAAAAATCCCTAAAAGATTGTGCAGAAATGCCTTCTTGGACTGACTTAGATGTGTTCTTGACTAACACATTTAAGGAACTAACTTCGGTTAATGATGTCCAAGACCATGGCAATAACTCTACCCACCCAAAACCCAAACAATTCCAAGAGATTAGAGCACAGTATGATAGAAGAGGCAGGACATTTCATAATATAACCAATGAGTCAAATGGGAAGAGCCCTAGGGATCAACCAAAATTAACAAAAAACTCACCCACTTACAACCCACCCACCCAAAACAAACGTAAAAGCGAACAAAAATTCCCCTCTTCAACCCAAGCAAACCCAAGCATCCAAATTAAACATGATGGTTCAATTTGCAAACTTTGCAACGGAAACCATACCTTGAGGGAATGTTCGTCATTCAATTCACTCGGAATAAACGAGAGAATTGAGTTTATAAAGAAATATGAAATATGTTACAATTGCTTGGCCGTCGGTCATGTCATACAAGCTTGTCGCAGTACATTCATCTGTAGATATTGCGGTGGACGACATAATAGTCTATTGCATAGACCAAATTCAAGGATTAACCCACATAATGGTGATAACCAAGCATCTTCTTTGTCAAATACCGTTCAGTCTTTCTCGACCCACACACAATCGAGCAAACCCATTCCCATCGATGACAGAACGAAGTTATTGGGAACCGCAGTTCTGAATGTAGAAGTCCAAGGAGAATTGTTTCCAGCCAGAGCTCTTATTGACCCAGCTTCAGACTTCTCATTTATAACGGATAAACTAAGAAGAAAATTACATTTACCCACTACACCCATAGTTGCAGAAATTTCTGGATTAAATGAGATAGTCTCTGCAAGATCGACTAAACTGTGTCAAGTTTCTCTACGCTCGAATACCAATAGTAATTTCAAATTGAATATCCAAGCAATTGTAGTAAAAACACTAACGAAAAATTTACCCACCCAAAGCTTAAACCCAACCCTTATAAAAGATTTGGAAGATATTCAATTAGCAGACAAAAGGTTCTATGAAAGCAGACCTATAGATTTTATAATTGGCAGCGATTTTTACCCTCAAATATTGAAATCTGGAGTACGAAAAGATCTTCTTAATACTCTAATAGCTCAAGAAACTGAATTTGGATGGATTTTAACAGGACCCATTCAGAACACAAACAATGCACAACCCTTAGTTTCATACTTCAGTTCAGTCACGCTTGATAAAGTTTTGACCAAATTCTGGGAAATTGAGGATGAACCCACCCAACCCAAAGTTTCAGAGGAAAGTTCCTTTTGTGAGGAAACTTATATGACCACTACCCGTCGATTACCGAATGGCCGTTATCAGGTAAATCTTCCCTTTATATACCCTCCTGTAGAGTTAGGAAACTCGCGACATGTGGCTATGGCTCAATTTTTAAGAAATGAGAAAAGTTTGATGAAAAAGCCAGAACTCATAATGGAATATGATAACGTGCTACAAGAGTACATCGAACTAGGTCATATGAAACTTATAAAATATAACCCAAACACACCTTCAAACACACATTATTACTTACCCCATCACGCTGTTGTTAAACTTGATCGCGTTACAACAAAAGTTCGAGTTGTTTTTAATGCATCTAGCAAAACCTCGAACAGCATCAGCCTTAATGATACCCTATACACTGGTCCTACCCTACAAACAGATTTAGTTGTACTCGTCTTGAAATGGCGCTTTTACAAAATAGTTTATAATGCCGATATTACAAAAATGTACCGGCAGATTATGTTAAACCCTACACACACTCCGTTCCAACGTATATTATTCCGCAAAGGCGTCAACGAACCCATTCAGGATTACGAACTGCAAACGGTCACTTTTGGTGTCAATTGTGCGCCATACTTAGCTATTAGAACACTACATGAATTAGCTAAAGACATTCAAAAAACCACCCTATCGCTTCGCAAATATTACGAAATAATATGTACGTAGACGATGTCTTAGCCGGAGGTCACACCATTGAAGAAGCTAAAGAGGGCCAAAGCCAATTGATCTCGGCTCTTGACTCTGCTGGATTTCCTTTAAGAAAATGGATATCTAATACGAAGTAATTGTTGAAGAACTTACCCGAAGAACACCTACTTGATGTGGATTTACTCAACCTTCCGGAATCGAATAATGCCAAAACATTAGGAATCCGGTGGAATGCGAAAGAGGACACATTTTTCTTTAATGTACCCTTAATCGAAAGGAAATCGGCATACACAAAGCGAACTGTTTTATCAGATATCACTCGTCTTTTTGACCCAGCTGGTTGGTTAGCGCCAATTGTAATATCTGCAAAAATTATAATGCAACAAATTTGGCAAGATAACACAGCTTAGGATGAATGCCTTGACCCATTCACCCTTATAAAATGGCAAAAGTTTTTGCAGTTTTATTATAGAATTCGTATACCAAGATGGATTAACTTTTCACCTACAGCTACAATTGAATTTCATGGTTTTTCAGATACTTCTGAAAAAGCATACTCTGCATGTCTATATGCACGAGTTACACCCGTAGACGGACCTAATTCCGTAACCCTACTCTTCGCTAAAACGAGAGTTTCGCCAATCAAAGTAATCTCCTTACCGAGACTTGAACTTTGTGGCGCAGTGTTGTTGGCAAATATGACAAAAAATTTACTCATCCAACTTAACCTACCCTTACATAAGTCATATTTTTGGACCGACTCATCGATAGTCTTGGCCTGGCTCAGCAAAAACCCTAACACTTGGAACACCTTTGTGGCAAATCGAGTTTCAACGATTCTGCAAACAGTAGGAGTGGACAACTGGAACCATGTGGCTTCTCATGATAATCCTGCCGATGTGGCTAGCCGAGGATGCAATGCTAATGAACTAAAAGATGATGATTTATGGTGGAATGGACCATCATGGTTGAAGCAATCTGCTTCACAGTGGCCAGCAACACATAAAAATTTCACAACTCAAGCTGAAGCGAAAGTTAGTCAGTCGTTTACTACAACCGTTAATACCCACCCTTCCTTGGATACGAATGCTGAGAACCCAGACATATTATCAAGATTTTCAAAATTGTCAAATGCTCTACGAGTAATGACATATGTCTACCGATTTTGTGATCGCGTATCGTATAAACGAAACAATACAATTCGAAAGGATAGAATAATTCTTGATCCAAATTACCCACAACTAGTTAACGAAAGATTACATTTGTTAACGACCCACCCAAGTATTGAACTTGATACGACAGAGATCAAATCTACCCGTGATAGACTTATCATTCTTTGTCAGACTGAATATTTTAAAGATGAATATCATTGTTTGAAGAAAAGAAACCCTATACCCAAGAAAAGTAACCTGCTCACCCTAACGCCATTTTTAGATTCCGCAAATATAATGCGTGCAAATGGTCGACTAGCAAATTCCAACGGTTTGTCATATTCTGAAAGACACCCGATTTTATTACCATACGGCAGTTCATTTGCAGTTCATTTGCTACTATTAACCCAACACGTGCACCTAATAACCCTACATGGCGGAAACCAACTTATGTTGAGAATAATACGCTCAGGATACTGGATTCCAAAACTAAAGAATCTTGTTAGCGCTGTAATTAACAAATGCTCACCGTGTACTGGATACAAGAATAGACAAACAACCCAATTTATGGCAGCCTTGCCACCAGAACGTACCCAAATTAATAAACCATTTACGAATGTGGGAGTTGATTTTGCAGGACCATTCGACATTAAAGTATATAATGGCAGAGCATGTAGAATAACAAAAGGTTACGTATGCATTTTTGTTTGCTTTGCAACAAAAGCTATTCACTTGGAGCCAACATCTGATTTGTCAACCCAAGCTTTTATGGCAGCTTTCGCACGATTTTTTTCGAGGCGGGGATGCCCTGTCGCTATTTACTCTGATAATGGGACAAATTTCATTGGAGCTAGCAAATTATTGAAGAAAGAGCGACAGGAATTCATTAAACAATTAAAAGGTTCCGTTACATCTGCTAGCAGTTTCCAAAATTTGACGTGGCATTTTATACCTCCAGGTGCACCACACATGGGTGGTTTATGGGAAGCGGGAGTGAAAAGCTTTAAGGCTCATCTAAAGAAAATGAATACCCTGAAGTACACATTTGAAGAGCTAGCCACACTTCTCGCGAGAATAGAAGGATGAATGAATTCAAGACCCTTAAGCCCGTCAAGCGAGAATCCACAGGACCTTAACCCTTTAACTCCAGGACACTTTTTAATTGGATCACCTATTTTAACCCCAGCAAGCGATGTAAGCAATGAGAATTTAACCCTGGCAAACAGATGGCAAAAGTTAAAGATTCAACATCATAACTTTTGTAGAAGATGGAAAGATGAATATCTTAAAGAGCTCCACAAGAGATACAAGTGGAAGAACCCTCAACGTCAAGTTGAAACGGACGACATTGTTATTATCAGACAAGACAATTTACCTCCAAACGAATGGTTACTCGGCCGAGTCATTAAAACATACACTGGCTCTGATGGGCGAAACAGAGTAGTCGATATACGGACATCGTCCGGAACGTTAACTCGACCAATAACAAAGCTTGTCATTTTACCCACTAGTTAGTTTAACACTTCTAGTTTAACCCGAATAACATTTAGTTGTTTACTTACCCTTTTTAACCCACTTATCCACTTGTAACTATTATTCATATACTCACCCTTCACCCTAACAGTCTAACCAACTAACACATTCATTACACTTCATTTCATTCACATCTATTTCTTTTACACAGGATATGGCACCCAACAAAAACAACCGTAGTGGAAGTTCCAACCGCAATGGATCTCGACCAAAACCCAATCAAAAAAATGACAAGCGTCAACCAAAACGCCATTTTGGTTGCGGTATTTGTCAAGCTAATCACAGCTTGACAAACTGCAGAAAGTTTCAACAGATGAACTTGGCGGAGAAATATAAAACCGCAGTTAAATTGCATTATTGTGTCAATTGTCTGGCCAGGAATCACCTGATTGGAAAATGTTCGAGTAAATCCCGATGCCAAAAATGAAATGGCAAACACGGCCCAGATCGTATTCTGAAGGACCTCAAGAAGGAACAATCCCCACCAACAACATCACGAAGAAACACGTTACCGATTCCTGCGCCACGAACAATTGTCAATCCAAGTTTAATAACCACACTACCAACGTCAAGGACCCAAACCATTGTGCCTAACGACCTCGAAAATAGGTGTAGCGTTCGTGCGTGAGTCCACATTTAGACCGTTTAAAGTGGATGAAAGTATATATGTGAAGGTCATAATCTCACATAACATGGCCTCCACAATACAATATGAGGTTTGCATGAAGGTTGCAAATGATTTACCCAAAACACCTTACTCTCAAGGATTGGACCCAGCCATAAAGGGAAAATTCTGCAGGATTTCTCTAGCTGATCCAGAATTTTATAGTAATTCACCTGTGGCCATGGAAATTGGTGGTGATTTATACACCACCATTCTACAGCCAAATACTATTCATCTCGATGGCGGTTCGCTTATCGCACAGGACTCAACCCTTGGTTGGCTCGTTATGGGATCACTTAATAATTAAAAAAAAAAAAAATATAATAAAGTATTTTAATTTATAATTACCCTCATACTCTAACCCAATGTTGAACAAATAAAAATAATTGTTCTTTTTATTCACAGGTTGTAGGCCCGGGAGGATGTTCACACGACTGAACAAATTCACATTCCCTTCCATGACTTCCAATGTATCAACAAAAACATCGATAAAAATAATACCGATAACATCACCAACACATATATACATTCAGCCTTCATCAACATATACACACATTCATCAACAACTTCAACACAATTAATTTGATCCTCGATCGAGCAGTTGATAAACAACAGCGAACAATTAAGAATCCACCCAAGAAACCCTTCGCGTGTGAACAAAGAAAACATTTAAGTGAATTTATAATAAAATTAAACATATATACAAATCACATTATAAGTAGAATAAAATATATTGAATAGACAAAAACATTTGAATTTCCAATAAAAAAAAAAAACCAAATTGTGAAGTGATATATTGAAACATACATAAACATAAATATATAAAATTTAAATATCAAAAATAACATTTATTTTATAACACTAAAATATATATACCTTTGTAACGTATAAATAAAATACGTTTTATAACGTTTTTAAATATACATTAAAAACAACACTAACATTTATTATTAATATACAGTCACAGATATACATACATATTAAAAGGTTTGTATATTATACATCCTATCCCCTCTTACCCTTAAACTAACCCTAACCCTATAACCCGTATGTTCATCTGGACTGACATAATTTAAATTCGTTACACTTCGTCTATGAAAAATTAAAAAGTAAACATACAGCTTTTTATACAGCTTTTCTTATTTATTTAAAAACTTTACATTTGTGTTGATTAACCAACTTTAACTGCCACTTCATATGAAAAAAAGGAAGAAAAAAGTTATGTAAAATTTACATTATCCCCTAAAGATAAAAACATTTCGTTGGCTTATAGTCAGGGCAACAGCAGAAGTATATAATTCTGTTGAAGTGGTCACTAAATTATGGTTAACCTCTTTCGGCTCCCAGTAGTTAATTTTTTTTTCATTTTATCTAGTATTTATGTTTCTTAACAAATTACTACAAGCTCTGTTAACAATTCTGCGAATGTAAATAAAATATACTGTTTTAGTATTTGAAGTGCTAATTAAGTTGTTGCTAACTGTTTACTGTCTAAATAAAATGTTGAAAGCAAAAAATAAGAACTAAACTGACTAACATAGAACAAGATAAGAGCTCATTTTTTATGATGATTCGTAATTATTATAGAGAAATACTGTAATTATAAAGATACAATATTTAAGTATGTATCTACGTTTTGAATTCTATAAATTCTTTACATTGATCGTATTGTTACGAAAATGGTAACGGTGTACATCGTTTAGCATTAAAATGAGCAAAAGCTACACAAATAAATACAACGAACTTCTTACAAGTAAACCAAAAACATCAGTATGAACGAAAAGGGGACAGACAGGTAAGCAAGAACGCAACAACAAGCAATGTGTACAAAATACACAAACAACAATGAAGTCGCGATAAAGTTCTCAAAGACGCGAAACCCCGAACTCTCTACTTCAAGATCCTACATTAGACTGATTACGTGGGCATATAAAAAGGCAAGATAAAGCAGACAACGAGTAGTAAGAATTCAATCAGTTTTGTGTGAAGACGAGTTGCGTGTGAAGACAACAGTCGTGGTTTGAAGATCGCTGTTGAAAAGATCTGCGTTATAAGCAAAGAAGAATAGCGAAAAAGCAATTATTGTTGTATTCCTTAAGTTGTGTGAAACCGTTCACACAGAAATAGTGCGAACAATAAAGAATTTAATTGAAACTAAACACCAATTTACTTTTATTTGGTTTGCAATCAACGAACGGAATGAGTAATAAGACGGAATGTCTTTTATTACTGAACGCTGATGCGAGTGCTCAACAGCCGTTCCGATTTTTTTTTAATTAATAAAATTACCCTTGCTCTCCTCAGCATACATGCGAACTCTCACGAAGCATCTCATAGGAATAGTACTTTCAGTTGGAAAACTGGTTAAACCTATGGTGATCTAGATCTAGAACTAGGCCAGGACCAGAAAAAAGAAGAAATCAATTCGAAATTTTTCGCCATGTTACATAGCACAGTTCCGCTGATTATTTATAATTCGCGTTTTAATTCTTCACACTTAAACTTTTGCTTTTTGTTTAAAAAAATCACTCTCGAAACTACAAATTTTTTTTTTTACCGTCAGCTTGATAAACTTTTATGATGCGTTTCAAAACATAATCTGGCGAATGACCAACCGATGTTCTTAAGCTACCCAAAAATTTTGTGTGTGTGGAAAAAGGCTGATGCCAAGATTATCTTCTGTCTTCCTCCCCGTATGTTTATGTGGTCCTTTGAAACTAGTAAAGAAAATGTGGTATTATGTGTGTCGGTCCGCTCTTACATAAGAATAATCTGATTGCACCTTTAAAGACCCAGGTTCTGGGATGAACTCATGCTCGGGTCGTTTGTAATGAATTTCCTTGCAATCAAAGCTAACTTTTGCATGATTGCCATTAACCTGAGAAAGTTTGATATTGAATTCATACATGAATTTACATGTTCTTATTGCCCACACTGCTGCACAAAGCAATATCTTATATTCCTCCTTAAAGTTAAATGTGGATCCAGCTCTACTATGTTCATTTTATCGTGCACCTGTCAATCAAGACAAGTACAGTACCCAGAGGTCGAATTGACCCATTGTACAATGACATAGCTAAGTTTACCTAGTTTTGAATTCAGATTGGCATTCAAGAGAGTTATTTGGGGGTCGAAAGTCTTACTGATTCTCAGCACTAGTCGAATAACATCTTAGTCCCCTAATCCCCTAGAATAATTCTTAGTTACTCCTCCTCAACTGTTTTCCTGACATGGAAGACCCTGCCAGAGCTCCTCGTTAGTATAGCGATATGAGTATTAATCTTCACACCACGACAAAATAATTATCGCTTTGTGATGTTATAATTTCTCACAATTTTGTGTACCTACATATGTATTATTTTATGAATTTTTAATGAATTCCTTTTATTTGAAATAAAGTCGCCGTATTGTAGTAGGTAGTGTGTTGGCTTATTAGACGTAAGGCGAAATACGAAATATAAAAAATATTTCTTCGGCGACTTCCTCTCAGCAGCTTTCTGGCAAAAACTCTGAGAGTAAATAAAATTGCCATGAAAAGTTTCACAAAAATCTGTCGTTCGGAGTCGACTTTAAACTGTAGGTCCCACCACTCATGTATAAAATTAACAGAAGCTAGGTCGTAATCCTGACTGAAGGGTTGTAATACCCAATTATGTATGAATGTAATCTTTTAGTCTTCGTATATAGAGAAATTTTTTTCCTCTATTTCTGTTGAAGAGAATTTTAATAGTAAATTTTGCTTTTGCAGGACTTCCCCTTAACAATATTGAAGCATTTTCTGCTGCTTTTATTTGCAAACGTTATGGAGTGTTTAGTTTGCGTAGACACCAAGAGTTATTGTAAAGACGACATCAGAATGTATATCCCTGGTAGTAGAATAACAAATGCAAATATATTGTTACGTTTTTACCTTTTGAAAACGACATTACTATGGTGATAACGGCGGAGCCAAGATAAATGAATTCCTTGACTGTATCAAAAGTATAGTTATCGGACGTAATCTTTTACTGCCAAACCCATCTTAGTATACAAATGTTACATATGAGATAAATTGACCAATAAACTGATCAAATTATACGTAGATTACTGTGTATAAAAGAAATGATCAAGTGCAAGTAGTGTGTCTTATTTGTACGGCTTCAAGAATTTTTTAGCCTCGAAAATGCCACGGAGTCTTTCATTAAGCGCCTTCTATATTTAATTTTGCTAATATGAGCTCTTAGATTGCAAATAAAAATAAAAATATATTTCTGTTTAGTTTTAAATAAATTCTTTATTGTTCGCACAATTCCGTGCGCCACTGTTCGCAACTTGATTTAAAAAACAACAATTTGCTTTATTTGTTATTCTTCTTTTCACTCTTCTGCATAAACACCAACAATTGTTCGTCAGATCTTCATAGAGGAGATCTTCAAACCAGGATTATTCTCTTCACACGCAACATGTCTTCACACAAGACTGACTGAATTTTTACTGACTCCTTTGCCTGCTTTGCCTTGCCTTTTATATGGCGACGTAAACAGTCTGATGAATGATCTTGAGGTTGAATGTTTGTAGTTTCGCCTTCTCGGGATCTCCATAAATGTAAACATCTTTGTTTCATTGTTGTTTGTGTATTTTGATGACATTTATTCTGGTAATGTTTGTTGTTGCTTTTTGTTTATTTGTTTATCTCCCTTTTTTATGCTGATGTTGTTGCTATATTTTTGTTTGTTTGTTGATCATGTAAACAAGTCCATTGTTTTTGTTTTTGTAGCTTTTGTTTATCATTTTAATATTAAACGATGAACACCATTTCCATTTTCGTAACAATATATACAATATAAGAATCTAAAGAAACTTCTCTTATTTATTATTTTCTGTCATTTCAGCCACAGCATTGAAAGTACGATTGTTAATGTGAAAGAAGTCAGTTGTGTAAAGTCGCTTAACATTTTCGCCATTAAAATCCTCGTATTTACCAGTTAATATTCTTCATAATTATATTCATAATATTTAAAATCTCTTGAGGTGAAAAAAAAACAAAAATGGCAAACCAAATTAAAACTAAAACAAAACAAAAAAATACACAGCGAAACAGGAAGTTCCGAAATTTGACAATTGGAGCCACATCTATCAAATTAGCTGTTATTTATTCCGTCTGCTTAGCCAAATCATCATGAAAGGATAGCCGTAGTCTAGAAGGTAGTGTTTTGGCTTACGATATGTGGTTAAAACCCCAGCTCAGATATCTCCAACAAAACGAAATATGAAAAATACTTTTTCGGTGACTTTCTCTCAGCAGATTTTTGGCAAAAACTCTGAGAGTGAATAGAATTGACGTGCAATGTTTCACAAAAATCTATCTTTCAGAATCGACTTTAAACTGTGTCCCGCCAGTCATGTATAAAATTAACGCACACAACATAAGTGGAATGAGAAGCTAGGGCGTAATTCTGACTGGAGGGTTGTAACTACCAATTATGGATGTATGCAGTTAACACTAATCTAACTTCCCTTATTTATTAACTTTGGAAAAGATATCCGTTTTTAAAACTTTGAATTCAAGTTCTGTAGTTAGTAATATGAATATTTATTCTTAAAACTAATATTATTTTTTTTTTGTTTGTAATTGTTAAGTTATGCTATCAATAACGAACCTTTCATTTTTTTGTCTTGTGGTGTCATAGCCTCATGAGTAAAAATATGACAAACACTCACATTAAATTTACTGTTACATCGACAGTAATCAAATAACAGAATAAAGAGAACAACATAATTGTAAGTATTTATGCACGCCCACACATAAAGAAGTCATTTTCTTGCACATGTTTTCAAATACATTGTCTTCAATGTATGAAAACATAACGTAACTGTAAGTATGGGAGGTAAAACACACAATTGTGGCCCGTTTATGTTATAGGAATTGTCATTCCGTTAACTCATAAAAACTGACATTGAACGTACGAGTAGTGACTCTATCTATGACTTAATGCGGAAAAAAATTATTTGTTTACGTGATTACTATAACGATTATGATATCACAATAAAAATGTTTTTTATATTTTGTAGTACAAGGAAAAACGAAGCACCTTCATAAATTTAATGGAAAAAAAATTGTAAAATGAATTGTTGTACCATTTTACGCTTCTATAAAAAATGTCAAAATTTTATAACATATTGTTACGTTTTTACCTTTTTAAAAACGTTTAGAATATGAGTTCGTCGATTGCAAACAAAGTAAAAACAAATATGCGTTTTGTTTCAGTTAAACTCTTTATTGTTCTCACTACTCTTGTGTCACTTTGTTCACACTTAACTGATACAACAATAATTGCTTGTTCGCTATACTCTGCTCACACTTCTGTCCGCGCAAACACTAACAACTCTTCGGTAGACTTTACTTCGCACGCAACTTTTCTTCATAAAAGACTGACTGAATTATAACCGACTGCTGCCTGCTATGTTTCCCTTTTTTATATGTCCGCAAAATCAGTATGATGAACGTTCTTGAATAAGAATGTTCGCGGTTTCGCATTCCCGTAAACTCTATGGCAACTACTTAGTTGTTTGTGTATTTGGTTCACATTGCTTGTTGTTGCGTTCTCGCTTATTTGTCTATCACCATTTCTTTCACAACGATGTTGATGCTTGCAACTTGTTCGTTGTATTTGTTAGTGTAGCCATTGTTAATCATCATGTTCGTTGTATTTGTTATTGCTTGTGTGTTTGTACCATTTTAATGTTAAACGATGGTGCAAGCATCTATATCACTCCCAAGTGATATACAGAATATGCAGGCAATCAGCTGTTCTGCACTTTGTTTCACTCCAACCAAGGAATTGTTTGCTGAACTCAACTGGCTCCACTTTGAGGTCCTATTAAACTAGAGGGCTAAATTTGGGGCAGTAAGACTCATTGCAATTAAATCCTGGCCCAATCTGAATGACGAACATGCTGCTATTCTGGGAAGACATAGATATTTTACTATCGATTCTTTACAACTTCCAGAAAAGAATTTTAGATTTTAGAATTCCAACAAGAAACTTCTGATCAGAAGAACCGGAGGATCCCAATGGGTTCCTTGAAGTTTAAACTGATGTGATGATGTTTAAAAGTGTAAGGGATAGAGTGGTCTGTGGTATATTTATTTCTGTCTGAACACTGAAGTGTTCTTCAAGCAGAGGTTATGGCAATTTAAAAGTAGCATAATGATTGTTGAGTGGCGATTGTTTTCCTGAAATAGCGAGGTTGCGATTAAATCCCTAACGGACGTAATTTTAAGCTCCGCCCTTTTCCATGAATTCCGAGCTAACTCTTATATGGGTTCTGGTACACAGGAATACTTTGCAGACGAGCTTGCCAGAGCCCGTACGGAGCTAACAATTTTCGACATGTTACGTATCTTAGGTATTCTAATTTTGTGAGTTAATTTGGATATTATCCCCACTTATTATAGGGAAGCTTCATCTCTGCTGGGCCGTTTGGATAAGAAGATGACAGACTCGCTACTATCTCTAAATCACTTGGCCAATATTAACTACCCCAGCTCTAAAATAATTAATTCTATTCATGTCTTACTTACCTACTTAACTGTTCATTACAACCTTAGAGTAAAGATTACCCACATTGTATGTGCTAATTTTATTAATGAGCGGCGGGACCAACAGCTTAAAGTCGGCTCCGAACGGCAGATTTTTGAGAAACTTTTCATGGCAATTTTATTTACTCTCAGAGTTTTTGCCAGAGAGGAAGATGCCGAAGAAATATTTTTTCTTATTTAATTTTGTTCGAGATGTCTAAGATGAGTTTTGAACCACGGAGTCGCGTTTTATAAGCCAACACACGACATACTAGAGTGTGTCTAGGAAATAGGACTGATAAGAGGTTGATTGGCAAATTTCTGAACGGATAGTTAAAACTTATCTAATTAAAATACGACCTCTGTCCTTCGGTTTTTAAGTTTTAACGTAAATGTTAAATAAGAAATAAATAAATAAATATAAAATATTTATTTAAAATATTTGGATGCCCCGATAGTCTAGTGGATAGAGTACTAGACTATTAGTGTGAGGGTCGTGAGTTCGATTCCCACCAGAGACTCTGGTCTGTGACACTACACTGAGCATATGGTCAAAGTTACTCAGCTCGTATATTATTAAAATATAATTTGTAATTGTATTGTAATTAATAAATAAATGAAATAATTAAATAAATAAATAAATATAAAATATACAGAAAACCACATTTAAATTGTTACTCTAACTATGAAGTATGTCTTACAGAAATCTTATATCATTTAAAATGCGATACATATTCTTGTTTCTTTCGTTTTTGCTTTCATTTACAGTCTTTCTATATACTTATGATATTTAATCTCTCCCTTAAAACAAGCGTTTTCATCCCTCACCCTCAAAATTTTTACCCGGTAACTCGCAAAATAATTCTATGCAATTAACTTTTGGATTTGTCGTTGGAGTTTTTTGTATTTATTTTTTTTTTGTTTTTCTCACTTTATTGCTCCATTTAGAAAAAACAAAACAAAAAATGAAAGAAATTATTTTCTTAGAGGAAAGTTTTTTGTTTAAATTCAAGCTTCCGTGGAAAGAGAGGAGACGTTTTGTTTCTTCTTTTTTTCCGCTTTTAGTCAGCACGTGCAGTCGTCATTTAATTTACAGATGCGAAGCTACATGAATTGGTACATTTTGTAGTCTTTTGTTCAGAAGATAGCAAATGAACACAGTTGTTTAAAAATAATGTTCGAAAATATAAATGGAAATGGTATGCATAGAGACTCTGTGTATTAAATCATAATATTCTTGAATTATAAACGGCGACATAACGTTAAGAAGACTGCAAAAAATTGTGAAGACTTTCAAGAATTGCATATGCTGCCAAAATTAAGAGCGTAAATATGCTAAAAAACAGACGGAGATGATTTTAAAAAACGAGACTTTGTAAGATATTTTCGAATGAAATATCGCATGTTATAAATATTTGAAATATTTAGCACACAAAACTAAAAAAAAAAAATAATATAAATAAGTGCTTTAATATGTAAAGTATTCTAGTCTAGTGGGTGTTATATCATATTCATTAACCCTTTCATGCCCAAATTTTTTGGGCCAGAGCTAAATTTTTTTAAGGACATGTGTTTGTTAGTCATGGCCTAAATATGAAGTGATATTAAATTCAGAGTCCTACGTATTCTGGTTTTACACGTTTTTAACCAAGCTTGTTTGCAAAAAAAAATCTTTTTAAAAAATTAAGAATTACAGAATTTATGAACAAAAATGTACAATGTTGCCTATAGGCAACATCGGGCATGAAAGGGTTAAATAAACGTAAAAATATTTTTGATTGTAAATATTATAATGTATGGTTTTAGATATTATTTTACAAAAAATTTGCAACTTTTCATTACTAAAATATAATTTTTGCAATGATTTTAAGGTTCTAAAGGAATATTTATAACAGCGTAATTTATATAGATATCTGCAACATTATGAATCTCATAAGAATTTTAAGTGACGATTAACTAACTATTATTTAGAAAGTTTGAGGCAAATTGTATCAATCCATATCATATATTTTTATATATTATTTTTTGAAACAGAATTATAGTTGAATCGCCTCTATAATTCGTTTCAAACTACCTGCATATATCCTTTTGCAATTTCTGTTACCGTTATCAACACACAACGAGCTTCAAATAGATTATTATTATCAACTACCGCATGCCTTATAAGCGACTAAAATAATATTTAAATTAGGCTAGGCTACCTAGGTCACTACTAAGTTTACCTCACCAGTTTACTGGAAGGTCTTGTGGCTCATAGTGAACATTTCATCTCCCTTATCCAGTCCCACGTTCATTCCATTTTTTTTCTTAAAAACCGAGCATTGCTCTCATCAAATCCTTTCAGAATGACAACAACCTTTTTCCGACTTAGCAGTCCCTGTGGCACATATCTTAGTTTAGTTTCTCATGCAGTAGGACATTACATAGAAGTGCTGTACCTTCGTTCTGATACAAAACTTCGGCTACATTCCTGCTGAGAGCATTAATTCCAGGTACCGTTAAAAGATACTACGGAAAGACTCTAAATCAGAAATTGTAGCCATCTTCGGTAGTCGTCACGGGAGCCTATCCCAACATACCGTAGAGGATAGCAGCTGACAACTTTAACCCAGTGTTGTTGTAGTTAATCGTAAAGGCCTGGAGTTCTGAAAGTCCAGTCTCATCATTGTCAAAGCAGGTTCATATATTATATATTTTCTTCTGAAGTAAAAATTTAACTAAACTTTGTGGAAGAAGGTAGATAATAAAATTGAGTTAACCCATCCAAAGTAATTAGATAAACATTACGACGAAAACAGCAACAAAAAAGAATATTTTGTTAATGTTAACATTTTTTTTAGTTACTTTTATCCTACTGCCTTTACCTGTCACTCGTTGATGTAACTTGGTAAATTGAGAAAATTAACATGGCATGCTAAAATAAACACAAACAACTTTTAATAGAGCAAAACAACAGCATTCCCTTCAGCTTCTTTTTCTCTTCCTTTCGTTTTCATAATAAAAAAATCTTGAATAACTTTCTGGTCATTATTAAGTCCAGAAGGCGAAGATTCAGGTTGTGTTTTTTTCTCTTTGTTTTATTTGTACTTTTAAATATTGATTTAAATTAAAGAGAAAACATACATTTTTTTTGATGTTTTAATTGTAGATCTTGGAGTTTCTGCTGTGAATAACGATGTTCACAATACGATAAACAAATACACAAACAAACAACCTTCATTAGACTAATTACGTGGGCATATAAAAAGGCAAGACAAAGCACGAACGAGTAGTAAGAATTCAGTAAGCCTTGTGTGAAGACGCGTTGCATGTGGACAAAACAGTCATGCTTTGAAGATCGCCGTTGAAAAGATCTGCGCTGTAAGCAAAAAAGAATAGTGAACAAGCAATTGTTGTTGTATTCGTCAAGTTGTAAACCGTGGCATACAAAAGTGGTGCAAACAATAAAGGGTTTATCTAAAACTAAACACATATTTGTTTTTATTTTTGTTTGCAATCAACGAACTCATATTTTAAACGTTTATAAAAAGGTAAAAACGTAACAATATGTTGTTAGGTAGGTATGGCAATGAACTTCAAAGCATTAATACATCTAACCAGTGCTCTGGATGTTGTATCGTAACTGCCCATACTGTATTTTATTCGAGTTTACTTCAGAGCGTTTTTAAATTAATATTTATAAGCTGTATTACAGAAATAAATACAGTTTTTTTGTTCCTAAAGGTTGCCAGACTTATCTAAAATTACTTTAGTTTAGAAAAGGAAAGGACTGTGTAATAATATAGAATGATATGGATCCCTGCATCAGACTTTCCTTTGGATTGATTACATATTTTATTCATAGTGTTCATTTGATTTAATACAATAATTACACTTTGCGGCAAAATACTAAAAATTAAATACAGCTGAGTAACTACATAGTTTAAGTTATTCACTAGGTTGAGCAGAACTCAAAAATACTTTTTTTTATTTTTCTCGAGCCCTCCAAACTTGTTTTATTTGACAAAAATGGTTTTTTGATCTTTTCACACAAAATTGAGTTTGATTAACCCGAAATGAAAAAAGATTGGAATTATTCCAAAGCAATTTTCGAGAAAAATAATGCCACGAAGGTTTTACTGGTCACAGTATTGTACCCCAATACTCTTTCGAGGTGTAAAAAGTCATAAGAGAGTTTCCCTTATTATTATTTTGGTTTGTGAAAACTTGAAAAATTTTTTGTTTTATTCTAAGATAGAAATATAGTAATAATATACATATATACTCGTACATAAAAACATCAATTATTAATAAAAATTATTGCTAAAAATTCATGAAATTGCTAAAATATATTGGGGTACCTAGGCTTCTTTCTTCTATTTCTAATTTCATGTCGTACGATTAATATTGGTGATCAGGCCCTTTGTTGCTTTTCAAACGACGTCATTTAACCCTGGACGGTTACTGTTCGTCGAATCTGAAAACAGAAAACATACAAACACTTTGAGTGACCGAAAACACGTACAGATCCTTTTTTGGACATTTACAATATTTCACTGCTAACTGTATCCAATCCTTAGTCTTATGCGGTTTGTAATTGTATTTTTGTCTTAAATTGCACTGCATGTAGCTGTTAAAGTGTTATTTATTGTTGTAAAAAATTCAATCTTGTTTCCTTTTTCAATTTTCTATTTGTTTGTTGTAATAAAACTGCGAATGTATAAATTTCCCATCATACATTTATTTACGACTTTTTATTTATTTTCAACCGTTAGCAACTGTCACTGTTGTTTATTTAGTATTTTTCGTTCATTAATCTACAAATACTCAAACAGACTACTTTACACATATGCACACACTCACACATTCACTCTCAATTTTATTGGAAATGCGTGTTTTATTCGTTGCAATTTATGGTTAAAAGTACACTGCTGGTGTATGTTGCTGTATTTCTGTTTTAAAAATACGATCACTTTGTTTTGTTGCACAAAAATGCACATGCAGTGAATAGCAAAAATACAGTGTAAAGTGGATGAGTTTGAAAAAAAATAAATAAAGAATTTCTAGGACTTGAGGATGGTAATTTAATTTCGCATCTGGGAGAAGAAAAAAATAATCTTCATGTTTCTTTTAGTAGAAAAAATAAAACCGATTTCCACCACTCTGAAAACATACACAACTGATCTACATACGTACATAATTTTCATTACGTTTCGTTGTAGATGTCTGACCTGGGGTTTTAACAATGCCATCACGTTCAATAAGCTAACATACTTTCTACTTGACTACGGCGACTTTCTGATATCCCAAGATAATACGATAAGAAAGTCAGACAGCGCCACATCTTAACCAGTAGCAGGACTCAGTGAGTAATTTTCGTCACCACTCTACTCAATACAATAATTGCATTTCTTTAGATGCCAATATTTATTGGAAACTCTATTATCTTAGGACTGTATATTATAATGCTCGCATAAAAATCGGAAAGCTCTTGAATGAAACTGTAGAAAGTTTATGGAAAACAATTTAGGATAGAAAGATTTGTTACTAAATGTGGAGTGTTATTAAGAGGTTAAGATAGTTAAAATCATTTGGCGTCTTTGGCGATGGCATCAAACATACACATCAAAACAACAAACAAACCACAACGTATTTTTTTGTCGTGTTTAAAGATGCCGAAGTAATTTTTTTTGTTTTCATTTGAAGAAAAATGCTGCATAAAAGCATCGAATGCTTGTTGAGCATGTGGTGATCTTTCTGTATCAGAAGCAACATGCAGAAAATGGTTTCGACTGTTTAGAGATAACGATTTTAATGTGAGAAATATAAAACGTGGAAATCAGAAACAAATGACAGATATGTTACTTATTTTACGACGATACAATTTCGGACCACTTAACCCTGAACGGTTACTCTTCATTTTTGTACATTAAGGTTACTCTTCGTTGAATCGACGAACACTTTAACCCTGGTTCCAACAAGCTCATTTACTCTTTATCATATAATTCTTATATGTTTGACCAAATTTCGCTGTTTTTATCAACAATGTTGGTTGATAACGAAATCAATAAATTTGTGCGTAAAGTCCAAAAAACAGTTTTTGTCAAATAAAACAAGTTTGGAGGGTTCAAGAAATATAAAAAAAAAATTTGAATTCTAATCGACAAAACTAATAACCTACACTATGGCATTAGCTGGGTGTATTTCATTTTTTTTATTTTGTTGCATAGTGTTGTTTGAACCAACTGACAAAACTATTCACTGGCATAATGCTCATATTTAATATGTAGAATTCATAACAACAAGTATGTGACGTATGAGTAATTCATTTAGTTTGATACACGACACAATCAAACATTTTTAATTTTGTTGCATACTTTCCAGGGTAATTATTTCACTACCCAGCAGATGGTGCGTATAAGTAATATATTTTAAATTCAATTAAATAGAAAGTATACGTTAATTTGGAATTAAACATTTACAAGGTAGTGTGACAATTTTACTGGGTTAATGTTTTGCAGAATAACTTACTTATTTGAATGACCAATTATTTATCTTTATTTATATGAAAAATATACACGGTCAAACACATGACTTCTGTGAGGAATTGTGTTTGCTGTAAGAGGGTTTGATGGCGTATTTCTAAATATCTATTGTAGCAAATTTTTGCCAGTCAAATAAAGTAGAGCACAACCTAAATGAGTTTAATTTTCCGTTCATATTTTCTCATTTCATACTGAATTATTTTTAGGTGACATGTGTAAAAAATATGTCACGACTTTTATACTATTTAAATAATAACTACGGTAATTTTTGTTAGATTTGATCAAACGCAGTGTCAATCTCTTCACAAGATAATGAACTTTCAGAATGTCTTCAATTATTTCATACTTTTTGAATAAAATTTGCTACTATGAAAGGACAAACATGAAAAAATATGAAAAAAATTCGCATTTGTCAAGTTTACCTCATCAAACCCCATAGAAAAGTATGTGTAATTAATAAATTTCTGCGTAAAGTCCAAAATAACAGTTTGTGCCAAATAAGACAAGTTCAAGAAATACAAAAAAAAATATGTTTGAGTTCTACTCAGCAAAACTTACAACCTACACTATATCATTAGCTGGGTGTATTTCAATTTTTTATTTTGTCGCATAGTGTTATTAACATCAAAATTTTTTTAAATATATCAATTGAGTTGAACATATCGGCATTTGAAGAATCTCGTACCTATAGTCCAATTATACATTTGAGCAGTTTCAAATAATATTCCTCTTGTATGCGTCAGTCGATTAAAATCTGGGAAATATGCTGGTCAATCCACTACGCTACAATTTTTTTATATAAATGATTTTTTTCTGTAGGAACTAGTGTATATAGCCACATAGTCCTGCTCAAATATAATTTTTTTTTATTTATTTTTTTGTCATTAAAAGGATATGAAACTTATTTTATAATTTTGAATTTATCATTTGACTGGTAAGCCGAGTTAGTTTACGTTAAATAAAAAGCACAACAATAGAAGGCTACATTATATCGTTCTAACAATAACAAACTCGGCGACATACAAATTAGAGCGGATAAAAAAGCAGTTTGGACAGTGGGAATTTATTGAGGAAATAAAAAACAAGGCTGAGTATATAAATATTCTAAAGAATATATTCAACAAAAACTTTGGAAGAGTTAGGAATTCGTAATGTTTTCTACTTTCAACAAGTCAATGAACTCAATCGCGCTAAACAAAACTGGTACATTCAATGTCTAATGCGTTAAATGGAGTGTTTGATCTTAATGGATATCCTACTAAATATTGGGCATAACATTTTAATATGTATATTGGGCCTATGAATTTTATATTTACTCTCAGATCTTCTTGGGAGTATCTACACACTTTCAGTGCAAAAATATAGGGTCACCAGAATGTTTCCTTTATTTTTTTTTTTAAAGAGGGAATAAAGAAATTAACCCACTAGTGGATGAAGGTCCCTGGCCAATCTACTTCTATAATTTTCACCAATTATAAATAAAAATGATGTGATTGATTCGTGTAAAAATCATTTTATTCAAAAAAATTTATAATTTTGGAGGTGTAGTCCGTCCCTTATAAGGGACACTGGGCATATGATAACTTTTAAAGAATTCTTAGGGATGAAAGCCTTTTTCATATTTGTTGCAAATAAAATTTGTTTTATTACCGCAATATCCACATCGATTTTCAATTTTAGAATATTTAATTAGATTGTTTAGATTGATGGTAGACATCATACACGATATGTCATTAATTTGTTTATGCGAAAACCTCTTGTACATGGGGTACCATACGCTTAAAGATAAGAAACGTGCAAGATTTCGACGAAAAATGTGAAGAAACGGATATGGCAGATCACTGGGATGATACTTTTTTAGCAGCAGCCATATATGAGAATGAGGAGCGTCAAAGAGACATGCAAATATTGCCCACCATCTTTTCTTATCTTTGATTCGCGAGCGTTCGACTACTTTAGATCCATCTTCTCAACGTCTCCATGCCATATTATATCGAAAAACCACTTTGGTTGGAAAATATTTACAGCATCTCTTCCTTCGATGAATCGTTGGCACCATTTAATTGAAATCAACATTTGTTGTATTTTTGACAGCATTATTATCCTTGCAACGTATGAGCAAAATATTTCCATTAATTCAAAATGAATGATTTACAGATGCCCTTTCCTCATTTATCATAACCGGGATTAAGCGAAGATGCAATTTTTCTGTTCGCCCTTAACGTATTGTTCCTGAACTATATGATGATAGTTGTCGAAGTAATTACATGGATATTAAACCTGTATCTATGAACATTGGTTTTAAAAGGTGATCAAGCACTTCATCATCTACTACACCAAATCTCTTGATAGTGTACTCTGCCATTTTTCCCACAAACTGGATCATAAAACTAAAATGTAGAGGGGTGTCTAGACTTTTTCTGTACACTGTATATCTTGAGGCTGTATAGGAAAACCTTTATAAATAAACATAAAATACATAATACAAATGGCAATAAAAAATTTATTCATATATTTCTCATTTTATATCAATTATTTGAGTAATTCTTACAATTGCATTCAATTGTAAACAATTCTGGACGAAAGCAAAACTATCTTTAGTGTAGTGCAGCATTGTAATCGAAATCCATCTTCTCTCCTACTAATACCTTATTTTTGCATTAAATGTTAAAGATACACTTGAACCAAATGATAAAATCGTATTATATTAGCGACGAAGCACTTTAAGCGTACAACTACAAGAATATAAGTTTTAAAACGTTACCAAATTAAAGCTGAAGAATTCAATTAGCGTTTTAACTTAAATATGAAAAAAAAGAAAAACAATTCGCCGCCACACAATATAATTGAATGAAATGGAAGCATACTGAAGAAAAATAGAAAGAAAAATGTGACAAAATTAATAAAGGAAAATAAATTTTCTTTGTAATTTTTATTTCACAGATTATTTTTGTTTTCATTTCATTAATTAATTTTTGTGCGTGGATAAGACAGAACTCAGTCCGCATTACAAGAACAGAATATGACCGTAACTACCACAGAAAACTCAGTTGTAAGTTCAAATACGTACATACGTAATTGGTCACGATTACGACTTAGTTTTTAACACCACTTATGTGATGGATGTTAACTTTATACATGAGTGATGGGACCTACAGTTTAAAGTCGATTCCGAACTACAGATTTTTGAGAAACTTTTCATGGCAATTTTATTTATTTTCAGAGTAAAAACAGAAATATTTTTTCATATTTTCGTTTTGATGTCTGACCTGTGGCTTGTATCGATTACGTCTAATAAGCCAACACAGTACCTACTAGACTACGGCGACTTACAACTTCGTATAACTCAAATACTTGGGCGATTCACACATGTCCTTGTAAAGAGAACACAAACAAAAAAAATTGTTTTAATGCTGTGTGTTACTTGTAAAAATACATATAAATGAAGAGAAAAGAGAATTTCAACAAAAAAGAAGACTAAAACTGTACTGTAATGTAATGAAAATATAAAGTCAACGGGCAAAGTTTTTTGCTCTATGACAGTGTGAATGTTTTTTTTTACAAATAAAGTTAACGCGTTCATGAGGGATATGAATTTTTATTCATAAAGGCGCAAATAAAATTAAAAGACAACGAAAAGGTCACTTTAAACAAGAATATGTATGGTCAGAATGAATATCATAAGAAAGTAATGTATGTTTTGCTTTTCAAACTAAAGCTTTATAGGTCTATATATAACGCCATAATATCTAAAAACTTTTTTAATTTATTTTTCAATTCATTTTTGATAAAGGAAGACTTTTCGAGTCGGGAAATCAATTTTATTTATTTGGGCATATCATACAAGCCCTTGTATTGTTGTATACATTGTATTGTTGGACGAATACACAACAATGTATGCTTGTTGGTGATTATTTTCATATAAAAATCCGATACACTTATACACATTTTTTCATATGTTTTTGGAAGTTGTATTGGTTTCTTGTTATCAGTTTATGTAAATGCCAGTAATCAAGAAGAAGAATAAAAACACAAAATATGTAACTTGAGTCAACAATTAACATTTCAAAATTATAATTGTTCGCACAGATAACACAGAACTGCATGGGTTTTGCAAATAAGATGGCTCCAGGTGTTTCCAAAGGCATTTTAAATCACGTCAGGTTTTCGAGGTTTGGCCATTTTTAAAAAATTGTAGAGCTAAACTCTGACGTCCTAGAACCATCGCTATTGTCAGAAATCTACAATTGATCTTTGCTCTTTAAAATTAGCCCAAAGCCAAATTGTTTGCATGCACCCTTAAAGTAGGGGGTGGGTGCAAGGGAAAGAGAAACACATTACGGAGGTCCTTAAAAATTAATCAGATTTACATGAAAATTGTTACAGATCTCTATTCAGATTTAAAAATTCAAAATAGTGGATCCAATATGGCGGTCGAGGTTTATAAAAATTAATCAGATTTACTTGACCGCCATATTGTTCCGCCATTTTGATTCGTGTTCAGCGCGCAAAATGTAATACTTTTAATTTTGTTGCTTGAAAGCAAATTATGAATGCTGGTCTTCTTCTTATTATTCATATTCCAACAAGACTTTAATAGTAACTGTAGTATTTCCCGGATATAAGCACTTTCAAAAATGCTTGCAGGATAGTGCTTATAAGCGGGTAACTCTTGTATCGAAAGCCTACCACTGAAAGCAAATAGATAGGTGTCAATCATGCAGATAGAATTATGGTTTCGAATTTGATGGAATACTTTAAGATCACCGCGAAGAATAAGATTTTATGGTCCACAGATTTTGATATTTATATACACAGAATATTCATAGTTCACAATCACTTGATTGGTATTGTGCATGGACCAAGTAACTTTGAATATTTTTGTATTTTTTATTACCATAGGGGTAGCGAAGCACACTAGGGTTAGCTTGTTTTAAATAAAATTTTAAATATAAACTATAAAAAATTGCAATTGTTTAAACAATTTTAATCACTTGTTTTAATTAATTTTTTTTTTATATCTTATAATTCTATGGCAACTAAATATTTAATGTATTGCACGACATAGTTGCATAACATACATAATTGGTCATTACAACCCTTCAGTCAGGATTACGACCTAGTTTCTCACACCACTTATGTTGTGTGTGTTAATTTTATACATGAGTGGCGGGACCTACAGTTTAAAGTCGACTCCGAACGACAGATTTTTGAGAAACTTTTCATGGCAATTTTGTTTACTCTCAGAGTTTTTGCCAGAAATCTGCTGAGAGGAAGTCGCCGAAGAAATACTTTTTGTATTTATTTTGATGTCTGGCCTGGGGCTCAAACCCTGGCTTTTGGTCTAATAAGCCAACACACTACCTACTACACCACGGCGACTTACATAGTTGCATAAGCTGTTGATTTAAAACAAAGTTGCGAAAATCCCTGGGTATTTTAAATAAAGTCAATAAAATTATACACTTTTTTTAAATAAAAGCTATAAAAAGTCACACTATTTGCGTTATGGTTTTAATTAAAAGTGAACAACAATGTGTTCAAAAGTGGAAAAAGCAATTAAGTGGAGAAATTTTATTTGTTTGGGATGATGATTTTGTATGAGATTAACTTATATTGGAAAAAGACAAAAAAGTTATTGATTTCTCATTTTGAGAGAGAGAGATAGAGAATTTCGAGACTAAATCTTTTAATAAGCCTACATACATACAGTGGACAGCAAAAGGCTTAGTACGGCAATATATTTTGACAAAAAAAGTTCCCACAGGTTTAATACTCTTGCACAAAGTCCTGATATGACTTCAAGAGGGTATTTAGGAGATCATTTGAAAGAACGGTGACGTCATTGCTAAACCTCAAACAAAGGTCAACCGAAAGACTTGCTCATGATGCCACCAGAAAACAGTAAACAAAACTTGTACATTCAATTCCAAATTGGTTAAATGGAGTGCTTGACCTTAAGGGATATTCTACTAAATACAAAGGATAACATTTTCATATCTTAGGCCTTTGAATTTTAAATTTAATCAGGGTTCTCCAATGGAGTATCTAAGGAGTCATCTGAAAGTCTTCCTTATTTTTCTCTTGTTTTATGAAAAACATTAAAAAATTGTTTGTTGTATAATAAAACAGGAATAAATTAATAAAATGAATATAAAAACTATATATTTTTATACAAACTTTTGGCTAAAATTCATTCAATTGCTAAAATATGTTGTGGTACTAAGGCTTTTGCTGTCCACTGTATATAATTGGTCATTACAACCCTTCAGCCAGGATTCATGTCAATTTTATTTGCTCTCAAAGTTTTGCCAGAAATCTGCTGAGAGGAAATCGCCGAAGAAATATTTTTAAAATATTGATACACTATGGAAAATGGAATACAACTCTTATATATGTATGGTAAAAATAATAGAATTAAAAATTTCAACAATTCATTAGCATTTTGTTTAAAAATTCATTAAATTTATTTCATAGAATTTTTATGATTTCATATTAATTCCGTATTAAAAAACCGCTATGGGAACAAAATATTTAATTCATTTTGCAACATGGCTTCATAAGCTTTTGATTTAAAACAAAGTTCTTCAAAAGTGGGTAGAGTGCTAGACTATTAGCGTGAGGGTCGTGGGTTCGATACCCATCAGAGACTCTGGGCATATGGTCAAAGTTACTCCGCTCATATACAATTAGAATATAATTTATAATTGTAATGTATTTAATAAATTAATAAATAATAAAAAAATCAAATTATAATGAATATTTTTACGCAGTTTCAAAAACCAGAAAGGAATTAGTTTTGCTTCTGTATGCTAGCTTATCACCACATTATGAATTCTTTAATAAATTATAATTCGGCATAATTCTAGCTTAAAGAGTTTTTCAATTCATTATTAAAAACAAAGAAAGTACATAGAAATATTAATAAGAACTCTGTCCATTTATATGCAGAAGGTAAATTTCAAAAGAATTCTATCAAAAAAGGGAAATAATTATACGAAAGAGTTCAGCTAATAATTGGACAAAAAACCTTAAATGAAATTCCACAAAGACACCCAAAGACACTTCTTTAGTAAGGACCAAAATTGTTTTGTAAAGAATATTACAACCTTAAATGTGCAACCTTAAAGTTAAGGTTAAAATATTCCCTAATAAAGGTTAAAATTACAAATAAAGAGTGTTGAAGCAATTAGGAAAACGGATTTTTGTTTATACTCGAATGATAATTAAATAATGACAAGAAATGTTATTTAAATTTTAAAATTAAATTTAAATAAGAGACTGGTATAAGAAGGTCTGGTTCACTTTATTTTGCTCCGACCAGAACTGGTTCTGTGTCATGTCCATATCTTACTATAGTAACGTTCAAGCGAAATATTCCGCTGTCGGTCATACGAATACTTGCTGACTCGAACCTGTAGCTCAAAACCCCGACCAGATATGAAAAATTTTTTTCAGCAATCAAATTCCAATGAAAGTCACATTGCCATCAAAAGCTTCTTAAATCAGTCGTACGGAGTCGATATTAAACTACAGGAACTGTCCGCCATGCATAATATCTCAGCTCAATTTTCTTGCGATGCTGATAAGACTATGCAGCACGTTGAGCAACTCCTGCAATTTTATCCTTTTCGTCCTCTTTTTTTTTCCAAAAGTGTCCAGTTGCTTGCCTCCGTTTACGACACTGACATTATTTGATTCAACGATCGAGGTATTACTGTTGCCCTTAGTGCTGTTGAACAAGCATCTACTAAAATAAGTTTGGTAGTAAATGAAACAAAACGAAGTATGTATTGTCGACTAGTAGGGTATGAATTCCTAGTTTACTATACTTTCGACGTTGTCAGTAAATTTGTTAATGGTGGCTTCGTTGTAACCAGCAAAAATTGTAACAAACTGGAGAACCATAATAGGATTACTCTTGCAAAAGTTGTTATGTATTATGGGCTCAATAGGAAAATTAACTCTCTCGTTCTCCTGGTATTTCTCTATGGCAGTATGATATGTGACTGCCCCAGAGAAAAGTCCTACGGAAGATCTTCGGTCTAGTGTGATGATTTCCGTATTCGATCCAACGAAACATAAATATTGTGCAGCGTTATTAATATTTAACTGCAGCGCAATTAAACTTATTTAAGTTTGTAGTACAAACCCTGTATTTGCACAATAAAATACAAAAATATGTTGTGCTCAACATTGTATTTTTATGTGTGACATTAAATATTTGTAATATCTCCCATTAAAAATATGCTTTGAAACTGTTGAGACAATAATTGACCATTAAAATTCAGTGGTTGTACAAAACATTAAAGATTTTAGTGCTGTTTGAGCATTTTCCTTGATTTGCCCGCAGAATATTCCGTTGGAGTAGAAGTTGGTATATAAAATGTTGCAAAAAGAAAGACGTAGAATTGAATTATTGCAACGATATATGCTTTTTGTAATTGAGTCATAAATTGTATTTTTCTAAATTGTATGCAGTTATTAACGCACCTTCTTGTATTATATTGTTTAAATTGCAATAAATTGTGCTAAATTAAGCTGAGGAGTGGGTAAGTTCTGGTATGAAAAATGGAAAAGAATATATACCTGTGTGTTATTCGTATGACGCAGTAAGAAACTATATACAGAGAAGCGGTTTTACACATGTTTAATATATGTTTAAAAATTACGTGTTATTTGTTGTCTCGACAGATCAACAAATTTTTCACGTATCGCATTGCAGATTTTCAGGCAGGGCACCATCACTAACAATAAATTACGAAAATGGAAAAATCCAGATACTGGTATTTTGCTTTTACATCATTTAACATTAAAATTACAAACAAAAGTTAAAAAAGCAATGAACTTGTTTACAAATTATCGCACTGCGTAATATAGCAATAAATACCAGCATAAAAAGTGACAAACAAGTAAACAAAAATATAACAACAAACACCACAAGAATAATTGTAAACGAAATACACAAACAACAGTGTTTAAATTTATAGAGATCTCGAGAACGCGAAGCCACGTATATTCGCCTTCAAGAACATTCCTCAGGTTGTTTAAAAGGCAAGTCTTGTGTGAAAATACTGTGTGTTTGAAGAGAGTAATCGTGGTTTGTAGATCTCCGTTACAAAGATCAGTCGAACAATTGTCTAGTAATTGTTATTGCTTATGCAAAGGGTGTAAACAAACAAATAACAAACAACGCAATTGTTGTTGTTTACATCCAGTTGTGAACAGTGGCACACAGAATTGTGCATATAATAATTTTAATTACAACTAAACTCAGATTTATTTTTATTTTATTTGCAATCTACGAGCTTATATTTAAATGTTTTTAAAAGGTAAAAATGCAACATTCGTGCAAAAGTAATGAGAAACTAATCACGAAACAAACTTTGAGAATGATCTAGAAATGGTGAAGTTACTCCGTTTAGAAAACACAACACCAGCAACTATCGACGCTTCCAACAGGGATTTCTGAACTTTGACAGGTGATAACGACCATCTTGTTGAAGAGTCGTCTGTAAAATTAACTGTCTTTTATTCACTGTCTAGCTAAATCACCATGGACGGATACAGCAATCAACAACACGTGCAAATAATAATTTTTTTTTATCAAAATGGACGTCCTGTTTCGGCAATGTACCAACTTTTCGTCCATTTTTCGATCTCCATAATCGTGCTACCGAGGGCACTATTCGCAAGGCGATGAATAAATTTGAATTTACTGGTTCAGTAAATGATAGATGTCGGCGAAACATACAATCCGCCGAAAACATTGCCGCCGTCATTGAGAATGTGCAGGAAAATTCATGGCAGTCGATTTCCCGTAGCTCACAAGATCTCGGTTTTTGCAGACTACAACTTGTCGTATACAAAATGTAATTAATTGAGGAATTGAAGGTAATTGACTATAGATAAAGACGTTTGTTCGATGAATGGACGCTGGACAGCTTGAAATTTTGATCGCTGTTCTCCACCCAGAGAAGCCATGGCAGATATGTTCCACACATAATGGCATCAATAGGTCTTTTGAATGAATTAAAAAATTTTGGTCATATCAAACACACACTTTATTTTATTTAAATTTAAAAATAGGAAGCGCTTAATGAAAGACTCTATGACATTTTCAAAAATTCCTCAAAAGGAACAATATGACGTTTGTTAAGCAAATATGACACAGTACTTATGAAATTGCCATAGAAGCCATAGCAGACATTTGATCAATATTCCACACACAATGACATTAATAAGTCTTTCAAACGTTTTAAAAATGTTGGCTGTAAATATAGAAATAATACTGTTACGAAAATGAAAAATTTAGATACTGGTGTTTTGCTCTTACGTCGCTTAAAATTAAAATTATAAACAAAAGCTACAAAAACAAAATAATGCATTAAACAAACTTGTTTACAAATTATCACACTGCATAATATAACAACAAACACCAGCATAAAAAACTGGTAAACAAGTAAACAAAAATATACCAACAACACTACAATAATAAACGTAAGCAACGATGTTTACATTTATAGAGATTTCGAGAAGGCGAAGTAATGATCATTCGCCTTCAAGAACATTCATCCGACTGTTTACTTTGCCAGGCAAGGCAAAGCGGCTGAGTCAGTGAAGTTCAGTCAGACTTCTGTGAAGACACGGTTTGTTTGAAGAGAACAATCGTAGTTTGAAGATCTCCGTTACAAAGATCAGTCGAATAATTGTCTAGTAATTGTTATTGTTTATGCGAATGGTGTAAACAGAGGAATAACAAACAAAGCAATTGTTAAAGATGTGAACAGTTGTATACAGAATTGTGCAAATAATAAAGAATTTTGATTAAAACTAAACACAAATTTATTTTTATTTTATTTATAATCTACGATCTCATGTTTTAAACGTTTTTAACAGGTAAAAACGTAACAATATTAAATATAGAAGGCGCTTAATGAAAGCCTCCGTGCATTTTCTAACATAAAAAATTCTTGAAGCCGTATAAATATGACACACTACTTGGACTTGATCATTTCTTTCATACAAAGTTATTTACATATAATTTGAAAAGTCAATTTATCTCATACGTAACGTTTGTTAAGTACAAAAGATTTCCAATAGCTGAGTGGCTTGTATTTACGGTAGTAAGTTGGGTATTTAGTTAATAACCTATAAAAGGTAATAAATTTTGTAACGCCTCACGTACTTACCAAATACACCTTTGAAGTCTAAATATGTTGATCAGATATTGGCAAATACTGTTTTTTTTGTTACATACGTACATACACAAATAATTGGCCAGTACTACCCTTCAGTCAGGATCATGACATAGTTTCTCACACCACTTATGTTGTGTGTGTTAATTGAAATAATGGCGGGACCTACAGTTTAAAGTCGACTCCGAACGACAGATTTTTGAGAAACTTTTCACGGCAATTTTTATTTACTCTGAGAGTTTTTGCCAGAAATCTGCTGAGAGGAAGTCGCCGAAGAAATACTTTTTGTATTTTATTTTGATGCCTGACCTGGAGCTCGAACCCTGGCTTATCGTCTAATAAGCCAACACACTATCTACTAGACATCGCCACATAAGCTTCACTTAATGCTAGTGACACGAATAAAGACAAATTGCAATATATCACGATGAAGGTAGTAGCTGCATTGCATAAATTCTGAAATATAATCATGGTGTGTTTATACAATAATTTTGGGTGAAAAATTCAAAATATGACAGGAAGATATGTATACAGTGAGATAGTTACCATATATGGTTTATTTTACAGTTAACTTTCTCATTCGCATCCTTTAAAAAAATAATTCATTGCTCTGTAGGATATATTATGGTTATACATATGGCACAGATTTACAACAGCTCGGATGAAAAGAACGCAGTTCTTAATTTAATTTCAAAACGATCCATACATTTATGAAAATGTATTCTATTGCAGTAACGTGCGTTTACGTGCATATGATACTAGTTATAAGAGTATGGGTAGGTATGGAAATAATTGTTGTTGTGATGTAAAAATATTTTTACACTCATAGTTTAATCTATTATTACATACATATGTATACAAGTATGTTTGCAATGTATGTATTAATATCTTTCTATTTAAAAATATATTATGTTGATGGTGCTGGCACAGAGAATTTATTCACGCCTTTAGTTATCCAAAAGTGTTCTCCAAAACTTATATACGTTCGCCAAATTTGTTTTTTCATTGATTTTTCGTTTAAAGGACGTCTTCGCATGCATAAAAGACCCAGGCTGCCTTCCAAAATGTATCAATACAAAGTTTGTATGCAATTCTACTACTGTATATGAACTATGTAGATATGCAAAGTAACCAAACAACGCATCAACTACAAATCCGATGCCTGATTGCTTTTTGACTGCCTTAAAAATACACACAGACGACGTTTTGAAATAGAATACATTGTATATCTTTTGTACAACGGCAATAGAAACACGATACTTAGTTCAAACACAAAGCAACTAAAATTTTTTTAAGGCAGCCCCACTCCTACATGTTGCATGCAAGCATATTTCCATAACAAAATTACTTACATGATTCGTATTCTCTATTACGATTGCAAATCATAACATTTTCAAGAAGCATACAGTATTAATTAAAACTAACCGAACAAATCTAACTTACAAAACTCAATCCTTATAATGAAAGTACAGTGCAAATAGTCACTGGCATTCAAGCTTCTAGAATCCTGTTTAATTCATTAACAGCACTGGCTTCGTGTTCGTTGGAATCACGCCTTGTCAAGGAGTCCTTTAATCATCTTCTACAACTCGGTGTGGTGAACAAAGTTGTAATTTGTTGAGCGCCCGTATTACCTTGGAATCAATAGGAAGAATTTTTGAAGTACATCACTACGCAGCAGACTTTGTAGGCATAGGCAATAGTCCTATTGTAGCATTAAGTCCAGAGACTAGGGTCTGCCCGACAATGGTGCGGCACCCTAGTGGGAGCAACGTGGTGGCTGTGGTTTATACTCAAATCGCGTAGAGAGCACAAGCTAGGTGTGGCGTTTCACTCTTAACCACTTTCACAAAGGAGGCTCTGACTCCTAACCACGAGGAAAGTCATTTCCAAATGCATGGCTTCGAATTGGAACTCACGTATGGTGATGCAATCAATGGTATGCTTTTGCATATCATGTGGTTGCTGGTAGACGTATTTTTTCCACTCGTGCTTTGAGCTGTAGTTTTACATAGTTTAGGAAATCTGTGTACATTATTTGGGATTCCAAATGTGTTAAAATGATTCATTACATTCTAGTTTTCCTCTGAAATAGTCAAGATTCTGGGAAACCTTTTTCCCGACTACTCTGAGGATCAACTTTATCCTTTTCCCACACATTATGATTCAGTTTTGTACATGTTTTTTCTGGTATCATTTAAAACACAAAAAACATACAGATTTAGACATTAAAAAATATTATTGAAGTAGCAAAACTGCTTCAAAAATAAAAGTTTCACTATATAATGACTTATATAATAAAAATTTGAAGAGAATAAGAAAATTAAGAACAAATCAAGGGTAAAAGAAATCAAACTTATATATTTTTTAAGTGCTAAAGTACCGTTAAAGAACTCATATAATAAATCCAACAAATAAGGTATCATATTTGTGTGTGATTTATAGAAGTCGCCGTGGTCTATTAGGTAGTGTGTTGGCTTATTAGACGAAAAGCCAGGGTTCGAGCCCCAGGCCAGACATCAAAATAAAATGCAAAAAGTATTTCTTCGGCGAATTTAGCAGATTTCTGGCAAAAACTCTGAGAGTAATTAAATTTGCAATGAAAAGTTTCTCAAAAATCTGTCCTTCGGAGTCGACTTTAAACTGTAGGTCCCGCTACACATGTATAAAATTAACACATACGACATAAGTGGTGTGAGAAACTAGGTCGTAATCCTAACTGAAGGGTTGTAATGACCAATTACGTTACGTTACGTTATAGGTTCACCACTGTATATACATATGTATATATACAAAAGAATAAAAAATTTCGACTTAGATTTGCTCAGAAACATCCAGCGAAAAATGCTTCAAATTGTTATCATTCAATGAATTAAAGTTTAATGGAATAAATTCAAATGGACTGAAAATAATACACTGCCCACCTAAACTACACCTGTATACACAATACTCTAGAGCGGATGACTATATATGGTCATTCTGTGACTCGTTTTATGAATGTTTTGCTTTTGCTGTTGATGAATGTAAATTTTTTTTATTGTTGACATGAAAATAGATGAAATTAGTTGCACAGATATGCTTTTCGTAATATCCTGCATTTGACTCGCTAATTCATTTCGAACATTATCAGCGAATAATTAAGCACATACTGTTGTATAAAAAACGGAAATGAAAACAAGAATAAAGTCGTAGCCATTAAAAGTATGTCCTCATTGACGGCAATTTTATAGCAATTCAACGTATCACAAAAACAAAATGAACAATAATAATGACTGGCCACGAATGTATATAAACAGGTACACACATACAATACATTTGTATATCACAGAAAATCTATATTCAGTTGAGTGCACTAATGAGTACATGCTTGTACTGTGTGTTTTACATGTTTGTAATTGCACAAAAATAAAAGCGTTGAAGCAATTCAAAAAACTTTTTTTCGTTTTTCATTTAGTAGTTAGTACTTGACAAAATAATATAAAATTCAAAACTAAAATTATCAAATTAAAATTAAAATTATTATCACTACCTACTAAAATACGCGACAACATAAAATAAACACACACAAAATTAGTGGCGTGAGAAGTTAAGCTATAATCCAATTATATATATATGTATGTATTTTTTACAAAAGTACCATTTGATGCAAAAAAGTACTTTTTCAGTTATAGTTCAGTATCATTTCAAAATTTCTGTTTTGCAACACTGGTTCACCATATCCTCAATAAACACTTCTATGTTTGTCGTATGATGTTGTTGTTGTTGACAACCACCCCTAAGTATTTCAAAATGTGAAGAAAAGTTATAAAAAATTTAACTATCGTCATGCATCTCAAATGTCACAATGTGGAAATAGGTCACCAGGTTGTTATGTTCCTTTCAAAAGTTAATTTGATATCAGCTGACTACAGATTTAAAAGAAAAGTTTTAATATTTAACAGAAAAACAATATTAATGTATTTGCTGGTGTTTAAAGAAATTTAATTTAAGCCAACATTTAATTTTCTGACATAATCAAGCTTAAATCAATTCCTACTTAAAATTCCACATTGCTAAGAATAAAAATGTTTGCTGCTGCTACATTTTTAACTTTTATGGCGAATTTAATGAAATTTGCTATTGCTATTGTTATTGTTGTATATTTACAACAAGATTTGAGATTTTCAGTGTGAACTTGAATCTTAAAGATAAATTACCTCCGCCATTGAATGCCTTATTTTCTTCTAATTTCGTAGAAGTGCTTTAAGAAGGAAACCTTTGATATTCTAGCAATTAAGAAAATACGATTTGATAGGAAGTCTAACATTTGTAAAATTTTCTTCTACTTGCACAAGAATAAAAGCAAATAAGATTGTAATTTTTTATTCTGTGGCAAGGTAATATAATATTTAGCAGAAAAAAATAGATTTAAAATACTCGTACAAATAAAATGCTTCCCATTGGTGACTAGAAATATATTGGAATAAATCTAAAATTAACAAGACTGAGAGTAAATTACAATCAACAAAAGTAAAATTGTTCCTCGGACCTGATTACACTATCCGACAAAATACAAAAAATTAAATACCCCCGAGTAACTACCTAGCCTAAGCTGTTCAGTTAGTTAATTAGAACTCAAAAATACTTTCTTGTATTTTTCCCGAACCCTCCAAAATTGTTTTATTTGACAAAAACTGTTTTTATGACTTTACGCATGAATTTATTGTTTACACAAACTTTTCTGAACCCATGTCCAAAATGTAATCCTTATTAGAAAGGAGAGAGATGGGCCTTTTAAACAATGTACATATGCAGTGCGGTGCACAAATTTTAATTGTATAAAAATAAAACTAATAAAGCAACTCCAAAAATTTTTTTGTTTTTTATTTAATATTTAGTACTTAACAAAATAATATAAAATTCGAAACTAAAATTATCAAATTCTAAGAAAAAAAACAATCAAGAGGCAAATAATTCGGATGTACTCAATATTGCACCATTACAAAATTTTAGGGAATAGGAGTATTTTTAATATTTAGTCCAAAGACCCTTGTTATGTAAATCCTCATTTACGCGACTTGGCATTATCTCAACCAAATTCTCTATAATTTCTTTCGAAATATTTGTCTATTCCTGATGAAACCGTTGCCAAAGCACATCTAAATTGGTTGGGGCTGATCGGTACTGTTTCAACCGTCTCTTCACGATTGACCACAAATTTTCAATCGGATTGAGCTCGGGACTTTGTGCTGGCCACTGCACTAATTAAAAATTTTGCTCACTAAGCCATTCTTTAACGATTTTAGAGGTGTGGAAAAGTATTTCTTGCGCAGGATAGGGAGGATGGGTCTGAAAAATTCTCAAATAATCTTCTTTTTTCATAATATTATTGATTCTTAGTAGTAGTCCGAGGTGCCACCATATAAAGCAACCCAATACCATGACATTTCTTCCACCGTGGTTCACTGTTTCCTTAACCTGGTGTCTTTGAATTCTTTCCCCATGGCGGGCCAGCAATATTTCTTAGCAACGGATTGAAAGCGATTGAATTTCTATTCGTCTGACCAGATCACATGTTTCCAGTCATCCACTGTCCAATTTCTGTGTTCTCTGACAAACTTTAACCGTGCCTTTACATCTTTAGCCGAAAGTGCAGGTTTTTTTTTTGACTGCTGAGATACAGCCAATATCTTTAAGAGCTCTACGCGTTGTCCATCGACTGACGGTTTCCCCGATTGCCAAAGAAGCTCCTTTTGGTGTTAAAAATTTGTCCCTTTTCATTTTTGTTACCATTAGACGAGCATCTGCATTATTTAGTAGTTTTTTACGACCTCTGACTTGAGGCTTGGGGACAACAGAACGACGTTTTCGGACTCAGATGACTACTAACTAACTCCAAGTTGTTTAGAAATTTCCCTTGCCGAATAGCCACTTCCAGTCAAAGCCACAATACTATCTTCAGTTGACTTCAAGAGTTTCTTCATTTTATAATAAAAATTGATTTTTGTGCGATAAGTTACAAAAAATATTCGCTTAACGAGATTAAGTAATTGATATTAAACTAACATTTTCTTAAAAAGTCAAAGTAGTGCAAAAACAAGAAAAAATAACGATAGTTTTTGACGTTCAAAATTGATTACATGCTAGTTGTTTTTGCCTTGTTGGTTTTTTTCTTAGAGCTTGATGCTTTCTGTTTTAAATTTTATATTATTTTGGTAATCACTAACTGCTAAATAAATGACAAAAAACATTTAAAGATTTATTTATTACTTTTAGTTTTATTCGATAAGAACCGTCCAAAGTGCATACATATATAAACAGGCGTAAGAAATCATAGAAAAGTCAATATATTTTTATCATAAGAATGCTCTCCAACTAAATGGTATTTTATGTGGGTAGTAATAAATTAAATAGTTTATAAGAAATAATTTATATAAAGAAAAATAGATATCAGATACAAATATACCTAAATATAGTCACTTGGTGATACCCAGGTAAATTTTGGCTTATAAAATACTGAAATATTTTGTTAATCTCAAATAACGTGAATGCAGTAAAGTGGTTGACATTTTTACCGTAATGCCGCGATTTACGTCGACGTGATATTTTTCGTCTTAGATGTTTAGCCGTTTTTTTTAACTCCAGTAAAGGTCAGAATCCTCAACAAAACGAATTATGAGAAAGTATTTATTCGGCGTTTTCTTCTCAGCAGATGAAAAGTTTCTCAAAAATCTGTCGTTCGGAGTCGCCTTCAAACTGTAGGTCCCACTCACGTTTAAAATTAAAACACGCAACATTTGTAAGTGGTGTGAGAAGTTAGGTCGTAATCCTTACTGAAGGGTTGTAATGACCAATTATGTATGTATGTATACGACCATAAAAACTACATTTTTCTGAGTAGTGTCGGTTCCATGGAGCTCCCCGTATAAAATGCACAAAGCCTACAGTCAACAATATGCCTCCATGTTACCGTACTCATGACTAGTCGTATAGAAAAAGGTTTTATTATCTCGATTCGTACAGGTTTTACTTTCATGCCTAAAACTAAGCTTTTTTATTTTTAATGGCACAATCACCTCTAACTCTGTCACCCTAAAGTCAAGCATGGGCTGAGTGCAAAGGAGTAACAAACCGCTTAAGCAATTCACCAAATTATCAGATGGAATAAAATATAAAAAAACAAGTGTGTGTTATAAAAATCGCATACACATTTGCATTTGTGAGTTCAAGCACGTCCGTATGCAGCCATTAGTAACGATTCTGTACACAGGAATTCTCACATCTGTTGTGCTGCACAATCTTTGATGTATGAACACTTCCAAACCCAATATAAACTCGGGGGTATATTTGAAGTAGATCATACGTTCGTAAGCATGCCTGTGGTAATCAAAGTTGTACAAATTTAAGGTATTAAAAGCGTATGTCCAATCGGTAGGTGAGTAGTGTATTTTTTGATTTTTTGATTAAGCCTGATCAACGCAAGGAAACATTTTATGTTTAAGACAAAAGTTATTCATCTGCGAGGAATGAGAGTAGCTGTAGCTCTCTATGTTAAATAAAAGAGACCATAATTTTAAATATTGTGAGCTAATCGATTCAATCTGAGCTTATTTAAATATTTTTCTAAAGCTTTTTTTCAACCAGGTATCACTTTTACGTTTCTTTTAATTTTTAATATATTGTTACGTTTTTACCCTTTTAAAAACGTTAAAAATATGACTTCGTAGATTGCAAATAAAACAAAAATAAATTTGTGTTTAGGTTTAAATCAATTCTTTATTGTTCGCACAATTCCCTGTGCCACCTTTCACGACTTGATTTAAACAACAACAATTTGCTTTAATTGTTATTCTTCTTTACACTCTTCAGCGTACACAATAACAATTCTTCGAAAGATCTTTATAACAGAGATCTTCAAACCATAATTATTCTCTTCACACGCAACGTGTCTTCACACAAGACTGATTGAATTCTTTCTGATCCCGTTGCCTGCTTTGTATTGCTTTTTATATCGCTGGGTAAACAGTCTGATGAATGTTCTTGAAAGAAAACGACTGCATACGCGAAATCTCTATAAATGTACACGTTATAAATGTTTATGTTATTGTTGTTTGTGTATTTGGTTTACATCTATCCTTGCAGTGTTGTTTTGCTTCTTGTTTACTTGTTTATCCCTATTTTTTATACTGATGTTGTTATATTTTTGTTTATTCGTTTGATCATGTCAACAAGTCCTTTGTTTTTGTAGCTTTTGTTTATTATTTTAATGTTAAAAAATAACACCATTTCCATTTTCGTAGCAATATCAAGTTGCATCCGTTATATACTCAGAATTTTATTTTGACTTTTTCGCATTCCTTCGGCGTTAGAGGTGAGTCTGTACAATATATGTGAAAATCATTGTGCCATATTGGCTTTAATATTTTCTTATTAACCAGGCTTAGAGTATAATTTTTGTATATAAGCTGTTCACATTTTAGTTGGATCCACTTTGTACCACATTAAAAGCCAATAAAAGATACGTATTCAGCCTGATGAATGTTCTTGAAATGGAATGTGCGTCTGTTCGCTTTCTGGAGAGCTCTATCGCTACTACATTGGTGTTTGTATAGTTTGCTTACGTTGTTTGTTGTTGCTTTCGTGCTTACTGATGTTGTTGGTATATGCAAATAAGTTCGTTGTAGTTGTTGGTGTAGCTTTTGTTTATCGTTTTTAATGTTAAACGATGGTACCCCGTTTCTATTTTCGTAACAATATTAAGAAACGTATTCGTATACCCTTATATTTCTCAACATCATAACCTGTATTGATAGATAAAATAGAGGCTCCAGCTCATAATATGAAAACTAAGTTTGCATTCTAATCCTATCTGGAGTACATACGCAACCTAACTGGAACTTAAAACGCAGTTCTGCAGCATTTAACCCAACACACAGTCAAGAGTAGGTACTCGTTAATTGTATTTTTTTGTTACAAATCACTTTGTAACTCTGAGAACCGTGTTTGTATATCATAATCCACTACAAACTACAATTTTACATTTAATTTAATTTTATTTATATCTCACAGTGTAACTATTTATATATTTATTAATTAATTTATTAATTACAATACAATTACAAATTATATTCTAATTATATACGAGCTGAGTAACTTAGACCATATGCTCGGTGTAGTGTCACAGACCAGAGTATCTGGTGGGAATCGAAACCATTACCCTCATGCTAATAGTCTAGTCCACTATCCACTAGACCATCAGGGCACCCAATTTTTAATTAAATTTTGCAAACAATACAGATTGCTTTCGCAATACCACTTAAGGTATTTGTTGATAAATTAGCTACGGCTACATCAATTTTTAAATACATTCTTTTTATTCTCAAACAGGTAGAGTTGCCTCTATACCTGCATGGTATTCTTGCAACAATGAAAAATTACATGTTAAATTTATTTATTCCTATTATAGGTCTATTACAAGAAATCCCTCGCCACAAAATAAATGTTCATCTTATAAACCATAATCTTACAACCATAATCTTACAACCATAATCATTTATTTCATTAATACGCAAGTGTGGCAAAAACACCTTCCTATTATTTCAAATTAATTATATTTCAGTTTATAAGGCATACCTTTACGCAATTATACGCTTATTTCTTAAACTAATGCCAAGCTTTTGCAGATTCTTTAAAGATTTTAATCTAAAATACCCAAAAGTATTTAATGCAAATCACAAATCACAAGAGGTTCTATGAAAATAAGAAATAAAAACCTTCGTAAACAAGAAAATTTATTTTAATTTCTCTTTTTTTTCTTCATCATTTTGCCACTCGAAAATTATCTTTTTATATTAATTAAGGCAATCACGAAGGAAATATCCAAAACGCATATTTAAGACAGTATAAAGCCATAAATAATGACAACGGAAAACGAATATATACATACTCGTACATACATAGTTGGTCATTACAACCCTTTAGCGAGGATTACGAACTAGCTTCTCAGACCACCCAACTTGGGTGTGCTAATTTTATCCATGGGTGGCAGGACCTACGGTTGGAAGTCGATAAAAATTATGAAATATTTGAAGGGAATTTTTTTTTACTTGTGGAGTATTTGCCAGAAGTCTGCTGAGAGAAATTTGTGTTTTTGGCGTCCAGAAAATCTTCAATTACCATATATGATAGCTAAACCTTGCTTAACGAAGCTTTAGGAATTGTCAGTCATTCTGAGTTATAATTTTTAAGAATATTGCAGTATAACGGATAATATAACGAAAAATTTTAAATATCTCAAAATGACTTGTGTAGATAATCACTGGGACAAAAGATTTTTCGACACCAAATACATATTTATCAACTAAAATATAAGTACATTCTATCTGAAAATGTTTAAAATCAGCAGAAATACTTACCAATTTAAGACACTATAATAAGTATGATTCTATATAAGATGAAGTTCAGTTTAAATTTGCCTTAATTTTACCTAATAATTCACAATAGCGTTGCCATTTGCCAAGTTTTCCCCTTTTTCCAAATCTTTTGAGATGCGAAAAAGTTTTCATTAAATTTGTTTTCTAACAAAACAAGTTTTTTTTCGAAAAATTCAAAATTTGAATAAATTTAACAATAACACGAAATATTTACATTTTTAAATAAAATATTGTGCATTTTATTAGTCCTGGGCAAAAGTAGCAAAGATACACCAATAGAGGGTTACTCTTCCTCTAACCCTGGACGGTTACTCTTCTTTTTTGTACATTAAGGTTACTCTTCGTTGAATCGCCGAACACTTTAACCCTAATTGGTTACTGTTAGTCGAATCGACGAAGCTCATTTACTCTTTATCATATAATTCTTTTATGTTTGACCAAATGTCGCTCTTTTTATCAACAATGTTGGTTGATAACGCAAGCTTGCAGAGTAAATGATTGAACTTTAAAGGCGATCTGACTAACTTTGCTTACACAATTTTTCTGCTTGGACTTTGTACGCAAATATCTTTTATGGACGGCGGACGACTGGGAGAAGGAGTGAAAGTGAAAACACAATTGAAAACAAAACAAAGTGAAACACAAAACAAGTGAAAACACAATTAATTGTCTTGGGTCAGATGGCAATGAGTGGTGTTGGCAAAAGCCAAGAAAAATTTTTCCAAGAAAGTAAATCAGAGCAACTTCAAAGTTTGGCTGTGGATGCCTGATGGTATGGGGTTGCCTTATGACGAAGGGCGTTTATAGAATTGTTGGTACGACGACCGCTCAATCTTACGTAAATAATTTAAGCGCTAGGTTCCCTTTCATTCCCTTCCATAAGATCCCTGTTAGTCGATCTAATGGTCGATTATTAAAGTGGCTGTATATATTGCACACTTGAGCAAAGAATTGTCCACCAAGCAAGTGGAGACTATTTGTACAAAATTTCAAAAAATATTTGCGAGATTAAAATAAAATAAAATTGTTTTAACAGTTCAATTTGTGTTTCTAGTAAAATTTTATTACAAAATTTTTAATTTATTTTTTGTACAAAAAATCATTAAAAACATTTTCCACACATACATTGTAGTTTCATTCAAATTACCTTTAATTCAATTTAAATTATAACCAACGTTTTTAATTATATTAAAAGATAATACGTGCAAATGACATTTCCAAAATTTATTTATTTTTCACGTAGCTTACATTTGCATTGAATATTCAAATTAAATAAATTATTATTCAGTTGTGTGGAACAGTGAATGTAAATTTAAATGACAAAAACTTTAAACAATAAACCATAAACAACGTAGTTTGTTCTGTGTATACATACACACACACTTACATATTATTACGAAAATGGAAATGGTGTTACATCGTTTGCCATTAAAATGATAAACAAAAGCTACAAAAACCAAAACAATGGACTTATTTACATGATCAACAAATAAACAAAAATATTAGCAACATCAGTATAAAAAAAGGGATAAACAAGTAAACAAGTAAACAAAGAGGCAACAACAACACTGCAAGGAAAAACGTAAACAAAATACACAAACAACAATAACGTAAACAACATCTTTATATTTGTAGAGATTTCGCGAAGGCGAAATAATTCTCCTTCAAGAGCATTCATCATACTGTTTACCCAGCGATATAAAAAGCAATACAAAGCAGGCAACGGGATCAGAAAGAATTCAATCAGTCTTGTGTGAAGACACGTTGCGCGTGAAGAGAATAATGGTGGTTTGAAGATCTCTGTTATAAAGATCTATTGAACAATTGTTATTGTTTACGCGAAAGAGTGAAAAGAAGAATAACCAATTGTGCGAACAATAAAGGAATTATTTAAAACTGAAGCACAAATTTAGTTTTATTTTTATTTGCAGTCTACGAACTCATATTTTAGACATTTTTAAAAAGGTAAAAACGTAACAGTATACATACATAATTGGTCATTACAACCCTTTAGTCAGGATTACGAACTAATTTCTCACACCACTTAAGTTGTGTGCGTTAATTTTTATACATGAGTGGTGGGACCTACAGTTTAAAGTCGACTCCGAACGACAGTTTTTTGGGAAACTTTTCAATGCAATTTTATTTACTCTCAGAGTTTTTGCCAGAAATCTGTTGAGAGGAAGTCGCCTAAGAAATATTTGTTCATATTTCTTTCAGTTGGAGATACCTGACCTGGGGTTTGAACAGAGGCCTCACTTCTAATAAGCCAACACAATACCTACTAGACCACGGAGACTTCGTAACAGTATTGTTCCTACAATTAAAAAACCTTCGATACAATCTGACGAACGGCGAAATGGAAAGCACTGAAGAGAATAATATGGAGTTTATCACTCTAATTAGAGGATTTCGATAATGTGGATGATATTTGTTTCCTTTTGCACAAAGTTATCAACATACGAACAAAGCTAGAGAATTTAGAAAGAATAGTGCGCAATATGGAACTTAAGGTAAATATTAAGATAACCAAAGCCGTAAGAATTAAAGGCTTAAGCACCGATGCTACAATGCCAACCAGCCGAATATATAGATAGCTTCTGCTAGTCGGTATAGTGACAAAAATTGGCGTCTCAGGAGCAGACGTAAATAAAAGGCTCAATAAAGCAAGAACAGCATTCGGACCACTACAGCCAATATGGAGAAGCTCACAAATATCAGACGAACCAAGCTCAGAATATACAACACACATACATACACATTTGGTCATTACAACCCTGCAGTCAGGATTAGGACTTAGTTTCTCAGTTCCTCAGTGGCGGGACATACTGTTTAAAGTCGACTCTGAACGATAGATTTTTTTTGAGAAACTTTTCATGGCAATTTTTATTTGCTCTCAGAGTTTTTGCCAGAAATCTGCTGAGAGGAAGTCGCCGACGAAATACTTTTTGTATTTTGTTGTGAAGTCTGGTCTGGGGTTTGAACCCTTTACGTCTAATAAGCCAACACACTACCGACTAGACCACAACGCATGTGTAAAAGCGACTTTTTTGTTCGGAAGCGGACACCAACACGCAAAAAATACAGGCGTTTATCAACAAGTGCCTCAGAATGATATGCAACATATTCTGGCGTAATAACATTAACATGAATCTCTGGAACCTTACTAACGAGTAACCCATAATAACAGATATAAAACTGTTGGAGATGGAGATGGCCCTACTCTGTGAAAGTATATTGATAGTATAACAGGAGTGGCACTTGAGTGGAATCTTCAAGGCTCAAGAAGTTCTGAAGAAAAAATCCAAGATCTAGGACAGAGCAATCTCACATGAGCAACCAACCGTGTAAGATGGAAATGCTTTATGGAAGCCATATGATTCCGAAAGGGGTAATGAAAATATATATAACCATACGAACTACGATTCTTTAGAATTTATTTCGTGGGCTACTTGGAATAGGACAACTCCTTATACATGCTAGAGTTTTATGTGAATGGTAATTTCTTTAACATATTCGAACACCTTACTTTTAGATGAACTTAATGAATTCTTTAATATAAGAAACCCTCATGAATCAGAGACCCCTTCATTAGTGTAAAGAAAGCGATTTGTAGTTAGATATGAAATATTTAATTTTAAATGTTTTATACGTTCCTTAATGTGGCCCTTAATTAAAAACAAAAATGTGAGAAAGATTGTTCCTAATGTGTTTGGAAACGCTAAGGGATACTGGTGTCCCTATGGCAGGTAAAAAACTTTTCTACTTACATATAGACGATACGATTCCTTTCATTTACTTATTTATAGGGCCATTATTACAATTTCCCGTTAATGTTGGGTTTAGTTAAAGGCAACTTTAGCTAAAATGAACTGTAAAGTTACCTTTAACTTCTTTTCGTTATTGCAACCTAATGATTAAATAAAATTAACTTTTTTATAAATATGGCAGTGCCGGAGCAATGTAGATAACACCGCTCAATTAAACAAGTTTTTTAAACATAGTGGCAACAACAGGCTTCGTTTTTTGTTGTATATTCTCATTTTGTTTATATTTGAAGTTGCCATAATGAGAATAATATATAATATGGCAAGTTTAAACATAAACTTAACTTTAAAAGTTAAAGGAAGGATGATCCTGCCTTTAGCTTAACGATCACTTCTACCTTATTCTCCACTCATAATAATGAAAAACAGTATATCTGCCGGTTAAAACCCTCTCTTCAGTTAACTACAAGTTGTAATAATGACCCATATAATTGTAGATTATGCTTTGTAAAGCATAGCTGGAGCTATTAAACTCAACTAAAATGAAATGTAGCGCATACTGATGGTTAAAAATAGTTACGACGAAGATATATAAATCAAAGATTTTTGAAACAAGACGATCACCGAGGCACATCTGTTACTGAAATTAAAGATACAATATTATCACAGCAAATATTGCACTAATATTCAAGATTTGCAATTAAAGTGTATATTTAACATTTAAAAACGATTAACCTGTTTTGAAATTCCAAACGTTTTTCTTGATTCAGATGTAGTCCTTTCGAGTATTCCGTTTAACAGCAAAATTTGATAGTTTGGTACAAGAAATATTAGAAAAATTAACTCGATAATCTCATAAGAATGGTCGAGAATGCGATATATCTTACAAGGAAACGGAAAGATTGTTATATACCACAGACCAATATTTTATTGGATAATAATTCTATTCAGTGGGAACAGAAGGTGAAATATCTTGGTGTTATGCTCGATCCGAAAATGAAGTTTAAAGATCATATATCTTACCTATTAAATAAAGTTAGTTAGTTCCTTTTATAAATCGGAAATCTAGTCTTAAAATTGCCAATAAAAACTCATTTTAAAGCCCATTTTCCATGCTGTAATGTTCTATGCAGCCCCCGTTTTGTCTACTAGCGCATCTTGCCATATTAAAAACCTACAAATAGCTCAAAACAGGTTGTTGAAACCTATATACAGCCTACTTTGGTCTGCCTCACGCCTTCATGATATTGCGGGCATGGAATTAGTTTCAGATAAGATTGAGAGGCTTACACAGAATTTTTTTACTAGATGTCGAGATTCTGATTTCGTTCATATTAATCATCATCATATTTTTTTATCTAGTCAGTAGTTAAGTAGTATAACTAGTTTTAAGTAAACTTCATATAGGTTTTTGCCAAATTTTATAACTATAAAATCTATTTTTAAGCTGAAAAAGAGAAATCTTGAACACTTAAATATGTAATTTAGCTGTAACGAAAATGTAAATATTATGAATAAATTAATTGAATTGAATTGGTAGAGAATACGCTATGAGTTCTCATATTTTGGCACAAATTTACTGGTCAATAGAAATAGCGGATCTGCACCCACGATAGAAGTCGTTAAATCGGAGCTGCAAACGTACATACATAAAAAATAGGCCATTACAACCCTTCAGTCAGGATTACGACCTAGATTCTCACACCATTCATGTTGTGTGCATTAATTATATACGTGAGTGGCGGGAACTACAGTTTAAAGTCGACTCCGAAGGACAGATTTTTGAGGAACTTTTAATGGCGATTTTATTTACTCTCAGAGTTTTTGCCAGAAATCTGCTGAGAGGAAGGCGCCAAACAAATGTTTTTTTTCATATTTCGTTTTGATGTCTTTCCTGGGATTCGAACCCGGGCGGATTGGCGTCATGAAAATTCCTGAAGGAGTGCACCAGCTCTGGCGAGCTCGTCGACCCTGCAGTTTCTCGAAATGTTACTATAACCGGGGACCCAGACCACTGACACAATAAAGCGCCCAGAAAGAAGGTCGAAACAGCAGCGACATGCCCTAACGATTCTGGAGTTATTCACAACGCTTGACAGAGATCTTATGGCAGCCTGACTGTCAGAGGAGAGCGAAAGGCCGGTGAAAGGAGCACCGCAGACGACGATCCATTGAGCGGCCCTGTAAATGGCCATCACCTCCGCCTGAAATACGGAGCAATTACTTTTCTCTTAATTTTAATTAGAAAAAAAAATTATACAAATTTTATTCCTTAACGAACATAGTGACACATATTTCCAAGAAAAAACGGACAAAACTTTTTGGTAATTTGGTTTAAGAATATGTCTTTTGGACGTTTAGTAAATCATATCAAATAGACAAACTGATAACTTTACTTCTCATAACCTTATGGTCGTGAAAGGGTTTAAAAACCTAAAAGTGTAATAATGCTTTCGCGATTTTATTTCTTTTCTTCTGTTGAATTCTTAACGTAACATTTTACATAGCTATAAGACAACAACAACCTTAAAAGCTGAAAGATAAAACAATAAAAATATCATGCTTTTGAATTATTTGTCATGCAATTCTCCAAGAAATTGCAACTAATCCCTAGATAAGGTATGCCACATGATGAACCATTTTTAACGCTAGACATAACAGCTGCATCCACATTTACTATCACTAAAGTTCACTTTAGTTTCACAGCCAACATAATTTATTAAGCTTTTTAGTAGCCTCATACATAAATATTATGTTGTTCCTAAAGTTCTTGCTGTTTACTATTGTTTAGCAGACGTAAACACATACGATATCTTTGCTTTTGGTTGCAGTCTTTTTCTTGTCAGTTTCAATCATGCAGACGAATGGAAGGCAAACTATGTGAAAAGTAAGTTTATATTACAAACAATTATAATTAACCCTCCTATAATGCGGTAATCTCAGAATTTGCGACAGTCTTCCCTTAACTTTGTACTCTTACAGCGCGGTTTCCGTTCAACAGCATCTTATAAGTTCCTTCCGCTAGAATTATCGATGAAGGAGCTTATTCACCTGACCAGATTTTTAACGCTGATGAGACGGCATTATATTGGAAACAACTACCATCTAGGACCTTCATTCTGAAAAACTAAAGGTGTGCTCATGGGTTTAAACTTTCAAAAGAACGTATTACCGTTCATGCGTGCTGCATATCAGGAAGCCAATAAATAAATCGTTCTTCAACTCTACGTGTAATACATACGTAATTGATCATTACAACCCTTTAGTTAGGATTACGACGTAGTTTCTCACACCACTTATGATGTGAGCGTTAATTCTATAAATGAGGGACGGGACCTACAGTTTAAAGTCGACTCTGAACGACAGGTTTTTGAGAAACTTTTCATGGCCATTAAGAGCTCCAAAAATTCTATCGTCCAGAGTCGACTTTAAACTGTAGTTCGCGCCACTCATGTATAAAATTAATACACACAACATAAGTGGTGGGATAAGCTATGTAGATCGTAATCCTAACTGAAAGGTTGCAATGTCCAATTATGTATGTTATTTTATGTTTGTATGTATGTAATCATTAATCGTACGAACTGTTCAGAAGGATGGTCTATAAATACTATTTAGTTAGCCAGGACTTCGAACGTATTCGACCGAGACATTGAATATTAAATCTTTTAACATTTTCTTTTCCTTAATTGACACAAAGGGTACGTTTAGGGTATGTCTTCTGCTCAGAATATTTCATTGTGTAGTTATAGGGGAATTGAAAAAGTGTTCGACAAGTTAGTGCTGAATTATTATTATTTTTTTTGATGCACAGTGATAGTTCTTCGTTAATTTTTCGTTATTATTAATTTATTTTCTTAAATAATCGAAAAAAAATAATTTTTTTAAGAAAATGTAACAATAGACCAGATGATCTGGTGGGAATCGAACCCACAAGACCCGCTCTGAAAGATTAGCTCTATAGCTACTCATTCCCAAACGAAATATATAAAAGTTATAAGACACCTAAATTAAATCTTTTAAATAAGGTCAGCTAAATAGAATAAAAGCCTAACAGACGCTGCTTTATTTAAAAATGTTTTTCCTTATCATTCCACAACAGCCAGCAAACTAAAAATAACAGAAAGTAGCAGTCTTTGAAAAGACTCCTCTTTTTATAAAATAAAAAAACTTAATTTTTTTGTTAAATATTTTCTCTCTTCTACACAGTTTATTTACTCGGTGAGTCGTCATCAAATAAATCAACTTTTAGGGCCATTATTACAACTTCCCATTAACTAAAATAAAGATTTTAACGGGCAGACAAATTGTTTTTCATTATTATAAGTGAGCAAAATGGTAGAAGTGAGCGTTAAGCTAAAGGCAGGATCATCCTACCGGTAACTTTTAAAGTTAAGTTTATGTTTAAACTAGCCATATTATATATTATTCTCATTATGGCAACTTCAAATATAAAGAAAGTGAGCAAATACAACAAAAAAAAGTAGATCGTCGTTGTCACTGTGTTTAGCAGTGTTATCGACATTGCTCCGACACTACCACATTTTTGAAAAAGTTAACTATATTTTATTCTTAGGTTGTAATAACGAAAATTAGTTAAAGGTGACTTTACAGTTCCCTTTAGCTAAAGGTACCTTTAACTAAACCCAAGTTTAACGGCAACTTGTAATAATGGCCCTTTAAATGTCAAAAAACAACGAGAGACTATGTTGTTACAACTTGCAGTAATTTGGTTAGAATTAAAACAGAATTAAAAATAAATGTTTTCCTTGCTAGGTGCTAAAAAAAAGTTAAGCTTAATTACTGAAAACTTTAAATAAAACAATGTACTGCTGTTGTTGCTTCACAATAAGGAAGCAAAGAATTTTTTGTCTGGGCGATGATATAATTGGCTGTGCTTGTTTTTAATGTGAAGTTTTCAATGGGCTTGGAGCGGGAATGATATGCATTAATTTAAAAATTTAATATTTTCATGGCAATTTTATTTCACTCTCCTAGTTTTTACTAGAAGACTGCTGAGGGCAATTTGGCGAAAGAAATATTTTGTCATATTACAGATTGTTTGGGATATCTGAGGCGACTTGAAGGATTATTTCATGTCAGTTTGAAAATCCTGATCTTGTTTTCAAACATTTAGGCCAGTAGCTCACCAATGGTAGTCTTAATGAGATGTCAGAGCCATGAATTAAACCAAGCTCTCTCGTCTATTAACCAAAACACTAGACTACAGTGATTTGAAAAATTATTTGATATAAATTTGAAATTCTTGATCTCCAATTTTGATTTACTTTTTCAAGTATTTGGGCTAGTGTCTCAGCCATGGCAGCTGTAATGTTGTCCTCTAGAATGGAATTTATGGCTGGCTTGTCTCTGTACTTGGAAGTATTCACTTATTCACTTATTATTATAATGGAGACGCTGCTTCAATTATATTTTTGATGGATTTTTCCGCTGTTCCTTTTGGACTTTCATTACATATGCTCCATTTGATGCATGGGTTCGGTTGAGGAATGTAATCGTGTATTTACATCTTTTATTTTTTTATATTAGTTTTCTTTTCGAGACCACTAGAATAAGTATGTGTTACTATTCTTCCAAAGGGTTCGACGTGTGACCGAACGAATATTAAGACAAATATTACTGTCATATGCAAAATAATAGATAGGATTTGAAGTTAACAAAAGAAGAGCGGTAATGAAAATAAGAAATAGAATTGGAGATAGACCAAAGCCTTGAGTTACCCCAGAATTTAACGTGAACTCGTCTGATGAGTTCCCATCTATATCAAGCTGTACAAAACGCTCCCTGAGAAATATTGATATAGATCGAGAAAAAAAACTACCCACACCAAAGTTTCGATACAAGTGCGTCGTGCCACACTCTGCCAGACATTATGTAAACATTGGCTATGATTTTATTGACCATGCTGACGGGAGTTATACTCTTGCACTATAAGCAATCTTATCTTTTCATTTGTTAATTACAAGAACTTGTCTTAAATCATGCATATGTAACTATCTTATCGACGCAGAACTTGCTGATTTAGTTAAATTCTTCACTGATTTCATAGACAAGTTTCCTGTGTACATTGAGTAGACGTAAATAAGGAACAATCCCTATTTCGAAGACCGCTAACTTTTGTAGCTAAAACCCCACATAATCATACACACTTGAAGATTACTTAATTAGATTTGGTAAAAGCATATTGGATCATGAACGATCTTATACACCTACAAAATAACCTTAGTACATACTAATATTCTCACATTCATGTTGTGCCGAATAATCTTAAATACAGAAACACATCCGTACCTAAAGTAAACATGAGGATGTATACGTTTTAAGCATACCCTTGTCACACATTGGTTTCCTGTTTTGAAATTGTATATGTTTATGTTTGTAATAAACATTCTCATAGTAAAACAATGTACTTGTATAGTAAAGTGGTAATTGTCTAGTGTGTATACGAATAAAAGTAAGTTATATTGTGCTATTGCTATAACCATTATGATGTTACAATACATATGTACGTATAAAAAAAATTTTATTTGAAAAAATAAAATTTAACAACACAAAAGTGTATAAAAGTAATACAACATTAAACCTTTATTCTTGGCATACTTGTAAGTTTTACCACTAGACAGTATGATGCTGTGTATGGAAAAAATTGAAAGAATTAAATTATATTTCAACATTAAATAATGGAAAAAAATTTTTTAAATATACACGATATTTAGATTACTTAAGGCATTGTTAATCAAATCCTTTAAAGACTGTTAATTAACAATTACTTTGTAACATTAATTTGTTGTAATTAGTACAAGACTCTTAAGTATTAAAGGATGAAGAACGTATACATATCTACGAGTATATGTAGTTAAATATTATATTAAACAAACATTATAATTCATGTAATTAATTCCAGGAACCAAATTGAATACTCTTTGAGAAGTAAATTATTGAAATAATCCTCAATTTTTGCATGAATTTTAATGCATATTCTTTAGCAGAGTTTTAAGATTTGAAAATATTTTCCTTCAATTATTGTTATCATAAAGAATTTTTGTCAAAATAATTTAATATTTGTTTAATAAAAGCAATCGGAGTTGAATTAATCATGTTGAATTATAAAAAGGAAAGACTGGTTTCTACAGAATTATTAATAACCATTACGATTTGATACCATTAAATATTGATAAATGCCTACATACATATACATATGTATATACACCACCATACGCTGGTGGCAAAAAACAATTACTTGTTGAAGACTTAATCATAATAGTTTTGGTAAAATATTTTACTACGGATAATCCATAATTTGTTTTAATAAAATGTAATTTTATTGCCTAAAAATAACACTATGCGACAAAATACAAAAAATTAAATACCCGAGTAACTACTTAGTCTAAGTTGTTCAGTTAGTTGAGTAGAACTCAAAAATACTTTTTTTTTGTCTCGAACCCTCCAAACTTGTTTTATTTGGCAAAAACGGCTTTCTTGATCTTTTCAGAAAAAACTACGGTAATTTTTGTCCAATTTTATCAAACGAAGTGTCAGTCTCTTCAGAAGATAATGCACTTTCCGAATGTTATCACTTATTTTATATTTTGTAATTAAATTTTGCAATTAAGAATAGCTAAACTTAAAAAAATTCGGAAAACATCAAATTTTCCAAGTTTACCCGATCAAAACTCATAACATGTAAGTTTGAACCAAATGTTTATGTATGTCATTTTTAAAGCTCATCTGTCTCCTTTTCAAAAAACTTTGGATTTTGAAAATAGGTTAAAAATATTTGGGTAATCAATAATTTTGTGTGAAAAGATAAAAAATACCGTTTTTTTTTCAAATAAAACGGGTTTGGAGGGTTCGAGAAATATAAATTTTTTTTTGAGTTCTTCTCAACAAAACTCACAACCAACACCTTAAATAACTAAGTGTTCCCAAATTAGTACAACGGCTGTAAATGGGTTAATACAAAATATAAGTAGTATAAGTAGTTTTTTTTAACAATAACTTAATTCGATTGATTTTCTATTTATTTTATTTTATTTTTTTTTAGGTTTTTATAATTTTTTATTTCTTTTATTCGGAGAAGGGTTACTTTTGTAATGCTCTCCATACTTTTTCCTTCACAATAACTAATCGCCATTGAGAGAGCTGTGCTATAATTTATGACACGTATTGTGTGTCTTATTTTCCTTTTTATTATTTACAATCCTGGTCAATACCCAACTCTTTTCCATTTATATTCATACCACATTTACTGGTAAGTTTTAAATTTTTTATATTTTCTGTTTAATTTTGTATTATTTTTTCCTTATTTTCTGACATTATTTCTCCTATTTTAATAAAAATATTGTATCAATTTTGATTAAATTACGAAATCATTTACACTCCATTTGATAATGTTTCATAAATCAACAAGATCATTATAAACAAAGATATAGTTAGAACTCCGAATGTTAAATTTTGTCCTCCTAAAATTTAGTCTTAAAAAGGATTAAAAAAGGCAAATAAATATGAAATTATTGAAGCATAATATTAACGAAATATGTATGTTTGAGGTTTTGAAGATTGAAGTCTTTTACATGTAAGTTGTTGAATATGCTTTGTTGAAAACATATTGTTACGAAAATGGAAATAGTGTTAGATCGTTTAACATTAAAATGATAAACAAAAGCTACAAAACAAAAACTATGGACTTGTTTACATGATCAACAAATAAAAAAAAATATATCAACAACATCAATATAAAAAGGGATAAACAAGTAAACAAACAGGCAACAACAACATTGCAAGGACAAACGTAAACAAAATACACAAACAACAATAACGTAAACAACATGTTTCCATTTATAGAAATTTCACGAAGGGGAAATCACTCTCCTTCAAGAGCATTCATCAGACTGTTTACCCTGCGATATAAAAGGCAAGAGAAAGCAGGCAACGGAGTCAGAAAGAATTCAGACAGTCTTATGTGGAGACGCGTTGCGTGTGAAGAGAATAATTGTGGTTTGAAGAACTCTGTTGTAAAGATCTAACGAACAATTGTTGGTGTGTACGCGGAAGAGTGTAAAGAAGAATAACAAATAAAGCAAATTGTTGCTGTTTAAATCAAGTTGCAAACAGTGGCACACGGAATTGTGCGAACAATAAATAATTTATTTAAAACTAAACACAAATTTATTTTTATTTTTCTTTGCAATCTACGAACTCAAATTTTAAACGTTTTTAAAAGCGTAAAAACGTAACAATATAATATATTATTACACACATATGTAAGTATAATGAGAAACTCTTATGCAGAGAAAAATATTAAATAATTTTAAAAATTAAAAATATAAATATTAACATTAAAATAAATATCAGACTGTCATCCTATCACTCAGCTTCTTTGAGGTTGACACGATATTAAATTGGAAATCAAATTTCATTTCACGTGGAAAATCGCGGCATGGAGCAGTTGATGATGATGTTAGCAGCGTACCTTTTACGACACTGTGGAGGCCAGAAGAGGAGGGAGAGCGATTTGAAAGTGTACACTCAGCGAAAGGAAAGTCTAAGAGAGGCAGATACATACCCATAATTGGTCATTACAACCCTTCAGTCAGAATTACGGCCTAGCTTCTCACACCCCTCATGTTGTGTGAGTTAATTTTATACATGAATGGGGGACCTACAGTTTAAATTCGACTCCGAAACTCAGATTTTTGAGAAACTCTTCATGGCAATTTTATTTACTTTCAGAGTCTTTGCCAGAAATCGCCGAAGAAATATTTGTTTTATATTTCTTTTTGATGTCTGACATGATGTCTGAAGAGAGGCAGATACTCCTGCTTAAATTAAGTCATGCATCAAACCATTGAGCAGCAGCCTGAGGATAGCAACCTGTATTTAAACGGGCATCGTAGATCAGAGAACACTTGTTTTAGAATAGAAATCGATAAGAAACCAATAAGAAAAATTCTTGACGAGGAGAATAAACCAACAGAATATTTATTTTGAATCTGTGCGGCATTAATGCATCTTAAAAGAAACAGCTAAGCATTTATCAAATAATAAACAGGCAGTTATCCGTACTTACTCCGAATAGCATCCTGAATTTTATCGTCAGCTCAAAATCCACATCAAACAGAGTTTTTTCCGCGATGCATTGGACACCGTTTTATCTCAAATACTACAACTTTGTTTGTTCACATACCTATTCATACAGAATTGAGCCTCATCGCTGAAGATGTAAATGTGGATCAATTGCCACATGCTTCAGAAGTCATTCAGCGAATTTACGTCTGTGATTTGGCAAATTAAACTGAAATGGTAAGAAAGATTGTAGATTTAACAAAATGTCAAATGTTTGAACAAAAACATCAGTTGATAACGAAATCCTGCAGTGAGTAAACGTACGCTGGCCACCCATTTTTTAACCCTAGTTGGTCATTTTTGTACAGTAAGGTTACTCTTCGTTGAATCGACGAACAATTTTCTGCTCACTGCAAGCTTTTATTATCAACTAACGTTGTTGAGAAAGAGAGCGAAATTTGGTCAAAAATAAAAGAGCTATATGATAAAGAGTAAATGACGACGAACAGTAACTGTCAAGGGTTAATAAATTTTATGGCTTTTGGCATTAAGCGAACATAATTCATTCAAATTTCCAGGATTACAGACAACACCGTTTTTTGACAAATCCGCAAAAGCGTTTGATGAAATTAAGCTCGGTTGACAGTAGCGATCGATTAAGAATTTTCTAGCTATTTTCTAGTATGTGAATTTTTCGACAACGATGGTACGTAATAAAACTTCAATAACTTCAATAAACAAATACACTAAATATCAGAATGATGTAGAGAATAATTTTGAATTCATATTTGTTAACACTAGCTAAACACTAAAACAGTTGTTTGAGTGACTGTACATCTGAAAAATATTGACACGCACCAAAAACATAGTTTTTGTCTACATTATTACATATAATTGATATCGCCGCAGTCTAGTAGGCAGTGCGGTGGCTTATTAAACGTGAGGCCTCTGTTCAAACCCCAGGTCAGGCATCTCCAACTAAACGAAATATGAAAAAATATTTCTGAGGCAACTTCCTCTCAGCAGTTTTATGGAAAAAACTCTGAGTGTATACAATGAATACAATGTACAATCTATTACAAACATTTGTATTCTAAGTAAAATATTTTTTAATCCTTACTCAAATAAATTGAAACATAATTTTAATGCAATTTCAAAGGCATAAATGTTCTGATAAATCTATTCCTATAACAGCATCACATCGCAGCAAATTTGTGCTTTTTGATATGGTGATTAAAATTCTTTTTATTCGTTGCAAATCAAACTTAAATAAATTTAATAATGTCAACAATCGTTATGAAAAATAATTTTTTTAATTTGTTTTTTTTTTATGGCATAATAAAGTCTGTGTTTTATCACTCTTAAGTCACATTGCTAATGTCGGAAGAATAAAGAATAACAAACTATAAAAAAGAAATCAAGTGGCCTAAAAAGAAAAACAAAAAAACGAGTGTGTTACAGTAAACACAATCTCATATTTTGTATATAAAAATATATCGACATTCAAACATAACCATTTAATAAGGCTGATACTATACTTCTCACAACTGTTGTGTAAAATAATCTTCAATGTAACAACACATTTATAAGCAACGTATAAATGAGAGTATGTATGTATGTATGTAGCATATCACATACAGTTGGCCTATACCATAGATGCCATAAGAATTAAATGTATATATGGAATGTTGGAAAAAATTGTCGTAAGGTTATAGCATTACAAGCATACATATGGCATAGTGGTAACTGTCAGGATGAATATGCAAATGTTAGTTAGTATATGCAAGTGTGCGAGAGGATGATTTCTAGTTTATGAGTGAGATTTATGCCGATGCTTGTTACTATATATATTATAACGGTTATGATGAAACAATTTAAAAAATATAAATAACATAAAACAACAAAAGGAAAACAAAAAAAAAAAACAAACAAAAAAACAAACTCAACCACTGTAACAACACTCATGTGTTGAATGATAATAACTCTGAAACGTTAAAATTGTCCTTTTTTTAAAAAGGGATAATTTTTTTTATTGATGAAAATATTTTCTAGTGATGTGCTGAAGAAAATCAATTCATAAACGTTTTACAGCTTTATTTACGGAAAGAAAATTTAATGTACGCAACTTGTATATACAGTTATGTAAAAATTAATAAGGACACCAATGTAACACTTATAGATTCGATGGAAAAGTAGGTAAGATCAGCAAATTGCTGACAAGTAATAGCACTTATTCTCGCCGCATATGTTACAAAATCTAAATTAACACAGGTTAAATATCTCCAATAAAACGAAATATTAAAAAATATTTCTTTGGCGAGTTTCTGGCAAAAACTGTGAGAGTTGAATAAAATTGCCAAAATAGATTTATCTGTTTTTTTCGCACCAATTTATTGATTACACAAACATTTCCGAACCAATGTCACTTTAAACTTTCTTATTCGACGTAATATTCTATGATGTTTAATGAGGTAAACTTGACAAATACGAATTTTGTTCATATTTCTTCAAGTTTGTTCATTCATAGTAGCAAACTTTAATTAAAAAATATGAAATAAGTGGTGAAATTCTTAAATTCTTTTGTAAAACCGAAGATCCAGATCCGAAGATTTTATAAAATAGATCTCCATTTCTATTCATTTGAAATATTTTAATTGAAATAATGAAATGTAAGTATCTACTTCAGACGATAATTTATCTCTACCATAAAAATTTTAAAGTTAAAAAATAATTTTTTAATTTACAATTCATTAAAAATTTCTCCTTTAGCTAAATATTATATGCATACACAATTAACATAATTAAAACGAATTTTGAGAAACATAAAATTTGTTGTAAGTGTAATCGAAACGCTATTTAGTATGTAATAATATGTATTATGGAGCCATTAGTCATAAATCATATAATTATGTATACGCAGAGCATATTATTAAAATTTTCATCAAATATGAATTGCTCAGATAAACGAACACACGCACTGCCTTGTATCAGATAATTATTTAACCGTGGACGGTTACTCTTCATTTTTGTACATTAAGGTTACTCTTCGTTGAATCGACGAACACTTTAACCCTAATTGGTTACTGTTCGTTGAATCGACGAGTCTCATTTACTCTTTATCATATAATTCTTTTATGTTTGACTAAATTTCACTCTTTTTATCAACAATCTTGGTTGAAAACGAAAGCTGACTGCAAGCTTTCAGTCAGCCCATATGTTCACCTCCAGAAGCAAATTATGAGGAATCGTTAAAAACATTGAATGAACTAGCATCATCTGTAGTCAAATCCGCAGCTGAAAAAATGTATCAATTTTTTTTAAGTTTGCAAGAAGAATTTTCAAAGGTACCTGAAAATTAAAAGAGTGCATTAAAATTAAAATTAATGGCACTTGTAATTGAGCACCAGAGTACTTAATTAGGCTTAAAATGAATTTAGTTTTATCTTTTTTTAAATGAATTTATATCTGTTAACTTTTTTAAAATGAATTTTATTTAGTTTTATCTTTTTTTAAATGAATTTATAACTGTTAACTCTTTTTTATCCAAATAAAATCAATCGTATTATTTTTACCATGTGTTGTTTTTTATTGGATTTAAAAAAAGTATATGTGAGTATGTAGAAATGAATAAAATTTATAAAATCCGTCTTAGTTGTTAAAATAATTAGTATATATATTTTTTACTTCTGCAGCTTCAGCAGATGCCCGGTTTGAGCCAACGCGCCCTATCGACCGTAGACCATCATTACTTTCCCTTCGCCACGATCCGGAAATGACAGCACCATCTATGTGTTCTCTGACAACAAGTTCGGGTTGCATATAATGCGAAGATGCCCTCTCCTGAAGGAAGTTATGTAGGAAAACAGCTGCTTTTACAATATTTGTTACAGTTTCCTTACTGGCAATTATAGGTTTTCTATAAATTCGAAAACGATTTGCCGTTATACCATATGAATTTTCCACTACTCGCCTGGCCTTTCATAGATTTTTGTTGAAATTTTGTTCCTGTGCTGGCATGGCAGTGTAAGGGCGCATTATATTTTTTCTTAAGGGAAAAGCTTCATCAGCGAGAAACACATACGGGGCTGATATATTAGTGCCAGGTAAATCCTTTGCATCAGGAAATTCCATATCCTCAGAGTTCTCAAGAATAGCTTTTCCAAACTTGCAATTTTTAAAAATTCACCATCACTGTTGTGGCCCAAGGCTCCAATGTCAACTAATATAAATTTATAATCGGCATCAGCTACAGCCATCAAAACGATGCTGTATTTGTGTTTATAGTTGAACGTTAGGGAATTATGATTTGGAAATGCCTGTAAATAAACAGTTTCTTAATATTGCTAAAAAATGCCAATTAATATTTAATTACCTATATAACAACGTGTTTGGCATCTATTGCTCATATGCCATCAGTTGGGGAAACCCCAACGGGCATAAAACTTGTATGCAATATGTTCCCACGTGCCTTTCGATTGTTTTGGGAATACAAATTGAAATTTATTCCATATAAGTTCAGTTGTTTCCTTTATTATTTTCGATGTAGTGGATGCACCAATTCGAAAGCCAAGTACCCAATGGATTTCATTGATTCGCCACTAGCCAAGTATCTACAGAAACAAAGCTTATTATTAATTCTTCAATATTTTCTGCATCACTCACCTTAAGGTTAAAGACAATTTTTCTGCTAAAGTAATGTGCTCTTGCTGACGGACAGGCACAGATTGCGCATCAGGCCCTAATATTTTAAGAATTTCGTCGAATATGTGGTAATCCATGCGATGGAAATTTATAAATGATTCTGTATCATTTAATCACATCTCTGGGACCAAAGCGTGGAAGTACCCAATTTTTGTCCTTTCTTTCAGCAGCCTCCGAACTGCAATTCTCATTTCAAATTTTTTTTTAATATATACATATGTATATCTTTCAATTAAACGAGTTTTCTCCAACTCAGTGCCTATTAAAAGAAGCACTTTACGTTTATCCGTTTGTTTTCCACTAAGATTTCTTTTAATTTACAATTTCTTGTAACACAATAAAAAACTCAAGCCAAGAAAACAAACGAATTGGAATCATCTGCTACTGCTGTCTAATTGTAAAACTAACACGCATCGTTTGCAAAAATATTTCATACGCTAACCTTGTTTTTACAGAACAATTGTTCGAAGTGGGTGAATCGTTTCAGAACAAACTCTCAAAAAACTGAACTTGTTTCGGAACAAAATTTTTGGATGAGTGAATGCAACTTAAAACAACACAACAAAAGTCGTGAATAAAAATGAACAAAATTACACAATGATTGTGGTTATTGTTTTGTTGTGCTAAACTATCCACATACCGAGTCAGTAGTTTGAGTGACTACATACATGTATGTTTTTCTAAGACGCACAAGAATAAATTTAAATGGTAAATTTATGGTAAAGTTTATTACGGCAAGGTTTTTTTTCAATAAGAATGAAAGCAAAAAAAAAACGAATAAAAAAAAAATTAGAAAAACAAGAAAGTTAAAGCTTCTCGTACACAAATTTTTCCTGCATTCGAAAATATTTTTTGTATATCAATTTTAAATAATTGGTGCCGAAAAATAAACGAAACCGAAACCGAATAAAATGCCAAGCCAGTATAAAGAAAACAAAAGTAAGATGAAAGCAAAAAATTGTTCATGATTTTTTTATTCAAATCAACAAACAATAAATTTTTCAGCCATCCATTCATCCAGTCAGGCAAACTAAATTTCGGTTTCATTCAATTAAATTTAATTCGATGTTTATCTTTAGTACCCTGCACTAACGCAAAACATATTGCGATATTTTATTATTTAGAATATAAGGAGAAGAAGAGAGGTCTTTGCTACTCAATTGCCTATTGAAATAATAGTAGCACATCATTTTTGGTGGTAACGGCGGAGCCAAGATAAATAAATTCCTTGACTGTATCAAAAGTATAGTTATCGGCCGTAATCTGCCTGCACGTCTCTACTTTTCGATAATATATACTTGGTTTTGCCCTCATTTACTGCCAGACCCATCTTAGCTGACTCTGGTTCAATAGCACTAAAGGCCGCAGTAACATCTCGCTTGGGACGCCCTATGATGTCAATGTCGACAATGTCGTTTTTTGGAAAAATAGTGCACTCCCGCCTTCCTTAAAACACTATCTAAGACGAAGTTGAAGAGGTCGCATGGTAAGGGATCGCCTTGTCTGGAACCTTGCACGGTATCAAAAAGTTCGGAGAGGTGCATTCCTACCTTGACGGAGCTGCAGGAATTGCTCACCGTCTTTTGCATGGCCTTATAAGCTTCGCAGGTATACCGAGCTCAGACATTGCAGCAAAAACACGATCCCTTATGGGGATATCGAATGCTGCCTTATAGTCCACAAAAAAGAGTGTGTCGACTTTTTTTCGTAGATCTTCTCCAGGATTTGACGTAGTGTGAAGCCATACTGAACCCTCATATTGACCTAGATCTTGGTGTTCAAACTTTATATAAATAATACTGTTTTGTACCGTTTGTAAATTATATTCTTGGGTATAATAACACGTTGCGACAGTCAAAATACACCCGGCTAATGACCTAGTATAGGTTGTGAGTTTTGTTGAATAGAACTCAAAAGTATTTTTTTTTTTATATTTCTCGAACCCTCCAAACTTGTTTTATTTGACAAAAACTGTTTTTTCTGGAAGGTTCAAGAAATAAAAAAAAATATTTTTGAGTTCTACTCAACAAAACTCACAACCTACACTGTCATTAGCTGTGTGTATTTTGACTGTCGCACCATGTAATTAACAAAGAATTTGAGCGTATGTGTAATATTACACAAATTTTTATTACTCATACGCACATATTTCGACTAATACACAGTGGACAGCAGAAGTCTAGATATCCCAACATATTTTAGCAATTTCATGTATTTTAAGCAATAAAATGTGAAAATAATTGTTGTTTCTTTATATTTATTTTATTAATTTATTCCTCTTTAGTATTAAACGAAAAAATATTTAATGTTTTTCTCAAACCATAAGAAAAATTATGGAAACTGTCTGGTGTCTCCACAAGGTCACACACTCCATTTAATCCATTTGGCATTGAATCTACCAACACTCAAGAGCGAGTTTTTCAGTTGACTTTTGTTTCAGGTTTCAAATGTCTCCATAAGGAACAATTATTGTGAATGAGCTTTAAATATTATTTTTTTTGTTTTGTGTTGGCAATAGCATCTGCCAATAATATTTAGTATACATCAAATCATAGAAAGCTTGTCAAGGCATAGGGTGATCATAAGCGATAAAGATTTAGATGTGAGAAATAAAGAACTTGGAAGACCACCAAAAAAGGTGATGAGTCGGAGACAAATGCCCGAAATGTTGCATAATATATATATAATTTCAGATCGTTTAAATGCTATGGGAAAGATCCAGAATTGTAAAATGGGTGCCATATAATTGAATGACAGAAGATGGAAAATCGAAAAAGACGAGAAATTTTTCTTCAAAGGCTCTATTAAAAAATCAATGTTCATAAAAGAATACTCACTTAATAATTACGAAAACATTTGTTGAAAAAATTCATATAAATTAATTTAATGAAAACGTTTGAAGTCGCCGTAGGCTAGTAGGTAATGTGTTGGCTTATTATACGTAAGACCAGGCTTCAAACACCAGGTCAGACATCAAAACGAAAATTTGAAAAAAAAATTTCCACTTCTCAGCAGCACAATGGTTTGTGTACAGTATTTTTTCGGACACTGGGTGAGACCAGAAAAGTGTGGTGTTTTTATATTTATTTTTTTTTTCGAACGTCCCCGGCCTCACACTAACCCACTCTCACCCGACCGCGGAGGGCTCGTCCCAATTACGTAGGGACACGTACACACTACAGTCCGGACTCCAGCGGGTAAGGGAAAAGTAATGGCAACGAGAACATAAATCAGCTACAGAACTTAATCACAAGCTGAATAAAGTTACAATAAACAGGAACTACCTATGACAAGAACGAAAATACATTTTTATATAATAATTTACAAATTAATGCCAGCATATAAGCTACGTTTTATATTACCAACAGTGCAATTAAAATCAATAAAATCATAATATAAGTTAAAATCGTTAAATAATCTACGAAAAGGAAAATTACATCCATAGTTCGTTCTATAAAAATCTAAAGAAAGAGGACGATAGTGCCGTGAAAATCTTGCTGGAATACTGAAATTAAGGTTACAAAGCAAAAACTCAGAATCGATATCACCTTTAACCAGATTAAAGACAAAAAAACAGCCCTTCTACGTTCCAAAGTTGGAACGTTGGTCTTAGGGTCCTAAAACCTGGTGAAACCGTTAATAAAACGACCAGAGTGGCCAAAAAGTTAATTTTGCGACCTAATAATGCACCAGCACAAAAATCAAAGCCATTTAAAGATACAATCAATGCATTAAGCTGATTTCTATGTATTTGTTTTCGTTGATGTGATACGCATTGGCTTCGATTCCAACGAGAAGGTCGATAATTGCCGACTAATTGGGTTGCTTAAAAAGCCGAACAGTTTTCTTGACGTGAAATCCACCAATTGCCTGGGAGATGGAAAAAAGTGTAGCCAACAGTATAGCCAATAATTTGAAGAAAAATTTCTGTTTTATTTGCCCAAAAAACACTCATTACATAACGGTATACCTCGTAAAAGTTTGTCACATTGCTAGTTTCTTTTGAGTTCCTTTTGCATTGGTAAGATTATTATTTGATGTTAATCGTTTTACCAACCGCTCATGATTAGTGCCTTATTATCACTTAGGCAAAATTGATAATTATTTTTATATTCAAACACAGAATAATAAAAACAAACAAAATTGGAAAAAAAACAAGAAGAAGGAAGACTGGTCGCGATTTTTATACATTTTTGCCGGGCGTATTTTGGAAAATATTTTACAGAAATTTTAATAGCTTTTCATTGTTATTCTGCTTGGCCTTAGAGTTGTAAAATATTTTTTTCTTGTATTTCATATCCTTTCTGCTTTAGAATAAATTTAAGAGAAAGCAAAATGAACAGAAATCAAATGAAGGGAAACAATCAAAACTTATTTTTAATACGTGTTTATTAGAGTTATCATGATATAAAATATAATAAAAGGGAAAAGATAATAGGAAATAAGGCTTAGCTGAATGGCGCTATTAACAACGTGTTTTATTATGGTCAGAATTTACCCATTCTTTCATCAAATAGGTCATAGGTTTTATGTATTGTTTTCAAGAAACTAAATCTCAAAGAATACTGATGGGTGCCTGTGTAGTATCTTGGTCTATTTAGCGTGAGGGTCGTGGGTTCGACTCTATCTATCTTTACGTCAGATTTCTAATCAAAACATGTCTTTAAAAATGTTTCAAAAATATAAAATTCTGTTAGTGATTAGGCAGGAATATTTATAATTCGTTGAATAGAAACTACTGCTTAACATAACAACGAAGATATCATTTGAAAGGAATCCTTCTTAGGCATAATTAACCATCGTAAAGTAAAAGAAATGCTTTTTTAAAAACCAAAATTAGAAGCATTGCAATGAAAGTAGAAGCTTAAGAATACATTTTTAAAGTGGTAATGTCGCTAATCGAAGTCGCCGTAGTCTATTAGGTAATGTGTTGGTTACTTCGACGACTTCTTCTCAGCAGATTTCTCGCAAAAACATACATAATTAGACATTGCAGGATTACGACCTAGCTTTTTACACCACTTATGTTGTCTGCGTTATTTTTTTTTACATAAGTGGCGGGACCTACCGTTTAAAGTCGACTCCGAACAACAGATTTTTGAGTAACTTTTCATGGCATTATTTTTTCTCTCAGAGTTTATTCCATAATCTGCTGAAAGAATGGCACCGAAGAAATAATTTCATATTTTCGTTTTGCTGTCTGACCTGGGGGACATCTAACAAACCAACACTCTGCCTACTAGACTACAGCGACTACATAAAACAAACACTTTGAGAGTAAATAGAATTGCCATGAAAAATTTAACAAAAACCTGTCATTTGGAATCGATTTTAAACTGTACGTCCTGCCACTCATGTATAAAATAAACACACACAGCATGAATGGTGTGAGACGCTAGGTCGTAATCGTGACTGAAGGGTTGTGATGACCCATTATGTACATATGTATGAATGTACTTATCTAAAGGCTAAATAACGTCAGCTGTTTATTCCAGGTTTGCATATATAAAAGATGAAAATGATAGCCAGTTGGAGTAACAATAAAACAATAATATCATGGCCATAAAGCATACAAATCTTCCTATCACACAATTCCCTTAATAACTACGAATTTGGCACCATATTGGCACCATCATCATCAATCAATCTGCAATTATAGACATGTTCTTAAAACACTTCGTGAAAAGAATCCCAACTGATATCAGCACATTTCCTCATATTCTAGGGTTAACAACACTCTCAAGTCTTATGGTCACTATTACAACTTCCGGTTAAAGTTGGGTTTAGTTAAGTGTAGCTTAGCTAAAGTGAACTTTAAAGTCGGCTTTACCTTAATTTCGTTATTACAATATGCAGATAAAATAAAGCTTACTTTTTCAAAAATATGGCAGTGGTGGAGAATGGTCGATAACAATGATCAAATTAAACAAGTTTTATCTAAACGCAGTGGCAACGACGGGCTTCTTTTTTATTGTATTTGCTCACTTTGTTTAAATTTCAAGTTGCCATATTGAAAATAATATAAATAATATGATAAGTTCAAACATAAACTTAGCTTTAGAAGTTATCGGTAGGATGATCCTGTCTTTAGCTTAACGCTCACTTCTACCTTATTGTTCACTTATAGTAATGAACAAGAATTTATCTGCCCGTTAAAATCCTCCCTTTAGTTAACGGCAAGTTGGAATTATGGCTCTGTAGCATAAATGCTACATGTTTGAATGCTCTCCAATGTCGCAGTAACCTGTGAGAACCTCTATAGAGTGAAAAGTGGTTATATAATTCAATGGAATAAAGAGTTTAACCCTTTTCTTATCCAGATTAATCAATAAGACTTTAGCAATATTCCATACACCCAACTCACTTCCTTATAAACCAACAGAAGAATGTTAAGACTATACAAGGAACACACATATTTGGCAAATTTTAAAAAAATATGAGCTTCATAGTCTCGTAAGGCCATGAACGCTACTTTCTTTTATATTCATACATCCTAGACTCCATTTAAGAGTTATGTATCTTAGCATGGTACAAAGTTTCACAGATAAATCCTTGGCAATCGTGGACGACGGTAATGTTCGTAAAAGACCTGGATCTGCGGATAAATGAGTTGCGTTGAAGTTAGCATTGTAATGCTCAATACTTGAAATAAATTCTTTAATATGCATACCTATACATATATTCTACGGCCTCTTTTGTTTAGTAATTGACGAAAAGATTGCCAGCAACCGGGGTGTTTGTCAGACAAGAAGTTTGTAGCACATACATACATACATATACTCTACATAATTAATTGGTCATTACTACCCTTCTGCCTGGATTACGACCTAGTTTCTCACACTACTTATATTGTGTGTGTTAATTTTTATACATGAGTGGCGGAACCTACAGTTTATGGTCTACTCCGAACGACAGATTTTTGAGAAACTTTTCATGAAAATTGAATTTACTCTCAGAGTTTTTACCATAAATCTGCTGAGAGAAAGTCGCCGAAGAAATATTTTTTTGGTTTGAACCAAGGCCTCACGTCAAATAAGCCAACACACTACCTACTAGATCACGGCGACCACAGTTTGTAGCACATACTTCGAAGTAAAGTTTCCTATTTACAAAATGAGAAGGAACCTGTCGGCAATGAGAAAGTGTATATAGCTTACAGTAACTGCAAAACTCCCATAATCTAGTTTTGGACAAAAGTTTAGATAAGGTCAATGTAAGATCAGAGGGGAACCAAGAGAGTATGGAAAATAAAGCTTTTATTGAAGTGGAACTAAGTAAACAGACTTCCTATTCATCTTGTCTATCGGCCTACAATTTCGCACAGCTTTCACTAAACGTGAGTACCTTCAATAAGAGAGGACCATGGACCGACAAAGCTAGTAAGTGTTACAGGGCTTGGTTTTTTCACAGAATTTTTAGCTCTTCTTTTATGTAGCAAATCCTATTATTATCATAATCACTAGGTTGCCCGAAGGTAAGCAGTTGAAGCAAAGAATCCTTTGTCTCCATGATCAGTGCAACCATCTCAACGGCCGGATACCCATTTAATTGCATGCATGAAATTGCTTTGAAAATAATGGAATTTCGTGGCAAGTCGAACAAATTATTTTCAATCTCTGTACAATCTCCTTTTCGTTTTTGGTGTGGTTTTAATTGTTTCAAGCATTTTACGTTTTTATTTAAATTTCATAAAATTTGCATTTGAGAGCATATTTAAATTGTATTTCATGTGTCTTTCCATTTCTTCCAAAATGAAACAAAAGTTGTAATCGAAAAAGCAGAGGAAGGGTACAAAAGTTCATTAACCCAAGCGGCTAAGACCGAATAAAAAATTTCTTTAAGAATCTTTCTCTATTTAAAGTGTATCCTTTACGAGAGGTTTTGTACTTTTTTAAGTGATGTATTCATTTCTTTCTCTTTTTGCAGTTTCGCAAGCATTCCCCCTTTCTTTCTCATATCTTTTTAAAATATTTTTTACAATATTTTGTTACTTTTCTGGATAAAGCGGAGTAAAACATAAAAACTGGTCAACATATTTCATGCGGTGAAAGGACTTGATACAAATAGGCATTAGCACAGCAAGAAATCGTATATCTTTTTTTTGCTGCTATCTTTTGTTCATTAGCTACTGCGGTCTTCATTTAATTTATGAATGCGGACCTCTTGTTATGATTATACTATGTTCAGATATGCACTTTTATTGAATCAATATTCGGTTTATTGTGTACAATATTTCAAATGTTCAGGCATGATAATATACGCAGTTCAGCTGCTTATTCAATATTTATTTGACAGCTGGTAGACAAAACAGCTGATTGTTTCAACAACATTGTTTTTATTTTGTTTTTTTTTCTTTTGTTTGTCGTTGTTGACGTTTGAGTTGTCAAATATCAACAAAAATTGTTCGGTTAATTGAAATATGCTCTCTAAGCACACTTATGACTGTGCTGCATTTTAAGTTTTACTCAATATTATAACAATTTCCGTATTTATTGCGCAATTATTAATTGAAACTTTATATGAAATATTGAGCTCAATAATGGCGTTTATTGTGATTTACGCAATAAAGATGAATATCTGAACACCATATAATGGCGATTATAGCGATTTACGCAATAAAGGTGCATATCTGAGCACCGTATTAAAGTCACAATAGAATAGAAAAAATAGCAAAAATAGATAAAAAATTTAAGGGATGCAGTGAGCTTTGCATATTGTTTTATTTGAATTAGACCCAGAAACAATTATTTTTAACATATTGTGTCTCATAATTCTAAGGTTACTCATATTTTTAAAGGATAAGATTTTTAGATTTTTATTAAATAATATATGGTATTCCTTTGGGAACGCAAACAAATCGCAGGGAATGTTGATTTGGCTCAATGATGTGTAAATCGAAACATTGTCGTTCTGCAGAAGCCATAAATCAATTTCACAATTTTTTTTAAAAATATTTCTAGCAAATGTTTTCCAGATTACTTAAGATACAATCATTTGGTAATAAAGTAAAGCCGAAAGTCCATACCATCCGCCTTGCATTACATGCGATTCTTGCTTTTTATGCCGTTTTTATTGCAAGTTACACGCAATGCGTTTTATGCGACTGGTTTTTTGTTTTCACCAGCTGTTGTGGTAAACAACAAACAAGCGAACACGAACATTGTTGGGAAAAATAGAAAATCGAATTGTAATTTTAAAAGAATTTATGGGATTAATTACAAATTTATGAGTTTATATATGTGATATTTTGTGCTGTTAAGGACTACGAAAATCCTCAAAAAAACACAAGAAGAGTGTTTTCGGTTAATTTATCCTCCATTTTTTTTTTTTTGTTTACAAGTTAATAAATTCAAAATAGATGACACTCAGTACATAAAAACAATCATATAAACAATCATCATATACATATTTTGTTCATGAAAGAAATGTGTTAAAAATGTATTTTAATGTATTTTCCTCTTAAATTAGTAATAAACTTTATTATGAAATATGTTTTTATTAATATTTTTGTAATTCAAAAAGAAAAATGCGGAAATAGTAATGCACTATTTAAACATATTTATAGAAACCATTCACAATAGTATATAATTTGACATGCCAAGTTTAAAAAACCGCTGACTTTTTCTAACACAGCATGAGTCGCATAGAAAAGTTGAAAGTAAACCTACTTGATGCATTCTATGCGTCTATGCATTCTATGCTTTTTCTTCTGTAACTTCTCACAATCAACTACACTGATTCTACTTTTTCGGTATACGCAAGGCCGCATGAAACGGATGGTATGAATTTCGGCTTAAGCGAGAACGCAACAAGCAATATTAACAAAATACACAAACAACAATGAAGTCGCGATAGAGTTCTCGAGAAAGCTAAACCGCGAACGTTCGAAGAACCTTCATCAGACTGTTTACGTGAGCATATAAAAAGGCAAGACAAAGCAGGTAACGTTTAGTAAGAATTTCAGTCAGACTTGTGTGAATACGTGTTGCGTATGAACAGAACCGTCATGGTATAAAGATCGCCGTTGAAAAGATCTGCCGAACATTTGTTAGTGTGTACGCGAACAGAAGTGTAAAGAAGAATAACGATTAAAACAAATTATTGTTGGATTCATAAAGTTTTTAACAGTGGCACACAAAAGTAGTGCAAACAATAAAGAGTTCAATTAAAACTAAACACAAATTTATTTTTATTTTGTTTGCAACCAACGAACTCATATTTTAAACGTTTTTAAAAAGAAAAAAACGTAACAATATTGTACAATCGCTTCTGCCAGTTAATGGCACATAATACATACCACAGGTATACAAGTGAATTCTGTTTTCAGGGTCCTCATAAAGCGTTCGACAGCAGTGGATTGAGCACTTTATGAAGATGTGCGTTTGTCTACCTATGCCTTTTAATTTGAAAGATTGATTGGTTGCAGTCAATTAAGTATTAAAATTTTATGGTTTTGAATTGCAAACAAACGATTGATTTTTCAGTTTCCCTAGCACCAAAAGGGTTTTTGTCTGACTCACATCTGCTTGAGTTTATTTTGATTATAGTATCATAAAAAAATTATTTACAATGAAATCAGAATTTTTCGGATTTTCTGATTATTTAATTCTATGAAATTCAAAATAATTCAAAAGAATCAAAAGTAATCAAAAATAATCAAATTATTTTCAATAGCAAATAAAAAGCCTTTCTCCATAATAACATATTAAAACTAACGGACAGTCCACTATAAAACCTCAATTCTTTAATTCGAAAAATTTTCAAATAAATTGAAAATTCATACATTCTCCAATTATTGAAAATAATCAACAAGAATTATTGAAAACAATTTGATTGCTTTTGATTCCTTTTAAGTATTTTGTACTCATAGCCAGTAATCCTGATTATTTTTGATTATTTGTAATTCTAATCAATTATTAATTATTCAAACCAAAAATAACCGCAATTTTAATTGTTAATTTATTTATTTATTAATTACAATACAATTACAAATTATAGTTTAATTATATACCAGTTGAGTAACTTTGACCATATGCTCGGTGTAGTGTCACAGACCAAAGTCTCTGGTGGGAATCGAACCCACTACCCTCACGCTAATAGTCTAGCACATTACCCACTAGACTACCAGGACACCCAATTGTGATCGTTAGGTTAGGTAAGGTTAAAGGACGTGTACTTGTCAATTAACACAAGTACAGTACCCGTAGTTTCTCACACCACTTATGTTGTGTTTGTTAGTTTTACACATGAGTGGTGGGACCTACAGTTTAAAGTCGACTCCTTACGGCAGATTTTTGAGAAACTTTTTCATGGCAATTTTATTTACTCTCAGAGTTTTTTTTTTTGCCAGAAATCTGCTGATAGGAAGTCGCCGAAAAAATACTTTTTGTATTTTGTCTTGAACCCTGGCTTTACTTCTAATAAGCCAATACACTACCAGTAGTATGTTTATGTACCTTCGGGGGCACTTATTCCATACAAATTTAGGAGCATGCATATCTGTAAAAGAGTAAGAACATTGCAGCATTGTGTAATGAATTGTGTGCGATCGGTCTTTAGGTTTGTAACATGTATTATGAAAAGGTATTGCTTTTTAATGTGTATGTATGTGTGTGTGTGTGTTAAAATTTGTGAGAATGCATATCTGGAAAAGAATTAAATAATTTAAATTTTTAATTTTTCCATACAAATTTGGAATCATACCTGCTTTTTCTTGTTCATTTTATTTGTATTGCTTTTCAAACGAATGGTTGGACGGACAGAATGAGTGCGTGCACGTTTCCTCATTTACATCCCAGAGTATAAGTAGACTGTGAAAATGTATATACGTATGCATGAATGATTGGACGGACAGAATGAGTGTGTGCGTAACATGTAATGCGTATGATCGTTTTTTTAATAGTAAATTCTTACCACGTATTATCATACTCAATGCTGAAAAAATAGAAAAGGGATCTGCACCAATATAGTTGTTGTGTGTTTTTTATTTTTTTTTGTATATTTAATTAGAAGGATCTTTAATTTTAAATGTGATAAGAAAGAGTAGGTTGGTTGTGCGGTTGTTTTTAATTTGATGAGAAAGAAATGTATAGTTGTGCCTGTGCGTTTTTTTTTTCACGCATAAGTATAAGTAATATCTGTTTTCACATAATTGAATTTACTGATTGATCTACAACACCCCAGAGTATAAATAGACTTGTTTTTAAGGATTTAGAATTTTTTAGTTTTACTGTTTTAAATAAATGAAATTATAGAATAAAGGGATTAATTAAAACAAATTAGTTTTTTATTTTTTGAAAATTTTATTACATATTTCTTTTTTTCAGATTTTTACAGATTCGAATTTAAAAATACGTTTATACAGATTAAATAACTTAAGTGTTAACAAATATTGAAAATTACAATTTATTGAAAACACAATTTTTACATTTAGTAAGATTATAAAAATTAATTATATTTTTAGCTTCATTTTCAGCTTGATATAGTCTATGTTTATAAAGTATACAGGGGCAGGTGTCAGGACCACATGTACTGTTTTCATTCGACCATTCGCAATCCTCGAAATGTTCACCATGTCTATTTCTTATTCTTTTCAGGTTGTCTACATACTCCAGTTGTGTTTGTATGTTGATGAGTTTAGTTTTATCTATGTCAGAAATTATGTGTGAGAATGATTTTAAAAAGTTGTATATTTCCTTTAAAATCATTGTATGTTAATCTACTGCTATTGTATGCTCATGTGCAGAATATGTGAATAATCTTTAATATTTATATGATTTCAGATCTGTTAATGGACGCTTAGGTAGGTTATCTAATAGTTTTTTGGAGCTGGACTATAGTAGAGACCATATCCAGTTTTATATGGTTTGAGATATAACCCTTTACCCATTGCAATTGATTCCATATATCTATTATGACGGTTAGCTTCAGCCAATTGTTCTTTTCCATTTTTGATAGCATTTACTGCTTTGACAATAGCGGATCCTCCACTTGCCAAACCACCAAGCGCTGACAATGCTGTTAGTACGGGAATAAGTGGAAGAAATCCTCCAATTTTCGGTACAGGTATAACTCTCGGTATTATAATGTCTGCTCGTTTTTTCCCTTTAAAATTTGAATGAATAGCCTTTTGTGATATTTTAACAGCATCATTTATATCAAGGGGTTTCTGTTCTTTCAATTGTTTTAAAGTTTTTCTCACATTAGCTGTGAATAATTTCTTATTACACTTATTCATTTTTCCTTTTCTTTTCTTATGTCTCTGCTCCTTCAAACCTAATCCAAATTTCACTTTAGCTTTCATAGCGTTTGTAACAAACCACGCGTTAGCACGTTCTTTAATATCACTATCTTTAGATTTAACTCGTTGCCAGGCTTTTTCAGCTAATATTTGATCTGCTTGATGTCTTGTGTCTATATCTTTTGATTGTGAATATGCAATATCGTGCTCTCTACAAGCTGCGTCTAATAAATTTATACCCTTATCTCCTCTTGCTAAACGTTTTTCAAGTTTTGTACCAGGTCCACAAAACTGATAACCAGGTAGATGTAATTCAACAGGTACTTTATTTATTAAGTTGTTTACAAATCCTCTTCTCATCTTACACTGGCTGAGGTTTTGTTTTGACCCTAGATTATAACAAATTTTTTTTTCGTTACTTTTATACCTCTTCGCAAAAATAGCTGAAATCAAGACGATCTCCTATATATATATACAGCAATTTATATGATTTCAGTATGTTAATTTTTTGATATTGATTTTGATCTGCTTTGTATCTGATCACGATCTACTTTACATCTGATCACGATCTGCTTTGTATCTGCTCACGATCTACTTTATATCTGATAACGATCTACTTTTTTGGTTTTTGGTTTTGTCTATTTTAATTAAATTTTTTTATAATTTTTTTGTCATTACCAGGTTTTAGATAAACATGTTCTACCTCAATGTTTAAATTGTTTATTTGATCAGCTAGATCATCATATATTTGTGTTATATATTTTTCGATTACAATATTTTTGTTTTTATGGTTATATTTATTAAAACCTTCTCCAAATTTATTAATATAAGACATTTCTTTCACTCTTCTAATAAATTATATTAGCTTCTTTAAGTTCTTCGATAATAGAGATTATTTCGTTTTGATGATTGTTGTGACCAGAACCTTCCGATGAAAGAAGTAAACGTAGTCTGTCAACTAGTTCATTAGGATCATCCCAATGTATGTAATTTGATTTCAGATTATTTTGCAATTTTAGCATTAAACCATTGCCTTTTGTTAAAATGTTTGTTGTTGTTTCGAATAAATGTTTAATTATTCGTATATATTTGAAGGCTCGTGTTCCTTTCACTTGTTCATTAGGTTCATAGCGACGTTTATGTGCATTGGTATTAATTAAAATCTCTTTATATTTTTTCAAATCATTTTTAGAATAATGGAGAGGTTTTTTATGAAATACTAGTTCAAATAATCCAGGCGTCATTTTCAATTTCATATTCCCTATCTGCATAGTATTATCTCTATTAAATATTAATTTTTCCTTGCCATATCTCCAACTACCGTCTACATCTTGATTAAAACCATAAATTTTATCCAATTGCTTATTATTAATAAGTGTTTGTATATTTTCAAATAATGGACAGCTTTTCGTCAGCTTTAAACATTGTTTTCTTTCCAAGTTCTTGATACATGTACTTGATACTGGTCTATTATGGTCATAGTTTTTTTCACCATCATTATCATCAGTTGAAATATTTTCATACTGAAAATCGTTATTATCACCGTTTACATCATCGTAATCATCGCCATCATCATCGCCTATATCCTTAGGCTTATCTTCAAGTTTTCCGATGATTTCATTATCACCATTTACGTCATAATAATCGTCATCATCATCAATAGTGTTGTCTGTATCCTTATGCTTATCTTCGAGTTTTCCAATGATTTCATTATCACCATTTACGTTATAATAATCTTCCTCATCATCTATAGTGTTGTCTACATCCTTATGCTTATATTCAAGTTTTGGGATGTTTTCATTATCATCATTTACATCATCATAATCATCGTCATCATTAATAGTGTTGTCTATATCCTTATATTTATCTTTAAGTTTTCCAATGATTTTTTTAAGTGGTTTTGTTATTGGTTGAAAGGTATCTTCTAATAAATTAACTCTATCTATTTGATTCAGTTTAATATTTTTTAACTTTTTCTTTAGAACAGCCCTTGTCTTTACAAGATCTTCCAACACTTTATTATGGTAATTTTTAGACATTATAATAATTTTTTTATTGAATTTGATCTGGTTATGATCTGCTCGCTATCTGATTATGATCTGCTTTGTATCTGATTACGATCTGCTTTATATCTGATCACGAACTGCTTGCTATCTGGTCACGATCTGATTTATACCTGATCACGATCTGCTTGATGGCTTGTGTCTATATCCATTGATTTTGAGTACGCTATATCGTGCTTTCTACAATCTGCATCCAATAAATTATTCCTTTATTTCCTTTATTCTTGCTATTCGTTTTGAAGTTTTGTATCAGGTCCACAAAACTGATAACCAGGTGGATGTAATTCAACATATAATTTGTTTATTAAGTTGTCTACAAATCTTCTTCCAATCTTACACTGATTAGGTGTTTTTCTTTTGACTGTAGTTTATAACCATTTTTTTCATTACTTTCATACCTCTTCGCATGAAACACTACACCAGCTATACTAGCAAGCTATACCAGCTATACCAGCTATACCAGCTATACCTGCTATACCAGCTATACTAGCAAGCTATACCAGCTATACCAGCTATACCAGCTATACCAGCTATACTAGCAAGCTGTACTAGCTATACTAGCAAGCTGTACAATCTGTACTAGCTATACTAGCAAGCTGTACTAGCTATACTAGCAAGCTGTACAATCTGTACTAGCTATACTAGCAAGTTGTACTAGCTATACCAGCTGTAGTAGCTATACCTGCTATATCAGCTATACCAGCTATATCAGCTATACCAGCTATATCAGCTATATCAGCTATACCAGCTATACCTGCTATACCAGCTATACCTGCTATACCTGCTAAATCAGCTATACCAGCTATACCTGCTATACCAGCTATACCTGCTATACCTGCTATACCAGCTATATCAGCTATACCTGCTATATCAGCTATACCAGCTATATCAGCTATACCAGCTATATCAGCTATATCAGCTATACCAGCTATACCTGCTATACCAGCTATACCTGCTATACCTGCTATACCAGCTATATCAGCTATACCAGCTATATCAGCTATACCAGCTATACCAGCTATATCAGCTATACCAGCTATACCAGCTATACCAGCTATATCAGCTATACCAGCTATACCTGCTATACCAGCTATACCAGCTATACCTGCTATACCTGCTATACCTGCTATACCAGCTATACCAGCTATACCAGCTATACCAGCTATACCAGCTATACCAGCTATACCAGCTATACCAGCTATACCAGCTATACCAGCTATACCAGCTATACCTGCTATACCTGCTATACCTGCTATACCTGCTATACCAGCTATACCAGCTATACCAGCTATACCAGCTATACCAGCTATACCAGCTATACCAGCTATACCAGCTATACCAGCTATACCAACTATACCAGCTATACCAGCTATACCAGCTATACCAGCTATACCAGCTATACCAGCTATACCAGCTATACCAGCTATACCAGCTATACCAGCTATACCAGCTATACCTGCTATACCTGCTATACCTGCTATACCTGCTATACCAGCTATACCAGCTATACCAGCAAGCTGTACCAGCTGGTATATAGTATATATAGCTGGTATAGCTGGTATAGCTGGTATAGCAGGTATAGCAGGTATAGCTGGTATAGCAGGTATAGCTGGTATAGCTGATATAGCTGATATAGCTGGTATAGCTGATATAGCTGGTATAGCTGATATAGCAGGTATAGCTACTACAGCTGGTATAGCTAGTACAGCTTGCTAGTATAGCTAGTACAGATTGTACAGCTTGCTAGTATAGCTAGTACAGCTTGCTAGTATAGCTAGTACAGATTGTACAGCTTGCTAGTATAGCTAGTACAGCTTGCTAGTATAGCTGGTATAGCTGATATAGCTGGTATAGCTGGTATAGCTTGGTAGTATAGCTGGTATAGCAGGTATAGCTGGTATAGCTGGTATAGCTGGTATAGCTTGCTAGTATAGCTGGTGTAGTGTTTCATGCGAAGAGGTATGAAAGTAATGAAAAAAATGGTTATAAACTACAGTCAAAAGAAAAACACCTAATCAGTGTAAGATTGGAAGAAGATTTGTAGACAACTTAATAAACAAATTATATGTTGAATTACATCCACCTGGTTATCAGTTTTGTGGACCTGATACAAAACTTCAAAACGAATAGCAAGAATAAAGGAAATAAAGGAATAATTTATTGGATGCAGATTGTAGAAAGCACGATATAGCGTACTCAAAATCAATGGATATAGACACAAGCCATCAAGCAGATCGTGATCAGGTATAAATCAGATCGTGACCAGATAGCAAGCAGTTCGTGATCAGATATAAAGCAGATCGTAATCAGATACAAAGCAGATCATAATCAGATAGCGAGCAGATCATAACCAGATCAAATTCAATAAAAAAATTATTATAATGTCTAAAAATTACCATAATAAAGTGTTGGAAGATCTTGTAAAGACAAGGGCTGTTCTAAAGAAAAAGTTAAAAAATATTAAACTGAATCAAATAGATAGAGTTAATTTATTAGAAGATACCTTTCAACCAATAACAAAACCACTTAAAAAAATCATTGGAAAACTTAAAGATAAATATAAGGATATAGACAACACTATTAATGATGACGATGATTATGATGATGTAAATGATGATAATGAAAACATCCCAAAACTTGAATATAAGCATAAGGATGTAGACAACACTATAGATGATGAGGAAGATTATTATAACGTAAATGGTGATAATGAAATCATTGGAAAACTCGAAGATAAGCATAAGGATACAGACAACACTATTGATGATGATGACGATTATTATGACGTAAATGGTGATAATGAAATCATCGGAAAACTTGAAGATAAGCCTAAGGATATAGACAACACTATTGATGATGGCGATGATTACGATGATGTAAACGGTGATAATAACGATTTTCAGTATGAAAATATTTCAACTGATGATAATGATGGTGAAAAAAACTATGACCATAATAGACCAGTATCAAGTACATGTATCAAGAACTTGGAAAGAAAACAATGTTTAAAGCTGACGAAAAGCTGTCCATTATTTGAAAATATACAAACACTTATTAATAATAAGCAATTGGATAAAATTTATGGTTTTAATCAAGATGTAGACGGTAGTTGGAGATATGACAAGGAAAAATTAATATTTAATAGAGATAATACTATGCAGATAGGGAATATGAAATTGAAAATGACGCCTGGATTATTTGAACTAGTATTTCATAAAAAACCTCTCCATTATTCTAAAAATGATTTGAAAAAATATAAAGAGATTTTAATTAATACCAATGCACATAAACGTCGCTATGAACCTAATGAACAAGTGAAAGGAACACGAGCCTTCAAATATATACGAATAATTAAACATTTATTCGAAACAACAACGAACATTTTAACAAAAGGCAATGGTTTAATGCTAAAATTGCAAAATAATCTGAAATCAAATTACATACATTGGGATGATCCTAATGAACTAGTTGACAGACTACGTTTACTTCTTTCATCGGAAGGTTCTGGTCACAACAATCATCAAAACGAAATAATCTCTATTATCGAAGAACTTAAAGAAGCTAATATAATTTATTAGAAGAGTGAAAGAAATGTCTTATATTAATAAATTTGGAGAAGGTTTTAATAAATATAACCATAAAAACAAAAATATTGTAATCGAAAAATATATAACACAAATATATGATGATCTAGCTGATCAAATAAACAATTTAAACATTGAGGTAGAACATGTTTATCTAAAACCTGGTAATGACAAAAAAATTATAAAAAAATTAAATTAAAATAGACAAAACCAAAAACCAAAAAAGTAGATCGTTATCAGATATAAAGTAGATCGTGAGCAGATACAAAGCAGATCGTGATCAGATGTAAAGTAGATCGTGATCAGATACAAAGCAGATCAAAATCAATATCAAAAAATTAACATACTGAAATCATATAAATTGCTGTATATATATATAGGAGATCGTCTTGATTTCAGCTATTTTTGCGAAGAGGTATAAAAGTAACGAAAAAAAAATTTGTTATAATCTAGGGTCAAAACAAAACCTCAGCCAGTGTAAGATGAGAAGAGGATTTGTAAACAACTTAATAAATAAAGTACCTGTTGAATTACATCTACCTGGTTATCAGTTTTGTGGACCTGGTACAAAACTTGAAAAACGTTTAGCAAGAGGAGATAAGGGTATAAATTTATTAGACGCAGCTTGTAGAGAGCACGATATTGCATATTCACAATCAAAAGATATAGACACAAGACATCAAGCAGATCAAATATTAGCTGAAAAAGCCTGGCAACGAGTTAAATCTAAAGATAGTGATATTAAAGAACGTGCTAACGCGTGGTTTGTTACAAACGCTATGAAAGCTAAAGTGAAATTTGGATTAGGTTTGAAGGAGCAGAGACATAAGAAAAGAAAAGGAAAAATGAATAAGTGTAATAAGAAATTATTCACAGCTACTGTGAGAAAAACTTTAAAACAATTGAAAGAACAGAAACCCCTTGATATAAATGATGCTGTTAAAATATCACAAAAGGCTATTCATTCAAATTTTAAAGGGAAAAAACGAGCAGACATTATAATACCGAGAGTTATACCTGTACCGAAAATTGGAGGATTTCTTCCACTTATTCCCGTACTAACAGCATTGTCAGCGCTTGGTGGTTTGGCAAGTGGAGGATCCGCTATTGTCAAAGCAGTAAATGCTATCAAAAATGGAAAAGAACAATTGGCTGAAGCTAACCGTCATAATAGATATATGGAATCAATTGCAATGGGTAAAGGGTTATATCTCAAACCATATAAAACTGGATATGGTCTCTACTATAGTCCAGCTCCAAAAAACTATTAGATAACCTACCTAAGCGTCCATTAACAGATCTGAAATCATATAAATATTAAAGATTATTCACATATTCTGCACATGAGCATACAATAGCAGTAGATTAACATACAATGATTTTAAAGGAAATATACAACTTTTTAAAATCATTCTCACACATAATTTCTGACATAGATAAAACTAAACTCATCAACATACAAACACAACTGGAGTATGTAGACAACCTGAAAAGAATAAGAAATAGACATGGTGAACATTTCGAGGATTGCGAATGGTCGAATGAAAACAGTACATGTGGTCCTGACACCTGCCCCTGTATACTTTATAAACATAGACTATATCAAGCTGAAAATGAAGCTAAAAATATAATTAATTTTTATAATCTTACTAAATGTAAAAATTGTGTTTTCAATAAATTGTAATTTTCAATATTTGTTAACACTTAAGTTATTTAATCTGTATAAACGTATTTTTAAATTCGAATCTGTAAAAATCTGAAAAAAAGAAATATGTAATAAAATTTTCAAAAAATAAAAAACTAATTTGTTTTAATTAATCCCTTTATTCTATAATTTCATTTATTTAAAACAGTAAAACTAAAAAATTCTAAATCCTTAAAAACAAGTCTATTTATACTCTGGGGTGTTGTAGATCAATCAGTAAATTCAATTATGTGAAAACAGATATTACTTATACTTATGCGTGAAAAAAAAAACGCACAGGCACAACTATACATTTCTTTCTCATCAAATTAAAAACAACCGCACAACCAACCTACTCTTTCTTATCACATTTAAAATTAAAGATCCTTCTAATTAAATATACAAAAAAAATAAAAAACACACAACAACTATATTGGTGCAGATCCCTTTTCTATTTTTTCAGCATTGAGTATGATAATACGTGGTAAGAATTTACTATTAAAAAAACGATCATACGCATTACATGTTACGCACACACTCATTCTGTCCGTCCAATCATTCATGCATACGTATATACATTTTCACAGTCTACTTATACTCTGGGATGTAAATGAGGAAACGTGCACGCACTCATTCTGTCCGTCCAACCATTCGTTTGAAAAGCAATACAAATAAAATGAACAAGAAAAAGCAGGTATGATTCCAAATTTGTATGGAAAAATTAAAAATTAAAATTATTTAATTCTTTTCCAGATATGCATTCTCACAAATTTTAACACACACACACACATACATACACATTAAAAAGCAATACCTTTTCATAATACATGTTACAAACCTAAAGACCGATCGCACACAATTCATTTCACAATGCTGCAATGTTCTTACTCTTTTACAGATATGCATGCTCCTAAATTTGTATGGAATAAGTGCCCCCGAAGGTACATAAACATACTACTACTACCTACTAGACTACGGCGACTGCAAATCCATCTCCATCTCCATCTGTTAGAGGTCGATATATAAAAATGTAACGTTAACTATTGATATGAGCCTCAGAGACGCATTAAGGTCTCTTCTAATTATAAAGAGGTTTTGCTTTCATATACAATTTCTTTATTCTGCTTACTTTTATGAGGGGAAATTCCATTTTATGTAAGTTCAAAATTAATTTGAAAACAACATCAATTGCGCTTAGATTTTGTTAAGTGTGAAAATATTTCTTATAATAAACAGGCTAAAATATTGTTCATAAGAAAAACCCGTAGTTTTTATTATGAGCCGTAGAGGCCCTGGTTGCTAAGATTTGTTACATTTTTATGTTAGCAAGAGCAGGGATCATCGTGGCCACTGCGTTTAAAAAAACTTGTTTAATTGAGCAGTATTATCGACATTGCTCCGGCACTGCCATCTTCTTGAAATAGTTAACTTTATTTTATCATTAGATTGTAATAACGAAAAGAAGTTAAATGTAACTTTAAGTAACTTTAAATCCAACTTTAACGGGAAGTTGTAATAATGGCTTTTAAACTTGCAAGTGGACCAATTTCACTATTATCTACTGTATATTAAAATTTGTATGCATATAGATGTTCTTGTTTAGAAAGATTTAATAATAAATATGTAATAAAAATATTTTGAAATTATTCAATTCAACTTATTTAACTGGAAATTGTGTTATATTATATACACTCAGCCACGAACGTATGCATACAGATAACAAATTTCAGAAATTTTTTAACCAATCCGTTTTCGTTGAAAATATTTATAATTGTCTGACATCTTTCTTCGATTTTAAGACGGTCTTTAGCATTGGTTCAGAAATTTGTGGGCCTGTGCAGGGCCACAATTCAGTTCAATTTCAGAAATTTTTTAACCAATGCAAAAGACCGTCTTAACATCAAAGAAACTATAAAGATTTTCAACGAAAACGGATCAGTTAAAAAATTTCTGAAATTTTTTAACGGTATGTATACTTTAGTAACTGTGTGTAAGTATGTACAGTGAGCGCATAACTGAGTCAACACTTTTGTTCTTAAGTATAAAACTGTTTTGTTCTTAAGTATAAAAAAAGTTACTTTATCATGAATTGTTGTGTTTCTTTTAACATTTTATAAGTTATAAATAAAAGTTTTTGTTTTTGGAAATTTATTCGACTATTCTCATTTACCTTTCTCGCTATCCTAAGAAAATTAATTATTTCAGTGGTGTTTACTCACTTTTGGCGCTCAGTGTATGTCTGATGTGGAAAATGCAATTTTAATGTTTGTGTAATTATTAAAATAAAATGAATATAACATTTAATATTTCTTTGGTTTGCAATAATTTATATTTAATTATATTAAAGCTTAATAAATGCTTATTTAAAATACAATCAATATGTTATAAAATTACATCACTAAAGCATACAAATTAAAGATTTTTATTAAAATCATTTAAAATCAAATTGACAGAAATGTTAAGGCCAATTAACAAAAATGATATTTAATTACGACAGTTGCCATAAAGCAATTATCATAAAATTTTTGAAACCTTTTTGCTGGAACGTAATTATTAATCGAAGCACAAAAGTAGGTAGGTAGTGCCATCATCATTTATTAAATGGAGTATAAAGCAATAAAGCAAAAGAGTTTTTTATCTTTTTCTTGGATAACAGAAAATATTAAAATTTATAATGAAGAGATTGTCATAGCCAGTAGTATGGAAATTATATTTTCCTTTTTTCAAAACTCTTCGTAGCAAAAGAAAGTAAGAAACAAACAATTATTTGTAAATATAGCTAGTCATTTAGCGAGGGAAATTAAAAAGTTTAAATTTAAGAATGCAATATAACAAAATGGGTATGAAATTTCACATCACATCAATACTATGAAGAGGGTTCAAAAAATCAGTTATCACGATGCGGTAGGTGTCTCCATTCACCATAACAGTTGCGCGGTTCTCATTTTTAACGAAGTATGAAAATGACGTTCATCTGACAATAGGATTTTTTGGAAAATCGTGAAGTTTACCATTCTACCAATAAATCCTATCGTTGCTCAAGCATAAATCGATTCATTACGATCAGTGGAGATAATATACTGAATATTGTGACAGAATAGAATGACATACATGCATAAGTATTGCCAGATTCGAAATAACCGATGATTCAAATTTCAGCCGATGGATGCCCCACCCTATACATTCAAGTGCGTACCAGGTGCACCCATATGAAATGTGCGTTGTTTTGTGAAATTAAAACAAAAGTTTTTAATAGCATTATCCATTGCTGTCTACACATTTTTTTCATCTTTTAGGCATTTGTGTATTGCACGCCAATAAAATTCTTCGTCTTTTAAAGTAAACCAATTAGTCATCCAATTTTCGACTTCCTCGTAGGAATTGAAGTACTAGTCGTGAACCATCGATGAAACCAAATAGTAGTTGGAAGACCCTAAGTCTAGTGAATATGGCGAGTAGTAGCTCCCAGCCTAATGCTTTAATTATAGACTGAACAGGTTTTGCTATGTGTGGAGGTGCATTCTCATGTTACAAAATTATCTTGTCTTATGGCCCATTCTGGTCATTCGTTTAACCCGGTCAGAAAATGTTTTGTTGTGCAACACTTAACATTTCTGCCATTTGTTTCTGACTCGAAGTATCATCATCATCCAATATTGTTTGCAATCCGTAGTCTTCACATTTTTTTAGTGGTTTTTACATTCAAATCCCTAACAAAAAAAAACAACAAAACATAATGAAACAATGTTGTTGAAACAACCAGCTATTTTGTTTACCAGCTGTCAAATGAATGTTGAATAAGCAGCTGAACTGCGTATATTATTATGCCTGAACACTTAAAATATTGTACTCAATTAACCAAATATTAACTCAATAAAAGTGCATATCTGAACATAGTATTAAGCTGTCAATTATATAATGAAAGCTGACAGTCCCCAAGGCAGGTGTCTATTAATAGGAATACCAAGATATTTATTATGGGGTGTGTTGCACCTCTATTCCCTCGAAAAGAGAGAATATTACGTGATTACATTTTTTTCATTCACTTTACTTCTATAGAGATAAAGAGATGCATCTCGTGGATTCCCATGCATACAAACCAAAGGATTATCATCAGAAACATATTTCTACGTATTGGTCTGCTCAATGTAGTGTCCAAAATGTATTTTAAATATAAGGCGTATCAAAATATAATTTTGTGACTAGCACTAATAAAATCACCTTCATTAGTGCCAAACAAATAGTTTTTTGACAAATCCGCAAAAGCGTTTGATGAAATTAAGCTCGGTTGACAGTAGCGATCGATTAAGAATTTTCTAGCTATTTTCTAGTATGTGAATTTTTCGACAACGATGGTACGTAATAAAACTTCAATAACTTCAATAAACAAATACACTAAATATCAGAATGATGTAGAGAATAATTTTGAATTCATATTTGTTAACACTAGCTAAACACTAAAACAGTTGTTTGAGTGACTGTACATCTGAAAAATATTGACACGCACCAAAAACATAGTTTTTGCCTACATTATTACATATAATTGATATCGCCGCAGTCTAGTAGGCAGTGCGGTGGCTTATTAAACGTGAGGCCTCTGTTCAAACCCCAGGTCAGGCATCTCCAACTAAACGAACTATGAAAAAATATTTCTGAGGCAACTTCCTCTCAGCAGTTTTATGGAAAAAACTCTGAGTGTATACAATGAATACAATGTACAATCTATTACAAACATTTGTATTCTAAGTAAAATATTTTTTAATCCTTACTCAAATAAATTGAAACATAATTTTAATGCAATTTCAAAGGCATAAATGTTCTGATAAATCTATTCCTATAACAGCATCACATCGCAGCAAATTTGTGCTTTTTGATATGGTGATTAAAATTCTTTTTATTCGTTGCAAATCAAACTTAAATAAATTTAATAATGTCAACAATCGTTATGAAAAATAATTTTTTTAATTTGTTTTTTTTTTATGGCATAATAAAGTCTGTGTTTTATCACTCTTAAGTCACATTGCTAATGTCGGAAGAATAAAGAATAACAAACTATAAAAAAGAAATCAAGTGGCCTAAAAAGAAAAACAAAAAAACGAGTGTGTTACAGTAAACACAATCTCATATTTTGTATATAAAAATATATCGACATTCAAACATAACCATTTAATAAGGCTGATACTATACTTCTCACAACTGTTGTGTAAAATAATCTTCAATGTAACAACACATTTATAAGCAACGTATAAATGAGAGTATGTATGTATGTATGTAGCATATCACATACAGTTGGCCTATACCATAGATGCCATAAGAATTAAATGTATATGTTTACGCCCGGTGATTGCAAAATCCCATCTCAAGCGATCATCTAGAAGACAAGTAACATCCAATAGAGGGCGCAACAATATTAATTTAAGCTTTCATGTTTTTTGTTATAACAGTGTAATGTAATGTAATTAAAGCTTTAGGAATTTATAACATTTATACTGTAATTTAAGTAAAGCTTTGGAATTTTGTAACATTACTCTATAATCCTGTTTATTTTAGGCTTCTTTCTTGCTTAAGTTGAAATTAAAATATCATTCTAATTTGTGACATCCAAAGTGATGAAAGTGAACTTTCTCTTTTAAAGTTTGAGAAAAAAAATATATAAAATTTGTGAGAAAATATAAAGATAGAAAATTATAATAAAAGTGAATTTGTGAGAAAAAATAAAATAAAAGATTTTTTAATAATCAAACTTGAATTATATATATTTGTATATATATGTATATATATATATATAATTTTGTTTTATAAGAAACAAAACGGTATACATTTTGACTGAAGACAAAAGTGCAATTGGTTTTCCTTGCGTGCAATAAAGGAAGAGAGAAAATTCAAGCCAACAACATAACAAAAAGGAGACACTATACGTAAAGATTTGTTCGTGTGTGAATAAGGAGGAAATTGTTCGTGAGTCATTTGCGACAAAATCAGGAAAGTGCTGATATTTTTTTTTTATATTTTGAAAGAATTGTTTTCCATACATTTCCCTTTATTTTCTATTATTGCAATAGAGTGACGGTTCGAGTTCTGAAGAGGTGATCTCCATTACCGCAACATCATTACCCACACTGTTCCCGGATAAACATCGCCCATACAGTCCACAGTTCAAAATTTGGTCCAATCGAGCCAGATTTTGGAACCTGTTTTTTTCGGATTTTGGAACGGTTCTTTTTGTATTTTTTTTTTGTGTGACCTTCATCATCGACCATCAAAGTAACCTTGAGATCATAAGGTAAAGTGTTTTTGTTTTTTACTTTTATATTTTTTGATTTTTTGGTGGTAATTCTATATACAAGTAAAGTGCTGTTAACTAGACAACAAAACTTTGCTTTTATATAGAATTTATAACAGTGCATATATATTTACAAAGTGGTGTGTTATAATTGCGATAGCACTGGCACACTTTGTAAATTTATCGAATATAGGAACCAGAGTTTATGCACTGTTATACCAACTTTTCTTAACTTGTAACAAAGTCAATAGTGACTAGGATGTCAAATTGAGGTGTGAATATCACAGTTGGAAATCGAATTCAACTACCCAATTTGATATCGGTTATAAGTTGATAGTTGTGTTATAATTGGTGATTGTGCGTGGGCTAAATAGCGAAGCTCATTACCTTTTATAACACTTCTTCAAATCCACCGGATACATGAAAGAGGTACCCATAATTAATTGTTACTCACTTCCATAGTATTAGATCTGGAATTTTTAACAGATTTGTTAGCAAATGATTTGCAATAAAGTGAAGTGAAGTAACACATTAAAATTTATTTATGGGTTTCCTTTCGAATTTTTTATTCTTTTATTTAGTCATTTTGGAAATCATTTATATTTTTTAACAATTTTAAACGAAAATAAATTTAAATTCACCATTTTTGTTTATTTCAATTTATTTCTTTAAATTTTATTATATCAAATTTAATATTTTTGATTTGCTAGTGACAAATTTTATATACATATATACTATACATATATTTACATATATTTTTGAAATTAAAAGTGAAAGAGTGTAGTTGTTTGGAACTGCCTTTTCACATTTTGTATTTTTTTTTATTATTATTGTTCATGTATTTGAATTTTTGAGGACTATAAAAGTCATCGGATTATTGGCCATTGGAAATTCGTCCTGTTGGCTTAGTTTCGCGAATTGCGTAATTTTTTTTATTATATATGCCCGTTTTATTGGACATATATCACTTGTATTAATTTTGCGATAAAGCGTCAAGTTGGTCGTGGTAGCGCGTTGTAAATATCAGGGTGATCACGGTGACCTTGTGTTTAAATTTTTGGAATATCTGCGGTTCTAGTGGCGTGTCGCGTGATTAGTGGCGATCAGGGCTCGGACTTTTTCGAGTTGTGTTCTGATTTAGTTTATTATTTATTTGATTTTTTGATATTTGTATCGGATTTACATTTCGTTTGGGGAATTAGTCTTCGAATAGTTAATTCCTTTTGGTTTTCACTTTTTGTTGTTGTTGCTAGCTACTATTAATAATATTCGAGATGCCGAAGTCGAGGAGATTATTGACTTTTGAGAGATTTGCCCAAATATTCCTGGATTTCGAGAGGGAATTCAATGCTATTCCTCAGGAAGGTAATACGACCTTCTCCATTGAGATCCAGAAGGAGGAGTTCAAGTCGCTGTGGGCAAGGGTGAGGGATTCCTACGAGGCCTTTGCCACAGGTGACGAGGAAGATTCGGAAGGTGATCGGGAAGCTGCCCGTGAACTTTTTGGACACTGTAGGTTAGGATACATTACTGTAGCCTCACTAATGGGTGAACTTTCCCAGACCTTGGTCAACCAAGCTGGGATGTCATCGACACAGTGTCTCAATGGTCAAGGCAACGAGAACCGCATTCGACATAGCATGCAGCTACCCGCTTGTACCATGGAGGTGTTTCATGGGGATTACAAATCTTGGCCATCATTTCGCGACATGTTCACTGCTGTTTATGTGAACGGGGCCAACATTTCACCAGTGGAACAGCTCTTTTATTTGAGGCAGTTCACGCGTGGTGAAGCTTTAGAAATTGTAAAAAAATCTCCTCTCACTGCTAATGGATTCCAGGAGGCGTGGAACAACCTGAAGGACAGATATGAGAATAAGAGGATTTTGGTGAATTCTCAGCTAAAGGTTTTGTTTACTCTAGCACCGGTCAAATCCGAAGCAGCCCAGGATATCAAGAGGTTGCAACGGGATATTAATAATTCGATAACGGCACTTAGGATGCACGATATTAATATCTCCAACTGGGATCCAATTTTTGTTTATTTGTGTTCTACCAGGCTGCCGGTGCTAACTTTGTCTCTCTGGGAACAGACAATCCAGAACAAGGTGGAGATTCCCAAATGGAAGGATTTGGATAATTTTTTGACATCACGGTTTCAATCTCTAGAAACTGTGTCTGAAATTCGAAATTTTGAACCAGTTGTTGGCGGTTCTAGGCCTGCCCCTGAAACTCTTCCTAATCCAAAAAGGGGAGTTCGTTCCTTTTCCACTAGATTAAATAGGAAACTTTGCAAATATTGTTCGGGAGACCATTTGGTGGATACTTGTCCGAAATTTTTGGATTTACCTCCTGAGAGACGGTTTTGGGTCGTGAAGAGGTACGGTCTTTGTATCAATTGTCTCACGGGTGGTCATAGACTCAATGAGTGTAAGAGTACTATTGGTTGTACGGTGTGCAAGTTGAAGCACCACACTCTACTGCATCGAGAGGTGTCTGGATCCTCTTCGGGCGTTTTGGATACGCCAAGTTCTAGCGGTGCAGTCGGGTCGAATGGTGAGGTCCAAAATTGTTTTGCTGCTACGTCGAGGCAGATACTTTTGGGAACTGCCGTAGTTGGTATCTACCACCGAGGGGAAACGTTTAGAGCTAGGGCCCTAATAGATTCAGGGTCTCAAGCTACCTTCATTTCGGAAGGATTACAGAGGAGATTGGGATTGCCGGCGGTGAATATACATGCTAAGGTTTCTGGTTTGAATGGAGCATGTGCTGGTGCAGTCCAAAGACAATGTTCGTTTGTCTTAACTTCTCTGTCGGGCGATCAACCTCGTGTGGAGGCAATCGGTTTGGTGTTGCCGAAGTTAACCGGAATGTTACCCAGCTCAACTATTAACATATCGCGATCTGCAGCTTTTTCGGGGATCACATTGGCTGATCCTAAGTTTAATGAGAGCAATCGAGTGGACATCCTAATTGGAGGCGACATTTATCCTAGCGTGATGTTGGAGGGTGTTAGGAAAAATCTTCTGGGGAATTTGATGGCCCAGGAGAGTATATTTGGTTGGGTTCTGACAGGGTCACTACCCGAACCGCGTTCCAATAGCTATACAACTCTCGTGTCGTATTGCACTGAATTGGAATTGGATAAGCAGCTGGAGAGGTTCTGGAAATTGGAGGAACCTCCAAGACATTCGAAGATGTCGCCTGATGATGAGTACTGTGAGGAACATTTTAAGAAAACAGTACGTAGGAATTCGGCTGGGCGATATATAGTATCATTACCTATCAGGCCGCAGTATGATTCCCTGGCTTGCCTTGGCTCTTCTCGCCCAAGGGCCTACAAACAGTTTTTGCGGAACGAAGCTTCCCTACTTCGAAACCCATCTCTCAAATTGGATTATGATGCGGTTTTATTGGAATATGAATCTTTGGGTCATATGGCGAAGGTGAATTTTAAGGATGTGAGGGAAGGCGATTCGTATTATTTACCTCATCACGCGGTTTTGAAGCCTGAAAGCTCTTCCACAAAGGTTAGGGTCGTTTTCAACGCCTCTAGTAAAACATCTTGTGGATTGAGCTTGAACGACACCTTATTTACCGGGTCTGTATTGCAGAATGATTTGAAACTTTTGATTGTTAGATGGCGTTTTTACCGATATGTCTTTAACGGGGACATTGAGAAAATGTATCGGCAGATTCTTTTGGACCCTGATCAAGTAAAGTATCAGCGAATAGTTTTTCGTAAGGAATTGGATAAGGAAGTCGAGGATTTCGAGTTGAGAACCGTCACGTTCGGGGTAAATTGTGCTCCTTTTTTGGCAATAAGAACGTTGCTTCAACTCGCTGACGACGGTGAGGCAAAATGGCCTTTAGCCTCTGAAATTTTACGTGAGATGATGTACGTAGATGATGCGTTAGCTGGGGCTCATGATGTTTCTGGAGCGATAGCCGCTCGGGACCCATTAAGAGCGGCGTTGACTTCTGCGGGTTTCTCGATGAGGAAATGGACCTCAAACGACAAGAGAATTCTTCAGGGATTGCCTTCTGATCACTTGTTGAGGGAAGATTTTTTGGAATTCGAGGATATTAGCTCGATCAAAACCCTGGGCGTACGATGGAATGCCAGGTCTGATCAGTTCTTCTTCACGACAACGACAATCGATATTAAGGAGAATTTTACGAAAAGAGAGGTATTGTCGATTATAGCCAAGCTCTTCGATCCTGCTGGATGGTTAGGTCCAATAGTTGTCACTGCAAAAATGCTCATGCAGAAAATATGGAGCGAGAAGACTGGTTGGGATGAATTTTTGACCCCGGAGAGCCTTGCGAAATGGAAGCAATTTCTTAATGAATATAGTTTCATTAACAATATAAAAATACCTCGTTGGGTAGGTTTTCGACCCGATTATAATGTGGAGGTTCATGGGTTCTCTGATCCTTCGGAGAAAGCATACGGGGTGTGTATATACATTCGTATAGAGGATGATATAGGTGCTATTCAAACCCATCTGTTGTTGGCCAAGTCGAGGGTCGCTCCTTTGAAGACAATTTCGTTTCCTAGGCTTGAACTTTGCGGGGCTGTCTTATTGACTGAGTTGATGGAAGCTGTGAAGGCGAATTTGAAATTTGACGCATCAAGAACAAAATTCTATGGGTGGACAGATTCTACCATAGTTTTAGCTTGGCTTCAAAAACCACCCAGTTCGTGGAAAACTTTTGTTGCTAATCGGGTTGCAAAGGTGACAGAGCACCTGAATAAGGCCTGTTATAGGCATGTTCGGTCGGAGCAGAATCCGGCTGATTTGATAAGTCGAGGAGCTCGACCGCAGGATTTGGCGACGGACAATCTGTGGTGGCATGGTCCCCAATGGTTAGGTTATCCTACCGACGAGTGGCGTAATCCTATTCCCGAGGAATATGACACTAAAGAGGAAGAAAAGTGTCACATGGTTTTCTTCACTTATTTTAGGGAGTTCGATGACCTTTTGAATCGGTTTTCTTCCTATTCGAGGGCGTTGCGTGTGATGGCCTTAGTGTTTAGGGTTTTTGATAGAGAACGCTCGCGTTGTGGTTCTTTGGAGATTACTCCACACGAAATCCAGAGGGTGAGGGGAAAACTAATAAAAATAGCTCAACGAGCTTGGTACCCTCAGGAATACCGGCGGTTGTCTGATGGAGAGAAGATTGTTGAAGGAGAACTTCTGAATTTAAATCCCTTTTTAGATGGAGATGGTTTGATGAGAATCGGTGGCAGGCTGGCTAATGCGACTAATCTCAAGTACAACGAAAGGTTTCCGATTCTTTTACCAACAGCAAGTCGGTTCTCCTATCTGTTGATCGAGTTTATCCATAGGATAACTTTGCATGGCGGAAACCAATTAATGTTGAGAGTCTTGAGGACTGAATTTTACATGCGCAGGTCTAAGAATTTGATAAAGACCATCGTAGGGCGTTGCAGGACTTGTACCATCTATAAGGGAATGACTCAGAGTCAAATAATGGCAGCTTTACCTACGTCTCGTACAGTTTTCACTCGTCCTTTCGCTAGCACTGGTGTAGATTTTGCTGGGCCCTTTGACATTCGAAATTACACAGGCAGAGCGTGTCTTATAACGAAGGGCTACGTGTGTCTGTTTATTTGTTTTGCTACGAAGGCTATTCATTTGGAAGCGGTTAGTAATTTATCCACGTCTGCATTCTTGGCTGCTTTGGCCAGATTCATTTCTCGTCGTGGATACCCTACCGATATGTATTCTGATAACGGGACCAATTTTGTAGGAGCGTCGAAAATCTTAAGAAGTGAATTTCGGAATTTTCTTAAGGAATCAGGTTCCCAGGTCAATGCTACTTACGGACCTAGGGGGTTAACATGGCATTTCAACCCTGCTGGTGCACCTCATATGGGAGGTCTCTGGGAAGCAGGTGTCAAAAAAACACCATTTCAAGAGGTTGGCAGGGAGCTTGAAATATTCTTTTGAGGAGTTCTCCACTCTCCTAGCACGTGTCGAGGCGTGCTTGAATTCGCGCCCATTATGCCCTTTAGCAGATAATACCGATTGCCTGGATGCTCTTACGCCAGGTCATTTCTTGATTGGTGGTCCTTTACTGTCCCCACCGGAATTGGAGATTGCGGACCCTTTACCCTCAATAACAAACCGATGGCAAAGAGTCAAGGCTCTAAACCAACGTTTATGTCTCCGTTGGAAGGAGGAATATTTGAAGGAGTTACAGAAGAGGAACAAGTGGAAGTGTCTAAGGAAAGACTTAGAGGTCGGTGATATGGTGGTCATCCGCGAGGACAACGTGCCTACCAACGAATGGCGCCTAGGTCGCGTAGTTAATTTGCATTCGGGTAGAGATAGTCATGTCAGAGTAGTGGATTTGAAGACTTCACGTGGTACAGTCACCCGACCAGTTGTGAAACTGGTACTTCTACCAACGTGTTCACTTTGAAAATTTAATAATTTCAGATAAAAGTATCATGGTTTCGGCGAAAAAATACAAGCAAGGCGACAACAATAAGAAGATGGTGTGTCGCGTCTGTTTAAAAAACCACCCATTGCGATTTTGCGAAAGATTCTCGAGGGCAGACTATGATGAGCGAATGAAATTGGTGACTATCTACAAGTATTGTGCTGGCTGTTTGAGTCACGATCATACCTGGCGGACGTGCGTTAGTACGGGCAAGTGCAAGCGCTGTGGGGATATGCATCATACGCTGCTCCACAAGCCGGACACTAGACCTCGTTCGTCTGGTTCGAAGAAGGTCGCGAAATCGAAAGACAGTAAGCGCAATCGCCAAACGCCTGCTCGCACCGGTAATAAAGGACCTCGTTCGTCCCGAAACTCCGCCAGGGGACCTCGTCCGTCCAATAATCGTGGGAGCCAAAGACCTAGTCCGTCTAACGCTCTGGTTCCAAGTCGATCGAGGAACCTCCAATCTCATCGGCCAAGAGAAATATCTCGTTCAACAGTTGGTGAAACTTTACCATCTTCATCGTATACGTTAGCGGACAGCGTTCTTCTGAAACCTACCGCTGTTGTAAACATTGTAGAGCATGGACGATACTCACCTACTGCGGAGCGTACCCTCGTTTCTGAAAAGGTGGTTCGTCGGCTAGGTGCGAAAACGATTAGAGTTGGACGCTCGGAACGGGTGCTATTGGTTATTAGAGGTAACTACGGCAGCAGCGACACAGTCGAAACATATGCAGAGGTGCGAAGGAAGTTGGATGGTGTCACACCGTCAAGGTCGATGGACGGAAGGATTGTGGACGAGTTTCCGGGACTACAACTGGCAGACCCAACGTTTTTTGTAGCGGCCCCAGTTGGAATCAGATTAGGCTGTGACGTGTACAGCAAAATCATACGCAATGGAGTATTTGGTGGTACGATGGGTAAACCTTTGGCCCAGTTTTCTATTTTTGGCTATTTGATTTCGGGCCTGTGTTCTTTATAATACATAGGTATGCAACACATCGCTTTGAACCATGATACGTATTAAACATCATTTTTATTTATAGTTATAATTTAACTTCTTTAATGCAGCTGACCCAATGAAGTCCGGATCGTGAGCTGATATAGTTTTTAGTCTGTTATTTATTGGAAAATTTGGAGAAAATAAATTAAGCATTTCAATTAATAAAATAATATTTTTTGGTTTTTGATTTCCTTTAATATAGCATTCATTTTGAAGCCATTTTGTTCTTGGTTGCAGTACTGCAAGGGCGCCGGAATGTTTACGCCCGGTGATTGCAAAATCCCATCTCAAGCGATCATCTAGAAGACAAATAACATCCAATAGAGGGCGCAACAATATTAATTTAAGCTTTCATGTTTTTTGTTATAACAGTGTAATGTAATGTAATTAAAGCTTTAGGAATTTATAACATTTATACTGTAATTTAAGTAAAGCTTTGGAATTTTGTAACATTACTCTATAATCCTGTTTATTTTAGGCTTCTTTCTTGCTTAAGTTGAAATTAAAATATCATTCTAATTTGTGACATCCAAAGTGATGAAAGTGAACTTTCTCTTTTAAAGTTTGAGAAAAAAAATATATAAAATTTGTGAGAAAATATAAAGATAGAAAATTATAATAAAAGTGAATTTGTGAGAAAAAATAAAATAAAAGATTTTTTAATAATCAAACTTGAATTATATATATTTGTATATATATGTATATATATATATATAATTTTGTTTTATAAGAAACAAAACGGTATACATTTTGACTGAAGACAAAAGTGCAATTGGTTTTCCTTGCGTGCAATAAAGGAAGAGAGAAAATTCAAGCCAACAACATAACAAAAAGGAGACACTATACGTAAAGATTTGTTCGTGTGTGAATAAGGAGGAAATTGTTCGTGAGTCATTTGCGACAAAATCAGGAAAGTGCTGATATTTTTTTTTTATATTTTGAAAGAATTGTTTTCCATACATTTCCCTTTATTTTCTATTATTGCAATAGAGTGACGGTTCGAGTTCTGAAGAGGTGATCTCCATTACCGCAACATCATTACCCACACTGTTCCCGGATAAACATCGCCCATACAGTCCACAGTTCAACAGTATATATGGAATGTTGGAAAAAATTGTCGTAATGTTATAGCATTACAAGCATACATATGGCATAGTGGTAACTGTCAGGATGAATATGCAAATGTTAGTTAGTATATGCAAGTGTGCGAGAGGATGATTTCTAGTTTATGAGTGAGATTTATGCCGATGCTTGTTACTATATATATTATAACGGTTATGATGAAACAATTTAAAAAATATAAATAACATAAAACAACAAAAGGAAAACAAAAAAAAAAAACAAACAAAAAAACAAACTCAACCACTGTAACAACACTCATGTGTTGAATGATAATAACTCTGAAACGTTAAAATTGTCCTTTTTTTAAAAAGGGATAATTTTTTTTATTGATGAAAATATTTTCTAGTGATGTGCTGAAGAAAATCAATTCATAAACGTTTTACAGCTTTATTTACGGAAAGAAAATTTAATGTACGCAACTTGTATATACAGTTATGTAAAAATTAATAAGGACACCAATGTAACACTTATAGATTCGATGGAAAAGTAGGTAAGATCAGCAAATTGCTGCCAAGTAATAGCACTTATTCTCGCCGCATATGTTACAAAATCTAAATTAACACAGGTTAAATATCTCCAATAAAACGAAATATTAAAAAATATTTCTTTGGCGAGTTTCTGGCAAAAACTGTGAGAGTTGAATAAAATTGCCAAAATAGATTTATCTGTTTTTAGACTTTTCGCACCAATTTATTGATTACACAAACATTTCCGAACCAATGTCACTTTAAACTTTCTTATTCGACGTAATATTCTATGATGTTTAATGAGGTAAACTTGACAAATACGAATTTTGTTCATATTTCTTCAAGTTTGTTCATTCATAGTAGCAAACTTTAATTAAAAAATATGAAATAAGTGGTGAAATTCTTAAATTCTTTTGTAAAACCGAAGATCCAGATCCGAAGATTTTATAAAATAGATCTCCATTTCTATTCATTTGAAATATTTTAATTGAAATAATGAAATGTAAGTATCTACTTCAGACGATAATTTATCTCTACCATAAAAATTTTAAAGTTAAAAAATAATTTTTTAATTTACAATTCATTAAAAATTTCTCCTTTAGCTAAATATTATATGCATACACAATTAACATAATTAAAACGAATTTTGAGAAACATAAAATTTGTTGTAAGTGTAATCGAAACGCTATTTAGTATGTAATAATATGTATTATGGAGCCATTAGTCATAAATCATATAATTATGTATACGCAGAGCATATTATTAAAATTTTCATCAAATATGAATTGCTCAGATAAACGAACACACGCACTGCCTTGTATCAGATAATTATTTAACCGTGGACGGTTACTCTTCATTTTTGTACATTAAGGTTACTCTTCGTTGAATCGACGAACACTTTAACCCTAATTGGTTACTGTTCGTTGAATCGACGAGTCTCATTTACTCTTATCATATAATTCTTTTATGTTTGACCAAATTTCACTCTTTTTATCAACAATCTTGGTTGAAAACGAAAGCTGACTGCAAGCTTTCAGTCAGCCCATATGTTCACCTCCAGAAGCAAATTATGAGGAATCGTTAAAAACATTGAATGAACTAGCATCATCTGTAGTCAAATCCGCAGCTGAAAAAATGTATCAATTTTTTTTAAGTTTGCAAGAAGAATTTTCAAAGGTACCTGAAAATTAAAAGAGTGCATTAAAATTAAAATTAATGGCACTTGTAATTGAGCACCAGAGTACTTAATTAGGCTTAAAATGAATTTAGTTTTATCTTTTTTTAAATGAATTTATATCTGTTAACTTTTTTAAAATGAATTTTATTTAGTTTTATCTTTTTTTAAATGAATTTATAACTGTTAACTCTTTTTTATCCAAATAAAATCAATCGTATTATTTTTACCATGTGTTGTTTTTTATTGGATTTAAAAAAAGTATATGTGAGTATGTAGAAATGAATAAAATTTATAAAATCCGTCTTAGTTGTTAAAATAATTAGTATATATATTTTTTACTTCTGCAGCTTCAGCAGATGCCCGGTTTGAGCCAACGCGCCCTATCGACCGTAGACCATCATTACTTTCCCTTCGCCACGATCCGGAAATGACAGCACCATCTATGTGTTCTCTGACAACAAGTTCGGGTTGCATATAATGCGAAGATGCCCTCTCCTGAAGGAAGTTATGTAGGAAAACAGCTGCTTTTACAATATTTGTTACAGTTTCCTTACTGGCAATTATAGGTTTTCTATAAATTCGAAAACGATTTGCCGTTATACCATATGAATTTTCCACTACTCGCCTGGCCTTTCATAGATTTTTGTTGAAATTTTGTTCCTGTGCTGGCATGGCAGTGTAAGGGCGCATTATATTTTTTCTTAAGGGAAAAGCTTCATCAGCGAGAAACACATACGGGGCTGATATATTAGTGCCAGGTAAATCCTTTGCATCAGGAAATTCCATATCCTCAGAGTTCTCAAGAATAGCTTTTCCAAACTTGCAATTTTTAAAAATTCACCATCACTGTTGTGGCCCAAGGCTCCAATGTCAACTAATATAAATTTATAATCGGCATCAGCTACAGCCATCAAAACGATGCTGTATTTGTGTTTATAGTTGAACGTTAGGGAATTATGATTTGGAAATGCCTGTAAATAAACAGTTTCTTAATATTGCTAAAAAATGCCAATTAATATTTAATTACCTATATAACAACGTGTTTGGCATCTATTGCTCATATGCCATCAGTTGGGGAAACCCCAACGGGCATAAAACTTGTATGCAATATGTTCCCACGTGCCTTTCGATTGTTTTGGGAATACAAATTGAAATTTATTCCATATAAGTTCAGTTGTTTCCTTTATTATTTTCGATGTAGTGGATGCACCAATTCGAAAGCCAAGTACCCAATGGATTTCATTGATTCGCCACTAGCCAAGTATCTACAGAAACAAAGCTTATTATTAATTCTTCAATATTTTCTGCATCACTCACCTTAAGGTTAAAGACAATTTTTCTGCTAAAGTAATGTGCTCTTGCTGACGGACAGGCACAGATTGCGCATCAGGCCCTAATATTTTAAGAATTTCGTCGAATATGTGGTAATCCATGCGATGAAAATTTATAAATGATTCTGTATCATTTAATCACATCTCTGGGACCAAAGCGTGGAAGTACCCAATTTTTGTCCTTTCTTTCAGCAGCCTCCGAACTGCAATTCTCATTTCAAATTTTTTTTAATATATACATATGTATATCTTTCAATTAAACGAGTTTTCTCCAACTCAGTGCCTATTAAAAGAAGCACTTTACGTTTATCCGTTTGTTTTCCACTAAGATTTCTTTTAATTTACAATTTCTTGTAACACAATAAAAAACTCAAGCCAAGAAAACAAACGAATTGGAATCATCTGCTACTGCTGTCTAATTGTAAAACTAACACGCATCGTTCGCAAAAATATTTCATACGCTAACCTTGTTTTTACAGAACAATTGTTCGAACTGGGTGAATCGTTTCAGAACAAACTCTCAAAAAACTGCTCTTGTTTCGGAACAAAATTTTTGGATGAGTGAATGCAACTTAAAACAACACAACAAAAGTCGTGAATAAAAATGAACAAAATTACACAATGATTGTGGTTATTGTTTTGTTGTGCTAAACTATCCACATACCGAGTCAGTAGTTTGAGTGACTACATACATGTATGTTTTTTTAAGACGCACAAGAATAAATTTAAATGGTAAATTTATGGTAAAGTTTATTACGGCAAGGTTTTTTTTCAATAAGAATGAAAGCAAAAAAAAAAACGAATAAAAAAAATTAGAAAAACAAGAAAGTTAAAGCTTCTCGTACACAAATTTTTCCTGCATTCGAAAATATTTTTTGTATATCAATTTTAAATAATTGGTGCCGAAAAATAAACGAAACCGAAACCGAATAAAATGCCAAGCCAGTATAAAGAAAACAAAAGTAAGATGAGAGCAAAAAATTGTTCATGATTTTTTTATTCAAATCAACAAACAATAAATTTTTCAGCCATCCATTCATCCAGTCAGGCAAACTAAATTTCGGTTTCATTCAATTAAATTTAATTCGATGTTTATCTTTAGTACCCTGCACTAACGCAAAACATATTGCGATATTTTATTATTTAGAATATAAGGAGAAGAAGAGAGGTCTTTGCTACTCAATTGCCTATTGAAATAATAGTAGCACATCATTTTTGGTGGTAACGGCGGAGCCAAGATAAATAAATTCCTTGACTGTATCAAAAGTATAGTTATCGGCCGTAATCTGCCTGCACGTCTCTACTTTTCGATAATATATACTTGGTTTTGCCCTCATTTACTGCCAGACCCATCTTAGCTGACTCTTGTTCAATAGCACTAAAGGCCGCAGTAACATCTCGCTTGGGACGTCCTATGATGTCGATGTCGACAATGTCGCTTTTTGGAAAAATAGTGCCATTGTGATGCACTCCCGCCTTCCTTAAAACACTATCTAAGACGAAGTTGAAGAGGTCGCATGGTAAGGGATCGCCTTGTCTGGAACCTTGCACGGTATCAAAAAGTTCGGAGAGGTGCATTCCTACCTTGACGGAGCTGCAGGAATTGCTCACCGTCTTTTGCATGGCCTTATAAGCTTCGCAGGTATACCGAGCTCAGACATTGCAGCAAAAACACGATCCCTTATGGGGCTATCGAATGCTGCCTTATAGTCCACAAAAAAGAGTGTGTCGACTTTTTTTCGTAGATCTTCTCCAGGATTTGACGTAGTGTGAAGCCATACTGATAAGGTCCAATCAGTGTTTTGACGAGTGGCTTCAGTCGCTCACAAAATATGCCCCTAAGAACCTTATATGGGATAGGGAGTTCTTCTTCTAGAGTGGTTAATATTTTATAGAGACTTCGGTGTTATTCAAAACTGTTTAACATCGTATAAGCATATGGTCAACAAGATTTTTGTATACCGAATACTGTATTTCATACCACACAGTCTGAGTTATTTCCCAAAGCTTATCACAATTTGTGGGACACATTCTTTTGTTTGTTGTTTTTACTACATATTTTCAATAAGTTATCGATTGGACTTGGATCTGAAGATCGTGCGGGCCTGTATAATACATTGACATTGACACTTTGCACTATATTTAGGATAATTATTCTGCTGGTAAGCTTATCAAAGTGGACATAAGGTAACCTGAAATTTCGTTACTTTCTATATGTCTTGTAATAGTGTGACCTAATAGCATAGACGAAGAATAGCCCTCAAACAGCAATATTAGTGCATTAGCTTTTTATAAAAGTATGTTCTAGTTCTCCTCACAATAATAATCGAAGGATCAATGAGTAAAAGGTGTTGTGGCAGGCAGAAATCCGTTAATGGGGTTGTTAATGGCCTTTCAATAAACCTAGTGTTCTATGCTAGAACGTAGTATTACGAACCCTCATATTGACCTAGATCTTGGTGTTCAAACTTTATATAAATAATACTGTTTTGTACCGTTTGTAAATTATATTCTTGGGTATAATAACACGTTGCGACAGTCAAAATACACCCGGCTAATGACCTAGTATAGGTTGTGAGTTTTGTTGAATAGAACTCAAAAGTATTTTTTTTTTTATATTTCTCGAACCCTCCAAACTTGTTTTATTTGACAAAAACTGTTTTTTCTGGAATGTTCAAGAAATAAAAAAAAATATTTTTGAGTTCTACTCAACAAAACTCACAACCTACACTGTCATTAGCTGTGTGTATTTTGACTGTCGCACCATGTAATTAACAAAGAATTTGAGCGTATGTGTAATATTATACACATTTTTATTACTCATACGCACATATTTCGACTAATACACAGTGGACAGCAGAAGTCTAGATATCCCAACATATTTTTATTTCATGTATTTTAAGCAATAAAATGTGAAAATAATTGTTGTTTCTTTATATTTATTTTATTAATTTATTCCTCTTTAGTATTAAACGAAAAAATATTTAATGTTTTTCTCAAACCATAAGAAAAATTATGGAAACTGTCTGGTGTCTCCACAAGGTCACACACTCCATTTAATCCATTTGGCATTGAATCTACCAACACTCAAGAGCGAGTTTTTCAGTTGACTTTTGTTTCAGGTTTCAAATGTCTCCATAAGGAACAATTATTGTGAATGAGCTTTAAATATTATTTTTTTTGTTTTGTGTTGGCAATAGCATCTGCCAATAATATTTAGTATACATCAAATCATAGAAAGCTTGTCAAGGCATAGGGTGATCATAAGCGATAAAGATTTAGATGTTAGAAATAAAGAACTTGGAAGACCACCAAAAAAGGTGATGAGTCGGAGACAAATGCCCGAAATGTTGCATAATATATATATAATTTCAGATCGTTTATATGCTATGGGAAAGATCCAGAATTGTAAAATGGGTGCCATATAATTGAATGACAGAAGATGGAAAATCGAAAAAGACGAGAAATTTTTCTTCACAGGCTCTATTAAAAAATCAATGTTCATAAAAGAATACTCACTTAATAATTACGAAAACATTTGTTGAAAAAATTCATATAAATTAATTTAATGAAAACGTTTGAAGTCGCCGTAGGCTAGTAGGTAATGTGTTGGCTTATTAGACGTAAGACCAGGCTTCAAACACCAGGTCAGACATCAAAACGAAAATTTGAAAAAAAAATTTCCACTTCTCAGCAGCACAATGGTTTGTGTACAGTATTTTTTCGGACACTGGGTGAGACCAGAAAAGTGTGGTGTTTTTATATTTATTTTTTTTCGAACGTCCCCGGCCTCACACTAACCCACTCTCACCCGACCGCGGAGGGCTCGTCCCAATTACGTAGGGACACGTACACACTACAGTCCGGACTCCAGCGGGTAAGGGAAAAGTAATGGCAACGAGAACATAACTCAGCTACAGAACTTAATCACAAGCTGAATAAAGTTACAATAAACAGGAACTACCTATGACAAGAACGAAAATACATTTTTATATAATAATTTACAAATTAATGCCAGCATATAAGCTACGTTTTATATTACCAACAGTGCAATTAAAATCAATAAAATCAAAATATAAGTTAAAATCGTTAAATAATCTACGAAAAGGAAAATTACATCCATAGTTCGTTCTATAAAAATCTAAAGAAAGAGGAAGATAGTGCCGTGAAAATCTTGCTGGAATACTGAAATTAAGGTTACAAAGCAAAAACTCAGAATCGATATCACCTTTAACCAGATTAAAGACAAAAAAACAGCCCTTCTACGTTCCAAAGTTGGAACGTTGGTCTTAGGGTCCTAAAACCTGGTGAAACCGTTAATAAAACGACCAGAGTGCCCAAAAAGTTAATTTTGCGACCTAATAATGCACCAGCACAAAAATCAAAGCCATTTAAAGATACAATCAATGCATTAAGCTGATTTCTATGTATTTGTTTTCGTTGATGTGATACGCATTGGCTTCGATTCCAACGAGAAGGTCGATAATTGCCGACTAATTGGGTTGCTTAAAAAGCCGAACAGTTTTCTTGACGTGAAATCCACCAATTGCCTGGGAGATGGAAAAAAGTGTAGCCAACAGTATAGCCAATAATTTGAAGAAAAATTTCTGTTTTATTTGCCCAAAAAACACTCATTACATAACGGTATACCTCGTAAAAGTTTGTCACATTGCTAGTTTCTTTTGAGTTCCTTTTGCATTGGTAAGATTATTATTTGATGTTAATCGTTTTACCAACCGCTCATGATTAGTGCCTTATTATCACTTAGGCAAAATTGATAATTATTTTTATATTCAAACACAGAATAATAAAAACAAACAAAATTGGAAAAAAAACAAGAAGAAGGAAGACTGGTCGCGATTTTTATACATTTTTGCCGGGCGTATTTTGGAAATTATTTTACAGAAATTTTAATAGCTTTTCATTGTTATTCTGCTTGGCCTTAGAGTTGTAAAATATTTTTTTCTTGTATTTCATATCCTTTCTGCTTTAGAATAAATTTAAGAGAAAGCAAAATGAACAGAAATCAAATGAAGGGAAACAATCAAAACTTATTTTTAATACGTGTTTATTAGAGTTATCATGATATAAAATATAATAAAAGGGAAAAGATAATAGGAAATAAGGCTTAGCTGAATGGCGCTATTAACAACGTGTTTTATTATGGTCAGAATTTACCCATTCTTTCATCAAATAGGTCATAGGTTTTATGTATTGTTTTCAAGAAACTAAATCTCAAAGAATACTGATGGGTGCCTGTGTAGTATCTTGGTCTATTTAGCGTGAGGGTCGTGGGTTCGACTCTATCTATCTTTACGTCAGATTTCTAATCAAAACATGTCTTTAAAAATGTTTCAAAAATATAAAATTCTGTTAGTGATTAGGCAGGAATATTTATAATTCGTTGAATAGAAACTACTGCTTAACATAACAACGAAGATATCATTTGAAAGGAATCCTTCTTAGGCATAATTAACCATCGTAAAGTAAAAGAAATGCTTTTTTAAAAACCAAAATTAGAAGCATTGCAATGAAAGTAGAAGCTTAAGAATACATTTTTAAAGTGGTAATGTCGCTAATCGAAGTCGCCGTAGTCTATTAGGTAATGTGTTGTTTACTTCGACGACTTCTTCTCAGCAGATTTCTCGCAAAAACATACATAATTAGACATTGCAGGATTACGACCTAGCTTTTTACACCACTTATGTTGTCTGCGTTATTTTTTTTTACATAAGTGGCGGGACCTACCGTTTAAAGTCGACTCCGAACAACAGATTTTTGAGTAACTTTTCATGGCATTATTTTTTCTCTCAGAGTTTATTCCATAATCTGCTGAAAGAATGGCACCGAAGAAATAATTTCATATTTTCGTTTTGCTGTCTGACCTGGGGGACATCTAACAAACCAACACTCTGCCTACTAGACTACAGCGACTACATAAAACAAACACTTTGAGAGTAAATAGAATTGCCATGAAAAATTTAACAAAAACCTGTCATTTGGAATCGATTTTAAACTGTAGGTCCTGCCACTCATGTATAAAATAAACACACACAGCATGAATGGTGTGAGACGCTAGGTCGTAATCGTGACTGAAGGGTTGTGATGACCCATTATGTACATATGTATGAATGTACTTATCTAAAGGCTAAATAACGTCAGCTGTTTATTCCAGGTTTGCATATATAAAAGATGAAAATGATAGCCAGTTGGAGTAACAATAAAACAATAATATCATGGCCATAAAGCATACAAATCTTCCTATCACACAATTCCCTTAATAACTACGAATTTGGCACCATATTGGCACCATCATCATCAATCAATCTGCAATTATAGACATGTTCTTAAAACACTTCGTGAAAAGAATCCCAACTGATATCAGCACATTTCCTCATATTCTAGGGTTAACAACACTCTCAAGTCTTATGGTCACTATTACAACTTCCGGTTAAAGTTGGGTTTAGTTAAGTGTAGCTTAGCTAAAGTGAACTTTAAAGTCGGCTTTACCTTAATTTCGTTATTACAATATGCAGATAAAATAAAGCTTACTTTTTCAAAAATATGGCAGTGGTGGAGAATGGTCGATAACAATGATCAAATTAAACAAGTTTTATCTAAACGCAGTGGCAACGACGGGCTTCTTTTTTATTGTATTTGCTCACTTTGTTTAAATTTCAAGTTGCCATATTGAAAATAATATAAATAATATGATAAGTTCAAACATAAACTTAGCTTTAGAAGTTATCGGTAGGATGATCCTGTCTTTAGCTTAACGCTCACTTCTACCTTATTGTTCACTTATAGTAATGAACAAGAATTTATCTGCCCGTTAAAATCCTCCCTTTAGTTAACGGCAAGTTGGAATTATGGCTCTGTAGCATAAATGCTACATGTTTGAATGCTCTCCAATGTCGCAGTAACCTGTGAGAACCTCTATAGAGTGAAAAGTGGTTATATAATTCAATGGAATAAAGAGTTTAACCCTTTTCTTATCCAGATTAATCAATAAGACTTTAGCAATATTCCATACACCCAACTCACTTCCTTATAAACCAACAGAAGAATGTTAAGACTATACAAGGAACACACATATTTGGCAAATTTTAAAAAAATATGAGCTTCATAGTCTCGTAAGGCCATGAACGCTACTTTCTTTTATATTCATACATCCTAGACTCCATTTAAGAGTTATGTATCTTAGCATGGTACAAAGTTTCACAGATAAATCCTTGGCAATCGTGGACGACGGTAATGTTCGTAAAAGACCTGGATCTGCGGATAAATGAGTTGCGTTGAAGTTAGCATTGTAATGCTCAATACTTGAAATAAATTCTTTAATATGCATACCTATACATATATTCTACGGCCTCTTTTGTTTAGTAATTGACGAAAAGATTGCCAGCAACCGGGGTGTTTGTCAGACAAGAAGTTTTAGCACATACATACATACATATACTCTACATAATTAATTGGTCATTACTACCCTTCTGCCTGGATTACGACCTAGTTTCTCACACCACTTATATTGTGTGTGTTAATTTTTATACATGAGTGGCGGAACCTACAGTTTATGGTCTACTCCGAACGACAGATTTTTGAGAAACTTTTCATGAAAATTGAATTTACTCTCAGAGTTTTTACCATAAATCTGTTGAGAGAAAGTCGCCGAAGAAATATTTTTTTGGTTTGAACCAAGGCCTCACGTCAAATAAGCCAACACACTACCTACTAGATCACGGCGACCACAGTTTGTAGCACATACTTCGAAGTAAAGTTTCCTATTTACAAAATGAGAAGGAACCTGTCGGCAATGAGAAAGTGTATATTATTTTTTATTTTTTTATTTATTTAATAGATATTTATATTACATATTTACAATCTTAGAGATTAAATATTACTATATTATCTATATTTGGCATAACATGATAGTTGTGAGCCAGATTGGCATATATAAAGCTATGAGTTATTTCATTTATTTACATTGTTTCTAAATTTCTTAGATTTTTTTTTTTTTTTTTTTTTTTTTTTTTTTTTCATACAATTTGTAATAAAGAGGTTATTAAATTCAATAATATACAGAGTTTATTCAAATTCATTTAATAATAGTTTCCTGTATTTAAGACAAATTTCCAAATATTTATATAATGTAAAGTAATCATATTCAGCACCATTTAATATATTCAGAACTTCATTCAAATCTAAAGTAGTTTTTCCAAAATATTTTAATCTGAACTCGTAGTATATTGGACAAATTCCAATTAGGTGTAGAGTGTTTTCTGTAGCGTCTAGGTTACAAAGTGAGCACAGGCCAACTGATGAACTTTTGAAGGCCCTGGCATTAATATCTAATAATCCACCTCTTGCTCTTATTATTAAACTTGCAGCTCGAGAAGACAAATCTAAAGCAGAAAGGGGTTTCATGCAATAATCAACCTGCGAATATAAATCGTGAAATTGAGAGTTTCTTGCGTTAGCCAATAAATCTTCTCTTTCCTTAGTTGATAAAAGGTCTAGAATTTGTTTTGAGTATAAACATATAGGATTTTCAGCATTGTCGGGTACAAATTTAATATTTCCACGTAAAGTGATCCATTCCTCTGCCCAATACGTCTTTTTTGCTATTACCTTTTCAGCTAAAATACGTGGCAATCTGCAACTAGGCATGTGCAGTGCTTTATTAATGTAATCAAAGTGGAGCTTTAAAGTATTAACGTATAAAGAGTTTAAGCCAGTTTCAATATAAAGCATGTAATTTGGAGTGTTGCTTGGTAAATGAAGCATCTTTTTTATAAAAAACCTAAACAATTTTTCAACTTCGTCATATTTTTTAAAACCCCAGATTTGGGCTCCGTAGAACATAATAGATTTTGATGCTGCATTAAATATTTTTAGTTTGTTGCTGTTTAAAATTTTCGGGTGGTTTATGTACCTTGCCCATGTTGAAGAAATCGCCATTTTAGAAGTAGTTAATTTATTTTCTATATGTTTTTTGAAAGACAAGTTGAAATTAAGGTCCATGCCCAAATATCTATAGTTATTAACGATTTCTATGTCATCTTCACCATAATTCCATTTTAGATTATTCGATATTCTTGTTCCACTGCGAAATATTAATATTTTAGACTTAGCAAGATTTACCTTTAGGGACCAAATGTTGCAGTACGTATAAAGTTTATCAATCATATTCTGTAAAATATTTGGCGAATCAGATAAGATGACAATGTCATCAGCGTATAGAAGAATTTTTATAGGTTCATCTACTACATTTACACCACCAGGTAATACTTCAGCCAGGTCGTTAAGGTATAAAGCAAACAAAATAGGACTAAGTATACATCCCTGCTTCACACCGTTGTCTACACTGAACGGATCAGAAAATGTGTTACCATAAAGTACTTGACTTGTGTTATTTTCATAGTAAAGTTGTAAGATGCGAATTATCTTTGACGATAACCCCATACATGATAATTTGTAAAAAAGAGAATTCCTTGGTATCATATCAAATGCGCAGGAAAAATCCACAAAGAAAGCGTATGTGTTTTTGCCGTTAAGCTTATTTAGATGAACAATATTTGCGAGATTAAAAACGTTATCAATTGTAGAGTAGTTTTTTCTAAAGCCTGCCTGATACTCGTTTAATATGTTGTTGACATCAATCCAATTAGTTATACGGTTTAAGAGAATATTATTAAAAATTTTACACAATGTGTCAATTAACGATAATCCTCGATAATTTGTTGGACTATTTGGATCTCCTTTCTTCAAAAGCGGAATCAGAATTGACGTTTTAAAGCTGCTTGGTATGGTTTCCTTTAAAAAAAATTTGGTTAAGCAGACAAAGAATTTCGTTTACGAAACAAACGGGAGCATATCTATAAAATTCATAACTGATGCCATCAGAACCTGGAGCTTTGTTATGTTTTAATGAACGTAGCACTGAAGAGAGCTCATAGAGTTCAATTGGTGAATCAAGAAAAGCATCAGTAAAACAAGGCATACACCATTGTAATAAATTTGCTTGTTCTGTGTTTTCGAGCATAGTACTAAAATGTGTATGAAAGTCTTCTGATGTTAAGTCACCCCTCGTAATGCACGTTCGTGTTTTCATACCATTTGACAGTTTCCACCAGGCTTTACTGCAGTTAACAAAGTTAAGTTGTTCTAGATTTTTTTCATACAATTCAAGTTTACTATTTTTGCATATTCTTAGATATTTGGCTTTGGCAGAAAGATACTTTGCCTTGTTTGCATTTGTATGCTTTTTTCTATACTTGTTAAGAAGTTTCATCATATTTTTTCGAGAACGTGCACATTTCCAATTGAACCATTTTTGTTTTGGTTCAAAGCAAAACTTATTGATGGTAGTAACATTAGCTTTTAAGATTTTGTTTTTAACAGATAGTACCATTTCATCAACAGAGATATTTGGTGTAAAATTTGTATTTCTAGTAAGAATCGTTAAATTTTCTGAGTACTTTAACGCAAATTTATCGTTCCATCGTATTCTTTGAGGTACTGAATCGGCTGCAGCTCTATTGTAAGACATTGGAACAATTAGTTTAAGTACAAGCGGCATATGGTCAGAGTAAGGTTTACAAGCAATACTAAAATCATCAACGAAGTTCAAAAAACTCTGAGAACCAATACAGTAGTCTATAACAGAGCTACCACTTCCGCCACAAAAACTATATTCACCCTGTTCGTCACCAACTGTCCTACCATTAAGTACTATGCCTCCCAAGTTTTCAACTAGATCTATAAGCCTGCTTCCTTTTGAATTACATGTTGTGTCTTTCGAGTGTCTGATCTTATTAATATGTGGAAGGTTGTGTAGAAGGTTAGGATCTAAAATTTGCTCATCACCTACACGTGCATTCAAATCACCAACTATGCAAAAATTTGTGGGAGAAAGTTCTAGTAAAAAATTTTCAAACGATTCAAAATCCACGTTCCAATTAGTGCAGTTTAAATAGCGGGGTATAAAATAAAACAAATTACCATCAAGATTAGCTGTTAGTAAAACGTTATTATTTGCATGAATCGAAAATTTTAATTTAAAAGCTTTTTGTAATTCCTTTTTGAAGCCATACAAGCATCCACCGCTAGCACGACCAGCATAATGGGGTTTCTTTGCATCAATCCAATATAATTTGTAATTTTGAAAGTATGTAGTAAAAAGTTGTCGTTTTTCAGCTATGACATGAGTTTCAAAAAGGAAGAAAATATCGAATTTATTTATAAAAGTTACAAAATTTCCTAAACTAAGAGAACTTGCAAGGTTTGCTACATTATATGAGACTAAACGGCATGTGTTGTATTGCTATTGTGCAGGGACATTTGTTGAGGTTGCAGCAACATCTTCAACATTATTGTTCATATTTCGAACTGTGACATCTATAGAGGAATTGGCTTCAGACAATAAGTTTCTTAAAAACACAGCATCATCATTACAATTAGCAACTGCTTTTCCCATGGACCAAGTGTATCTCTTGTTATTAATAAAAATACAGAATTCACCCAACCTGACCTTCAAATTATTTTGAGGATTTGCAACAGCTTTATTTATTTGCCTTAAATTATATCTCACATTTTGTTCTTCATTGGTATAATCCTTTTGAATGAAAATCGAACCATCATTCAAGTTACCCTTGGCAGCTATTACATTGATAGCTTGCATATTTGTTTCCAGTGTAAATAAAAATGTATTTTTCGATGGCAATTTAAGCGCATTTACAACATGTATGTTAACCTTAAGTACGTTGGTACATAATTTAGTAAATTCATTTTTAGCTTCATTGTTACTATTGCTATTTAAACCACTAACAACAATATTTGCTGAACGAGTCCTTCGATCAATATATTCAAGGCGGGTTGAAAGTTTGTTGATGTCATTTCTTAGTTTAACGTTTTCTTCTCTAAGTTCCTCAATTTCTGTTTTGATTGATACAAGGTCTTCCTTTCTGGTGACATCTTTCAATTTTGCATCTAAAAGGTTGCAGAGCTTATCCCAAGAAAATACATCAGGAGTAGTTTGATTATCCATAATATTAGTCGTTAATTGCTTCTTGTTATTATTATTGGTTAATTGTTCCGGTGATGACAAATTTCTGTGGCGCTTAAAACTCATTAGTTTTTTGTTTTTATTTTTTACTAAAACTACAGTCTTTTCGTAGCTTTGATTTACTATGAAAGTAGCTTTTTAAACCCAGGTTATTATTTTAGCCTTTTTAAACAAAACAAAAAAAGGCGCAAGTTACAACAATATCATCAAATATTTATACCAAATCCAGTTGAAAAAATCCATCAAAAATGTTGAATACTGACTGTATTTGTACTGTACTCCAACAGACTGGTATGCAGAATTCACAGATAGTTTATATTTCAGTGGTTTAGAACGTGTAACTATTAATTTAACTTGTAAAATAAACGAAATAATAGCACAGCTTAAGTAATTCACGTTTTGACAGCTTAAAAGCAGAGTTGCCAATGCAAAGTGTATATAGCTTACAGTAACTGCAAAACTCCCATAATCTAGTTTTGGACAAAAGTTTAGATAAGGTCAATGTAAGATCAGAGGGGAACCAAGAGAGTATGGAAAATAAAGCTTTTATTGAAGTGGAACTAAGTAAACAGACTTCCTATTCATCTTGTCTATCGGCCTACAATTTCGCACAGCTTTCACTAAACGTGAGTACCCTCAATAAGAGAGGACCATGGACCGACAAAGCTAGTAAGTGTTACAGGGCTTGGTTTTTTCACAGAATTTTTAGCTCTTCTTTTATGTAGCAAATCCTATTATTATCATAATCACTAGGTTGCCCGAAGGTAAGCAGTTGAAGCAAAGAATCCTTTGTCTCCATGATCAGTGCAACCATCTCAACGGCCGGATACCCATTTAATTGCATGCATGAAATTGCTTTGAAAATAATGGAATTTCGTGGCAAGTCGAACAAATTATTTTCAATCTCTGTACAATCTCCTTTTCGTTTTTGGTGTGGTTTTAATTGTTTCAAGCATTTTACGTTTTTATTTAAATTTCATAAAATTTGCATTTGAGAGCATATTTAAATTGTATTTCATGTGTCTTTCCATTTCTTCCAAAATGAAACAAAAGTTGTAATCGAAAAAGCAGAGGAAGGGTACAAAAGTTCATTAACCCAAGCGGCTAAGACCGAATAAAAAATTTCTTTAAGAATCTTTCTCTATTTAAAGTGTATCCTTTACGAGAGGTTTTGTACTTTTTTAAGTGATGTATTCATTTCTTTCTCTTTTTGCAGTTTCGCAAGCATTCCCCCTTTCTTTCTCATATCTTTTTAAAATATTTTTTACAATATTTTGTTACTTTTCTGGATAAAGCGGAGTAAAACATAAAAACTGGTCAACATATTTCATGCGGTGAAAGGACTTGATACAAATAGGCATTAGCACAGCAAGAAATCGTATATCTTTTTTTTGCTGCTATCTTTTGTTCATTAGCTACTGCGGTCTTCATTTAATTTATGAATGCGGACCTCTTGTTATGATTATACTATGTTCAGATATGCACTTTTATTGAATCAATATTCGGTTTATTGTGTACAATATTTCAAATGTTCAGGCATGATAATATACGCAGTTCAGCTGCTTATTCAATATTTATTTGACAGCTGGTAGACAAAACAGCTGATTGTTTCAACAACATTGTTTTTATTTTGTTTTTTTTTCTTTTGTTTGTCGTTGTTGACGTTTGAGTTGTCAAATATCAACAAAAATTGTTCGGTTAATTGAAATATACTCTCTAAGCACACTTATGACTGTGCTGCATTTTAAGTTTTACTCAATATTATAACAATTTCCGTATTTATTGCGCAATTATTAATTGAAACTTTATATGAAATATTGAGCTCAATAATGGCGTTTATTGTGATTTACGCAATAAAGATGAATATCTGAACACCATATAATGGCGATTATAGCGATTTACGCAATAAAGGTGCATATCTGAGCACCGTATTAAAGTCACAATAGAATAGAAAAAATAGCAAAAATAGATAAAAAATTTAAGGGATGCAGTGAGCTTTGCATATTGTTTTATTTGAATTAGACCCAGAAACAATTATTTTTAACATATTGTGTCTCATAATTCTAAGGTTACTCATATTTTTTAAGGATAAGATTTTTAGATTTTTATTAAATAATATATGGTATTCCTTTGGGAACGCAAACAAATCGCAGGGAATGTTGATTTGGCTCAATGATGTGTAAATCGAAACATTGTCGTTCTGCAGAAGCCATAAATCAATTTCACAATTTTTTTTAAAAATATTTCTAGCAAATGTTTTCCAGATTACTTAAGATACAATCATTTGGTAATAAAGTAAAGCCGAAAGTCCATACCATCCGCCTTGCATTACATGCGATTCTTGCTTTTTATGCCGTTTTTATTGCAAGTTACACGCAATGCGTTTTATGCGACTGGTTTTTTGTTTTCACCAGCTGTTGTGGTAAACAACAAACAAGCGAACACGAACATTGTTGGGAAAAATAGAAAATCGAATTGTAATTTTAAAAGAATTTATAGGATTAATTACAAATTTATGAGTTTATATATGTGATATTTTGTGCTGTTAAGGACTACGAAAATCCTCAAAAAAAAACACAAGAAGAGTGTTTTCGGTTAATTTATCCTCCATTTTTTTTTTGTTTACAAGTTAATAAATTCAAAATAGATGACACTCAGTACATAAAAACAATCATATAAACAATCATCATATACATATTTTGTTCATGAAAGAAATGTGTTAAAAATGTATTTTAATGTATTTTCCTCTTAAATTAGTAATAAACTTTATTATGAAATATGTTTTTATTAATATTTTTGTAATTCAAAAAGAAAAATGCGGAAATAGTAATGCACTATTTAAACATATTTATAGAAACCATTCACAATAGTATATAATTTGACATGCCAAGTTTAAAAAACCGCTGACTTTTTCTAACACAGCATGAGTCGCATAGAAAAGTTGAAAGTAAACCTACTTGATGCATTCTATGCGTCTATGCATTCTATGCTTTTTCTTCTGTAACTTCTCACAATCAACTACACTGATTCTACTTTTTCGGTATACGCAAGGCCGCATGAAACGGATGGTATGAATTTCGGCTTAAGCGAGAACGCAACAAGCAATATTAACAAAATACACAAACAACAATGAAGTCGCGATAGAGTTCTCGAGAAAGCTAAACCGCGAACGTTCGAAGAACCTTCATCAGACTGTTTACGTGAGCATATAAAAAGGCAAGACAAAGCAGGTAACGTTTAGTAAGAATTCAGTCAGACTTGTGTGAATACGTGTTGCGTATGAACAGAACCGTCATGGTATAAAGATCGCCGTTGAAAAGATCTGCCGAACATTTGTTAGTGTGTACGCGAACAGAAGTGTAAAGAAGAATAACGATTAAAACAAATTATTGTTGGATTCATAAAGTTTTTAACAGTGGCACACAAAAGTAGTGCAAACAATAAAGAGTTCAATTAAAACTAAACACAAATTTATTTTTATTTTGTTTGCAACCAACGAACTCATATTTTAAACGTTTTTAAAAAGAAAAAAAACGTAACAATATTGTTAATGGCACATAATACATACCACAGGTATACAAGTGAATTCTGTTTTCAGGGTCCTCATAAAGCGTTCGACAGCAGTGGATTGAGCACTTTATGAAGATGTGCGTTTGTCTACCTATGCCTTTTAATTTGAAAGATTGATTGGTTGCAGTCAATTAAGTATTAAAATTTTATGGTTTTGAATTGCAAACAAACGATTGATTTTTCAGTTTCCCTAGCACCAAAAGGGTTTTTGTCTGACTCACATCTGCTTGAGTTTATTTTGATTATAGTATCATAAAAAAATTATTTACAATGAAATCAGAATTTTTCGGATTTTCTGATTATTTAATTCTATGAAATTCAAAATAATTCAAAAGAATCAAAAGTAATCAAAAATAATAAAATTATTTTCAATAGCAAATAAAAAGCCTTTCTCCATAATAACATATTAAAACTAACGGACAGTCCACTATAAAACCTCAATTCTTTAATTCGAAAAATTTTCAAATAAATTGAAAATTCATACATTCTCCAATTATTGAAAATAATCAACAAGAATTATTGAAAACAATTTGATTGCTTTTGATTCCTTTTAAGTATTTTGTACTCATAGCCAGTAATCCTGATTATTTTTGATTATTTGTAATTCTAATCAATTATTAATTATTCAAACCAAAAATAACCGCAATTTTAATTGTTAATTTATTTATTTATTAATTACAATACAATTACAAATTATAGTTTAATTATATACCAGTTGAGTAACTTTGACCATATGCTCGGTGTAGTGTCACAGACCAAAGTCTCTGGTGGGAATCGAACCCACTACCCTCACGCTAATAGTCTAGCACATTACCCACTAGACTACCAGGACACCCAATTGTGATCGTTAGGTTAGGTAAGGTTAAAGGACGTGTACTTGTCAATTAAGACAAGTACAGTACCCGAGGCCAAATTGATCCATTGCGCAACGTCCTAGTTTCTCACACCACTTATGTTGTGTTTGTTAGTTTTACACATGAGTGGTGGGACCTACAGTTTAAAGTCGACTCCTTACGGCAGATTTTTGAGAAACTTTTTCATGGCAATTTTATTTACTCTCAGAGTTTTTTTTTTGCCAGAAATCTGCTGATAGGAAGTCGCCGAAAAAATACTTTTTGTATTTTGTCTTGAACCCTGGCTTTACTTCTAATAAGCCAATACACTACCTACTAGACTACGGCGACTGCAAATCCATCTCCATCTCCATCTGTTAGAGGTCGATATATAAAAATGTAACGTTAACTATTGATATGAGCCTCAGAGACGCATTAAGGCCTCTTCTAATTATAAAAAGGTTTTGCTTTCATATACAATTTCTTTATTCTGCTTACTTTTATGAGGGGAAATTCCATTTTATGTAAGTTCAAAATTAATTTGAAAACAACATCAATTGCGCTTAGATTTTGTTAAGTGTGAAAATATTTCTTATAATAAACAGGCTAAAATATTGTTCATAAGAAAAACCCGTAGTTTTTATTATGAGCCGTAGAGGCCCTGGTTGCTAAGATTTGTTACATTTTTATGTTAGCAAGAGCAGGGATCATCGTGGCCACTGCGTTAAAAAAAACTTGTTTAATTGAGCAGTATTATCGACATTGCTCCGGCACTGCCATCTTCTTGAAATAGTTAACTTTATTTTATCATTAGATTGTAATAACGAAAAGAAGTTAAATGTAACTTTAAGTAACTTTAAATCCAACTTTAACGGGAAGTTGTAATAATGGCTTTTAAACTTGCAAGTGGACCAATTTCACTATTATCTACTGTATATTAAAATTTGTATGCATATAGATGTTCTTGTTTAGAAAGATTTAATAATAAATATGTAATAAAAATAAAAGTAAAAAAATTCATTTAAAATTAAATTATTGAAATTATTCAATTCAACTTATTTAACTGGAAATTGTGTTATATTATATACACTCAGCCACGAACGTATGCATACAGATAACAAATTTCAGAAATTTTTTAACCAATCCGTTTTCGTTGAAAATATTTATAATTGTCTGACATCTTTCTTCGATTTTAAGACGGTCTTTAGCATTGGTTCAGAAATTTGTGGGCCTGTGCAGGGCCACAATTCAGTTCAATTTCAGAAATTTTTTAACCAATGCAAAAGACCGTCTTAACATCAAAGAAACTATAAAGATTTTCAACGAAAACGGATCAGTTAAAAAATTTCTGAAATTTTTTAACGGTATGTATACTTTAGTAACTGTGTGTAAGTATGTACAGTGAGCGCATAACTGAGTCAACACTTTTGTTCTTAAGTATAAAACTGTTTTGTTCTTAAGTATAAAAAAAGTTACTTTATCATGAATTGTTGTGTTTCTTTTAACATTTTATAAGTTATAAATAAAAGTTTTTGTTTTTGGAAATTTATTCGACTATTCTCATTTACTTTTCTCGCTATCCTAAGAAAATTAATTATTTCAGTGGTGTTTACTCACTTTTGTCTGATGTATGTCTGATGTGGAAAATGCAATTTTAATGTTTGTGTAATTATTAAAATAAAATGAATATAACATTTAATATTTCTTTGGTTTGCAATAATTTATATTTAATTATATTAAAGCTTAATAAATGCTTATTTAAAATACAATCAATATGTTATAAAATTACATCACTAAAGCATACAAATTAAAGATTTTTATTAAAATCATTTAAAATCAAATTGACAGAAATGTTAAGGCCAATTAACAAAAATGATATTTAATTACGACAGTTGCCATAAAGCAATTATCATAAAAATTTTTGAAACCTTTTTGCTGGAACGTAATTATTAATCGAAGCACAAAAGTAGGTAGGTAGTGCCATCATCATTTATTAAATGGAGTATAAAGCAATAAAGCAAAAGAGTTTTTTATCTTTTTCTTGGATAACAGAAAATATTAAAATTTATAATGAAGAGATTGTCATAGCCAGTAGTATGGAAATTATTTTTTCCTTTTTTCAAAACTCTTCGTAGCAAAAGAAAGTAAGAAACAAACAATTATTTGTAAATATAGCTAGTCATTTAGCGAGGGAAATTAAAAAGTTTAAATTTAAGAATGCAATATAACAAAATGGGTATGAAATTTCACATCACATCAATACTATGAAGAGGGTTCAAAAAATCAGTTATCACGATGCGGTAGGTCTCTCCATTCACCATAACAGTTGCGCGGTTCTCATTTTTAACGAAGTATGAAAATGACGTTCATCTGACAATAGGATTTTTTGGAAAATCGTGAAGTTTACCATTCTACCAATAAATCCTATCGTTGCTCAAGCATAAATCGATTCATTACGATCAGTGGAGATAATATACTGAATATTGTGACAGAATAGAATGACATACATGCATAAGTATTGCCAGATTCGAAATAACCGATGATTCAAATTTCAGCCGATGGATGCCCCACCCTATACATTCAAGTGCGTACCAGGTGCACCCATATGAAATGTGCGTTGTTTTGTGAAATTAAAACAAAAGTTTTTAATAGCATTGTCCATTGCTGTCTACACATTTTTTTCATCTTTTAGGCATTTGTGTATTGCACGCCAATAAAATTCTTCGTCTTTTAAAGTAAACCAATTAGTCATCCAATTTTCGACTTCCTCGTAGGAATTGAAGTACTGGTCGTGAACCATCGATGAAACCAAATAGTAGTTGGAAGACCCTAAGTCTAGTGAATATGGCGAGTAGTAGCTCCCAGCCTAATGCTTTAATTATAGACTGAACAGGTTTTGCTATGTGTGGAGGTGCATTCTCATGTTACAAAATTATCTTGTCTTATGGCCCATTCTGGTCATTCGTTTAACCCGGTCAGAAAATGTTTTGTTGTGCAACACTTAACATTTCTGCCATTTGTTTCTGACTCGAAGTATCATCATCATCCAATATTGTTTGCAATCCGTAGTCTTCACATTTTTTTTAGTGGTTTTTACATTCAAATCCCTAACAAAAAAAAACAACAAAACATAATGAAACAATGTTGTTGAAACAACCAGCTATTTTGTTTACCAGCTGTCAAATGAATGTTGAATAAGCAGCTGAACTGCGTATATTATTATGCCTGAACACTTAAAATATTGTACTCAATTAACCAAATATTAACTCAATAAAAGTGCATATCTGAACATAGTATTAAGCTGTCAATTATATAATGAAAGCTGACAGTCCCCAAGGCAGGTGTCTATTAATAGGAATACCAAGATATTTATTATGGGGTGTGTTGCACCTCTATTCCCTCGAAAAGAGAGAATATTACGTGATTACATTTTTTTCATTCACTTTACTTCTATAGAGATAAAGAGATGCATCTCGTGGATTCCCATGCATACAAACCAAAGGATTATCATTAGAAACATATTTCTACGTATTGGTCTGCTCAATGTAGTGTCCAAAATGTATTTTAAATATAAGGCGTATCAAAATATAATTTTGTGACTAGCACTAATAAAATCACCTTCATTAGTGCCAAACAAATACCCACATTTCAACAGTACAGCAGTACTATTAAGAAAATTTAGTTGCAATTTAACCCAACTTAACCTTCATAATTTTCAATTTAATTTTTTTCCAGAAGCATTCCTGTTTTAAACAAGGTATTTATTTAAATGAAAACAAAATAGATTTCAAAGGAGGTTGGCAAAGTAAAAAGATATTTTCAATTAAACAAATTCTTTCATTATTATTTTAAAAGCAGTTCTTAAGCTTATGTCCAATTTAAATGTTTTTTTTTTGTATAAATGCTAGAGGGAAGTCATTCATTACGAGTGAAAATGAAAAACACTTTCAAGTATAAATTAATTAACGACTTACAAAGCAAATAATGTGCACAATAACAAATCTCTTCCTTCCAAAAATGAAATTGGATTTTTTATTTGTTTTGTTGATTACGAAAATAAAAAAGGCTGTTTATATGTAAATGTTAATTATTGGAATTTGTTTAGGCCAGAAAAAAAGGGTAATAATAAAACATTTAAGTAATTATAATATTATGTAAACTTGACAAATAAACATTATTGTCATACATATATACATACGTGGTCATTACAGCCCTTCAGTCAGGTTTATGGACCTAGTTTCTCACACCACTTATGTTGTGTGTGTTAATTTTATACATGAGTGGCGGGACCTACAGTTTACAGAATGACAGATTTTTTTTTTTTTGAGAAACTTTTAATGGCAATTTTATTTGCTCTCATAGTTTGTGCCAGAAATCTGCTGAGAGGAAGTCACCGAACATATATTTTTTTCATATTTCGTTTTGATGCCTGACCTGGGATACGAACCCGAGCTTTACGTTTAATAAGCCAACACACTATCTATTAGGTCTCGCCATTAATGTATAGAATTAACCGTTTTTTTTTGCAAATTGCTATGGAACTGTCGTTCGGAGTCAGCTTTACACTGTAGATCCAGCCATTGATGTATAAAATTAAAAAAAATTTTAACACACACAACATAGGTGGTGTGAGAAGGTTGGTAGTATTCCTGGCTGAAGGGTTTAATGACCAGTTATGTATGTATGTATGAAAAAACATTTCTTTGACGGCTTTTTCTCAGCTGCCTTCTGGCAAAAACTATGAGAGTAAATAAAATTACCGTGAGAAGATTATCTGTCGTTCGGATAAAATTAAAAACCCACAACGTCGGTGATGAGAGAAGCTAGGTAGTAATCCTGACCAAAGGAATGAAGTGAATGGTTAAGTATTTAAGTGATACAAATATAATATATAATATATATATAAAATATAAATATAATTAACAAAAGAAAATTATCTTAATTATGACATTTAAAAATAATAATTACAAAACATTCTGATTCTGATAGTATGCATATAACTTTATAACCAAGGTATAGGTATTCCAAAGTCAAAATCTATTATTTTTGCATTTGTTGATGTTTTTCTACTTTATAGTTTCTATAATTTCTTACCTAAAGTGCCAATATATTGTTACAATATGTTGTTATCGTTTAAAATATGAGGTCTTTGATTGCAAAAAAATAAAAATAAGTTTGTGTTTAGTTTTAATTAAAATTCTTTATTCCTCGCAAAATTCTGTGTGCCACTGTTCACAACTTGATATAATAACAACAATTGCTTCGTTTGTTATTCCTCTGAGATCTTCAAACCCCGATTACTCATTTCAAACGCACCGCGTCTTCATACAAGATTGACTGCATTTTTACTAACTCAGTTGCCTGCTTTGCCTTGCTTTTTATAAGGCAATGTAAACAGTCTGATGAATGTTCATGGCTTCGCCTTCTCGAGATATCTATAAATGTAAACATCTTTATTTCATTATTGTTGTTTGTGTATTCTGGTTACATTTATTATTGCAGTGTTTGTTGTTGTATTTTTGTTTACTTGTTTAAAATTTTTTATGAAATTTTTTATTATCATTTATTTATGCTGGTGTTTGTTGCTATGTTACGCAGTGCGATAATTTCTAAACAAGTTCATTGTTTTTGTAGCATTTGTTTATAATTTTAATGTTAAACGATGTAAAAGCAAAACATCAGTATCTATATTTTTCCATTTTCGTAACAATATATTATTTTCTATTCTACTAGCTGTACCCTGCGCGTGTTGCTGAGCCACCAACTACAATGAATTTGAAGGAAAGACATTACAAAAATATCCAATTAATTATGAATCATTTTATGGATTTTGTTTCCCGTTGTTCTGATGATTCAGATGAACGGGCCTGAGTAGTACGCTTTCGATCAGTTTCTAATCTCACTTCTCGTTGTTCAAGTGGTTCAATCGAACGGGACTCAGCGGCATACACTCGAAGATTTTCCAATCTCAATGCTCGTCTGATTCTGATTCTCGTAATGCTCTTTTCTTCCGTACTTGAGGTGTAGGTCGACCAATTGGTAGTCATTCATTTTGAATAATTTTCAGTGACGGCATCCATTGGAAATTAATCGCACCAACCTCCGTCGATTCATGCGCAACAACTTTGTTAAAGAATGCACAGTTTACGATTTAATTCATTTTGAATAATTTTCAGTGGCACCACCTGTCGGAAATTGGTCATACCAAGTTAGAAATCTTCCCCGGCTCATGCGCAACACTTTTGCTAAAGATCATAACATGACCAAAGGCATAGTTTACGATTATATAAGGTACATACAAACAAACATTCATTTTTATATATAAGATAGACTATGGGAGGTGACACGCTCATTATAGCCAAACCGCCCATTTTGTTCATTTATATGTCAAAGTTGCCCATACAAAATTTGAGCAATCTAGCTGTTGCAGTTTATGAGATATGCGACATTAAATACTTATTGGGTATGTGGGCGTGGCACCTCAACTTCTTGAAATTTTAAAATGAAAAGTAGCCTATAGTTCCTTCCAGACTTACAGGAAGATACTGTGAAAATTTCAAGAAAATCGGTCCAGCCAAACGCCGTCTATAGACTTCAAACAAACCCACAAACAAATAAACACACATTTATTTTTATATATATGAAGATTATACCGTTTGGTTGCTTTTTTATGCCTGCTACAATGGAATGTTTATTATCCTGTTGAAAATAAAATAATGACAAATTACATAAGACTTCAAAATAGTAAGAAAGGAAATCATAATAGAAGCAAGAAAAAACATGAAATAATATATTGTTCGTAATTTTTTTTCTCATTTTATCTCACTTGAGAGTTTATTTTTAGTATGATATGTCGTCAAAAGCACAATGCCCGTAAGCAACACTGATGCATGAACTTGACCTTCGACATTTTTATTTTGGTTTCCTTTATATCTACTGGAAGGAATTGTTTTTCACAAAGTGTTGAAATGAAAAATATTGTAACAACTTGTCATCGAATTATGACGTAAGATGAATACGCTGACGCTACTATAAATTTTTACAACACTTGTGCTTGTGATGAAGGAACACCAAACATTGTCTCGTCCAGCTATTGAATTGTGTGGTGCTCAGTTAGCGTACGTGTGTAGCTTAAATTTTGAAAACATCATTTATATTTGGAAACAATATAACGGGTTATTAATTTTTCGGCTTCAAAAATAAAGTTCATGAAAAAAAGACAGAAGACTATAAACTCCACGAAGCCTTCATTTAATTATAATTGGATTGGATGTTGGCAGTATATATGGAATATAATGTTATTCAAATATTACCTCTAGGTTAGCTGCAGTAGCCGATCCTTTTGAGATGGCTTTTCACCACATTTTCGTATATCTGGCAACGTTCTGAAACTATCCGCGTAGATACAAGGCTTTTGACGTAGCCCCATAAAAATTCAAACGTCTTCAAGTCCGATAACCATGATAATGCTGTTGTACCATATACCGTCCACTCTATAATCTTTAATTGCAGGCCAGAAATGGTCGATTATCATACGACTATTGCGCTATTTATTAAGGTTATGGTTTCTATACCATAAAGTGCCTCAAAGAGTCATTTTGTTCGTGGCATTGGCTTTTCGAGAATGAGAATGCGAGAATTTTCATGCTTATAGCCATAAAGCGAGGAATCAATTTCATCGACTAGGAGAGATCACACCGTTGTTCTTGCTGTTGAAGAAGGTTTCTAGAATAATACGAATTTTTTCCGTTCCATAGCGTTCGAACTACACAAAATACGAAAAATAATCCTTCGGTGACTGCCTGACTGGAACAGTTTCTTACAAATATGTCATTCGGAGTCGGCCGAATTCATGGTGTTCTCAGCAATTGGACACACATTACGGTTCATGATGGATTTTTCATTTGATTTTGTACCTCCCCAACTCACACTACAATTAACGTCCGCAGATCATTCCCAACGCTGATTGAGTGTTAGACTATAAAGCTTTCAATGTCAGTTTTTCGACCAAAATTTTCATTAAAGCATTGAAGATTACGAAATGGGCGGTATTTGTTTAACATTAACGTGACTGATTTTGGCTATATTGTATAATATTTTGGCGACGTTAATTCGCAGTCAAGATCATGAACCTTAGCTGCGTCATTTGGCCACCAAGATGATGAGAATTGACGACGTCAGACTTTTTTGTAGGTTTACATACTTTAAGCGGATAATTTTCGGACGGTGCAGCATTTCAAAGGTAAAACTCATCAAGTTAAACCAACGGAAATGTGCGAAAAAGTGTTCGAAAACTGTCTCAAATATTCGACTGTTGCACTCAATCCAACGCCTTGCATTTCGAACATAATGATTAAGTCCAACTGCTACAATGAAGTAAAAGCTTTATTATCTAAGCTCAAAGCTTTTTATCTGTGTTTCATTTAAATTAACTTTTGAAACCGAAAATGGTTAACCCGTTACAATAATGGATATCAGTTGCATGAGCATGCGAACACATACTGTTTAAGAATACTCATGGAAATATTTTCTTTCAAAACGTGTTGCTTTCAAACACAGTTCTTTCAAATGTAAGCCATCATGTACAGTGGTGGCCACGAATTTAAGACACGACATATGACTGATTTAGTTGTGATAATATTTACAATCCTGTAATATCAAACTTAATATTCTTTATTACCCTGTATATTATTCTGTAATATTATGAAAAAGTACGATTATTTTATTTTGGTTCTTTTTACATTTTGTTGCTTTTTGATCATATTATTGTAAAAACGTTTATTTAAAACTGGCCACGAATTTAAGACATTTCAGAAATATCTGGTTTTTAAGTGATTTTTTAGTGTTTTTTGAAGCTAAACGGTGAGCAACGAATGTTTTATTTTATTTTATGTTGGAATACATAGAAATATTGAAGTCACCGTAGTCTAGTAGGTAGTGTATTTGCTTATTGAACGTAAAGCCAGGATTCGAGCCCCAGGCCAGATATCAAACAAAATACAAAAAGTATTTCTTCGGCGACTTCCTCTCAGCAGATTTTTGGCAAAAACTCTAAAAGTAAATAAATTTGCAATTAAAAGTTTCTCAAAAATCTGTCGTTCGGAGTCGACTTCAAACTGTAGGTCCTACCACTCATGTATAAAATTAACACACCCAGCATAAATGGTGTGAGAAACTAGGTCGTAATCCTGACTGAAGGGTTGTAATGACCAATTATGTATGTGTATACATAGAAATATTTAATTATAAATGGCCATAGGTACTTTGAATTCCGATGCCGAGCGAAAACTGATTAAACAACTAAAATTTGGTGGACAAATAGTAATGGAGATATCCAAGCTGCTTAAATGTCCTAGATGCAAGATTTACAAGTGCTGGAACACATCAAGCAACATGGTACCACCAAAAATATCAAACAGTAACATAGAGCGCGAAAAACTACACCCTAAAGTAGCTGCTAATAATCCTTTAATGAGCTCAAGTAAAATAAAAAATAAAATTGAATTGGATTTTGGAGTTTATATTTCGTCTAGGGCAATAAGAAGGCGTTTAATGAGAAAAACTTGGGTGTATTTCACAACGTAAACCACTTGTTTATTTATTTATTATTAGTCATAGCACAACAAGATAATAATCTTCTAAATGAAAGTGCTATGGGAGTATATTAAAGAAAGAAAATAATAACAAATCATGGATTATATATGTAATGAAGTGTTTGAAATAATGTAGAAATAAAAATGAATAAGAACGTGTTAAAATCATGGGAAATAGCAATCGATACAAAAAAGGATAAAAAAATGAACATGTGTAAAAAATAATTTAGGAAAACTACAAAGAACAGTATATACAAATATAAAGAAATTTACAACCAAATTAAAAATATATACATTTACTAAGACACTTGCGTCAAAAAAAACATATCAAATCCCGACTAGCGTTTTCGAGAGAACATCTCAATAAACCGATGATATTTTGAGAAAAATATACTTTGGAGAGATGAGTCGAAGTTTTGCCGCTTCGGCTCTGATGGATAGCAGTACGTATGGCGCCCTCCAAACCAGGAGCATCACCTAAAGTACACCCTTAAAACTGTCGAACATGGTGGTGGAAATGTGATGGTGTGGGCAGCATTTTCCTAACTTGGTTTAGGTCACATTTACGAGATTAATACTAAAATGGACCAGCACGTTTACAAAAATATTCTAACAGACACTATGCTACCATTCGCTGAAGACAACATGCCCCTAATAAGGAAATTTATGCATGATAATGACCCTAAGCACACCTCACGTCTAGTGAGTAGTTGCTTAGAGGAAAACAATATCACTGTTTTAAATAAACCAGCTCAATCCCCAGACCTCAATCCAATTGAGAACTTGTGGAATGATGTTGAGGAACATGTACGAGCAGTAAAACTCAAAAATTTAAACGATTTGTGGGAAGAAATCCAAAAAGCTTGATATGCGATTCCAAAGCAACATTGTATGGCATTAGTCGAAAGTTCGCGCAGGAGATGTGCTGCTTTGATCCAAAATAAAGTATTTCCAACCAAATACTATGATTTTTTTATGAAGCTGAGCTTTACTTTAGTGAATTAAGTTTTATTTTGCCTATGTCTTAAATTCATGACCAGGATAAAATTTGCGTTGATCTATATAATATGTAAATAAAAATTCTTAACCAAATATAGCTTGCAAAACATTATTAATTTTTCTTCTTAATATTTCTAAAATCTTAAGAAAAATACCATGGACCTAAAATTTTTCTGATAAGATGTAAAAATTATCACAATTATATAAGTAACATGTTGTGTCTTAAATTCGTGGCCACCACTGATGTATCTTACTGCTATTCATTTTGCTCGTTAATCTAAGAATTTATGTTTGAAGCGCTTAAACACTTTAGTATATTTTGAATAACATTACCGTGGTACACACTTCCAATGAATTTCTGTTTACTGTTCAAGTTGTACATTTTATTACTGAACTTAACTCTGTAAAAATATAGTGGAACCAAGGATTACTTAACTATTTGTTGTGGTAAACTATTTAGGATTTGAGCTGAAATTTTTTGAATTCATTCTTTATTTCATTAAAATACAAGTCTTGTAGAAGCTATGAATAAATTTCGATGGCTAAAATACAATCAAACAAGAAAAAACACCATCACAGCAAATTACATTCCCTTTATAAGTATTTTATATGTAGAATTTCTTTTAGTACATGAACGTAAACATTTTCTATTTAAAATCTTTAACCTACAATAAATAACAATAGAGAAATTTTATACTCAATAAAATAAAAACCACAAATAAAATTGGAAGTTGTAGCGTTAGAAGTGAATTCTTTCCTCGTTCTCCAATCCCCTTTGTTTTCATATCCCAGTCGACTTGGCTTAGTCTATGTTTCTTTAAAAATTGTTTTTCTTCCCCAATTTTTTGTTATGTATAACGCTTCAGCATGTGCAGTACTAAATAAGTTATCGTGGTCAATCTTGAAATTATTTTTAAGATTTTTAAACCTCACCAGAGTCCTTTCAAATTTATTTGTAGATCTCTGCAAATATAAGAAAAACTAATAAGTTTCTTTTCCATGCTGTTAGGAAATGCATTTCTTGTTTTTTTAGAAAACATTCGCACCTGAAATGACAGTCAATTTGACTTAGGGAATATTATAAAATATGACAGCGAGAGCTTGTCTATTTGATTTTATTGTTGCGGAGAGTGCAACGAACAAAGATCAACCTATAAGGGGCATTCCGGTAATGTCTCAGCAATCCTATTGATACGTTCTGATCCATGATATACTCCAAACAAACTCAATGGCTAAAAATGTGTGCAGTTATACTGTTACGCAAATAATAATAATCATTTCACATGAAAACATCGTTTAACGTTAACTATAAACAAAAGCTACACACACACAAATGCAACGAACATGTTACAAGTGAAGCACCAACAACAAGTGTGAAAGAAAAGGAGACAGGCAAGTAAATAAGAATGAAACAACAAACAACGTGCACAAAATACACAAACAACAATGTAGTCGCGATAGAACTCTCAAGAAGACGAAGACAAGAACATTCTACTTCTAGCACATTCATCAGATGGATTTCGTGCGTATATATATAATGGCCAGACAAAGCGACCAACGTCTCAGTAAGAATTCAGTCAGCCTTGTGTGAATTTGCGTGTGAACAAAACAAGTCGTGGTTTGCAGATCGCCATTGTAAAGATCTAGCGAATAGTTGTGTGATAAGAATAACGAATAAACAGATTATTGTTGTAGTTATTGTTATATACGTGGTACAAATTCGAACAGTGGCACACAAATTCGAACAGTGGCACATAAGTGCGGAAAATAAAGACTAACTGAAATTAAACACATATTTGTTTTTACTTTGTTTGCAATTAACGAACTCATATTTAAACGTTTTTAAAAAGTTTCGTTTTATCAGGACGTTACTAACCCGGTACTATGTAACAAAGTCCAATCCAAGTTTCATTATTTTCCGTAACAGAAATATAAATCTGTCCGAATATTGTAGGAAATACTAGCATTTCGTTTAATTCCAAATTAACTAGAGGTGTAAGGAATTTTCCACTTGTAAGGTTTCCATTATATGCTCTGTTCGGTAATGTATCAAACATTGCAGCCAGAAAATATTGTTTAAAACTCAGTTTCGTATTAGACCTTTACCTGAACACGGATTCGGAACGTCCTCTAAATCTCTTTGTCATTTTTAGAGAGTATATTTGGACTTAAACCCAATAGAACAAACCAAAATAAGAAAGGAATTATTTATTAACAAGGAGTAGGTGATTCGCCTTATTTGAGTAGCCTAATTGGTCATAAGAGCGTCCAGCTGAACACTGATTCGAAACATCCTCTTATTCTTTTTCTTATTCCTCAGAGTTTTTGCCAGAAATCGGCTGAAAGGAAGTCACCGAAGAAATATTTTTTTATATTTCAGTTTTGATGTCTGACATGGGGTTTGAACAGTGGCCCCATGTCTAAAAAGACAACACACTACCTACTAGACTACGGGACTTATGTTGGTTTATTACCTTTATTTTTTGGATACAACATGAATAGTGTTGTCTTAATTAATAAGACCTCTGAAGTTATATTCATAAATTTATAAATGAACACATAACTATTGAACGCCTTATAAGCTCATAAAATATACCAAAAGCTGATAATAATTTAACCCTAATCAAGTCTGGAAAATTTTTACATATTAATTTTGTTAACTTATTTTTATTACATTAAATTTTTTCTTCTCAGTTACATAAATGCAATATTATTTATTTATTTTCGCATTTTAAGCAAACTACAACTTTTGAACAATGCTCGTTGCAAGTATTTTTATGGAAAATACTGCAAGACTGCTTACACATTATGCATATCTTCGGTGGGCACATATAAATCTCCGTCGCACATTTGTCTGCCTTGGATGGTTGAAATGATGGATGAAATTATCCTCGTGTAGTATGGAACGAACATTGGACAAATTACTTTTATTTAATTTTAGAAGACTACGGCGTTTCATATTTAGAACAACAAGTTCCTGAATTAAATCTTTCAGACATATTTTTCGTCGTAGTTGCTTTTGACTTTCGTTCCAATTTGGAAACTTATTTGTCCAAATAACAAAGCCTCCAATGCATGAAATATCGATTGGATTGTAGAAGTGCACGAGTGGCCAACGATTTGTTTTACGTTTGACGGCAAAGCTGTGTGCCATTTGATCAAGCGTATCTACACCGCCTTCTGCCTTATTATAATCGATAGTAATTTCTGGCTTGATTTTGTTGTCAGAATTTATCTTTGAATCGTAATGTAGTGATGAGAGTAACTACTTTATTTTTCTTTGGAACATAACCTACAAGTGTCATATTTTTTCTGAAACCATGTAAGGAACTTTCCGTTGGTTTTGTTTTGACTGTTAGAAAATCAGGTGGAATGCATTTTTTATTTTTTCGCAATGTGCCAACGCATGTTAGACCTTTCGAAAACTACCGTTCTACTAATTCAAACGAAGTAAAAAAATTGTCGAATGTGATGTTTCGATTTGTTTTTTCAAATGGTTTGCACAGTTCTTCAACAATTCTCTCACCGACATTTTTACTTTTTCAGGGCCTTCTTGTCCTAGATAAGGAATTCCATGATGAGGATACCGAGTTTCTGCATCATAAATCCAAAAAATTTTGAGACCATATTTGTCCGGCTTTGATGGTATGTACTGTCGAAACGGCACTCGTCCTTTAAATGGCACCAATTGCTCGTCAATTGTTAAGTATGTACCAAAATGACTTGCAAAATGACTTTAGCAAGTTCCTATTTATGTGTTCCCAAATATCGCGAATAGGAGCAAACTTGTCCTTTGCTTTGCGTTGGCACCGTGTAGATTGGTCATCAAATCGAATATGGCGCAGTATTGTTACGAACCTGTGTTTTGGCATGCAGGCTAGGAAACAAATAATGGGTGCCAGTACTCTTCGTAACTCATTATACCCGTTCTTTAATTTTATTTTGTTGTTCACAAACAATAGAAGTAATAGTTAGCGTTGCCATATGTGCCTCATAGACACATTTTGACACGATTAAGAAAATTTTTGATTGAAACAAAATAAAAAGAAAATAATTTATTACTTGAAATTTTTAAATTCTAAATAAAACAATTGAAAGTAGGAATTCAAGAAGCAGTAAGGTCTAGAACCTATATTTAAGGAAGTTACAACATGACAAAGTGAAATATGTGTCTCAGAGGCATATGTTGACTTGATTAGGGTTAAGTAAGGGTGCCCTGGTAGTCTAGTGGTGTGCTAGACTATTAGCGTGAGGGTCGTGGGTTCGATTCCCACCAGAGACTGGTGGTATGTGACACTACAACTAGCATATGGTCAAAGTTACTCAGCTCGTACATAATTAAAATATAATTTATAATTGCATTGTAATTAATAAATAAATAATTTAAATAATTATGATTAATTATAGTTTTTGATTTTCTTTTACACCTTGACGTATGAGTTATATTTAATATGAACTTCAGAACTTATACGCTTATGGATCAGTTACTGTATATTGAATTTTTTCTTGACTTTAGTGCCTTACGAAATAGAGAAGCACTATGGAAACGAAAACATCAGTTGCGTTTCTTATACTATGTTCAGATATGTACTGTCAATATTATTTGAGTTTATTGAGTACAATATTTTAAGTTTTCAGACATAATAATATACGCAGTTTAGCTGCTTATTCAATAAGTCGTTTTGACAAGTCAAATATCAACAGCAAGTCTTCGGATAATTGTAATATGCTCACTGAACATACTTATGACAGTGAAGCATTTAAGGTTTTAATTGAAATTGATATGCAATATTGAGCGCATTCATAGCGTGTCTCAACACCTTACTATGCTTTAAATGAGAATTTGCATTGCGGGTGGGTATCATCAGACTTGTTTAGAATATAGCTGCCGATTACGAACAACGAATGCGTCATAATCTGATAACCCTCTACCTACAAGATATGCAACAATTGAAAATACGTAACTTAAAAATTGTTGTTTTAGTGATAGAACATAATTTAATAAAATAATATTGAAAATCACCTTAGAACAACAATATTTACTTACCGTTCAAAGTAGGTTTGAATACTGAAATTATTTAATAAAAAATGTTATTTTTATTCAATAATTTTTATGTTAAATAACATAAACATAAACATTTTCAGTTCCATTTATTTACATAACTTCCATAAACAAAGGGAATGACTCCATAGTTTACCGTTAATGTAAAAGATACTCCTTCTAAGAAGAACAGAAGTTTGGTGGAAGATAAAATTGCACGCAAACTTCACTTCACATCTTGCATTTGTATCAGCAAGAACTGCCTATTTATGATATGTTTAAACATATTTAATTTACTTTTTATTAAAATGAAATAAAATAAAAAAATAAAAAGCAACCGAATGGTGGAGCTACGAGGTCACAAACAAAATAAATTCAAAATCAAATAAATGTTGCAAAATTACGATCAAAATAGTTAAGCTCTCGCTGTCATATTTTTTAATATACGCCAAGTCAAGTCAAGTTATCAGTTCAATTGCGAAACTTGCCTTTAATAGAAAGTTTTGGAAAAAGCAACAACGTGAAAAACTTCATGTTTGAAGATATCAACAACCAAAATTTAAAAAGACTAACGGCACTTTCAAGAATCGTGAAAATAATTTTAAAATCTGACCTCGATAACATATTTGATATTTAAGTCACCGTAGTCTAGTAGGTAGTGAGTTGGCTTATTAGACATGAGGATACGATTCAAACCCCAGGTCAGACATCTCCAACTAAAACGAAATATGGAAAAGAATTTCTTCGGCGACTTGAGCAAATTACTGGCAAAAACTCTGAGAGTAAATAAAAAATTGCCATGAAAAATTTTTCTCAAAAATCTGTCGTTCGTAGTCGGCTTTAAACTGTAGGTCCCGTCACTTATGGATGAAATTAACACACAACATGAGTGGTGTGAGAAACTGGGTCGTAATCCTGTATGTATGTTATGTATAACTACCGAAATTATACTTACCTGAATTATATTTTGCTAAATGTAAATTGTACATAATAAAAGTATTGATTATAGTCCCTCTGAAAAGAAGAGAAAAGGTTCCGTCTCTGGAAAAAAGGTTTTCTCTCATAAGCTCTCATATTTCCAGAAATCGAAATAACCATATTTCTTTCCTTCCTTTTTCAAATCACTCAACCATTGCAATTACTAACGAGTAATTACAGTCCACATTTAGGAGATGTGATCGTTCTCTTTAAGGGAAATATAAGAAGCTGTTAACAACAAATCTAATTATTTCCCATATAGTGAGCCTCATTCCATTCATTTTTATGTTGAGTTTCTTTTCACGTCTAAACTTACATCAAGAGGATGAACAAGAGATGAATATCCACTAGATCGATTTCCCTTACCACTGCATTTATTTTCTAATTGTAGAAATAAAAAGATGTATGAAATTCTTTATAAGAATATAATTTCAAAGTTCACTCTGCTGAATTATTAAATTTAAAAGAACACGGAATACTATTCTTATCGCATTGTTATGAAAATAGAAATGGTGTAACATCGTTTAACATTAAAATGATAAATAAAAGCTACAAAAACAAAAACCATGAGTATGAAAGAGAAGGGTATACACATGTAAGGGAGAACACAACAACAAACAACATAAACAAAATGCACAAATAAAAAGGAAACCACGATGAAATTCACGAGAAGGCGAAGACACGTACATTCGAATTCAAGAACGCTCATCAGACTGTTTACGTGATCATATAAAAAGGCAAGACAAAGCAGGCAACGAGTAGTAAGAATTCGGTCAGTCTTGTGTGAAGACGCATTGCGTGTGAAGAAAGCAGAACAAGCAATTTTTGTTTTATACGTCAATTTGTATACAGTGACACACAAAAATGGTTCGAACAATAACGGATTAAATTGAACTTAAACACCAATTTATTTTTATTTTGTTTGCAATCAACGAACTCATACTTTAAACGTTTTTAAAAAGGTAAAAACGTAACAATATTTTAAAAGTGGTAAAAACTGGCATATTAATGAGACTCACTATATGCCGTTGAATAAGAGAAGAAGAAGAGAATATACTTATATATTTATGGTATGTGACGATGTACAAAGCCATTTACTCGTATAAGTAAATTAATAGGATAAAAATTCAATGGAAGAGAAAATTAACAAGAAATTTATTCAATTTTCTGGCCATTTTGTTTTATTTTTCTGTCGCTGTTATATGCTTTTGGTGCTATTAATCATGTCAAAGAATGACTTGTCTTGTGGTATTTGAGGGATAATATTAATTAAATTTTCCAGCTGCTTTTCTTTCATATTATTTAATAAGAAACATATAATTCTGTATAAAGAATTGTATAAGATACGTGAATATGATTTTTCTTTATGTGGAAATTGTTTATGAAAATATTTTGGAATGTAGAGCGTTACGTTAATTCCCGTTTTAAGTTGAAATAAAAAGGGAATTTGATATGAAGTCACTTTTGTGCCTTATTAGTGGTTGTTTATTGGATGTTTTAAAGAATTTTTGCAATAATTAAATTTTCAAATTTTCCAGAAGTGACTCATTTAAACTAAATGTAAATATTTTTCAGTTGATGTCTGCATAGAATCGTAAATAATATGGATTGATAAAATACTGTAACTCTTCAATGACATTATGAATATACATATGTATGTGTAATATTAAGCCTTAGAAGTCGTCGTAGTCTAGTATGTAGTGTGTTGGCTTATTAGACGTGAAGCCACGGTTCAAACCCCAGTTCAGACATCAAACGAAATGTGAAAAAAAATATTTCTTCTGCGACTACTGCTTTTAGTTTAAGATTTTAAATTTTTTAAAACACATCAGAGTTGTCATATCATAGGTTAATTCCGCATATTAATTCCAAAATTAGTGGGGTATACTTTATTTTTAATTGAATTTGAAATATATTACTCATACGCATCATATTACATGTACTGGAGTAGTTACTCTAAATGTAAAAATGTATGCTATAAAATATCTTCGATTTTTTCATTTATGAAATTAATGGAATTAAATATCACTCATACGTTATATAAGTGCGTGAATTTTACATGTTAAATAAGAGCATAAGTAAATATAATGGAGTGTCGATTTAAAAGTTTAAATTTAAAAATGCAATAAAACAAAAATGGTTAGATATTTTGTTAAATTTATTGTTTTGTTGTGAACTACAACTGTTCCGATTGTAAATGGATTATTATTTCATTCATATGGCTAGCGCGGCTGGCCTCACAGTAACTTATTCTCTGGGATCAATTTTACACTTTTTTGAGTGTATGGGGTCTTATTTAGGGAATGGTGTGATGGCATAACACTTTTATTAAACGATGCCCTACAGGAAATAGTCCAACGTTATCAAATCGCAACTTCTTGGCGTGCAATTGACATCAACATTTCTACTAATTAAGTGGCTATTAAACGTTTGACTCAATAAATCGATTGAGGCATGAGATGTGTGGTAAGTGGCATCACCCTGTTGACACCAAATCATCATCGTACACATCAGTACCATGAAGATGGGTTTCTCCATTGACCGTAAAGAAATATGAGTCAATTATGGTCCTGCTCCCCAAGCCGCACCAAACAATCGTAATGGATGCATTGACTTCTGTAAGACCACGTTTGGGTTTTCTGAGCCCCAAATGCGGCAATTTTGGTTATGAACGTACCGAATAAGATAAAAGTGAGCTTCATCCTTTAGCAAAATCGACATCATCGTGCAGTTTCTCGTTGGCCCAATAAATCTTTTATTGTAGTGATGTTAGTATATATTTTTTATTGTTTACCATTTTTTTATGTCGGTGTTTGTTGTTATATTAAGCAGTACTATAATTTGTAAACAGGTTTGTTTAATGCATTGTTACGTTTTTATAGCTTTTGTTTATAATTTTAATGTTAAGCGATGTAAAAGCAAAACACCAGTGACTAGAGTTTTAATTTCTGTAACAATACCATAACTCTTCAATGGCATTATGAATATATAATATACACATATATATAATACAAAGTCTTAAGAAACAAATTATAAAGAGGAAAAGGTCATTACAAACCTTTAGTCAGGATTACAAGCTAGCTTCTCGCACCACTCATGTTGTGTGTGTTATTTTTAACTTAAAGTGCCGGTTCAATTTAAAGTCGACTCCGAACGACAGATGTTTGTCATTTTTTCATATTTCTTTCGCATTGTCGAGATGTATGAGCTGGGGTTTCAACCGGGCTGTCGCCTACTAAGCCAACACACTACCAGCTAGACTATGGTGACTTCAATATTGTCCTTAAACTAAGCAATTATTGTGATATTATTTCTGTTGAAATTTAACAAAAGAAAATCCAAAAACAGTCACAACGACTGCAGTTAACAAGAATTGAGGCATACTCATGTTATATAGCTTGTAAGCTTGGTTCCTATCGACGGTTCAATTCATCCAGAGGCAATATTTTAAAATTTCAAATAAACTCGCTTTTTCTAATGGTCGCAGAATGATTGATCCACAAGAGTAAAATTATAAAAAAAGGTCACAAATAAACTACGGGCGAAACAATAGAAAAACTCACTATACTGTGAATAGTTATCCCATTAGAATACTTTCACAATTCGATAAATTTCAGCCTAAACAGCATCAAAGAACTAATTGACGCTTGAGTAAATTACATATTTGACAGAAGGTACAGTAGATGCTTGTTAATTAGAACTCAATTAAATTAAAATCCTTCGAAAATCAGAACCAAGGTTTTTAATTACATGTTCTGAAATTAGAACCATCAGTTCAGTATTTTATATAATTAGAACCATCATTTCTAATTTAGAGGGTTTTAATTTTTGTCTCTAAGAATTTAATATAATGTAACAGCATTTGCTAATTTTTGCCAATAGAATTAAAAACTCTTCTTTGTGTTTAAAATGATAACACATATGTATGTGTATATTTAAATATTTTTGTTTTACAAATTGTAATGGACTTCAATTTTTTGTGTTCGCTTTATTAAATAAAATTTAAAACTCTGTGTAGAAATGTTTTTGTGTATCTGTTTTCTAAACAAAAATGCACTTTTACGTTGAATGAAGGATTTTTATTAAAATCAAAACCCTTCGGAAATTTAAACTTTTCGAAATTTAGAACTACGCCAGGAATTTGTTAAAAAGCGAAGCGAACTTGAAAGTCAAAATATTTAAGCCACAGGTAAAATGTTTATTTTAATTGCAAAAAAAGGTTAAATTTGCATTTTGTGTCTTTTTATTTTAGTTAGAAAAATTGATTTTTATTCCCAAATAGACGTGAATAAAATTATAAAAAGATACAAATTTTTTCATTAAACAAAATTTTAGAGTAAGATTTCGCATAATAATAAAATAAAATTATAAAATAAATGTAAATACTCAATGGAAACAAAATAAAATAAATAAAAAATATATTTTACTAACGTATACGTATGAGTGATTTGAATAAATTAAATAACAATATACGCTCTTGTACTTCAATTTAGAAATTACGGAAATAGATTGCTCAAACTTTTAATTTTAAAAATTTTATTAGTAATGTATTGTCGTTAAATAAATTTATTCAAAATGTAATTTTTTTAGAATTTAAATATAAAATGATGTTTAATTTTAATTATTGAAAAAAATTATTAGACAAAGGAAAGAAGAAAACGCTTTCAATTTTTTTTTAATTTTAAAAATGTACCCACGTAACGACATCTAAACATAGCGAGATTGCTCAAACTTTTAATTTTAAAAATTTTATTAGTAATGTATTGTCGTTAAATAGTATGAATTTTATTTAAATTTATTCAAAATGTAATTTTTTTAGAATTTTAATGTAAAATGATGTTTAATTTTAATTATTGAAAAAAATTATTAGACAAAGGAAAGAAGAAAACGCTTTCAATTTTTTTTTCAATTTTAAAAATGTACCCACGTAACGACATCTAAACATAGCGAGATGTACTCGTCTATTTCCATTGACATATTTCACAAACGGACTGCGCTAAAAATCTACAATAAGATAGAATTCCATGCGCTGCGGACTTGTATACATCTTTCTCTAACATCTAACACCAACAGTAGATGGGAAGCACTCTTTTACTGGAGAATTATTTACCTGTCTGGCCAACGCAATATTCTCCACCGATGCAGAGTGGTCCATAAATGTTACATAGAATTCTTCTGTCACATTTATGCAGAATCGTTTAACCCACATTTATATATAATTCACCTCTCTCTTCTGTTTATGTCTTTTGCAGGAAAACCAAACCTAAACATTGCCTCGAATATCCTCAAACATAGTGGGCTGGCAAAAACCACCTTGATATCGTCTAAGAACCGGAATGTGTCAATTTTCTTCTCTTCGTTATTTTCGACAATTTGGCGTTTTATAAAAATCGGTTGGGTGGTATATTTGCCAAGTCTTAAGCCACAGTATTAGATCCAAAACATTTCATTGACTTTAGGATTATACTTAGTTCACAGAACTCAAGGTCGATTCTAGTATGCAACGGAAGGTGACGTGGTGCCTACTGTTTATAACTCTTTCCTTTTTTTGTGTACAAGACAAAGCATAGTGGCTTTCCATAATATAACTATCACCAACGCTTCTATAAGACAGTGCGCGAATCAACTAATTTACTCTGAAGTGATTTTAGATAATGGCTTGCGCATAAACATTTCAGCAGATACAGTTTAAGTTGTCACCTAAACTCGGCATCCTACTATGAAACCAATCAAACCTTGTGTTTTATAAAAAAACATTCGTTGCTTTCGTTGCGTCTGTTCAATATGTGAAGCTTCCTAAGTAAACTTTTTTATATAAAGAAAAAAGTAAATTTAATCTCCTTGTTCGATTGTATCCACATAACGCACCATTATTTCAACTTTTTTGACTTTCGAAATTTCTCCTGTGGTCTCATTACTGCATAGAAATATTTGCGGTATTTTTGGTAAATATTTGCCAAGTTTAACTGGATTTTTAGCTGAAATATGTAACATAGGAATCATAGGAATCGCCACAATATTCCTAAGATTATTTCCTCTTTTTCATTATTTTGTTGTAATCATTTTAAAGAATACTTGTATCCAAGAATGGCCAATAAATTTTATTTTAATTCTGTATCAAAATTAATGTTATGTTTAAAAGCATGTTAATGCCTGTGGCATTCAGTGGCATTCCCGGAAGATATTCTCCTCAAGTAGTACTATTTGAATATCGTGTACTTGCTAGATAATACAAGCTCAAGGTTTTGTAATAAGTTTATTTTATCGGTCGCCACTGTCGCTTCATTATTTCAATTTGAATATAATTACGACAAGTAGAAATTTTTATTTATATTCAGATTATGCTCCTGGCCTTGTTTTTGTTTGCTAAATACGAGGTGATGCTCTTGGTAGACTTTTTGAAGGTTTTCGTTGTCACTGAAATTTTGTACAAGAATCAAAATGATACAAAACAGCTAAACTGCCGCGACATTCATAACGCCAACAGGGATACCGTCGAACGGAACAAAAATAAAGGAATCATTTTATCGTAATTAATGTATCCGTTTCCAATTTCAATGATAATTTTCTTATTTTTATTTTTTCCATACTTCCTGTCTCTGCCAGATATAATGCTCAAATGCCTTGGAATTGTAAAATTAACGTGCCATGACAACAAAGGCAATAAAATCTTTTTGAATATTATTTTGAATATTATTTTATAAATCTTTCTTTGGCTGAGCTGCACAGTACAGATGTGAAATGATTAGATTTTTGAGTACTAATCTTTTTATTTCCATTGAAGACATTCCGCTGAAGTAGCGATAACACAGAAAAATCAAAAGACGTATTGTTATAATAATTCCACAGATTTGGATTTCTTATTGTCATTATCAATCACTTTCCTGTGAACCTGAAGAAATATTAATAGAAAATCAACAAAAGCCACATTAACTCAACAAAAGCAGCTATGAAAATTAGCGAAGCTGGCCAATTATAAATAGCGGTCAACTTAAAAATAACTTAAATCAGAAAACACAATTGAACTAATTTTAATCTAAAATTCGACATTCTTATCGCAATATTGGTCAAGGTCCAAAACATATATTTTAAAACTAAATTTGCTAAAACCAATACTGCATTTTCAATTTTTTCTTGGGACAGATACAGTGAACAGCAAAAGTCTTAGTACTCCAAAAAAGTCCTCACAGTATTAATACCCTTGCACTCCCGATATGACTTCAAAAGAGTATTTAGGAGATCATTTGAAAGAACGGTTAGGTAATCGCTAAACTTCAAACAAAAGTCAACAGAAAAGCTTGCTCATGGTGCTACCAGAAAACATTAAACAAAATTTGTATATTCAATTACAAATGGGTTAAATGTAGTGCTTGACCTTAAGAGATATTAGGAATAACATTTTCATATATTAGGCCTTTGAATTTTAAATTTACTCAGGCTTCTCCTTGGCGGTACCATTGGAGTAATCTGAATTTCTAGTTTCGTTATTTTGCTCTTGTTTTATTAAAAAACATTAAAAATTGTTTGTTTTATAATAAAACACTAATAAATTAAAAAAAATAAATATATTAACTATAATATATACATTTTTATTCAATCCTCTAAAATTCATGAAATTTCTAAAATATATTGCCGTACTAAGACTTTTGCTGTCCACTGTATGTCCTTATGATGGTTAAGGTATACCATTTATATGAATATTTTCATTAATTAAAATTAAGAGAATTCTAGTTTTTGAGGTACTAATATCAATATTTTATAACAAAATGAATGAAATTATAGAATTTTAGTGCAGTCCGATGGATATTTTATTTGCCTACAAATGGAACTCATTACATTGGTTCCCTTAAATTTTGTCATGTGATCAATGATAGATTGAGTAGATCGTCAACATCTTCATTGTTACAAAATTAAGGTTTCTATGTATGTCTTCCAATCGATATACGTGGTCAATAAATTATGGCAAAATATGCTAAGCCATAGGGAATACTCGATCACTTTTATAATTGAATTAATTTTTCAAATATTTCTTCTACCAAGTTATCAAATTTTGTAATTAAAAGTCGCAGTAGTGTAGTAGGTAGTGTGTTGGCTTATTAGACAAAACGAAATATAAAAAAATATTATTTTTCAGCGACTTCCTCTTAGCCGATTTCAGTCAAAAACTCTGAAAGTAAAACAAAATTGTTATGAAGAATTTCTAAAACTTCTGTCATTCGTAGTCGACTTTAAATCATAGGTCCCGGCACTCATGTGTAAAATTAACACACACAACGTAAGTGGTGTGAGAAGCTAGGCCGTAATCATGACTGAAGTGTTGTAATTAGGCTTACCTCGTATCCGTTATCGGCAACAGTTGCAGTTGGTTAAAATTATTTAACAACGATTTTTATTTTTCTAAATCTTCAAGTACTTCACCTTCTTCTTCTTCGCTAACTATTACCAATTATCTTTCGTTTCACTTTTTTACAAGCATTAGATGACGCTAATATCTGTTGATATAGAAGACCTTTAGATACATTATTAACAACAAAGCTAGTAGGCAATTTTACATATTTATTGTAATTTTATTTATTTGTTTATTTCAAAATATAATTATATCCTTACTGTCTAAATATATATAACACAGGATTTTATTTAAACACAACAAAAAGAAAACGTGACTTAACAATTAAATGATATAGTTAAGCTTTTTTTAATACTTCATTGTACTTACAGAAGTCAATTACTTGGTGGCATTCATTAAAGGTTTCACTGCATGTCGAATAGAATCATTATTAGCCTAATCTAATCTATAATATTGTTACGAAAATGGAAATGGTGTTTTGCTTTCACATCGTTTAAATTGGAAAAAAACAATGAAATATGTATGTTTTCAACTGAAAACCAGTATAAAAAAGGCAACAACAACACTGCAAGGACAAACGTAAACAAAATACACAAACAACAATAACGTAAACAACATGTTTACATTTATGGAGATTTCGAGAAGGCGAAGTCATTCTCCTTCAGGAGCATTCATCAGACTGTTTATCCAGCGATATAAAAGGCAAGACGAAGTAGGCAACGGAGTCAGTAAAAACTCAGTCACTCTTATGTGAAGACGCGGTGTTTGAAGAATGTAATCATGGTTTGAAGATCTCCGTTATAAAGATCTATCGAACAAATTGACTAGTAATTGTTATTGTTTACGCAAAAGGGTGCAAAGAGGAATAACCAAACAAAGCAAGTTATGAACAGTAGCACACAGAATTGTGCGAACAATAAAGAAATTAATTAAAACTGAACACAAATTTATTTTTATATTTAGTTGCAATCTACAAACTCATATTTCAAACTTTTTTAAATGATAAAAACGTAACAATATTTTAATGAACAAATAGTGTACTCAACATAGATCGACGAATCTCAAGTGTTGGCAACTTAATCAAAGCTAGTCTTCTATGATGCGGTGGTAAGTCATAGGAGTTCTTACTAAGAGCACGTAGACAGAAAATAAAAATTTTTTTTGCACTTTACTATTTACTATTTACTATTTATCTGAATTGCATAATAAAGGTCCCTTTTAACAGAACCATACACCAGGATAGGTAGGACAAATGATATATATAACAATTTTGTTAAATAACGGTCAAGAAATTCCTTATAACAGCGTTTCATGTATCCAAGTATGCAATAAGGATTTAAAAATCTTATTTCTCTTCTACTTTGAAGTACCGTTTAAATTCGAAAATGACAATAAATCCCCAAAAAAATTATAATTAAATATTCGGTTAGGTTAGGTTAGGTTAGGTTGGGTTAGATGACGTGTACTTGTCAATTAAGACAAGTACAGTACCCGGAGGTCGAATTGACCCATTGTACAACGTCCTAGTTTCTCACACCACTTATGTTGTGTGTGTTAATTTTATACATGAGTGGTGGGACCTACATTTTAAAGTCGGCTCCGAACGACAGATTTTTATTTATTTAGAAACTTTTCATAGCAATTTTTATTTACTCTCAGAGTTTTTGCCAGAAATATACTGAGAGGAAGTCGCCGAAAAAATACTTTTTGTATTTTTGTCTTTGATGCCTGGCCTGAGGTTCGAACCTAGGCTTTTGCGTCTAATAAGCCAACACACTACCTACTAGACTACGGCGGCTTCTCCCCTAAATATTCGGTTACAATGTAACAGAATCATTGCAAGATGTCTATAATGAGGTCGCATGGTATAATATGGTCTGCCTTATTGAAAAAATCATGAAATGAAAAAAGTCAATTTGGTTTTCACATTTATTTCACAATGTATATACAAAATAAAATTAAATTGAAAGTTGTTGAATACTAGCAAATTATACCAGTAAATTTAAATTGCATTACACACTAAAACGTAGGTCAACCAACCGTATCGTTGCATATGAAATGTACTTTGTGACGTTCTTATGTGCTCATGACGTTAGCAATAGTTTTTTCTAGTCTCAGAAGGTCGTTTTACTTATTGATAAAAGTGCAAATATAGGAACAAATCACTTTAGTGAATTTCATCACATTTATTTAAATTCAATTGAGTTTTTGGCCATGCTTAATGCGTTAAAAATATGAAAATCGATAATGGAAGGCAACAGCATTGATGTTAACGATGACATGTAGCAAATCCATTTACAATAATTTGTCTTGCTAGTTAAAGAGCCAAAGAAAAAGGAAACAAGTAATGAAAAAAAACAAAAATTGGATAAACATTGTTTTGACAAAAACTTATTTAGATTTATTTGGGAAAGAAAGCACTCAACCAAACAAGAAAAAAAATTAGGAAAATTAAATCAGTGAAAACCACAGCCATTATTAAACAAACCTTGTGCGGATTGTGTGCGCGTTTTTAACATTTCTGTCCGTAATATTGATTTACTTTTCATATTGTTACGAAAATGGAAACATCATTTAACATCAATATGATTAACAAACGCTACACTAACAAATACAACGAATATGTTACAAGTAAACCAACAACATCAGTATGAAAGGAAAGGGGATAGACAAGTAAGCGAGAACGCAACAACAAGCAAGATGAATAAAATACACAAACAACAATGCAGTCGCGATAGAGTTCTCGAGAAAACGAAGACACGAACATTCTACTTCAAGAACCTTCATCAGACTGTTTACGTGAGCATATACAAGTATTTCGATTTGGTTTTCTTTAAGGAAGTATAAGATTTATTTTATGTTGATGGATGTGGCGTGCTTTTCGAAAGCAGATTCTCAGGCAGTTCAATGTATATTATATTATGTAGGTTTAGAATCCGGTTGCTGCATAATAACTTTCCAAATTGGGGAATTCATTTCACAGTTCATTCAGACAACTGTTTCACATTGGAAGAAAATTATTCTACACAGTGTCAACGTATGTTTCTTAAATGTATATTTTCGTTAATAACACAGCCCTGAAAATTTGGACTTTTTTTTGTGCAAATAAGATGGCTCCAGGTGTTTCGGAAGGCATTTTGCCTTAATTTAAAAAATTCAAAATTAAATCTGAATGAAGATCTGTAATCAGCGACCCCAAAAACCCCTGAGTGACAATTTTCAAGTAAATCTGATTAATTTTTAAGGACCTCCGTAATGTGGTTCCTTTTCTCTTGCACCCCTTGACATAAACTCACTTTAAGGGTGCATGCAACCAATTTGGCTTTGGGCTCATTTTAAAGAGCAAATATCAATTGTCAATTTCTAATAATAGCGATGGTTCTACCTCGTCAGTGTTGAGCTCTACAATTATTCTAAAATGGCCAAAAACGCTATTTTTAGGGGTTTCAACTTTTTCTCGTAAACCTGACGTGATGGAAAGTTTTTGCACCCAGATTCGTGTCCAGCGCGCAAAATGCCTTCGGAAACACCTGGAGCTTTTTTATTGCAAAACCCATGCAGGGCTGTGTAATCACAATTTAATTGACAATGTTGAAGAGGAAGAAGTACAATTGGCAATCTCTATAATTTGCGTTATGCTTACCACCCTCGTTGTTTAATTTTTAGAGAAGAGACGATTTCTGACTTATAAAAGTTATAATTTGCTTTATTAACAAAATATTTCCAACAATAGAACAGAGTAACAAAATACCAACTACGTTCAGCCTCCAACTCGACCAACATCTGTACATAAATTGCATGTACATAAAAGCCAACCAACACTGTCACGAAACTTATACTGCAATTACAATGAGCTGTGGGAACTCCTACACCAACTTGCAAACAATAGAACAAAGTGTTTCTGTTGAGTGCTACAATAATCGAAGCAAGCACTTGCACTAATTCAAGTTAAAGGCATATCTACATACATCACATAAATAATTGGTCATTACAATCCTTCAGACTGGATTACAACTTAGCTTCTGACACCATTTATGTTCTGTGTCTTAATTTTATAATTGAGCGGCAGGACGTACAATTTTAAAGTCGACTCCGAATGGGAGATTCGTTTTGAGAATCTTTCCATGGCAATTTTTTATTTACGCTCTGAATTTTTGCTAGTAATCTGCTGAGAGGAAGTCATCGAATAAATATTTGTTCATATTTTTCTTTTTTGTTGGAGATGTCTGACCTGGGGTTTAATGCCTTGGTTACCCAAGCGTATGAAACGTAAAATCGTAACGTACGTAGCCTTAAAAACTTTTGTGTAGTTATAGAAACGTTCAAAACAGGACATATGTCAACGAAGAATGTAAATAAAAACGAAACAGAACAGAAAGCAACACACAAACGAACACAACACAATGCAAAGAAATTGGTATACAAACTCATAATCAGTGTTGCCGTTTTATGTTCAATGTGAAAATTTTTCTGGATTTGGTTATTATTTTTCTTATAAAAATAGCTTTTGTTTTGTTTGTTAAAATTAATTAATTAGTAAGACTATAATTTTATTTTGTTATTTTTTGTTTCTTTTTTCTCAATTATAATTTAAATTTGAAAAAAAAAATAAAATAATAAAACTGCGAATTTAATTTCGGTCATATTTTTCCTTATTTGGTGATTTTTTCACAAATCTCTCTCTCATCTCTCATGTTCAAATGTCACGTAAAAACGTGGGAGAATTCTGTTTTGTACAGATCGTTCCGTTTTACTAACGAGACTGAACGTAATCGTTCACGTTGGTCTCCATATGCTAAGAATAGAACGGTCGCTACGGTACGTTACGTTACGTGTAGGTAACTACAGCATAAGCCGTGGCCTCACGTCTAATAACCACACACTACCTATTAGAGTACGCCGACTTCGACTTCCTAACTGTAATCTGCTAATCCAAGTGTCAAAAAAGCGAATAATTTTTTTAAGGCTCACGACTATTTTTGATTTTTTTAATTTAATCGCTAATTTAAACTTATATTTGGTAAACTAAAATATTTTATTTGTATTTGTTAATACATATTTTATATTTTTATTTAATTTAATAAATTATATATACGGTAGTTTCGACCAAAAACCCGAGGCAGATGGTAGAAAACTTAAAAAACATGATCTTACACATACGCCGCATTAGACGGATTTGTATATGTGATGGTTTGCGCGTAAACGGAGTAAGAAATATTCTCTTTATTGTGATTGTTGACATATTTTGGAAATAAATTTGATCCAATTTCCTCACAAAAAAGCGTTTGGGAGATGGCTTTGTATTTGTTCAAGACTATACAAAGCACTCGGTCGAAGTAGTCAAAGCATCCTTAGCATCGACAAACCCCAGACTCTAACCCAATGGAAAATTTATTGACTTGTATGAAAAGTAAATTATCAAAATACCACCTTATAAGCAAGCAAACATTGAAAAACGCTCCAGTGGACATTTGGGTATTAAACATAGGCAAATATAACTTGAAATCTGGCCAAGGAGATTTCAAGTTGTAAATTAAAAATACGTAAGCCAAGTAAACAAAACACTTTTAAGAGATATGTTTGAAAAGTTTTTGTAATTACCAGACCAATTTCTGTTCTGTCCGAATGTTTTCCTGCCGATGAATATTAGTATACTTTAGTTTTGACACTTCCTTTCTGTCTACATAGCCGTTAAGAAAATTATTTTTATTTATAATAAAAATAATAATTTCAAGCTTTAATTTAATATTAACAACAACAAACATTCTTTTGTACCAGCGATGATTTTTTGGACTGAAATTTATTCAGACAATGTAACTGTATAAGTTTTTTTTTGCTCACTGTATATAGACGTTCTCAAAACCATCGCAATTTCGATGTAATTGTATAACGTACAGAACATAATCCTTTTTGAATCAATATTTCCAAAAAAAATTAAAATTTCTTCGGGCTCCATAACTGTTACCCCAAGCCTGATGTTTTCTATTCTAAACATTTAAGCCAATTTGTGTTTGTTGACCAGTTGAATGTTCTTGTATGTAGACAAAAACGAATATGATAAAAAATGTACTGTTTAGCTCCAAGGCAGTACCATGTTTCTTTTTCGAAACTATCAACCGAATACAGATTTACTTTCATTGTGCAGGCTTTTCGAGGAATCCTACTATTCAATAAGATATTTTTATTGATTTTATTACAATAAGGTTAATATTGCGTTATGAACTAAAATTATAATTATATTATAATGTTCCTATTTAAATACAATGTTGGATAAATAAGGAGCAATGTGTGATAATCTCGCCTTTGTAATGGTAATAGTTTCGGCGACAAAGATTTAAAAAAGATTTAAAAGATTTATCATAATCTGCCATTAGAAACTGAACCTGAAGCATAATAATTTCAGATTTTTCTCTACCTTTATTTTATTTTTTAAACACTCTACAATTATTCTATGCTATGCAGATTTCACAACACAATTCGGTGATTTGGCAACAATTTATTCTTACATGCCAAAACCAACAACAACAACTATTTAGTTTATAATATTAAAATATAGAAAAAATCATTGTTTATTTCATCCTTGCTTCCAATTTTAATTTCTCATCATAAACCTTGTATGTTTATGTAAATATAAGAACGAAAGTTAAATATTTATTTAGTTTTCCATTTTGCTTTTCCATTAATTTTCATATACAAGTGTGTCTATCATACAAATATGTTTGTTTGGTTTGTTCTCATTTCATAAGAACAATACAAATAAATTATTTACACACATTTGGTACGAGTACAATTGCATAAAATACTTGACAATTGAACCAAATATGGTACTCCCAACTGTTTCGAAATTGTACTGAATTGTGTATTTTATATAAGAATTTCGTAATTGATCATGAAAATTTATGAATTTTGCAAAGCATAAGTATTAAAATTTTCCGTTTGGCTTCACATGGTAAGTTACTGTGGTATGTGGATACAAGCGCCAAATTTTGGCAAACATTTAAACAGAACTTATAACTCATTTTGCGACATTTATGTGTTTAATAGAGTTGTTATAAATTGTCTCTTTTAAAATTACAAGCATCCAAAATGGGAATATAAAAAAAATTCTATAGGAAATATTCAACATTCTATGTGCAACTCTTCAGTAACTGCTTATATTAACACAATTATAATATTAAACGCATAAACAATTTTTGTCATGAAGCATCAGGTACACATCAAAGTTTTTCATTGATTTAATATTGGATTTGATTGTTTTTGTTATCTTTCTTAAGGCACGTTAACGGTCTCTCACACATTGACTGTTAGCAGCGCCTTATACAACTTTAAAGATGTTCCTTTTAACTTCACTTTGTAGACATTTGAGTAATTGTTCTGCTAGTTATTTTTTTTTAATTGGTCATTACAACCCTTTAGTCAGGATTACGATCTAGTTTCTCACATCACTTATGTTGTGTGTGTTAATTTTTATACATGAGTGGCAGGACCTACAGTTTAAAGTCGAGTCGGAATGGCAGATTCTTTTTGAGAATTTTCCCTGGCAATTTTATTTACTCTCCGATTTTTTGCCAGAAATCTGCTGAGAGGGAATCGCCGAAGAAATATATTTTTTCATATTTTCGTTTTGTTGTCTGAACTGGGGTTTGAACTACTATCTACAGTCTACTAGTCTAGTAGATAGTGTGTTGGAAACAAAACGAAGTATGAAAAAATATTTTTTCGGTGATTTCTTATGTATGAATTGTGTGTTTGTTCCGTTTGTTGGAAATAATCCCATTATCATTAACTTTTTATTAGTAACAATAAAGATGAATTTATTGCTGTCATTAACAATTGTCAGATTTTTTGAACTCTATAATTTAAAGTGAATTAATAACTCTTAGTAATTAGTTAGTCGATGAGGACTATTTCTGAATGATATGAAATTGAATAAACTACCACCGTGATCGTGCGATGTGATCCCATTTGGAATTTTCGATGTTTGATTTTTTTAAGCAGCAGGAGTATATGAATAAACTATAAACCGCTGTGGTCCTTGAAGCATTGATCAAATTAAGCCTTATTTGTGTGTCAGAGCCTCGAAGTATTGGATATTTTGGATACTGTCTACCCAGAAAAGCCGTGGTGGACATTTGAAAGACTTCATATTGCACATTCATGACATCAGTAAGTCTTTCAAACGACTATATACATATTTGGATGATATGTTCTTTACAGTTTATTTTATTTAAATCTAAAGATAGGAAGGTCTTAATGAAAGACCCGATATAAATCATATTTCAAGACTAAAATTATCTACTTCTACGCTATTATAGATACTTAGTACTGCAACAAGCACATGCTTGTTCATAGTTCACAATTGTCCACTACAAATGAAAAAAATATTTCCAATAAAAAAAGAAATGAAAAAAAAACATTATGTTTTCAAAAAAAAAAAAATATTTTTCCCCAGTTGAACGAAGAAGGAAACAGAAAAACATGTTAAAATACATTTGAATTGTTGGTGAATAAAAAAATAATCTACATCCGTAAGAAAATTTCCGGATATCATTTTGCCATGCAAATAGAAATAAACTCTTAATTTTTTTTCTTTTTTTTTAGAATAAGAATAAAATAAGAACAAAAATAAAATTTCGTAAGAATTAAATTAAAAATATAAGGACAATTGTTTGTTCTATTTTTACGATTCTGATGTTGCCTTTGACTATCACAAGTCCGTAGATGCAATGTAAGCTCGTAAAAATTAATTGATTGATTAAGAATTCCTTGAGTCAAAATTTTCACATTGAAAAAAACGAAATAGTCGTATTTTACAGTTCCAGCTAACTAGCTCCCAAATTGAATATCATAAATAAATGAAATTAACAAATTTTGCCATTCATTTCAATTTGGCTAAGTTCCTTTTTGGTTACTCTCATATTTTCAAAGATAGATCGATTAACCACCATATACATACATTACAACCCTTCAGTTAGGATTACGACCTAGTTTTTCACACCACTTATGTTGTGTGCATTAATTTTTATATTTTTTTTATATATTTATTTTGTGCAATTGTTAAAAATTCCTGTTGTTCACGTTTTTATCGTAGAACAACAATTTGCCAAGGATTATGTATTATGTTACTTTAGTAAATAATATAGCTTTGTCTGCCACAACTTCTGCTTAGATAACAACAATCAATAAAAGAATAAAATTAAAAAATAAAACATTTAAATCAACAATTAAAATCATGCCACTACAATCACAGTATCTAAAAATAATTTAAAACTTTTTTTAATTTTGTATGTAGCCCAAATGCTCATATTTTATATAAACGTTAAGGTTTATATAAACGTAAAGCTTATATGTTACAGTTTTCTCTGCCATAATTCTTCCGAATTTTAACTGTTTAATTTATGAATAATGTTAGCCATAGTCCTCGTGTCTCTCCACTTCTTGGTTAAAAAACTCATGAATAAATGAATCTAAAGGAAGTGATGTGATAGTTTTTGTATTGCTTTCAACTACCCTGAAAGAAGCGGTTACTTCTGTGTCGTGTAAGGCAGTTATTTGCCTCACCGCTGAGGGTATCAAACCAGAGGAAATTTAATTTAAAAGTTTAAAAATGCATAGGTCCGAAGTATGTCCTTGTAAAGTCCTTTTTAAAGTATGTATGTTTGCATATTTATATGTAGTAATTGGCCACAACTATAAAGTGAGCTGTTGGGTGAAAGAAATGTATATAAATTTACCAGGGTATAGAAGTTTCTCACATTTATTTACATATTAAAAGAAACTCGGTTCCAAGTTATTTATTATTTTTATAATAACATATCAAGTACAATATTATATGGTTGCAAAGAGAGAAAGAATAATAATAATATTAATTATTCTACAAAAACAATGACAAAAACAAACACTAACTAAGGGAAAAAAATTTAAATGTTACGTATACAATAATAAGTATTCAAATCGAAAAGAGACAAAAGCTAACGTTGGCAGATAGTTTATATTAGAGTTAGACAGAGTTTAGATAGTCTTTTATTAATCGCATTTTATCTTAAAATTCCAATAAAATAAAGTGTCTGAGAGGTATCATCCAATTTTCTCTGGCGCCTAATTCAGGCTGAATTCGACCATAAATGTCACTTCCTACTTCATTAATCCCGTAAGTATAGGCTATATACTAGGGGAAAGCAAAAACCAAATAATTTTTTTTATTAATTTAGAAAATTTATTTGCGTGTAATGTGCAAATTCGGAACGATTTTATCATTTCTTACTGACTTAATTGCCCATTACAAACAATCCTTTAATCGGGATTACAACATAGCTTCTCACACCCTTCATGTTGTATATGTTAATTTTATCCATAAGAGACAAGATCTACATTTTAAAGTCGCCGAAATCAACATTTCGTTTTGTTCGAAATATTTGAGCCAATGATTGAATTAGGGGTTGTCGTTTAATAAGCCAACAAATGACCAACTAGACAACTACGGCTTCATTATATTATCATACATACATGCATACATAATTTTTTTTTTTTTTTTTTTTTTTTTTTTTTATATAATTACAACTGAATAAAATTCATTTAGTAATATTACAATATGAGGCGAATAGTGTGATGAGTAATAATTCATTAATTATTCTCAAGAATGATAAACTATATATATACGAATATTTTTCTAGTTGACAGCTAAGTCCATTGGAAGAGTCCTATGCAGTCTTCTATAGGGGTTGTGAAAAAAAAAATATTTCATTAAGATCTTCATTAGTATGAAGCTGAAGTTTTGTTGCGTGCTTTTGTGCATGATGTTTTGTTTCCTCATCTACGGTGTTTATCTTTAAATCTCTATGTAGATCATCGTTACGTATGAACCATGGAGCATTGACGATAGTACGTAAAATTTTGTTTTGTGTTTTTTGAATCATTTGTAGATTGGTTTTCTTTGAACAACCCCAGAGCTGTATTCCGTACGTCCATATTGGCTTAATTATTTGGTTGTACACCAGTAGTTTGTTACTTAGAGATACTTCAGAATTACTTCCAAGTAACCAGTATAATTGTCTGAATTTTAATTTCATTTCCTGAGTTTTTTTTTTAATGTGTTCTTTCCACTTTATTTTTGTGTCAAGGGTCATGCCCAGGTATTTGGCAGTATTAGCATGTGGTATTTTCATATTGTTTATGTATAACGGTAGGTATTTTATTTTTTTGTTAGTGAAGTTCACATGAATAGATTTACTTTCATTGAGTTTCATCCTCCATTTCCTGATCCAAACTATGATATCTGAAAGTGCGTTTTGTACATTGTTAGTGGATTCTTTTTCGTGTTTGCCTGTTGCTAGAATTGCTGTGTCATCTGCAAACGTCGCTATTGTTACAGATGGGGTTATGGGAAGGTCTCTTGTGAACAGTAAGTATAATATAGGTCCAAGGACACTACCTTGCGGTACGCCGGCTTCTATCTTTTTTAGATTTGAATATTCATTTTCCAATTTTACTCGAAAATGGCGATCAGTGAGATATGACTTTAAAATTTTGTAGAACTCTTTTGGTAGATCTTTGTGCAATTTGTATAGAAGTCCTTGATGCCAAACTCGATCAAATGCTTGACCGACATCAAGAAATACGGCTGAACAAACTTGTTTATTTTCTAATGACTTTTCAGCAACATCTATAATACGATGGACTTGCTCAACTGTGGAGTGACGCTCTCTGAATCCAAACTGATGTTTGGGGATCAAATTACGTTGTTCTATTATGGACTGTAGTCTTTTAACAACAATTTTTTCAAATACCTTTGACATTACAGGAAGTAATGAAATGGGTCTATATGATGCAATTTCATTTGGTGGTTTACCCGGTTTTTGAATAACGATAACCTCTGCAACTTTCCATTGCAATGGAACATATTGAATGCGAAAACATGCATTTATAATGTATAATAACTTTTTTAAGGCTTTTTCAGGTAGTTTCTTCATAATTTTACCGGTTATTAAATCATAACCTGGTGCTTTTTTTGGGCTTAGGTCTTTATGTTTATGTTTTTTAACTCCTCTATGGTAGTTAGCTTTATACTTTTATTATCTATTTTAAAACTCTTCATAACATTTTCATCAGCTGTCTGTCTTGGCAAAGGTTTAAAAATTTCTTGAAAGTGATTAGCGAACAATTCAGATTTATCCTTGGCATCCTTAGACCAGTTGCCATTTGGCTTACGAATTGGTGGTATATGCGGTGATACTTGATTAAATTGGTTTGTGGCTTTCCACAAACTATAATTTGTATCTTTGTTTGCAGATAGGTTTTTCAGATATCTAGACATGGTATTATTTTTTGACTCATTTATTAAGTGTTTAAGATCTGTACATAATTTATTAAAAATTGTTTTATTTTCTGAAGTGCGTTCAAGTTGCCACTTTTTTCTCGCCTTACGCTTCTTATTTACGAAGTCCCGTATTTCTTTGGGATATGTAGAGGTGTATGTAGATTTTTGTATTTCCGGAGAGCTTTCCCAAGCCGATGATTGAATAGAATCAATTAAGTTATCTAGCTCATCTTCAATATCGTATTTGGTCTTAAGAGGCGTTTGCAAATTAATTTTTTCATTTAACAAGGTAGTAAATAAACTCCAGTTTGTTTTATTATTTATTAAAGCTGGTGAAGCAGGTTTTTGTATGATATTATCACTAAGTGTCATAATGACGGGTGAATGGTCAGATGAAAGACCACAATAATTTTGTACACATACATAATTTTTAGAAATACCTTTAGCAATATAGAAATCGATCAGATCTGGGATTGAGTTTGGATTTGAAGGCCAGTATGTGGGTTCATTTCCTGAGAAAATTTCGCATTTAAACTTGCAGCATGCGTTGTATAATTCACTACCTTTGGGTGATGTGAGCCTGGATCCCCAAATTTTATTTTTGGCATTGTAATCGCCTCCAACTATGAAATGGGTTCCTAGGGATTGAAGCATATTTAAGTATTGGTTATACTTGATATTATGTTTTGGCGGAATATAGATTGCACATATTTTAAATGAATTGTGGTGTTTTAAATTAACTGAAATACAAGCCAATTGAAACATGTCAGTTTCAATTTTCGATTCTTCACAATGTTGTATGTTTTCTTTTATTATCACAGAGGATCCACCTCTTGCCCGTTCCGCAGGATGGATTGCGTTATAAAATTTATAGCCTTTGATGTTGGCATATGATTGTTTTGTTAAATGACTTTCTGATATAAGAAGTATGTCAATTTGTTCTTCATTTAGGAAATATTCAAGTTCATGTAAACGGCTTAACAAACCGTTACAATTCCATATAGCTATTCGAAGTGTTGAATACATTTTGGTGGATTATTGATTGGTTTGAGATCTAAGCTCTATCGAATTGATTTTGTTAAAAATTTTTTCATTGGTATTATTTTGTTGATCTAACCTTTGATTAATTTTTTCAATATTTTTCAAGATTTCGGCTAGGATTCCATTGTTATTTGGATCCTGCGTAGATTGGTTTCGAACTATTTGGGAAAATGTTCTTTTTTGAGAATTTGGCATCTGTGGTGTGGGTTGATATTGAACTATTTGGTTATGACGTTGTTGTGGTTGATATTGTTTTGTTTGCATTTCAAATTGATTTGTTTGAATCTGGGCTTCGATGTTTGGTAACTCTGACCTTGAATATCGATTTTTATTTCTTATCTTTTGTAGTTCTTTGGCTATTTCGCATCCTCTATAGCTAGCGGGATGGTTTCCCTGGCAATTTACGCATTTGGGTGCTGTTTGGGTTGAATTAGAACATTCAGAAGTTAAATGTTTACCGGCACATTTTACGCACCTGGATTCTCTATTGCAATATTTTTTCGTATGATTAAAGCCTTGACACCTTTTACATTGTGGTATTCTGGTAGTATTTCTTCTTATAGCCTCTATTTTTACTTTTATATTGGCAATGTTTTTAATTTTATATATATCATCAGTTTTATCTTCATTACTAAAGGTAATCATGAAAAGTGGCAACCCTCTGCGGGTATGTAAAATGCCTGTATCAGTCTCGATGGATTCCTTTTTGATTATGTTGACTGCATCTAAGGGATGGAATCCCTGTGCTTTCAAATCTGGTATTATATCTTCTTTAGTACAAGTGTAGTGCAAACCTCTAACCATCACTTTATTTGGTCTATTGATTTTATTTTCATATGTATGCCATTGAATTTTTTCTTCATTTAGTGTAGAAGATAATAATCTGTAATCATCGGGATTAGCAGTATTAACCTTCCAAATATTGTTGTTTAATGCTATAACCTTATAGTTTTTGAGATTTGCTTTAACTATTACTTCTTTAAGTTCAGCATATGTTGAGACCCCAGATATATTTATCGGGGGAGGTTGTTTTTGTAAACTATTTTGTACGTGATTTTGATGGCGTTGTTGGTTGGTATTTTGTATAATATTTTGTTGAAATTGATGGTTACTCTGTTGTTGACAAGACTGTGATTGACTAATTTGTGGCTGTTGTTTGCTATTTTAATTCCTTTGATTTGGCGGATTAATGTTTTTGGGTTCGGGTGTTTGGGCAGGTGGGGATTTTGCCTTACGTTTTTTCGATTTGACCATAATCCAATTTGTTTCCCTCTCTAGTTCTTCCTCATCTGTTCTGTAGGAGTGTTCAATTTTTTCATTGATGGTTTCATTTTCACCTGTTTGAAAGTTTTGCATTAAACTTTTTAGTTCGGAATTTTCTATTTTTAAGTTTGTAATTTCGTGATTCATTTTTTGAATTATTGATTTTAGTTCATCGATCTGTTGTTTTAGGTAGCTATTTTCATTGGGAATACTTAGACCATGATTTCCCAGTAAAGGAGTACCCAAGATTTGATTATTTTCATCCATTTGTTTTGATTATTTTTATTACTTTTTTTTTATATATGCGTGCTGCACTTAGATTATTGCCCAGGAGTGTGAGTATTAATAATACTACTCCACACCAGGTGGCGTTTTTTGTTGTTTGCAATCAGCTGTTTATTATTTTCTTTTCTTATTATTTTTGTTCATCAACCGAAGAAGAAGAAGATCAACCGCAATTTTATTTTGTTTTGCACTTTTAATACTGTCTCTATCAGCAATGTTTTTATTTTGTGGAAAAAAAAGTGTTATAATTTTTCCAAAATGGAATATTTTTTTGTGAAAAAATAAAAGAATATTTAATGTTTTTAAATTATTTATCGAGAAAATCACTACACCGGCACAACAAGCAACACGGCACATGATTCAACTACGATTCTATACGGGTTTTGTGTTAAAATAAACACCAATAGTCTATGTTATTTTGTTTTTTTTAACGAGAGTTTTAGTTAACACGTCTATTCCCAGCAAAAACTTCATGTGAGACCAATACATAATTGGTCATTACAATTCTTTAGTCATGATTATGATCATACCACTCATGCTGTGTGTGTTAATTTTAACGCGGCGGGACCTACAGTTTAAAGTCGATTGCGAACAACAGATTTTTTTTTTGAGAAACTTGTCATGGAAATCGTATTTTCTGTTAGAGTTTTTGCCCGAATCTGCCGAGAGGCAGTCACAAAAGTAATAGGTATCACGTCTGATAAGCCAACCTACCTACCTACTACCTACTAGACTACAGCGACTTGAATATTTTATCTTATTATAATGCATCGAAATGAAATCTTTACCGAAACGGTTTGGCTGTCTCTGAATTGATAATTTTTAAGTTAGAGATGCATCTCGCTTTGGTGAATCCATCACTGAAAAAGCATAAGCTACGTAAATAGTTTAAGGTTTTTAAGCATCTATTAGGAAACATTTGATGATAATTTGAAGAAAACTTGAATATTTATGGGTCACATCAGTTAATATTCACTGCTAAACCCGAACGAATGGGCCGTGAAACGTATATCATACATAATTGGTCATTACACGCCCTCAGTCAGGATCTGGTCCCATGTTCTCACAACACTTATGGTGTGTGTGTGTTAATTTTATCAATAAGTCGCCCGAACTGCAGCTCAAATCCAAGCGACAGATTTTTGAGAAACTTTTCCATGCCAATTTTATTTACTCTGAGTGATTTTGACAGAATTCTATTGAGAGGCAGTCGCCGAAGAAATATTTGTACATATTTTGCTTTGCTTGAGATGTTTGAACCGTAGGCTCACGTCTAATAAGAGAACACACCACCTACCAGACTACGGCGACTTCAACATGTATTGCTTACGATAATAATGTGCGAATATTATCATCAGGACAGGTATTATATATATGACAATATTAGACCCTCTCATCTTTTATGACGCGCAAAAATTGGAAGATTTTGGCTGGGAAGTTCTGATGCAGCCAACATATTTTTGTTTTTGTGCAAGAAATACTCACGGCTCTTGCTCATGTATTGCGCATGCATTATTTTGGTTATAAAAATAAGAGAGTGTGGAAAGGAAATGAGAAGAATGTGGAAATGAGAGTAGTATTTATAGACGCTAGATTTGAGTTCATCTATATAGTAAGTAGCAAGCAAACTTCTGCAGGAAGAACATATCCACAAAAGGCTGTTGCATGAATTCACTAAGTAATTCACAGTGTGGTAGTAGTAGGTTGAATGTTGGCTTCTTAGACGTGAGGCCACAGTTAAAACCCCAGGTCACACATCTCCAACAAAACGATGTATAGAAAAGTATTTCTCCGTTGTCTTCTTCTCAGCAGATTTTTGGCAAAAACTCTGAGATTAAATAAAAAAATAAATAAAAAATGAATTATGAAAAGCCTCTAAATAATTTGTCGCGTGGAGTCGACTTTAAACTGTAGGTCCCGTCACTCATGTATAAAATTAACAAACACAACATAAGTGGTGTGAGAAACTAGGTCCTAATCCTGACTGTAGTGTTGTTATTACCAATTATGTTGTATGTTATGATGTTATGGAAAGGTATTGCGTTCCATTATGACAACATTGGAACCACTAACTTCTTATGACCCTGCAGAAATTGGAATATTTTAGCTGGGAAGTTCTGATGCATTCACCATCTTTTTTTAATGTGCAAGAAACACTCAGGCCTCTTACCCATGTAGTGTAGTTAAATATATTAAAAAATAGAATGTGGGAGGGAGGAAATGGTAGTAGTGTTTATGAAAGTTAGATTTGAGTCTATCTTTATCGTATGTGACAAGCAAACTTCTGCAGGAATAAGATATCCACATAAGGATTTTGAGTCTGAAGAACGTATTCACGTATTGATCACGTATTGATCATTCTATGAGAATGTAGTACGTAAAAATAATTTTCGGGTACAAGTTCTTTTTTACGATTTTTACGAAATAAAGTTATTTTCTTCTCTTTTTTGTTATCGCCGTGATCTAGTAGGTAGTGTGTTGGCCAGGTAAAACATCTCTAACTAAACGGAATATGAAAAAATTTTCTTCGGCGACTTGCTCTCAGCATATCTCTGGCAAAAACTCTGAGAGTAAATAAAATTGCCATGAAAAGTTTCTGAAAAATCTGTCGTTCGGAGTCGGCTTTAAACTGTAGGTTTGCCACTCAAGTATAAAATTCACACACACACTGAGTGGTGTGATAAACTAGGCCGTAATCCTGACTGAAGGATTGTAATGACCAATTATGTATGTATGTTATGTAAATTTCATTTCAAATTTATAAACGTATTTTGTCGAACACCCAACTCTTATACTCCCCTTGGAATGGCGTACACTTTACTAATTTGCGTGTTTTTCTGACTTATCGCAACTGTTGCAGTACTATGTGTTGTTACCTTATCTTAATTAATTATAAGAATCGATCATTGGCCTTTTAATATGTTTGATTTGTAATAATTGAGAATATGATTTAAAAAATAAAATTATTTTATCTTTTCAATATTTTAAATTTGTTCTACAATTTGTAATTCAACTCAAAAAACTTATTTTCTTAATTTCATGTCATTTCAATTTATAATTTTTTTTGTCTATTTTTAATTTAAGAAGAAAACAAAACCACAAGTATGTTCAGAAAACCGTATTGTTTAACATTAAACATCGTACTGCTGATTCTGCTAGTTGTGCAGTAGCTATTGAGCTGAAGTTACTCCTCAAAACAAACACAATGTACACTCTGCTGTATGGTTGTGTTTTCATTATTATTTATTTATTTTGTTGCTGGGATGGTAAGTACATTTGCTGTCAACGTATGTTCTTTTTGCATTTGCAAAATATCTCTTCTTTTAGTCCTTTTGTAATAAGAAAAGAAAAAACCTGGAAATGTATCGTTGTCTTGTTTTCCTTTTCATCACAGATGAGTTTTGTTCGCAAATAACATTGAAAGAGGAAACAAATGTTGCATAGAATTAAGTAAACACAAAAGAGAGTTAACTTTCTATGCTTTTGAAAATTGTTTTTCAATTAGAGTTTCTCTTTTTTCTTTTCTCTAATTTCAGTAACCAAAGCTAATCTCTGACTGGCTTTATAAATCACTGTGGGCTTGTAAATAATTCAATTAAAAACAATTTATTTACAAAAAGGCATTAAAATAGAGTTCTCAGGATTACATTCGTAGATCATCTTCTATTCAAAGCCTCATAAAGAAACTTTAATTTGATGTTGTTTTTTTATTTCTTTGTGTGTTGTGCTCTTTTACAATATTTAATTACTGTGGCAAGATATCTTGTTTGTAATTGCAACTGGCCAACAGGCGTATACTTTATTTGTAATTGAAATATTCATTAAGAATAGTGCCTAGTGTCTGGAAATTACTTTATTGTTTGCAACACTGTTGGCTCGTGATATAATTTTCTTAAATTAAATGTAAATTGTTAAAATCTACTATAGAAAATGCTGAGAAATTACAATGAAATAAAATGGAACAGAGAATTAGAAGAGTAATTATTTATGCCAGAAAATACTCAATTTCTTCAAACGTTTGACTTTCTTTCTTCTTTTTTTTCATAATTTCATCGACTTTTTATGTGAATGGTGAAACAGAGAGAAGCTAATATTTGACACCAAAATCCTCAGGTCAAAAATGAGCAACTCATTTCACTATTGTATTTTAACTTCCAAAAAAGTATTCGTATAGCATTCGTATAGTAGTCGCCCTAGTTTGCGCTGAATATAATTTGTAAATCTTTCTCCTTGACCTTTATTGTAGGGGCTTAGCGGCTAAAGTTAGTAGGCAACTCTCTGTGCAACTGAACAGTGGCATGGATCGAATATTGGCCACAAGAAGATCAAATTAAGGACAGTAGGAAGTATTGATTTTATAATGCTATGATATGACTACTTAGGACAGTTCCGGACATTCATTCAGAATGCAAAGGAATTTCATTCAGACGGTATTTTTTTGAATCGGAGGTTATAGCTTAATTCATAAGGCTACCAGAGCACTGCAGCATCTTCCAGGCGGAAGTGGCAGCAATTCAGGCTGCGGCTGTTACAGCACTGGAGTCCGAGATATTGAACTTCAAGACTGTATATAACTGTCGCCAATATCTCAACGAGATAGTGAATTGGTACATGTTAGGTTAGGTCGAAGTGATAGCTTAGATCAGCAAAGCGCACTTGAACAACCGGCCCGTTGTTTAGCCACAGGTAAGCGCAGTCTCTGTACTGACTGAATTCCTCCTAACTAATGGAAGAAGTTGGTGAACGCAGAGGCTGTACACGGATTGGCACAAAGTTCATATCATATGGGTATTGAGGCATGATAATATTCCGGGTACCTGTAGAGCGGATAAACTGTTCAGATGTGGCACAACTCTCCGATGACTTTTCTAGTATTAACAACGTTAACGCCAGATATGCGGCTTTGGGTAAAACGACGCAGAAAATCTGACATGGCTAGACAGATGATTCATGAAAAGTCTGCTTAAATTCCAAATGTGCACTCTCGGTATAATTATTGGAATCATTACTGGAGATTGCATTATAGGCATGTATGTAAAGCGCATTGCTCTTGAACAAATGGTAAAAAGATTCCTGCAGACGTTACCAAGAAGACGAATCTAGTTTACATTTAAAGTCATATTCAATTTAGGGAGATAAAAAGTATATTCAAGTATACTTTTTTGATACCTATGTGATGTAAAGTACTAAAGACCTACATATCATAGTAAAAGATATTGGGAGTGAAACCTGACAATATAAATTAAAGCCTGCAATTTTAGTTCAACAATAAATAAAAACACAGCTAACAAAAATATTTCAGAAGTCCTTTTAACGCTTGAATTTTAAAAATAAACTTTAAAAACGAGTCTTTTATATGTTTAAAAACATATAGGTACATAGTTTAAATATATATATTAGAATTAAACTTTTTAATCAAATCAGATACAATATTAAAGTCGAAGCAGTTACGATTGCTAAGGGATTTCTAAGGAATTTAGTTTAAATTAACTTGGCTTAATACTCTCTTTAGATCAGCTGAAGAATGTGATAATACTAATATTTTTTAACAAATTTAGCGAAAGCTGGAAATTAAAAACTACCATCCCTCATTTTCATTTCTGATTTTTTTTTCAAAATTTTCAGGAAAAAGTTGTTTAAGGTTTAAACAGTGTATCCCAGGGTTTTTTATAGGTACATAAGCGCAGCAATAACATTGCATTATCTAAATTTATGGGTGGTGTAAATATTAGGGAGTCAGAAATTCTTGACGTTCTAAGCATGAAAATTCAGTGTGATGTTCGCTAAAACCGACAAATTTTTCAGTACCTTAGCTTCTTAAGACGTTGCAACTAATACTGCACTTCATCTGATCTTGTTACTATTTACACCTCTTATATCCGAAAGAGAATGGAATACAACTCTCATGTATGTATAGGCCGGTGCCTCAATGTCTATTTTGAGAGTTCTCGACCGTGTACAGAAGAGGGCAAAGTTGCTGGTTAATGACGGTAGGGTATCCAACTCTATTGATTCATTAAAGCATCGTTGCCATGGGGCTTTTTTTTTTTTTTTTTTTTTTTTTTTTTTTTCACATTTACCCCTCAAATGTACCTAACCGCACCATAGAGGAAGTCGTCACATCCTCCGTGTGTGGGGCCCTTACCCACTAAATCCCCCCCTCGTCTCATGGACTTGTTGTGTCCACTCCGGAACTACGGTGGTATTACTTCGGAGTGGAGTCCCTTTGGCTCTTTGGCCCCTGCATGTTCATATCCGCGTCCGGATTGCGTGTTGAAAGTTGGAGAGACATCTAAGCGTCTCCACTATTCCTTTCCTCCAGATCCTTGCTTCGAATTTCGATAGACACGTGTGCCAGTTTCATCTATTCCGGCGTGCCCACATGTTCTGCAGCCTCAAGATCCCTCGTCTTCAGTTTTAGAATCCTCTCCACGTAATTCGCCACTGAGGTCCAATTTTCTCTACTCGCGATCATAACCCCGACAATGTTACCGGGCGTGGTCGTCCCAACTATCGACGTCAGTGCAGAGCGATAGCTCTGCCAGCGTGCACACTCGAAAACGGTGTGCTCTGCGTCATCAATTATCTCCCCTTCCTCGTAAAGACAGTAAGGTGAGGCGGTCTTTCCCATTCTGTGCAGATATTTCCTAAAATATCCGTGACCCGATAACATCTGTGTAACGTAGTAATTTACCTCTCCAAATTTCCGACCAATCCATGGCCTTATGTCTGGAATAAGTCTCGCCGTCCATCTTCCTCTATCTTCTTCGTTCCATCGTTGTTGCCATTTTGAAATGGTGTTTTCCCTGAAATAAGCGGTTATGTGACTCCCAGCCGATTTCGCCTTATAGATCTCCATCCGCTCCGCTGCCAGCAGATCCACAGGAATAATACACGCTATCACCACTACGGCTGGAGCGGATACCGTACGATATGCCGACGCGATACGCAATGCAGCCGTTCTCTGTACCGCTACCAGTGCGTTTGTCCGCTTCTTAACATTCAGTGTTTCAGCCCAAATTTCGCTCCCATAAAGCATAATGCTGTTTCCGACCTCCATCAGGAGTCTCCGTCTCGCCGGTAGCGGGCCTCCAATGTTCGCCATTAATCTACTGAGCTGTCCAACGATCCTCTGGGCCTTGTTAGCCGAGTACTGGATCTGATGTGAAAATGTTAGTCTGGGATCCAGCCTTATTCCCAGGTATTTCACCGAGCTCTGGGTCCTAATTACTCCGTCTCCTATACTCATGTCCACCTGCAAGGGGATATGACGACCAGTGATCAGCAGTAATTCCGTTTTGTGCATGGCCAGATCCAGGCCGTGGGCATCCAGCCATGTTTTCGTTCTCAGCATGACACGTCTCAGTTTTCGTTGTGCCTCTTCCGTGTTCGTGGCCGTGATAACAGCTGCAATATCATCTGCGTATCCAACCAAAAAAGTTGCATCTGGCATATCCTCTTTCAGAATTCCATCGTAGTTGACGTTCCATAGGTCGGGGCCGAGTATCGATCCCTGTGCCGCTCCTGATGTTATATGTTTCACCCTTGGGCCCGAGCTTGTGTTATACACCAGCTGTCTGCTACTCAGATAAATACTTATCATGGCCAAGATGTAGTGTGGCACCGAGAAATTGTACTCCAAAGCATTTAATACGTCGCTCCATCTAAGGCTGTTGAACGCATTTTTAACGTCCAGAGTCGCAAGCAGTACCACAGGCCTCGAAGATTTGCTCCCTCGTTGTGTTACTCTGGCCGCTTCAGTCACCTCTCTCAAGGCACCAATTGTAGACCGACCGGGTCGAAATCCATATTGTCTAGCAGACAGTCCGCCACTATTCTCAATCGCGGCAGCAAGCTGAGGCTTCAAAAGCTTCTCGAGCAGCTTTCCCGCCGTATCCAGCAAGCACAGTGGCCTGTACGCGGATGGCTCCTCTGGATCGCCCTTTCCCTTATTTATCAAGACTAGCCGTTGTCTCTTCCATATTTCGGGGAAAATACACTCTCTCAGGCACGCGTTGTACATTCCCAGTAGGAATTGCGGTCTCTGATTGGCAATCTCCCGCATTACCTCAGGCGGGATGCCATCGGGCCCCGGTGCCTTACCGGGTTTCAATCCGACTGCAGCTGCTTTCAGCTCCTCTGCGGAAAATGGCAAAGGTTCTGTGTTGCGCGTATTCCGTCGTCGTTCGTTCGCCGGTTCATGAGTAGTGTATCCACTATATTTCTCATTACTCGCTCGTCCATAATTTCCATTGGTTTCCTTCTGTTTAGTTTGTCCATTACAATTTTGTATCCAAGTCCGTAAGGGTTTACGTTTACGTCGTCGCGTAGTTCCTGAAATGCCTGATTTTTCTTTCGCATATAGCCTTCTTCAGAGTCTTCTTTGCCTCCTTATATGCCCGCATTTCGTAAGCAGCTGGTCCATCGGGTCTGGCTCTAGTGTACCTCCGTCGTAGTCGTAGGCACTCTCGCCTGAGTGCTGCGATATTGTCGTCCCACCAGTACACTGCCTTCCTTCTGATATTCGGAAGTTTTCGCAAGGGCATTGCCTTTTTACATCCGCGTTTTATTATCTCCATGGTTTGTTCCACTCTTGTCCTCGCATCGTCCGAGAGTTCAACTCTGCTACACAGTCTATCCACTTCCAAGAGTAGCCGATTCGCATTTAATTTCCGTAAATCCCAGATTCGATTATTTGTGGTGTAATTGTCCTCCTCAAGTCTATTCCTTGGAGCAAAGGTGTACGATATGTACTGGTGATCACTGCCCGTATATATTTCCAAGACCCTCCACTCCTTGACTCTGTGATACATGCTCTCGGAGACCATAGTTATATCAGGGATGGTGCCCTCGCAGCCTGGTCGTCTAAAGGTAGCTACGCTCCCCTCATTCGCGAAGACCAGGCCGGTTCGAGCTGCCATCTCTACAATTCGCCTGCCTCTTGGGTTGGTATTCTGCATTCCCCACTCTACCGCTCTGGAGTTAAAATCGCCTGCAACTATGAAGTTGCCGCCAATCTGCGCCACTGCATCCTCGATTCTGGCCAATTTCTCCTCAAAGGTTCCCACGTCATCATTGGGAGTCAAATAACAACTCATTAGAGTAATCTCGTCAAACTGTATCCAGGTGAAACAATCCCCCCTACCAGATCTTCTCGGTCGGGGGCCCTGGTTATCCGTTATCCATATAGATGCTGTAGATGTTTCATCACCCAGCCAGAATCCGCTATTTTTAGCTGCATACTGTTCGCTTATAACAGCTACGTCAACTTCCTGCTCCCTGACTATTTGCGATAGCAAAGAAAAAGCCACCTTCCCTCTGTGCATATTCAGCTGCAATATCCTCATGCTGCCTTTCGTAAGCTCGTCCCGCAGCCCCGCGATCCCGGGAGGTGATCCAGAGATTTTCCTGACTCCGCAGAGCAAATACAACATTTCGGTGTGTTCCGGCATTCTTTTCGCTTATGTCCCTTTTCTCCACATTTCATGCATAGGTCTGACCTGTCCGTTTGTGACCTATTCCGAAGCATCGGAAACAGCGTGTCGGTTCTTCCCTGATGGTTATTCTACAGCGTGTCCAGCCTATTTTGATCCTCTGTAGTTTCAGCAGCGCTTTCGCACAATTTGCAGAGGTTGTCACGAAGGCTCTTTTCTGCTCCCGGCTGTTCGCCCCGGTTATACGAACGGACGTATCCGGATTTATTTCGCCCGCTTCTCTTTGTACGGCTGCCATAACTTCCTCGGTGGTTGTGAGGGCATCCAGGTCCCGAATTTCCAAAGTGACCGTAGGTACAAGGTCCTTTACTGTTGCCTCTTGATTTAGGACGCTCTTTATGTTCTCCCTGAACTCGTCCCTTTTGCCTCCTTTACCCATTTCAATGAGAATAGCACCTGTTTTCGTCTTCCGGACGGCTCGTATCGCTATCTCCGATTCCTCTGGCCTTATCTTGCTCCTTATATTCCTCAGAACGTCAGCGTAGCTGCGCCCCTCAGTTGGGTGGATGATTACAGCTTCTGGACGTTCTTTCACAGTTTTTCTTCGCCCCTTTTTCTCTTTCCTTGCCGTTTTCTTGCTCCTCACTGTTTTCCATTCCTCGTCCACTGTTTCCTTGAGTTGTATGGTGTCCGTCGGTTTTCCTCTCGGCCTTTTTTCCGGGCGGCTCTCCGGCGGGCTTGAGGCGTTTCTCTTGTTGAGGGAACTAACAGGTGTGGAGACTTCACAGTCATTCCTGTTATACTTGGTGATCTCGGGTGCTATACTCACTTCTTTTTCCTTTTCCGCAGTCTTCCAGTTCTCTCTATAGCTCCGCATTATGTCGATGAGCTCCTCTAATTCAGCTACTCCGCTCTGAACTTCCATGCTGATGTTCCTTGCCCTCGTCATTGCCCCTCTAATCCTGCGGATAACATTTTGGCACTTAGTGAGGGTCTCCTCCTCGGAGTTTCTCATCTTACATATAAACTCCTGTCTAGGGGAACTGTGCCTCAAAAGCGGTTCCTTTGTCCCACTATGCGCCGGTTGCGTTTGCGCCCCTTCTTGCACAGATTCCGGTGTCGTGCCACCCTTCTTACCCAGTGTTCCTCGCAGACGCGCTCTGAGAGTTCGTCGTTGTCTGGGATTTCTTCACCGGCGATCGCCTGATTTTCGGGCTGCTCATAAAGGCAACCTCTCCCTGCATCATCTCTTCCACTTCTAGTATTCTTTTACTCATCTTTTCTCTTGGGTTCCATCTTCAAGCCGCTATCTCATATCGGCTATGCAGTTGTCCTTCAAAGACCCCGAGGGTGCCTATGGTAATCAGTGAGGTCCTCGCGAGGGTTGACGCAAATCCTCATGGGAGTTTGCGTTCAGAGCCAGGTCGGACACTAATTAGGAGTCATCTCAACTAAACCTGCATCACCAACTAAATGGCGACGATAATCGAACGTACTTGAAGCCCTGCCACGGATTTAACGGAACGGAGGCGTCTGCAACATTAGCCTGAAAGCCATTTCGACCGGTTTTCACTCGGTGTACTCAGGTAACAGAATGCAACAAACGTCAGCCCACTTGCGTCACCTTCAAAATCGATTTCCAATGCATAGTCAAGGTCGTGCCGAATCGTCAATCTTGCCTTCTCACATTAGCAAGTACCCAGCGGATGCTGAGTACCAGTACCCGGGGAGCGCCTGATCTAAGATACGGAGGCTGTGAGCTGCTTGGTATGTACTTGCAAGGATAGCCCCGGGCTTCGCCAAGTTGAAACCAATCAGTGGCGTTGCCTTGTAGTTTCATACCCACTCCCCATGCCATGGGGCTTGTGTTTCACTGTTCTATCGCTATTACAACGGATTTTGCTCGAGCGAAATAAGGGGACTTATTCCCCAGAATCATGTATTCCTACTTAACACGCGTCTTTCGCGTTTGTGGTCGATTAGTCAGTGCATCGCACACTGGAATACAGATAAAATTCGTTCTTTAATCGGACTGGTCGTATGTGGAACTCCCTTCTGCAGAAGTTGTAATTTTTTGCCTTTTTAGGGATGAAAAATGCAGAAGATATAGAAAAATCATCACAGGTGTTCGCAAATGACTTAAAAATATTATACTTCATTCTTCGTTATTACTAACTTAAATTGGCAATAGTAACAATTTCAAAGTAAACACAAAGTTTAATGTGACTTTTAATGTACTGAAGTGAGAAATATATGTAAATTTTTCATTTCCAAAAATCGTCAAAATAAGAGCATAAATCGTCATATCGTCAATTTGATATTTTTGGAGCTCAAAATCGTCAAAATGACGATAAAGAGTCAAATCTGGAAGCCATGCTCGTTCGTCGCATACTTGTTGTTATGAATTTTAAATATTAAACGAAAAATACTTTCATAGCCTTTGCTTAAAGTGGACTTTGAGCCTGCTGAAGCCAGAAAAAAAAACACAATAAAACGCATCTTATGCACAATATGAATATATTACATCGATAAAACATGACTGAAGAACCCCATAAGCGTTCAATGTGTTAGTCACCAAAAGTTTGGTTGCCGAAGATTTATTTTAAACTTCTCACTCTTAGCGCTATGTATTGTGTATTCCTCAAAATAAACAAATTTAACATACTTAAAGCATCTTGTCGGTTTTCTTTATCAAAAACTTAATAAAGGGTTTGCCTTCAGTCTCAGACACCTTGGTTTTAACTCAGATGAAAAGTTCTTTTTAAATGAAAACCTAACACAGCACAATTTTAGTATTCTGCGGGCGGCTTTACGACTGAAAAGGAAGAAGATCTTAAGTTCTGCTTTTACTGTGCGAGGCTATGTTTACATAAAGCGAGAGCTTAGTGATGATGCAATAAAAATAGACGAAATTGAGAAGCTGAATCAGTTTTTTCCGAGCATTGCTGAAAAAAGAAATATCAACAGTAATTAAGACTTCTATTTTACTTATTTCTATTTATAATAAGAATTTTATTACTTATAACTTTTTATTTATTTTTGGTTTATCCTTTTATTTTTTTTTAACTGATGTTATAATTTTTAATTTTTTTGTGAGGCCACGTAAAATTATATATTCAATTTTTAATAATTATTTTGAAGTGAACGAAAAGACTGCTATTTCTCTACCTAATTATGAGTCAGACAAATTATAATGATAGTGTTGACGGAAACCACTCTGCTTTAATAAATATATTATGCAAACAGCGATCAGGTATTAATGTTGTGCATTTCAATGCCAGGAGTTTAAATGGACTCAAATTGGATTATGTTCGACATATATTTGAAAACTCTAAGGTTGATATTATTTGTGTAACGGAAACGTGGTTCCACTATGATGTTCCGGATGGTTACTATAGTATAAATGGGTATAAACTATATAGGAATGATAGGAGACATAAAAGAGGCGGTGGTGTTGCAATTTATGCTAAGAGTAACCTGAATACTAGAGTAGTGAACATGTCACAGGATTGTGACATTGAATTTATTAATATTGTCGTTTATGATAATAGTGTGAGAGCTTTAGTGTCATGCGTTTATAATCCAATAAGAACATTAACTCTTGAACCTTTTTTTGATAACTTCAGGAATCATTCCATAGCTTATGACTTTTTTATCACTTGTGGTGATTTTAATGTAAACTTGATGGTTAAGGATGAAATTAGTAATGATCTCCTTGATATGATAAGTTCTGTGGGTATGACTACGGTTAATGATGACATTCCCACACGTTTTTCGACCAATTCAAGGCCAAGTTTACTCGATTTATTCCTGCTATCTCATCCAAGCTTATTACTTTTGTATGATCAAATTTCTTTCGTTTCTGACCATGATCTATTATTTTGCACATTAAATATTAACCTGACTAGAGATGATAGTCTCCGGATTATAACTTATAGAGATTATAACGCGATTGATTTTTCGTCCCTCTTTGCTGACATTTCTGCTCTGCGGTGGAATGAATGTTGGTATTATGCGTCAGTGGATGATAAGTTGAACGTACTTCTTGCAACATTGCAGGGTGCTTATGATCGTCATGTACCTGAACGTAGCTTTGTTGTAAATAATCGCTCTTGTCCGTGGTATACAGCTGCTGTAAAAAGTGCTATTCGTGATCGCAATTTAGCTTACAACGTTTGGAAAAGGAGATCCACTTTGATAAACAGAGCTGCTTACAATAGAGCTAGAAACCGCTCCAATCTCATTGTCAGACTTAATTTAAATCTCCCTGCTTGCGAATTGTGGAGGAATGTGAAGTCGTTAGGTATACACTCCCGTAGTTCTTTTGGGTGCAAAATAGACCCAGATGAGCTTAATGACTTTTTTTGTATTAATGGCTTGACAAATAATAATACCAGTTCTAATCTACAAAATGAACTCTTCTGCAATACTAACTTCTCATTTTCTACAGTGTCAGAGGCTGATGTAACCAGGCATATCTTGAAAATTCGATCCAATGCCATCGGTGCAGATGGTGTAGCCATGAAATTTGTTAAACTTATATTGCCATATATTTTGGGAGCGCTGACTCATGTCTTTAACCATTGCATTACAACCACCCTGTTTCCTACAGCCTGGAAAATTGGAAGAAATATACCAATAGCAAAGATTTCCAATGCAGTGAGTGCGGGCGACTATAGGCCAATAAGTATTTTACCAGTTTTTTCGAAAATATTTGAGTCCCTAATTGCTGAACAGATTACGTTGTATCTGAATAACAATAATCTCTTGTCCCCATTCCAATCTGGTTTTCGCATTGCTCATAGTTGTACTACTGCGGTCTTGAAAGTAATTGATGACATAAGGCCCGAATATGACAAAGGAAACCTCTCTCTTATGTGTCTACTGGATTTTTCAAAGGCCTTTGACAGGGTTGATCACTTAATCTTATGTCGAAAACTGGGGCACTATTTTGGATTTACAAATACCGCTTTATCTCTTATGGAAAACTACTTGTATGGGCGAGCCCAAAGGGTAATTATTGGAAATAGGCAGTCAGGGATGAGGCGTATAACATCTGGTGTTCCACAGGGGTCCGTGTTAGGCCCCCTGCTATTTAGTATGTTCGTCAATGATTTATTTTCAGTATGCAGGTATACTAAGGTACATGCATACGCAGACGATATTCAGCTGTACATCTCAAACCGTATTGGTCTGATAGAGGATACAAGTTACAAACTTAATTATGACTTGAGGTCTATTTTAAAATGGGCTGAGGATAATAACCTTACGCTCAATCCTGGAAAATCTTACATTTTACCAATCAGTAGATGGGAATATGATTTAAGTTATTTTCCGACCATTTACTTGGGGAACACATCTCTTCTGTACGTTAGTAAGATTAAATACTTAGGATTTTGGATCAATTCCACCTTGTCATGCACTGACCATATTAATCATGTTGTGCGTAACGTATACCTCTTGCGTCGTAATTTACGAATGTCGTCTAACTTCACACCAGTTGAAGTTAAGAGGAAACTTATAATTCAATTAATACTTCCACTGATTAATTATTTTGCAGAGGTTTACAGTAAATTGGACTCTCTCTCACTACATAAGTTGCAAGTGTCTTTTAATAATGCTACGCGGTATGTGTATGATTTAACTAGGTTTAGCAGTGTATCGTCCTGGAGGAAAATGATCTTGGGCTGTGACTTGATCGACTACCTTAGGATGCGAAATATTATATTTTTATATAATCTTCTTTATCGAAAGAAACCACCCTATCTCTTTGAGAAGCTTGTATTTGGCAGATCCACTAGATATACAAATCTAATTATACCTAAATACACTTACATCAATACTAGCAGATTGTTTTTCGTCAACGCAATTAATTTGTGGAACTCCTTACCAATGTCTATTAAAAACATTTCGAGAAAGAGCAGTTTTAAGAAGTCACTTTTTGACTATATGACCTCAAATATTTAAAAAATTTTATTTTATTTTTATTTTAGAAATTTTGTGAGAAATATAATTATTGCCTTTTTGTGTATTAGTTATATATATATTTTAAAACAATTGCAATATAATTTAGGGAATACTAATGACTAATGTAATTTGTGTATATCCTACTGAGCTATAAAAGAATAACATTCTTAAAGTTCTTGTAAGTTCTTGTAAGCAAATAAATAAATAAATAAATAAAATAATAATAAATAAAATAAATAAATCTACAATTAAATTTCTTTTGCATGATATTAAAGAATAATTACGCAAACTTTCATAAATTTTCCTTCATAACTACTTAAACAAAATACTGTGCATAATTTTGTTATCATAATACAAAACGAATGTTAAACAAGTAACGAAAAAGGAGGTCAAAATAATGGATATTTAACAGAGCGTTACTATTTTAATAATTATTCTGCATCGTCAACCACACAAATTGTTGATTGATTGGTTGATTAAACTTGAACTCATATATCACATGATGTCGATGCCTCACATCAAATGTACACACACAATGGAACGCAAAATTTATTATTCTTTGTTTTTTATTTATCATATAATTATTGATATAAATCTACTCTCCATACTCTCATTTTCCAAAAAAAGGAATCGTTTTCATAGCCCTCTAAATATTATGTAAACCCTCACTTTCAAACAAGGTCATTGTTTAACCTTCTAAAGCTGAAACATAAATCTACTGCTTTCGCATACTTTTTATATATTGTTACGAAAATGGAAATCGTTTTACACCGTTTGACATTAAAATGATAAACAAAAGCTCCAAAAACAAAAACTATGAACTTGTTTACATGATCAACAAATAAACAATAATATAGCAACAGGCAACACTGCAAGGACAAACGTAAACAAAATACACAAACAATACAGATTTCACGAAGGGAGTGCAAAGAAGAATAGCAAAGCAAATTGTTGTTGTTTACATCAAGTTGTGAACAGTATCACACAGAACTGTGCGAACAATAAAGAAATTATTTAAAACTAAACACAAATTTATTTTTTTATTTGCAATCTTCGAACTCATAACTCATTAAACGTTTTTTAATTCAATTCATTTATTTATCCATAATATTTACAAGTCAGTTATAGCTAAATTACATATTTAAGAGTTCAAGATTATTTTTTCTTTTTCAGCTTAATAATAGATCTATGTTAACAAAATTACTATATACATATACATACATTATTATAATTTGGAGGAGAAAATTTGGCAAAAAAAACCTATATGAATAACTTAAAACTACTTATGCGACTTAACTACGACTAGAAAAAACCTAAAATGATACTAGTTCATTAATATGGACGAAATCAGAATTCGTACATCTGTTATTAAAATTTTGTGTAAGCCTTTCGATCTTATCTGATACAGATTCGAAACCTGTAATATCATGGAGGCGTGTAGTTGAAAAGCACCAGGGCAGATTACATATGAGTTTTAGCAACTTATTCTGAGCTATTTGCAGTTTCTTGATAAGGCAATAGGCGCTCGTAGACCAAATTGGGGCTGCACAAAATAATACGGCATAAAAAATGGACTTTATAATTTGTTTCTTATTACAAAGATTAAGGTTAGATTTCCGGTTAATAAAAGGATACAGTATACGGGTTAACATATTAATTTTACTTACCACATAAGGTATGTGGTCCTTAAATTTCATTTTGGGATCAAGCATAACTCCGAGATATTTCACTTTTTGTTCCTACTGTTATTATTAATCCTAATATTGGTCTGTGGTATATAACACTCCTTCCGTCTCTTAGTAAAATATATCGCCTGAGTTTTTTCACAGTTTAGCATAATTTTCCATTTATTGAAATAGGATGAAATAGCAGATAATGTCCTATTCAGATTAGCTATTATATCAACAGCCAGAATTTCTGAGCTAAGTACTGACACCGAATATTGACACCGTGGAATAATCGAATTGAGGAAAATCTGAAGTATATAAATTATAAAGGACGGGAGACAAACATGACCCCTAGGGGCAACCAGCCGTTATAGTGTGGCGTTCAGAATAATATGAGCCAATGTGGACTCCAAAAGTACGAGAAGTGAGAAAACTGTGGACCATTTTGGTCAATGCCCTCGGGAAATTTAAAATAATCATTTTGAAAACGAGACCTTCGTGCTAGACTGAATCAAAGGCAGCTTTAATATCCAATAAATCATACCCGTAGATCTCTGTTGGTTAAAATTTACTCTCACTAAGTTTCGAATTTATTTAAAACCAAATACATATTTGTTTTTATTTTTGTTTGCAATCTACGAACTCATATTTTAAACGCTTTTTAAAAGAGTAAAAACGTAACAATATTTTTTTTATATATTCTGGGGTATAAATAAGGTAATCAGATATTATTTTATTTTTAATTTTTACTGGAAATCATATAATAGAACGGCGGGCATATGTGTACCTCACGAATAAAACACTCAACGTCAATATTTAAATTCGAAGTTGCTACATAAGGCAGTAGACAGTTTGTTATCTAATTTTGTTTACGGTTTTGTTACGGTTGTGATCTCCGTAGTCTATAAAGATTGAACAAGCACTTGTGCTCGGATGTCATCATAGTTTGACTTCATTCAATCTGTATTCAATATAGCAGCAAATGTGTATTACTTAACAATGAATTAAAAACAGGTCCAAAAAATAAATTAAATCAATCTCCTGCCAGATACATCAATCACGCGTTTATTAAGTGTTACAATCACCATTATTCTTTGTTATTTGGAACATTCTCTTCCCATTTCCATTATTTTCATTGGTTGTCTAACTTTAGATTTTGGGCTGTATTTTATTTGTCATATTATCACGCGGACAAAATCAAACTAAACGAAAATAGGTAGACAAGAGTTACAGGCAACGTTGCCATTTGCCAAGTTTTTTGAGATGAAAAAAGTTTTCATGGAATTTGTTTTCGAAAAGGTTTTTTCAACAAAATTCAATTTTAAATTTCTTCAATAAATTCATTAATAATAACTAAAAACATTTACTCCGGGGTTTTTCTTGCTAAAAACAAAGTTTTTTCCAGAAAGGCAGATATGTACAATATATATACATACATTGCCGTACTAAGACTTTTTGTTAAGGCCGATATTAGTTTTTATCAAAGAACAAAAGAGGAAATACACGTGTAGTTTAATTCAAAGATAATTTTAAAGTAAAAATAAGGTTAAGTAAAAAGAAAAAAGGTGTCAAAATTTAAAGTTGCCGGACAATAACAAAATAAAGGTGTAGACAATGTAGCGGTTTTATTTCATCTCTAACATGCTGTCCACTGTATTTACATGAACCGCAAAGTCGTATTATGTGGCAAAGTTCATAACCATGCTGTCATTGCTAGGAACAGGTGAAATGTAAGACTAATTTTGAGTAACTACCGATATGAAGTGACCGTCAAGATACAAATGGGAAAATTTATTAAGAACGAATATTACTTTTTTGTGTTTGCGAAGATCCTTGGTCTAATATATTCAGCATACATCAAATTAGTGAACAAAAAATATCACATTATTCATCGTGTTAAATATTTCGAATTGAACAAGAAAATGATGATGCGAAAATCATTAAATTTTGCTTTCATTTGAAGAAAATTGCTAGAGGGTCACATCGAATGCATGTCGAAGCATATGGTGACCTTGCTCTATCAGAAGCAACATGTAGAATATGGTTTCGACAGTTCAGAGATAACGATTTTGATTTGAGAAATCAAGAAAATGGAAAAACCCCAAAAAAATTTAAGATGCCGAATTGAGAACAATATTGAATGAAGATGGCCTTTAAATCAAAAACAAATGGCAGAAATGTTAAATGTTGCACAACAAATAATTTCTAAGCGTTTAAAAACTTTGGGAAAGATGGAATATCGAAAACCCACTCGTGAAATTCTGAAATTCCATTAATTTAGTTTGCAAAATCAGTTCGATTCAGCATGAACAAGACCTCTAATACATGGTATTTTTAAAATTGTGTATATATACTTAGCTCTTCAGAATCTAAACTTAAAGGAAGCTCGTTTAATGTCTTAAAGCATAGAAAGTGATCAGTTCTTTAATAAATCCAAATAATCGATTTTATTTTTTCTGACACTCTTTTCATTATTGTGTTATTTGTTTTATTAACATTTATATTTTACTACCCCTTTGGACATAAATTCCAATAACGTGTGGTGTTTACATTATATCTCAATTTTTAACTTCTTTACTCTATCGCAACAAGCTATCTACTTGGCATTTTTAGTGTTCTTGCTTCGGCAGAACATATACTAAAATTGGAACGATACAGAGAAGATTAGCATTGCCCCTGCGCAAGGATGACACGCAAAATCGTGAAGCGTTCCACATTTTTCAAAGAACAAAAACAAAAAAGTTTTGGTGGATAATGGAGTAGTAAAATGTAAAACCCCTTTTTTATCCTTAAGACTTTTTTTAATATTGTGTTATATATAAGTAATGATTTTCTTCACATATTTCATTACAAATATAAATATAAATTTATATTTTTTTAATATATATAAATTTATTGTATTTGCAAATCAAAATTAATATTATAGCCATAATACTCGAGAACTCGTTTCTGGGACTTTGTATATATGTAAATATGTATTCTACTAGAGTTTATTATAGTAAGAAAATTGTTATATATTGTAAATAAATAAACATAAACAAAAAAAATGACATTTTTAGTTTATTTTTTTACTACTATTTACTCTTAGATTTTTTGTCAGAAATCTGATGAATTTTTTGCCGAAGAATTTTTTTTTTGTGTTGTTGGAGATATCTTATCTGAGGCTTGAACCATGGCCACGCATCTAATAAGTCAGCATCCTACCTACTATAGACTACGGCGACTATAGAAACTATTAATTAAATTTTTCTTTCCAATAATTAATTACACGGTGCGACAGTGAAAATACACTCGAATAACTACATAGTCTAAGTTATACACTAGGTTAATTAGAACTCTAAAATACTTTTTTATTTTTCTCGATCCCTCCAAACTTGTTTTATATGACAAAAAGGTTTTTTTGATATTTTCACACAAAATTGTTATTTAACCAAATATTTTTTAAACTATTTTAAAAATTCTAAGATTTTTAGAAAGGGGAGAGATTAGTCTTTATAACGATATTTATTCTTCCAACTTATATGTTATGAGTTTTGATGGGGTAAACTTGGAAAATATTATTTTTTCCAACTTTTTCAAGTTTGGCTATTTTTAATTGCAAAATTTAATTAAAAAATATAAAATAAGTTGGAATATTCTAAAAGTGCATTGACACTTTGTTTGATCAAATCGGACAAAAATTACCGCAACTATAATTTAAAGAGTATAACAGTCGTCTTATATTTTTTATATATGTCATCTTATCAAATGAACTTTCAGTTCAAAAATTTTCAAAAGTTTTGATGGATCTTGATTGTTTATCGCAAAATTTGTCATTTTCACGTTTAGGTCATAGCATATTAAGTCAAAAATATATATATGTACATTGCCCATCTCTCTCTTCTCTAATAAGGACATTTTGGACATGGGACCAGAAATGTTTGTGTTATAAATACAATTCTGCTTAAAGTCCAAAAAAACAGTTTTTGTCAAATAAAACAAGTTTGGAGTATTCGAAAAAAATAAAAAAATATTTTTGAGTTTTACTCAACTAATTGAACAACTTAGACTATGTATGTATATAAGTTTTTGTATTTTGTCGCATAGTGTTACCTAAACATCAGCGATTACAGTGCAGTTAACAATCGCATTATTGAAAAAATTAATTTGGTGTCAACTTTCTTTCCAAAGGTCGTACTGTTTAATGTTTCCCTGATTCGTACGATTTAATGCCTCTGTACAGCTTTTTATGGAATTAGGTTTAGTTATAGGTTAATGCCGATTAACAAGGCTTTGGAAACCAATATTCAAGCCATCATTGATATCAAACAGATTTATTAGAAAAAGTGATACAAATTTAATATATTGAATGAAGCATGAAACTCATATCAGCGAAGACGTTTGACGTTTTGTTATCGTTTTAAGTACTCAATCTCTTAAATAACATCATTTATAATCCTATACCCTCTATCCAAATGAATTCATTGAATAAATTTTCTTCTAAGATTTATAATCTCAACAACAATATAATGAAGTTAATAACATAAGCTTCAATTGCTTAAATTTTAGCATATTGTGACGAAAATGGAAACGGCGTACCATCGTTTAACATTAAAACGATAAACAAAAGCCTCACAAACACATACAACGAACTTGCTTGCATATACCAACAACATCAGTATAAGAAAAGCAGACAGACAAGTAAGAAAGAAAGCAACAACAAAGAACGTAAGCAAAATACACAAAGAAAAATGAAGTCGCGATAGCGTCCTCGAGAAAGCGGGCATTCTACTTCAAGAACATTAATCAGACTGATACGCGAGCATATACAAAGGCAAGACAAAGCAGACAACCAGTAGTAAGAATTCTGTCAGTCTTGTGTGAAGACGCGTTGCGTGCGAAGTAAACAGTCCTGGTTTGAAGATCGCCGTTGAAATGGTCTGCGTTGTAAGCAAGCGATTATTGTTGGATTCATCAAGTTGTAAAGGGTGACACACAAAAGCAGTGCGAACAATAAAGAGTTTAATTAAAACTTAAAAGAACACATATTTGTTCTTATTTTGTTTGCAATCAACGAACTCATTTTCTAAACGTTTTTAAAAATGTAAAAACTTAACAAAATTTTTAAAGCGTGTGTGATAAACATTTATCTCAACATCCATATGTATTCAATAAGTATGCCTGGCAGAGTATCGGTTTTAACCAAAGGGGATTGCAAACTCCACCGATGTTGCTGTTGACCCATAAATATCACTGTATACAAATAACTCCAATACATACTTTACGAAGTTGATCCTGAGTAACTATAACAAGCTTACACAGTTCTTTGTAAACAGTAAAGTGGGAAGGAAGTAAGACTAATTAATATGCATCAATATGAAGCGTCATATAGATGTACATATGTATGTCACTGCTGATTAAAAACAGAAGATAATAAGTTTTTAAAACAGTTATTTTGCCATTTAATTTAAATTTTATTTTAATTACATTTAATTGTTCACCATCATTTAAAACGCTTGAGCATTGCAGAAAGTTGTTAAAGGCTCAACAAGCAAGGCTCTTTTGCCACTTCTAATTTGTTTTTAATGTAAGGCAAAAAAAGCCAACCTTAATGCCGGTTAATTTACGGAAATTCATCAAAAGCTACTTTTTGTTATGAACTGCTACACGTTCGCCACAACAATTTCATTAAGCGTGAGATTTCAATAAATCTGTCATTAGTAAAAATAAAAATAAAAATAATAAAAATATTTCACTACAATTAAGCTAAAGGACAGAATAGGCCGATGAAAATACATTTTTTTATTCAAATTCATTTTATGTGTTGCGGTTTCTTTAATATAAATTATTTTCTTTCCTTTTTTGTTGTGATATTTTTACTATTAAGGAACATTCGCTGATTAATTATTCTGATTGTCAAGAATATTAAGATAACGCACCACATCAGCAATAAGCTTATATCATTGCATATCCACATTGTTAGACTGAGTTACATGAGAACCTTATTCAGACAATATCTCCGTGATGGTCTCCCTCATCTCGCTACTGAAGGCACTGGAAGAGCTAAACTTTCTTCTCTTCTACAACAATAGTCATTAGATGTATTACCATCACGTAAACATGCTTAGCATTTAGCCAGTTCGCAGTCAAACCAGCCACTCAACTGGATGCGTGTGTCAGGGGCTTTTGAGCGACCTAATATTATTTTTATGTAGTCGCCATAATCTAGGAGGTAGTGTGTTTATTGGCTTATTAGATGTGAGACCACGTTTCAAACCCCAGGTCAGACATCTCCAACACCAAGAAATATGAAAAAAATTTTCCTTAAGCTGGATTCACCCATCGCTTCGTTTGTTCCGAAACAATTTTTTATATGTAGTTTGACGTTTCTCTTTTTAAGAGAGAGAGCGAAAGAGAGCAAGCTAGTTTCGGAACAATTTCAGCTCGAATTGGTTTAATTTTAATATTTGTTCCGAACCAATCGAACTGTGCTGCCAGCTACTTTAATTTCTTAAGTAAAGTTGAACTGAGCTGCCACATCACATTATATGTAGATTTGTATATCTGTATGTATAATTCTTCAACTCAATTCCTCTTAAAAAAAGAACTTTACTTTACTTTTTAATTTACAATTTGTTCGTAACACAATAAAAAAATATGATCACACTCAAGCCAAGAAAACAAACGAATTGCAATCATCTGCTACTGTGCTGCCTAATTGTAAAACTAACACACATCGCTTACAAAAATATTTCATATGGTAGCCTTGTTTTTACAGAACAATTGTTCGAAGTGGGTGAATGGTTTTGGAACAAACTATCAAAAAACTAAACTGGGTGAATCCAGCTTGAGTGACTTCCTCTCAGTAGATTTATGGCAAGAACTCTGAGAGTATATGTATAAAATTTTCGGGAAAGGTTTCTCAAAAAATCTGTTGTTCTGAATCGACATTAAACTGTAGGTCCTGCCACTCATGTATAAAATTAACACACACAACATAAGTAGTGTGAAAAGCTAGACCGTAATCCTGACTGAAGGCTTGTGATGATCAATAATGTGCCCTACCAATGCATATAAATTTTTTTTTGGACTCCATGTCAAAGGAACATTCATTTAAATATTCACTAGGTGTAGAATATAAAAATGGAAAATAAATAAATTGCAGTGAATGTGTAAATGGCATTTAAATCTTTAGTAAATTAACACAACAAATACTCTAAATGGAAAATCTATGTATAAAAATGGTAATTTTTGTAAAACAGTAATCCTATAATCCTTCTTAGGGCCAATATTACAACTTGCCGTTACCTAAAGGGAGGATTTTAACGGGCAGATAAATTGTTTTTTATTATTATAAGTGCACAATATGGTAGATGTGAACTTTAAGCTAAATGGAGGATCATCCTACTAGTAACTTTTAAAGTTAAGTATATGTTTGAGCTTGCCATATTATATATTATTTTCAATGTGGCAACTACAAATATAAACAAGGTTAGGTTAGGTTAGAGGACGAGTACTTGTCAATTAAGACAACTACAGTACCCGGAGGTCGAATTGACCCATTTTACAACGTCCTAGTTTTTCACACCACTTATGTTGTGTATGTTAATTTCATACATGAGTGGTGGGACCTAGAGTTTAAAGTCGACTCCGAACGACAGATTTTTGATTTACTTTTTCATGGAAATTTTAATTAATCTCAGAGTTTTTGCCAGAAATCTGCTGAGAGGAAGTCGCCGAAAAATACTTTTTGTATTTTGTCTTTGATGTTTGGCCTGGGGCTCGAACCCTGGATTTGCGTCTAACAAGCCAACACACTACCTACTAGACTACGGCGAAACAAACAAATGAGCATATACATATATATCTAAAAACGAAGCCAGTCGTTGCCACTGCATTTAAATAAAACTTGTTTAATTGAGCAGTATTATCGACATTGCACCAGCATATTTTTGAAAAAATTAACTTTATTTTATCATTAGGTTGTAATAACGAAAAGAAGTTAAAGGTGACTTTAAATTTCACTTTAGCTAAAGTTACCTTTAACTAAATCCAACTTTAACGGGAAGTTATAATAATGGCCCTTAACATATTATGTACATTGTTGCAATTTAATTATTTTGTATTATCAATTAACTTTTCACTTAAATTAAATAGTTTTTTTGTTTAAATTTTTAATTTGGTTTACATACCGTAGTGATTAAAATTCAACGAAAGCGCAAATAAATTGCATTGGCACTTAAAGTAATAAAATTGCAATGAAATACTAATTAAATATTTATTTAAATTGCATAGCTATTGTGCTGCACATATATAAAACATACTAAAAGTATATTTCTATGGTGGGATTTTTTAAAAGGCGGAATAGTAAGAGTTCAAACATAAAATTTAATTTGTATGGTTTTTTTCAAGTCTTTATTTGGCTTTGGGTGCAAATAATTTGTTTGAATGCAATAAAATAATAGAAATAAAAGCGAATAATCTTATAAATTATTTAATTGGAATCAATAGTAAATAGTAAACAGAATAAAAACTGTTAAATTTCTATGAAATTAAACATTTGCAATATATTTTGCTATCAAAAATATTTAAAAAATCTCTGATCAAATATAATCTCTGATAAATCGTAATTGGACCACATGCGAAATTTTAAAACAGTCGATTTATCGAAATATCTAGTTGTGTTTAAAAACATAAAAAATAAACTCACTGATAAACCACCCTTTTTTCTTTTTTTTATATCAAGGAAACCTATTGCCATATAACGTCGTAAAAGAAAAACAGGTGAAATATTCAAGAGTAGGAGGCTAGTTGTTCTGAAATGCATACAACATAAAATTATAACTCAAGAAAGAAAAATTCCTTCTGGAGGTTATTAAATGAATGTCAAACTAAAATAAAAATGTTTAGACGCAATGAATTGCATTCCATTTATAGAGTAAAATAACTATTATGGGGGCAAATAACTGTGTAAAAAACATAGTGAATTGCCAAAATTGTCATGAATACGGCCACACAAGAAGTCGCCGCAGTATAGTAGGTAGTGCGTTGGCTTATTAGACGTAAGGCCACTGTTCAAACCCCAGATCTGACATCGAAACGAAAATATGAAAAAATATTTCTTCGGTGACTTCCTCTCAGCAGATTTCTGGCAAAAACTCTGAGAATAAATAAAATTGCCTTAAAAAGTTTCTCAAAAATCTGTCGTTCGGAGTCGACGTTAAACTGTAAGTCTCGCCACTCATGTATAAAATTAACACACACAACATAAGTGGTGTGAGAAACTACGTCGTAATCCTGAATTGGCTTTCAGCCAAACTTAATTATGAAATGTTTAAAATATAATCGTTGCTATTGCACAATGTACTTCAGAAGCTATGAATTACTTAAAAATTTGTATCTGAAAAATTTCGTCGTGCATTTTTCTGAAACTCTTTTGACAACGAGTTGCTCATGCAATATATGGCGATATTTTATTTATGTCTTAATAGCACAACTAAAACAGTGTCACATGAGTGAATCCTCAAATTTCAAATTTTTACCTTGTGGACCTCCAGCAATACCATCATTCATTCATTTCATTTCAGCTGATGGTTTCAATACAAATCCCTCCTATTCAAGGCTTATTTCGGATATTTTTTACCACAATTTCTAAACTGAAACTGGGCCTTATTTCCTCTGGACTAAATGGTAAATAGAAAATCCAGATTTAATCGACTTAATAACTCTAACTAATAAGTGTTTAAAGATAGTGAAAGACAGAAATACAAACTTTTGAAATAAAAAACTAGTTGCAACAACAACTTTACATTACTAATATTTTGTCGGCTGTCCTACTGCAAATGGTTTACTGAATTCATTGTTGATGTACAACTTTTTCTCAGTGTAAAATCCACTAATTCGGGATGTTGTTATAATTATGCAAAGCACTTTATTTACTACTGTTGTATAAAAATTTTTAACATTGTTTGAAAGCATAAATGCAACAAATATGCTGTTAAAGGTAAAATATTTTTAGAAATTTTAATTTTCCATTAAAGTTTTACAGTAAAAACTGGAGGAATATTCGACAGTTACTGGAATAAAATTCGTGTTTAATGCGGTTAACCTGTGATTGTTTCCACGAACTGTAATAAATTGTGCCTTAAGGCCATCGTATTAATTGCATATTAAAATACCTAATGACATTAGCATGTCTGCTAATTTAATGACGTATTTTCACTTATTTTATTTTATTTAGTAATGTTTTTGCAACAAAGAAGTGTTGACATAAGTATGTACTTAAGATTTTTAATTATAATTTTATTGAACACATTTTGAATTTTAATTAAATTAGAAAGGAATTTGTGTAAATATTTATTCCGCAAATTGTCTATTAATTTAATTTAAAGAAAATGGAAATGCTCTGTTGATATAAAATATTGGGGAATACAATTTTATGAGTTTGATAAAAAATTCTTGTTAGGCTTTTGAACTAAATAAGTTCCACTGTTCTGAGTCTCGTATTAAAACGCAACGACCTTTTTCTAGTAAAAACAGCCATGTCCAATTACTGCCTTAATAGTGGACCTAATTTACCTTATTTGAATGGAACTGCTACTCAACCAATCGAAGAAAACAATTAGTAGTCGGAAAAAGTCAAATTTGGTACTTGCAGCAAGTGGGAAGGCAGCTCCCAGCTCAATGTTTTGATTCTATCATAAACATGTTTTGCATTGTGTGGAGTTGGATTGCAGTGTCTCGGAGGCCATTCTGATTGTTTAATGATCAATACATAGTTCAAGTCGCAGTAGTTTAGTAGGTAGTGTGTCGTCTCATTAGACGTAAAGACCGGGTTCGTATTACAGGTCAGACATCAAAATGAAATATGAAAAAAAAATATTTCTTCGGCGACTTCCTCTCAGCAGATTTCTAGCAAAAATTCTGAGTGTAAATAAGCTTGCCATGAAAAAGTTTCTCAAAAATCTGTCCTTCGGAGCCGACGTTAAACTGTAGTTCCCGCCACTCAAGTATAAAATTAACGCACAAAACACGAGTGGTGTGAGAAGCTAGGCCGTAATCCCGACTGAAGGGTTGTAATGGCCAATAGTGTGTGTATGTATGTACATAGTTCAAATTACTCTTTTCACCATATGTCTCGTCAAGCATTCATTGCAGTTTTCCACCACTTGCCTTCAACTGAAAACAAAAATAAATAGCATGATGAAAAAATATACGTTCAATGATTTGATGTATACAGAATCTGTTTGACAGATACCATTGCCAACAAAAATAAAAAATCAAGGCTCGTGCACAATAAATGTTCCCTATAGAGTCATTTGTATCTCGACGCTCACTTCATACCGTAATTGATTTACTTCGCAATATACTTTTATATGCTGCTCGTACCTGAGGATTATAAAAGTTTTTTTTTATTCTATACCCAAAACCGATAAACTCAATTATTGTTATTAAAAAATATTTGGCGGGAGTGTAGGCTAATTCGGACTTCCTATCGACGTTTTACAACGACCATAGACAACGATTTATTTTCCCTAGAGCAGTTGCCAACTTACCCTAACTTACCCTCCGGCAACCTCGGTTCCAGCCTGGCTGTTGGTGAGGCCCCTTCTGGGAGCATCGTGGTGGCTGTGGTTTGGACACAAATCGCGGGAAGAGTCTAGTTAGTAGGCTGTGGAGTTGCATTCTCAACTGGGTGCTGTGACCCAAAGATCGGAAGGAGTTTTAGACAGGCGCCGCTCCTCCAAGGGGGAAGTCATGTCCAAATACATGGCTTCGAATTGGTACTCAGGTGTAGCAGCGTTGGTAGACGCATTGTATTTCACCCTGTGCGAAGAGCACCGTGGAATTAGGTCCAAGCGGACAGGTACCACGTAAAACCAATCGTCGTTACCTTAACTTTCATATTTAGCGATATGGGCCATTTGTTGATTAAAGTGTACGTGAACATATAAAGTTTCCGAATTTGGAACATGAGAAACTGATAATAAAAATTTATGTGTAGATGTGTTGTTATTTTGTAACTTTTTTATTATTTATTTATTTATTTATTTATTTATTAATTACAAAACAATTACAAATTATATTCTAATATATACGAGCGATGTAACTTGACTATACGCTCGATGTGGTGTCACAGACCAGAGTTTCTGATGAAAATCGAATACACGACCCTAGTCTAGCACACTACCCACTAGTCTACCAGGACGCCCTTTTTATTATTATTCATATTCTTTAATCACTATTTAAAAATATTTTTTTGCACGCAGTATACGTGTATTATCTCCATCAGACAAAAACTTTTTGTCCTTTGATAGCAAACATTTATTGTAGCAGCTCATAAGACTTTGTTGGAGTTTTTAATTGGCTTTCAGTTACTAAAATATTTAATTTTAATATTGTTTTGTATTTTTATTCCTTAACAAATTGCTACCAATCTAGGAGGTATAAAGATATAATTTTTGTGTTCACAGTTTCTTCAAATCCAAAACTCAATTTTTTATAACTTTCTTTTACTGCATGCGTGTCTGTAGTATTGATTGACATGATGTTATTTACCCTGCAAATAAACTGTAGACAAGAGTGAAAAATTTTAAAATTTTTTTTTTATTTTTACATAGTCGCCATAGTCTAGGAGGTAGTGTGTTGGCTTATTAGATGTGCGGCCAAGGTTCAAACCCCGAGACAGACATTTCCAACAAAACGAAATATGAAAAAATATTTCCTTAGTGACTTCCTGTGAGCAGATTTCTGGCAAAAACTCTGAGAGTAAATAAAATTGTCGGGAAGAGTTTCTTAAAAAATATGTCGTTCTGAATCGACATTAAACTGTAGGTCCTGCCACTCATGTATAAAATTAACACACACAACATAAGTAGTGTGAAAAGCTAGACCGTAATCCTGACTGAAGGCTTGTGATGATCAATAATGTGCCCTACCAATGTATATAAATTTTTTTTGGACTTCATGTCAAAGGAACGTTCATTTAAATATTCACTAGGTGTAGAATATAAAAATGGAAAATAAATAAGTTGCAGTGAATGTGTAAATGGCATTTAAATAGTTAGTAAATTAACACAAAAAAAAACTGTAAATGGAAAATATATGGCATTTTTTGTACAACAGTAATCCTAAAATCCTACTTAGGGCCATTATTACAACTTGCCGTTAACTAAAGGGAGGATTTTAACGGGCAGATAAATTGTTTTTCATTATTATAAGTGGACAATATGGTAGATGTGAGCGTTAAGCTAAATAGCGGATCATCCTACCGGTAAGTTTTAAAGTTAAGTTTATGTTTGAACTGCGCCATATTATATATTATTTTCACTATGGCAACTTCAAATATAAACAAAATGAGCATATACGAAATAACGAAGACCGTCGTTGCCACGACATTTCTACGGCATTGTCATATTTTTGAAAAAGTTAACTTTATTTAATCTGTAGATTGTAATAGCGAAAAGAAGTTGAAGGTGACTTTAAAGTTCACTTTAGCTAAAGTTACCTTTAGCTAAACCCAACTTTAACGGGAAGTTGTAATAATGACCCTTAACATATTAAGTGCATTTTTAAAATTTAATTATTTTATATTTGCAATTAACTTTTCACTTAAATTCAAAAGTTTTTTTTTTAATTTTTAATTTGGTTTATATACCGTAGTCCTTAAAATTCAACGAAAGCACAAATAAATTGCATTGGGACTTAAAGTAATAAAATTGCAATGAAATAGATCGTATTTATATAAATTATAGCTATTGTGCTGCACATGCATATATAAAACACTAAAAGTATATTTCTATGGTGGAATTTTTTAAAAGGCGGAATAGTGAGAGTTCAAACAAAAAATTTAATTTGAATGGTTTTGTTGAAATGTTTATTTGGCTTTGGGTGCAAATAATTTATTTCAATGCAATAAAATAACAGAAATAAAAGAGAATAATATTGCAAATTGTTTAATTGGAATCAATGAAAAAGATAAATAGTAAACAGAATAAAAACTGTTAAATTTCTATCAAATTAGACATTTGCAATATATTTTGCTATCAAAAATATTTAAAAAATCTCTGATATATGTCCTCGTTTCTCACATATGTCCTCGTAGTAGGTGAGACCACAGACGAAATTTTAAAACAGTCGACTTCTCGAAATATCTAGTTGTGTTTAAAAATATAAAAAATAAACTCACTGACAAACCACCTACTCTTTCTTTTCTTGTATATCAAGGAAACCTATTGCCATACAGCGTCGTAAAAGAAAAACAGGCGAAATATTCAAGAGTAGGAAGCCAGTTGTTTTAAAGTGAATACAACATAAAATTATAACTCAAAAAAGAAAGATTTCTTCTGGAGGTTATTAACCGTAGATCGAGCCTTAAAAAACTTCATAATTGTAACTTATGTATCACCTTTGACACGTACTTGTATTTCACACAAATTTCGCCATTATTGATAGATTTTGTTAAAAAATTTAAATATTTTTATTTATTTTAATTCATTTTAATAGAACTATTTTATATTATTACATTTTATTATAATTTTTATGAAACCTACGTCAAAATTTTTGATATGATATACATTGCAGCATGGTTTTTTACATAAAACTTAAACACTTCATGTCATCTTGGTTTTATTTTCTTCTAAATGGTAATAATTTGACGTCTAGCACTCTTGCTTTGTTGCGATTTATAAGTTTCCAATTGTTTAGATGAGGCAGTTTATTGTCACTCGCATCACTAACGCTCTCAATTGAGGGCTGGCTGAAACTTCAAGGTAAAAAACATTGTTATTTCTCGTTGAAAAAAAGTTTCCCGTTGCAATAGAACATCAAATTTGTCAGTGTTCTCTCTTTGATTCCTCTCTGGTTTCCCGGATGCCTATATGCCCAAATACGGCTTAAAGTACTTGCTACACACGTAGCAGGTACTTGAATCGAAAACCGCCAATTCGATTCAGGTGGACGACGAAATTTATAACGATCATTAAATTCAATTAGTTACTCATCTACAGAGACAAAATTATTGGGTGTATTAAAAGCTGAAAGACTTTCAGCTCATTTTTCGAAAAGGTGTAATAGGTGTAAATTTATCATCATTTCCGAGTAGCACATTATCAATGCGAATGATTCTGTTATCTCATACGTACGTAGTTGACAGAAATATTATCATCTGCAATATCTAGGAAATAAAACATAGGACGAATCACTTTCTTCTAATGTTTGTCTGTCACGTGAGATAAATATGAGAAGAACAGTAAGAAAGACTCTACAACATTTAATAATATTTTCTCTTCCCAAACTATTAAAGACATACGGTTCCAAGTAATACCATCTTTGGTGAAAAAGATCCTGTTGTCATGGTGTTTGCTGCCAATACTTTCGTCAGTTAATAGTTCTTCTTCAAAGTCTTCAGCAGCAGGAATATTACATACATGCATTTATAATCGGTCATTACAACCTTTCGTTATGAAATGTCTGAATTTAGGTTTGAACCTTTGTCTAATGTCTAATAAGCTAACACGCTACATACAAGGCTACGACTACTTCTATCAATATCAAGAACATATCGAGAACAGTAAATTCAACCTGTTCACATTCATTCAACACTTAACTTTTAATTATTTCTCAAATACCATAAATAATGTATTATTTGCGATAAAACTGCACAAAATCTTTAAAAATATAAAAATATTTCAAACACAACACCAAAAAATACCTAGGAAAGACATATGTATCGAAAATAATACAAAAGCCAGAATTAAAAGTTTTTGAATTTTTAAGTCCTGTATGAAATTTTCTATTTTTATTTGCTTTAAAATCATGGCGATAATAAGACTAACGAATTTTAAAAATATCAGACATCTAACGTTTTCTAATTTAAAGTCATGTAGTCTCAAAAATTGATAGTGTCGTTTTTGATACAAAGCTTGATCTACGGTTAATATGATGATTTAAGACAGCCTTATGTTCTTATAAAAACGAAAAAAAAAACAGAGCGGAACATGAACGTATTGACAAATAAATGAAGATGAAGAATTGTCAATCACAACTAAAATGAGTATTTGTTGAGATAAGTTATTGGAATTTTTCTGTTTCTTTTATTGTAATGCCATGCCAAGCATGTAATTTCTGTATGCTATTATTTATTTTTTGTAGAACCATTTCTATTACTGCGGACATTTAGACATACTTTGCTAAAGGTTTTTGTGTATATACTGTCCTTTAAAAACCAACTAATTTTGTTGTCTTTGAAGTTTTTCTCATTTCTTTTTTTCTTCTTTACTTCTCTTTAATAATTTTCCACATAACTAAAATTTTTTGTGTTTCGAAAAGTAAAAACTTAAAATAAATAGCTTTTAGCATTGATTTGCAAGCATCATTTGTTAACTTCAATAATAACAATAACGTGAAACTAAGGTGATATAAGCACGCTTCTTCAAAACCATCCACACTGAAGAACTCAAACAAAATTCATAGTGTAAGTTTGCATATATCTTTTGATATCTTTTTACGTTGTAAGCAAAGAACAATAGCGAACAAACAATTATTGTTGTATACGCTAAGTTATAAACAGTGGCACATAAAAGTAGTGCGAACAATAAAGGGTTTAACTGAAACTAAACACAAATTTAATTTTATTTTGTTTGCAATCAACGAACTCATATTTTAAACGTTTTTAAAAAGGTTAAAACGTAACAATATATACGATTCATTCATTCAGCTGCAGTCAATTTTATATTTATACCAAGACCTTGCTGTACTCGTATATAATCCCACGTCTTCAGCTATCGATGGTTACCTACTCTTGAGTACTCTTGAGTTGAGTACTAAAGATACCGTCTACTCGGCTATGGCCTTCTTGACCGACATAGTTGGCTGAGGATTTATGGTCTTTTGGAAAAGAGCTGAGAACTGATTAATACAATGAAATTTGATTGATTTTTTAAATAAACAAGTAAGAATTATTGTTCATACCAAAATTTTCTGTATTCAAACAACTGTGCAGTAATCGAGGAAGGACAATAGAAAAATCAAAATGAATGAAGAGTTTATTGTGAAAGAAACTCCTAATGGAAAGAAGATATAAAGTAAACATAACTACATTGTACTTCAAAGGGCACTGCATTGCATTCTTTGGCAAATTATATACTTATTATTTCGATCTGCTTTTACTGATTTTGAAATGGTTTTACAGTTTTTAATCCTTTTCGAGTAGTTTCTTTGTGGTTCAACACTTACAAAACAGTCAACAAAATCAACAAAAAAAAAAAAAATTAAAAGAAGGAAGTTTTTTCAATTCTTATTTCTTTCTATACGTTTCGAACAAACGCAGTAATGACGATACTCGTTTAGTACTAAAAAGCAAGGATCTTCTATATTTAATCCGTGGAAATATTATGACCAGTTGATAAGAAATCGCCATTTTCTCCATTGAGAAAATCTCTACTGTAGAAAATTTATTCGAAATGTCTCTATAAACTGAGAACCCAAAACCTTGACTAATTTAACACGCTAATTGGTCATTACAACACTTTAGTCAGGATTACAACCAATCTTCGGACAGTACTCATGTTGGGAGTGTTAATTTTATCTATGAGAGACGGCACCTACAGCTTAAAATCGTGTCCGAATAACAGAATTTATAGAAACTTTCATGGCAATTTTATTTACTCCTAGAGTTTTTAGCAGAAGACTGCTGATTGCCTTAAGGAAACCCCAATTCGCATGATGCGGTGGGCAGTTCACATCACCTTACTGTCACTCATGCATAATATCCAATGTGGCTTGAACTAAATGTCACGTAGCAACCTCTTGTTGGAACCACAAGTCTTTGGTATTTATATCATTCAATTTCGTCCCAAAGAAGTTGGAAATCATCGGTCTATAATGCTTGCGGTTGACAGTGATGGCCTCGTCGTTGATTGACGGAGGTTTTTGACTTTCCACTTTCTGACATATTTGACGTAACTTTTTAATTTAAAGATTGCTGCAATAGCAAGAGTTAATCCCATTGGTTTCCTGTTGGGAATATTTAATCTCGATATAGAATTGTTTGTGGTATTACAATGGGTCTAAATGTGTTACGTAACGTGACCTAGACCATCCGGAAATTTTTTATAGCTCTCAGAAACCTAAAATAAACAACGAACATCGAAGGAAGGTCACCTCTTTTATTTATAAGATCTTCACTCTCATGCAGTGCATTGTGTAGGGCAAAGGGAGTAGTAGAGGCAAAGGATCAAAGGGGAAAGAAAGAGTAAACAGAGTAGGGCCAAAAGAGGCTGATTTCTTACAACTACACCCAATCCATTAACCAACCACGGGTTCAAAGTAGGCATTGTTTCTAGACAACGAATGGATGGTATGAATATCATCTTAAGACCTGATACACTAAACCCATAAATCGCTTAGCTGGAAAAACTTGACAGCTCTAATGATCTTTAAAGAACTCAAAAAGTAGTAAAAGAATAGGTGAGAAATATGACCACAATCATACATTTCAAAAACGATAACTTTTAATTTTGTACCGTTATATTTAAATTAACATCAAGCACCAGTTTATGTTCTGTTAAAGAACAAAACAAAAAGTCTGTTAGTCCGTCCTGCAATAAAAATATGATAACATGTGAAGAGAGCCTATTTATTGTTAGCAACAATACATGTTGCAGAAAGTCAAAAACAAAAACATGATGCATAACCATAAAGCATTAAAAGAAAACTCGACAGCCAGCAATAAAATTAACAGAACCAACAAACATCTTAAGTGGCAAGTGTCAGTCGTTAACTTTTCGTTAAGGCATCCAACATTTGCCAGCGGGAAGAAGAAGGTTGGTGCTATGCCGTGGGAGTAAAAAAAATTCAAAACAAACGAAAAATACGCTCAACATGATGAAAGTGTTTTATTGTTGTTCTAATGCTACCTATAAAGTGACCTACATTGTTTAGAGAATCTCTTAAAGATGAAAAATTCAAAAAGAAAAAACGAAAATATTTTTGTTTCAAGGAAAGTAAGAAAGAAGAAATTTTAGGTCACATTCAAGAAAGAAAAGAAATACGAAAAGCTTGAGGCATTTCAATAAAGAAATTTAAAAAGAAAATAACAAGTGAAAGTGCAAAGTCCTTTAATATGTGAGCGAGCCAGTGTTTTTTCGTTATGAATAAATCAAGTTTATGAGAAATAGGAATTATTAGCAATAAAGCCAAAAAAAATAAATAAATTAAATTCAGAAAGTCCAAGCTGGATAAAGAGCTAAAACGAGCCAAAATACCATAAAAAAGTCCCAAGCGGTTTTCTTTGCAAACTAAAAAAATTTTAAAATTTTAAAAATTTTCCCCTAAGGTTTGTATAGCCATGATTACAAAAAACATTTTCATTTTTTATTTGTTTTTTTTTATTTGTTCTTATGAACGGTAAAACTTTGTAGTCTACTTATCCATTTTATTCTTCGCAATCTGAATCATTATTCTTATCATTTATTTTGTAAAAAACAAAAATAAATAAACAAACATGGAGCAAATTTGTTATAAAAAATATGTCAAGTGTTGTGTTGCGGTTTAATGTACCGAAACTGATGACGTCATAAGCTTTACAAAGAATATCAGCAGGAATGTAAACGAATTTTAAAAAGCATAACCAAAGAAAAGTGAGACTAAAAAATAGGCAAACATAAGTACTTGTACCATACATGAGATAAACTAAAGTGTTATTATTTGCAAAATAACGAATAAAATGGTAATCAAGTATACAGGTGCCATTATCGAAATATGTAAAGGGTGTCTCAATAAGAAGTTAGTCGAGAAAGTGCACCTACTGAGTCAACCATTTGAAGAGTTGTCGCCGAAAACTTGACTTTATCAGTTTAGCATCATTTCACAAAATTTCTTGAAGCGCTACATAGCGAATTTACCAAAATACCTCCAACTTCATGCGTATAACATTCAGTTTACTCAGAAGCTCAAACCAACAGAGCATAGAAAGGGTAATGGAACAAAGTTGGGTTAGGTTAGATTAGGTAAGGTGGCGGACTCCGCATAAAGGAAGAGATCGAACTTGGGCCAGCATTAACACAATCTGTTTTATCCGCGATTTAGAATATTCACCTACAAAGACTAACTAGCCGGTGCTGATTGTATTCAGGCAGCGTAATTACCCCATACTTTTTTGAAGATGAGACCCAAATTTCAGTGACTATGAACGGCATTTGGAACACGATAACGGGGTTCTTGTGGCCTGAATTGGACGTCACGGATCTGGACAACATATGGTTTTAGCAAAACAGTGTAACTCGCCACTCGTGTTATTGCAACAACGGTTTCCAAAACAATTTATATCAAGAAATTCTGATGTCATGCATACATACATTTTTGGTCATTACAAGCCTCCAGCCAGTATTACGAGCTAGTTTCTCACACGATTTATATTGTGTTTGGTAGCACCTAAAGTTTAAAGATAACTCTTTGAAAAACTTTTAATGGCAATTTTATTTACTCTCAGAATTTTTACCAGAAATCTGCTGAGAGGAAGTCACCAAAGATATATTTATTTCTTTTTTTTTTGTAGTTTCCGCAACTTGTGGATGGATTCCTACGTATTAGTTTGTATAATTCTGAGCACCATACGATGTGTATATTTTGTTATTAGGTGCTTGTATTGTTTATTTATTTTGGTCGTATATTATGTGTAAAAATGTACAGCCTTGCTTATTTTGCTGCTGCCCGATGTATCCTCTAATGCCAATGAATGCTTTTAGTATAACTAACGTTGGAAATTTCGTCAGATAATTCATATTCTTCTTACTAAACACATAAAAATAAAACAAATAACAACAAAATAAAAGAACTTTAATAATATTTTTATTGAAAAAAAAAAACAATCGGGGTTATTTAAATTTTACTGTGAAATTCTTTACATCAAAAAAGGAAACCAATATGCCCATCAAGTTTCAGTTTATTGAAAATAAAAACAACAGTTTTTACTCATACTGTCAGTCATTTATCAGGAATCTTAGAAAATCACACTCAATACAATTCTTTAATATTCGACATTAAAAGATTTTGTGATTTCCATGGTATTCAAATCAAAGTGTTTAGTTGTCTAACAATAATGATTTCATTCAATGAATTTTTCTTATCAAAGGGAGCAAGTGAAGTTTAGCAACTGCGAAGTGACAACTGGAGACAATAAAGGGTTTACCTAATCTTTTATATAAGAATTGTACAAAGATATTAAGAATTAAAAAAAATATTAAATTATTTGCGAGCGAATTTGTTAAAAGGCTATATAAGTTAAAAAGTTAAATTATAATATAAAACGAAACACTTCACCTGATCTGTGGTTAAAAAAAATTAATACAATGGTTTTTAAATTCTAACAATTTCTCACCTGTCAAGATTGTTATCTTCTTTTCGTTATCTACAGTCTGAGAAAAAAGTCTACATACACGGTTGCTAAGTCTTTACTGTTAATTTGTTTGTAATTTTTTCTAATAATTTCTAGGTTAGGTTAGAGGACGTGTACTTGTCAATTAAGACAAGTACAGTACCCGGAGGTCTAACTGATCCATTGTATAGCGTCCTAGTTTCTCACACCACTTATGTTGTGTGTGTTAATTTTATACATGAGTGGTGGGACCTACAGTTTAGAGTTTATAACTTTTCATGGTAATTTTATGTGCTCTCAAAGAAATCGACTGAGAGGAAGTTACCGACGAAATACAACCAAACCTGTTTTTACACGGTTTTTTTTACGCGAATTTGAAATAACACGGTTTTTTTTAACAAATTTACCATTTTTTTTTTGGTCGCTCCTTTTTATACGGATAAAATCGTTTAATAAAATAAAAACTCTGTGTATACTATTGAACTAAATCTGTGCGTTTTTATAAAGTTATTCAATTTTATAGGCATATGTAGGCTGCTGCATCAATCCTATGTATATCTTTTCAGTTTGTTTATACACTTACATACATACATAATATTTGTCTTTCTTACGCGTTATTTTTTTACACACTATCCACTGGAACGTATCTACAGTGTAAAAAAAGGTTTGGGTGTACTTTTTTCTAATTCCGTTTTGTTGAAGATGACTGGAGTTTGAATCGTGCTCTCATGTCTAGCAAGCCAACACACTAGACTACGGCGACTTCATCATCGGAACACATGACAATTTAAAAATTAATGCAAACCCAACACATTTCCCATGTTTGTATATCGAATACATTGTTTGGTATTTAAACTGTTATAGTTTTAAACTTTAGTTTGTTCCAATCAGCAGAAAAAAGTATTTTTTTAAATTCTTATCTGTTCATTGCTTTCGGACGACAACAAATAAAATTAATTCGTTTTCCTGTTTCCACACAGGCTATGTAAGTGTATAAATTTAGAGGACTTTCAATTGTCCCTAATACTGAGTCAAACCAATGTTTTCAAATTTATTTTGAATATTTGAAAAATAAAATAAAATAACCAGAAATGTTCGGCGTAATTTGTTCGCATTATCATTTAAGGGATTTTAGCCACACTCAACAACATCAAAAAAAAAAATATATAATAACAAGACTGTATGGGAGAGACGAACACTGTATTCAATTGATGAACAGCGGAAACTAAATCTCATGCCATAACAATAAATATTTTCCGCGTTGGAAAGTTTTTATTGATTGTTAAATGAAGATATCGAATAAATTATTAATAAATCTTGAGTAGGACGTCTAAGTTGAATGTCGATAATTAACTTACACTTTCTGTTTGAATATTCTGTATAATTTCTCTCTAATGAGTGACATCTTCAGAATTTCAGAATTTCTATGATAATCCACGATATACACTTCACAAATATAATAAGAGGCCCTCGTATTATAATAGTAATAGTCTGTTGGCTTATTAGATACGAACCTGCGATTCAAATCCCAGCTCAGAAGTATCGAAGAAAGCGAAAAAAGATGAAAACATATTTCTTCGGCGACTTCCTCTCAGCTGTCTTCTGGCCATGAACATTTTCCCAAATGTCTGTCGTTCGGAGTTGACTGTAAAACTGTCGGCCACTACGTTTATTGATAAAATTAACACATACCACATGGGTAATGTGAGAAGCTAGGTTGTAATCTTGACTAGAGGTTTGTAATAACCAAGAAAGTAAGTAAATATGTATAATGTAATTAAGCAGGATATTTGATTCCAACATTTTCTATGAGTAAGAGGGCAGCAGCAGTTTGCCCAGTTCAACCTTACTGCTACAATAGCTGCTACGGCAGAAACTTATTATAAATCCAATTCAACATGGTTGGAATCGTCTAAAGTGTACTCGTAACAAGGGTGGCAGATTATATTCACAGGCAGTCTTACATTGGCATTGCATTGCAGAAACTTCACACAATGTGGGCCCACTTTAAACTTTATATTGCCGTTTTACAGCCAGAGTATAACGAAGTGTTTAAGCCCCTAACTTTTACCAGTGACCTGTTTACGATTAAACGGTCTATCGTAAGCAATTCTGGCTTTGTGAAGATTATTCTGCCCCCCTAAGAGTTTGCAATAAATGAAAACTACCGTAAATTTGACAGTTAATCCGTAACTTTTCTACCGACTTAATAAATCAAATTCCTATTGAGCCCCTTTTAAAATCATTACTAATATTTATAAGACTTTCTGAAAACCGGTAAGATGCCGGTAGGTAGATTGAAGATAGATGGTGATCATCTGAATGGGCCGTCCTGTCTATACTTTATCGGCATACTCCTACACTACTACGTTCGTTAGATTGATTCCAGTGAAAAACAAAAATTACTAAAAATTCTCAGGAAAATCGTAACATGTACCAAACGTATTGTTACGTTTTTACCCTTTTAAAAATATGAGTTCGTAGATTGCAAATAAAAATAAAAAGTTTGTGTTCAGTTTTAATTAATTTCTTTATTGTTGGCACAATTGCGTGTGCCACCTTTCACGACTTGATTTGAACAACAACAATTTGCTTTAATTGTTATTTCTCTTTACACTCTTCCGCGTAAACAATGTTCGTTAGATCTTTATAACAGAGATCTTCAGACCACAATTGTTTCTTCACACGCAACGCGTCTTCACACAAAACTGACTGAATTCTTTCTGATCCCGTTGCCTGCTTTGTTTTGCCTTTTATATCGCTGGGTAAACAGTCTGATGAATGCTTTCGAAGAAGAATGACTTTGCCTTTCGTGAACTGTCTATAAATGTAAACATGTTGTTTTCGTTGTTGTTGTTTGTGTATTTTGTTTACATTTGTCCCTGCAGTGTTGTTGTTGCTTGTTTACTTGTTTGTCCTCTTTTCTTGTATACTGATGTTGTTGCTATATTTTTGTTTACTCGTTGATCATGTAAAGAATTCCATTGGTTTGTTTTTGGAGCTTTTGTTTATCGTTTTAATAACACCATTTCCATTTTCGTAACAATATTAATGTAACAATGTCTGATAAATTGGTATCCAGCCGCCGTTGTCTAGTAGGTAGCATATTGCCTTAGTCGACGTGAGGCCACGCTTCAAACTCCAGATCAAACAGTCCCAACAAAACGAAATATGAGCAAATATTTCTTCGGCAACTTCCTCTCAGGAGATTTCTGTTTACTATATTGTGTCGCTGTTCTCACATTGTTAGCAATTGCAATACATCGTATCACAACTAGTATCATATCACGACATTAAATTTAATACACTTCGAATAATAAAATAAATTATTTCCCATAAAAATTACTAATTATTGCTAATAATTTGGAATAGAAGCATATGCATAGAGAATTTTATGATGTTCGCACAAATAATAACGAATTTTTTTTTTTTTTTTGATATACTGCACTTCATTATTTATACGCATAATGTAATATTTTTAGTATTTATCGTTACGCATATTAAATAGGAAGGCATAATAAAACTATAGGAAATAAGGATAGGACTTAAATAACCATTATTCCCAGCTGACACAAATTTTATGCTACATCTTTACAGACTTTGGATATTCTTACTTGTTTGGTCTTAAGCTGGTCTCTTAATTATGGTTAATTTTTTTCTCTTTTTTGGGCCAAAATATGTTATTTCATAGTCTCTTTTTCATTTGCTAGCAAATTATTACAAGCTGTTAATACACTAAAGGAAAAATATAAGAACTTTTCTTGGCACACAATTTTCATATTTTCAGTTTACGTACAAAACTAGTTTCTTTTTGCTTTGTTTGTTCATTAAAAAAAAAACGTAAAATAAACGAAAGTATTTATGCATTTAGAAGAAAAAGCTTAAAGACGAAAAACTATATGAAAGTGAAAAATAAAAAATATTCAAAAACTATTTCGAAATAAATTAGATACGAAGAAATAATATGAAATAACTTTTTCTTTAAAGATACTTTGGATGCCATTGGTAAGTCTAAAAAATTAAGGGCCATTATTGCAACTTGCCGTTAACTAAAGGGAGGATTTTAACGGGCAGATAAATTGTTTTTCATTATTATGAGTACCAAATAAGATGGAAGTGAGCGTTAAGCTAAAGGGAGGATCATCCTGCCTGTAACTTTTAAAGTTAAGTTTATATTTGAACTTGTTATATTATATATTATTTTCAATACGGCAAATTCAAATATAAACAAAATCAGCATATACAACAAAAAAAAAAAAAAAAAAAAGAAGCCCGTCGTTGCCACTTCGTTAAATAAAACTTGTTTAATTGAGCAGTGTTATCGACATTGCTCTGCCACTGCCATATTTTTGAAAAAGTTAACTTTATTTTATCTGTAGTTGTAATAACAAAAATAAGTTAAAGGAGCTTTTCAGTTCCCTTTAGCTAAAGTTACCTTTAACTAAACCCAAGTTAAACGGGAAGTTGTAATAATGGCCCTAAATTTGCTCAACCTGGATTAATGATTGATTGGTGTCGAAAACAATTTATGCTAGTGAAGTGAAATAAAATTAAAAAAGATTAAAATATGGAGAACAGATTATAATAATATTCTCAGAATACTTTTGGTTGGGGTAGCTCTCACTGGCTAACTCAAAGATTAAAGTGTTGTGCTAATTTTTATCACAATTATTCAATATTTTAAAAAAATTCTTTTTTTTTAATATTTTCTTTCTTCACTTCACTTCAATAACGGAATCATTTGTTATAAAAGCTGGCAAAAAAACATTTAAATAATATGGAAAAGCCTCTGTATTTTTCATTTCTTCAGTCCTGCTCAATTGCTTGTTAATCGTTGGCCTCTCAATACTAATGGCTACCAACAAATGAAATTTTTTATGCCTCATCAGAAACACAATTGTTCAATGGCTCCCAGAAAATTGCACTGAATATATGCGAAAAATTAAATATTGAGCATTAAAAGCGAATGTGATATAAATTCAAATAAAAACTCAGTGCTTTTAACGTGGCATCAGTACAGTAAGAGAGATGTGGTTAATATATTTGTATACATTATATAATAAATGACAAAAAATATACACGACTTGTACTTAGTAACGCATATATTCATAACATACACATGTTAACACAACTTACACAACCCAAAAGTAGATAAAATTAACAGAAAAATTTACAATCAATTTACAAAACCGCTGTTTTGTATGCCAAAGTAGCAGACGCCGGAAAACGTATCGTGCATACATAGTTGGTCATTACAACCCTTGAGTCACGATTACGACCTAGTTTCTCACACTACTTATGTTGTGTGTGTTAACTTTTACACATGAATGGCGGGAACTACAGTTTAAAGTCGATTCCGAACGACAGATTTTTAAGAAACTTTTCATGGCAATCATTTTTCATGAAATCTGCAAAAATGAAGTCACCGGAGAAATATTTGTTCATATTTCGTTTTGTTGGAGATGTAGGGGTTTGAACCTATTATGTATGTATAATATGCCTCACATGATGGCATCAAAGTCGAACTCATACGTTAAAATGTAAACTTGGTCTTGTGAGATTTCTTTAACCACTACCAGCGTTGCTCATGTTTGCTGAATGAATCTTTCGTGCATTTATGTTGATGACTATTCGTTTTCATCCGAGTTGGGTGACATTTGTTTTTGCATACTGACGCAAGCTATTTAATTTGAAATGTTAATGTCGTTTAATAAAAAAAATTTTAAAAATTATTTATTGTACCACATTAAATTTTTAAATAATTTATTATTTACTGTAGCGGTAATGAATAATTATTATAGATTGAAGAATTTATGCGTCAATCTCCGTCGTTTAAGTTCCAAGCTTCTGGTATGGAACAGACGCCTTAATCGACTGCAACTTAATACTTTTGCTGTGTTCATTTCATATTGATATTACGTAATACTATGTTCAGATATGCACTTCTATTGAGTCAATATTCTTTATATTGAGTACAATATTTTAAGTATACAGACATAATAATATACGCAGTTCAGCTGTTTATTCAATATTCATTTAACAGCTGGTAAACAAAACAGCTGGTTTCAACAGCATCGTTTTTATATTGATTTGTTGTTTTTTGTTTTGAAAGTGTTCGGTTGATTGAATATGCTTACTAAACACACTTATGACAGTGCTGCATTTTAACTTTTACTCAATATTTTAACAATTTGTGTATTTATTGCGCAGTTATTAATTGAAACTTTATATGAAATATTGAACTCAATAATGGCGTTTATTGCGATTTACGATTACGATTTATAAAGGTGCATATCTGAACACCGTATAAAGAAGATCGCTGAATAAAATTTTGGTTTTACTAATGCAGTTCCCAGTTCGTGGAGAAATAATCTTCTTTTATAAAGTTTTCTTTTAATCCAATCCTTTTTCAGTTTTTGCCACAAAACGTAAGCATTAACTGCTAGCATATCAATCATATTGCAAATAGGCAAATGCATGGGACCAGCGATTAGATTCTTTTTTTGCTGTATAAGTATTCACCAGCTGATCTAAAGTGTCCACATCTGCTTTAGCTTTATTATAAAAAGACAAAAATGGCAAATGATTTCTTCCAAGCAAACTGATATGTTATGAAGAACATTAAAAATTTTGTATTTTTTTTTGAAACGTATTTCCTCCATGAAATTTCGGCGTTGAAAAAGAACAGACTGTAGAAATCTTAATGTTTGTTTGGTTAATTCCGGCAGTAAAGTTACTGTAACTGTAACACATTAACATTTTTCGTTTTAGCAACTGAAGTGCAAGACCGTATGACGTAAAAATATTGTCACAGGTGTATATTTCGCTCTCTTAAATCTTTGATAAGGACCACACCCTGCCATTAATTTTTTCAGATGCTGCGTTACCAGTATATACCTTTAAATTACATGTAAAATTCACTGTCGCACACTACCGAAAGTTTTATGCCATATTTGGCTGGCTTTGATGACAAGCCAACTAAACTAAAAAGTCTATGGTCGACATCTGAACATTTAAACGCGATTTTTTTATTTGGACTACTCTCATCTGGCGATAACCATTAAAAAATTTAATTTAGAGCGCATATCAAGGGTCCCAACGTTTACATCCGAAAGGAAACTAACAAAGGCACTATAGTTGGAGCTATTAGTACGCAGAGTTGTTTCTACAAATCGATTTGAACGATTACATCGGTTGCCGACGATTTTACAATTTGTTTACATTTAGTATTTATAAAAGAAATTTTAAAAATATTCAGTTTTCCATAAATAAATAAGTAAATTTGGAACTATAGGCAATTGACATGACGATTTCGGCCATGAGATGTGCGGCAAGTTGCACCATCCTGTTGAAACCAAACATCGTTCATATCAATACCATGAAGAGCGGGTACAAAAAAAACCGGTTATTAGGGTGCGAAAGGGGCCTCCATTTACCGTAATGGCAACCATTTACGGCCTCAGTTTCAAAGAAATATGGGCAAATGATGCCTCCACTCGACAAGCCGCACCAAACAGTTACTCGTAATGAGTGCATTGGCTTGTGTAAGACCACGTGTTGGGGTTTTCTGAGGCCCAAATACGGCAAATTTGCTTATTAACGTACCGACATCATCGTGCAAAATTTTGTACGATATTTTCGTGCGGTTTGCAACCAATTGTCTTTCTTTTGGCAATAAATTTTCAATAAATCCTAACGTTTTTTAAGCGTAAGTCGACTCATTACGTTCAGTGGAGATAATATACTGAATTTTGTGACCAGAAAGAATGACATTAGTATTGCCAGATTCCACCAGTGTTGCAAAACTGAAATTTTGAAATTGTACTCAAGTATAACTGAAAAAGTACTTTTTGCATTAGATGGTACTTTTGCAAAAGATACATACATACATACATAATTGGTCATTATAATTATAATAATTATTATATAATAATAATGGCTAAATTGCTGGAGAATAGACCAAAGTTACCGATTAAGGGCCATTATTACAACTTGCCGTTAACTAAAGGGAGGATTTTAACGGACAGATAAATTGTTTTATAAGTGGACAATATGGTAGATGCGAGCCTTAAGCTAAATAGAATATCATCCCACCGGTAACTTTTAAAGTTAAGTTTATGTGTGAACTTGCTATATTATATATATTATTTTCAATATGACAACTTCAAATATAAACAAAATGAGCATATACAACAAAAAAAGAAGCCCGTCGTTGCCACTACGTTTAAATAAAACTTGTTTAATTGAGCAGTGCTATCGACATTGCTCCGGCACTGCCATATTTTTGAAAAAGTTAACTTTATTTTGTCTGTAAGTTGTAATAACGAAAATTAGTTAAAGGTAACTTTTCAGTTCCCTTTAGCTAAAGGTACCATTAACTAAACACAAGTTTAAGGGCAAGTTGTAATAATGGCCCTAAAAGGGTTAAAATATGCGAAAATAAAAACAAAAACAGTTTGTGATCGTTGAGAATTACATGATCCGAAAAGGTACGAAAAGGTACTAGTATTAGTACATATATCTATTTATATTTATCAAACATTCCATCAAGATATTATATGACGCTCTCGTTGGGATATTAGATAAAGTGGGTATTGATCAAATAAATAATAAAGATTAAGAATAATTATTACCATCTTGTTCATATCTTACAACAGGTCAGAAAAAAGGGAAAATAATACACCACTTTTAAGAGAAAGGGAAATACTATCTCTGGTAGTTTGTTTGTCAGAAATGGTCCACTGCCTGTTAAAAAGTTTGCCAAAGGGATAAAATTCTTTAAGAATCATACTAAGTCAGGGATAAAACCTTGCTTCACTTCAATTATATCATCATTCTCGTATAGTAAAAACACACTCATACATCATCTTCATATTCGTACCTCGTCATTATCATTACATTGTACTCCTACTTCATCATTCCATGAGTGCCACAATGGTTATTATTGGTAGTGTGAGAAACTTCAGGTGCCGAGGACGTGGGTTCGATTCCAGCAAGAGACCCAGGGTGTTTTGTGATTATCTGACTGTTTACATTATATATTGTTATGAAAATGGAAACGGTGTGCAATCGTTTAACATTAAAACGATAAACAAAAGCTACACAAACAAATACAACGAACTTGCTTGCATTACCAACAACAACAGTATGAAAGAAAAGGAGGCAGGCAAGTAATAAAGGAAACAACAACAAACAAAGCAAAATACACAAATAGTAATGAAGTAGCGATAGAGTTCTCGAGAAGATAATTTAAATGAGTGGTTAAAATTATCCACCAGCTAGACCAAGATTTTTCTAAACATCCTTAGCTACTGTGTCAATATAGATTTCGAAATTTAAAACCAGTCTGTCTTGTGCAGCCAAGAAATTCTTTCCTATTAATTGTGTTTTTAGCATTACAATTATACCCCACGGAATTGGCTGCCATATTGGTGCTAGTTTTCCGTGATTAAAGTTTAAATTGCATCACTGTACTTGACAATAGTGCAACCTTAATGTCCATCTGTTGCGTTTCATAGAAAAAGAAAACAATTTAATTGCAAATAAACGAAAAACCCAACATAATTTCCAATTTAGAAATTTTCATTTATTTGTTGTGTGGTGTTATTTGTTTATTTAAAGTTTTGCTACAACAGAAATGTTTTCGTCAAATAAATTTCAAAAATATTTTGACAGACATTTTAAAAACTTATCCCTCTAATGACTATTACGGCCACGGTTTGTACACATTGTTTAGTCCAAGAAACAACAATTCAGTCCACCACTTGCAATTTCTATAAAATTTCTTTTTTTCTATTTATTTTCCATTTATTTATTTATTCTGATTTTACTATTCAAAAATTTTCTATTTATTGTGGAAAAACTTTCATTTTAAATATTTAGAGAGAAGGAAAATGGATTTCGATTTTAAATACCACTAGTTTTGAATGTTTTAGTTGTATTTGAATTTTATACCTCGTAGTTGTTGTAGATGACCACTTCAAATGAAATTCATTTTAAATTTTCAATTTTAATAGCATTAGAGAGGGAAAAATGACAGCAGAATTTTTTTGTTTAATTTTAAAAGAAAAAAAAAATAAACCCAGAAAACCCATTTAGACCAGCATTTTTGATTTATTTTTGAACTGTTTTATTATTCAGTTTTGATTAGTTCGTTTTAATAGATATTAATATGCTGCTGTTGTTGGTAGAATGAATTTAAAATACGTTGCAAATCGTGAAAAAAGAAAATCATAATAAAAGGACGAAATATATGAAATAGGTTTTGTTGGAGAGAAACTTTATGACGTCAATATTTAAATATGATTTCGAAGCCGGCTTGAGCGTGCAAGAAGCAGTCTAGAACCACATTTTTCATAAACTTTTCGGTCATATTCTACCAAATGTTATTTTCAAGTTTTGGATCGACGTAGATAAGGGAATTTATATAAACCCTAAGAAAACAATTTAAAATCACAAGATCTTAAGTAAGTAAGCTAGAGCTCGTAAAGCAAATTCATCTTATTTTGTGTGTGGAAATATCCTTATCTTGAACACTTCCTAGATATGGTTTGTCTAATAGTACGATAATAATCTTCATTCTGGAAATTTAAATTTCGTCAGAATAGTCGTTTTAATTATTACACACATAAATACATAATTAGTCTTTACAATCCTTAAGTCGGATTACGATCTAACTTCTCACACCACTTATCTTGTGTGTGTTAATTTTTATACATATGTGGCTGAACATACAGTTTAAATTCAATCCGGCACGACAGATTTTTGAGAAACTTTTCATGACAATTTTATTAACTCTCAGAGCTCTTGCTAGAAATCTGCTGAGAGGAAGTCACTGGAGAAATATTTCATATCTCGTTTTGTTAGAGATTTCGAAACTGGGGGGTTTGACCCGTGTCTTCACCACGGATCAGCAATGAATCGTTTTTTCGCTACTCATAAGTACTCATGAAATTTCGAGTATGAGTGAAACAACAGTATTGAAATTAAACTACTCTGATTCATTCCTACTCAGTACAACATTGATTTATAAGTATGAGTACACTGAGTATGAGTACACGTTGACATCAAACTTATAACATTCGAAATATGTGTGATTCATACGCCTGCTCATTCAGATTCATAAATTTAGAAAAATACTTATAATACTCATAAATGATTTGAGTCTTAGTTGTTGTTGCATTTACAAAAAAAGAAGAATGAGAAAGACAAATACAGCAAGCAAAGCAAACACTCAAATTTCTAGTTAGTATTGTAGTGTTCGTATGCGAATCATACTTATTCTGTGATTCTTGTAAATGTTGAGTACAGGAGAGTCGAAATCAACAACATCATGCGTATTGTTAAATATGAGTATGATGAGTTCTTCAAAATTTGAATATGAGTAGTATGAGTACGATATTAAAATAAGTATGAATGCGTATAAGTTTCAGAAATTATGAGTATGACTCGAATCTACTCATCTTTTTGAATGCTCATTGCTGATCTCTGGTCCTCACGTCTAATAGCTAACACACTACCTATTAGATTAAGGAGACTACCAGTGTACTGAGGTATACACAGAGATAGATATTAGCTCAGGTAAGCTAATGTACTCCTATTATGTTGGATGCACTAATAAGTGGTCTAGTTGCTCTCATTAGCATATTATTTTGCTATATTATGTAAAATATTGATCTATATTCAAGAATTGTGTTTTTTTAGGAATTTCTGACTAGAAAAATATACAAAAATTAAAATTTTGAAGCAATAGAATTTATTTACTTTTATTCAAATGTTATTTTATAATTTAAAAAAAAAAACTTTACTAATTTAAGTTTAAAAGAACATCATATTGCTGCTTTCCAAATTTCACGTACATGGAGACTTTGCGCTCATTACTGCTGCTTATTGACAACTTTACCTTGTGTTCTCATTAATTTTTTTTTATTTTTTTTTTTCAGTTTAGCAAATTCTATAGCGTTTCTGTTAATTGTTAATTGCGTCGTGGCCTTTCTACATAGTACTGGTAATATTTTAATGTTTCATTATTGTTATTGTTTTCAGCTTCTTCTTCATTTTTGGTTGTTGTTTGTTTTCCTGGTGATTTTTGTAGATTAAACAACCAGTGTTTATTTTGCTTGTTTTTATGAGCAATATCTGATGAACAGTAACGGTTTAAGTGTTCAACTAATAAGCCTATGCGATAAAAAAACAAAAAATTGTTATTGTAATTTAAGCAAAACAAGGGGATGTTCAAAATTTTCTAATTCATAAAATTAAGAGGTTTCATATCTCTCTAAATAATCCACGATTTAGGAAGCCAACTAACCCCTGAAAGCACTAAAAATAGAAAAAAATAAATAAAAAAAGTAATAAATGAAATTGAATAAGAAGAAATTTAATACCAAAATCGAAGAAAAACAAATTTAACAAATTTTTGACAAACCAATATTTTTGCAATATTTTTCGGCATCTTTTTGGCATTAAATTGTTATGAGTATTGATAAATTGAAATTGTTCACCAAAAACTCGATGGCAGTTAGGAAACAGAACTTCACGTCGAATAATTTATTGTTGTCACAAATTTTTGTCAACAGATACATACCGGGGTATGTTTTGTGTTTTTAAATCGCCGCCTTTCAGGAAGTAATAACAGTAATAACCTGAAATTTAATGATATCCTCACTAGTAGTGTTTTCTACCTTATTCCTAGACTTTAGTAAACATGGCGAATGGATGCCAAGGATGTGGCCATTCGTTCATTCATATCCCCTACGTGAACAGTTGCATACCTGGGAATGTATAATGAAATATATGAAAATATGTTGATATAGAATGTTTATTGAATAAAATTTACAAGCTCTTAATAATAAAATAAAATTCAACCAAATATTAGAAAACATAAAAAATATTAAATACTAATTTTTCTTAAATGCATGTATTATATTGCGGCATATAACTTGAACGAACGACACTCACGGGCTTTTTGCATAACTTACAGGATTTTCTGGTTGATCGACGATTTGTACATGTGTAGCAATTACCTTTTGCTTTTATTCTACCAGTGCTGTCGAGTTCTTCCAAGCTTTCATCATGCAGCACCTCTATGCTCAAAGATTCCCCATATATGGCTTCCATAGCGTGTGGAAAATATTTTTGTAACGTTTTTATTTTTGGCTCTGATTTCCATTTCCGGTTCGCTGAGGCTGTGTAGAAACACTCTACGGCGGCTTGTGGAAGCTTTTAACATTGGGTTATTCTCAATGTAAATTTTGTATGCTGCTTTGTTGAATATTCTGCTAAAAGCTTGTCCATATTATCAACGCCACCTTTATGTTTGTTGCAATCTAAGATCATGGGTGGCTTTTTCTTTGGACCTTGCACTTCCCATGAATAATGCGTTGTGGAAAGAATTATATCCGACTTATTTTTTGGGATTTAAGTGTACAAGGTAATATTGTTACTAAACCCAAATGTAGTTGACTCCTGTTCCCGTTCTTTACATAAAGCGAAATATGGTGGTAACAAGACTCGTCTTTTGTTCACTATGCCTAACATTGATAAACTACTGTCCATCACTAAACTTTTCGTTAAGTTATAAGTTGTGAAGAAATTATCACAAACAATATTCCGTCCACTTTCAGGAAAAAGATTGACGCACAAGTCCTTCAACCTTTCGCCTACCGCCAATCCAGTATCAATTTGTCCCTTCATTGGATAGGATGAGACGCAGCCACATACCCAGGAAGTATCATAGTTATATCAAGTTATTCTCATAAGGGTAATCGATTTCCAAACGAAACAGTTGTAGTTCACAGCAAAACTATAAATTTATCAATATTACAAACCATTTTTGTTTTATTGCATTTTTAAATTTATACTTTTAAATCGCCCACCCATTATATTTGCTCACATTATGCTCTTTAACATGTACAATTCAAGCACATATGTGACGTATGAGTGATATTTAATTCCATTAGTTTCATACATGACAATGTGAACGACATTTTTTGCATACTTTACAGAGTAACTATTCCATGCACATGTAATATGATGCGTATGAGTAATATGTCTGAAATTGGAATTAATTAATGATGTGACAAATCTGATGGATTTTTAAAAAATTTTAATATTGTAATCTAAAAGCAAATACAAAAACCACAATTGTAGGTTGTATTCAAGTAGGCGCTACATCATTTGCAAAATTTCAAACCGCTTTTGTTTTATTGCATTTTTAAATTTAAACTTTTAAATGGATCACCATTTATAAGCCTTTTAGATTTTTACAAATTTTCAAAACTCGAACCATCTAAACAGTAATTTTTGACTTTGAAACTCACGCATAAATATATACTTTAGTTGCACAATAGAATAAAAATTTGCGAATTTGCTTAAAATTTTTAAAAAATGATAGCTGGATGTGTGCCACGTAACATATTATGAGCAATTGTTACAATATGTGCCTATATACATATGTTTATACAAGTAAATATATGAGAAGTTAAATCAACGTATTTCTAATTTCGATGTCCACTATTTACACATATACACACTTACTCTTACCAAATATGTACATGTCCTTCTAGAAAAAAGAGCGAATAAATATAGAAACTTTAGCAGCCGAAAGATAATCCTAATTTACTCGTATTTGCTGTTTAACATTTTTTTATTGAAATGTATCATTATTTGGCAGACTGTTTAATTTATAGCTGTTGTTCTATTGTAATGTGTATTAAACTTTTATTTTTTATTGAATAATTTATCACAGACTAGATCTCTGCTTCCTTCTGTAAATAAGCAAAAAAAAATTTGTTTAGTTAGGGGTAAATCAATTGAAAAATAAATTCAAATTAAAATCAAATTATAATTAAAATTTTATTGTTTTTCTACACCAAAGGGAGAGAGTCAGGCAATAAAGTAAAATCAAAAATAATCTTAACCTACAAAGGATTGCAATGAAAATAGATTGGTTGCATGGTTATTTAAGGCACACCTTAAATATCATATGCATTTAATCTTACATAGACGATTAACAAATATTTTTAATCATAAACTAAATAGCAACAAAAACAAATAAACTATAAATTTTTAAGCATTGGACAACAACGTGTATTCGCTGAATAGGTTCAATGGGGGCGTCAACTGATTATAATTTCCATAGAAAAATCATCTTCAGCAATGAGCCCTATTCTGGATGAATGACTACGTACGTAATTTGAGATTATTCCAAATACACATTAGATCCAAGAGCGAAAAATGCATACAAAAAAGTGACTGTTTGGTCTGGACTATGGACTGGCGGCGGGATTTGGATGATGATCTAACAATAAGGTGATGTAAACTGGCTACCGACACCGAGCAATTTAACACCATTTGGGCTTTTTGGTGGATTCTTCTTACGTTCCAAGTGTGTGCGGATAAGCCACAAACAACAGCGGTTCTCGAAGTCAACAAAATCTACATTTTATATCTCAAACACACATATGTACATAATTGGCTATTACAACCCTTCAGTCAGGATTACGGCTTAGTTTCTCACACCACTCATGTTGTGTGCGATTTTATACGTGAGTGGCGGGACCAACAGTTTAACGTCGACTCCGAACGACAGATTTTTGAGAAACTTTTTCATGGCAGATTTCGCAGAATGATGTCTCCTTTAAAACAATATGTTGTCTCCATATTGCTTCATTCATTCTTATTAAGTTTGAGATTTTCTAATTGAATTAATAATTGCCTACGAAATTTCATTTAAACAAAATAAAAATGGAACGATTAATTCACATTTACTTGGAATCAAATACATAATCGTAGATTATTTCCATAATCAAAATACTTCGTTTGACAAGTTGCAATGAATTGTATTTGAAGATTTTATAACTTCAACTAAAAGTTTAAATATTCATTTAAAATAAATTATTTACTACGCCTGAAAGCTAGTTTCATGACAAACACAATTTAATGTTATCTCCTCTACAGTTGTATACAATGGCTTTACCTTTAACTTAAATACCTTGAATAACAGACATTTTTCATTTTATTGGTATATATTGAATGACAATTCCTTTTCAGCACGTTGTCACATACACAAGTGCTCATCTTTTATATATTTCGTATCATCTTTTCCACAAATCATGATGACTTGTAAACTCTCGTTAGGTACGAGAGCAGTTGTTGAATTCATAGGAGTTTCAATATTAATGAATGTGTATGGGTATGTTAAACTATTTTGAGTGTGTGTATGTGTATGTCAAACTATTTCAAATCTGCAAATTATTCGGGTGTATTTGACAATGAAAAAGTTTTTTTCATTCTTCTATTTTAAATGAATTTGATTTTTATTTGGGTGTATGGGTTCATTCGTGTCAAATAAACAAAATTTTTTTAAAACTGTAACATAAGAATACCAAACTAGTATACGTCATTAGGATAATGCATAGGGCACTATGATGATGAAATTTTACCCTAAAGAAAATTGATTTATTTTGATACATTTCATTGCGATAGTAACTATAAGCACAAGGAACACCCTCACTTTGTGTGTGTAAGTATTAATTTTAGTCATGCATAGTGGGACCTGATGTTTAATGTTGACTCCGTATGACAGGTTTTATTTACTCTCAGAATATTTGCCAAAACACAGGACGATGACAAAGACGATGCGACTTCTGCGGAAGGTATGTACACTCAAAAAACCAAAATCGGACTATTATGGTCTCTCTGTAATTATATACATTATGCCAACCTGATTTCATACATAAATGAAATTTGTTTGAGACAATTGGTTTGCCTTTTTGTAGAGGAGTATCAGTTTCACGTATGAATTCAAACCAATGATTGTCTTCGCTTCAGACACCCGATATTCTTACACAATCTTAGATGCGGTTTTCACATTTGCTAAAAAAATTAAAAACTTAAAAATTGTGTGTTTCTGGAAATGAGGAGTGTAGGCGAATAAATTTCTGTATAACTATTGCCTAAAAGTAAACTTAATGGTAAAATTATTTAAATTTTTATTTAAATTAAAGCAAATATTGTTTAAGAAGTCGCTGTTGTCTAGTAGGTAGCGTGTTGGCTTCGTGAGGCCACGGTTCAAATCCCTGGTCAAAAATCCTCAACATATTGAAATACAAAAAAAATATTTCCTCGCAAACTTCCTCTCAGCAGATTTCTGGCAAAAACTCCGAGAATAAATACAATTCCCATGAAAAGTTTCTCAAAAATCTGTCGTTCGGAGTCGACTTTAAACTGTAGATCCAGCCCCTCATGTAACACACTCAACATAAGTAGTGTGAGAAGATAAGTCGTAATTCTGACTGAAGGGTTTTAATAACCAATCATGTATGTATTATGGTTTAATGCATAATATTTCTAAAGTTTTGCTAGTAATGCCTAATATCTTTAAATAAGGCGGATGGTTGAGCAATTTGATAGATTTGGTACATAAACAACATTAATCGTGTTGCCCTACTCTATTGCTTTTCTTTTATAGTGACAAGTGACAAAAGCTGCTAAGAAAACTAAGGACACTTTATTGGTAATTAGAAATGGTAACAGAAAATAATTACTGCAAACATAACATAACATAAATTATGAAAAGTGAGCACTCACATACGTTTTTACCACATGACGAATTATTCTCCAACAAATTCAATTGAATTCACAACTTTAAAATTTGATCGAGGAAGTTGAGAAGAACTTCTTGCTTTCTTTGCATCCTCAAAATGTTTGCGTTTCTGTTAACTACTTCGAGGTAAAGACTGTGAGTATTTCATTATTTGTCCGCTTTTGTTTCACAGTCGTTAGAAAATTTAGACAAAATCCTGAATATTTTGTTTCCTTTGTAAATACTTTCTGTCCACTAGTTGAAGGCTATTTATATATTTTTGTGACCAGTTTCGGTTGCCAGATTCTTTAATGCGCTTATTATTTAGACACAAGTTTTAAATGTAATAAATGACTAGTCAGTGCAATAATTCAGAAAAATTTTGGCAATAATAATTGCGATACAGTCTACCAGAACAAATGCAAGTCCTTTTGAAGTGTGTAGGCCAACTTAAAATCTTAGGTCTGACATCTAAAAAAAGGAAATATGAAAAAATATTTTCTTCAGTTACCCCCTGGAGAGGATAGCCTGATGTATACAATATTCTTACGAAAATGGAAACATCATTTAACATCAATATGGTTAACGAACGCTACACTAACAAATACAACGAACATCTTACAAGTAAAACACCAACATCGATATGAAAGCAAATGGGGATAGACAAATAAGCGAGAATGCAACAACATGCAATGTGAACCAAATACACAAACAACAATTAAGTTACTATAGAGTTCTAGAGAAGGCGAAACCACGAACTTTCGACTTCAAGAACGTTCATCAGACTGATTGTGTGTGCATATAAAAAGGCAAGATATAGCAGGCAACGAGTAGTAATTCAGTCAGTCTTGTGTGAAGGCGCGTTGCATGCGAAGTAAACATTCGTGGTTTGAAGATCTCCGCTATACAGATCTAACGTACAAGTGGTATTGCTTACGCAGAGGGTGTGAGCAGAGAAGAATAACGAACTAAGGAAATTGTTGTTGTTGTAACGTCAAGTTGTAAATAGTAGCACACAAAATTGTGTGAACCATAAAGATTTTAAGTATGTGTTTAGTATACCTTTGGCACTTTTATTCGAGAATTGTGTTTTACTTATAATTCTCACTTTTTTTTTGCTATTGTGAGTAGTCAGACATACAATCAGACAATCGCAGACACCCAAAGAGTCTGGTGGGAATCGAACCTACGACCCCGGCACATAAAGTTTAGCACACTACCAACAAGGCCATCGGAGCACCTAAGGGGATTCTGTTTTTCCTTTTTCTTGCATCGTAAGACTCACTATTACGGTTCTAACAGTCCACTGCCCTAAAGAAAGATCTGCTGATAGCTCGCCATTACGTCACATGACTTTGCTGTCTATAAATTTGAATGTACAACGAAGGGGCTAAGCTTATTGGCCTCTCATTTCCTGTCATATTTGACTGAACTCAACAGGTTAACTGTAATTGAACAATATATATTTTAAATTCGCAATAGTTTTCTCTAAAAACTGTTTAATTTTCGATGGCGTACCAAAATACAGCTGTAATGTGGACTATGATTACTAAAGCCATTAATCGAAAATATAACAATACCTTCTACTATAGTTTGACATCGTAATCTAATCTGTTTGCGTTAATGACATTGTTTTCAGTTTAACTGCAAAATGCCTACAACAGGCAATTTTATTTACACTTGACTGCAATGGAAAAAAGCACAAAGCACTTGTACACCAATTTAATATGAATGTATCGTAACATAAAATCCGTAATGTCATAACAAATTTTTAAAATCTATAATTTTAATGATAATGTTGTCATGCTCAAATCTATTTACACGTTCAATTTATCACCAAAAAGCAAAAAGCCTGATATGACTTTAAATTTTATGCAATAGCCTTTATTTCAACTCAATAAACTCTTTACTCTTAGAAAAAAGAGTGAAAGTAAAGTTAGAGCTTTTGACTGTCAACACCGATAAGATAAATTGTATGTACAAGAGTATGTTTGTACTTTGCTTATAAATGTTTATGAGGTTTTCTTTAAATGTATGTTCTTTTATTTGTTTGTATTTTTTTCCGTTTTATTTTTGTAATTAAACCCCTTGTTTAGTTTAGTTTCAAATAAAGACAATTTTAATCAAATGTTAATCAATGGTTTTCTAAATTTAAGTGTATCGTCCTTGCAGGCCTTTGAAATTAAAGATGCTGTTTTAAAGACGGCATTGTTTATGGAATGGATATAAAATGACTAAAAAATTATTTATCTCTGGCAATAAATATTTTTAAACATTTCATTTATTTCAAGCGTTTATCTCTATGTGTATTTGTAGGTATGTATCAGATATCAGCGATGAGTATTCAAAAAGATAAGTAGAATCGAATCATTCTCATAATTTCTGACACTTATACGCATTCATACTTATTTTAATATCATACTCATACTACTCATATCCAAAGTTTGAAGTACTCATCGTACTCATACTTAACAATACGCATGATGTTGTTGATTTCGACTCTCCTTTACTCAACATTTACAAAAATCACAAAATAAGTATGATTCGCGTACGAACACTACACAAGGTTGTGTGTTTGCTTTGCTTGCTGTCTTTGTCTTTTTCTTTCTTCTTTTTTTGTAAATTCAACAGCAACTAAGACTGTAAATTTTGATGAATAATTCGAATCACTCGAATCATTTATGAGTATTATAAGTATTTTTCTAAAGTTATGAATCTGAATGAGTAGTCATATGAATAAAACATATTTCGAATGGCATGAGTTCGATGTCAACGTTGTACCCATACTTATAAAACAACGTTGTATATTGAGTTCACTCACTTACATTCCCAATTTCAGGAGGGCTTTTGAGTAGCGAAAAACAATTAATTGCGGATCTCTGGTATGTATGCACATTATAATATTTTTGTCGATATTCAGATCCACTGCTCTTGGCGTCAGTTTAAATGTTATCAAAACTCGCCATTGAACATAAAGTGGACCTAAGCCATCACATAGGTAGTACCATACCTGTTAAATAATCATTAGTGATCGTAATGATTACTTTTTTTGAATGGTGAAATAAATAACTATTATGATTACGATTATTTTTGGTTCGAATAATTGATAACACGGTGCGACCGTCAAAATACACCCAACTAATAATAAAATGGTATTTTTGAACTTTTCACACAAAATTATTGTTTGCCCAAATATTTTATAACTTATTTTCAAAATCGAGAGTTTTTTGAAAAGGGAACAAATAAGCCTTTAAAACGGTATATATCAACACATGGTTCAAACTTACTTGTTATGAATTTTGATAGGGTGAACTTGGAAAAAATGAGTTTTGTTCTTATTTTTTCCAGTTTAGCTTTTCTTAATTGCCATATTTAATTAAATAATATGAAAAAACTGATGGCATTCTGAAATTGCATTATCTTGTGAAGAAATTTACACTGCGTTTAATAAAATTGGACAAAAATGACCTCAGTTCTCATATATGAATAGTATAAAAGTAGTATTATATTTATATATATGTCACCTTATCAAATGAACTTCCAGTTAAAAATGTTTCAACATTTTTGATGGGACTCGATTGTTTATCGCAAAATGTGTCAATTTCACGTTTGCGCGACTACCAGAAGGCGTCTAATATTTCTTTTTTTCAAATATTATTATTTCTCTTTGCGCAAACATTGGCTAACTTCTGGTGGTCAAGATCTATCAAAAACTCTGAAAATTTTTGAAATGAAAGTTCAATTGATAAGATGACATATATACATATATAAAAATATAACACGACTGTTTCACTCTTTAAATTAGAACTACGGTAATTTTTATTCGCTTTTATCAAAAGAAGTGTCAATATTTTCACAAGATAATGCACTTTCAGAATGTCATCACTTATTTTATATTTTTTAATTAAAGTTTGCTACTATGAATGGACAAACTTGAGAAAATATGAAAAAATCGCATTTGGCAAGTTTACTTTATAAAACCTCATAGAATATTAAGTTGTAATATATATATATATATACATATATATACCGTTTTAAAGGCCCATCCCTCTCCTTTCTAGTGAGGTTTAAATTTTCAATAAATATGTGCGTAAACTCAAAAAAACAGAGGGTTCAAGAAATATAAAAAAAAATATTTTTGAGTTATACTCAACAAAAGTCACAACCTACACTATGTCATTAGCTGGGTGTATGTAAATTTTTTTATTTTGTCGCATAATCTAATTTATTACAATTACAAATAATCAGAAAATAATCAGGATTATTGACGATTAGTAATAAATAATTTAAAGGAACCAAAAGTAATCCAAAAGTAATCGTAAATCCTTACGATTCTTTTTAAAAAATAATGTAATTGATTACTAATCGTAATCGCAATTTAACAGATATAGTATGTACAATACCTTCATATAAATTTTTTTATATTTATTTTATATTTTTGCTTCCTTTGCATAGGACTAATTTCTATATTTTATTTTATTTGTTCTCTTTGAATGCAAATTCAAATATTAATTACATCGAAACTAACTTTTGCACTTCCATTTGAAGTACTACTTACGAAAAACTAACGGAAACATCGGCTCAACTATGCCTTTCAAAATATTTGAATTTATATCCAAAAAGTATTCTGTTTGGTATAATCATCATGGAAAACTATAGACAATGACTTGTGGTCGCTGAACAGGCTCTGGAGAGGTTGACAACTTAGCCTAGTTTTCATCGAGAAATCATCTACAGCAATGACCCCCATTACTGGATAAATGGCCAAACAAATTTAGTTCATATTTCATTGATGTTGGCCATAAAATTACTGTCATCAGCGAGCACAATAATTCTATGATCACCAGCTTCTTTTGGCCTGAGTTCGATGATCTGTATCAGGTCAGCACTATGTGCCACACAGCTTTTGCTGCAAATACCATAAAAGTGATTTAAGGGCATGTTCATTTTACGTGGACATAATATTAAGTAGTTATCGAGTTTGTGCTATTTGAACTCGCTAGACATTTTCATGTAGGGTTTCCTTAAGTCGCAGGTATATGCGAATAAGATACAAATTTAAGCAGTTCTCAAAGCCAACATAAAAAGTCTTTAGTAAAATTTAGCCTGATTTTACATTTTGTACACTCTCTGCCCAGATAAGCCGTGTCTGACATGTGTTATATTCTTTCGATGATATTTCACACACATAAACATACATAATTGGTCATAATCAGTCAGAATTACGACCTTGATCCTCACAACACTTATATTGTGTGTGTTAATTTGAAATTGAAAAAATTTATTGATTTAATACACTTATGTTCGCTGGAAATATTAAAGATATGGTACCAGTATAATGGATTAAAACTAGATCCATATATAAAGGAAAAATACGAACCGTAAAATGTGTACGAAAAATAATAGTTTTTCCTGAAATTTCTAAGGAATACGATGTCTTTTATATAAAAAACCAACAATTGCTTGTCGATTATCAAATTTGTTTCAAAACAATATTTAATTTTATACACGAGTGGCGATACCTTCAGTTTTAAGTCGATTCCGAACGACAGCTTTTTTGTGAAAACCTTAGCCTCGCGTCTAGTAAGCCGACACAATAGCTACTAGACTACGGTAACTTGCGTATATAGATCGTACACATACATACATAATTGGCCATTACAACCCTTCAGTCAGGATTACGGCCAATCAGCAATCACACCAATCATGTAGTGTTTGTTAATTTTATACATGACTGGCGGGATCTACAGTTTAAAGTCGACTCCGAACGACAGATTTTTGAGAAACTTCTCATGGCAATTTTATTTACTCTCAGAATTTTTGCCAGAAATCTGCTGAGCGGAAGTCGCCAAAGAAATATTTTTTCATATTTCGTTTTGACGTCTGACCTGAAGTTTGAACCGTGGCCAAAAAAACTACCTACTAGACTACGGCGACTTCAACTTCGACCGCGTATAGATCGTATCTGCACATAACCTGTACTGATCTGGACTATAGTGAATAATCTAATACGGTGTTCGGATATGCAGCTTTATTGCGTAAATCACAATAAACGCCATTATTGAGCTCAATATTTCATATAAAGTTTCAATTAATAATTGCACAATAAATACGCAAATTGTTATAATATTGAGCAAAACTTAAAATTCAACACTGTCATAAGTGTGTTTAGTGAGCATAGTACAATTAACCGAACACTTTTGGTTGATATTTGAACTCAAATGTCAACAACGACAAACAAAAAAGAACAAAACAAAAAAAACAACAAAACAAAAATACAAAATAAAGACAATGTTGTTGAAACAACCAGCTATTTTGTTTACCAGCTGTCAAATGCATATTGAATAAGCAGCTAAACTGCGTATATTATTATGCCTGAATACTTAAAATATTGTACTCAATTAACCGAATATTAACTCAATAAAAGTGCACATATGAAAATAGTATAAACCTAAGATGTCACAAAATATTTCGAAAATTAACAATCCAAACAAGTCACTGCATTTAAAACACGTACTGTGATGTTTATACTGAAACCATTACCGACAAATAAAATACGCATTTGCAATATCTTGATATTTTTAGTATGTACACACATACGTGTGTGTGTGCATTTATTTGCGTACGTCAACAAGCCAAAACTAAATTAACAAAAACAATATAAATGCATACAAAAAATAATAAATATACGTATGATGGCAAATGCATATATTTTCAGTTTAATTTTTACAACAAACAAATACAGAAATTGAAAAAGAAACAAAAACGGAATTAAATTTATTGTGTAACAATAAATAACACTTTTGAAGTAACACATGCATGCAATGCAATACAGGCTTAAAACTACAATTCCAAATATAAACACAAACGCAATCAAAACCAAAACTAGGAACGAGATAAAAAAGAATTTTTCCTATACTATTGTATTGTAACATCTACACATATTTATGTACATCTGTATGTTGATATGTTGCAAAGAGAACAAAGAAATGATTGTCATATGTGATGTAATAATTTATTTCAAATATTCTACCCATGTAGTATAAAAACATAATAATATATTGTTACGTTTTTACCCTTTAAAAAAAAAGATTGCAGATAAAAATGAAAATAAATTTGTGTTTAGTTTAAATAATTCCTTTATTGTTCGCACAATTATGTGTGCCATTGTTCACAGCTTGATGTAAACAACAACAATTGCTCTGTTTCTTATTCTTCTTTACACTCTTTCGCGTACTAACTAATAATTGTTTGTTATATCTTTACAACAGAGTTCTTCAAACCACAATTATTCTCATCACAAGCAACGCGTCTTCACACAAGACAGACTGAATTTTTACTGATCCCATTGCCTGCTTTGTCTTGCCTTTTGTATCGGTGTATAAACAATATGATGAATGCTCTTGAGGGAGAATGACTTTGCCTTCGCGAAATCTCTATGAATGTAAACATGTTGTGTACGGTATTGTTGTTTGTGTATTATGTTCACGTTTGTCCTTGCAGTGTTGTTTTTGCCTGTTTGTTTACTTGTTTATCCCCTGTTTTTATACTGATGTTGTTGCTAAAATTTGGTTTATTCGTTGATCATGTAAACAAGTCCATTGTTTTTGTTTTTGTAGCTTTTGTTTGTTCTTTTAATGTTAAACGATAACACCATTTCCATTTTCGAAACAATATTTATGTATGTATGCACAATTTACTAAAAATATTAAAAAATTGAGTTGGATAAGAATGAGAAGTGGACAGTGCATTGAAAAAATTTATTGATTTAATACACTTATGTTCGCTGGAAATATTAAAGATATGGTACCAGTATAATGGATTAAAACTAGATCCATATATAAAGGAAAAATACGAACCGTAAAATGGGTACGAAAAATAATAGTTTTTCCTGAAATTTCTAAGGAATACGATGTCTTTTATATAAAAAACCAACAATTGCTTGTCGATTATCAAATTTGTTTCAAAACAATATTTAACTCCCTCAGTTTTTCCATTCTTCTATTTTGTTTCCATTCTTCAATATTACAAAAGATAACCTAACCGACGGTAGCGAGCTTCTTTATCACTAGAAGAATATTAAATGAAACTCTACATTGTCGGGAGCTCTCTCCTCTTATACGGAAACTTGTGAAGAACATATTGCTAATGATATTGGAACTGTCTAATTGCTCCTATTAATTGGACTTATACAAGATTAGAGCTCAATTAACATGGCAGGTGTGCCGTGACGACTAACCCCAACTAGGCTGCTATACCTATGTTGGCGCTGGATGCAATCTTAAGCTGGATTTCATCTGTAAGTGTTAAGCGGCTACAACATCTTTGATCGACAGGACATTTGCGCTGGATCCTGATGGAATTGGGGACTTTTGCGAAAATTGGTTACATTGTACCACACAATAACTTCTCGAAGAAGTTTTCAATGTCTGTCCCGTAGACAGATCTTAACGAATGGTTTGAACCTGTTTGGAGTTGTGAGTGAAAGCATCATTTTTTAATTGGATTCTGCTAGGCGGAAATGTGTGCCGTATGCGCTACGGTAATTATTAATATTCGACTTAATATATGTACCGTTGAAGTCACCATAATCTAGGTAGATAGTGTGTTGGCTTATAGGACGTGGGGCTACGATTCAAACCCCAGGTCACACATCAAAAGGAAAATATTAAAAAAGATTTCTTCCTCTCAGCAAATTTCTGTAAAAAAAAACTCTGAGAGTTAATAATATTATTATTAATATTATTATCTGCTACAAAATAAATGTGGTACTGTGCTGTTAAACCATAAAGTATTCCCTACTCGTAGAATACATTCATCCGTGATCGATTGGTGAGTGGTTTGCATACAGCACAGTATCGTCTTATGTTGTAAATATTAATCTACTCCATCATTGCTCTACCTTTCAGTATATTATTTCCAACACAATTCGCTGTATGAATAGGAGTCAGTCCCTGAGTGTCATATGTAAATTAAAACATATTTCAGGACTGTTTTGTTTTGTATAGTAATCAACAATTATAATGTAAGTTGTAAGAAATGTACTACAATGTTAAAAAGAAACAAACAATTTTAAAATGTTTGTATTTTCTACAGACAAAATTATGCACATACTGTGGTAAGTAGGATAAGAAATACAAAACATCTGATTGCACGGTCAAAATACACCCAGCTAATGACATAGTGTAGGTTGTAAGTTTTGTTAAGTAGAACTCAAAAATATTTTTTTATGTTTGTTGAACCTTCCAATCTTCTTTTATTTGACAAGAACGGCATTGTAAAGTTAAACACACAAAATTAATGGTTACACAAATATTTTGTGACCTATTTTCAAAATCCAAAGTTTCTGGAAAAGGGGAAAAATGGGGCTTTAAAATGGTATACATAAACATATGGTTCAAACTTACGTGTTATGAGTTTTGATAGGGGAACTTGGAAGAAATAATTTTTTTTCTTATTTTATCAACTTTAGCCATTTTTAGCTGCAAAATGCAATTGAAAAATTAAAAATAAATTGTAATATTCCGAAAGTACATTATCTTGAGAAGAGATTGACACTTTGTTTGATCAAATGGGACAAAGCTTACCGTAGTTATTATTTAAAGAGTATAAAAGTCATGCTATATTTTTTATATATGTCACCTTATGAAATGAACCTTCAGTTCAAAAATGTTCAAAATTTTTGGTGGATCTTGATTGTTTACCGCAAAATGTGTCAATTTCACGTTAGGACGACTACCAGAAGTCGGCTAATATTTGTGTTTTTAGCAAATATTATTATTTCGCTTTGCGCAAACATTGCCGAACTTCTGCTCGGCGCTCAAACGTAAATAAATAAATAAATTTGAGTTCTACTCGACAAAACTCACAACTCACATTATGTCATTAGCTGGGTGTATTTAATTTTTTTATTTTGTTTCATAGTGTTATTTGAACCAACTGACAAAACTATTTTCTTATTTTATTTAATTAATAGCAACAAGTATGTATTTGACGTATGAGTGATATTTAATTCCATTACTTTGCAAACAAAAAAATCAAAATTTTTTTATTTTATTGCATACTTTTCAGAGTAATTCTATCGGTATATGTCATATGGCGTATAAGTAATATATTTTAAATTCAATTAAATACAAAGTATACCGTTAATTTGGAATTGATGTGACATTTTATTGAGTTGTCTTGAAGAACAGCTTACTTATTTGAATTACCAATTATTTATTTTTCATATGAAAAATATACACAGTTAAACACATGACTTCAGTGAGGAATTGCGTTTGCTGTAAAAGCGTTTAATGGAGAAAGCCAGCTCTAAAGAATAGTAAACTTCGTTTTTCCGCTAATACAGTTGAGTAAACTTGTCAATGGCTAATATTTTGCCGATCTTAGGAATTTGTTTAATGAAAGATCGAAAGAAAAAATGTACATGATTTTCCTTCACACGGAAGCATCTTTCGTATCTTTCATATCTTCCTGGGAAAATTAAGAGTGAACGCCTAATTATGTTAAGTTTCTGTCACATATTAAACTAATGATCTTGGTTTAATATTTTCAGCAATTGCCCGCAAACCTTTTTCACCATTACGCATTTTAACTGTTAATTAAGCTCTTTTTGATGTTCATTTTTATATTCCATGAAACCAAATAACTATTAATAACGTAGAATTCTTAGTCTTAAGGGTAACAAATCAAATTCCAAAAAAAATGTTATGTTAAAGAGGGGTGCGTTTGTCTCCATTTAATCTGCACAGATACATTTTGAGTTATCATTTTGGATTGTTTTTTGGGTTTTTTATATAAAAAAACAAAATTAAACGTTTTAACAATATGTTAGTTTAAATTTTATTTGGTACGAATCTGGGAATTAGTTTTCGAAATATTATGTAAATTGTCTCTGCCTGCTTGGTGCACGCAGATTTATATGAGCCAGTGCTTGTTTTTTAATAGTGATTATTGAAAAGGCAGAATAAATACTTTAGGAAACCAGCAAAACAGGTGGTTTTGATTATATTTTTGCACACTCTGTTCAATTCTTGACAATCTTTGTTGACATAAATGAAAACTTACTTGGTATGGAAAAATTCATAACTGCAGTAACTAAATGATCATGACAAGTAGATGGCCTAAAGATATAATTATAAAACAGAAACGACTCTAACAACTGAAGTAGAACAACAAACACCATATCAAAATTAATAGCAATTATTTAAATAATTGAATGCAATATTTCAAACCGTCTTTGAAGGTGAAGAGGAAAGGTTTTGACATAATATAATCTATGGCGTTCAGCCCACATACTTATCATTATAACTCAGCAGTCTACTGAATAGTGATACTATCTGTCTATTATGGTATTAAAGCAGCACTGAGAAAGCAATGTCTTCTAAAATTACTATTCAACGTAGTAGTTCTTCTACGTAGTAATTCTTCTACACATAAGTTCAAATTATGTCAGCAAACATTTGTTTTTGTATACATAACTACGTGATAGTTTCTGCAACTGTACTTAAATGCAACTGCTACTTAACTATTGAAGTAATCATGTATTACGGGAAGGAAATGTTTAAGAAAAAATAAGAAAGTATTTATACGCACACAATTTTATCTTAAATATGTAATCTTTTGAAAATATAAGAAATTTTTCTCCATTTTGATTCTCATGCTTATACATCCTTTGAAAACCGTTTTAAATATTTATGCATTCAGTTAGCATTTTTAGTTGGCAATATCTTTACACGTAATGTATGTGATTAATAACCTTTGCCGTAAAAACTTAAACATGTTCGCGCTTTACTTACTAAAACTAAAAAAGTTAAATAGATTAAATAGATTTTACATACATATTTATATAAATGGTCATCACAACCCCTTAGTCAGGTTTACGACCTAGCTTCTCATACCACTTACCTTGTGTGTGTGTTCATTTTATACAAGTGTAGCGGGTACTACAGATTAAAATCGACTCCGAACGACCGATTTTGAGAAACTTTTCATGGCAATTTTATTTACTCTCAGAGTTTGTGCCAGAAATCTGCTGAGAAGAAGTCATCGAAGAAATATTTTTTCATATTTCGTTTTGTTGGAAAATGTCTTTGAAGCGTGGCCTCACGTCTAATAAGCCGAAACGTTACCTACTAGACTACCATGACTTCTAAATAGATTTAATTATACTGAAATTTGCTCGTATATTTTCTGAGTAGAAATTGAAATTATTTCCATCAACCTTTTAAACTTGACGGAGAAGAGAATTTTTTTATAAGAAAACATTAGTGCAATATAAGATATTTGTACAGAACAACTCACATCCCAAACATGAATCACAATATTTCAATTGGCAAATTCACATGCCTTTGTATCGTGTATGTAGTATTGAATACACACTTTGCTTGCAAACGCTCAAAGCTATGCTGCATTGTGTATTTCGTATTCCAAATGTCAAAAAGCGATAAGAAGAAGAAGAACAGTATTCATAACTTGATTTTCAAGCAACAAAATGAAAAAATATTACGGAGAAAACTAAATTAATTATCTGGCTGAAAAATTATAATTTTGAAATGTTAATTGTTGACTCAAGTTGCATAGAAAATATTTCTTCTTCTTGATTACTGGCATTTACATAAACTTATAGCAATAAAACCAATACATCTTTTAAAAACATATGAAAAAAGTTTGAATAAGTTTATCAGATTTTTATATGAAAATTATTAACACAAGCATACAATATTGTATATTCGTCCAACAATACACTCAATACAACGATACAAGCGCTTATGTGATTTGCCTAAATACTCTTTTGTCGCTACTTTTCACTACTTTTTCTATACAAATTTCGTTTCAACAATAGCGTGTGAGTATCCGGTCCTTCATTAAACACTTTCTATCTTTAAATTTAAGTAAAACAAAGTGTGGGTTAGTTATCGCAGAAATTTTTTATTTGTTTTAAAGACCTATTGATGCCATTAAATGGAGCATAGTACATAACATACATAATACTATGCGACAAAATAAAAAAAAATAAAAAAACACAGATAATGCATAGTGTAAGTTGTGAGTTATGTTGAGTAAAACTCAAAATTTTTTTTTATATTTCTCGAACCCTCCAAACTTGTTTTATTTGACAAAAACCGAATCGAAAATTTAAACCTTAATAGAAAGGAAAGGGTGAGCCTTTAAAACGATATACATATATATACTATTTGACTTAATACACTATCAGTTTTGATGAGCAACTAAATTTCAAAGGTTTTCGAATCGCAAAAATTAAGAAGCAACAATCAATCGCCTTCGAATAATCAGTCAGTGCAGTTATGATAACATAAAAGGAATCATCGAGAAATAAACATTTCATATAACAGGCAGCGTAATCTATTTAGAAAAAGTTGGACCCTGTTAGAAGAGTTCTTTCAAATACATTTTCATAATGTATGATGTAGGCGTTCTAACGGAAGGTTTTTATTGCCGTGTCCTACAATATGATAACATATGATTTCCATCAAATTCAGTAGAATTTGCTTATACAGATCGATTGTTCAATATGAGACGTATAATCGATTTACCTTCAAATTAAATTGCCTAAAAATTCATTGATATTTTCACATCTTACCTTGCCGAATAAATTATGAATTTTTTTTACTACAACAAACATTTTAATGGAAAAAGCCAAGCTTCGAATCAGAATAGAGTTAAAAAAAATCATCTTAAGTAGTTGTTACAAGGCAATGTTAGATTGCAGCCCCATTATGTCAGGACCTGTACAGCAGGCCAATGAATTAGCAGAAACAAGAAAAACATTAATGAAACACTATACATACATACATACATATGTACATAATTGGTAATTACATTCCTTCAGTCAGAATTACGGCCTAGCTTCTCACACCACTCATCTTGTATGTGTTAGTACATGAGTGGCGGGACCTACAGTTCAAAGTCGACTCTGAACGACAGATTGTTTGAGAAACTTTTCATCTCAATTTTTTTTTATTTACTCTCAGAGTTTTTGCCGAAGAAATATTTTTTCATATTTCGTTATGATGTCTGACAAGGGATAATACCAATCAACCGAATCTTATGGCAACCATCTTTGGCACCCATGCTACTAAGAGGGGTAGTGAAAAAAACAATATATTAGTACTACTCTTACAGCCAAAGAATTTTATACATATGTATATAATAGGTGGAGAGCCCAAAATTGTTCTATAAAATCACCATATATATAGCAAACAACAACAATAAACAAGTAATTGCCTTTTACGCGCATATATCTTAAGTAAATGTTTTATGGCATTAATTACATTTAAAAAATTTAACATGTTAATGGTCTTTACGTGACTAAACAAAATTAAATCTTTTGACAAGCAAGTGGTTTCCTTATTTAGTTTTGTTTTAATATGTTCAAAATGCTAACAGAGGAGTATAAAAAAAACATAATTAAGTTATTTGAGAAAAACTCATAAAATAAAAACAAAGCATTTAGAATATTCCAAAGAATATACAAATTTTATAGTGGATACTTAAAATAGAGTATGGTAATAAAAAATTGAAGTGAAGTGAATGAAATTGTATTGCAATTGAACAAAATTAATCGAGTATGATTCGACAAATCTGTTGCAATTTATTAAAATGAAAGTAAATTTTATAACATAAGTCCTGAGGCAATCTATTCTGCGTGTTACTTATTCTATTTTTCCAGATCCAATGTTATTTTAATTAACTTTAAAGAAGTAAACGCAATCACTATGCTCATTTGTACGGAAAATTCCATACCAATTGTTTTTACTCTAACTAGAGTTCCTTCAGCAATGTGGCACATTCCTTGCGGAATAAGTCGCTGTCCATATTTCTGTCTTCCAACAGAAACTTCCGAATTTTGTCTGTTGATAACGGCCATCATGTTGAAGCGACATCTGTCAAATTAGTTGTCATTTATTCAATGTTCGCTTAATAGTCTCTAGAGCAGTTGACAACTGACATTAATTTTCCTTAATAAACTATCTTCTAATTTGAGGCCCCTTTCTAAACTAATTTGTTGCATGGACGATATCAATCCACATGAGATTCAAAAACATCCAATACGTCCCGAAGACTTCACTATTTGGTGTAGTTTTTTAGGCTTGCGTTCTTAGTTCATACTTCTCTGAGAGCAATGTTGGCCGGGTCATCACTGTCAAGCACAAAGACTTAGGTCGATGATTACCAAACTCATTTTGGCCTAAATTGGATGATCACATCAACTACATGTGGGTTTCACAGCGCTACGTGCTTCATATATCATGTCACATTGAATATTCTGCAAGAGCGATTTGAGGGCATGGTCATCCCACTTGGAAGGGATATGAACTGCCCAACGATATCGTGCAATTTGACACCGTTAGACATTATGAAAGAAATGATATTTGCAATATTTATGTTAGACAGTCACAAAGAAGATGATATTTAAATTCTTTTTCTGCTTCGTTTTGAAGATTAACTAATTCCATTTGGAATTTACAAAAGTCTCATGCGTTCACATTATACGTGTCCAATTAAAAGTAGTGTAATATATCCGTTGCAGAAATTTAACAGTTCCATTGTACTCTGATAATAAAAACTTGGAAATCCTAAACGTGGTGATGGTCAATCGCTATAGTTAGTTTAGACCAATTTTTCAGTCACAGTAATTAAATCGAGAACAATGTGTCAACTGCTAGCACTATATGTCAACCACTTTTGGTCTAAATGGACACTAACGATACGTAAATACAACATGACATACAGCTCGTGCCATATTGAATATTCTGCAGAATTGATTAGAGCGCATGGTCATCTCGGCTGCAGGTGGTGCTAAATGGTCACCGATATTCCGTTAGACTTTTTATTGAGATTTTCCTAAGTCGCATGCGAATGAAACATAAACCGCAGCGGCCTTCAAAGCCAACATGGTCGATTATATGGACGAACAAATTCCGTCTGATTTATGTGTCAAAGTTATGGAAAATTGGACATTTCGGTTGCGCCCTAACCAGAGAAGTCATAGCAGGCATTTAATATCTAGCATATGAGGTCTCCCTCTTTGTCATTCGGAGTCGGCTTAAAACTGTAGGTCCTACCACTCATGGATGCAATTAACACACACTGACTAAAGGGCTGTGTTGAGCAATTGTTGTCCGCTCACAAATGCATCAATATTTCATTCAAACGAATATAAAATTTTAATGATTTCTCACATACAATTTGTTTCATTTAAGTTTAAAAATATGAGGAAAAGACCATAGAAAACATGTCATATCTCAAGCGGGAGTTACTTTTTCCTAATTAAACAATACTGCTAACACTTTAAAATTGTTTGTTACATTTTTTACCGAAGAGAGATATAAAAAGTGGGTTTTATTTTGCAAGAAAACTGGATCTAAAAAATTTTTTAAAATGAAGCGTTAAAACAATGGACTTTATTATTAAATATACTTACTCCTTAGGCTAACCCATACCTATATTTATTTGCTATTTTACGAGTAAAATTAAAATTCTTGAACCTTTACTTTACCTTACTAAAATTTAAGAGATAGACTTTGTCTTTAAAAGAAAGCCATGAAAATGAAACGAAAATATTGTAGGAAAACGTAATTCCTTTATAGTGATCCTTATCTTAACGTATGACATTACAAAGTGTGAACAAATATTGAAAGCAGATAAATTTGTATTTACAGGTACATCAGTTTACTTAGACTTTTTGGCTTAAATGGATTCTTATTAAAGTCTAGGTGGGCTAATTAGGATTCTTTTGATTCCAAGAAATGGTTTTCTACTCTTTTGCTTTTCTTTATAATTTTTGTCCTTAAGTCATATAAATGTTATCCTTGAGGAAGAAGTAGCATAATTAAATACGGCTATCATTACAACTATCAACAATCCTTTGAGGTATTAAACACCTTTTAACTGTTTCCAGTATGACTACAACATTTCACAGATACACACTGTCACAGCATACAAATGTTATGTTATTATGGATTGAATTACGTCCACAGGATAATAATAAACCTGAATTTCTGTATATTTTCATTAACGATACCTTTTCAAAAAAGAAATGTTGAAAGTACCTTCAAATGTTTATGAAAAAAAGTGCTCAGTTTGTATATGATATAAACCTAACATTTCAGTGGTAAATATATGACTATGGGCAAACAGACACAGCGCTTCAGATAAAAATTGCCAATAGTAGCCTTGTATATGTCCAAGATGTAGTTAGGTTAGGTTAGATTAAACTGGTAGCCGCCTCAATGGGCACAGCTTACTTGGGTCCTATAAGAACCCGTTGTAACACAGATATTAAATATTCCAACATAAAATTATAGCTCCTCCTACGAAAGTGTGAATTTTTCTCAAATCACCTTTGGCTAGACATGTTTTGTAAATTCTTGAAGCAGGTTTAGGTGTCGTGTAGTCGATAGGTATATTCAAACCAACAATACCCAAGTTATGATTACAGCTTCTATACTTCTGTCTTTTATGGCTTTGGATACTGCAGTTCTAAAGGCAGCAAGAAATGGTCAAATCACCAAAAATCATCCTTATTGCCTATCACCAGCTTTTTTATTAATCAGTTGTTCACTTAATTATCTTTATACTTCGTTACCTTGCAACTGACAGAGTTCTTTGATTCCCTCGAGACAAACAAATTATCGCACCAATTTTACTCTCCTGCAAAGGAAAAATAGGAAAATTAACGCATTTTTACAAAGTTTATACGAAGTATATACGAAACATCGAAAATCTACCTAGAATCGACTTTAAGAACTTCACAGCCGTCATTCCGGTACATTGACCTACGTCGTCTTCTGCAAAAGCTGTAATCAGGAGAAAGAAGACAAGCTGCAGCCAGAACTTTTCCATACATGAGAATCTAAGACGAAGGATTCTTTAGCACCCAGAATTTATGTACAGCACCTTTCTGGCCATACGATATTTGGACAAAATCCATGCTGTCCCAAATCTGATAATATGAAAGAAGTTAAAAATAGTCTTTATTACAACAACACCTTACTAAAACCAATTGAAATATGCGTCTAAAACGGCGACCAACTTAACCTAACCTAACTTTAAAGTGATATAAAAGGCTTATTATTCAGTAAGGTACGTTATAGATTACAGCAACCTTCATTCTTTAATTAAATTGGACTTTATTGACAGTTCTTTCGTATGATTTCAAAAGAACATAAACATGTATTTGTCTCGTTTGGTTCTAGTTTGTCGCAAGCACAGCTATTACGCGAAGGAAATATACAAACACTTTCAAATAGAGAAAAAAAAAACTAATACAATCTACATCACTCTTACCTTGAACAGTGAGAGAAAAGTCTCTTAAAGCTTAATCATGAATATCTGCGGATAATTAGTTTGTGTTTTCCTTTCCATTTTATTAAAGCCTAGAATAGTATAGATCTGGTCTAGTTTATAGCGGTGGGTAACGAAAGAACAATTGGTTTCAACATGTAATGAAAATTTGCAAACTTTACAGTAGTAGCTAAACTGTTGCCTGCAATTAATGTAAGGTAAGGTGAAAAACAAAGTTTTATCAGGCAAGCAAACAGAAATCAAATACCACAGAGAGAGTAAACTCTAAGGCACACCACAATATTTTGCTTTTACACTCATAAACATGTACAGCTAAAAATCTACAAAAAAAGTTAAACAATTAAAGTTTAAAAGAAAATTTGTAAACATTTTTCTTGTTTTCTTTTTTTGTTCATTGTAGGCTTGGAAATCATTTGGAGTTTCGAGCAAATTTTGTTATAAGAAGGCACATTCAAATGCATTTACAGACGAATTTTTTTTTGTATTTTCAATTTCTGTTTTTCTTTCACATGGCAATGATGGTAATGATCATTATTGTTGATGTATTTTGCAATGTATTGCAGCAAAAGCAACACTTAGCAAGACTTATTTCCAATTAAAAGTCTTGAATCTCCAGCAGATCAGAAATAAATTGCACTTAATTTGTTTAAAACAAGTATGGTCAATGTGGTCAATACCGACTGCATCATATTTTGCATTAACATCGTATTCACACACGTCTTTAATAAGGATTTTAATAAAATTTACCAGTACGATGGCAGTCGTAAGGAGCACTCGTCTATGTTAAGCAGGGCTGCTTGATCTAGTAACTTTTCATCAATTGCGGCAACTTTAAAAAATGTTTGACGTATTAATTTTCGGTTTATGCCATGGCGATTATTAGACTGGATGATAACTATAAACTAATAAATAAATCTTTTAAAGAAAATTGGCAACTCACATAACATACATACATAATTGGCTATTACAACCCTTTAGCCAGGACCCAACTTCTCATACCACTTATGTTGTGAGTGTTAATTTTATACATGAATGACCGGTCATAGATTTTAAAGTCAACTCTGAACGACAAGTTTTTGGCAAACATTTCGTGTCAATTTTATTTACTCTCAGTGTTTTTGATAAAAATATGCTGAAAGGTAGTCGCCGAAGAAATATTTTTTCACATTCCATGTCGTTGGACCTGGTGTTTGAACCGTCGCCTCACGTTTAATAAGCCAATACACTACCTAATAAACTGCGGCGACTTCATGCCGTAACATCAACTTGTTGGATAATAAATCTACAAGTGAGAAACTTCCCAAAGCAACTTTAGATTTAAGACTACAGGAATAACTGTAGGAACTGAAGGGTTGTAATGATCAGGAGGCTCTGCAGGACCGTTATGCAACGCATACGTTCCATCGCACTGTCATTCGCGCTTCCGGTCAACCGAATGTCCCCCATCGCGAGAACAAAGGTTTCCCTATCAAAAGTAGAGTCCCTCCACAAAGGATTAGGAGGGGCGGCAGAAATGGTGCTCCCCGTATGGTGGTCCCGAATTTCAAAAATGATCGCCCGATGTTCGCTATTAGTGTAGACATCGGACAGTCCAATTCGATATCGTCACTAACGTATCGCTGACGAATGTTAAGTCAATCTTAGAACTCCATCCATTTCTCGAAAATGCATCAAGCTGCCCACAATTGAGTAAGAAGACCTTCAGAGTTGCAAAGGCGTCAAGAAGGCACTCACCCCTCTGGTTCGTGTACGCCGCAGCCTATGCATTAAAGTCTCCGACAATAACCACAGGTCTTAGATTCCTAGTTTCGTTAACAATGTCTGAGCCTGTACTCCTCAGCCGATAAGCTGGGGGAGATAACAGCTGGAGAAATGTACCCCATTAACGGTGCATTTTACAAAGCCCTCCCTCCTGTTGTCAATATTTCCCATTGGGAATTTACCGTATGTCCACATCGCCGCCTTGTTGCACTTGCTGGTAACCTAGCGCTGATTGTCAGGTGCCCTACAGTGCTGGCTCAATATCGTCAATTCTATTTTCTATTTATGCTTATTTTTGTTTATGGACTATCGTTTATAAAACTCATAAAAACACTTATAAAACAAGATAAGTTTTTGAAAGAATAGCATTTACTCTCTCTCAAAAAATTAATGAACTTGTCCATTATAACCTGACGTTGAACTCTAGTAACCGATTGGAATTTTCACACTCTGCTATAAGCCTTTGGAATTCAGTACGCATGGGGACAAAGTCGTAGTGGACGACATTTCCAAGCTTTGATAGTTGATAAAGCATTGGGCTCTGGAACAGTTTTTAAATGAATGGGTATGTGAAGAAATAAAATTTTAAAATTTGGAACGATACCAATTCATGTGAAAGCCAAGAGCGTTACTGGTTGGAGTGGATTTTTTTTAAACGACGATAGTTAAGTCATCACTGTCAAAGGCAAGCACGGGGAACTCCAACCTATTTTGACCTGGCTTGGATGAATTGGACACCAACGAGATGTGGCTTCAAACGAAAGGTGCATCCTGAAAAATTGCAGACAAATTTGATATTCTGTGCGAACTATTTAAGGCCATCGTCATCTCACAGTTGCCACCATAATGTGCGATTTGAGTTCGTTAAATTTTTCTTGTGGGGTTTTCTTAAGTCGCAGGGATATACGAAAGAGTCACAATGACTAATTACTACTTTGTTTCTGGTATACGTCGCCGCAGTCTAGTAGATAGTTAGTTTGCTAATTAGATGTGAGGCCTTGGTTCAACTTGGTCAGACATGTCTAACAAAACGGTGACTTCCTCTCAGTAAATTTCTGACAAACGGTCGAAGAGTAAATAAAATTGTCATTAAAACTTTCTCAAAAATCTGTCGTTCGTAATCGACTTTAAACTTTAGGTCCCGCCAATCATGTATAAAATTAACACCCACAACATAAATGGGGTGAGAAACTAGGTCATAATCCTGACTAAAGGATTGTAATGACCAATTCTGTATGTACGTATCTGCTATTCAACTGTAAATGAAATTGTAGTCCTGCACTATGCTTACATAAAACAAAAAATAATTCAAACAAAAGAAAAACCAATAAAATATATAAAAAATTATTTGTTAAGGAAAATTTGGAAATATATGTATCTATTATAGAGCTGTTATAAAAGAAAGAGTTTAACTTGTAACACACTCTGCTTTTAAAAGAAGAGATACTCTTTGCAAAAGTAACATTTCTTTAATTGCTGACATTACTTACAGCATTTAAAGCCTTCTACTTACATTAATTTTACAAAGTTCACAGAGTTTCTAAAGATTTGTTTGAGCCTTGTGTGGTTTCTTTTATTAAAAAAAAACAGGAATAAGTTTAAATTTGTCTAAAACTTTTAACTAAAAATTTTACACAAATCACAAACAACAGATATAAAGATACAACAATAATATAAAACAACAATAAATTCTGCTCTACTATGATTTCTCAGAGCCATTGCGACAGATCCCTGGATTACTTGTGGCATACAATCCATTATTTATAAGGCTAGACCCAGTCACATTCACACACACAACCACAAAAGTTTATTTTAGTTCGGTTAGGTTAGGCTGTGCAGTCGCCTTAATTTATTACACTTTCAGTATTATTCATTTCACTAATATTTGGGCACTAGAGTTGATGCCGTTATTGTTTAACAAAATTAAGCACACAAATTAAAAAAAACATACATTTTAACAGGCATAAGATTTTTCTCCTTTTTTCAACGTAAGAAAAAAAAGAAGATTTAATTGCATGAGTTTATTAACAGTTATTTTATATTTCAGAAATTTAGTTTTAAATGCTTAAAAAACAGTCCCGTTTTTTCAACTACGTTTTCGGAATTGATATTCGATGTTTAGGTAGGTAGATTTTATTGGTTATTTCGGCATATACATAGAACACGAAATCGTAAATTGTTTTATTTTTAAAAGTACTTTACGGAAAATTTTTAGAATTTTATTTTCATGATTCCGAATAATAAAAATGTGTATAGAAATGGTCACACAATGCCTACTTTTGTCTGAGATGTCAGCTATCTTGGGTCATGTAGCTAACGACTTAATCAATATGTTTAAATAAGTTTAAATAGAGTTTGATGCGATCGAGGTGAATTTCAAAACAAATACTCCAAAAAAACACATCACCTGCCCTCCTGGATTTATTAAAAATGTTTACTATTTAATCTATTGTCACAGTATGCTACTGGTAGTGTTAAAACCCCAGGTCAGAATCTCCTTCCCATCAGCAAAATTCTGGCAAAATCTCCGCGAGTAAATAAAATTGCTATGAAAATTTTATCAAAAACCTGTCGTTGTGTCTTTGGGAGTCAACTGTAAACTGTAGGCCACTCCACTCATGAATAAAATTAATACACACAAAATAAGTGATTTGAGAAGCTTTCGTACACAACAATCGCTCCAGTAGTAGTGTGTCATCATCATTTAGTGATCTTAGGCGACCTCCAGGATATTTGGATTGCTTAGCGATTCGTTTTTATGGTTGAAAGTACTGTTTGATGACAATCGTCAACTTCTCCAGCAATTTCTCCTGCAGAATAATCTTTCTCAGCTAGAGCGGCTATGTTGTTTTTAATACCAATTGAAGTTTTCTTCATTTTATGTTTTTTTTTTCACAAATTACAAGAAACACTTTCACAAAGAATTTTAAAATATTTTCCTAGCCACTAGAGCTTGAATACCAAAAAAATTTTGTAAAATGTATTCAAACAAATCCTAGGTAAAAGAACTTCAAAGAGAGAAAAGAGCAACGTGTAAAACTGGATAAATGAACAAATTTGATTTTAAAGTTTTTTTTTTAATATTTGTGGATAGTATTTTGCATCGTTGTCTTACAGTTCGTTAGTCGATAGTGTGTGAAGTTATTTGATTTACAATTTCTTACTTATTGGATTTAAAATATTGTGTAAATATTATGTATCTACTTATGCCCGCCACTGTATTTATATTTTGGTCTATTTATACTTTACATATATTTTCAGTCTGTTAACTTCTAGAAACTGACTGTAGATTTGTTATTATTTATGTTTTTTGTATTGTTCGTAAACATGTTTCATACCGTGAGCTCCATTATATCTAATTTATAAGCCAACTTTTGTATTAAATTGTCACATAAATATCGATCATTACCTTTTAAAGCTGTCGATATCAACATTTTCGTAATATTTTGCTATATGAGAAAAAATTGTCCTATATGTTTGCGTAAATAAAACTATACTGAAATTATATTATCATACAGAATATCTAATATGCAACCCTGATGGACTGTAGCATTCTTATTTCTCTATACTTATGCGGTAATTATTAAAAAAAAAACGTTTTTTTTTTCTCTATTTTACACTCTAAACATGCTCACATATTTCATGTTTATATGGCAGTCATTTGTTATGTACTGTAGTAAATCTTGTTTTTGCAAATATTTCCCTAAATACTGTGGAAATTAAGTGTTCTGATGCATCACTTATTCGTATAGCATGCAACTAACGTGGTCTCCCTGAACGAGAGAGAGAGAAGAGAAATAGTGAAGTTGTATACAAGTTTTATTAAGTACTCCTGCTGGGTTTAAAGTTTTTAGTTACCAATCCATAATTATGCATGCTCTTACACATATGTTCGTTGTTTTTTCTTTGATATTTACATTTTTAATGGCGGCATAAATAAGTACTCCTACACATGTGTTTTTGGTACTTTTTTGGCAAATGTTTAAGCTTTGTTTAATATATGAATGTATATGTGAGTGTGTGTGTTTTCTTATTCTTTGTATTTTTTGTGTTCTTAGTACAACACTACCTAACACCAACTGTTGGGAAAAAAAATTTTTTTTATTATTTTTTTTATATTTATTAAATGCGTTTTAATTTTTTTCTGTTCAGTTCAGTTGTAGAATTTCCAACGAAGAACAGTTACAATGTGAAATTTATGCAGTAAGTTTTTTTTTTGTTTTATTTTAAATCATTCGTGAAAAGCTTTTTTTAAAGTTTTTGGTTCCGGTTTTTATTAAGGCTTCAAATATTTTGTATCTTACAGTTTACAATATGAATCATAGTTCATGAATTTATAATACCTTGCATTACAATACAACTTCGGTTATAACTGAGATAGTTTCCATTGTTTTCTTCAGAGTAATATATGGGGCAACTCCTGAACTTTGACAGTTGATAACGGTCATGTTGTTAAACCTACTATCTTCCAAATTAGTAGATATTTTTCGGTCTATTTTGCCAAATCATCACGGACTGAAATAACATTCAATAAGAAGTAAAAATAATTGTTTTTATCAAAATTGGTTTTTGTTTTGCAATCGTCATAATCATTCCATGGAGAAGGCTATTCGAAAAGTGATTTATAAATTCGTGTCCACTGATTTAGTAAACAATAGACCAATATCCGCACGTCATCGAAAAGCAAGATTTAACGAAAACATTGCCGTTGACCGTTTTAGTGTGCAGTTGAACTCGGTCCAATCGATTTCGCGTCACTCACAAGAACTCGGCTTTTTGCAGACAACATCTCGCCGAATTTCACGTCATGACTTGAAACTGATGGTAAATGAAAACAGACAAAAATGTCTCCTCGCTGAATAGGCTCTAAAGCCCTAATTTAGATCGAAAAATCATTTTCTGCGTTGTAGTCCATTTCTCATCGTTGTTACTAGATAGCATGTATAGAGTCTTCAAAATTTTTTATTCGTTTGAAACAGCTATTGATGCCATAATGTGGGGATTCTCTAGGTGGCATGCATCTGAAATGACCTTTTGTGTGTTTTGTGATTTACTTGTATAAAACTTTGACTGATCCCAAAGGAAAATGTTTATCGGAGTAAAACTCACAATCTCGTTGGCCACTTAACATCACCTTCACGTGAGATGACCATGCCCTCAAATCGGTCATCCAGAATACCCAATGACATGAGCTGTGTTGCAAGTGGCGTATGGAATGATGACACCCCTAAACAGTGTCCATTGCGGGAGGCATTGGATTCTTTCGTTTTGCTGTTATTCACTGCCGACTCATCCTAATACACTCACTTTCAATATCACTAAAGGCAACAGTAACATCTTGCTTCATACGCACTATGATATGAATGCCGCCAGCGTATAAGCAAGCAACTGGACACTTTTTTTAGAAAATTGCTATGCACTCCCACCTTCCGCAGAAAACTTTCCATGGCGAAGTTGAAGAAGTTGTCGCACGGCATCAAAAGGTTCGGTGAGGTCTATTCCTACTTTGACGGAGCTGCAGGAGTTGCTCAACGTCATTTTGCTTAGCCTTATCAGGTTCGCATGTATTTCGAGCTAAGACATTGCGGCAAAAACACGTTTCCTATGGGAATATCGAAGACTTTTTTATATTTGACAAAAAAGTGTATGTCGAAATATTTTTCAATGGTCTTCTCCAGGGTTTCACGTAAAATGAAGATCTGGTCGATGGTGGCCAGATCTGACGCCTTTCTGATAAAGCCGCACATATAAAGTACGTTACATATGATAGGGGCTTATACCTCTATAGTTGGTGCATATCGTAGGGCCTACCTTTTTCAGGACAGAACAGAGGACATTCAGGTTCGAATAGTTGGGCATACTTTCCTTTAGATATTGCTAATAAGTTGGTACATGCACCCTACCTTCTATCTTCAACAATTCATCGGGCAGGTTATTAGGACTTGTAGATTTATTGTTCTTAAGTCGCATAATCGCGTAACGGCTGACCGCAACGTTTTTTTTATGCGGATCTCAGCTTATAGAATAAGAAATTACTATAAGCAATCAGCAGTGAGTTCTAGAAGTTGAAAAACAGAATGTAAATAATGCAAAAGGCAACGTTGCCAGTAATTTGTGGTAAGAAATGCGGCCTAAGAACACTTTTATGTAATACAGAGTTCCTCCACATAATAAATTGTGGAAAATAAAAAATCCAAATGAACCCTTAACACCTATAGTATAGTGTGTGAAATTATATTCGGTAGTATGGTAGCAAAACAACCTTGAAATTGGATATAAAAACAAACCTGAAATAAGTGTAAACAAAAAACTATTTAATTATCCTTATTCACATTTTGCAATACATAAATAACAATAGTCAGTGAAAGGAGAAGCTAGAACATTGTAAAAAAAAATTCTGAAAATTTGAAGGTCAAAAAACAATTTTTTCAACTAAAAAGAAACAAAAAAACAACTGCCACTAGAAGTTTAAAAAATAAATCTGAATCTTTTTTTTCTTCTTCAGTTAATTAAAAAGTTAAATAAGTAGCTTTTCTACTTTCTTAACATTTCATTTATTCCTTTAGCACTTGCGTTAACACTTTAAATCTTGCCAAAGCAACAAAATTCTCAAATTTTTTACTCAATTAAATTCGATTTTCATTTAAAGATTAGAATAAAACTTTAAGTATTCTTTCATACTCAACTAAGCATTGACATGCATACTGAGACATTTGGTTTAGCGTTTAAGCTTTTACAGAAAATTTAAAAGGCAAAAATTGCTGATCACATTTATTAAAGGAAATGGTCAACAATTTTGTCTAGACTTGCATTAGCCAGACAAAAATAAGGTCAATATCATATGTGTTCAGTTTTTCTTTTTCCTTTTATTCATTTGAATATCTGAAATTGTTTACGTAAAGATTATTATTATTTTATATGATGATAAATTATTTATTGTGTATAAAGATTGAATATTAAACATACAAGTTTAGTACATAAGCCGGAGAAGAGTATTTAATTTCAGTTATTCTATGGAAATTTTACAATTTGGTTTTGAATTTGTTTAAATAACTACGATGATCTAAGCCATATGAAATAATTATTGCATTTAAAAGAAACTATTTTAATTGTAGTATTTTGTCTTTGCCTTTGCTTTTTGTCTTTCCTTTTTATTAATAAATATATTAAAACTATGAAAACTAAATAATATACAAGAAATACTATATACATGTTTAGTTTTAATTAAAATCATTTATTATTCGCACAATTCTGTGTGCCGGTGTTCACAACTTGATGTAACAACAACAATTGCTTTGTTTGCTATTTCTTTGTTTACACCCTTTGCATAAACAATAACTAACAATTGTCCGACTGATCTTTGTAAAGGAGATCTTCAAACAACGATCACACCGTGTCTTCACACAAGACTGACTGGACTTTTACTGACCCCGTTGCCGGCTTTGTCTTGCCTTTTATATGTTAACGTATACAGTCTGATGAATGCTCTTGAAGTCGAATTTTGGTGGCCTTACCTTCTCGAGATCTCTATAAATGTAAACGTTGTTGTTCCATTATTGTTGCTTGTGCATTTTGTTTACATTTATTTCTGTGGTGTTTGTTTTGCAGTTTAGTTTACTTGTTTACCATTTTTATGCTGGTGTTTTGTTGGTATATTTTTGTTTACTTGTTTTCGTTGGATACAATTGTATCCTATATTTGTATACACAATCATTATTTACTCATTCAATCGTATGAATGAATGTTTGTAAAATATTTTTCATGAACATTTTGTGGCCATATGTAAACACATACTAAAACGAATGTATGTTTTACCTACGCAAACATAAAAATATGTGGACATACATGTTCATACGTGTTCTTCACGGGAAATCCCGGGACGGGAATTCCCGGGAATTCCGCAATTTTTCAATCCCGAAATCCCGGGAAATTTGTTCGGGAATTCCCGGGAATTACTGTGAATGAAAATATTTTACTATTTAGCAACAATTATCATTTATCAATACTAATTACAAATTGGTATTAGACCAAACTCGTCGTGTTATTAAATTGTTTAGAAAGAGTCCAGGAAAAAGTTGTGTTACAAAAAGATGTATTGGCCAAATATAATAAGGAAATCTGCTTTGTATTGGGTGGAATATCTAAATGGAATTCTCTAGTTCCAATGATCGAAAAACTTTTACTTATAAAAATGCAATAAAGAAAAGCCTCATTGATTTGGAAATAGGTGATCTATGGATAGAATCCAATATATCAAACAATTTGCAGAAGCTTTTGGACGTTTTAAACCCAATAAAATTAGCTGTGGAAGCTTTATGTCGTCGAGAAGTTAATGTTGTAACAGCTGATGTGACAGTGAATACCTTATGCCAACAAATTTCTTCAATTAATATTTCACTAGACAATGCTTGAATCTCTTATATACCGAATTGGAGAAAGAAGAGATATAAAATTATATACCTTCACCAAATACTTGAAAGATCTTGAAATTTTTAATAAAAATAATAAATTTTTTCCGAATGCTTCAAAACACTCAATTTTATATGCAGAACAAATTTATAACCGTCTTTTTAACGAAAAAATATAGAATTAGAAGAAATAGAAAGCAACGCTAATGATATTTTAGAAGGTAAAATTTTTGAGGGCATTTTAAACCATGCAGAAAATAACATTTAAATAGCATTTAAATTAAATTAGTTATTAAGCCAACATCTGTTGAAAGCGAGAGAGTTTTCTAAAAACTCATTTTAAAGGTATTAAATAAATATGTTAGTAGATTTATAGTTTTTTATGTTTCATGTATATATTTTTAACTAGTTTTTAAAATACATTGAATTATTTATTTTTTTAAAGAACTGTACCTTTTATATGTTTCTATTGTTATTTTGTTTTATGTTTTTGATCTCATTAATATCAATTTAAAATAAAAAATACATACTTAACAGAGTAAATATATGATTTTATGTTCTAGGCGGGAATTCCCGGGATACCGCGAAATTTAAAAATCAATTCCGGTTTCCCGGGAAATGAATAAGTCCGGGAAATGAAAAACACTAATACATATACATACATATGTAAATAAGGTACGTTATAGAGAGTACGTTAGAGAGAGTGAGAGGTTGTATTATTAGTATACATACATACATACATATCAGACCCCAGCCAGCATTTTTGAAAATTTTTCATCAAATTTGAGACATTTTTGATTCTTCTGCGCGATTAAAAACTAGAATATGCGTTCATTTTGTGTTCATAAAAGATACTTTTGTCGGAAGGAAAAATTGACTACCAGCGACTCTTCTTAAAAAGTCATTTATGAGTTATTTTCTATATTAGCTTAGAGTAATTTCCAACCCTTTTTCTAGTAGTTTTATGATAATTTGCGAATCGCTTTCTGATCATTTATTGGACTAAATTTACCTTCGTTTATGATTCTTTTTCGAGTCGTCTTTCAGACAGTGTTTAATCGCATACGCGTTTTTTATGAGTAATTTATCAGTATGTTTGGGAGTCCTTTTATTGTCATTTATCAGTCATGTTTGTATTAATTTGGACTCCTTTTTACGTCATTTATGATTATAATTAGAGACATTTATTAGTCGTATTTCAAAATGTATTTTACTCTCTTCAAGTGTTTCTTACCAAAAATCACGTTCGTTAAGTAACAAAGAAAGAATATTAAGTTTATATTTGTGATGTATGTTCAACAGGCCAGACATCAAAACAAAATACAAAAAGTATTTCTTCGGCGGCTTCTGGCAAAAATTCTGAGAGTAAATAAAAATTGCTATGAAAAGTTTCTCAAAAAGCTGTCGTTCGGAGTCGACTTTAAACTGTAGGTTCCGCCACTCATGTATAAAATTAACACACATAACATCAGTGGTGTGAGAAACTGTGTCGTAATCCTGACTGTATTATGTATGTACGAGTATTTATGTATTACTCGTATTTCTAATTGTATTTTAGTCGGTTTTCTGAGTTCTATGATTACACTGCCGCGATTACAAAAATCACGTTCGTATAAACGTTAAGTAACAAAGAAAGAATATTCGTGATGTATGTATTTTAGACATCAAAGTTTCTTCAAACAAATATTTTTTTTTCGTTAAAGAACAAAGTAAAATTTTGTATTTAAAGGAAAATTTATACAGAGAGAGTGTAAAAAAATAAAGCAGTGTTTAGTCATCTATCTGCGCAAAATATGATCATAAAATACGTAATTACAATCACTTTTCAAACACCTGCATAATCTGTTTTTGATTAAGCGTTTTTCAATCTTCAGTACAAATAGAATATAATAAATAATGGAAATAATAATCACATTTTAAACGTTTGGATGATTAATTTTCGATTGCTATACAATTTTTTATTGTATTTTAAATCGAACTCAATTTACTCATTGGCGCGAATCATTGTTGAGTCCTTTATTAATCGTATAACTCACTAATAAGTTTTCGATCACCATAAGCAAGGCGATTTTTCTAAAAACAATCTTCCGAATGCTAGCTGGGATGTATACAGTAATGTTTCTATGTATGTATGTAAACACAGGATGTGTGTGTAAATTTTATACGTATGTACATATATTTGAGTATTTGTTTGTGTAGAATTGTTTTACAACAAAACGTGTTATTGCAAGTTTACTTATCTAAACCGCTGCTATTTTTTTAGAATTTATGTTCTAAAAGTAGCATAACAGTGTAAGGGTATTTTTTATCTGTTTTGAAACGTTTTCTCTTGTTTTATCCAGCCTTTCTATGTGAGATACTTTAACCCGTTTGCAAATCTCAATTGAGATAAAAATATTCTTTATTACACTTACAGAAAAAAGGCTTTTCAATTCTATTCTCTTCTTATTCTATTGCCGTATTTTTATTACCAAAATTAACTTTATAAAGATGTACAGATGTACATGCACAATTGTAATGAAAGTTTTGTTTTTGAGAAAGTTTTACTTTTTGCAAAAAAAAAAAAAATTTAGATGCTCTCGAATGCATTGTAGAAAACTACTCACAAAATGTGTGTTTGCCTGCTCGAGATAAAGGAAACGTGTATGATTTGTTATTCTGCATTGGAATAATGCACGCGGATAAATAGAAAATTTTTATTCAATTTGTAAAAGCACTACAGGAATTTAATCTGGATCCTTTAATTTTCGATATCGTAAATACCTTTTGTTTGATAATATGCTGATACTTTTCATATCGTAGACACAAAACAATAAATTGTACAAATTTAATACATAATTCAATAAATTATAAAAAAATTGAAATCAATATCAAATACTTTTAATTTTTAAAATTCACGTGTCAAGTTGACAAATATTTTGCATATTGTTGTTAAAATTGAAGTCGCCGTGGTGTAGTAGGTAGTGTGTTGGCTTACTATTCGTAAAGCCCGGGTTCGTATCCCAGGTCAGACATCAAAAATGAAAATATGAAAAAAAAATATTTCTTCGGCGACTTCCTTTCAGCAGATTTCTGGCAAAAACTCTGAGAGTAAAATAAACTGCCTTGAAAAAGTTTCTCAAAATTCTGTCGTTCGGAGTCGACGTTAAACTGTAGGTCCCGCCACTCACGTATAAAATTAACGCACACAACATGAGTGGTGTGAGAAGCTAGGCCGTAATCCTGACTGAAGGGTTGTAATGGCCAATTACATACATTGTTAAAATGGAATTAAGTTAGGTTAGGTTAGATTGGAGGACACGTATGTACTTGTCATTAGAATAAGTACAATACCCAGTGGTCAAAATAACTCATAGTAAATACATTATAAAAAGAGAGAGAGGGAGAGCACTCTAAAGGAGATAGAGTAATGGAAAAATTAAGAAAATTGTTACAAAAGGGCAGATATAGGAAATAAAGGGAAAAGGAAGCAACGCGAATAGACAACAGAGCGCAACTATAGCTTTAACTCAACCAGCTCAAGCTACATATGAATGCATGGAAAGCCCTGCCCAGGGCCTTTAACTTCTAGATACTGGAGCTGGAGAGATGCAGAGAGGTGTTCGTTGCTCGTCCGCAACATACAATGCAATCATCCGGCTAGAATCTGTTCCAGATTCTTAATAGCGATCTAATCTCACAGTGCCGTTAATAAACCCAGCAAATGTGCCTCCATATATTTTTGACCCATTTGTGAAAATGGGTATACCTTTCAGCTCATGGAGTATGGATTATAGCACTTCCCAGTGCCTTATCTGATATTAGTATCATTAAACCGGGTAGAAACACTGTCTCAGCATAATATAGCCAATGGTTTTTTCTAGAGGTCTGTTCCTCCCCTCAGGGAGACGACGTTCAGAATTCCGGAGTACTGCTTCCAGCAGCCCGATTCCCGCAGACATATGACGCTGCCCGTTGCAGAATGCTTGACATACAAATCAAGCGGAGTCACTCAGAGCATAGTATCAAGAGCAGATTAAGGACAACTCTTCCACACTCTGGTGATACTCAAGCAGGCAATCCACTGAACCTTACCAAAGATTATGGAAAGTCTTGTCTTATTCACTCTACCAAAAAACATGAACCGGTATAGCAATCGAAATATAGATCCAGCGAATGGCCCTAGACAGAACTCTCTAACTCTTACCTATGGACTTCCTACATTGACATGGAGCATTCAGTTCCTTCTTTCCTCGGTTTTCTATTTCCAGTTCAGCCTGCTGTCTAAAATAACACTCAGATACTTGGCCTCAATGGTCAAAGGAAGTTCCTTACCAAAATAAACTCCAGGAGGGTAAAACCTCAAGCGAAAACTCTAACAGTTCTCCTAGCGTTAAGAGAAATTTGCCACAACCTTAAAGCCCCTACTTTCTAGATGCCTTAAGCAAATATTACACCCAGGAGCCATAAAAGAGGAGAAATGACCTCCTTTGGGAATACCCCAGGTCGCTCGTTTATTGATAAATATCCACACAGATTCTATCGGATGAGTTTATTACCTAGCATGTGCATGGTAATCCGTACCAAAAATTCAAGCCACGTATGTGTCTAAGTGAATTCTCAATTGGTAACATTGTTAAATGCCTCTCAATATCTAAGAAGGCTGATAGAGTGTACTCACACCTAGCCAAATTCATTTCTACAAAGCCTGTCACATCTTGAAGAGTGCTCTCAACCAACTTACCCTTGACGTAAGGATGTTTAAACATACTCGTGAGAGAACGGTCTATGTTTTATCTTAAATGTAGATCAATAAGTCTCTCCAAAATGTCCGTTAAAGACCCAACTCCATCATTGTTTTTGAGATAGACTTAATAAATGAATCCTGAAGCTTATATTGTGGAGATGCGAAAACACTGAAACACTCCAGTTCCTAATCATATACCTGTCCATGCTAGAAAACGTAATATCAATTATAGCTTCCCTAACACGATTCCTAATAATCGGCGTATTACAGACGTTACATATACTAAGTCAGCGCTACCCATGTGGTGACCTGTGGCATTACAACCCAAGACAATACGACATTTTTTTGTTCTCGCATGCTCCACCAGAAGTCCAATAAAGTTCCAAGGAGCAGGAGCGGATGACAACATTAGCTCGATCCCAAGGTCATCCCTGTAAGCCACAGTAATATGAAAATCGATTGCTTTTGCATTGCTTTTAATATGCTAAAAACCAACACACATTCCTTGAACGTTTGACTAAATCTAGCTTAAGGAGTTACGAAATTAAAATCAGACTGAAAATATTACAGAATTCATTCTATATTTTTGAAATGGTAGTGAAGGCCAAAGCTTTGGAAAATAGTTTTAAGTTCATGGGAGACAAGTCCAACCCGAAATTTTTAAGGGATTTAGTGAGCTAAGGAATCGATTAGCAGAGAGAACTGTCTCCCTTACAGTCTTGTAAATAGAACCAGCAGACTCTACAGCTTTGGAAAACGTTTAGTAACAAAGATGAATGGAGTAATCTGTAAGCTGAATACTCCCTTAAAAGAGGGATTAATTACGAAGTATAAATGAGAGAACATAGCAATACAATCTGACAGTTTGGCTGTGATTCAAGAACTCGGCTCCTACGATCTTAAATCGAACAATGGTTATCAAATCATCCATATATCATCAATCATCATCTTTCATCTGGTAATGGTAATGAGACCAGAAAACTTTTATGGAGTCGGTCGGATGTTTGGAAAGGTATGCTCAAGCAAGAGGAAAATAAAGAGAGACGAAGACTCTTCTCAAACCAAGTGGACTCGAGAGTATCAAAACTTTGGCTCGGAAATTGCAATAATGAGATATCTGAGTAATAAGCTTCGAGGAGTTATTAAAGAGATACATATAAACTTGGAGAGAAATATAATAGGTTGTTCAAAACAATAATAACAATAATAACAATAATATGTTTGACTCATAACAAAATTTTCATCCTGGTTGTGTACTTTAATTGACGTGGAAGCGATAAAAATTTACGACCAAATCAATGAATTTTCTGATAAAACTGTTGGAGTATTGAATGAAATTTCTAATTTAAAATTTCGCTCTGTGTATTGTGTACTTAATACAATTCACAATATTATAATAAAACAGTTACACAGTTAAAACCAGTGGAATAGCCACAAAAGAATTTCAAAAAAGAGTAATCAAGACGAAAGCACAAGTTAAAAATATTGCCTAATCACCAATATTTATTACTACTGATGGGCCATTAAAAAGATTTTTAACTCCATATATTATAGGTTAAGCCACATGAAAGTAACAAGAACAAAAAACATACAGTGGTATACAGTACATTAAATCTTAAAAATTATGGGTCTGCACATGTGGCATGTTTTAAGATTTACAGGAAATTAAAAAAAGACATTAAATGAAATTTTTAATCACATTTCTTAGCTACCGAGTTCAATGACCGCAATAGAATTTATTTATGCGTTAGCTAACTTAACAAAGAAATAAACTTGAGCTATGATTTAGAAATTTAAATTTTATTTTGTTTTTTTTTTTAGAGAAAAACTTTTAATGGGCTTTCTAATTTAACCATGTTTTGAGTTAAAAAAAAAGAATTAATATAATAAGTTTTAAAGGTTATTACAGGTTATACATATTTCGGTTTCAAAAGTAAAGTCAACTAAAATAAGCTGATGGTGGTCGGAACTATACAGGTTTCACTTGGTTGGTTGGTTTGTATGGATTGTGTTCTAAATACTACTCTCGCCTTACTGGACTTGTTATTCGCCTTTATTTCTAAGGTTTAAATGCTGTTAATTCTCCGGGCTATGGTTTTCTGTATATTTACAAAAAGTTTAAAACTATTGATGCCCTTACGTCCGAAATACAAAGCCATTTAACCCTGGACAGTTACTTTACATTTTTGTACATTACTCCTCGTTGAATCGACGAACACTTTAACCCTAATTGATTACTGTTCGTCGAATCGACGAAACTCATTTACTCTTTATTATATAATTCTTTTATGTTTGACCAAATTTCGCTCTTTTTATCAACAATGTTGGCTGATAACGAAAGCTTGTACTGAGTAAACGTACCCTGGCCACCCATTTTTTTAATCCTGGATGGTCATTTTTGTACAGTAAGGTTACTCTTAAAGAATTATCCTCGAAGACATGGTTTCTGACGTAGTCCCTACAAAAAGTTTAACGGCCAATTGATAGCGAATTGATTATAATACATACAAACAGGCATACATAATTGGTCGTTACAACCTTCCAGTCAGGATTACGACTTAGCTTGTCATACCAATTATGCTGTGTGGGTTAATTTTATACTTGAGTGACGGGACATGCAGTTTAAAGTCGACTCTCAACAACAGATTTTTGAGAAACTTTTCTTGGCAATTTTATTTATTCTAAGAGTTCTTGCCAGAAACCTTCTGAGACGAAGTTGACGAAGAAATCTTTTTTAATATTTCGTTTTGTTCGAGTTGTTTGTTTTTGTTCATCTCTAATAAACCGACAAACTACATACTAGACTACGGAGAATATTATACACATTCAATTACAGTTTAAGAGCAAATGGTTTGACAAAGAATTTAAAAAGGCAGGTGAAAATCAACAGAAGCACTAAAATAGTTCCTGATGTCACAAGGTGTAAGAGATAAGAAGAATTACATTCAAATACGAAAAATAAATTCCTTATATTAGCGTGATTAGGTTTCGAAAAGAAAACACTCCTTAATCCCTCGGTCAGGGCTGAAAATAGAAGATTTAACTAGACAAAACATTCTCGTTGCACAAGGTTAGGTTAGGTTAGGTTAAAGGGCGTGTACTTGTCAATTAAGACAAGTACAGTACCCGGAGGTCGAATTGACCCTTTGTACAACGTCCTAGTTTCTCATTGATATTGTATGCGTTAATTTTTGTACATGAGTGGCGGGACCTACAGTTTAAAGTCGATTCCGAACGACAGATTTTTAAGAAACTTTTCATGGCAATTTTATTTGCTTTCAGAGTTTATGTCAGAAATCTGCTGAGAGGAATTCGCCCAAGAAATATTTTCATATTCTCGTTTGGATGTCTGACCTGGGGTTTGAATCGTGGCTTTACTTCTAATAAGCAACAACACACTACCTACGAGACTACGGGGACTGAACAATCTTAATTGAATTAACACGGTGCGACAGCTAATGATATAGTGTGGGTTGTGAGTTTTGTTGAGTAGAACTCAAAAATATTTTTTTTTTTATTTCTCGAACCCTCCAAACTTGTTTTATTTGACAAAAACACAACTTTTTATCTTTTCACACAAAATAATTGATTACCCAAACATTTTTTAACCCATTTTCAAAATCGATAGTTTTTTTTAAAGGGGGACAGATGAGCCTTGAAAATGGTATAAATAAAGATTTTGTTCAAACTTACATGTTATTTGCTTTGATCGGATAAACTTCGAAAATATTATTTTTTTTTAATTTTTTCAAGTTTAGCTATTCTTAATTGCTAATTTTAATTAAAAAATATATAATAAGTGATGACTGAAAGTGCATTATCTTATGAAGAGATTGACACTTCGTTTAATAAAATGGGACAAAAATTAGCGTAGTTATTATTTAAATAGTATAAGACTCGTGTTATATTTTTTATATCGTCATCTTATTAAATGGACTTTCTGTATATATTATTTCAAATGAACTTTTAGTTCAAAAATATTCAGAAGTTTTGATTGCTCTTCATTGTTTACCTAAAAATGTATCAATTTGGAGTTTGGACGACTATCTGAAGTCGACTAATTTTAGTGTTTTGTGTAAATATTATTATTTCTCTTTGCGCAAACATTGTTCAACGTCTGGAGATTGTTCAAATTTCAAATTGACATATTTTGCGACAAAGAATCAAGATCCATCAAAACTTCTGAAAATTTTTGAACTAAAAGTTCATTTGAAATAATATATTGTTACGTTTTCACCATTTTTAAAACGTTTAAAATATGAGTTCGTAGATTGCAAACAAACTAAACATAAATTTGTGCTTAGGTTTCAATAATTCCTCTTTTTTTCGCACAACTCCGTGCGTCACTGTTCACAACTTGATGTAAAAAACAACAATTAATTTTAATTGTTATTATTCTTTACATTCTTCCGCGTACACAATAACAATTGTTGAATAGATTTTTATAACAGGCATCTTCAAACCACGATTATTCTCTTCACACGCAACGTGTCTTCACACAAGACTGACTGAGTTCTTTCTGATCCCGTTGCCTGCTTTGTTTTGCCGTTTATATCGCTGGGTAAACAGTCTGATGAATGCTGTCGAAGGAGATTATATTGCCATTAGCGAAATCCCTATAAATGTAAACATGTTGTTTACGTTTTTGTTGTATGTGTATTTTGTTTACGTTCGTCCTTACAGTGTTATTGTTGCCTGTTTGTTTACCTTGTTTATCCTTTCTTTTTTATACTGATATTCTTGCTATATTTTTGTTTATTTGTTCATCGTGTAAACAATTCCATTGTTTTGTTTTTGGAACTTTTCTTTATCATTTTAATAACACCATCTCCATTTGCGTACCAATATATGAAAATTTTAACACGACTGTTATACTCTTTAAATAATAACTACGGTAATTTTTCTTCCATTTTATCAAACGAAGTGTCAATCTCTTCAGAAGTTAATACACTTTCAGAATGCTATCATTTCTTTCATATTTTTTAATTAAAGTTTACTACTACGAATGGACAAACTTGAAAAAATATGAATAAAATTCCAATTTGCTATGTTTACCTCATCAAATCCCATAGCATATTAAGTCAAATAATATATATATATATATATATATATATATTTATATATATGTATGTATATTGTTTTAATACTAATAATTTTTAAATTTTGGACATCGGTTCAGAAATGTTTGTGTTTGGAGGGTTCAAGAAATATAAAAAAAAAAATTTTGAATTCTGTTCGACAAAGCTAATAACCTACACTATGTCATTAGCTGGGTGTATTTCATTATTTATTTTATCGCTTAGTGTTATTTGAACCAACTAACGAAACTATTTTTATAATTCATAACAACATGTGTGACGTATGAGTGATATTTAATTCCATTACTTTGCAAACGACAAAATCAACATTTTTTTATTTTATTGCAGTTTCCAGAGTAATTCTTTCAGTACATGTCATATGGTGCGTATAAGTAATATATTTTAAATTGAATTAAATAGAAAGTATACGGTTAATTTGGAATTAATAAAATTTACAAGCTAATCTGACAATTTTACTGGGTTAATGTTTTGCAAAATAACTTACTTATTTGAATGACTAAAAAATATACACAGTTAAACACATGATTTCAGTGAGGCATTCTGTTTGCTGTAAAAGCGTTTAGTGGCGTATTTCCAAATATATGTTTCAGAAAATTTGAGCCAGTCAAATAAAGCAGAACACAGAATAAATGAGTTTAATTTTCCGTTCATATTTTTTCATTTCATACTACAAATTTATTTTATAAAAAAAATTCGAATTTGTCAAGTTTACCTCATCAAATCTGATAGCATATTAAGTCAAATAATATACATACGTATATCGTTTTAAAGGCCCTCTTCTATCTAATTTTGGACATTGGTTCAGAAATGTTTGTGTAATCAATAACTTTGGGACTAAAGTCCAAAAAACAGTTTTTGTCAAATCAAACAAGTTTGGAGGCTTCGAGAAATATAAAAAAAATTATTTTTGGGTTCTACTCAACAGAACTCACAACTTACACTATGTCATTAGCTGGGTGTATTTAATTTTTTTTTATTTTGTCGCATGGTGTAATTAATTAAAAATATCAAATAATTGCTGATATTCTTAAAATGTTAAAAACATGGCCTTTCGTTAGATAAAGTTGGACAAACTTTTACGTGGTTGGTATTTAAAGAGAATAAAAGTTATGTCATGCAGTTTTTTTATTAATTGCACAAGTAGGCGTCTCTTGGCGACTGGATATTGACATGCATCGAAAAATTTTGGGAGTTTTCACGACATCCATTTTGGACAAGCAGGTCTGGGAAAATGGTTCGGTAATTTACGTAAGGCACTCCATGCAAAATTACACCTATGTCTCGAAATTTAACGGAACCGTTGCAGGTAGAATTTTTTATAATCAATTATTGATGGCGTAAATATCCTCAAGCAAGACATTACCATAATTTAAGATAGCGGCTATTGAATTCTAATGTGACTTACTCCAAAACAGTGTACAGTTGTCTCAGATATCGCAATGAGATAGGAGGACGATACAATATCGATATTTTATAGGCGTTATGATAGAGTGGCATTTCAGATGAATTGAACACTTCGATTAATTCTCGACGAATCCCTCTGACAACCTGCAAGCTTATAATTCATAATGCTATCGTCGATTCTGTCAACATCAAAAAAGCACGCTCATTACAAGGTATTTAATTATTAGATCGCACGTATTGATCTTGGGCATCTTGTTAGAAGCTGGACATCTTATTGCATCTACGTAATAGAAAGAGACATATTGATGCGTACCATACAGACGATCTGGAAGAACTATCCCGCATTAACAATTGCAGTAAGGGTTACTTCAAAAGTAACGTTTAGTTCCGGGACTAGGAGATAATGGAAAACTGTGGCCGAAGTGTATCCATTCAACTTCTTCTTCTTTCTTTTGTTTATTTATTAACTGAACTTTAATTTGAAAATTTTTCAAAATGTTTTTTCGATGTTTATCAGAAGAATCGTCAGTTTCGCTATCTTCCTCTCAGACTTCTGGCAAAAACTATGAGAGTAAAATAAAATCGCCATTAAAACTTTCTCAAAAATCTTTCGTTCGGAGTTAAGTTTAAACTGTGGGTCCAACCAATCATGAGTGTGACCAACATACACAACACGAGTTGTGTGAGAAGCTAGGTCTTAATCCTAACTAAAAGATTGTAATGAGCAACTAAATAAGCAACTAAGGTATAGGGGATCTCCCAAGCGAGGCAAGAAATAGATATGCTTTTGAGAAGACTAGCAATAATCCACATTCGAAAAACGGCGTGGAAACTATGTTTTCTGTGGAATACGAAAATATTGTAACTTTTTAACTTTAAAAAAAACGTTAGAATATGAGTTCGTTGATTGCAAACAAAATAAAAATAAATTCATGTTTAAGTTCAATTAAACTCTTTATTGTTCGCACTACTGTTGTGTACAACTATTTACATCCTGGCGAATACAACAATAATTGCTTGTACGATTTTATTTTTTGCTCACAACGCAGTTCTTTTCAACGGAGATCTTCAAACCACGACCGTTTTCTTCACACGAAACGCGTCTTCACACAAGACTGACTGAATTCTTACTAGTTGTTGCCTGCTTTGTCTTGCCTTTTTTATGCCCACGTAATCAGTCTGATGAATGTTCTTGAATCGAACGTTCGTGTGTATGCCTTCTCGAGAACTCTGTCGCGAATTCATTGTTGTTTGTGTATTTTGTTCACATTGGTTGTTGTTGCGTTCTCTCTTACTTGTCTATCCCCTTTTCTTTCATACCGATGTTGTTCGTTTACTTGTAACAAGTTTGTTGCATTTGTTTGTATAGATCTTTTAATGGTAAACGGTGTAATATCGTCCATTTTCGTAACAATATTTTTAAAATTAAATGTTTCTTTGGAAGAGAAATGACGGCACAAGGCTCTACCAAAACCGCGGCAGAACTGTACAATAAGAACATATTTTGTAATTTTTAAAATGTCAATGTTAATGTTAACTTTTAATATGTTAACATAAAATTTAAAATAACATCAATAATTCTGAAATGTGAAATTTGTAACAAAAACTAAAATTTTAACACGAAAGATATTCGCATAATAATAGCACCTCATTTTACTTTTGAAACTACCCCCTATACCATTAACACCATTATTTTTTCTCTTTGCAGATACGTATGAACACAAAAGTAAGTTTCTTTAAAAGTTAAGTTATAACCACCAATACAACAATTTATTTAATTCAAATAATAGAACGAAACCGAAACATTTAATTTTCAACAATTTAAATATCCATTCTGGTAACACATACTGCCGCTCTTAACCAAATACCATATATAACCTGGTACTATTGTGTAAAACCATTTGAACAAAATTGTATTGTAGCCACATGAGAAGGTTTGTTCTTTTAACTGCTTTTGTATTTAAATTATTTCTCACACTTTATATTGAATATTATCCATCATATTAAACAAAAAACAAAAGAATTTAATTTTTCAATGCTCATAACAAAAGATAAATAAGTACTTAAACAAAATACAAAAGGCTGAACATTTTCCACATTTTCATCGTATTTAAACAAAAGAAGAAACATTTTAATTTTTTACCATTTATTAAATTTTTTTTACCAGGTGTAATGGTATGTCATGAGCGAATTTTCTGAAAATAAAACAGAAATTTTTGGTAGAAAAGTAAAACAATTGCTGGCCCCATCTTTAAACCATGATTTATGCAATTTCTAGATTCCCCGTCAATACAACTTTTCGTCTTTTGAAAGAAACCAATTAGTCACCCAATTTTCAACATCCTCATAAGGATCGAATTGCTGCTCAGTCAATGCGTATCCTATCGATGCAAACAAATAGTATTCGGATGGAGCCAGGTCTGGTGAATACGCCGAGTGGAGTAGCAATTCTAGCTTTATGCTTTGAATGTATCTTGAACCTGCTTTGCGTGCAGGTGCATTGTCATGTTTGAAAAATTACGTAGCCGTGTCATGTGGCCCATTCTGGTCATTTTTCCATCAATGCATAATTCAAACTGATGATTCATTGTCGGCAGCGATCTCTATTAACGATTTCACCAAGTTTTAGGGTCTCATTGTACTCCACACCAGGTTGCACCAGACACACTCTATTGTCTTAATGTCTAATCCAGTCAACCGTCAAATTGTTTTCTGACAGTTGCTTCAGGTAGAAGAGGTATTCAACCTATGATATCGAAATCAATGGCGGAGATCTATTATTAGTGTTGATCCTACTTGTGGATGAACTTCTCACAAAACTAACAGAGACGGGCATCTACTGAAGCAACTTTTCACGAAATCAGTCAAGGGGGTCTTGAGATTGTAAGGCGTTTGGACATTTCAGTGGCCCTAAAGATAAACTCGGCCAAGACCGAAATAGAACTGTTTACAAGAAGAAGAAAACTTCCCAAATGGTAGAATATTCTATTTCTTGGTGAAATAATATCATGGGCAATGGAGGTGAAATATCTAGGATCGACACTGAATAGTAACTACGTGTTATACCCAAATCAACACAAGCTAATAAAATAAATTCGAGTTTGAAACTATTGAAGATATGGAAATACGTTAAAATATTAATGATTAGATTGGGAATGGAACTTCAGTTGTGTTGTCAATTGGCCACCACAAATTTGTAGCTGCCGAAAAGTTTTCCGTTGAAAAGTTAAATTTTAAACTGTCTGTTTTCACTGGCCATCTGTAATACCAATCTGTGTCATTTTTGGTTCAAATTTTTGGCAACTCAACTAAAGTTCGGTTTTATCCACCAGCTGTACAAAAGTTTTCAAAAGCTGAAAAGCAAACATTCCGATGAATACAAAAATTTTAATTTCACAAGTAATATCACGAGGATGTGTTGTGTGGTTGAAATCTAACCCAAACAAAGTTAAAGAAATTCCACACATTTATCAAAAGATGTTTGCACCGAATTCTTTAAATATTCTGTAACATTGGATCAAACAATAAAAGTGGACATAAATTACACTAATAGAGCACCATACAAATACAAACACAAACCTTAAAAATTATTCATTGAAATTACACGAGTAATTTTTCAAAGCAACAGAAAAGGAAAAATATAAAGAATTTGGAATTCCGTGGGGCCCGATGATTAAAGAGATTAAAGCAACTAATTAAGTAAAAACATTTAAATCAATAGTAAAATTCAGTATAAACAAATACATATGTACATACATAATTGGCGATTACAACCCTTCAGTCAAGATTACGGCCTAGCTTCTCACACCACTCATGTTGTATGTAGCTGCCGCAAAACCCTTTACTTAGATATTTAAGTTTTTCATATTTTTGCCTACCATAATAATGGCAAATTTATATAAATTCCTACAATACTGTAATGAAAAGAAAATTATTATAATTTAAGCTCCATATTATCCTTTGCCTCTATTGAATTGCCAATTTGCATGAATGAATGAGCAATAAATTAGCATGAATAGCCAAATGCATGTATGTTTATCTGGTTCATATCTGTCCATTAACATTTAAGTCAACATCACATCCAAATGAAAATTAGAAAAATTTTAAACATGAAAGCTCGTAGGTATTCCAGCACATCTAGTTCTCTTGATTTGTTTAAAATTAAATTTGTTTCAGTATGGGGGATGTTGTAATGCATTTATAAACACTTTAAATGTTTACACTGTCATACCCAGCAACATGTTGCAAAGATTTCAAGTGGAATAAAATAAAAATAAAAATAAAAATATGACGCAAATTGAAACGAAATTGCAAGGCGAAGTATGATTTCCTATAGCAAACTATGTAAAGATCTAAGATAGGTTCCAAGGTTACGAAAATACTACTTTTTAAAAAAAAATTGAACAATGTAAACATTCAAATACATACAAAAACAAAAAAAAGCAAATTCAATTAAAATAAAAAATTCACTAGTTGAAACTGAACTCTAAAAATAGAAAAACAGTGTGAAAATAAAACTGTATTATTTTCAGTTAGTAAGGAATTCCCCAAGTTTTGATAGCATGACGCAATTACAAACAAAAGCCGTGTCATCTTTTAGAAAAAAATATTATAAAAAATAAAAATTAAGGACTAGAACCCAAAAGAACGCAACTTTGAAAACCAAACGACGCACAGTGAAAATTAGTGCTAATTCAGCAGCAACGAAACTTCGAAAAAGCGATATATGGGTGTATAACATTCAACAACACGTGAAGAAAATAAAATTTTTTATCAATATAATATATATAATAATAATATATTAATAATAATATATGTAAGTATATCCTTTTAAAGACCCATCCCTCTCCTTTCTAATAAGGTTTAAATTTTGGACATCGGTTCAGAAATGTTTGGAGGGTTCAAGAAATATAAACAATATATTTTTGAATTATAATCAACAAAACTCACAACTTGCACTATGTCATTAGCTGGGTGTATTTCTTTTTTTTATTTTGTCGCATAGTGTTATGTTTTCATTCCTTGTGTTTCAGAGAAAAGTAGAAAATTCTCTTTCTTAGAATTAAGAAAATATTTTTTTAATATAAAAGGTTAAATACAATACAAACAAAAAATAAATTATATTTTATCTATAATACTAAGAAAATAATTTTAAACAAATAAAGTTAAAATTTCCAATGAAAGAACCGGAAGATAAAAAAGAACAATTAAAAAATAAATAAAAAGTGAGAAGGTTCTTTTAAATGGGAATATTTCACATTCGCTAAATATTTGTAGAGGTGTTCCCCAGGGATCAATACTGGGGCCACTGTTGTTTTGTATGTATGTTAATGATCTACCGGATGTTTTGGTTGACTGCCGTGTTCATATGTATGCTGATGATGTGCAGATTTATACCAGTACTCGTAAGGAGAATATTGATTCTTGTTTACAAGAACGTGATCTGGATAGGATTGACAGTTGGGCTTCGGCGAATGGACTACGCATTAATCCCTCAAAGTTCAAATGTTTAATGCTTTCGAAGACCAATGTTTCGTTTGCCTTACCTGGATTGAGTATCAGGGGAAATAAAATTGACTTTGTCAAGTCTGCTACCAATCTGGGTATTGTATTTAATGACAGATTATCGTGGTTTGGCCATATAAGTGTCTTTGTTGGCAGAATATATGGCATGCTTTGGAATCTAGGGCGGTCATTGATTCAACTCCTTTTGCAATTCGTATGCAACTTGCTAAAACTTATTTAATTCCTGCGCTATTGTATGGGTGCGAAATTTATGCAAACTGCGATAGTAATGACAACCGGAAACTAAACTTGGCATACAACAATATAGCAAGATACGTCTTTCTTAAGTGTCGCCGGGATCATATTTCTCATTTAGCGTACCAGATATTTAGTGTGAAATTTGATAATTTGAAAAGTAAATGCCTCATTCTATTCCATAAAATTATTAATACGCGACAGCCGGAATATTTAGTAGGCTGAATTAAATTTGCTAGGTCATGCCGGGGCATGAAGATTATTCAACAAAGTTACAGGACTCTTTTGTCACAGCGACAGTTCTTTATATGCACCACTAGTCTCTGGAATTCCCTACCATCCAAAAGATGGGCAATGCAAATGCGTTCAAAAACTAGTTATTTGAATTGTTCCCTTAATGAAAAGTTTGTTACGTTGTTAGCATGGTTATTATATCGGTTACATATTTATCCTTACTTTCTTAGACCGATTTTTGTAAATATTTCTTTTTCATATTTAACTTTTTATTTTCCTTTTATTTCTGTAGTATTGTTAGTTTTTCTTTATTGCTTTAAATTATATTTCTACTTAAATTTAATATTTTAATCAATTTGTTTTTTATATTAATTTATTATTTTTACTTAATTACTTAAATTTCACAATTTTTATTATTTTTTTATGTTTTATATCTTATTGATCCTAAGCATAACACTATAACTTATAAGATTAAAATCTTGTTGTATTATGTTAATTATAATAAATAAATAAATAAATAAAAATAAAATCACCAAAAAAAAAAGTTTTTTAATAAACAAATTCTTTGTCTGAACTTCAGTTTGTTTGTTTGTTTATTTGTATTGAATATTTAAACAATTGATGCAGAAAAACAAAAGGGATTAAATCGAAACTGCTAACAGAACCAATAACTAATAAAATACAAAAAAGAAAAAACTAAAGACAAAAAAGGCGAAAAGAAAAGCATTACGAAATCAAATCATTCAATGATTTTTTTATTCATTGCATTAACAAGTCCAACAAACCATTCAACCAATCAAGCCATTTGTCCAGCCAATTACATTTTGATTAGTCTACACCCTACACCAACATACAATGTGCATTATGTTTGTTACCACTTTGAGAGAAATAATTCCATCCGAAATTTGTGAAATTTGAAATTTATTTTATAACTACTAGGAGAAGTTTGGTATCATCAAGCACACGGGTTTTATTAAATACCACTCTCTTTATATCAGCTCTTCCAAAAGAGATGTTAATCCTTAATGTTTTTTAAGGATGTTAAATAAAAAATTAAATAATTTATAATTTTAAATTTATTAGGACACTTGTAAAAAAAGAAAGAACACGAAGACCAAACCTTTCGAGTTAAAAGTAAACCGAGTCAGTTAGATGTTATAATTCAACTAATTTATTTCAATCTTTTCTTAACTCTAACTTATTCTATTTACTTAATCCTAACTGTATTTTTCTATTCAGCAACTCCATTGCCTACTTATTTACTTTACTTATAATTTAACGACCTTGTATTCATATGGTCATGAACCTTAACATTACGTTATATTAGGGTGATACTTATTTATATTTTTAAATTCATTATGTATTTAATTTAATTATTTATTATTATTAAGTATTAGTATAATAATATTAGGATTAATGTTAATTAATTTAGATTATTATATATATATTATTATTATTTATATATTTATTAGTTGTTATGGCGCAACATTCCGGCCCCATTGAAGGACTGAGTTTCTTCAATCATTTGGAAGTGGAGCCAGTTTGTGGATTGGGCGCTTATAAACGCCGTTGCGCGTTGCGACCTCCGCCACTCTGACCTTGCCGTCTTCTCCTTCTATGACCTTGACGACTCTCCCGGTCAGCCACTGTTGAGGCGGGCAATTGTCCTCGTGGATGATCACGACCTGACCTAGCTTCAGGTTGGGCGATTCGTTGGACCACTTGGGTTTGCCTTGTAGACCCAGAACGTAGTCGCGGGACCAAGCCTGCCAGAACGTCTGCTTGAGTCCGCAAAGTAATCGCCAACGCTTCCATAATTTGGGTTCTTTGAGTTTCTCGTCGCCTACGGATTCGAGCGTCAGCGAACGCAGACCCTCTCCTATTAGCAGATGTGCTGGAGTTAGTGCCTCTCCGTCGTTGGGGTCTGGAGACAGCGGTGCAATGGGCCGACTGTTGAGCACCGCCTCTGTTTCTGCGAGCATCGTCTCCATTTCTTCTTGCGTCAGCGATGCGTTGCCCACTGCGCGCAGAAACAGGAACTTCGCCTGCTTGACGGCTGCTTCCCACAGCCCTCCGAAGTGCGGCGCCCGAGGTGGTAAGAAGGTGAACTTCACCCCGGACGACGCTGCGTAAGATTCGAGGGCGGGTCGACTCCTGTCGAATGATTGCTGTAGCTGTTTGAGGACGTTGGTGGCTCCCACGAAGTTCGTCGCGTTGTCGCATAGCACTTCCCTCGGAAGACCTTTTCTTGCAGCGAACCTCGAGAGAGTCTGAAGTACTCCCCTTATTTTTGTCCGACCGGCACAAGATGCAGTAACAACGAGGCATCTGTGTAAAATTCCTTTCCTGGAGTTGTAGGATTTGGAGTCGTCCAACCATGTGATGGTTTTGCTTGTGTAGTATGATGATTTGTTCGGTGTATTCTTAATGTTGTGATATTTATGGCACTTTTATGTTTGTATTTCTTTGTGCACTGTATTTTTTTATTTTGCTTTTCTTGTTCTATCTCTTTTTGTTCTCACAGCACTAATATACCACTGTATATCTTGTTATTTTTGTTATGTTTGTTTTTAATATATATATTTTTCTTTTTATGTTTCGTATTATTTGTTTTGATTCTTGTTATTTCTGTTTTTAATATTTTTCTGCTTTGTTTCGTTTCACCACACACTTTGTTTTTTTTTTAAATTTTATATTATTTTTCTGCAATATATTTTGTATGTTTTGTTCAATTTTTTATGTTTTATGTTGCATTTGTCTGTATCGTTTACTTTGGTTTTTTATTTTGTACTTTCTGTTTTTGTTTTACTAAGAAAATTTATTGGTTTTATGTACTCAATTTTTATTTGTGGTTTTATATGTTAATTGTAAACCTTAATTAAATTATAAGGTTTTTTATAAACTTTAGTACACTTTTTTAATCTTAAAGAATGTATAAAATTTATAACACTCGCGTAACTTTTTAATTAATTTATAAATGGTTCGCGCGGATTTGGTCTTTTTTTATTTTTAATATAAATTGAAATAGGTTATCAAATTTATTATTTTTGTTAAATGTTTAACATTTAAATTATTTTGGTAGATCTTAATTAATTTATAAGATCTCACTTTTATTGTTAAGTTTTAATTAATTTATAAAACTTATTGCACACACGAATTAACTTTTAAGAAACTTATAAAAATTTATTCGCGAGTTTGGCCTTTCTACGAACGCGATCAATAATTTTTTCAAATGTCCCTGCTCGGGCGCCAAAATGTTAATCCTTAATGTTTTTTAAGGATGTTAAATAAAAAATTAAATAATTTATAATTTTAAATTTATTAGGACACTTGTAAAAAAAGAAAGAACACGAAGACCAAACCTTTCGAGTTAAAAGTAAACCGAGTCAGTTAGATGTTATAATTCAACTAATTTATTTCAATCTTTTCTTAACTCTAACTTATTCTATTTACTTAATCCTAACTGTATTCTTCTATTCAGCAACTCCGTTGCCTACTTATTTACTTTACTTATAATTTAACGACCTTGTATTCATATGGTCATGAACCTTAACATTACGTTATATTATTATTATTTATATTTTTAAATTCATTATGTATTTAATTTAATTATTTATTATTATTAAGTATTAGTATAATAATATTAGGATTAATGTTAATTAATTTAGATTATTATATATATATAATTATTATTTATATATTTATTAGTTGTTATGGCGCAACAAGAGACTTCCGAACTTTGACAGTTTCTTCCAGCTACAACTGTCGAAAAAGTTGTTATTTTTTCAGTTTGTTTTGCCAAACCACCACGGATGTATACAGCACTCTACAACAAAATTGCTCGAATAAGATAGCACGCGCTTAGCTTATTTTACTATCGCCATAATCGTTCTACCGGGAAGACTATTCGTAGTGTGGTGGATAAATTCTAATCTACGGATTCAGTAAACGATCGATCAACATCCCTACATCAGCGAACTGCAACATCTGCCGAAAATATCGCAGGAAATTCCGAGGCAGTTGATTTCGAGAGGCTAACAAGAACTCAGCCCTTCGTGGAACACAACTTGGCTAATTTTGCGACGCAAAATAATAAAAACTAAATGAGAGTTCTTTTCGGTGTTCTTTCCGTGTGCTACAACCAATCTATTATCGTCGTAATTTCAAGACGTATGGGTACAGGAATTTGAATATAGAATTTAGGACACAAAACCACAAAACTTTCAAAAACAACCAATGCGTCACAAGAAGTCACTGTTTTTGTGTGGATTATGGGCTGGCGGAGACATCGGTTCATATTTGTTTGAGATCGATATTAACCAGGCAAGCACTATAGGTATATGAAAACCATCTTCTTGAATTGGAGGAACTGGACACCTACAAGGCTTTACTACGTGCCACACAGCCCACTCCACATTTGATATTCTGTACGGGATATTTGAATGCATGGTTGTCATTTCACGTGAAGGTGATGTCAACAAGTCACAGAGATTGTTTATTTAATACCGGTAGGCTTTTTCTGGTGGGGTTTTCTTAAGTGGCAGGAGTATGTGAATGCGCCACAAGTCACAGCGGTCCTCAAAGGCAGCATAAGCTATTCCATCGATCAAATTTAGCCTGATTTATGTGTCAGACCCATTGCAAATTGGAAATTCTGATGTAGTCCATCTAGAGAAGCCGTGGTGGATATTTGAACGATATTATATTCCATACAAAATATCGGATGATATCTCACATACACACTCTTTATTTATAGGTAGAAAGTGCTTATTGAAAGAAGAAATACTACCTCTCTTTGACGTAAAAGGATTTCCTAAGGCATCTGAAATTCTTTCATTTGTTTTTTTGGTTTTCCAATGTTCTTACATCCTGGATTATCTTTGTTGATGTACCGTCGTGCTCACTGTTGATAATATGGGCAAACCAACTCTTTTTTCTGTACCTGATTTCTTTCCGTACACTTTTATCTTAGGTTCCAAAGCTGCTTGACGCAAACTGTGTTTGAAGAGTTGCTTTTATTGTGTTTCTAGCATTAGCTAGGGTTTGAACCATAGGTTCTGGTTTAAAAAGACTACACACTTCGATCACAGCCTCTATGGCTACATTCTACCAAGAACAGATTGCTATACTGATCAGTGGTGTTGTCGAGACGGAACGCTCAGGAACGTCGTTCCGGTACTTACTTTTACGCGTCCCGGAACTAAAGATGATTTCTGATAACGAGAATTGGCTGACGTTTTGAAAAAACAAAAAAAATTAAAAAGAATTGCTGATTTTTTTTTCTAATTTTTGACGAATTTTTATATATATTTTTATAAACAAGGGTATGAACCGAACGCGAACCGGAACAAAAACCGGAACGAACCGGCTTGTTTTTCCGAACCTTCAGATCGTAGTGCTCTAGTACTTCCACGTAACAGCATGTACATTTCAGTTCAATCGATGCATAGAAACCATCGATGTATTTTGCGAAAAATCGATATAACATCTATGCATCTTTGCGATGCATTGGATCGAAAAAAACACTGATGGTTTTTTAAATGTTCACCACTAGTTCCGTGATTGTAACGTTCAGATTTTTATCGTTTTTTAAGAATTGCGACACAGAGATCTTGCGTAAACAGTCCATGTTGTTGAAGTCACCTAGTCCTACTAAACTACGTCGACTTTAAACAGAAATCAAAAATTGGATTCAATGCAACAACCTCAATTGCAAGAAATCACATGTGAAGCACGGGCGACGAGTAAAACCTACGGCCAAGCAGAATATCCGTTGAGCCAACGTTATGCTCTGTATTCCTTGGGAACATAATGTTATGATGGTCGTAATTTTCTATCCTGACAACGCTCGACCACATATTGCAGCAATGGTGAACACAAGAGCATAATTTTTATCTCACCGGTGTATAGCCTTTTGATTACTTATCGACTTAAACTACACCCATCTCCAGCACTAGCAACACTTATTGGAACTGTCATACGGTTCGCCTAATTTATTAGTTGCCCTTGTCGTAAAAGTTGCATTTTTCTGACCTCTACGGAATTTAAGTTTACACCATTACACCAACTTCTGAGGAAATCAAAACAAATGCTAATCTGATGGTGGAAGACAGCAAATCTCTCTCAGTTTCTGTCGGATGATCAATGATGTAATGACATAATGGAATAGAATAACTTTTCGCCTGATCAGTTTTGTCCAGGTTCAGTCTCAATCAATATCAATTGCTTGATTGGAATATTGAAACTTATAACGAACAATTCACTCTCAGTCCCACCAGACACACAATATTTATTATCTTGGCGTTAATTCTGGCTTCAATACCTTCTACAAATCTTTGCCTTGCCTTGCCTGTGTTCTCTTGCATGTATTATTGCCAAACATAACCCACTTTTAGTTGTCCTTTCAGCAATGATTCCATTTCTTCTGTTTTAGTAATGAATCCCAAATAAAAATTTATTCTAATAAATTGATCGGCTAATTAATGTGACATGTAAACCTAGAGCTTACTTGTAAATTCAGCTTCCTTTTACTCCTCTATTTACAATACGGCCACGTGAATGGTTTTGCTTATGTCCTTTTCGTTCTCATTTTTTGGTTGGTCCGCCAGAGCGCGGATAAAATTTAACATGAAAATTATCAGATCAGTTACAAGAATTGCAGGATCTTCTTCTTTTAGCAATTTACGACGCATTCTTACCTTTCTGTAGTAAAAAACAGATCTTCTGAATTGTCGCTAAGTTTTCACGAAGTAATATGATTTGAATTATGTCTTCCAGCTAAATCAAGCTTAAATGAGCTATAGTACTACCTAATGCAGCCACCTACTAAAAACATAACCTAGTCACTTTGCCGCCATACCAGTGGGCATAATCCTTAATACTCACTTGTCACATTCGAAGATAAGGTGCTATGTTCACTAAACAACTGTACGCTGCTTGATAACATGCTATTATGCTATTCCTGTCCTTCTATATTTGGCATCATTCGGGACAATCAATTTAAAACTTGCTTTTTTTTCCTGCACAATTACGTTCGGCCAGATTTTTATGAACTCAGCGAAACATATATACTACCTTCTTCTGCTTCTGACATCCTTCAAGTATGGTGCTTGTATAACAAGCATCGACGAATCTCACATTAGAATCCTTACTTACGAAACTTTTAAACCCATTACAAATTAATATTAAAATGCTATAATTTGGGGATCCTTTTGGTACGATGGCCGCTGGCAGACTATCCCATACAAAAATATTTCCCAACTTTTTGAATAAGGTACTCAAATAAGGTTGAAACAGCATAATTCTCCGTCACTTCGAAGAGTTATTTCCTGACGGTTTTTTATTTCTATACATCCGAAATAAATAGGTATTCCTTTTCCAACAACAGCATAAATATGTAGGAAAATTCACAATGAAAGTAAACACAAAAGTAAAAGAAGACATATTTACCATAACATCAATAAAAACCACTTTTCAAGTAATTAACTTAAGTTGTCGAATACGTTAGAATCCTCATTTATGTTGGGGTTCATTTACTGATAATGACAAGAAAATAGTGTTCGAATGTAAATGACTACGAACATAAGTGGAAGCATAAGACCCATAAAATTTAATTACAATCAACCATATGTTATCCTTAAAACAGTAGACATCATTCTTAAGTTATTTAAATTATGACGCATAAGTATGTCATGTATATGCAAAAATGCTTTTTTATATTTCTTGAACCCTCCAAACTTGTTTTATTTGACAAAAACTGATTTTTTGGACTTTACGCACAAATTTATTGATTACACAAATATTTTTGAACCTGTTTTCAAAATTTAAACCTTATTAGATAGGAGAGGGATGGGCCTTTAAAACGATATACGTGTATATATTATTTTATGAGATAAACTTAATAAATGCGAATTTTTTTCATATTTTTTCAAGTTTGTCCGTTCATAGTAGCAAACTTTATTTAAAAAAAAAGAAATAAGTTATAACATTCTGAAAGTGTATAAACTTGTGAAGATATTGATACTTCGTTTGATCAAATCAAAAATCAAATCAATCAAAATCAATCAAATCTGACAAAAATTACCTAGTGCTACTACTTAAAGAGTCTAATAGGTGAATTATATTTTTCATATACTCGTATATATTTTATGAAATGAATTTTTAGTTCAAACATTTCAGAATTTTTGATGAATCTTGATTGTTTACGTTAAAATGTATCAATTTCACGTTTGAGCGACCACCAGAAGTTGGACAATGTTTGCGAAAAGAGAAATAATAATATTTGCAAAAAAAAAAATATTAGCCGACTTATGGTTTTTGTCAAAATTGATGGTTTCCTGGATTAACATATGATTTTTTTTTCATTTAGGATTTTTAAAATAAATCCATGCAGCTCTGATTAGTGTCTTTGAAGCAAAATTTCACAAGGTATTTTTCGGTTTTCCATTTGTCTGTCATTTAATTCATTTGGACACATTTTCCACACTTTGAATCTTCCCCATAGCTGTAAACGGTTAGAAATTCTTCGATATGCAACATTTAACATTTTTGAGCATTTGCGTATTCTTCATCCAATATTGGTTGCAATTCGGCACCTTCAAACTTTTTTGGTGGTCTTCCACGTTCTTTACTTCTCACATCAAAATTATTATCTATGTATCATCGAAACCATCCTCTGCATATTGCTTCTGATAGAGCGTGATTACCATACACCTCGACAAGCATTCGATGCAACTCTCCAAGACTTGGAAATAAAAAATGAATACCTTCCGCTATTCATAGCTTCCTAGTACAAGATTCGCCATCTTTAACACGATGGAAAAATATGGTATTGTTTGTTCACTAATTTGATGTATACAAAATATGCTTGACAGATGTCATTGCCGACACAAAAAAGAAATTAAGACTCATGTTCCCTTGGGACGTATCTTGACGTTCACTTCATGCCGGTACGCCTAGCAAACTATGGTAATGCATAGAGTGGTAATAAAGTGATAAAGTCCAGGCCTCTCAGTGCCTTCCAATTATTTACAAATTTGTGAAATCTTACAGTCATTGTTCTACTCAACAGAAATAAGTTAGTGCTTTAGAGTAAATGGTCGATAGACAGACATATCCTATGCAATGTCCAAAGAAGTATATACAGCTGCATACATAAACAAACAAAAAAATTCCTACAGACAACAACGCTAAAGGTCTTCATATGGAATGACCAAAATTACAATTTTAAATGCCTTAAGATGCAATATAACCATAAATATTATTATAGTTGTTGTGCATCAACTACATCATCCTCTTCATTATCAACATCGTCGTTTTCAGCGTCGTTACGGCAAAGGCGCACGAGAAGCATAATTTCACTCAAAATATCCTCACCAATAACAAAAGTAAAAATTCACCACCGATGATAACACGGGCAAATTATTTAATATACATTCTCCAACTCACTTCCTATAGTATTGGCGAAAATCAAAAAGAAAAGAACAAATTTACAACAGGACTACAACGAAGATTTGTTTAATAAAAAATGTTATATGCGTTCAAACAAATAATAAACGAATGAATATACAAAAATACAATTTTTGATACATAATACGTGCCGAAAAGACGTTAATTTAAAAACGAGAAGTCGGTAAACTACTATTGAAGAATTGCTAAATCACCGTTGTAGAACTTCTTCCGCTATCTACATCTCCAGTGGCTAATTCCGATGTGTTTTGCTTATATTTCAGAATCAAAATAACTGTCGTCGTAGTCAGTTTCGAAACAGTTTAGATGAGATTCCAAAAACTTTCGCTTGATTATAGACATTTTGCTAAACTCATTTGTCTAAAATGTCGCTAGAAGGCCTTCAGAGAAATCCTGGAGATGCAACACAGGTCAGATAATGGTCTGGACTATGTGTGGAAGCTGAGACGACTCGGTACCCAATATAAGGTTAATGTCTGCTGGGTCCCAGATCATTTACGAATTCCTGGGAATAAACAAGCCTACGAGCTTGCGAGTATTGGATGATTTACTCCGCAAATTGAGTGCGAATCTTTCCGTGAAGTGGAGGCGGATGCTTAGAAAGTTATGCTTAACAAAATGGAAGATAAAGTGTGGCAAAGACTCTTCTTAAACCAAGTGAGCTTCTGTTAGAAAATTACATTAGAAAGAGATATTTGTATTAACTATTCAGGAATAAACTCAAATAATACTTATTCGGAGGTCGCCGTAGTCTAGTAGGTAGTGTGTTGACTTATTAGACATAAAGCCAGGGTTCCAGACCCAGGCCAGACATCAAAGACAAAATACAAAAAGTATTTCTTCGTCAACTTCCTCTCAGCAGATTTCTGGCAAAAACTCTGAGAGTAAATAGAAAATGCCATGAAAAGTTTCTCAAAAGTCTGTCGTTTGCAGTCGACATTAAACTTTAGGTCCCACCACTCATGTATAAAATTAACACACACAACCTAAGTGGTGTGAAAAACTAGGTCGTAATCCTGACTGAAGGGTTGTAATGACCAATTATGTATGTATGTATACTTATTCAGAATAGGAATTCTCTCGAGCGCAACATGTTGAGTCTGTAGCATTTAGAATGAGTCATTGGGCCCTGTGAGGATATACTATAAATTATGAGGTGATTACAATTGATCGTATGGGAATAGCGGTTTCAACAGGATGGTGTTAAATACCACACAGTTCATGTCACATTGAATATTATACACAAAGAATTTAAAGGTACGATCTTCTCATTTGGAGGTGATATTAACTGACCACCGTGGTTGCACGATTTAACTCTGTTAGACTTTTTTGTAGGCTTTTCTTTAGTCGTAGGTAAGAAGAAGCCACAGGCTATAGCGGTCCTTAACTACAGCGGTTCATAACTACAGCGGTTCTCAAAGTCAACATAACACATCCTATTTGTCAAATTCGGCGTGATTTCTGCGCCAGAGTCTTGTAGAATTCAATATTTCGGATAGGTTCTACCCACAGAGGTCTTGACGGACATTTGAACAATGATGGCATACGGGAAAGCTTTTATTTTAGACCGGGGAATAAAATTAATTAAATGCTCTATTATGCAACACGATATTGTGCGTATCATAATGAAATAACAATACAGTTTTCGTAAGACTCTGAATTAAGTATCAGATGAACTGAGCCTTCTAGCACAGCGTAGAGAGAAAGAACGAAAACAAGCGGTTAGCACCATAAAAACAAAACGAATTGATGACTCCTAATATGGGATTCAATGGAATATTTTGTTCAGTTTTGGTTGTAACATAGAAAGACTCAAAATTGGCCGCAGTTTAAGATTTAAAAAAGTTGGGTCTCGAATGTAATTCAAACTATTCGGTTCAATGATTTAGCAAGTATTTCTTAAAACCATTATGATCAAGTGATATATAGTGGACTACCTTTAACCGTAACTAAAAGAAATATTCTTTACTTTCATCGCTTGCTGATGAGTTCATTATTTTCATTGAAAACAAAATCTTTTATCTTTAATTAAATGCTACAAACATGAACAGAAATGCTTTCAGCTTTAGTTTGGCCGCATGCCTTAAGCAAGACATTGCCATCTGCCATTGCTGGTTATTTAATACGCGACACTAATAATAAAAATAAACCACAACGGTTCTGTGTTTAAGTCGCCTAAAATAACTCAAAGCAGCTAATATTAAACGAAACAATTAACCTTTTAGTGAACACACCTTGAGAGAAATGTTTTATAACAAGGCATAGAAACTAACTAGTGATCGAAGATAAACAGTGAAACGTTGAGTTTTATAACAATTTCTTAAATTAAGGATAAATTGTTATTGCCAACAAATTAGGCACATTTTTGCATAGTTCGTTGGGCACACTTCAATACATACCGAGTGTACAAATAATGTCCTCATGCTAATGTAATACATCATTTTTTAATAATTACTCAGCTCTTATCTAAAATCAGTATTATAATTAGTGATAAAAGATTCAGTAATGGTAGTTGACATATCTTCCCTTATACTTAATCTTTCAAGGTCTTACAACTGTATTCTTTTCGGCATCCCATGTATTATTACTTTTCTTTTCTATTTTTACATTCTCCCACTTCTATATTTCTATACTCTCAACATAACGAAGAAAAAACCAGTATTACACAGTTAAAGAGAACATATCTGTGATATATAGTATCACGTGATAGATTATATACAACAACAACAAAAAATTAACAACACGTTATTTAAGACAAAACTGAGGTTTGATCGAAAGCTACATATTTGCATAAGGTCTTTTTAACTTGATCTGTGAAACCTTCAACCTTCAAAGCTTTCTATTTTTCAACGTGGGCCCCAACAGGAAATTGAAGTTCTGTTTTTTTATCGTTACAAGAAAGCGCAGAAACATTTACCACAGAATGTATTGAAATGTAAGAATAGTGGCTGATTCCTCATCATAGTTTAAAGAAAACACTGACCATGTCGGATGGCAAGTGCTGTACAATTTGTTGGTTTCAGAAACGGTTTTTACTATTGAATGCGTTTGAAACCAGACCTCAATCATCCGTCAAGTTTAAATTACACAAATCGCTCCGATTGTTGAAATAACAATTTATTTTGTTACCTGCGAACTGCGGGAATATCTTGATGTAAAAGTTGGCTTGAAAGGTTTGTACTTCGTTCAACAAATACTACAACAGGCACATCATAAACACCTCCGGCTGAAGCCGTAACCTTACCAATCGAATGTTGTGTCTTTGAATCTTTCGATATATCAAACATACATACATACATAATTGGTCATTACAACTCTTCAATCAGAATTGCGACGTAGCTTTTCACACCACTTATGTTGTGTGCGTTAATTTTATAAATGAGAGGCGGGACCTACAGTTTAAAGTCGACTATGAACGACAGATTTTTGAGAAACTTTTTCAGAGAAATTTTATCTACTCTCACAGTTTTTGCCAGAAATCTGCTGAGAGGAAGTCACCAAAGAAATAATTTTTCATATTTTCGTTTGGGGGTTCGTTGGGGTTTGAACCGTGGTCTTACGGCTTATAAGCCAACTACTACAACTACCTACTATACAACGGCGACTTCATATATCCAACACGTTTCTTTAATATTTTTAGAGTTTTAACCAATTGATCAACTTCAATATGCGGTCAAATAAAATTATTTTGATGGCTTTTTGATGTTTTCATTGGGAAAAGCATACGTGCATAATTGGTCATGAGGTTTAAACCGTGGCCTTACGTTTAATAAGTCAGCAGACTTCCTACTAGGCTACGGCGACTTTTTCTTCTTTCGGTGCATTCACCGCGATAATCGTCCTTGCAGCTGATTACACAACTACAGCCCAAGCCTTAGCAAGTTTTTTTATTTTTGACATTGAGTTGGCAACCCTATCGGAAAGAACGTCAAAAATAAAAGCTCCGCAAAGTAAATTTCTTTAATTTGTTAAAATAAAAATATTATTGTGTTTTTTTAAATAATTGTTGTTAAAACTAATTAAAAATACTACAGCTAAATCCAATATATTAAAGTATGGCTCCTAAGGGTCGTAGAAGTGTTGTAGCTGCTGTTGCAAAAATAATTTGTGCACAATGCAAATTGGAAATTGATGAAGAAAGAGAAGAAAACATACAATGTGATAAATGTAAAAAATTATTCCATACATTATGTACAAAACTTGACAAACGTAAGTTTAAACATCTTTTAGATAATGAAGATGAAGAATTTGTTTGTCATTTGTGTGATGGAAGTGATCAAACATTGAAAGAAAAACTAAAAGAAATAAAAACAAAATTAAATATGCTCGATCAGCTGACAGCTTTAAAAGATTCCATAGAGTTTATGTCCCGACAGTACGACGAGTTATTCAAAGGTGTTGCGGGAAATAATAAAAAGGTTGAACTAGTTCAAAAAGAAAATCGTGCCTTGAAAAGCGAAATTGCTTCTTTGAAAACATCAGTAAAGATTTTGAATGCCTAACGAGTAAAAAATGATTGTATTGTTCGAGGTGTTGAAGTGAAAAATAATGCAAGTGCTATGGATACTGTATTAGATATATCAGAAAAAGTTGGAATTGAAATAAAAGAGGAGAATATTGAGGAAGCTTATTTTCTCAAGAAAGGTAGAAATGATAAGGATGAAAAGAAGACAATGATTATTAAGTTTAGCAATAAGAGTTCAAAAGACAAACTTATGAAGTCAAATCTTAAACTTAAAGAAATGGATTGTACGAAGTCTGTCTACATTAATTATCTTTTGAGTAGAGAAACTCTCCAACTTTTTAATTATGCTAAGGCTTTAAAAAGCATTGGATATAGTTTTGTGTACTTATCTGGTGGCAGAGTATATGCTAAGAGGAACGAAATATCGAAGCCTAGATATATAAAAACTGAAGAAGAAGTTGATCAAATTTTATCAGAAGCTGCAACTTACGGTACCAAGCACAAATCATTAAATAGACCTCCGGCAGCCAATGATGAATTTGATGGTAATCATTCGGAATTTTTGTCTCCAGCGTAAATACTCACCATTATTATTATTTCTTTTCTATAATGTGTTTTACACAATTTTTTATTTTTCTTTTTTAAGTCAATACTAAATATTTTTCTAATTTTAATAATTTTTGTCATTATTTAAAAAATTATTCTTTTTTCAACATTGTTTCTGTCAATATTAGAAGCATTTCATCAGTCAACAAATTTAATAAATTTAAATCACTAATTGCTAGTTTTCCTAATCTGCCTTGTATTATTGCTATTCAAGAAACTTGGTTCAATTCGAAGATAGTTCAAATATATGATATTCCTGGGTATAATTGTGTTCATTGTTGTAGGAGTGATGGCTATGGTGGTACTTCTTTTTACATACGGCAAGATTTTCAGTACACTGTTGAAATTTGTGAAACCAAACATTTTTGTGATTCAATTGTAATATCCCTGCAAAATTATAGAATTCAAGCTGCTCCACTTAAGCTGATGTCTTTTTATAGGTCTCAGAAATGTGATATTAGTAAGTTTGTAAATATTATTGAGAATTTTATTAATTTAAACGGTCGAGGCCCTTGCATTGCCGTTGGCGATTCAAACATTGACTTTCTTGAAAGAATAGCAGATGATTTTTCAAATTTACTTTTGCATTATGATTTTAAAAATTGTCATACATTAGTGACGCGTCCATCTTCTGGTAAATCTATTGATAATGTGTTTAGCAACCTTTCAAATATTTCATCTATAGACTCGGTCGAGTGTGATCTATCCGATCATAACATAATTTGTTGTAGACTGAAAGATTGTGTCCAGAGTTTTGAACATTTTGATTTTGAAGTGAAATTTTGTGATTACAATAGGTTAAGGGAAAATTTTCGGAACAATTTACGGAATATATCTACTGTTAATAATCATCAGTTGATACTTCCAATTTAATAAACTGTTTGTCAAAAGCGTACGATAACTCTGTATCTATCAGGAAAAAATCAAAGCTATTTAAGAATGTAATTGCACAATGGTTTAATGAGAATTTGCAAAACTTGATGTCATTAAAAGAACGTTTGTTGAAGCTAAGACGCAGAAGACCTAATAATATGGATGTGCAGAATAGACTAAAGAGACTTAGCAAAGTCATAAAAAAGCGTATAATGAATCTATGAATAACTACTACCATAATAATATAATTAGCATTCAACATGATCCAAAAAAATGCTGGAGGTTCTTAAATGAAACGTTGGGTAGAAGTGTGAAAACGAAAGTTAGTTTGAAAAATTTAAATGGTGATTTGATATCAGAGGATTCTGTAAAATGTGAACTTTTTACCCAGTATTTTTTGCAAGTACCCAAAGTTTTAAAGCAACGGATCAGAACTTTTCATTGTGATACATTTAATAGTCTTAGGACACTTAGTTATAATATAAACTACCTTCGTCTTAAAAGCTCAACTGTTGATGAAATTACGCAGATTATTTCTGATCTCAAAATTAATAAGAGCTGTGGTCATGACAATTTATCCCCAAAAACTCTCTTTGAATGCAGTAGAGAAATATCGCCACGATTAGTTAATATATTTAATTGTTTGGTACAGACTTCGGAGTACCCTGATATTTTAAAAATTTCAAAAATTATTCCAATTCCGAAGGAATCTGGTGCTAATGTTGAAGAAAATTACAGGCCTATCTCTTTACTATCAATTGTTGATAAAATTTTCGAAAAAATAATACATAGGCAACTATTAACGTACTTAGAAAAAAATAAACTAATATATGAGTGCCAGTACGGTTTTAGAAAGGGTAGTGGAACAGAGAACGCAGTTACGAATGTTGTGAATTACATCTGTAACAGTTTGGATGAAGGATTTAGAGGGGTAGCAGGAATTTTCTATGACTTTTCGAAAGCATTTGATCTAGTGGACCACGAAATATTGATGCAGAAGCTTCAGTACTATGGGATAAGGGATAGTGAACTTAATCTTTTTAAAAACTACTTGAGTAATAGAAAACAATATGTTGAATTAAATGGCTGCAAAAGTACACTTGGAACTGTGGAGCATGGTGTGCCGCAAGGTAGTGTTCTGGGTCCGCTATTGTTTACTATATATGTAAATGACATTGTCAATCTTGATCTCCATGGGAAAATATACATGTATGCAGATGATATTTGTGTACATGAAATTGCACTCAAGGCCTATATGGAAAGAGATGCAGCTCTGAGTTTTGAATTTGCAAGACTTAACAAATTAGTTATAAACTCAAGGAAAACAAAAGTTCTCAGGTTCCGCCCTCAATTGACTAGAGACTACGGAGAATTCAGTATTTTTGTTAATGGAGATGAAATTTTCGAAAGCCAGTCAATAAGGTATTTAGGGGTCAATTTACAGTGCAATCTTTCGTGGGTTTTACACATTGAATCATTAAAATCGAAAATATCTAATGTAATCGGTTTTATTTACAAATTCAAAAACAAATTTAACGTCAAAACAAAAATTATGCTCTATCATATTGATTCAAAGCCAGCTAAATTACTTAGCTCTGATTTACGGCTGTAAAAGTACTGTAGCACTAAAATCCTTGCAACGAATTCAGAATAAAGCATTGAAAGTTGTGTTTAATTTGCCATTGCTGTATTCAACATTTGTCCTTATACCAATATGTTGCGAAAAATATCTTACCTCTAAGGGGTATGTATATATTTCAACTACTTATTTTTGTTTTTAAGTCACTAAACAATATTGGTCACAATACAATTACTTTCCCCAGAAATCAAAATACATTTAATACAAGAAATAGCTCGAATTTACGTGTCTCAAGGTGTAGATTAGAAATCACAAAGCAAAAAATTTAATATATTGGTGGTTTTGAATTTAATAAATTACCGAATGATTTAAAAAGTATTCAGAGAATTTCGTTAATTAAAACAAAATTAAAAAAATATATATCGCAAAATCTTGAAATGCTTCTATTATAAACATTGAATTATCTTGAAATTTCTTAATATACATTAACAATTAAATAATATTTTGATATTTTTAATATTATAACAAATTAATTTGTAATTATTATAAGAAATTAATTTGTAATTTAGTTAATTAATTTGTTTTGCCGACTTGCCTCAATAATGTCACTTTGACGCTGAGGCCCAATGTAAATTAGTTTGAAGACAATAAATAAATGAAAAAAAAAGTTACTTTCTTATCTACTTAAATGACCACTAACAACTAGTTTATCGGGTTTCCACCAGCCGTAATATATCCTACTCTTCTTAATGATTTATTTTCTCTTTTTTTTAACACAGACGACAGACAAAAAAAAGAAGAAAAAGAAAAATAATGACAATGGTAATAAAGATGATGATAAACACCATATGTACGTATGTTTACAGTTCTTAAAAATCAATGTAATGCCAATCAAGTAATGGAATTTTTAACGGTAAAATATTTTTCGACAATAACAACAATGAGAAATATTGAAAAGCAACAACAATAAAGAGAGATAAAATTATATTTTATCAAAAGGAAGCAAATAGGGGATAACAGAAAAAGCAATCATAAATTGCAAATAAGAAGGAAAAATACATAGTCTTCACTTTGCCAGTCATTGTTTTTCAGAATAATTCTTTAGATGGCTTTACTTATCTACATCTTTCATATAAGAAATAACTATTCTGTTAACGTTTGTCCGGATGTTATTTAAGTGTACCCACCAATTATTAAAATAATGCAACTTCCGTGGATTTCATTTAAATCACACTTATCAGTGGACAGCAGGAGTCTCAGTACTCCAATATATTTTAACAAAAAAAAAATTGTGCCCACAGGCTTAATACTCTTGCACAAAATACCAATATGAGTTAAAGATAGTATTTAGGAGATCATTTGAAAGAACGGTTACGTATTCGCTAAACCTCAAACAAAAGTCAACCGAAAAACTTGCTGATGGTGCCACCAGAAAACGTACATACATATATAATTGGTCATTACAACCCTTCAGTCAGGATTACGACCTAGTTTCTCACACCACTTATGTTGTGTGTGTTAATTTTATACATGAGTGGCGGGACCTACAGTTTAAAGTCTACTCCGAACGATAGATTTTTGAGAAACTTTTCATGGAAATTTTATTTACTCTTAGAGTTTTTGCCAGAAATCTGCTGAGAGGAAGTCGCCGAATAAATACTTTTTGTATTTTGTTTTGATATCTGGCCTGGGGCTCGAACCTTGGCTTTACGTCTAATAAGCCAACACAATACCTACTAGACTACGGCGACTCCAATACCATCAGAAACACTAAACAAAACTTGTACATTCAATTACAAATGGGTTAAATGGAGTGCTTGACTTTAAGAGATATTCTACTAAAAACAAGGGATGGCATTTTTATATATTAGGCCTTTGAATTTTAAATTTACTTAGGCTTCTCCTTGGGAGTACCTATGGAGTCATGTGAAACTTTTCCTTATTTTTCTCTTGTTTTATGAAAAACATTAAAAAACTTTTTGTTTTATAATAAAACTGAAATAAATTAATAAAATAAATATATAAACTATACACTTCTATACAAACTTTTGATTAAAATTCTTAAATTTGCTAAAATATATTACCGTACTAAGACTTTTGCTGTCCACTGTATATATTTAGAAAAAAGAAAACAAAATCACCATTTAGTCTGGGTTACAACCTAGCTTCTTACACCACACAAGTTGTGTGTCTTAATTTTATACATGAGTGGTGGGATCTTTAGTTTAAAATTTTTTGATTAGTTTTTCATGGCAACTTTATATATTCTCAGAGTTTTTGCCAAAAATCTGCTGAGGAGATGTCGCCGAAGATATTTTTTTTTAAATTTAATTTTACTAATTAGCCAACCCACTACCTATTAGACTTCTGCGATTTTAGGCATGTGTCTCATCGCCCATTAAACAGTTGGGCATGACGTGTATTGTTAAAACGAAATTTCTATAGAAAAAGTATTGATAAGGAAAGACAAAAGAGTATTTGAGCAATTCACACTAGCGCTTGTATCGTTGTATCACGTGTATTGTTGGACGAATATACAACAGTGTTGTTGATAATTTTCATATACAAATTCGATACCCTTATACACATTTTTTTTCATTTGTTTTTAAAAGTTGTATTGATTTGGTGCTATCAGTTTATGTAAATGCTAGTCATCAAGAAAAATAGTAAAAATACAAAATATTTTCTATGTAACTTGAGGCAACAATTAACATTTTAAAATTATAATTGTTCGCACAGATAACACTATGCCACAAAAATACACCCGAGTAACTACATAGTATAAGTCGTTCAGTTAGTTGAATAGAACACAAAAATACTTTTTTATTTTTCTCGAACCCTTCAAACTTGTTTTATTTGACAAAAACTGTTTCTTTTGTACTTTACTCACAAATTTATTGATTACACAAATATTTCTGAACCCATGTCCAAAGTTTAAACCTTATTACAAAGGAGAGGGATGGGCCTTTAAAACGATGTACATATGTGTATTATTTGACTTAATATGCTATGGGTTTTGATGACTTAAACTTGACAAATGTGAAATAAGTGATAACATTCTGAAAGTGCATTGTCTTGTGAAGAGACTGACACTTCGTTTGATCAAATTGGACAAAAATTACCGTAGTTATTATTAAAAGAATCTTACAGTCGAGTTATATTTTTGATATATATATTTTTTTCAAATATACTTTAAGTTCAAAAATTTTCAGAATTTTTGACGGATCTTGATTTTTTTTGTCGCAAAATGTGTCAATTTCACGTTTGAGCGACCACAAAACCACAAAATACACAATACTGCACAGCATTGGGCGTTCACAAGCAAAAAATGTATTCAATACAACATACACGATACAAAGTCGTGTGAATTGCCCAAATAATCACACATATTTTGAGGGAAATCTTTTTTTTTTTTTGTTATATTTCTAAAAAATATTCAGTTTCTAAAGCCATAATTTTGTAATAAAAATTAAACTTTACATGTGTTCAATAAGTTAGAAACGCTGACTAACAACACCAAAATAGTGACAATTAATTATTTTAATTATAGTAAAAGGTATGCCAGAATTTTTTAATATTCACTCCTCACGAGTTTACTGTTGTTTTTTTCTTAACGCCCAATCTGAGCAATCCCGCTTTTTAAAGTCTACAAGTGCCAATACAACTGAACTGCCACATACCATCCTTGAAACTGCGATTGAGATGCCATAAATAACAGGACCACTTGAAGGTAGGGTAGGATACAATGGCTGCACATCAGTAACATCTATAATAAAAAGAAATGCAAAAACATAAATTACCAGGCGTAGGCAAAAAAAATTAAAGAACATTATAAAAAAGTGAGGAAAACTTAAAGCTGTCTTTAATGTTTGTAATATTTCACAAATAAATGTATAGGGGGTGTGTAATTTTAAGAAAATCATCATCATCATTGTATTGAGGAAAATATTGGCGATGATGCATTTTTTTATTTTTAGTTTTTTTCCCATCTCTCTCTCCACATGTTTTTGATTAAACGCCAACCATGTAACTCAAATTGCTAACCATTACTGATGTATGGAAAAATACTCCCATGTTCGCTGTTAACGTTTTTTTTGATTGTGTTGTACTAAAATCATATTGCGAAAACCAAAAGCAGAACTTATTTTATGGATTTGAAAATATTTTTTTGTCTGTTTTTTGTTTTTTGCTTCTTTATTTAATTATTTCATTTTCTTTCTTTATTCCTTATGAACGTAGTACATTTTTAAATCACTGGAGTACCCGAGAAGCTTTTAAAACTTCTAAACTAAATAGAAAGTGGGTGGTTAGTACAGTGGTATACAGTTTGCTGTAAATAAAAGAATTTTAAATTCTTAAGGCAGGTTTGGCAGGAGTTGTGATTGTCTTTGATTTATATTTTATAAAGAGTTCAATTCCTACTCCTTACAATTCCAGCCCTAAGGCATGTAATTGTAATTTATGCTTTGTTAGTAAATCCAATTGAATTTTCCACAGGTTTTCGAAACACGTTTTTAATTTCCTATCACATGATTTACAAATAACAACTCACAAACAAACATTTAAGGATAAAGATTTAAAAAAAACATTAATGTTGTCTCACTGAAAATGGAATTAATATCCATAGCACAGAAACAAACCTTTTTAATGCCAACAGTGGATCAGCAGGTCACATTTTTACATGGTAATGTATGGTACAACATCTATTTGAAAATGAAAATGAAATGGAAAATTATGAAATAAAGGGAAAATACATATTAAAGGGTTGGCTTAATAAACGCGAGCCCGTGACTCAAACCCTAGCACAGACACCTTGAACAAAACGAAATATGGAAAAAAACATTTCTTTCAGCAACTTCCTCTCAGCTGTCTTCCTGGAAAAACTTTAAAAGTAAATAAAATCGCCATGAAAAGTCTCTTAAATCTGCCATTCGAAGTCGACGTTAAGGTCCCGCCACTCATAAATTAAATTAATACATAACATAACATGGGTGTTGTGTAAATAGGTTGTAATTCTGACTAGTGGTTTGTGAGGCCCAATTAAGTAAATTCAATATTATTTACTCTCCGAGTTTTTGCCAGAAGCCTGCAGGGAGGAGATTGCCGAGAGAACAATTTTTTCCATATTTCGTTTTGCTTGAATCCCGGGTTCGTATCTAATAAGCCAACACTGCTATCTGCTAGACTACGGTGACTTAAACTGCGATATTGAACTGCTTTACACTAAAAACCAAAGCCTAGTCCAGTATGACGTGGTGAGAAGATAATTTGCATGAATAGGATAAACATTGGAACCTAAAAGTGAGGTTTCAGAAACGTAATGTACTCTGAATATTAATTGGAAAATCCTTAATTTTTGTTTTCGCTCTTCATTTTTCATTACATTTGGGCTATAATAAAGCCATACTGAGCCAATTGTTCATATTCTCTTGAGCAAATCAATAGCAATCGAATCGTGGCCTCACGAATAATAAGCCAACACACTACCTACTAGGCTACGTCAACTACTAATGCAATGACTTATTTTTCGAATAGGATAGCAAGGAGCCGAGTATGTTACACTGCCCCTAATATTTATGTATATGGACACACCGTTAGAAAACAAAGAAAGAACACTATAGAATTCAACTAAAACGAACGAATAGTAAATAAGAACTCAAAATTTTGAGAATCTTTAAATAGTTTATTAGCCTCATATTTTTTTCCGTTAAAAATACTGTGCCATTCCATCAGAGGAAAATATAAACAGAATTAATGAGTTTTACATTCCAAACCATAACAATAATAGAAACAAAAAAATTTGGGAATTCAACACCAAAGCAGAAAGAAAAAATAAATAAAAAAAATTATTTTAAAAGGACTTCAAGATTCTCTCTAGAATTACACAGAGGTACTTTGGCATTTGCCTTACCAAGATTTTATTATTTGTTTTGTTTTATTTTTATTTATTTTTTTTTTTGTTTGTTTTGCTTGTGTAATTTTACTTAACCTGTTTCATGGTGTAATATGATGTTTTTTTTTTGCTTTTCTTACATTTTAAAAATCTTTTTTCATTATCATAAATTCAAAGAAAGGTGAAATTAACGGAAAATGAATGAAGCATTGTTTTAATTCTTGTTTATTTCAATACCGTAATTCTAATGGATGGGTCAAATAATACCCATCATTACCCATTATAACCTATGTATTTACAATGTATTCAATTAATCTATGATTACCGCAATACAGCAATCAAATAATTGCCTTTAGGTTAAGTAAATAAATCCAAAAAATCATGCTATTGCAACAATCTTTGTATATATGTATACATATACTCGTATATATACACAAAGTGGCACCTCTACCGTAAATGGGTTTGCAACCTTACTTAACCTAAACGAATTCTTTGATTGTTGTATTGCGGTAATCAGAGATTGCTACTACTACTACTACTTACTAGTGTGTCAGAAAGTGAGAGATCAAAAACCCCGGTCCCTTTATGACAAGAGCTGGTCAGTAACTTAAGAAGTGAAAGACAATCTCTTCATCGTCCTCAGACCCACAGTTCCTGCAAAAGTCATTTGCCGAAATACCGAGCCTTTTGGCATGTCTACCAAAACGACAGTGACCTGTACGAATAGTTATTGAGCGATAGATGGCCGTGGGATTTAAGAATAAACTCAGACCTTTTCTTTTCTATATATGTCCAGCACAGTCCAACAACATTGCACATACCTTTTTACTGCCAACAAGATTGAGATTCCCTATAATAAGTGCATATAACACTAAGGTTACTAAGGAATCGAAATACATGTTAGAAATAGCGAGCTGCGTATGGCCGGGTCGTCAGCAATGCAAATTCTAACGACATCTCTATATCTCGAAGTCCAAATAAGAGTTAACTTTGCATGATGGATGTTGAAACTATATTCGTCAGGGTCAAAAAATTTTCAGCGAAAATCCTGCCTCAACTCAACAAGCATTGCGCCGTTTTCTGTTTGAAAAGACTGCAATAGTCTAGCCGCATAGAAGAAAGTTTAATATCAGAACTTTGTACCACATACTCAACTTGGAGACTACAGTGTAAGTCTCAACGGTTCCAGTCGATCTTCAGACCAGAAAGTTTCAGAAAGTTGTTAGGAATTATATAATCGACCTTATGGGTAATGCTATGTCTTCCCAGAATAGCAGCATATCTGTAGTCCATAGAGTCTTAACGCCACCAAAGCAACCTTCTGTATTAACAGAAGATTACAGGAGAGGTGGGTATAGCAAATATTGTCTTATTTGAAATGATACAAAGTGTACTGGTGATCAGAACAGCTGACTGCCTGCATACTCTGTGTATCAGTCGGCAGTGGCATTGGTCGACAAGACATGTACACCAAAGGACGAGATTGACTCCTTCGCGACCCAATGGAGCCGGTATATGATGGTTTGTCTGAGACCCCAAATCTTGCCTAGGGTTCTTTTGTAGCTGAAGAGTGCTATTGTTGCTTTCTAGGCGCTATCAATAATGGTATCTCTTCATGAGAACTTCGGAACACGCTTGAGCACGCATAGCTGACCGCGTTCCGCCAATCCCATCGAAGAAAATGGTCATCTCAGGGGATGCATTATGATCAAGAATGAGCCCCAGATATTGAAGTTGAACATCGTAAAGTCAAAAATCGTATGCGGATCAAAACCTGATACCATATTTGGCAGATCATCCACATAATCAAATACTTTTTAACTTTGTCGCTGCATTTCTGGATCCAGATCATCAACTGCAAAATTCCACATGGGGGAGGGAACAGCACCTTATGGCTTGTTTCTATTCACTCCCCTTGCCAATAAATCAAGTGAACTAAAATGTAAGTCAAGGACATGACCTATTCATCGTGATTCTTTATCTGCGTGTTACTTAAGGCGATTAAAACCAAACGTTTTAATGGTGGTTTTGAAATAAGAATAATTTCATGTAAATTACAAGCAATCTTTATACACTAGAGAATTGAAACAAGCAAACAAACCATGTTGATGTAAGAAATTCTAGCCAACGGCCTTACTATAGAGAATCATAACAATTATGAAAGAGGAAGCAACAAATACTAGACGATAAAAAAGAGTGCCTTTGTGAATGTTTTAAGATGAATACGAAATACGAAAATATTATAATAAGAGCAGAATTTTAAGTATGAAACGTTGAATTCTTCAACAAGAATTTTGACACAGGTTGGAATTATAAAAATTAAGCCAGAAAAGAGTGTGAAGGGTAGGCTTGATATGAGCAGAGAGTGTTTTATGTCTAGCAGTCTAATAGGTAGTATGTTGACTTATTAGACGAGAGCATAACTCTAGATTAATACACTCGCCATAATTCTGTCAAGTCTTCTTATGTATCATCATCATTATTTATAGAACAAAGCCTCCAATTTTGTATATCTAAGCGTTTTGACTGTCCTCAGAGATCATATCATGTCGAATTCTTAATTTTTCATCGCCTTTGCGTTTGAAAGTTCTGTATCTCTGCCTTGTCATGCAGACTTAAGATACTTGATAGAGTTATCTGCAAAGGCCACGAAAAGTTAGCTTTAAATTAGAAAGTTACTATTCTTATTATTTTCCTCTATTTTTTCATGTTCTTTATCTTACCTTGCTGTTTATCTATTGATTTTTAGTTTAACATGCTCACGGCGGCTCTGCAAAACATTCTTATCACCCACTGGCGGCTGCAATTAAGGCTTTTCGCTCAAACGGACGACAGCTATTATGCAGCATAGGCAGTCCAACAATGCTACAGTATCGTGATTCTTCTTAAAGTCGTCCGATCCTCACTAAATAATCTGAATTTCACCCGTGAAAATAGAACAGTGCTCAATTAACTAGGGAAGAAATAATGTCTAGTGCGCGTCACCAGTGGTACCCTCCGCCCAATAAGGCAGTCTAATGCGGGCCACCAGCGTTGTTGAAAGCACTTACAATCTAGCCTAAACTTACTATTTCTATTACAACCCTTTAGTCAGGTTTACAACCTATCTTTTCAAACCATTCATGTTGTGTATGTGTGTTAATTTTATCAACAAGTGGCGGGACCTACTTTTTTATTTCATTTTCAGGGTTTTTGTCAGCAGATTGCTGGAGTATGTCGCCGAAGGAAATATTTTTCTAATATTTTATTTTATTCGAGATATCTGAGCCAGAATTCGAACCACGTCATGCCTAATAAGCTAACACACTCCCTACTAAACTGCGGCGATCTTTTTCGAACAAAATTAATATATTGTTACGTATTTACCTTTTTAAAAACGTTTAGAATATGAGCTCGTTGATTGCAAACAAAGTAAAAACAAATATGTGTTTAGTTTCAATTAAACTCTTTATTGTTCACACTACTTTTGTATGCCACTGTTTCCTGTTCGCCATTCTCTTTGCACTTCTGCTTCACGTACACACTAACAACGACGACCTTCAAACCAGTGTGTTCTCTTCACACACAACGCGTCTTCACACAAGACTGACTGAATTCTTACTCACTCGTTGTCTGCTTTGTCTTGCCTTTTTATATGTCCACAAAATCAGTCTGATGAACATTCATGAAGCAGAAGAGTTTTGTTTTCGCCTTCTCGTGAATCCTTTCGCGACTGCATTGTTGTTTGTGTAGGTTGCTTACGTTGTTTGTTGTTGCTTTCGTTTAGTTGTCTATCTCCTTTTCTCATACTGATGTTGTTGTTGGTTTACTTATAACAAGTTCGATGTATGTGTTACTGTAGCTTTTATTTATCGTTTTTAATGTTAAACGATACTACACTGTTTTCATTTTCGTAACAATATTTTACGGATACATACGTAAATATTGTGGAATTTACATTATGAACAAATTTGGCACATTATTCAAATTTGGTTTACTGAACTAATTCAAAAAAGCGCCTATTTTGCTTTTTTAAATTATTAAGTATAGTCGATCACAGCTCTAAAGCACAGACATAAGTTGCATACATACATACCGTAACTGAAAGCTTTAGTGGAGGTTATAATCAAAGCTCAAATTATCAAATTATCAATGCGAACAATGAGTTCTTTTCAACCTCTTCACACAAACAAATCTTCTTCTGTTTTTTTTTGTTGCTATTGTTTGTTGGTATTGTAAGTATTTATGTAAATTTTATAAATATATGTATACCATTTACTGTGTAAAAAGCATTATAAAATTTTATTTAATGTGCCTTCATTTTGAATTAACAAATGTAGTAGAAAAGGGTTCTAAAGTTCATTGGTCCAAGTGTTTTTTTTTCAAGCAAAAAGCAAAATAAATTGCTTTTAAACACTCTTCCTCTAATGTAGATTTATTTCTGAATAGTTGTATATAAACTCCCCTTTTCCTTCGTCAATCCCTGCATTTAATTTCTCTGCCTAACAATAATTCATAGTGTTAATTGCTATGGTTACGTTTATCTTTATGTTTTTAGATTTAATTTCTCTTTTTAACATTTTATTACTTTGTTTTGTAAAACAAACAGAAAGCAAAACATAAAAATTTTACTGAAAAGGGGAAAAAAATTACTTGTTAAAGTAGAACATGGCATAACAAAAACTGTTTCATTTTCATTTTTATTTTGTCCCGTTGAAAGGGCCATACTAGTCTTCATTTAATTTATGAATGTGTAGCGCCGTCTTTCATTGTTATTTTGAAAAACCATTTTTGGCGTAAAACAAGTAAATCGTATACACGACTACCTACTGTAGAGAAATAGAAAGGGCAAACTTTAAGGTTCACTTGCATGATGGTCTCTTAAATACCAAATTGCGACAATAACTTAAATATAACGAGAATAAATAAGAAGAGAATAAAGTTTTTTGGATGAAATTTTAAATCTGGTCTAATATTTGTTATTTTGTTCTGTGACTTGTTGGCATTATGAAGGTAATTCTAAAGCTCTTTCATAGAAATTTCGAATCTGTTAGCAAACAAAACGTATGTTTTTCGTTTTACCGTCTTACCAACACTCAGGGGATGCCCCTACACATACAGTTTACGGGAGAAAGAAAATAGGAGGCAATGTGCGACAACTCGTTCTTTTTTAATGACGAGTTCTTCGTCACTTTTGTCGAGAATTGCTTTTTAGTAATAATTTTTAAAATCTCCATCGCCATACAAACAACTTAGATTCCAGGTTTTCCATTCTTTTTACGGAAACAGCCATGTCCAGATAGCATTTGGATTGTTAAGTAATTAACTTCCCCCTTTCGTTAAATGTACCAATCCTTGGTGTTACTGGCCACTTTCCTTTCATAAGGTTACCCCATTTCTCCTGCAGTTTCCTCACAGTTTTCGTTCGAACCGTTATCTTGCCTTCGTTCGGCCTGTATTTTAACCTTATCTTCGTTTATACACTTTTTTGGTCTTCCGGCGAGACTGTTCTAAGTCACTAAGGATATCGTACCCTGATATCCTGATATCTTCTACCGTATCTTATTGAAGGCTTTTTAAACGTCTAATGTAGCAAGTAAATCAATATTTTTCGCGTGTAGTTTTTTCCCCGTTGAGCCTGTTGTATGCTAGTATTCTAACTATTGACTCTAACTTCGTTAGACTTTTTCTTCCGAGGTTTTCTTAAGTCGCAAATGCATGGAATATACGGACCCTCTTGGAGCCATCACGGCTTGCACAGCTATGCAAAGAGTTTGTGACTTACAAACTCACCTTACTTGGGATCTGTGAAATCAGATGGAGTGAGTCTGGAGAATTCACAACATCAAATGAACTCACCATTCTCTTCTCTGGTAAACCATCAAACGAGCTTCTTCGATCCAGTGGAGTTGGAATAGTTCTTTCTAAGCAGGCCAAATGTGCGCACTCAGATAGAATTATCACCGCCAGGTTAGGCGGCCATGTCCGAAATATCACATTTGTACAATGTTACGCCCCTACAGACACATCTGAAAAGTCAGTGAAGGAAACGTTCTACAACCATCTCGACAGCGTACTCGCAACCCTACCCAAGGGTGATATTATAATAATGATGGGTGATTTCAATGCACAAGTGGGACCTGATAACTCAACAGAAGAGAGCACCATGGGAGAACATGGGTTAGGACGTATGACGGAAAATGGCAAGCTGATCCTAGATGCATGCAGAACTAACAATCTTATTATTGGCGGCACTCTATTTCCTCATCCGAGGATTCACAAAGTTACTTGGATATCTCCTGATAGCGTGACCGAAAACCATATAGACCACATCATGATCAGCAAGAAGTGGAGAGGCTCGCTACTAGATGTGCGAAACAAACGTGGTGCGGATCTGGGAAGTGATCACCACCTTCTAATCGCTCATATCAGCGTTAAAATCCCTGCCATCAAAAATAATTCCCTCGTGTCACAAAGAAAATTTAACGTGGCGAAGCTAAAAATGAGGCTATCTCTAAAGCTTTCACTAACGAATTAAAAACTTATACAAACTACAACTCTGAACGCACTTGGTCGGAAATCAAAGACATATTTATCAAAGCTGCGGAAAAACACCTTGGTTTCAAAAACAACAACCGAAAGGAATGGATTAGTGATACTAAGTGGAATTTAATTCAGGAAAGACAGGGAGTTAAAGCTGCCCTAAACTCGAGCAAAACTCGTTCGAATAAAATCAAACACCAGGAAATGTACAACCGATTTAACCGAGCTGTTAAGAGTAATGCGAGGCGAGATAAGCGGAATTAGGTCAGCAATATCACAAGCGAGTTACAAGCATCAGCAGCAACCCATCGCACAAGAGACCTATATCTTCCAGTGAACAAGTTCACTAAAAGAACATTCTCGACTGGCAGACCTCTGAAAAATTACGTTGGCGAATTTATAACATCAAAAACACAGCCACTCAGCTTGTGGGAAAAATTTTACGCCAATATGCTGAATACAACGTCTGCTCCACAAGATTCAATCTGCACTTGCACCTCGCACGTGTCGAATCAGAACATATCTACTGAGTGCCCAAGAATGAATGAGATCAGCGGAGCAATTGGGTCAATTAAAAACAACAAATCTCCAGGCTTGGACAATATTTCCCCAGAACTCCTTACAACCGACCGCGCTACTAGTGCTCGCTTATTGGAACCCGTCATAAGGGTATTCTGGAATAACGAATCTATACCAGACGAAATCACCGCCGGCTCAATTATAAATCTTCCCAAAAAAGGCGATTTGACCGACAGGAAGAAATGGAGAGGCATAACTTTGTTGAGCATGGTCATTGTTGCGGCCCTATGCTCCCTAGAGGAGTAAGAGGAACATATATATATATATATATATAAATGCATGCGAATAACCTAGAGCAGTCTTCAAATATAATTAACCCATGCAATCATTTAAATTCCGTTTACGCTCAGCATTGTTTGAGTACGTTCCAAAAATACTATCAAACGGGTCTTTCTTGATGTAATATCAATGAAATATCACCACGCTGTCGCAACCAAAGCCCAGCCGCGCTCAAAAGTGTGATTACGATGCCTATAGGCAACATTGGTCCATTTTCTTCATTAGGAATGCGTCCAAAAGGCTTGTCTCAAAAAGAAATTCAAAAATTTGTGGAATTTGACTGGAATGAGTCTGAGGATGATGATGTTGGTGACAGCGGGGAAGAAGAGGAGGAATATATTATTGAAAAGAATCTTGACAGTATAAAAAGAATGGAACTAATTGAGAGTGAAACGATTAGTAAAACTGTTGATAGAGAAATTGAAATCGAAGCAGAAGAAACAACAGAAGCATCAGAGATAGTTTTTGAAAAAGTTAATGTAGAAAAATTTAAGTGGAGGAATAGAAAAATTAGTCATTTTGATACTACTTGGAAGGGTAATATCAGTTATGGTCGGGTGAAGAAACTAATTGAATACTTCTCTCAATTTTATGACGATAAAATAATTCAAAAAATATGTGATAAGACAAACAATGGCACAGAACTAAAATGCAAGGCCTCAGAAATAAAAAAAATTATAGGCATTCTGCTTTATCTTGGTGTTATTACCGTTCCAAATTTGCGAAAGGCTTGGTCACAAAATTTTAAATTATCTGCAGTGTCAGATGCATTATCCAGAAATCGCTTTGAGAAAATAAAGGAAAATTTTCAAATAAATGATAACGCTAAGCAGGCCCAGAAAGGACATCCTTCTTATGACAAATTGTATAAAATACCGCCATTATTGGAAAAAAAAAATTAATGAAATATCTCAGGAGGAATATCGGATAGCTTATAAAGGCCGACATGTTTTAAAGCAGTGTGTTCCAACGAAACCTCACAAGTAGGGTTTTAAATGTTCACCAGAGCTGGAATTTCTGGTATAATAAAGGGTGTTTTTTATAGAGGTATATAACTTTAGGTTGGCATTACTTTTCAAGATGACGACCGATTTAACAGCTGTCAAGTGATTTATTCTCAGTTTGGTTTAGCAAATCATCATGAATAGACTCACGCCTGAACAATGCTTGCAAATAGTGCAATTTTATTTCGAAAATAATGGTTCTGTGCGGAAAACGTATCGCGCACTACGTCCATTTTATCGTCGACAAAATCGTCCATCAGAGCATTTAATTCGATTAACCATGGAACGTTTTCGCACCACGTTTACTCTTATTGATAACTCGCATCCCCAGAGACGCTGTACGGTGCGTACATAAGAAGCTATTGCTGCTGTAGGGCGTAGCATTGAGGAAGACCCGAATGAGTCCATCCGCCATCGAGCACAGGAATTGGATCTGTGTCCATCCACTTTATGGAAGATTTTGCGGAAGGATCTTGGTTTGCGTGCTTACAAAATCCAACTCGTGCAAGATTTGAAGCCAAACGATCATCAAGTAAGGCGTAGATTCGTCGAATGGGCCCAAAACGAGATCACCGTTGTTCCCGATTTTCATAAGCGAATTTTGTTTAGCGATGAAGCGCAATTCTGGTTGAATGGCTACGTCAACAAACAAAACTGCCGCATTGTGTGAAGGTAATCCTCAAGTGTATGTGGAAACACCGTTACATCCAGAAAAACTCACTGTTTGGTGCGCTTTATGGGCTGGTGGAATCATTGGTCCGTACTTTTTCAAAAACGATGGTGGTGATCGGTATAGAGCCATGATTACTAACTTTTTCATTCCTGAATTGAATTACCATGATGTCAAGGAGATGTGGTTTCAACAAGACGGCGCAACATGTCACACAGCTCGTGCCACAATAGATTTATTGAAAGACACGTTTGGTGACCGCCTAATTTCTCGTTTTGGACCTGTGAATTGGCTTCCAAGATCTTGTGATTTAACACCGCTAGACTACTTTTTGTGGGGCTATGTAAAGTCATTGGTCTATGCGGTAATGCCACAAACGCTTGACCATTTGGAAGACAACATTCGCCGTATTATTGCCGATATACGGCCACAAATGTTGGAAAAAGTCATCGAAAATTGGACGTCCAGATTGGACTACATCCGCGCCAGCCGTGGCGGTCATATGTCAGAAATCATATTTAAAATGTAATGCCACAAGATTATCTTTCAGATAAATAAAATTCATGTCAATCGAATAATTCATCGTGGTTTTATTGCAACTTAAAGTTCTATACCTCTATAAAAAACACCCTTTATATGACTTTTGCCTTTATGTTGGAGATGGAACATGCAAATCCTTTGGTCTATGCTTGTCGTCAGATATTGTTTTGTATTTATCTACTAATATCACACCCAATCGAAACTACAAGTTTTTTTTTTGATAATTGGTTCACATCTCTTAGTTTACTGATTTCCTTGAAAGAAACAGGAATTTTAGCAATTGGTACAATTCGTTCCAATATATTAAAAAAATATACTCTAAGCGATGAAAAGGTTCTTCCTGCAAAAGGAAGAGGATCAAGTGATTTCAAATATGAAACGACTTACAATTTAATAGCCTGCAGATGGTACGACAATAAAAGTGTGCAACTCGTATCTAACTATATGGGTCAAGAGCCGATGAGTGAGTGCAGAAGATGGTGTCGCAAGGAAAAAAAAATATGTTAGCATACCACGTCCAGCTATTGTTGAATGCTATAATAAGCATATGGCCGGCGTTGACCTTGTTAATATGCTCTTGGAATTATATAAACTTAATCACCGAACCATAGTTTATTGGTGCATAAATTCTGCCTTAGTAAATAGTTGGTTACTGTATCGCCGTGAATTAGAAAACTCCTGTGGAACTAAGCACATGACACTTTTAAACTTTCAGTTAGATATTGCTAACGAATTATTAAATACTAATGAAGTAACTTCAACACGGAAAAGAGGCCGCCCTTCAACACTGCAGACAACAACTGAAGAAGACTCACAACCATCAACGTCTACCAAAAGAAAGTACGTAGCTGATCCAACAAAATTCGTACGTTTTGATGACAAAAGTCATTGGATAGAATGGGGGCTAAAGGCTAAAGGCTTCGGAATTCCGAAGCCAAAATGTACTAAGTGCAATGTACATTTGTGCTCAAGTCCACAAAAGAATTGCTTTCTTTTATTTCATAAGAAATTAGAATAAAAATAAATTAAAAATTAGAAATATATACAAATAAATCGTTCATTAAAATTTTTCCACTACTGCCCAATGTTGCCTGTAGGCAACATTTTATAACTGTAAAACCAGAATACGTAGGACTCTGAATTTAATATCACTTCATATTTAGGCCATGACTAACAAACATATGTCCATAAAAAAATTTTAGCTCTGGCCCAAAAAATTCGGGCATGAAAGGGTTAAGAGTATTAAATACGTTGAAAGAAAGTTTTGCCGAGAAGCAATACCGAAAATAACATGGCGACGACAATTTATCTGCTCACACATGGTATCTTGTAATTGATTTTTCGCCATTGCTACCATTTTCTCAGCTTCTTCCATCTCCAAAACTGAAGGGAAAAGAATAATTGAACCCTGAAACGGAACTATAAGAAATTTTTCGAGAGTTGAGAAGTATGCCATAAGTTTATAATGTTTGAAGATATTTACTTTGTAATTTGAATAAGTAACCATTCACTAAAACTTCTAAAATTTGTTTTAACCGTAGATTGATCCTAAAAAAACTTCCTAATTCTAGCTTAAGTATCACTTTTGATATACACTTTTAATTCATAGAATTTTCGATATTATTGTTATTCGATTTATTCATTTTAATTCATTTTTATAAAACTATTTAAAATTCTTACATTTTATTATCAAATTTGAGAAATTAACGCCAAAATTTTTGACATGATATACGTTGCAGCATGGTTTTTTGAGTAAAAATTAAACACTTCATATCATCTTCATTTTATTTTTTTTTAAATGGTAATAATTTGACATCTAGCACTCTTCCTTTGTGGCGCTTTATAAGTTTCCAAATGTTTAGATGGGGCAGCATATTGTCATTCGCATCAGTAACGCTCTCAATTGAGGGCTGGCTAAAACCTCAAGGTACAAAACATAGTTATATTTCGTTAGAAAAAAAGTTTCCCATTGCAATAGCACATTGATTATGTCAGTGTTCTCTCTTTTATTCCTCTCTGGTTTCCCTGATACAGGTTTCCCCAAATACGGCTTTAAGTACATACTACACACATAGCATATACTTACATCGAAAACCGCCAATTCGATGGCGGTAGACCACGAAATTTATAACTATCATAAAATTCAATTCGTTACTAATCTACAGCGACAAAATTATTGGGATTATTAAAGTCTAAAAGACTTGCAGCTCATTTTTCGAAAAGGTGTAATAAGTGTAAATTTGTCATTTCCGAGTAGCACATTATTAAAGCGAATAATTCTGTTATCTCATACGTATATAGCTGACCGAAATATATCTGTAATATCTATGATGTAAAACATTGGACGAAACACTTTTTTCTAATGCTTGTCTGTCACGAAAGGTAAATATGAGAAGAGCAGTGAGAAAGACTCTATAACGTTTCATTTGATAGTTGCTAGCAATGTGCGTGAAAATTGGTAATATTTTCATTTCGCAAACTGCTAATACGGTTCTCTATTCCAAGTAGTACCATCTTTTTCGATTAATGTCCTATTGTCATGTTTGTAGCTATCAATACTTGCATCAGTTCATTAAAGGAGCTTCTGTTTTCTTCTTCTTCAGAATCTTCAGTAGTAGGAATATTACATATATACATATGTACATATTTAATCGATCATTACAACCTTTCTTTGTAAACTGAAAATGTCTGACCTGAGGTTTGAAACTTGGTCTGCCGTCTAATAAGCTAGCATACTGCATACTAGACTACGACTACTTCAGTCAATATCAAGAACAGAAAATTCAACATTTGCACTTACATCCAACACTTAACTTTCAATTCCTTATCAAATACCATAAGTGATGTATTATTTACGATAAAGCTTCACAAAATCTTTGAAAGCTTAAAAATTACATACACAAGCCCAAAGAATCACTAGGAAAGTCGTATGTATCAAAAATGATACTTAAGCCAGAATTATGAAATTTTTGAATCTTTTAAGTCCTATTTAAATTTTTCTTTTTATTTGGTTTAAAATCATGGCGATAACAATACTAACGAATTAAAAAATATCAGGCATTTAACCTTTCCTGAATTAAAGTTATATCGCCACAAAAATTTAAATTTATCATTTTTGATACAAAACTCGATCTAAAGTTAAATAACTTCATTACCTTACTTTAATGAAGATCAGGTTAATTCAATTCAATTAAATAAAAAATTGTTTCACCAGTAAAAGATATGCAAAGTGCAAGACATTATGGAAGCCATATGCATTTCATGTGGTTCAGGGTTTTTACTTTTAAATGATAATAGAAAAGTTTTTCTTAAGATCTGCGCAGCCATTTAGAAACTTCGCAAAAGTGTTTAATTTAGACAGATTTTTACTCCATGAATAAAATGTAGATCCACACTGCATACAAGACACCAAACAGTTGTCAAAACCGTAGACTTTTCGGGGAGATTCGGCTCAAACGAAAGTCAAACGCATATGTAATGGAATGTGGGTATAACCCACATTCGCTTCCGTCAAAAGGATAATACAGTCAGAGGCATATCTTATATCAACTTATTTCATAGATTTAATGTAAATATGCAAACAATTGATAAAGCGTGGGCAAAAGAAAAAGGATTTTTGCTCTAAAACTTTGGAAAACTGCACACAAAAAATTCTATTCGATTCGATTGACTATTTCTTATTTCCGAACAAGCAAATCTTATTTTCTTTTTTTGAAGAGGTAAACAAAAAAAATTACTATAGTTTAGCAAGTAGTGTGTTGGTTTGGTTTGAAACCAAATATGAAAAAAATATTTTTCGGTGACTGCCTCTCAACGGATTTCTGAAAAAAACTCTGAGGGTAAATGAAATTGCCATGAAATATGAACTTCAAAGGATTGCAGCATAATCCATTACTTTCTATATGACTTGTATACGATATAATGACTTAACACCATAGCTGGACAACTGACCTTCATACAACAATATTATATCTTCATACAGTAAGGAGACCCATATATACGGCCTATAGAGATAATATTTTTGAATACGAAAACAAACAAAATTATTGAATTTGCGATAAGAACCAAGAGCGTACAAAGCATTCCAAAAAAGTCTTTCTGGGCGAACTGCATCATTGGTCCAAATTTCCACAGGTCGCACTTCCTATATTTTGTACTCACACGTTATGGTCGCAAGAAATCTATTACTTTTGCCTTATGTTATACTGTATTTTGCAATAAGTAAATCTTATATTTTAACGTTACCATAAGGTGGTAACGTGTTTTATTCAGTGTTCAGTACTCATGCCTTTATTTGAACTCTAATGTTTAAAAAGGGCAATTTTGCTTTTCTCAATTCAATTGTTAAATAATTTTTCTAGTGGTTTTTATTATTATTGAAGGATCTTGACGTATAGAACATGAAATAAACAAATAAATATAAAGTAATACAGTCATTAGCTTACAGCATCTTTACAGCACATTTCTACGCAGTTTCATGTTAATGTGTTTCGGTAAGCTTGTTTTACAGTTATTTGCTTATAAAACCTTTACAAATAATCTAATTTGCACAGCAAGTCTCATTGGTATTAAAATGTTAGCATAGCATACCACAAGACACAGCAACATGGTGTAAAAGACAGTCAAGCAAAGCAAAACACTGCTTTTCATCTTTGGCTACTTATATATGCACACACATACCATATTGACTATGGAGTATAAAGAAGGCCGATAACGTTCGCAATACCCGTCTTGAGACAAAATGACAAATTGCCTATCACTGTGTTACCTTTCCGGTTTTCATTTTCCTTGTCATACATATATGCATACGTATAAATACTTACAGTTGCGCTTACCATACATATTGCCTGGTCCCTATACATGTTTTCCTGCATTTTAAAGTGTGTATGTGAGACAAGCACATTTACATGTGCCTGAACGCCAATGTAGAAGCATTTATTTAAGAAATCTTATGTGTGTGTTTGTTTTCCTTTAGTCATTTGCCACTCATCTTAAATCAAATCTTTTTTTCTCAAGTTTATTTATTGTTGCAAGAAAAGTTCTTATTTTGAATTGGTTTATTCCCCCCCTTATTTGTTGTTTCAGTATTTACAAAATACATGAACTGTGGCAATAATTTTTTTCTTCCCTATTCTCAAAACGTAAACATTTTTTCCTTCCCTCCCCATTTGATTATATCATGTTCGTTTTTGTAATAAACACAGTCGTTGTCAAAAGAAATTGTGCCGTTTTTCCAAAGTCCAAAAGGAGTTTTCAGGTTTAAAACAAATAAAAAACAAACACAGTTTATTTATCCGATAAGTTAGTAAAATGCCACTTAAACTTATTTACACTCATACGCGATTATTCAGATGCAGCAGTGCTCTTAAAGAAATTTTCAAAATAAAATGTTTAGCCATGCTAGAGCGCTGAGTATACTTCTGCACCCTATACCATAATTTTCATCCTGCCAAGATGTCATGATAGCAGGAGAATTTACTCCACAGCATATCTTGCAAACCGTTAGTTGGCTGCTATAATGCATTCCCTACATACATACATACATACATGATTGGCCATTACAACCATTCAGTCAGTATTAACTTCTAGCTTCTCACTTGTGTTTGTTAATTTCATACATGAGCGGCGGGACCTACAACTTAAAGTCGATTCCGAAAGACAGATTTTTTGAGTAACTTTTCATGGCAATTTTATTTACTGTCAGTATTTTTGCCAGAAGTCTGCTAAGAGGAAGTCGCCGAAGAAATATTTTTTTCATATTTTCATTTTGATATTTGACCTGAGGCTTGAACCGTGGACTTACGTCTAATAAGACAACACACTACCTACTAGACTACGGTGACTTGTATTCCCTATCCATTCGCAATACCTTCTAACGATTTGTCTTGTTATTGGCTCTTCATTCACATGATCTACCATATAAAAAGGGTGGGCCATTTAAAAGTTTAAATTTAAAAATGCGACAAAACATAGTGTTTGAAATTTTTCCAAATTGAATTTTTTTTGTTGTGAAGTAGATTTGTTCCGTTTACAAATAGAATATTATTTCACTCACATGGCCTCACAGTACCTCATTCAATCGGACCAATTTTTGTGCCCTTTTTCGAAAGTATGGTGTCGTATCTCGGCAATGGCATCGCGATTATTGGCCTTCAAATGCTCAATTGTCTCTGGTTTGTCGATATAACACTTTTCTTTAAAAGAAAATAATCCAACGGTATTAAATCGCAGCTTCATGGTGGCCAATAAATATCACAATTTCGACTAATCAAACGGCCGTCATTAAACGTTTGACGCAATAAATCGATTGTGGCACGAGATGTGTTGCAAGTTTCACCATCCTGATGAAACCAAACATCGTTCCCATCAATACCGTGTAGAGTTATCTCGATGCGATACGTGTCTCCATTAACCGTAGTGGTTGCGCCGTCTCTTTGTCAAATCTCAACTTCTTGGCGGCCAATTGACATCACCATATCGGCTAATTAAGCGGCCATCAAATATATGACCCAATAAATCGATTGCGACATGATATGTATGGCAAGTTGACCCATCTCATTGAAACCAAACATCATTCACATAAATAACATGAAGAGCGGGTATCATGGTGCGATATGTATCTCCATTGACCGTAATGGTTCCATCGTCCTCATTTTCAAAGAAATACAGAGATCTTCTCGCAAAATTCACCGTATACTCGTGCGTGAAATGTTCAATTCTTGAGGACGATGCCGAGTTGATGTTGATGGATTCGATATTTTCATGTGTACACACTGTACGAGCATGTCCACGCTTGGCTCATCAACAATGGAATCAGTTTCACGAACTTTAGGAATAAACTTCATTCTCTACGACCAAATTTTTTATGACATGACATTCGTGCAGTTTTCGACCAATTGCTTTTGTTTTGGAAATAAATTTCCAATAAATCTCAACGTTGCTCAAGCGTATATCGATTCATTACGTAATATGTATACTGAATTATGTGACAATAGAATGACATAAGTTTTGTATTGTTGAATGATGACTGCAGCGTGTTTCAGGCGGGGAATTTCGCAATCTTGAGGACTATTGAGGCCACAATTGGTGGCCCCGCTTCGGATTCGGAATCTTACATGACTTTCGTTGACAGTCAGGCTGCCCTAAATGCCATTGGGTCGGTCTGGTGCAAATCACGGCTCGTTCGCGAGTGCAAGGAGTCGTTAAGTACTTTTGACTAGACCGTATCCGTCTATGCTGTGTTCCGGGTCATAGCGGAATACTGGGCAGCGAGACGGTGGATGCTGAGGGCGATATAGTAGTTGATACTTACCACCTAATCTGCCCCATCTACGGATCGATGGACTCTGACTCATCGATGGATGGATCAGGAAGGAGGACCAGAGGCGTTGGAGGAATGGATCGGTGACGTATATGGCCTGCTATAGATAGTGTAAGAACAGGATGGCTGCTGGGCTTGGATAAGGCCAGTTTAAGGTTAATTACAAGGTTTAACAACGGGTACTGCGAGATTAGGTCGCTGACGAGGATCTGGAACAGATCCCAGCAGAACTATTGCAGAGTATGTTGCGATGAGGAGGAGATGTAGACTATCGAGCACCTCCTCTGTAACTGCCCAGCCCTTGGTAGGTTAAGGTTGAGGACCCTTGGCAGGGGCTTCTTTGAGGGTTTGAATTCTGTGTCGAGAGCCGACATCAAGGCTCTCCACAGATTCATTAGTAGTTTGAGCTGGTTAAGAAGTGCTAGGACTTCATCAGTGTAGTCGCTCTCTCCCTTTTTGTTTTGCTTGGTCTATATAACTCCTCCGCTTCCCATTCTCCCCTTTCCTACTTCCTCTCCTTTTTTCCTATCCTTTATGTTATCCTTCCTTTTTAAGGAAGTTATGTACAATTGGTCGATTCGACCTCCTGGTACTGTAATTGTCTTAATTGACAAGTACACGTCCTCTAACCTAACCTAAATATTGGCAGATTCAAAATAACGGATGGTTCAAATTTAAACCGATATATGGCCCAGCCAATATCTGTATTCTACATACTACCCGGAGGCATTTGTAAAGGAAACTTTTGTAAATAAAAACAAAATGTTATACGACTACTAAAATACCATATTTAGCATAAGAAACATAAACATGTTTGAAATATTAATTTCTTCTACCCTTCATTTAACACAACGTTTCCTTTTAAGTACCAGGGGGCGCAAATATTACTAATTTTGTCTTTAACAATTTGAGCACTTTGCCTTTGAACCCTTTTTTTGAAATGTAAAATATTTGACGGATATTTATTATGTCAGTGTGCATGTCAATGATTGTGATGAATAAGCGCTTTTCAAGGCTTATCAACGAACTGTATATGTGCACATGTGCTTACGTTAAGGATATGTTTCCTTCCATTTGAAATATTGCAGTAAACGACAACAAAAATACATTTTAACAAAGAACAATAGATAGTAATGAGGAAAAAAGAAGAAAAAACGTTTTCTTGGAATTACAAATATAAGACACCCATCGTAAGACTTTGTCATTTATGCACACATCTCCAAATAAACGTCAAAATACAGTGTCTAACAAAAGTGTGTGTTTTTTATTAGTTTGGATTTCAAATGAAATTCTATTTTAAAACAATTGCACAGTTATTCTAAACTCAATAGATATTAAATTACAGACAATATCCAAGTGAATGCGGATGGAAATCGAACTTCTTCAAATATTCTCTTGAAAACTTTATAATCCCTGATTTGACAGCTGTCTTGTTGAATTATTATTGTTACGTTTTTACCTTTTTAAAAACGTTTATAATATGAGTTCGTTGATTGCAAACAAAATAAAAAGAAATTGGTGTTTAAGTTCAATTAAATTCTTTATTTTTCGGACTATTTTTGTGCGCCACTGTATACAACTTGGCGTATAAAACAGTAATTGCTTGTTCGCTATTCTTATTTGCTTACAAAGCAGATCATTACAATGGAGATCTTCAAATCACGACTGTTCTCTTCACACGCAACGCGTCTTCACACAAAACTGACTGAATTATTACTACTCGCTGCCCGCTTTGTCTCGTGTTTTCATATGCCCACATAATCAGTCTGATGAAGGGGCTTGAAGTCGAACGTTCGGGGTTTCGCCTTCTCGAGAACTCTATCGCGACTTCATTGTTGTTTGTGTATTTTGTTCACATTGCTTGTTGTTGCGTTCTCGCTTACTTGTCTATCCCCTTTTCTTTCATAATCATGGATTCCGTTTTTACAGCTCCTGTTTGTTACGGATTACCTGGAATTATTATTGCAACTTTTACCCCCACCCTTTTATTTACGTATATGGTTGGCAATAATGCAGTTATTGCAACCCTGTTTTTTATAGATGCAACTACAACTCTTCCATTATCTCTATCCCTTTTGCTATGTATGTACTTCGTTATATTTTTATTCGCGCGGCTTGATCGACCAATTAGATTTTGACACCTGGCGTTTGTTTCGTTAAAATTTTACCGTTAGACAGTTCAACCAATCAGAATGTGACATTTGTCAGTAAACAAGGATGAGGGAAATAGGTAAAGGAAGATTATGCGTTTTGGCGGGAGTAAAGAACATTCCAGCTAGAAGAAAGGAATAAACAAAGAGGTTTCGAGGTCAATGAGACAGTTCATGTGTGGCGTTCGAGTGGTAAAGTTGGAAATAAAAGGAAAAGAAAAAGGGATTGATAAAAATATAACTTGTGTTTTTAACTTAAATTTTTGTTTGTTAAGTTAAATAAAATTATTTTTAATGTACTAAATTTAATTGATAAGAATAATGATAGATTAATTTAATTCAAATATAAATGGATTGTGCTAAGGCAATAAATATCAATTTCAAAAGTATTTTCGTGTGGTGTAAATCATAAGAAACAGAAAAACAAATTTCAAAAATATATGTTAAAACTTAAAACATTTTTATTTAAATAAACAGAACAAAGCAAAAATTTCTAAATAAAAAAAGGTATTTAACTGAAATTTAACTGAAGAAAACGAGCTAAGAATGCCACCAAAACCAAAAGTGAAGTTTAAAAGCAAACAAAAACTGATATAATGTGTAGAAATTAAAAGAAAAAACCAAAATTATTATATGAACTCTAAAATAATTTTAAATAAAAAGTGGGATATAAGGCGTGTACAACAAAAATAAAATCTTACTTCGAGATCAGTCATAACAACTATAAATCATCATTATCGAAGATACGCAACCATATATATAAAAAGGGATGGAGAAAGGCGGAAAGAAAGGGGATCTCATCATGGCGTTTACAATGGCGGGAGATCGGAGGACCGCAGCGGAGCACAGCTAAGTTCATCACACAACATTATTTCTTATTCTAATGTTTATGTATACTATATTATATTATATCTCTTTGTATAAACCTAACCTTTATTATATTTTTTCTAAAATTATTATTTTTAGATGTAATATTTAATAAAATTCACCAAATGAATATTTCTTTTTTTCCTTCTTGTAAATATATGTACTAACCTCTTATGTAATTATATAAATACCTATACATATTATATACATATTCCTATTTTTTTCCTCTTCTCCCTCATTTGTGAATAAAACTAAAATTTTTTTTTATTATGAAACGAAATTAGCATGATTCTTTAATTGGCTAATACGAGCGGAATACTGGGGACATGGTAGAGTAAGAGGTACGTGGTCATATTAGGGACAAATGTAGTATTTGATTAGGGTGTCCGTCTGTCATGGTGTGTGACTTTGTCACTGGGAGGGAACCTGTCACCCTAGGCGGGATAACATCTAACCGTTAAATCGCTTCGGCTCGTTATTTTTTTTCTCTGTTTCCGGATACGTTCGCATTTAACATTATTGTACTTTTTTTACATTAACACAGTCTAGGATATTTTCTTTGGTGGCAAGCAAGCTATGTTTATATGCTTGCGCGTCGTAAAATACGGTTTGAGCAGCCGGGGAGATCTTTGGATGCCCTTGACCTTGATATTTTATTCGGTTTTGAAAGTCTATTTTTCTATTGAAATTCAGTCTATTGATTATTTAGGTACAACCGGAGATGAGCGATCCAGTGATTTTTGAAGAACGTTGTTCTCAGTGAATGTGATTTGTTTATCACTGTTCTTTAAAACTGTGATTGTGATCACAGTATTCCAAAAGAAAACAATAATGACAATACGTATTTAATTAAGTCGTAAGAAAGAGACAACTAGATACATACTACGAAAAGACTACTAAACAAAATCAAAGTGGTGTCATCAATGTTATTATTTTTAATGCAATTTATTTTTCATATGAAGTTTGACAATTAAGTCTCACAGAAAGTTTATTTATAAAAGACAAAAGTAAATAATCAGTATCATCTAATAGTAATTCTGCCTCGCTCAAAATAAAATGAAATAAATTTGAGTATGTAACAATTTTGAATGAACGACATTATTAGTAACTGTTATTTGGCAATTTCAATCACTGTAGTTACCAGTAAATTATCAATCACCGTGATTAAATCACAGTTTTGAAAATTTCGCTCATCTCTACTCAGAAGTGTGCTAATTTTGAAACAAACCTAACCTATGAAAAAGAAAAAATAACCCAGGATGTAAGTGTCGTCTTTGTCTAGTAAGTAGCGTATTGGATAATTAGAAGCAAGGCAGTAGTTTTAACGTATTTCAAACCCCAGGTTAGACATCTCGAACAAAAAGAAACATCATCACAACAAAACATGTTTATATGCTTGCGCGTCGTAAAATACGGTTTGAGCAGCCGGGGAGATCTTTGGATGCCCTTGACCTTGATATTTTATTCGGTTTTGAAAGTCTATTTTTCTATTGAAATTCAGTCTATTGATTATTTAGGTACAACCGGAGATGAGCGATCCAGTGATTTTTGAAGAACGTTGTTCTCAGTGAATGTGATTTGTTTATCACTGTTCTTTAAAACTGTGATTGTGATCACAGTATTCCAAAAGAAAACAATAATGACAATACGTATTTAATTAAGTCGTAAGAAAGAGACAACTAGATACATACTACGAAAAGACTACTAAACAAAATCAAAGTGGTGTCATCAATGTTATTATTTTTAATGCAATTTATTTTTCATATGAAGTTTGACAATTAAGTCTCACAGAAAGTTTATTTATAAAAGACAAAAGTAAATAATCAGTATCATCTAATAGTAATTCTGCCTCGCTCAAAATAAAATGAAATAAATTTGAGTATGTAACAATTTTGAATGAACGACATTATTAGTAACTGTTATTTGGCAATTTCAATCACTGTAGTTACCAGTAAATTATCAATCACCGTGATTAAATCACAGTTTTGAAAATTTCGCTCATCTCTACTCAGAAGTGTGCTAATTTTGAAACAAACCTAACCTATGAAAAAGAAAAAATAACCCAGGATGTAAGTGTCGTCTTTGTCTAGTAAGTAGCGTATTGGATAATTAGAAGCAAGGCAGTAGTTTTAACGTATTTCAAACCCCAGGTTAGACATCTCGAACAAAAAGAAACATCAAAAAATATTTCTTCAAAATAAATTTATTAAATAAAATTTTATTGAAACCTGTTTGGACTTACGGAATACAGCTTTGGGGCACCGCTAGTAATTCAAATATTGAAATCCTTCAAAGATACCAATCTAAAACACTAAGATTAATAGCAAACGCTCCTTGGTTCATGACAAATAACAATATTCACAAAGACTTACAGATTCCAACAGTTAAAGATGAGATAAACAAACATACTTCTAGATACTTAGACAGACTCAGTACTCATAGTAATCCTTTAGCAATATGCTTGTTAGATGAAACCGAAGAAGTCAATAGACTTAAAAGGTTTCATATATTAGATTTACCTTACAGAAAATAATCTCCTACAATTTATTTAATTTGTAGATATTTTACTGGATAAAGATCCAGACTAGGTTAAGTTAAAATAAGATTATAAAATTTGCTTATTGTTGTAAAAACAGATTGTAAATAAATGAATTATAAAAAAAAAAAAAAAAAAAAAAAAAAAAAAAAAAATTAAATAAAATTTAATATTAAATGCCAACGATTTCCTCTATATTACATTTCTGTCAATTACTGTTCAAAACATATGTATGTTCCAAATTTATTTAAATTTTTAAAATGTTTGTTTACACAATCAAACAATTTATCAAATACAATTGAATGGCGCTGAAGGAGTAAGCAAATATACAATATTTATGGGATCGACTGTTAATATACCACTACCTTAGCGAATATGTAAAAATAATGCGAGTACATCGTAAATAATATATTGTCCTGATTTCTTTTTCTCTTTCAAGGTTTTATTTCTCATTTTTTATTCATTTATTTGGTTTCTCTCTTTTTTTTGCGATTTTATTTTATTTAAAAGTATACATACATATGTACATATATGTCTACTTACATCCATATAAATATAATATTTGACGTTTAATGTTGTTCAATATGAGTGACATTTGGAAACAGCAGTTGCTTAACATTGCGTTTCTTTTTTGACATCTTTTGTGGGAATTGTTTTTTTATTTTTTAATTAACAATAAAATTTACAATTGCTGCACAAATGAAAAGAGACGAGGGATAATTTAATTTTTTTTTTTTATTCTTTTAAGATTTTATATTAAAATGGTTGCACAATCTTTTCCACATTTCACAATTTAATTGCAATTGTTACAGAAGAAGTTGATGATATTGAAATAAAAATTGTTTAAAATTTAATTTTATATTCAATACCATCACTGCCCGTTTTAATTTCTAATTTCAATTTAATTTTAAAATGTTTTTTATTCGCCTTCATCCAAGAAGTTTTGTCTTAATTTCTCCAAGACTTGTTTTATAATTTATAGTCTACAAGGTATTTCAACGATTGAATGCATAGGGGATAGAGTTGGGCAATCCCGAATTATATTTATAATCCCGGGCTTACATCACCCATTCGGCTGCAGAGAAAGCACGGTCAGTCGCTACACTGACTGGCTTAATAGTCCTTAAAAAGTCAGCACGTTCTCCACCATTATCAAACAAGTGTATTTCTCTTTAAATTTTCCCAGACAACCTATCACATCGGGTAATAGTACGTTGTTATAGCTTATTAGGCTTGTTTGAAATATTGAAAGGTTCTTCAAGAGACTCATGAGCTATTGCAAGTAACGAAGCTGGAAAAGTCTTATCTTTCGAGTAGCACAACGATTAATTTGCAGTATTTTATGGAAGAATGAACCATTACGAACTCTGTTTCGAATTCGGACTGAATATATGTAGATACCTTTGTTTTATGCGAAGTATGGGGCTGAATGAAGTTTTACGTACATTGAAGTCGCCGTAGTCTAGTAGGTAGTGTGTTGGCTTATTAGACGTAAAGCCAGGGTTCGAGCCCCGGGGCAGGCATCAAAACAAAATACAAAAAGTATTTCTTCGGCGACTTCCTCTCAGGATATTTCTGGCAAAATCTCTGAAAGTAAATAAAATTGCCATGAAAAGTTTCTCAAAAATCTGTCGACCGGAGTCGACTTTAAACTGTAGGTTCCACCACTCATGTATAAAATTAACACGCACAACATAAGTGGTGTGAGAAACTAGGTCGTAATCCTGACTGGAGGGTTGTAAAGACCAATTATTATGTATGTATCATCTTCTAGTTTTTTGTAAGATAAAGCTTATGTCAACATCGGTTTTAAACAGATTAGCATTCCGTCGGCAAAGAGCTTCAACTGTTCCTTTTACTGCGACTCAGCACTAATGATTGCGGATGCCACTTTAATTACATCTTTGGAATATTCATCTTTAGGTGTTCTTATGTACATATATTAATGCCTTTTGTATACAATTTCCTAATAAATAGACACGTTCCCAATTAAAACAAAAGCTGCTCCATTTAGTTTTCCATTCTTTTTTTTAGTTAAATACTGTCCAAATTCAGCCGCAACGTACTTTTACTAGACATCCTTTTTTGTTGGCGATCGTTTGAACATTACGAAAAATTTTCGATCCTTCTTGATCAATGAACCGCAATTGCCCTCCGTTATATTATGTTGGTATCCACCTTGTGTATGACCATAATACAGATCAACCAATTCTTTGTTGCCAGCAAAATCTTCATTAATCTCTGTATGATTTTCACTTCTGATCCTTCACATTCGTGGGATTGCATATCTGATTCTATTTGTAAATCGTGCTTTTAATAGAGCGCTACCATTATCAGTTGAATACCATGATCACTGGACCAGTGTTGGTTTACTGTTAACTTTTAATCTGTCATATATCGACTATATTTTTTTTTAGGAAGTTGAGTCGATATACAGCAAAAATTTGTTCTAATAGCCCAATACACTTGCTCCTTTTACTCGAACTAACCCAAAACACCAGGACGTATTGGACGTGTTTGAGCTCGAAGCTAGTGTGACCCTGTTAAATTGGGCACCATTAGATGCCTTCAATTGTAGCGGGCTGTTCCAAGAGACTACGGAACAAATACCAAGAAACAGACCGGAAACAGATCTAAGCGTATCCATATGTGAATTTCTTGGTATAGAAGACGCATTTGATAAAGCTTGTTACGATATCATGAATATGTCATTAGATAGGAGAGGTATAGAACCTATTATATACAAATAAATGCCGCAAGTCCTGTGCATTCAGTCCACGGAAGGATACGAGTAAATAAGGCTGGACACAACTAAGTGATACCCACATGGTGGTGTCCTTTCATCGCTAATTGGGTTTCTGGTTGTGGTTGAGGTTAGGTTAGGTTAGTGTGGTAGCTTCCATACCAAAACCTCACTTGAGCACGCATCGCGGCCCGTTGTGACGTCACGGGTGAAACGAAGTCTTTGTACTAACCAAGTTCCTCCGAACGAAGGAGGGAGAAGTTGGTCAGCGCAAGGGCTGCACATTTTAAAACACGACTACCCCACGCGGGAAAACCATCCAAAAGGCTTGATAAACGAGGCTATATCCTTGATATCAATGGACGATAGCTCCGTCAAGCCGAGAAGAGTTGGAGAGCCAAATAACCTATATCTGCACCTCGCAAGAGATGGTCATTGACAAAGAAAGGGGATAACAGTCTCCTCTTCCTCAGAGGATCTGCACCCACGGCAGAAGTCATTAAATGGGAGCCGTCTACTCATAACACAGTGACCTGTAATCATGGCCACTGCGATTTATTTATTTTTTTATTTTATTTATTTTATTTATTTATTTAAGTCAATGGACAAATTCCTTACTGACTAATAACACAAATCGAATAAAATTAAATAGGATTACAATCAATTTCTTCAAAAATATAAGTAATAGTTACAATAAATATATGAAAAGTTACGAATTGAGAAAAACAAAAATGTTCCGTTTTATAACGCAAGGATTTAAAGAAAAATCAACAAAGTCTGACAAATGATTAAATTGACGGCAAATTCTAGTTAACGGATCAGCAACAGCATAATTAGTTCTGCAGAATTGAAATTAACAGAAATTCACAGCAAATATTACCATTGATCAGGTTAACCATGAAGGATATCTTTAACATTGTTCGATGACTCTTAACGGTAGGCAGTTTTATTAAAGCCAGTCTGCTAGTATATGAAGGCATATCCAAGTAATTCCATTCAAGGCCACGCAAGCAGAAGAGTAGAAATTGTTTCTGAACAGATTCGATGTGTTCGCTGTAAACATTATAGTGAGGATCCCATACGATGGATCTATACTCTAAAATTGGTCTGATAGAGATGATGTTACGGCCAAGTTCAAGTAACTGGTTGGTGCGCCATTGAGGGCCAAGTGAGCCACGCGGTGCAGCAGGACTCATCATTGACACAGGATAGGTTGGTGTCTCGAAAGAATTTCTGCGCGATGGCCAGCTTGGCAGAGGTAAGAGGCATCCCCAAGTTGACTGAAAAGGATTCCGGAAGTTGTGCGCCAGCTCTGGCTTGCTCGTCGGCTGTGAGTTTCCCGGAATGTCACAGTGTCCGGGGACCCAGACAAGTGTGACACTGAAGCGCCCAGAAAGAAGGTTGAGGCAGCGGCGACATTCCGTTGTGGTTGAAGATGATATAGACCCAAAGCATACTTATTGATTATTGTAACACAATCTTGGAAGCTGTGGAGCATTAATGCAAAGAAACACTTTGCAGCTAGGCAGGGAATTGTCATTGAGCAGCATTATGAAGTGTGTTAGAGCAATAGGCTTGAAAGAGACATTAAAAAGATATCCAATAAAGTTGAAGAGAAGTGTAACAGATCGTATGTTTGCATTACTAAGGTACTTCTTCATGACATTAATCAACATCGTTGTTATTGAGCCTCCACATAATATGTCACGAGTATCCTTTGAATCTCAAGTTACGTATTCGTTTTTGTTGAGTGATCCTTATGATGTTAAATGATCTTCACAAATACGTCTGAATCTTTGAAATCGACAAAGGATTTACTTATTTAGGCGCACAGTAATTACAATTCAAATTTTGTCCAAAATATATTAAGCGGCACTGTATCTGTAGTGGTAAGAAATAGAAGCAACAAAGCTTAGAATTCGTAAAATTTTTTAATGCCGTGTTTTTATAAATTAAATTGCAATGACTTTATTTAAATAAGTTACAGTGTTTTTACACAATTTCATATTTTTTTTTTAATTTCCTATATTTTAATGTACATGTTTTTATATTTTTCTACTTTTAGATATGGAATCAAAAACAATTTGCATATTCGCCATTGTATAGTATACTCAGCAATCCAACATTTTGTATCCACCTCAACACCCTGTAAGTATATTTTTTTTTTACAAATACCAGCAAGCAAATTCCTTAAGGCTTAATAACCTGTGTTTATTTGTTTGTGTGTATGGCGTTAATTGCAAAATTATCTAAATAAGCATTTAAATTCTGTTTGAGTAGCATTAAATTTTATTAAAATATTCATATTGCAGACATTCACAAATATTACGAGTGTTTCTCGAATAAAAAAATCCTTTAAAAAATTTTTTGTTTAAGTAAAACGACCACAAGATGGACATCCATTCGATACATTTCCCAAAAATATTTGGCAAGAATTTTGATCGACAACTTAGTGGATGAGGAACTAGAAATCACTGAAACCACAATACATGAGCCGTCTCTTTTGTTTGTCGATCCCTTTACCACCGTCAATGTAAGCACACAACTGGGTGCAAACATTTATCTGCACTGTCGTGTCAACGATTTGCAAGGGAAAACAGTAAGTCAAAGGAATTTTTATATTAAAAAAAAGACAAACCTTCATATAATTGAAGAAATCTGAATATTATTTCACAACTAAAGGTAGACACATAAAATGAATTTATTCATACAGTTATTGGCCTTTTTAAAACCAAGATAAACGAAAATGTTTACACAAAAGAGAAAATAATTTTGATAAAAAAGATTGCAACACTGTAACGAAGTATTCAAAATATGTTGTGGTAGTTAAGATTCATTATATTTTAGAACAGCATGTAAATTACAACTTTGTTAGCGAATTTGTATATTTTAAATTAAATATTTCGCAATAATAATGCAAATATTAAGAGCAGAGATTTTGGTTAAACACGACAATAAGTGTGAGCTCCATAAAATCATTAAAATATAGAAGCAATGATCATATGAAAATCTTACATATAGTTTACCTAGATTGCTTCATTGACTACTGGATATTGGTTTTATGCTGAATACACCCGAAGACATCAGGATTTTTATTACGCAATGAATTCGAATATAAATTGTGTTTTCGTAAAATCTTTTGAATTTTAGATTCTTCCTAAAACTACGCGAAGTTTGCAGAGTTATTTAACACGTTCATTGCTACGATAATATCAGAAAAATTTTTACATGGGCCACGGTAACTTTATTAGATAGTTCAGGTAAAAATGTATCAAGAAAACATAATGTATCTCAGAAAATTTTTTTTTGCCAAAGTTCCCGGAAAAACACTATTTTTTTATGTCACACATATATGTCTGACATGGCCCTATATTTAAACTTTTTTTCGACAAGCCGTGCCAGTCTTATGTGTCAGATCCATCCAAACAAGATACAACAAGTATTAACCTGTTGTTTTGAACACAGCGTCGTTTGCGTCGGATATTTTTTAATTACCAAATCGCGTATGTCAGGCACATATGACTGACATGGCTCATGTAGAACTTCTTAGCGTCAGACACATATGACTGACATGGCGATGAACGTGTTAATGTTCGCTGTACGAATGTAGTATTTTACGTTGTTTTTGCCTTTTAAAAACGTTTGAAATAAGAGGTCGTAGATTGCAAATAAAAATAAAAATAAATATGTTTTCAGTTTTAATTAATTCCTTTATTGTTCGCACAATTCTGTGTGCCAGTGTTCACAACTTGATGTAAACAACAACAATTGCTTTGTTTATTATTCCTTTTTGCACTCTTTTGCGTAAGCAATACTAACTACTAGTCAATTTGTTCGATAGATCTTTATAACGGAGATCTTCAAACCACGATTACTTTCTTCTTCACGCAATTTTGACTGAATTTTTACTGACTCCGTTGCCTGCTTTGCCTTGTTTTTTATATCGCAGGCTAAACAGTCTGATGAATGGTCTTGAAGCGAATGACTTCGCCTTCTCGAAATCTCTATAAATGTAAATATGTTGTTTTCAATATTTTTGTTTTTGTATTTTGTTTACGTTTGTTCTTGCAGTATTGTTGTTGCATTTTTGTTTACTTGTTTATCCACTTTTTATACTGGTTTTTGTTGGTATATTTTTCTTTACTTGTTTATCATGTAAACAAGTTCATTGTTTGTTTTTGTTTTTGTAGCTTTTGTTTACAATTTAAACTATGTGAAAGCAAAACACCATTTCCATTTTCGTAACAATATTGAGTAGGACTATACAATTAATTATTGGAAATAAAGTGGACATTAACTTCCCCAAGGGCCATTATTACAACTTGCCGTTAAACTTAAGTTTAGTTAAAGGTATCTTTAGCTCAAGGGAACTGTAAAGTTACTGTTAACTCTGTGGACTGTATGTAAAGGGGTGGGGGGTTGTGGTGACTCCTCGAAACCAAATTGGGCCCAGATTTCTGGCAAACAAATTGAAAATTATCAAAAAAATGGTTCCAAATAAGGACTAGAAAACAAGCAACACTTTCCTTTTTTTTAGTTTATTTATTCCTGTTGCACACTGGGTTTTATTTACAATATTTTTTTTCCACAATATTTTTATTTATTATAATTTTAATTTATCAAATTACACTTCAAATATCTGGAGCTCTAAATTCCTCCAGGCGATCAAAACACGAATAACTTAATTAATCAACAAAACAAATATTTAATGCCGAAAACAACAATATTCAAATACAAAAAAAGCTTAAATATATACTTCAGCGCCCTCTGTTGCTAATTTGTCTTCGTTTAAACAATCCTGTTTATGTCGCCAAGGATGGGAAGTTTGGACTATCAGACATAAACATTCCGGCGCCCTTGCAGTACTGCAACCAAAAAGTAATCGACTCCAAATCTATTTCTAGAGAATATAAATCAAAAAAAAAAAAAGAAAAACTTTTGTATTAGTGTGAACACCGTAAAAAATTTCATCAAATTTTTGGAATGGCTGCAATTTCAATTCTGATCCGCCAGCCAGTGTAGAAAGATATATTCAGGAATAAGTATCATGGTCTGAAATTAGGTATCGAATTCTTGAGGCTTATTGTTCCTCTGCTAAATCGGAACTAGAGCTTCACACGGACTAGGTCTTCCGCTCTCACGACCATTGAACGAACTATGTCCACTGGTGGATTATCAGGACGAACGAGGTCCGATATTTTTCTTGGCTAGTGGGCGGGTGGTCCTTTTCGATGCTTCAGTTTTCTAATCTAACTTTTCTAGGGACAGACGGACTAGGTCTATTGCCCGGTAAATGGAAGGTTTAACTTCAGCGGCCCATATTCGCACACGTCCACCAAGTATGATCGTGGCTCAAGCAACCTTACAATTCAAAATCTTCGACATCTTCACCACTGCGGGATTTCCTCGTTGTACCATGATACTATAAGCTAAAGTTGTTTATTAAAATATTTAGTTCATTGGAAGAATTATAAGATTCCCAATCGGCCTTGTAATTATTCCACAGTCAGTTGCTAAATCCACAGTCTTTACATAACCGTTGTTACCCAAACGTAAATTTCGAATACGACCTAAACACCATTTAGTGGTAGGCTAATTTAGTAGCAGCTATTGCTGCTGTGTCACCAGCCTTAGCATACTTCCATGAATATTGGCAGTAGGCCATTGTACGAAAAGATCTATTTATCTCAGTGTAGAGGGACTTGGATCCATTTCGCAACAATTTATGCCCTCGATTATTCGGCCTCAAAGTTCTCTGAGATTCTCTGCCGACCTCTATTTTCGTGTAATCTGACACATAATTTGAGAGCTCTTTTGAATTCAGCTCTGGTAAGGGACCGGTTACAATCCAGCCAAATATACTTTCCTGCGCCATTAGTTTTCCCAAAATATTCTTCCTGACACCTTCCAATAAGATGTCAGGGTATACGTCACCACCAATAAGAATGTCAACGTGACCGCTTTTATCGAATTTGGGATCAGCCAAAGTAATCCCCGATAAGGCTGCAGATCGCGATATGTTAACAGTTGAACTAGGTAACATTCCTGTCAACTTCGGCAACACCAAACCAGTTGCCTCCACACGAGACTGATCATCTAACAGTGAAGTCAAGACAAACGAACATTGTCTTTGGATAGCACCAGCACATGCTCCATTTAAACCGGAAACTCTAGCATGTATATTCACCGTTGGCAATCCTAATCTTCTCTGTAATCCTTCCGAAATGAAGGTTGCTTGAGACCCTGAATCTATAAGGGCCCTAGCTCGGAATGTCTCTCCCCGTTGGTAGATACCAACTACCGCAGTCCCCAAAAGTATCTGCCTCGACGTAGCAGCAAAGCAGTTTTGGACCCTACCATTCGACCTGACTGCACCGCTAGAACTTGGCGCATCCAAAGCGCCCGAAGAGGATCCAGACACCTCTCGATGCAGTAGAGTGTGGTGCTTCAACTTGCACACCGTACAACCAAAAGTACTCTTACACTCATTGAGTCTATGACCACCTGTGAGAGAATTGATACAAAGACTGTACCTTTTCACCACCGAAAACCGTCTCCCAGGAGATAAATCCAAAAATTTCGGACAAATATTCATCAAATGGTTCCCCGAACAATATGTACAAACTCTCCTATTCAGCATAGTGGAAAAGGATCGAACTCCCTTTTTCGGGTTAGAGAAAGTTTCAGGGGCAGGCCTAGAACTACTACCAACTGGTTCCAAATTCCGAATTTCAGACACAGTTTCCAGAGATTGAAACCGCGAAGTCAAAAAATTATCCAAATCCTTCCATTTGGGAATCTCCACTTTGTTCTGGATCGTCTGTTCCCAAAGAGACAAAGTTAGTACAGGCAATTTTGTGGAGCAGAGATATACGAAAATCGAATCCCAATTAGAAATATCAATATCATGCATCCGAAGTGCTGATATCGAATTACTAATATCTCTTTGGATTCCCTTAATCTTATGAGCCGATTCTAATTTTATAGGTTCCAGTGTAAAAAGAATCTTCAATTGAGAATTCACCAGTATTCTCTTGTTCTCAAACCTATCTCTAAGATTGTTCCAGGCCTCCTGGAATCCATGGGTCGTTAAAGGTGATTTTTTGACAATTTCCAATGCCTCACCTCGCGTAAACTGCCGCAAATAAAATAATTGCTCGACAGGTGAAATAGTGGCGCCATTCACATACACCGCCGTGAACATATCCCGGAAAGATGGCCAGGATTTGTAGTCACCATGAAATACCTCCACGGTACATGGTGGTAACTGTATGTGGTTCCGAAAGTGATTCTTGCTACTTTGACCATTTTGGCACTGGGTCGAGGACATCTCACATCGATTGACCAAAGTCTGAGAAAGCTCACTCATTAGGGCAGCTACCGAAATGTATCCCAAACGACAATGGCCGAAAAGTTCCCGTGCTGCTTCTCGATCACCTTCTAAGTCCTCCTCATCTCCTGTGGCAAAGGCTTCATAAGCGTCCTTAACCTTTGTCCATAGCAACTTAAATTCTTCCCTCTGAATTTCTATAGAGAAGGCCGTATTACCTTCCTGAGTGGCATTAAAATCCTTTTCAAAATCTAGAAACATTTGGGCAAATGTTTCAAAAGCCAATAATTTTCTTGACTTAGGCATTATTAAATTCAAATTCCAAAATTGAATAAATTTACAAGTTAATCAACGAATATAAAATATTTTCTAAGAAACTAAAAAGGGATTACACAACCACCAAAATTCCGTTGCTTTATATCCACCGATAAATGTTCCCAACGAAATTATCAAATAATATTGATCTATAACCTAAATAATTGATTGCGCCCGAAATAGATTAGCACTACGATCGTTTACTACCTCAGCGAAAGCTATATAAAGATACTCTTCAACGCGGCCACCTTGACGTTTAACAACAAAATTAATGCAGGGAGGTCCACCAATAGGCTGATAAATATATCCTCAATGTCACGCACTATTCGAAATTGAGCTAAACCGACGAGTTTCCGATAATCACTTATTAAAAATGAATCGATACAAATTAAAACAAGATTCCAAATCCGGGTCGTCTGGACCAAATGTTAACTCCGTGGACTGTATGTAAAGGGGTGGGGGGTTGTGGTGACTCCTCGAAACTAAATTGGACCCAGATTTCTGGCAAACAAATTGAAAATTATCAAAAAAATTGTTCCAAATAAGGACTAGAAAACAAGCAACACTTTCCTTTTTTTTAGTTTATTTATTCCTGTTGCACACTGGGTTTTATTTACAATATTTTTTTTTCCACAATATTTTTATTTATTATAATTTTAATTTATCAAATTACACTTCAAATATCTGGAGCTCTAAATTCCTCCAGGCGATCAAAACACGAATAACTTAATTAATCAACAAAACAAATATTTAATGCCGAAAACAACAACAATATTAAAATATAAAAAAAGCTTAAATATATACTTCAGCGCCCTCTGTTGCTAATTTGTCTTCGTTTAAACAATCCTGTTTATGTCGCCAAGGATGGGAAGTTTGGACTATCAGACATAAACAGTTATCTTTAACTTATTTTCGTTATTACAACTTACAGATAAAATAAAGTTAACTGTTAATATATTAACTAATAATATATAATATGGCAAGTTTAAATATAAAATGACCTTTAAATCTTAAAGCTAGGATGATCCTCCCTTTAGCTTAAAGATCACTTCTATCTTATTGGGTACTTATAATAATGAAAAACAATTTATCTGCTCGTTAAAATCCTCCCTTTAGTTAACGGGAAGTTGTAATAATGGCCCTAAGAGTATTCATTTAAATGGATTATGGACACCACTTCTTAGATTGTCTAAAAATACTCCTCTGAAGAAGATATGAAGCCATTAAATGTCATTTCCAAGATGCGACGATATGGATAACATAGCCAACACACTAACAAATAAATAAGTCCAATGAGATCAGATGAAGTCACCGTAGTCTAGTACTTAGTGTGTTGGCTTACTATACGTGAGTCCACATTTCAAACCCCAGGTCAGAAACCTCGATCAAAACGAAATATGAATAAATATTACTTCGGCGACTTCCTCTCAGCAGATTTCTGGCAAAAACTCTGAGAGTAAACAAAAATTGTCATGAAAAGTTTCTCAAAAATTTAGGACCTTTAGGGACCTTTGTTTAGTTATAACATGACCAATAACTTTTGAAGCTATAAATAATAAATAAAAACACTTTCCTTTTCTTGGTAGCAGCAATGGAATCACCAACAATTCCTAGAGGTAATAAAAAACAAAATAACTTTCTAGCATACAACACAATAAAATCTTATGGTCATTTAGAATTATACACATACACACATACTTGTTTGTATCCTTTAGCTATATTTAAATACAAATGCCTAAGCAGTCATCATTTAATCACTCTTTAACGTCAGGCTTTTCTTTAGTAACTCTACTGAAAAACCTTTTGTTACGAGACAATTCTTCAATAATCCTTCACTGTCCTTTTGTCAAGATATATAGCAGTTGTTAGGCTAGTATATCTAGGCGCGGTTAGACAAACTTCCAGGGAGTGTAACAAACTTACTTTCGTTTTTAGCATATGAAGAGCAAAAATTATGAGCCATGAAATGATAGCAGTACAGCAAGAAGATTTTTCATTAATTCTTTTCACATTTCACAGCAACACAGGATAGTTCATAGAGAACTTACAATTATGTGTGCATAATTACTCCAAGCCATGTCATCTGGTTGTAAACTAAATGCAGATAATTTTAAAGAATTCGCACTAGCTACTCCTAAAATGATGATATGGAAATAGCCTTTGTTTTATTTTCCTTCCTCAATACATAAAATACTGTTACGGGCTTCTGAAGTTATTGAACGTGGTGCAATAGTATCGATTGGTGCACTAGCTTAAGAAACTGCTGAAGCTAAAAATAAAGAAATACGTAACTATAGGCTGTAAAAACATTTAAAATTGTTAAGAAAGTGTTGTATAAATTTACAATTTTAACTATTTCTGTCGCTCTGTTCATATAACTGCTACCAGTGTATAGTGGTTCAAACCACAGTTCAGACATCTGGAAAGGAAAAACTATTTCCTCGGCGACATTCTCTTAACAGTCTTCTGGCAAAAGCTCCTGGGTCAATGAGGGCTCCGGCTGCACTTCCAGACTCACTTGGCCCACAATGGTTAGCAAGCGTCATTGATAAGCTTGGTGGAATTCACTTACTTATTGGTGTCGCAAGGGGCCGCTATGCGCGCTCAAGTGAGGCTTGGTATCAAAGCTACCACTCCAACCTACCTACCTGGGTAAGGTAAGCGAACACCTTAGAAAAAACTTTCTCGAGACCAAAATCAACAACCTACATATCTTTATGACAAGAGCGGTCTACTAACAAAGGAGATGAAAGACAGTGTTTTGCTCTTCCTTAGACCCACATCTCCAGCCTCAATCATTTGCCGGATTGCTGAGTCCGTCGGCATGCCTGCCAAAACTTCAAATTCATATATGCCCAACAGAGTTTATCAATATTGCAGATACTCTCTTACTGCCAACAAGATTGAGCTTCCCTATAACAAATGTGGATTAAATCCAAGATAACTGAAGCAATCGGATTACCTATGATGTGTAAAATGTTGGATATTGCGAGCTAAGTACAGGCCACTGGCCAATACAATTTCCAACCATATCCCTCATCTCTTTTGGTTAGCTAAACTATAGTGTAGAGGAAATGAGTAACAGAACTTTAACAACACCAGCAAAGTGCATAAAAATGAAATAAAAAATTTCGATCTTCTTTTCAACGATATTTAAAGCATAAAATAATTTTGCATTTCTTTAATGATGAATATTTTAAAGTTAAATTTCGTCCCACAACACTTTAACCTCATACCTAAAGCTTTGTAAACCGACGAAAAAGTTTAAGTAGTTATGCCAACATATGTGGATTTGCATAAATTGATCAGATGTGTTATGAACATGCAATAACACTTCTACATCACAATGTCACAACATACATGCAAGAACAGCATTGATTAAAAGTTGCCACAAAACTAACGTTAATGAACTGTTTTTCTATCATACAGAAATTTTTTAATCAATACTACTTGTGCTTAAGTAAAGCGCCAGTAAAGCAGCAGGTTAAAGAAGAAAAAGTTTAGAGAATTCTTATCATATTGTTACGAAAATGTAAGCGGTGTACATCGTTTAACATTAAAATGAGCAAAAGCTACACAAACAAATACAACAAATTTGTTACAAGTAAACCAACAACTTCAGTGTGCAAGAAACGAGAATAGACAAGTAAGCGAGAACACAACAACAAGCAATGTGAACAGAATACACAAACAACAATGCAGTAGCGATAAAGTTCTCGAGAAGGCAAAACCGCGAACGTTCGACTTTAAGAACCTTCATCAGTCTAACTACGAGGGCATATAAAAAGGCAAGACAAAGCAGACAACGAGTAGTAAGAATTCAGTCAGTTCTCCGTTGAAAAGATCTGCGTTGTAAGCAAAGGAGAATAGCGAACAAGCAATTATTATTGGATACATCAAGTTGTAAACAGGGGCATACAAAAATAGTGCGAATAATAAAGGATTTAATTGAAACTAAACACCAATTTATTTTTATTTTGTTTGCAATCAACAAACTCGTATTCTAAACGTTTTTAAAAAGATAAGAACTTAACAATATCTATGTGTCTAAAGTTTCTTTTTTAATAGCTTCCTACCTTTAAATTTAAATAAACCAACATGTATGTGATATCATCGATATTTTTTATTTGTGGAATATAACATCCTTCAAATGTCCGCCAAGGTATCTCTGATAGAAGCACATCCGATATGTCGAATTTTCTATGAGTCAGGCGTATAAATCAGGTTGAATTTGACCGATGACATGGGTTATGTTTGGTTTAAAGACCTCTGTGGTTTGTGACATATTCGCATACTGCTGCGACTTACGAACTGCACCTCAAGTCAGTGGTGCATAATATCCAATGAGACATTACCTGTGTGAACACACATGTTGTCCAGATCGTCAAATTCGATCAAGATTAATTCACACATAATGATCGACGTTGACAGTGATGGAATAGCCAATGTCATTGCCAGCCCAAAATCCACACTAAACAGTGATTTTTTCAGATTTAATTGGAGGCTCTAGGATCTCATGGATCTCATTCACTCAAAAATTTGTCGCTGAAAATGATTTTTCGATGAAAATTAGGTTCAATTGCCAACTGTTACAGAGGTCATTCAACGAACATGTGTCATTGTTTATGAAGAATAAATAAATCACAACTAATTTGATAGATGAAGTCCCCGTACCCTAGTAGGTAGTGTGTTGTAAGGCCGCATTGCAAACCCCAGGTTAGATATCTCGAACAAAACAATATAAAAACAAACTAAAAAATGGCCGTTATCAACTGTCAAAGTTCGGAATTTCCTATTGGTAGACCATTTACTAAGAAATGCTTTAATTTTAAAAGAACTCTTTTACTATATTATTCGATAATCCTTATGTGATTACACCTCTTGATGCTTATTTTTAATTATTAACTTATGCCTTCTTTTGTAAATTTACACAAAGTCCTACCCAATAACTATAAGACCAGAAGTCTTCTGGCATAGAACAACGATTAAATAAAATAAAAACAAAACCAATAAAAATATGCTGATGAAAATTTAATCCACAAAATCTAGCTTTCCTGCTCGAAACCAACGCAAGTTTCAATGAAGTGACCTTCAAAGTGGCAACAAGTGATTGACCTGGCAAAAGTAAGGGATTTATTTCTACTACACTTTAAATTAAGTGTTTTTTTTTTGTGTTTCCATCGCATGCTGCTAAAAATCAATATTTTTAACGTTATTTTGTTTTCCATTTTGTTACTACAAAATGACTTTTACATACTTTTACAAAAATGTCATGCTTACCGTCATTCCTCATCAAGATGTTTACTTGGCTAAAAATATATCCAAAAATCACTCGCTGTTTCCTATAATTTCTATATTTCGTTTATTTTTGTTTTTCTACACTTTGTATTGAAACGAGTTTGGAAATGCTGACAGTTTAAATATTCGTGTACTGAATACCTATAACATATATTTAAGACTTTGAAATTAAAGTTACAATTACAGTTACAGCATACTTTCATTTCCATCGTTTTCAAATTCTGAAATTAAAAAAAAAATGAAAAACAGAAAACATGTCTGTTAAACACAAGTATAGACGACAAACGGGCCACAATGGGTCAATTAAGAAGCAAATGTGAGGAATATTGTTACGTTTTTACCTTTTTAAAAACGTTTAAGAATATGGGTTCGTAAATTGCAAATAACAATAAACTTGTGTTTAGTTTTAAATAATTCCATTATTGTTCGCACAATTCTGTGTGCCCCTGTTTACAATTTGATGTAAACAACAAGAATTTGCTTTATTGGTTATTCTTCTTTTGACTCTTTTGCGTAAACAATAACAATTGTTCTATAGATCTTTATAACACATATCTTCAAACCACGATTATTCACTTCACATGCAACGCGTCTTCACACAAGACTCACTGGATTTTTCCTGATACCGTTGCCTGCTTTGTCTTGCCTTTTATACCGCAGATTAAACACAGTCTGATGAATGCTCTTGAAGGAGAATGACTTTACCTTCGTGAAACCTCTATAAATGTATACATGTTGTTTACGTTATTGTTGTTTGTGTACTTTGTTTACGTTTGGCATTCTAAAGTTAGTTTAGTTTATCATTCTAAAGTTAAACGATGTACCACCATTTCCATTTTCGTAACGCATTCCAGTTCCACATTGAGGTTCATGGATCGGCTTAAAGTTTAACTTAAACCCTTTCTTAGCGATCGAACTTAGATCGAATAGTTTTCTACGACTTCTCAGCAGATTTCTGGCAAAAACTCAGGGAGTAAATAAAGTTGCCATGAAAAGTTTCTAAAAAATCAGTTGTTCGGAGTTGTAGGTCGCACCACTTATGTATGAAATTAAGACACACAACCTAAGTGGTGTGAGAAGTTCGGTTGTAATCCTGACTGAAGGGTTGTAATGACCAATTATCTATGAATGTATGAAATATTATAACTCACCTTTAGTAGTTAATGTTTATTCTTGTCGATTATTATTACATCAAAAAGAAATGATTTTAAAAATATATAAAATAATCATGCTGCTCATTGTATGTACATAGAGTCCCTTAGTGGCAATATGAAAAGTTGAACTTTTACAATTTTAAGTTAAAATTGTTACAAACCCTTAATTTTATAGTTTTATTTATTTACCTTTTTTAATTCCTTCAATTCGAATAAATAATAATTTCTACCACATACACTGAAAAGGCAAGCACACTCATACGTAGCACAACATTTGTACACACTTATGGCAAGAAATTATAATTAAATTGTAGTTTAAGTATGTCATATATAAGACGCATGCATATGTATTTACATGTACATATACAATGTAAAAATGTATGGTATGTGTGTACATTAGGGTGGCCCCAAAATAAAAGTTGCGAATGTTTCCGACTAAAATCAAAGTTTGATTCATTCTAAGACTACGTTTCTCAAAATTTTTGTCCTGGGGTCAATATTTGGTGAGCTGGATCAAAGGATAAAAATGTCCTTTTTTGAGGTTTTTTGGATTTTTTTCATATTTCTTCCAAAGGAACTATATATAAATTTGGTATCATATGAAAGGTCTTTAAGAGGCGCTTTCAATAGGTTATCACAAATTTAAAAAAAAAATTTGAAAATTCAAAAATTTTGAAAATTTCGGACAAAATATAAGTTTTTCTAAATTTTTTCATAGAATTTACTTAACTAAATTGTTGAAATTTCTTGATTATAAAGACCATGTAATTTAACCAAAATGGTTTTTTCCGTTTTTTAAAATTCAATCTAGTTAAATTTTTATTACATTTTTTTTTAACCTAATTTCTTCTCTATCTGACAACCTCTGTTAACTCAATTCATATACATATGTAATTGGCATCAAAATAAAAAATTTTATAAGCTTTCCATTGATGTATAATTTCTTATACTTTTATTTTAGTATACAACGAATATTTCAATTTAATCCAAAACATTTGCGATACATCCCGCTATAATGTAATTTTCTTGTTATTCCGTAATAATAATAATTTTTTTAATGTTGTTGTTTTTTTGTTGTTTTTTTGTTGTTTATTTCTAAAGTAAAGAAGAAATTGTATTAAACCAATGATAACTAGTAAAATTTAAAGTCAAAAAATCTCTTTTTTTATTTTTGACAAAAAAATCTTATTATTTTGATGCCCATATATGAATTGAGTTAACAGAGGTTGTCAGATAGAGGAGAAATTAGGTTAAAAAAAAATTTAATAAAAATTTAACTAGATTGAATTTTAAAAAACGGAAAAAACCATTTTGGTTAAATTACATGGTCTTTATAATCAAGAAATTTCAACAATTTAGTTAAGTAAATTCTATGAAAAAATTTAAAAAAACTAAAATTTTGTCCGAAATTTTCAAAATTTTTGAATTTTCAAAATTTTTTTTAAAATTTGTGATAACCTATTGAAAGCGCCTCTTAAAGACCTTTCATATGATACCAAATTTATATATAGTTCCTTTGGAAGAAATATGAAAAAAACCCAAAAAACCTCAAAAAAGGACCTTTTTATCCTTTGATCCAGCTCACCAAATATTGACCCTAGGACAAAAATTTTGAGAAACGTATTCTTAGAATGAATCAGACTTTCATTTTAGTTGGGAACATCTATACCTAATTTTTTCTCCATACAAACGGGGCCACCCTAGTGTACATATATAGTTCTCTTACTGATATTTAATTCATTTTTATGAGTCAACATACTCATTATTTTCATTTATTATATTTATTCTAGCACACTCACATTGTGGATGCCACTATTTGAGTAGTACGTGTGGCATAAAGTATTTGTACGTAAATATTTATTTATCTTGCTTTTTCGTTTATGAATTGCTCGCTATTCGTACTCTTTTCCTCTTATATATGCCTACAAAAATGGGAAAAGTTTGTTGTTCTTTGCTGGTTATAAAGGATGATGTCTTTGATACCAGCTGTTTCAGGGTCATAGAGAAAATTTCTTCATTAGTAGACTAATAAATGAAAAAAAATTCCAAATTGTTGAATTTTATTATCATAATTCACACATACATACATAATTGGTAATTACAACTTTTCATTCAGGATTACGACTTAGTTGCTCACATCACTTATGTCGTGTGTCTTAATTGGGGTTTGAACCATGGCATCACGTCTAATAGGCCAACACACTGCCTACTAGACTATGGCAACTTTGAAAATTCAACTGATTCAAATGGTCAGACTAATACCGATTTTTGTTTTAAGAAAATTTTATTTCAAAACAAAAATGAAAAGAAAAGGAAAGGAAAGAGAAACATATTAATTAATTTATTATTAATATTGTTAACTAAACAGTAAATTTTAATATTTACTTGGTTGGAAAGTGTTTGTTTTCAATGTCCGCTTAGACATGCTTTTACACTGATGACAACAGGTTCATGGTAACGTTTGATAATATTTTGTCCCACTCCACACCAAAGAAACCACTTTTAAGTCTTCTTTGGCCCTTATGTCGTGATGGTCCACAAATAGGGTTAATACCAGGCGATTGAGGTGGAATCTTAATTTGATTTCTTTTTTACGAGAAAAACCCAAGCTTTGCAGCAGTCTTGTGCAAATTATTATTTGAAGCGCTTAAATAGGTAAACCGATCTATGAAACTGATCTAGTAAACCGATCGATACGTACAAAATGCAGTCATACACTCCCAGACGAGTACTAATCCACCAGCGAATATACATCGTGTTATATGGCTGAAGCTTAAAATAGGGTTTACGTATACCTTGGCTCATTAATCAAATCCCTGATAATTGAATTTGTTCTAAAAAAAAGAAAAAATAATGAAAATAATTTAATCAAAAAAAAAAAAAAACAGCGTTCCACAAGCTTTGGTTGGATGTTTTGTGAACAAGAGTTTCTTTTTGTGGTTTAAAGGGTTAACATACGAATTTTTGCGCATTTTGCGAATTGTTGTACAAACTTATCCAACCTTTTTTTCCTCTTCATTCGCTTACACTTCAGCTATGTTTTATTTGTTTTTTTTTCTAATTTATCAAAAATAGCTCTACACTATCATTGCAGAGTGCAGGTTATGTTATTCATCCCATCGAATAAGAATGTTGCCCACAATATTTAGGAAGTTTTAAAAATTAATTAAGTTTCAGCAAAAATTTTTGTAATCATATTGTGATTAAAGGTTACACTATGCGACAGAATATAAAAAATTAAATACATCAAGCTAATGACGTGTGCAAGTTGTGAGTTTTATTGAGTAAAGCCCAAGAATATTTGTTTTATATTTCTTGAACCCTCTAAACTTTTTCCAAATGGATTATTGAATATTATAAAGTGTGTGTATTACAGGCCTTTGTTCTCGTTTCATAGATATCGTACGCTTAATTGGTCCTAAATAAAGCAATACATTCAAGTTCTGTATGATAGCCAGAAACACAATAAAAATTGAAATGAACTAAAAAAAAATATGAACGAAAAATTAAACTCATTTATGTTGTGCTCTACTTTATTTGGCCGGCCCAAATTTGCTGCAACAGATATTTAGAAATACGCCATTAAATGCTTTTACCGCAAACACAATTCGTCACTGAAATCATGTGTTTAGCTTTGTATATTTTTCATATGGAAGATAAATAATTACATTCATAATTGGCCATTACAACCCTTCAGTCAGGATTACGGCCTAGCTTCTGACACGCCTTATATTGTGTGCGTTAATTTTATACATGAGTGGCGTGACCTACAGTTTAAAGTCGACTCCGAAGGACAGATTTTTGAGTTTTTGCCAGAAATCTTCTGAGAGGAAGTCGCCGAAGAAATATTTTTTCATATTTCGTTTTGATGTCTGATCTGGGGTATGAACCGTGGCCTTACGTCTAATAAGCCGACACACACAATAATTGGTCATTCAAATAAGTAGGTTATTCTGCAAAAGATTAACCCACTAGGATTGTCACATTAGCTTCTGAATGTTTAATTCCAAATTAGCCGTTTACTTTCTATTTAATTGAATTTAAAATATATTACTTATACGTACCATATGACATGTACTTAAAGAATTACTCTGAAAAGTATACAATAAAATAAAAACATTTTGATTTTGTTCTTTGCAAAGTAATGGAATTAAATATCACTCATACGTCACACACTTGTTATGAATTTTAAATATGTATTGAATATGAGCATTATGAGAGTGAATAGTTTTGTCAGTTGGTTCAAATAACACTATGCGAGAAAATAAAAAGAAATGAAATACACCCAGCTAATGGCATAGTGTAGGTTATTAGTTTTGTAGAGTAGAACTCAAAAAAATTTTTTAATATTTCTCGAACCCTCCGAACTCGTTTTATTTAACAAAAACTGTTATTTTGGATTTTACGCAGAAATTTATTGATTGCACAAACATTACTGAACCGATGTCTAAAATTAGAAAAATAAGAGATGGGGCTTTAAAACGATATACATACATATACATATATGTTATTTGACTTAATATGCTATGAGGTTTGATAAGGTAAACTTGACAAATGCGAATTTTCTTCAAATTTTTTCAAGTTTGTCCGTTATAGTAGCAATCTTTAATCAAGAAATATGAAATAAGTGATGACATTCTTGTGAAGAGACTGACACTTCCTTTGACCAAATGGGACAAAAATTACCGTAGTTATTATTTAAATAGTATGACAGTCGTGTTATATTTTTTTCAAAACATTATAGGTTTACCAGTCACTTCCGATTAAATTCCAATGACAGACTTTGCTGGGAATCCACAGAATGTATAGAACTTATGGAAACATTAAAGAATTTTAGTGAACTTAAATTATTTTTTCAGTCAGACCGCGCATGGTTTAATAAACAAGAAGAGAAAAGAATAATTTTTAATTAGATTTTATGTCTATATGTATATGTATATGCGAATACAATAATATAGATTATTATTAAATTATTTTATTGTGTTCATTCATATTTGTTGCAAATATCTACAAATAATATGTATGTACATGATATGCATCATTCCTCATAAGAGAATTAAAAACTATTCCAAAATAAATGTGTATGAATGTTTGGTATTTGTACTTGTATTTGTAAATGCTTTGGAATAAGTTTGTATATTTTTTTATACAACGACCAAAAACCATGTAAACAAAACTTTTCACATCAAGTTCAACGTATCAAGTGATGCATGACAAAGTGTGGCAAACCGCAAAAACAGATTAACTGTTACCTATACATACATGCTTACATACAATATTGTACACCTATCATATATTTACGTAAGACTTTAAGGGATTTTACAATGGAATCAAATTACAACTTTCAAATGCTTTTGACACCGAACAAAGTCAGAACAAACATCACGGAGAAATAGTAGTTTCCTTAACTATGCTCTAATTATTTATTCTCTTAGTTTACAAATTACTCAATAATTTTAAATATTCATTTGATTTTTATTTAAATATGCCGTAGAACTCCACCAAAAATTTAAACAAACATTATTTTTTCTACTTTAAAAATTTAGCTTGGAATTTGTCCCTTTACATAAAATCACTCCCGCTTAGGTATTCCCATATTAATATTAAAATCACATAAGTTTTAGTAAAAAGCACAGCTAAAACGACATCCGTCACATCCAATGCCCATCATTTTGTAGTGTAAGCTGTTGTCAATTTAGAGACCATCCCGTCACAAGCCCGTTTGATAAAGCTAACCTTTTATTTCCAACCTGTTGGAAAGCAATCAACCACTGCCCGAACTCGAAAGGGTATCAGTAACTATGCTTAGTACATTCTTTCCATGAACGTTTGGCTAACCAGGGCTTTACTCCCACTTTAGTAACCAAGTGGAATCTAAACTAAGAAGAGAAATTCCATGTGTATTTTATATAGGTACACTGTTTCAAGCTATACATACAGTATTACGAACTACTATATAGAAAAACGTTTGTTCTTTTTAACCAAGAGATACCTTTTTTTATATTTCTCTTAGTATTTAATTTTGTCTTTGTTCTCCTACAATAAGCCAGACAGTTGTCACCAGTACTTGATGTTAATAAATGGCATTCTTGGATGTTGGTTTTACCTTTATTTTTAGCTTTTGTTTTCATCACTTGAACGTCTCCTTTCCTTCTTTATATAGCTTTAGATAGTCTAGTGAATTTGTTTTTTTAACGTTTCTTTCTTTTTTAACGTTGTTTCTTTTAACGTTTCTAAAATTCATATATACTATATAATTTATATATATAATTATAATTATAATTTATATATATATATATATATATATATATTTATAATAATATATATTTATAATAACGTATGTTGGCCACCCATTTTTTTAACCCTGGTTGGTCATTTTTGTACAGTAAGGTTACTCTTCGTTGAATCGACCAACAATTAAAAAAAATAAATTATAAAGCTCACTGCAAGCTTACCAACTAACGTTGTTGATTAAAAGAGCCAAATTTGGTCAAAAATAAAAAAGTTATATTCGATGAACAGTAACTGTCCAGGGTTAAAAGCAAAAAATAGTAGGATAAAAGCTTTACGGAGAAAATAATAAATACTTCCATCTGAAAACGTGACTTTTATGTTTTTTTTTTGACGCCATTTAACCACCTTTGGTTTTCGATTACAGGCACAGACTCAATCACATATACTTTATATTGTTCATTTATGAAAATTTAATGATATTTTCTTATGATTACATCATGTGCTCAATTTTCTTCGATTTATTCAAACATTCATCACCCATTTAGTCATTCATTCCTTATGCCATTTGCTCATTTATTTCTTATTCTTAAGAAACGACTTTCAGTTGAAAATACTGACTTGAATTTTCTTTTCTTTATTTTCATGTGTTTTCCACTCAACGTTCGTATCAACGTAAATCAACGACTGCGACAATAATAACAAACACGAAAAAAAAGGTGTCATGAATGCGTCGAAAAGGCGACGAACTGCCACTTTTTACATTTGGTCACATATAGTGGTGATTCAAGATACTCGTTAGAGTTTGAAGAACCAAACGATTGGAAACTTTTAATCCAATACGCTAACGAACGTGACGAGGGTCCTTATGAGTGCCAAGTTTCATCATATCCGCCTTTAGTGTTGTTAGTTTACTTAACTGTAATTGGTAAATAAGTTTCTCTATTGACAAACACAAAAGCGTACATATCTTTACATGCACATATTCAGATACCCACATACCTACTTGCTAACTCATATATCATCTTCTCACTTGATTCAATTTATTCTTCTTCTCGAAAGTGTTTGTTATTCTTACAATTGAGGCACCCACACAGACTTTCTTACACAAAATTTGTAGTACCGACAGACGAACGTTTATGTTCAACGGACAGGCATGTAAGCAAACGAAATGCGCGTACTTTTGACATTGAAATTAAAGTGAAGATACCCGCAAATTTTCCCATGGTTTCGAAATATTACACTCTGAGATCAAAACAGCTAACTCCTATTCCGAGATCCGTTCTAGACTCATCTGAAGACAACATTGTATTTTAAAACAGTATGCAGCTTACGATTAATCCTTTCAGTTTGTTACTATGTCTTGTACCGAAGCACCACAGAATTTACTCATTCTGTCTAGGGGGAAGGAGAATGCTCTACTCAATACTCTAATTAATTCCCTATTATTGTCTCCCATGAACCTAACCATTAGCGTCCAAAGCTTCCAGCTGTAGGACAGGGTCTCACTGTCCCTTTTATGGCAACACATAATAGTCTTTATTTCTCATCCAACTTCATTTGGGCTGTTTTCAGATTTGTTCTATCTATACAGGAAGACGTCGTAGCCTAGTAGGTAGTTGGCTTATTAGACGTTTTTTTTTTTTTTTTTTTTTTTTTATTTTTATGTATTTATTTATTTACTTCATGTTTTATACAACTTGTATTAGGTTTACAATTTAAAATTATAACAATAAATATCGAAATAATAACAAAATTAAAATAAAATAAAAAAATAAACTAAAATTATTAATTCATTACTATTTATTAATTACTAGTTCCGCGAAGCAATATAGCTTGTCTGCAGAAGTATTAAATAAATAGGTTTTGCCACTAAAAGTGATATTTATAAATAGAATAAAAAAATAAAAAGTAAATAATAAAATACTAACTAAATGGAAAAAAAAAAGTGAAAATTATACAAAATAAAATGAAATAACATAAGTTAATCTTGCGAGCTTACGAAAAAATTTTTCAAAAGTTTTTTTCTTTTTTGTTTGTACTGAATATTTAAAAGTTCTATTGGTAACATATTGAAAATTTTTGGCAGAGTTACTTCTAATGTGTTTTTGCCGTAATTATTATGGAAGCTACCAGTTTTAAATCTACCTCTCGCTCTTCGCCTCGTGTTGTGCTGATGATCAATCTTTTTGAGAAACCTTGAATCATTATAGAACTCTGTTGCTAATGTTGTATAAAAAATAGATTTAATATTTAATATACGCTGCTCCTTTGCTAGGCTACTATTTTGAACTGTATTGTTGACTATTCTGTTGTTGTTATTGAGGTATCTGGATCCATTGGCGATATTATTATTGTTGTTGTAGTTGTGGGTACTAATATTGTTGCTATTGGTACTGTTATGACTGTCATTGTTGTAGATTCTGTTGCTGTTGTTTGTGTAGATGTTGTGCAAGAAGTTGTTGGTATAGATAATGTTGATCCTATGGTTGTTACTGTGTATGTTGTAGGTATTGATACTGTTATTTGTATGGTTATTAAAATTGTTGTTGCTGTTGTTGATGATGCTGCTGTTGTTGTTAATGAAGCTGTTGTTGCTAACTATGTTGTTGCTGACCATGCTATTATTATTGATGATGTTGCTCGCAGTGTAATTATTATTGTTTATGTTTAAGCGTTGATTTTTTTTTAGAATTTTTAATAGTCGATCCTGAGTTTTTTGTAGTAATCTACAGTGGGTAGCACTTCCCCATGCTGCAATCCCATGCCTAATGTGCGACTCTGCAATTGCGAAATACGCCTGCCTTAATACATCATAGATGGTACAATTGCTTAGATGATATAGCATGTAGGCGGCTTTCCTCATCTTCTTTTGGAGATAATCGACATGCATATTCCATTTAAATTTATTATCAACGTAGACTCCCAGATATTTGTAAGATGTCACAAGTTCTATTAGCGTGACGCATGTATCATTGTTGCTGCTGCTATTATGCAGACAATTTGTGTCATGAAACTTAATTACAACGTTAGAGTCAGTAAAATTTGGTGGTTTTATATGCATAACTTTTGTTTTTTGGGCGTTTATGATAAGACCGTTATCGTGACACCATTTGGATGCAATATTTAATTGGCTCTGCATTTCCTCTGTAGCATCTTGGATAGACTCACTCGATACCACAATTGCTGTATCATCAGCGTATGCAAAAGTTTGGCTATTATGCAAAGCGTTGAGCATGTCATTAGCATACAGTATATAGAGAATTGGCCCGAGTTTGGATCCTTGTGGCACTCCACAATCTATTCGTACTTCTTCGCTTAGTTCATTATTTATTTTTACTCGATATGACCTACATTCAAGATAGTTTTTAAACCACAGTAAAGTATTACCTCTAATACCGTTTCTTTCTAGAATTTGAAGGAGTTTGGTATGTGACAGAGTGTCAAAGGCTTTACTGAAATCAATGAACAATACAAGGCAATGTTTTTTATTACTTAAGCAGTTATTTATATAATTAGCAAAATTTCCTAATAGATTGTTAATATTTTTTCCCTTTTGGAAGCCAAATTGATTACTATTCATTATATTGAATTTTTTTATGAAATTATTTAGTCTTCTAACCACTACTTCCTCCAGAATCTTCTCTAACACAGGTAAAATTGAAATTGGCCTATAGTTATTATAGTCTGATTTCGTTCCACTTTTATATATTGGCCTTATTATAGATGTTTTCAACATTTTTGGCACCATAGCATTATTCAGGCTTGAATTTACTAGTTTAGTTATTGTAGGAGTTAAGATTACAGCATTATTCTTGATGTCTTTTGTTCGTATTCCATCGAGTCCAGCACTTTTTTTAATGTTTAAATTGTTCAGTATATTAAATATTTCCTGTTCATTAGTGTTTTCCATAAAAATTGAATTTTGTGTTGTAATTTCCACATTGTGTAAGGTTTTAATGTTACATTTGTGAATTATTTTATTTACATTTTCCTTGAGGTTTGTCGCAAAGTTCTTTAAAATACTTGTAATGTTATAATTTTTAAAATTTTGTAAGATGTTGTCATCTATACTTTTTGATTTTTTTCCAATTATTTCATTAATGATTTGCCATGTAACGCGTATGTTATTTCTATTTTCTATGAATTTATTCCTATAATAGTTATTTTTCACGTAGATAATTTCTCTATTTAAAGAGTTTCTATATTTTTTGTAATTATTTTCATAAAGTTTATTATTTTTATTATTTCGCCATTTTTTATAAAGTTTATCACGTATATCACATTTTTTTATAATATTTTCGTTTATCCACTGACTTTGTGTTCTTGGTTTGCTTATCTTGTTTTTTGTCTTTGACGATTTTTCGTAAATTTCTGCAAATTTAGTAATAATTTCCATACAAATGTCATTAGTGTTTGTCTTTTGTTGAATAAGAACATTCCAATTTGTTTCACTTATTAGTTTATTAACTTTATTATTATTTAACTCTACCCGTTTATAGACATTTTCCGATCTCTGACTTCTTTTTACATCATCGATACAGTAGAAAAGAGAATAATGATCTGATATTGTTGTTGTTACAACTCCAGCATACGTGTTCGAACCTGTTTGTTTATTTTTTACGAACAAATGGTCAATACATGTACTTGATTTTCTGATTATATCTTCACGTGTAACTTCTTGTATCATACATTGTAATCCGTTTGACATAATCATATTCAAATAGTTTGTTGTTGTAATATTGTCTCTTAAAATATCAATGTTTATGTCTCCAACCACTATTACTTCTTGTTTTTTGTTTATTTTGTTTATTGTTATATCAAGTTCTTCAATGAAAGCATTGACGTTAAGAGAAGGCGGTCGGTAAATTGAGATAAGTGAAAGTATTTTATTGTTGATATTTAAATCTAATCGTATATGTTCGAATGATTGGCTCGGTGAAGCAATTTGAGTATAAGTGTGAGTGTTTCTGATATAAACTGCAACACCACCTCCACCTATGTTGTTACCAGCGTTGTCTTTTCTATTTAAAAAAATAGAATTAAACCCACTCTTGCTGTATATATCAGTTTCGTCATCGGAAATGTTCGTTTCAACTAGGACTATTATTTGTATATAGTTTATTATTTTGTGTATTGATGTTAAGAATGCGGAAAAGTTTGTTCTAAGCGAACGGATATTCATAAATATTAACGATAACGGATAACTTAAGAGATTTTGATTAATTTCATTGTAATTATTTAACATATTGTTTTGAGAATTCATTTTAATTGTCTTTTTATTTACTTATTAATTTTGCTAAATGTTTTCACTTTTTTGGTATAAATATTCATTCATTAGTTTGTTCCTATTTAATACTTTTCAATTTTAAGCTTTACAATTATTATGAAGCACGGGTTCGTATCCCAGGTCAGACATCAAAACGAAATATGAAAAAAAAATATTTTTTTGGCGACTTCCTCTCAGCAGATTTCTGGCAAAAACTCTGAGAGTAAATAAACCTGCCTTGAAAAAGTTTCTCAAAAATCTGTCGTTCGGAGTCGACGTTAAATTGTAGATCCTGCCACTAATGTATAGAATTAACGCACACAACATGAGCGGTGTCAGAAGCTAGGCCGTAATCCTGACTGCATAGTATTATGACATGTCATGAGACTTCCATGTCAATGCACTATTCCTAAAAATTTTACCTTCATTTTGTGTTATATTATCTCATCCTGGAGTCCAATATTCTTCCTTTTAGCAAATTTTCTACTTCTAAGGTCCACTGTCATGTAACGACTTTCAATCTCAAGACGTCAATTTTAAATGATATCGCTGTGAGTCTTTTCAAATTTGCTTTTAGCCATGTTAGTCAGGACTTCATCCACAACCAGGCTCCATATTTATAGTGAAACGGCACCACCCTGTTGGCATCCCCTAGCTGTGTCGATCTCTATTACCTCGTTTCCTCTGAACTTCAGAATGTTCTCACTAAATCTACTAGAGCTGGCTGAGTAGATTTGCCTGCTCTATAAGCTTGTTGCTGTTGTTTTTGTTGTTGCATAAGGTCATAAAATTATTCTAAATTAAACTGGCTACGATCGGAGATATCTGAGGAGGAGTCGATAGAGGGAATATATTCGCCTCTACATAAATACTTTTCAAAATTGAAAAAAGCAGGAAAGAATTCAACAGATTGTGGGTGGGACTCCATACCAGGTCCAACAGTGGATAGGGAAAGAACATGAAAACTACTTGAGTTCGACAGGATAACGGTTCGCAGGAATTCTAACTGGACACTGAGCTATTTGCAGCTTCACTGACAAGCTAGGATTATTGCAGAAGCTGCCATGATGTGGAATCCATGAACGGAATGGATCAATACCTTTTATGGTTTTCCCTGCACTAGGGAAACTGGCCAGTTACATCCGGAACACGTGCTATCCGGATCAAATCCACAGCAAACGGATCATGATAAGGGGACTTATTTCATACTGGGTAACACAATGGGCCATATGGCTACCGAATGAAACAGCCTGTGAACGAAAAGCTACCCGCTAAACTAACCCAAAATAAACTGATAATTAATTGCTTATTCATTGGAAATAGAAAATAAAAATTCGCTTCAACGTAGAACAACCCATACGTTTAACTCAAGTATGCTCACAGTGTGTTATGCATGTGTGTTTGTATGTATGTGTTTTACATGTAATATCGTGTACAATCAATCATGTTGAACCATAGCAGACTTAAACTTACTACAGGCTTCTTACTCATGTTTTAATCATTATTTTCATCATCGTCATCATGGAAGTCCGGATATAAAATCAGTCTTCTTTTGTTGTGATTTCACTTGAAGATTATGTGGTACGTGTACTCCGCTACTGATGGACTGACTAACCTTTTCAAAAGTCTACTTTTTTATTTGTATTAGGTTGCAATAGTCTGTCTGTCTGGTTACTCTTCAATCATTTTTGACGTGCGTGTAATGGTTGAATGAAAGAATATTTAAATCGAATGCCAGTACGTTATGTATGTATGTGATCAGATACATTCATTAACAGGCAATAAAGCGAAATGCATTGTAAAAATTCCACTTTTCTTAGCAATTATCTGAATCTTCAACTGAATTGTTTGTTGTTGTTGTTCTTGTTTTTTCTATTAATTTATAAATTTTGCGTGGAAGAAGAAAAAATTGTGATAAATTTTCCCATTTAAGGACACTGACAGTGAGTGATTGTGGGCAAAATATGAAGTGTTGAATTAAACAGTGCTCATGATTTCTTAACAAATCATTAGTATTTGTTGTCTTTTTACAAGGTTTATAAAAATTAAAACGAAGGTTTGATTAAAAATTTGTTGCTTGGATCGATGACTAACAGTGCAGTTAATCTGAGCGTAACTGAAAATGAATTCGATATCAATAAGGAAGGCTTCACAATAATATGAAAAAAAAAATAATTACACCCATGGTGTAGGTTGTAAATTTAATTGAATACGATTCAAAATTATTTTTATTTGAAAAAAATTTGTTTTGAATTTCTCAAACAAATTGAATGGTTACAACAATCGATGGCAGGGTTTCCACGGTTTAGTCCGTCATCCACTACGCCGACTTTCATTAATTCTAGTATCAAATACTCGTCCCATCGGAACATCTTCCACCCGAACTTCGTAGCCTAACTAGTGCATCCCCTGAATGTTAATGCACTGGACAGCGCCCATGTCCTTGAGTTGCCCATACAGCTCATTGTACAGATCAGATGCGGAAATCATCGTCAAATGAATGAGTTACTTCTTCAGTATTTGTTTCATCGGTCTCAAGAGGTCTCTGTTACTTAGTTCACTATTGAGACCATAGTAGAGCAAAAAGTGTCAAAAGTTATTTCACGTTTGGCCTCCACACCGACACCAGTTTTGCTGGTAACAGCGGAGCTAACAGACAAAAAAAACCTCCGTCAACATTGAAATTGCAGTTAACGGTCGTAATTTGGGATCCGATACGCCGCATATTGCTATCTGTCGACTATACTATATATACATCGTTTTGCCCTAATTTACTCTTAGACCCATTTCGGCAGACTTTCGTTCATTGTCGATGAAGGCAACAGAAACAGCTCGCTTTATAAGCTCTATGATGTCGTCAGCGTACACAAACTGAACTTTTTTGTGGAAAATAGTGTCATTGCGACGTAATACGGCCTTCCACAGAACACTGTTCAGGACGAAGTTTAAGAAATCGTCTGATAAGGGATCGCCTTTAATGAAAACATGCACGATATTAAAACATTCAGAGAAATTCATTCCTTCTTTGACGGAGCAGCTGCATAGCCTTACCGATTTCAGACATTGTGGCAATAATCCCGATTCCTTATAGTCTACAATAAGATGGTGTTTGTCGACTTGTTTTTCATGGGTCTCCTCCAGGATTTGAAGTAATGTAAAGATCTAGTTGATGGTAGATTTAGCAGGTATAAAGCCTCCCTGATAAGGTCCAATCAGTGTTTTGACGAGTAGTTTCAGTCATTCACAGAATATGCTATTAGGGAAAGGCTTATTCCCTTGTAATTGAAAATAAAAAATGTCTTGTTATTCAAAAGTTTTATCGTTGACTGACATAGTCAAGATACTGCTCACATCTGCATTGAGTGTCCAGGTTTGTGTATCAAAACCTTTTATGAATATACTTCAAGAAATTCAGAAATTCTTACAGTAATCTTCATTCTCCTTAATCCTTACAAGAAGAGAGTCTTCTTCGATATTTGCCACATCTATGGATGATTCCAAATGAACAAAAATAAAAGACCCACTGTTTTAGCGACCATTATTCTGTTTATTGAGGCATTTTTTTATTATCCTTGTGATGCACACATGATCTCTAATTTCGTTGGATAATATCGAGCTTTTTTCCCAAAATATCTATATTTCCTAGGCCACCTTCTCATGTACTGTATCAGAATAGATTCAATCTCTCAGATACAAGAACTAAAGTTTTGTTTCCAATTTACTTTTGCATAAAGAGTGTTGAAAAGATTATATTAATAGGTAAAACGTAGTTGCTTTACGCAGTCCAAACTTAAAACTGATTGGATCAGTTTGCAATTTAATAACGAACAAAGCACTAATAATGCCTTAGTTCTGCGACCATACGATCTACTGTACTTTTTTAGATTATCTGCTTCATGCATATTGCCCTGACAAACCTCAAGATGCTGCTCGGTGTCAACAAAGCCAATTCCCTTCACACTATCTAGTATGCATCCAGTTGTTTCTTTCTAGGGTGCATTAATGCCTTAAAGGTCCCATGAATGTGTTCCTAAGATTCATTCTCATGTAGCGCTCAAGACAATTCCCATTCTGAATAAGTGTACACTGAGTTAGGTCAAAAGACCAGATAATATCAAGTTATTTCCTAATAGCTTGATGCATGTCACACATCTTCTTTTCGTGTAAGTTTCGTACAAATGTTGTAACTGCCTCAAATCCACTTGGTTCAAGAAGAGTATTTGTCTGTTTTTATCTTCCCTTTCCTTGAGCATTCCTTTCCAAACTTCCTCCCTAATTCAAAGGGAGGGTTGTGGCCCCATCAATGATTTGGAAGCTACGAGAATATCCACATGACCAGTGACCCAGCAAAGGGAAGCCTCATTTTCCCTACCTAGTTGTTTCATTTTCCCCAGTCATTCGCATACTATCTTCAATTTAACCCCATAAAAATCAAGTATTCCCAGTGGCGACTTGACTGTCAGACAGTATGGCTGTGTCCTGTCTTCTGCACCTCCTGTCGAAATTGAGTTGCACACATCTTTTGATGACACAAACCTCGCAGTTTCTCCATGTGCTCGCAACCAAAAGCTACTGCTCCTGTCCATGATACCTCTTTTATCCAGTGTTATACAAAAAATTCGTCCTCTTTTTAAACGACTATGCAGCTTCTAGATTACTTCATTCATTTTTGTCAGTAAGTCTCATTGCGAGCATTTCCTAAAGTTATAGAGCTTCTGTCTGGACAGAAGACAGTTACTGAGAGTGCTGATTGGATAGTCCACATTTTAAGAAAGTATGCTGATTTCAGAATTACTCCATTCAGCGAAGACCTTATCAAAATCATAAAGAATTTATTGGTTCTGTCTATTCAAATGCTTAGGTCACGAAATTCCGTAATGAATTTCATATTCAACTTGTCTCTCATCAACCTAACTATAATTTCCAAAGCTCAGGTCTTTACTACCACGGGCAACGAATTTAAATCCAACAGAGCATCCAGCACCGTTGTGAAACATGGTATTGTTACGTTTTTACCTTTTTAAAAACGTTTAAAATATCAGTTCGTTGGTTGCAAACAAAATAAAAATAAATTGGTGTTCAGTTCCAATTAAACTTTTTATTGTTCGCACTACTTTTGTGTGTCACAGTTTACAACTTGCCGAATACAACAATAATTGCTTGTTCGCTATTCTTCTCTGCTTACAACGCAGATATTTTCCACGGCTATCTTTTAACCACGACTGTTTTCTTCACACCCAACGCGTCTGCACACAAGATTGACTGAATTCTTAGTACTCGTTGCCTGCTTTGTCTTGCCTTTTTATATGCCCACGTAATCAGTCTGATGAAGGTTCTTGAAATCAAGCGTTCGGGGTTTCGCCTTTTCGAGACCTATATCGTGACTTCATTGTTGGTTGCGCATTTTGTTCAGACTGCTTGTTGTTGCGTTCTCGCCTACTTGTCTATCCCCTTTTCTTTCGTACTGATGTTGTTGGTTTACTTGTAACAAGTTCGTTGTATTTGTTTGTGTAGCTTTTTCTCGTTTAAATGTTAAACGATGTACATCGTTTCCATTTTCGTAACAGTATTTTATTTTAACTTTTAAATCTTAAAGCAAAGATAACTTGTTAAACATTTTCATTTAGAATTGCATCAATTGAATTTAATTCCCTCCGTTTCGAAAAACCATCAACACCAATAACTTTTTGTTTAATTTGTTTTTCTTTTCATGACTCTTTAACCGAATGCCAATAAGCCTTTTTCATTATTATTTTTAGTTCTGTTCATTCGGCCTCTGCTCGGAGAGACTTGATGTACTATCCTTTGATGAAAGAGTAAATTTGCAAATATAAAAGGAAAAGGAAGAGGAAATGAAAAAAGAGTTTAAAAAATATTCAATTTCTTTTTTTTTAGAAATATTCCACTGAAAATGTCCCTTTGGCAAATGAACGAATGAATCCAAACTAATAACAATCACATAAAAATAAATTCAAATAAGAAATAAGCGCATAGTCTGTCCATTTAGAGTCCGTCTAGGCCTCCTCGTTCAAAATGGCAGAATCTCTAGAGTTCAGTTCAGTTCTTTGTAAGACTCTCGTGTATACCTTTAACTGTTAGAGGGCATAACATGGTTGCCATTTCATTTAAGCAGCCATGTTGGTGTTATACGTTGATTTTGATGGCGATTGCTTTGGCCTGAATTCCGAAATTTGGTCATCAAAAATTAGACAAACTTCATATAAGCAAAAAGATTTTTTTGTTTTCGCTCTCTTTCTTATTCTTCTTCTCCTTTTTTACTGTATGTATGTATGCAGAACATGTTCTTTATCTGCAACATTTGTGGGTTGAAATAAATTATGGCGAATAGAAATAAATATGAATTTAGGACTTTTCGTACAACGTACCCTTAACACTTTGACTGCCAACCACGAGATAACTCATAGATTGCGTTCCCTTCTCGGGTGCCAACTACGAGTTATCTCGTACTCACTAAATGTGAAAAAATCAAATTGTCATTTTTGGCCAGTCTTCTGAAAATTGCCGTGGCAGTCAACGTGTTAAAGCCCCAAAAGTGTTTCGTTGCTCATAGTTCACATGCTTAACAATTTTAATTTGTCTGTTGGTTTGATAGGGAATTTCTATCTTTCCGAAAAATGACATTCATTGCAAATTGTTTTTACTACGCACTTTTATAGTCTATGTACAGTAGAGTATACATACACACTCATGATACATACCATAGAAAATTAGAACAAGCAACGTAATTATATGTTAAATGTTCACAACGCATTTAGTACACAACTTGTTGTGCTCGATCAGCAGAAACATACCAACATATCGTAGACATCAGTTGCTAAATATTAGAAGCCGTCATATGTTGTTTTAGATAGGCACAAGTTCACATCACCCTATAGGAATATGAACTTAATACACGTGTCAGTAAACATCCACACCAGAGCTCAGCAATGAATCGTTTTTTCGCTACTCATAAGTACTCTTGAAATTTTGAGTATAAGTGAGTCAAAACAATATTGAAATTCAACTACTCTGATTCATTCGTACAACGTTGCTTTATAAGTACAGTTTGCAATGAGTATGAGTACAACGTTGACATCAAACTCATAACATTCGAAATATGTTTGATTCATACGCCTACTTATTCAGATTCAGAAATTTAGAAAAATACTTATAATACTCATAAATGATTCGAATCATTCATCAAAATTTAGAGTCTTAGTTGTTGTTGCATTTACAAAAAAACGAAGAAAGAAAAAGACAAATACAGCAAGCAAAGCAAACACATAACCTTCTAGTGAGTATTGCAGTGGTCATACCCGAATCATACTTATTTTGTGATTCTTGTAAATGTTGAGTCATGGAGAGTCGAAATCAACAACATAAAATAAGTATGAATGCGTATCAGAAATTATGAGTATGATTCGATTCTATTTATCTTTGCATACTCATTGTTGATCTCAAATGGATCTTTTTGATTGACTTCTAAACTGTAACTAGACGAAGCATTTCTGAAGCGTAGCAGGCGATAAGAAGTGGATTATAAATGAAAAAAATATAGACGAAACAAGGTGAAGTTTCGGTAGCGGTGGCAAAGCCAGCAGTGGCACCAAAAAAGGTGTATTTGGTTATATTGAAAGGTAATTGTTCATGATTATCTTCTGCAGCCTGGTCCAAAGATTGATTCCAATCTCTACTTTCAACAATTATCCGAAGGGAAAGTCTTCCATGAGGACAGCGCTGGACCTCGTACATTTTTAATGACGCTGCAGAAACTGAGAGAGCTTAAGTGGGGAGTCTTAATGTGTTTGATTTGTCTTAACCTCTACAGAACTCTCATAATATGGTAAATTTAAATTCCGAAGAGGCCTGTAAAATGCATTGTATCAGATTTGCTCATAGAATACCAAAAATTGGAACGAATAATATCCACTCTTCTTAACTGTTTCCACGACTTAACTGAACCTCTACGACATTGGGAGATGCTTCCCAATGAGACTTATCGACAAAATTAATGTAGTCATCCGTAAGTTCCATACACCTTTAAAAAGCGAAATATTTTGTGGTATACAAATGGGTCAACAACGCATCTTGGAAAAGGAGCAGGAGTCTTTGATTCATGCCATCAAAAGATGTGTGCAATTCAACATTGAACCCAAAAAATTCTGAAAGTAAAAGCTTATTAAGAATCTGTCGAGTTTAAACCGTAGGTCCCGCCACTCATGCATAAAATTAACACACACCACATAAGTGGTGTTAGAATTTTAATCTGGACTGCACGTCTGTAACGACCAATTATGTATGTAATAGGCTTGGAAGAGACATCATACGGATACCCTATGAATCTTTAGAGAAGTACAATAGATCGTAATACTAATGCACTTCTGCAGGATAATAATAATAATAATCCAACTAAATTGCACATTTTAGGTGTTTAAAAGGTCGTTTCAAATATAATATAAGAATTATGAGTTTAAATTTTGCAACCGAATATGCAATATTTGCTGGTTTAATAGTTTAACTCGTTAGGAGCCTAAATTTCTGCCAGGCATCTATCCGTTCATTTTTGAAACATATTCGTAAATATGTAGAACTTTTCTTCTATCCGTATTGTTTTTGCAGTTTAAAAGTTTCTTATTTCTGTAAACTCTCTACTTGAGCTAAGAAATTCAAAAAGTACCACTTGAAATAATTTGAATGGAACCTGCAATCTCAATAAAAATCACATATTTAGGCTATGGGTGTCAGTCAGCAATACAGTTCTTTTCTTTAAAAATTTTCTCAGTGTATAACATTATTTGGATTAGAATGTGTGTATTTGTAAAATAGAAAAAGATAATGTCGTAGAAGTGAGAAATTAAACAATCAAGAGCACATCTTCATTTACAGTACAATTTGAAATTTGTCGCCTTCAGGGTACTGAATTTATAAAGACCCACACTCACTTATATTACATACTGGATCATGCTCGTACGTTATTAGACTTTTTAGAGCCAACCAATACAATAATATTAAACAAACACACATGCACACATACTCACATAGATAGAAATATTGTATACATTTTATAGAAGTACCATACATACATGCTAATGTATGTATATACATATAATACAAACGACAAGTTCTTCAAGCATACAGTCAGTTCAGACACACAGTCAGTCATTCATTTCGCATCATATGAAAACATTTTATTACAATAATAAAGAAATACGCATGTATGTGTACATGTATATGTTTACATTTGTATGTGGATATACAATATATTTCTTACAACGATGTAGATTTACATTATGAAAGAATACCCACAATACCCTCATACGAATAAGGAGGAATGTATCCTGAGGTAAAAATTTGGATTTTTATTTAAAACTCCCAGCTAAATAACAATAACAACAATAATAAAAATGTGACCAAGTCTTTGAATGTCGAAAAATCTCAATGTACTCACATTTCAACCTCTATCTGGGATTATAACTTCTAAACCGGAAATCATGTATTTTTTAATTTTCTTTCATTTCATTTTATTTTATTATTTGCACTGTAAATGAAGATCTTGTACGATGATGGTGATGGAGACTACATACATGTGTACATGTGTAGAGTATGTAACGAATAAAATTAAATATTTTTGAAATGAATTTTTCAATTTATAATTAAAAAAATTGTGAGCTTCATTTAAGAATGAGTGTACACGTGGTTTTCTAGACATTTTTAATAATCATTATTGCATAAAAGATTTAAAAGTTTGTATATTGTGCGAAGGGATAAAGAAAGCGAAATTTGGTTAAGGTCTTACCATATACCTACATACATATTACATACATTATTGGTCATTACCACCCTTCAGCCATGTTTACGACGTAGCTTCTCACACCACTTGTGTTGAGTGTATTAATTTTATACCTGACTGCTGGGACCTACAGTTTAAACGCGACTCCGAACGACAGATTTTAAAGAAACTTTTCATGGCAATTTTATTTCACTCTCAGAGTTTTTGTGAGAAGACTGCTGAGAGGAAGTCGCCGAAGAATAATTTTTTTATTTGCCTGAACTGAGGTTTGAACCACGAGCTCACATCTAGTAAGACTAGTATTTTCTATGGACTCGAGGATATTAATTTTGAAATAAAATAACTTATTTACTGTTCTCTCTTATTATTCTTTATTTTATTATTTCTTTATTTAAATATTATTAATATTATATTATATAATATTATATTATTGTTTTTAATATTTTATGAAACAATATTTATATATTTATTACGCAATACTTTTACTGCCAATATCAAATTTTAGAGTGCATACATGTTGCACTTTTATTTGCTATATACTGGTAAACTTTCCTCTATTTACTTACTTACTTAATTGGCAATTAACAACCCGATTAACGGATTTCGGCCTTCCAGGCGCCTCTGCTTCTTGCGCGCCTATACCAGTTGGTCACACCAATCGATGACAAGGCTTCCTCGATTTGGTCCTTCTAACGGATACAAGATCATCCTCTTCGCCGACTTCCGCATTAAATACATGTCTCGCCGAGCCAGCGCAGCCGCTGTATTTTAATACGCTTCACAACGTCTGTATCGTTGAGGAGCTCGTCATCGGATGCTGTAATCATCGCCAACTCGCACTGCACCCAAGATCTTACGTAGGACTTTTCTCTCGAATACTCTCAAGGCTGCTGCATCAATGCTTAATAGGGTCCATGCCTCTGCGCCATAAAGGAGTACGGGTAGGATGATCGTCTTGTAGATTATTAAAGGTTCCGCCAAATAACTTTTTTTTTGAAAATGCTTAAAAAAACACTACTGAATATATTCTCAAATTTCTTTCTTTGTTTGAAAGTACAATCCTTCCGGTTAATAATGGAAAATAATTTCATTCAAATGGCTGCCTCCTTGCTGCGATTTGATACCGTTCGACTATTATTTGTGGTATTTCGTCAAAGATAAGTGTTACGCCGACAAGCCAGAGACAATTGACGCTTTAAAGGACAATATTCATGAAGCCATTGGTGAAATACAGCCGCACACAATCGATAATGTGCTTAAAAATTGGACCGATAGTTTAGGCTACTGCATGGCCAGCCGAGGCAGCCATTTGAATGAAATTATTTTCCATTATTAACCGGAAGTATTGTACTTTCAAATAAAAAAAGAAATTTGAGAAAATATTCAGAACTTTTTTTTTAAAGCATTTAAAAAAAATTTTATTTGGTGGACCCTTTAGCTTTGTCGTACGAGAGAGGTCTCTTCTACTGAATTGTCTATTGATGTTTTATTTATTTTTGGTATGGCAACTTCCAGAATCTTATTCTTCTTTTGTTATAGTAATTATTTTCTTTCGATTTTTTGTTATGTTCATATTGTAATTGTTGTTTTATTATTGTACTTCTTTGTTGTTGTTGTTGATTTGCATTTGTTTAGTTTTCTTTTTCGAGACTAAGTACTTAGTATCCCTTCAGCCTTCGCAACAATACTAACACCATGCCTTCTCAATTTTTTTTTTTAGTTTTTATTTGTAACGGTGTGTGTAGTCTTTCATAAGACCCTGGTCGGATTTCTACGACCGAAATATCATCTTTACGCCATCAGGCAAAACATTAATTTTTTGAAAGAGTAAACAGCTTGTGTATGGGCGGATTTCTTGTGGTATTCGTTTCATAAGAAATTTCATATCTAATTGACTTCGTTGTAATTTGGATTTATCACCATGCGGATTAGTTTTTACTCTCAAGACCTGTGGATATTTCTTAACAAATTGTGCAAATCCGATAGTTTCTTTCTTCTTAAAATGTTTGTTATAATATCAGCCATCCCTAAACATATCGGTACCTGCTTCATCCTAATCAAATTGTTAACCTATACATTAATACTGAGTTTGTTACCTTAGATATTGTTATCATTTATTCGACCTACAAAGGCTTCACATGAACTATCAGGCGTTATTCTTAATATTATTCATACAATCTGGATGTTTGAAAATATTTTGACAAATATGGAAAGTGTCAGACGGTAAGTCTGATCAGATAAAAAATATTTGGAAATTTTAGGAAGAAGATGTAAATAATATGGACTCGAAACAGTATCTTATGGTATTAAACGGATTTTATGGAGGTAATTAATCTTTGTTTTTACTATTCAGACTTAACTTTATATGCCTCATAAAAACCAACATATAATTACATCCCTGATATCACATTCTTTAAAAATGGTTATCAGAAGTGTTTCTTCGAACGTGATGAATTCGGTAGAGAAGAATAGTCCCAACTTACATTTGGAACAATTACTAACACATTTGACTGTTATTGACCAAAATGATTTAAATATGTTACAGAATTATTTGTAATTAAATCCATTTTCGATTTAATTCAACCCTTCTTCTATGAAAATATTCGTAACACTTGAGGGCATCTGTTTGGAGATTGACTTTCTTTATAATGACTTTGCTTTATGCTTTCTTTTATAAAATACTTTTCCAATTCAATCCTATGATTCAGGTTTTTAATAATGAATCCAACAGATACTCGTGGTACGCCTTACATTACAGCATGATTTTAAAGTGTCCGATGACATGCTCAAAGACGCCTCAGGATACTATCATCATAATGGAGTAAATATGATATGTTTCTCATCATTCAACACATACTTACTCGTACATGAAATTCCTTTTTTTACATCGTTAACAATTATTTGATGTTATTATTTGATGTTCCACTTACATCAACACAGATCCACACCTCACCACTCGTAAATTTAACACAACCACAGACTTCACTTACGTACATACATAGAATGTCAATTCTTTTTTATTACATGTACGTGTATATGTTTTACTTGTATTTAGAGTTCCTCATGTGGAGGTACTTGACGAACGTGGGTCAACTACACCAGAGAAGTATTATAAAGCTGACAGTACTATTGAACCGCAATGTGTCATATCGAAAATTCCTCAACCAACATCGTATATAACTTTGCGACACAATACGCGTTTACTAAACTATGACACCAGTCGCGGTGACATTAGGTGAGTACAGATGTGAATAATCCTTCATATGTATATACAACCGCAGTTAGACGTATCCATAGTTTTACAAATACCAGCAAAGCAAAACCCGCAGCTTATCTAATACATGCATAGCACTACCCTTACCATACACGTACGTATGATACACACAGTTGTAGATCAGTTTATATGTCCTTTCACAGTTTGTCAAAAAAGAAAAACAAATCTTGTCAAAAACAAAAAGTAGATGATTGCAAACGAGTTACGCTATGGAAATACAAATGAAGACATTCAAAGAGACACTTAGCATAGAGGGAAAAACTGCGTATGTAACTAACTGTCAAAATGGTGAATTAAGTTTTCAAGGTTTCCGTTTGATTCATTACTATTTAACGGTGTAGTTATACTTATTAGATGCTAAAGAAAAAGCAAAATTCCTGTCATAGTACAGAGTGATGTACGGATTACACAAGCTAATACAGTAACATACCATGAATCTTATTTACATATGGATTGGTAGGCAAATACCATAACACATACTTATGATGAAAACCGTAAATGATAATTTCCATTTGTAAACAGAGACTAGTTAAGCAAAAACCAACTACTGGGACATCCCAATCTTTACTTCTGTTTTGTTAGGGTACGGCAATCAAATTAGACTACAAGCCATAGTATTTGTTTTCAGCCCTCCAACTTTAATAGTATGTTCCAGTACTACATGAGATTAACTCGCTCCTGGTATTTCCAATCGCAGTATCTGTGCAATATTGGAAACATTTTGGCCACAGAGCATTTCCAATGTACAACTACATATATGAGCACACATGGCAGCGCCAAACCCCGTGCAATAAAAACTCGAAAGGAAATTATTAGTGTAACTCGCATAGAGCTGGAAACACTTAGAGGCATCAAGTACAGTTAAAAATGTTTGAAATCGCCCTTATTTGGAGAAAAGTTGAATGTCTTACAACTAGGAAAAGACCCTCTGTTCTCAAAATTCTGTACTGTACTAGAAATTTTCTTCTATCTAAAATCGGTTACATAAAAACAAAAGTAAATGATTGTCTCAATGCAGCCAAAAACAATTAAAGAGCTACAACGCACGCTGAACGAATCACTGTTTAGTGTGGTCAAGTAGCCGACAGCATCATGGCACAGTACTTCATCAAGAACGATAAAATTCATAGTGTTAGAGGCTGCGGCGTTAGGTATCGTGTGATGAACTCCAAAGCACATTGAAAGACGCAAGGTCCTTTAGTGCACCGACGACATCATTGGATGTATTTTTCAATGAACGATGAAAGTCATAACGTTACTTACAGTCCGTAGAGCAAGTTACCATGTGATGAATTCTAACCTTTGCTTTCAAAAATGAAAAAACTGGATATAAACCACACGACATGGGTCACCATGAAACCTTTGACAGGCTAAATTGGTGAACTAAAAAGTTCATACAATATGACCCTATTCGGCTAATTGTATGGACTTGAGTTAAGTTTCTCCTTTACAGGGACAAACCTTTCCCTGGAAAATAATATTTCAGCTGCCATTGTTAAGCTACCGCACGAAATACCGTAAATATAAATAATAAATACCCAGAATTAAAATTGCCAAAGTCTTTGCAGCTGGCAACACATAAATGAAATGATCTTTAAAAAGTAAATGACAGTCATTAATTTATTGCTTCAAATTAATATTTCACACGAATTTTATGCGTTTTTTTCTCAATTTTCAAAACCCAAACGGTTAAAAAATAACGCATTATTTGTACCTGTACTTCATCTGACTATCACTCTATATTGATCAGACATGTTTACTGACCTCCTTAATACGATATAAACCTTAGTTAGTGATTTTAAGGGCTATTTTTCGCTGCTATTACATCTTGTAAATAGTGTCACCATGTGCAATTACTTTTTAGCAAAACGCGCCCACTGTATGCCGCAACTTGTGCGAACACAATAAACTAAACTCCAAGCAGAACTTATAGAAGTTTGTACATTGACATTGAAATGGTGTTTGAACTTATGTGACAACTTACTAATTTGTGGGTGTGCAAAAGTAACATATCTTCTCCTACTCGTTAATATCTCTCGTCTTCTTGGTAAACATAACACTTTCAATGGTAAAAATTTAATTGTACACTTTATAGTGTATTTTTCATTTTTTGCACATCATTTTTGAAGTCCGACCAGGACAAACTTTGCAGCGATGGTATTTTGACTCACCTCTTATAATAATGTGATCCTTTCAATCTAAATGGAGGCTATTTATTGCATCGTTTTGAGTACGAGATAGTCTACCTCTTTTAAATGTTGGTACACAACATGATCTTAAAAAATAATTGCGCATTGTCTTTTAAATACCAAGTATGTTATGTTATGGCCCAACATTCAGAACAGCAACCAATTAGTTACTTCTGTATCAGAATTGTTTGAATCAGCATCTGTATCTTGTTCAGCCGTTTCTATAGGGGGAACTAAAACAATATCTGTTGGTATTTCTTCTTTTTCCGAAAGCCCCAGCTCATCTAAAACTTCTTGAACATGTGAAATATGTTGAAATATTTTCAAACTACTTCATAAAAAGCAGAGATCAGCAATGAGTATTCAAAAAGATGAGTAGATTCGAATCATACTCATAATTTCTGATACTTAGACGCATTCATACTTATTTTAATATTATACTCATACTACTCATATTCAAAGTTTGAAGTACTCATCGTACTCATATTTAACAATACGTATGATGTTGTTGATTTCGACTCTCCATGATTCATGACATTTACAAAATTAACAAAATAAGTATGATTCGCGTACGAACACAACAATACTCACTAGAAGGTTGTGTGTTTGCTTTACTTGCTGTCTTTGTATTTTTCTTTCTTCTTTTTTTGTAAATGCAACAACAACTAAGACTGTAAATTTTGATAAATGATTAGAATCACTCGAATCACTTATGAGTATTATAAGTATTTTTCTAAATTTACGAATCTGAATGAGTAGTCGTATTAATCAAACATATTTCGAATATTATATGTTTGATGTCAACGTTGTACTCATACTCATTGCAACCTGTACTAATAAATCAATGTTTTAGTGAGTACTAATGAATCAGAGTAATTGAATTTCAATATTGTTGACTCACTGATACTCAAAATTTCATGAGTACTTATGAGTAGCGAAAAAACGATTTATTGCTGATCTCTGATAAGAAGTTTACAATGCACTGTGGTTCAAAACCCCAATCTAGCCGGACAAAAGTCATTTTTTTAAATATTTAAAAAGTAAATTTTTTGTATGGTGATATGTTGACAAGTGTCTAAAGCACATAACGGCATATTTTTTTCTTTAAACAGCTACACTAGCATTGATATATTGGTTCAAATACAAGTAATTGTTTCTTTGCTAAAAAATTAATATCTCAAGTCAAATTTAACAGTGCGAGTGAAATTGTCGTGAAAAAATAATTAGAACAATTAAAAAAAATTTGTTCGTGTAATTAATATAACAAAGGTATGAGTAAAAAAATACTGTTTAAATTTTTCATAAAATATGTTTTGTTTATAAATAAAATGCAATCATGTACAGGTGTGTTTTAAATGTGAAATTTTTGTTTAATGTCCGAATTCAATTAGAATTTCAAATGGTAATTTATCGTACTTAAGCTTTAGTTTTTATGTTGTCGTCATCTATATATATGTAGCTTTATAATGTTTAAAAAACTAGCTGCCGGATTTTGCCCAAACGATTTTTATTTCATTTAGAGTTTAACATGTCCATTACAAGAAGAGAGCTGTATTATACTTGGCGTAATGAAAAACAACTAACTAAGAAAACTGATGCTGTTGTTAAACACGTTGTTGCTAAGATTGGTATCAATAATGATGAAACGGATAGCTATTACAGAAAAGTAAGACAATCTGCTCGAATTTTAAATTTTCTTCTTCATCTCGCTTGGATGCTTGGATGGACCTTCGACCTCCAATTATAGCAGGCCTTCTAAAGAATTTTTATGTAAAACTGAAAGAACAAAGCGTAGAAATATTACTCCTTTATTAGAGACTTGGTCGGCATCTAGATTCTGAAAGTGAATCAGATATAGATTGAAATAAACATAATGTAATTCTTGTTTTTTTTTTGGTTAATTTTATTAAATATATTAAAATAATTTGAAATAATTGTTTCTAAAGATTCTTCTTTCAATTTAAGTTATAATATATACAGAGACTATCTATACCCAGCAAGCTCTGCTACTCTCATTACAATATAAATAAAATTAGGTGTTCCCAGATATTCAAGTTTTAGTATCCATGTGATATGGAAGGTGCTACGCCTACTATTGCTAGTCCGCCTATTGTTAACCAAAATATTAATATCGACACTAAATTTCATCATACGTGATTTGGTGATTTTGACTGTTATAGTTTTCCCAGATATACAAATTTTAGTATTTTATTTATGTATATGGCAGGTAACACGCCCACAATAGCTAGTTCAACCATTTTTACCACAAATGTTTATGTGGATATCAAAGTTGTCCATGCTGAATTCGAAGATTCTAGCTGTTGCAGTTTCTATGATATAAAACTTTTAATACTTAATTCTTAAGGCAGGCGTGGCACTTCACCCATGTAAAACTTTTGAATAAATATTAGCCTATAATTCCACCCACACATACAATTTTAGGAAAATCGGTTCAGTCGTTTTGTCGTCTTTAGGCTTCAAACAGACCCCCAAAAAACAAATTTACATAAATACACACACTCATACACACACATATACATTTGATTTTTTTCTCTCTAATTGTTTATATTGATGAAATCTATAAACGTACCAAGTTTCATGTCGGTACGGCTTTGCAAAACCGAGTTATAACTTTTGTCCGGCTAGATTGAGCATTTGGACCACTGTATATCATTTTGAAAAATAAACTTATTTTTATATGAAAACCTGTGTTCCATTTAAAAATCCTCGAATTTACTTGTTGTTCCATCCTATCCACATACAGTAGAGAAGTAAGACACAGTTTGATTAAAATAGAGAAATACATATATACGTAGTTAACTTATATTTTGAATAAACCGTATATGTGTTCTGTAGTTAGTGAGGGTGGGTTGGATATTAAAGTAATATATTAATCTTGGTAGCACACAAAATACACTCATTTGGAAATGAAAACAATAAATTCCATTTAAATTTTCTAAACTTTGAAATTATTTCGAAATATAACAGCACGTTATGCTATAAACACAATAAACGCAACGCAGCAAACACAACAATTTGCCGTTCAAATAATCATTTCATTATACACTCATGTATTCTATTTTTGAGAAATTTTTATGTTTGCTGCGTTGCTTTTATTGTAATTGCAATATTACGCATTGCAAAAATCAAATTAACTTTCTCCAAATTTTTGAATTGTTTTAACATTTTTATTACTATTGTGTTGTATTGTATTGCATTGACTTTATTGTCATAAAAAATACGAAGATTTACAGATTTACGCCTTTAGGGTAAAATTCTTTCAGTGTGTCTATAAATTCAAAATCATGAATTTTACATGACTTTCAATGGCTTTATATTCTGTTTGTTATACCCTCTTTAAAAATGCGACACTAACCGAAATATAATACAAAACAAAAAAATTAAGACATGAAACGAAAATCCAAATCTAAAACGCATAAATACAAATATAGTGTGACATGTTTATGAAGGTGGATAAAATATTATTTTTTCATTCACAACAACAATAGAAATAAAAGTAGGTTGTAATGGTATATTTTTTATCGTCATTTTCCTTTTTTAGCAACCTTGAACTGCCATGATTTTTATTTTGTAATACGTACATATGCCGGGTTTTTGATTATTTGATTCTTTTTACATTTTCTTGCTTATTTTTGTTTTTTTCTTTCCATAACAATAGGTAGGTTTCTTCTTTTCTTTTATTTTTTTTGTAGTGGTATTGTTAACATGCTTTAATTCGATAACTTTTTTTAATCAGACTTAAAAACTTTTAAGATTTGTTTGTGAAAATTAATCAAACTTATGGCCATTATTACAACTTGCCGTTAAAGTTGGGTTTAGTTAAAGGTAACTTTAGCTAAAGTGAACTTTAAAGTCACCTTTAACTTCTTTTCGTTATTACAACCTACAGATAAAATAAAGTTAACAATTTCTGTCACTGTCAATTAAACAAGTGCTTTAAAAACGCAGTGGCAACGAAGTGCCTATTTATTTGTTTATAAAATTTGTGTGTTGAGCTTTAAGCTTTTTTATTTTTGTTTTTTTTTTTTTTGTTTTAAAATGAATATAATGAATACGTCAATATCCATTTTGATTTGAAAAACTATTAATATTTATTTATTTATTTATTATTTACAATAAAATTACAAATTATATTCTAATTATATACGAGCGGAGTAACTTGACCATATGCTCAGTGTAGTATCACAGACCAGAGTCTCTGGTGGGAATCGAACCCACGACCCTCGCGATAATAGCACACTACCCACTAGACTACCAGGACACCCAGTATTAACATATTAACGTTTATTTTTCATGTTTCAAGTTCAAAGATAAACTTAACTTTAAAAGCTAAAGGTAGGATGATCTACCTTATAGCTTAACGCTCACTTTTATCTTATTGTGTACTCATAATATTAAAATCAAGTTATCTGCCTTTAGTTAACGGCCAGTGGTAATAATGGCCCTTAATTTGTAATCTTTTACTAAAGCAAAGAATATTTGTGCAAGTGCCTTCCATATCCTAAGATATTAAATATTAGCGGAAAACGTCAGTGTCAGTTACGGTACCTGTAGTAGACGTTGAAATGTTGCCAAGAAAATAAAAGAAATTTACATTTTCAAAAATGCTTGCAATGCAGTGCTTAAAAGCGGGAATTCTTATATCGAAATGCTACAACCGAGAGAAATAGTCCCGTGCCATTAAGCTGTTAGAATTTTATAGGGTGGGCCATATATTGGTTTAAATATGAGTAATAGGTTTTTTCGAATCTGGCAATACTTATGTCATTCTCTTCTGCCACAAAATTCAGTATATTATCTCCAGTGAACGTAATGAATCGATTTACGCTTGGCCAACGTGAAACTGCACGATGATGTCGATTTTGCCAAAAATAATCATCTTTTGAAGCTCATTTTCGTCTTGGTGGGTACGTCAATAAGTAATCTTGCCCTATTTGGGGCTCAGAAAACCCACACGTGATCTTAAAGAAACCAATGCACTCATTACGAGCGACTGTTTGTAGCGGTGGATCGGAGGCATCATTGGCCCACATTTCCTTGAAAATGAGGGCGGCGCAACTATTGCGGTCAATGGAGACACCTACCGCACCATGATAACCGACTTTTTTGTACCCGCTCTTCATGGTATTGATATGAATAATGTTTGATTTCAACAGAATGGTGCAACTTGGCGTTGCTGTAGTCTATTAGGTAGTATGTTAGTTTATTAGACGCAAGGCCACGGTTCGAGCCCCAAATAAGACATCTTCAATAAAATGAAATATGAAAAAATATGTCTTCCACGACTTCGTCTTAGCAGTTTTCTCGCAAAAAATCTGAGATTAAATAAAACCATATACACATATCCCCCGATTTAAATGGTATTTTTTTACTCGATTTCGCTTTTACACGGATTTCATTACGAAGTCTCGCCAACATAAAATCGTACCTAATCCATCTAACACCGAAACAGAATCGCATAAAGTATTATCGAGTGATGAAAGTGACATCATACCAATCAGGAAGAAAAGATTATACATATCCTATGACAGTGATAACAGTACATAATTACATTCTTGGTAAAATTTTTTAAATATTTATATTTCTGGTTTCTGTATGTAAAATGAATAACATATCCATTTGGTAATTGCGAATTTAATTACCAATAAAAACAAAATCTTATTCAATTTAATCTTTTGGGTCTATTACCCTTCAATTTATTTAAATTTAATTTTAAAAAAGAACAGTTTAATTTATGATGATAAAAGATTTGATTGATTTTAGTCAGAGAGGCTGCAGACGAGCCGATGAAGATTTTGATCAAAGAGATCGGAAACAATGGCGGCATGTATTTTCAATGACGTTGAATTGTCAGTTTCATTTAGGAGCGTGTTTACACAACGGGTGACAGATAATAATATTGGTAACGCTAACACAAGGCGCCACATCCATATACAGGAGTACACTTTTATATATTTGTATTTTAATGAATAGATAGCTACTTTTGTTTTTCAAAATAAACATACATATTTGCTATTTACTTTTATTTTACGTTGAAATAAATGACTGAGTTTAGCCTATTTTAGTTTGTTTTCGATTTACACGGTTTTACATAGCGAAATCTACGATTTCTGTTTACACGGTTTTCTAAGGAACCTATCCTCAGTGTAAATCGAGGGATAGGTGTATAAAATTAACCCACACAATATAAATGGTGTAAGAGGCTAGGTCTTAATCCTGACTAAAGGATTGTAATAACCAATTTATGTATGTTTCTGCAATTTGCCACACACCATTTGCCATAATTGATTTTTTGCGTCAAACGTTTGAAGGCCGTTTAATTAGCAGAAATGGTGATGTCAATTGGCCGCCAAGAAGCTGCGACTTGACACCGTTGGATTATTTTCTGCGAGGCGCCGTTAAAGAAAAGTGTTATACCGCCAAACCACAGACAATTGGGCATTTGAAGGCCAACATTCGTGATGCCATTATTGAGATCCGACCTCATACACTTGAAAAAGTCCCCGAAAATTGATTTGATCAAATGAGGTACTGTAAGGCCAGCCGCAGCAATCATATGAATGAAATAATATTCCATTTCTAACCTGAACAACTGTACTTCACAACAAAAAGATAAATTTGGCCAAATTTTTTGTTTTATTGCCTTTTTAAATTTCACCTTTTAAATGACCCCCCTAAGTAGAAGTTAAAATGCTGCCAAAACAATAAAAGGAATTTACCTTTTCGATCATGTCTAATGCTAAATTGAGAGTGGTCTTCAATCTTTGATTTGGATATAGACGATTCCCTGGATATACATACATACATAATTGGTCATTACAAGCCTTCAGTTAGGATTACGACTTAGTTTCACAAAATGTTTTTTGTATTTTGTTTTGATATCTGGCCTGGGGCTCGAACCCTGGCTTTACGTCTAATAAGCCAATACACTACTAGACTACGGCGCCTTCGCGAAAGAGGATAACTATTATTAAATTTATAATTTTTTTTCCTATATTGTCGCAGTGAACTAACGGCCAGTAGTATACATGCCGAAATTGGGTTTATCTATTATAATTGAAATTGAAATAATGATTTGAAATCTCTTAATACCATTTCATAACACTCACTTCTATAAATTACTTTGTATACAATGATGTATTAATCATTCTTTGTACATAACAATACGACATTTATTATTATTTATGAAGATTGTAGGTTTTCGGGGAAAAAGTTAAATAAATGATTGTTTAAGGATTCCAAGATTTTGTTGTAGATAATTTTATGAGTAACAATTTATTATTGATTTAATAAGTAAAAGCATATTACTGGCAGACAACAGTCAGTCTTATTTTCTTTGATATATTTAAAAATATTGCCGTAAACGATTAGTTTCCTTTTGAAGACTTATTTATCGTTTTCATGTACTTTTAGGTTAAATTATTATATTTATATGTATACAACAATTTCTCGATTTACGTCGCACAATGGGGTCTTCGATGCCTAAAATGGGAATTAAAGCGTGTGAGCTGTCGTGGCGGCTTTTTTATTTTTTTAGTTTATTTCTCTTAAAGAAGATAAATCCATAATAAAAAAAAAATCGTGACCTGAAATGCATAAGGGCCTATAAACCAAAAAATTAAAAGTTGAGTTTTTGATTGATTCTGGTGTACTGCTTCAAAATATATGGTTCGACAAAATTTTATAATCCTACTCATAAAGATTATCTACCAACCAGGTAAAATTAGAATTGAACATAGATATGTTAATACAAATTGGAATAAATCATTTTGGGTATCAAACAAGTTTTCATTTCATTTGGGTTTTTCCTCTTTTGTAAAATTTTGAAAAGTGTTGTTACGCCCTTCTGCATTTTGAGTAACGATATATTACTAGAATTTTTTGAAGCTACTTTTTTGTAATATAAGTTATTATACTTACTAGATGTATAAATGCTACTTTATTTGCTAAAATAAAACAAAAATAAATATGAAAACAGTAAACGCTGCGCCTCTAAAGGCAAATTATGAGTGTTTTTCCTTTTATTTTTCTCATATTTGATATGACAGTGTCCGAAGTTATTAATAATCTTTTAAAAATATCTTCAATGCTTCTTCTCTAGGCATTTGGGTGACTAAAGAGGGGTTTAAAAAAGATTTGTATAATTTTTCAACTTTCTTTGGCGAAGACGTAGTTATTTTTTTGGCCATTTTTGAAGCTTTTGTTTTACCTTCTGCTCGAAGGTTCATGTGCGTGGCGTGCTCCCAGCAAAGATGAGGAATTTTCTTTCCTTAACTCCTTCGTCTTTTGGTTTTTGTTTCTTTCACTGCAATTCTCGGAATCAACTTTTGATCTACCTCGCTTAACACCAGATAGGCGCGAGAAACCTAAAAAACTCAAACTTCAAATAGACGTAATAATGTAAGGGTACTTGCTAGAAATTTTCGGCCAATTCCTTTTTATGTGCGTTTAGATACGCAGAAAATGAATTTTTTTCAGCTGATTAATATTGAACATGTCTCAGTCTAATAGGTGGTGTTTCGCCTTGTTAGATGTGAGCCTATGGTTCAAGCCCCAGCTCAGACATTTCAAACAAAACAAAATATGTAAAATTATTTCTTCAACAGCTTCCTTTCAGCAGTATTCTGGCAAAAATTCCAAGAGGAAAAAAAAATTGTCATGAAAAGTTTCTAAAAAATTTGTCGTTCGGAGTCGACTATCATCTAAGAGGCCCGCCACTTAGATCTTCAAACCACGACTATTTTCTTCACATGCAACGTCTCTTCACATAAGACTGACTGAATTCTTATTACTCGTTGCCTGCTTTGTCTTGCCTTTTTATATGCTCACGTGAACAGTCTGATGAAGGTTCTTGAAGTACAATGTTCCTGTTTTCGCCTTCTCAAGAACTCTATTGCGACTTCGTTGTTGTTTTGTTCACATTGCTTGTTGTTGCATTCTCGCTTACTTGTCTATCGCCGTTTTAATGTATTTTGTTGCTTCAAAGCATTTCATCGCATCCATGGTCAAAAAATGTTTTGATAAAACAATTTTATTACTTGTACCTGTAGTTGAATACTATATCCGTACATGGTGATTTTGGCAGACTAAATAAATGACTACCAATTTGACAGATTGTGCTTCAAGCCCCGATACATAAAAACTTGTACAACTTAACTATTTGGGAGTATTTTTTACAACGTGCCTATCAAATTGAAATAGAAGAGTTGATAAAGACTTAATTAAAGGATAATTATAATCCCAAAGAATATAATTTTCATAAACACAATACTTCTTGTGATTTATCAACAAGTCGCTTTTCCTTCGTACTAAATCCAACATCCAATAAATTAAAATTTTTTTATTACCTCATTTAGACGATATTTATGTTACTAACGACAACAATATTTCAATAACCATTAAATTTATTTCAATAATCATTTTTGTTGTAACAACGAATTTCTTTGGTGACATCACTTACAATCATTTTTGGATACTATAAAGGCAAATTGATATTTTATTGAGGTTTTTATTTCATGTTTACGTATTTTTTATTCTATTATTTTCACAAACATTTTGATGTCATTTAAAAAGCGCGATAGCTTTAAACAATTATTATTAGAAACTACAGACACATTTTAGCGATAAATAATTTAGTATGTGCTTCACAAAAGAAGAATAATTACAGACATTTTATTAAGTGAAATCTGTTTTTTGATTATAAAGTTATTAAAGACAAACATTATTTGGTGTCCCGATGGTCCAGTTGGTAGTGTGCTAAAATTCAAATTCTGAGGCCATTATTTTAAACCAAATAAAAAAAGAAAATTTAAAACAGGACTTAAAAAGTTCAAAAACTACATAATTCTGGCTTATTTATCATTTCTGATACACACGACTTCCCTAGGGATTCTTTGGTGTTGTGTTTGAAATTTTTTTAAGTTTTCAAAGTTTTTGTGAAGTTTTATCGTAAATAGAAGGAGAAGGAATTGAAAGGTAAGTGTTGGATGAAAGTGAAGAGGTTGAATTATCTGTTCTTGATATTGTTTGAAGGAGTCGTTGTGTAGTATGTAGCGTGTTAGTTAGATGTTAGACCAAGGTTCAAACCTTATGTCAGACATTTCCGAATTACAACGAAATGTTACAATGAACGATTATGTATATATGTAATATTCCTGATGCTAAAGACTCTGGGGAAGAAGAAAACAGAAGCTCGTCTTATGAACTTACGAAAGCATTGGCGGCAGCAAAGATTATAATAGGATGTTTGTCGTCAAAGATGGCATACTACCGTATGCCTTTATTAGTTTGGGAAGAGAAAATATCATCAATTTACGAGCAGATTGCTAGCAGCTGTTTCTTGAAATGTTGTAGAGTCTTTCTTACTCCTCTTCTCATATTTATCTCACGTAACAGGCAAACATTAGAAAAAAGTGTTTCGTCCTATGTTTTATTTCATAGATATTACAGAAGAATAATCTTTCGGCCAACTACGTACGTATGAGATAACAGAATCATTCGCTTTGATAATGTGCCAAATACTCGGAAATGAATATAAATTTACACTTATTACGCCTTTTGAAAAATGGTCTGAAAGTGTTCCAGCTTTTAATAATCCCAATAATTTTGTCGCAGTAGATTTATTTATTTATTTATTTCAAGTCTATGGAAAATCCTTACAGACTTACATTTTATATTTCAATACAGAATTATTATTATTATGATTTCAATACAAAAAATGAATTAAAAAAGAGACATTGAAATTATTAATTAAATGCGTTTTATTGTAAAATTATATCCTTTTTAATGGATTCCATACGTTTATTAAAATCTGTATGAAGGTAGTTAACTGTGTAATATTTTATATTTAAGAAATTATGGTATCTTGTTGGACGAACAGGTACTTTTATGGAAAGTTTTTCTAGAAGAAATTGAGCGTTGATAACACCATTAATCTGCTTCAGGAGAAAGACAGCATTTAGCATTTTACGACGGCTTTTTAAAGTTGGTAATTTAATGAGTGCTTTCATCCGTTCCCTAAACCACGAAGACAAAATAATAAGAACTGTTTTTGAACTGATTCAATTTTGTCAGAGTGTACAGCGTATTGAGGGTCCCATATTACAGATCCATATTCAAGAATTGGGCGAACCAGTGTGATAAACAATTGTTTGGTAACATAAGGGTCAGAAAACTCTTTTGCCCATCGTTTGATAAATCCCAGCGTATATGTAGCTTTGCTAACAGTTGATGTAATATGATTTCTGAAGTCCAATTTACAATCGAAAACTATCCCTAAATCGTTAAAGGTATTGACTAGTTCAAAAGCTGAGCTAGATGAGTAACTAGTTGAATTTTATAGTCGTTATAAATTTCGTGGTCCACCGAAATCGAATTGATAGTTTCAGATTCAAGTATATGTTACGTGCGTAGCAACTACTTACAGCCGTATTTGGATAAACCTGGATCAGGGAAGCTAAAGAGGAGTCAAAAAGAGAGCTTTGTTATTGACATAATCGATGTTCTTTTGCAACGGGAAACTTTTTGACCTCACATGACGTTGACAACAAATATTTCTAACGATATCAAAAGTAATACATAAGCTCGAATTATGAAGTTTTTTTAAGGCTCGATCTATAGCTAAAGTCGACTCCGAACTATAGATTTTTGAAAAACTGTGTGCACAAAATATTTTGCTAGCTTACCCTTCACTAAATGCAATACTGAATTGTTCTCTTTTTTGTTGGTCTTGATTACACGAGTACACTGAAATGTGTATTTCTCTTTTATTCAAAGTATACAACAGCACTTATTTATCTGTCAAGTATTGGAAATATGCTTTGTGTTGTAAGAGCATATTTCACTACTGAAACTAAATTTTCAGTATTGTCAAATGAATTTCAGTAGTGTCAACGTTGAAAAATATGCGTACATAAGTGTTTCTATACATTCTTTGCTTCTGCCATGAACTCTTCTAACACCAATCTCTTTTCAAATTGCTATGTTAATATTCGTTGATGTTCGTGTCCTATGTGTATAAAAAGCCGAAGATGTTCGGCCCCCGGGGCTATTGGTGCCGACGTCTGCTATGGAATAAATACTCTTTCCTTATTATGAAAAAAAAAGAAAAAAAACATTTTTTCTTTCCCATTTACTGCACGTTGTGACACTATGAAGTGTACAATATTTTTGCTGTAGAGTTCACACAACTCTCTTTTGTATTGTTGTACAATGGTTTATGAGTGCAGTTGTTTTTTGTTCTCTAACTTTGCTTCACTCTTATTTACATTTGCAGCTACAGTAAATATTCGCTCATGAGAAAAATACAATACTGTACAATTTTAAATGTCTTGTGCACACGTTTAGTGTAAAACTATGGTCTGGTATGTAAATAGAAAAATATGTAGATTTTTTGTTATGAAAAACTGGTGAATATTTGTACATATTGGGAATGTTTACTAACCTATTTACTACTTAAAAGCCTTGGTAAACGAAATGAGTAAATCAAATTGTATTTACTTTTATAAATTTATTTCATGTGAACTTGCAAAACCATTTCGTAATGATTCTTAAATAAATATTTTGAAATGAATTATGTATTTCTATAAACTTAAAATATTGTTTTACAAACATTTTTTAAATATACACAGTGGTGGACATATAAATAAAAACATTCGTAAAAGAAGATAATGTATTCTTCAGTTCTTAAATGTAAACATTATACAGTTTCAATTTTATATAGTGGGCAGTGTGCTAAACTATTAGCGTGAGGGTTGTGGGTCCGGTTGTGACACTACACCGAGCATATGGTCAAGTTATTCCGCTCGTATATAATTAAAATATAATTTGTAATTGTATTATAATAAATAAATAAATAAATAAATATTTAAAAAAAATGTTGCCAAAATGTTTTATGGCAATAGTTTTACATTTTTTGTTGCATAAATATTTTGTGAGGTAAGGTTTATTTTTAACAACATTTTTACATCGATTTGACAAACTCTATACTAAGTGCCAACAGAGATATTGAACCATAACCCTTCAACACATTTCGCAGTTTTACCACAATTCATCAATACTTTTGGGAATTTTGCCTTCCATACTCTTTTAAATTTCAGTACACAAGTTCTCAATTGGATGGATATCAGGGGATTGTTCATCTAAGCATTACAAGTCGTGAAGTGAGCTTTACTATTTATTATTGTTCATGAACGTCCCACATTAACTTTAAATTTTTCTCCGTGTATGATATCATTTATTTTGTTTAATTTTTTTTAAGTCATCGTAGTCAAACTACCTATTCTGTTCAAACCCCATCTTCAAGAAAACGAAATATGACAAAAAAAAATTCTTTATCGACTTCTTCTCAGGAGGTTTCTGCAAAAGCTCAGATTTCCATGGAAAGTTACTTAAAAAATCTGTCGTTTGGAATTGACTTTTAACTGTAGCTCCCCCGCCACATATGGACACACACATATGGACACACACAACAGAAGTGATGTGAGCAGGCTTGTGAATGACCAATATACATACAAACATAAATACATAACCTTGGTCAGGGTTCTCACACTACTTACGTTGTGTTTGATAATTTTATACATGAAAGAGGAAGTAGCCGAAGAAATATTTTCTTCATATTTCGTTTCGTTAGATCTGACCTGGAGTTTGAACCGTGGCCTCACATTTAATAATCCAACACACTAACACTAGACTACGACGACTACATATTAATACAATGATGATGTTAATTCAACTTTTATCCGCTTAGAACTCTTCATTTGGTCAGCTTTAGACGCTCTTATGATTAGCGCAGCTTCAGTGGCTGTGGTTTTACGGAGTTTGGATGTATGGGTACGTTATATTGAATTCCAAATGTATTCAAATGCTTCATTATATTATAAATTTTTCCTCTAGAGCAACCAAGTACCTGGGCAGTTTTATTTACTTGATTGAGTATTACATTTTTTCTTCTTTGGAACAACTTGGCTCTTTTTCCATACCATATGGTTAATTTTTGTACACATTTTTTTCTACAAAATACACTTTCACTAAAAAAAATGGGCAATTCACACGAGCCCTTGTATCGTTGTATTCATTGTATTGTTGGATGAATATACAATAGTGTATGCTTGTTGTTGATAACTTTCATATACAAATCCAAGTGTATCGGATATACATTTTTTTCATACGTTTCTAAAAGTTAAAAATAAAATATTCTCTAAGAAACTTGAACCAACAATTAACATTTCAAAATTATAATTGTTCGCACAGATAATTTACTTTTTTCCTTAATCTTTTTCATTTTGTTGCTTTAAAATCAAATTATAAATACTGGTGTTCGTCTTCTTATCTTTTTTTGACATTTGTAATACGAAATATACAATACAGCATAGCACTGAGCGTTCACTAACAAAAAGTGTATTCAATACAACATACATGATACAAAGTCGTGTGAATTGGCCAAATGATTTATGTTGTAAGAAAATTGAATTTTTGAAGTCGCCGTAGCCTAGTAGGTAGTGTGTTGGCTTATTAGACTTAAAGCCAGGGTTCGAGCCCCACCCCAGGCATCAAGACAAAATACAAAAAGTATTTCTTCGGCGACTTCCTCCTCTCAGATTTCCGGCAAAAACTCTGAGAGTAAATAAAATTGCCATGAAAAAGTTTCTCAAAAATCGGTCGTTCGCTCATGTGCAAAATTAACACACACAACATAAGTGGTGTGAGAAACTAGGGCGTTGTACAATGGGTCAATTCGACCTCTGGGTACTGTACTTGTCTTAATTGACAAGTACACGTCCTCTAACCTAACCTAACCTAACCTAAGAAAATTGAATAGAATAGAAATACACATAAAGTGAAATATAATCTTTACCTATTTCTCAGATCCACAGCTCCTAAACAGGGAGGCAGTGATCTAGGTTAACCGCAGTCGTGGATAGTACCATGCGATTTATGAAAATCCACACAATATGCGTCCTTCCTATACAGATCAGCCCAGCAAAGCTTATTAGTAACATTGCTCGTGCGCTTATGTTTCCAACGAAGTTGTTCCATGTCCTGAAACAGATAAGGGGTTTAGCTTTGAATGAAAAAAAGTTTACTCGAGAATTTCCTTCGTATACGGTAATGAATTTTATATACACGTATACCAGAGATCAGCAATGAGTATTCAAAAAGATGCGTAGAATCGAATCGTGGTCATAATTTCTGATACTTATTTTAATATTATACTCATACTAGTCATATTCAAAGTTGATGTTGTTGATTGAGACTGTCCATGACTCAACATTTACAAGAATAACAAAATAGGTATGATTCGCTTACGAACACTACAATACTCACTAGAAGGTTGTGTGTTTGCTTTGCCTACTGTCTTTGTCTTTTAACAACAACTAAGACTGAATGATTCGAGTCACTCGAGTCATTTAAAGGTATTATAAGTACTTTTCTAAAGTTATGAAACTGAATGAGTAGGCATATGAATCAAACATATTTCGAATGGTACGAGTTCGATGTTAACATTGTATACATACTCATTGTATTCATACTTATAAATCAACGTTGTACTGAATATGAATGAATCAGAGTAGTTAAATTTCAATATTGTTGAATCACTTATATTCAAAATTTCATGGGTACTTATGAGTAGCGAAAAACCGATTCATTGCTGATCTCTGATGTATGTATATCATAATGTACTCTATGCAGCGGAGCCCTTGGCAAAGGACACTGCTGGAAGCTTACAAATTGTGAATATAAAAGTTTCGTGTTGGTATCATAAAACCAAATCTACTATAAAGTTTGCCAGAATAGCCTTTCAGTTTTCAATATTACAGTATGTCCCTTGTCCAGGTTGAGCCAGGTGTTAACTACATTAGAAATTTCTGCCGCTATCTTAACAATCCGCATCATATAGAAAAAAAACTGCTTGAAAATTTGCTGACCTCATAGTTGTCGAAGAAAATCATGAGGTTTATTCAGATGGTGCTATTGAGACAATCATGATTGGATACAACTTATGATACCACAATAATCACATGTCATTAAAGGATTGCAGAATAACATTCAAGGAAAGTTCTGCTTGTAAAATAATCAATCTCGGAAAAAACGACGTTCTCACATATTTTTTGCTCAAAACCTTAAAAAAATCGTTATCGTTAATAACTTTCCGATTAAGGATTTGACAATCGACTTGCTACACATTTCGTGTATGGTTATATGTACTATGTGCTAAAGCATCATTCACTTTTACTTATTACATAAAATTTGAATTGATAATATATCTCATTTTGAGTCCGAACGCCCTCGCTGGTGTTCCACTATCAATCGTTGGCTCATCCGCACATCACTCTTTAAAAAGAGTACACAGCTCCCAAATTTCTCCACTCATTTTTATTGTTCATTCTTGCTCATTCACATCTCATAATCGTAGAATTTCTAGGTTTCAGTGACATATAAACAATTTCATGTTCGATGTATCTCCCATTATCCTAACCATACATACATACATACGTAATTGGTCATTACAACCTTTCAGTCAGGAATATGAACCTAGTTTCTCTCACCACTTATGTTGTGTGTGTTAATTTTATGCATTAGTGGAGCGACCTACAGCTTAAAGTCGACTCCGAACGACAGATTTTTTGAGAAACTTTTCATGGCAATTTTTTTATTTACTCTCCGAGTTTTTATCACAAATCTGCTGAGAGGAAGTCGCCAAAGAAATACTTTTGTATTTTGTCTTGATGTCTGGCCTGGGCTCGAACCCTGGCTTTACGTCTAATAAGCCAACACACTACCTACTGGCCTACGACAACTTCAGAGGAAGTAAGAATTTCTTGAGTCGAATGATGCTGAAATTAAATTTAAAATCAATATCAGGAAAACTAAACCCATGCGCCTGGCGACACAAAATACAATACCAGCTACACCAGTTTATCATTCTTTCGAGGATTTTGACTCCTTAACGTAACCTCGTTAGGATAGTAAGTAATGATAGTGACTCTCTAGAGGACGTTACTGACAGAATTACTAAATGTTGCGCAGTTTTTTGTTCACTTCAATAAGTATTACGATCTCGCAAGATAGGTTTACACACCAATCTGCGCATTTTTCAATGCAGTGTAAGGTCGGTCATAGTCTAGTAAGTAGTGTATTGGCTTATTAAACGTAAGGGCTAAGTTTAAACTCCAGGTCAGATATCTCGATCAAAAAATTGAAAAAACATTTCTTCGGCATCTTTTTCTCAGCAGATTTCTGCAAAAAACTGTCATAGTATGTGGAATTGCTATAAACAGTTGCTCAAAAATCTGTCGTTCGAAGAATACTTTAAACTGTAGGCCCCACCACTCATGCATAAAATTAACCCACGCAACATAAGTTGTATGAGAAGCTAGATCGTACAGTTAGACCCCGCATAACGTTGTTTCAGTATTACGCGGTAGTATTGGGATTCCCATAAATCGCACACTATATTGATACTTGTTGTATATGTGTGCAGATGAAACGGCCAAAAGCGGTGTACTATATGGCGAAGGTGTATACTACGTATATTTTTCAACGTTCTTTCAGAATAAAGATTTCGACTGTAATTTTCGAAGTCGCAATCACAGTACCAACGCTGTTTCGTTTAGCGCTGGAATTTATTGGAACGTATCCCTCGCGTTAAGCGGGTCTTACTGTAATCCTGACTGAAGGGTTGTATTGACCAATACGTTGAGTAGTACACGGAGCACCCGTAGGACGATACAATCGTTGGTGAACAAATGCCTGAAACAAATTTTGCACATTACTTTTCGAAATTCGGAGGAGAAAGTGCACCTGATTTGTTGTGTTTTCAGAATACCCGCGGAAGATACTGCCAGAGTTACGCTTGAATGGAACAAATAGAGACATATGAAAGACTATGGGACTTCTGGGTTCTTATGGTATGTAGTGGACGTGCTACTAAAGGAAAGTATTGGAATGAGATAAAACTAGTTGCTCGAGATATAGAAGTTTGGAGAGAATTTAACGAGAATTTAATAATTTAATTTTTAATCTTTGTATGAACAGTCATTATTGTATAATGATTATATTTTTTTCGTGTAAATAAAGGATTAAATAATAATAAACTGCGATATACTGTGTTCTTTCCGTTGAGTAAAATCTATGGAAGATCATCTCTTCATTTCTTCCATTTTTGCAAATGCTACAGGTATGGTGTTGCCTTCTCGGTTCCAGGAACTTACGTGAGGGTAACTGATTCAAAACTGGTTCTTGAGAAGGCACAGTGAATAATATTCATTCAATACTCTTTCAACGTAGATTTTGTACGTATTTTTTACACTTGCTGTACATTTCTCTATAAATTCTGAAACATTTAAAATTTTTATTGAGAATTTTTTTTTACTTAAATAGATGTGATTGTTTTCTTTTTCTACTTCTTCTTAATTTTTTTTTTTGTACAAGAAATTCAATAAATCATCAGAGTAAATACATTTCAAATATTCAGCACAGCAATAGAGCTTAAGCAAAATCCAATCAATTTAAAGTGAAATAAAGTAAACAACAACACAACATTCCCAGATAAAAGAAAATAAAAGAAATATGCATAGTTAAAGTACAACATTTTCGTGACTTTAAGTAAAAAAAGTGAGAAGAAGAGAAGAAAAAATGAATTAGTGTGTTAGTAGAAGAACGTATAAATAAATTTACATGACATAAATATACCACATGTCGTATAATCAATATATATCTTTTACCATACACATCACTTATACGGCATATAATCCCTAAGATAAAACAGACGAACAAGTAAAGGTAAACTGAGACAATTTTATAGTATATTCATATGCAATAAACAGTGATTCTAAATAAATTATTAAATAATACAACAGAAACGTCCATTAACTTGTTATTTTCAAAATTATAAAAATTCTTTATACATATATGTAGGAAGGAAATTTTTTATGGTATTTAAATACAGGTTTTTAATTAAAATATAAAAATTTCCGATTTATAAAAAAGACTTTAAAAAATAGTTTGTATAAAAATTTATAAATCAAACAATTTTTTTATGAATATGGGAGATATCGCATAGTGTTATCAAAAATTTTGCAAATTTTTGAAATGAAAGTTCATTTGATGAGACAGCATATATAAAAATTATGACTAAGCTTTTATACTCTTTAAATAATAACTACGGTAATTTTTGTCTAACTTTGTCAAATGAAGTGTCAAACTCTTGACAAGGGAATACACTTTCAGAATGTCTCCACTTATTTCATATTTTTTAATTAATGTTTGCAATTAAGAATGGCCAAACTTGAAAAAATAAGAAAAAAATATATTTTCCAAGTTTGGCCCATCAAATCTCATAACATATAAGTTTGAACAAAATGTTTATGTATACCGTTCGAAAGGCTAATCTCTCCCCTTTCTAAAAAAAACTTTAGATTTTTAAAATAGATTCAAACATATTTGGGTAATCAATAATTTAAATAATAAATAAAACAAGTTTGGAGGTTTCGAGAAAAATAAAAAAGTATTTTTGAGTTATATTCAAACTAGTGAATAACTTAGACCATGTAGTTACTCGGGTGTATTTTCGCACCGTGTAATTTTTGAAATTTAACAATTTTTTTATTAAAACAGAATATTTGCGAAATAGGCAATAACAAAATAATTTTTATTTTTTTTCATAATTTTAGTAAATTAAATACAATAAAATTTATTATTACAAACTTTATTTTTTTTTTTAATTTTCTTAAATACAATTACATAATTTATTATGTGGTTAGTTTTAAAACTTTTTTAAAAAATGAGGTTGTGGTGAAAAGTTTCGCAGATTTGAAAATATAATATATATATCTAGAAATGAATGTTTGTCTGTATGTCCCTTATAGAATAGTAAACTATGCATTTGATCATGTTATGACCTTTAGCAAAGTTGTTGCGCATGAGCCGACGAAGGTTTCTTAGTTGGTATGACCAATTTCCGACAGGTAGCGCCACTGAAAATAACTCAAAATGAATTAAATCGTAAACAATGCATTTGATCATGATATGATCTTTAACAAAGTTGTTGCGCATGAGTAGGTTTCTAAGTTGGTGCGATTAATTTCCGATAGATGGTGCCACTGAAAATTATTTAAAATGAATTGAATCGTAAACTATGAATTTATCATGTGTTGATCGGACAAATACCGCACATTTTAGGATTCATCATTTATAATTTTAATAAAATTTGATAAAACTCATTCCCGTAAAATGTCAATCACAAATTTGAAACATTTTTATTCTGGAAAATTTTTTAAAATGCTGTTTGTATGTCAGATATTTAAAGACATTTAATTTTTAAAAATATATGCTATAAATATTTAAGATTTAAAACTAAATCAAAATATTTCAAAAAACAAGACTTCGTTTTCTCCTCAACGAATTGGTGATCATTGTCAATATTAACCTTTCTATCCATGTCTGAATATCCGGTTCAATTGGATTGGGTACATTGTGAGATTCTAATAAATTTAAGCACATTTTTCACATCGTTCCCGTGCAATCATGCCTCCAAAGCGACAAGCAATTGGTCAACCTACACCTTAAGCACGGAAGAAAAAAACATTACGAGCGTCAGAATCAGACGAGCAACCAGCATTGAGAATAGAAAATCTTCGAGTACATGCCTCAGGCCCGTTCATCTGAAGCATCTGGACAACTGGACAATAAAATGATTCAAAATTAATTGGACATTTGTGTAATGTCTTTACTTCAAATTTATAACATATATGTGGCGCAGTGGACAGCTATTTTCTAATAAAAATAAACCCACTTATTATTTTGGCGACATCAATATCATCGGCAATTTAATACAAATTCAATTTAATACAATATCAATGCCGAAATGACATTCTGTAACAATTTGAGGTGACATTACCTTTTTTCGATTTTTTTGATCAGCTGATTCACTTTAATATAACAACAAGAAAAATAATAATAAATACAATAATTATCTAAATATTTTGTATGCATGATTTGTACTACAACTTAATAAAGCGTCCGCCAAATAACTTTTTTTTTGAAAATGCTTTAAAAAAAACTACTGAATATTTTCTCAAATTTCTTTTTTTATTTGAAAGTACAATCGTTCCGGTTAATAATGAAAAATAATTTCATTCAAATGGCTGCCTCGGCTGGCCATGCAGTAGCCTACACGATCGGTTCAATTTTTAAGCACATTATCGATTATGTGCAGCTGTATTTCACCAATGGCTTCAGGAATATTGTCCTTTAAAGCGTCAATCTGGCTTGTCGGAGTAACACTTATCTTTGACGGCACCCCACAAGTAATAGTCCAATGGTGTAAAATCGCGGTTCCGAGGTGGCCAAACGACATCAGCTCTGCGTAGTGTAGCGTAGCGTCGTCCTGTTGAAACTAAATGCTGCCAATATCCTCCTCTTCAATTTTTGTGAACAAAAATTCCTTCAACATGGGCCGATAACGATCACCATTGACTGTAATGGCCACTCCTTGCTCATTTTCGAAGAAAACATTACCATGATTTTCAAAGTAATATCGCAATATTTCCCAGCGTTGTTCAAGCGTATACACAACCATATTCGTTCAGCGGAAGGATAAAACTATCTGTCAAATCAGACATGAGCTAAGTGTTACCATTCACGAAATAAGCACTAGTTGAAAAAAAAAACGTTGGATGGCGGACCCGATACTTTTTTCAATATTCTAGACTGGTAGCTTTTTAAGTAATTCTGTGTGTTTAACGGAATATTTTTTTTGGCGCTGATATAAATTTTCTTTTTGCAGGCTTAAGGAATGTGTTGTGTTGTTGTAACAACTGTGCTGTATATATAACTGTTACCCTATGAAATAGACTCATGTCAGAAATAATATGATTAATAGTGAAATATCAATAGAAATTCAGGAAATGGATATCATTTACCAAAATCAGGTGATTTCAATAAGCAAAAATTAACACTATCTTCATTTATTTACAATTTCGCGCTCTCAGAAAGGCATCAGAATTACTTGCCTTAATACTACACCTCTATTTGTTTTGCAATCTGTTGTGTTTATGACTATTTTCCTATAAAAAGAATTTCGTTGGACAGCAGTTTACCTTTTGGCGTTCGTAAGCAGTTCTAATTGGTGGGCTAATAGAAATCAGAATAGTAGCAATACCTTCCCACTCTTCCTTATAAAAATGAATGCGAACAGTGCCCCAGAGTTTAAACCACGGGTTCTCGTCCAATAAAGCAATACAATAAGACGACACAATACCAAATACACTGACAACAAGATTAACGTCAATTATTCTTACAGAATAAGAAACATATGTATGTCAACAGTCATCGACAAGTGATAAGATTGACGACTAGACACAATACAAAAAATGGCATTGTCTTGTATTGACGAGATACATACATGCAAACATCTGGAGGAACTGTCAAGGATTGACATTGACAACTTAAATCGCTTCATCAGGAGCTCCGAGTGGTTTCGATACTAAGAGAGCCCTATGCGGCATAATTCTCATGGATGGGCTGCCACCACTACCTACCTACCTACCTACAAGAATACATAATTGGTCATTAAAATCCTTCAGTCAGGATTACGACCGCTTATGTCATGTATGTTAATTTTATACATGAGTGGCGGGACCTACAGTTTAAAGTCGACTACGACAGTTTTTTGAGAAGCTTTTTAATTACAATTTTATTTATTCTCAGAGATTTTGGAATGTCCGACCTGGGGTTTGAAACAATTATTTTATTTTTTTATTAAAAATATGTGCGTATCTATTATATGTTTTTTTGTTGATCATAAATTTTAAATATTGTAAAATTTTTGAACTGCTTGCTATATGTTCTAAACAAATTCTTTATAAATTTCTATTTTTACTTTTTTTATTTGTATTAATAAAAACAAAATTTATTTCAGTGTCTTATTCCACTGTACCATATTGTATTAAAGAAAGTGTCATATTAATACATGTTTTGCTGTTAATGGAACGTAAAAGCTTTCCTTGGAAATTATTATTAGATTTTATTTTAGGGTATATTAAAGTCAAAAGTGATTTTCAATTTAATTAAATAAGCTTTTTCTTTTTGTTTTTCTTAACAAAATTCAACATAATTGCAATATGGCAATCACTGTAGATATACGAGTATTTTTTTAGAAACATCCTCTGTCATAATAGCAGAAGTATTTCAATATGTTTTTCTTCTAAAAAAGTATACATATATTATTTTAAGAGATTTTAAGAGATATTTTTAAAAAAATATGTAAAAACTAACAGTAAAATACTTCAATATCATGGCCATTCATGTTGAACTAATATTGAAACACAAAATAAAAAAATAAAACAAGAAAAAATCATAAAAAGGAAGAATGATTGTATTGTAATGTATTGAATTTCTATTTGGAAATATGAATGCATATTGAGATTCCATAAAGGGTTTTATATTGAAGAGGTATTTTTTATATATTCCAACGAATTCAAAGGCTTAAAGGCAGAAAAAAGATTTGATAGTCTTGGTACCCAAAAGGCGTAAACATTATCAATAAAGGTCTTTCTGAGATACTGACTCTCATGCCAAGAGAGGAAAGCGGGTGTGTTTCATTCGCAGCTTGTATAGAAGCCTGAGTTTGAATCCCAATGGAGTTAAAAAAACCCGGTTCGACTTCCAAAGGAGTTAAGAAAAAATCGTACATCATGGTTTTCGAACTTGAAATTAAATGACAAAAGGGATAATATTACAGGGAAGTCAGGCAGTACTGTCACCTAGTAGCGAAAAAGTTGGAATGAACGGTTAGCAAGATTCCCCACCACTACAGCACATACTCGGAGGGCGTTGTTTCTAAGCAGCACCATTATCTTAGAGCCGCTACAGCAGACCAATCACCTGGTTGGCTGGAACAGCTATAGATTACCGAAATGGCAAAATAACAACCAACCAGAACTTTTCGCAACAACAGCAGCCAACCGTATAAGATGGAAAATGCTTTGTGGAAGCCATATCCTCCCAAGAGATGTAATATAGTTAAGCACCACCCGCACGCATAAGTATGTTCACCATTTGCGAATTAACTCCGATGTCATCGAAGTTTCTATATAAGATATAGAACAGAGATCAGCAATGAATCATTTTGTCGCTACTCAAAAGTACTCATGAAATTTCGAATATGAGTGAGTCAACAGTATTGAAATTCAACTACTCTGATTCATTCGTACTTATTACAACATTAATTTATAAGTACAGGTTGCAATGAGTATGAGTACAACATTGACATCAAACTCATAACATTCGAAATATGTTTGATTCATACGCCTACTCATTCAGATTCATAAATTTAGAAAAATACTTATAATACTCATAAATGATTTGAATTATTCGAATCATTCATCAAAATTTACAGTCTTAGTTGTTGTTGCATTTACAAACAAAGAAGGAAGAAAAAACAAAGGCAGGAAGCAAAGCAAACACACAACCTTCTAGTTAGTATTGTAGTGTTCGTACGCGAATTATACTTATTTTGTGATTCTTGTAAATGTTGAGTCATGGATAGTCGATGAGTACTTTAAACTTTGAATATGAGTATATTTAAACTTGAATATGAGTAGTATGAGTATGATATTAAAATAAATATGAATGCGTATAAGTATCAGAAATTATGAGTATGATTCCAATCTACTCATCTTTTTGAATACTCATTGCTGATCTCTGGTATGGAGATCATCAGAGATCACAACATCAATCAAAATAAAAATATCAAATATATTTGTGAAGTCAATTTGCGTTCTCTTTAAGATTTTGTTAATTGTTTTAAGAAAAATACTCCGAGTATTCTGCCGATTTCAAATATGATCGTCTATGATAGAACAGGAATTAATTTATTAATCAATTCAACGGAGTAAATGGAAGAGTATTGGACATGCACTCAGGAAATCGTTTGTTGAAGTAGACCTGCAAATATCTAGAGAGAGCTCGTGTATGAGTAAGAATTGGGGACAGGAGGCAAATATAGCGCATTGAAATGCCCAGCCCGAGTTAGATTAAGATTGAATTTTGTCTGTAATGGCTCTAAACAATAATGAATTTGGGGATAGCATTTCAGCCATCACGCTCAAAGTAATGCTGCATTCGCTCAATGCCAGTCGTCACTTTCGCTAGTTTCCGTATAAATTGACATTCTGGGCGAAGTATAAAAAAACCTTATATTGTCCAAATTTTATTTTATTACTTGGCTTATTATTGTTATTATAGTTGTCATGTAAAAATATTAAAGTACTGCGACCAAACGATTAAATGATCTATCCTCAACCCATGTAGGGTTTTCCTGTAATGTTTCTCACAAAATTATAAGTTGGCTTAATCGTATGGTATGTAATTTGTAAAATTATATACATTAAGACCAGGGTCCGAGCCCCAGGCCAGACATCAAAAAAAAATACAAAAAGTATTTCTTCGGCGTCTTCCTTAACACACAAAACATAAGTGGCGTGAGAAACTAGGTCGTCATCCTGACTGAAGAGTTGTAATGACCAATGACGTATGTATGTATGTACATAAGTTCCAGCGTTAAACGAAACAGCGTTCGTACTGTGATTGCGACTTTGGAAAATGCTGTGGGAATCTTTATTCTGGACAGACTGACAAAAGAGCGTTGAAAAAGATACTTAGTATACACCGTCACTATGGCTACCTTCCAAAATGTATCAATACAAAGTTTGTTCTACTACTGTATATAAACTATGTAGATATGCAAAGTAACTAAACAATGCATTAACTATAAATCCGATGCCTGATTGCTTTTTGACTGCGTTAAAAATACACATTGACGACGTTTTGAAATAGAATACATTGTACATATTTTGTACAACGACATTATGAAAAACAATACTTTGTTCAAACACAAAGCAACTAACATTTTGGAAGGCAGCCTATATTGTGCACCGCTTTAGGTTGGTTCATGGCCGTTTCATTTGCACACATATGCAACAAGTATATATAATATAGTGTGCGATTTAGGGGAATCCAAATACTACCGCGTAATACTGAAACAGTATTAAGCTGTGTCTTACTATACTAATGTTCTAAGCAGAATTTTAATACGTACCGCATATTACATCTGTGAAGGTAACCCTCTTTATTAAAGACTTTTCCTACATTCCCATGCATACAACGTTATTTTTTTTCATATTTCTCATTCTTTTTCTAGTTTTATTAAATTTTATCAAAATATTCAAAGTTTTTTTTCAATGTTTTTTTTTTTTTTTTTTATTTTTTTGTACAAATCTCGGAATATCATTCCATTTGTATATTGACTCTAGCATTTCTGCACTTGTTGTTAGAATAATGAAAACTCTTTTATTTAACAATTTTTATAAAATAGTTTTCCATTGTCTTTCTTTTATCTCTCTCTCTCCCTCTTTTTTTTCTACTTGTGTTAATAGTCGTCTTTATATAGCCAATGCGAATCGTCATGACACTGGAAACTATTAATCTATACTTGGCAGTGATATCACTGGGACTGTTAGGGTACATGTTCTAAATGGTATGTATAAATATATATACGTATATAAGTATGTGTATATGGCAAATAGTACTATTCTTTAATATAATTCTAGATTTTTATCCAAACAGTTGCTTAGACATGCTTAGAAACTATTGAAAATTGTTGAACATTTCATTACATTTTATAACACCGAAAATCTCCCCCCCCCCCCTCCCAATCAATGCGAAACATTTGCAACGAAATGTGCAATATTTGTATTGTAAAATTTTTTTGTTGTTGTTGTTTTTTTAAACACTTATTTCATGTTCATGCAACCAAATCATTTAAATCTGTATCGAACTAAAAATGAATAAGTGTTGCAATTTTGGCTGAATGCGTTTCGAATATTTTAAATGTTGCATAAAATTATCCACCACGGGTGTCAACTAAAATAGTACACAGACTATAAATGAGTCTGTAAAGTGGTTAAATTATAATTTTATTTTTGCAGATATTAAGCGTTGAAGCCATTTATTAAATACATTAAATAAATAATTTAAAGCTGGATTTACCCATGTTGTGCAAAAAAAATTTTTTCCAACCAATTTAATTTTTTTTTAGAGTTTTCTGCAGCTTGATTCACTTATTTCGAAAAATTTGTCCGAAAAATCAAAGCAAATTAAAATTTTACATGATTGCTCTAGTTTGTATGAAAAATATAACTTATTGGCTGCTCTGTTTAACCTTGTCCTGACAAAATATGAAATGAATCAAATCGAGCTGAAATCTTTTTTGAAAAAAGTTTTTCTCTCTCTTAAGCAGAGAGCTGTTAAGGTTAGGTTAGTGGGTAGCTTGCCGTTCACAGACAAGTTTACCGGGAGGCACTTATGGCCCACTGTTTTACTCAGTGTCAGGTAAGCCCCCTTGTCATGATCCGTTCATTGTGAGTTTAAACCATCCCGAGATCCGGATGAAACTGCCAGTTCCCTTAGTGTCACGTTCGCCACCATGCCCAGATCTTCAAAAGTTCTGTCATTCAAAAGCCGATAATGTCTGTCCTGATGAGTAGAGCACTCGTATAAAAAGTATTGTACCGATTCCGTTTCCTCCACATCACGGCAGCTTCTGCAGTAATCCTGATGCAGCGAAACTGTCCCGTTAGAATGCAAACCGTTCTCTTGTCGATCTCAAGTAGTTTCCTGATTATCCCTGATGGCAACCAGGTATGTTCGAACACCCACAGTTTGTTGAATTTTATGCTGGTTTAAGACTACTGCTATAAGGCTACCAAAACACTGCAGCGTCTTTCAGGTGGAAGTGTCGGCAATTTAGGATGCGGTGAAAATTATTGTAGACAAAAATGTTTACAGGCGAAAAATCACCATATTTTCCGATAGCCAAGGGCCATCAAAGCATTGGATTCTAGTGTAATAAACTCCAAGACGGTGTACGACTGTCGCAGATGTATCAATGAGATGGCGAACCGATATGATGTCCGTATCACATGGGTACCGGGACATAGAGATATTCCCGTCAACTGCAGAGCGGATGATTTGGCCAGAAGGAGCACGACCATCGAACTCTCTGATGAATTCTTTACATTGGGGATCCCTTTGGATAACTGCGGGCTTATAATTGACAATTTAATTGTGTACCTTGGTGGGTGGTTTCGGATAAGGGCAGAACGGCCAATCTGGCCAAGGCTGGATAGGAGGTGCTCGGCGACTCTGCTTAAACTCCTAAGACGCAGGCATTGTATTATAGGAACGTATGCGAGGCGTATTGGTCTTGGACACCTCGGGAATGATTTCTGCAGAAGCTGTGGAAATGAGGAAGAGGATGAAACTATTCTTCACCTACTGTGCACATGGTCCGGCGCTTGGTCAGAGGAGGAAGAGATACCTGGGTTCCTACTACATGGAGGACCTAGATGAACTGTCATGCATGGATATTGGCAGTCTGAGTCGCTTCATCGGAAGCTCCGAGTGGTTCCTGGAATAGGGGAGAATGTGAAACTGAGGTATCACAATGGGCCTGTGTGCGCTCATGACTCCATCGATTGGACAGCCAATTTTACCTACTTACCTACCATGCTGCTTTTTCAATTTGGAAAAGTGTCCTTATAATTATCTCCTAAGATTTCTCCGATCCCAGTTCATTCAAATCGTGACGCTGTTCGATTCGACGAGATGAGATCTCAGCGCTTTGATTGTTGCTTGACCGACCAGCATATGTTCAAGTTCGAAGGAGCTAGATTCTCGGTTTCAACAATGCGTACAGCTTGTTCAATAGCAAAAATCCTCGCCTGTAATACGCTAGCCTCGTTAGGTAATCAGTATGACCTGATGCCAGTTTATCGGAATAGACCCCACATCCAGTTCCACACTCCAATTTTGAGCTATCGATGAAGATCGTTATATCACCGTCATCGATGACAGCTTTAGCAACCCATTCTTCCCGTGTGGGAGTGTGAGTTTTTTTTTTTTTTTTTTAAAGCCAGTATACTCTGGTAGTACTTCTTCTGACTGTGGTTGATTCATTCCCCTATAGCCTAGACGATACGCTACAAATGCCTTTTCATATTGAACCCGTAGTAAAATCGGTTTGTTAGGAGTAGTAGCTCTGATATCACAAAGATCACTTGAGCACGCATAGCGGCCCGTTGTGATGTCACGGGTGAACGCAGTCCCTGTACTGACCAAGTTCCACCAAAATCAGCGCAACGGTTGCACATCAAAAGCACGACTACCCTACACTGGAAAACCAGCCAGAAAGTTTGATGAACGAAGCTTTATTCTTGATATCAATAGATGATAGCTCCGTCAAGTTGACAAGAAATGGGAGCCAAATAACCTATATCTACACCTAGCAAGAGAGGGGCACTAACAAAAGAAAGTGGATAACAGTCTCCTCATCCTCAGCGGATCTGCTTCCACGGCAGAAGTCGTTAAATGGGAGCCTCATTCTCTCCGCGTGTCTACCCATAACGCAATGACTTTTAAGCATGGCCACTGTGGTTCAGATGATATCACGACCAAGTCCAAGTAAATGGTTGGTACGCCTTCTATCCATCAGGGGCCAGGTGAGTCTACCGGTGGAGCAGGGCTCCTCATTGACCCAGGATAGGTTGGCGTCGCGAAAGAATTTCCACGCAATATCCAACTTGACCGAGGTAAGTGCCATACCCAATTCAATTGAAGAGGATTCCAGAAGGAGCGCACCAGCTCTGGCAAGCTCGTCGGTCCTACAGTTTCCCGGAATGTTACTGTACCCGGGGACCCACACCAGTGAGACACTGTTGAAGCGCTCAGAAAGAAGGTCGAGACAGCGGCGACATTCCCCAAGGATCCTAGAGGTATTCACGAAACCTGATAGAGATCTTGTCGCGGCCTGACTATCAGAAAAGACCGAGACGCGAGTGAAAGGAGCACCGTTGATGAGGATCCATTGAGCGGCCCGGTAAATTGCCGTCACCTCCGTCTGAAACACGCTGCAGTAGTCCGGCAGACGGAGAGAAATATTTAGGTCCAGTTTCAAAAAGTATTACTTCGGCGACTGCCTCTCAGCAGATTTCTTGCAAAAACTCTGAGAGTAAATAAAAATGGCCATGAAAAGTTTCTCAAAAATCTGTCGTTCGGAGTCGACTATAAACTGTAGGTCCCGCCACTCATGTATAAAATTAACATACACAACATGAGTGGTGTGAGATGCTAGGCCGTAATCCTGACTAAAGGGTTGTAATGGCCAATTATGTATGTAGGCAACTGCGATCGGAAGTACGGGAGTAGCCTTAAACGGCTCTTATTAGTAAATACAGATAATAAAAGAAAATATGTTGTAGTGAAGTAAGACACAACCGCTTATACTTCAATATTATTTGTCTTTGCAGAAGGCCACAAACCTTACCAAAAATAAATACAAATTTATCCTTTTTTTCCGACACGATAGACTTCCTGAAAAAAGGTAATTTCTTTTGTACTAAAAAGGTCATATTCACTAATTAACATTTATCCCAAATCAATTTCTCTTCCGTTCCAGATCTTACAAAATGCTCTGCAAATATTAAATTGAAGAAAAAAAAATGAGGAAAGGGTATTTCAGTTCAATTCCCAAGAAATTTGTATAATTAATGGAAATTTTAACAAAATAAATTAAACAAACGGTTTCTTTTATTTTCCTTTGCTTTCTATTTTTTGGTGTTTCTATAGACATTTTCTCTTAAAAACGCACATTTCGTCCTTCACGTTAATATTGGAATTCCAAGGCGGTTATGTTCACTGGGTTTAGTTCTTTTTTTTCTGAGTTTAACATTTTTTATATTTTATTTCGTTACTTAAAGGATGAAAAGGAACGAAAGAGTGAAAGTAATAAGGCATTGTCAAAGTTATTAATTTTCCTCTTTCCTTTCACGTAATTAATATAAATGGCGCTAGTTTCACTGCTAGTTTCTTAAGCTATAAACATAATGTTACGATAATGGAAAATCTAGATACTGGTGTTTTTCGGCTAACATCGTTTAGCATTAAAATTATAAGCAAAAGCTACAAAAACAAAACCAACGAATTCGTTTACAACTTATTACACTGCGTAATATAACAACAAACACCAGCATAAAAAAGGTAATCAAGTAAAGAAAACTACAACAACAAACACTACAAGAATAAATGTAAACAAAATACACAAATAACAATAATGTTACAACAATGTTAACATTTATAGAGATCTCGAGAAGGCGAAACCACGAACATTCGCCTTCAAGAACATTCATCACACTGTTTACCCTGCCATATAAAAGGCAAGGCAAAGCAGGCAACTGAGTGACTAATAGTTCAGGCAGTCTTGTGTGAAGGCGCAGTGCGTTTGAAGAGAGTAATCGTGCTTTGAAAAAGATCTGTCAAACGATACTGTCTAATAATTGTTATTGTTTATGCAAATGGTGTAAACAGAGGAATAACAAACAAAGCAATTGTTGTTGCTACATCAAGTTGTGGACAGTGGCACACAGAATTGTCCGAATAATAAAGAATTTTAATTAAAACTATACACAAACTTATTTTTATTTTATTTGCAATCTACGAGCTCATATTTTAAACGTTTTTAAAAGTTAAAAACGTAACAATAACCTTCTTCGTATGTTCCGTTATTCATAATTCCTTGTAAATTGAAAAAAATTGTTTTTAATTTCCTTTTTTAAATTGAAATTCCAGATTAATTGTAAATTTATTTGTCTTCATCCACACATAATAATACGATCAGTTGAATAGGCTAGTAGTCATATTCCTATTTTTTGAGGGTAACACATGCTTTTTTGACCCAGAAGGTTATGTTGTTAGATGAGGAAAATTTATATTTAGGATTTTACTAAAAAGTGTGGTTTATATTGTTGTTGTATATGGCTTTTCAAATTATTCTTTTTTCGGCATAAAAATAATACTTGGGTGCCCTGGTAGTCTAGTTGGTAGTGTGCTAGTCTATTAGCGTGAGGGTCGTGGATTCGATACCCACCAGAGACTCTGGTCTGTGACACTACAGAGAGCACATGGTTATAGTTACTCAGCTCGTATATAATTAAGATATAATTTGTAATTTTATTGTAATTGATAAATAAATAAATGAAAAAAAAAAATGATACTGACATGTGGCAAAAAATACTGATGATCGATCTGAATGAAAAATAGGCTTTGTATCACGAAATTATTCTAAACAATGTAGCTAGACAAATCGAATTTGTTGTGAGAAATAACCAGTGGAAGTTCAAGAACTATGCACTAGTCTGTAAGGCTTGTAGACCGGGAAAATCATTCTACCGTAAATCTTTAAGAACAAAAACACGATTAAAATTAAGACAGGTACCGTAAGATATTTACAGTAAGCGCAACAATTTTGCAATTGCAGTCTGAGGTAAGCTACATGCAAACAAAAACAAAACAAATAAAAATTTGGGGGTCATATTTCATAGATAACGTTTTTAAAAACTCTATTCTATTTATATTTTTTTTTTTTTATTACCTCTAATCTATCTCATCGCCAACAGAAATTCTCTCACTTTAAGCATTAATTCTATCATTATTGCGACCAAAAATAAAACTTAGCCTAAATGCTACGCTGGAGAACCTTTGCTTGTTGCTGCGTTGCCTTTGAAATCATCACTTCCATGTATTCTTCCCATGTATTATATTTTTGAGAGATTGTTGCGTTGTGTTTATTGTGCTGAACGATTTGGACTTAGTCGCTGTCTAATCTAAAACTGCGTACCTGTTAAGACACAAGCAATAAATCTCAAAAATTTATTACAAGGTTGTTTCATTTCGTACCACTGGACTATTTTCAAATGAAGACATATGAAGTGTATCGTGTAAAGAGACAAGCTAACCACAATTCTAGATCTTGTAAAAATATTGTATGCAAAAACTGAATCTCACGGGCGAAGCACTTTTAACACTATCGTGAGCTACATTTACATGACAAAGTCTTTAAATAGCAAATGACAGCCATTTTTTATCTTGTAAATATTGTTACGAAAATGGAGACGGTTTACATCGTTTAACATTAAAATGAATGAAGAGCTACACAAACAAATACAACGAACTTATTACAAGTAAACCAACAACTTCAGTATGAAAGAAAAGCGGATAGACAAGTAAGCGAGAACGCAACAACAAGCAATGTGAATAAAATACACTAACGACAATGAAGTCGCGATAGAGTTCTCGATACTTCAAGAACCTTAATCGGACTGATTACGTGTGCATATAAGAAGGCAAGACAAAACAGGCAATGAGTAGTAAGAATTCAGTAATGCTGTAGTTACCCACACGTAACGTACCGTAGCGAACGTTCTATTTTTAGCATATGGAGAACAATGTAAACAATTACCGAAACGTCCTCTCTCGTTAGCAAAACGGAACGATCTGTATAAAGCAGAATTCTCCCACGTTTTTACTTGACATTTGAACATGAGAGAAGATGAGTAGTGTTGTCACGAAAAAAAAATAATGTAACCAACATTTGTGAAAAAATCACCAAATATGACCAAAATTAAATTCGCAGTTTTTTTAATTGAGACAAAAAGAAACAAAATATAACAAAATAAAATAAAGTTATAGTCTTACTAATTGATTAATTTTAGCAAACAAAACAAAAGCTATTTTTATAAGAAAAATAATAACCAAATCCGGAAAAATCTACACATTGAACAAACAACGGCAACACTGATGATGAGTCTATATACCAATTTCATTGCAGTGTGTTGTGTTCGTTTGTGTGTTGCTTTGTGTTCTGTTTCGTTTTTATTTACATTCTTCGTTGACAGATGCCCCGTTTTGAACGTTTCTATAATTACACAAACGTTTTTAAGGCTACGTACGTTACGATTTTACGTTTCTTACGCTTGGGTAACCAAGGCATACGTCTTGTATGAAGACGCGTTGCGTGTGAAAAGAACAGTCGTGGTTTGAAGATCGCCGTTGTAAAGTTTTACCGAACAGCATGCTTACGCAAGCAGAAGTGTAAAGAAGAATAACGAACTAAGCAAATTGTTGTTGTAAAATCAAGTTGTGAACAGTGGCACATAAAATTGTGCGAACAATAAAGAATTTATTTAAAACTAAACAGAAATTTATTTTTATTTTGTTTGCGATCAACGAAATTTTCTTTACTTTACTTTAATACAGAGCTTGAACTTCAATCATACATAAAGACAATTTCGTTTTTTGAGCGATGTTTTTATGACGATACTGGAAACATTATTACAACAATCTACAATAAATTAATTTGCAAATAGTAGGGACACTCTGATTCTTATATTGAGTGATTGTAGATTGGTTGTCCCTTGCGAGCAATTATATTTGAAATTTTTGATGTTGATACAAAAAAATTAATTTCTAAATCTGTTCAATCAATGTGGCTGCGACATTTTTCTTTTTTCTTTTCACTTATAGAATAAGCAAACGACATTGACATGCAGTAAGTATAAAAAAATGTGCGTATTCATGTAAAAAATCAATCATGAAGTTAGTTTTTTGGTATCCCAGTGCGTTAACAACTATTGGCAACATTTACGAAATAAGAAAAACCAACTGAACTACAAAATAATTACGTAAAGACGTTAAAAGTTTACAGGTAGTAGGTAACAATTTAAGAATTTCTCTTGGAGATTAATGGAATGGAGTTTGTATTTTAATACTTTGTTCAGATATGCACTTTTATTGATTACTAGCTGCACCATGCGCGTTCTGCTGCGCCACCAACTGAAATAAATTAGAAGAAAAGACATTACACAAAAATCCAATTAATTTTGAATAATTTTATTGATTTTGTTTCCCGTTGTCCTGATAATTCAGATGAACGGGCCTGAGTAGTACACATTCGATCAGTTTCTAATCTCACTTCTCGTTGTTCAAGTGGTTCAAGCGAACGGGTCTCAGCGGCATATACTCGAGGATTTTCCAGTCTCAATGCTCGTGTGATTCTGAGGCTCGTAATGCTCTTTTCTTCCGTGCTTGAGGTGTAGGTCGACCAATTGCTTGTCATTCATTTTAAATAATTTTCAGTAACGCTATCCATCGGAAAATAATCGCTCCAACCTCCGTCGACTCATGCGCAACAATTTTGTTAAAGAATACACAGTTTGCGATTTAATTCATTTTGCGTAATTTTAGGTGGCACCACCCGTCGGAAATTGGTCATACCAACTTAGAAACCTTCTCCGGCTCATGCGCAACAACTTTGCTAAAGATCATAACATGATCAAATGCATAGCTTACGATTCTGTAAGGTGCATACAACCAAACATTCATTTTTATATATTTAGACTATGGGCGGTGACACGCCCGCTATAGCCAATCCGCCCATTTTGTTCATATATACGTCAAAGTCGTCCATACAAAATTTTAGGACTCTGGCTGTTCAGTTTATGAGATATGCGATATTAAATACTTATTGGGTATGTGGGCCTGGCACCTCGCCTACTTGAAATTTTAAAATATAAAGTAGTCTATAACTCCTTCCAGACATACAGGAAGATACTGCGAAAATTTCCAGAAAATCGGTCCAGCCGTTTAGCCGTCTATAGACTTCAAACAAACAAACAAACAAACCCACAAACAAATAAACACACACTCATTTTTATATATAAGATTAATATTCGGTTTATTGAGTACAATATTTTAAGTGTTCAGACATAATATCCGCAATTGAGCTTATTCCATATTCATTTGACAGCTGCTTATTTTACAACATTGCTTTTATTTTGGTCGCGAAATTTAGTGTCGAAAAAATTTGTTATTTGGAAAACAAATTTATTATTTTAATATGCAGTTGAAAGGAAATAATTACTCAAGCACACAAACAGAATTGTTGCTACATATTACATCGATTGAATAATTATCCAAAGAATGTAATTTAATAGAGGATTTTCAAATCTGTTTGTAGCAAACACAATAAAGTCTTTGGACCATGAAATTAAATTTGAATTTAAAAATAGGTTGCTTAACACTACAAATTTTTAAATAAATCATAGACATAAATGTTCTATCTCCACTTCTCTGGAATCTCGCAGTCAACTCACTCCTGAGAGGACTTGAATCCTCTGGTAATAACGCCATAGCCTACGCACACACTGTCGTATAAGTTAAACTTGGCGCTGTCAATTGTACTGGACTGGTGCGGGGTTTTTGGACTATCCGTTAATCCCTCCAAGACAGACACAATTTTTTTCACTAGAAGATACAAGGTCCCGACTTTCACCCTCCCTAGTACAAACGGGACTAGACTCACGCTGAGTTCCAGGTTAAGTATCTGGGCCTGATACTCGATCCCAAACCCATGTGGCAACACCGCCCCAATCCGCCTGTAATAAACCGGCGTTAGTACTTTGTAGCATAGCCTTTTTGATGAATCTTTTTCCTTCTTCTTGTTCAGCGCGTCGTCGAGTAACATACAATAACTCATAGCCAAAAATAAATTTCAACTTTTTAAATTATAAAAATTATTTAAAATTAAATAAAGTAACCTTTTTTATAACTCAACAAGTTTGAAAGTGTTTATTAAGTAATTTGGTAACGGAGAATACCAAACCCAACTGGAGGGTGAATCTGGCTGCTAGGGCGGGAAAGGCGGCCTGTGCTGCATACTGCTGCAGCAGGGCAGTTGAATCCAGATGGGGTCTCAGTCCAAGGGTTATGCGCTGGATCTATTCTGCAGTCATCGAACCCAACCTCATATACGGTGTTGCCTTCTGGTGGACTGCTCTGGACAAGCTGCACAATGTCAGACTCCTGGATGGAATCAGAAGGTCCGCAGCTATTCGTATCACTGGTGCTCTACGCATAACCCCACAAAAGCCTTGTTCGCAATGCTTAACTGGCTTCCTACTGAGCTCCTTGCTAAGCAGGTGATTAAGTTCACTGCGATAAGACTCAATGCCCTGTCTCGTTGGCGCGTCGTCCCCTCTGGTCACTCCTCTTTTTTGGAGATTGATCCTGTGGCCCCACTGGATATCGATTATCTCCCTGTGGAACACTGTTTTGGCAGGGGTTTCAACTTCCTGACTCCTGACACGACCGTCCCCCCGGAACTCCTGGATGTATATACCGACGGCTCCAAACTCGATGGTGGGGTGGGAAGCGATTTCTACTCTGGGCAATTGAACTTGGACATTTCACTCCGGCTGCCTAACTATTGCAGCGTGTTCCAGGCGGAAGTAATGGTCATCTACCGTGCCGCGCAGTGGATCTTCGCACTTTCCTTTCACCCTCATCTCGATATTTTCTGATAGCCAGGCTGCCATAAGGTCTTTGTCGAACTTTGCGAATAATTCCAGGATCGTCAGGGAATGTCGCCGCTGCCTCAACCTTCAGTATAACACTTGTCTGGCCACCTGGACGTAGCGACATTTCGGGAAACTGCAGAGCCGACGAGCTAACCAGAGCTGGCGCACTACTTCCGGAATCCTCTTCAATCAACGTAGGAATGCCACTCACCTCGTTCAAGCTGGCTATCTCGCGGAAATTCTTCCGAACCGCCAACCTATCCTGGATCAATAAAGAGTCCTGCTCCACCGCTAGGCTCACTTAGGCCTCAATGGATAGAAGGCGCACCAACCAATTACTTGGTCTTGGTCGTGACGTCATCTCAACCACAGTGGCCATGCTTACAGGTCATTGCGTTCTGGGTAGACACGCGGAAAGAATACGGCTCCCATTTAACGACTTCTGCCGTGGGTACAGATCCGCTGAGGAAGAGGAGACTGTTATCCACTTTCTTTATCAATGCACATCTCTTGCGAGGTGCAGATATAGGTTATTTGGCTCTCCAACCCTTGTCAGCTTGACTTACCAAGCTTATCAGGCTTTCTGGCTTGTTCTCCAGCGTGGGGTAGTCGTGCTTTGAATCGTACAGCCCTTGCCCTGACCAACTTCTCCCTCATTGGTTCGGAGGAACTTGGTTAGTACAGGGACTGTGTTCACCTGTGGCATCGCAACGGGCTGCTATGCGTGCTCAATTGAGGTTTTGGTATGAAAGCTACCACACTAAATTAACCTAACCTAACCTATATAAGTTAATTGTAATATGCCCACTGAACATACTCATGACAGTACTGCATTTTAAGTTTTACTCAATAGTACAACAATTTGCGTATTTATTGCGCAATTATTAATTGAAACTTTATATGAAATAATGAGCTCAATAATGGCGTTTATTGCGATTTACAGAATTAAAGTGTATATCTGAACACCGTATAAGACAACGAATTATATTGAAATAAAAGGGGAAAAGGGAAAAATGCCGAGTAAGATTGAGAAATTAGTTCAAAAGTAAAATTGATATTTTTCTATTTTTCAATTTTATGTTATAAGAAAAATTCAAACTGAATATAAATACATATATACCTGTACTCCTGTTGGAATTTTTTTTATGTATATGAGCTAGTAGACATATCTTATACCATACATGTAAGATATTAATCGAAAATAATATTGTAGAAATTGTTTCGTACTGCCGTGTTATATTATTTATTCAGAAGTTTTACTGTAACAGCCAGTATTTCGTAGGCAAAATAACGGAATAACAGCACATATGTAAGTAAAAAGGACTAACATTAAAATTCTCAAAAACTTTAAAAACAAATTTAATTAAATAACAAGAAAATAATTCCTTTGCAGTTTTACACCATCATGTTTATATAATATGGTTGTGGATGAATTTCCGGTCTATCTCTTCTTTTGCAAAGTTTAAAAGGAACCGAAAAAGGCAACAGCCCCAAATAAAATTCTAATTTAGCCAACTCACTGAAGTTAACACTGCTAAAAACCATTACTGACGGCGATGGTAAAAAAAAGCAAAACCGAAAACAAGAACTCAACTGTCAACCGCATGCGTCGAAATTTAAAAACAATTAAAACGATAACAGAGACTGTGAAGGTATGCTATAAAAAATGTTTAAACCTTCGCCTTTATTCTTACACTAGTAACGTGTAATATCTTTTGCAATCAAGCATATACAGTGGACAGCAAAAGTCTTAGTATGGCAATATTATTATTATATTGACAGAAAAAGTTTACACAGGCTCAATACTTTTGCACAAAGTCCCGATATGACTTCAAGAGAGTATTTAGGAGATCATTTGAAAGAACGGTTAAATAGTCGCTAAACCTCAAACAAAAGTCAACCGAAAAACTTGCACATGGTGCCCCCAGAAAACACTAAACAACCCTGTGCATTCAATTCCAAATGGGTTAAATGAGTGTTTGATCTTATTCAGGGTTCTCCTAGGGGGTACCTATGGAGTCATCTGAAACTTCTCCTGATTTTTCTCTTGTTTTATGAAAAACATTAAAAAAAATTTTGTTTTATAATAAAAAAGAAATAAATTAATAAAATAAATATATAAACTATACATTTTTATATAAACTTTTGGCTAAAATTCATGAAATTGCTACAAAATATTGCCGTATTAAGACTTTTGCTGTCCACTGTATGTAGGCCTCCTGCCTTAATGCCTGTACGTAAACATCCTTTCTTTCAGTATTTTAAAGTTGGAATAAAGTATATGATGACCAAACTACGATCATTATACTGTTTAAACTTAAATTTTTACAAGAAGAAAAAACTTTATAGCCCCAATTGTAATGAAGCCATATTGCTCTTGTATTAATGATAGTTTGGTATATGTTTAGTCACACAGATGAATCTGACAGTTGTTGATTAAAATCGGTAAACTATTACAGTGCAAATGTTAAACCTAACCTTCGAAGTCATTTTCACAAATTTTACTGCGCTGTGAGCATATTGAATGAAAAAGCTTTTTCTAAGAAGAAGAAAGTTCTGTTTCAAGAAGCCAATACACAAGGCAGTGTATTTTGATTGTTTTGTTGGCTGATGGTGGTGGTATTCGATTATCCCTTAATTGAGCACTCATAAATTAATATGACTCCGAATTGCAAATATCAGAAATTCGGTAATTAATCACGATATCATAATAACATGCATACATAATTTACAATATCCTCTTAAAGTCATTAATAACCATTAATCTTACAATTACTCGTATACAGGCATACATTTATTTGTACAATCATATGTATAGTATATCGGGGTTCTCATGCATCAGGCAATTATGTTTATAAATGTGATGTTTCATTAAAGGCGTCGGTTTTGTTATTAAAACTCATACGTTTACGTTGGCTACTTTTCGTTCATTGGAGAATATAGGAATATTGTATTATTATTCAGATTATGTAATGTATGAATAAGTAATTATTGAACGCTTTAAAAATTAAATCAAAATTTACGTAAACAGTTGCCATGGTTTGGTTTCATCGGAAGATATTTGCATCCGTACTAAAGGAATAAAAGCTTCCTATATTTTAATCTAAATAAAACAGTTCACATTACTTCCACTTTAAGTGGTTATGTATGGTACGTAGTGCCGTCTTGTTGAAGTAATATGTCATTGGTGTATCAATCATAAAATTCAGGCCAAAGATATTTTTCGATTTTTGTGGCGTAGCCAACGTCAATATCAATAAAATATAGACCAATTATTGTGCCAACCCAAAATCCATACCAAACAGTGACATTTTCGGAATGCAATGGACGCTCTTGGATTTCGTATGGATGGTATACTCCCTCTTTTTGGTATTTTCGAAAATTTTTTTTTGGTTCACATATTCATTTTCATTCATCCAGAAATTCACCTCATTTCTGAAGTTTTTCGATGAAAGTTAATAAGGAACATGCAATCATTTCTTGGTATGTTGACTTCGATCTTTTCCACAGTTATTAATCATAATCTTCTTTAACGTATGGTGTTTTAATGGATTGCCCTCAATCAAAATTTCTGTGTAAAATCCCTTTATAAAGTGGGGGATCCATTGCTATACAGGTTATGGGTACCCTTCACAATACCACTAGAAACTTCCTTTTTATTTGCTTAATTTGATTACATATTAGCCAGTTGTTGTAGACTATTGTAGTTTATTTTAAGCTAAAATAATGGGCAATAATCATGCAGAATTGGTCCTGAATAAGCGATTTCCTTTTGGTAGTATCTCTATCTCCTCTGACAGCCTCGCGGCATATGGGTTCCTGCTAACAGGAGTAGGGTAGGTAGGAAAATAGGTCCCTGGTATATATGAATTCGCGGCATTAAGCAGGTAGATAAACCTGCGAGGCGGGCGGCTTCCACATCGCTGTTGTAGCCAGAACTTTTCTCTGGCCTGCAAATAGATTTTTTGGAAGTTATACTCCACAAAAATTACAATATCCGACGTTTTGAGAAGGCATTGTAAACTCAAAGTGTATTTGTCAAGAACCGAAATCATCGCGAATGCAAAATGTTGATTCTGCAATGATGGCAATGACCATTCCAAGAGGAATCAACAAGGCGCACACACATTTTTGTTCAGGGAACTGTTTATCAAGTCAGTAGGCTTGAAGCAGACGTTATAGGGATATCCTTATAATAGACTGTATGGACTAGGGAGGCCAAACGGGATTAATTTTAATGAATCCCGGGATTCGGAATTTCGATAATCCCGATCCCGAAATCCGGTATATTTCGACATAATCCGATATTCTAATATCCAGAAATGTCTGGGATTTCGGGATTTTCACTTAATTATAAAAAAATAAAACAAATTTTGTTTTGTTAAAAATTGCATTCATTTAGTGTTTATCACAAATATATGTGTATATATGTATAGAATAATAAAAATTGAACAAAAAATAATAAAAAAGCTGAAATTAACTAAAGTAAAACAATACATCTACATTCATACATACATATATACATACATAACTACATTCGTGAAGAAAAAACTTAGTACCTTTTAAGAAGAGTCTTTGGAGTCCATAATACATATACGTTACTTATACTTATAGTTTTAAGTAATCTTTTGAAAATAATAAAAGCTTCTAATATTTCATAGAAGAGCTTTAAAAGAATTTTTATGTCACAATATGCGCTTATGGGTCAAGAGTTAGAGATGGTTATATGCATCGATTATTACATTTTTACTTCTACGACCACATGACACAAACAAGTCTATATTTTTAGAAAGTTTAGTATCTGAATTATCAGCCTCATTGATAGATTATATTGAACTTTTACACTCTTCTAGGGCATTGTTTAACTTTATAACAATGGAAGTAGAGTTCTTGTTCAATTTCCCATCTGATATGCTATCATCGATATCGAGTGGTATAGATTCTATACCACTATTCTATACTAAAGAATGCATACATACAGACATAATTGATGATTACAACCCTCCAGTTAGGAATACAACCCAACTTCTCACATTCTCACACATCGATTCCGAACGACAGATTTTTGAGAAACTTTTTCATGCAATTTTATTTTCTCTCAGGGTAAATAACTTTTTCTGGCAAAAACTCTGAAAAAAAATGTTTCATATTTTGTTGAAGATGTCTGGTCGACTCATAAGCACTCATGAAATTATGAATATAAGTAAGTAAACTATATTGAAATATAACTATTCTGATTCATTCGTTTTCACTACAACGTTGATTTATAAGTATGAGTAAAATTAGTATGAGTACAACGTTGACATCAAACTCATAACATTTGAAATATGTTTGATTCATACGTCTACTCATTCAGATTCATAAATTTAGAAAAATACTTATAATACTCAAATGTGATTCGGGTGATTCGAACCATTCATCAAAATTTACTGTCTAAGTTGTTGTTGCATTACATACATACATAATTGGTCATTACAACCCTTCAGTCAGAATTACGACCTAGTTTCTCACACCAATTATGTTGTGTGTGTTAATTTTATACATGAATGGTGGGACCTACAGTTTAAAGTCGACTCCGAACGACAGATTTTTGAGAAACTTTTCATGGCAATTTTATTTACTCTCAGAATTTTTGCCAGAAATCTGCTGAGAGGAAGTCGCCGAAGAAATATTTTTTGTATTTTGTTTTGATGTCTGTCCTGGGGCTCGAACCCTGGCTTTACGTCTAATAAGCCAACACACTACCTGCTAGACTACGGCGAATGCGTATAAGTATCAGAAATTATGAGTATGATTCGATTCTACTCATCTTTTTGAATACTCATTGCTGATCTCTGCTATGTATGATGGAAGCTCTAGGATAGAAATAGAAATTTCTTATTTCAAGTTTTACATCATAAAATTGCTGCGATCTTTAAACGCATTACACTATAAACGAATTACAAGAGCTGAATACTTAAGCACGTTTATGGTAACGACAATTAAATGCAATTTCAATTATTTTTACAAATTATAGTTTAAAATTAATTAATAGGATTCCTTTACATACTGATGATTGAGTTACCTTTCTAATCAAGCATACCGTCATACACTAAGTTCCATTATTTATTAATGTTATTAGATACATAACGCAACATTCTGATCAAAAATAGTTCCTGATTTTGTCTGTATATAACTAGGAACATAGTTAAATAGCCAATAATTCCTGGAAAATAATCAATAATTCCTGGGATTTGTGATTGGATTCTTTTCAAATCATAATTTCCCAATTTGTTATCTTCTTATAATATGACAAATCAAAAGTCTTATTTCACATTTTTTTTAAATTTTTAGTATTATTGTTTAATGAACCTAGTTGGCAGTGGACTACTGTGTCTTCAATTAAAACTGTGAGCGGATATTGGCATAAATCGTGCCATATCCGAGTTAGTGTTTTAATAAATGACAATATCCCACTCCCTTAAGGGAGTACAATTATTCACTTACAAGTTTTAGTTGTTGAATTATTGATTTTGTGATAAAAACGAATTAATATTTTAGGGAATTCAGAATATTCAGATTCATAACTTTAGAAAAATAATTACTTATAATACTTATAAATGATTCGAATGATTCGAATCATTAATCAAAATTTACAGTCTTAGTTGTTGTTGCATTTACAAACGAAAGAAGAAAGAAAAAGACAAAGACAGCAACAATACATACATACATAACCTTCTAGTGAGTATTGTAGTGTTCGTACGCGAATCATACTTATTTTGTGATTCTTGTAAATGTTGAGTCATGGAGTGTCGAAATCAACAAGATCATACGTGCTCTTAAGTATGAGTATAATGAGTGCTTCAGACTTTGAATATGAGTAATATGAGTATGATATTAAAATAAGAATGAATGCATATAAGTATCAGAAATTATGAGTATGATTCGATTCTACTCATCTTTTTGAATACTCATTGCTGAGCTCTGCTATCTACTAGTCTAGACTACGGCGACTACCGATATGGCTTCGAATTAAACAGACCTGAACTGATCCTTAGATTGCTCATTAAATGCTTTAATAATATAACAAAAGATACATTCTTCAAGAATTTTAGCCAGTAATAAAAAGATACGAAAATAAATATTTCGTTTAATTGCAAAACAAGCCATACGTGTACGCTAAAATACGCATTTCGTATGTTATGCATACGTGCTTATACATGTGTTATATGTAATATCGTGCTATACATCCTATATTTTTAACTTATATTGCGGGCATCTTATCCAAGCATTAATCATTTTATTCATAGAATACCCACTTAATTATTTCAAAATACCCTTGCAAAACTGCATGGATGTTATTTAACGTGGTACTAAATAAAAAACAATGCCGTAAACTAATTTTTTTTACTTTATAAATTACATATGAATTTATAATCCCGGAAATTCTGGTACAAATTTCAAAACGTCTCGATATTTGCCATTTGCAAAATCATGAAAATTCCGGAATATCAGGACTCGGGATTTCCCATCCGGAATTTCTAGTATGAATAGTATTGTAGTAAGGCAGCTCTCTAGATGACAATACTTGACACCAAATCGATTACTAAATTAATTACACTTTTAAGCTGATTTTCAACAGGATCCCAAGGGAGAAATTATTTCTTATTAACGGCGAATATTGTGAGTAGTCGCCATAGTCTAGTAGGTAGTGTGTCAACTGATTGGTTCAAATCCCAGCTCAGACATCAGAATGAAAATACGAAAAAAATATTTCTTAGGCGATTGCCTCTCAGCAGATTTCTGGAAAAAACTTTGAGAGTAAATAAAATTGTCCGCCACTCATGTATAAAATTGACGCACACAACATAAGTGGTGTGAGAAGCTAGGTCGTAATCCTGACTGAAGGGTTGTAGTGACCAATTATATACATATGTATGAATATTGTCACTGGACAATCAGGACTTGTCGATCTCTAGTCATCGCTTTATGTTGTATTGCAATCGGCTGCTATTTGTAGCGAAATGAACTTTTATTTCAAAAAAGCTGTGACTACTTCCTGTCCCATCCTATTAACTTAGAACCAAAATGTCTTAAATTCACGTACAAAATTTAATTTATGAAGCCTTAAATTCTATTTCGAAATCAAAAACATAAATAAAATATAAAATTCTATTTAAAATGACTTGGTGTCAAATAAATAACTTTAAAGCATTCTTATAACTCCAAATAAACCAAGAATTATTTGCTTGTAATTGAAGCTGAATGGTAATCTATACTATTCCGTTAAAATGTTTGAAGCATTTTTTAGAATTCTGTATTCAACATTATTTTGTAATGACCTCAACTAAAGAATTCTCAACTTAAAAAATTCTTCTGCTTACTAGTATTCAGCAAAACTGAACGCTTGTAACGTAAACGTAGTTACCAATATATTTTTTTTATATTCTTCTGCCAATTTCCGTCCAAAAGAAATTGTGAAACAGATAGGACAACAATTTAACACTTTTTATATCATGAGCTACTGAACTATGAAAAACCGCTAATCAACCACACAGGTTTTAACGCAGCAATGAACATATTTTTTCTAATAAACTTTCGTAGCTTGGCAACATACAGTGGTATGTAAAAGTTTTCTTCTTTAGTCAATTTGTTTTCTGTGAACTATAATGTGTTACAATGTTTTAAATTATTTTTTATTTTATTAAGTTAAAAAATCTGTTGGTATTGCGTACAGACGTGTGAGTGTGTGAGTTTATTAATACAAGGGTACAATGGCCTTTAGCTCCAACAGAAAAACTAATTATGATGTAGGGGAATCAATCCATTGGTATAACTCCGCCTTGTGTTTTTGTTATTGTTTGTAAGCACTCGTTCAATTTATAGCAAAATAGCTGTGGTCACGATAAACATTCAACATATTCGGCATTTACATAATTGTTACTACTAATTCATATGCTAAAAACGAATGTACGTTCCATTACGTTTCATGGACGTTTTGATAACAGGCGTTTTATTCTTTGCTTATATGCAGGAAAATTTTAAAACGAGATTAATGAGAATTTACTACAAACCATAATTAACTTCATAACAATATCTGGTTTAGTTTTCAGATAATCACTTGCCTGGTCACATACTTACACAAGCTTACTCCTGCACGTATGTGTACGTTATACTAAATGAATAAAATCGCCTGAAAGAATAATAGGTTTTAAGGAAATTAACATATACACCTAAGAAATTCACACAAGCCCTTGAATCGTTGTATGGCGTATATTGTTGGACGAATATAAGTACAACAATGTATGCTTGTTGTTCATAATTTTCATATAAAAATCCGATACACTTATACAGATTTTGTTCATATATTTTTAAAAGTTGTATTGGTTTTGTGCTATCAGTTTATGTAAATGGCAGTAATCAAGAACAAGAATGAAAATACAAAATATTTTCTAATTATCTTGAGTCAACAATTAACATATATAAATTATATTTTTCGCATCGTGTAATTAATTAATTTACTTTTCTCCATAATATTTTTCATTTTGTTGCTTGAAAATTAAATTGTGAATAATTGTATTCTTCTTCTTATCGCTTTTTGACATTTGGAATACGAAATACACAATACAACATAACATTGAGCGTTCAATGCGTGGTCTATTAGGTAGTGTGTTGGCTTATTAGACGAAAAACCAGGGTTCGAGCCCCAGGCCAAACATCAAAATAAAAATACAAAAAAAAGTATTTCTTCGGCGACTTCCTCTCAGTAGATTTTTGGCAAAAATTCTGAGAGTAAATAAAATTGCCATGAAAAGTTTCTCCAAATTCTGTCGTTCGGAGTCGAATTTAAACTGTAGGTCCCGCCACTCATGTATAAAATTAACACACACAACATAAGTGGTGTGAGAAACTAGGTCGTAATCGTGACTGAAGGGTTGTAATGACCAATTATGTATGTATGTATGAACAGGTAAACATTTACATATATATGGTTACGTTTTCACCTTTTTAAAAACGTATAAAATATGAGTTCGTTGATTGCAAACAAAATAAAAACAAATATCTGTTTAGTTCCAATTAAACTCTTTATTATTCGCACTACTTTTGTGTGCCACCGTTTACAACTTGACGAATTCAACAATAATTACTTGTTCGCTATTCTTCTTTACTTACAACGCAGATCTTTTCAACGGCGATCTTCAAACCACGACTGTTTTTTCACATACAACTCGTCTTCACACAAGACTGACTAAAGTCTTACTACTCGTTGCCTGCTTTGTCTTCACTTTTTATATGCCCACGTAAACAGTCTGATGAACGTTCTTGAAGTAGAATGTTCGTGTCTTCGCTTTCTCGAGAATTAAATCGCGACTTCATTGTTGTTTGTGTATTTTATTCACATTGCTTGTTGTTGCGTTCTTGCTCAATCCCCTTTTCTATCATACTGATGTTGTTGGTTTACTTGTAACAAGTTCATTGTATTTGTTAGTGTAGCTTTTGTTAATCATGTTAATGTTAAACGATGTTTCCATTTTCATATCATTATTTTATATTTATTTTATTTTTTATTTCTTTTTTGTTATAAAACAAAAAATTTTTTAATGTTTTTCATAAACCAAGAGAAAAATATATGAAACTTTATGGTGACTCTATATTTTTGCACCGCAAGAGTGTAGGTACTCCCAAGAAAAACTCAGAGTAAATATAAAATTCAAAGGCCCAATATATTAAAATGTTATGCCCAATATTTTGTAGGATATCCCTTAAGGGCAAGCACTCCATTTAACACTCCATTTGGCATTTAATGTACAAGTTTTTTTTTAATATTTGACACGCCATGTACTCATGAGGAAATTTTTCAGCAGCTTATTGTTTCAGATTTAACGACGACTAATTCCTACAAATGATCCCCAAAATACTTTCTTGGAATCATATCAGAACTGTCTGCAGAGATTTTGGAAGGCACATCACATCTTCATATTAGCAGCAGTATGATTGGGTTTATTGACGTGACGTTGGAAGTAATAACCATTACGAATTCTTAATACTTCCAAATTTTTGGTGAATTTGTTCTTTAGAATGTTTAAATACTGTCCTTGATTATTGTTTCCTCAATAAATTCTAAACTTCCTATGAAGTTGCCGACACACTTGCCAACAATATTGTGCTACCGAGGCCGAGTAAAGAGGTTGTTAAACCCTACTTTTATAAGTTGGTAATGTTAAGGTTATAGAGTCTAAAATCTGAAACTTTCAGCTAGATTATTGATAGCTTAAGGTTTCTTGAGTGATAAGGAATAGGGTCCACTTTCACGTGTTAAAGAGAAGCAAAACAAAACCTATCAAATGTTCTCATGTTTTTATATTCGATGTTTGGTTACAAATTGTTGGTAAATTGCTCTAAAATGTAATCATTGCACCAGGCAACAATATAGCCTGCTAAAGGAAATGAAATTTAAAGTGTTATTTTGTTAGAGGACGGTTATCTTCCTTTAAAAATGAGTGCAATTTGGTGTTATGTTTTCAATCTCTTTTCTAACAGAAGGGTCACGATGTAAATCACTTGTGCGTATATACCATGGTGCGTTTACGATGTCTCTGAGTACTTTGTTCTGAAATCGATGAATAATATTTATTTTTTTCTCGCCTCTGCTTCCCGCAATTGTGCACCATAAGTCCATATAGGTTTTAATATTTGCTTATATATTAAAAATTTATTTTCGATAGACAGTTTGGATATCCTCCCGATTAGCCAGTTTAGTTGCTTCCATTTTAGTTGTAGTTCCATAATTTTAACTTAACCATGCTCGCTCCAACGTAACTTTGCATCCAGTAGATATTTTGCCGTATTTGCTTACGGTATTTGTATACCGTCTATGAATATGGGGATACCTAAAGTTAACATGTATTGACTTAGAGCTGTTTAATTTTATGCACCATTTTCTAGCCCATTCTAAAACCGAGATAAGTGCGTTTTGTAACTTGTGTTTCGCCTCATTTTCAGTTCTGGTAACTGACAAAATAGCCGTGTCAGCGGCAAATGTAGCCATAGTCGTTCCAGCAACTTCCGGTATATCACTGGTGTATAAATCATACAAAAGCGGACCCAGAATGCTTCCTTGTGGTACTCCTGCTTGTATTTTCCTTTATTGAGAATATTCATCCTTATATTTAACGCGAAGCAACCTATTCTTCAGGTAAGATTTAAATAAACTACAGTATGCACTTGGGAATTTCGTGTTTACTCACGAAACCCGTATGACTGACTTTGTCGAATGCTTGTGAAACGTCCAAGAATACAGCCGTACAAACATTTTTTTTCCTCTAAAGCTCTTTCTATTACATCAGTAATGCGATGATTGAATGCGCATTTCTAAAACCAAATTGATGTTTAGGAACTAAGTTTCTTTGTTCAATTATCTGTTTAATGCCAACTTGTAATATTTTCGCATATAATTTCGATAAAATAGGTAGAAGCGAAATAGGTCTATATGATTTCACCTCATTTGAAGGTTTTCCAGGTTTTGCTGTCATTACTTCTTCGGCGACTTACCAAAACGATGGTACATGAAGCAGTCTAAATGAAGCAATGAAAATTTGTGTAAGTTTAAGAATTATGTTATTTGGAAGATGTTTAAAAACTTCCGGTGTTATTAAGTCGAATCCAGGACATTTCTTTAATTTCAGATTAAGATGGATTTGTTTAAAAACTTCAATTGGTGTTACTTTGGGTATTGTGTATTCAACTTGACCCTTAAGACTACTGACTTCCTGCGTAATAGATGGTGGAGCAGCATCAAGAGAGAACACACCAGCAAGATAGCTAGAAATTGCCACTTAAACAGCATCTGTAAAATGATTTTCTTGTTGTTGATCTGATAATTTTTATGTTAAAGATGGTATTCGCTCTGGTCAAACAATTACTAACAAATCTTATGAAATTAGAAAAAAATATTGAAAAAGACTGGCACACAAGCAACATGTATGTTGCTATGAATTCAAAACTAAACATATATCAAACATTTTAACAAAGTTGGATGCACAAAAATGGAACCAGGATCGGCAGTAGTTGAGAGAAGCTGATTGGGAAGTTTTTATGCGTCCGCAACATTACCTGCACTTGGACTTTCTAAGTAGCATGTGTTTTAAACCCTGTAGAACTTAATGGTATAAATTTATATTTCGTAGAAGCCTAAAAAATTAATATTAATAATTAAATCGGATGTCCTACACTAATTGACAATATTGTATCAAAGTTTTATTGTATAATTTTTTCTTGTTCATGTCAAGGGCTTCCTAAATTAATTAATTAAATTAAAACATGTATATTTTTGTATTAAAATTTCTGTCTTTAATCAACACAACCCGGGCTAAGACTCTAGCACACTGAGTTATTTCATTATTAGTTGCTTATTATGTTATAATTTTCTAATCCCTAAATTTTACTTATAATATTACAATGTTTTTTGTTCTGTCATTTTCGCAAAACATTATTGCAACCAAAAAGTAATAGGTCAAGGTTATAGGTCAAGTTCACTCACCAGTTGTTGACAGACATACTCTTTATGTTAAAGATGGCTAAAAACATACTGTTTTGGTTGAGAGGAACTTCAAGGTTGTCTTTTGAGGCAGCAACTGACTGAAACTAAAATAAAGAAATTGATAAAAAAAATTCTGTTGGCTACTTTAAGTGAGAAATGATAAAAATGTTTGGCAATAAATAAAAAGTAATAAAGAAATAAATTTACTGCTGACCATATAGTCTAACTATAGCGTGCTGTAAAGCATCATCAACTCTAGACGTAATTAATATTAATTGTTTGAAATCATAAATTCGCAAAAGCATTACAATCTTACACAACAGTTATCAGAGATATTTTTGCACTACATATGTATGTATGTATGTACAATATTTCTTTATTTCAGCAATAATTATAAGAAAAAAATTTCTTCTTAATACCTCATATGCAATTTTTATTCTTTATTTTTTTAAGGCAAACACTCAGGGGATGACTCCTCCTATAACTGCTGTACATTGTGTTGGAATGCAGGAAAGATAGTAATAGGAGAAAGGAACGAGGATTAATGTGCGATAATTTTTTTCTTTTTGTAATGACCTTCGTCAAATTTCTTTTTATCGACAATAACTTTGTAATAATGCTCACTTTCGTTTTTCTATTGCAGTTGTTAATCATATATAATATCATATAAATAATCAGACAATCAGAAACGCCCAGAAATTCTGGTAGGAATCGAACACACAGCCTCGGGAATTGAAATTCTGCACACTATCAACTAAATCGTCGGGGCAGCCGAAATAGGTGCCTAATTTTGTGGTTAACCTTTTTCAGCCACATCTAGTTTATAGTTTACCAAGAAAAACTATAATAACATGGTGAGATAGTGAAAATACATGCTAGTAACAATACAGTTTAAGTTGTACATATAATTGAGTAAATCTCAAAAATACTTTTTGATATTTCTCGAACCTTCCAACTTGTTTTTTTTGAACTTTTATACAAAATTATTGATAATTCAAATTAAAACCGAATTAAAAAATCAATGTGTTTTGGAAAGGGGAAGATATAAACCTTTCGGGTTTGAGTATTCTTGATTGCAAAATTTAATTAAAAAATATAAAATAAGTGCTAACATCCATAAAGCCCATTCTCTTGTGACCAAAATTGACACTTCACTTGCTTTGTTTGGACAAAAATTGCTGTAGTTATTATTAAAAAAGTACAATAGTCAAGTCATATTTCCATGTATATACTGTTACGTTTTTACCTTTTTAAAAACGTTTAAAATATGAGTTCGTTGATTGCAAAATAAAAATAAATTTGTGTTTAGCTTTAGATAAATTATTTATTGTTCGCATTACTTTTGTGTGCTACTGTTTATAACTTGACGGATACAGCAATACAACAATAATTTTCTTGTTAGTTATTCTTTTCTGCTCACACCCTTTGCGTGAGCAACAACACTTATACGTTAGATCTGTCTAGCGGAGATCTTCAAACCACAACTGTTCTTTTCACACGCAACGCGTCTTGACACAAGACTGACTGAATCTTACTGCTCGTTGCCTGCTTTGTCTTGCCTTTTTCGTGTCTTCGCTTTCTCGAGAACTCTATCGCGACTTCATTGTTGTTTGTGTATTTTATTCACATTGCTTGTTGTTGCGTTCTAGCTTACTTGTTTATCCCCTTTTCTTTCATGTTGTTGGTTTACTTGTTGTTTGGTTGTATTTGTTAGTGTAGCTTTTGTTAATAATGTTAATGTTAAACGATGTTTCCATTTTCGTAACAATACATATACAGTACGGGCTCGATTTGCGCAACCGATAGGAAATCGGGGTTGTTGCAATATTCGAAATGTTGCAATAACCGACCACTAAATACAGTGCAATTTTTAAATTAATTTTTTAACAAAAAAAAGCAATTTAATTAACATAAAATAATTAATTCATTTATGAAATAGAAAAAAGTTATAATAAAAGGTTTAAATTAATATATTACTAATAAAAATAAAAAAATAATGATATTTAATATAATAAATTTGGTATTCACTAGTTTAAACAAAAAATTTGGAGATTTTTTAAACTTTTTATTAATTGCAGACTCCTTTATATCCTGAAGTGCAACAATTTTTTCAATTGAAATATTATTTGTTGTTGCCCAATCTATGTAAACGTTAAGTGCTTTAATAACATCATCAGTTTTTATTTTTGGTATTTCTTGTACCTCAACATGAACTGAATTTTCGTCAGCAGAAATTCATATTTCTTCGTACTCATCTTCCACACTATCATTGATCCACATATTCACTTCTTCATTTCTTAAATAAAATCAAAGAAACAGAGACAAAACAAAAAATAACTGTAAATAAACAGTCAACATTTTTTGTGAGGCCAGTGTCGTCGTGAAAGGAGTTGTTAGATTCCTATGATTTGTCAAACAATTTTAAATTACGCTTCTGATTGAAAAACTATGAGAATAAAAAGAAAATGAAACAGAATAACTGCCAAATAATATAACATTTGCAAAATAAAATATAAAGTTGCACTTATCGCGGCTGTTTTTTTAAAAAAAGTTGCTGTTATAAAGACTATAATGTTAAAAATTAGGCTGTTGCGCAAATCGGTCAGTTGCAATAATAGGTAGTTGCGCAAATCGAGCCCGCACTGTACTATATAATTTTTTTCAAATGAACTTTCACCTTTGATCGGCTACTAGAAGTTGGCTAATATATACGCGAAACGTAATAATAGTGTGTGCAAAAAACGGAAATATTAGCCGACATCTGGTAGTCGCGCAAACATGAAAACGGCACATTTTCCGATAAACAGTATAACAAAGTCTTATTGAGTTCTACTCATCTAAATGTACAATTTAGACTATGTTGTTACTGGGGTGTATTTATTTTTTTTGTTTTTTGTAGCAGAGTGTATTTTATTCAGGATCTGGGTAAATTTAGGTAAATATTTGAGTGAAAGCTGTGGCAATAATTACGAGGTAAATTGTTTCAAAAACTTGACTTAACAAGCCGTAAAGTTAATTGATCTCCACTGGCTCATCCTTCATGGTCCCATTTTGATATACCAGATCTTCTATCTATTGCGAAGTTAAAGTCTCTGCCTTTGCTGCGCTTTCAGGACATGTTATAGCTAGAATAATATGACGGATTCCAGCGGGGTATTGATGACAGAAACCACGTAGCCTCGCACTTTTTGTGTTTTAATATTTGAGCCGGCAATGACCAGCCATAAATAAATTTCATCGCTTCAAAGGTGTCATGGAAATGGGATGCTATCCCCATTGATTCGCTCTACCTGGTCTTCAATACAAGTCCTCTAGACACAACGATTATTTTAAATAAACTTGTCAAATGAGCTTCTGAAATTCGAGTACAAATATTTCTTTTTGTCATTGATAACTTCAGAGATATTGGTGGCACGAGTAAGCACACAGTGATAGCGTACTGAGACTAGGCAGAAAGATTACATTTAGTCTGTGCGTTGACATCGTTTGCTGGTGCAAGTTTGACTTCAAATTCCGAAGACAAACTTAGCAGGTGTTCTTTATATGTATATCAACGTGTTGACTGATACGTCGATAAGAATTCCAGCATATGAATGTCCAAATCTTTCTATCCTCCTTACAATTTTTCTTTTCAAATTAAACAAGTTAGGAGGGTTCGAGAAATATAAATAAAGTATTTTTATATTCTACCCAACCAAATGCACGATGTAGTTACTCGGTTGTATGTAATTTTTAATTTTTGTCGCATTATTTTACCATGATTTCAAGTAGTTTCTAAAACTGAAAAAAAAAATAATTGTATTCATTGAGAAATTCTTTAATTTGTTTTTTATATTTGTTCACTATTTGTTTCCGTAATTTTTTTTTGTGACGTATTGTATTAAAATTAAATTAAATGTTTTATGTATTTAATCTTGCTATTATGCCCTTTGTTAAGTATTTGCATAAATACATACGTAATTTAATTAAGTTTTGTTTGCATCTATTTTTAGATTCAGCACACAAATTAAATTCCTTTGAATTGTTTTTAAATAATTGAGAATTTATTTATTTACTTTTGCTTTTCAATTTAATTGATTTAAAAAGAATAAAATAAAAAATCAAAACATAATAGAATATTCTATTTAAGCTGCATTAAAATGAAAACTTAAATTGAAATGTAAATGAGAATACAAATAACGTAGAAAATAGTTTCATTATAAAAATTGGTGTTAAATTTCCGAATAAAAAAATTGTTACGAAAATGGAAACGGTGTAATATTATTTAACATTAAAATGAACAAAAGCTACTCAAACAAGTACAACGCACTTGTTACAAGTAAACGAACAACATCAGCATGAAAGAAAAGGGGATAGACAAGTAAGTGAGTACGCAACAACAAGCAATGTGAACAAAATACGCAAACAACAACAAGCGAAACCACGAACGTTCGACTTCAAGAACCTTCATCAGACTGATTACGTGGGCATATAAAAAGGCAAAGCAGCCAACGAATAGTAAGAATTCAGTCAGTCTTGTGTAAAGACGTGTTGTGTGTGAAGAGAATAATCGTGTCTGCAAGATCTCCGTTGTAAAGATCTAACGAACAATTGTTACTTTTTACGCAAAAGAGTGAAAAGAAAAATAACGAATAAAGCAATTGTTGTTGTTTACATCAAGTTGTGAACAGTGAGACAAAGAATTGTACGAACAATAAAGGATTTATTTAAAACTAACACAAATTTATTTTTATTTTTTATTTACAATCTACGAACTCATATTTCAAACGTTTCTAAAAGGTAAAAAAGTAACAATACAATACAAATTGTTTTCAAAGTCGTTTCTTAAAATAGCAAAAAAAAAAACGGGTACGTTAAGTATCGAATCGAAAATACCAGTATTTTTTCTGTTGCAAAAATAAGTCTTTAGCTTTTAATGATGCTGTGGGGTTCTGACAACTAGAAAATTTAACAAAAGTCTGAAGATATATTATTCCACTCACATCTTATATCTCAGTTTAGAGTGGATTTATACCGAGGTCTTTGATGGGACTTATGTAGATTTTGGTTAAAAAAACGACAGCCATTATAACCCAATTTAAATGTGTTCCATGAATTAAAACTATTCAATAAGTAACATAAACAGAAAGGAAAAGTACGAAGTCATATATTTCTAAATGTACCTGATCGATTTTTAATAAAATTATGGTAAGTATTCACTCACATTATGCTCATAATTAATATGTAAAATTCATAATTACAAGTAGTTGACGTATGAGTCATATTTAATTCCATTTGTTTCATTCACGACATAATCAAATTTTTTTATTGCATACATTTCAGCGTAATTATTGAACTAGAAGTAATATGGTGCGTATAAGTAATATACTTCAAATTCAGTTTAAAATAAAGTATACTCTTAATTTGAAATTAACAATTCTAGTGGAATTTTTAAAATTTAAAATTTTTCGAATGGAATCATATCGGGACTTTGGGGAACAGCATCAAGCCTGTGTAACTTTTTGTAGGCAAATCACATATTCAGATTAATAGCAGTGTGATTATTTGTATTGACGTCTGGTGGTGCAAAATATGGAGTCACCAGAAAGTTTTCTTTATTTTCTTATGGTTTTGTCAAAAACATTAAAAATTATTTTGTTTTATTATAAAATAAAAATAAATTTATTAAAAAATATAAAATCGTTAACTATTTTTACAAATTATTACTTAAAATTAAAAAATTTGCATGCATATATTGGAGTCGGCGTAGTGTAGTAGGTAGTGTGTTAGCTTATTAGACGCAAGACCACGGTTCAAACCCCAGGTCAGACATCAAAACGAAATATGAAAAATATTTCTTCGGCGACTTCCTCTCAGCAGATTTCAGGCAAAAACTCTGAGAGTAAATAAAATTGCCATCAATAGTTTCTCAAAAATCTGTCGTTCGGAGTCGACTTTAAACTTTAAACTGTAGGTCACAACTAGGCCGTAATCCTGACTGAAGCGTTGTAATGGCCAATTACTTACACATTTACTCATGTCTTCAATCACTTCGCTGGACAACAATATATATTAAAGCTTCAAAACTAATTATTAAGCAAATGAACTGAAATTCGCTTTATGGTTTTGTTCAAAATGATATTTTATAATTTCGCCTGCGCTTGCACGATATCGTTTTAAAAATAAATTCAAAACACATATTTTATTTTTGTATTACAATAAAAATAACATAATAAATTTGGTACACAACTATAATTTTTAATTAATCAATTATAATTTCAATTAACGTCATAACTGGTAAAAATGTGTAGCGAAGACAGACAACTGTACAGATGGGTATATCCTGAACAATATTTTCTATTTTTTCTTTTTCGTTATTTGCTTTGTGTGGTTTTATGCTATTTTTTATTAGTTTATTTGGGTTTTCCGTTCTTTTTGCTTTTTATTTTATTTAAATATATACGTATATGACATATATACTTACATATAAAGATAATTTTTAATGTTTATTGTTATTTAATATGAGCGACAGTTTGAAACAGCACTTGCTTTTTCTTTGACATTCTTGTAGAACTGTTTTTATTTATTAATTAACCAAATTTGCAATTGCTGCAGAGGCTAAAAGAGACGAACAATAATTTTTTATTTATATTTATTGTTACATATGTACATAAAAATTAACATTCCAGAATTTAATTGCAATTATTACAGGCGGAAATTATGATAATGATAGATTAAGCCTTAAAAAACTTCATAATTCTAGCTTATGTATCACTTTTGATACATATTTGCAGTAACATAGAATTTTCACAATTATTGATAGATTTTGTCGAAAAATTTAAATATTTTTATTTATTTTATATTATTACTTTTTAATTATATATTTATGTTATTATTACCATTATGACATTTACGCCAAAATTTTTGACATGATGTACTATTGCAGCATTGGTTTTTTACGTAAAAATCGAACACTTCATGTCAGCTTTTATTTTTTTCTAACTGGTAAGAATTTGATATCTAGAACCCTTGTTTTGTAGCGATTTTTAAGTTTCCAATTGTTTAGATGAGGCAGCTTATTGTCACAAAATCATTAAATCAATTATTGCATCAGAAACGCTCTCAATTGAGTAATGGCTGAAGCCTGATTGTACAAACCATTGTTATATTTCGTTAGGAAAATTTGTTGTCAACGTCATGTGAAGTCAAAAAGTTTTCCGTTGCAATTGAACATAGATTATATCAATAACAATGATCTCCCTTTTATTTCTCTCTGGTTTCCCGGCTACGGGTTTCCCCAAATACGGCTGTAACTTGTTGCGACGCACATAGCATGTATGTACTTGAGTCTAAAACTGCAAATTCGATATCGGTTGGTTACGAAATTTATAACGACCATAAAATGCAATCATTTACAAATCTACAGTGACAAAATTACGGGGAAAATCAATAAATTCAGCTTATTGCTCGAAAAGGCGTACTAGCTGGAAATTAATCATCATTTCCGAGTAGCACATTATCAAAGCGAATGATTCTGTTTTCCAATACGTACGTAGTTATATCTATGAAAGAAAACATAATGAATCACTTTTTTATGTTTGTCTGTCACGTGATATAAATATGAGAAGAACAATAGGAAATACTCTACAACATTTCAAGAAACAACTGCTAAGCATCTGCGTGAAAATTGGTAATATTTTCTCTTCCCAAACTACTAAAGGCATACGATTACCTGTTCCAAGTAGTACCATCTTTGGCGTTAAACATCCTATTGTTATGTTTGTTGCTACCAATACAGTTCATAAGACGAGCTTCTGTTTCCTTCTTTTGCAGAGTCTTCAGCAGTAGGAAAATTACAAAAAAAAACATACATATAAAATCGATCATTACAACATACATAACATACATATATAATTGGCCATTACAACCCTTTAGTCAGGATTACGACCTAGCTTCTCACACCACTGATGCTGTGTATGTTAATTTTATACATGAGTACCGGGACTTGCAGTTTAGAGTCGATTCCGAACGACATTTTTTTTTTAAGTATGATGACGTCTTTAGTTTCCAAATGAACGGTCTATAACAACTCTACGTTGATTTCATATCTGATGATTTAGTCATTTGGCTACTTTTTAATTTCGATTTTAAACTGTTTGAAAAAATTGTTGTTTATTTTACCCCTTTTATGCACTTTTGAATACATATGTACATATGTATATGATAATGCTTGCATATGCAGAGTTTATGGGAGGCATTAAAACAAATGCAAAATATTTATTTATGTTTCCGTTTTGCTTTCCCAATAAATTTTCATATACAAGTATGTGCATAAATATGTATGTTTTGTTTGCATTGTTCTCGTTTCTCAAGAACAAAGCAAATAAATTTATTATAAATTTTGTTTTTTATATAACTATGTAGACTACAATACAATTCCACCAAATATTTCCGACTGTTTCGAAGTGCTACTAAATTCTGTATTTTATACGATAATTAAGTAATTGCTCACAATAATTTATGAACTTTGCACAGCGGAAATTTTAAAAAATTTTATTTTGCTTTTAAAAGTTACGGTAGTATGCCCGCCCATGCGCAATTTTTTGGCAAACATTTGAATTTAACTCATGAGTCATTTTCAGACTACATATTTATGTTTTTAAATTGTGTTATATGTTGTTATAAATTGTCCTATTAAAAATTGGAAGAATTTTTTTTAAATATTTAAATATTTTAAATATAAATTTAATATAGTTGTTGCGGGAGTAGTCGCAGCGCCGAGGTTTTACCAGATTGTGAAGAATAAACACAATTTTAGAGATTTGCTTCCAGTTTATTTGCATTTATTTGTTAAAATTCTTTTTAGTGTAAAAGCAAAGCGCTTAAAGGAGTATTAGCAATATAAGTATAATAATTCTTTACTTTAAATTTGGTAAAATTGTTAAAGTATTTTTTAACTTCTGTGAATCACGAACTCATGTATAAGAATAAAAAGAATAAAAGAAAGCGCGAACATTCTCAACATTTAACAAAAGTAATCGGTATTTATATGTCATAAAATAATCGATAAATTAATAGTTATTAACTGAGTATCTGGTCGACAGTGGTGATAACAATAGTAGTCGAAATTTTATTAAAAAATATATGGAACATACATATATATGAAACATCCAAATTTCTGTTAATAGTAAATCACGAACTTTTTTTCTTCCATTACCCCTCTAGGGAGCATATGGTTTCCAAAAACCGTCTCCGCGCCTTCCTATGTCAGGTCATTAAGCCTTAGTTCTTGTAGGACCGTGCGTCTCCAGGTGTTTTTTGTCTGCCACGGTTTCTTGAGCCCTGGGGATTCCCCTCTAGAGCCATTCTTGTATTACTGTCGGGCTTCTTTCTCAATGTATGGCCGATGCACCCCCATTTTTTCTTTTTGTACTGCTTCTGTATGGGTTCCTCTTCTGTGAGAGTCCAAAGATCTGCGTTGCTGATGGTGTTAGGCCATAATATTCTACATATGATTCTTAGGTATTTATTGATGAATACCTGAAGTTTTTACGTGACGGTGTTAGATATAAGCCAAGTTTCGCTACTATATAGTAACGTTGACTTTAGACAAGCGTTGAATGTTCCTAGCTTGGTATATATGAGCTTCTCCATACGGAGTGCAGTCGCCCGAATGCTGCTCACGCTCTATTTAGTCTGTTATTTACGTCTGTCTCTGCGCCGCCATTTGTTGTCATATCACTGCCTAGATAGCAGAAGATATCGACGTACCCTGTAGCATGATGTTTTCTGTGCTAGTGTTGGTAAATCTCATGGCTTTGGTTTTTCGATATTTATCTCAAGTCCAACGTTGCGAACCAATCTTTCCAGGTGTTTGAGTTTTGACTGAATGTTGGAGGTCTTGTGCGAGAGTAGACAAATATCATCTGTAAATAATCCAAATCCTCGAGTTGAAACCTGCTGTTCGCCTCGCAATTGGTCTTCAATTTTATCTCATAGCCTTCCCTATATTATTATTGCTAAAATTGCGTTTATCGTGTTAAGCAGTTGTTGCAGTCTTTCAAGTCGCCGCTTTTTGGTAACTTTACAATGATGCCTTGGCTACTGTTACATTTGCGATTGGTCAGGCAGTTAATCGTCTGATGTAGTTTTCTCACGTTATTTTGACTAGCTTCTTCTTCTGCTGTGCTTGCTGGCCGTTACAGGAACTTTTTTTTATCTCTTCATGCAGCTTTCTTTACCCGATTTGCCAGCTGTTGGTATTGCTGTCTAAACGATTCTGTGTTATCATTTATAAGCTGCAGTTTGAGCTCCTTTCTCTGAGAAATCAGGTGCCAGGTGTTGTCTGATATCCATGTTTTCCGCTGTGGCCGCACTATACCCAATGATTCTTCAGCAACTTGATTGTATATTGCAACGATATTTTCCGATGAGTGTTGTACCGCAACAGGAACGAGTTTCATAATATTTTCTTCTTAAGTATTCAGATAAGTAATAAATTCGCGACAAATATGCTGTGGCTAGCTTATTTTAACCAAAAATTAAATATAATTTCGGAACGAAGCGACATATTAAAAAAAATTAATAACTCTTTCTAGAATATGACCAAGAATTAAAATAATTGAAATAAGCGGGAACCAGTGTGTATCAAACGCATACATAATTGGTCATTACAACCATTCAGGCGACTTCCTCTAAGCACATTGTTGACAAAAACTCCGAGAGTAAATAAAATTGTCACGAAAAGTTTGCCAAAAATCTAGCGGTCGAAGTCAAATTTAAACTGTAGATTGCGCTACTCATGTATAAAATTAACGCACACAACGTAAGTGGTATGATAACCTAGGTTGTAATCCTGACTAAATGGTTGTAAAGGCCAATTATGTATGTATGTATGCCAGTTGTAATAATTGCACAGACTATGGTTAAATTCGCGGTAGTCTAGTAGGTAGTGTGTTGGCTTATTAGACGTAAGGCCACGGTTCAAACCCCAGGTCAGACATCAAAACGTAATATAAAAAAGATAATTCTTCGACGACTTCCTCTCAACAGATTTCTGGCAAAAACTCTGAGAGTAAATAAAATTGCCATGAAAAGATTGTCAAAAATCTGTCGTTCGGAGTCGACTTTAAACTGTAGGTCCTGGCTGAAGGGTTGTAAGGCCATTTATGTATGTTATGGTGAAAATCTTAATTTGTATTCCTAGGATTTATAATCGTCTCAATAATATTTCATTTGTTTTCATTTCAAATTTATTCTTCATATTTGTCATTATCGAAGTAAGAGTGAAGGTTTTTTTTGGCATTTCCTCTTATTTCAGCCATTGAAAGAATGCTGCGATTATATTAACGATTCTCAAATACCACTTGTACCCTGTAGTTCTTCTGTCTGAGTTTTTTTCAAATCTGGGTTGTATTTTATTGTTTAACATGTAAGTCACACGTTCTCTAACATAACCGAAGTACAATGGGTCAACTTGACCTCCGAGTACTGTACTTGTCGAGTCGACATTTTAATTAAGAATTTAGTAGAATTCGAAAAAAGCAAGGCCACCAATATGGCAAACCTTGTCAAATGCTAGAAATACTTAAGAAACGATTTTTTAATATAAGTTCGTAAGGGCATTCATTTGTGTCCTAATCGTAGAGTTTGTAGTCCAGAATTCAATTTGAAATTTATGTACATTGTCATCGTTGCCGATAGTAAGATTATTAAGGAACAAAAGAACCATTTGATTTAATTTTAATATTATAGGCAGTAATAATGGCACATACAAACTCACAACAATTAAGTATTTCCATAAGCTTATTATCATTCTTACAGATGATTTGTATTCTAAAGCGTGCATTGTAGATCTGGGAAGTTTCGATATACTGTGTCAAGCGGTTAAATTGAAGAACTTTAGGGAAAAATTTCCAAGTCGACAATTCAAGATGTCATTTTGAAAATTATCGCCAGGAATTGCATCATGAAATTAAAATTTTTTTCTAAATTTTCGAATATCTGCTCAATTTTCATGTCCTATTCTGATTAAAATGTTTTTCTCACGTACAATAACAACATGTTTTAAAAATAAATTTTTTTTCACATGGAATTTAATTGGATTAAACAAATTCTCTTTTGTTTGTTCAGGTATATATTTGCTTATTTGACTAATTGACACACATCAAAAATGTTGAACACTGTATGCCACACTCTTTAATCTTGTGAAGGAATTTAAAGTTGTCAGAAGTTGTTATACTTTGTTGTGTTTTATTTTGTTGTATTCGATATAGAAAATGATAAAAGAAAAATTAATTTTTTATATAAAAAAGTCAAAATGATAACTTTAAAAACTCTTCGTACAGTAATGAACATTTAAATTGATTGATTCGAAATATATTCTGATAACCCGTTAGATGTCCTTTGGCAGCTGAAATTTCTTTTAAATGTATTTGCAGAAATTTAATGTACACATAGCAACGCAACATTCTTTTTGGTTTTAAAGAGCATTTAATAGCAACAGAAGTAATGATAACGTCTATGACAAAACGCAGTTAATTACGATTAAATTAATGGTACTTCAAACACCACAGAAAAGGTGAAATGTTTACATTTGGTTGTTTATAAGGATAAGTATTGGCAGGCAATTACATTCATAGCTTTAGTAAACGTCAACCAGGGAGAACTAAGTTCAATTGATTGCGTATACAAGCAAAGAGCGTGAGTAAAATCGAACAGAACATTTATAGTTATTAAATTGTTCGAAATTTAGCGAAATAATAAAAAATTTTACATTTTTTATTTTATCGTTTTAGTTTTTTTTTTTTTAATAATTCTTTTCTGTTATTGAATATTGACACACACTAAATATGTGCCTCTATTTCTAAACTCTGTTTTTTTTTCTCAATCTAAATAAAATTTATTTCATTACCGTATTGATTTACCGAACTACAAAAATAAACAAGACAAAAATAAATACGTGGATAAATTGTTTGGTTCAGAAACTTAAAACAGATGAAATACTCATATGTGACTTTGTTAAGAAAAGTGTAAACATCAGTTGCACATTATATGAACACAATCATAAAAACGAACTAAAAAAATATATAAGAACTATTGCTCTCTGCTCTCAAAACTTTTCAATTTGGCCACTATTGTCAGAGTTCGTTTAAGGCCTCGTGCGCCTAGCTACAATTCTTTGTTCATCCTTAAAGAATATAAAAAATAAAACAAGCCAAAATGTTCGTAATATGTTCGTCTCCCATTGCCATGACACATCTGCTTAAGGACTCCAAGCAATACCTGCGAGTAAGTGCGGCTATCTATCAGCCATTATCTCATTTTACTTACTTTTTCATTAAATCTGTAAATGTTACATTAATTTTCTTATTATTTTTCAAATCACTGTACATATTCCTAGTTATGCTTAATTGATGTGAACTATTGATGATCTTAAGTTGGAGCTAGATGAAAACAATGTAGCGTTTTTTGTTCTACTTGATCACACTAAGGCTTTCGATACGGTCGATCACAAAGCTTTATTAAATAAGCTGCGGAAACTGTTTAATTTTTCTAATTCTGCCGGTAGTCTAATTTATTATTATCTAATAAACAGATTTCAAAAAGTTCATTTAAATTGCAACATTTCAGTTCCGCTTAATATTAGTAGAGGTATGCCCCAGGTGTCAATACTGAGGTCTCTGTTGTTTTAGTTGACTGTAATTTTCATATGTATGCTGATACTGTGGAGCTTTATACCAGTATTCGTAAGGAGAATATTGATTCTTGTTTACACTCTATTAACCGTGATTTGGAAAATAATTGGCAGTGAGAGAATTGACAGTTGTGCCTGGGCAAATGGACTATGTATCAATCCCTCAAAGTCCAAATGTATTATGCTTTCGAAAACCATTAGGTCGTTTGTCATACCTAAATTGAGTATCAAGGAAAATAGAATTGACTTTGTCATGTCTGCAACCACTCTGGGCATTGTTTTTAATGACAGATTATCATGGTCTAGCCATACAAGTGTTGCTGTTAGCAGAATTTACAGTATACTTCGAAATTTATGGCCTGTCATAGATTCAACTCCTTTTGCATTTCGTATGCAACTTGCTAAAATGTATTGAATTCCTGTGCTTTGTATCGCAAACTGCGATAGTAACTACAACCGGAAACACAACTTGGCATACAACAACATAGCTAGATGGGTCTTTCTTAAAGGTCGCCGGGATCACATTTCTCATTTAGCGTAGCAGATATTTAGTGCGAGATTTGATAATCTTTTGAAAATTAAATGCCTAATTTTATTCCATAAAATTATTAACATGAAACAGCCGAAATATTTACTAAGCCGAAATAAGTTTGCTATATCTTTCCGGTGCATGAAGGTTATTCAACAACGGCACAGGGGTCTTCTGTAGAATCGACAGTTTTTTATACACACCACAAGTCTTTGGAATTCCCTACCAAATTACATCCAAATGTTAAGTAATCCAAATGCGTACTAAGAGGAGTTATTTAAATTGTTCCCTTAATGAAAAGTTTTTTACGTTATTAGCTCGATAATGAAGTCGCCGTAGTCTAGTAGGTAGTGTGTTGGCTTATTAAACGTAAAGCCAGGGTTCGAACCCCAGGCCAGACATCAAAACAAAATACAAAAAGTATTTCCTCGGCGACTTCCTCTCAGCAGATTTCTGGCAAAAACTCTGAGAGTAAATAAATTGCCATGAAAAGTTGCGCAAAAATCTGTCGTTCGGAGTCGACTTTAAACTGTAGGTCCCACCACTCCTGTATAAAATTAACACACACAAAATAAGTGGTGTGACAAACTAGGACGTCCTACAATGGGTGAATTCGACCTCCGGCTACTGTACTTGTCTTAATTGACAAGTACACGTCCTCGAACCTTACCTAACCTAGCTCGGTTATATCGGTTAGATATTTATTTATTTATTTATTTATTAATTACAATACAATTACAAATTATATCCTAATTATATACGAGCGAATTAACTTGACTATGTGCTCGGTGTATGTTCACAGACCAGAGTCTCTGGTGAAAATCGAACACACGACCCTCACGCTAATAGTCTAGCACACTACCCACTAGACTACCAGGGCACCCAGGTTTAAATATTTTTCTTAAATTTTTATGACGATTTTTATAAATATTTCTTTTTTATAATTCTTTATTTTATAATTCTTTATCTTTTAACTTTTTTATTTATTTCTGTAGTATTGTCAGTTTTTTAAATTGCTTTTTATTTTTATTTAAATTTAATATATACTATATATTTTAATAATAATATATTTATTATAATAATAATGTATATATATTAATGTTCTAATTTTTTATTTTTAATTAATTTCTTATATTTAATTAATGTTAAATTTTATGTTATATATCTTAACACTATTACTTATAAGATTAATATCTTTTTGTGTTATGTTAATTATAATAAATAAATAAATAAATAAATAAATAAATAAATAAAATAAATTATAAGGCCGTTAGCACACAACAACTTAAAAACATACTAAGTTATGTGTACGGCCTTTCTATGTTCAATCAAATATCAAATTTCGTTCGCAAATTAATATTTTGAGATTAATAACTAATCGCCGTAGTTTATTGATTAATGTGTTGATTAGTGTTTCTGCTTACAGGTTTGGTATAATAACTAGAAGAAGACAGAACTAATAAGTTTGATGCATCAACGCGATACGTTTTTGAAACCAAACACCATTTGTCTGGAAAACAACCCAAACTAAAGTTCTATTTAAAGAATCATAATTGGTGCTTTTGAATTCTACACAATAAATGTACAATGTGCTGCAGCCAACATATTCTTGTTTTTAGTCTACAAGTTTTCATCAACAAACGTAAAGAAATCGAAAAAAAGCTCTTTAACTACAAAAACTTTACAAATCGTTATGTTTCCAAAAATAAATATTTTTTTCCGGTTGCACAAAGAAAGGGAATACAAAGAAGAAAGACATGCAAAAACGCTGGAATTGTTAACAAATAAAAAACAACGTACGTCCGTTTAAAGCTTCCGATGTCATATTTCCATAAAAATAAAAAAAAAACAAATGTCTTCAATTCATGGCTTTTTTCCATGAAGCTAAATAATTTAATAATAACCGACAGTAAGTTGTTTATTCCACTTTTATATTTTCAAATAGATTTTATTTTATTTATTTTTTTTTTATGATCACAAATTAATAGTTTATTGTGATTCAATAAGAACTCGAGTTAAAATATTTTTTTATTTGCATTTATCTCGTTTAACATTAAAATTATAAACAAAAGATACAAACACAAAACAATGAACTTGTTTACAAATTATCGCCTGCGTAACAACAATACCAGCATAAAAATGATAAACAAGTAAACAAAAATATACCAAAAAACACCACCATAAAAATGATAAACAAGTAAGCAAAAATGCAACAACAAACACTACAAGAATAAATGCAAACAAAATACACAAACAAAATAATGAAACAACGATATTTACATTTATAGAGATCTCGAGAAGGCGAAGCCACGAACATTGGCCTTCAAGAATATTCATCCGACTAATTACTTTGCCATATAACAGGCAAGGCAAAGCAGGCGACGGAGTTAGTAAAAGTTCAGTCACCCTTATGTGAAGACGCGATGTGTTTGAAGATCTCTGTTACAAAGATCAGTCGAACAATTGTCAAGTAATTGTTATTGCTTATGCAAACGGTGTAAACAGAGGAATAACAAACAAAGCAATTGCTGTTGTATACATAAAATTGTGAACACAGAATTCTGAAGAATTTAATTAAAACTAAACACAAATTCATTTTTATTTTTATTTGCAATCTACGAGCCCATATTTCGAAAGTCGCCGTGGTCTAGTAGGTAGCGTGTTGGCTTATTAGACGAAAAGCCAGGGTTCGAGCCCCCAAAATAAAATACAAAAAGTATTTCTTCGGCGACTTCCTCTCAGCAGATTTCTGGCAAAAACTCTGAGAGTAAATAAAATTGGCATGAAAAGTTTCTGTATGTATGAGCCCATATTTTAAACGTTTTTAAAAAAGGGGAAAAACGTAATACCAATTTTGTAGTGAATGGGCGCCATAAAACTAAAAAAACAAGCGTAGTCATCATGAAAAAATACGCTCTTTTGCTAGTTACATATTCAAGAAATTTTTAGGCCAATTTTCTTTTCAGATTACTTAATTATTGCCTTGTAGTTCGAGAGCAACAGTCTGGCCAATTTTTTGCTACCCATAATGGGTAACATCCCACAAAATACAGAATATTACCTTAATGCAATGTTAATATTCTGCTTGGCTGTAGATCGTTGTCAGCGCTTCACATATGATTTCTTTAGCATGGGTGTGGTCGCAGTGAATCCACTTGCTGTCCCCAGTGATATTCTATAAAAGTCAATGATTTGTTTTTAAAGCAATTACAGATTCTAGCTTTCCAGACTTGCAAAATCATCTTTTAACATCTCTCGGCTTTAGTTTAAATGGCAACCAATTTCTTTTATTTCGTATATTGCTTGAAGCACGATTAATGATAGTGTAAACTACAGGAATCTGGAACGAGTAAAGGTATAAACACATAGACGACAGACAACAGTTCGACAGAAAATTCTGCCAACTATTTCTTCTGCCGTATGCCGACTGCTTAAATTTTTTGAAAGCAGAGCAGATAAAAACGACTGACACAAAATCAAAACAATTGAATTTAAATATATTGTTCAGTGTTGTCACTATCAGGTTTTTTGTACGCAAAAATATACTCATTTATGAAAAACCGCACACACAAAATATTTATCAAATGAATTCAGATACAAAATTGAATCTATAATTCTATTTTATTTATTATGAAAACAGGGATTGCTTTCAATTTCTTAATTTTAGAATTGTTCTTTCTCTTCAATAATATAAGTATTTTTATCTGTTTTTTATAAAGATTTTATGTTGCATTGGCATTACTAATTTGCTTTTAGCTGCTCACAAAAATAGAAAATAGTTTAATTTGGGTAGTTGTCTTGGCTTTTTCTGTCCTGCCTTCAATATAATCGTTTTCATATAAACGTGTTCATTCTAAACTTGGCAGCTTTCTGTTATCTGTCGTCTGTCGTCTATGTGTTTATACCTTAATGTTTCCAATTTATATTCTTCAAACATATTTTGGCAATTTGTCTTAAATGCCAAATAAGTTAAAAACTAAAACTAACCGCGCCATCTATTTCTGTATATTGTACGCCCCGACCCCTTTGTTAATCCTTGCTAATTTCCCAGGGATTGAAGTTTTGGATTTTCACACTTACAAATTTTAGTTTAGTTGCAAACATAGTGTTGTCAATTTTTTTTTGCCTACATACACACATAATTGGTCATTACAACCTTTTAGTTAGGTTTGCGGCCTAGTTTTCTAACACCACTTATGTTGTGTGAGTTAATTTTATACAGTTGAAAGATTTTTGAGAAGCTCTTCATGGCAATTTTATTTAATCTCAGAGTCTTTGCCAGAAATCTGCTGAGAGGAAGTCGCCAAAGAAATTTTTAGTAATTTTCCTTTTCGTTGGAGATGTCTGACCTTGAGTTTGAATTACCTACTAGACTACGGCGTCTTCTTTTATCTTACTTTCCCAAAAAATATCCTTTATGTACCACATCTCCAAATCATGGAACTCGTTATTTTTTGTATTTCACAACATCAAATAGAAAAACAGCAGTTTGTAGCAACAATTATAAAAAAACCAGAGTAACCAAAAATAAATTAAAACTTTTTTAATTTTGTGTGCATGTGATGTAAACGCTTATGTTATACACACACATGCAGATTAACTTATTCGTTTGGGTTTTGAGGGCCTGCAATGTTGTGGAGAAATTGAAAAGTTGCTGGAAAGTTTTCCTTCAACACAGTTTAGATTTTTACACAATGTCACTCACTGCCCCGAAGTCTCCTTCTCATGGTTATCAAAAATAAAAAAAATCTCATGAATAAATGAGTGTAAAAGACAACAAAAGTGAAGTCACAGTTTTTGTACGCTTTTCCGCTATACCCTGAATCAAACATTTGCTTGTGCGTTGTGTGGGGTTGTTGTTTGCCGCATCGCTGAGGGTGTCAACACATGAGAACGAAGTTTACAAGTTTAAAAACGAAAATGTGGTTTTTCATAAAAGATGCAAACCAATATACTCTGTTTAAATTAATTAAAACAAAGTTTTTGTGAAATATCACCATATTTTTATTTGTTTTAAAGACTAATTGATGCATTTAGATGTCGAATATAACAACGCGCCAATATCCGGCATGGCTTCTTGGATGCTTTTTCTGTCGTTTATCTTATCATGATAAGAGTAGGCGGGGAATATTTAGAGAAACATTCATCTTCAATTGACCGAGGATGATTTCCTTGAGGAGAAGTTGTACTTGAGTAAATCATTTTACATCAAATTGTTGTTATAAATTGAAAAGTGTCTGGATATCTAGTATCGCCAACGTCTACTTGCAAATATGAGTCTACCAGAATGCTTCCAAGTACACACACCCGGCTAACTATATAGTCTAATTTAGTTAAGAAGAACTCAAAAGTATTTTTTTTATATTTCTCGAACCCTATAAATTGTTTTTTTTACCTTTTCGCATAAAAAATTCTTTATTAGTTTCTTAAATGACGGTGGATTTATAAAAAAACAATTTATTTGGAAAAGGTCATTGAAATAGAGATTCGGATATTAGTTTTCAATCATTCTCGTTTAATTTTAAATAGAAATTGTTTTGTTTTTTTTTGTTTCTTATTATGTTCTGCTCTCTGGCCTTTATGCGTATACTTTATTTGTAATTGAGACAGGCATTAAGCATACATACTGTTAGTATCTTAACAATCTCTTCCATGTTTGTAACATCATTGGCTACTTGTGTGTCTCATAAAGTAAATACAAATTCCAAATGTGGCTTATTCAAATGTTGAGTTAATTGGTCTGAAATTAATTAAATGGAATGAAAAAAGGGTAACGGTTCGAATATTATTCGAATTCGGTTATAAATTGTTCAAAAATTTAAACACATTTATCATGCCAAACATATTTCGATTGATAAAAGTTTTGGATTTAGCGCTTGATTAATAATGTAGGACATCTGGGTTTAATAAGCGAAAAACTGATTATCATAAGCAGTGCTTAGCAAATACTAAAATAAATGGTAGTCTGAGTGTGCAGCAAAAGTTTGCAATCAAGTTTCATCATTTTCATGATCAATTTTCCCTATATTTGACTTTTTTCCTTTAATTTCTCTTTTTGTTGATAGTAGGATTCAGAACCGACCCTATGAACAGGTTGTAGAAGTTTGTAAGGAATAATTTACTTCTATTCCCATCAGACACACATTTCAGACTATCGAATTTGACCACTGTACTTATATATGAATATTGTTACGTTTTTACCGTTTTGAAAACGGTATTGTTCAGATTATATTTGTGTGCCACTGTATACATCTTGACGAATACAAAAATAATTGCTTGTTCGATATTCTTCTTTGATTATAACGCAGATCTTTACAACGGAGATCTTCAAACAACGACTATTCTTTTCACACGCAACGCGTCTTCACACAAGACTGACTGAATTCTTACTCCCATAATATATAAGCATTATTTAAATAGATTTAATGAACATCATACATAAATATTTCACATCAGAGATCAGCGATGAGTATTCAAAAAGTTGAGTAAAATCGAATCGTACTCATAATTTCTAATACTTATACGCATTCACAATTATTTTAGTATCATACTCATATTCACAGTTTGAAGTACTCATCATATTCATACTTAACAACACGTATGATGTTACAAAAACCACAAAATAAGCATGATTTGCGTACGAACACTAAAATACTCACTTGTTGCGTGTTTGCTTTACTTGCTGTCTTTGTTGCTTGTGTGTCTTTTTCTTTATTCTTTTTTTTTTGTAAATACATTAAAAACTAAGACTGTAAATTTCATCATCGAATCATTTATGAGTATTATAAGTATTTTTCTAAATTTATGAATCTGAATGAGTAGACGTCTGAATCAAACATATTTCGAATATTATGAGTTTGATGTCAACGTTGTACTCGTACTCATTGCCACCAGCACTTATAAATCAATATTGTAGTGCGTACGAATTAATCAGAGTAGTTGAATTTTAATACTGATGACTCACTCATACTCAAAACGATTCATTGCTGATCTCTATTTCACAACAGGAGCATTTAATGGTAGCTACAAAACTTATAGATTAAGAGTCTTTCGCACATGCACAAATAAAATGTTTTATTAAACTGAACATGACATAGTAATGCGATTTAATAAAAAACGTTTCGTTTCGAAAACATACAGATTACGCAACATTTTCACTTTCGCTAACCTGAAGTACCTGAAATTGTGTATAGACTTAGTTGGCAGTCTAGTGTACTGTTGTTCGCTTATTTAATAAATAATAGATAAAAACAAATATACAGTGGACAGCAAAAGTCTAGGTATCACAATATGACCCGCATCCCCACAGCATTATTATTAAGATCTTCATTTCATTTATATTACCTCCATACTAAACTCTATCCGTCCGAATAATAATACTACATTTGGACTCGTTTGTAGGCAACACATTATTCCAAAACTCTTTTGAGCAGCTTTAGTATGGATCGTAAATGAAGAGCTCAATCCACAGAACTTGGATGAAATAGTTGTGAGCAGTTTGGGATTTATTAAGCAAATAATGAGAGAGAGAGAGAGTTTAAATATTCTAAAGAACAAATTCGCCAAAAGTACGGAAGAACTTAGAATTCGTAATGGTTATACTTCCAACAACTCAATGAATACAATCATACTCCTGCTAATGGAAAAATGTGATTTGATTACCAAAGTCCCCATAGGCTAAATACTCTTGAACAAGGTTCCGAAATGACTCCAAGAGAGCATTTAGGAGATCATTTGAAAGAACGGTTACGTAGTCGCTTAACCTCAAACAAAAATAATTTGAAAACTTGCTCATGAGTATGCCATGCACTCAACTTAAAAAGCTAAACACTCAATGTCAAATTGGTGAAATGCAGTGTTTGACCTTAAGGGATACCCTACTAAATATTGGGTACAACATTTTAATATATTGGGCTTATGAATTTTCAATATACTCTACAACCCTTCAGTCAGGATTACGACCGAGTTTCTCACACCACTTATGTTGTGTGTGTTAATTTTATAAATGATATTTGAGAAACTTTTTATGGCTTTTTTATATAGTCTCAGAGTTTTTGCCAGAAATCTGCTGAAAGGAAGAAATACTTTTTGTATTTTGTTTTGATGTCTTGCCTGGGATTTGAACGCTGGCTTTTCGTCTAATAAGCCAACACACTACCTACTAGCCTACGGCGACTACTAGTTAGTTACTTAGCTCCTAATAATTATTGTATAATTTGTAATTGCATTGTAATACGTAAATAAGCAAACAAAGTTCTACATTTTACCGTAGTTATGTTTATAAGTAAATAAAAAGCAATTTTATTAATTTCTCAAAACACTAAAACAAATCACTGTTATTCACTCTCTATATAAAGAACACATAATTTTGATGACGACATAAAAACCACTACCTATAATAAAACTAAGCAACACTATATTAAAAGCTTTTAAATCATTTATACTCTCAAGAACCCATAAACAAATGCATTAAATTATACCGCAATACATGCAGTCACCCTTTACCCTTCAAATTACTTTAATAGGCTTAAGAGCAATAAAAATCAATATTCTTAATTGTTTGCGCCTCCCTTCATCTTACTTTACTACATAAAAGAAAACTGCGTTTATCTTTAGCAAAAAAAATAATAAGTACCCCAAAAACCCATTTATTTATAATTACATAAAAGGTGCTTTAACTTAATTTTACAAAGATATAATTATTCGTTGTCTTTCTACATTGCATGCAGTAAAGATTAAAATAATAGCAAGAATTATATTATTCCTATGTAGCATATAAAATTTAGCTTGCAAAGGGTGCCTGATTAAGAATAAAGTTCTTAAATTTAGTGTCATTTTTTGCGTTCAAGATTCAATTTTGATTTGGTGGGCTTATAAATACAACACCCATCTGTACGAACTTTTTCTAGTAACAAACAACGATAAAATATTTTTTCAAAATTTGTTTTATGACAATCTTAAGAACTTCATGCAGCCCAAAGGTTGCAAATACGATATCACGAATTTTGAAGAATATATTTTGATAAGGGAAACCAACAGACTACAGCTGATCTCCTCTGTCGTTACTTGTTTAGAAGGAACTTATTTGAATAAAATTCAGTTCTTCATAATATTGTCAATACACTAAAATATTGTTACTAAAATAGAAATGGTGCTTTGCTTTAACATCCTTTAAATTGTAAACAAAAGCTACAAAAACAAAAACAATGAACTTGTTTACACGATAAATACATGTACGTTAATAGAGATTTCGAGAAGGCGAAGTCATTCTGCTTCAAGATCTTTCCTCACGCTGTTTACATTGCAATAAAAAAGGTAAGACAAAGTAGGCAACGGAGTCAGTAAAAATTCAGTCAGTCTGGTGTGAAGACGCGTTGTTTGAAGAATGTAATCGTGGTTTGATGATCTCCTTTATAAAGATCTATCGAACACATTGACTAGTAATTGTTATTGTTTCCGCAAAAGAGTGCAAAGAGGCATAACCAAACAAACCAATTGCTGTTGTTCACATCAAGTTGTGAACAGTGGCATGCAGAATTGTGCGAACAATAAGGAAATTAATTAAAACTTAACACAAATTTATTTTTATTTTTATTTGCAATCTACGAGCTCATATTTCAAATGTTTCTAAAAGGGTAAAAATGTAACAATATTTTAGCCATGAATTGCAGACTAACATACTTTGTGTGATAAAAAATGTTTTCTTTTAAAACTGTTTAAACGCATTACAAATTGTAAGCCAGTGTGAAAAAAACATAATAAGACCTAAGGAAGGATTTCTTGCCATGCTGTTGGTAGTTAAGCTATTGAAATATTAAAAACTGTTAAATGTTTATTACAGATCAAAAATCACAAAAAAAAAAGAAAAATGAATATAATTTAAATCCATTCATTTTATTTTGTGAATATTCTAATGTTTATCACTGCAAATATAATTTTAATTTATTAGAGGAATAAATATCTCTGCCACTCTGAATAATCGTCAACACCTGAACGATAGTTAAATTTATTTATTACATCATGGACGATTTAGTACACTCTGGTGAATTTTTTTAAAGCAAAGTTATCGAAGTCATTTTACTTCTTGAACCGGTGTCTTGTTATGTACTCCATGATTTGTTTCGTTTTATATAGTTATGCTCTATAAAGAAAGAGTAAATAATTGACCATTTAATAAAAGCTTGTAAAGTGATAACGCAAGTCATTGTAAAGAAATTATGCTGCTTTAATTATCGTCGCCGTGGTGTAGTAGGTAGTGTGTTGGCTTACTATTCGTAAAGCCCGGGTTCGTATCCCAGGTCAGACATCAAAAATGAAATATGAAAAAAAAATATTTCTTCGGCGACTTCCTCTCAGCAGATTTCTGGCAAAAACTCTGAGAGTAAAATAAACTGCCATGAAAAAGTTTCTCCAAATTCTGTCGTTCGGAGTCGACGTTAAACTGTAGGTCCCGCCACTCACGTATAAAATTAACGCACACAACATGAGTGGTGTGAGAAGCTAGGCCGTAATCCTGACTGAAGGGTTGTAATGGCCAATTATGTATGTATGTATGTAATTATCGTTTTTTATTGATATTGTTATGTTCTTACCTTTTAAAACTTAAAAATATGAGCTCGTAGATGGCAAATAAAATAAAAATAAATGTTTTTATTTTTAATGCTAATGTTCACAACTTGATGGAAACAACAACAATTGCTTTTCTTTGCATAAGCAATAACAATTACTAGACAATTATTCGACAGATCTTCGTAACGGAGATCCTCAAACCACGATTACTCTCTTCAATCGCACCGCGTATGCACACAAGATTGAATGAACTTCATTAACTCCGTCGCCTGTTTTGCCTTGCCTGGTATATGGCAAACAGTCTGATGAATGTTCTCGAAAGCGAGCTTCATGATTTCGCTTCTCGAAATCACTATAAATGTAAACATCATCGTTGTTTACATTTATTATTGTAGTATTTTGGTTTACTTGTTTACCATTTTTTATGATGGTGTTTGTTGTTATATTAAACAGTAAGATAATTTGTAGACAGGTTTGTTTACTGCGTTATTTTTTTTTTTGTAGCTTCTGTTTTTAATTTTAATGCAAAGCGATGTAAAAGCAAAACACCAACATCTTGATTTTTCGTTTTAGTAACAATATTAATAGTAACTATGAAAACGTGTGCCCTGTTAATATAGTGGGTAATGTGCGGAACTATCAACAGAGGGGTCCTGAGTTCGATTCCCATCAGGTACTCTCTGTTGTGCTACACTCTTTCAAAAAGAAATACAATAGGATTTCATTGAGGAGGAGGGAAAACTTTGGAATTGGAATAATGTTGGATTCCTGGGGAAGAAATATCACAAATACGGGAGGTAAAATTTCTGGGAATATAGGTGTAACTAGATGTATACCATCAGAGCGACCTTTGGAGACAGTGTTTGGGTGAAATGCAAAAACTGTACAGATGGTATAACCGGAGCAAGCTCAATTAGATTTAAATCCTTTACACGTTATTAAAGGCCAGAGGCTAAGATTAAGGGTAAGGTGACCTGATAAATAGAATGGCGGACAGTTTTATCTTCAACCATCCCACTGACACATCCAGTAGACTTTATGAATTTGGAATTAACTTTGTTATTAAATTTACTGAACATTTCTCAAGACTAAATACGCTTTTAAAACAAGGACTATTCTGAAGTAATGCGTAGAAAGCAAATATTGAAACAGAAGCAAAGGTTTTTTGGGCTCAGAGAGAAATATCCTGAGCCCATTTAAAATCTAGCGGGTATCTTAAAGGGTGCAGTCTACGACAAAAATAAAAAGAACGGAACGTAGCAACACTATCTGATAGTCAGGAAGCCATCCGATCACTAGGCTCTTAATTATTTAAATATTACAGGGTCGAACGTGAAGTTGGGATACACTCTGTTGAATTTGAGGTCATATGAAAATTTAAGCAAATGAACAGTCTAGTAAGTAACCTATATGCCTCCGACGGAGGCAGAATGATTCTATGGAGGGGAAAATATGTTTGGAAGGTTATACTCGATCAACGCCAAATGATTGGAGGCAATCAAAACTCTTGTTAAATAATTACAATTTAAATCATGCATCAAGGTACTCAGAAGCAGCCTTAGGTTATTAACCGCATTTCATGCATATAATATGTTCTTGATAGCGAATATAGCCAACGGAGCTAACATTTTTTCATATACGAGGACATCCTTAGCTTCGTCGAAAATCCACTTCGCCTGAAAACTGCAACTTTTTAAGTTTTATCAAATTTTTGACCAATTTATGAAGTGTACTTGAGGTAAAAAGAAACATGATTTTTTAACTTTATTGTCTCCAATAAGAAAACAGTTATTTTTATATATTTTTGTTTTTGTGTAAAATTCAAAGGTTTAACTTTTCCTTTCCTTTTCTCTTACTTTTCCTCTAATTATCTATATTTTGGTGTTTTTTCTGATTTTTTTTGCAATTTTTTCGTACATAAAAGTACATATACATATATTTTTCGTTTAATTAAAATTCTCAATTAAAAATTATTGTCTATTCGAATGCTAACCGACACATTCATTTAAAATTATGGCATTTAAATAAAATTCTATTTGCGTCAACAATAACTGTATTTGCTTCTGTTCCAAACAAATAAATATTTAAAGTTTAAATTTTAATAAGCCATTGTGAATTTTAATTTAATAAAATCATGATAAAAAATTTGACAAGTATCTTTATTGCGTAAATCGCAATAAACGCCATTATTTAGCACATTATTTCATATACAAAAGTTTCAATTAATGTAATACTCGCTCAGAGTAGAGTGAATATCCATCTGCCAGAAAACCAACAATATACCTCAATATACCGAATCACATCAAGCAATGCCAAAAATATCCAAAACAGTGGTTTTATATTTCAAAATATGCAAATCAAAATACAGAACCAGTGCTTAGAGCAAATAACTTCCCGCATTATTTAGGCCAGAATACAAGCATTCCTCAGTAAGAAAAGTAATACAAGATAGGAGTAAATCTTCAAAAATATATTCGAAGTATTTTTAATAGAATTCGTAAAGGCAAATAGCGGTTTTATAATGTTATATTCAAGAAATTCTGATAAAAGAATATCTTAAATGAGTAATGTTTCCCGTGTTAGGTATTTTTGCAATATCAGTCGCACAATTTTATTCAGCCACTTCTTTTTAATTAATGTACACATTTTTAAATAAATTATTTACTCTAGGCAAAGGTCACAACCAGAATAAACAAGTAAAAGTATAATATAATGCCATAAATCATAAATGCTCTAAATTAATACGTTTGTGGACACTACATGACATAAAGACTTGTTAAGTAATATGACATAGAAAAACAAGAGCGAAATTTATGACAGAGAATTACATTAAAAAAGGTTACAGCCGTTTTTTTTTTTAATGTAAAAGAAGAGTGAGTTCCATGTTTTAATGATAACCAAAAACACGAACATGAGTTATTGTGTTGTAGGGCTAATTAAAAAACTTTTCTTCTTATTTTTAAGCAAAGTCCGAATTGTTCGTTTATATAGAGTTGATCTTAATTCTGAAATCATTGTCAGGGGGAGTGTGATAAACTGTGATGGATTTCCGGTTTTCTTATTGAATGTTAAAATTTAATATAAGTAATTTTACATAATGAAACAACTAAACATTTGCGATGTTAATTAACTTATGACCGTTTATATAGGATCGCTATTAAATGTTTTATAACCATCGCCGTAGTTAGCGTGTTGGCTTAATAGACGTAAGGTAACGGTTCAAGCCCCAGGTCAGACATAAAAACTAAAAAATATAAAAAAAATATTTCTTCGGTGCCTTCCTTTCAGCAGATTTCTGGTAGAAACTCTGAGAGCAAATAAACCTGCCATGAAAAAGTTTCTCAAAAATCTGCCTTCCGGAGTCGACTTTAAAATGTAGGTCCCGCCACTTATGTATAAAATTAACAAACACAACATAGGTGGTGTGAGAAACTAAATCCATAATCCTGACTGAAAGGTTGTAATGACCAATTATGTATGTATCCAAAACAACGGATGATTCTTTTGGCAAAATTGACACAGTTTACAGTTTCTCGTTAGCCCAATAAATCACAACCTTGCTCAAGCATAAATCGACTAATTACGTTCAGCGGAGACAATATAGTTGGTCAATTTACACAAGCCGTTGTATCGTTGTATTCATTGTAATGTTGGACGACTATACAACAGTGTATGCTTGTTGTTGATAATTTTCATGTAAAAATCCGATACACTTATACACATTTTTTTCATATGTTTTTAAAAGTTGTATTGGTTTCCTGCTATCAAATTGTTTGAATGCCAAAAGAAGAATAAAAATTCAAAGTGACAACAGAAAGTTTATTAAATCAAAAATAAAAATGGAAAATGATATTGTTCGTACAAATAACACAGCCCTGCATGGGTTTTGCAAATAAGATGGCTATAGGTGTTTCCGAAGGCATTTTGCGTTATGAACACAATATGGCGGTCAAGTTAATCTGATTAATTTTTATAAACCTCGACCGCCATATTGTATCCGCCATTTTGAATTTTTAAATCTTGTAGTGTATACATATTGTAGGGTACAAATGCATACTCTGATTTAGCTCAGCATTGGGTTACACCAAAATTACCATACCTGTTAAGTAATGATTAGTAATTTGATTACTTTTTTTTAATGGTGAAATATTGATTATAATTACGATTATTTTTGGTTAAAATAGTTAATAATTGATTACGATTACAAAATAATCACAAAATAATCAGGATTACTGGCGATTCGTCGAAAAGGAATCAAAAGTAATCCAAAAGTAATCAATTTATTTTCAATAATTACTTTGAACTCTTTTTGAATATTTGAAAATAATGAAAAAGAATTATTGAAAAAAATTTGATTACTTTTGGATTACTTTTGTGTATTTGAAAATAATCAAAAAGAATTATTTAAAACAATTTGATTATTTTTTAAACTCCTTTTGATTCTTTTTGATTATTAGCCTAATCGTCAGTAATTCTGATTATTTTTTGATTCTTTGGTAATCGTAATCAATTAGTAATTGGAAAAAATTGTTCGTAGAATTATATAATCATTACGATTCTTTTTAAAAAGTAATGTAATTGATTACTAATCGTAATCGAAATTTAACAGGTATGCTTTGAACCAACCGCATATTTGTTTACATTTGTGTGTGTTATTTGTGTAGTAATACTTTCAGTTTCTGAAGTGAGTCACTAGTGTAAACTGACCTAAGTGATGGGAATGCAGAACATGTGCCAAATAGAACACTTTTGGTGTATGTTTAATTCAGCAACAAAATTACATTGAGTGTATTTTATTTTAATTGTTTTGAGTAGTGTTTAAGTTATTGAGTGAGTTTAGAAAATCATTCATAGAATTAGAAAATGTATTAGTATATAAGACCAAATTTAAATAAAGATCAATCATATTATTTTGATCATTGAACTAAACAACAGGTTCTTTTATTTCTTACATGGCGATCCTGCCATGCTAACTTTGAAAGGTTCTTTTATTTCTTACAATCTGAATAAAGATCTGTAATCAGCGACCCCAAAAACCCCTGAGTAACAATTTTCAAGTAAATCTGATTAATTTTTAAGGGTCTCCGTAATGTGTTTCTTTTTCTCTTGCACTCCTTGACATAAACCCACCCCCTTTAAGGTTAGCATGCAAACAATTTGGGCTCATTTTAAAGAGCAAGGATCAATTGTCAATTTCTGACAATAGCGATGGTTCTAGCACGTCAGTGTTTAGCTCTACAATGTTTCAAAAATGGCCAAAAACGCTATTTTTAGGGGTATCAACCCCCTTTTTCTCGAAAACCTGACGTGATGGAAAGTTTTTTTGTTCAGCACGCAAAATGCCTTCTTGGAGCCATCTTATTTGCACAAAAAAGTCCAAATTTGCAGGGCTGTGTAATTAATTGATTTACTTTTTTGGGAATTATTTTTCATTTTGTTGCTTGGCAATTAATTCATGAATACTGGTGTTCTTCTTCTTATCGCTTTTTGACATTTGGAATACGAAATACACAATACAGCATAGCATGGAGCGTTCACAAACAGCCAAGTGTATTCAATACAACATAAGCGATACAAAGTCGTGTGAATTGGCTAACTGAATTTTTTGACAGATTAGAATGACATAAGTATTGCCAGATTCGAAATAACCGATTGTTCAAATTTAAACCGATAGATAATCTACCTTATATTTATAGAATTTCGTTAAAAACCGTTTTATCTAAGATTTTGAATAATTTTTTTTTTCTGTAATGAATGAATTAAAACTATATTTTTGTTAAATAAACCTGGCTCTAAAGAAACCATTATTTTAATATTTAGCATTTTATTTTAATTTTATACAAAAATTTTTTGATAAAGAATTTATTTTGAGGTGGTAAGAGTACAAGTTTTTTACACCCTGTATTATTCATTCAATAAGGTTGCCTCATTAACATAATAGTAAATTTTTTATAGTATTTATGTATGTATAGTTCAGATTTCCATTTACATGTATGGGTTCTATAACCAAAGAGCAAATGAGTCGAATATGAATATGTTGTATGCGAATATTGATATTTTATGTTCATTAAGGTCAACGTATTTTTTTATATTTCTTTTGCTTCTCTTTTAAGTCTCTTGGATTATTTTAATGCCCTACACCATCATAACGAAAATGCGTTTGTATTGTTACAGTTGCGGCTTTACTGCGTGACTACGTTTGATTTATCTTCTGCTACTTTTAGGTACGCGTTCATTCGTATTTCTTGGCGAAGTTTTTTAAATAATTATTCTTAAAAGCCATTAAATTTTAGCACAAAAAATTGAATTATGCCTCCGATAATAATTTTTTAAATACTACTATTATATTTAAAGCATATTTAAGACGTTCCCAAAACAGTGTTAGTTTTTCGGGTTTTTCGGATTACGATCCAAACATTAAACATAAGGAATGACAAGTAAATATGATGAGAGCTATAAGCACAAATGCTTATTATAATTATACAAATATGTATGTGAGCATTTGTATTCATACGTGGCCTTAAATAATGACTTTTTCTCTGTACAGCACATGAAGACAGGATTGTTTGTTGCCTGTTTATTAAGTTATAAAAAAATTAATGCTCCTTCATAATTATTAAATTAAAATTCAATATGTAAGCTTTCATTTGCATTGGTTTTAATTTCAGTTAAACGAGCAGGAATAATTACACGCGTTGTTTAATGATGGAATAATAATTATTTAAAAATCAAATATAAAAATATTAAACCATTGTATGTGCATAAAGTAGTTCTCGTCTTTCATTGTCCGTTTAATAACAATTCAACGTACTTAAATTTCTGATAAAAAGAAAGTTAATTAAGAACTGATTTTTTCAGCTTTAATTAAGAATGGAATCGCCGTAATTTAGTAGGTAAGGTGTTGGCTTATTAGACGTATGAAAAAATATTTCTTCGGCAACTTCCTCTCAGCAGATTTCTGACAAAAACTCTGAGAATATTAGCTTACAGCTAATTGGTTGGTAGTCAGTTGTAGCTATTCTCCCGAGAACGAAATTGACAAATTAATTTTGCAAAAAAACGGTATTTTGAAAAAGTGTCAAAAACTATTAATATAATTAATTCATCCTAAAACCAAGTTCAACAAATAAATAACGAAATGTTAGTGAGTAATTAAAAAAAATCCGGCTTGAAAATATTATTTAGTTTGTCTGTAATAATTTTGTTAATGTAGTGTTGCGTATATACAACATTGGTCTATTGTGGTAATTTTCGAAAAATAAAAACTTATTCTTCACAAATGCACAAATTCGAGTTTAGTAAACAGCTACCGAGCTTTTGAACACAAGTCAAACTACAGTTGTCGCAAAAAAGAGAGGTAGTCCATTATCAATCCGTTTGACAATGAATTCAGGAACTTCATCTCCTTTTCCATCATAAAAGAGCATATCTTGCAGAGCCTGCAAAATCCCTACGATTTGGTGGTTATAATCATTGGCCGGAATGGGGAACAAGGGGCAGATGTAAACTATATAACACTGCGTTTAGAAGCTGTAAATGCAGCAAACGTGTCTTAATAAGTCAAACGTAAGACTGGTATCTTCGAAGTCACCGTAGCCTAGTAGGTAGTGTGTTCGCTTATTAGACGTAAAGCTCGGTTTCAAACCCCAGTTCAGACATCACAACATGAAAAAATGAAAAAATATTTCTTCGGCGACTTCCTCTCAGCAGATTTGTGGCAAAAACTCTGAGAGTAAATAAAGCTGCCATGAAAAGTTTCTCAAAAATCTGTCGTTCGGAGTCGACGTTAAAATGTAGCTCCCGCCAGTCATGTATAAAATTAAAGCACACAACATAAGTGGTGTGAGAAGCTAGGCCGTATTCCTGAGTGAAGGGTTTTAATGGCCAATTACGTATGTATGTATGTATATAAATGCAGCAAATGCAATGTGCACTTTTGCTCCAATCCTTCAAAAATTTTTTTTGTATCCTACCATATAAAAATTGAAATAAACTGCATTTGAAAAAAATTAACTTATATTTAAATTTATAACACCATTGCCCAATGTTGCCTATACGCAACATCCTGTAGATCTTGAACCAGGACACATAGGACATTTAAATTATTGTCAGTTGATATTGAGGTCAACTCTATATGTCTACTCAAAAAATTTTAGTCACTCCCATTTTAATTCGGACATGAGAAGGTTAAGAATTGCGTCGTTTGGTTTTCTTTACTGGTTCATAATGGTTTCTTAAATTTCGATAATATCTTACACGATATAATCACATATTACCGGCAAAATCAAATCTTTAATATGGATGTTCACATAGGAACGATCAGATTGGAAAAGTAAACTGCAGCATTAGGCATCGAAATCAGTTGATTTAAGAGCTACTGGTGATTTTTATCTGTAAAGGCTTAATGAAAGAAGGTTATGTAGACCTGGTGGAATAGAAGCTTTATAACATATTTCTTACAACATTTTTCAATTTTTTTTGAACTAATCTTATGTAAATATGATAGTGCAGATGTAGAAATTCGTCGCTTTTTATTTTGGCATTTCAAAATTTATTCTAAATGATATGTCTCTCATAATTGGACAAGCTCAATACAAAGACTACTGCAGGGAGCGGAACGTCTACCCCAGTTAAGTTCACAAGCTTTATACATAGGATATATTAAAAACTATTTGCTATTTCGATAGTTAAGAATTTGTCTCTATAGACTGATCTGAGAACATTTGTTATGAGACACTCCGGAATACATTAGGAATGACTTGTAAAAATCAATAGTGAGACTCAAAGCAGCTGGAAGATTTTGAAATTCCCACAATTTGCATTTCTACTATTATGTTCTATAAAACTCGTTCGATGAATATCTGTCCTTTGGAGATGACTATGATTAGTCACAATTCTAAATCTCTTTTCACAATAAATATAGGAGCTTTCTCTGTTATGTTTTCCTCTGGTATGTTTTCCAGATCAAAGACGAACGGATCTAATATAGTGTTACGAAAATGGAAGCAGTGTACGTCGTTTAACATTAAAATGAATAAAAGCTATATAAACAATTACAACGAACTTGTTACAAGTAAACCAACAACATCAGTATGAAAGAAAAGTGGATAGACAAGTAAGCGAGAACGCAACAACAAGCAATGTGAACAAAATATACAAACAACAATGAAGTCGCGATAGAGTTCTCGAGAAGGAGAAACTCCGAATGTTCGTGGGCATATAAAAAGGCAGTACAGAGCAGGCAACGAGCAGGAAAAATTCCGCCAGTCTTGTGTGAAGCCACGTTACGTGTGAAAAGAACGGTCGTGGTTTGAAGATAGCCGTTGAAAAGATATGCTTGTATGCAAAGAAGAATAGCGAACACGCAGTTATTGTTGTATTCGTCAAGTTGTAAACGGTGGCACACAAAAGTAGTGCGAACAATAAAGAGTTTATTTGAAATTAAATACAGATTTATTTTTATTTTGTTTGAAATCAACGAACTTATATTTTCAACGTTTTTAAAAAGGTAAAAACGGAACAATAGCCTTGACCTAATCTTTCGAATTCTGCACATACAGTGCGACAGGATATGTGGTTGGCCAAGTCATCTAGAACCATGCCGTCCAGCTCCGTATTCGTTTTTCTTTAATGAATTTCGCTCACAGTCACTGTACTTTCGGCCTCATCTTAAATATAGTAAAGACCAATCATGTCGCCTAAATTAAACCCGCATTAGTCAGTTGCTTATTTTATGTGCGTTTGTTTCTTATCGATTGCCTATCCTTTCAGATGGAAGTCCACTTTATAAGACCCTACGTTTTTCAGAATCTACTTCCTAAATAATCTGAATTTTACAGGCGTCATTCAATGTTTTAAAGAGACCAATCGGTATGTTGACCCAATTTATTATATTGTTTTGAATATTCTTCGAATGGATAATAGTCCTTCGAACACACTTTCTTATTTATAACACTATGCGGCCAAATAAAAAAAATGGAATACACCCAGCTATGGTACAAATTGTGAGTTTTGTGTAGTAGAACCCAAAAATATTTTTTTTATATTTCTATAAGCCTCCAAACTTGTTTTATTTGACAAAAACTGTTTTTTTGGACTTTACGCACAAATTTATTGATTACACAAACATTACTGGACCGATGTCCAAAATTTAAACCTTATTAGAAATGAGAGGGATGGGCCTTTGAAACGATATACACATATACATTATTTGACTTAATATTCTATGGGATTTGATGAGGTAAACTTGGCAAATGCTAATTTTTTCATATTTTTTAAAGTTTGTCCGTTCATAGTGACCTAACCAAACCTTATGAAAGTGCATTATCTTGAGAATAGACTGACACTTCGTTTGATCAAATCGAACAAGAATTACCGTAGTTATTATTTAAAGAGTTTAACAGTTGAGTTATATTTTTCATATATATATATATATTCAGATGAACTTTTGGTTCAAAAATTTTCAAAATTTTTGATAGATCCTGATTGTTTATCGCAAAATGTGTAAATTTCACGTTTAAGTGACCACCAGAAGTTGGCCAATGTTTGCGCAAAGAGAAATAATAATATTTGCAAAAAACACAAATATTAGCCGACTTCTGGTAGGCGTGCAAACGTGAAATTTACATATTTGCAATAAACAATCAAGATCCATCAAAACTTTTGAACTGAAAGTTCATTTTATAAGATGACATATATAAAAAATATAACACGCTTTTTTTATTGCTCTCCAAGCCCTTTGCATTTATTAACGCTTTATTTGTTGTAACCCGATCTAGGTGTAGGTGTATTTTCCACCTATGTACCTACGTAACCAATCTAACCTATACCCTCATTTATTTATTATATTTTGAATACATCCTTAAACCTTTATTTTTGCCTAAATTTGACAATTGGGTTTCATATTAAAGACTGAACAGCAATAAAAAAGTAAAAAAAACTTTGTATCAAAAAGTAATTCCTTTATAATGTTCCTTATCTTGAATGTATGCACAATATTACATAGTATATACAAATATTGAGATAATATAAATTTATATCCACAGCAATTTACCTTTTTAGCTTAAATGGGTTTGTATAAAATACTAGATTGCTACGTAGGATTCTGTTGATTCCTAAAATCTTTCTCTATTTATTTATTTATTTACTTTATTAATTACAATACAATTACAAATTATATCCTAATTATATACGAGCGAAGTAACTTGACTATTTGCTCAGTGTAGTGTCACAGACCAGAGTCTCTGGTGGGAATCGAACCCACGACCCTCACGCTATTAGTCTAGCACACTACCCACTAGACTACCAGGGCACCCAAATCTTTCTCTATTCTTTTGCTTCTCTTTGTAATTGTGTACTTAATTGATATAAATTTTGTCCTTGTCCAACATATAATCACAAGTATGTATGTAACATAAATAAATCCAGCTATCAATACAACAATCAATAATCTTTCGAAGTATTAAACATCTTTTAAATGTTTCGAGGATGACCACTACACATAACACATGAACACTGTCGCAGTAGATAAATGTTTTATGTTTAAAGGATATTTTTACAGCCGTTATCTTAATAAAAAGGAAATGTTGAAAACATCTTTGAACACTCATATAAAAGCTTTTCTCACTTCAATGGAAGTAGTTGAAAATAAGTTAGAAATTGTAGAGACAAACAGACTGTTCTTTCGTTGAATCCTATTGTTACGTTTTTACATTTAAAATATAAGTTCGTTGATTGCAAACAAAATAAAAATAAATTTGTGTTTTGTTTTAGATAAATTCTTTATTGTTTGCACTATTTCTGTGTGCTACTATTTACAACTTGATTTTACAACAAGAATTTGCTTACTTCGTTATGCTTCTTTACACTTCTGCTCGCGTACACACTAACAAATGTTCGGTAGATCCTTACAACGACGATCTTCAAATCACGACTGTTTTCTGCACACGCAACGCGTCTTCACACAAGAGTGACTGAATTCTTACTTACATTGCCTGCTTTATCTTTCCTTTTTATATGCCCACGTAATCAGTCTAATGAAGGTTCTTGAAGTCGAACCTTTGAGGTTTCGCCTTCTCGAGAACTCTATCGCGACTTCATTGTTGTTTGTGTATTTTGTTCACACTGCCGCTGTTGCGTTCTCGCTTACTTGTCTATCCCCTTTTCTTTCATACTGATGTTGTTTGTTTATTTGTAACAAGTTCGTTGTATTTGTTTGTGTAGCTTTTGCTCATTTTAATGTTAAACGATGTAAACCGGTTCCATTTTCGTAACAATAGTTTATATACTAACGTAATTTAAATAATAGTAATTTAAATGACTTTTAATAATATTTTGGCTCTTTTTTATTGGTACATATAAATTTTTTTATTGGTAAATGAAAAATAATTGTTTTTAGACACAAAAGTTATAAATATACACATGCTTGTGGCGTAAAGAAAAGGAAATATATTAGCAGTGATAACTTAACAGTAATAGTGGTTAAAGTCATAGATATTTGAAAAAAAGTAGCAAAATAAGTCAAATATGCTCAAATTGCGACTTTAGTCGATCAATTTTCTTCACGTAATTAGCACCTAGATTATATGTATTTTAATTGACATTAAAGTAGAATATGTAATTCTTCTATAATAATGAGCGTGTTCAGTATTGTAACAATATTATGCCTCAACTAAGTTATGTTTTTTCATGACAGCATTTACATATATTGCTTCAAAAAGGTTTAAGATTCGAGTTTGTGTTGAGCATATTTATTTACTCTGCATCAACAAGTGTTATAAAAGCATGTGAGAAAATATTAGTTCACCCACTTCATAACAATGTAATGTTCTTCAAATTAAGCAGAATATTCTTCGTGTGAAGTTGTAATATCAGTATTGTTCTCAGTAATCATTACTGGACCTAATTTACTGAAACAAAGTTGTTACATACTGAAGATCAGTTTCATCATCAATAGCCTGTAGACACAGCTTTTAAAAGCAACCTCTTAGATTGCAGACTTGAAAGTATTCTGTGCACTAATTAAAACCCAAGTTGCGAGGTTCAGGTTTAAATTTTGTTTTTAATTTTTTTTTATGAATTTTCAAATATTACATGTACTATACGTATTGCGGGTAACAGATATGTAAAGGAATCAAGTATACATTTTAAAAATATTCAAAAATTTCGTATGCATAATGGTTGCTAGTATACATTTTATTTTTTGTTATCTTTGAAATTATTGACGATTTTTGCATATGGTATTCCCTCGAAAATTTTCAGTGAATTAAGAAATTGTTTTTTAAATAAGTATTATAAATGTATATATCATAAATACATAACTGCTCATTACAATCCTTCAGTCGGGATTACGACTTAGCGTCCCACATCACTTATGTTGTCTGTATTAATTTTATTCATAAGTAACGGGTGCTACAGTTCAAAGTCGCCTCCGAACGACAGATTTTAGAGAAATTTTTCATGGCAATTGTATTTACTCTCAGAATCTTTGCCAGAAATCTGCTGAAAGGCATTCGCCAAAGAAATATATTCTCATATTTCTTTTGGTTCGCGAAGTCTGACCTGGTGTTTGAAATATTGCCTCATGTTTAATAATCCAACACACTATCTACTAGAGTACGGTGACATCAATTTATTATATGCGATACTGAATTTGTTGCATTATGCATGATTGTTCTGCTATGCTAGAATTATAAGACCGTATATTGTAAATAAATAACAAATTAATTAGTAAAAAAAATTTTGATATAAATCATCGAGTTATCATAAAACAAACAATTTATTCCTATGAAATTATATTCTCTTAATTGCTGACAATATTTATAATATTTTTGACATTTTAAACAAAAAATCAATAAAATTCATTTATAAAAAAAATTAATTTAAAGAAGAAATCGTATTTTGTTTAGTTTATGTAGTATCTTCGGATAATAAATCCAAATCAACAACTTATATCCATTTGATTAGGTGGTCTTACAGTTTTGTTAACAAAACAAACTAAGGTTTGTTGAATTTTTAGAGATTTTATTGCTGATATATTTCCTTGTAACAACTAATGGCTTGGTTAAAGGTGCTGCTACGCCCGCGTTTCGATTTTCTTCAGGATCGTTTTCAGAAAATATATCCAATTCATGGGAAATTAATTGTATAGCTTTGGGAATATTTGCGATCGTTAATTTTTTTTCCTCTAATGTATTATCACTTATCATAACATCATCTTCTAAAGCATGCTGAATATTAATGGATAATAAATTTTCATTAACAAGCTCCTCATCGTGAGAAAATAAAAGTTCATTAACCCTGGACGGTTACTATTCGTCGAATCGACGAAGCTCATTTACTCTTTATCATATAACTCCTTCATGTTTGACTAAATTTCGCTCTTTTTTCAACAGCGTTAGTTGACAATGAATAGCGTCGGCACCAGCTGTGGACAATTAGGAATTTATTTAGGAAATAATGAATAACAGAGAATATTTTGAAGAATAATTTTGAATTCGTAATAGTTATTACTTCCAAAAATTCAATGAACCCAATCACACAGCTGTTAATGTGAAGATGTGATTTGCTTACTAAAGACCCCTCTTTAACAAAGTTCCATTTTTTCGTTTTGTAATAAAATATAAATAAATTAACAAAATAAATATGAGCCGTTTATTTTGTAAGTGGCTTAACTCCATTTCCATCTTTTATCAAGTTGGTACTTGGACATTTATAATTTATGCTGAACTGCCCAAAAATAAATCGGTATTGAAATATACTTATACATTTGAAAATTTTATATCACATACATTTTCAAAATAATATAAATACTGAAAATCCTAATTTTAAAAGTGACGTAAGTCCACGTTTTATTGACGATGTCAAAAAGTGCGGCCCAAAATGTTGAAAGCAATGATGAAGGTAATTTAAATTACGTTTTGATATTAAATTGAAATTTAAAAAATAATATTTAATTTAAAAAAATTATTAAACCCATGGGAAAGAATAAAATAACAAGATTTCTTGATTCTGAAAGTGAAGAGGAATTACTCATACAACAGTTTTAAAAAAAAGAAGGAGAATTTTAGAAGTTCATTCTTCAACAGAGGAAGAGGAAGTAATTGAGAATGAGAATTTACAAAACAGCACCTTCAAAGAAGGATTCAGAGAACACGGAAGTGGTATTCAGAAAATTCGTAAAATTAAACGGAATTCAGGGAAAAGATACGATACACAATCGCCAAAGTTTTTCAAAATGAAGATTGCCAATGCCGAAAAGACTGCTTGAAAAATTTAAATGAAACAGAAAGAAAACGTATTTTCGAAATGTTTTGGAACTTAGGAGACTTTAATAAGCAAAATATATTGCTATACGAAGCGACGGGACGCAGTGTTGTAAAAAGAAGACGCCAGAGGAACGGAAAAGGTTCATGTAGAAATGAGAGTTTTACGAATTGGTTAAATTCTAAAACAGGCAAAATTGCTGTATGTAAAAAATTTTTTTAGATACTCTTCAAGGACAATTGAAACGTGTATTAAAATCTAAAAACGTTGGCAACGATTTAAGTGGGAGTTTGCCTAGATCGTAGAGCAAAATACGTGATGAAGCAAATATGATTGTTCAAAACCATATTAACAGTTTCCCGAAATTTGAATCCCATTATACTAGGGACCATAATACCGAGAGAAAATATCTTCATTCTGAACTGACTATAAAAAATGTTTAATTTTTATGAGCTTCACTGTGAAGAAAATAATTTAAAAGCAGTTAATGAATGGACTTATAGAAAAATATTCAAAAAGGATTTTAATCTACATTTCCACCAACCACGCAAAGACACATGTCAAAGATGTGATCTATTAAACATTAAAGTCAAAGTATTAGAAAACCATGAAGAACAGAAAGAACTTATGGAAGAACATGATATTCATGTGAAGCTAGCAGAATCGGCTAGAAATGCGTTAAAACAAGATCAAGAGCGAGTATCAAGTAATCCATCTTTATTATTTCTGCTTTTCCTTCGATTTGAAGAAAGCGTTACCATTCCCATAGTTAATTACTTCAGTAGCTTATAATAAATGCAACACGTATATTATAAATTTAGGCATACACAATTTCCACAACTATAGGTATACATGTACGTTTGGGATGAAACAAAATCTTCTAGAGGTTCCCAAGAAGTGGCTCTGAGACCCTTAAAAACCCTGAAAGGTGAAAAACACATCATCGTATATAGTGACATGTGTGGAGGACAAAACAGAAACATCAAAATATCTTTAATGTGAGTAGTGTGTTTCTGTATGTTCGGGATCAGTTACTCCATACAAAATTTGGCTCATGCATAGCTGTAAAAGAGTAAGAACATTGCAGAATTGTGAAATGAATTGTGTGCGATCGGTCTTTAGGTTTGTAACATGTATTATGAAAAGGCAATGCTTTTTAATGTCTATGTGTGTGTTAAAATTTGGGAGAATGCATATCTGGAAAAGAATTAAATCATTTTTATTTTCAATTTTTCCCTACAAATTTGGGATCATACCTGCTTTTTGTTGGTCCTTTCATTTGTATTGCTTTTCAAACGAATGGTTGGACGGACAGAATGAGTTTGTGCACGTTTCCTCATCTACATCCCAGATTATAAGTATACTGTAACGTGAAAATGTATGTACGTATGTACGAATGTTTGGACGGACAGAATGAGTGTGTGTGTAACATGTAATGTGTATGATCGTTTTTTAATAGTAAATTCTTGGCACGTACTGCTCGTGATCAAAAGTTGAAGAATTAGAAATATAAACTGATAAGAAAGGGTAGGTTGGTTGTGCGGTTGTTTTTAAATTGATGAGAAAGAAATGTATAGCTGTGCCTGTGGGTTTTTCACGCATAAGTATAAGTAATATCTGTTTTCACATAATTGAATTTACTGATTGATCTACAACACCCCAGAGTATAAATAGACTTGTTTTTAAGGATTTAGAATTTTTTTAGTTTTACTGTTTTAAATAAATTAAATTATATATAATAATAAGATTAATTAAAACAAATTAGTTTTTTATTTTTTGAAAATTTTATTACATATTTCTTTGTTCAAATTTTTACAGATTCGAATTTAAAAATACGTTTATACAGATTAAATAACTTAAGTGTTAACAAATATTGTGTATAGAATGTTTGACATCGACAAATGTTGAAAGATTGTGAATAAGTATTTTCACAATAATACAAACGTATGACATATTAATACATAAAAATGGATTACTTATTTTACTAATGTTACATATTCTTAGTTCATTTATAAGTTTCATAAATAAATCTATATGTTTTATTAATAGTTCTTCCAATACAGCTGATGTTACCATTTTTGTTCCCCTTCTTTAAAAATTTAATAGTAGGTTGTGTTAGTGCGGGACGATGTACTCTGAATTATTTCATTTCAATTTATATTTATTGAATAAAAATTTTAAACACAAGTGCCCACAATTAAATGTATTAAATTTTTGTTTTCGTTCATAATTATATTCAATAGGAAATTTTAAGTAGTTGACAATCGCAAGTGGTGGTTGTAAGTTTCCAAAGCTATCAAAGTATTCTTTATAGTTGTGGTTTTTATAATATGCTACCCAATGTGTTCCCATACCATTTGAATCATCTAAATTAACAATGCCGCATTCTTGTTTGAATGGTTTTTTAGGTAAAGAATCACGCATGAAAACACCCCTAAAATGTTTGAGATGTCTTCCATATTTATTCAAATCCAAATCTGTTAATGGGCGATTGGGTAGGTTATCTAATAGTTTTTTGGAGCTGGACTATAGTAGAGACCATATCCAGTTTTATATGGTTTGAGGTACAACCCTTTACCCATTGCAATTGATTCCATATATCTATTATGACGGTTAGCTTCAGCCAATTGTTCTTTTCCATTTTTGATAGCATTTACTGCTTTGACAATAGCGGATCCTCCACTTGCCAAACCACCAAGCGCTGACAATGCTGTTAGTACGAGAATAAGTGGAAGAAATCCTCCAATTTTCGGTACAGGTATAACTCTCGATATTATAATGTCTGCTCGCTTTTTCCCTTTAAAATTTGAATGAATAGCCTTTTGAGCTATTTTAACAGCATCATTTATATCAAGGGGTTTCTGTTCTTTCAATTGTTCTAAAGTTTTTCTCACAGTAGCTGTGAATAATTTCTTATTACACTTATTCATTTTTCCTTTCCTCATTCTTTTTGAATTTTTTCTTTTCTTATGTCTCTGCTCCTTCAAACCTAATCCAAATTTCAATTTAGCTTTCATAGCGTTTGTCACAAACCACGCCTTAGCACGTTCTTTAATATCACTATCTTTAGATTTAACTCGTTGCCAGGCTTTTTCAGCTAATATTTGATCTGCTTGATGTCTTCTGTCTATATCTTTTGATTGTGAATATGCAATATCATGCTCTCTACAAGCTGCGTCTAATAAATTTATACCCTTATCTCCTCTTGCTAAACGTTTTTCAAGTTTTGTACCAGGTCCAGAAAACTGATAATCAGGCAGATGTAATTCAACAGGTACTTTATTTATTAAGTTGTTTACAAATCCTCTTCTAATCTTACACTGGCTAGGGTTTTGTTTTGACTGTAGATTATAACAATTTTTTTTCGTTACTTTTATACCTCTTCGCAAAAATAGCTGAAATCAAGACGATTTCCTATATATACAGCAATTTATATGATTTCAGTATGTTAATTTTTTGATATTGATTTTGATCTGCTTTGTATCTGATCACGATCTACTTTACATCTGATCACGATCTGCTTTGTATCTGCTAACGATCTACTTTATATCTGATAAAGATCTACTTTTTTGGTTTTTGGTTTTGTCTATTTTTTTTTAAATTTTTTTTCTATTTTTTTTTACTTTGCCATGTTTTAGGTAAACATGTTCTACCTCAATGTTTAAATTGTTTATTTGATCAGCTAGATCATCATGTATTTGTGTTATATATATATATATATATATATATACATTTTTTTTTGTGTTTATGATTATATTTATTGAAACCTTCTCCAAATTTATTAATATAAGACATTTCTTTCACTCTTCTAATAAATTATGTTAGATTCTTTAAGTTCGTCGATAATAGAGATTATTTCGTTTTGATGATTGTTGTGACCAACACCTTCCGATGAAAGAAGTAAACGTAGTCTGTCAACTAGTTCATTAGGATCATCCCAATGCATGTAATTTGATTTCAGATTATTTAGTAATTTTAGCATTAAACCACTGCCTTTTGTTAAAATGTTTGTTGTCGTTTCGAATAAATGTTTAATTATTCGTATATATTTGAAGGCTCGTGTTCCTTTCACTTGTTCATTAGGTTCATAGCGACGTTTATGTGCATTGGTATGAATTAAAATCTCTTTATATTTTTTCAAATCATTTTTAGAATAATGGAGAGGTTTTTTATGAAATACTGGTTCAAATATTCCAGGCGTCATTTTCAATTTCATATTCCCTATCCGCATAGTATTATCTCTATTAAATATTAATTTTTCCTTGCCATATCTCCAACTACCGTCTACATCTTGATTAAAACCATAAATTTTATTCAATTGCTTATTATTAATAAGTGTTTGTATATTTTCAAACATACCTGCTAAGTAATGATTAGTAATCATAATGATTAGTAATTTGATTACTTTTTTTTAATGGTGAAATAATGATTACAATTACGATTATTTTTGGATAAAATAGTTAATAATTGATTACGATTACAAAATAATCAAAAAATAATCAGGATTACTGGCGATTCGTCTAATAATCAAAAGGAATCAAAAGTAATCCAAAAGTAATCTATTTATTTTCAATAATTACTTTGAACTCTTTTTGAATATTTGAAAATAATGAAAAAGAATTATTGAAAAAAATTTGATTACTTTTGGATTACTTTTGTATATTTGAAAATAATCAAAAAGAATTATTTAAAACAATTTGATTCATTTTTAAACTTCTTTTGATTCTTTTTGATTATTAGACTAATCGTCAGTAATCCTGAATATTTTTTGATTCTTTGGTAATCGTAATCAATTAGTAATTGGAAAAAATTGTTCATAGAATTATATAATCATTACGATTCTTTTTAAAAAGTAATGTAATTGATTACTAATCGTAATCGAAATTTAACAGGTATGTTTTCAAATAATGGAGTGCTTTTCGTCAGCTTTAAACATTGATTTCTTTTCAAGTTCTTGATACATGTACTTGATACAGGTCTATTATGGTCATAGTTTTTTTCATTATCATTATCATCAGTTGAAATATTTTCATACTGAAAATCGTTATTATCACCGTTTACATCATCGTAATCATCGTCATCATCAATAGTGTTGTCTATATCCTTATGCTTATCTTCAAGTTTTCCGATGATTTCATTATCACCATTTACGTCATAATAATCGTCATCATCATCAATAGTGTTGTCTGTATCCTTATGCTTATCTTCGAGTTTTCCAATGATTTCATTATCACCATTTACGTCATAATAATCTTCCTCATCATCTATAGTGTTGTCTACATCCTTATGCTTATGTTCAAGTTTTGGGATGTTTTCATTATCATCATTTACATCATCATAATCATCGTCATCATTAATAGTGTTGTCTATATCCTTATGTTTATTTATCTTTAAGTTTTCCAATGATTTTTTAAGTGGTTTTGTTATTGGTTGAAAGGTATCTTCTAATAAATTAACTCTATCTATTTGATTCAGTTTAATATTTTTTAACTTTTTCTTTAGAACAGCCCTTGTCTTTACAAGATCTTCCAACACTTTATTATGGTAATTTTTAGACATTATAATAATTTTTTTATTGAATTTGATCTGGTTATGATCTGCTCGCTATCTGATTATGATCTGCTTTGTATCTGATTACGATCTGCTTTATATCTGATCACGAACTGCTTGCTATCTGGTCACGATCTGATTTATACCTGATCACGATCTGCTTGATGGCTTGTGTCTATATCCATTGATTTTGAGTACGCTATATCGTGCTTTCTACAATCTGCATCCAATAAATTATTCCTTTATTTCCTTTATTCTTGCTATTCGTTTTGAAGTTTTGCATCAGGTTCACAAAACTGATAACCAGGTGGATGTAATTCAACATATAATTTGTTTATTAAGTTGTCTACAAATCTTCTTCCAATCTTACACTGATTAGGTGTTTTTCTTTTGACTGTAGTTTATAACCATTTTTTTCATTACTTTCATACCTCTTCGCATGAAACACTACACCAGCTATACTAGCAAGCTATACCAGCTATACCTGCTATACCAGCTATATCAGCTATACCAGCTATACTAGCAAGCTGTACTAGCTATACTAGCAAGCTATACAATCTGTACTAGCTATACTAGCAAGCTGTGTTAACTATACTAGCAAGCTATACAATCTGTACTAGCTATACTAGCAAGCTATACAAACTGTACTAGCATACTAGCAAGCTGTACTAGCTATACCTAAACCTAATCAGTGTAAGATTGGAAGAAGATTTGTAAACAACTTAATAAACAAATTATATGTTGAATTACATCCACCTGGATATCAGTTTTGTGAACCTGATACAAAACTTCAAAAACGAATAGCAAGAATAATGGAAATAAAGGAATAATTTATTGGATGCATATTGTAGAAAACACTCATACTCAAAATCAAAGGATATACACACAAGCCATCAAGCAGACCGTGACCAGGTATAAATCGGATCGTGACCAGATAGCAAGCAGTTCCTGATCGGATATAAAGCAGTTCGTGAGCAGATACAAAACAGATCATAATCAGATAGCAAACAGATCATAACCAGATCAAAATCAATTAAAAAAATTATTATAATGTCTAAAAATTATCATAATAAAGTGTTGGAAGATCTTGTAAAGACAAGGGCTGTTCTAAAGAAAAAGTTAAAAAATATTAAACTGAATCAAATAGATAGAGTTAATTTATTAGAAGATACCTTTCAACCAATAACAAAACCACTTAAAAAAATCATTGGAAAACTTAAAGATAAATATAAGGATATAGACAACACTATTAATGATGACGATGATTATGATGATGTAAATGATGATAATGAAAACATCCCAAAACTTGAACATAAGCATAAGGATGTAGACAACACTATAGATGATGAGGAAGATTATTATGACGTAAATGGTGATAATGAAATCATTGGAAAACTCGAAGATAAGCATAAGGATACAGACAACACTATTGATGATGATGACGATTATTATTATGACGTAAATGCTGATAATGAAATCACCGGAAAACTTGAAGATAAGCATAAGGATATAGACAACACTATTGATGATGACGATGATTACGATGATGTAAACGGTGATAATAACGATTTTCAGTATGAAAATATTTCAACTGATGATAATGATGGTGAAAAAAACTATGACCATAATAGTACATGTATCAAAAACTTGGAAAGAAAACAATGTTTAAAGCTGACGAAAAGCTCTCCATTATTTGAAAATATACAAACACTTATTAATAATAAGCAATTGGATAAAATTTATGGTTTTAATCAAGATGTAGACGGTAGTTGGAGATATGGCAAGGAAAAATTAATATTTAATAGAGATAATACTATGCAGATAGGGAATATGAAATTGAAAATGACGCCTGGATTATTTGAACTAGTATTTCATAAAAAACCTATCCATTATTCTAAAAATGATTTGAAAAAATATAAAGAGATTTTAATTAATACCAATGAACATAAACGTCGCTATGAACATAATGAACAAGTGAAAGGAACACGAGCCTTCAAATATATACGAATAATTAAACATTTATTCGAAACAACAACAAACATTTTAACAAAAGGCAGTGGTTTAATGCTAAAATTACAAAATAATCTGAAATCAAATTACATACATTGGGATGATCCTAATGAATTAGTTGACAGACTACGTTTACTTCTCTCATCGGAAGGTGCTGGCCACAACAATCATCAAAACGAAATAATCTCTATTATCGAAGAACTTAAAGAATCTAACATAATTTATTAGAAGAGTGAAAGAGATGTCTTATATTAATAAATTTGGAGAAAGTTTTAATAAATATAACCATAAAAACAAAAATATTGTAATCGAAAAATATATAACACAAATATATGATGATCTAGCTGATCAAATAAACAATTTAAACATTGAGGTAGAACATGTTTACCTAAAACATGGCAATGTCAAAAAAAAAATAATAATAAAAAAAAAATTAAAATAAAATAGACAAAACCAAAAACCAAAAAAAGTAGATCGTTATCAGATATAAAGTAGATCGTGAGCAGATACAAAGCAGATCGTGATCAGATGTAAAGTAGATCGTGATCAGATACAAAGCAGATCAAAATCAATATCAAAAAATTAACATACTGAAATCATAGAAATTGCTGTATATATAGGAGATCGTCTTGATTTCAGCTATTTTTGCGAAGAGATATAAAAGTAACGAAAAAAAAATTTGTTATAATCTAGGGTCAAAACAAAACCTCAGCTATACCTGCTATAGCTGCTATAGCTGATATAGCTGATGTAGCTGCTATAGCTGGTACAGCTTGCTAGTATAGCTAGTACAGCTTGCTAGTATAGCTTGCTAGTATAGTTAGTACAGCTTGCTAGTATAGCTAGTACAGATTGTATAGCTACTACAGCTTGCTAGTATAGCTAGTACAGATTGTATAGCTTGCTAGTATAGCTAGTACAGATTGTATAGCTTGCTAGTATAGCTAGTACAGATTGTATAGCTTGCTAGTATAGTTAGTACAGCTTGCTAGTATAGCTGGTATAGCTGATATAGCTGGTATAGCTGGTATAGCAGGTATAGCTGGTATAGCTTGCTAGTATAGTTGATGTAGTGTTTCATGCGAAGAGGTATGAAAGTAATGAAAAAATGGTTATAAACTACAGTCAAAAGAAAAACACCTAATCAGTGTAAGATTGGAAGAAGATTTGTAGACAACTTAATAAACAAATTATATGTTGAATTACATCCACCTGGTTATTAGTTTTGTGGACCTGATACAAAACTTCAAAACGAATAGCAAGAATAAAGGAAATAAAGGAATAATTTATTGGATATAGAAAGCACGATATAGCGTACTCAAAATCAAAGGATATACACACAAGCCATCAAGCAGACCGTGACCAGGTATAAATCGGATCGTGACCAGATAGCAAGCAGTTCCTGATCGGATATAAAGCAGTTCGTGAGCAGATACAAAACAGATCATAATCAGATAGCAAACAGATCATAACCAGATCAAAATCAATTAAAAAAATTATTATAATGTCTAAAAATTATCATAATAAAGTGTTGGAAGATCTTGTAAAGACAAGGGCTGTTCTAAAGAAAAAGTTAAAAAATATTAAACTGAATCAAATAGATAGAGTTAATTTATTAGAAGATACCTTTCAACCAATAACAAAACCACTTAAAAAAATCATTGGAAAACTTAAAGATAAACATAAGGATATAGACAACACTATTAATGATGACGATGATTATGATGATGTAAATGATGATAATGAAAACATCCCAAAACTTGAACATAAGCATAAGGATGTAGACAACACTATAGATGATGAGGAAGATTATTATGACGTAAATGGTGATAATGAAATCATTGGAAAACTCGAAGATAAGCATAAGGATACAGACAACACTATTGATGATGATGACGATTATTATGACGTAAATGGTGATAATGAAATCATCGGAAAACTTGAAGATAAGCATAAGGATATAGACAACACTATTGATGATGACGATGATTACGATGATGTAAATGGTGATAATAACGATTTTCAATATGAAAATATTTCAACTGATGATAATGATAATGAAAAAAACTATGACCATAATAGACCTGTATCAAGTACATGTATCAAGAACTTGAAAAGAAATCAATGTTTAAAGCTGACGAAACTCCATTATTTGAAAATATACAAACACTTATTAATAATAAGCAATTGGATAAAATTTATGGTTTTAATCAAGATGTAGACGGTAGTTGGAGATATGGCAAGGAAAAATTAATATTTAATAGAGATAATACTATGCGGATAGGGAATATGAAATTGAAAATGACGCCTGGATTATTTGAACTAGTATTTCATAAAAAACCTCTCCATTATTCTAAAAATGATTTGAAAAAATATAATAATGAACAAGTGAAAGGAACACGAGCCTTCAAATATATACGAATAATTAAACATTTATTCGAAACAACAACAAACATTTTAACAAAAGGCAGTGGTTTAATGCTAAAATTACAAAATAATCTGAAATCAAATTAAATACATTGGGGTGATCCTAATGAACTAGTTGACAGACTACGTTTACTTCTTTCATCGGAAGGTTCTGGTCACAACAATCATCAAAACGAAATAATCTCTATTATCGAAGAACTTAAAGAAGCTAACATAATTTATTAGAAGAGTGAAAGAAATGTCTTATATTAATAAATTTGGAGAAGGTTTCAATAAATATAATCATAAACACAAAAAAAAACATAAATACATGATGATCTAGCTGATCAAATAAACAATTTAAACATTGAGGTAGAACATGTTTATCTAAAACATGGCAATGACAAAAAAAATAAAAAAATTAAAATAAAATAGACAAACCAAAAAAGTAGATCGTTATCAGATATAAAGTAGATCGTGAGCAGATACAAAGCAGATCGTGATCAGATGTAAAGTAGATCGTGATCAGATACAAAGCAGATCAAAATCAATATCAAAAAATTAACATACTGAAATCATATAAATTGCTGTATATATAGGAAATCGTCTTGATTTCAGCTATTTTTGCGAAGAGGTATAAAAGTAACGAAAAAAAATTGTTATAATCTACAGTCAAAACAAAACCCTAGCCAGTGTAAGATTAGAAGAGGATTTGTAAACAACTTAATAAATAAAGTACCTGTTGAATTACATCTGCCTGATTATCAGTTTTCTGGACCTGGTACAAAACTTGAAAAACGTTTAGCAAGAGGAGATAAGGGTATAAATTTATTAGACGCAGCTTGTAGAGAGCATGATATTGCATATTCACAATCAAAAGATATAGACAGAAGACATCAAGCAGATCAAATATTAGCTGAAAAAGCCTGGAAACGAGTTAAATCTAAAGATAGTGATATTAAAGAACGTGCTAACGCGTGGTTTGTGACAAACGCTATGAAAGCTAAAGTGAAATTTGGATTAGGTTTGAAGGAGCAGATACATAAGAAAAGAAAAAATTCAAAAAGAATGAGGAAAGGAAAAATGAATAAGTGTAATAAGAAATTATTCACAGCTACTGTGAGAAAAACTTTAGAACAATTGAAAGAACAGAAACCCCTTGATATAAATGATGCTGTTAAAATAGCTCAAAAGGCTATTCATTCAAATTTTAAAGGGAAAAAGCGAGCAGACATTATAATATCGAGAGTTATACCTGTACTGAAAATTGGAGGATTTCTTCCACTTATTCTCGTACTAACAGCATTGTCAGCGCTTGGTGGTTTGGCAAGTGGAGGATCCGCTATTGTCAAAGCAGTAAATGCTATCAAAAATGGAAAAGAACAATTGGCTGAAGCTAACCGTCATAATAGATATATGGAATCAATTGCAATGGGTAAAGGGTTGTACCTCAAACCATATAAAACTGGATATGGTCTCTACTATAGTCCAGCTCCAAAAAACTATTAGATAACCTACCCAATCGCCCATTAACAGATTTATATATGTTCCTCTTACTCCTCTAGGGAGCATAGGGCCGCAACAAGTTGGTTCCAATAAACCCGATCGTCAGCGCGGTGTTTCACTTCGTTCCACTGTAGATGTAGTTTGGATAATTCGATTGTGAATTGGCGTTTCCAGGTATGTGATGGTCGTCCGATGCGCCTGCTTCCCTGGGAGTTCCAATCAATGGCTTTCCTTGTGATGTCATGTAATGGCTTGCGAAGAGTGTGCCCAAGCCAGCCCCACTTGCGTCTTCTTATTTCCATCTCTATTGGTTGTTGGTTTGTATCTGACCAGAGTTGGGCGTTGGATATTATGGAGGGCCAGTAAACACGCATGATTCTACGCAGGCATTTGTTTACAAATACTTGAATAGACTGTGAATCTCGGGGTGCCATATTCCATGTTTCGCAACCGTAGAGTAATGTGGATTTGACGCTGGAGTTGAAAATTTTAATTTTGGTGCGTCTCGATATATTAGATGATTTCCAAACGGGGTTAAGTTGGGCAAAAGCTTTGTGTGCCTTATTAATGCGGCTGGCAATATCTGCTGTTGAACCGCCGGATTTATCGATTATACTGCCTAGATAGCAGAAGGACTCCACTTCATCAATTTCCTAGCCGTATATTAGGAATTTCCCCGTTGCATTAGCATTCATTTTGAGTGATTTAGTTTTGTGGATACTCATCTTTAATCCAGCTAACTTTTCGGTTTCGCTAACTAGATCCAGTTTCGACTGCATGTTGGAGAAAGAATGGCTTAATAAACATGTGTCATCCGCATAGTCCAGGTCTTCTAATCTGTCTTGTAGACCCCATGTAATCCCTCTCCTATGATTTGTCGACTTTTGCATCACTACATCGAGGACGCAGTTAAAGAGGAGTGGTGACAGCACACAACCTTGACGGACTCCGGTTTTTAATTTGATGCTCTTTCCTAGTTGTTTCTCATGTAAATCCATTAACAGATTTGGATTTGAATAAATATGGAAGACATCTCAAACATTTTAGGGGTGTTTTCATGCGTGATTCTTTACCTAAAAAACCATTCAAACAAGAATGCGGCATTGTTAATTTAGATGATTCAAATGGTATGGGAACACATTGGGTAGCATATTATAAAAACCACAACTATAAAGAATACTTTGATAGCTTTGGAAACTTACAACCACCACTTGCGATTGTCAACTACTTAAAATTTCCTATTGAATATAATTATGAACGAAAACAAACATTTAATACATTCAATTGTGGGCACTTGTGTTTAAAATTTTTATTCAATAAATATAAATTGAAATGAAATAATTCAGAGTACATCGTCCCGCACTAACACAACCTACTATTAAATTTTTAAAGAAGGGGAACAAAAATGGTAACATCAGCTGTATTGGAAGAACTATTAATAAAACATATAGATTTATTTATGAAACTTATAAATGAACTAAGAATATGTAACATTAGTAAAATAAGTAATTTTTATGTATTAATATGTCATACGTTTGTATTATTGTGAAAATACTTATTCACAATCTTTCAACATTTGTCGATGTCAAACATTCTATACACAATATTTGTTAACACTTAAGTTATTTAATCTGTATAAACGTATTTTTAAATTCGAATCTGTAAAAATCTGAACAAAGAAATATGTAATAAAATTTTCAAAAAATAAAAAACTAATTTGTTTTAATTAATCTTATTATTATATATAATTTAATTTATTTAAAACAGTAAAACTAAAAAAATTCTAAATCCTTAAAAACAAGTCTATTTATACTCTGGGGTGTTGTAGATCAATCAGTGAATTCAATTATGTGAAAACAGATATTACTTATACTTATGCGTGAAAAAAAACCCACAGGCACAACTATACATTTCTTTCTCATCAATTTAAAAACAACCGCACAACTAACCTACCCTTTCTTATCAGTTTCTACTTCTATTTCTTCAACATTAAATCAACAAAAAATAAAAAAAACTACACAACCAACCTACCCTTTCTTATCAGTTTATATTTCTAATTCTTCAACTTTTGATCATGAGCAGTACGTGCCAAGAATTTACTATTAAAAAACGATCATACACATTACATGTTACACACACACTCATTCTGTCCGTCCAAACATTCGTACATACGTACATACATTTTCACGTTACAGTATACTTATACTCTGGGATGTAGATGAGGAAACGTGCACGCACTCATTCTGTCTGTCCAACCATTCGTTTGAAAAGCAATACAAATGAAAGGACCAACAAAAAGCAGGTATGATCCCAAATTTGTAGGGAAAAATTGAAAATAAAAATGATTTAATTCTTTTCCAGATATGCATTCTCCCAAATGTTAACACACACATAGACATTAAAAAGCATTACCTTTTCATAATACATGTTACAAACCTAAAGACCGATCGCACACAATTCATTTCACAATTCTGCAATGTTTTTACTCTTTTACAGCTATGCATGAGCCAAATTTTGTATGGAGTAACTGATCCCGAACATACATAAACACACTACTAATGTGGTTAAAAATTCTATCGAATGGTGTGGATCATAGACCACAAATTTTTAATATCAGGGCATTCATTTTTACCTAATGACAGAGATTTTGGCGTTATAGAAATGTCGTTAAAAAGAGATCAGTTATTGTATATGCCACAGGATTATTATAATATAATTAAAGAATGTAGAAAAGGTAATACTTTCATACTAAATGAAATGAAACAAGAGGATTTTATATCAACAAGACTCTTGGAAGAAGCAGTTTAGAAAAGATCCAAAAATACCAACGGAGAGAAAATAAACTGCCTTCAAATATGATGGAGTTGATTTTTAAGAAATGAACTACATAAAATTTTATACAAAACCATGAATGAGAACGCAGAATTTAAAATTCTTGATTTATTGCCACGTCGGGGTAGACCTAAAAAATTTGGGAATATTGTATTGCCATCGTTATATACATAAACGTATAAGAAGCATCACATCACTAAAATACTGACACATGATGCACTTATTGCGGTATATACCACCGGAACACTATAACTACTTCAAATCACTCCCGCATACTGAGAATGTTAACGAATAACTTGTTACTAAATTTATTTCTATTATTTAAAAATATAATTTGAATGTTTTTTTCTTTTTTTTTTAGGCTATATGTAACTGACTTAAGCTCTTTCACTTTTTGTAACAAAACAAATTTTTATTTTGAAAGTGTCCTAAGTCCTTTTAAGGTAAGCAAAGTCATATTATACACTTAATAATAGCGACTTTTTAATAGGATGTATAAAATTAAATCCCTTAAATGCGATTTAACATCGCAAGTCAACCATATATCTTATGTATATTTTTAATTTTGTAAAAACGCAAAACATTAAATATTTCAAATAAAAGATAAATGGACTTAAGTCACTTTCAAAATGAACGGCTCACATAAAAAACATCAATTATTTTTACATGTTATTGCCTAAAATTCATAAAATTTCAAAAATATTGTTACGTTTTTAACTTTTTAAAAGCGTTTAAAATATGAGTTCGCAACTTGATTTAAATAACAACAATTTGCTTTGTTCTGTTATTCTTTACACTATTCTGCGTAAACACTAACAACTGTTTGTTAGATCTATACAACGTTAGATCTTTACACGCAACGCGTCTTTTCACAAGACTGACTGAATTTTTACTGATCATGTTGCCTGCTTTGTCTTGCCTTTTATATCGCAAGGTAAACAGTCTGATGAATGCCCCTGAAGGAGAATAACTTTTACTTCGCGAAATCTCTATAAATGTAAACATGTTGTCTACGTTATTGTTGTTTGTGTATTTTGTTTACGTTTGTCCTTTCAGTGTTCTTGTTGTTTGTTTACTTGTTTATCCCTTTTTTTATACTGTACCTAGACTTTTGCTGTCCGTGGTTTATCGGTTTTAAAGGTCTCATATTTTCAAATGAAACAAGTTTGGTCGATTCAAGATATAGTAACAACAACATCTTTAAGTTAGTTCACATACATTTCATTCAAAAAATATAAACAAATATTTTCGAGTTCTACTCAACTAATTGTACAACTAACACAATGTCGTTACTCCAGCGTAATTCATTTATGTTTCCCTGATATTTTGTCTTATAAATATTCTCACATGTTTTATTCTTATATGACAGTTAATTTCTTCTGTTGTACTGTAGGTAACCATTTTTTGAAATATTACCTAAAAATCTTGTGGAAATTAAGTGTTCACATATAACAATTATATTTAAGCACAAAAGTAACGTGATCCCCTAAAAATATACAACAATGTGAATCAAGTGGATATGGGTTCTTATATGCTTGTGCATACACTTGCAATTGCTCTTGAAATGTTCACATCCCAGTCAGGGATAGAATTGGAGAGATCAACTGGATGTGTATGAAATTTTTATGTATGAAATTTAAAATTGAAATTGAAATATAAGCTAGTCTGGTGCATCGTTATGATTGGTCTTACACATATGTTTGTTGTTTTATAATATTTCCGTATTAAAAGCATTACTTATAAAAGGTCTCGTACATACCTATGTGTTGTTGGTCCTTTTTAGGCAAATGTTTAACTTAATGTGTGTGTGTGTTATTTTATTTTTTTTGTTTTGTTTTTCTTTATTTTTCGAGTTCATAGTTTAGCATTACCAACTGCTGAGTACAAAATATTTTTTAATGCCTTTTTATATTTGAGCCGTTCAGTGCACAAAGTGATTAACTCGACTTTTTGAAAAATCTTAAATTTAAGTGTCAAAGCACAAAGATTAACACCATTAAACGACAAAATTTTTTGGGCCATTGAATAATAAGTAATTTCTTTCAGAAGACATTTTGATTAACTCCATACTCTTATGTAAATCGTTTCAATAATGAATTCAAATGCATCATTAGCAACCGTTGAATGATAACAATTATCAATTTGAAGTTACTGTAATTTTTTTGTCCAACTCAAATACACTAGCAAGCGTTTCTTGATAATGTCAAATTTTAGTGTCTTCTGACCAGAATTAAAGTAAAATAAGTTAGTCAAGCACAGTCTAATTCCCAGTAAATTGGTTTAAAATACGCTGCATAAAGTTAGAAAGGTCAAAACGCCATCTGATGATTTAAAATTTAACTAAATTAACATAAGGAAATCTGTAGCAGGTAGGTCACAAAGTATGAAAAACATAGATCAGCCTTTATTATATCCTAGAGGCAGATCTGTGACAAGGGATAAAAGGAGAGACTTGATGGATCTGCTTAAATTCATTGATTCCTGTTAACCATAATTACTTTAAAAAATTGAGAACAAATCGAAATGACGAGACCTTCCATACATCTGATGAAGAAGACATTAATTATACTGCTGATAAATTAATCACAAATACATAATATATTATAACATCACTGTAAACACTCATTTTTATGGAAAATTTTTAATAAAAATATATAATAACTAACTTTTTCTGTAATAAAAAACTTCAAAATTTAAATACCTAATTTAACTTTATTACTTTTTTCAGTTGCCAAATCGAGTAACTCCACCAGTCACATGAAATTTATAACATTACAGACATTATTTTTTGGCTATTCATTCTTATTAATTTTATATACCATTAGATGAAAGCTAAGTATATGTATTCTACAATATATAGTTGAATTTATATTGTAAAGGGAATTTTAAAAAACAATTTACATTATGTCATCGCGTTTCTCAACTTTTTGTTTTATGGAGTTAATCGATTTGTGCACTGAGCGGCTCATTTATTGAATGCGTTTTGTTTTTAAGTTTGGTTTCTTAATTTCTTACAATTTGAAATTTTTTATAAAAAGTTTTTATTTCTTTAATTTTTTTTTTCGTTTTTTTTTTTGTTTTACAATTCACAACAAGAATTACAGTGCCTGGATTGATAATAACTTATTGGACAATATACGTTCGGATATGAATGATTTTTTTTATATAGAGGACAATATAGTGTATAATCATAGAAATTTAGTGAGGTTGACTTATAAAAAACTTAAACTTAATTTGCTCTTAAACGCAGCATGCAACGCAGCATGCCAACAATATTGCAATTGTAGCCTGAGGTGAGCTGCATGCGTATTAAAATAAAGATAGCAGCAGCAAAGCATAAACAAAACAAATGAAAAATAAACATTTCATTAATTCTTTGTCAATTGTGCTACTAAAATGTTCTTTAGCGTTATATTTCATACATTGCGCTTTTAAAACATCTATTTCATGTATGTTGTTGTATTGCCAGGATTAATCACCTCATTGCCGGGACAAATCCTCTCATTGTTAGCACTAACTCTCTCATTGCTACAAAGATAAATATAATTAGCCAAAAAGCAAAGCATTGCTTGCTGCCGCGCTTTAAAATAATTGCTTCCATATATACCCAAGCATTTTTGGGAGATAGATGAGTTTGCTGCGTTACGTTTATTGTGTTTATAGCATAAATCTGATTTTGGTGGAAAGGCAAACTCTTTGTTTGTTTATTCTACGGTTTTGATTCTTTGGCTACAGATCACCTAAAACCTTTCCAAGAAACAGAGTAGAGTAGAGTACAATTTTATCGAAACTTATTGTTTTTGGTGTCGATAGTCACTTTTTTCATTTTTGCAGGTGGGATTTTATCAGATAATTTCGGACTAAATTTCGAATACCGTAATATTATGTTAGGAACTCGCATCAGACATAGAGTTTATCTACAAACAGGTGTAATAAAACGGTTTTAAGTTGTTTTATGAATACCTTGTGCGACTGTTCATTTCCATGTCATCTTTATTCTTTCTCTTCAGAAAACTAACTGTACACTAAATTTTTAATTCTAGCACACTATGTGTGCGGTGGGAATATGCTGAGGCAGCATAATACACGCTGTCCCAATATTTATGCAGTGTGGAGAATATCAGCAAAAATGTGTTGATATTAAGTTACAAGTTATGGTAACTTCGACCAGTCAAACACACTACACAGGGTTGTGCAAATAGAATAGGTTTTAAAGCGCGTCTCATAAGTGCATCATTAATAATAAGTCATATACAATTATAATGGATTTATTATGGGTGTGTTGGAGACTATGATTGTTTTGGACATAAAAATTTAATGCGGTGACGTTATTTCAAGTGCCTAAAGAAGCACTCAAATCCATAGTGTTCTTAAGACGTTGTATAAAACATTTTGCTCTACTAATTTTCTCCTTGTTTAAGAATTAATAGCCTATCGAAAATAGAAAAAGTAAAAATTTTTGCCTTAAATATAGGAAAATAATATTTTCTTTACATTTTCGTGCCCTTAAGCGAATTGTTGTATGTTACTGTTGTTGGCCTGCTACTAGCATCTTAAGGAACCCAATATGCCCTTAACATTTATAGAATATTTATAGGAATATTGTACTGTAAGCAGATAATAAAAGAACCTTTAAATAAATGTGAAGAGAACTATATGCTATAATGCTTTTCACATCTTGCAAACCATAAATAATGATAACCATAGAAAGGATAAAAAGTAAGTTGGGTAAAAAGATTCTTAAAAATTCTTTGTAAATTTACAAAGCTCTTGATAAAGCATTGAAGGCCAAATTTTTATTAAAAAAAAAAACCACAAAATGTTTAAAAAAGTTTTTCAATCTTGTAGTCTATTAAAAAGTTAAATAAGATGCCATTCTACTTTCTTCCCATTTCGTTTATTCCTTTAGCACTGGTAATCTGATGAAAAGAAAATAACACTATGCGACAAAATAAAAAAATATGAAATACACCCAGCTAATGACATAAAGTAAGTTGTGAGTAGAACTCAAAAATATTTTTTTTATATTTGTTGAACCCTCCAAACTTGTTTTATTTGACAAAAAATATTTTTTTTTTACTTTCTTGGACAAATTTATTGATTACAAAAATGTTTCTTAACCGATTTCTAAAATTTAAGCTTTCTTAGAAAGGGGAGGGAAGAGCCTTTAAAACGATATACAAATGTATATTTCTTATTCGACTTTTTATATGAAGTTTGATTAGGTAAACTTGGCAAATGGAATTTTTTTCATAATTTTATGTTTGTTTATTCATAGTAGCAAACTTTAATTAAAAAGTATAAAATAGGTGACAATATTCTTAATGTGCATGCTCTTGTGAAGAGATTGACTCTTCGTTTGATAAAATCGATCAAAAATTACCGTAGTTATTATTTAAAGAGTATAACAGTCATGTTATATTTTTCATATATAATTCTTTTCAAATGAACTTTCAGTTAAAATTTTTTTAGAACTTTTGATGGATCTTGATTGTTTGTCGGAAAATGTGTCAATTTCACGTTTCACCGGAAGTTGGCCAATATTAATAATATTTTCAAAACGCACAAATATTAGCCGACTTCTGGTGCGCCCAAACGTGAAATTGACCCATTTTGCGTAAACAATAAAAATCCATCAAACCTTTTGAAAACATTTGAAAACTTTTGAACTGGAAGTTCATTTGATAAGATGACATATATACAAAATATAACACAACTGTTATACTATTTAAATAATAACTACGGTCATTTTTATCAGATTATTATCTCTTCACAAGATAATGCACTTTCAGATCATCACTTATTTTACCTTTTTTAATTAAATTAATCATATTTTCCGAGTTTACATACATACATAATTAGTCATTACAACCCTTCAGTCAGGATTTCGACCTAGCTTCCCACAGCACTCATGTGTTGTGTGTTAATTTTATACATGGGTGGTGAGACCTACAGTTTAAATTCGACTCCGAACGACAGATTTTTGACAATCTTTTCATGGCAATTTTATTTACTCTCAGAGTCTTTGCCAGAAAATGCATTTTTGCAGCCGTGTTTTTGAATACAAAAGGATGTGAGTATATGTAGTTCGCGGAGCCAGTATTGAGCTTTGTAAAGATAAAGAGCTGTTTTACAAATGCTACAAAAGCAACAATTAAATATACTTGTGTGTGTGGCATTAGATTTACAACGTATATATATTCACAAAAAAACAATACACAATATACGAGTGTGTGTAGACAATTTTTATTTTTTTCTTTTTTTCTAGTAAATTTATCTCATTGACAGCCGTGAAAGTTGCAGCATCACTAGTACAATTTTTAATGTCCAAAAAGGCGGTTGTGTAAAGTCACCCGCTTATTTGTTATCCGCCTACAGCTACTCAATATTTCTATACAGATATACAAAAACAACATTCATAATAAAAATAAAAATATTTAAATTGAATGTTAAAATCAATTTTAAAAATTAATAAAAATCAAATTTTTTAATATTAAAAATGCTTTTCAAAAGATTATGACTACAAAATAAAGTAAGAAATTAACATAGAAAATCTAAGAATATTTCTATAAAGTGATTCTGTGTCAGTAAGTTAATGAAAAAAGTGAACTTCTTATGTAAAAAAGTAAAAGACAAAAGAGAAAGCTTGATGTTTTGCATAAAACTGCAATAAAATGGAATATTAATGGAGCATGAATACATTTCTTTGGTATTTAACCGTAGATCGAGCCTTAAAAACTTCATAATTCTGGTTTATGTATTACTTTTGATACATACTAGTAGCAGCACAGAATTGTCGCGATTATTGATAGATTTTGTAAAACGATTTTAATATTTTTATTTATTTCAATTAATTATAATAAAACTATTTTATATTATTACATTTTATTATCACTTTTATGATATTTACGCCAAAATTTTTGACATGATGTACATTGCAGCGTGGTTTTTTACGTAAAAATCAAACACTTCATGTGAGCTTGGTTTTATTTTTTTCCAAGTGGTATTAATTTGACATCTAGCACCCTTACTTTGTGGCGATTTATAATTTCCAATTGTTTAGACGAGGCAGCTTATTATCACTCGCATCAGTAACGCTCTCAATTGAGTTAAGGCTGAGGTCTGATTGTTATATTTCGTTAGGAAAATTTGTTGTCAACGTCACGTGAAGTAAAAAAATTTCACTTTGCAATAGAACATCGATTATGTTAAAAACAATGCTCTCTCTTTGATTCCTCTCTGGTTGCCCGAATACAGGTTTCCCCAAATACGGCTGTAACTAGTTGCTACGCACGTAGCATATACTTAATAAACATGTGTCATCCGCATAGTCCAGGTCTTCTAATCTGTCTTGTAGACCCCATGTAATCCCTCTCCTATGATTTGTCGACTTTTGCATCACTACATCGAGGACGCAGTTAAAGAGGAGTGGTGACAGCACACAACCTTGACGGACTCCGGTTTTTAATTTGATGCTCTTTCCTAGTTGTTTCTCATGTAAATCTATTAACAGATTTGGATTTGAATAAATATGGAAGACATCTCAAACATTTTAGGGGTGTTTTCATGCGTGATTCTTTACCTAAAAAACCATTCAAACAAGAATGCGGCATTGTTAATTTAGATGATTCAAATGGTATGGGAACACATTGGGTAGCATATTATAAAAACCACAACTATAAAGAATACTTTGATAGCTTTGGAAACTTACAACCACCACTTGAGATTGTCAACTACTTAAAATTTCCTATTGAATATAATTATGAACGAAAACAAACATTTAATACATTCAATTGTGGGCACTTGTGTTTAAAATTTTTATTCAATAAATATAAATTGAAATGAAATAATTCAGAGTACATCGTCCCGCACTAACACAACCTACTATTAAATTTTTAAAGAAGGGGAACAAAAATGGTAACATCAGCTGTATTGGAAGAACTATTAATAAAACATATAGATTTATTTATGAAACTTATAAATGAACTAAGAATATGTAACATTAGTAAAATAAGTAATTTTTATGTATTAATATGTCATACGTTTGTATTATTGTGAAAATACTTATTCACAATCTTTCAACATTTGTCGATGTCAAACATTCTATACACAATATTTGTTAACACTTAAGTTATTTAATCTGTATAAACGTATTTTTAAATTCGAATCTGTAAAAATCTGAACAAAGAAATATGTAATAAAATTTTCAAAAAATAAAAAACTAATTTGTTTTAATTAATCTTATTATTATATATAATTTAATTTATTTAAAACAGTAAAACTAAAAAAATTCTAAATCCTTAAAAACAAGTCTATTTATACTCTGGGGTGTTGTAGATCAATCAGTGAATTCAATTATGTGAAAACAGATATTACTTATACTTATGCGTGAAAAAAAACCCACAGGCACAACTATACATTTCTTTCTCATCAATTTAAAAACAACCGCACAACTAACCTACCCTTTCTTATCAGTTTCTACTTCTATTTCTTCAACATTAAATCAACAAAAAATAAAAAAAACTACACAACCAACCTACCCTTTCTTATCAGTTTATATTTCTAATTCTTCAACTTTTGATCATGAGCAGTACGTGCCAAGAATTTACTATTAAAAAACGATCATACACATTACATGTTACACACACACTCATTCTGTCCGTCCAAACATTCGTACATACGTACATACATTTTCACGTTACAGTATACTTATACTCTGGGATGTAGATGAGGAAACGTGCACGCACTCATTCTGTCTGTCCAACTATTCGTTTGAAAAGCAATACAAATGAAAGGACCAACAAAAAGCAGGTATGATCCCAAATTTGTAGGGAAAAATTGAAAATAAAAATGATTTAATTCTTTTCCAGATATGCATTCTCCCAAATGTTAACACACACATAGACATTAAAAAGCATTACCTTTTCATAATACATGTTACAAACCTAAAGACCGATCGCACACAATTCATTTCACAATTCTGCAATGTTTTTACTCTTTTACAGCTATGCATGAGCTAAATTTTGTATGGAGTAACTGATCCCGAACATACATAAACACACTACTAATGTGGTTAAAAATTCTATCGAATGGTGTGGATCATAGACCACAAATTTTTAATATCAGGGCATTCATTTTTACCTAATGACAGAGATTTTGGCGTTATAGAAATGTCGTTAAAAAGAGATCAGTTATTGTATATGCCACAGGATTATTATAATATAATTAAAGAATGTAGAAAAGGTAATACTTTCATACTAAATGAAATGAAACAAGAGGATTTTATATCAACAAGACTCTTGGAAGAAGCAGTTTAGAAAAGATCCAAAAATACCAACGGAGAGAAAATAAACTGCCTTCAAATATGATGGAGTTGATTTTTAAGAAATGAACTACATAAAATTTTATACAAAACCATGAATGAGAACGCAGAATTTAAAATTCTTGATTTATTGCCACGTCGGGGTAGACCTAAAAAATTTGGGAATATTGTATTGCCATCGTTATATACATAAACGTATAAGAAGCATCACATCACTAAAATACTGACACATGATGGACTTATTGCGGTATATACCACCGGAACACTATAACTACTTCAAATCACTCCCGCATACTGAGAATGTTAACGAATAACTTGTTACTAAATTTATTTCTATTATTTAAAAATATAATTTGAATGTTTTTTTCTTTTTTTTTTAGGCTATATGTAACTGACTTAAGCTCTTTCACTTTTTGTAACAAAACAAATTTTTATTTTGAAAGTGTCCTAAGTCCTTTTAAGGTAAGCAAAGTCATATTATACACTTAATAATAGCGACTTTTTAATAGGATGTATAAAATTAAATCCCTTAAATGCGATTTAACATCGCAAGTCAACCATATATCTTATGTATATTTTTAATTTTGTAAAAACGCAAAACCTTAAATATTTCAAATAAAAGATAAATGGACTTAAGTCACTTTCAAAATGAACGGCTCATATAAAAACATCAATTATTTTTACATGTTATTGCCTAAAATTCATAAAATTTCAAAAATATTGTTACGTTTTTAACTTTTTAAAAGCGTTTAAAATATGAGTTCGCAACTTGATGTAAATAACAACAATTTGCTTTGTTCTGTTATTCTTTACACTATTCTGCGTAAACACTAACAACTGTTTGTTAGATCTATACAACGTTAGATCTTTACACGCAACGCGTCTTTTCACAAGACTGACTGAATTTTTACTGATCATGTTGCCTGCTTTGTCTTGCCTTTTATATCGCAAGATAAACAGTCTGATGAATGCCCCTGAAGGAGAATAACTTTTACTTCGCGAAATCTCTGTTGTTTGTGTATTTTGTTTACGTTTGTCCTTTCAGTGTTCTTGTTGTTTGTTTACTTGTTTATCCCTTTTTTTATACTGTACCTAGACTTTTGCTGTCCGTGGTTTATCGGTTTTAAAGGTCTCATATTTTCAAATGAAACAAGTTTGGTCGATTCAAGATATAGTAACAACAACATCTTTAAGTTAGTTCACATACATTTCATTCAAAAAATATAAAAAAATATTTTCGAGTTCTACTCAACTAATTGTACAACTAACACAATGTCGTTACTCCAGCGTAATTCATTTATGTTTCCCTGATATTTTGTCTTATAAATATTCTCACATGTTTTATTCTTATATGACAGTTAATTTCTTCTGTTGTACTGTAGGTAACCATTTTTCCAAATATTACCTAAAAATCTTGTGGAAATTAAGTGTTCACATATAACAATTATATTTAAGCACAAAAGTAACGTGATCCCCTAAAAATATACAACAATGTGAATCAAGTGGATATGGGTTCTTATATGCTTGTGCATACACTTGCAATTGCTCTTGAAATGTTCACATCCCAGTCAGGGATAGAATTGGAGAGATCAACTGGATGTGTATGAAATTTTTATGTATGAAATTTAAAATTGAAATTGAAATATAAGCTAGTCTGGTGCATCGTTATGATTGGTCTTACACATATGTTTGTTGTTTTATAATATTTCCGTATTAAAAGCATTACTTATAAAAGGTCTCGTACATACCTATGTGTTGTTGGTCCTTTTTAGGCAAATGTTTAACTTAATGTGTGTGTGTGTTATTTTATTTTTTTTGTTTTGTTTTTCTTTATTTTTCGAGTTCATAGTTTAGCATTACCAACTGCTGAGTACAAAATATTTTTTAATGCCTTTTTATATTTGAGCCGTTCAGTGCACAAAGTGATTAACTCGACTTTTTGAAAAATCTTAAATTTAAGTGTCAAAGCACAAAGATTAACACCATTAAACGACAAAATTTTTTGGGCCATTGAATAATAAGTAATTTCTTTCAGAAGACATTTTGATTAACTCCATACTCTTATGTAAATCGTTTCAATAATGAATTCAAATGCATCATTAGCAACCGTTGAATGATAACAATTATCAATTTGAAGTTACTGTAATTTTTTTGTCCAACTCAAATACACTAGCAAGCGTTTCTTGATAATGTCAAATTTTAGTGTCTTCTGACCAGAATTAAAGTAAAATAAGTTAGTCAAGCACAGTCTAATTCCCAGTAAATTGGTTTAAAATACGCTGCATAAAGTTAGAAAGGTCAAAACGCCATCTGATGATTTAAAATTTAACTAAATTAACATAAGGAAATCTGTAGCAGGTAGGTCACAAAGTATGAAAAACATAGATCAGCCTTTATTATATCCTAGAGGCAGATCTGTGACAAGGGATAAAAGGAGAGACTTGATGGATCTGCTGAAATTCATTGATTCCTGTTAACCATAATTACTTTAAAAAATTGAGAACAAATCGAAATGACGAGACCTTACATACATCTGATGAAGAAGACATTAATTATACTGCTGATAAATTAATCACAAATACATAATATATTATAACATCACTGTAAACACTCATTTTTATGGAAAATTTTTAATAAAAATATATAATAACTAACTTTTTCTGTAATAAAAAACTTCAAAATTTAAATACCTAATTTAACTTTATTACTTTTTTCAGTTGCCAAATCGAGTAACTCCACCAGTCACATGAAATTTATAACATTACAGACATTATTTTTTGGCTATTCATTCTTATTAATTTTATATACCATTAGATGAAAGCTAAGTATATGTATTCTACAATATATAGTTGAATTTATATTGTAAAGGGAATTTTAAAAAACAATTTACATTATGTCATCGCGTTTCTCAACTTTTTGTTTTATGGAGTTAATCGATTTGTGCACTGAGCGGCTCATTTATTGAATGCGTTTTGTTTTTGAGTTTGGTTTCTTAATTTCTTACAATTTGAAATTTTTTATAAAAAGTTTTTATTTCTTTAATTTTTTTTTTCGTTTTTTTTTTTGTTTTACAATTCACAACAAGAATTACAGTGCCTGGATTGATAATAACTTATTGGACAATATACGTTCGGATATGAATGATTTTTTTTATATAGAGGACAATATAGTGTATAATCATAGAAATTTAGTGAGGTTGACTTATAAAAAACTTAAACTTAATTTGCTCTTAAACGCAGCATGCAACGCAGCATGCCAACAATATTGCAATTGTAGCCTGAGGTGAGCTGCATGCGTATTAAAATAAAGATAGCAGCAGCAAAGCATAAACAAAACAAATGAAAAATAAACATTTCATTAATTCTTTGTCAATTGTGCTACTAAAATGTTCTTTAGCGTTATATTTCATACATTGCGCTTTTAAAACATCTATTTCATGTATGTTGTTGTATTGCCAGGATTAATCACCTCATTGCCGGGACAAATCCTCTCATTGTTAGCACTAACTCTCTCATTGCTACAAAGATAAATATAATTAGCCAAAAAGCAAAGCATTGCTTGCTGCCGCGCTTTAAAATAATTGCTTCCATATATACCCAAGCATTTTTGGGAGATAGATGAGTTTGCTGCGTTACGTTTATTGTGTTTATAGCATAAATCTGATTTTGGTGGAAAGGCAAACTCTTTGTTTGTTTATTCTACGGTTTTGATTCTTTGGCTACAGATCACCTAAACCCTTTCCAAGAAACAGAGTAGAGTAGAGTACAATTTTATCGAAACTTATTGTTTTTGGTGTCGATAGTCACTTTTTTCATTTTTGCAGGTGGGATTTTATCAGATAATTTCGGACTAAATTTCGAATACCGTAATATTATGTTAGGAACTCGCATCAGACATAGAGTTTATCTACAAACAGGTGTAATAAAACGGTTTTAAGTTGTTTTATGAATACCTTGTGCGACTGTTCATTTCCATGTCATCTTTATTCTTTCTCTTCAGAAAACTAACTGTACACTAAATTTTTAATTCTAGCACACTATGTGTGCGGTGGGAATATGCTGAGGCAGCATAATACACGCTGTCCCAATATTTATGCAGTGTGGAGAATATCAGCAAAAATGTGTTGATATTAAGTTACAAGTTATGGTAACTTCGACCAGTCAAACACACTACACAGGGTTGTGCAAATAGAATAGGTTTTAAAGCGCGTCTCATAAGTGCATCATTAATAATAAGTCATATACAATTATAATGGATTTATTATGGGTGTGTTGGAGACTATGATTGTTTTGGACATAAAAATTTAATGCGGTGACGTTATTTCAAGTGCCTAAAGAAGCACTCAAATCCATAGTGTTCTTAAGACGTTGTATAAAACATTTTGCTCTACTAATTTTCTCCTTGTTTAAGAATTAATAGCCTATCGAAAATAGAAAAAGTAAAAATTTTTGCCTTAAATATAGGAAAATAATATTTTCTTTACATTTTCGTGCCCTTAAGCGAATTGTTGTATGTTACTGTTGTTGGCCTGCTACTAGCATCTTAAGGAACCCAATATGCCCTTAACATTTATAGAATATTTATAGGAATATTGTACTGTAAGCAGATAATAAAAGAACCTTTAAATAAATGTGAAGAGAACTATATGCTATAATGCTTTTCACATCTTGCAAACCATAAATAATGATAACCATAGAAAGGATAAAAAGTAAGTTGGGTAAAAAGATTCTTAAAAATTCTTTGTAAATTTACAAAGCTCTTGATAAAGCATTGAAGGCCAAATTTTTATTAAAAAAAAACCACAAAATGTTTAAAAAAGTTTTTCAATCTTGTAGTCTATTATAAAGTTAAATAAGATGCCATTCTACTTTCTTCCCATTTCGTTTATTCCTTTAGCACTGGTAATCTGATGAAAAGAAAATAACACTATGCGACAAAATAAAAAAATATGAAATACACCCAGCTAATGACATAAAGTAAGTTGTGAGTAGAACTCAAAAATATTTTTTTTATATTTGTTGAACCCTCCAAACTTGTTTTATTTGACAAAAAATATTTTTTTTTTACTTTCTTGGACAAATTTATTGATTACAAAAATGTTTCTTAACCGATTTCTAAAATTTAAGCTTTCTTAGAAAGGGGAGGGAAGAGCCTTTAAAACGATATACAAATGTATATTTCTTATTCGACTTTTTATATGAAGTTTGATTAGGTAAACTTGGCAAATGGAATTTTTTTCATAATTTTATGTTTGTTTATTCATAGTAGCAAACTTTAATTAAAAAGTATAAAATAGGTGACAATATTCTTAATGTGCATGCTCTTGTGAAGAGATTGACTCTTCGTTTGATAAAATCGATCAAAAATTACCGTAGTTATTATTTAAAGAGTATAACAGTCATGTTATATTTTTCATATATAATTCTTTTCAAATGAACTTTCAGTTAAAATTTTTTTAGAACTTTTGATGGATCTTGATTGTTTGTCGGAAAATGTGTCAATTTCACGTTTCACCGGAAGTTGGCCAATATTAATAATATTTTCAAAACGCACAAATATTAGCCGACTTCTGGTGCGCCCAAACGTGAAATTGACCCATTTTGCGTAAACAATAAAAATCCATCAAACCTTTTGAAAACATTTGAAAACTTTTGAACTGGAAGTTCATTTGATAAGATGACATATATACAAAATATAACACAACTGTTATACTATTTAAATAATAACTACGGTCATTTTTATCAGATTATTATCTCTTCACAAGATAATGCACTTTCAGATCATCACTTATTTTACCTTTTTTAATTAAATTAATCATATTTTCCGAGTTTACATACATACATAATTAGTCATTACAACCCTTCAGTCAGGATTTCGACCTAGCTTCCCACAGCACTCATGTGTTGTGTGTTAATTTTATACATGGGTGGTGAGACCTACAGTTTAAATTCGACTCCGAACGACAGATTTTTGAGAATCTTTTCATGGCAATTTTATTTACTCTCAGAGTCTTTGCCAGAAAATGCATTTTTGCAGCCGTGTTTTTGAATACAAAAGGATGTGAGTATATGTAGTTCGCGGAGCCAGTATTGAGCTTTGTAAAGATAAAGAGCTGTTTTACAAATGCTACAAAAGCAACAATTAAATATACTTGTGTGTGTGGCATTAGATTTACAACGTATATATATTCACAAAAAAACAATACACAATATACGAGTGTGTGTAGACAATTTTTATTTTTTTCTTTTTTTCTAGTAAATTTATCTCATTGACAGCCGTGAAAGTTGCAGCATCACTAGTACAATTTTTAATGTCCAAAAAGGCGGTTGTGTAAAGTCACCCGCTTATTTGTTATCCGCCTACAGCTACTCAATATTTCTATACAGATATACAAAAACAACATTCATAATAAAAATAAAAATATTTAAATTGAATGTTAAAATCAATTTTAAAAATTAATAAAAATCAAATTTTTTAATATTAAAAATGCTTTTCAAAAGATTATGACTACAAAATAAAGTAAGAAATTAACATAGAAAATCTAAGAATATTTCTATAAAGTGATTCTGTGTCAGTAAGTTAATGAAAAAAGTGAACTTCTTATGTAAAAAAGTAAAAGACAAAAGAGAAAGCTTGATGTTTTGCATAAAACTGCAATAAAATGGAATATTAATGGAGCATGAATACATTTCTTTGGTATTTAACCGTAGATCGAGCCTTAAAAACTTCATAATTCTGGTTTATGTATTACTTTTGATACATACTAGTAGCAGCACAGAATTGTCGCGATTATTGATAGATTTTGTAAAACGATTTTAATATTTTTATTTATTTCAATTAATTATAATAAAACTATTTTATATTATTACATTTTATTATCACTTTTATGATATTTACGCCAAAATTTTTGACATGATGTACATTGCAGCGTGGTTTTTTACGTAAAAATCAAACACTTCATGTGAGCTTGGTTTTATTTTTTTCCAAGTGGTATTAATTTGACATCTAGCACCCTTACTTTGTGGCGATTTATAATTTCCAATTGTTTAGACGAGGCAGCTTATTATCACTCGCATCAGTAACGCTCTCAATTGAGTTAAGGCTGAGGTCTGATTGTTATATTTCGTTAGGAAAATTTGTTGTCAACGTCACGTGAAGTAAAAAAATTTCACTTTGCAATAGAACATCGATTATGTTAAAAACAATGCTCTCTCTTTGATTCCTCTCTGGTTGCCCGAATACAGGTTTCCCCAAATACGGCTGTAACTAGTTGCTACGCACGTAGCATATACTTGAATCTAAAACTGCCAATTCGGTTTCGGTGGACCACGAAATTTAAATAATTATATAAAAATTTAAAATAAAAAAACATAAAATTTAATTAGTTACTAATCTACAAACACAAAATTATTTGCATTGTTAAAAGCTGAAGGATTTACCGCTCATTTTTCGAAAAGGCTTAGTAGGTGTAAACTTATCATAATTTCAGAGTAGCATATTATCAAAACGAATGATTCTGTTATCTCGTATGTCATAGTTGACTGAAATATTTTCATCTGTAATATCTGTGAAATAAGACGTAGGACGAATCACTTTTTTTTCTAATGTTTGTCTGTCAAGTGAGATAAATATGATAAAAGCAGTAGGAAAGACTCCACAACATTTCAAGAAACAGCTGCTAGTAATCTGCGTGTAAATTGGAAATATTTTCTCTTCCCAAACTAATAAAGGCATACGGTTCTCTGTTCCAAGTAGTACCATCTTTGGCGATAAGCATCCTATTGTCAATACTTTCGTCAGTTCATAAGACGAGTTCCTACTTTTTCAGAGTTTTCAGCAGCAGGAATATTACATACATACATGCATAATCGATCATTACTACATTTCGTTGTAAATTTAAAATGTCTGACCTTAGGTTTGAACCTTGGTTTGACGTCTAATAAGTTAACATTCTACATACTAGACTACTACTACTTCAATCAATCTCAAGAATATATCAAGAACAGAAAATTCATCCTTTTCACTTTCATCCAACACTAAACTTCAATTGCTTCTCAGATACCATAAATATTGTATTATTTACGATAAAACTTCGCAAAATCTTTGAAAACTTCAAAAAATTACATACACAACACCAAAGAAACGCTAGGAAAGTCGTATCTATCAAAAATGATAGAATTCTGAAGTTTTTAAATTTTTTAAGTCCTGTTTAAAATTTTCTTTTTTTATTTGATTTAAAATAATGGCGATAACAGTACTAATGAATTAAAAAATATCGGGCATATAACTTTTTCTGAATTAATGTCATGTAGTCTCAAAAATTGAAATGTATCACTTTTGATACAAAGCTCGATCTATAGTTAAAAAATATAGATGGGATATGCAATTCAGTGCAATTAAAACAGTGCTAAAAATTAAATAAGAACAGGGTGCCCTGGTAGTCTAGTGGATAGTGTGCTAGACTATTGCGTGAGGGTCGTGGATTTGATTCCCACCGGAGACTCTGGTCTGTGACACTACACCGAGCATATGGTCAAAGTTACTCAGCTTGTATATAATTAGAATATAATTTGTAATTGTATTTCAATTAATAAATAAATAAATAAATAAATAAGAATAATAGGCTAAAAGTATAAAAAATAAATTAAAACAAATTAATATGCACGTATACAACAAATGTAAAAGAAAGTGTTTAAAAAATATGTCACATGTATCAAAAATTTCATATGCTCCAATACGCTGAAAACTCAAAAATAAAAATCAAATAACATCTGCTTTCAAATAAACAGTAAACGAATGCATATATTTAGTTCAATCTAAGTATGTGTTAGAACACGTACAAAAACCATCGTAATGTTATGAGCTCAAATGTACAAATATCAATACGAACAACACCTTTAAGTTCTTTCAACTTTATGTATGTATGTAAGCATTTGAATTACCCTAGCGGTTATTATTATTGGCAACGTTAACAAGTGATAACCATTAAATTTGTTACAAAATTACTGCAACAAATAAAATTTAATATCCAATACACGTTTCGTACGTAGCAGCATCTTCAGCTGCTCGTAACAGTCAACAGTAGAGTGGACTTAAAGTGCATAAAGAAATTAAAAAAATAGAGGAGTATAAAAAAATAATGGTTGTCCTATAAAGTAAAACAAAACTTTTGAATGAATATCTAAGCATCGTTTTAATTTTCCTTGAGTAGAGAAAAGATTCACGTTCATAGGGTTTAGTTGCTGTAAAACAGCTGTAAAATAGTCAAGACAAGACCATTATGAAGTGTGGAAAGAAACATTTTCAACATATGTTGGCTGCTATTATTATAAAGAGTTTTGAATACAGGCCTATACTAATTAACACATTTAATTCGCTATTAAAATCCAAACTCCATACTTTAAAATTTTATAACGATTGCTGTTGAATATCTAGCCAATAACAAAATACTTTCGGGTAACACCAATCAAATCATATACATACATACCATGTTTAGGTACAGTCAATTACATATAAAAGTATAAACTATATTGCACAACTCTTATACTTTCTTCAATACAATTCCTGTTGCTGGTCGTTATATTGTATTTTTCGTATACACAAAACAAAATAAAATAAATTGAATTAAATTTACGCCTGTTGTGTAGAGTAATGTGTGAAAAATTTTCAATTACACTCTGCGCGTATCTTTACTTTTCAATTTTCTCCGTTCAGCTAATAATAAAGACTTGTGTGTGTTAAACTCTAAACTTAGTATTGTAGTCAGAAGAAAAACGGAAACAAAAACATTAAAAAAGCGAAAAAACAGGAGTTAATATAGCCACATACAGTAAAGACTTGAGCATGAATAAAAAACTGTGGGGAACAAAACAGTGGAGTACAAAACTTTAATTTTCGTCTCCTTTCTCTTCTGTTCCTTCTGTTCATTCTTTTGCTCTTTTTATTTTTGCTATTTAAAGGATCACAATGGACCAATGAGTCTCTGGGTAAAGGCGTGACCCTGTTAATATAGTGAAGCATTACCACCTCCAACCTAGCCTAATCAAACATATTGCTACGTTTTTATCTTTTTAAAAAGTTTAAAATATGAGTTCGTTGATTGCAAATAAAATAAAAAAAATTTGTGTTTAGTTTTATTGTTTTCACAATTCCGGGTGCCACTGTTGACAATTTGCTTTGTTTGTTATTCTTCTTTACACTCTTCTGCGTAAACACTAACAATTGTTCGTTAGACCTTTACAACGGAGATTTTCAACCCACGATTATTCTCTTCACACAATGACAAGACTGGCTGGATTTTTAGTGATCCCAAGCGTTGTCAGTAATTTTTTTAAAAATATTTTCATTCCTGGGGAAAAAAATTTTTACCAAAAAGAACTTGTTTTCTACAAAAGTTATAAAATTTTTAAAGGAAATGCCGTAAAAAGAAGTAAAGAAATATTGGCAAATGGCAACGCTGCTGATCCCGTTGCCTGCTTTGTCTTACCTTTAATATCGCAGGGTAAACAGTCTGATGAATGAAGGAGGATGACTTTGCCTTCGCGAAATCTCTATAAATGTAAACATGTTGTTTACGTTATTGTTGTTTGTATATTTTGTTTACATTTGTCCTTGCAGTGTTGTTGCCTGTTTGCTTACTTGTTTCTCCCCTGTTTTATACTGATGTTTTTGCTATATTTTTGTTTATTTGTTTATCATGTAAACAAGTCCATAGTTTTTGTTTGTGTAGCTTTTGTTTATCATATTAATGTTAAACGATGTAACACCATTTCCATTATCGTAACAATATGAATCCCCCATCGATGTTTTGTAGAAAAACATATTTAAGTTTCAAGACCAATTGTGAATCCGCTTTCTGTCCTAAAACTGGGAAGACATTGAAGGTTATTTACCTATTCTAAAAAGATTTCCCTTGTCTTATTCAGCCATCCTTTGAGATTCCTTAACTCTTATCGAATCTCTATTGAGTTAAAAAAAATATTTTTTATTGCACATTCGGCAAAAAAGTTCTGTTCTATACTATTCTATGCTTTTCCATGCCATTGTTTTATTTTTATCGCCAAAATTAACTTCACAGAGTATAGTTACAATGTAAGTTTTGTTTTTAAGAAAGTTTATTTTTCCAAACAGATTTAAGATTTTCTCGAAAATTTTACAGAACACGTAGGAAAGTATTACGAAAATTTTGCTAAAAGCCTGTGGTTTTTTGCTTGCTCGAAAGAATGATAAACCTAAACGTATATGAATTGATATTCCGCACAAGAATAGTACATGGCACGTGGACAAATATTAAATTCATATTCAATATCTAAGTACATACATACATAATTGGCCATTACAACCTTCCAGCCAGTATTACGGCCTAATTTCTCAGACCACCACTCATGTTGTGTGTGTGAATTTAATTCATGACCTACAGTTTACAGTTTAAAGTCGACTCTGAACGCAGATTATTGAGAAATTTTTCATGGCAATTTTATTTACTCTCAGAGTTTCTGGCAGAAATATGCTGAGAGGAAGTCGTCGAAGAAATATTTTCTCTTATTTCGTTTTGTTGATGTTTGACTTGAGGTTTGAGCCGTGACCTTACGTCTAACACAGTACCTACTAGACTACGGCGACTTCAAGCCGGGGGCATTAAACCCCATAAGACCCATAAAAATTTACCTAATCTCGAATCCTTTATATTTTGTATTACATGTACCTTCTATTTGGTAAGATTATGGAAATCTTGATATCGTAGACACAAAATGATGAATTTTGTGGATTTAATTATTAAATTTGGCATTCAATATCAAATGCGGTAAATATTTTATATTGAAATGTTAAACTAAAAAATATTTGGTAGCTAGCAAGATTTGTATATTCATACAGGTAGTGTTACCAACGCAGCTGAGTGTTTCTTTTTTATTATTGTATTGGCAAAAATTGTCAGAGAGGCATAAATACATACATAATTGGCCATTACAACCTTTCAGTCAGGATTATGGCCTAGTTTCTCACAGCACTCATGTGTGTGCGTTAATTTTATACATGAGTGGCGCGGCCTGCAGTTTAAAGTCGACTCTGAACGTCAGAGTTTTGAGAAACTTTTCATGAAATTTTAGTTACTCTCAGAGTTTTTGCCAGAGATCTACTGGGAGGAAGTCACCGAATAATTATTTTTTCATATTTTCGTTTTGATGTCTGACCTGGGGTTTGAACCGAGGCCTTTCGTCTAATAAGACAATACACTGCCTACTAGACTACGGCGACATCACACACACTGAACACATTGGTGTAAACTATCATTAGATCATTAGAAACTTGAGCAATTTAAATTTTTTAATAGAACATAACTTTTCCTATGAAGCATATTTCCATCTGAAAGTTTACTGAATACATAAATTGTTCAAATGGGGCTCAGAAAATCCTCATGCAATTTCTGGTACTGATTTTGGTCAGACGACGAAGCTGGGAGTTACTTTTTTGAAGATTGGGTCAAAATTTCAATCACTGTAAACAGGATTCTGGACAAGATGCGGTATCAGCAAGACGGAGCAATCTGTCAATCTCATTTATTACAGCACCGTTTTCAAGAACAAATTAGCAACTAGCCACCTAGTTTATGCGAGTTAACATCATGCGATGTCCATCACGTCATCGTTGTGATCAGTGTGGGCCACACCGTCATAGAAAATTTTCACGTAATGTAATGGCCTGTCATGACAGCCATGCTTAATCGGAACATGCCTTCCAATAAAAAATTTACAATTTTCTCTAAAATATTAATGTTTGTATTTTACCATGACAAATAACATTCCTAATGAGACACAGTTAGTTTTCTTTTTATTTCTGTCACTTATCTCTTCTTAATTTTATAAAAACTCGTTTCTTCCATTTATTTCCTAATCGTTCCATTTTTCTTGTTGTTTTTCTATTTCTTTGGCTTTATCGTGTGATACTGAAATACTTTTCTGATCTCTGCGTACTCTCCGTAAACTGCGTACCTAACCTAAGCATTGTGTGCCCAAAACCTAATAACTTCTGCGGACTAATGTATAAAGAATTTATCTTCAAAATTGAGCAATGAATTCATTTCATTCTCTGTAATACTATGTTCAAATATGCACTTTTATTGAGTCAGTATTCGGTTTATTGAGTACAATTTTTTAAGTGTTCAGACATAATACGCAGTTCAGCTGCTTATTCATTTGACAGCTGGCAAAGAAAACTGCTGGTTGTTTCAACAATATTGTTTTTATTTTGTTTTGTTAGTTTTTGTTGACATTTAAGTTGCCAAATATCAACGGAAAGTGTTCGGATAATTGCAACTTTACTTATGACAATGCTGAATTTTAAGCTTTACTCAATATTGTAACAATTTGCGCATTTATTGCGCAATAATTAATTCAAACTTTATATGAAATATTGAGCTCAATATTGGCGTTTATTGCGATTTACGCAATAGAGGTGTATATCTAAACACCGTATAAAGAAAGATATTTAATTGTTTTTTTTCTGGCTGTTGTTGTTTTTGGTAATTTACATTTGGAAGTAAATTTTATACAAATATGCATTTAAAAGCATATTCAAATTGTATTTAATATATCTACGTATTCAATTTAAAAGGAAAACAAAAAGCGGCAACGTAGTCAGTCTTCAGTTTAAATGACAGAAGTAGACAAGGATACGAAAGTTCATTAGCCTAATTGCGTGGTTCTTTCGGTACTTCAGTATATGCAGGGTAGCTTTTAAACTATTCCTCTATTTTAGATGTATTTTTCATAAGAATTCTTGTATTCCCTTGTATTTAACTTCTCTCTTTTTCTCAGAATCCTTTGTTAATTTTTTCATTTTTACAACAATTCCTTATGTTACCTACTATGATTATGTTTATCTCTGTGTTTTTAGATTTCTTTTTTTCATCATATTTTATTATTTTGTTTTGTAAAAAGCAGAAAGCAAAATATAAAAATCGTACAGAATAAAGCAAAAGTTGCAGGTTAATATAGAAAGTGTCATAACGAAAAACTGTTTCATTTCCATTTCTACTATCTCTTGCTGAAAAGGCGATGAGTCTGTCGTATCCTTTAGTGTCACTTCGTAAAAGCCTTTTTATAAAATCGTAAAAACAAGCGAAAACAATGAGTTACAAACAGTAGTAAAATTAAATGACAGACTCTAGGGGAACTGTGTGCAATGATGTTTTGAATAAAAAGCGTCTATTCTTTTACATAAAATTTAAAACAATTCTTAGCACAGTTATAATGTTTCATATTGTTACGTTTTTACCCTTTTAAAAACGTTTAAAATATGAGTTCATAGATTGCAAATAAAATAAAAATAGGTTTGTGTTTAGTTTTAGATAAATTCTTTATTGTTCGCACAATTTTATGTCCCACTGTATACAACTTGACGAATAAAATCATAATTAGTAGTTCGCTATTCTTCTTTGCTTACAACGCAGATCTTTACAACGGAGATCTTCAAAACACGACTGTTTTCTTCACACGCAACACACAAGACTGACTGAATTCTTACTACTCTTTGCCTGCTTTGTTTTGCATTTTGATATGCCCACGTAAACAGTCTGACGAAAGTTCTTGAAGTCGAACGTTCTCGAGAACTCTATCGCGACTTCATTGTTGTTTGTGTATTTTATATGTCTATCGCCTTTCCTTTCATACTGATGCTGTTGGTTTACTTGTAACAAGTTCTTTGTATGTGTTTGTTTAGGTTTTGCTCATTTTGATGTTACACTGTTTCCATTTTCGTAACAATATTTGCATGTGCTCATCTGAAATCAAAAGTTTTTTTTTACTAGTTTATTTTTTGTTGCAAGAATTGCTTTGTAGTTTCTGTAGATTTGACTTGAAATTAGTCGAGTTAACACTGGTATGATCTAAATAAGACGGATATAACTATGAACCAAATGCGCTGCCCAGAGGGAATTGTAGGGAAACCGTTACCATACATTTGTCAATTGCTTTTGACGGCTGTTACAGTGTGATGCTTATAGAATGTACTGTAAGTCTTAAGATTTTCAAAAATGTCAAGCTAGTTAGCACACGGATGTTTATTTCAAATGCTGATAATTGGAAAATGGGATGATAATGGGAAAATTAACAATTATGGGATGGAGTGCTTCATGTTATTGATATCTGCGCCATATGGGGATAGATCAACAACACACCACATTATCTATTCGAAGACCAGAATATTGTTGACAATTTCAAGCGCACTTTCTTTAAATATTCTCAAACCCAAGCTCAGACATCTCTATCAAAAACGAAATATGAAAAATATTTCTCCTGGCGATTTCTTCTTAGCATTTTCTGGTAAAAACTCTTAGAGTATATAAAATTGGTATGAAAAGTTTCTTAGAAATTTGTCGTTTAGAGTCGACTTTAAATTGTAGGTCCCACCGCTTATGGATAAAATTAACACACACAACATGGGTGGTGTGAGAAACTAAATCGTAATCCCGACTGAAGGGTTGTAATGACCAATTATGCTAGTCAGCTCTTTAGAATACTGAAAATAGTAGTTAATAACACTTTTGAACGAAAACGGCCGTGTGAATATAAACATAAATAGCAGGAGTAAGGCAAGTATGTATCAAAAATGATACATAAGTTAGAATTATGAACTTTTTTTTAGGCTCGATCTACAGTTAAAAACTGTTTTAAATCTATCAGTATCAGAATTTCCGCCTGTAATAATTGCAATTAAATTATGGGATGTTAATTTTTATGTATGTAACAATAAATATAAATAAAAAAAATTATTGTCCGTCTCTTTTAGCCTCTGCAGCAATTGCAAATTTAGTTAATTAAACTAAATAAAAACAGTTCTACAGGGATGTCAAGGAAAAAGCAAATGCTGTTTTATACTGTCGCTCATATTAAATAACAATAAACATTAAAAATTATGTTTATATGGATGTATATATGTCATATGCGTATATATTTAAATAAAATAAACAGCAAAAAGAACGGTAAACCCAAATAAATAATTAAAAAATGGCATAAAACCACACAGAAGCAAAAAATAGAAAATGTTGTTCAAGATACACCCATCTGCACATTCTTTCTGTCTTCGCTACACATTTTTACCTGTTATGACGCTAATTGAAATTATAATTGAATATAAGAATAATTGTGCACAAAATGTATGATATTATTTTTATTGTAATACAAATACAAAATATGTGTTGTATTTTTACTTTTATTTTTAAAATGATATCGTGCAAGCGCAGGCGAAATTAAAAATATCATTTTGAACAAAACCATAAAGCGAATTTCAGTTCATTTGCTTAATCATTAGTTTTGAAACTTCAATATTGAAATGTTGTTGCAATGCGAAGTTGTTGAAGACATGAGTAAATGCTTGAAGGCATAAATATTTATAGAAATAATATAAGAATAATTGTGCACAAAATGTATGATATTATTTTTATTGTAATACAAATACAAAATATGTGTTGTATTTTTACTTTTATTTTTAAAATGATATCGTGCAAGCGCAGGCGAAATTAAAAATATCATTTTGAACAAAACCATAAAGCGAATTTCAGTTCATTTGCTTAATCATTAGTTTTGAAACTTCAATATTGAAATGTTGTTGCAATGCGAAGTTGTTGAAGACATGAGTAAATGCTTGAAGGCATAAATATTTATAGAAATAATGAAAATGAAAAGTCCAAACACAACGTCATTTATTACTACAAAAAAAATATACGAAGTTTAATTATAATTTATTTTAGATTATATCAGGGACAACTTATATCTCTTAATCAACCTGGACCAATGACCAAAGTCGCAGACTTAACAGAACAGTTTAAGCAACCAACTACTTCTGCTCCGAGATCAAGTATCTACAGGACTACGGTATGAAACTCTAAAAGCTCAAACATAAGTGGGTATTTATGAGTAACTCAATGAAATATAGCCATATCGTGGAATTAAAGGACACTTCGATAATAGCCATATCAAATATTTAAGAAGCGACGGTTGGCAATACAAATTGTTATCAAATTCTTAACTCGGCTTATGCGTAGTTGCCAGATTTGATGATTTATCGTCACTTTGACGATTTTGAGCTCCAAAAATATCATATTGACGATATGACGATCTATGCCCTTATTTTGATGATTTTTGGATATGAAAAATTTACATTAAAAATCTTTACTTTAGTACGTTAAAAGTCACTTTAAGGTTTGTATTGTGACTATTGCAAATTTATTTTTAGGTTATTTGCGAACACCTGTGATGATTTTTTTGTATTTGATGCCTTTTTTTCTCCCTTAAAAGCCAATAAATTACAACCTCTGCACGAAGGGAGTTCCACATAGGAATAGTTCGACTTAAGAAAGAATTTTGTCTGTAATGCTGTGGGCGATTCACTAGCCAATCGACCACATTCGGATGTGCTCGCCGAGAAAGACGAGTCTTACGTAGTATTACATGATTGTAGGGAATAAGTCCTCTTATTTTACTTGTAGTAGCGATAGAACAGTGAAACGCAAGCCACATTGCAAAGATGCTCCAATGAATCAATAGAGTTGGATAGCCTACCGTCATTAACGAGCAACTTCAGCCCTCTCCTGTAAGTGGTCGAGAAGTCTGAAAATAGACGTCGAGGCACCGGCATATACATGAGAGTTATATTACATTCTCTTTCGAATATAAGTGCTGTAAATACTAAGAAGATTATATGAAGTAAAGTATTCCTCGTCTTAAGAAGCTAAGGCACTGAAAAATATGTCGGTTCCAGTGAAGTCAATGACTTCTGACTCTCTAATATTTACACCATCAATAGATTTAAATGATGTAATATTATTGCTGCGCTTACGTGTCAGTAAACACCTGGGATAGACCGTTTCAACCTTAAACAATTTTTTTCTGAAAATTATATAAAAGTTCTCCATTTAAAAAAAAAAATTAGAAATGAAAATGAGGGATGGTAGCTTTTAATTTCCAGCTTTGGATAAATTGATTACAAAATGATAGTATTTCACATTCTTCCGCTAATGTAGAGAGTATTAAATCAAGTTAATTTAAATTAAACTAAATTCCTTAGAAACAATATTATACATACATAATTGGCCAAACAACAATAATTGGATTTTTTGTTATTCTTCTGTTTATACCCTTTGCATAAACAATAACAATTACAAGACAATTATTGTACAGAGATCTTCCGCGTCTTTACACAAGACTGATTGAACTTCACTAACACAGTCTTTGCCTTTTATATATCAGAGTAAACAGTCTGATGAATGTCCTTGAAGACGAATGTTCACGATTTCGCCTTCTCGAAATCTCTATAAATGTAAACATCGTTACATACATACATACATACATAATTGGTCATTATTACAACCCCTCAGTCAGGATTACGACCCAGATTCTTACACCACTTATGCATGACTGGTGGGACCTACAGTTTAAAGCCAACTCCGAACGACAGATTTTTGAGAAACTTTTCATGGCAATTTTATTTATTCTCAGAGTTTTTGCCAGAAATCTGTTGAGAGGAAGTCGCCGAAGAAATTATTTTTGTATTTTGTTTTGATGTCTGGCCTGGGGCTCGAACCCTGGCTGTACGTCTAATGAGCCAACACATTACCTACAAGAGTGCAACGACTTGTCTGATTTGATTCAAATATTTCCATATGTATTTGTTTTTAATATACAAACATATTGTATAAAACATTCTTATTTTTGAATTAAAATATGTACATTGAATTAAATTTATAGGTTTCCCCACAACTTTTTTTACTTTTAATTTTCGTAAATTGTTTATATATGCAAATATTTCAGCAAATATCAAAATATAAACAACGTAATGTATTACAAATGAAGTTATGGAGAGATTTAAAGCAACGTACCGTAATAAATTATAAGAAATTTAACTTTTAATTAAAATTCATACATAAAACCGTAATGTATCGCCAATTAACCAAAAAGTCAGAATTTTTAACTGCCAACAGTTTTTCTACAGAGACAATTTTACAGTGCATATCGAAGATCCATGTACTCCAATATATACATCATAAATAATTGGCCATTACAACCCTTCAGTCTGGATTACGGCTTAGCTTTTCACACCACTTATATTGTGTGCGTTAATTTTATACATAAGCGGCGGGACCTATACTTTAAAGTCGACCCCGAACGACAGATTTTTGATAAACTATTCATGACAGTTGTATTAGCTCTCAGAGTATTTGCCAGAAATCTGCTGATAGGAAGTCGCCGAAGATATTTTTTTTCATATTTGGTTTCGATGTCTGACCTGGGACCTCGCGTCTAATAAGTCAACACACTACCTACTAGACAACGGGGACTCCAGTATATGGAAGGACTGGCATGAATTTTAAGTCATAATTTGTAAAAGTAAATAAAGTTTTTTTATATTTATTTTATAAATTTATTTCTATTTTATAATAAAACAAAATAAATTTTAGTGTTTTTCACAAAACCATAAGAAAATAAAGAAAACTTTCTGGTGACTACATATCTTACACCAATCAATACAAAACGTCTCACAGGCTTGATACTGTGCCACAAAGTCCCGATATGATTCCATGCGAAATATTTTAAATTTTAAAAATTCTCCTACAATTGTTAATTCCAAATTAAGTATACCCTTAATTAATTAATTGAATTTGAAATATATTACTTATACGCATCATATTACTTGTACTTGAATAATTACGCTGTAAAGTATGCAATGAGTTTTTTTTATCATGTCTTTTATGAAGCTAAAGGAATTAAATATCACTCATACGTTACATACTTGTCATTATGAATATTGTATGTATATTAATTATGATCATAATGTAAGTAAATACTTACCATAATTTATTAAAAATCGACCCGGAACATTTAGAAATTTAAGACTCGGTACTTTTCCTTTTATTTATTTGTTATTTTTGAATAGATTTTATTCGTGGAACACATTTAAATTGGGTCATAATGGCCGTTCTTTAACCAAAAACTGCATAAGTCACATTAAAACCTCGGTATAAATCCACTAAGTGGAATAACATATCTTCAGACTTTTGTTAAATTTGCTAGTTGTCACAACCGCGCAGCATCAATAAAAGCTAAAGACTTAGTTTGCAAAGTCTCAAACTGTATCTTATATTTGATTGCCTAAATTTCTGTTTAAGAGATCGTTTGGAGGATGCGTTGTCGCTAATCCCCAAACAAAATTCAATAGAAAAATTTGGTCATAAGTGAATGGCGGCAAATACCAATGAAGAATACAAAAAATACTGGTACATTCAAGTCTATACTTAACATACCTGTTTTTTTGCTGTTGTAAGCAATACAGCTCTTGGCACAGTAATTTTTTTGTCGTAAGAGATATCTATCATTCATGAATGAAGACGGACGTCGAAATAAAATCAATTAGAAACTTAATTGAGGCTTGGATGTCCAAATAAATCTGGAAATTATAAAAAAAGGCGTCCAACAAGCATTACGTAGCCTTCAATATGAACGTGACCTTCGTCTGGAGCACACTGCAGTAATCGAATGTGAGAAGCACTGAACTGACCTATACTGTTCATATTAATTGGATCCTTATAAACAACAAATTAAAGTTCTGGGCGTACACTGTTGCCCTCTGAATTGGAAAACAGCTGTCACCAAATTCACCATATCCGAATTGCTGTTTCCCTCTACAAACATTTTATAATTCTATTTAACATTAAGGGTCCTTATTAGGGCCATAAAGATTAAATGAAGGAGATTTTATTTCCAATTCAAGCTTTAGTATTTATCAACTTTTGGCTTAGGTTTAAAGATACACTTCGGTTTACGTTAAGCAATTACTGAATGATTTTGCACTCGATTTAAAATATAAAAAAATAATAAGTTAAAAAAAATATAACTAAACAAAACAACACGATGCGACAGTCAAAATACAACACACCTACACTATGTCATTAGCTGGGTGTATTTCATTTTTTATTACTTTGTCGCATAGTGTAATTTGTCTTCTGAAAACCAACTCTTTTTAGTTTGTTTCAATGTAAATTTGATATTCAATTTTATTTTAGTTTTTTTATTGTACAACGAATTTATTATTCCGTAACACAACAAACAGTAGAACAACAAACAATTTAAAAAAGTTCCATTAAAGTTAGCAACAAAAAAAATGAAATCAAAAGTTATTGTATTCCTGTTTGAATGTAAGGATCGACATATGAGCACATTCTAATACTGTTATAAAATCGATAACGTATGGAAAATATAGAGTGCTTAGCCCATTGACTGACAATCAAATATTTTATAAATTTCTCTTTTTATAGAAACAGTACATAAATGATTAGAAGCAAAAAAAAAAAAAAGAAATAATAACAGAATCCTACGTAGGCGGTGTTATACGTTTTATATCAGCTTATAGGAGCAACTATATTTAAAATAAAAAAAAGAAATTATTTTTCAATTTCAATTGTTGTGTTATAAATATTTGTATTTTTAATCAAATATAAATCCAAATGCATAAAGAAACACTGAAATCATATTAAAACTGCAAATTATAAAAAAAAAAAGACTTTTTAATTTATTTTTCAAAAATCTATTCATAAAAATCATAATTTGTTTTTGTCATTGTAAACTACCATTGAAAACTGCTGACAAAAGAGAAACGAAAATTAAATCCGATATAGTTTTTGCCATTTAGTTTCAAATTCCATTATTAATTAGAAAAGCTTCATAGCATAGATTCGTTATAGCTTTTCCGTTAAAGAAAGAGAATTTTAATTGAAAAAATTGAATTAAAAAAATATTTTAAAAACGCATAAATAAATAATTTCAATAAAAAAATATGTTTTTCGTCAAACATTTTCTATCGTGCAATGAATACATATAAACGTTGATTTACATCAAATTATATACAAATGCACAAATATAAAATACGTATTGTTATATGTGTAACTGAATGCACAACTAATCCAAATGCAACAATAATCTATGTATTTATGATTTTCGATGTAAAATATTTGACATTTTCGTTCTTTTCTTCAGTTCAAACAAATATAAATGATGTACAGTGTATAAAATCACTGTTCAAAAATTATTATTAAACTAACCATTGTATATGAAAAGTTAATTTAATTCGAAAATTCCTATATTTTTTCTTGTCGACTACCAATTCAGCAAATCTTTAAAATTATTTTTTATACTACTTTTCGAGAAAATTAAACCTTTTCAATGGCTGCCAATATTGTATCAATTTAATAAACTTTCCCAAAACAATTAAATCTTTTGATAACACAGTTTTATTTTAAATTGATTTTTAAATAAAATGAATCTAATCTCAAGTCAAAGATTTTGTTAGTTCCCATAAGGCAATGGACCAAAAGAACTTACTATAGCTTTTTGGTACAATTTATACAAATTTATCCAAAATCATATTTTGCTAAATGACATCTACATAAACGACATTCGCTTAGTGTCACATATCCAAGGGAGTATTCAGGAGATAATTCAGAAGAACGGTTACAACAGTCAACTGAAAAACTTGCTTATGAGTGCATAGCGGCAAATATTTACACAAAACACAAGAAAAAACTGGTACATTCAATGCCAAGGGGGTTAAATAGAGTGCCTGACCTTAAGGAATATCCTAATATATATTGCGTATATGTAAAATGTAAAATGTACTCTGAGTCCTTCCTGGGGGTACCTCAATTTTTGCGGTGGAAAAATATGGTGCTACCAGAAAGTTTTTCTTATATTTTTTTTGTGTTATAATAAAAGAGAAATAAATAAATAAAAGAAATGTTAAAAACATCATTTATTTTTACAATTTATTGCTTAAAGTGAAATTAAAATTGAAATTGCTTACACACATTGGGGTACCTAGACTTTTGCTGTCCACTGTATATAGAAGAGACCAAAATGTTGCAAACAATAAATTAAGGGAAGTGTCAAATACCTCGCTATCTTCTCCTGAGACATCCAACATTCTTGAATAATTTTAGATGTGGCGTACATTCTGGGGATCGAATGGCCACTTTACTGCCGATAAATATTTGTACATCACTCCGATACCGACTTCGCATATCGGCTAGCATAATAGCCATTAATTCAGCTCGAAAAGTTCAATAATAATCTGGTAGTACAATTGTTTTCGAAAGATTACACATCCTACTTTGTTGTGCGATGTGGCTATGTCAGTGAAAACGTGAGTGGCGTTTCCTGGAAGGTGTAAACCATTATCATATAAAGATGCAATCGGGATCTACGTAGCAAAACTAGGATCAGGCATTATGTAGTCGATAGGTACATTACGACCAACCATACGAAAGATTTTGGCATGACCATAGTGTCTGTACTTTCATACTCTTATGGTATTTACCCTCATTGCCGCGTTCACAGCCAGTTGTTTCGATAATATGTTTGGTGGTAGCCAATCGACTATAGTAAACAATGGCTTGGAATTGTTTAACTTAACAATACCGTTTACCAAAATAATTATACAAAAAATTACTTAAAGATTATTCATAAATATGCTTTACATAATGTGAGACAATGGGTCAGTCAAACGATGAAAAATGTGCTTCTTTGATAATTTAAAAGTCCTTAGGGGACTTGTCAGTATGGCATAATCACCTGAAATCCTATCACCCCAAAGGCATGTTTACATATTCTGTATAACACAATGAAATACGGCAACAAACAGTTAAAAAATTCCAGTAGCAATGAAATATAGGAAAACGGGAGTGTGTCAGGCACGCTCATTCGCTGCCACAAGTAAGGCTGCTTAACATTGGAATTCTCACATCTACTGTGGCAAATAATATTCAATATATACACACACTTACAAATACAATGTCTCGAGAGTATATTGTAGCAAATCACACAAAGGTGGCCCATGTGTGGAGTAGGTAAGAGTTGTCCTAAGAAAATATGTTGAACTACTCGACTACAACGTCAAAAAAATTTTTTTTTTCCATACAGACTGACGAATATACGAAACCATTCATACTATAGAAATAGGTCTTTATACTATTAAAGTATCAGCTTTGTTTTGTTTTGCTTTAAATTTCGTTTAAAGTCTTCTTTTATTGTGTCTCCTTGTTCTCAAGTGCGATCAGCGTTGCCATTTGCTAAGTTTTCCCTTCTTTTTACACGTTTTTTGAGATGTGAAAAAGTTTTCTAACAAAACAAGTTTTTTTTCGAAAAACTCAAAATTTCAATAAATTCAACAATAACATGAAATATTTACATTTTTAAATAAAATATTGTGAGTTTTATTAGTCTCGGACAAAAGTAGCAAAGAAACACTAATAGAAGGCACCAGTCTCCGGTGTTTCCTTTAAAAATGTTGATAGGTTAGGTTAGGTCGAAGTGGTAGCTCTGATATCAAATAGCTCACTTGAGCACGCACAGCGGCCCGTTGTGATGCCACGAGTGAACGCAGTCTCTATTCTGACCAAGTTCCACAAAATCGGGGAAGAAAATGTTGATATTTTTATAGAAAACAAGTTTTTTGTAAAAAAAAATTTTTTCACGGAAATAAAGAGTTTTAAAAAAAATTACTGGCAACGCTGTTTGAAAGTGTTCCGATTTCACTGCATTTAACATTAAATTATAAAAAAAAGGCTTTTGTAAAAGTATGTCGAAATAAATGCATACCTTCTGCAATTGAAATCAAATTTTCTGTTTTTAAAATAGTATTCATATAAATAATTTTGTTATTTAAATTCGCTTAAATTTATACAAACTTCTTCTTACTAAGATGTTTAGTAAATGCCATAAAAACTTAAAAAAGTTTAAGTCAATCAACTGAATACCTAGCTACCTTAACGAGTTTAAAAGTTTTATGGAATTCATATTGAATTTCCTGCCAATAATAAACATCTAACTCGTAAAGTACAAAAGTACAAAGTACAAATTATGCACAACTCTTACGCCTAGTTTCACACAATTTCTTTAAAAATAGTTTCAGTATTCGAGTATAAGCACAACAGTTTGAATATAATGCATAAAATTAGAAGAAAAAAAACTTTTTTGTAAAGGAAAACTAAGGACTTTAATAAAATTTCTGCAGTTTTTTTTATAGAATAAAACAGGGAAAACGTTTGCTCGAACTTATGATACACATTCATACACCACAGCCTTTTCTATAAAGAACAGTGTCAGATATGCTATGTCTTCCGTACAATAAGAAAAACAACGAAAGTGGCGACATTAGTGTACAAGTTTATTCATACTTGTTAAGAGAAAGTGTTTGTGCATGTGTTAAACTATAAATAAAGTATTTTACTGGGAAAAAAATTAAACAAAACTGCCACTGTAAGTTTAGAATCGTTCTCGTAATAATTTTGCTCTTCTTTCGTATTTGATTGAATTGAATTTGATTGAACGCAATCTTTACTTTCTATCGTTATTCATTGAAAACTGTGACGATATATTTTCCAATTTTTTCCTTATCAGACATACATTAGCACTTATTTCGAAATAGTATGTTTCACTATTGTGTCTAGTGCAAAAACGAGCGCCGTAGCCTAATACGTAGTATGTTGGCTTATTAGACGCAAGGCCACGGTTCAAACCCCAGGTCAGACATCAAAACGAAAATATGAAAAAATATTTCTTCAGTGACTTCCTTTCAACAGATTTCTGGCAAAAACTCTGAAAGTGAATAAAATTGCCATGAAAAGTTTCTCAAAAATCTGTCGTTCTGAGTCGACTTTAAACTGTAGGTCCCGCTACTCATGTCTAAAATTACGCACACAACATAAGTCATGTGAGAAGCTAGGTCGTAATCCGGACTGAAGGATTGTAATGACCAATTATGTATGTATGTATGTTTTACCATTATACCATTATTTTTGTGTCTAATATATACGCGTGAATATTATTTACTTGTATCTGATGGTATCTCGTTCAATAGTTAGTTCAAATCGTGCAGTTGAAGTTTGATAAAAAGGGGAAAAATACTTATGTTTTTTCTAAGCATCACAATTTGGTATCCCTTTTCGACGACGCACATTGTTGCCCGACTATTTCATGAGCCTAAATAATGTGGTACGGGCAAATCTAGTAAATTTTTTAATTATTTGGGTTGGCTCTAGTAAGCATTCACTTTTTTGCAAAATGGGAATGAAACGCAAGTGGTCTTTCCTTTTTTCCAAGTGGAGGAAGTTACGAAGCCACTATCATCATGTGATTTTTGACTAGCTGCTGTGTTATTGGAAATATCTCTTCTATTGGTCTAAAATTTTACATATATATTTGGAATTGTAATGATAATCTATTGTCGCCCACTGAACTTAACACCAAGCTTTGATTAGAAAGTATTAATTAAATTTGCTTTAAAGTTGTTGCAGCTGATCTATTAATTTATAATTGCACGCACACATTGGCGCTACTTTAATTGTTGACCGCAACCGAACTCCAGTTAACAAGAATCAAAATAAACAATTTTTAGTTGATTTGCTTCTTTTTTTTCTGTTACAAGTGATTGTACCAATTGGTACAATTTCTGTCAACTGTTAACTCAATTGGAGTTCAGTTACAGACATAATTGGTCATTACAACTCTTCAGTCAGGATTACGACCTAGCTTCCCACACCACTGATGTTGTGTGCGTTAATTTTATGCATGAGTGGCGGGACCTACAGTTTAAAGTCGACTCCGAATGACAGATTTTTGGGAAACTCTTCATGGCAGTTTTATTTACTCTCAGAGTTTTCGCCAGAAATCTGCTGAGAGGAAGTCACTGAAGAAATCCTTTTTGTATTTTGTCTTGATGTCTGGCCTGGGGCTCGAAACCTGGCTTTACGTCTAATAAGCCAACACACTACCTACTAGACTACGGTGAATACGTTGATATTACAGATGATAATATTTCGGTTAAGGGATATTTTGTTCACGTTTTAGGAATTACGTATTCAGTAAAAGTGAAGTAAAATTTGAAATTGAAAACAAATAAAAAAAATTGTTTTTAATGTCTTATATAAAGCTAATAATTATCCCCTACTAAACAGCTTAATTACTTTAATACCTATAGTAATTGTGTGAATCCTTGAAATTACTATTAGCTTTCAGATTGCAAAGCAAATTAAACTACTATAGTTCAACACCCGTATTATTTGGCACTATTGAATAGACCGTGTGAATTGATAAATCAGCGCAAAATTTTCTCATTTACTAACTATAGCAGGTTTATTTGTGTGCGCGTCTATTTATATCCAATTCACTGAATAATTTTGTGAAGTCCTGACAGTAATAATGATCATTTTCCTATTCAAGCCGTCTTGGATTAACAGGAAAACAACACATGTGTATATCTTATGTAAATTGCACACATATGTACGGGTATGTATGTGTATACAAATTATTTCACAAATCGAAGCATTATTTTTAAGTTTTAAAATAATTCATGTGAATACATATTTTGTATATGAAAATATTGTGTCTTTTTCCTGTTCATTGTCCAATTTATTATATTGTAACTGCAACATATTCAAGTACATGCATATTTATGGGCTACGTAAAGTAAAACATTGTATACAATTTTCATTTAAATTAATTGTTTAGGGGAATACGCATTAAGGTAATGACCTCATAAATGTGCACATAAAATGGAATAACGGTTTATTTATTCACATTTTTACGAATTTTCATTTAACAGCTTTGGAATTTTTCAAAACCGTAACAAAAAGGTTATTATGCGAACTGAATTTTATAGCCACTGCTCAAATAATGATGTCTAATGAGGCAATAATTAGTTTTTAAATTAATTAAATAATTAATTAAATTTAATTTAATTAAATTTATGAAATTAAATCCTGTGATTTTTATTATAAATTGAATTGGTCTAATTTAATTTAACCATTTAGCGAGACTTGCTGTGTTTTGAAATATTTCAATTAAAAAATTATATTGAAGTAAAATTTAAATTAAATTTAATTAAATAGTTATATACAATAATAACACTATGCGACAAAATACAAAAAATTAAATACAACCGAGTAACTACCTAGTCTAAGTTCTTCTGTTAGTTGAGTAGAACTCAAAAATACTTTTTTTATATTTCTCGTACCCTCCAAACCTGTTTTATTTGACAAAAGCGGGTGTTTTTGATCTTTTTACACAAAATTATTGATTACACATCCCTGCATGGGTTTTGCAAATAAGATGGCTCCAGGTGTTTCCGAAGGCATTTTGAGTGCTAAACACGAATCTGGGTCCAAAAACAGATCTTCGTTCGGATTTTAAAAATTCAAAATTGCGGATCCAATATGGTTTGATTAATTTTTATAAACCTCGACCGCCATATTGGATCCGCCATTTTGAATTTTTTAAATCTGAATAAAGATCTATAATCAGCGACTCCACAAACCCCTGACTAACAATTTTCAAGTTAATCTGAATAATTTTTAAGGACCTCCGGAATGTGTATCTTTTTCTCTTGCACCCCTTGACATAAACGCACCTCCTACTTTAAGGGTGCATGCTAACAATTTGGCTTGGGCTCTTTTTAAAGAGCAAAGATCAGTTGTCAATTTCTGACAATCGCGATGGTCCTAGCACGTCAGTGTTTAGCTCTACAAATTTCAAAAATGGCCAAAAACGCTATTTTTAGGGGTTTCAACCCCGTTTTTTTTCTCGAAAACCTGACGTGATGGAAAGTTTTTGAACCCAGATTCGTGTTTAGCGTGCAAAATGCCTTCGAAGGCACCTGAAGCCATCTTTTTTGCACAAAAAAGTCAAAATTTACAGGGCTGTGTTACCCAAATATTTTTCAACCTATTTTCAAAATGAACAGTTTTTTTCAGAAAGGGGAGAGATTAGCCTTTCAAACGGTATAGATATACATTTTGTTTAAACTTATATGTTATTAGTCTTGATGGGGTAAACTTGGAAAATATTATTTTTTTTCTTATTTTTTCAAGTCTGGCCATTCTTAATTGCCAAATTTTATTAAAAAATACTCAACCTAGTTAATAACTTAGACTGTGTGTAGTTACTCGGTTGTAACGGGTGATTTTTTAGCTATTATCTTTTTAGCAACACTGGCTTAAACAGCTCACACACGTTTCGTGTGTGTGTTTCACTGTCAAACATCTTCAGTTTGGTCTATAATTTAACCGTGAATCGTCTTACAAACGAACAACGCTTGCAAATCATTGAATTTTATTACCAAAATGCGTGCTCTGTTAAGAAAGTTCATAGCGCGCTTATTCCATTTTATGGTCAGTTTAATCGACCCACTGAAGCGGCTATTCGGACTATTGTGACTAAATTTCGCACCAAATTTACATTGTTGGTCATTAAACCACCAACACGCTTACGTAGAGTGCGAACTGAAGAAAATATCGCAGCTGTATCGGCCAGTATTAATGATGACCATCAATTATCGATTCGTCGCCGTTCGCAGCAATTGGGCCACTGTTACTCAACAACGTGGAAAATTTTGCGGAAGGATTTAGTAAATCACCCATTATTTTTATCATGTATTTTTTAATAATCACTTAATGGATATGGTCACAACTAAAATAAATATTTTTTTCTAAGAAAAAACAATCGGACAATAGTTGTACAATAGCTTATGTTGTTTCCAATAAATGTATTAACAATGAAGGGTCAGACATTAATTTTGATGTAGTTCTTTTTCTAAAGTTCATCGCTTTATTATTAATAACTGAACACATTAGTCTAGTAGATAGGTAGTTGGGTTATTAGACAGGAGCCCGTAGGCTCTCATCTCGAACAAAACGAAATATGAAGAAATATTTCTTGATCGATTTCCATTGAATAGATTTCTGGAAAGTTTCTCAAATCTTTGTCTTTCGGAGACGACTTTGAACTCTAAACATAGCCACTCATGGATAAAATTAACACAAATGACCCCAATTTTCATCCAAAAATCATCTTCAGCCCATTTCTGGATGAATGAGTACGTGAAGAAACAAAATTGTCGAATTTTTAACAATGCCATGATATTCAAGAGCATTGAATGTATCCTAAAAAGCTTACTGTTCGGTGAGGATTTTGGGTTGGCGGCGTCATCGAATTATATTTCTTTGACGAACGTTGGCCAGGCAATCACTGGTAATGGCGAGCAGAAAACCTCACAGCGTTAAATATTCTGTTTTGAAGCCATGGCCATCGCATGTAGAGATGATGTGAACTGGCCAAATGTCAATTTGTCTAAAAAATGTCGATAACATCTCACACACACACTTTGTTTTATTCAAATTTAAAGATAGGTAGTGTAGGTAAATTTAGTGAAACAAGTGTTTATGACTGTAATTGTTTTTACGAAGTATTTTGAAATGACAACTAGCGAATCCTTCGTCTCTAAATAATTGAAGTCATATAATGAGTCTGCACCCTTGCACCAATTCATATACATGTAATGTAGTGCAGCAACCATTCGAAAGTAGTCGTAAGATTTTCAGAAACTTTATATTCTAGTCTCTGATAAGTGATCTCTATCAAAAAATTTTATGAATAATAATTGGGCAGATTTTATAGATGAAGTTGTGAATACTGGGAATTGTTGCAGCCGTTAATACTAACAAATTTAATAATTTTTTTTTTAAATTAAGTATAAATAACTTGTTTATTATAAAATATGATAAAATACATAAAATACATCAATGCCTGCCAAATGCCAAAGTGAGTGTGACCAAGGTCATAAATAGAGCAAACGTTAATAGATCGCTCTTTTCATTACAAACATGTTAAAGTTGACTTGATGTCAGATGCTTAAAATATTTTTGAGATAAGAAAGCTTGCTGGTGGCAATTTAAGAATGTTTCGGATTACGTTCTACTTTGAACTTTCACCGACTTGGAGTTAATTTTTGTAAGAAACATTAAGACTAAATTATGGGGGCATTAATCCGAACAGGCAAACGGCTTTAAGAACGATATATTTACAAAAACGAAAAAAAACGTAAACTATACAACTGAATGCGAATTCAAATAATGTTGTTTTTAAAATTAGAATAATTTTTGTAATGATTTATATAGTATTACATGTATTTTAAAATCCGAAATCCGTTCAATGCATTTCATATTTATTATATTTATGTGTCGTATATACATATATCATTATGCATACATACAGTGGACAGCAAAAGTCTTAGTACGGCAATATATTTTAGCAATTTCATGAATTTTAGTCAAAAGTTTTTATAAAAGTTTATAGTTTTGATGTTTATTTTATTAATTTATTTCTGTTTTATTATAAAACAAAATTTTTTTAATGTTTTTCATAAAACAAGAGAAAAACAAGGAAAAGTTTCCCCATAGGTACCTCCAAGTAAATTTAAAATTCAAAGGCCTAACAATATCCGTTAGGGTCAAGCACTCCATTTAATCTATTTGGAATTGAATGTACAAATTTTGTTTAGTGTTTCCAGGTGGCACCATGAGGAAGTTCTTCGGTTGACTTTTGTTTGAGGTTTAGCGATTACGTAACTGTTCTTTCAAATGTTCTCCTAAATACTCTCTTGAAGTCATATCGGGACTTTGTGCAAGAGTATTAAGGATGTGGGGACATTTTATTTTTGTCAAAATATATTGCCGTACTAAGACTTTTGCTGTCGACTGTATGTGTATTGTTCATGTACGTTTTCAGTGTCATGGTGAATAATTCATGGTTAACCAAATATTTCCTGCAAAAGACAATGCATTGTTGGATAATTTATACGGTTTGCGTTTGCAAAGCGCTGCCGCGAATTTAAAAATAAATTAAATTGCCATGAAAATTTTCTTAAGCAAATCTGTGGTTCAGAACACACACAACATACATATGTGGTGTGAGAAGCTAGGTCATAATCCTGACTGAAGGGTTCCAGTCACCAATTAGGTAAGTAGGTATTGTAGAGTTTCCAGCGCATACTCTGATACATTTAAACTTTAAAACAATAATGTAGTGGATTGGTGTGTCCATGTTGGGTTAGACAAACAGGACCTACAATTTAAAGTCGACTCCGAACTGCAGATTTTTGAGAAACTTTTCAATGCAATTTTATTTACTTTCAGAGTTTTTGCCAGAAATCTGCTGAGAGAAAGTCGCCGTAGAAATATTTTTTTCATATTTACGTTTGGATGTCTGAACTGGGATTTGAACCGAGGCTAGTAAGCCAAAAAGCCACGTCTAATAAGCCAATAACATATCAAATAATATGATTTGACTGTTCACAATGTTTAAATTTCATAGGAATTGAAATAAAATAAATTCAGCTTCATTAGTTCAATTCAATTTTCGAAACTTCTGGTTTTTTATCTGTTTATCTGTACGTAAGTTTGTCTGCTTGCTCTGTTCTTGTTTTACGGTAGTAGTAGTAGAATTAATTTATTCGAAATAAGACAGAAGAAATAAATTTTTTAATAATAAATAAACGCTTCCTGCGAATTATAATTCCAAAAACAAATAACAGCAGACCATAAAGAACAAATATCCCCCCCTGTTTTTAGATCGTACGATATATGTTTCAATTATTTTGTTTGAATATTTTTATTATTAAGGTATGACTGGAGTCAAGTATTTAAAAATTCAAATTTTATTGGCAAACAAAAATTATTAACATTGCAAGAGATATTGCACAATAATAATCGTTTTATTTTATATTTCATTTTTTATTTTTTAAATTAACAGTTTAGTAAAGAAAAAATATCTGATAACAAATCAAGTAATTTAAGACGATATTGTTCGCATAACATTAACACGCACTACGGCGGTAGTTTTCAGAAAACATATAACATTTTAATAACAATAATAAGTTGCCGTAGTCTAGTAGATAGTGTGTTAGCTTATTAGACATGAGGCCACAGTTCAGACCCCAGGTTAGATATCAAAACGATGTTATGTTCGCATAACATTAACACGCACTACGGCGGTAGTTTTCAGAAAACATATAACATTTTAATAAAAATAATAAGTTGCCGTAGTCTAGTAGATAGTGTGTTAGCTTATTAGACATGAGGCCACAGTTCAGACCCCAGGTTAGATATCAAAACGAAATATGAAAAAAATGTATTCGAAGACTTTCTCTTAGCAGATTTCTGGCAACAACTCTGAGAGTCAATGCAATTACCATGATTAGTTTCTCAAATATTTGTCTTTCGGAGATGACTTAAAACTGTAAGTCCAGCCACTCATGCGTGTACGAAGATAGTCGTAACCCTGACTGAAGGGTTATAATGACCAATTATGTATTGTAGTGTGTTTGACTTGTCTGTCCACACTGCATTGTATGCTTAGACATAAACAATTCATGTAATATGCTGTCTAAGCATTTTCCAATAATATGCATAAGCGTTGTGTATAGTTAGTTATTATACAATTAGTTTTAAGTAATCAAGTTTTATATTGGCCGCTAATGCGACTGTTCCCTAAAATAAAATTTAAATAAATAAATAAAATAATAATGTGTTATTATTATAGTATGTATGTTTGTAATAGCAATAATTTTGCATATATGTATGTGATTTATAAATAATTTTCCTTTTCTGAACATAATGTAACAGACCGGAGATTATGAGGTTATGACGGTTGATGAACTAACTCTACTATGTATCAAATGTTTTCCACTTTTTTTGGTTTCGTAAGAAAATTTGAGTACTACAACTACTGCAGAACTCAAAATTATTTTTTTCATATTTCTTGAACCCTCCAATCTTGTTTTATTTGACAAAACCGGTATTTTGATCTTTATACAAAATTATTGATTACCCAAATATTTTTCAACCTATGTGTTTTCAAAATTCAAAGTTTTTTGAAAAGGCGACAGATGAGCCTTTAAAATGGTATACATAAACATATGGCTCAAATTTACATGTTATGAGTTTTGATCGTAAACTTTGAAAATATAATTTTTTTTTAATTTTTCAAGTTTAGCTATTGTTAATCGCAAAATTTAATTAAAAAAGGTAAAACAAGTGATGATCTGAAAGTGCATTATCTCGTAAAGAGATTGACACTTCGTTTGATCAAATCGGACAAAAATTACCGTAGTTATTATTTAAATAGTATAACAGTCGTGTTACAGTTTTTATATACTCGTATGTCATCTTGTCAAAAATTTTCAAAAGTTTTTATGGATATTAATTGCTTATCGAAAAATGCGTGAATTTCAGGTTTGCACGACTACGAAGTCGGCGAATATTTGTGTTTTTTGTAAATATTATTATTTCGCTTTGCGCAAACATTGGCCAATTTCTCGTGGTCGCTCAAACGTGAAATTGACACACTTTCCTATAACAAATCAAGATCCATCGAAAATTCTGAAAAATTTTGAACTAAGAGTTCATTTGAAAAAATATATAATATAATGTTAGACTCTTTAAGTAATAACTATGATAATTTTTGATCCGATTTGATCAAACGAAGTAGCGGTCTCTTCACAAGGTAATGCACTTTCAAAATGGAATCACATATTTCTTATTTTTAATTAAAGTTTGCTACTATGAACGGACAATCTTGAAAAAATATGAAAAAAATTCGCATTTGCAAAGCTTACCTCATCAAACCTCATAGCATATTAAGTCAAATAATATATATATGAATATTGTTTTAAAGGCCCATCGCTCTCCTTTCTAATAAGGTCATCGGTTCAGAAATGTTTGTGTAATCAATAAATTTGTGCGCAAAACCAAAAAACAGTTTTTGTCAAATAGAACAAGTTCGGAAGGTTCAAGAAATATAAAAAAAAATATTTTTGACTTCTACTAAACAAAACTCACAACTTGCACTATGTCGTTAGTTAGGTGTTTTTCATTTTATTTATTTTATCGCATAGTGTTATTTTTCAATTTAAATACAATGAAAATTCCATATGAATTTATTTGTTTGAGTGAATGATTGTACAATCGGGTCAATTCGACCTCCGGGTACTGTACTTGTCTTAATTAACAAGTACACATCCTATAACCTTGTTCTGAAAATAAATTTAAATCTATAAGAAACGTTAAGCAAATTTATGCGGACCCATATTTCTTCATTTGTTAATAAGAAAAAAGATATTTCCATCTAGAATTTCTATCGCCACTGTTTGCATTTTTTATGTATATATTATATTTCCATGTGACATCAATCAATTTGCAGATTTATTTTTTCATAAAATATCTCCCGCTCTAATTAGTGAGGCCATTTATTTCCCAGTCTATTTTATGTTTACGTTTAAAGGAACAAATTATATTCAGATTTAAAGTCATAATCTAAATAGACAGATACAAGTGTTTGTTTACATAATTTAAAACACTTTTTTATGTCCATACATCGACACCATATCTCTTGTAGTGAAACATGTCGTAAAAACCAAAAATGAATAATGAAAATGTATGCTTTTCTACAGTCGTGGTCATTCTTTAGACCACAATAGTTTTTTTTTTAATTTCGATTTGTTTTAATTTAAATTTAAAATATTTATTACGCAAATAATTTTCTTATTTAATAACTTAAGGAATTAAACAGAACTTAAATATACAGTATTATCCGGATATAAGCACTTTAAAAATACTTGTACCATAGTGCTTATAAGCTCGGAATTCTTGTATCGAAATCCCGCATGTGAGAGCAAATAGCCAAGTGTTTCATTGACAGCACTGGCTTCGTATTTGATGGAATGCCGGCTGGCCGGAGAGGGATTTTATATTCTTTGATATCTCGGTTCGGTGAACAAAGTTGTAATTTACTGACCCTCCGTATAGCTTCGAGATCACTGCGAAGAATTGCTAAAGGAGATGGGTATAGTCTTTATGGGTATAGTCAAGATCCTATTGCAGCATTAACTGGGAGAGACAGGTCGTTGATTCCCCGAGACCTGCACATCGTCAGATTAGTAGAAATTTACAAATTACGGTTTTCTATCAAGAATCAATTAGCTGAGATTCCTTATTTTGGATGGGACAGAGTGTATACTCTGTCTCGAGGAGAATGAAACAATAAGGAACATTCTATGGAATTGTATTGCGCTGTACGTTTTTTTTTCTATTTTCGCCAAATAAATCTGCCGTATGGTGTTAATGAAGCATATTGGCTTCCAATGGTTTAAGAGTTGCAATTTTATCTACATAATCCAATTACTTAACGTTTTTAATTTTACCAACGTGGGAATTAGTGAACAAGTCCAATTTTGGAAAAAATGATCACAAAGCGGGTGCATATGACCTAGCTTCTCTCAACACTTATGTACATGCATGCATAATTGGCCATTACAACCCTTCAGTTAGGATTACGACGTAACTTCTCACACCACTCATGTTGTGTGTGTTAATTTTATACATGAGTGGCGGGACCTACAGTTTAAAGTCCACTACGAACGACAGATTTTTGAGAAACTTTTCATTGCAATTTTATTCACTCACGGAGTTTTTGTCAGAAATCTGCTGAGAGGAAGTCGCCGAAGAAATATTTTTTCATATTTCGTTTTGAGATCTGACTTATGTGTGTGTTAATTTTATCCAAGAGTGGCGCAACCTCCTAACGACAGAGTTTTTAACAGAAATCTGCTAAAAGGCAGTTGCTGAAGAAATATTTTATAATATTTCGTTTTGTTGGAGTTGACTGACCTTGGGTTTAAGCGTGACCTTGCGTATTAAAAGCCAACACATTACCTACTAGACTACAATGACTTCATATTGACAAATTTGACAAGTAGGCAAATTAAATTTAAGTAGTTTTTATCTTAACAATGGATTGCCAAATGTTGCGTAAACTTCTCGATAAACATGTCGAAAATGATGTGTAAAAGTATCTGTGCCATCAAACATTTCTTTATTTTTCTTAAAGATGACAAGTAGTTTCGAAATATTCTTTATAAATGGAATAGCTTGCAAGAATGTTTTAAAATAACACAGTAAATATCAACACAAAACGAAACACGCCAAGATTATAATACATCGCAAATATAGAAATATACAATAAAGAAAGCATAAATAAAAAAAATTTCACAAGAAAACAATCAAGTTTCAAAGTTGATGAAGAAAAGGAAAACAAATTTCTGATATTTCTTTGTTATTGTGAATGAAAAATATTTTTGTATTCAAACTCTTTCACAAAGTGTCATTTATTAGATTTGAATTTTTCTTTATTTTTCTTATTATTTATAGTTGTGTCTTGTTTTAAAGAGGGTATAACAAACCATGATTCAATGTTATGCCAGTGCAGTATATATAGTATTCAAGGTTTTTTAGTTTTACACACATATGCGAGGGTGTGACAATAAGTCTTTGGCTTTTTGTATGAAATAAATATATTTTCCAACAATTTTCTCTTCCTTCCATAATATTTCCGGAGATCGTCATATAGAGTTGTTTGAAATTATCTATGATCGTTGTGAAGAAAACTTTTTCCGTCAAGTAATTTCTTAAATTTTGGAGTAAATCAGAAGAATGCACGAAGTGCACTTTCATCGATTTCTACTCTAATCATGGAATAGTCTATTATAAATGGCTATTAAACAGAAATTAAATCACTAAGGGCCATTACTACACCTTGCCTTAATTAAAGGCTGTTTTTAATGGGCAGATAACTTGATTGTCATTATTATGAGTACACAATAAAACAAAAATGAGCGTTAAGCTAAAGGGAATATCATCCTACCTTTAACTTTTAAAGTTCACTTTATCTTTATTCTTACCATATTATGGGCCCGTTATCTAAAGGGAGGGTTTTAACGGGCAGATAAATTGTTTTTTATTATTATAAGTGGTCGATAAGGTAGAAGTGAGCGTTAAGCTAAAGGGAAGATCATCCTACTGGTAACTTTTAAAGTAACGTTTATGTTTGAACTTGCCATATTATACATTATTTTCAATATGGCAAATACAACCAAAAAAGAAGCCCGTCGTTGCCACTGCGTTTAAATTAAACTTGTTTAATTTGAGCAGTTTTATCGACATTGCTCCGCCACTTCCATATTTTTGAAAAAGTTAACTTTATTTTATCTGTAAGTTGTAATAACGAAAATAAAATAAAGTTAACTTTGCAGTTCCCTTTAGCGAAAGTTACCTTTAACTAAACCCAAGTTTAACTGCAAGTTATAATAATGGCCCTGTATATATTATATTCCATTCCAGTTGCCATTCAAATATAAACATGAAAAATAAACGTCAATATATTAATAGTTTTTCAAATCAAAATGGATATTTGGCGTTTTCATTATATTTATTTTAAAACAAAAAGCACGTGTTTAATTGAGCAGTGTTATCGACATTGCTCCGCCACTGCCATTTTTTTTAAAAAAGTTAACTTTATTTTATCTGTAGGTTGTAATAACGAATTTTAAAGTCACCTTTAACTAAACCTAACTTTAACGCTAAGTTGTAATAATGGCCCTAAGACTTTGACAGGAGCCAACTCGTATAAAAATTTGATAACAGGAGCTGTATTCCTTTTTTAGTTCAAAGGTGAGACTAATTGTCTTCCGTCTTATATATAATTTCAATCAAAAGCAAACAGCTGTAAATTTTGTATATTTGTGACAATAGAATTACAACAATAGTACTAAAAATTGTATAAACGCACATTATCACGAAATTGTGCATAGTTTGAAAGAAGTTCCTCCGTGGTTATATGTACACTCAGCCACAAAAGTATACATACGGATAACAAATTTCTGAAATTTGTTAATCAATATGTTTTCGTTGAAAATCTTTATAATTGTCTGATATCTTTCTTCGATTTTAAGACGATCTTTTGCATTGGTTAAGAAATTTGTGAAATTTGTAAATCGGATGCATACCTTTGTGGGCCTGTGCAGGGCCACAATTCAGTTCAATTTCAGAAATTTTTTAACCAATGCAAAATACCGTCTTAACATCAAGGAAACTATAAAGATTTTCAACGAAAACGGATTAGTTAAAAAATTTTAGAAATTTTAATCCCAATTTCTGACCCTATCTTTTTGCATATAAAAATAATACTTTTTTAAGAACTTGGGAACTCGAAATGATAGGGACACATAAATATTGTTGTAATGAAATTTTTTACAATATTTTTATATACTCTTGAAAGTTTTTAGAAAATGGATTTTGTGATATAACGATTGATAAAATGGGTCGTCTTGTGGAAACCAAATGGCGTTGATGTCAGGCTTATTAATTTTTGGAAACTATGAAACCATGGAAATACAAGTGAATAATTGATTGTTTGCATTGAATGAGACGAAGTGACCTATTTGCTAACCTAACTAAGCAAAAATAAAAAGAAAATTTATGTAAATATGTATTCCATAAAGTGGGTGTAAAATGTGCATGATTGCAAAAGCACAAAAAACATTCTTTTATTTGGAGAATACAAATGGACTCCATGGCGACAAGCAATTAAATGAAACTTGAAATTGTGGTAAAAAAAATAACAAAAGTCTTATATGGCAGTGGTTTCTGTTGAAACTGCCCTACATAGCTTAACATGCACGATAGAGAGGTCTCTTGCAAGAAAGTAATACACTATGGCTACTTTTCTGTACATCGAGCGACCTTCAATAATGTGGAGCTAAGCGCTATTACTGGCGCACTGACAAGATTGGGTATACAGGACACAATGGGGGAATGGATATCGAGACTACTGTAGCCAGGCGGGTATCAGGGCTCTGGGCTCCAATGTGATGAACTTCAGGCCGGTATACGGCTCTAGGATATTGGGGTCCCTTTGGGGACCTGCAAGCTCATGATTGACATCGAGATAATCAACTTTGTCAGTCGCTATTGGGCATCTAAGGATAAGGGCAGAATGGTGCGCATAATCTGGCCGATGCTGGATGGAGGGCGCACTGCCATGCTGCTTAAACTCCACAGAAGCGTGCTCAGTACGGTCATTGGAGTCGTGAAGGGGCATTGCATTATGGTTGTCCATGTGAGGCGTATTTTTCTGGGACAACTCGCAAATGATTTCTGTAGAAGCTGCAGGGACGAGGAGGAAGAAGAGACTGTTCTTCAGCTTCATCAAAGGAGAAAGAGACATCTTGGTACCCTCTACATCGATGATCTGAGTGATTTGTCGAAGATTAACGTCGGCAGTTTTAGTCGCTTTATTGTAAGCTCTAGGTGGTTCCAGCACTAGGGGATAGTTGACATGAACTGTGGTCTCACAATGAGCCCCATGGGGCCTATGTATAGATAACACAAATGGCAGGTACCACAATGGGTATCATAGTTATACATCGCGTACTACAATATTCCTTCCAAAACAAAAACTCCTACTGTAATGACTCAATGCACGGAATCTTGTTGAAAGAAAGAGTTTCTGATTTCAATTTATAATAACTAGGATAATAGCTATCAACGACAAAATATTTCTTGGCCTTTATTCTTGAGTGTAAACGAATTTCTTTTCTTTCTTACTGTGGGAATAAAATTTCTTTAAATCCTTTTACTTTAGACATGTTTTCATTGGCTTTTAAATATTTTTTTATTAATTTTTAATTCACCAAAAATTAGTTTAAAGCTGTGCAACATCAGAAAGCCGAAAGCTTTAATTTTAGTTGTAGAATTTGTTGGTGTTCTTTACCTCTGTATTAGATGAACTTTTTTGTGATACAAACGTTCTCCAGGCATCTGACACTGGAACTGGCTTTACATAACCTTTATCATAAAAAAAAAATGATATAACAACTGTTACATTGCTATTATGCAAAAAAGAAGTTTGTTGCTTTTCATTTACTATTTTGTTATTATATCTATGTTTTCCTAGAACAATATCAAAGTGTGCAAATCTTCGGCCCCTTAATATAAGAATGTAAATTAATATTAATAAATATTTATTCAGATTGCATTATTTTGATAAAATAAATTACACGGTGCGACAGTGAAAATACACCCGAGTTAGTCACTAGGTTGAGTACAACTAAAAAATACTTTTTTTATTTTTCTCGAACCGTTCAAACTTGTTTTATTTGACAAAATAATATTTTCCGTTTTTGTCAAATAAAACAAGTTTGGAGGGTTCGAGAGAAATAGAAAAAGGATTTTTGAGTTCTACTCAACTAACTAAATAACTTAGACTAGGTAGTTACTCGGGTGTATTTAATTTTTTGTATTTTGTCGAATTGAATTGTTTTTGAATAAATATTAATGTATTCAGATTTATAAATTTTTATCAAATGTTCAAAAGTTATTTCCACAGACAACACTTTAAGCGGTATAAGTGATTGTGAATCGTATTGAAAAGGTGAATAGTAATAAATAAATAAAATAAAAACGCTTAAAATATGAGTTCGTAGATTGCAAAAGGAAATAAAAACAAATTTGTGTTTCGTTTTAAATAATTACTTTATTGTTCGCACAATTCTGTGTGCCACTGTTCACAACTTAATGTAAAGAACAACAATTGCTTTATTGGTTATTCTTCTTTTCACTATTTTGAAAAAATAATAACAATTGTTCAATAGATCTTTATAACGGAGATCTTCAAACCACGATTATTCTCTTAACACCCAACGCGTCTTCACAGAAGACTGACTGAATTCTTTATGACCCAATCGCCTGATTTGTCTTGCCTTTCATATCGCAGGGTAAACAGTCTGATGAATGCTCTTGAAGGAGGATGACTTCGCCTTTGAGAAATATCTATAAATGTAAACATGTTGTTTATGCTTTTGTTGTTTGTGTATTTTGTTTACGTTTATCCTTTCAGTGTTGTTGTTGTCTTTTTGTTTACTTGTTTATTCCTTTTTTATACTGATGTTGTTGCTATATTTTTGTTTATTTGTTGATCATGTAAACAAGTCCGTTGTTTTTGTTTTTGTAGCTCTTATTTATCATTTTAATCTTAAACGATGTAACACCATTTCCATTAATTTTTAAGTGTCACAAAAATTATTATTATTATTTCTTTATTCGCTTCAAAGTCCTATTGATACCACAATGTATGGAATATAACATTGTTCAAATGTCCGCCGCGGCTTCTCTAAGTGCACCGCATTTAAAATGTCCAACATTCGATCGATGGTATAAAGTTGGCTTTAAGGATCCCGGTAATTTGTGACTTATTCGGACACAACTGAGTAATAACTCTTTAAAGATCAGAGGGACACATATGTCCCGAACAGAAAATTTCAAAAATACGAATAAACAAATTTCGTAAAAGAACTTTCTACTTACTTACAGAGGTTACGATTCCTTACTATTACCATCATTTACTTACTTTTGGTATTGTAAGTAAGCTTTATAGAGTACAAGGAGCTTTAAAACCCAACGAAAATGAAATTTAGCACACATTGATGGTTCACAATAGTGACGTCGTATATAGATAAATTAAAGGCTTTTGAAGACCGAGACGTATGTGATATTGAAATTAATGATACGATATTCAAAAATAGCCCGAACTTTAAATTTTTTCAATTAAACGTGTCTCTACGCCACTTAGAAACGATAAATCTGTATTTAAAAGGAGTCGGAGAAGTCTCCCTTTCAACTGCAAAATTTGATAACTTGGTATAAGAAATATTAGCAAAATGAATACGATAATCTCATAAAATGATCGAGAATTCTCTTTGGGATATCATATTTTGCCATAATTTAGAGGTTACTGGTCTGCACAAAAGAAGGTACCCTCAACCTTGTACATCAAACGTTAAGCCAAAGTCTAGTCTTCAAAGTATATTTAGAAATCTTCATTTTCGCAACAGAGGTTCAAAATGCTCTCCAGAACGGCAAATAACAATATATCGATCAGCACATGACAAAATTTAAGAGACAATGTAATCACGCACAAAATTTAAGCCTGTCAAATGAGGCTACAGAATGGTGAACAAGCCACCGGACTCACCTAAAATTTTAAAATTGGATAAAAACAGATGTTAGTACCTCATGCATTAGAAACGAGTATCTTTCTCTTAATATTAACTGATGAAAACATTTATATAAACTGTATTCCTTAACAACCATAGAGACACATATGCATGTCACAAGAAAAAAAAAAACGAACAAACCGCTATTGGTAATTTGGTATTGTTAACTTTGTTTAAAAGTATATCTTATGGATATCTAATGAATGATAACTTTGCCTCTCACAACCTTTTGGTCGTGAAAGGCCAATACTATGTTCAGATATGCACTTTTATTGAGTCAGTATACGGTTAATTGAGTACAATATTTTAAGTGTTCAGGCATAATAATATACGCAGTTTAGCCGCTTATTCAATATTTATTTGACAGCTGGTAAACAAAACAATTGGTTGTTGCAAAAACATTGTTTTTATTTTGTTTCGTTGGTTTTTTGTTGTTTTTTTTATATCGTTGTTGAAATTTGAGTTGTCAAATACCAACAGAAAGTGTTTGGCTAATTGTAATATGCTCACTAAGCACGCTTGGGACAGTGCTTCATTTTAAGTTTTACTCAATATTATAACAATTTGGGTATTTATTGCGCAATTATTAATTGAAAATTTATGTGAAATATTGAGCTCAATAAAGGTGTATATCTTAACATCGTATTAAGATATGTATTAATTAAAACTGATTGGTTGAAACATGAATGCTGCTTTAACATTTCATAAAAACAACACTCTGCCATATATTGTAATACTAACTAGAAACTATTCAAAACAAAAATTGTTGTTAAGAAGTTTTGGATATCGCTTCACCAAAGAAAAAGTGTAAACTGTTTTCATTCGAAATGCGTTTCGTATGGACGTTCCAATAAAGATTGAAAAGTATGGCCAAAACCATGAATAAATCCAAATAAAACTATATTTGTCTTTCAATTTATATAAATTTAAATAAATTTTAATTTTAATTTTTATATTAGAGTTTCACTATTCAGCAAATTGGGGTTTCATAAACGTCGTCAACTTCCATTATTAATTCTCTTCCTTTTGTTCAACTTCTTTCCCTTTTTTGTTTCTAATGATACAACGACCTTGTTATTCTATTACCCTTAAGTTACACTGTAAAGGAATATAAAAGTGTAAAAAATATGACAAAAATCGACATATGTCACAACAAACACAAGCGCACAGTTAGATACAAATACATCGACACTCAAGCAACCATAAACAAGGCTGTTACTACCATTCCCACATCTGTTGTGCATATGAGTATGTGACCTAAAGATGTTACTGGAATTATATATGAATGTGTGCAAGTAAAATAAATAATAATTGACATACAGTTATAGTATTACACTTAGTGTTTCAATGTGGTAACCGTAAGGATGTAGGCTTTCTGCTGTATGAAGTATGAACTGTCTTTATTGTAAAATTATTACAATGATCAAGATGTTACAATTTATTTTTTATACCACACAACAACACAAAATATACATGTGTACTGCAACAACACTAACTTGAGAGTTTAATATCAAAATTGTTCCTTGAACATAATTTTTTTTCTGTCGCTAGTGGAATGCCTAGATATGCTTGGCAAATGAGAAAACTAAATGCGATGTACACCGATGTACCGTATTTCAGAACATACATACAGGAGACCGGTAGGACCTTTTATTACTAAACGTAAAGTCGTCTTGGATATAGTTTTCCAGTCGGATTTACCTTCCAGCCTAGAACTCACTACACTGTTCCGTATAAATATGCCGAATATTGCATTGGAGAACATTGCTTTGGATAGGCAGTACAAAGTTTCTATTCCTACTAATCCCTTGTTGCTTCTGCAATTATAACAACGAATTTGCAGATAAACCCTTGCCGTGGCTTTTGATAATCTTCTGAGAATGCTTACGGTTATTTCATTATCTTTTCAGACCACTTTTTTCTTTAACATCGTTTTTTAGTGTTTCCTTACAGATACATACAAAACTAGCAGAGAACCTTACTTACTTTACTTAATTGGCTATTAACAACCCGATTGTCGGATTTCGGCCTGACGTAACACATCCTTCCAGATGCCTCTGCTTCTTCCACGCCTACGCCAGTTGGTCACTTCCAACGCAAACAAGGTCGTCCTCTTCGCCGACTTCCGCAGAACCCCGCATCAAATACCCGTCTCGCCGGAGCATCCTCCTCCATTCGAACGAAATGGCCGAGCCAGCACAGCCGCTGGATATTAATACGCTGTACAACGTCCATGGAGGTGCTCATCAGCTCAATGTTGTATAGGATGCGGAAATCACCGCCAACTCGTACTGGACCGAAAATCTTACGCAGTACTTTTCTCTCGAAAACTCTGAAGGCCGCTGCATCTGTACTTAATAGGTTCCATGCCTCTGCGAGGGGAGGATGAGCGTCTTGTAGAGTATTAGTTTTGTCTTACGAGGTAGGTCTCTGCTACTCAATTGACTATTGAGACCATAGTAGCAGCTGTTGGCAAGAGTTATCCTACGGAGCCAAGATAAATAAATTCCTTGACTGTATCAATAGTATAGTTATCGGCCGTAATCTGAGAATCAATACACCGCACGTCTCTACTTGTCGATAACACATACTTTGTTTTGCCGTCATTTACTGCCAGACGCATCTCAGTAGACTCCCGTTCGATAGCATATGCTTGTGTAGTGGTTTTAATTGGATAACATTTTTTTCGTGGTGGGTTCCAAGCGCTACGCACAATCCAAATTTTACTTCCAGGGGATTGGACTTCGCTGCACGCATTAGTTAACATCTAGCGGGTGCTAGAATGTCATCCAGGAGAGGCCACAAGGAGGCTGCGTGTCAACTTGAATACAGCAAGACAAGGATCGTCCTGGTGGTCGCCACGTTGACCATAGGCAGAAGATTTACCTTGTTTGCATGCATCCATCCCTCCACCATGCAGAAAACCAATGTGTTTAAAATTTAAGTGATAATTTGAAATTCAAATTTATTGCACCGTATCATTTTATTACTAACAATGTAAACCTTTCAGGAGGCTCGAGTGTTGACATTGAAACATTTCTTTGCCGGCATATACTCTCTCTTTAGGAAATATTTAACCTGCCAATTTTTGTATTTTACTTTATAACAAAAATACACAATCAACAATATTGTGTTCATGACTTATTAAAATCACTGTAAGATTTCATTTGAATTTATTTAACAATTCACTTTTCATTCGCTGTGTGTTAATTTAGTCACGCATTTTTAATCAATTTGAGTGAAGAATATATCACGCCACTGCCACATCACACATAAATATTTTATTGGTCTGTATTCGTTGCCAAAAGATAAACAAACAATTCAGCGAACAAAAAAAGGCTGAACTTTTTCCACATTTCAATAAATAAATTCTTTTCAATTTTTCAGATTTTTATTTTTATTCCTTTCAACGTCTATAACCAATTCTCGTTTGTATAGAGTTGCTGGCACATAAAAAATTTAAAATATTTAGCAAGCATTATTAAATTAAAAAATCATATAAATTATTACTTTATTTATTAATTAAATGTCAAATTTTAGTATTAAACCTCATTTTTAGCAACGGCTGTCGAAATATCCTTCACTTCAAAAAATAGACACCGAGGTTCAATGCACTGGTAAACAAAAACGGTTAGTAGATGAACAATAAGAAGGGATAATGTTGAGAAGAAGCCATTTAACCGTAGATCGAGCTTTGTATCAAAAGTGATACATTTCAATTATGGATCGTTATCGCCTTTATTTTAAACCAAATAAAAACAGAAAATTTCAAACAGGACTTAAAAAATTCAAAAACTTAATAATTCCGTCTTATGTATCATTTTTGATATCCCCCTTAACGGGGATTCTTTGGTGTTGTGTATGAAATTTGTTTGAGTTTTCAAAGTTTTTGTGAAGTTTTATCGTAAATAATACATTATTTATGATATTTGATAAATAATTGAAAGTTATGTGTTGGATGAAAGTGAAAAGATTGAATTTTCTGTTCGTGATATATTCTTGAGATTGATTCAAGTAGTCGTAGTCTAGAATGTACTATGTTAGCCTATTAGACGTCAGCCCAAGGTTCAAATCTCATATTGGACATTTCCAATTTACACCGAAAGGTTGTAATGACCGATTATATATGTATGTATGTAATATTCCTGCTGCTGAAGACTGTGAAGAAAAAGAAAACAGGAGCTAGTCTTATGAACTTACGAAAGCATTGGCAGCAGCAAACAAGACAAAAGGATGTTTAACGGCAAAGATGGTCCTACTTGGAACAATAGTAGTTTGGGAAGAGAAAATATTACCAATTTTTGCTGGCAGCTGCTTCTTGAAATGTAGAGTTTTTCATACTGCTCTTCTCAGACTTACCTCACGTGACAGACAATCATTAGAAAAAAAGTTTTTCGTCCTATGTTTAATTTCATAAATATTAAAGAAGCATAATATTTCGGTCAACTATGTACCTATGAAATAACAGAATCATTCGCTTTGATGATGTCCTAATGTCCTGAAACACTTTCGACTTTTAATAATCCCAATAATTTTGTAGCTGTAGATGACTAACTAACTGAATTTTATGGTCGTTATAAATTTTAACAGTTTTAGATTCAATACATGCCGTATTTGGGGAAAGCTGTATTCGGGAAACCAGAGAGGAACCAATGAGAGAGCATTGTTATTGACATAATCGATTAAAATATAACAATGGTTTGTACAATCAGACTTCAACCATAACTCAATTGAGAGCGTTCTGATGCTAGTGACAATAAGCTGCCCCATCTGAACAATTGGAAACTTATAAATCGCCACATAGCAAGGGTGGTAGATGTCAAATTGTTGCCATTTAGAAAAAAAAAATAAAACTAAGCTGACATGCAGTGGTTGATTTTTACGTAAAAACCCATGCTGAAATGCACATCATTTTGGCGTAAATTTCATAAAAGTGATAATAAAATGTGACAATATAAAATAATTGAATTAAAATGAATTAAAATATATAAAAATATTTTAATTTTTTAACAAAATCTATCAATAATTGCTAAAATTCTATGCTACTGCAAGTATGTATCAAAAGTGATACATAAGCTAAAATTATGAAGTTTTTTTAAGGCTCGATCTGCAGTTAATCTACAGTATGTAGAAAATACTCGAAACATTTTTTTATTCAAACTACATGCACATACATAATTGATAATAACAACCCTTCAAAATTACTTCCTAGCTTCACTTATGCTGTGTGTTTTTTTATACATAAGTGGCGGGACATAGAGTTTAAAGTCGACTCCCAAAGACAGACTTTTAAAAAACTTTTTCATGGCAATTTTATTTACTCATGGAGTTTTGTTCAGAAATCAACTGAGAGGAAGTCGCCGAAGAAATGTTATTTCATATTTGTTTGAAATACAAATCCTATATATCAAAGAATCCTCCAAAATGAAATATTTAAATTAAAAAAAAGTTATAATTGGGAAGCACTATTAACATCATTTTATCGTTTAATAGTTAAAAAGGCTCAAGCTGCAATAACAATAATACTGCTAAGAAAACAAAAAAACGAAAAATAAAAATACAAGATAGCTAAATGTTTTGAAAGTACTACTTGTTTGTCTTACAGGCGATTATAAAAGCTAAAAAAACAAAACAAGGGAGAGAAAATGCATGTCCACCTACTAATCATTAGATTTTTGTAAATGTCTGTATACAGAATTTTCGCGTAATTAAATGCATATAAATCTCATTTCTATAAAAGAAATTTCTTATTATGTACTCCACAGAAATATAGCAAATGTCACTGTTATAATAATAAGTGTTTAAAGTATCACATAACATGTTGAAAAACATTTCAATATACTATTTTCACAAGAAAAGAATGTACACATATCATGCATTTCTCTCGTTCATACAAAAACAATTTAACAAACAAATACTCTTACATCGCATACTTTTCTTGGCAATTACTTGACGTAACGTTCAAATGGTTTGTTTATATTCATTTGCACTTTAACAACAATCTCTAGATCCATCACACTCACAAATTTAAATTAACCACAAGCGTCAGTGACACTGCCACTCACTACCAGGACTCATACACAGACGTATCTATACATGTGTTACAACTAATTTCATATATAACTTGGCGACACAATGGCACAGTGACCCCAGTCACCGTAACGATAGGAGGGTATGAATCAATATTATCCTTTATACATACATTCAACCACATTTATAGCATAAGGACTGCAGTTTCAGTAATACTTATGCAGGATTTTCCAGTCATGCCCATGTACTTATACAAACATAAATCTGGGAAACATTTAGGGGCTGGTTAGTCAAACGTAGAGAACGTAAAAATGTAGTGAACGTTGCCGTAAGAACGTTTGTGTAATTATAGAAACGTTAAAAACGGGACATCTGTCAACGAAGAATGTATGAATGAAGAATATGGATGAGTGTTTTTAAGTTCAATGAAAATTCAAAAACTACTAATTGGGTACTTTTAATTGGAAGAAATTATATTTGCTTCTTAAATTTTATTTTATTATATATATTTATTTTTGTAATATTATAGAATATTACATTGTTATCTTAATCTGAGACAATATTTATAGAATTTAGATATAAGAAAATCGAATTTCGTTCCATTCAAAGCGATTTTTTCGTTTTTTTTTTAATAAATTGCAAAACAATACCTCTAGCTAGAATAGTAATAATAAAAAATACTCTTATTCTTTATGCAAATTAGAATCACAAGATACGTATTTAAAAATTTTAAAGATTAAGAAGATAAATAGGAAAGTACCAAAAAGGGCATTTGCGTTACATTGCCACTTAATATATTTGTATTTGTATTTGTATATATTTATTACATTTGAATTTCTGATACAACAAGACATAATGTTTTATAATTTAAAGTACCAGAATCTGGCAAGTCAATTATATATATCAAAACTTATAAGTTATGTATGTGTATAAAAAGAAAATAAAAAAATAAGTAAAATAAATAAAGTTAAGTAATAAATGGATGAATAAATAAATAAATAAAAGACAGTAATATTATATAAAATTAAAATAAAGATAGAGATAGTTAAAAATAAAATAAAAAATAAAAATATTTACAACAGACATTTACAGCAGATTACGTTTGATAAAATTGATAAAGTAAATGTTTAAATTTATTTGCGTTGCTAATAACTTGCACGTTTGGAGGAAGTTGGTTCCAGAGTCGGATGCTTAATATGAAAAATTCTCTCTCAGACGCTGCATCCCGATGTGGAATCTGCAAAATACCATTTCCTCTTAAAGACCTCATGAATCTTAAGCGTTCGCGAAGATATTTTGGGTGCTCTGATGTAATAATTTTGTGAAGAAAAACGAAGTTCTTTAACTTCATATAGTTATTAGAGGAAACATTAAATATGCGGTTGGAGTAGTGAGAGACATGATCAAATCTCCTTAGGCAGAATACGTAACGTACAATGTTGTTGAAAGTACTGTTGAGTTCCGCAGTGTCTTTTGAGTTACAGCTGGAGAAGACCTCAGATGAATACAGCAGACTTGGTATTAAATAAGTTTTAGCCAGAAGTAGTCTTATTTTAGGTGGAGTGTAATACGGTGGAGCCCATAAGCACCTTACCATACTATAAACTCTTCCACATGTTTGGTTTATGTGATCCGACCAGGTTAGCCTATTGTTGACAACCACGCCAAGATTTCTGGCAGAATTAATAATATCAATCTTACTACCACCCAGGAAAACATCATATATATACATTAGTGTGGTTTTAAAAAATCGATGTCGGATTTTTTATGGCGGCACCCCCTAAAATGTTCCATTTTGTTAGATTTTAAGATTGTCAAAGTTTGAGCATGATTGACCCGTGCCACTGGGGCCTCAAAGTTGTGAAAATCTCGATTTGTTGGAAGTTTGGCGACTTTGCCGACCCATATCTCGAGAACGGTTTAATATATTTGCCCGTGTCATACATCAAATTGCAGTTGATACTGTTTATAATATTTTATATGGAATAAAAAAATACGTAAATAGTACTCAATTCGAGATAATGAACCCAATGTCCATAAGAACGTGACTAGGTACCCCTAAGAGCGAAGTATAACAATTGTCTTTTTCATTTTATTCTTATTCAAATTTATTTAAGGGACCAACATAATGTGGTTTTGGAGCTATCTGGATACAGCTGACGGCATCAGCTGACTACTTGGAGAACGTATTGCTTTTTTTTGCCCGTCCTTTGTAAGTAATTGGTTGTAATCTGTGATGAGCTTAACTCCTCGCTCTTCCATGTCGTTGACAACTTTCAAGTTGTTTACCATCCTTTGCCCCTCCTGGTAGTTGATGTTCTGCTGCCAAGTTGCAGGATCTTTTTCCAGAAATTCGGGGTTAATGTTTAATCTTTTGAACAACAGATAAGTCTCACTTGTAATTAGGGCAGGGAGACCTTTTTCTAGGAATTTCATCACTTTTACGAGAAATAAAAATGTTCACTAGATGCAATGACACAGAATGACACTAATGTCAAAGTGTACGTGTTAGTAGCTACTAGTTTGGTTTTACCTGCTTGGGGTCGCCAGTGCTGCAGTATGTGGGTCTAAAATTAACGGTATGCCATAGCAAACATATTTAAATTAAATGAGATTCCAAAGTACAAGTATTTGTCCATAATAACCAATAATAATACAAATAACGCTCTCAGGTTTTAGTCACGTTTTTAGGGACATTGGCTCTATTTTTCGGTTTCAGTATTAGTTGCATATTTATTGTGTAGAATATGGAATATTATAAACAGTACGGCCTTTAATTTGATGTATGACACGGGCAAATAGCTTTAGCCGTTCCAGAGATATAGATCACCGAAGTCGTAAAACTGCCAAAAAATCGAGATTTTCAAAACTTTGAGGCCCCAGTGGCACGGGTTAACATCTTCCAATTGTGCTCAAACTTTGGCAATTCTAAAATCTGACAGAAAGAAACATTTTAGAGGGGTGCCACCAAAAAAATTCGGACATATTTTTTTGACCCTATGAGATAAAACCACCCTAATATACATATTATTTATTTATTATGTTTCAACGTTTTTTTATACACATTACAATCATAATAATAATTAAAGGTAAATCAATTTTTATATACAAATTTAAATGATTAATATATGCGATTAATATATAAGAAAGTAACAAAAACCAAATTTCATACCACTTCGTTAATCAAAATACATTTATATTATTTATTTATTTTGTTAAAATTTATTGTGTGCACAATAGAAACACAACTAGAAGTATTTATTATTTTTAATATAATTTTAATAAAAAATTTCATTATATTTATGTAATAATTTAAAAGTTTTATACAAATAATCATGAAAGTACCAAAGAGGGCATTTGTGCGGCAATGCAACTTTGCATCTGTATGCATGTCAGCCCCAAATGTCACGCAAAAACGTGAAGCTGTTTTATACAGATCGTTCCATTCTGTTCACGAGAGAGAACGTTTCGGTACGCGCACATTGCTCTCCATATGCTAAAAAGGGAACGTTCGGTACGTTACGTTACGTTCGGCTAACTGAGCTTTTATTCTTTCTTTCCCGTTTAAGAAGAAAAAATTTTACCAAGAAGTATAAGAGTTCCGCTATTGAAATATAAATTTGAATGTATGTAATCAAACAGAAAATTTGAATTAAGTTTTCAAGTTTTAATATGTTTGTCTCAGCTATATTTAACTGAACTTACCGGTGTAGATAAAGCACAACAATAAGCATGTTTCAAAATAAGGTAAATCATCAGAATTGTGATTAAAATGATGTAAGGAATTAACGGCTACTCGTTCGCAGTGTTTGTAAACGTTATACGAAAAATTTGAATTAAAATTTTGCCAAATTTTCTTTTTTGTTGTGAAGTTCAATTGTTGCAGTTAGAAATTGAATATTACTTCATTCATATGGCTGTCGCGGCTGGCCTCACAGTCATAGCTGCCAGATATACATATAAAGCATAAATCGTCAAATATTAGAAAAAAAATCGTCACAATCGTCAAAGACGTTCATGGGAATCGTAAAAATATCGTCAGAGTAAATAAATCAAAATTTAAACTTTTAATATGATAATATTTAGTTTAATTTAAATTAACTTGGCTTAATACTCTCTCTACATTAGCTGAAGAATGTGATATTTTTTAATAAATTTAGTTAAGGCTGGAAATTAAAAGCTATTTTTCATTTCTGATTTTTTTTTTCTAAAAATCTAGAAGTCTTATATGATTTTCAGGAAAAAATTTTTAAGGTTTAAACAGTCTATCCCAGTGTAGTTTATTAATCTATGAGTGGTGTAAATATTAGAGTGTCAGAAGCCCTTGATGTTCTGAGCATGAAAATTCAGTGTGATGTTTGCTGGAACCGACACATTTAGCTTCTTAAGACGGTGCAAGAAATACTTTACTTCATCTGATACACCGCTTATATCCGAAAGAGAATGGAATACATCACTCATGTATAGGCCGGTGCCTCATCGTCTATTTTGAGACTTCTCGACCACATATAGGAGAGGGCGAAATTACTATATAATGGCAGTAGGGTATCGACCTCCATTGATTCATTGAAGCATCGTTGCAATGTGGCTTGTGTTTCACTGTTCTATCGCAACTACAACGGAAATTGCTAAAGCGAAATAAGAGAACTTCTTCCCGAGAATCATGTATTCCTACGTAATACTTGTCTTTCTCGATTCAGTGGCCATCGAGATAGACAAGTGTAATCGTATATCGCACACTGTATTACAGACAAAATTCGTTCTTTAGTCGAACTATTCATATGTATTCTCCCTTCGTGCCGAGGTTGTAATTTTTTGTCTGTTAGGGGATGAATAAGGCATAAAATACAGAAAAATCATCGCAAATTATTTAAAAATATAACACTACACCTTGTGATTACTAAACTAAATTTGCAATAGTAACAATTGCAAAAGTAAATACAAGGCTTTAAGTGGCTTTTAATGTACTAAAGTAAAGAATATGATGTAAATTTTTAATTTCCAAAAATCGTCAAAATAAGGGAAAATATCGTCATTTCGTCACTATGATATTTTTGGACCACAAAATCGTCAAATCTGGCAGCTATGCTCACAGTACCTCATTTGATGGGACTAATTTTTGTGCACTTTTTCTAATGTATGGGGTCGTATCTCGGCAAAGACACCACGAATGTTGGCTTTAAAATGCTCAAATGTCTCTGATTTGTCGGAATAAGTGTTTTCGTTAAACTGTCGCTCACGGATACAACACATAACATAGGTGTTATGGGAATCTAAATCGTAATTTTGACTAAAATTAATGTAACGAGCAGCAGTGTGTATTGCGATTTTTGTCTTCTGTCTATAAAGTCTGGCTGCTAGATTCAGATCTGCAAATGTTTTGTGGTCTTCATTTCTTAACGCGTCACTACAGTTTCTTTAGAAGTAGTTATGAAGTATTTACCGCCTTTGGACGTGTGCGCCAGTAGGTTACTAGTATGTACTTTCTTTGGGTTTAACGCAAAGTTTGTTCTGCACGTCGGGTCAAATCTGTTTACTCTCTAAATATTATAAACTGATTTAATTGTCCCATATTTCTTATGGAAATTAGTGAAGTTTGTGATAGTTTGTCACTCAGAAGTTATAGATAACTGACGGATTAAGTACTAATGGTAAATTATTTTCCAAATACAAAGAAATGTCTGAATTTTATATTTAAATTTACATGATGAATGAAAAGATTTCCTTCATTATTATTCCAAAAGGTCTCTTAAGCTTTTATGTTAATTAAAAGAGGTATTACAATATTCGGAAGAAAGTAATTCATTAGGACAGTTACGAAATTAGTTCAATCGTGCAGATTTCACAATAACAAAGGTTTGAGAACATTAAAGTTAATAAACCCTTAGCAATACAGTTAACTTGCATAATAATAAGTATTTTGTTATTTTGTTTGTAATTAAATGACAACAAAATATACCATAACATGATGATAAGACGACATCACGTAATTATGATACTTTTTAAGTCTGAAAATATGTCGCATTTGGGTTTATTTACTGAATAAAAAATTTTGCATTTAAATGATTCTGTGTATTAAAAAACCAACAAATTACAAACAGAATTATTATCTTGGTATTAAATTCTACTTGTTATTTACTGTCAGAGATATTAAATTGATTTATTAAATAGCTTCTAGAAGATACTCATTTAGGTCTGCCTGTTTCTCAATTCTATCCTTAACCTACAAGGGTAAGTTGCCATTATTGATGATACCGAATACTATTTTCATCATCTTTATACTTTGATTAAAATTTTATCTTGTAGACATGAATCTAAGCACCAAAAAACCTCAGTCTGAGGTTAAAAAAGCCAACAAAAAGCATCATTATTTTCTTCTCATTGTATAATAAAGCTGGATCGAAGTCGCCGTAATCTAGGTCTAGCAACGGCCATTATAACCCAGTTTAAACGTATTCCACGAAGAAAAAGTACCAAGTCATAAATTTCTAAATGTACTTGATCTATATTTTAGTAAAATTATGTTCATAATTAATACATGTAAAATTCGCAATGTCAAATTTGTGACGTATCACTATAAGAAATATGAACCCTTTTTTTGGTCAAAATTCAAAAATTAAATTTAAACAAAAATTAAAATTAATTTTTTGCTTTAATATAACGAAAAATATAGCAAAGCAGGCATATATTTTTGAATTTTGCATTTATATTGACTCGCATTTGGGTTTATTCACTGAATAAAAAATTTTGCATTTAAATGATTCTGTGTATTAAAAAACCAACAAATTACAAACAGAATTATTATCTTGGTATTAAATTCTACTTGCTCTTTACTGTCAGAGATATTAAATTGATTTATTAAATAGCTTCTAGAAGATACTCATTTAAGTCTGCCTGTTTCTCAATTCTATCCTTAACCTACAAGGGTAAGTTGCCATTATTGATGATACCGAATACTATTTTCATCATCTTTATACTGTGATTAAAATTTTATCTTGTAGACATGAATCTAAGCACCAAAAAACCTCAGTCTGAGGTCAAGCAGGCATATATTTTTGAATTTTGCATTTATATTGACTAACTGTCACTTTATTAGTTGTTTTACGTTGTATTTATAAATAAGTTATTAAATAACGATTGAGTGTAGTGAATTTTGTGGCAAAGTTTTCATAATAAAAATATATAGTTTTTAAAAATTAAAAAATGGAAAATAATGTCGAAGGCGAGTACTTTATTAATATATAGTGTAATATTGGTGAACTCCTCTGTTAGACCAATTAAATAGGAAAAATTAAGGTGACGTTACAAAAAATAATATAAATATGAATTGGAATTTTACCTGGACTTACAAAAAAATGATAACAAATGATAGTTACACCACTATAAGAGATTTTTTAAACAATCAGTTATCTACCGAATTTAGTATATTTCAGCTGCGGATATTTGCAAACTTTTTAAAAAAATTCATTTTTTCAGGTGAATACAGTTTGAAAAACTGTGAGTTATTTAATGTATTTAAAGTTTTTAGAAATCACAGGCATTGATAAAGATCTCATTTTCAATTTAAAGATCATTTTAATATGTCTATCATGCTAAAATCTTTATACAGAAATATCCATGGTTACCAATAACAGCAACTGTTCATAAAGTCCTGCTCCATTCGTGTTAAATAATAGAATCGACTGTGCTTCCCATTGGATGCTTTGGTGAAGATGCCTTTGAATCGCGCCATAAAATATATAATATATATAAATCAGACAGATTGTTTCATGCTCGGAAAAGCAGTTGAGTAAATAACTTAACAGACGTTTTCAATCGAGCATTGGACACTTCTGATCCTCTAATTTCCAGCCTCTCATTGAACAAACGGATCAAACAGCAACGAAAATTACAGCTTCCAACAGAAGTAATCCAGCTACTAGGATAGTTTAATAGAAAATGGCCACAAAAATGCAGAAAATTCGGAGAGCGAAGACGAAGAAATGGAAACGAATGCTGTTCTGAACCCATAATTTTTAAATATATTTTACAATTTGGAACTGGAAAATCAAACTTTTGAATAATATAAAACATAACTTATTTTGCTTAATTTTTAAATGTGTAAAATTAATTTCTATTTTTAAAATTTAGTGTACACTAAAAAAAAAATTAAAAACGGTTAATGAAACCATATAAGATACACTAATCTAGGTCGGGATTGGGTCCGGGAACCTATTACAACTGATTTTAGTTTAATTTACTTTCATGTTTACTAATTTTTTTCTGAGAGTATGAAAAAAGTTAATGGTCCCTTCCTCCCCCTTAAGAGACTTCCTAAAATCAAATACCAAAAAAATTTTTAAATCGGTCCAGCCGTTTGGCTATAATTAATTTTGGCCAATATGGGTTTAAATTTCTTATAGTGCGTATGAGTGATATTTAATTCATTTAGTTTCATACACGACATAATAAAACTTTTTTTTTGCATACTTTTCAGAGTAATTATTCAAGTACAAGTAATATCATGCGTAAAAGTAATACAATTGAAATTCAATAAAATATAAATGTATACCGTTAATATGGAATTAACAATTACAGTGGAATTTTTTTTTATTAGACGTATGGCCTTGGTCAAAATCCCAGACATCAAATCGAAAATATGAAAAAATATTTCTTCACCTACTCCCTCTGTCAGCAGATTTCTGGCAAAAAATCTGAGAGTAAATATAAAATTTCTCAAAAAATCTGTCATTCGAAGTAGCCTTTAAACTGTAGGTCCCTCCACTCATGTATAAAATTAACACACAACCTAAGTGGTGTGAAACACTAGGTCGTTATGTTAACTGAAGGGTTGTAATGACCAATTATTTTATGTATTTAAGGATTCATTGAATTTTAAAAACTTTTTTTAACATTTAATTTAATATTAATTGTTTAGCATCAGCATTTATGCCTTTAACGTTGTACAAATATGTTTGTCACCAGTATTTAAAATATTTTTAAAGCAAGAGTACATAGAGTTAAAATATAAAATAACTTTAATACGAATAAATTTCAATTCATTCAATTAAATTCATTAAAGTCTTCTTTTTGTTGTGATTAGTGAATAGTTAAGCTGTTAGGTTTCTATTTAACTGGCAGTTCTTATATAACAAGTCCACAGCAACTAATTTTAATGACAGAGCAGATTAATGATAATATTTCACTAAATAGGCCATTATTTTATGTGTGATGTCGCCCTGTTTATATACTTCTGACAAACTGTTGCTTGTAAAACAATCTTATTAAATTTATTTTATTTTTGATATCATACATATTAATTGAATATTATTTTAAAGGCAAATTTTGTTAATAGGCCACTCAACTTGCAGGTAATTTATCTGTATGATTAGAATATTTTTCTTTTAGTTTTAAAGGCGTAATAACTTGAGCGACCACCAGAAGTTGGCCAATGTTTGCGCAAAGAGAAATAATAATATTTCCGATAAACACAAATACTAGCCGACTTCTGGTAGTCGCGCAAATATGAAATTGACACATTTTGTGATAAACAATAAGGATCCATCAAAAATTCTAATAATTTTTGAACTGAAAGTTCATTTGATACGATGACATATATAAAAAATATAACACGACTGTTATACTATTTTAATAATAACTACGGTGATTTTTGTTCGATTTTATCGAACGAAGTGTCAATATCTTCACACACAAGATAATGCACCTTCATAATGTCATCACTTATTTCATATTTTTAAATTAAAGTTTGCTACTATGAATGGACAAACTTGAAAAATATGAAAAAAATTATTTTTTCCAAGTTTACCTGATCAAAACTCATAACATTTAACATAAGAGGAGAGAGGCTCATCCGTCGCCTTTTCAAAAAACTTTGAATTTTGAAAATAAATTGGAAAATATTTGGGTAATCAATAATTTTGTGTGAAAAGATTAAAAATACCGTTTTTTCAAATAAAAGAAATTCTGAGGCTTCGAGAAATATAAAAAAATGTTTTGAGTTGTACTGAACAATACTTACAACCTACATTATGTCATTAGCTGAATGTATTTTGACTGTCGCACCGTGTTATTTGCGAATAAAGTGTCCATAGCTATTTCGTTTTTAAAAACTAAGTTAATCATAATAATACAATAATATACATGCCTTTTTCGCCAATAAGCGAAATTAAACACCATAAAAGTATGATCTTTAATCACAACCGACGCTATTAACCCCTTTCCTTACGATTTAATTCTTGTATGTGTTAAATAAACTTAATTAAACAACTTTCCTAAAATTGCAAAATACATTTATTATAACTACAGTACTCTAAACTCACTGATGAACTGAACAAAAAATATTACCAATGAGAGAATTTAAGAGAAAGCCGAAACCAAAATAATGTATAATAAATTTTTAAGTTAAATAAAGTTACTACAACAACTTTTAATACATTTAAATATTCGGTGGGTAAGGGTTAATAAAATAACACGTTTATAGGCATAATCGCCTCATGCATGAGAACCCCCATACATATATGATAGTGCATATGCTTGTATAATTATAAGATTAATTGTTATTAATAACTTAACGAGCAAATTATAAATTATGTATGTTATGACGGCTTTATGATTAACTAACTGTATTTCTGATGTTTACCATTTTGAGCCGTATTAATTTATTTGTGCCCTATTCAGAAATAATGAAATAACAGCATAAGCCACCAAGACAGTCGGAGATTAAAGCATAATTTTTTTTCGTTTACGTTTTAACAGGGGAAGAATGGTAATCTACATTCCGCTTTAAGCACCATGTAGGTATACAGTGGACAACAAATGTTTGGTATATATGTATTTATTGAAAATTTCATAAATTTTAAGCAATAATATGTAAAAAAATTAATTCTAATTTTTAAATTTAAGCTAATTCTATTAGCTTATTTCCATTTTCTTTTAGAATAAAAAAATGTTTAATGTTTTTTACAAACCAAAAGAAAATCAAAGAAAAGTTTCTTTTTGCATTGCAAAAGTGTAGGTACCCCCAACAATAACTCAAAGTAAATTTAAAATTCAAAGGCCCACAGTTTTAAAATGTTACACCCAATATTTAGGAAGATGTCCTAATACGGTGTTCAGATATGCACGTTTATTGGGTAAATCGCAATAAACGCCAATATTGACCTCTATATTTCATATTAAGTTTCAATCAATAACTACACAATAAATACGCAAATTGTTATAATATTGAGTAAAACTTAAAATGCAGCACCGAACACTTTTTGTTGATATTTGACAACTCAAATGTCGACAACGACACAAAAAAAAAACAACAGAAAAAAAAAATAAATAAAAACAATTTTGTTGAAACACCCAGCTGTTTTGTTTATCAGCTGTCAAATGAATATTGAATAAGCAGCTGAATTGCGTATATTATTATGCCTGAACACTTAAAATATTGTACTCAATTAACCGAATATTGACTCAATAAAAGTGCATATCTGAACATAGTGTAACACTGATATCGTTTCACTCATGGACAGAAGGAGGACTGATTAACTTCTGTCTTTAAATCGTTTTGCCATCCATCGCACAATGGTCATTCGTTCTGATCACTATCCTTTTGGTAAGCACGCCAGAAAACTTGCCTATATGACTTCTGCAAGAGCTGTGGGTCTGCGGGGTAGGAAGAGACTGTCTTTCACCTCATTTGTCAAAGCTATGCTGTTGTCATAAAGAGACCGTGGTTTCTGGCCTCTCATTTTCTGATATCCTTGACCGAGCTCTCTAATATAAAAATTGCTGCAATAGCAAGATTTATTTTGGACTCGGAATGGTTTTCTTTCGGGAATGGCTGACCACTGTGTAGAACTAATTGTGGGCCCAAATGGGCCCAAATGCTGGCCTAAGCGGGACCTCTTCCTTTAAGGAATCAATGAAAGTTCTAATACAACATACTATTATTAAAATGAGAAAAATAAAATTGGATTTCATTAAAATTGGTCACGGCCATCGCCAACTTCCCATACAATATAAATCGATTTTTTCCACAATAAACTTTCCGTAATAAGCAAAAACAGAACGCCGGACCTTAAAAAAATTTAGCTTTAAATTAGTCCATAGTCCACGATACAAAATAAAGCAAAATCTGTCAGATATGTCTGTTTGACCAAATTTACAAAGCAGTATAGCTACACCATAATTTATACTATTATTCGTTAAATCCTATTGTAGAAATTTACTTTTAAGCAATATAACGAATGTGACTCAGGTCGTCATAAGATTTATTGTAACTTCAAAATATTGTTCATGAAAAAAAGGATGTTTAGGCACAGGCATAAAAACAGGAAATCTACAGATATGCATGAATGCAAAAGACACTTTCGAAATTAAAATAATTTTCAGGAAGTTCAGCATATTTTTGTTTTAAAACTGAATGGTTAAATAACACGTTTATTAATACCAGTATAAACTCAACGCTTTACATATTTTGTATATCGTACATGTACACACAGTTTTAATTGTTTTTAAATTACGACGCATGCAGTTGACAGCTTTTTGTTTGAGGTTTTGCTTTCTTATTTTTGTGCTGGTCGCCTTCAGTAACCTTTCTCAATCCGTGTTAACATCATTGTTGTTTTACTGCAGCTAAATTTTAGAAATTTTGTTTCCCTTAAAAATTTATTTGCTATGTATCTTACAATAATAAGAAAATTTACTAAAAATATTACAAACTAACATTGGTTTAAAAACCATTGGGTTTAAAACATATCTTAACAAGTTAAACAAAATAATTAAAAATGTATCATAAATTTTTTCGAATTAGTTTTTAGAGTTACTAGACTCTTATTTGGTAATTTTTTAATTGATTTTTACATTTTGTTCTTCCTTCATAAAACTGATATTGTTACTGATATTGATACTTTAATGAATTATATCATTTGTTACGCTATTATTCACAACGAACATTGTCATTTGTAGATACAAAAATATTGTTACATTTTTACCGTTTTAAAAACGTTTACAATATGAGTTCGTTGATTGCAAACAAAATAAAAATAAATTGGTAAACACCAATTCTTTATTGTCCGCGCAATTCCGTGTGCCATTGTTCACAACTTGATGATACAACAAGAATTTGGCTTAGTTCGTTATTATTCATTGCTTACAATGCAGATCATTTCAACGCGATCTTCAAACCACGACTGTTTTCTACACACGCAACGCGTCTTCACACAAGACAGACTGAATTCTTACTACTACTTGACAGCTTTGTCTTGCCTTTTTATATGCCCACGTAAACAATCTGATGAATGTTCTTGAAATCGAGCGTTTGTGTTTTCGCTTTTTCGAGAACTCTATCGCAGTTACATTGTTGTTTGTGTATTTTGTTCACGTTGTTGTTGCGTTCTAGCTTACTTGTCGATCCCCTTTTCTTTCATACTGATGTTGTTGGTTTACTTGTAACAAGTTCGTTGTATTTGTTTGTGTAGCTTTTGCTAATTTTAATGTTAGACGATGTTACATCATTTCAATTTTCGTAACAATATATATTTTTGTATCCATATTTCTGTCTTTAGTCAACACAACCCGTGGTAAGACACAAGCACACTGAGTTATTTCATTATTAGATATTGAGAATGTTATAATTTTCCAACCCCTAAATATTACATGTTTTCTTTGAATCTTTTTTGTTTTGTAATTTTCGCAAAACATTATTGCAACCGAAAAGAAAAAATTGTGTGAAGAAAAATTCTTTTCTAAGCCAAGTTCACTCAGCAGTCACTGACAGTTATACTTTTGATTTAAAGCCGGCTTAAAATATGCTCCTTTGGCAAAAATATAAAAAGGGGGCACGTCAAAGATTATTAAGCATTATTTTTAAGCATTCAACAGAATCAGAAAAACATCAAGGTTGTCTCTTTAGGCGCTAACACACATACATATACAACAGACAAATAAAGAAATTGTCAAAATAAATTATATTGGCTACTTTAAGTAAAAAATTGTCTTAACTGGTTGGCAATAAATAAAATGTACATAATAAAGAAATAAATTTACAGCTGGCCATATAAGAGCATAGTATGTCTTAAAGAATTACAATGTCGTAAAAGAATTACAATCTTACACAACGGCTATCAGAGACATTTTTGTAATTTAAGTAATGATGTGAAAAGTTATACAGACATCAGTCTGACACTTGAAGATTTGATTAGAAGGTAAGTCAGAAAAGAAAATTGTTGAAAAGTAAGTGCACTATTCCTCAGCTCAAATATCACAAAAATATTCGTTGTGAACTTAAAACTGTCTTTATTTATAACATTTTTATTAAATTGATATAAAAACATAAATTTCCACTAATTTCAGTCCGAAAGTGGTTAATAATCCGAGATTGGTGAATAGAGACTCTGCTGTTCTTTGAAACTAGTAGATATCGTCTAAGCATATAATCAGCAAGATGTAGTCATTACCTGCAAACAAAAAATTGCCCGCACCATTATTTACCGTCAACCCCAGGTCAGACATTAAAACGAAACATGAAATATGGGGTTTTAACCGAGCCCTTACGTCTAATAAGACAACACACTACCTAATAGACTACGGCGACTTCAATTCATTGAACAATAAATGTTTTAAATTTATAGTCTTCAAACTTTTTTTTTTGCTGTTTGTCTTTGACAGAGCTGGCGCACGGTATAAATTCACATGCAAACGAAGACTTCCATGACAAAATTATGATGTGCACCACCAAACCAAATAATGTTGACTACTTTCGGCATACATACATATGTACATATATACCCAAATGATCATTACAACCCTGCAGTCAGGACTACGACATACCTTCTTACACCATTTATACTGTGTGTGTTAATTTTATACTTGATTATTTTAAATCTACAGTTTAAAGTCAATTTCGAACGAGAGTTTTTCGAGTAATTTTTCATGGCTATTTTATTTACTCTCAGAGTTTTTGCCAGAAATCTGCTGAGAGGAATTCGCCAAAGAAATACTTTTCTTTGGATTAGAACCGAGACTTCATGTCTAATAAGCCTACTTACTATACTAAGATGACAGATTTTGACAGCTCTTGGAAATGACGAAAACATCATTGACATAAAATAATGCATAAGCAAGTGGTGCCATCTAAAGTAAAGGACTAGTTTTTAAGTTATACTATACTTATACTATACTACAGAGTAAATAAAATTGCCATGAAAAGTTTCTCAAAAATCTGTCGTTCCGAGTCGACTTTAAACTGTAGGTCCCGCCATTCATGTATAAAATTAACACACACAACATAAGTGATGTGAGAAGCTAGGTCGTAATCCTGACTGAAAGGTTGTAATAGCCAAGTATGTATGTATCATTAATAATGTTTACATCAACAGGTTAGGCGATAGCTTCTATTAGGATGTAGGATATCTGCCGGTTATAGCAAGAGTATCTAAAACCCTTGTGGTAATCATATCTGATGTGAAATTATGTTTATTGTTTATTCCTTTCTTTAATTTTATGTTGCTGCTATATTTTTGTTAATTTGTTGATCATGTAAACAAGAGTACTGTTTTTGTTTTTGTAGCTTTTGTTTATGATTTTAATGTTAAACGATGTAACACCATTTCCATTTTCGTAATAATATATTTTTTTTAACAAATGAAGTTTCATAAAAAATTTCAATATTTGTTTGTGTTTGTTTGTTTAGACAAAGTTTCCATTACCAATAATGCAACCATATTTTATGTATAACTTGATTTAAATAAAACGTAATCAATTAATTCAATTCACATGTGCATCACCTTCTGCATTTTATATTCCTTTTGTGCCTACTCGTCTATTGTATACAATTAACAAAATGAATGGCAAGATGTCATTGCGTGTGAAAAATTGTTCTAATTTGTATGACGCTTGACAAGTAAATTTGAAGTTAAAAAACTTCAATTCGATATTTGCAGTTAATAGGCTGTACTCATGTAATTCGTTAACCCTTATATCAACAGATACATACCCAGGTATGTTTCGTGTTTTTAAATCGCCGTATCTCAGGAAATTATAACTGTATTAACCTGAAATTTCCTGATGTCCTCATTAGTAGTGTTTTCTACCTTAGTTCTAGACTTCAGTAAAAATGGCGGATGGGTGTCAAAGATGTGACCATTTTTTGATTCCTATCCCTTACGTCAACAGTTGGATACCTGGGTATGTATAATGAAATATATGAAAATATTTTGATATTTGATGTTTATTGAATTTAATATACAAGCTCTTAATAATAAGATTAAAATTCAATCAAATATAGGAACACATAAAAAATATTAAATGCCAATTTTTCTTAAATGCATTTATTACATTGCGGCATATACATAACTTGAATGAGCGGCACATACGGGCTTGTTGCATAACGTGCAGGATTTGCTGGTTGACCGACGTTTTGTACATAAGTGACAATTACCTTTTACTTTCATTCTACCAGTGCTGTCATTTTCTTCTACGCTTTTACCTGCAGCGCCTCTTACGCTCAAAGATTCCTTACATATGTCTTCAATAGCATTGCGTGTTGAAAATATTTTTATATTTATGTTTCTTGTGGAAACTTTCAACATTGGGTTATTCTCAACGGAAATTGTGGGCAACGAGGTCTAGTATATTGTAGAGTAAAGCCAAGGGCCATCTATTTGTTCGTCGCCTTGCTCAATGTTCTATCCATATTTTCGACACCACCTTTATATTTGTTGTAATCCAAGATCTAGAGTGGCTTTTTCTTTGGACCTTGCACTGCGTATGAATAATGCAAGAAGTATAACCGACATATTTTTTTTTCTTTATGTGAGAGCACAAGGTAGTATTGTTACTGAAACCAATTGTAGTTAACTCTACTTCCCGTCCATTAGATAAAGTGAAATATAGTGGTACAAACACTCGTCTTCTGTTCACTGTACCTAACATTGATAAACTGCTGTCCATCATTAAACTTTTCGCAACGTTATCTGTTGTGAAAAAATTATCACAAACAATATTCCGTCCATTTCCACAAAAATGATTGACGAAGAAATCCTCCACTACGCTCTCGGCTACCATTTTTTCCCGGATGCCACCAATCCAGTATAAATTTGTTCCTTCATTGGATAGGATGATACGGAGTCACATACCCACCATACTTTAATTCCGCAATTGGCAGGTTTCGATGGTATGTATTTTGTAAACCCGGTACCACGTTTGGACCTGCTACGTAATTGCTGCGTAGATTACCATTGAGTATTAAAAATAAGTCCGTTATGGCTGCAACTTTGTCGGTTTTTTACGCTGTTGACGTGTGTTTCCGTTGTCGGAAAATATAAAGTGACTTATATCCCAAAAACGCCGCACGTTTATGGAAGCTCGATAGAAGGGATATGAACCAGAGTGCTTTACACCACCCAAGAAGTAATTAAAACCAAATCAACACAAAAATAAACTTAGAAACAAAAGAAATTCCATATAAAATGTATGAACATACCCGGGTATGCTTCTGTTGACGTAAGTATAATTTTTTATCTGTTGACATACAGGTTAAAGAATTATCATTATGTTTTTAAGTATTGTATGTTCATGGCATTAAATAACTTTATTTTCTGAAAGAAAAAAAAAATATGTATATATATAGATGTATGTACATACATAATTGGTCATTACAACCCTTCACCTAGCTTCTCACACCACTTATGTTGTGTGCGTTAATTTTATTCATGAGTGCCGGGACCTAAAGTTTGAAGTCGATTCCGAACGACACATTTTTTTTTGAGAATCTTTTCATAGCAATTTTGTTTGGTCTCAGAGTTTTTGCCAGAAATCTGCTGATAGGAAGTCGCCGGAGATATATTTTCAAAATTTGAAAAGTGATCTGACGTCTAATAAGCCAACACACTACCTTCTAGACTATGGAGAATGCAGACAAAAAATAAAACATACAAAAAATCGTTATAAAGAGTAAACATTTTTTTTAGTTGATTTCATTGCAAATATTTACTTTCGTAAGATATCAAACATACATGTTTGAATATTTCATAGAACTTATATGTAAATAAGTATTGAATTGTCTTATAATTCATAAGTAAGTACACTAAATCTGTCGTTCGGAGTCGATTTTAAAAAACTGTAGGTCCCGCCACTCATGTATAAAATTTATCGCACACAACATAAGTGGTGTGAGAAACTAGGTCGTAAACCAGTTTATATAAATGCTAGTAATTAAGAAGAAGAATAAAAATATTAAATATTTTTTATCCGATTTGGTTCAATAATTAACATCTCAAATTATATTATTCGCACACATAACACGGTGCGACAGTCAAAATACACTCAGCTAATGACATCGTGTGGGTTTTGTTGAGTACAACTCAAAAATATTTTTTTTATATTTTTCGAACCATCCAAACTTGTTTTATTTGACAAAAACTATATTTTTGATCTTTTCACACAAAATTATTGATTACCTAAATATTTTTTAAACTATTTTTAAAATTCACAGTTTTTTAAAAGGGGACAAATGAGCTTTAAAAATGGTATACATAAACATATGGTTCAAGCTCACATGTTATGAGTTTTGATTGGGTGAACTTGGAAAATATGACTTTTTTATCTTTTAGGTTTAGCTATTCTTAATTTCAAAATTTAATTAAAAAATATAAAATAAGTGATGACATTCTAGAACTCCACTGTCTTGTGAAGAGCCTTCGTTTGATCAAATCGGACAAAAATTACCGTACTTATTATTAAAATAGATAATAAAAGTCGTCTTATTAAATGAACTTTTAGTTCAAAAATTTTCAGAATTTTTAATGGATCTTGTTTGCTTATCGCAAAATGTGTCAATTCGTATTCTTCTTTTTTTGCTTTTTGACGTTTAAAATACGAAATACATACTTGGTGTTCACAAAGAAAAAGTGTATTCAATACAAAATACAATCTACAAAGTCATGTGAATTGGTCATATATCAGGTTATTAATTTCGTGACTCATTTAATATGAGATTTGCCTTTTACGAATATGGATCGTTCAACAGTCGAAAAACTTGTAAAAGTAGTTAAAACTTAATTCAGTGGTTAAATCTGGATTCCGCTTTTCAAGTAATACGGAATGATTAGATCACTGTAATCAACAAACGACACAATTAAATCCGGCTGACCACTCATACTCTGAATGCGTGTTAGAGGATTTTTTTGACCAAGATTTTCTTCGCCGATTAAGCTCTTGTCTCACTCGGTGATTATGTACGTTGAAAAGCAAGGTTATCGCGTATTGGCCGAGAAGAATATAGAAGTGATTATGACGGCTATTATAATTACGACAGTGTTATTTTAAGAATCGCTACCCATTAATTAAGGGTGCTGCAACCGACTTTTTGGGCCACTTATGAACCGGACGTTATGATACTTTGGCAAGATGCCAACCCAAAAAAGTAACTTCATACTAAGACGACGTCAATTAGTCAAAATCATACGTGACGCCAGATTGTGTCGATGACCATGTCTACTAGTTTTTAGATAACGTTAGGTATCCTGCTCCACATTATGAATGGTATGCATTTAATACGTTTGTTTGAATTAATAAATGTTAAACAACCAAATAATGTAACCACCGACTTTACGATGTAAATAAAAAAAATTAAAAATTGTAATTGTGTTTATATATTTATACTGTTACGTTCTTACCATTTAAAAACGTTTAAAATAAGAGCCCGTATATTGCAAATAAAATAAAAATAAAATTGTGTTTAGTTTTAATTAAATTCTTTATTGTTCGCACAATTCTGTGTGTCACTGTTCACAACTTGGTGTAAACAACAACAATTGCTTTGTTTGTTATTCTTCTTTGCACTATTTTGCCTAAACAATAACAATTATAAGATAATTATGAGATTGCTCTTTGTAAAGGAGATCTTAAAACCACGATTACTCTGAACTTTTACTAAATCCTTTGTCTGCTTTTTCTTGCCTTTTGTATGGCAACGTAAACAGTCTGATGAATGTTCTTGAAGGCGAAAGTTCGTGGCCTAGCCTTGTCGAGATCTCTATAAATGTAATCATCGTTGCAGTTTGTGTATTTTGTTTACATTTATTCTTGAATTGTTTGTTGGTATATTTGTGTTTACTTGTTTATCATCATTTTTTTAAAGCTGATGTATGTTGTTATATTAAGCAGTGCGATAATTTGTAAACAAGTTCATTGTTGTTTTTCTAGCTTTTGTTTATAATTTTAAAGTTAAACGATGTAAAAGCAAAACACCAGTATCTGATTATTTCATTTACGTAACAATATATTCCGTTATTCAAATTTTCTTATATCGTTAGTATAATTCGCAAAGACGCTAAGTCCACTTTTTTCCAAAATTGAGATTTCAATGCAAAACGTTAACACTATACAAAATACGAAAAAAATGTCAGTATGTAGTTTAAAGTTGTTGTAATTTTGTTGTTTGCAAAAACGCTAAGTCCACAAAACTACGAAAAATATTAACAGCGCGTTAATTTTGGATTTAGGTCATTTAAAAAGAGCTATTTTGTAAAAATATTTGCGTTTAAAAAGTTTACAAATTTTAAAAACTGAAGAAGCCGCAATGTGTTTTGTGTCTCCTGTAAAATTTGAAAAAAGGGACTTAGCACATTTGCAAATGAGACTAACGATATATTATATACAGCTGCGTGCAACTAATTAAGGACACGAAGCTTACATGTGAGCTTGAAGCAAAAAATACAAATGGTTGTATGAAATTGTCAAAATTTGTCCAAGTTTAGTTAATTAAACTATTAGTCGTAGAAAATAACTACTTATTGTGTCAAATAAATTATTATTTATAAAGCTGTGAGCCATTTTTTTTAAAGAATATTGATTTCAGTCGTGCATATAATTAAGGACACACCGTGAACTTCATGAAAAACATGTATTTATTAGAAAAAAAAATCAATATTTTGTTGCAAAACCATTGTTGTCGATAACAGCTTGACATTTCCGAGGCATCGAGGTAACAAGACTTTCATATACACTGGTTGGAACGGCCTCCCAAGCTTCCTTTGTTTCGGCGAAGAGATCATCAAAATTGCTTATTTTTACTGAGCTTACTTTGGTTTTTACAACTTGCCATAAGCGGTGCAATATTTCACAAAACATTCGACAGATGAAAAGGTGCCTCGTAAACAAAGAAGCCGAATTACGACAGTTCGTGAAGATGCACTGATTGTCCGCGAGTCAAAAAAAAAATCCGCATAAATCAGCAAATGAAAATCGGAAAGCAGTCTTTGGTGAAAATGGAGCAAAACCATCTGTAGACACAGTAAAACGTCGATTGCGAGCAGCTGGGCTCTTTGGAAGAATTTCCCGAATGAAACCATTTTTGTCTGTGCGTAACCGGAAGATGCGAATAGAGTTCGCAAAAAATACCGCCACTGGACCGCTGTTGAATGGAAAAGAGTGTTATTTTCGGACGAAACTAAAATTAATAGAGTCTCTCGCGATGGAAAACAATATGTTCGCCGGCCAAAGTTAAAAGAATTTGATCCAAGATACACCCGGGCCACTTTAAAGCATGGCGGAGGTTATATTATGCTTTGGGGTGCTATGTCGTCATGCGGTGTTGGGCCGCTGCACAAAATTGACGGAAACATGGACAAGTTCCAATATGTAAGAATCCTAAGCGATGCAATGAAGCCCTATGCTGACGAGAATATGCCAGTAACATGGACATTTCAACAAGATAATGACCCGAAGCATACGGCTCATCACATCAAACAATGGTTTTGCAACAAAATATTGATTTTTTTTTCTAATAAATACATGTTTTTCATGAAGTTCACGGTGTGTCCTTAATTATATGCACGACTGAAATCAATATACATACATACATAATGACAGAAAAGTCTAGGTATCCCAATATGTTTAATCCATTTTATAAATTCTAAGTAATAATTTGTGAAAATCATTGAATAATCATTGACTAATCTACATTTCAGATTCTACAATAAATAAAAATATTTGAATTTTAAAAATATATACCTGATTATGGTAGTCTTTTTTATTTTAAAAATACTAAGCTCAATTTTTTATGTCTCCTTTATATACAGATTTTGTTCAGTTTGTTTTGTTTCGTAGTGAGTAGAGTTTATACGCTTGTTATTTGATTTAAATGCACATAGTAAGTAATGCACTTTTTAAAGAAAGTTAATAAATTTAGTTTGGGTTTCTAATGTAATGTTTGTTTTGACCAACACTGTAGGTTATAACTGTTTGTATATTTCTTTACATAAAAGTATGAAAGCTAAACGACACCGTTATTAATTATTGCTCAATAAAAACGTTTTTAATTAAAGTTCTTTCTATCAGAAGCGTATATAAGTTTACGAGTATAAACATAGTATATGAGTACATTAGTGTTAAATGCACAATGAAAGAGAATAAGTATATTTTATATTTATATATAATATATTTATATGTATAATATATTTATATATATTAATATATTTATTTTAATATTTTTGTATTTGACTTTTTAACAATTATTTTCACATCAATATATAAGGCGTATTATTCTTGTTTCATATTTAACTGAAATTAAACAAGAATGCAAACAAACACATAAGAAATCCTATGCCAGTCCGAATAACATAAATTCGGACACACAGTTTAAAGCATCTATTCATTTAATAACTCATGAAAGAGCATTAATATTTTATATTACTTCACAACCAGGCAATAATCCTGCATAATGTACGGAGAAAAACATTTTTATTTAAGACCATATAAGAATGCAATCGATGACATACATATTCTTATGTCTATAATAACGATTTACTAAATATTTATACTTATGTATCTCATTATCATTATGAGCCAATTCCGGACGTTCAACATTGGAATCGTACTTACAAAATAACGGAATGACTAAAGTTATTTGTGTAGTTTGTTTAAATAAATTAGTCGTCTTATGAATAACAATAAGGTTAAAGTGAGCGTTAAGCTAAAGGGAAGATCATCCTACCTGTTACTTTTAAAATTATAGTGGATACACAATGCAATTTATTAACGCAATGCACTTTTCATTTAGATTGCATTTTTTTGACAAACACAATGCAATCAACAATTAAATCTTAAACGCAAAAATATGGAGTCATCAGAAACTTTTCCTTATTTTTCTTATTGCTTCTTAAAAAAATTTTAAATTTTTTTGTGTTATAATAAAGTAGAAACAAATAAATAAAATAAATATAAAAAACATCATGCATTCTCACATATTGTTGGTTAGACTTTATGAAAATGCTAATATATGTTGGGGTACCTACACTTGAGGAACTAGGTTGTAATCATGACTCATAATGACCAATTATGTATGTATGTACCTAGACTTTTGTCATCCACTGTATGTATATGGGTATGCAAAATCTGAATAAACAAAGTGTAAATAGCAAACGAATAAAAATAATAAATAAACGATGGAAAACGCATATATTTTCAGTTTAAAATTGAAGACGAAACAGGATTGGGTTTCTTGTATCAATAAATAACACTTTCGAAAAAACACATTCATGCATACTAGACAAGAATACACTTTCAAATTCAAACACAAACACAACTAAAATGAGAGAAGAATTTTTAAATAACGGATAACGGAGCACCAAATGTCAAAACAGTATTTTTCCTCTACTCATGCACAATATTATGCAAATGTATGTTCATTTGTTGAATATTTTTTATAAAAACTCAGAGAGAATAAAATTATTGTGACATGTCATGTGATAATTTATTTCAAATATTCTTCGTATGCCATAAATAAATATTAAAATACATATAAAAATATGTATGTACATATTTGTGGAAAATTGAATAAAAATATTACACTAGAAAAGAAAGAGGAATGAAAGTTGCAACTGGCCAGTTAAAGTCTTAAATACTTATTGATTTGACAGTCTTATGTTTGCCTGAAATTTTGACGATATGATATCAGCGTTATATTGTAAAAATTATTGGCAGTTTTATAAGCTAAAATTAAAGGCACGTAAAATCATAAATAAAGTATACAAAGGAACTGAAAATAGGCAGAAAATGCAACAGTTTTCCCTGTAATGCGATTTAATACATGACTGATAAAATGTAACCAATTTCACTCAAAAACTCAGTCATCAAATACGTGAATCTGTGAATTTTATACTTCGGTAAAGTTTTTAGTCATTTAATCATCTAATTAAGCCAAATTAAAATTATTTTTTGCTTGCTCCAACGCATGTATATATACAGTGGCGAGAAAAAAATGCAACTCTGTGTCATATGATATTCAATCGAGACTCGAAACCTGTAACGGTATCCAATTCCACTCATTTGTTGCTTTTTTTATTAATTGTTTTTTAATTTTTATTAAAAAGCATCAGTTGTTTGCTTCTATTTCTACTTAATTTCTTTAGATTTATAAAAAAAGTGATCAAATTTAGCAAAAAAAAAATGCAACGCAATGTGTTAAAAGTAAAAGTAGGTCAACTAGAGTAATTAAAATAAAAGTTTAATGAAAAATTAGCAAATTGTGAATTTTAAAATAGAAACAGCTATCAGCAGATAGCAAATTTGCCATTATAAGGGCTTTTGAAGAAGGCAAATCAATGAATGGAGATGCTCATCAATTTAATATCAATAAATCAACGGTTTTGTTGGATTTCATCGCGACATCGTCAAACAAATAACGTGAAAAGAATGCCAGGAAGTGGTCGACCTCGTAAATCTACTGCCCGCCAAGACCATCAAATGGTAAAAATAGTAAAAGTTGACATTCGGAAAACGGCAGTAGATGTTACTAATTATTCAAATGTGCAATTAGGGGTTTCTATTGGCGTCCATACAGCCAGAAATCGATTAAGAGATATTTATTAGCTAGAAGACCAGCCAAGAAGTCACTTATAAGTAAGGTTAATAAGAAAAAACGGTTTGAATTTGCTGGACGGTATCTGCATTGGCAGTGGGCCAGCAGATAGTTGAATATGAAAAGAAACACTTAATATATGACTAATTATAATACCACAGTCATCCACTAACCTAACCTGGAACCACTCAAAGCTCCTAATGAAACCATTGGGACGTCTGTAATGAAATTATTGATATTAATAATTGAGTGGTTGTGCCACGTTTCTTCCTCCGCTGGCCATATGATTTTTCTTACAGCACAACCCCCTCACTTAGAGGGCCGAGACTGTCATAAACCATCTTGAATCTTCATGTTAAAACCCAGAGCTCTGTAAAACGCCTTGCTCTCAAAAAGTATGTTAATATCCTCCCTAGAGATATTTTCATCCCTAATAATTCAGTCCGTATGCCTATCTACTCACAAAAGATTTCTTCAACCACAGTTCAATTCAGTTTCGAAGTATTAGTGAAAATGTGTACGACATCGTTCACTTAGTACATTACAGTAATTTAACAAACAGCTGTGAATATTCTACATTTTTTAGAGAAGTTGTCGTGCTTCAAATTGAGTGACCAATACGTTATTTGTATCATTTTCCAGTCGCCCCGATGGCGAGTTTAAACCGTTAAGCCATTGTAAAAAAGAATGGAAATGGTGTTACATCGTTTAACCTTAAAATGATAAACAAAAGCTACAAAAACAAAAATACTAGACATGTTTACATGATCAACAAATAAACAAAAATATAACAACAACATCAATATAAAAAAGGAATAAACAAAAAAACAAACAGGCAACAACAAACTGCGAGGACAAACGTAAACAAAATACACAAACAACAATAACGTATACAATATGTTTACATTTATAGAATTTCGCGAAGGCGAAGTCATTCTCTTCCAAGAGCATTTATCAGACTGGTTACCCTGCGATAGACAAGGCAAGACATAGCAGGCAACGGATTGAGAAAAACTTCAATCAGTGTTGCCACTGGCGGTGGCTGTTGTTAGTCGAGAAGCGAATTTAACCACCAAAAACAAAAAGCCGAATGAGACGTTTATTTCTATATATATAAAAAAAACATAAATAAAAATACAAAGTAACTATTTTTGTTCTTACCGCGGTGCTTTCCTTCGACAAACTAAATTTGCTTTCAAATATTTTTCAAGTTGAGCCGTAGCTTTTTACGTATACATACAATGTAACGGGACAACTTAACGAAACAAAGAAAATACAAAGCCAACTTGATCATTTACATGTAATACATACAAAGTAACTTAACGAAACAAAAGCACTGCAGCAGAAAGAAAAAACAAAGCCTACTTGATCATTTACATGTAAACGGATAGGCAAAAAAGGCAAAACAAATACATAACATAAGTGTGTAAACAAGGCATATTTATATCAGGTAACCGCAAGAATACAACAAGTACAACAATGCAAAAACAACAGGCATTTTGTTTTTGTTAAAGAGTACACGGAATGTCAAAAACAGCTTCATAACTGACTGACGAATAACAATAGAAAGAGAAATGTTAAAAAAATTTATAAAAATGGTTACAAAACACTAAAAAAACAACAAAATTTTGACATTTTAAGACTCGTCAGCTGTTGACTTACTCCTACCTGATATAAATATGCCATGTGTGTAAATAATCAAGGGACAAATGAACATTTAGGCAATTCACAGATTAACATATTAAATTAACAATTGAGTAAATAAATAATTAGAACAAATAAATAAAAATTTCCCAGCTTTATAAGCCATTAAGCGACAGTCAGTCTTGTGTGAAGACGCGTTGCGTGTGTAGAGAATACTCGTGGTTATAAAGATCTATTGAACAATTGTTATTGCTTATGCAAAAGAGTGAAAAGAAGAATAATCAATAAAGCAATTGTTGTTGTTTACACCAAGTTGTGAACAGTGTCACAAAGAATTGTGCGAACAATAAAAGAATTATTTAAACCTAAACACAAACTTATTTTTATTTGCAATCTACGAACTCATATTTCAACGTTTTTAAAAAGGTAAAAACGTAACAATATTATTTATAAAGACGCATGGCACCACTAATACTGATGTATTACGATCTTGATATGTTTTGAGGTAAAATAAAATTAATTTTACTAAATAAGACCCGAACTTGTTAGAACTCCATACATAGTGACCTATGGTTCTGCCCTGCATTTCCTTGTATGAAATTACTTAGTCCCTGACTGCTTTGTTCCAAGAGGTAACTTTTATTGAACCATCAAATTATTCGCAATAGCATTCCAATTTAGGATGTCACATTGGATAAAACTTATTAACCAAGCCGGCTATGACAATTGCATTCATAAGCAGTAGAAATGTAACATGTGAATTAAAAGTTAATTATGTGAGAAGGAGAACAAGAGAAAATTAACACTTTTGCCTCTAGATTATATTGAATTAAGTTGAGAACAGGAAAAGTTAACAATAAAAACAAATCTGCAAAATGAATTCACAATTTTTGCCTCAGTTCTGTGTACAGAAATTGTTATTGTGCTCATTATTCCCTTTGTAAAGGGTTTGTTGTATTACCCGAACGTTTCAGTTTTATTTTTTGAGTTGCAAGAATAACCTAATTTAGCACAATAGCTTTCTCCCAATTATTTTAATGAATGTGTGGAAATCTTTCGTTGGTGTTTGTAGAACAATTAAGGAAATTTTTAGTTTTATTTCTCTTGACCGAATTCTTTTGAGATTTGCTTTAAAGTAAAATAAATAAATAACTTAAACTAAATAAAAAAAGCCGTAAAGTACCAACTGAACCAAAAATTCAAATGCGTTAATAAATTTTGCGAAAATATAAGAATAATTTCTTTCATATTCCTATTATGATTATTCAAAAATTGTTTAATGGCTCTATTATTAATAAATTATTACTCCGAATGATTGTTTTCTTTTCTCATCATTCTAGGCATTGCACCGTTCACCATAATTTAAATTTAATTGAACTTATACAACATACCTGCTTTGTACATACATTCTGTCATACAAGCTATACTTTATGTGTCTAGAGATATTAAAATTACGAAGAATATCAAGTTTCAAAAATTTCATTTGAGTTAGAATTTGAAATGCAATAAGTGTATAATAGACAGAATTTAATTGAAGAACTTATTTAATTTGCAAAATTTGATATTATGGAGGTAAAATATACACCTTTTGCAAATATACACTTGTTATGCCTCCCTCGTAGATACACCCTTTACAATTAGGATACTTAAAACCAAAAATATGGATTTTCGAACTCTGCAATCAATCTTCTATTACATACAATCTTCATTGAGCATTACAACCCGTCAGTCATAGTTGCGACCTAAATTCTCACACCACTTATGTTGTGTGTTAATTTAATACATGAGTGGCGGGATCTACAGTTTAAAGTCGACTCCGAACGACAGATTTTGTTTTGAGAAACTTGGAGATGTCTGGGGGCAGATTTGTCTGACAGTAGACTCACGTCTAATAAACCAACACACTACCTACTAGACTACGACGACTTTTTCTATTAATTTCGCTAAAAAAAAATATTTAAAAAAAACTGTCGGAGTTGTATGTAATTCGCTAATGTTTAATAATTATCCTATTCGCCAATGCAGTCGCTTGTGTGACATCTTTTAGATGGTCCGATTGTGCCCAATACAGGTCTCACTCAAGTTTGTAAACTTACAGCATCTATTAATATTATTTTTATAGATGCTTTTGGCGCTTTGGCACCAATCCTATAAATAGTACTACAAAGGCCTCTTGTTGATCAATACTGTGTTGCCAATATGTTCATACGTCATTTTGAAAACTCATTCACGCTTGATAGTGTCTGAAGACCGTATAATTGGCTTCCTTTAAGAGAAGTAATGATGAAGATCGCTACCATTTCTAGAATGCTAACCATGAATATAAGATTTAAAAGCTTTCCTTTAAGTATTGTGTTAACACATAAAAAATTTATGCATAATTTCTAGAATTTTTTAAACCTTTTTATAAGTGAAACTATTTTATGCACATGTGGCTCTTTCTAATAATAACGTAATTAAATTTATTGCACATGAACTTCACCTCATATACTATATGACATGTAACATGTAGCAAAAGCTTAAATCACTGAATGTGAAGCATGATGATGCAACAGATTTTATTGCACCGTTGCACATTGTATTTATATAACATCGCACGGAAATGTGATGCAACACTTGTCATGAAATTAAAGAACAAGAGACTACAACGTTACGATAAAATACGAAATTATGAAATACAACTTTCGAGTATGCTTTCACAAGCATACATACATATATTCTTATGCGAACACAAACGTTTGGAAACTTTGTGTGTCCTTTAACAGATTTCGTAGTAGTAATGCAGAAATTTTAATTTCTTGGAATTTAAAGTAAAATGTAGCACATCGTTACAAATGTTACTACATAGCTTGACTGCAAATATACAATTCATATTAGATTCGTATGAAGATTTTACCCTTTTGCAAAGAAAGAATTCGTTACGAGATGTTTTCTACAATATTAATTAACTTATTAGTGCGCAGAGTCCCTTATAAAGGACTCTCGAATTTTCTACTATACCACTTCCAAAAATTTTAATTTTTAAGTAACAAGTATTATATGTTGTTGCCAACATTCCAACGAAGCAAGATTTATTACATTGTTTAAAAAAAAAATGCGATCTGAGTGTCATGGAATATCAATTTGTAAAAAAACGAAAATTCCACACAAGGTAAGAAAAATTACAATAATTTAAATATGATGTGAATTACTATTCGTTTTTGGGTTTTATTATTTGTTAATACGTATAATGACTCAATTGATGTACAAAAATTATGATAAAATGTAATACCACGCGCGTAATGTGACTTTCATTGTAACGTCCTCTAAAAGGGATACTGAGCTCGTAGTGCAATTGTTAAACGATTAGTGGGTAAAATTTCTTTTCATATATAGACCAACAATTTCCGCAATATTTGAACTGGAATATTTGTTTGAAGTGGACTACCTTAACGACAATGAACTCAATGATATTTCCAATTTATACAATTCCCCCACTAGGTGGATCCGATACTGATCAAGATGGCTATAAAAGTGATGAGGAGCATGAAGAAAATCGTATGTGCTGTTCTTATGGATAAAACAAACAACGAACGTTTGTCAGAAACCGCTTGTCTTACAGAAACAGTATATTAATTATTTCGGCTTAAAATTATTACCTACAGCATGCGAAGTAGTACAGCATCGTGATAAATGGGATCACAGTGACTGGGCATTAAATTTAACGGATAGTTTTATGGCCCTGTTTGATATAATATGTGGGAAATATGGCAGAGTCCACTATCAAGGGATTTGGTGTAGTTGATTATGAAGTGCTTGATCACCTTTTAAAACCAATGTTCCACATAATAAAGGATTCAACAATTTATAGAACAGAACTCGTTATATGTATTTCAGGTATTCATAGATACTTGTTTTGTATGCGTTAGATTACTGCGACACCTATTTATGATCGATCTACATATTCCGCAACTATACGTGAAAGGCGAATAGAAATATGGCCTCCTCGCTCATTCCCCATTATGAAAACAGAAGAAAGGGCATCTGTAGATCATTTAATTAGAAATAATGGAAATATATTGCTTATAATGAATGATAATAATGTTGTCAGAAATGCAACGAATGTTGATGTCAATTAAATGGTACCAACGATTCGTCGAAGGAAAAGGTTCTGCAAATATTTTCCAATCAAAAGTGGTTTTTCCATATAATACGGCATGGGAGATGTTGATTAGATGGATCTATAAGTTGTAGTCTACCGCTCGAGAATCAGGCATAAGAAATGGTGGTGGCCAATATTTGCATATCTCTTTGACGCCTCTAATGCTAATGCATGGCTGCTGCTAACAAAGTTGTACGTTTCTTACCTTTAAGCTTTGCGCCAAAAGAAATTGATGACATATACACGATATGATGGTAGAAACAATCTTCTTAAATATTCTAAAATTGAAAAACGATGTGGATATTGCGGAAATAAAACAAATTTTATTTGCAACAAATATGAAAAAGGCTAAGAATTCTGTAAAAAAATTAATAATTGATGAAAATTATAGAAGGAGAGTGGCCAGGGAACTTCATCCACTAATGGGTTAAAACCAATTGAAGCTTTACTTTTGTGCCTAAGAGATGAAATAATAGTTATGATCAAAATTTTGTTAAAAAATTATTTTACGCATTCATTTTTATATCAAACATTCAGTGGTGGTCAAAACATTTGCGACTGAGAACACAATTAAATATTTTTTTTTTTAATCTTTATTTCCAAAATTTGTTTATTTTATTTCTTAATTCTATTCACCTAGAGGGGGAAATATCATGGTGCGCGGATATTTTTCGGATGTTGACTGCATTACTGATATCATGTCAGAGACAATCTACAGAGACCTCCTATACTTTCGTACACTGAATGAGAAATGTCACTTTCGTTGACATTACAGTACGTTAATGCTCCTAAACACACAGCTAGGTTTGTTAAAGCCTGGTTGGAGGAACATCAAATCCTAGTGATGTCTTGGCCACTGCAATCTCCCGATCTCAATACGATTGAGACCACGTAGATGATTGCAAAACGTAATATTGGAAATAGAGTATTCTGAAATGAAGAAGAACTTTTCGTCGAATTAGAAAAATTAGAAATTTATGTAATCAAAAATTTTGTGCGAAAATATCAAAAAAAAAAAATCATTTTTGTTAAATACAACGAGTTCGAAGCGTTCGAGAAAAATAAAAAAAAAGTATTTTTAAGTTCGACTCAACCTAGTGCAGAATTTAGACAATGTAGTTCAGAACACCGTTTTAGTGTTCGTTTGCAGTCACTGTGGTTTTCAAAAAAGTAAGGACTAAACAAGTTACCTGACTGAAATTGGTACCAGATAGTTGCCCGTTTTGGATGCATTTTTTTCTTATGTATTGCAGGAGCAATTTCTGAACCTCAAATTCAATAATTTTGTGGATTCACTAAGTCATTCAGATGGAAATGCACTTTATCGGAGTATATGAAATTGACATTGTTTTGAGTTTGCTGCATTATCCATTGAATGAATTGCCGGCCCTTTATTTTATTTACTTGTTTGCAGTCCTGTATAAGAATATTGGAGTCGTACTGTCCATAAACGACTCAGTATTTTTTTTTTAAACTCTTAGAACAGTTAATTTGTTTTTTTTGTATGTTGCTCTATTTTTAATAATCTGGAAATCTGCTGCCACATTTCAGAGCTGCCAGTAAATTTAAAATTTTTTTTATATATTATTTTTTGAATATTTCCTTTCGGAATTTACAATAAGTATTCAAATATTAATCTAAAATAATACAAAAATAAAAGTTGTTATTGTCACTGCAACGTAAAACTAAAGTGCTCATCGAATGCAAATTTATCTGATCAGATCATTTGTTTGAACCCTCTTGAGACGTCTGTGACCCTCGAATACAAGTAAGTCTCTTACAAGACGGTTGGGATGTTAAGTAATCCTAGAGACATAGTTGAAACTTGCTATTTTTATTTCCTCTCGATCTTTGTGGATGTTACTGTTTCTTATATACCAAGGAGCACCTGTTATTATTCTAAGAAATCTAGGCTGCCGCCTTTGAAGCTACCCTACATTGGATCGTGAGGCTGTTCCCCACAGTTGGATTCAGTAAAGCCAAATAGGTTTCAATACTTTATTATACAAAAAAAAGTTTTAGTTCTAAGTCAAAGATTGACTTAGGTCCAATAAGCCAGTAAAGCTGGGCAATTTTGTCCGCTATATGGTGAGCCCAGATATCTTACACTATTATGTTCTGGTACAGTCACACCATTATTCTTGATGGGCAGAAAATTGCTCCTTCTCAGTGTAAAGGTAATGTGCACCCACTTAGAAACGTTGACTTTTATCTTTCATTTCAGCAGCCAAATTTCTAATTCATTAATGTGAGATTGAAGTCTTTGAGGCGCAACTGTAGAATCTTTATGAATATTTAAAAACGCCGTATCATCCGCAAAAATAGACGTGTGAGTCACTACACTTGTAGGCATATCTGTAGAGAACAATGAGTATAGGAACGGCCCTAGAATACTTCTTTAGGTACGCCAGCAGATATCTTTCTGCGGGAAGAAATTACATCTTTTGATTTTATTTGAAAATATATATTCCATAAATAACTTTTTAGCAATTTATGCACATTTTTTGGTAAAAACTGCGTGATCTTAAATAGAAGTCCTTCGTGGCAGACCTTATCGAAGGCTTGAGGTATATCAATAAATAGCGCAGAGCAATACTGCTTGTTCTCAAAAGCAAGTCTAATTAAATTGGTAATTCTGTGTGCTCGCTGAATTGTGCTATGTTTTCGCCTAAAGCCAAACTGATGGTTGGGAACTATGATGTTGGCATCCATATGCGGTATTAAACTATTAAGCAGCATTTTTTCGAACATCTTAGAAAATATTGGCAGTAAACATATTAAATTTAAAAAATGGTTCACATTTCCATAATTTTCTCAAAATTTATGAACCAAAATTTTTTCTCCCTTTTTTTCCTCTCCTAGTTTTTCTCTGCTTTGCACCTTTACAGATCTGTAGGTGTAGATGTGTTTTACACCATCCTACGTAACCAACATGGCCTAAATCTTTAAACCTCTATTTTTTTACTAAAGTTAGCTTTCTTCTTTAAGAGTATAAAAAAAGGAAAAAAAAACATTGTAAGGAGAAGAAAACGTTGCATAGAAACGTAATTCCTTTATTATGCTCCTTATCTTAATGTATAACAGAGCAGATAAATTTATATACACAGCAATTTACCTTTTTGGCTTAAATGGATTTGTATAAAATACTTGATGGCTATGCAGGATTCTGTTGATTTCTAAAATATTTTTCAATTCTTTTGCTTTTCTTTCTAACTTTATTCGTAAGCCACACAAAAATGTTGTCTTTGGTATCATAACACTCAAAACATACTCGCTAGTAGATATGTATATGGGAAGTAACATAAATAAATCCATTATCATTACAATCCAGTATCATTACAACAATCACCAATCTATCGAAGTATTAAACACCTTTTAAGTGTTAAGTGAACATATCGCACGTAAACACTGACGCAGAATACAAAACTTTTACGTTTAAAGGATATTTTCGAAAGAGACGAGGGAAATGTTGAAAATACCTTTGAATGCTTATCAAAAGAGGTTTTCTCATATTCATGGAAACAGTTTTTATTATTTGTTTGCATATGATATAAGCCGGCCATTTTAGTTGTTATAAAATATGGCTAAATAGTCTGTTAACTGCTTATGTTGGCCTTTATTCATACTCAGTGTACTTTGAAATTTGGAGGAAAATTATGATTGGTATCCTTTCATAAGTAATGTTTTTGGATTCTAATAGCCAAAAAACTCCTCTTATATTAACTTTCAAATTCTCCCATTTAGTATTATTTTGTGAGTTTTATTTTTTTCAGCGATGAATGCTGTTCTTAAATTAATCATTATTTCACTTATGAAATTCGTCCTTTAATTGGTACATTAAATTTGTTAAACAGTATTAGCACAGCAACTTCATTTTAAAACGTTAGAATTTAGCGAATTCCGTTCTTCATAGACATTCGGAAATACCCAAGATATTGTTACGGAAAGGGAAATGGTGTTATCGTTTAACATTAAAATAATAAGCAAATGCTACAAAAACAAAAACAATAGACTTGTTTACATGATCAACGAATAAACAAAAATATAGCAACAACATCAGTATAAAAGAAGGGGATAAACAAAGTAAACAAAAAGGCAACAACAACACTGCAAAGACAAACGTAAACAAAATATACAAAGAAGAATAACGTAAACAACATGTTAACGTTTATAGAGATTTGGCGAAGGGAAAGTCATTCTCCTTCTAGAGCGTTCATTAGACTGCTTACCCAGCGATAAAAAAGGCAAGACAAAGCAGGCAAGAGCATCAGTAAAAATTCAGTCATTCTTATGTGAAGACACGTTGCGTGTCAATAAAATAATCGTGGTTTGAAAATCTCCATTGTAAAGATTTAACGAAAATTGTTAGTGTATACGCGGAAGAATGTAAAGAGGAATAACAAATTCAGCAAATTGTTGTTGTTTAAATCAAGTTGCGAACAGTGGCACACGGAATTTTGCTTGAAACAAAGAATTTATTTAAAACTAAACACAAATTTACTTTTATTTGCAATGTTCGAATTTATATTTTAAACGTTTTTAAAAGGGTAAAAACGTAACAATATTAAGAGTACATTTTCCACAGTTTCGTAATTACCTTTTTATTCGGGTTACCCTAAAGAGTTGTTATGATGCATGTAGCTTTTAGAACCACCAATGTTATAACAAAATTTTTTCTACTCATTTCCGATTTCTATTCACAAAATATCTTCCACATCTTTGTATCACTTTTTTTTTTGGGGCCTGGTAGTCTAGTGGGTAGTGTGCTACGCTATTAGTGAGAGGGTCGATGGGTCGAGTCCCACCAGAGGCTAAACTCAAAAACCAATCTTAAATGTCTTCCTTACTGTGCTAATATAAATGTAGATGTGTTTTACACCATCCTACGTAACCAACATGGCCTAAATCTTTAAACCTCTATTTTTTTACTAAAGTTAGCTTTCTTCTTTAAGAGTATAAAAAAAGGAAAAAAAAACATTGTAAGGAGAAGAAAACGTTGCATAGAAACGTAATTCCTTTATTATGCTCCTTATCTTAATGTATAACAGAGCAGATAAATTTATATACACAGCAATTTACCTTTTTGGCTTAAATGGATTTGTATAAAATACTTGATGGCTATGCAGGATTCTGTTGATTTCTAAAATATTTTTCAATTCTTTTGCTTTTCTTTCTAACTTTATTCGTAAGCCACACAAAAATGTTGTCTTTGGTATCATAACACTCAAAACATACTCGCTAGTAGATATGTATATGGGAAGTAACATAAATAAATCCATTATCATTACAATCCAGTATCATAACAACAATCACCAATCTATCGAAGTATTAAACACCTTTTAAGTGTTAAGTGAACATATCGCACGTAAACACTGACGCAGAATACAAAACTTTTACGTTTAAAGGATATTTTCGAAAGAGACGAGGGAAATGTTGAAAATACCTTTGAATGCTTATCAAAAGAGGTTTTCTCATATTCATGGAAACAGTTTTTATTATTTGTTTGCATATGATATAAGCCGGCCATTTTAGTTGTTTTAAAATATGGCTAAATAGTCTGTTAACTGCTTATGTTGGCCTTTATTCATACTCAGTGTACTTTGAAATTTGGAGGAAAATTATGATTGGTATCCTTTCATAAGTAATGTTTTTGGATTCTAATAGCCAAAAAACTCCTCTTATATTAACTTTCAAATTCTCCCATTTAGTATTATTTTGTGAGTTTTATTTTTTTCAGCGATGAATGCTGTTCTTAAATTAATCATTATTTCACTTATGAAATTCGTCCTTTAACTGGTACATTAAATTTGTTAAACAGTATTAGCACAGCAACTTCATTTTAAAACGTTAGAATTTAGCGAATTCCGTTCTTCATAGACATTCGGAAATACCCAAGATATTGTTACGGAAAGGGAAATGGTGTTATCGTTTAACATTAAAATAATAAGCAAATGCTACAAAAACAAAAACAATAGACTTGTTTACATGATCAACGAATAAACAAAAATATAGCAACAACATCAGTATAAAAGAAGGGGATAAACAAAGTAAACAAAAAGGCAACAACAACACTGCAAAGACAAACGTAAACAAAATATACAAAGAACAATAACGTAAACAACATGTTAACGTTTATAGAGATTTGGCGAAGGGAAAGTCATTCTCCTTCTAGAGCGTTCATTAGACTGCTTACCCAGCGATAAAAAAGGCAAGACAAAGCAGGCAAGAGCATCAGTAAAAATTCAGTCATTCTTATGTGAAGACACGTTGCGTGTCAATAAAATAATCGTGGTTTGAAAATCTCCGTTGTAAAGATTTAACGAAAATTGTTAGTGTATACGCGGAAGAATGTAAAGAGGAATAACAAATTCAGCAAATTGTTGTTGTTTAAATCAAGTTGCGAACAGTGGCACACGGAATTTTGCTTGAAACAAAGAATTTATTTAAAACTAAACACAAATTTACTTTTATTTGCAATGTTCGAATTTATATTTTAAACGTTTTTAAAAGGGTAAAAACGTAACAATATTAAGAGTACATTTTCCACAGTTTCGTAATTACCTTTTTATTCGGGTTACCCTAAAGAGTTGTTATGATGCATGTAGCTTTTAGAACCACCAATGTTATAACAAAATTTTTTCTACTCATTTCCGATTTCTATTCACAAAATATCTTCCACATCTTTGTATCACTTTTTTTTTGGGGCCTGGTAGTCTAGTGGGTAGTGTGCTACGCTATTAGTGAGAGGATCGATGGGTCGAGTCCCACCAGAGGCTAAACTCAAAAACCAATCTTAAATGTCTTCCTTACTGTGGTAATATAAATTACAATAGTAAGATTTTGCATTATTTACTGAGAATTATGTTTAATGACACGAATTCTGTTCCTTTTGCAAGCCCAGTGTTTCAGTAATTTCGGCTTTTCTTTATTTTTATTCGCATTTCGTTTTATTTTAATTAATTCTTACAGCTTAGCAGTACCAGTGTATGTTTTCTTGTATAGTTCATAAACGACGTTTTATAAAAAAAAATTAATATGTCCTAATGCGCAAATATTTGTCTTCAACAACCATTACAGCAGTATGTATTATTTTTTTTACACTTTTACGCCCTACTGATGATCGGCATAGTTTTTCTCGACATTTTATTTCCTTTACAGTTTATGCTTTTGATACACATTAATGTCAGGAAGTAGAGATATATAAGGACTAGACAAGTCTGGATGTATGCGAATATATGCAGCACAAGATTTGTATTAAACCTACCCGAGTCCACCCTAACAACACCATATTAGTGAAAATGGGACCTGAGTACCAGTTTTTCGAAGTCAACGTTAAACTGTAGATCCCGCAAATCATGGTTGTAATCTTGACCAATTAAGTTAGTAATTACTTAAGAATCCGCGACAAATGATTTTTACCCCTAGATTTTCTCAAGGGAAAGTGGCTAGTCAAAGTTGATTTGAATAAAATCCTCACCTTTATAAAACTTTTAGGATGGTTGATTTAAGGCGGTCAAATATTATACCAAATTATTCCAACATAAGTAAAACAGGAAGTCGCCTACTAGACGGTAGTGTTGGCTTATTAGACATGAGGGCACGGTTCAATTCCCAGGTCTGACATCTCGAGCAAAACGAAATATGAAAAAAATACTTCTTTGGAGATTTCCTCTCAGCAGATTTCTGGCACAGACTCTGAGAGTAAAAAAAATTGCCATGAAAAGCTTTCCCAAAGAATATGTCGTACGGAGTCGACTTTAAACTCTAGGTTCCGCCACTTGAGGTTAAAATTTACACTTATAACATGGGAATTGTGATGGAAGGATTGTAATGAGTAAGTAAGTGAGTAAAATAGTGAACTGATGCTCAAAATTGTACCTTTGAGTTCTTCACATATCAACCTATGGGCGTACATCACGAAATAGACTATTTATCACAGCAATTCAAAGAAAGTGTTATAGTGTTAGTGTTATACGCAACAATATATATATAACATATTTATAAGCTATCTTAACACTTAATCCAGGTTTTTTTAAAATTGGTCTTTAGTTTCCTTTTACTTTCAAAATAATTACTGTCTCTTAAAAGGCTTATAATTCTCTAAGATACCTTGTAGAATAGAGAACCCACAAATCGTACTTGACCAAATAAAAATTTTTAACAGTTTTTTATATCAAAAATGTCTTTGTCTGTTTCTTCATGGTCTGGTCTTTCGCCATTGTCTGTTTTGCACTCACCACTACTATTTTAAGCAAATGGACAAAAAATATTCGAAGAGAAAAAAAAAAACAAAAACAATCTTCGTCATTGTTACCTATGACAGTGAGAGGCAATAACAGTTTCCTAAAGCTTGACCGTAAATATCTGTGGATAATGAGTTTTAGTTCTCCACTCCATTTGAGTTATGCCAAAAAGAGAATGACAAAGCAAAGCCAGTGAATGCCATTAAAGCAAAAATTAAAGCCAAACTCTTTACAAAATTGTAAGATAATAGCGAGTATTTTAATTTTCATACAATATTTAAGCGTAAATACTCAGTAGAGACGTAAATATTGCTGCACATACTTTGAACAATAATATGAAATATAGGAGGTGCTTTTTAATGCTTTATGGTCGACTGGTCATCAATATTCGCATGCACCCCGTCAATTGAAAAATTTGCCACACCACGAATTAAGACTGTATTAAAGAAATAAATTTTGTTGATATTTGTGGTAAACAATGTCAACTAAAACTATCCATAATTTGTAGCTCGGTAGGTTCAAATGATGACCGTTAGGGGGAGCTAAATAATGGTATATTATTTAGGAGTTTTATGAGCTGTCGAAGTATCTTACTAGAACGTTCACGAACGCTTTTGGAGCATGCAAATGTTAAGTAGTTTTACAACGGATTTAAAAATGGTTACTTAAACAACGCTTCGACTACTTGTTTCCAGAAATTCAAGTAAAAACATTTCACCAAACCATAACCCAAGTTGTGTGATGAAACTTTCGACCCCAAAAATCAGTTCAGATGTACTCTTAAACAGCGTATACACGTTATTACTTTACAAATTAAATTTTTGCTGCACGGTAAAATTTATTCCGTACTTTATGTCCGGTACGTCGGTTGAGAGTGTGAAGTCTTAAGCCTAATTAAGTCATTTGACTCATGAACTTTTACAAGATATTCATCTTCCGGGCCAAATTTTTTTTGCTCAATTCTTGATTTTACATCTTTGACAATCAGCGGTGTTCGGACTGTAGGTGGATAGTGAACAGGTAATGATCTTTACCATTTCCCATCTTCTCAAACAGCTTTAAACTACCATAGATGAAACTCTGCTTAATTCCGCGCGTTCATGTAGTTCAAAATTTGACCTTTTCTCTTATCAGTGTAAATATCATTTGGGCAATTCACACGACTTTGTATCGTGTATGTTGTATTGAATTGTATTGTTTGTTTGTGAACGCTAAATGCTATGCTGTATTGTGTATCTCGTGGCATTCAATAAATTTGATAACCTAAAACCAATACAACTTATTAAAAACATATGAAAACATATACACATTTTTCTCATTCACAAAATATGATAGCACGAAACCAATACAACTTCCGGAAACATAGGAAACAAATGTGTATAAGTGTATCGGATTTTTATATGAAAAATATCAACAACAATCATACACTGTTGTATGTTCTACCAACAATACAATGAATGCAACGTTACAACGGCTTGTGTGAATTGACCAACTATCACATCGATATTGATAAAAGTTGTCGTAGCCTTAGCATTACTGTATTGGCTTATTAGACGTGAGGCCATGGTTCGGACAAAGTATTATAAAATACATATATCTTAAGCCACTTCCTCTCAGCAAAAAAAACCCTGAGAGTTAATAAAATTGCTTCTCCAAAATCTGTCGTTTAAACTGTAGGTCCCGCAACTCATGTATAAAATTAACACACACTACATAAATGTGTGAGAAGCTAGGCCGTAATCCTGACTGAAGCAATACAGTTATCATTATCTGACTCATTATTTCAATACCGAAATAATTTAGAATTCTCAGTACAGAATGATAAAGTGGAATGTTCAATTCTTCTAATAGAATAACCTACTCATTCTACGTTTATATCCCAACTAAATAATGTTTTTTCAGCATGTTTTCAGTTAATTTATCCTCCATTTTTCTGAAAACATTCGTCTTGTGTTCTTTTGAGGATTTTCGTAGGCCTTAACAGCACAAAATATAACATATATAAACTCATAAATTTGTAATTAATGCCATAAATTCTTAAAAAAAATGTTCATGTTCGCTTGTTTGTTGTTTACCACAAAATCTGATCAAAACAAAAAACCAATCGCATAAAACGCATTGTGTGTAACTTGCAATAAAAACGGCATAGAAAGCAAGAATCGCATGTAACGCAAGGCGCATGAAACGGATGGTATGGACTTTCAGCTTTAATATTTTTGTAATGCAAACATATTTATAGAAACCATTCACAATAGTATATAATTTGGCATGTCAAGTTTAAAAAACTGCTGACTTTTTCCAACTCTGAATGACCCGCATAGAAAAGTAGAAAGTAAGCCTACTTGATGCATTCTATGCGTCTAAGCATTCTACACGTTTTCTTCTGTAGCTTGTCACTATCAACTACACTGATTCTATTTTTTCGGCATATGCATGTAACGCAATGAAACGGATGGTATGGACTTTCGGCTTAAGAATTCAGTCAGTCTTGTGTAAAGCCGCGTTGCGTGTGAAGAAAACAGTCGTGATTTGAGAATCTCCACTGTAAAGATCTGCCGAACACTTGTTAGTGCTTGCGCGAACAGAAGTGTAAAGCAGAATAGCGAACTACACAAATTGTTGTTGTATCATCAAGTTGTGAACAGTGGCACACAAAATTGTGCGAACAATAAAGAATTTTATTGAAACAAACAATAAATATAAACACCAATTTATTTTTATTTTGTTTGCAATAATGAACTCTTATTCTAAAAAGGTAAAAACAACATTTACATATTTAGTAACAGTGTATATACAAGTACTCGTACATGTGTGTAGTTGGTGTTTTTTTTTTGGCAAATGTTTATTGTTTCTTTAATGTGTGTGTATTTTTTTGTTTTGTTTTCTTTCTCTTTATTTTTTGAGTTGAGTTTTGAGCATGGTAAGAAATAGTTTTGAATTATTTTTTATATTCATTGGCTATATTCACACGAGCACAATTGTGCTGGCGTAAAATTTTTCGATGGCGTAAAGTTTCCACCAGCTATAACCCCGCATCACCAGCACAAAACTAATACATACACATTTTTAAAAATCAGGGTTGTCAATTTTTTTTCAACAGAGTGGGTTTAGTCGTTAGTTGCATTTGAAACAAAGAACATGATCACAAAGAAAGGGGGATGGTCGCATAAAATCATTTCGCTTTTGGATTTTTTTTTTAATTTGAAATCATTACAGCTCTTTGTTGTTTTTCCATTTACAGATTCCTCTTTCTTATTGCCTTTGCTATACATTGTGCTATCATTTAGAAATTGCAATCAAATAATTGTGATTGAACAAAAAGATATTTGTAAATAATTAGTTTAAATAATCTGCACGTAATTTATAAGCAAAATAGTAAAACAAAAATAAATGAATTGAAAACAATTATTAGTCGAAAATTTGTGAAATTCCGCATATAATAATTTTAAAATTATTCGTTTATTTGTTATTACACTTAAAAAGTCAAACATCAAATGAATGCAAAAACACTAATCAATACAAAACTCTGTATAGGTATACAGATTGTTGCCAAACGAATATTCATCCCGTGCAAATTGAAAAGAACAAAATTTGTGCGGCTAAAAAATGTGCTAATGTGAATTGGCTCATTGAATGCGTTTCTTTTCTTTTCGATTCAGTTAAAAAATTTTTAAGGTAGAAATTTTAAAGTTTTTGTTAAAGTTTTTATTTTTATTTCGTTTTTTATTTTTTATTTTAATACAACGTATTTAAAAAATTTTATGAAAATTTTTATTTCTTTTTCATATTTTTGGTGTCGAGTTTTATAAAAACTACAAACATGTTACATTTTATGTCTAGCAGTTCACAATAAAAATTATAGTTCTTGAATTTATAACACCTACATATTACTGATTTCGTTTATTGAAAGCAACCTTAGAAATCTAACCGAGGCTAAGGATAAAAAATTTAAACTTAATTTGAAAGGTTTTAGGCAATCTCTACCTTAACACGTTTACGCCGGCGTGTATCACCGGTGACCCGCACTAAACTGCAATTGATAAAGTTATTAGACGACACGTAATACCAAATATTTAGATCATTAACAATTCGCGTGTCGAAAAAAGTACCTGAGGGTCACGTTCTCTTAAAAGGATTTATTTTTAATAACAATTACAATCAATAACGTCTTATAAATATAACAGCCGCCCATAGGAGACAATCATGAATTAAAGCGCTGGCGTGAACGTGTTAATTCATTCTATCGTTTTGGTTATTCGGCTACAGATTACCTAAAACCATTCTAAGCAGACAAAGTGGAACAGAGTATCCTGTTTTCGAAACTTATTGTTTTTGGTGTCTAAAGTCACTTCTCGTGCTATACGGATTTTTTCCGCTGGGATTTCATCAAATGAGTTCAGACTAACAACAATTTTCTATTTGTCTTCAAAATCTAATATTTAAACTCATCTTGATAGTATTTGTCAAACACACTCCTTTTATCGTAGACCACGTTCTTCAAATACTCACTCTCTTCTGTGAATCAATCCAGGAATGGGGTCATGCAATTAAGATTGCTTTAAAAGCACAAAGTCATCTATAATTGTGATGGATCTAAATATTATCATATGAAAGCTTTGATTGCTTTAAATTCAACATACATACATGCATAATTGGGCATTAGAAATCTTCAGTCAGGATTACGACCTATGTCGTCACACCAATCATATTGTGTGTGTTAATTTTATCCATAAGTGGCAGGACCTACAGTTTAAAATCGACTCCGAACTACAGATTTTTCTGAGAAACTTTATCATGGCATTTTGAATCACTCTCAGAGTTTTTGCCAGAAATCTGCTAAGAGGATGTCGTATCCCTATCAGATCGAGATGTCTAATAAGTCAACACACTACCTACTAGACTACGGCAAATTCAATGCGGTGATAACATTTTCAACCGCCGAAAGAATAAATTGAATGTATCGGTTTTTTAAGGCGTTGCAAGAAATGTTTCACTCTACCTAATTTTCCATTGTTTAACTATTTAACAATATTTTTCACATTTCACAAAACCATAAATAATGATAACCATAAAAAGAAAAAAGATAATAATTCTTTGCAAATCTGCACAGTTTTTTGATAAAGCATTGAAGGACAAAAAAGAGAAAATAGCTGCCACTAAAAGTTTAAAGACGATTCTCAATATTGCAATTTATTAAAAAAGTTAAATAAGAAGCTTTTCTACTTTTCTTCCATTTCGTTTATCCTTTTAGTACTAGTAGCTTTAAATATAGCAAAATGAAAGAATTTCACACAATTTTTTCTATTTTAATTTCGTATTTAAGTTAAAGATTGCAAAGACCTTAAAGTATAGTTTCATTCTTAACTAAGCTTTGACATGCTTTATGAGACACTTGGTTGAGTGCTTAATACTAAAAAAGTACTAGTAGAAGGAAAAAAAATAATAAGATAAGATAAAAGTGGTAAAATATTTTGAAATATTTAAGATTAAAAATAAAAATAAATAAATAAATAAAAAATTATGTCTAGACTTTCATAAGCCAGATAAAAACAGGGTCAATAATGTCTGCTTAGTTCTCATAATTCCTACTATTTAAGGATTTTATTTTAATTGTTCAAGTAAAGGTCATTGTCATTGTATACGAAGATGAATAATTAATTTAAACAACCGCAGGCTAGACATCGGCGTTTTCATCTCAGCAAATTTTTAACTGCCGTGAAATACTTCTCAAAAAACAAAATCTATCGTTTGGAGGTGACTTTAAACTGTAGCTCCCGCCACTCATAGATAAACACGATGTAATCCTGACTGATGGATTGTTATTGCAATTATATGTTTATTTCTATACAATAATTAACACTTCCTTCTGAATTTGTTTAAATAATTGTAAATGTATAATAGGTAGTGTGTTGGCTTATGAGACGTAAAACCCGGGTTCGTATCCCAGGTCAGGCATCAAAACGAAGTATGAAAAAAAATATTTCTTCGGCAATTTCCTCTCAGCAGATTTCTGACAAAAACTCTGAGAGTAAAATAAACCTGCCATGAAAAAGTTTATCAAAAATCTCTCGTTCGGAGTAGACGTTAAACTGTAAGTTCCGCCACTCACGCATAAAATTAACGCACACAAGATGAGTGGTGTCAGAAGCTAGGCCGTAATCCTGACTGAAGGATTGTAATGGCCAGTTATGTATGTATGTAATTGTAAAAACAGATTTCATACGAAATGACTATGATATGTAAAAGTCAGTATTGTTCAACCTTCGGTATTGTATTTTATTATTCATGAATTGGAAAATTCGAAATCGAATTTATATTCAAATATCAATAGGTTTAGAACGTACAAAAAATATCACGAAATTTAAGAACGGATTAAAGATACCATAAAGAAACCAAAGCAAAATGTTAGAATTATTTATGTTTACATAAAAATCTGAAAGATGAACGCAAATGTAACGATATGCTTTTAATTTGAACTACATTCTTATTGTAATGAATCGAAATAAAATATTAGGTCACTCACAGAGAAATAGGTGGCAGTTAAATTAAAGAGGAGATTAGAGGCATCGTTCACTGAAAATATTGTTTGTTATACGTTCTGTTTATGCCATAAACAGAAGATCCGCAACGAAGCAAACACTGCAATCTCTCATAAATAGAATGTACGCGTTTATATAAAAGTTATTATTATAAAGGCAGCACGAGAACAAGCGATGATGCTGCTGCTTTACATTTAGTCTAATTTCTATTCTTATTCGCATCAATGAAAGAATTATTAACTACAACAGGATTTGTGTTGGCAATGAGAGGATAAGTGCTATCAGTATAATAACATACATAAAATATAGGTTTAAAAAGGCGTTGTATGAAATTTAACACGAAAAAATAATCATTGATGCACGATAATTTTTTTATTTATTTTGCTTATGCCTCTGCAGATTTTATTATAATTAATGGGCATACAGCTGACCTGAATCTTAAATTAGAAAATTGTTGTTTTTGAAGCGTTGCGGCCATTGTATTTATAACATTAGTGCTTAGTGTATTATTTCTTATAAACAATTTAAAACAATTGTTCTGTATTATGTTATCAAACCTAAACAATAATTTATTTTATTATTGCGCAAGTAGTTCATAATATCTAAGAGTATAATGCCCTGTTTTTGTTATACGAATAATTTCACACTTTCGTCTATTTCTATGGAAAATACAAACAAAATTGAGTGCTTTTATTTGTATTTTCCATTTAAACAGACGAACGTTTAATGCCCTAACTTTCCACACAGGGCGTATACTTAATTAATATTTCAACTACAAATAAAGTATACGCCACCGAGTCGGTTACAAAGAGTATATAGCAGTGGTGCTCAAACACATACTATCATAGTTTTGGTTCTGTTGGCAAAGCAGCGGAGAACAAAATTCAAATTATTTTTTGAGAATCGTACACTGGGAAAATTTTATAAAATTTTTTATAAAAAAAATAATTACGATATAAAGTGCGATAACACACAATACATTGTGCATTACCATCCATATTCTCTATAAAAAAAAGCATATTCCCAATTTCCATCAAATATTTTATTGCGTGTATTTGCAAGAAACAAAAAAAGTTGCGTAGCGAGGTCTTGCTTCATCAACCGAATTGATTTTGTTCTCTGAGATCAACACAAAACAACAAACAAAGCAACAAACACACGATCATTATAAGAAACCACACAAGCAAACTTATAGTGTAGGTGTATCAACGCAGCGTCAGCAGATTTTTCTTTGCCTATTACATGTGATAGGAACTTTCGACTATGAGCGTCACTGGTATATAGTAATGCTATGACACTACCAATGCTCGTAGTTTTTGCATTTAAATTTTAACACAGCAAAAAAAAAACACTTTCAATTAAAATCAATTTTTTTTATCAAAGGAAAGTAAAATAAGGCTATTGAAAATCTTCAATGCATTATTGTAATAAATTTTTTTAAGCCAAAATAACCCCACGATAGTATTTAAATAAAAAATATTTAATAGCTATTCAGTATGACGTCATAAGTTGCAGATTTTGAAATTAAATAAAATTTACTATTTGTGCACATTAGCTTAATACTCTGTAGAACTATGTTATCACAATTCTCTCTTTCTATGTTAATATTCAAAGCAATTGGTATTCTCTTTGGAATTGATTTTAGAAATTTCCTTTACCAATGTCTGTTGCTTTTTACAATTCAAACATATTTGGTGCTGTTATTGTTTACAAAAGGAAGGGAGTATATGTATTTTACGAAGAGAGCCGTTATACAAATACTACAAACGCAGCAATTATGCCTATATCATCAAAGTTACAACAATAGTAACAAAAATAAGAATGCGCCATAAAAGATTGTGTGCAAATAATATGTAATAATAAATAAATATAATACGACTTGTTTTTCCTTAATGGTTTTTAAGGAATATTAAACTAAATAAATTATAGTTTAATTATATAAAATTGGGACACTTGAATATTGACCGCGAAGACCAAACTGGTTACGAAATAAAAAGGACCGATCGAGTGCGTTTATGATAATCAACTAACTTTATTATTTCATTTTTACTTAATCCTAATATATATTTACTTAATTCTAACCGTTTACTTCAATTCAGCAACTCCGTTGCTTATTCTAATTACTTATTGCTATGTGTTTATTGACCTTACATCTACTTAATATTAGGGCAGTACTAATTTATAGCGAATTCATTATTATTATTATTTCATAATTATTATTATTAATTATTGTTATTATTCAAAGAATATATAAAAAATAGTATAAAAGTTGAAATGATCCAACACGACTGTTATACTATTTAAATAATAACTACGGTAATTTTTGTCCAATTTGATCAAATGAAATGTCAATCTCTTCGCAAGATAATGCGGTTTCAGAATGTCGTCACTTATTTTATATTTTTTAATTAAATTTTGCAATTAAGAATAGCTTAACTTTAAAAAATAAGAAAAATATATTTTGCAAGTTTTTCCCATCAAAACTCATAACATATAAGTTTGAACAAAATATTGATGTATACCGTTTTAAAGACTAACCTCTCCGCTTTCTAAGAACTTTGGATTTTTAAAATAGGTGCAAACATATTTGAATCAATCAAGAATTTCAAGTGTGAATCAAGAATTATGTGTGAAAAGATCAAAAAAACAATTTTAGTAAAATAAAACAAGTTTAGAGGGTTCGAGAACAATAAAAAAAAGTATTTTTGAATTCTAGTCAACATAGTGAATAACTAAGATTATGTCGGTGCTCGGGTGTATTTTCGCTGTCACACCATGTTATTAAAATACAATGTCAAACAATTTAATAAAATAAATAAATTGTTGCAATATAATATAATTTAACTAATTTAAATAATAAATAAATAAATAAATAAAAATATTACATAGAAAATCTATAGCTTTCCTATGAAACAAGTGATTCTCGTGTTGGTAAGTGAATAAGAAAAGTGACCTATTTTTAATGTGACAGAAAAAAAGTAACTTAGAATAAAAGAAAAAAATTTATGTTTTTCATAAAACCACAATAATGTTAGCAAATGGAGCGTGAACAAATGTTGTTATTTTTAAAACTATAGGTGGGCCCTTATAGTGAGTGCAGTTAAAACAGTGCTCAAATGTAAAAAAAAGTAACAGACTGTCCGCATAAAAAATAAAACGAATTAAAAAGAATATGATGCATACATCAAAATGTCAAAATGCCAAAAATAACAACAAACGAGATAAAAACTAACATCTGCTTGAATAAATAGTAAATATACATTTCATACAAATTAATTATGTTTTAAAACAAGTACAAAATCAATCATAAGCGTGAACAGCAACATCTTAAAGTTTATTCGAGTGTATGTATGTAATGCCATATCATTGTTACTTTCATTACAATAGTATTTAAAATACCTCAGTAGTTGTTATTAACAACGTTAACATGTCAAATTGCTGCAATAAACAAAATCGTAACAGACAACAGTAGAGTTTTGGTCATTACAACCCTTCGGTCAGGATTACAACCTAGCTTCTCACACCACTTATGTTGTGTGCGTTAATTTTATACATGAGTCGACTCCGAACGACAGGTTTTTTGAGAAACTTTCCATGTCAATTTTATTTGCTCTCAGAGTTTTTGCCAAAAATCTGTTGTGAGGAAGTCACCGAAGAAATATTTTTTCATATTTCGTTTAGTTGGAGGTATTAGGGCAGAGTTCTGCGGGCCTATCTAATTAAGATTATATTGAGCTTAGGGAATATCAACACTTTCATTAACCCATTATGAATATCTCAGAATAGTTAAGAAAGTATATAATGAGCATACCTCATTCACTATAGGAGATATTTAAAGCCCCTGAGGATAGTTGTTTAATTTTCTTTAGAAATGTCCGTTATGCCCATTTATTTACTTAGTGTCATGAATATAGTCTGATATTATATGACTCTGAAAACAATGTGTTATAAAAAAGTGTACAAATAACTTTCTGCTTAATTTTTGTTTACTATGCTCCTAAGATAATCTTACTAATGTCGTATAAGTATTGGATTTGTCATATGTTTTTACCTCTCGCGAGAGTATGGATTATTTTCTTTCTTTTGCAAATTTTATGAAGGAATAATGACATGACGTCCGACATTCTACAATTAGCTAGATGACTACACGCTGACCATTTATAACGTCGATCACAAATTCATTGCATATGAACTGCGCTTGCTGTGGTCACAGAGCCACTTTTGACTTATCAAAGATTTTTCCTTATTTAATACACCCATTGTACGCCAATTATTAAAAACTCAAAGTTGCTTTCTTTTATGCATATTTGTTTCTGGTTCTTCCGATAACTCGTCAAAAAAGTTTTAATTTTCTCAAAATATACGATTTTTCATTGAGATATCTCTTGATATTTAGCATTGTTGTAAGCTATTACAATCTACAGCGACTATGTGATCAGTTGCACTGCCATATATATCGCAACCAATGCTGTTTGAATAATAGTACTTGATAAACATTTTGGTGTTTTCTTTCTATAGGCTAAAATTCTGTTAGAAAGATACTCGCAAAAAGCTTCTGGTTTTTACAACCATATGTAATAGACTCAAATGCACCAGACCTCTAGCGCCTTCGTAAGATAGGATCTCTTGATAATAAAACTTGGATTCTCCAATATCTGTTAATTTGTTGGAATTGATATGTCGTCGGTGCCATTGTAGAACAAGTGGAAGTAGTGCGCTTTAAAGTTACAGCTTGTGTGTACCACTTGAGATCAGCGTTCCCATTTGCCAAATTTTCCTTTTTTCCAAGTTTTTTGAGATGCGAAAAAGTTCTAAATATTCATTCATGGAACCAAAGACAAAATGCCAAATTCTTATATTTAGTATTCATGCATAAAAAATTGCTTTTTTCTATTGACTCTTCTACAACTACTCTTGATTGTACTAAGTGTTTTCGAGTAGGACATAAAATAGACTCTAAAAAATAAGACATAAGTAAGTTTGCATACTTACTGAGCGGTTCAAGCTACATAAAGGTTTTTCCTTAAAAATTTCTTAATTGGTATAAATTAACAGGTTGGCAAATAGGCTGAGTTCAATTGAAAAAAAAAATTATGCAACTGGCTTAAGTCGAAGTAAGTTGAAATTGAGTTTGCATTTTTTCAAAGTCAAACTTATATTGAATTTAGTTTCCTTAAGATAATTGGCATGCCGTGCTTATACAGAAAATATAATGAGTTTTTTAACTTGACCACAAATACGCCAACAATTCTATAGCATTCAAAAACATCTCTTATTTCACAGTTTTCATAACTGTATCTGTATTGCTACGAATAATTTTCTAATTGTGACTCGGCGAATTCTCCTAACAAATTTTCATAAATGTTTCTAGAGTAGGACATAAAATAGACTCTAAAAAATAAGACATAAGTAAGTTTGCATACTTACTGAGCGGTTCAAGCTACATAAAGGTTTTTCCTTAAAAATTTCTTAATTGGTATAAATTAACAGGTTGGCAAATAGGCTGAGTTCAATTGAAAAAAAAAAATTATGCAACTAGCTTAAGTCGAAGTAAGTTGAAATTGAGTTTGCATTTTTTCAAAGTCAAACTTATATTGAATTTAGTTTCCTTAAGATTATTGGCATGCCGTGCTTTTACAGAAAATATAATGAGTTTTTTTAGCTTGACCACAAATACGCCAACAATTCTATAGCATTCAAAAACAACTCTTATTTCACAGTTTTCATAACTGTATCTGTATTGCTACGAATAATTTTCTAATTGTGACTCGGCGAATTCTCCTAACAAATTTTCATAAATGTTTCTAGCTTTAATTATCTCTTCGTAAGTATCAATGAACTATTTGCACATCCCGCGCATCATTCACATTCATTTCATTGAAAGATGATAAAAGATTCTGTTATTTACTCTCCCACATTCATGAAATGCAAAAACTTCTCGATGTAAATACTGCTTTGAATATATTGTTACATAAATCGAAACGACCTAATATCGTTTAACAATAAAAACGATAAACAAAAGCCACCAGCTACACCAACACAATACACATGACACAAATACACACTAATGAACGTGTTGATTATCTAAAGCTGCACACAGACATATGTACAACGAACCTGGTTGCACCTGGTACCAACAACAACATGAAATGAAAACCAGCTACGACAAATATGTGAGAAAAAGGGATAGACAACATAAGCAAAGTAAACAAACAACAACGTATTAGCAATAGAGCTCTCGAGAAGGCGATATCACGAACCTTCCACTTCAAGAATGTTCGTTAGACTAGTTGTGTCGAACTATAAAAGGGCTGGACAAAGCAGGCTGCAGTCAGTGTTAATTCAGTCAGTCTTGTGTGAAGACGCGATGCGGTTCGAACGTACAAACGGCATTGCTTGCAAAAAGGTTGTAAGGAGAGAAGATCTAACGAACAGTTGTTAGTGTAATCGCGGACAGAAGTGTGAAATAGAATAGTGTACAAGCAAATTATTGTTGTATCGCTAAGTGTGAACAGTGGCGCAAACGTAGTGTGAATAATAAAGAGAGTTTAAGAAAAACTAAACACATTTGTTTTTACTTCGTTTGCAATTAACGAACTCATATTTAAACGTTTTTAAAAAGGTAAAAACGTAACAATATAGTATAACACACACAGTGTTGTTAATTAAAGTTCTTTATTCTCCATTAATTCTATTTCTGACTTGACAGTACAATGTACAAATAACAATAATTAAATTTTTTTTAAGAAAATAAATAAAATAAATTTAATACATTGTGAGCACTTTTGTAACGCAACATTAATATGTCTATTTGAGATTTCCAAACATCATTTTAGAATTTCATGTGGTTACCTTTTGTTTAAATAAATTGTATCAGCCGTTTTTGCATGCAGTTGTTTAAATGGGATAGACTGATAAATTTCTGTCCATTCTTCAATTTGGGTAACCGGGCTTCTAATTGTTACTTTTTTTTAGCATACTCCATAAATTTTATATTGGATTAGGATCTGTTGACACTGCAGGCCAAATGCCTGATGTTGTTTTCAGTAAATCACTTTATTGTCTAAGTCGCCCTTGTCTAGTAGGTAGTGTGTTGGGTTATTAGACGTGAGGCCTCGGTTCAAACCCCAGGTCAGACATCAAAACTAAATCTAAAAAAATATTTTTTCGGCGACTTTTTCTCAACAGATTTCTGGCAAGAACTAAATAAAATTGCCATGAAAAGTTTCTCAAAAATCTGTCGTTCGGAATCGACTTTCAACTGTTGGTCCCGCCACTCATATATAAAATTAACACACACTACATGAGTGGTGTGAGAAGCTAGGTCGTAATCCTGACTGAAGGGTTGTAATGCCCAATTATGTATGTATGTCACTTAATGCGTTCATAACCAAATATATTAATTGAGGATTTGAATTAAAAATAATGTTTCAAGTAAATAACCAGTAATCTTTATACACTAAAGCATTAACTGAAATGATGCCAGACAACATCATTAGCATAAATAATCATCATTTTCTACATCAACAACCCGCCCTCATTACAATTACGAAAGAGGGAGAAACAAAATACAGACAATAAAAGCAGATGTATTTGTTTCATTCAGTGAATATTTAAAAATGAGACAAATACGAAAATATTATAAGAAAGGCAAAACTTTAAAAATTTGAATTTTAATTCCTGCATAAAAACATTGTCATTGGGTCAGTTCTAATAGCACACAATTTATAACATATTTCTACCTTGATATCGATCATGTGATTGTTACGTTTGAACCCATATTAATCATGCAAAATTTCCAATTCCACAAGATATCTTTTGAAACTTGCAGAAGCTGTTTAAATTGCAAGCGAATAATATTTTTATGATGACTAAACAATCATCCTATTATTCTATAAAAATCTCGTAGTCCTCGTAATTTCGAAAACAAGTTTGATTGACATCAAAAAATATTGAAAACTTTAAAGACTCCACCAAAACTCTCTTTATCTTGGTTTCTTCATCAGCTCAAAGTGAAAAATTCTTCAAAATCCAATTACACCTCACCAGAGAAGTGCAATAAAAAATTAAAAGAAAGGTGCTGCAAGTTAAATAAACAAATCGTTCTAGCAATACACCAAAAGGAGACATTTCTAAAGCAAAACAAATAAGTCACGCCAAAGTATTTCTCAGGGAGATAAAAGAAATAGAAACGAAATAAAAAGTGCGTTGTAGTATGCTACAGCAAAGGAGTGACACCTAGAAAAAAGGATAAAAGGGGAAGTAATATTAAGCAATTTTCACAGAGGAAATATCCCTTATTTGCAATTGTTTGCGTCGACTGTTAAGTTGTATTTTCTTTTTTTTTTTCTTTTTAGAAAACCTTAGCAAAGATTTGTTTGTACATCAGTTGCCACAAAAGATTGCTGCGGTATTATAATGGGATCAAGTCTTCAAATAACTTGTAGATGTCTTGTTATTTAATCTTTTGAAAATGTAAAAACAACGAATGCTAAGACAAACGTGGATGCTTTATTTTAAATTATAAACAAAACAGTAAATATTCTATGAATGAAGTAAATATTGACATTTGAAAACTGTTTTCATATCGCTTAATAAAATAATTTACTTCTATGAAATATGTGGCTTAACGGTAGATCGAGGCTTAAAAAACTTCATAATTCTAGCTTATGTATCATTTTTGATACATACTTTTAATACACAGAATTGTCACGATTATTGATAAATTTTGTTAAAAAATTTAAATATTTTGATTTATTTTAATTAATTAAAAAAAAATGATTTTATATTTTTACATTTTATTGTAACTTTCGTGAAAACTACATCAATATTTTTTACATAATGCACATTGCAGCATGGTTTTTAAGCAAAAATTAAACACTTCATGTTAGCTTGGTTTTATTTTTTTTTTCTAAATAATAATAATTTAATAGTAATAATTTGACATCTAGTACCGTTGCTTTGTGGGGATTTGATGAAAAAGGAATTTTTAAAAAAAGAAAGGAAATCAAAGAAGAATTTTAAATATTCCTTTGAAAATTTTCCCTTTGGCAAATAAAAACTGAACTAGTAACGACGAACAAAAAAAATAATCGAATAAAAACACACAGTCTCCACTCAAAATCCGACTATTCCTCCTTGTTTTCGAAATGATAACAGTCCAGAGTTACAGTTCTTGGTAAAATTCTTGTGTATGTCTTTAACTTTTCATTTAAGCTAGCATTTGTTGTTGATAATGTTGTTTTTGATTGTGATTGCTTTGGGCTAAATTCTGAAATTTGGTCATAAAATACTAGACAAAGTTCATACCGTACCATAAGGAAAATTGTTTTTTGGCTTTATTTTCTTTCATTGTGCGTAGAACATGAAAATATTCTTAATCTACAATATTTATGTGTTGAAACAAACTAAGGCGAATAAAAATGAACCATTTTGACTTTCCGTGCACATACTCTTAAAACCACAAAAATGTTTTGCTTCTCAACTGCTCATAGTTAGAATGATTACCCATTTTCAATCTGTTGATTTGATAGAAATTTTCTACCTTTCAGAAAAATAGAAATCTTAGCAGATTATTTTTGGTACGTTCTTTTATAATCCATGTGCGAAAGACTTTACCTTAAAATCACTAAGCAGATATGGAATACTGGTTCGTACTGCAAAACAGTGCAAAAGAGTGTGTATGACCACCAGTCCCTGGCATATCCTGAGTATATTCGTATGCGGACAAAACATAAATAAGCAAACATGACAAACAGGCAACAACAAAATGTACATGTCATACGGTAAATAGAAAAATGCGAATTTCGTTATTATAAGAGTAATGCATACATACATAATTGACCATTACAAACTTTCAGTCAAGATTTAGTCCTATCTTCACACGCCACTCATGTTGTGTGTGTTAATTTTATACATGAGTGGCGGGACCTACAGTTTAAAGCTGACTCCGAACGGCAGATTTTTGAGATACTATTCATGGCAGTTTTATTTACTCTTAGAGTTTTTGCCAGAAATCTGATGACAGGAAGTCGCCGAAGAAATACTTTTTGTATTTTGTTTAATGTTTGACCTAGGGTTTGAACCTTGGCCTTACGTCTAATAAGCCAACACACTACCTACTAGACTGCGGTAGTAACACCAAGCTAGATTAAGATATAGATAGAAGATTTTTGAGAAACTTTTCATTTGACTCTCAGAGATTTTGCCAGAAATCTGCTGAGAGGAAGTTGCCGAAGAACTACTTTTTTTATTTTGTTTTGATGTCTGGCCTGGGGTTTGAACCCTGGCTTTACGTCAAATACTATCTTCAGACATGTACTTATATTGAGTAAATCGCAATTAACGCCATAATTGATCTCAATATTTCATATAAAATGTCAATTAATTATTGCTCAATAAATTCATAAATTGTTATAATATTGATTAAAACTTGAAATACAGCACTGTCATAAGTACGTTCAGTGAGCATATAACATTTTTGCGAACACTTTCTATTGATATTTGACAACTCAAATATCAACAACGACAAAAAAACAACGAAAAAAACAAAAACAATGTTGTTGAAACAACCAGCTGTTTTGTTGCTTGACCTTAAGGGACCTTATACAAGGGATAACATTGAATTGGGTGTACCTACGGAGTCATCTGAAACTTTTCCTTATTTTTCTCTTGTTTTATGAAAAACATGAAATACATTTTTTGTTTTATAATAAAACAGAAATAAATTGATGAAATAAATATATAAACTTTAAATTTTTATACAAACTTTTGGTTGAAATTCATGAAATTGCCAAAATATATTCGAGTACTAAGACTTTTGTTGTCTACTGTAATTAGAGGAGAGCACGTATAAGTGCTCTGTGAAATGCATCAACATTTGAAATAATGCACAACAAATACTTGCATGATGTTTATAAACGCATACACAGATCACAGCTTATTTAGTATACGTTCGCTAATTTTATATGTATACGAATACACAAAGCTACACATGGAGTGTGTTTAGGAAACCATGTGGCTTATCGAATAACTCTAGGGTACTGGCAAATATTTTTATTATCTTTCAAACAAGGGATGTCCATAAATAAAAATGTGTTTGCATGAGTAAACAAGAAACAATTTCACTGTTTAAAAAATTTCTTAAATTAGAAGTACACTAGAGCCCCGTATGTGCCGTTAATGAAGACCGGAGAATTGCGACGCAAATCGAAACGACGCAAATCAAATCAACTTTTTCTATACAAATGCATTGAAATTTAATTTATTGGCACCCAGAATTGAAAATGAAGTAAAGAACTTAATATTTCGTATAAAATAGAAGTATGAAAAGATTTTTTGTTATTATTTATATTTAGTTCAGTAAATGTTTTTTTAATTATTATAATAGGAATAAAATATTCAGTAAAAGGCAATTACGTCAGATTTCCTCGTTTTTTTAGTATTTTAATTGTAGCTTACTAAAGCAAAAATGTAAATGTATTTCACTTCAACCAGAAACCATCTGAAATAAACCACCTTTTACCTCTCGCTTTTATTAGTCTAAACAATCGTCAGTCACCAGTCAACCATAATTTTGTTTCATTAAGCAATTTTAATAGAAAACAAAAACTCAAATATTGTAGCAGAAGAAAAATATGAATTTTGAAAATTTAATTAATGAATTCTAAAGTACAATTCAAGGTAACCTTTTAATAAATTGCATTGTGGATTAACACAGGTAATACAAGTAGTGAAAAGAATATCTAACCTAATTTCGAAACAATTCAAAATAAACGTGGTTTAGTTTATTTATCCAGTCCAATTTTGCTTCGGGAGCAAGTAACAAAGAAGACAGTGTGAAAAATATATCCAAATGGGCGTATTCCATTTACTATACTACAATACACAATGTATTGTGGGATTATTTTGATACCAAGCAAAACTGCTCTGAAATCGTTCCCATGGTCAGAAGATTTTCATGGTCTCTGGAGTGGCTTAAATATTCATTATAAAGGAATATACAATACTAATTTATTTTTTTCCATAGGCTTAATCACCTTGATAGTTGAAAAATAATACATTTGCACTGATTTAATATTTTATAGACAATCCGATTTGTTTTGTTTTTGGATTGTTCATCAACAATTATAAATTTTTTTTTGGTAATATTGAGCATTGATATACTCAAATAAGCCTTCACCGATATTACAATAAAATTTCTATACCGATTTTAATACCAAATGTATTCAATGACTGCATCAAATGTCATTATATTATATCTGATGTTAATAGTAGTTGGGCCTACTAAACCAGGTTTGAATATTTACACACTGCAACCAGTATTGGTATCTGATCGACTGATGTCTACAATTGGAAAGGTAAATCTATATGAAAATCTCAGTTGAAGTTGCCATGGTCTAGTAGGTTGTGTGTTGGCTTATTAGACGTGAGGCCTCGGTTCAAACCCCAGGTCAGGCACCAAAACGAATTTATCAAAAAATAAAATTTCTTCGGCGACTTACTCTCAGCAGATTTCTGGCAAAAACTCTGAGAGTAAATAAAATTGCCATGAAAAGTTTCTCAAAAATCTGTCGTTCGGAGTCGACTTTAAACTGTAGGTCCCGCCACTCATGTATAAAATTAACGCACACAACAAAAGTGTTGTAAGAAATCCATAATCTTGACTAAAGTGTTGTAATAATCAATTATGTATGTGTATGTAGACAGTATTGTTACATGATTGATGTCTACAACTTAAAGTGTAAATATATATGCAAAATCTCATTCCTTCGAAAAGCTTTCTTACGTACGTTTTCATAGTGAACTTTAATTCTACACTAAAAAAATGGAGTCACTTCTAACAAGATGTTATTCCACATCCGTTTAACAAGTAATAATTTTGGAACAAAATTTTTACAGTTTTTGCAGTATGTGAGGTGTACCGGTATGAAGTGAGCAACACGATACATACATATGTCTCCATAGGGAACATTAATTGTGAACAAGCACTAACTTTTTTTTGTGTGTTGGCGATGACATCTACCAAGCAAATTCAGTGCACATCATATTTAATCATCGTCTTAATTTTGTACAGGAAAATGATGATGATGATGATGAAAAGTGGGATCGAATGCTTGTTTAGGCATATGGTAATCATGCTCAATCAGAAGCAACATGTCTGTTGTTTAAAATTGAAACACATTGTCTAACCATTTAGTAAACTTTGGCATACTGAATATCATACCACACAGCCTGAATTAATTTGCATGGCTTATCACCATAGCTGCCAGATTTGACGATTTATCGTCATTTTGACGATTTTGAGCTCCAAAAATATCATCATTTATCATTTATGCTCTTAGTTTGACGATTTTTTTAAATTAAAAATTTGCGTCATATTCTTTAGTACATTAAAAGCCACTTTAAGCTTTGTATTTACTTTGCAACTGTTACTATTGGAAATTTATGTTAGTGAAAACAAGCAGTAAAGTATTATATTTTTTAATACGTGTGCTGATTTTTCTGTATTTTATGCCTTTTTAACCCCTTAAAAGCCAAAAAATTACAACTCCTAAATAACCTCGTAGTTGAGAATAATGTATCACTTGTCGTTGCAGGTAATTTTAAAAATTCGAGTATAGCTTTTAATATTACCATCGGAAAAACAAAGGCAAGCGCCGTTATTTTTTTTTTTCGTGCGACCAACACTCAGGGGATGGATGACATTGTGTTTGGAACTATGTTATTAGAAGAAGGAAAGAGAGAACAGTATTTATGGACACTAGGTTTGTATATTTTTAGACCATAAGTAACAGGAAAGACCTCTTCAGGAATTGAGTTCAACATACGGATAATCCGACTAAAAAACGTATTTTTACTGTAATGCAGTGTGCGAACCACTGGCCAAACGATCACATACGGATGTGCTGTCCGAGAAAGACGAGCGTTATGTAGGAACATATGATTTTCGGGAAAAAATCCCCTTATTTTGTTCGAACAAAATCCTTTAATAGTAGCGACACAACAGTGAAACACAAACCACATTGCAACGATGCTCCAATGATTCAATGGAGTTGGATACACTACCGTCATTAACGAGATACTACGGCCTCTTCTGTACACACGAAAAACCGCAAAATAGACGTTGAGGCACCAACCCATACATGAGAGTTGTATTCCATTCTCTGTCGGTTATAAACGGTGTAAATAGTAAGATCAGATGATAAGATCTTAAGAAGGAACTGAAAAATGTGTCAGCATTACACTGAATTTTCATGCTCAGAATGTCAAGAGCTTCTGCCTCCTTAATATTTACACCACCCAGAGATTAAGATGATGCAATATTATTGCTGCGTTTATGTGTCAATAAACACCACTATCACTGGGTTAGACTGTTTAATCCTTAAACAATTTTTTCCTGAAAATTATATAGAATTTCTCCATTTTTGGAAAAAAATTAATAAATGAAGATGAGGGTGAGGATGAGGATGACGCTAACTTTTAATTTCTAGCAAATTTTTTTTTTAACTTTTTATTTTTGAACTCAGGTATCGACGCCTCCGTTCTATAACATTCTAAGTCGAAAAAGTGTGTTTTGAGTTATAAGCTCTCAAAGTTTTCACGCGACATACGACTATATGTGTATTTTTAGAAAATTTTTACCTATAACTTCGTAACGGTTCGGCGCATCTTAACCAAATTTTGACAGTATTTAATTTAGAGAACGTAGAATTTAAAAATGCAAGAACATTAAAAATGTTCTAAGTACACTTAGAATGGAGGCGTCGATATGTATATACATTGACTTTATATGTTTTACAACAACAGAAATAATTTTGGGTTTTTAAAAACTTCTAATTTATTTATTTATTTTTTCTGACGATTTTTTGACGATTTCAATAAACGTCTTTGACGATTTTGACGATTTTTTCTCAAATATTTGACGATTTGGTGCCTCATTCATCTGGCAGCTATGCTTATCACACTTTTTGGGACTTTTTCCCTTGGTTGTATTTTCCCTATATTCTTCAACTTCATGGTCGGATTTGTATTTAATTTTCAAAGAAATGTGTACCAGCCCATTAGGTTCGTAAAATATATTTTTCTAGTGTGTCACTTAATTGTGTCAGTATGATGGTATGATGGTGTAGCGTCAGTCTTGCTTTAGTGAAAAAGCTAATGGAAATGTGAAATAATTGAATCAACTTCTAAACACAGAGTAAAGGTGTTAATATTTAAATATTAAGCAATTTGGGTTGTATTGATTTAATTTAAAATTAAAGCTATTAATTGGTGACTAACTTTGATGTTCATACTGTGACACATGCATTAACAGAGTCTGTGGTAAGTGGCCTTAACTTAATTAATAACGAAGTTATTTTAGTATTTAATTAATTAAGTTTCCAACACTTCTAAAATTATGTATTTGATTGACATTTGAGTGACGTTTAAAGCCGTTTGTTAAATGCGACATTTGCATGTACATATGTATATGTATGACACATTGTATGTGGTAAGGAAATCATAATCTCTTAAATGTCACAATTATTTTGCCGACATTAAACATTTTGAGACCGACAAGCAAAATTTAATTATTATTATTATTTTTTTTTCTCGAATAAAAATAAACACAAGAATTAATTCAAATGTGTGCAAGGAATTCGTAAGTTTATGACAATAGTTGAAAACGTTACAGATATGATCAAACCTCATATATCACTTTAGTTACTAACAAACCCGGAAGAACAGTTACCATCAATTCAGAGAGCTATGGCCGTCTGATAATATTGTTACGTTTTTACCTTTTTAAAAACGTTTAGAATATGAGTTCGTTGATTGCAAACAAAATAAAAATAAATTGGTCTTTAGTTTAAATGAAACTATACACCAATTTATTTTTATTTTGTTTGCAATCAACGAACTCATATATTAAACGTTTTTAAAAAGATAAGAACGTAACAATATTGTTACATTAATGGAAACGACCTAATATCGTTTAACAATAAAAACGATGAACAAAAGCTACCAGCTACCAACACAATACACACGACACAAATACACACTAATGAATCGAACACGTTCCATGTAAACGAACAACAACAAGCATGGGGGATGGACAAGTGTGCAAAATACACAAGCAACAATGCGGTCGCTATAGAACTCTCAAAAAGGCGACAACAAGAACCTTCCGCATCGAGAACGTTCATCATAATGATTACGTGCGTATATAAAAGGGCAAGACAAGGCCAGCAGTCGGTCAGTTATAATTCAGTCAGCCTTGTGTGAAGACGCGTTGCGGTTTGAATGTACAAGTGGTACTGCTTGCAAAAAGTTCGTAAGCAGAAAAGATCTAAGGAACAGTTGTTGGTGTTAACGCGGACAGAAGTGTGAAATAGAAAAGTGTACAAGCAAATTATAGCTGTATCGTTAAGTTGTATACAGTAGCACACAAAAGTAGTGTAAAGAATAAAGAGCGTTTAAGAGAAAATAAACACATATTTGTTTTTACTTGGTTTACAATTAACGAACTCATATTTAAACGTTTTTAAAAAGATAAAAACATAACAATATTCTATATTTGAAAGTATTACTTGAGTTTAAAGCAGTTTTAGCATGAATAAAATAAATAAATGTGGAAATTTGTTTGTGTATGTGATTGTCTTTGAATTTGATAATCCATGATGATCCAATGTTTTAAAATATTATTTCTAGTTTTTTTATCTGCTTTCAGGAAGAATATTAATTTTCATAAACAATTTGTATCGTTTTATCTTTTATTTGCGTTTCCTGTGGTGAATAATTTAAATTTGGGTTTTTAACATTTCTGAAATAACATTTGGCAATTTTAAATGAATATTATTTATATTTTTTATTTTAAGTTTAATTTCCTTTTTCTTCATGTATCATAATATTTAAAGATCTGAAATTTTTTCGAACCAATTTACAATTCTAGAAAAGTGTTGTTTAAAAGTTTATAAATAATTAAAAACGAATAATCCATATTTCTAAAATAGTATGAATTTGAAAAAATAAAAGCAATTAACAGTGATATTTTTTAGATGACTAGAAATCAAATTATCTAGTTTTATAGAAAAAAAAAACTAGCCAGAGAAACAATACTGAATTAATGGTCGCTTATGCAACAAATCTATATTTTTTTACGAATTTCTTTACTTATTGAATATTTAATTGAATACATTTAAAACATTTAAAAAATTGTTGATACATTGTATTAATATTTATATAGAACGTTAAGGGCTTCTTACTTCCCAATATATGATATACTCATAACTACATTTGGCGTATTATTAATGTCGTATGCATAATGAAAACTAAATTTCCCGAACGAAGTTGCCAAGCCAACGTAGTCTAGTAGATAGTGTGTTGGCTTATTAGGTCCAAACCCCAAACCAGATATCTCGAACGAAACGAAGCATGAAAAAAATATTTATTGAGTAATTTTCTCTCAGCAGATTTTTGGCAAAAAACTTTGAGCGCAAAAGAAAATTACCATAAAAACATCTGTCGTTTAAAGTTCATTTTAAACTTTTAAACACACACAACATAGCCAGTATGAGAAGCTCGGTCGTAATCCTGTCTAAATGTTCGTAATGACCAATTAATTAATTTAAGTAAGTAAGTTACTTGTGCAGCCCTTGCGCTGACCAACTTCTTCCATTTCCCTGATTTTGGTGGAACTTGGTTAGTACAGGGACTGTGTTCAGCCGTGGCATCACAACGGGCCGCTATGCGTGCACAAGTGAGCTTTGTGATAACAGAGCTACCACTCCGACCTAATCTAAGTAAGTTACTCAATTGACTGAATATAAAGTTTGCCAGTAGGTCGAATGAAGTCGCCGTAGTCTAGTAAGTAGTGTGTTGGCTTATTAAACGTAAAGCCAGGGTTCAAACCCCAGGCCAGACATCAAAACAAAATACAAAAAGTATTTCTTCGGCGAATTCCTCTTCTGGCAAAAACTCTGAGAGTAAATAAAATTGCCATGAAAATTTTCTCAAAAATCTGACTTTCGGAGTCGACTTTAAACTGCAGGTCCCGCCGCTCATGTATAAAATTAACACACACAACATGAGTGGTGTGAGAAACTAGGTCGTAACTCTGACTGAAGTGTTGTAATGACCAATTATGAATGTATGTAGTAGTTTGGATGTTAGTGATTCGTTTATATTACGCCATTTTGATGCAGTCTTCAAAGAGCTTTATCCGCGATCAAAAGCGTACTCTTGTGTGACTTCGACTAAAAGAAATCCATGAGTAAATAAAGACGATACTAATAAGTTTACTCACATGACTCTTCACGTTACACGTACACCTGAATTCTATTAGTATGGAGGATAATAATGAATAAAGAGCATATTCTGAAGACGTCCATACAAAAATATTTAACAATATTTTTGGAGTGTAACTGAGGAGCATAATCAGGATCAAACACTAAACAATTGTAATAAAATTTTGAATCCTTAAAGAGCATTTAATCTTAAAGCTTTTTGCAGCGATTGAAAGTATTGACAGGTTAAAAGAATGTTTTGATAAAAAGTCGTTAAGATTTGAGGAACACGTTTCAGTGCTCTTTTCTGTCCCACCACTGCAAGAGCATCTGTATTATATTCTGACGTGTTGTTAACGGAATGAATGCACATGATAGCACAATGTTATCATTAGGCGATTATAAGGGTATAACGAAAGCCATCTAATCCACATGATCATGGAAAGAATAGACGAAGATACCCAAGTGAAGTAGTAGGAGACAGTAGACAAGTTATGAACCTGAAAATAATCTTCAAAAATTTGAACAAGACTATGTGAAATTTTGAGGATCGTGAAATTAAGGTTAATGAAGTCAACTACAAGGCAATTACTACTCCAAAGATTAATAGAAACATCACTTGCGTTAGGTACGACCTATCAAATTGAAACAATTTCAACAATCTCTCTATAAAAGAACGTTAAAACCTTGGGCGTAGATAAATAATACTGTTACGAAAACGAAAAAATTTTGATACTGTGGTTTTGCTTTTACATCGCTTAACATTAAAAATATAAACAAAGCTACAAAAACAAAACGATGCTGTAGACAAACCTGTTTACAAATTATTGTACTGCTTAATATAACAGCAAACACCAACATAAAAAATGGTAAACAAGTAAACAGAAATACAACAACAAATATCAACATAAAAAAATTGTGCGTATATTAAACAACACAACAACAAGCGCTACAACGATGTTTATATTTATAGAGATTTCGAGAAGGCGAAGTCATGAACGTTCCCCTTCAAGATCATTCATCAGACTATTTACCATGCCATATAAAAGGCAAGCCAAAGCAGGCGAGTGAATTTGTGAAGTTCAGTCAGTCTTGTGTAAGAACACGATGCGTTTGAAGAGAATAATCGTGGTGTGAAGATGTCCGTTACAAAGATCTGTCGAATAATTGTGTAGTAATTGTTGTATTTCTAATGGGTGGTAATTTTTAAGGTTACTAATCTCATAGTTCTTTGATAATTGGTGTTAAAAAGTCTATGTTCAAGCAAGACAGAAAAATGATTTGATATGAGTGATTAGAAAAGATTAGCTAATGTAACAAACAATCGTTGAGAAGCACAATGTAATAAGAAAATGTAAATTGTTAGAAAGAGGAACATGCTGTTCTGCGGTCCCGAGACGGTTGCTTAAGCATAGATCTTGGAATTTGCTTTTTTAAGCGGTAGTGTATACGCGATGTAGTTTAGTCATATACTAATATTGTTACGTTTTTACCTTTTTAAAAATGTTAAATGTTGATTGCAAACAAAATAAAAATAAATATGTGTTTCAATTAAATTCCTTATTGTTCGCACTATCTTTCTGTGTCACTGTATCCAACGACGAATTAAACAATAATTGCTTATTCGCTATTCTTCTTTGCTTACAACGCAGATCTTTTCAACGGCGATTTTCAAACCACGACTGTTTTCTTCACACGCAACGCGTCTGACTGAATTCTTACTGACTGACTGACTACTCGCTGTCTACTTTGTCTTGCCTTTTTATATGCCCACGCAAACAGTCTGATGAATGTTCTTGAAGTGGAATGTTCGCGTTTTCGCTTTCTCGAGGGTTCTATCGAGACTTCATTGTTGTTTGTGTATTTTGTTCTCATTGCTTGTTGTTACATTCGCTTACTTGTCTATCCCATTTTTACTTTCATACTGATATTGTTGGTTTACTTGTAACAAGTTCGTTATATGTGTTTATGAGGCTTTTGTTTATCGTTTTAATGTTGAACGATGGTACACCGTTTCCATTTTCGTGACAATATTAAATATAAAACAATTAATGAAGTAGAAGGCCAGAACATATTAAATGTGCAATATATGTTTAGCTTCTTTCAAAAAGATATTTGTAATACATATGAGCAACATGAAATTCGACTTATATCTTTACGATTTGCATCGCCATATCTTTGAGCCAATTGTGACATAAGTCGGGGGATTACAGTATTCGATTATTCTCATTTCCCTATTTTTCACAACTTTACCATTTTTAGCGGTTCTTAACAAGTTGAAGTTTGGTTTTCATTCTCATACCAATATACGCTTTGAAGTGTTTTCGGATACGTAATAGTTTTTAACGCATTTATCTAACAACAGAAGCCAACAACATCAACATGTGCAGTCCTCATATAAGTTAACCTGTGTGTAGAGTAACATGCAGGTAAATAAAAGTTAGTTTTTGTCTCTGCTACAATATTTATTGAGATACATTGTGAGACATCCAGGAAAACCGACAAAACATCAATAAACTCCCATTAATTTAGTGGATTTACACTCATGTGTATTTCAATCATATATACATACTTCCAAAATTAATTTAATTTTTTATCCATTTTGCTATGACAAATTCTTTCATTAAATAATATCCTATAATTTAATAACGACTTTTATAAGAAATAAAAATTTTTTTTTAAAAAGCCTTGAGAATGGTAAATTAAAATGCAATAAAGAAAAATAATTAAATGACTTCAGGCACGTTTTTGTCACTGGCACTCAGAATAATTTGTGAAAAATTGTGGTTTTCTAGAGTGGCAGTTAAATAATGCGTATGTTAAGTTAAAAAAATCTGGTAGCTCTCAAACCCTTATATTTTTATATTGTCGCAGATAACGAAGTTAAATTTTCCTGAAAGTATGTCTCGTGCAGTTGACAGGCACTTGTCTTTGTTTTTTTGTTTTTTTTTTAAGTTACGTAAGTCTTGTTCAGTTATTGCTATGAATACAGTTTATGTTTTTTGTTTTTTTATTGTTTAAGTTCTTTAATTACTTGAAAATATTGAGAAAGAAAATAAAAATCTTGAGTCATGATGAGTGAACACAATACGGAGGAAGAGCAGGAAGAACAATATTAAAATATTTCACAAGTTACTGCAAATACTTATATCTGTGGCCCCAAGCAATAACAGCCTAACTCGGAAATGATCCCTTATAAATACGGCAGTGTTTCTGAAAAAAAGGAAGTGTGCTACAAACAATTTATGGCAAAATTAAAGATACTTATAGTTAGTCTTGGCTAAAATGAAAAACGATAATGAAAGTCTCACTTGTTATTTTTAGGTGTTTATTATAAATGTAATGGGGCTTAATTACGACTCATACTTAAAGCATTGTTAAAGAAATTGGATTTCACGAAAATATAAAGTTTTTTTAGCAGAATACGATAGCATAAATAACTCAAATTGGTCTAAGTCGACTTATACTATGTTCAGACATGCACGTATATTGAGAAAATCGCAATAAACAGCATTCTTGATATCAATATTTCATATAAAATGTCAATTAATTATAGCTCAATAAATTCATAAATTGTTATAATATTGATTAAAACTTCAAATACAGCACTGTCATAAGTATGTTCAGTGAGCATATTACTATTTTCCGAACACTTTCTATTGATAATTGACAACTCAAATATCAACAACAAACAAAAACAAAACCACGACAAACAAAAAATGGAAGGTCAGCAGAAAGGGATCATCACATCATCATCTTCATCATCATCACCGACTTGATGTCGTATTTAATTTTTAACCCTTTCGATCTCAATGTTGTTTGATGATAATTTCTAATTTATTTCGAAAAGTTATTTATAATACCCTGAACTGAGATAAAACAGGGAATCCAGTTGCTGCTCTGAAGAAAGCAGCCTCTGTTTCTACCTGTCTTCTCCAAGTATGGCTGACCTTCTAGGCCTTGACATTTAAAATAATTATTAATACATTGTATTAATATTTATATAGAACGTTAAGGGCTTCTTACTTCCCAATATATGCTATACTCATAACTACATTTGGCGTATTATTAATGTCGTATGCATAATGAAATCTAAATTTCCCGATCGAAGTTGCCAATTCACCGTAGTCTAGTAGATAGTGTGTTGGCTTATTAGGTATGAGGTCACGGTTCAAACCCCAATCCAGATATCTCGAACGAAGCGAAGCATGAAAAAATATTTATTGACTAATTTTCTCTCAGCAGATTTTTGGCAAAAAACTCTGAGCGCAATAGAAAATTACCATAAAAAAATCTGTCGTTTGAATATCATTTTAAACTGTAGGTTCCTCAACTCGTATATAAAATAAACACACACAACATAGCCGGTATGAGAAGCTCGATCGTAATTCTGTCTAAATGTTCGTAATGACCAATTAATTAATTTAAGTAAGTAAGTTACTCAATTGACAGAATATAAAGTTTGCTAGTAGGTCGAATAAAGTCGCCGTAGTCTAGTAGGTAGTGTGTTGGCTTATTAGACGTAAAGCCAGGGTTCAAACCCCAGGCCAGACATCAAAACAAAATACAAAAAGTATTTCTTCGGCGAATTCCTCTCAGCAGATTTCTGGCAAAAACTCTGAGAGTAACTAAAATTGCCATGAAAAGTTTCTCAACAATTCACTCGCCTTCTAGGTCTTGACTGATAATCTATAACAGTTCTCGCAATTTCATCCTCGGGTTTATGCAGAATATGTTAACTGACTGGTATATTTTGAAAATACGACGTATTCAGGAGTTAACAAATAAAGGCCTTTGAGTTTCATTTTCCTCTAACAGTTCCATAAGCAAGAGCTTTCTTTTCTGCAAGTTTACATCAGTTACTGTAGAACAGAACTATAAAATCTACAACACAGTTATACGTTGTTCAGATATGCACCTTTATTGCGTAAATTGCAATAAACGCCATATATTTCCTATTAAAATTTAATTCATAATTGCGCAATAAATACGCAAATTGTTATAATATTGAGTAAAACTTAAAATGCAGCACTGTCATAAGTATGTTCAGTGAGAACTTTACAATTAACCGAACGCTTTTTGTTGCTATTTGACAACTCAAATGTCAACAACGACAAACAAAAAAAAACAAAAAAAAAAAAAAAAAAAATTTAAAATTAAAATTAAAATTTGTTAAAACAACCAGCTGTTTTGTTTACCAGCTGTCAAATGAATACTGAATAAGCAGCTGCGTATATTATTATGCCTGACCACTTAAAATATTTTACTCAATTAACCTAATATTGATTCAATAAAAGTGCATATCTGAACATAGTACTACATTTAATACATGAATAATTTTATTGTGTTTGCGAAATTCACTTTAACATTATGTAATCGACAGATATGGTTTTCGTTCCTATATTCAAGGTATTTTGTTTTACGATCTAATCAACTGATTGGGATTGGGATACCTTGTCAGATCGGAATGTTAAATCTGCCAATATTTCTAGTCAGTTTAATTGATATATGGCAATGATGATAGTTGGACTTCAGTCGCTCAAACGTGAAACTGACACATTTTCCGATAAACAATCAAGATCCATCAATAATTCTGAAGATTTTTGAACTAAAAGACGGTTAAGTAATAACTACTCTTTAACACATATGTCGCCACGATAATATCAGAATAATTTTCATATGGGCCACGGTAACTTTATTAGATAATTTAGTATGTATCAAGAAACTTAATGTATCACAGAAAAAATTTGTTTGCCAAAATTCCCGGAGAGACACTATTTTTTATGTCACACATATATGTATGACTGACATGGCCCTATATTAAAACTTTTTCTCGACAAGCCGTGTTAGTCTTATATGTCTGACGCATCCAAACAAGGTACAACAAGATACAACAAGTATTAACCTGTTGTTTTGCACACAGCATCGTTTGCGTCGGACATCTGTGATTTACCAAATCGGGTACGTCAGACACATATGACTGACATGGCTCATGTAGAGCTCCCTAGCATCAGACACATACGACTGACATGGCGATGAACGTGTTAAATAATAACTACGGTAAAAAATTTTCGATTTAATCAAACAAAGTGACAATCTCTTCACAAGATAATGCACTTTTAGAATGTCATCACTTATTTGATCTTTTTTGATTAAACGTTGTCGTTCGGAGTCGTCTTTAAACTGCAGGTCACACAACTCATATATAAAACTTACACATATAACATAAGTGGTGTGAGAAACTAGATCGAAATCCTGACTGAAGGGTTGTAATGACCAATTATGTGTGTTATGTATTAGTGCAAATTAACTTAGAATAACGACGATTATGATAATTATATGGTACCAACAATGACCTTCGCCTAAGAGCAAAAAGTTAATTTATTCTTATATCTACTACTTTGCTCATTTGAAAGGCCAGAATAGACTGACTGTCATAAAAAATATTCACACATCTTTATAATTTACTTCGCACTGATAATGAAATAGTGTTTACATGGTACATGGAATTTCTGGCTTGCACATGGATTTTACAAAAATTTTCAAAATAAGAAATTACTTCAACGCCTTAGCACCGATACAATCGCTTATAAAAAATTGGCTTCCATCCATAAAAATGTTTTAAAACTTTGAATTTTAAATTTACTTAGGCTTCTTCTTGGGGGTACGTATGGAGTCATCTGAAACTTTTCCTCATTTTTCTCCTTTTTTTATGAAAAACATTAAAAAGTTGTTTGTTTTATATGAAACTGAAATAAATTAATAAAATAAATATAAAAAATATAAATTTTTGTATAAACTTTTGGCTAAAATTCATGAAATTGCTAAAATATATTGCCGTACTAAGACTTTGTTGTCCACTTTATATGTACATCTAACTGCACCACATTCAGATAAACAAGCTGAACCTAAATAAGAGAAGACAAGTGGAAGACAACCTACCAAACACCAAATAATTTGTGCGAAGTTCTTCTTCCGTTCCGAGTTCTCAAAGAGGAGTGCACGGATCAAATTTATAATGGCCAGAATTACCATATATTTCACATATTTCACAGCATGGTCGGAAGTTAAATTCCAAACTAATATTTTTCGTTTTTCTATTCAAAATGTTCGTTAGAATTTGTTTCTAAACCACGTACAGTAATTGTGTTAATCATTTTCTGTGCCATTCATTTTCTTTAATCAGCCGATTTACTATATTTTTGATATATAGGCAAATATGGGAGATACTTAAAAATCGGAGCTGACAGACTATGAATTCGTTAAACTTTGTCTATGAAAAATTAAATCGTAAACATTTATTTTTATACAGTTTTTTCATTTATTTAAAAACTTTACATTTGTGGTAATTAAACAAATTGAACTGCCACTTCACATGTTACAAAAAAGGAAGAAAACAGTTACGAAAACTTTACATTATCCCCCACAGATAAAAACATTTCGTTGGCTTATAGTCAGGGCAACAGCAGAAGTATATTATTCTGTTGAAGTAGTCACTAAATTATGGTTAACCTCTTTTGGCTTCCAGCAGTTACAATTTTTTATTTCTATTTTATCTGGTATTTATGTTTCTTAACAAATTACTACAAGCTCTGTTAACAATTCTGGGAATGTAAATAAAATGTACTGCTTTAGTATTTGAAGTGCTAATTAAGTTGTTGTTAACTCTTTACTGTCTAAATGAAATGTTGAAAACTAAAAATTAAAACTAAACTGACTAACATAGAACAAGATAAGAGCTTCATTTTTTATGATGACTGCTAATTGTTATAAAGAAATACTGGAATAATAAAAATATTTAAGTATCTACCTTCTGAATTCCAAAAATTCTTTACATTGATCGTATTGTTACGAAAATGGTAACGATGTACATCGTTTAACATTAAAATGAGCAAAAGCTGCACAAATAAATACAACGAACTTATTACAAGTAAACCAACAACATCAGTATGAACGAAAAGGGGATAGACAAGTAAGCAAGAACGCAACAACAAGCAATGTGACCAAAATACACAAACGACAATAAAGTCGCGATAGAACTCTCAAGTAGGCGAAACCCCGAACTTTCCAGAACCTTCATCAGACTGATTACGTGGGCATATAATAAGGCAAGACAAAGCAGGCAACGAATAATAAGAATTCAGTCAGTCTTGTGTGAAGGCGAGTTGCGTGTGAAGAGAACAGTTGTGGTTTGAAGGTCACCGTTGAAAATATCTGCGTTGTAGGCAAAGAAGAATAGCGAACAAGCAATTATTGTTGTATTCGTCAAGTTATAAACGTGGCACAAAAAATTAGTGCGAACAATAAAGAGTTTAATTGAAACTAAACACATATTTGTTTTTATTTTTGTTTGCAATCAACGAACTCATATTTTAAACGTTTTTAAAAAGGTAAAAACGTAGTGATATTATTTCCGAAAGACCGAAGATCTTTTATTAATGAACGCAGATGCGAGTGCTCACCAGCCGTTCTTTATTTTGTTTTTAATTCATACAAATACCAGACATGCCAATGGGTAATTACATTCAAACGTCCTTTGCTCTCCTCAGCATACATGCAAACTCTCACGAACCATCTCACTGATGGAAGAGAACTTTCAGTTGGGAAGGCGGTTAAACCTATGGCGATCCAGATCTAGAACTAGATAGAGCAGGACCAGAAAAAGGAAGAAAGCAGTTCGAAATTTTTCGCCATATTACATAGCACAGTTCGGCTGATTACACTATGCGACAAAATAAAAAAAAATAAATACACTCGGCTAATGAGGTGATGGTGAGTTTTGTTGAGTAGAACTAGAAAATATATTTTTTATATTTCTTGAACCCTCCAAACTAGTTTTATTATTCAAAAACTATTTTTTTAGACTTTACGCATAAAATTATTGATTACACAAACATTTCTGAACCGATGTCCAAAATTTAAACCTAATTAAAAGGGAGAAGGATGGGCCTTTAAAACGATATGTATTATCTAACTTAATATGCTATGAGGTTTGATGAGATAAATTGGACTAAATTTTTTCATATTTTTTCAAAGTTTGTCCGTTCACAGCAGCAAACTTTAATTAAAAAATATGAAATAAGTGATGACGTTCTGAAAGAGAATTATCTTGTGAAGTTATTGACACTTCGTTTGATCAAATCGGACAAAAACTACCGTAGTTATTATTTTTTGCTTTTGGTTTAACAAAAACACCCTCGAAACTACAAATTTTGTTTTAACCGTAGGTTTGATAAACTTTCATGATGCGTTTCAAGACATAAGCTGGCGAATTACCACCCAATGTACTAATGCTACTGAAAAATTTTGTGTGGGGAAAAAGGCTAATGCCAAGACTATCTTCTACCTTCCGCCTCGGCTGTTTATGTGGTCCTTTGAAACTAGTTAATATATTTTTTTATGAGAACATGAGTTATTATGTGTGTCGGTCCGCTCTTACATAAGGATAATCTGATTATACCTTTAAAGTCCCATGGTTCTGGGATGAACATCATGCTCAGGTCGTTTTTAATGAATTTCTTTGCAATCAATGCCATCTTTTGCATGATCGCCATTAACTTCAGAAAGTTTGATCTTTAATTCGTTTTCATACATGGATTTACATGCCCACACTGCTGCCACAAAGCAATATTTTCTGTTCCTCCTTAAAGTTGAATGTGGATCCAGCTATGTTCATTTTATCAGCTATTCTGGTTGATGATTGCGATACTGGAGCCGATGGTTCAATTGAGTTTTAGAGTGTCTTCCTTTCTCTTTCCTTTGGCGTTGCCACTGTTTTGTTTGGTCGCAGAGCTCATACTCCATTTTAGTAGCGGCTTATTTCATAAATTTTTTTAATATTTAATTATTTTTTTGTGATGTTCTAGTTTTCCATAGAAGGTTCTTTAAATTCGGTACTGAACGGGTGACCATGGCAGAGCCCAAATGACATAGCTAAGTATACCTAGTTTCCAAATCAGACTGGCATTCAAGAGAGTTATTTGAGGGTCGAAAGAGTTACTCGTTCTCAGCACGTGTCGAATAATACCTTAGTCCCCTATTCCCCTAGGATTATTGTTAGTTACTTCTCCTCAACTGTTTTTCTGACATGGAAGACCCTGCCATAGCTTCCCATTAGTATAGAGAGCTGAGTCCTTGCAGTAATAGTCTTCACATCACCGCAAAGTGATTATCGCTTTGTGAAGTTATAATTTCTATTCATAACTTCTCACAATTTTATGTACCTATGTATTATTTTATGAACTTTTTAATGAATTCATTTTATTTGGACTAATAAAGTCGCCGTAGTCTAGTAGGTAGTGTGTTGGCTTATTAGACGTAAGGCCACGGTTCAAACCCCAGGTCAGACATCAAAACGAAATATGAAAAAATATTTCTTCGGCGACTGCCTTTCAGCAGACGTCTGATAAACACTCTGTGAGTAAATAAAATTGCCATGAAAAGTTTCTTAAAAATGTGTCGTTCGGAGTTGACTTTAAACTGTAGGTCCCGCCACTCTGGTATAAAAATTAGCGCACACAACATGAGTGGTGTGAGAAGCTAGGCAGTAATCTTGACTGAAGGGTTGTAATGGCCATACATTATTACACATGTATATAATATTACGTAAAAAATTGTTAACATTATGGTTGTAGGTCTCTATTTACTTTATTGTCTCATGTGCGGAGGTAAAATTGAACTCTTTTAACAATTAGTCGTACTAGGCGAATACGTAATAAATATTTCAAAATCACGTAAAGCATACGTCGCCTTCGAATCAACCGCATCTTCAATGTTGTAGTAAAAATGGTGCGAATAAGTTTCAAGTAAAATTAGATTTTAATGAAATAAACAATGAATATAAAAAAAAAAACAATTTGATAACATCTTTGCGAACTCTGAGTACTCTGAAGTACATTACTAATCAGTCACACAACCAAGTCCAGCTACTACTGTACATGATAATACAGATAAAAATGGAAGTTTTTGCAGTCTTCGTATATAAAGAAAATTTTTTCTTTATTTCTGTTAAAGATAATTTTACAAGAGAATTTTGCTTTTCTAGGACTTTTCCCCTTAACAACATTGAATAATTTTTTCTGTTTTTATTTGCAAACTTTACGGTGTGTTTAGCTTGCGTAGACACCAAGAGGTATTGTAAATATTAAGAGCAGATTTGAAAATAATAAAAAAACAATAGAATAATAGAATAACAAAAGCAAACATATGTACAATATAAGACTGTAAAGAAAATGTTATTATCTTGTTACATTAGCCACAGCTTGAAATTATGATTGTTAGCGTTACACAATTCTGTAGCGTTTAAAGCGTCATTAAAGTCCACGTATTTAACTGTTATGTTTCGTTATAATTTATAAAAAGAGAACAGAAATAAAAATATTTTTGAAATCTCTTGAGGTGAAAAGAAAACATAAAATGCAGAAGAAATTAAAATTGAAAAAAAACAATATATTGTTAGGTTTTTACCTTTTTCGTAGATCGCAAATAAAAATAAAAATGCATTTATGTTCAGTTTTAATTAAATTCTTTATTGTTCGCACAATTCTGGTAAACAGAAACAGGTAAACAAGAAAAGTTTGCTTTGTTTGCTATTCTTCTTTACACTCTTCTGCGTAAACACAAACAATTGTTCGACAGATTTTTATAACGGAGATCTTCAAACCACGATTATTATTTTCATAAGCGACATATCTTCACACAAGACTGACTGAATTTTTACTGAGCCCGTTGCCTGCTCTGTCTTGACTTTTATATCGCGACATATACAGTCTGATGAATGATCTTGAGATCGAATGTTCCTGGTTTCGCCTTTTCGAGATCTTTAAAAACGTTGTTTTATTATTGTTGTTTGCGTATTTTTTTACATTTATTCTGGTAATGTTTGTTGTTGCTTTTTGTTTACATGTTTATCCCCTTTTTTTGTACTGATATTGTTGCTATATTTTTGTTTATTTGTTGATCATGTAAACAAGTCCACTGTTTTTGTTTTTGTAGCTTTTGTTTATCATATTAATTTTAAACGATGTAACACCATTTTCGTAACAATGGCTGCCTTCCAAAATGTTATATACAAAGTTTGTATGCAGTTCTACTACTACTACTAGATATGCAAAGTAACCACACAATGCATCAACTATAAATCCGATGCCTGATTGCTTTTTGACTGCGTTAAAAATACACATTGACGACGTGAAATAGAATACATTGTATATGTTGTGTACAGCGGCATTATGAAACACGATACTTTGTTCAAATACAAAGCAACTAACATTTTGGAAGGCAGCCAATATATACAATATAAGACTGTAAAGGAACTTCTACTTTTATAACATATTTTTTTGTCATTTCAGACACAGTGTTGGAAAGGCGCTTAACGTTAATATATTTCATAATTTAAAAAAGAGAACAGGAGTAAAAATATTTAAAATCTCTTGTGGTGAAAAGAAAAACTTAAAGTGCAAACAAAATTAAAATTTAAAAGAAAACAAAAAAAAAACAGGGAAACAGGACATTGCGAAATTTGACAACTGAAGCCACATTTATTAAATTGGTTGTTATTTATTCCGTCTGCTTAACCATGAAAACGAAAGCCGTAGTCTAGAAGGTAGTGTGTTGGCTTATTAGATGTGAGACCACGGTTCAAACCCCAGGTCAAACATCTCCAACAAAACGAAATATGAAAAAATACTCCTTCGGTGACTTTCTCTCAGCAGATTTCTGGCAAAAACTCTGACAGTAAATAAAATTGCCATGAAAAGTTTCTCAAAAGTCTGTCATTCGGAGTAGACTTTAAACTTTAGTTCCCGCCACTCATGTATAAAATTAACTCACACAACATAAGTGAAGTGAGAAGCTAGATCGTAATTCTGACCGGAGTATTGTAACGACCAATTATGGATGTATGTAATTAACACTAATCTCACTTTCCTTATTTATTAACTATCGAACAGATATCCGTTTTTAAAACTTTGAATTCAAGTTCTGTCGTTAGTAATATGAATCTTTATTCTTAAAACTATTATTATTTTTTCTGTTTGTAATTGTTGTGTTTTGATAGCATAACGAACCTTTTTTTTTAACTTGTGGTGTCATGGCGTCATGAGCAAAAATATAACAAACTGTTGCATTAAATTTACTGTCAAATCGACAGCAATCAAATAAAAGATTAATTTATACGCGCCCATACATAAACAAGCCATTCTCTTATACATGTTTTCAAATACATTGTTTTCAATGTATGAAAACATAAGCGTAAGTATGAAAGGTAAAACACAGACTTGTGGCCCATTTATATTATAGGAATTGTCATTAAGTTACCTCATAAAAACTGACAATTGTACGTACGAGCAGTGACTCTATCTATGGCTTAATGTGGGAAAAAAATTTACTTGTTTACGTTATGATTTTAACGATTATGATTTTTTTTTTATTTTCTGGTACAAGTAAAAACACATCACCTTCATAAATTTCATGGAAAAAAATTTGTAAAATGAATTGTTGTACCATTTTACTTTTTCTATAAAAAAATTTTAAAATTTTCCAAAATATTTACGCTTCTACAGTGATTATGATGGTTTGGAGAACGGTGTACAAGCATATATACTGATCACCAGTATGTTCTGATCACCAGTGCGCTTTGTTTCACTCCAACCAAGGGATTGTTTGCAGTACTCAATTGTCTCCATTTTGAGCTCCTTTTAAACTAGAGCGCTAAATTCGTGGCAGTAAGACTCAATGCAATTAAATCCTGGCCCAATCGGAATGACCATCATCCTGCTATTCTGGGAAAACATAGATATATTACTGTCGATTCCTTATAACTTCCTGAATAGAACTTTCGTTTTTAGAATTCCAACTAGAAACTTCTGATCAGAAGAACCGGAGTTTCCCAATGGGGCCCTTGAAGTTTAAACTAATGGCTTAAAGTGTAAGGGATAGGGTGGTCTGTGGTATATTTATTTCTGTCTTAACACTGCAGTGTTCTTTAAGCAGAGGTTATGGCAATTTAAAACTGGCGTAATGATTGTTGAGTGGCGATTGTTTCCCTGAAATACCAAGGCTGCGATTAATCCCTAACGGACGTAATTTTAACCTCCGTTCTTGTCCGTTCTTGTCGCATTTTTGTTTATTCATTCACTTACTCATTTATTTATTTATTTATTTATTTTATTTATTAATCATAGCACAACAAGATAATAATCTTATAAATGAAAGTGCTATGGGAGGACATCAAATAGGAAAAGTAATAACAAATCGCTCATTATATGAGTAATGAATTGTTTGAAGTACAGTATAAATAAAAATGAATAAGAGTAAGAACATGATTTAACCTCAGGAAATAGCAATCGATACAAAAAAAATTAGGATAAGAAAATGAGTATATGTAAAAAACTAAATTAGGAAAGATACAAATATAAAGAAAAATACAAACAAGGAAATATATTCATATAATGAGATACAATGAAACTTAAATAATAAATTAGAAAAATGAAAATAATTAATCACTAATAAAAATGAAGAGTAAAAATGTATAAACAATCAAAATATGTTACAAACTATTTAAACAGATTGTATAACTCCTTTTTGAACTTAGTTGCATTGCCTATGTTCTGAATATAATTAGGTAGTGCATTCCAAAGACTGATGGTGTGTATAAAGAACTGTCGTTTCGACAAAAGAGTCCTATGCCTTAATTGGATAATTTTCCTACCGCGGTTGGATCTAGCAAATCTAATCCTGCTAAATAAGTATACTGGCTGTTCCAAAGTAATAATCTTATGGAGGAGAATTAGGCACTTAATATTCAATAGATTATCAAAATGAATACCACATATCTGGTAAGAAAATTGTGATATATGGTCCCGACGTCCCTTAATAAATACATATCTGGCTATGTTATTATAAGCCAAGTTGAGTTTCCGCCTATCATCCGCATCACAGTTTGCGAAAATTTCCGATCCATATAAAAGAACAGGAATCAAAAACGTTTTTGCCAGTTGCAGGCGTATAGCAAAAGGAGTCGAATCTATAACAGCCCATAAGTTCCTAAGCATACCATAAACTTTACCTACGATGACATTAATGTGGCTAGACCACGTTAGCCGACCATTAAAGATAACACCCAGATTAGATGCCGATTCAACAAAATCAATTTTATTCCCCCTGATAATAATTTCCGGCACGTCAAACGCTCTCTTAGACCTGGAGAGCAATAAACATTTCGATTTAGAGGGATTAATACAAAGTCCATTAGCACTACCCAGTTGTCAATTTTCCGTAAATCATCGTTAATCGTATCTACACATAGTCGGATATTATCAATACAAGCGCTCCTATAGAGCTGAACGTCATCAGCGTACATATGTACGCTACAATTATCCAAAACATCAGGTAGGTCGTTAATATATATACAGAACAAAAGGGGCCCTAGAATTGATCCCTGAGGAATACCTCTTCCAACGTGTACCGAATTCGAGATGTTGCCGTTTAGGTAAACTCGTTGAGATCTGTTAATGAGATAGGAACGTATAAGGCTGCAAGCTGAATTAGAAAAATGAAAGAGGGTCTGTAGCTTTCTCAATAATATTCTGTGATCAACTGTATCAAAAGCCTTAGTGTGATCCAAAAGAACCAGAAACGCTATGTAATTTTCATCCAGCTTCAACCTAAGGTCATCAACTACTTTGACTAAAGCAGTAGTGCAGCTCCTAGCTTTCATAAATCCCGACTGTTTATCATGAGAAAATACTTTCCGGAGTCAGCACGAGGCTAACAATCTTCGACATGTTACGTATCTTAGGTATTCAGACTTTCTGAGTTAATTTGGATAACATCCCCACTTATTACAGGGAAGCTCCATCTCTGCTGGACCCGTTTGGATAAGAAGAGGACCGAACACTACTGTCTCTAAATCACTTGGCCAATATTAACTACCCCAGCTCTAAAATAACTAAATCTATTCATGTCTTACTTACCTACTTAACAGCTCATTACAACCTTAGAGTAAAGATTACCCACATTGTATGAGTTAATTTTATTAATGACCGGCGGAACCTACAGTTTAAAGTCGGCTCCGAGCGACAGATTTTTGAGAAACTTTTCATGGTTATTTCATTACTCTCAGAGTTTTTGCCAGTAACCTGCTGAGAGGAAGTCGCCGAAAAATTATTTTTTTTATTTTATTTTGTTCAAGATGTCTAAGATGACATTAGAACCACGGACTCGCGTTTTATAAGCCAACACATTACATACTAGAGTGTGTCTATGAAATAGGACTGAATTTCTGAACGGATAGTTAAAACTTATCTCAAATTATCTCATTAAAATACGACCTCTCTCCTTTGGTTTTTAAGTATTAATGCAAATGTTAAATATGAAATAAATAAATATAAAATATTTATTTAACATATTTGGATGTCCTGATAGTCTAGTGGGTAGTGTACTAGACTGTTATTGTGAGGGTCGTGGGTTCGATTCCCACCAGAGACTCTGGCCTGTGACACTACACCGAGCATACGGTCAAAGTTACTCAGCTCGTATAGAATTTAAATATAATTTGTAATTGTATTGTCACTAATAAATAAATGAAATAAATTAATAAAAATAAATAAAATATACAGAAAACCACATTTAAATTGTTACTCTAACTATGAAGTATGTCTTACATAAATCTTATGTCATTTTAAATGCGATACATATTCTTTTTCTTTCGTTTTTGCTTTCTACAGTTTTTCTAAATACTTATGGTATTTAATCTCTTCCTTAAAGTAGGGCTTTTTATTCCCTCATTGTCAAAATTTTTACCCTGTAACATGGAAAATAATTCTCTGCAATTAACTTTTGGATTTGTCGTTGGTATTTTTTGTATTTATTTTTTTTTTCTCACTTTATTGCTCCATTCAGAATAAAGCAAAACAAAAAAAGAAGAAATTATTTTCTGAGAGGAAAGTTTTTTGTTTAAATTCAACCTCCCGGTGAAAAGAGAGGAGGCTTTTTGTTTCTTTTTTTTCGTTTTTTCCGCTTTTTGTCAGCGCGTGCAGTCCTCATTTAATTTACAGATGCGAAGCTACTTGAATTGTTACATTTTGAAGTCTTTTGTTCAGAGGATAGCAAATAAACACGGTTGTTTTAAGAAAATGTTGGAAAATATAAATGGAAATGGAATGTATAGAGACTGTGTATTAAATCATAATATTCTTGAATTAGGAACGGCGACATAATGCTCAGAAAACTGTGAAAAAGTCACTTAAGACTTGCATATGTTGCCAAAATTAAGAGCGTAAATATTTAAAAAAAAAAAAAAAAGACGGAGAGGATTTTTTAAAATGAGATTTTGTAAGATATTTTCGAATGAAATATCGCATGTTATAAATATTTGAAATATTTATCACACAAATCTAATAATAAAATAATATAAATATCTGCTTTAATATGTGAAGTATTGTTGGTTGATAACGAAATCTTGTTATTTCGAAAAGTTTATTTTGCACCAGGTACTGTTCAAGATAACCGGAGCAATCACGCATTTTCGGATGTGATATTAAGTTGGTGAAGAAGAGACCTGGGGGTTCATCAGATTTTTCGATAATGGCGTCAACAATTATCGTATTCGAGTCCGCGACTAAAAGTGGTATTGGCCATTACTCACTAACGCTATTGACGCAGCTATGGTAATCGCATGGAAACTACACTGCTTGTGCAGGGGATGTGAAGGTTTGCTACCTATGAGTCAGACCGATTTTCGAGTTAGCGTTGTAAAAGCGTTGGTAAGAATTCGTGAAAATCGACGCCGTGATGGAAAATTTGTCACAATGGCGCAGCAAATAGCAAAACGCACTGACAAATTTGACCACATGTTTGATAAAATTGGAAAACGCGGTCGCTGTGGGCATTGTGGTGGGAAAACAGAGTACGTTTGTCCCAAATTTGGTTGTTTTTTTTTGCACAATTTCATGCCGGAAATCCCAAAAATATATAAAAAATAAAGAAAAATAAATGATTTGAAATTTCTATTTGAAATTAATTTTTAAAAGTTTTATAATAAAATGAATTGATTTTTTAAGATTTCATACCAATGCCTAAGTGGGTATTTTTATACCCATGTCATTTAATAGCACCTGTAGCTTAAGTAAGTAGACCAATTCAAGTAAAAGTGTTTTCATCGGATAGAAGTTATAAAATATTACATGGCATCTCAAGGTTTTCCTGAGAATATCATCGACACATATTCCCCAGTATTTCTTGCTACAAAATTTTGATTCTGAAAAATTCGTGATCTTTGAAGATTTCATTTCACTTATCCAGTGCCACGGTCATTCCATTATTTCCTTAAAAACCAAGCATTGCTCTCACCAAATCCTTTCAGAATGATAGCAACCTTTTTCCGACTTAGCAGTCCCTGTGTCACGCATCTTAGTTTAGTTTTTCATGAAGCAGGACATTACATAAAATTTGCGTTATTTTGATGCCCATTACATATATGAATTGTGTTAACAGAGGTTGTCAGATAGAGAAGAAATTAGGTTTAAAATATTTTTTATTAAAATTGAACTAGATTGAATTTTGCAACACATGGCTACATGGTCTTTATAATCAATAAATTTCAACAATTTAGTTAAGTAAATTCTATAAAAAAATTTAAAAAAACCAAAGTTTTGTCCGAAAATTTCAAAATTTTTGAATTTTCAAAATCTTTTTTAAAATTTCTGATAACCTGTTGAAAGCGCCTCTTAAAGACCTTTCATATGATACCAAATTTATATATAGTCCCTTTGGAAGAAATATGAAAAAAATCCAAAAAACCTCAAAAAAGGACCTTTTTATCCTTTGATCCAGCTCACCAAATATTGACCCCAGGACAAAAATTTTGAGAAACAAAGTCTTAGAATGAATTAAGCTTTCATTATAGTTGGGAACATCTATACCTTATTTTTTCTCCATACAAACGGGGCCACCCTAATAAATATACATATTCACTGTCCCAGCCAGAATTTTTTTAATTTTTTTAATAATTTATGAGACTTTCGACTCCTCTGCATGTTCAAAAGAACACTATGCGACAAAATAAAAAAATTAAATACACCCAGCTAATGACATAGTGTTTGTTTGTTTGTGAGTTTTGTTGAGTAGAACTCAAAAATATTTTTTTTATATTCTTTGAACTGTCCAAAGTGGTTTGCCAAAAACTGTTTTTTTGGACTTTACACACAAATTTATTGATTACACAAACATTTCTGAACCGATGTCCAAAATTTAAACCTTATTAGAAAGAAGAGGGACGGGTCTTTAAAACGATATATAATATATATATAAAGGGTCCGCCAAATGCGACAATTTTGCTTGTTTACATACCCGCCAAGATTAAAATGAGCTTCATCTGAAAAGATGATTTTTTCTTCTGGTGTAGGCTATTGCATGGCCACCCGAGGCATCCATTTGAATGAAATAATTTAACATAATTATCCGGAAGGATTGTACTTTCAAATAAAAAGAGAAATTTGAGAGAATATTCAGTAGTTTTTTTTTAAAGCATTTTCAAAAAAAAAAAAGTTATTGGCGGACCCTTTATATATTACTTGGCTTAATATTACTTGGCTAATCTGCTATGGTGTTTGATAAGGTAAACTTGACAAACGCGAATTTTTTTCATATTCTTTCAAGTTTGTCCGTTCACAGTACCCAACTTTTATGAAAACATATGAAATAAATGATGACATTCTGAAAGTGCATTATCTTGTGAAGAGATTGACACTTCGTTTGATACAATCGGACAAAAATTACCGTGGTTAATATTTAAAGACTCTAACAGTCGAGTTATATTTTTCATATATATAGTTTTGCAAATGAACTTTTAGTTCAAAAATTTTCAAATTTTTAATGGATCTTGTTTATCGCAAAATATGTCAATTTCATGTTTGAGCGACCACCAGATTTTGGACAATGTTTGCGCAAAGAGAAATAATAATATTTGCAAAAAACACAAATATTAGTCGACTTCTGGTAGTCGTGCAAACGTGAAATTTCATACGAGAGTCTATTTAGACTCACTATTTTATCCTGTTTTACTCACTTTTATGGTTTTTGATAATATAAGGTCAAGTAGGTTTTTAGTATTTTATGTGGTTAAATAATTTATTAGAAAAAAAGACAAATTCATTACATCCTTCAAAATAAAATAATTAAATTAACAAATTAAAAATAATTATATACTTGTGTTCGACTGTGGACTGTATGGAGCGAGAGAAAAAAAACTACCGTGTACACTTCTTCCTACAAAAAGGCCAGAAATTAGTTGAATTCACGCACAAAATTTTGAAAACACAGCAAAGAAAAAACAAAAGCACTTTCATTTTTATATGTCAAATTTTTGCTGTACAACGTATTCCTTTTATTTCTTTGTTTTTCTTTACACAACAATTTTAAAATTCACTACAACTATTTTATCGTTATTTAATAAATTTACAAAGAGAATGGCCGAATGCTTTCAATTCAAAATAAATTATTCAAATTTCTGCTCTAAATCCCTCCAGACGATCAAAAACAAATAAAAAAGTTAATAATACAAAAAGAGATTTAAAACCAAAAACAACCCTAATGTTAAAATATAAAAAGCTTAATTCTAGAATACAGCGCGTTCTGTTGTCAATTTAGTATCGATTAAACAATCCTGTTTAAGTCACCAAGGATAGGAAATTTGGACAGTTAGATATAAACAACTAGTATTCAGATACTTCAGACTTTAGTGATTTTATTGCATGCGCAGTTTAGCGATTGTATTTTGAAGACAGTCAGATTGTGGGGATGAAACATTTTGAGATGAAATTCAATTATACTTAAACAAAATATATAAATGTTAATATGTCTGAATGCAAAGCGTTGTTCAAATAAATTATTACAACCTAGATCCGTATACGTATACACATACATATATACACAGTATGTATCAACAATTTTAAATTCTGTTGGTAATTGCATAGAAAACAGAAAACATACAAACACTTTGAGTGAGAGAAAACACAAACAGATCCCGTTTTGGACATTTGTTTCGATTTTAAAAACAATATTACACTCTAACTGTATGCAGTCCTTAGTATTATGCTGTTTGTAATTGTATTTTTGTCTTAAATTGCACTGCATGTAGCTGTTAAAGTGGTATTTATTGTTGTAATAAATTCAATCTTGTTTCCTTTTTCAATTTTCTATTTGTTTGTTTGTAATAAAACTGCGAATGTATAAATTTCCCATCATAGATTTATTTACGATTTTTTATTTATTTTCAACCGTTAGCAACTGTCACTGTTGTTTATTTAGTATTTTTCGTTCCTTAATCTACAAATACACAAACAGACCACTTTACACATATGCAAACACTCACACATTCAACCGTTTTTTATTCGTTGCAATTTCTGGTTAAAAGTACACTGCTGGTGCATGTTGCTGTATTTCTGTTTTATAAGTTGCCCGGCCTCGGATCAAATAATGGATCAGACTGGCATTTTTTGTTAATGTGTTGGTAAAACTATTTTCACACATATAGACTGAGAAGAGTTTGAAGAATATCAAAATGCTTTTGATTTTCGCTGCCTGCGTCGCTTAAATCATATGTTCTTTTCTTCTTCACAACAACAATACAATGCAGCTTGAAGCTTCAATTTTGAAGTGTTGCTGTGCTAAGCAAAACAAATAAAATAATTTGATTAGTTAAATTTGATAGTCGCCATGCGCCAATAAAATACGATGCCTTTGTTTGTTGCACAAAAATGCGCATGCAGTGAACAGCAAAAATACAGTGTGAAGTGGATGAGTTTGAAAAAAGATTAAATAAAGTATTTCTAGGATTTGAGGATGCTATTCTAATTTCGTATCTGGAAGAAGAAACAAAATTGATCTTGACTCTTTTAGAAAAAAAAATAAAATAGATGTCTACCACTCTCAAAATAACACTATGCGACAAAATACAAAAAAAAAATTAAATACACCAGAGTAAGTACATAGTCTATGTTGCTAAGTTAGTTGAGTAGAACTCAAAAATACTTTTTTTTTATATTTCTCGAACACTCCAAACTTGTTTTATTTGAAAAAAACGGTTTTTTGATCTTTTCACACAAAACTATTGATTACCCAAACCTATTAAATAGTAACCTATTTTAAAAATCCAAAGTTTTTTGGAAAGGGGAGAGCTTTGGCTTTTAAACGGTATACATAAATATTTTGTTCAAACTTATATGTTATGAAATTTGATGGGGTAAACTTGGAAAAAATTATTTTTTTCTTTTTTTCCAAGTTTGGCCATTCCTATTTGGAAAATTTAATTAAAAACCATAAAACAAGTGGTGATATTTTTGAAGTGCATTTTCCTCCGAAGAGATTGACACTTTATTTTATAAAATCGAACAGAACTTACAGTAGTTATTATTTAAATAGTATAACAGCCATATTCTTTACATATGTTCTCTTATCAAACCTATTGAATAACTTAGACAATGTCGTTACTCGGGTGTATTTTCACTGTCGCACCGTGTAATTTATACTTAAATATAATAATATATACATAATTTTCAATTTTCGTTTCATTGTGGAAAGAAGGAAGCCGACGAAGAAAAATTTGTTTCATATTTTCATTTTGACGTCTGACCAGAGGTTTGAACTATATCCTCACTTCCAATAAGCTAGCATACTATCTACTGGACTACGGGGACTTCCTGATATCCCAAGATAAAGTCAGACAGCGCCACGTGGTAACCAGTGGCAGGACTCAGTGAGTAAAACCAAGTACAACAAATAACTTCATTTCTTCAGGTGCCGATATTTATTGGAAACTCTATTATCTTAGGACTGCTCTTAAATGAAACTGTAGAAAGTTTACGGGAAACAATTTAGAATAGAAAGATTCGTTACTAAATGTGGTGTGTTTTTAAGAGGTTAAGAAAGTTAAAATCATTGAGTTTGGCGATAGGATCTGTCAAACATATATGTACATCAAAACAATCTTCAATCTTGTCGTGTTAAAGATGACGAATTTTGTACCAGAAAATTATGATTTCCGGAAAGCGGTAATTTTTTTTTAATTTGAAGAAAAATGCTGCAGAGTCGCAGCGATTACTCGTTGAGGCATTTGGTGATTTTTCTCTATCAGAAACAACATGCAGAAAATGGTTTCGACTGTTTAGAGACAAAGATTTTGATGTGAGAAATATAAAACGTGGAAATCAGAAACAAATGGCAGATATGTTACTTGTTTTACAACAACACAATTCTGGGCCACTTAACCCTGCACCGTTACTCTTCATTTTTGTACATTAAGGTTCGTTGAATTGACGAACACTTTAACCCTAATCGAATCGACGAAGCTCATTTACTCTTTACTTTACTTTACTTACTCGCCCTTTTTATCAATAATGTTGGTTGATAATGAAATCAATAAATCTGTGCTTAAAGTCCAATAATACAGTTTTTGTCAAATAAAACAAGTTTGGAGGGTTCAAGAAATATAAAAATTTTTTTTTTGAATTCTACTCGACAAAACTAATAACCTACACTATGTCAATAGCTGGGTGTATTTCATTTTTTTTTTATTTTGTCGCATAGTGTTATTTGAACCAACCGACAAAACTATTCATTCGCATAATGCTCATATTTAATACGTAAAATTCATAACAACAAGTATGTGACGTATGAGTGACATTTAACTCCATTACTTTGCAAACGACAAAATCAAACATTTTTTATTGCATATTTTCCAGAGTAATTCTTTCAGTAAATGTCATATGGTGCGTATAAGTAATATATTTTAAATTCGGTTAAATAGAAAGTATACGGTTAATTTGGAATTAAACATTTGTTTGGCAGAATAACTTACTTAACTGAATGACCAATTATTCATCTTTCATATGAAAAATATACACAGTTAAACACATGATTTCAGTGAGGAATTGTGGTTGCTGTAAAAGGGTTTGATGGCGTTTTTCTGAATATGTGTCTGTTGCAGCAAATTTTTGCCAGTCAAATAAAGCAGAGCACAACCTAAATGAGTTTAATTGTTAGGTAAAAATTTTTCATTTCATAATGAAAATTCATTTATTAAGGTGACATATGTAAAAAATATAACACGACTGTTATACTATTTAAATAATAACTGCGGTAATGTTTGTCCGATTTGATCAAACGAAGTGTCAATCTCTTCACAAGATAATGAGCTTTCGGAATGTCATCACTCATTTCATATTTTTTAATTAAAGTTTGCTACTATGAAAGGACAAACATAAAAAAATATGAAAAAAATTCGCATTTGTCAAGTTTACCTTATCAAAACCCATAACATATTAAGACAAATAATATATGTATATATATATATATATATATATCGTTTTAAAGGCCCATCCCTCTCCTTTCTAAACAGTCATTTATTCTTCATTTTATATCAATCACTTGATTATTCTTACAATTACATTTAATTGTAAACAATTATGGACGAAAACAAAACTATCTGCAATGTAGTGTAGCAGAGTAATCGAAATCCACCTTCTCTCCTACTAATACCTTATTTTTGCATTAAATGTTAAAGATAAACTTGAACCAAAAGATAAAATCGTATTATTTTTGCAACGAAGCACTTTAAGCAAGAATATAAGTTTTAAAACGTTACCAAATTAAAGCTGAAGAATTCAATTCACTTTAAGCGTACAACTACAAGAATATAAGTTTTAAAACGTTACCAAATTAAAGCTGAAGAAAATAATTAGCGTTTTAATTTAACTATGACAAAAAAAAGACAATTCGCCGCCACACAATATAATTAATGGAAATGGAAGCGCACTGAAGGAAAATAGAAATAAAAACACCGCAAAATTAATAAAGGAAAAGCAATTTTCTTTGTAATTTTTATTTCACTGATTCTTCTTGTTTTCATTTCATTAATTAACTTTTGTGTGTGGATAAGGCAGAACTCAATCAGCATTGCAGACAGAACAGAATATGGAGAAAACTCAGTCGTAATTTCAAATACATACATGAATAATTGGCCAGGATTACGACCTAGTTTCTCACACCACTTATGTTGTGTGTATTTAAATCTACAGTTTAAAGTCGACTCCGAACAACAGATGTTTGAAAAATTTCCATAGCAACTTTATTTATTCTCAGAGTAAAAAAACAGAAATATTTTTTCATATTTTCGTTTTGATGTCTGACCTGGGATTTGTACCGAGTTCTTACGTCTAATGAACCAACACAGTACCTACCAGACTACGGCGACTTACAACTTGGTATACCTCAAATACTTGGCTAATCATACAAGCCCTTGTATCATTGTATTCATTGTATTGTTAGACGAATATACAACAGTGTATGCTTGTTGTAGATAATTTTCATATAAAAATCCGATACATTTATACACATTTTTTCATATGTTTTTAAAAGTTGTATTGGTTTCATGTTATCAGTTTATGTAAATGCCAGTAATCAAGAAGAAGAATAAGAATACAAAATATTTTCTAAGTAACTTGAGTTAAAAATTAACATTTCAAAATTATAATTGTTCGCACAGATAATTAATTAATTCACTTTTTTACGTAATATTTTTCATTTTGTTCCTTGAAAATCAAATTCTGAATGCTGGTCTTCATCTTCTTATCGTTTTTGAGGTTTGGAATACGAAATACACAATATAGGATAGCATTGAGCGTTCACAAACAAAAAGTGTATTCAATACAACATACACGATACAAAGTCGTGTGAATTGGCCAACTGTTATTTAATTCCTTAGAGTAGTGTACAAGAAAGAACACGAAAAATGTTTACGAATTTAGAAAAATAAAGATTCATATGTCGCAAACGATGTTGTTGTTAACGAAAATGTTCAACTTTATAATGTTAGGACTTAATATTTCATATCATATTGGCATCACTAAGAAGAATAAGAATACAAAATATTTTCTAAGTAACTTGAGTTAAAAATTAACATTTCAAAATTATAATTGTTCGCACAGATAATTAATTAATTCACTTTTTTACGTAATATTTTTCATTTTGTTCCTTGAAAATCAAATTCTGAATGCTGGTCTTCATCTTCTTATCGTTTTTGAGGTTTGGAATACGAAATACACAATATAGGATAGCATTGAGCGTTCACAAACAAAAAGTGTATCCAATACAACATACACGATACAAAGTCGTGTGAATTGGCCAACTGTTATTTAATTCCTTAGAGTAGTGTACAAGAAAGAACACGAAAAATGTTTACGAATTTAGAAAAATAAAGATTTATATGTCGCAAACGATGTTGTTGTTAACGAAAATGTTCAACTTTATAATGTTAGGACTTAATATTTCATATCATATTGGCATCACTAAATCTATCTACTACTAAAAAGGGGAATTATAAAAGGGGATTATAACGACCAATTTACACGATAGGGGTTGACGTACATACATAAAGTTAGAGGTAAAATTTTACTTAATGCCATCCGTGTTCTTAAAATGATAGTAAAGCTGATGAAAATTTTTTGCCCTTACAGGATTATTAAAACTGATCGACTATTATGTAATAGAATACTTTTTGTAAAACTTTTGCCTATTGAATTAAAGTATTTATGATTGCATCCCAAAGAACTCAGTAACAACTTTATGAAATGCCACTCAGGCAAAAAGACGGGGCTTATATTTCCTGCAACATTTTGACCTGTGCAAACATTTGTTGCCTAATACTTTAAAATATAAATTTAATATACATTAAATTTTTTAATTTAGTCAAATCAATTTTATTACCTACGATTGACTAAAAATAAGTTTAACTGGCCGTAATATTTTACCCATACTGTAGGTTGTTACATAATATTTAAAAATTATAAATTTTAGGTACATTAAATTTCATAATTTAGTTTAATCTTTAATTCTAACAAGTTACACGATTTTTTAAGTGAATATTTTGTGAATAACTGCAATAAAAGAGTGCCTCAAAAAAAAAGGCTTGTATTTTATAGCGCTTTATCTTTGCATCCTGAAGATTAAATGACACTTCGGAAGACTGTGAATTTGCCTCATGTCCAGTGTTGAAAAATTCAGTACTTTGGTACTTTTTTCAGTAGTTCTTCATTTCAAAAATACACCGTGACGCTTTCAATACTTTTTTATTATTACATATTTTATGTCTTGCGCTTTTCAACTATTAAAGCATTAGGAACATTGTCAACATAATGCTAAAGGTAGAATTAGTCTTTACCCCCGCTTAGCCAAACGTCCACGGAACGTACATTCGTTTTTAGAACACGAAAAACAATGACAACGCTTGCCGAACCGTACTGTAATTTCGGTAAGTATGTTACATTACGTTCTATCGACGTTTGACTAAACGGGGCTTTTACGTTTTGTTACGTTCCGAATCAGCTGTTCCTCTCCTGTATGTGAAGAACACAAAATACACAGAATGGAAACTAGAGTTTGACAGTTAACCTTGCATTGAGAAAGGGACAGCAAATATTACCAAAACGTATTTCTGTCTCTATCTGATTGTAACTCTGTTTTGTTTATTTCGGGGTGGGTTTTTTTATATTCGCAGGAGTTAATAAAAAATGTAATTTTTGTGTGAAACGATTAATAAATAATAAAAACAACTAATAGCAATAACAATTTTAACTTTTCCTTTCAAGAAATTAAAAAATATTGGCAACTTTCAGCAAGAAAAATTTTTTATGAGCTTTAGGTCTTATTTTGATCTTGTAATATTTGGCTTCTTAATTACCTCTTGCACAAGAAACTATATTCATTGCGACCGAAAATCACACACATTTCGATTAATAACAAAATATTTAAGAATCTTTAAAATTTTCATTGAATAAATTAAAAAATATTCCAAATTTTGCCTTTTTTAACAAAAAATAAATGTTTATTTATATTTAGTTTTTCTACTTTAACCGCCAGTTTTCACTCTGTATATCTGTTGCTTCTAACACATTTGCTTCGCAAAACTTTTAACATTTCCTTTCTCCTTCCAAGAGAAAGGTTAAGGCAGCTGATTTTAACGTTTTTCAAACGTCAAAAGTTTCGTATCTGTGTAATCGGTGGTGAGGAACACGCATAAGTGGTTAATTTTTCTCTTAGACTTCCTTCTGGCAAAAACTCTGAGAGTAAATAAAATTGCCATGACAAAGTTTCTCAAAAATCTGTCGTTCGGAGTCGACTTTAAACAGTACGACCCACCACTTATGTATAAAATTAACACACACAAAATAAATGGTGAGAGAAGTTAGGACATAATCCTGATTGAAAGGTTATGTATGTATTTTTTTTACAAAAATACTGTTTGATGCAAAAAAGTACTCTTTCAGTTATAGTTCAGTACCATTTCAAAACTGCTCACAACTGAAAAGAAGTCGAGATCAACGAGCGTCTTGAAAGAAAAATATAACGTTCACCAACATCAAGAGCTGACGAAACTCTATTTGAGCGTGAAAAACCATTTCAAGCTGTAGGGGACCTGTCGAAGGACCACGAACAACTGAAACACCTTCGGACCGCGAAAACGCCTTGAATATTTTCGGCAATATTCCACAGCATTTCGAGCCACTGAAACACCTTCGGACTGCGAAGATCACCGTCGGGGTCTTCGACAATATCCCACAGCATAACGAGCTGCAAAAACTCCTTTGGAACGCTAAGAACGACTTCAAGATCTTCGACTATATGTCACAGCATAACGAGCTCCTGAAACACCTTCAGTACGTCAAGAACGCTTTGAAGGTCTTCGATATATTCCTCAGCATCAAGAGCCGCTGAAATCCTTTCGAAACGTAAATTACACCTTCGAAGTCATCTACATCGTACCACAACATCATGAGCTACTGAAAAAGAAGCACAACGTGAATAGCGCATAAAAGGCCATCAGATTCGAATCTCATCGGATTCGAATCTCTCATAGCAGAGAGAAGAGAACAGTTAGATTTCCATCGTGAACAAATGTAGACTCAGATTAAATGTATTGTTTTAGACAACAAATTCGAACAAGATTTTAATAGTAATTGCAGCCGATAATTACAGATAATTACCGGATATAAGCACTTTCAAAAATGCTTGAAGTATAGTGCTTATAAGCAATGAACCCTTGGGTCAAAACCCTACCACTGAAAGCAAAGCTGATAGAATTCTATATCTCTCATTGACAGCACTGGCTTCATATTTGATGGAATGCCGGCTTGATCATCTTGTACAGCTTGTCATCTTGTTGTACAAGTCGATATGGTGAACCAAGTTGTAATTTGCTGAGCCCCCGTGTCCATTTAGAACCAACACGAAGAAATTTCTGAAGCAAATAGACACGCAGTAGACTTATAGACATAGTCCAGAGTCCTATTGTAGGTCGTTAACTCGCCTGTAGCCTGCATCAAATCATATTAGTAGAAGAAGGGCTTTACAAATTACGAAAGGTGAACATTGGTGGATTGTAGTCTTGTAGTCTATCTGAGATTTCGTTGCCTCAGTTGATTAAGTTTTCTGAACGAGATAGAGTGCAATATGCTGGTATTGTACATGGGCTCAATAACTTTTTTATTACGAAGCGCCTGGTGCTTCATAATAAACATAATAAATATCAACTATAAAAAATTGCAATTGTTTAAACAATTTTTAACCACTTTTTTTTAAATAAATATTACTTTTATTTCATATAATTCTATGGCACTATGGTAACAAAATATTTAATTTATTGCACGACATAGTTTTATAAGCTGTTGAATTAAAACAAAATTGTGAAAATCCCTGGCTATTTTAAATAAAGTCAATATAATACTACACCTTTTTTAAATTAAAAGCTACAAAAAGTCAAACACTATTTTCGTTATGGTTTTAATTAAAAGTGAACAACAATGTGTTCAAAAGTGGAAAAAGCAATTAAGTGGAGACCTTTTATTTGTTTGGGATGATGACTTTGTATGAGATTAACTTTGCGCTTATATTTGAAAAATAAAAAAAGCTATTGATTTCTCATTTGAGAGACAGAGAGAGAATTATGAACAGATTAAAAAAAAAATTTTTTTAATTTGAAGAAAAATGCTGCAGAGTCGCAGCGATTACTCGTTGAGGCATTTGGTGATTTTTCTATATCAGAAACAACATGCAGAAAATGGTTTCGACTGTTTAGAGATAAAGATTTTGATGTGAGAAATATAAAACGTGGAAATCAGAAACAAATGGCAGATATGTTACTTGTTTTACAACAACACAATTCTGGGCCACTTAACCCTGCACCGTTACTCTTCATTTTTGTACATTAAGGTTCGTTGAATTGACGAACAATTTAACCCTAATCGAATCGACGAAGCTCATTTACTCTTTACTTTACTTTACTTACTCGCTCTTTTTATCAATAATGTTGGTTGATAATGAAATCAATAAATCTGTGCTTAAAGTCCAATAATACAGTTTTTGTCAAATAAAACAAGTTTGGAGGGTTCAAGAAATATAAAATTTTTTTTTTTTGAATTCTACTCGACAAAACTAATAACCTACACTATGTCAATAGCTGGGTGTATTTCCTTTTTTTTTTTAATTCACTCGCATAATGCTCATATTTAATACGTAAAATTCATAACAACAAGTATGTGACGTATGAGTGACATTTAACTCCATTACTTTGCAAACGACAAAATCAAACATTTTTTATTGCATATTTTCCAGAGTAATTCTTTCAGTAAATGTCATATGGTGCGTATAAGTAATATATTTTAAATTCGGTTAAATAGAAAGTATACGGTTAATTTGGAATTAAACATTTGTTTGGCAGAATAACTTACTTAACTGAATGACCAATTATTCATCTTTCATATGAAAAATATACACAGTTAAACACATAATTTCAGTGAGGAATTGTGGTTGCTGTAAAAGGGTTTGAAGGCGTTTTTCTGAATATGTGTCTGTTGCAGCAAATTTTTGCCAGTCAAATAAAGCAGAGCACAACCTAAATGAGTTTAATTGTTAGGTAAAAATTTTTCATTTCATACTGAAAATTCATTTATTAAGGTGACATATGTAAAAAATATAACACGACTGTTATACTATTTAAATAATAACTGCGGTAATGTTTGTCCGATTTGATCAAACGAAGTGTCAATCTCTTCACAAGATAATGAGCTTTCGGAATGTCATCACTCATTTCATATTTTTTAATTAAAGTTTGCTACTATGAAAGGACAAACATAAAAAAATATGAAAAAAATTCGCATTTGTCAAGTTTACCTTATCAAAACCCATAACATATTATTTATTTATTTTATTTATTTATTTTATTTATTTATTCTGTAGCATATCACATACAACAAGAAATTAATCTTTTAAATTACAGTATGTGATTATATAATATATTATTACAAAGAATGAAATATATATAAGACAAGTAATTAAAGTAGTAAAAGCAAATATTATCGAAATAATAATATGTAAAAACAAGAACGAAAATATATGCATGTAAATATGTAATAATTTTACATTAGAATTTAGAAAATAAAATTTTTTTAAACTGCAAAGCGTTGCCATTGATTTGTAATGAGTTAGGTAACGAATTCCACAGCCGTATTGTATTTGTAAAGAACTGCCACTCAGATATCAAAGTTCGATATCTTAACTGAATGATTTGTTTTCCTCTATTTGATCTTGCAAATTGAATCCGATTAAATAGATAAGACTGTTCCTGCGTGTAGATAACCTTGTGTAGTAAGATTAATGCCTTGATTTTTAGTAAGTCCATTAACTCAACACCATATAACAATTTCGAATACCGAGAAGTACTATCATATCTTCGTATGCCGTAGACATATCTAATAATCGCGTTATACACTACTGTTAATCTAGCTTTACTAGCCGAATCGCAATAAGCAAAAATTTCGCAGCCATACAACAACTTGGGCACTAAGTAGGTTTTCGCAAGAAGCACACGAATATTAAGAGGTGTAATGCGCTGTATAGGATATAGCGTCCTAAGCATAGAAAAAATTGTCCCGGAGACAGAATTTATATGGGTATTCCATTGAAGGGATTTGTTAAAAATTATACCGAGGTTTTTCGCTGAGTCCACTATCGAGATGTTCCGAGTTCCCAATGTGATCGGTATATCAACGACAATATCCTGATTACGTCGTGCTATGATCAGGCATTTTGACTTCGTAGGGTTCAGGTATAAGCCATTCGAAGACGCCCAGTAGTGTATTCTGTCAAGGTCCTCATTAAGTCTTGCACAACACTCATCGATTGAGTCTCTTCTACAATTCATATATATTTGTACATCATCTGCATAAATGTGGATATCACTATGCAGGAGACAATCAGGTAAATCATTTATGTATAATGTAAACAATAATGGTCCAAGAATAGAGCCCTGCGGTACTCCCTTAGGCACAGGCAAGGGAGCAGATACAGTTCCACCAGCAGAGACAGACTGGTATCTATCATCAAGATAGGTTCTCATTAGCGACGATGCACTCGAAGAAAAATAAAAATTGTCGTATATAGTATAAAGTATATCATGATTCACGGAGTCAAAAGCTTTCGAATGGTCAAGAAGTATCAAAAGTGTAATACCACCATTATCAATATTGGATCTTATATCCTCAGACACACTTAACAGTGAAGAAACACAGCTATGACCTGTTCTAAATCCTGATTGTTTGCCACAAAGCAAAGCAAGCAAGACAAATAATATATGTATATATATATATATATGTATATCGTTTTAAAGGCCCATCCCTCTCCTTTCTAAACAGTCATTTATTCTTCATTTTATATCAATCACTTGAATATTCTTACAATTACATTTAATTGTAAACAATTATGGACGAAAACAAAACTATCTGCAATGTAGTGTAGCAGAGTAATCGAAATCCACCTTCTCTCCTACTAATACCTTATTTTTGCATTAAATGTTAAAGATAAACTTGAACCAAAAGATAAAATCGTATTATTTTTGCAACGAAGCACTTTAAGCAAGAATATAAGTTTTAAAACGTTACCAAATTAAAGCTGAAGAATTCAATTCACTTTAAGCGTGCAACTACAAGAATATAAGTTTTAAAACGTTACCAAATTAAAGCTGAAGAAAACAATTAGCGTTTTAACTTAACTATGACAAAAAAAAGACAATTCGCCGCCACATAATATAATTAATGGAAATGGAAGCGCACTGAAGGAAAATAGAAAGAAAAACACCGCAAAATTAATAAAGGAAAAGCAATTTTCTTTGTAATATTTATTTCACTGATTCTTCTTGTTTTCATTTCATTAATTAACTTTTGTGTGTGGATAAGACAGAACTCAATCAGCATTGCAGACAGAACAGAATATGGAGAAAACTCAGTCGTAATTTCAAATACATACATGAATAATTGGCCAGGATTACGACCTAGTTTCTCACACCACTTATGTTGTGTGTATTTAAATCTACAGTTTAAAGTCGACTCCGAACAACAGATGTTTGAAAAATTTCCATAGCAACTTTATTTATTCTCAGAGTAAAAAAACAGAAATATTTTTTCGTATTTTCGTTTTGATGTCTGACCTGGGATTTGTACCGAGTTCTCACGTCTAATGAACCAACACAGTACCTACCAGACTACGGCGACTTACAACTTGGTATACCTCAAATACTTGGCAAATCATACAAGCCCTTGTATCATTGTATTCATTGTATTGTTAGACGAATATACAACAGTGTATGCTTGTTGTAGATAATTTTCATATAAAAATCCGATACATTTATACACATTTTTTCATATGTTTTTAAAAGTTGTATTGGTTTCATGTTATCAGTTTATGTAAATGCCAGTAATCAAGAAGAAGAATAAGAATACAAAATATTTTCTAAGTAACTTGAGTTAAAAATTAACATTTCAAAATTATAATTGTTCGCACAGATAATTAATTAATTCACTTTTTTACGTAATATTTTTCATTTTGTTCCTTGAAAATCAAATTCTGAATGCTGGTCTTCATCTTCTTATGGTTTTTGAGGTTTGGAATACGAAATACACAATATAGGATAGCATTGAGCGTTCACAAACAAAAAGTGTATTCAATACAACATACACGATACAAAGTCGTGTGAATTGGCCAACTGTTATTTAATTCCTTAGAGTAGTGTACAAGAAAGAACACGAAAAATGTTTACGAATTTAGAAAAATAAAGATTCTGTTACGATTTTATGAAAACAAATATTTTTTTTTGTTCTATTCATTTTTTCTAGTTTTTTTTTTTATTACACCACTTTTGTTATACACTGTAATCTTTACATTGTATCATTACATATTTTTTTTATAGCATGATATATTTTTGTCTTGTCCCGTTAATTGTAGCAAAATCAGTGATTATCATGTGATTATCATACGATTATCATGTGATTTCTATAGATAGCAATAGACGTAATATATATCTATCCTTCTCTATCTTAAATATCTAAATACACATTCCATTGAAATGATATTTTACATTGGAATTGGTGTAACAAAAGTAAGCTTCATAGATTGTGATTTTTGGCAGAAAGATCACTTGCGAAATAGAACTCAAAGAGTGCAAAAAAAGTCTGCAAAAAAAAAAGGAGAAAATTTCTTAAAATAAAAATTTTAAATAATAATTGTTTTTAATTATAAGTTTAAAGTGATAAAGTGAACTAGTGCAAAATAGAAGAAATTATAAGACCACATAGGATAATTTAATTGAAATTATTAAAATAAAATATGCACCAAGTCATCCGTACTGGCAAAATATATGGTTTACGCCTTCCACAAACCATAGGGCGACATACTGGATTAAAATTTACAGTTCGAAGAAGATTCTAGAAGCACCTCGGTCTCTAACCATCACGTGATCCTGTTTTTATTTTATTTATATTTTATTTATAAAGATTTCTAATAAGTTTTTCCTGGTTTTAGAAGAATCTATCACATTATGAAATTCATTTAAATTTAAAATTAATTTGAATCTTTAATTATTTGTAAAAAAATTTAAAGCCTAATTAAACTGTTTTAAAATCATTAATTGTTCAACCATAACCTAAAACCAAAATGTGTAAATTATAAGTCAACTATGACTTAAAAAAAATTGTAACCTAATAATTATTACATTAAATGCATTGCTTTATAATTTCTTTTTGTGTATAATTACTTATGTATATTTATATTAAAAAAAACAATTTTCTTTTTTTGTTAATCCTGAAATTGTAACCTGAAATATTAATTAAATTATTAATCATAAATGTTTCCAATGAATTAAATTTAATTTTGAAGTTCTTTAAATTTCCTAACCTAATTTCATAATTATTTTCATTAAATTTTTATTTTATTAATTTTGTTTTAACTAACATTTTTCTTTAAGTGTATTTCTTTTCATTTTATTTTACTAAATCTTTACATTTATAAGATATATGAATGATCTTACTAATTATCCCTAAACAGAATTTAGAGACAACAACAACACACATTGACTGCTGGACCCATCATCTCAATTGCTGTGGATAAAATAATCTGTAAGTGATAATTACAAAAAAAAAAAAAAAATTCATTCATATTTCTTTCTTTGCTTTTAATATTTCATTAAGTAACATAATATAGTCGGTCCGATTCAGTTTTGTTCCCCTGTCCGAATTTATTGTTTTTTTTTTGTATGTTCTTTGTTTCATAATGCTTATTGAATTAATAACTTTAGTTTGTTCTCTGCTCTTGCTAAGTAAGGAACTTATATGATTAATGTTAATTCCTTTTATTTTCTATTTTATTATAATAAAATTGTTCGTATATATTCAATGAATATGAAACATTAAATTATTTAATGGGGAAGGATATCTTCAATCAGGATGTGAGCGTATAGGTAGACTATGTATTTTTCTTTATGGGACAGATTTAAAAAAACTATGGGTATTCTATCTGTCATTGGCGTTTAGATAATAAAGGGATGGGAAAAGTGTACCCTACGTTGGCATATTCATCTCGCCATCGTTTAATTTTTTTTAAATACTTTTGTTTTTTTTTTCTTAATATTTTATTATTTTATTTTATTTATTGCACACTCTGGTGACATGTAGAGTGTGTTATATGTTAATGCGTCAAATCGGGTTGAGAACCAACGATCTTAGTGTAGAGCTAGCGGGTAAACAGAAATTCATGTCTCTTAACTTCTGTATTTGAAATTTATACATATGGTATATCGGCCTACTTGGGTCTAATATTGCATGTGTATATGAGGCGTTACATGTAGGTGGTCGAATGGTTAGAAATAGGACCGCATTTCATATGTGACGTGGCGACGCATAACATATATGGCGCCCAACGAAAAAGCAGAGCCTAATTCTATTTAAATGGCTAAATTTTAATACTTAGGTTGGGCTACATCGCATAACATATATGGCGCCCAACGAAAAAAGTAAAAGATGGTATTTAGGTTTCTGTCAAGTTGAAATACTCCTGTTACTTTTATGTAACAATCATTTTCAACAACTTTATATGGTTTATATGGTTTAATTGCCCTGGATCAGTACATTTTCAATTGTAAGTCATAGTTTTATCATGAATAAATAATTCTTAAATCTATTTGCGGCAATACGAAATTATTGATTCCAGTAAATCATTTAAATGTTAAATTTTTTTGAAGAGACATAAGATTTTGATTATATATCTTATGACATTCAAGAAGATTATAAAACAACTTGATGTAATTGTTAATAAGTCTGTAAGGTTATCCAGACGAAGGTATTTTACTTTGCTATTAACATAATTTTTTTTTTTTTTTTTAATGTTAATAAGTCAATAAAATCACCTGGATAGAGGTATCCTACAATATATTGCTATTAACAAGATACTTTAACTTCGAACAAACAATTTTTTTTTTATTGTTAATAAGTCGGTAGAATCACCTAAATGGTAGTATTCTCCATTGCTATTAACAACATAATTACTTTGTTAATACATTGGCTTAGGTTTACGCTCAACATCTTGTCGCAATTTATCCTTCCCATACAAAAGAATATATTATTTTTTTTTATACTTCTATTTATACCTTAAGGTTGCTTTGCTTAAAACTTTAATTTTAAGTTAAGATTTATACATTAAAACTCTTTTTATAATTATTATTTTTTTTTAATTATTATTTTTATTTGTTGTGAATATTTTGGTCACTAGAAAGTTTATTTTGCTATGAATACTAGACATCGTGGTGCTCAAAGTAACGTTTCTTCGCGCAATCGTAATAGAAGTTTAAATTCATCACAGAATAATATAACGATTGAATTGCAAGACCCTCCCACAACTGCACGTGTTGCACATTCACCAGTAGTAAGAAGAAATTTAGAATCTTCACAGCAAGTATCTCGTGCTGAAAGTTTTTCCAATTTGTCAGCTAATATGAATGCCTCGGACACTAATCCAGTGAATAATAATCCGACTTCTTTACCTCAAGCTGTTAGTGCTGTACCAAACGTTAATTTGAGTAGTAATTCAGTCAGTGCAAACGGTAATGAAAATAATTCTAATTCTCCGTTTGATGTGCTAATATCTTTGATGGAAGAGACTATAAGAACTACAAGAGAAGAGTTTAGGAGAGAACTTTCTTCTATTAGGGACAGTATATCTCAAATGGGAAATACAGCAGATTCTCAAGACAGACCAGCAGAAGAATTAAATACAGCTTATTCAAACACCCAAAATTTGAATTCTAATATAGCTTTTGATACTAATAGGCCTTATTCGAATGGTGACACTAACATTAAACTTGAAAAGTGGAAAATAGTATATGATGCCAGTAGTTGTGTTTCGGATTTTCTTTTTAAGCTTGAAACGTTAGCCTCTCGTACAAGATGTTCAAACGAACACCTTTTATCTAATTTTCATGTACTTCTTGAAGGAAAGGCAGAGCAGTGGTACTGGTTATTTATGAAACAAAATCGACAAGTATCTTATTCTATTTTAAAGCATGCTCTGACCAAGGAATTTGGTGTTCCGGAATCTGAACATGATGTTATTTTAAAGATATCTCCCCGTAAACAACATTATAAGGAGACCTATGATGATTTCCATATCGCAGTTGTAGCAATGAATATGAGGCTTCAAAATCCGCTACCTGATTCCACTCTTCTTGATATAATGAACAGGAATATATTACCAAATTTAAGATTTTTATTGTTCAGTTCGGATTGTAGATCTTTAAATGATTTCAGAGATCTCGCCCGCAAAGCTGAAAAAGTTCTACGGGACAACAGATCGAGTGCACCTGTTGGAGGTCAAATGAGAAACGTTAGCGAAATTAGTTTACCTGATGAAAAGGAAACCGATTTTGAGTTTACAGATCCCCAGATCGAGGCTCTGAAATTATCAAAACATTTCGATAAAGGAGATTATTCTAAAATCAAATGTTGGAATTGTCTATCCTATGGTCATTCTTATATCTATTGTGGAAAGGAAATTATTAAACCTTTTTGCTTTAAATGTGGTCAGAAAGGATATTTGACGCCTTCATGTCCTAACCAACATAACTTTCAGGGAAACCGACAAACGGGCGAAATGGCTACCGGGGACACTGGTCCATCTCAATAGACCCCGAGTCTAATTTAGAAACTGATTTTAAATTAACTTCTCTTGCTTGTACTACAGAAAAAGATTCTGAAACTACTTGGTGTGATGTCACGAAAAAACAAGAAAAAATTTGTCAGTACAAAACCTACAGTAAGCTTTGTTCCTTTCAGAAATACCCATCTAAGAAAATTTTGAAATGTAGAGAACGGTTCGGAAAGCGGAAATATTATCGTAAGCTTGTTGCATCAACAATTTTACCTGGCTCTGATGATCGTCCATTTGCAAAAGTTAAGGTTTTTGAGGATTATTTGATAGGCTTATTGGATTCAGGTGCGAATATATCTGTACTAGGAAGAAATTGTTTAGAATTTTTAGAGAAGAGCATGATTGCTTATAAACCAATGAGATCAGAATTATCAACGGCTAGTGGTTCTACTCAAAGAGTGATTGGTTACTGTACTTTACCGATTAATTTCAAGAACGTAACAAAGAATATAGATTTTTATTTAGCGCCTTCTCTTACCCAAGAAGCATACTTTGGTACAAATTTCTGGCGAGAATTTGCATTGGCTCCTGATATTATACCAGCCTTATCTTCAATTGAAGCAAATTTCTCCAATCTTAATAGGAATTTAAAATTTCATGATCTTAGTCCTCAACAGCAGATTACTTTGGAAAATACAATAAAACAATTTCCGTCATTCGAAAAGCTCGGATTAGGTTGTACGGACCTTCTCGAACATAACATAGATACCGGTGATGCAGTTCCTATTAAATGCAAGCATTATCCATTATCTCCACCTCGACAGGAGGAAGCATTTCGTGAAATAGAGAGACTTTTAAATATGGGAGTGATTGAAGGATCCAATTCACCTTGGTGTTCGCCAGTTGTTTTAGTAAGGAAACCAGGGAAAGTTCGTCTTTGTATAGATTCGCGTAAGCTCAATGTTGTTACGAAAAAGGATTCTTATCCTCTACCTCATATAAACGGGTTACTCAGCAGATTGAAAGACACTTACTTTATAACCGGTATTGATCTTAAAGATGCATTTCTTCAAATTAGATTAACAGAATCTTCTAAATAGAAGACTGCTTTTGTGGTGCCAGGAAAACCATTGTATCATTACAAATACATGCCTTTTGGGCTTTGTAATGGTCCTCAGACTATGAGTAGACTTATGGATAAGGTTATACCTTCTCGTCTGCGAGATAATGTCTTTATTTACTTAGATGATCTATTGATATGTAGCTCCGATTTTGAATCTCACATGAAACTTTTAGGTGAGGTAGCAAACTGTCTTCGGATTACAAAACTAACAATAAATGTGAGTAAGAGCAAATTCTGCCAAAGAGAAATACGTTATTTAGGATATATTGTTGGAAATGGTTGTCTAAAGGTTGACACAGATAAGGTGGCTTCAATTAGAGATTTTACTATACCAAAAATGCCAAGACAGGTTCGAAGATTTATTGGTATGGCTAATTGGTACAGATCATTTATAAGCAACTTTGCTGATTTAGCTGGACCTTTGACTGACTGTTTAAGAAAAAGTTCTAAACCATTCATGTTAACAGATGAGGCAAAACTTTCTTTTGAGAAATTAAAGGATGCCTTATCAACCGCTCCTGTTTTAGCTCAGACTAATTTCAGTCGTGAATTTATCATACAATGTGATGCTTCGAAAGTAGGCGTAGGTGGTGTTTTATTTCAATTAGATGACTTCGGAAAAGAACATCCTATAGCTTTTGTATCTCAAAAATTAAATAAATGCCAACGCAATTACACTGTAACAGAACTCGAATGTATGGCAGCAGTAGTCTGTGTAAATCGATTTAGACCATATATCGAAGGACTTCCGTTCCGAATTATAACAGATCACGCTTCATTAAAATGGTTAATGTCACAAAAAGATCTCAGCGGTAGATTGGTTAGATGGAGTCTTAAGTTACAACGTTATAATTTTAAAATAGAACATCGTAAAGGTTCTTTGAATATTGTCCCTGACGTTCTTTCCCGAATGGATGTAGAAGAAATTGTTCCAATCGACATAGCACATGATATTGATTTAAAAGCTCCAGATTTTCAGAGTGATGAATATAGGAAAATAATAGATTTAGTTTCCAGTAAGAAGGATTGTTTTCCAGATCTTCACTTATCGAATGAGGGTTTAGTATATAAACGAATACACTTTATGCAAAATGGTGCGGAAGAAGGGAATTTATGGCGTTTGTGGATTCCTAAGTCAATGTCTGGAAAGATCTTAAAAGCTGCCCATGATACACCCACAGCTTGTCACGGGGGATTTACAAAAACACTACGTCAGAAATATTTCTGGCCAACAATGGTCATTGATGTAAAAGAGTATGTTAGTAATTGCGAAACATGTAAAACGATAAAATCTTCAAACAGAATTTCAAAACCACCAATGGGTAATCAATTTTCAACTAATAGACCCTTTGAGAGATTATATTGTGACTTTTTGGGACCCTACCCTTATACCAAAGTTAAAAATTCTGTTATATTTGTATGTTTGGATCATTTTACAAAATTTATTTTCTTAAAGCCATTAAAAGCAGCAACATCCGCTAGTGTTATTTCCTACTTTCAAAATGAAATTTTTCCTACATTTGGCGTGCCAAGATTTATTCATAGTGATAATGGCAAGCAATTTGTCTCCAAAGAAATGGTTGAATTTTTTTTGTTTATATGATATTCAACACATCAAAACTGGTTTCTATGCACCGCAATCTAATGCTTCAAAGCGAGCTAATAGAGAGATTTTAACGAAAATTAGGTTCTTTTTAAAAGATCACAAGGATCATGGCGACTGGGATAAGTTTATTCCTCAAATATTATCCATTTTGCGCAGCGATTACCATTCGTCCATAAAATGTTCACCTTATTATGCATGCTTTGGACAGAACATGATTCAGCATGGTTCTACATATAAAATATTAGATAAATTAGGATGTCTATCCGGTGAAGATTGTATGATTTTGAGTAACGCAGATACTCTTCAAAAAGTTAGGAGCACTGTAAGGAAAAATTTAACTATAGCTCATGAAAAGGCCAGTAAAACGTATAATTTTAGAACAAGGCCGATTCAATTTAAAAAGGGTGAAATTGTCTTTAGAAAAAATCATGTTTTAAGCAATATGCCGAAAGCAATAAATAGGAAATTCCTTCCAAAGTTTATTAAATGCAAGATAAAAGAAAAGATTGGTAATAATTTATATGATATAGAAGATCTTAAAGGCGTTTATGTAGGCCGATATCACACATCTGATCTTAAATCTTCATAGATTTGCCCGGCAATCGTGGGTCGTGCCACACGTATTTTGACAAATATTTTCATTATAATAACAACTAAGAAATGAGCAAATAAAATCTTTTCCTGTTCGTCATTTCATAGTTAATCAATGAGCGAAGCAGGTTTGTTACGATTTTATGAAAACAAATATTTTTTTTTGTTCTATTAATTTTTTCTAGTTTTTTTTTATTACACCACTTTTGTTATACACTGTAATCTTTACATTGTATCATTACATATTTTTTTTATAGCATGATATATTTTTGTCTTGTCCCGTTAATTATAGCAAAATCAGTGATTATCATGTGATTATCATACGATTATCATGTGATTTCTATAGATAGCAATAGACGTAATATATATCTATCCTTCTCTATCTTAAATATCTAAATACACATTCCATTGAAATGATATTTTACATTGGAATTGGTGTAACAAAAATAAGCTTCATAGATTGTGATTTTTGGCAGAAAAATCACTTGCGAAATAGATCTCAAAGAGTGCAGAAGTCTGCAAAAAAAAAAAAGGAGAGAATTTCTTAAAATAAAAATTTTAAATAATAATTGTTTTTAATTATAAGTTTAAAGTGATAAAGTGAACTAGTGCAAAATAGAAGAAATTATAAGACCACATAGGATAATTTAATTGAAATTATTAAAATAAAATATGCACCAAGTCATCCGTACTGGCAAAATATATGGTTTACGCCTTCCACAAACCATAGGGCGACATACTGGATTAAAATTTACAGTTCGAAGAAGATTCTAGAAGCACCTCGGTCTCTAATCATCACGTGATCCTGTTTTTATTTTATTTATAAAGATTTCTAATAAGTTTTTCCTGGTTTTAGAAGAATCTATCACATTATGAAATTCATTTAAATTTAAAATTAATTTGAATCTTTAATTATTTGTAAAAAAATTTAAAGCCTAATTAAACTGTTTTAAAATCATTAATTGTTCAACCATAACCTAAAACCAAAATGTGTAAATTATAAATCAACTATGACTTAAAAAAAAATTGTAACCTAAAAATTATTACATTAAATGCATTGCTTTATAATTTCTTTTTGTGTATAATTACTTATGTATATTTATATTAAAAAAAACAATTTTCTTTTTTTGTTAATCCTGAAATTGTAACCTGAAATATTAATTAAATTATTAATCATAAATGTTTCCAATGAATTAAATTTAATTTTAAAGTTCTTTAAATTTCCTAACCTAATTTCATAATTATTTTCATTAAATTTGTATTTTATTAATTTTGTTTTAACTAACATTTTTCTTTAAGTGTATGTCTTTTCATTTTATTTTACTAAATCTTTACATTTATAAGATATATGAATGATCTTACTAATTATCCCTAAACAGAATTTAGAGACAACAACAACACACATTGACTGCTGGGCCCATCATCTCAATTGCTGTGGATAAAATAATCTGTAAGTGATAATTACAAAAAAAAAAATTTCATTCATATTTCTTTTTTTGCTTTTAATATTTCATTAAGTAACATAATATAGTCGGTCCGATTCAGTTTTGTTCCCCTGTCCGAATTTATTGTTTTTTTTTGTATGTTCTTTGTTTCATAATGCTTATTGAATTAATAACTTTAGTTTGTTCTCTGCTCTTGCTAAGTAAGGAACTTATATGATTAATGTTAATTCCTTTTATTTTCTATTTTATTATAATAAAATTGTTCGTATATATTCAATGAATATGAAACATTAAATTATTTAATGGGGAAGGATATCTTCAATCAGGATGTGAGCGTATAGGTAGACTATGTATTTTTCTTTATGGGACAGATTTAAAAAAACTATGGGTATTCTATCTGTCATTGGCGTTTAGATAATAAAGGGATGGGAAAAGTGTACCCTACGTTGGCATATTCATCTCGCCATCGTTTAATTTTTTTTTTAAATACTTTTGTTTTTTTTCTTAATATTTTATTATTTTATTTTATTTATTGCACACTCTGGTGACATGTAGAGTGTGTTATATGTTAATGCGTCAAATCGGGTTGAGAACCAACGATCTTAGTGTAGAGCTAGCGGGTAAACAGAAATTCATGTCTCTTAACTTCTGTATTTGAAATTTATACATATGGTATATCGGCCTACTTGGGTCTAATATTGCATGTGTATATGAGGCGTCGAACGGTTAGAAATAGGACCGCATTTCATATGTGACGTGGCGACGCATAACAATTCAACTTTATAATGTTAGGACTTAATATTTCATATCATATTGGCATCACTAAATCTATCTACTACTAAAAAGGGGAATTATAAAAGGGGATTATAACGACCAATTTACACGATAGGGGTTAACGTACATACATAAAGTTAGAGGTAAAATTTTACTTAATGCCATCCGTGTTCTTAAAATGATAGTAAAGCTGATGAAAATTTTTTTCCCTTACAGGATTATTAAAACTGATCGACTATTATGTAATAGAATACTTTTTGTAAAACTTTTGCCTATTGAATTAAAGTATTTATGATTTCATCCCAAAGAACTCAGTAACAACTTTATGAAATGCCACTCAGGCAAAAAGACGGGGCTTATATTTCCTGCAACATTTTGACCTGTGCAAACATTTGTTGCCTAATACTTTAAAATATAAATTTAATATACATTAAATTTTTTAATTTAGTCAAATCAATTTTATTACCTGCGATTGACTAAAAATAAGTTTAACTGGCCGTAATATTTTACCCATACTGTAGTTTGTTACATAATATTTAAAAATTATAAATTTTAGGTACATTAAATTTCATAATTTAGTTTAATCTTTAATTCTAACAAGTTACACGATTTTTTAAGTGAATATTTTGTGAATAACTGCAATAAAAGAGTGCCTCAAAAAAAAAGACTTGCATTTTATAGCGCTTTATCTTTGCATCCTGAAGATTAAATGACACTTCGGAAGACTGTGAATTTGCCTCATGTCCAGTGTTGAAAAATTCAGTACTTTGGTACTTTTTTCAGTAGTTCTTCATTTCAAAAATACACCGTGACGCTTTCAATACTTTTTTATTATTACATATTTTATGTCTTGCGCTTTTCAACTATTAAAGCATTAGGAACATTGTCAACATAATGCTAAAGGTAGAATTAGTCTTTACCCCCGCTTAGCCAAACGTCCACGGAACTTACATTCGTTTTTAGAACACGAAAAACAATGACAACGCTTGCCGAACCGTACTGTAATTTCGGTAAGTATGTTACATTACGTTCTATCGACGTTTGACTAAACGGGGCTTTTACGTTTTGTTACGTTCCGAATCAGCTGTTCCTCTCTTGTATGTGAAGAACACAAAATACACAGAATGGAAACTAGAGTTTGACAGTTAACCTTGCATTGAGAAAGGGACAGCAAATATTACCAAAACGTATTTCTGTCCCTAGCTGATTGTAACTCTGTTTTGTTTATTTCGGGGTGGGTTTTTTTATATTCGCAGGAGTTAATAAAAAATGTAATTTTTGTGTGAAACTATTAATAAATAATAAAAACAACTAATAGCAATAACAATTTTAACTTTTCCTTTCAAGAAATTAAAAAATATTGGCAACTTTCAGCAAGAAAAATTTTTTATGAGCTTTAGGTCTTATTTTGATCTTGTAATATTTGGCTTCTTAATTACCTCTTGCACAAGAAACTATATTCATTGCGACCGAAAATCACACACATTTCGATTAATAACAAAATATTTAAGAATCTTTAAAATTTTCATTGAATAAATTAAAAAATATTCCAAATTTTGCCTTTTTTAACAAAAAATAAATGTTTATTTATATTTAGTTTTTCTACTTTAACCGCCAGTTTTCACTCTGTATATCTGTTGCTTCGCAAAACTTTTAACATTTCCTTTCTCCTTCCAAGAGAAAGGTTAAGGCAGCTGATTTTAACGTTTTTCAAACGTCAAAAGTTTCGTATCTGTGTAATCGGTGGTGAGGAACACGCATAAGTGGTTAATTTTTCTCTTAGACTTCCTTCTGGCAAAAACTCTGAGAGTAAATAAAATTGCCATGACAAAGTTTCTCAAAAATCTGTCGTTCGGAGTCGACTTTAAACAGTACGACCCACCACTTATGTATAAAATTAACACACACAAAATAAATGGTGAGAGAAGTTAGGACATAATCCTGATTGAAAGGTTATGTATGTATTTTTTTTTACAAAAATACTGTTTGGTGCAAAAAAGTACTCTTTCAGTTATAGTTCAGTACCATTTCAAAACTGCTCACAACTGAAAAGAAGTCGAGATCAACGAGCGTCTTGAAAGAAAAATATAACGTTCACCAACATCAAGAGCTGACGAAACTCTATTTGAGCGTGAAAAACCATTTCAAGCTGTAGGGGACCTGTCGAAGGACCACGAACAACTGAAACACCTTCGGACCGCGAAAACGCCTTGAATATTTTCGGCAATATTCCACAGCATTTCGAGCCACTGAAACACCTTCGGACTGCGAAGATCACCGTCGGGGTCTTCGACAATATCCCACAGCATAACGAGCTGCAAAAACTCCTTTGGAACGCTAAGAACGACTTCAAGATCTTCGACTATATGTCACAGCATAACGAGCTCCTGAAACACCTTCAGTACGTCAAGAACGCTTTGAAGGTCTTCGATATATTCCTCAGCATCAAGAGCCGCTGAAATCCTTTCGAAACGTAAATTACACCTTCGAAGTCATCTACATCGTACCACAACATCATGAGCTACTGAAAAAGAAGCACAACGTGAATAGCGCATAAAAGGCCATCAGATTCGAATCTCATCGGATTCGAATCTCTCATAGCAGAGAGAAGAGAACAGTTAGATTTCCATCGTGAACAAATGTAGACTCAGATTAAATGTATTGTTTTAGACAACAAATTCGAACAAGATTTTAATAGTAATTGCAGCCGATAATTACAGATAATTACCGGATATAAGCACTTTCAAAAATGCTTGAAGTATAGTGCTTATAAGCAATGAACCCTTGGGTCAAAACCCTACTACTGAAAGCAAAGCTGATAGAATTCTATATCTCTCATTGACAGCACTGGCTTCATATTTGATGGAATGCCGGCTTGATCATCTTGTACAGCTTGTCATCTTGTTGTACAAGTCGATATGGTGAACCAAGTTGTAATTTGCTGAGCCCCCGTGTCCATTTAGAATCAACACGAAGAAATTTCTGAAGCAAATAGACACGCAGTAGACTTATAGACATAGTCCAGAGTCCTATTGTAGGTCGTTAACTCGCCTGTAGCCTGCATCAAATCATATTAGTAGAAGAAGGGCTTTACAAATTACGAAAGGTGAACATTGGTGGATTGTAGTCTTGTAGTCTATCTGAGATTTCGTTGCCTCAGTTGATTAAGTTTTCTGAACGAGATAGAGTGCAATATGCTGGTATTGTACATGGGCTCAATAACTTTTTTATTACGAAGCGCCTGGTGCTTCATAATAAACATAATAAATATAAACTATAAAAAATTGCAATTGTTTAAACAATTTTTAACCACTTTTTTTTAAATAAATATTACTTTTATTTCATATAATTCTATGGCACTATGGTAACAAAATATTTAATTTATTGCACGACATAGTTTTATAAGCTGTTGAATTAAAACAAAATTGTGAAAATCCCTGGCTATTTTAAATAAAGTCAATATAATACTACACCTTTTTTAAATTAAAAGCTACAAAAAGTCAAACACTATTTTCGTTATGGTTTTAATTAAAAGTGAACAACAATGTGTTCAAAAGTGGAAAAAGCAATTAAGTGGAGACCTTTTATTTGTTTGGGATGATGACTTTGTATGAGATTAACTTTGCGCTTATATTTGAAAAATAAAAAAAGCTATTGATTTCTCATTTGAGAGACAGAGAGAGAATTATGAACAGATTAAAACCTTTAACAAGTCTACATACATACAGTGGACAGCAAAATAAATATTTTTTATATTTTCGTTTTGTTGTCTGACCTGGGGTTTGAACCGTAGTCTTACGTCTAATAAGCTAACACACTACCTACTAAACTGCGGCGACTTCAACTTTAATAAGCCTATGAGCCGTAATACATATACTTATTTCCATTTCACGATTCGATTATTAGAAACGGATTGGCCGAATAATGAAATTGCTTCTGCTGATGTCCACAACTTTATTTGGTTGCACGATTTGAACCAAAAAAAAACTTCATACGGTTAGTACATGTAGAGTTTTAAAACATGTAGTTTTTTATCAGAATAATAAATGCGAACTTTATCTCTGTTCATACTCTTGGAAGAATGAAGTGACAGTTCTTGTATTTCTCATAAATTAGGATCATTGCTCAATTTCCGTTTCAGTTTTTCATTTTTAAAGCTTCGTGTCCTTTCATTACAAAACTAAATGTTTTTGTATACAACAGTGCAAGTTGAGTTATGATCAAGGAATCAAGATTTTAACTGGAAACATTGTTGCGTTCACCATTATGAAACCTTAAAGAAAATCTATGAAAATAAAAAATTGTATGGTTAAGGGTGAGTGCTTTCAGTCCTATAAAAACCATAGCTTTGATTACATCAACAAACAAAACTTTGATTAATCAGATTTGCTAACATTCAGTCCTATCCAGAGGTAAGGTATTTTGAGAGACACAAAGTGTGCATTCATTTCAAGTTCTAATCTTTTATTATTTTTCTTTTAATCTCTTTGTTCGTGGATAGAGTCGCATTTGACATTCACATTTGATTAAACAATTCATAAGCATTTTATTTCAATATTCATTCAATTTATTTCATAGAATTTATTATGATTTCATATTTTAAGCCATATTAAAAAACCGCTATGGAAACAAAATATTCAATCCATTGTACAACATGGCTTGATAAGCTGTTGATTTAAAACAAAGTTCTGAAATAGCGCTGGTCATTTCAATAAAATCAATGAAATTATACAGGTTTTGCTAAATAAAAGCAGTAAAATATTGCAAAATTTTTGATATGAATTTTTATAGTTTGAATTAAAATGCACAACAATATGTTCAAGAATGTAAACATATCAATTAATCAGCCTTTTTTTAGATTTTTTTATACTTATAATTCGTTGTAATTAAAAATTAATTTATGCCTATATATGTACAATGTAATTAAAATGTAAATACAATATTTGTGTTATTTTTAATATCAAACAACTACATAACATAATTAGCCATTACAACCCTTCAGTCGAGATTATGGCCTAGCTTCTCACACCACTCATGTTGCGTGCGTTAATTCTATACATGAGTTGCGAGACCTACAGTTTAATGTCGACTCCGAACGGCAAATTTTTGAGAAAATTTTCTTGGCAATTTTATTTACTCTAAGAGCTTTTGCCAGAAACCTGCTGAGGGGAAGTCGGCGAAGAAATATTTTTTAATATTTCCGTTTTGATGTCTGACCTGCGATTTGAACCGTGGCCTTACGCCTAATAAGCCAACACACTACCTACTAGACCACGGCGAGTTCAAGTATAGGTCTATTGGTATTGGGTAGCACAGTATTGAGTAGAACAGTGAAAAGCATTTAATAACTGATTTACAATTTTGAGTATTTAAGCCGACGCTCTTTTTCAGAGAGAATAATTTTCGAAATCGAATAAGACACTAATTACGTCACTGTTCAAATGGGAATCTTTCATAAAAAACATCACATATTCTTCAAGGAAATTAATTATATGCAGACACTTTACATAGTTGTTTCTGAGTGCCTTTGTAATTGCAATTTATGCAGTAAACATAATAGAAGCAACGCAGCAAATACAACAATCCCTCAAAAATAGAATACATGGGTGTGAATGGATTATTTTAATACAATTCAATAAAATAAATGTGGATTTGAAGCAATCAGGTTTATGGATTTCTCCATAAGGGACATTTACTTATACATCTGCGACTTAAGAAAACCAAAAACAAAGAGTATAACGAGACAAATCGAACGATCATGGTTGCCAGTTCATATTCACGTGAGATGGCTATGCCCTTAAATAGTCCGTGCAGAGAGCGTGTCCAACGAACATACGCGTTTCATTATCAACTAACGTTGTTGAAAAAAAGAGCGAAATTTGGTCAAACACATAAGAGTTATATGATAAAGAGTAATTGAGCTTCGTCTATTCGACGAACAGTAGATTTAGAATATGAATTCGTTAATTGCAAACAAAGTAAAAACAAATACATGTTTTGTTTCAATTAAACTCTTTATTGTTCGCACTACTTTTATGTGCCATTGTTACAACTCTAACAATAATTGCTTGTTCACTATTCTACTTTATACTTCTATCCGCTCAAACATTAACAACTGTTGACAACAGCGATCTTCAAACCACGACTGTTTACTTCGCACGCAACGCACAAGAATGACTGAATTCTTACTACTGCTCGCTGTGTGCTTTGTCTTGCCTCTTTATATGTACACAAAAGCAGTCTGATGAACGCTCTTGAAGTAGAAGGTTCTTGTTTCGCGACTGCATTGTTGTTTATGTATTTTGTTCACGTTGTTTGTTGTTGAGTTCGCTTATGTTGCGTTTCGTTATCTACCCCTTCTCTTTCTTACTCATGGTCATTGTTTTTGTAGCTTTTGCTTATTGTTTTAATGTGAAATGATATGAAACCTTTCCTTCTTCGTAGCAATCTATTAAATGAAAATGAAAACGAGTCAGACCAGATTTCCTCTGCATGCAATTGGAACCCGTTGAAAACTTGCAATACACTTCCATACAATTAAACAAAAGGTTTCCTATTATAATTTATTGAGATGAGATCTCAGGTTGTAGTACCCCAATTGAAAACCTACCGATCAACGCCTTCCGTAACTTATATCACCTCACCATAGGAGCGAGATTTTAATATACTGTTACGCAAATGGGAGCGACCTAATATCATTTCACACGAAAACAAAATAAGTAATAGCTACTAAACCAAAGACCATGAGGATGAAAGAGATAGATAACGGAAACGTAACGAAATCGAACACAACAAAAGACAATGTGTACACAATGCACACGACACAAATACATCGAACACGTTCCAAGTAAGCCACCAACAACAAGCATGAGTGTAGACAAGTGTGCAAAATGCACAAACAACAATGTGATCGCTGTAGAATTCTCGAGAAGGCGAGAACAAAAACATTCCACGTCGAGAACGTTCATCATACTGATTACGTGCGTATATAAAACGGCAAGACAAGGCCAGCAGTGAGTCAGTTATAATCCAGTCAGTCTTGTGTGAAGACGCGTTGCGGTTTGAACGTACAAGTGGTATTGCTTGCAAAAAGGTTGTAAGCGGAGAAGATCTAACGAACAGTTGTTAGTGTTTGCGGGTGCAGAACACTGTAATAGAATAGTGAACAAGCAAATTGTATCGTTACGTTGTATACGGTGGCTTACAAAATTAGTGTGACCAATAAAGAGCTTAACTGAAACAAAACACATATTTGTTTTTACTTTGTTTGCAATCAACGAACTCAAATTCTAAACGTTTTTAAAAAGGTAAAAACGTAACAATACTTTAGGCCGGACGTCAACCTGATGCATCTTTTCATTGAGTGACTCTCAGGAGTCTTCCCGTTTGTCCATCCTCTCCCCAAAGCCTTCTGCAGACATTTCCTTCGTCTGTCTATCAGTAATTTTATTAATCTGGAATTTTGCTGAGTACAGCTATTTTTATACCCTGGGTTGTTGCAGATGATATACCTACTTGACAGATACTTGGATATTTGATTTCAGGTGCAAGCAGTTTGTTTTGTTACATTTTTAAATTTTTCTGGTACAATAATTTTTTTAAACGTTCTTTTTAGTTTTCAAAAACCAAAAAGGAATTAGTTTTGCTTCCGGAAACTAGTTTATCACGTCATTATGAATTCTTTAATAATTTTCTATTCGGCATAATTCTATTAAAAGCTTAACGAGTTTTAAATTCATTATTAAAAACAAAAAAAGTACATGGAAATATTAATAAGAATATTAATAAGAATATATGCATAAGGTAAATTTCAAAAGAATTCTATTAAAAAAAGGGAAATAATTACACAAAAGGGTTCATATAACCTAAAATGAAATTCTCCAAAGACACACAAAGACACTTCTTTAGTAAAGACCAAAATTGTTTTGTAAAGAATTTACAACCTTAAATATGAAACCCTAAAGTTAAGGGTTAAAATATTCCCTAATTAAGGCTAAAATTACAAATTAAGAGTGTTGAAGCAATTAGGAAAACGGATTTTTGTTTATATTCGAATAATAATTAAATAATAACATAAGAGATTAACTTCTGTTATGACAACTAATTTTATTTAAATTCTTAAATTCATTTCTATTTGCGGTAGGAGGCTGGTGGTATAAGAAGGTCTGGGTTATTTTATTTTGCTCCGACCAGAACTGCTTCTGTGTCATGTCTATAGCTTACTATAGTAACGTCCAAGCGAAGCATTCCGCTGTCCGTCATACGAATACTTACTGACTCGAACCTGCAGCTCAAAACCCAGACCTGGCATGAAAAATTATTTTTTCAGCAATCAAATTGTTATAAATATTTAATTGCGAAGAAAAGCTTCTTAAATCTGGGCTTGATATTCTTACGATGCTGACAGGCCTGTGTAGCATATCGTTAAACAACTCCTACAATTTCGTCCTCTTCAACATCGTCATAGTGGGTGTTCTGTGTAAAGTGGATGTGCCTCGTAATTTTTTATAAAAATGTTCAGTGTTCAGTGTCGTCATTGAGTGTAACAACCGAGATGTTACTATTGGCTTTAGTAATAATGAACAGCAGTCTACTAAAATGGGTCTGGCGGTAAAAAGGACAAAACGAGGTATATGTTGTCGACAATTATTGACTAAACTTATTTGAAAGGCAGTACGAACGAACACTGTTCCTTTCCTAAAAATGCAATATAATAAAAAAAATTAGACAAGATATATTTCATATCAATATGTTGTTACGAAAATGGAAATGGTGTTACATCGTTTAACATTCAAATGATAAACAAAAGCTACAAAAACAAAAAAAATGGACTTGTTTACATGATCACCAAATATACAAAAATATAGCAACAACATCAACATAAAAAAGGGATAAAAAGTAAACAAGTAAACAAAAAGCAACAACAAACATTACCAGGATAAATGTAAACAAAATACACAAACATCAAAGAAACAACGATGTTTACATTTATGGAGATCTCGAGTAGGCGAAGCCATGAACATTCGACTTCAAGATTATTCATTAGAATGTTTACGTCACCATATAAAGGGCAGGGCAAAGCAGACAACGTAGTCAGAAAGAATTCAGTCAGTTTTGTGTGGAGACACGTCGCGTGTGAAGATAATAATTGTGGTTTGAAGATCTACGTTATAAAGATCGATCGATTCTTGTTGTTTACATCAAGTCGTAAAAGGTTGCACACGGAATTGTGCGAACAATAAAGAATTGATTTAAAACTAAACAAAATTTATTTTTATTTTTATTGCAATCTACCTGCTCATATTTCAAACTTTTTCAAGAGATAAAAACGTAACAATATATTGTGCTCAATACTTTGTAAGTGAATCAGCAATTATTTTTATGTGCAACATCAAATATTTTAAATATTTCCCATTGAAAACAAACCTAGTAATAGTTGAGACAATTAATCATTAAAACTCAGAGGTTGCTAAAACATAAAATTTTTTAGTGTTGTTTGCTCATTTCTTGCACTCTTCCTGCACAATATTATGCTGCGGTAGAAGTTGGTATTTAAAATGTTGCAAAAAGGAAGATGTAAAATAGAATTATTGCAACAATATATTCATTTTGTAATAGAGCCATAAATTGTATTTTTCTAAATTGTATGAAATTATTACCATATTTTATTAGGTATTAAATTAAGTTGAGAAGTCGGTAAGTTCAATTATAAGGAATGGGAAAGGAACACAATATCTCTTGGTGTGTGTACATAGTAAGAAACTCATTACAGAGAGATAGGCTGTTTTACCATTTGATACTGAGCTAGTGATGGACAAAAAAAATCGATGTTATATAGATTTGCCACATGCTTTCTATGCATCTATAGATTTTGGTAATAAAATGGACTAAAATTTAGCACAACACCTGAAGATCTATTGCAGTGCCTCCGATCTAAATCGGGTATCCCCCTAACATATCTCTCAATCCTGTTGCCTAACAAACTTAAGGATGCTGTCCGGTACTAAATAACTGCCTGTCTGGTACTTAACATGCTCAAAAATGCTAGTACTTGACAAGTACAGTACCCGGGGATAAAGTTGACCTATTGTACAAAAACGTCCTTTAAGTGAGAGGATAATAGAGGGAATGGAAAAAAGGAGAGGAAGTAGAAAAGGTTTCATTTATGTTTTCTGGCGATTCGTTCTCCTCACTACAAAATTTACATACTGATTTCTATTCTGTACAATATTCTTTCCAATGCCCGATAATATTTTTAGGCTATTACAGGAAACTTTAATTTAAGACAGAAATATCTTCCCACCAAGCTAAATTTGCTCGAACTAATCTGACTTAAGAATTGTCTTTGCTTATCAACATCTTGTCAATATCTGTGCTATAGAGAGGATTTGGCCGCATCATTATTCCATCAGCTTATCATCGTCTGCACATTGCCTTGAATTCAAACTTAACCTGCGGTCAAACAGAAGATAATTCTACGTTCCCTGTCCAAATTACCTTTTATTCACTTTCTTTTCCCAAAACACCATGGAAGGATACAGCCATCAACAGCAAGTGCAAATAATAAAACCCTTTTATCAAAATGGGTGTTCTGTTTCGGAAACGTACCGCGTCTTTCGCCTACTTAATGATCGCCATAATCATTCTACCGAGGGCACTATTCGCAGGGTGGTGAATAAATTTGTATCTACTGGTTCAGTAAATGATAGACCTTCGCCCATTCATGGAAGTCGATTTCACATAGATCACACGAACTCGGTTTTCGCAAACCAAAACTTGGCGTACTTTGCTATGAGACTTGGGCCCGCATGGATAAAAAATATAACTGATCCAAAAACTGAAAACAAATGACCACAGATAACGACTTGTATTTGCTGAATGGTCTCTGGACAGTTGGAAATTGATTCTAAATTTGATCGATGCGCTCCATCCAGAAAAGAAATGGCATATATTTTATCCATATTCCACACATAATGCCATAAATAGATCTTTTAATCGAATAAAAAGTGTTGGTTATATCGAACACACCCTAGTCTAGTAGGTAGTGTGTTGGCTTATTAGGCTTATTACGGTTCAAACCTCAGGTCAGACAACAAAACGAAATATGAAAAAATATTTCTTCGTCGACTTCCCATCAGCAGATTTCTGGCAAAAACTCTGAGAGTAAATAAAATTGCCATGAAAAGTTTCTCAAAAAATCTGTCGTTCGGAGTCGACTTTAAACTGTAGGTCCCGCCACTCATGTATAAAATCAACACACACAACATGAGTGGTGTCAGAAGCTAGGCCGTAATTCTGACTGAAGGGTTGTAATGGCCAATTATGTATGTATATCAAACACACACTTCATGTTATTTAAATTTAAATATAGGAAGAGCTTCATGAAAGACCATATGACACTTTCAAGCCCAAAAAAATTGTTGAAGCCGAACAATATTAGCTGACGTTTATTAAACAAATATGACACAGTAAATACACTTGATCATTTCTTTCATATATAAATTGTAGGCGCCGTAGTCTAGTAGTTAGTGGGTCGACTTAGTAGACGTGCGGCTATGGTTCAAAGTCCCTGTCTGACATCTCCAACAAAACAAAATATTAAACATTTTTCCTTCGGCGACTGCCTCTCAGTATATTTGTGGTAAAAACTCTGAGAATAAATAAAATTGTCATGAAAAGGCATCTCAGAAATCTGTCTTTCGGAGTCGAATATAACTGGAGGCATGTATAAAATTAACACACACAACATAAGTGGTGTGAAAAGCTAGGTCGTAATTCTGACTTAAGGGTTGTAAGGAACGGATGGCATTTACGGTAGAAAGTTATGTATTTACTTAACAACCTATGAAAGAATTAATAACAAACCAAAGTTCATGCAAATTAGGTAATAAATTTTGTTACGGCTCATGCAGTTACCAAATTCACCTTTAAAGTCTAACCAAGTTAATCAGATGTTGGTGGGAAATTTAAAACTTTAAATTAAAAAAATGCAATAAAACAAAAACGGTTTGAAATTTGGCCAAATTTATTATTTTGTTGTGAAGCACAATTGTTCCGGTTAGAAACGGAATATTATTTCATTCATATGGCTGCCGGTCGTACCAATTTTAGTGTACTTTTACGAGTGTATAGGATCGTATCTCGGCAATGGCATCACGAATGTTAGGCTTCAAATCTTAAATTAAATTTAAATTAAAAATTCTCTGGTTTGTCAGAATAATACTTTTCTTAAACGGCGCCCCACCGAAAATAGTTCAAAGGTGGCAAATCCCAGCTTTTTGTCGCCCAACTGACATCACCATTTTGGCTAATTAAACGGGCATCAAACGGTTGACGCAAGTTGCACAATCCTGTTGAAACTAAACATCATTCACATCAATACCATGAACAGCGGGTACAAAAAATAGGTTATTATTCTGCGATAGGTACCTCCAATAACTGTAATGGTTGTGCCGTCCTCATTTTTAAAGAAATATGGAGCAATGATGCCTCTGCTTCACAAGCCTCAAAAAACAGTCACTCGTAATGGGTGCATTAGCTTTATAAGATCACGTACGGATTTTCTGAACCCCAAATATGCAAAATTTAGTAATTAATGTACCTACCAAGATGAAAATGAGCTTAATACGAAAAGATTATTTTTTTTGGCATAATCGTCTTCATCGTGAAGTTTCTCGTTGGCCCAATAAATCCTATCGTTGCTCAAGTGTAAATCGACTCATTACGTTCAGTGGAGATAATATACTGCATTTTAGGACAGAATAGAATAACATACGTATATCTAGATTCAAAATAACAAATGGCTCAAATTTAAACCGATAAATGGGCCATTTGCGTATGTAAATGCATTCTAGTTGCAGTAACGTACATTTACATGCATATGCTACGGGTTAAAAGAACACACATGTGAATAAGTAAAGGAATTATTATTGTTGGGAAGGAAAAATATTTTTACGTACACATTTTTAGCTATTATATGTGTATATAGTATATGTACGTATGTATAAATATCTTTCTATTTAAAAATACATTACGTTGATGGAGCTGGCACAAATAATTTATTTATGCATTTAGTCATTCAAACGTTTTCCTTAAAATGTGTATACGTTCGCTCATTCTACAATTTTTTCCTTTGATTTTTCTCCTAAAGGACGTATTTGCGTAAATATGTATGTATATGTACATATATCCGAAACATTTAAATTTATTAACAAATGCTTGCACTTGGGGCTGTATTCCCTAATGCAAATATATCTTCATACATGACATGACTTCCTTCATTCCTTTTCTCAATTACGATTACAAACCATAATATTTACAGGAAGCATACAGTGTCGGTAAAAACCAATTTAACAAAACTAACCTTAAAAATTCAATCCTTATAGTAATAAATGCTTACAGGACAGTGCTTAGAAGCGAAGAATCCTTGTTTTGTAATCTTGAGCCAGCTGGTCGAAGACGGCTTTAATAATCTTCTACAACTCGGTATGGGAAACAACGTTGTAATATGTTGGCCGCCCGTGTTGCTGTTTGATCAATGTGAAGAAATTTCTGAGGGAGATGGATTCGTAGCAGACTTTATAGGCATAGTCAAGAGTCTTATTGTAGCATTGATTAGGTAGAGAGTCAGGAAATTGACTCGTCCGCGACCTGCACCAGGCTAGGTTAGTAGAAGAAGAGCAAATTACGAAACGCTAACATTAGTGGTTTGTAGGTTTTCTATTACGAATCAATTATCTGATTGTATTGTATTGCATCAGTTGGTTACATCTTCTGGATAGGACAGAGTGTAACCTCCGCCCCGGGGAGAATGAAACCATAAAAGGAAATCCAGAAACATTTTATCGCACGTACGGGGGAGCTAGCGAACAAGACCAATTTCGGAACGAAAATTGTTATTTGTTAGAAAACTTGGTGAATATAAACGAATATTTTTTCCAATTTATTTAAAAACACGTTGCATATATCGAGATAGGTCAGTACGTTCTGAAGCCAAAATCAAGATTACCGAAGCGTGGAATTATTATATCCGAGATGCTGTATACTGTGAATACTGTATTAAGATATAATCTTAGGAGAAAACCCCTAATAATTCAAAACTGAAATACAATAGATCTGCAATGTATATACAGGGGAGGCCACGTAATTAATTGGAGTTTTGCCTTCCAACCTCTTTTCAACTTCAGTCCATAAGTTCTCAATTAGATTAAGATCATGTGAAAACGCTGGCACCTTAAAATATTTATGTTTTCTTGCTCTAGGCAGCTTTTCACAATTCTTGAAGTATGCTTAGGGTCGTTTTCGATCATGAACGTGCCTTTGGTTAGGTTAGAGGACGTGTACTTGTCAATTAAGACAAGTACAGTACCCGGAGGTCGAATTGACCTATTGTACAACGTCCTAGTTTCTCACACCACTTATGTTGTGTGTGTTAATTATATACATGAGGGGTGGGACCTACAGTCTAAAGTCGACTCCGAACGGCAGATTTTTTGAGAAACTTTTTCTTGGCAATTTTATTTACTCTTACTGCCAGAAATCTGCTGAGAGGAAGTCGCCGAAAAATTACTTTTTGTATTTTGTCTTGATGTGTGGCCTGGGGCTCGAACCCTGGCTTTACGTCCAATGAGCCAACACACTACCTACTAGACTACGGCGACTTCGACTGAACGTGCCTTATGAACGGTAAATTTGTAAACATGTTCATTCTTGAACTGATACTTTAAGTCTTTAAAAGAATCAGTGTAAACGCTTTTGCGGCTATCACACCTGTCATGGGTGTAGTTTTACGGAGTTTGGGGATTCTGTATACATTATGGAAGGTTCAAAACAGAGATCAGCAATGAATCGTTTTTTCGCTACTCATAAGCACTCATGAAATTTTTAATATAATGAGTATTGAAATTCAACTACTCTGATTCATTCGTACTCACTGCAACGTTGATTTATAAGTATGAGTGCAATGAGTATGAGTACAACGTTGACATCAAACTCATAACCATTCGATTTATGTTTGATTCATTCAGATTCATAACTTTAGAAAAATACTTATCAATGATTCGAGTGACTTGAATCATTCATTAAAATTTACAATCTTAGTTGTTGTTGCATTTACAAAAAAAGAAGAAAGAAAAAGACAAAGACAACAAGCAGAGCAAACTCACAATCTTCTAGTGAGTATTGTAGTGTTCGTACGCGAATCATATTTATTCTGTGATTCTTGTAAATGTTGTGTCATGGAGAGTCGAAATCAACAACAACATACGTATTGTTAAGTACGAGTACGATAAGTGCTGCAAACTTTGAATATGAGTAGTATTGAGTATAATATTAAAATAATTATGAATGCGTATAAATATCAGAATTCGAATGATTCGATTCTACTCACCTTTTTGAATACTCATTGCTGATCTCTGGTTCCAAATGTACTAAAAAGTTTCATTATATTTAAATTTTACTTCTGAAACAACAAAGTATCTTGGGAAATTTCATTTACCGTCTTTACGACTGCTCTGAGAGTGCGTATTATCGTCCTTTCTTTTTCGGAATAACTTTATTTTTTCCCACATCTTATGGTTTTGTACATATTTTTTTACTAATATCATTTAAAACTCACTTACCAATAAATTTACAAAAAGCAGAATTAAACGTTAAAAATACGTTGTTAAAATAGCAAAACTGCTTCAAAAACAAAATTTTTAATAAATAATGACTTATTTTGTAGAAAAAATTTTAGAGAATAGAAAAATAAGGAACGAATAATGTGTAAAAGGGATCAAACTTATCCTTCCTGTAGAAAAGCACCGTTAAAGTGATAATACACATAAAAAATCGATGAGATATCATATTTATAAACATATACATATCATATTTATAAACATATACACTTATAAACATATACATGGAAATGTCGTTGAATCAATCCAAATTAAGTAGAATAAGTGCACATGGACTGAAACGACTATGCTGCCCACCTAAACAACACCTATACACCCAATAATGTATAGCGGATGATCATATGTGTTCATTCTGTGACATGTCAACTATGATATCTAGTTTTATGAATGTTTTACTTTACAATGGTCATTATAAAAGTCAGTATTCTGCTAGTGATTTACGTACAATTTTTTTACTGTTGACATGAAAATTTATGAAATTAGTTGCACACATTTCTGATTTCTAGCATTTATTTTAAGCTGCATTTCATAATATCCTGCATTCGTTACGCTAATGCATTTTGCACATTGTCAGCGAATAATTCAACGCATTTAACATAATGTTGTATAAACAGAGGAAACGAAAAAATCAATAGAGTCCGTAGCCATTAAAAGTATGTCCTCGCTAACGGCAATTTTATAGCAATTCAACGTATCACAAAAACAGTAATGACTGGTCAAAAACATATAAAAAGAGATACACACACAACCCGTTTGTAAACCCTGGAAAAGCTATATAAATGTGTAAACTAGTATAAGAAATCATAATTTTTAGCTCCAAATCGCTGGCCAACTCATTAGCTTCTTTATGTGTATAGTAATACACTAAATACCTAAATACCGAAACAATAATTTGTATAAGAAATAAAAACATATCAGATTATACAAATATATCCATTATTGGCCATTCAGCCAGGATCAGTGTTGAAAAATTTAGTACTTTTGTACTTTTTTCAGAACTTTTTCATTTAAAAAATACCGCAGTACCCCCGCTACGCTTTCAGAACTTTTTTATTATTACATATTTTATGTCTTGCATCTTTCAACTATTAATGCATTAGCAGCAACATGTTCAACGTAATGCTGAACGTAGAATTAGACTTTAGCCCCGGTTACCCAAACACACACGGAACGTACATTCGTTTTTAGAATACGAAAAGCAATGAAAACGCGTGCCGTCTAATTTCGATAAACATTTTCATTGCTCTTCAAACGAACGTATGATAGACATATTACGTTAAATCGACGTGACTAAATGGGTCTCTTACGTTTTGTTACGTTCCGAATCATCTGTTTTTGTCCTGTATGGGCATTGAATATAAATAAATAGTAGGTGTATGCTGGCTTACTAGAAGTGAGCCCACGATTCAAACCCAATGCTAGACATCTCCATCAAAACGAAATATGAAAAAATATTTCTTCGGCGCTTTCCTTCGTTTTGGCAAAAACTCTAAGAGAAAATAAAATGGCCACGAATAAAATCTGTCGTTGGGAGTCGACTTTAAACTGTAGGTCCCGCCACTCATGTACAAAATTAACACACACAAAATAAGTGGTATGAGAAGTCAGGTCGTAATCCTGATTGAAATAACCAATTATGTATGAATGTATATATCTTTTACAAAAGTAATATTTAATGCAAAAATTTACTTTTTCAGTTAAAATGTTGTGTGCGTAAATTCCTTTGCCCACCATTTTATGAAGCCAAGAGTGCTTCTTGCCTTATTTACAGTCAAAGTGATATGATCATTAAAGTTTAATTTTGTATCTAATAGGATCCCAAGATCAATAAAAGAGTCCACTATTTCCAGTTGATGACCTCCAAGGAAGTAATTAACCGCAATACAATTATTTCTTGGGGACCGCATACAATTGCATTTTTTAATATTCAGCTCCATCATGTTGTACTCGCACCACACAAAAAGAAATTATTGAGATCACTTTCAAGATAAATATGCTCGATGAAATTATACATCGTCAGCATACATCAAGATATTGGCAAAATTAATTATGTTGGGAAGATCGTTTATAAACAGCTAAAAAGAAGTGGACCAAGATGGCTGCCTTGAGGAACACCAGGTAGCACATAAATATACTTAGATAAGCTATTGTTCACACATACAGTCTGCTTTCTACCAGTCAAATACGACTCTAGCCATCTTAAACTCCTATGATTTACACCCATTAAATCCAATTTAGTTAACAGAAGTTTGTGATTCACTTTATCGAAAGCCTTACTAAAATCCGTAAAAATTACATCAGTTTGCTTCCGTTGACAAAAGGCCGCATTTATCATGGATGTTAACTGAAGCGAGGTAGTTGTTGTTGAACAGCCCTTTCGGAAACCATGTTGATAAGGTGATAATAACGATGAAGTATGATGAACCAAAAAATCGGCAATCAGTTTCTCGAACATTTTTGGAATAGCACTCAGTTTTGCAATGCTCTTATAATTTATAACATCAAATTTATTGCCAGATTTAAAAAGTGGTATAATATAAGAGTTCTTCCAAAACACAGGAAAATATCCATAATTAATTAATTACGTCTAATAAGTTAACACACTACCTACTAGGCTAATGCGACTGCAAGTCATATAGCAATTTATAAAGGTTGAATAGGTTCTACTCATTATTCTCAGTCTCAGTCATTCTGAAGTATGCCCGCCAACCTTCAGCCATATATCATACACATAAAAGTGTTCCAAACCAGCATAATATGCCCACAAAGCAACCGTAAAATGGGACCTGAGCCAATAATTTTTGCTGCCTTAAAGCAGCGATGTTGGTGCAAACTTTGAATACCTTTATGAATAACGTGACATGTTTTTTGCAGAATATGCTTGTAGAACATTTCTGCTTCTAGAACGCAAACGCGGAAACGCATATTAGTGAAATTGAATATTTTTTAGAAGAAATAAATTGTCTCAATTTTAGCATTTGAGACACATTTGACGTCCAATTGCCTATTCAAAGTGTCAGGTTAAATATTAAATGATTGCGTGGTCCCTACACTGGACGAGCACCACCCAATGCTGAGGTATAGGTATTCTAATTAAGAAACTGAAACATTATTTGTTGGGCCACTTGTGTAAAGATTACTGTATAAAGATTACAAGCTATTAACATATGCATTGAAAAATTTGATCAGAATTCTTAAATTAATCAACAAAATTTCGAATGGAAGTTATATTGTGTAAGAAAATTTAATTGTTAAACTTTGACAATTGAAATTAAGTTTTTAAAAACATTTTAAAATTTTAACATTCATTCTTAAAACTAAAGTTTTTATTTTGAAATGCATAATCACCTCTAATTCTGTCACCCTAAAGTCAAATAAGTTCTGAATATAAAAGAAGAACAAACCGTTTAAGCAATTCACAAAATTATCTGATGCAATAAAATAAAAGAATGGAGAGTGTGACATAATAATCGCATACACATTTAAATTTCTGAGTTCATGCACGTCCATATGCAGCCTTAAGTAACAATTCTGTACAACGGAATTCTCACATCTGTTTTGTCAAATAATCTTTGATGTATGTATGTACACTTCCAAACCCAACCTGAACTCGGGGGTATATTTGTAGCAAATCATACGTTGTTGACCTACATATTGCACAGGTAAGCGTGTCTGTTGTAATAAGTGTTATAGTCGTAGGTGCATTGTGCATTTTTTTTTATTTTTTTCATTTTATTTATTTAATTTTTATAAATTATGAACAAAGAATTACTCTTCGAATCTAAAAAATTATTTTTTTATCAAACCGGCGTTCGCGGGCTTTAAAAAGAAGTTATTCACCTGCTTGGAATGAGAGCAGATGAAGGCCTCTATTATAATAAATGTGACCATAATTTAAAACGTTGTAGCCTAATGAATTCACATTATCTTCTAAATTATCACCAGTTTAAACGTCCATCGAGACCTATCAATTAAATTATTTTGATTATTAATGCGAATACTGTACTGTAAAGTGAAAGTTACATAAATGGATTTGAAGTCATTGACGTTAACCACCATTGTTTAACCACCTTCAGGACTAGCCACCATTCTTGAACAATCTTCGATGTGGTCTGCTTCCACTTTGTGGTTCTAATGGCCACTTTGCTCTTAATAAATACGTATACGTATCTCTTTCTTGTATTCTCTGATATTGGATTTTTTTTAGGTAGGTAGATAGAGGTGGCTGTCCACAAAAACAGTTTGGATAGAGCCCCTAAAGCCACATTAAATCCATCGTGTTTGCATTGTTTTACAATTTTTCTAATCTCTGAAACATCGAGAGCTTCTGATGAAGCAGCCTACGCTACCAATCTCTGTCATTGATAGTTTGGTTAAAATATGCATGTAGTAGACAGCAAAATGACATTTTCTCTTTGTCATAGTACTGCGCAGATGCCAAGTATGTAAATAACAGTCTTTTTCTCTTTCTCAACGATACAGCCCTTGCAAGAAGTCATTTGCCAAGTGTCCAATACCGATGCGTGTTGCCAGGTTCCAGTACAGTAATGACTCCAATAACCAGAGTCGCCCTATCGAGTATAATCAGGCTTTCCGGAAGAGTGCGATGATTCCACCGTATCTGGCTTGTTCATCCTATTTGCAGTTGCCTGGAATATCGTCAAATATGAAGTGAATGTCTTACCAATTCACTATTTTGTAGTACGCAGGACATTATCTAGTTCAAGATAGTTGTCTTATCAAGGCATTCCTACTATGCTTGCGCATCATAGGTTAGGATAGGTTTGCTAACCGAGTCATACTAGGTCCAAGATCCAAATTTTTGGAAAACACATTCTTACAAGCGTAGATAGCAAAGGAGTAGTTTTTATTATCATTAAAGTATTTCGGTTTCTAAGGCAGTATTCTGTTTAGAATAACCCACAAGTGTTCCACCTTGAGGTCAAGTTTCGACACATACAACCTTGAGGTCAAGTTTCGATACTTACAATTTCAGTGGACGAAAATGAAGCGACCTATGGCTTCTTGTGAAGAGTACAACCCCCATTTTGTAGTGTTAACATAAGTTTCCTAAGGTCGAGTTGCATCCTATCATTAATAATGTCGACAATTCTGCACCAGAACATAAGAACAACTTTATATGAATAACAGCTTAAACATTACAAGATTCTTAACCACAGTATAGAGAATCTAACCACGTCGAGTTCTGTATCCTATCCCTCTGGCCAGTGTGCAGTCGTTTGGGCCAGCAATTTCTTTCGTAGAAAGTTGGAAGGACTTGTGGGTCTAAGGTTCTTAGGTATCGTATGGGAGTTTGTTTCTGTCTGCGGTATGAAGACTATTTAAACACTACACCTTCTCTTCGAATTGCTCCATATGGGGCACAATTCTGTAAAGTTAGCGATCTTTTTCATAGACTTGTAACATGGTGTACTGTCCCATCTCTCTGACTAATAGCTCCACAGTTGTAAAATTTATACACAAGTCTTTTGAATGTAAGGAATAAAGCCGAATTATGAGGATTTTGTATTATTAGCACCATCTATCTAATTTTCAATCCAACTGATACTATTTTCAACACGAGTGTGCAAGCTGGATATAAGAAGAAATATAGTTAGAATAGTTATCAAATCTTGCCAATCAAATCTGTACAAAAATTTGAAAATGAAGTCCATTTTTGAGTTGTTAATGGTTTTCTCTGTAAACTTCTTAAAAATCGTGTAAGTAAGCACGGAGTATATTACAAAAGTTAAAGGAAAACCCTAAAAACTAAGAAACAGTTTCAAAATGAATACCCTAATGGGACAAAAGTATTAAGGTATTCATGTTGAACTTCTTGCCAATAACAAAACTCTAAACTGGTAAAGTAAAAACAATGCACAACTCTTAAGCGTACATTCACAAAATTGTTTTAAGAAATCGGTTTAGCATATAACCACGCAAACCGTTTGAATAGAGAAAGAATTTAACCGTAGATCGAGCCTTAAAAAATTAAATAATTCTATCTTATGTATCACTTTTGATACATATGTCTGTACTTGTAGTAACATAGAATTCTCGCAATTATTGATGGATTTTGTCAAAAAATTGAAATATTTTTATTTATTTTAATTCATTTTAATAAAATTTTTGACATGATGTACAGCAGCATGGTTTTTACGTAAAAATCAAACACTTCATGCTGCTTGGTTTTATTTTTTCCTAAATGGTAACATTTTGCTATCTAGCACGCTTGCTTTGTGGCGATTTATAAGTTTCCAATTGTTTAGATGGGGCGGCTTATTTTCACTCCCATCAGTAATGCTCTCAGTTGAGTAAAGGCTGAAGCCAGATTGTACAAACCATTGTTATATTTCAAGATTTTAACTGGAAACATTGTTGCGTTCACCATTATGAAACCTTAAAGAAAATCTATGAAAATAAAAAATTGTATGGTTAAGGGTGAGTGCTTTCAGTCCTATAAAAACCATAGCTTTGATTACATCAACAAACAAAACTTTGATTAATCAGATTTGCTAACATTCAGTCCTATCCAGAGGTAAGGTATTTTGAGAGACACAAAGTGTGCATTCATTTCAAGTTCTAATCTTTTATTATTTTTCTTTTAATCTCTTTGTTCGTGGATAGAGTCGCATTTGACATTCACATTTGATTAAACAATTCATAAGCATTTTATTTCAATATTCATTCAATTTATTTCATAGAATTTATTATGATTTCATATTTTAAGCCATATTAAAAAACCGCTATGGAAACAAAATATTCAATCCATTGTACAACATGGCTTGATAAGCTGTTGATTTAAAACAAAGTACTGAAATAGCGCTGGTCATTTCAATAAAATCAATGAAATTATACAGGTTTTGCTAAATAAAAGCAGTAAAATATTGCAAAATTTTTGATATGAATTTTTATAGTTTGAATTAAAATGCACAACAATATGTTCAAGAATGTAAACATATCAATTAATCAGCCTTTTTTTAGATTTTTTTATACTTATAATTCGTTGTAATTAAAAATTAATTTATGCCTATATATGTACAATGTAATTAAAATGTAAATACAATATTTGTGTTATTTTTAATATCAAACAACTACATAACATAATTAGCCATTACAACCCTTCAGTCGAGATTATGGCCTAGCTTCTCACACCACTCATGTTGCGTGCGTTAATTCTATACATGAGTTGCGGGACCTACAGTTTAATGTCGACTCCGAACGGCAAATTTTTGAGAAAATTTTCTTGGCAATTTTATTTACTCTAAGAGCTTTTGCCAGAAACCTGCTGAGGGGAAGTCGGCGAAGAAATATTTTTTAATATTTTCGTTTTGATGTCTGACCTGCGATTTGAACCGTGGCCTTACGCCTAATAAGCCAACACACTACCTACTAGACCACGGCGAGTTCAAGTATAGGTCTATTGGTATTGGGTAGCACAGTATTGAGTAGAACAGTGAAAAGCATTTAATAACTGATTTACAATTTTGAGTATTTAAGCCGACGCTCTTTTTCAGAGAGAATAATTTTCGAAATCGAATAAGACACTAATTACGGCACTGTTCAAATGGGAATCTTTCATAAAAAACATCACATATTCTTCAAGGAAATTAATTATATGCAGACACTTTAGATAGTTGTTTCTAAGTGCCTTTGTAATTGCAATTTATGCAGTAAACATAATAGAAGCAACGCAGCAAATACAACAATCCCTCAAAAATAGAATACATGGGTGTGAATGGATTATTTTAATACAATTCAATAAAATAAATGTGGATTTGAAGCAATCAGGTTTATGGACATACATTTACATGTTTACTAGTAGGAAGTGAGTGTCAAGACATAAATTTCTCCATAAGGGACATTTACTTATACATCTGCGACTTAAGAAAACCAAAAACAAAGAGTATAACGAGACAAATCGAACGATCATGGTTGCCAGTTCATATTCACGTGAGATGGCTATGCCCTTAAATAGTCCGTGCAGAGAGCGTGTCCAACGAACATACGCGCTTCATTATCAACTAACGTTGTTGAAAAAAAGAGCGAAATTTGGTCAAACACATAAGAGTTATATGATAAAGAGTAATTGAGCTTCGTCTATTCGACGAACAGTAGATTTAGAATATGAATTCGTTAATTGCAAACAAAGTAAAAACAAATACATGTTTTGTTTCAATTAAACTCTTTATTGTTCGCACTACTTTTATGTGCCATTGTTACAACTCTAACAATAATTGCTTGTTCACTATTCTACTTTATACTTCTATCCGCTCAAACATTAACAACTGTTGACAACAGCGATCTTCAAACCACGACTGTTTACTTCGCACGCAACGCACAAGAATGACTGAATTCTTACTACTGCTCGCTGTGTGCTTTGTCTTGCCTCTTTATATGTACACAAAAGCAGTCTGATGAACGCTCTTGAAGTAGAAGGTTCTTGTTTCGCGACTGCATTGTTGTTTATGTATTTTGTTCACGTTGTTTGTTGTTGAGTTCGCTTATGTTGCGTTTCGTTATCTACCCCTTCTCTTTCTTACTCATGGTCATTGTTTTTGTAGCTTTTGCTTATTGTTTTAATGTGAAATGATATGAAACCGTTTCCTTCTTCGTAGCAATCTATTAAATGAAAATGAAAACGAGTCAGACCAGATTTCCTCTGCATGCAATTGGAACCCGTTGAAAACTTGCAATACACTTCCATACAATTAAACAAAAGGTTTCCTATTATAACTTATTGAGATGAGATCTCAGGTTGTAGTACCCCAATTGAAAACCTACCGATCAACGCCTTCCGTAACTTATATCACCTCACCATAGGAGCGAGATTTTAATATACTGTTACGCAAATGGGAGCGACCTAATATCATTTCACACGAAAACAAAATAAGTAATAGCTACTAAACCAAAGACCATGAGGATGAAAGAGATAGATAACGGAAACGTAACGAAATCGAACACAACAAAAGACAATGTGTACACAATGCACACGACACAAATACATCGAACACGTTCCAAGTAAGCCACCAACAACAAGCATGAGTGTAGACAAGTGTGCAAAATGCACAAACAACAATGTGATCGCTGTAGAATTCTCGAGAAGGCGAGAACAAAAACATTCCACGTCGAGAACGTTCATCATACTGATTACGTGCGTATATAAAACGGCAAGACAAGGCCAGCAGTGAGTCAGTTATAATCCAGTCAGTCTTGTGTGAAGACGCGTTGCGGTTTGAACGTACAAGTGGTATTGCTTGCAAAAAGGTTGTAAGCGGAGAAGATCTAACGAACAGTTGTTAGTGTTTGCGGGTGCAGAACACTGTAATAGAATAGTGAACAAGCAAATTGTATCGTTACGTTGTATACGGTGGCTTACAAAATTAGTGTGACCAATAAAGAGCTTAACTGAAACAAAACACATATTTGTTTTTACTTTGTTTGCAATCAACGAACTCAAATTCTAAACGTTTTTAAAAAGGTAAAAACGTAACAATACTTTAGGCCGGACGTCAACCTGATGCATCTTTTCATTGAGTGACTCTCAGGAGTCTTCCCGTTTGTCCATCCTCTCCCCAAAGCCTTCTGCAGACATTTCCTTCGTCTGTCTATCAGTAATTTTATTAATCTGGAATTTTGCTGAGTACAGCTATTTTTATACCCTGGGTTGTTGCAGATGATATACCTACTTGACAGATACTTGGATATTTGATTTCAGGTGCAAGCAGTTTGTTTTGTTACATTTTTAAATTTTTCTGGTACAATAATTTTTTTAAACGTTCTTTTTAGTTTTCAAAAACCAAAAAGGAATTAGTTTTGCTTCCGGAAACTAGTTTATCATGTCATTATGAATTCTTTAATAATTTTCTATTCGGCATAATTCTATTAAAAGCTTAACGAGTTTTAAATTCATTATTAAAAACAAAAAAAGTACATGGAAATATTAATAAGAATATTAATAAGAATATATGCATAAGGTAAATTTCAAAAGAATTCTATTAAAAAAAGGGAAATAATTACACAAAAGGGTTCATATAACCTAAAATGAAATTCTCCAAAGACACACAAAGACACTTCTTTAGTAAAGACCAAAATTGTTTTCTAAAGAATTTACAACCTTAAATATGAAACCCTAAAGTTAAGGGTTAAAATATTCCCTAATTAAGGCTAAAATTACAAATTAAGAGTGTTGAAGCAATTAGGAAAACGGATTTTTGTTTATATTCGAATAATAATTAAATAATAACATAAGAGATTAACTTCTGTTATGACAACTAATTTTATTTAAATTCTTAAATTCATTTCTATTTGCGGTAGGAGGCTGGTGGTATAAGAAGGTCTGGGTTATTTTATTTTGCTCCGACCAGAACTGCTTCTGTGTCATGTCTATAGCTTACTATAGTAACGTCCAAGCGAAGCATTCCGCTGTCCGTCATACGAATACTTACTGACTCGAACCTGCAGCTCAAAACCCAGACCTGGCATGAAAAATTATTTTTTCAGCAACCAAATTGTTATAAATATTTAATTGCGAAGAAAAGCTTCTTAAATCTGGGCTTGATATTCTTACGATGCTGACAGGCCTGTGTAGCATATCGTTAAACAACTCCTACAATTTCGTCCTCTTCAACATCGTCATAGTGGGTGTTCTGTGTAAAGTGGATGTGCCTCGTAATTTTTTATAAAAATGTTCAGTTGCTTGCCTTCGATGACGACATTGTCGTCATTGAGTGTAACAACCGAGATGTTACTATTGGCTTTAGTAATAATGAACAGCAGTCTACTAAAATGGGTCTGGCGGTAAAAAGGACAAAACGAGGTATATGTTGTCGACTATTATTGACTAAACTTATTTGAAAGGCAGTACGAACGAACACTGTTCCTTTCCTAAAAATGCAATATAATAAAAAAAATTAGACAAGATATATTTCATATCAATATGTTGTTACGAAAATGGAAATGGTGTTACATCGTTTAACATTCAAATGATAAACAAAAGCTACAAAAACAAAAAAAATGGACTTGTTTACATGATCACCAAATATACAAAAATATAGCAACAACATCAACATAAAAAAGGGATAAAAAGTAAACAAGTAAACAAAAAGCAACAACAAACATTACCAGGATAAATGTAAACAAAATACACAAACATCAAAGAAACAACGATGTTTACATTTATGGAGATCTCGAGTAGGCGAAGCCATGAACATTCGACTTCAAGATTATTCATTAGAATGTTTACGTCGCCATATAAAGGGCAGGGCAAAGCAGACAACGTAGTCAGAAAGAATTCAGTCAGTTTTGTGTGGAGACACGTCGCGTGTGAAGATAATAATTGTGGTTTGAAGGTCTACGTTATAAAGATCGATCGATTCTTGTTGTTTACATCAAGTCGTGAAAGGTTGCACACGGAATTGTGCGAACAATAAAGAATTGATTTAAAACTAAACAAAATTTATTTTTATTTTTATTGCAATCTACCTGCTCATATTTCAAACTTTTTCAAGAGATAAAAACGTAACAATATATTGTGCTCAATACTTTGTAAGTGAATCAGCAATTATTTTTATGTGCAACATCAAATATTTTAAATATTTCCCATTGAAAACAAACCTAGTAATAGTTGAGACAATTAATCATTAAAACTCAGAGGTTGCTAAAACATAAAATTTTTTAGTGTTGTTTGCTCATTTCTTGCACTCTTCCTGCACAATATTATGCTGCGGTAGAAGTTGGTATTTAAAATGTTGCAAAAAGGAAGACGTAAAATAGAATTATTGCAACAATATATTCATTTTGTAATAGAGCCATAAATTGTATTTTTCTAAATTGTATGAAATTATTACCATATTTTATTAGGTATTAAATTAAGTTGAGAAGTCGGTAAGTTCAATTATAAGGAATGGGAAAGGAACACAATATCTCTTGGTGTGTGTACATAGTAAGAAACTCATTACAGAGAGATAGGCTGTTTTACCATTTGATACTGAGCTAGTGATGGACAAAAAAAATCGATGTTATATAGATTTGCCACATGCTTTCTATGCATCGATAGATTTTGGTAATAAAATGGACTAAAATTTAGCACAACACCTGAAGATCTATTGCAGTGCCTCCGATCTAAATCGGGTATCCCCCTAACATATCTCTCAATCCTGTTGCCTAACAAACTTAAGGATGCTGTCCGGTACTAAATAACTGCCTGTCTAGTACTTAACATGCTCAAAAATGCTAGTACTTGACAAGTACAGTACCCGGGGATAAAGTTGACCTATTGTACAAAAACGTCCTTTAAGTGAGAGGATAATAGAGGGAATGGAAAAAAGGAGAGGAAGTAGAAAAGGTTTCATTTATGTTTTCTGGCGATTCGTTCTCCTCACTACAAAATTTACATACTGATTTCTATTCTGTACAATATTCTTTCCAATGCCCGATAATATTTTTAGGCTATTACAGGAAACTTTAATTTAAGACAGAAATATCTTCCCACCAAGCTAAATTTGCTCGAACTAATCTGACTTAAGAATTGTCTTTGCTTATCAACATCTTGTCAATATCTGTGCTATAGAGAGGATTTGGCCGCATCATCATTCCATCAGCTTATCATCGTCTGCACATTGCCTTGAATTCAAACTTAACCTGCGGTCAAACAGAAGATAATTCTACGTTCCCTGTCCAAATTACCTTTTATTCACTTTCTTTTCCCAAATCACCATGGAAGGATACAGCCATCAACAGCAAGTGCAAATAATAAAACCCTTTTATCAAAATGGGTGTTCTGTTTCGGAAACGTACCGCGTCTTTCGCCTACTTAATGATCGCCATAATCATTCTACCGAGGGCACTATTCGCAGGGTGGTGAATAAATTTGTATCTACTGGTTCAGTAAATGATAGACCTTCGCCCATTCATGGAAGTCGATTTCACATAGATCACACGAACTCCGTTTTCGCAAACCAAAACTTGGCGTACTTTGCTATGAGACTTGGGCCCGCATGGATAAAAAATATAACTGATCCAAAAACTGAAAACAAATGACCACAGATAACGACTTGTATTTGCTGAATGGTCTCTGGACAGTTGGAAATTGATTCTAAATTTGATCGATGCGCTCCATCCAGAAAAGAAATGGCATATATTTTATCCATATTCCACACATAATGCCATAAATAGATCTTTTAATCGAATAAAAAGTGTTGGTTATATCGAACACACCCTAGTCTAGTAGGTAGTGTGTTGGCTTATTAGGCTTATTACGGTTCAAACCTCAGGTCAGACAACAAAACGAAATATGAAAAAATATTTCTTCGTCGACTTCCCATCAGCAGATTTCTGGCAAAAACTCTGAGAGTAAATAAAATTGCCATGAAAAGTTTCTCAAAAAATCTGTCGTTCGGAGTCGACTTTAAACTGTAGGTCCCGCCACTCATGTATAAAATCAACACACACAACATGAGTGGTGTCAGAAGCTAGGCCGTAATTCTGACTGAAGGGTTGTAATGGCCAATTATGTATGTATATCAAACACACACTTCATGTTATTTAAATTTAAATATAGGAAGAGCTTCATGAAAGACCATATGACACTTTCAAGCCCAAAAAAATTGTTGAAGCCGAACAATATTAGCTGACGTTTATTAAACAAATATGACACAGTAAATACACTTGATCATTTCATTCATATATAAATTGTAGGCGCCGTAGTCTAGTAGTTAGTGGGTCGACTTAGTAGACGTGCGGCTATGGTTCAAAGTCCCTGTCTGACATCTCCAACAAAACAAAATATTAAACATTTTTCCTTCGGCGACTGCCTCTCAGTATATTTGTGGTAAAAACTCTGAGAATAAATAAAATTGTCATGAAAAGGCATCTCAGAAATCTGTCTTTCGGAGTCGAATATAACTGGAGGCATGTATAAAATTAACACACACAACATAAGTGGTGTGAAAAGCTAGGTCGTAATTCTGACTTAAGGGTTGTAAGGAACGGATGGCATTTACGGTAGAAAGTTATGTATTTACTTAACAACCTATGAAAGAATTAATAACAAACCAAAGTTCATGCAAATTAGGTAATAAATTTTGTTACGGCTCATGCAGTTACCAAATTCACCTTTAAAGTCTAACCAAGTTAATCAGATGTTGGTGGGAAATTTAAAACTTTAAATTAAAAAAATGCAATAAAACAAAAACGGTTTGAAATTTGGCCAAATTTATTATTTTGTTGTGAAGCACAATTGTTCCGGTTAGAAACGGAATATTATTTCATTCATATGGCTGCCGGTCGTACCAATTTTAGTGTACTTTTACGAGTGTATAGGATCGTATCTCGGCAATGGCATCACGAATGTTAGGCTTCAAATCTTAAATTAAATTTAAATTAAAAATTCTCTGGTTTGTCAGAATAATACTTTTCTTAAACGGCGCCCCACCGAAAATAGTTCAAAGGTGGCAAATCCCAGCTTTTTGTCGCCCAACTGACATCACCATTTTGGCTAATTAAACGGGCATCAAACGGTTGACGCAAGTTGCACAATCCTGTTGAAACTAAACATCATTCACATCAATACCATGAACAGCGGGTACAAAAAATAGGTTATTATTCTGCGATAGGTACCTCCAATAACTGTAATGGTTGTGCCGTCCTCATTTTTAAAGAAATATGGAGCAATGATGCCTCTGCTTCACAAGCCTCAAAAAACAGTCACTCGTAATGGGTGCATTAGCTTTATAAGATCACGTACGGATTTTCTGAACCCCAAATATGCAAAATTTAGTAATTAATGTACCTACCAAGATGAAAATGAGCTTAATACGAAAAGATTATTTTTTTTGGCATAATCGTCTTCATCGTGAAGTTTCTCGTTGGCCCAATAAATCCTATCGTTGCTCAAGTGTAAATCGACTCATTACGTTCAGTGGAGATAATATACTGCATTTTAGGACAGAATAGAATAACATACGTATATCTAGATTCAAAATAACAAATGGCTCAAATTTAAACCGATAAATGGGCCATTTGCGTATGTAAATGCATTCTAGTTGCAGTAACGTACATTTACATGCATATGCTACGGGTTAAAAGAACACACATGTGAATAAGTAAAGGAATTATTATTGTTGGGAAGGAAAAATATTTTTACGTACACATTTTTAGCTATTATATGTGTATATAGTATATGTACGTATGTATAAATATCTTTCTATTTAAAAATACATTACGTTGATGGAGCTGGCACAAATAATTTATTTATGCATTTAGTCATTCAAACGTTTTCCTTAAAATGTGTATACGTTCGCTCATTCTACAATTTTTTCCTTTGATTTTTCTCCTAAAGGACGTATTTGCGTAAATATGTATGTATATGTACATATATCCGAAACATTTAAATTTATTAACAAATGCTTGCACTTGGGGCTGTATTCCCTAATGCAAATATATCTTCATACATGACATGACTTCCTTCATTCCTTTTCTCAATTACGATTACAAACCATAATATTTACAGGAAGCATACAGTGTCGGTAAAAACCAATTTAACAAAACTAACCTTAAAAATTCAATCCTTATAGTAATAAATGCTTACAGGACAGTGCTTAGAAGCGAAGAATCCTTGTTTTGTAATCTTGAGCCAGCTGGTCGAAGACGGCTTTAATAATCTTCTACAACTCGGTATGGGAAACAACGTTGTAATATGTTGGCCGCCCGTGTTGCTGTTTGATCAATGTGAAGAAATTTCTGAGGGAGATGGATTCGTAGCAGACTTTATAGGCATAGTCAAGAGTCTTATTGTAGCATTGATTAGGTAGAGAGTCAGGAAATTGACTCGTCCGCGACCTGCACCAGGCTAGGTTAGTAGAAGAAGAGCAAATTACGAAACGCTAACATTAGTGGTTTGTAGGTTTTCTATTACGAATCAATTATCTGATTGTATTGTATTGCATCAGTTGGTTACATCTTCTGGATAGGACAGAGTGTAACCTCCGCCCCGGGGAGAATGAAACCATAAAAGGAAATCCAGAAACATTTTATCGCACGTACGGGGGAGCTAGCGAACAAGACCAATTTCGGAACGAAAATTGTTATTTGTTAGAAAACTTGGTGAATATAAACGAATATTTTTTCCAATTTATTTAAAAACACGTTGCATATATCGAGATAGGTCAGTACGTTCTGAAGCCAAAATCAAGATTACCGAAGCGTGGAATTATTATATCCGAGATGCTGTATACTGTGAATACTGTATTAAGATATAATCTTAGGAGAAAACCCCTAATAATTCAAAACTGAAATACAATAGATCTGCAATGTATATACAGGGGAGGCCACGTAATTAATTGGAGTTTTGCCTTCCAACCTCTTTTCAACTTCAGTCCATAAGTTCTCAATTAGATTAAGATCATGTGAAAACGCTGGCACCTTAAAATATTTATGTTTTCTTGCTCTAGGCAGCTTTTCACAATTCTTGAAGTATGCTTAGGGTCGTTTTCGATCATGAACGTGCCTTTGGTTAGGTTAGAGGACGTGTACTTGTCAATTAAGACAAGTACAGTACCCGGAGGTCGAATTGACCTATTGTACAACGTCCTAGTTTCTCACACCACTTATGTTGTGTGTGTTAATTATATACATGAGGGGTGGGACCTACAGTCTAAAGTCGACTCCGAACGGCAGATTTTTTGAGAAACTTTTTCTTGGCAATTTTATTTACTCTTACTGCCAGAAATCTGCTGAGAGGAAGTCGCCGAAAAATTACTTTTTGTATTTTGTCTTGATGTGTGGCCTGGGGCTCGAACCCTGGCTTTACGTCCAATGAGCCAACACACTACCTACTAGACTACGGCGACTTCGACTGAACGTGCCTTATGAACGGTAAATTTGTAAACATGTTCATTCTTGAACTGATACTTTAAGTCTTTAAAAGAATCAGTGTAAACGCTTTTGCGGCTATCACACCTGTCATGGGTGTAGTTTTACGGAGTTTGGGGATTCTGTATACATTATGGAAGGTTCAAAACAGAGATCAGCAATGAATCGTTTTTTCGCTACTCATAAGCACTCATGAAATTTTTAATATAATGAGTATTGAAATTCAACTACTCTGATTCATTCGTACTCACTGCAACGTTGATTTATAAGTATGAGTGCAATGAGTATGAGTACAACGTTGACATCAAACTCATAACCATTCGATTTATGTTTGATTCATTCAGATTCATAACTTTAGAAAAATACTTATCAATGATTCGAGTGACTTGAATCATTCATTAAAATTTACAATCTTAGTTGTTGTTGCATTTACAAAAAAAGAAGAAAGAAAAAGACAAAGACAACAAGCAGAGCAAACTCACAATCTTCTAGTGAGTATTGTAGTGTTCGTACGCGAATCATATTTATTCTGTGATTCTTGTAAATGTTGTGTCATGGAGAGTCGAAATCAACAACAACATACGTATTGTTAAGTACGAGTACGATAAGTGCTGCAAACTTTGAATATGAGTAGTATTGAGTATAATATTAAAATAATTATGAATGCGTATAAATATCAGAATTCGAATGATTCGATTCTACTCACCTTTTTGAATACTCATTGCTGATCTCTGGTTCCAAATGTACTAAAAAGTTTCATTATATTTAAATTTTACTTCTGAAACAACAAAGTATCTTGGGAAATTTCATTTACCGTCTTTACGACTGCTCTGAGAGTGCGTATTATCGTCCTTTCTTTTTCGGAATAACTTTATTTTTTCCCACATCTTATGGTTTTGTACATATTTTTTTACTAATATCATTTAAAACTCACTTACCAATAAATTTACAAAAAGCAGAATTAAACGTTAAAAATACGTTGTTAAAATAGCAAAACTGCTTCAAAAACAAAATTTTTAATAAATAATGACTTATTTTGTAGAAAAAATTTTAGAGAATAGAAAAATAAGGAACGAATAATGTGTAAAAGGGATCAAACTTATCCTTCCTGTAGAAAAGCACCGTTAAAGTGATAATACACATAAAAAATCGATGAGATATCATATTTATAAACATATACATATCATATTTATAAACATATACACTTATAAACATATACATGGAAATGTCGTTGAATCAATCCAAATTAAGTAGAATAAGTGCACATGGACTGAAACGACTATGCTGCCCACCTAAACAACACCTATACACCCAATAATGTATAGCGGATGATCATATGTGTTCATTCTGTGACATGTCAACTATGATATCTAGTTTTATGAATGTTTTACCTTACAATGGTCATTATAAAAGTCAGTATTCTGCTAGTGATTTACGTACAATTTTTTTACTGTTGACATGAAAATTTATGAAATTAGTTGCACACATTTCTGATTTCTAGCATTTATTTTAAGCTGCATTTCATAATATCCTGCATTCGTTACGCTAATGCATTTTGCACATTGTCAGCGAATAATTCAACGCATTTAACATAATGTTGTATAAACAGAGGAAACGAAAAAATCAATAGAGTCCGTAGCCATTAAAAGTATGTCCTCGCTAACGGCAATTTTATAGCAATTCAACGTATCACAAAAACAGTAATGACTGGTCAAAAACATATAAAAAGAGATACACACACAACCCGTTTGTAAACCCTGGAAAAGCTATATAAATGTGTAAACTAGTATAAGAAATCATAATTTTTAGCTCCAAATCGCTGGCCAACTCATTAGCTTCTTTATGTGTATAGTAATACACTAAATACCTAAATACCGAAACAATAATTTGTATAAGAAATAAAAACATATCAGATTATACAAATATATCCATTATTGGCCATTCAGCCAGGATCAGTGTTGAAAAATTTAGTACTTTTGTACTTTTTTCAGAACTTTTTCATTTAAAAAATACCGCAGTACCCCCGCTACGCTTTCAGAACTTTTTTATTATTACATATTTTATGTCTTGCATCTTTCAACTATTAATGCATTAGCAGCAACATGTTCAACGTAATGCTGAACGTAGAATTAGACTTTAGCCCCGGTTACCCAAACATACACGGAACGTACATTCGTTTTTAGAATACGAAAAGCAATGAAAACGCGTGCCGTCTAATTTCGATAAACATTTTCATTGCTCTTCAAACGAACGTATGATAGACATATTACGTTAAATCGACGTGACTAAATGGGTCTCTTACGTTTTGTTACGTTCCGAATCATCTGTTTTTGTCCTGTATGGGCATTGAATATAAATAAATAGTAGGTGTATGCTGGCTTACTAGAAGTGAGCCCACGATTCAAACCCAATGCTAGACATCTCCATCAAAACGAAATATGAAAAAATATTTCTTCGGCGCTTTCCTTCGTTTTGGCAAAAACTCTAAGAGAAAATAAAATGGCCACGAATAAAATCTGTCGTTGGGAGTCGACTTTAAACTGTAGGTCCCGCCACTCATGTACAAAATTAACACACACAAAATAAGTGGTATGAGAAGTCAGGTCGTAATCCTGATTGAAATAACCAATTATGTATGAATGTATATATCTTTTACAAAAGTAATATTTAATGCAAAAATTTACTTTTTCAGTTAAAATGTTGTGTGCGTAAATTCCTTTGCCCACCGTTTTATGAAGCCAAGAGTGCTTCTTGCCTTATTTACAGTCAAAGTGATATGATCATTAAAGTTTAATTTTGTATCTAATAGGATCCCAAGATCAATAAAAGAGTCCACTATTTCCAGTTGATGACCTCCAAGGAAGTAATTAACCGCAATAAAATTATTTCTTGGGGACCGCATACAATTGCATTTTTTAATATTCAGCTCCATCATGTTGTACTCGCACCACACAAAAAGAAATTATTGAGATCACTTTCAAGATAAATATGCTCGATGAAATTATACATCGTCAGCATACATCAAGATATTGGCAAAATTAATTACGTTGGGAAGATCGTTTATAAACAGCTAAAAAGAAGTGGACCAAGATGGCTGCCTTGAGGAACACCAGGTAGCACATAAATATACTTAGATAAGCTATTGTTCACACATACAGTCTGCTTTCTACCAGTCAAATACGACTCTAGCCATCTTAAACTCCTATGATTTACACCCATTAAATCCAATTTAGTTAACAGAAGTTTGTGATTCACTTTATCGAAAGCCTTACTAAAATCCGTAAAAATTACATCAGTTTGCTTCCGTTGACAAAAGGCCGCATTTATCATGGATGTTAACTGAAGCGAGGTAGTTGTTGTTGAACAGCCCTTTCGGAAACCATGTTGATAAGGTGATAATAACGATGAAGTATGATGAACCAAAAAATCGGCAATCAGTTTCTCGAACATTTTTGGAATAGCACTCAGTTTTGCAATGCTCTTATAATTTATAACATCAAATTTATTGCCAGATTTAAAAAGTGGTATAATATAAGAGTTCTTCCAAAACACAGGAAAATATCCATAATTAATTAATTACGTCTAATAAGTTAACACACTACCTACTAGGCTAATGCGACTGCAAGTCATATAGCAATTTATAAAGGTTGAATAGGTTCTACTCATTATTCTCAGTCTCAGTCATTCTGAAGTATGCCCGCCAACCTTCAGCCATATATCATACACATAAAAGTGTTCCAAACCAGCATAATATGCCCACAAAGCAACCGTAAAATGGGACCTGAGCCAATAATTTTTGCTGCCTTAAAGCAGCGATGTTGGTGCAAACTTTGAATACCTTTATGAATAACGTGACATGTTTTTTGCAGAATATGCTTGTAGAACATTTCTGCTTCTAGAACGCAAACGCGGAAACGCATATTAGTGAAATTGAATATTTTTTAGAAGAAATAAATTGTCTCAAATTTAGCATTTGAGACACATTTGACGTCCAATTGCCTATTCAAAGTGTCAGGTTAAATATTAAATGATTGCGTGGTCCCTACACTGGACGAGCACCACCCAATGCTGAGGTATAGGTATTCTAATTAAGAAACTGAAACATTATTTGTTGGGCCACTTGTGTAAAGATTACTGTATAAAGATTACAAGCTATTAACATATGCATTGAAAAATTTGATCAGAATTCTTAAATTAATCAACAAAATTTCGAATGGTAGTTATATTGTGTAAGAAAATTTAATTGTTAAACTTTGACAATTGAAATTAAGTTTTTAAAAACATTTTAAAATTTTAACATTCATTCTTAAAACTAAAGTTTTTATTTTGAAATGCATAATCACCTCTAATTCTGTCACCCTAAAGTCAAATAAGTTCTGAATATAAAAGAAGAACAAACCGTTTAAGCAATTCACAAAATTATCTGATGCAATAAAATAAAAGAATGGAGAGTGTGACATAATAATCGCATACACATTTAAATTTCTGAGTTCATGCACGTCCATATGCAGCCTTAAGTAACAATTCTGTACAACGGAATTCTCACATCTGTTTTGTCAAATAATCTTTGATGTATGTATGTACACTTCCAAACCCAACCTGAACTCGGGGGTATATTTGTAGCAAATCATACGTTGTTGACCTACATATTGCACAGGTAAGCGTGTCTGTTGTAATAAGTGTTATAGTCGTAGGTGCATTGTGCATTTTTTTTTATTTTTTTCATTTTATTTATTTAATTTTTATAAATTATGAACAAAGAATTACTCTTCGAATCTAAAAAATTATTTTTTTATCAAACCGGCGTTCGCGGGCTTTAAAAAGAAGTTATTCACCTGCTTGGAATGAGAGCAGATGAAGGCCTCTATTATAATAAATGTGACCATAATTTAAAACGTTGTAGCCTAATGAATTCACATTATCTTCTAAATTATCACCAGTTTAAACGTCCATCGAGACCTATCAATTAAATTATTTTGATTATTAATGCGAATACTGTACTGTAAAGTGAAAGTTACATAAATGGATTTGAAGTCATTGACGTTAACCACCATTGTTTAACCACCTTCAGGACTAGCCACCATTCTTGAACAATCTTCGATGTGGTCTGCTTCCACTTTGTGGTTCTAATGGCCACTTTGCTCTTAATAAATACGTATACGTATCTCTTTCTTGTATTCTCTGATATTGGATTTTTTTTAGGTAGGTAGATAGAGGTGGCTGTCCACAAAAACAGTTTGGATAGAGCCCCTAAAGCCACATTAAATCCATCGTGTTTGCATTGTTTTACAATTTTTCTAATCTCTGAAACATCGAGAGCTTCTGATGAAGCAGCCTACGCTACCAATCTCTGTCATTGATAGTTTGGTTAAAATATGCATGTAGTAGACAGCAAAATGACATTTTCTCTTTGTCATAGTACTGCGCAGATGCCAAGTATGTAAATAACAGTCTTTTTCTTTTCAACGATACAGCCCTTGCAAGAAGTCATTTGCCAAGTGTCCAATACCGATGCGTGTTGCCAGGTTCCAGTCCAGTAATGACTCCAATAACCAGAGTCGCCCTATCGAGTATAATCAGGCTTTCCGGAAGAGTGCGATGATTCCACCGTATCTGGCTTGTTCATCCTATTTGCAGTTGCCTGGAATATCGTCAAATATGAAGTGAATGTCTTACCAATTCACTATTTTGTAGTACGCAGGACATTATCTAGTTCAAGATAGTTGTCTTATCAAGGCATTCCTACTATGCTTGCGCATCATAGGTTAGGATAGGTTTGCTAACCGAGTCATACTAGGTCCAAGATCCAAATTTTTGGAAAACACATTCTTACAAGCGTAGATAGCAAAGGAGTAGTTTTTATTATCATTAAAGTATTTCGGTTTCTAAGGCAGTATTCTGTTTAGAATAACCCACAAGTGTTCCACCTTGAGGTCAAGTTTCGACACATACAACCTTGAGGTCAAGTTTCGATACTTACAATTTCAGTGGACGAAAATGAAGCGACCTATGGCTTCTTGTGAAGAGTACAACCCCCATTTTGTAGTGTTAACATAAGGTGCCTAAGGTCGAGTTGCATCCTATCATTAATAATGTCGACAATTCTGCACCAGAACATAAGAACAACTTTATATGAATAACAGCTTAAACATTACAAGATTCTTAACCACAGTATAGAGAATCTAACCACGTCGAGTTCTGTATCCTATCCCTCTGGCCAGTGTGCAGTCGTTTGGGCCAGCAATTTCTTTCGTAGAAAGTTGGAAGGACTTGTGGGTCTAAGGTTCTTAGGTATCGTATGGGAGTTTGTTTCTGTCTGCGGTATGAAGACTATTTAAATACTACACCTTCTCTTCGAATTGCTCCATATAGGGCACAATTCTGTAAAGTTAGCGATCTTTTTCATAGACTTGTAACATGGTGTACTGTCCCATCTCTCTGACTAATAGCTCCACAGTTGTAAAATTTATACACAAGTCTTTTGAATGTAAGGAATAAAGCCGAATTATGAGGATTTTGTACTATTAGCACCATCTATCTAATTTTCAATCCAACTGATACTATTTTCAACACGAGTGTGCAAGCTGGATATAAGAAGAAATATAGTTAGAATAGTTATCAAATCTTGCCAATCAAATCTGTACAAAAATTTGAAAATGAAGTCCATTTTTGAGTTGTTAATGGTTTTCTCTGTAAACTTCTTAAAAATCGTGTAAGTAAGCACGGAGTATATTACAAAAGTTAAAGGAAAACCCTAAAAACTAAGAAACAGTTTCAAAATGAATACCCTAATGGGACAAAAGTATTAAGGTATTCATGTTGAACTTCTTGCCAATAACAAAACTCTAAACTGGTAAAGTAAAAACAATGCACAACTCTTAAGCGTACATTCACAAAATTGTTTTAAGAAATCGGTTTAGCATATAACCACGCAAACCGTTTGAATAGAGAAAGAATTTAACCGTAGATCGAGCCTTAAAAAATTAAATAATTCTATCTTATGTATCACTTTTGATACATATGTCTGTACTTGTAGTAACATAGAATTCTCGCAATTATTGATGGATTTTGTCAAAAAATTGAAATATTTTTATTTATTTTAATTCATTTTAATAAAATTTTTGACATGATGTACAGCAGCATGGTTTTTACGTAAAAATCAAACACTTCATGCTGCTTGGTTTTATTTTTTCCTAAATGGTAACATTTTGCTATCTAGCACGCTTGCTTTGTGGCGATTTATAAGTTTCCAATTGTTTAGATGGGGCGGCTTATTTTCACTCCCATCAGTAATGCTCTCAGTTGAGTAAAGGCTGAAGCCAGATTGTACAAACCATTGTTATATTTCATTAGAAAAATTTGTTGCCAACGTCATGTGAGGTAAAAAAGTTTCCCGTTACAAAAGAACATCGATTATGTCAATAACAATGCTCTCTCTTTGATTCTTCTCTGGTTACCCGGATACGGGTTTCCCCAAATACGGTTGTAAGTAGTCGCTACGCACGTAGCGTGTACATTAATTCAAAAATGCTAATTCGATTTCGGTGGACCCCGAAATCTACAGCGTCAAAATTATTGGGAATTTCAATAATTTCAGCCACTTTTTCGAAAAAGCGTAATAAGTGTAAATGTATCATCATTTCCTAGTAGCACATTATCAAAACGAATGATTCTGTTATCTCATACTTACGTAGTTCACCAAAATATTAACATCTGTAATATCTATGAAATAAAACATAAGACGTAACACTTTTTTAATGTTTGTCTGTCAAGTGAGATAAATATGAGAAGTCCATTTCATGAAACAGTTGCTAGCAATCTTCGTGAAAATTGGTAATATTTTCTCTCCCGAAGCTACGATAGGCATACGGTGCCAAGTAGTACCATCTTTGGCGATAAACATCTTATGGTCATGTTTGTTGCTGCCAATACTTTCATCAATTCAATGGACGAGCTTTTGTGTTCTTCTTTTTCAGAGTCTTCAGCAGCCTGAAAATTACATACATACATACATACATAATTGGTCATTACAAACTTTCGTTGTAAATTGAAAATGTCTGACTTGAGATTTAAATCTTGGTCTGACGTCTAATAAGCTAACACACTACATACTAGATTACGACTGCTTCAATCAATATCAAGAACATATCAAGAACAGAAAATTCAACATTTTCACTTTCATCCAACACTTAATCTCCAATTCCTTCTCAAATATCATAAATAATAAATTATTTACGATAAAACTTCACAAAACCTTTGAAACATAAAAAATTTACATACACTACATCAAAGAATCCCTAGGACATTCGTATGTATCAAAAATGATACACAAGCCAGAATTATGAAGTTTCTGAATTTTTTTAAGTCCTGTTTAAAATTTTATTTTTTTCTTTGGTTTAAAATAACGACAATCATACTACTAACGAATTTTAAAAATATCAGGCATCTAACTCTTTATGACTTAAAGTTATTTCGTCTCAAATATTGAAATGTATCATATTTGGTACAAAGCTCGATCTACGGTTGAATAAATTAGAAAAACAAAAACTTTTAAAAGAAAGTAAAATAGTTGAACAAAATGGCTTCGGTACATTTTTTTTTTGGAGAATAAAACACAAATAAAAAGAATACATTTCCCCACTCTTACTAAAATGTGATACACATTCACCACTATACCATCTCCTGTATAGGAGAGCCTCACAAGAACTTTTTCTTCCATGCAATAACACAAAATAACGAAAGTGGCCATATTAATACTCAACTTTATTCACTTCTGTTAATAGTTTTGTGTGTTAACTTCTTAAGCAAATAATATATGGGAGAGAAAAAAGGACTGACAGAAAAGCAGTCACTATAAGTTTGAAAACATTCTGTAAATGAAAATATATGCAGTGGATAGCAAAACTTTTATAAGTAAACACAATAAATTTAGTGGACACAATCTCTAATACCTCTTGATAGTAATAAATAAAAACCGCTATTCTTCAAGGTAAACGCATTTTACTTAAAATATTATCTAATTTAGTGCCATTATTACAACTTGCCTTTAAAATTGTGTTTAGTTAAAGATACCTTTAGCTAAAGGGAACTGTCAAGTTACCTTTAACTTCTTTTCGTTATTACAACTTACAGATAAAATAAAGTCAACTGCTTGCAAAAATATGGCAGTAAACATAGTGGCAACAACAAGCTTCGTTTTTTAGTTATATTTTTTTTCATTTTGTATATATTTGAAGTTACCTTATTGAAAATAATATATAATATGCCAAATTCAAGCATAAACTTAACTTTAAAAGTTTCCCGTAGGATAATCCTCCCTTTATCTTAACGCTCACTTCCATCTTATTGGGTACTCATAATAATGAAAAGCAATTTATCTGCCCGTTAAAATCCTCTCTTTAGTTAACGGCAAGTTGTAATAATGGCCCTTAATCCGTAATTTTTGGTATATTCTCCAGCATTTTAGTCATTTCTTCCTAATCACACATTTTTCAGAGCTTATTTCGTAGTGCAGATAACTAATTTGTGCCGTTTGAGATGTTATCCGGCGGGAAGTCACTCTTTTGCTGCGAACTGCATGTCCGAGAAATTAACTTTCTAGCGTCTGATCGAATATTCAATTCGATGTTCGTCTAAAGCTCACTTCAGGTGGTTTAATTTTGTTCAGTGCTTAAAAAAGAAAGAACCTTTTTGACTCCACTTGCTACTTTGAGGTTTTAATTTTATTTTTGGATCCTTTCGCGAAATTTTTTTACTTCATTTGCCGCATCAAATATCTTTGCCTGTCTGTGGTATATCTTATCAACAGCATCGAATTTGAAATAAAACTTTCTAACATTTTCGCACATTTAGTTCAGAAAACATATTTATTCCGTTTTAAATACACGCGCCATTTAAATAGATTTTGGAGAAGTATGACTATATACACACTTTTAGTAAAGAGCTAAGGAAGATGTATTAATAAATGGACACGTATATATTTTACACTTGCGAACGTTAAAAATCAAATAGTAATCGCTTTGGATAAGAGCGTTTCTTTTTAAATTGAAATTTTTTTCCACGATAAACCAATTCAAGAAACAGTCGGGGATGTTCCTCTGTCCTAGGTTATATAAATTATTTTGCACAAATTCAATCAAACTCCTTACGGGTATAATTTGTGAACGCTGTAGGATTGCACGTGTGTCTGTGTGTTTCAACACTTCAAATTAGGACTCTTTTAGTTACTGGTTTAGATGAGGAAGAATCGCTAGAGCACTTTCTGTGTGAAAATTCTGATTCATGTGAAAGTGGAAAATACAGCTGCGTGCAAAATTGATTGTCATTTATGCAGTCTGTTTTACTAATTCGCCGTAGGCGACCATAGATAGCGACATATGTTCGCTGAATGAGTCAACTGGTGACAACATCGGTCGATGATACCAACGACTTCTGATTTTATATTCTTAAACTTCTTCTTGTGGGATTATCTTAAGCGGAAAGAGCCTATTCAACTCCGAATCCGAACGACAGATTTTTGAGAAGCCTTTCATGGCAATTTTATTTACTATCAGAGTTTTTACCAGAAATCTGCTGAGAGGAAGACGCCAAAGATATATTTTTCATATTTCTTGTTGTTCGAGATGTCTGACCTGCCGTTTGAACCATGGACTCACGTCTAATAACCCAATTCGAAAACTTAAAGTTAATAAATAACACCACTCACATCATAATGTTCCCTCTACCAAGGTTTCGCTTGGATGATAAAGTTTTCGTTTGTTCCAGAAAATTCTCAGATTGGTTTTGTTTTCACAAACATGCTCTGATAAAGGTATTGTTACATTTTTACCTTTTTAAAAGCTTTGATTGCGAACAAAATAAAAGTAATTTTTGTGTTAAGTTTCAATTAAACTCTTTATTGTTCGCACAATTTTTGTGTGCCACTGTGTCCAAATTGATGTATATAACAATAATTTGCTTTTTCGCTGTTCTTTTCTGCTCACACCCTTTATGTAAGCAACAACACTTTTACGTTAGATCTATATAGCGGAGATCTTCAAACCACGACTGTTCTATTCACACTCAAAGCGTCTTCACACAAGACTGACTGAATTCTTACTACTCGTTGCCTGCTTTGTCTTGCCTTATTCACGTATTCAATATGATGAATGTTCTTGAAATGGAATGTTCGTGAGTTCGATTTCTTGAGAGCTCTATCGCTACTACATTGTTGTTTGTGTAGTTTGCTTGCGTTGTTTGTTGTTGGTTTCGTTCTTACTGATGTTGTTGGTATATGCAAGCAAGTTCGTTGTAGTTGTTGATGTAGCTTTTGTTTATCGTTTTTAATGTTAAACGATGGTACACCGTTTCCATTTTCGTAACAGTATTAAAAAATGTATTCTTCTACACTTATATTTCTCAACTTCATAACCTGCATTGATAGATACAATGGAGGTTTCAGCTCTTGATGTGAAAACTAAGTTTACGTTCTAATCCTATCTAGTGTACATACACAACGTAACTGGAACTGAAAACGCAGTTCTACAGGATTTAACCCTTCACACATTTCTACAAGAGTAGGTACTCGTTAATTGTATTCTTTTACTACAAATCACGTTGTAACTCTAAGAAACGTGTCTGTATATCATACTCCACTGCAAACTACAATTTTACATTTTATTTTATTTTGTTTTATTTATATCTTAAAGAGTAATTAATTAATAGTTTTCTTGTCAAATATTTATTACAAAATTTTTTTAAACAATACAGCATCGTAACTGGTGGTCGTATGAGTAATTTCTTCAAATGAAATTAATCATACGTCACAGAGGTTTATTGATGCATAGATGCGATGTTGTATAGTGATTAAAGTTTAAATTAAATACCTACATATATGGAGCAAAAACTACAATATTTAATAAAAAAATGTTTATAAGATATTTTTTATATTTGTTGGAATTTAATGTCAATATAAAATTTGATTAAAATTTCTAATTTTACAAAATCTATCGCAGGTCTGGGAGTAAATAAATATGTTAATTGATTATAAATATTTAAAAATTAAAAAAAAAATAAGAATTGAAATTTTAAAATTGTATTGTATAAATCGGCCTTGTCTATGGAATCCCATCGATGGTTGGGCAAGAGATGATACTGGTACAGGTAATCTATAAATTTATTTCGGATATTGATCGGAATTAAATAAATTTGTTTTTTTTATTTTTCTAATTTTAAAGTTTAGTTATGATTTCGCCGTAGTCTAGTAGGTAGTGTGTTGACTTATTAGACGTAGAGCAAGGGTTCAAACCCCAGGCCAGACGTCAAAACAAAATATTGAAAAATATTTCTTCGGCGACTTCCTCTCAGAAGATTTCTGACAAAAACTGTGAGAGTAAATGAAATTGCCATTCAAAGTTTCTCAAAAATCTGTTGCTACACTGTAACTGTCTGTACACTGTAACAGCAATTAAAATAAATAATAAAAATGGAGTGTCGCATAATTTAAAAACATGAAACCTATGCGATACAAAGAACGAAATAAGGTTAGGAAAACAAAAGTTATAAAGTCGCGGTAGTCTAGTAGCTAGTATGTTGGCCAGGGTTCAGACCCCAGGTTAGACATCAAAACGAAAATATGAAAAAATATTTCTTCGGCGTCTTCCTCTCAGCAGATTTCTGCCAAAAACTCTGGGAGTAAATAAAATTGCAATGAAAAGTTTCTCAAAAATCTGTCATTCGGAGTCGACTTTAAACTGCAGGTCGCATCACTCATGTATAAAATTAACACACACAACATAAGTGGTGTTAGAAGCAAGGTCGTAATCCTGTCTGTAATGACCAAATACGTATGTACGAGTATATTTTGGTTTTCCGTTGTCATTAATATGCGTTTTGTCTTAAATATGCGTTTTGGATACTTGCTTCGTGATTGCCTTAATTAATAAAAAAAAATAAATTACGATGACAAAATGATGAAGAAAAAGAGAGAAATTAAAATAAATATTCTTGTTTACGAAGGTTTTTTATTTTTTATTTTATTAGAACCTCTTCTGCTTTGTGATTTACATTTAATAGCTGTGGGAATTTTAGATTTACATTAGTTTAAGAAATAAGCGTATAATTGCGTAAAGGTATGCCTTATAAATTGAAATACTATTAATTTGAAATAATAGGAAGGTGCTTTTAACGCATCTGCGTATTTATGAAATAAATTATTATGGTTTATAAAATGAATATTTATTTTGTGGTAAAAGATTTGTTGTAATAGACCTATAGTTGGAATGAATATATTTAACTTGTAATTTTTCATTGTTGCAAGAATACCATGCAGTATATAGAAGCAACTCTACCTGTTTGAGAATAAAAAAAAATTATTTGAACATTAATGAAGGCGTAGCTAATTTATCAACAAATACCTTAAGAGGTATTCCGAAAGCAATCTGTATTGTTAGAAGTGTATGACATGGAGAAAAATTAATGTCTCTGCAACCACACATTTATTCAAATCTTAATCCCAAATGACTTATTTTTGGGTCTACAATGGTTTCACTTGTCTGACTTGAATCATAAATAAAATTTTGTTAAAAATAGATTAATACAATAGAACAGAATGGCAAGTTCTGTTCACAAAGTGTAAGTTGGCAAAGTAGTTTTCAGACATATAAAGCCATTCGATACTTTGGTACTGTACATCAGGGTTACATTGGTATTTTCCCTTGGAATAATTTTTTAGTCATAATAACAGGAGTATTTAAATTCAAACTTCACATTCTTACCACATATTTATTTCTATGGCTACAGGTTGGCGTAAATGACCGTAACAATTTCATCATGATATATCTTGCGACATCAGTTTTATTTAGGTTAGGTTAAGTTGAGGACGTGTACTTGTCACTTAAGACAAATACAGTACCCGGAGGTCGAATTGACCCATTGTACAACGTCCTAGTTTCTCACACCACTTATGTTGTGTGTGTTAATTTGTATACATGAGTGGTGGGACCTACAGTTTGAAGTCTACTTCACACAAGAATGACTGAATTTTTCTGACTCCTTTGCCTGCTTTTCCTTGCCTTTTATATCGCAGGGTAAACAGTCTGATGAATGCTCGTGAAGGAGAATGACTTCGCCTTCCCAAAATCCCTATAAATCCCTTGCAGTGTTGTTGTTGCCTGTTTGTTTACTTGTTTATCCCTTTTTTTATACTGATGTTGTTGCTATATTTTTGTTTATTTGTTGATCATGAAAACAGGTGCCTAGTTTCTGTTTTTGTAGCTTTTGTTTACCATTTTAATGTTAAACGATGTAACACCATTTCCATTTTCGTAACAATATTATGAAACATTTGAAGGCAATTTTTTTTATTTTATTATTATATTTTTTCATATTTTATTTCGTGTTTTAGCGTCCAGAAAATCTGCAATTACCATATATGATGACTAAACTTGCTTAGATACCTGATATATTTTTAATTCGTTTATATTATTATCGCTATTATTTAAACTAAATAAAAAAAAACATTTTGAGCAGGACTTAAAAAATTCAAAAACTTCATAATTCTGTCTTATGTATCACTTTTGATACATACGAATTTCCTAGGGATTCTTTGGTATTGTGTTTGAAATTGTTTTAGGTTTTCAAAGATTTTGTTAAGTTTTATCGTAAATAATACATTATTTATAGTATTTGAGAAGGAATTGAAAGTTAAGTGTTGGATAAAAGTGAAAAAGTTGAATTTTCTGTTCTTGATATGTTTTTGAGATTGATTGAAGTAGTCGTAGTCTAGAATGTAGCGAGTTAGCTTATTAGACGTCAGACCAAGGTTCAAACTTCAGGTCAGACATTAGCAATATCATTCGCTTTGATAACTTACTACTCGGAAATGATTTTAAATTTATACTTATTACGCATCTTCGAAAATTGAGCTGAAAGTCTTTCAGTTTTTAATAATCACAATAATTTTATCGCTGTAGATGAGTAACAAATTGAATTTTATGGTCGTTATAAATTTCGTAGTCCACCGAAATCGAATTGGTAGTTTTAGATCTAAGTACATGCTACGTGCGTACCAACTACTTACAGCCGTATTTGGGGAAACCTGTACCCGGGAAACCAGAGAGGGATCAAATAGAGAGCATTATTATTGACATAATAAATGTTATATTGTAACGAGAAACTTTTTTACATAACATGACGTTGACAACAAATTTATCTAATAAAATATGACAATAATTTGTACCATGAGGTTTTTGAGTTTTTAGCCATCCCTCAACTGAAAGTGTTACTGATGCAAGTGACAATAAGCTGCCCCATCTAAACAATTGGAAATTTATAAATCGCCACAAAGCAAGGATGCTAGATATCAAAATATTACCATTTAGAAAAAAAATAAAACCAAGTTGACATGAAGTGTCAAAGCAATATTGCAATGTACATCATGTCAAAAATTTTGTCTAAAATTTCATAAAATTGATAATAAAATGTAATACGAGTAATATAAAATAAATGTATTAAAATGAATTCAAATTAATAAAAATATCAAAATTAAAAAAAAAAAACTATCAATAATCGTGACAATTCTATGTAACTACAAGTATGTATCAAAAGTGATACATATGTAAGCTAGAATTATGAAGTTTTTCTAAGAATCGATCTAACGTTAAGGACATTGCAGTATAACGAAGATCTGGCGCCTGTTTAAATATAACGAAAAATTTAAAATATCTGAAAAATACTTTTGTAGATATTCTGGCATTGTCTAGCACTTGGGACAAAAGATTTTTCGGCACCTAATATTTATCAACCAAATGGATAAAAATCCATCCATACACAAAATTATCAGAATTTTTCAGAAATATAAGTACATTCTAGCTGAAAATATTTGAAATCAGCAGAAATACTTATTTATTTAAGACACTACAATAAGTACGATTTTATATAAGATAATGTTTAATTTAAAAATTAAATTAAATTTGCCTTAATTTTACCTAATAACTCACAACAGCGTTGCCATTTGCCAAGTTTTCTCTTTTCTTTCAAGTTTTTTGAGAGATAATTTTTCATTAAATTTGTTTTCTAACAAAACAAGTTTTTTATCGAAAAATTCAAAATTTCAATAAATTCAACAATAACACGAAATATTTACATTTTAAAATAAAATATTGTGTATTTTATTAGTTCCATGTAAAAGTATCAAGCACCGGTCTCCGGTGTTTCCTTTAAAAATGTTGATACTTTTGTTGAAAACAAGTTTTCTTTTTGTAAAAAAACGTTTTTTTCTTCCAGAAATGAAAAGTTTTTTAAAAAAATTACTGGCAACGCTGATTCACAATATTCTGTTTCAAATAAATAATAAAATAAAAATAAAAAATTGAAAAATGAAAAATAAAATAAAAAATTTCTCGAAGTTCGATGTTCATAAGAAAGGCTATTATATTTTTCTTCTTCTTCTGTCATTTATTTCTCCATTTATGGTCTTCTTTTTAAAGACGGTATAAAGAACAAATGTTCAATGGTTTGCCATTTTTTACTCATGTAATATTTACGATTCTTTATTTATACACGCAAATGTATGAACCTTTTCCATAAAAATCATTTTTTCAACACTTTCTATACCTTTTGTCCTACTCTACTACAAGAATTTTATTCAATCCAAAATATAAAATGTTTAAAGTTCGTTATGAAATGATTGCATCTCTTTTATAAACATCCATCAAACACAAACTAAATGACTCAACTTGCATAAATCTTGAGAGGAATCAGGATGGAATCACATATGTTGTCCTAACAAAATTTTTGTAGGGGCAAGATTATTTGTTATTGAGAGCTTTCTGCACGCAATTCACTTATTTCGAACAAAATTGTCTGGAAAATCAAAATTGCTATACGACAATTTTAAAGCAAATTAAAGTTTTACATGATTTTTACTTACTTACTTACTTAACCCTTTAGACAGGATTACGACCTAGCTTCGCACATTACCCATGTTGTGTGTGTTAATTTTATACATAATTGGCGGGATCTACCGTTTAAAGTCGACTCCAAACGACAGATTTTTGAGAAACTTTTCATGACAATTTTCTTTACACTCCGAGTTTGCGGAAATCGCCTAAGGAATGTTCTTTCATATTTTCATTTTGTTAGAGATATCTTAACTGGGGTGTGGCTTGCGGCTCATGTATTCACTACCTATTAGACTAAGGCGAACTCTAATACTTCGGCTTCAATTTTAGACCAACCCCAAATTGGTCGTTTTAGTAGTTCACTCGTGAATGTACCCTTTTTTTTCTTTTGGATTTTAGATTTTCCTACGCCATCGTGCGAATTTCGTTCCATCTAATTTGGAAGTAGCAAATTCTTCTATTAATTACCCAATTTCAGTACGCATATGACAAACCGTAAATATACGGTGTTTATTGCGTAAATCGCAATAAACGCCATTATTGAGCTTAATATTTCATATAAAGTTTCAATTAATTATTGCGCAATAAATACGCAAATTGTTATAATATTGAGTAAAACTTAAAATGCAGCACTGTCATAAGTGTGTTTAGTGAGCACATTACAACTCAATGTCAACAACGACAAACAAAAAAAAAAAAAACAAAAAAAAAAAAAAAAAAACAATGTTGTTGATACAACCAACTGTTTTGTTTACCAGCTGTCAAATGAATATGGATTAAGCAGCTATATTATTATATCTGAACACTTAAAATATTATACTCAATAAACCGAATATTGACTCGATAAAAGTGCATATCTGAACATAGTATTAAAGATGATACATTGTTGCTTATAGAAGCAATGTTATGAATAAATTTTTGAAATTTTTTAACATGTTTATACTTTTTATTGGGATTGTCGGTACACAGGTTTGATAACAATACAATTATGATCTTATTATCTTTCTCTATTTGTCCATTACAAATACAGACACCTGTCGCTATTAATGATGTTGAATACTCAATTGTTCACAATATTCCCTAAATTCATTGGAGCTGAAAACGGTTCACTGGTCCCAAATAATTATCTGGGGGTTACCAACAACTGACAATTACCTTTATAGTCTGTCAATAATCTGTTCCTGTTATTTTCGTCGCATACAACTGTATATATATATATATATTTATAATGCTTAAGTGTACTTTCCATTAGGTCCATATGATAGGTTCTTAATTCGCAGTGAGATATTTAAATGATGTTCTCCACAATTCAGAATTACTAAAAGCATATAACATTTTTGTTGTAATATTTATTGTTATCAAAAAATAAGCAACCATGTGTAATTAACCATATTGACGGTTTTTAAGTTTATCATTTTTAAATAAATTTTCTGTATCTTGCATAGCTTCCTGCCTTCCAATATACATAGTTTCTATAGGGAGCGCCATAATGTCCACTAATTTTTACAGTTGTTTACAGTTACAGGCCTCATTTAAGAACTTCTCACTGGTATTCGATGAAGTTAAGATCGCCTCACTGGAAGCGCCGATCAAGACCTTTCTAACGGTTGTCATAGATCCATTTATTTTAAGGTTAGGGGCATTATCCAAAGCGATAACCGCCGTCTATAACCTGCATTTTTCTCCAATAAGATGTAAGTTAGTGCTTAAAAGGCTTACGTAGGTTTGAGCGGTCGTCGTACCAAGTATTCTGTAGACTATTTCAACCATGCAACCCCATACCATCATACCATGCAACTCCTTACTATTACGAATCCACTGCCAAACTTTAAAGGTGATCTGAAAAATTTGCTTACATAATTTTTCCGCTTGGCTTTATATACAAACATCTTTTATGGACGGCTGACGACTGGGAGAAGGTTATTTAATCATGTGAAACCACAATTAATTGACTTGGGCCAGATGGTAGGGAGTGGTGTTGGCAAAAGATGGGACAAAATTTTTTAAGCAAAATAAGTCAGAGCAACTTTAAAGTTTGGCTGTCGATCCCTGATGGTATGGGGTTTCCTTCTAACTAAGGGCGTTTATAGAATTATTGATACGACGACCACTTAATCTTACGTTAATATGTTAAGCAATAGGTTCCCTTACATTCCCTTTCATAAGATCCCAGGTAGTCGATCTAATGGTCGGTTATTTAAGTGACAGTATATATTACACACTGGGACAAACAATTGTCCACCAAGCAAGTGGAGACTATTTTTACAAAATTTTTAAAAAAATATTCGCGAGATTAGAATAAAATAAAATTGTTTTAACAGTTCAATTTGTGCTTCTAGTAAAATTTGTTTAAACAATGTAATTTACTTTTTAATATAAAAAAATCATTAAAACATTTTCCAAATATACATTGTAATTTCATTAAAAATTACCTTTAATTCAGTTTAAATTATAATCACCGCTTTTAATTATATTAAAAGATAATACGTGCAAATGATGTTTTCAAATTTTATTTATTTTACACGTAGCTTACATTTGTATTGTATATTCAAATTAAATAAATTATAATTCAGTTGTGTGGAACAGTGAATGAAAATTTAAATGACAAAGACTTTAAACAATAAACCAAAAACAACGTAGTTTGTTCTGATATACATACATACACACTTACATATTGTTACGAAAATGGAAATGGTGTTACATCGTTTAACATTAAAATGGTAAACAAAAGCTACAAAAACAAAAAGAATGGACTTGTTTACATGATCAACAAATAAACAAAAATATAGCAACATCAGTATAAAAAAAGGGATAAACAATTAAACAAATAGGCAACAACAACTCTGCAGGTACAAACGTAAAAAATACACAAACAACAATGACGTAAACAACATGTTTACGTTTATAGAGATTTTGCGAAGGCGAAGTCATTCTCCTTCAAGAACATTCATCAGACTGTTTACCATGCGATATAAAAGGCAAAACAAAGCAGGCAACGGAGTCACAAAGAATTCAGTCAGTATTGTGTGGAGATGCGTTGCGTGTGGAAAGAATAATCTTGGTTTGAAAATTTCCGTTATAAAGATCTATTGAACAATTGTTATTGAAAAGAAGAATAATCAATAAAACTGTTGTTGTTGTTTACATCAAGTTGTGAACAGTGGCACACAGAATTGTGCGAACAATAAAGGATTTATTTAAAACTGAAGCACAAATTTATTTTTATTTTTATTTGCAATCTACAAACTCATATCTTAAACGTTTTTAAAGAGGTAAAAAATATAACAATATTTATATAGAATCTAAAAATGTTCAAACATTAAAAGTGTTAAAAAATAAACTACAGTTATAACTGTAATTAATAACAAATGCAGTATTAAAACAATCAACATTGAATTCTTAGTATTTAATGGGCCACAAATGATTGATTGTTGTTCTATTTTCGCATTATTGCCTTTCGCTACGTTATTTTCTGTTCACTCTAACGCTCACCCAAGTTTTTCGAATTTATTTCAAAGCTAAAGAATCTAAATAAAAATAAAAATGCTTATTTTTTAATTGAAGACAAGGTAAATTTCTAGGAATTTTGCAAAGCTCAACAACATTTAAATAAATCGATTTCCCTCATTAAAATTCCAAAGCCTGTAAGCGAATCCTTATTAAAAAAACTTCTTCAGCAAAATTCAGCCGAAATTGCTGTAGCATGGAAGGAAGCAATTCACTAAGAGTATTACCGAATTACTTCCTTCATTCGTTCAAATATTAAAATAAGTGTTTATTTATTTTAGGCAAGCATATAAGAACTTGAAACAAAAACAACATTTGGGCAATTCACACAAGCGCTAGTATCGTTGTACTCCTTGTATTGTTAGACGAATATACAACAGTGTATGCTTGTTGTTGATAATTTTCATATAAAAATACGATACACTTATACACATTTTTTTCATATGTTTTTAAAAGTTGTATAGATTTCGTGCTATCAGTTTATGTAAATACCAGTAATCAAGAAGAAGAATAAAAATACAAAATATTTTCTATGTAACTTGAGTCACCGATTAACGTTTCAAAATTATAATTGTTAGCACAGATGATTAATAAATTTACTTCTTTCCGTAATATTTTTCATTTTGTTGCTTGAAAATCAAATTATGAATACTGGTCTTTTTCTTAACGTTTTCTGCCGTTTGGAATACGAAATACACACTACAGAATAGCATTGAGCGTTCAGAAACAAAAAGTATATTCAATACAACATACGCGATACAAAGTCGTGTGTAGTAATTCTAAAAAATCTAAATGGTGATGCTACGATGGTTTAGTGGTGTATGACAGCATATAAAGCGTATCTGCTTCAAGTTATTGAAACAATGATAGATGAGAGGCCTAATTTTGATATTTAAAAAACAATTTACCACAGAGTTTCATAAAATTGGATCTGAATGTTCAATTTATCTTCAAGCACTGAAATAGTGGCTTCCATACAATTGCGGACACCTCCTCAACAATTAGACCTACGAAATAGGAGCATCTATGTGTCAATTCTGGTGATTTCATTAGCAACATAATATCCGTCAATGCCGGGAAACAATGTGCTGGGATTGATTTTAGAGTTCATTTAAAATGGCCTGTAATTTCTTAGATAAATAGCCAGCGTACCTGGTCGAGGGTGAACCAGGATGAGAACAAAAGCCTAATGTAAAAAGTCTTACTATGTATACCGTACTGTAAGCCTTATAATAGAATAATCTCTGGAATGAAACAAAAGATACAAAAACAAAAACTATGGACTTGTTTCCATGATCAACAAATAAACAAAAATAAAGCAACAACACCAGTATACAAATAAAAGGGATAAAGAAGTAAACAAACCCAGCGATATAAAATGACAAAGCCAAAGACACAATTAAAAAACATTCTATACGATCCGACCAACTGCCATATGGAAGGCGCTGAACAGAATAACATGGAGTTTATTTATTTTATTTATTTATTTATTTGTTTATTCAATTCCTGTACAACAAGATTTAATCTTCTCTGTTTACATTCACACTAATAGATAACACAGTACTACTCAAATGTAACTGTACATCATCTGCGTACATATGAATTCTGCAGTGCTGAAGTTGGTTTGGCAAATTGTTGATATACAATGCAAAAAGAAGTGGTCCAAGAATAGAACCTTGAGGCACGCCTCTAGATACGCTCAAGGCAGAAGACTGGGCATTTACCGAATGAACAAATTGTGAACGATTTGAAGGATATGATGATAAAAGCCGTGTCGAAGCCCCAGAAAAGTTAAAAAAGTGCACAAGCTTCATAGAAAGCATGCCGTGATCAACCGTGTCGAAAGCTTTTGAATGATCAAGGAGGACCAAGAAATTTAACTTTCCTTCATCCAATTCATGTCGTATATTTTCAGATACATCCAAAAGCGCAGAAACACAACTATGGTTCTTGCGAAAACCTGATTGTTTCTCAGTTAACAACTTATTAGCATCAATATATGATGTAATTTGAGAGTTAAGAATTCTCTCCAGGACCTTGGATAGGTAGCACAGAATAGCTATTGGTCTGAATTCGGAACTATTCTTCGGTTTTTCGCACATTTCCACCGTAATGGAAAGGTACTAGTAGTAATTATGCTATTGAATAAATGTGTTATATATGGCAGAAGTACAGGCAGCAATATTCTTACAAATCTCGGGTGCATATTGTCACAGCCTACCGCATTCGACCTAATTAAATTGAAACATAAAAGGACGTCAGACTGATTCACACAAGAGAATTGAAAATTACCAGTATCAATATCATTAGAACCCAAGTTTGAAAACCTGTAGAAACTATTATCGACTGGCACCATGGGTAAGTTCAAGAAATCCCTGTTGATTTCCTCAACATCCAACTGATGGCTTCCCGTATCCGTTCTACCAATACCAATTTCCTTAATGTATTTCCATGTTTGTCTAGAATCAACGGCAGTACTAAAACGCCTAGCATAGTACTCAGTTTTTGCAGTCCTGACACTGGCATTCACATTTCTTCTAGCAGTTCTAAATTCTGCTTTCAGCTCTGGGGTTCTAAAACGCTTCCACCTAGAATACGCAATATCTCTCTTACGAATAAGGGATTTTATACGAGCGGAAAACCATGGTTTTGTCCCAGGAAGCATTGTTCTCGATCTCATAGGAACTGCCAAATCATAAAGGCGCTGTACATTATTCTCGAGAAATGATACCTGCTCATCAACAGAAATCATGTAATACATACTAGCCCAATCAATAAGAGAAATATTCTCTTCAAGGACGCTGTAATTGATATTTTTAAAATCACGATAGCGAACTGAAATTTGTGATGAAGAAACATTAAAACGGTATGTCAAAAAGATCAAGTCATGCCTGGAAAAACAAGGGGCAGATATTTGGTCATATAACAATATGTTTGAAACATCTGCTACAGAGAAAATATCAAGCAGAGTTCTATTGGTTGACGTATGATGTGTTGGATTAACTGTATTTGTAGGGGTTAGTCCAAGAGACAACATATTGTCAATTAGTAAGTTTTCCACTAGTATATTCGAGTTAAAGTCACCCGATATTATAACATCATCATACACTGTGACCAATGTCTTAAGAGTCAGCAAAAAACTAGATAAGTCAATCCTCCTATTCGGTCTGTATACACATCCCACTAATAATTTCCTACCACCAGATTTCAACTCGACAAAAATATATTCAATTCTCTCCCCACTATGCGAGATGTCAGTTGAAGATTTCAAACGAACTTTGCAAGATATGTTCTCCTTCACAAAAATAGCCACTCCGCCAGCATTGCCCAATCTATCCTGTCTAAATACCTTGTAGCCACTGAGGCAGAAAAAACTATCCGGTGTATCAGGTGAGAGCCATGTCTCTGAATTGCACACGATGTCAACGTCTGAATTCTCTAAACTCGTCGACTTTATTGTTCAGACTTTGAGCATTTATATGGATCACTTTAAGACCCCTTTTTTGCCTAGCCAAAATTCTTACCATATTCATCGTCACGACCTTGGAACCGTCTCTTGCAGAAAATATGCTATCCAATACCATACCCAACGAAGAGATAAAAAAATAAAAGATCCTTAATAGCAACGCAAAAAATAAATAATACATAATAATAAAGATGAGTTCGTAATAATGCAAACAGATACAAAAATAAAAATGGGCATACAATTAATAAATAGAAAGGACTTAAAAAATACTCAAAAAGTTTATAGACAATGACAACAATAACCAAACAATTCCTGGCTAGACATGTTAAATAGATCCTAAGTTCGAAAAAATTGACTTAATCTTTATGGGATCATCCTCATCAGATGGCTTAATATAAACAACTCCACACTTCGTGAAAGCAGCTTTCAACCGGTTTTCTTTCCTCAAGCCTAACGCTGTTTTTAAAATACCATGATTATACGAAGTTAAATTCTCATTGATAAAAAATGGCTTATTGCTTTCAAATCCTGCATCATTTAAACGTAGTGGTGATTTGCGATTTCGCCGATAGCCCGCAACCTTTCTCAGAAAGAGGAGAGTTCATTTTTATTACAATTGGAGGGTCACTGATATCGCGTCCGTGCTTGAAGTGCTTTAGCCTAAAAATCACCTTGTGAGGGGGTACACTTATATCTAACGTACCACAAATTTTCTCAAATATATGAGACAAATTTTCATTATCATGAGATGGAACGCCAGTTATTCTTACATCAGATGCAACAAGTGAATTATCATATTCGAGAATTTTTAAATTTAAATTGTGTACATCATTTTTTAATTTGTCAATTTCTTTATTGGCAGCCTCTAACTTATTTACTCTTTCATGTAGTTTATTAATTTCATCTTTTACATCACTTAGTATTTCATTTATCATATATTATATTTATTTAAATCACCCAACTTTTTTTCAATTTCAATTATAAGGCAACTCTTATTGTTTTCAATCATGTCTCTTATTAAGTCCGATTGCTCTATAATGTACTCATTTTGTTTCGTACACTTTGTATCCAGCCAGCTCCACAAACGTGTACGTATAGCCAAATCATTTGAGTTCGAAAATAAGAGATCAGATATTTCAGAGTTTACTGACGACACATCGTTTGATTCGGTTTCCCGCGCAACATTTTTTGCTTTTGACTCTCTTAACCTCTTGGCAGACGACTCACTTCTTGTATACATTTTAATGTTTATGTAAAAATTGAAAATATTTATAAACGAGATACAGAGAATTAGTTGTGTTTAATTTGTTATTGTAGTTTAACTGTGCAAATTTAGTTGTTGTTTTTAAATATGAGATTTGTTTAAGGTCTTTTGTTTATTGCTTTGTCACAAAAGATTGTTTATTTATTATTGTTATTTGTTGTTTTATTTTGATGTAAAAGTGATTTTTGTTTTCGCACTGCATATTATTGTTGTCTGTTTTGATAATTTCAGCACAATGAAGATTGTTTTTGTATATTATGGTTTATGGTTTATTATTGTTTTTGTTTAGTATTGTTTTTATTTCTGTTTTGTTTGGATTTTTGGTTTGTTTATATTTTTGATTGTTTTCTTTTAATAAACAATTATTACTTGTTATTTTTTTTTAAATTTGCTCAAATATATTTATGTTCTGTTTTATAAAATTTTTAAATATCACAATCAAACATCAGTAGTATTGAGATTGAACAATTTATTAAGAGTGTTTAGAAAACACGTCTGTTCGCTTTCGCTTTCAAAACGATGTATTGTTTACCACTCCAATTCGAAGATTTCGATTAGGTGGATGATATTTGTGTGCTTTTGCACAAAGTTACCAACATGCATACAAAGCTAGAGGATTTAGAAGAATAGTGCGCAATGTGGAGCTTAATATAAATATTAAGATAACCAAAGCTGTAAGAATTAACAACTTAAGCACCGATGCTACAAGGCCAACTAGACGAATACGTAGATAGCTTCTGCTAGTTAGTATAGTGATAACAAACGGCGTCTCACAAACAGACGTAAATAAAATGCTCAATAAAGCAAGAGCGGCATTCGGACAACTACAGCCAATATGGAGAAGCTCACAGATATCAGACGAACCAAGCTCATAATATACAACATACATACATACATAATTGGTCATTACAACCCTTCAGTCAGACCTAGCGTATCACACCACTTATGTTGTGTGTGTTAATTATACACATGAGTGGCGGGACCTACAATTTAAAGTCGACTACGAATGATAGATTTTTTTGAGAAACTTTTTATGGCAATTTTTATTTACTCTCAGAGTTTTTGCCAGAAATCTGCTAAGAGGAAGTCGCCGAAGACATACTTTTCGTATTTTGTTGTGATGTCTGGCCTGAGGTTTGAACCCTGGCTTTACGTCTAATAAGCCAACACACTACCTACTAGACCACGACAACAACAACGCATGTGTAAAATCGAACTTGTTGTACGGAAGCGAACGCCATCACGCCTCAGAATGATATGCAACGTATTCTGGCTTAATAACATTAGCAACATGAATATCTGGAACCTTACTAACGAGCAACCCATAATAAGACAACTGAAACTTAGACAATGCGGATGGCCCTACTCTCTGAAAGTATACTGATAGTATAACAAGAATGGCAATTGAGTGGAATCTTCAAGGTTCAAGAAGTTCAGAAGACTTTCCAAAATCCAAGTTCTAGGACAGTGCAATCTTACATGAAAAGTCAAACTTGGTACAGGACAATTCCCAATGCTTGTCAGAGTTTTATATGAATGGTAATTTCTTCAACATATTCGAACATCTTACTTTTAGATGAATTCATTTTTATCTTAATGAATTCTGGAATATAAGAAACCCGTATGAATTAGAAACTTCTTTATTAGTGAAAAGAAAGCGATTTGGAGTTTGATATGAAATATTTGCGCTTATTTAAAAACAAAAATATGAGAAAGATTGTTCCTAGTGGGTATTGGATACGCTAAGGGCCACCAGTGTCCCTATGGCCTGTAAAAAACTTTTCTACTTACATATAGACGATACGATTCCTTACATTTACTTACTTATAGGGCCATTATTACAACTTTCCGTTAAAGTTGGGTTTAGTTAAAGTAACTTTAGCTAAAGTGAACTTTAAAGTCACATTTAACTTCTTTTCGTTATTACAACCTAATGATCAAATAAAATTAACTTTTTCAAAAATATGGCAATGCCGGAGCAATGTCGATAACACTGCTCAATTAAATAATTGATCACAGTGGCAACAACAGGCTTCGTTTTTTGTTGTATTTTCTCATTTTGTATATATTTGAAGTTACCATATTAAAGAAAATTTATATAATATGGCAAGTTCAAACATATACTTAACTTTAAAAGTTACCGATAGGATGATCCTCCCCTTAGCTTAACGCTCACTTCTACTATACTGTCCACTTATAATAAGTTGTAATAATGGCCCATAGTATTGTAGATTATGCTTTGCAAAGGACGTGGAGTTATTAAATTCAACTAAATTGAAATGTAGCGGATACTGATGGTTGAAAATAAAAATAAATAATTCAAAGGCTTTTGAAACAAGACGATAACCGAGACTTATCTAATATTGAAATTAAAAATACGATATTATCACAGCAAAATTTTTTTCGAGTATTCAACATTTGCAATTAAAGTGTCTATTTAACATTTAGAAACGATTAACCTGTTTTTAAATGAGGCCAGAGAGCATAAATTTCAAACGTTTTTCTTGATACAGATGGAGTCCTTTGGAGTATTCCGTTTAACTGAAAAATTTGCTAGTTTGGCACAAGAAATATTAGAAAAACTAATTCGATAATCTCAAAAAAATGGTCGAGTTAGTAGTCAATAGAATTAGAAATCTGGTGTATATATTCATCTTCTTCAGCGGATCTGCACCCACGGCAGAAGTTGTTAAATGGAAGCTGCATCCTTTCCAAAACACACTGGCCTGTAAGCATGGATTGAGATGATGCCAAGACCAAGTCCAAGTAACTGGTTGGTATGCCTTCTATCCATCAAGGGCCAGGTTAGTCTAGCGGTGGACTCTGGGATAGGTTGGACTCTCAAAAGAATTTCCTCGCAATGGCAAACTTGACATTGGCAAGTGGCATGCCCAAGTCGATTGGGAGGATTCCGGAAGGAGTGCACCAGCTCTGGCGAGCTCGTCGGCCCTGCAGTTTCCCGAAATGTTACTGTGCCCGGGAACCCAGACCAGTGATACAATAAAGCGCCCAGAAAGAAGGTCGAGAAAGCGGAGACATTCCCTAACGATCCTGGAGTTATTCACAACGCTTAACAGAGACCGCTTATGGCGGCCTGAGGGGTCAGAGGAGACCTAAACGCACCGTTGACGAAGATCCATTGAGCGGCCTGGTAAATGGCCATCACCTCCGCCTGAAACACGAATTAATTTTAATTAGAAAAAAAATTATACAAATTTTATTCCTTAACGAACATAGGGACATATTTCCGAGACAAACTGATAACTTTACTTCTCATAACCTAAAAGTGTAATAATGTTTTTGTGATTTTCTTACACTTCTTCTGTTGAATTCTTAACTTCACATTTTACATAGCCATAAAACAACAACAATAAAAACTAAAAGATAAAACAATAACAATATTATGCTTTTGAATTACTTGCCATGCAATTCTCTAAGGAATTGCTACAAAGCCCTAGATAAGGTATGCCACATGATGCACTATTTTTAACGCTAGACATAACAGCTGCAGCCACATTTACTATCACTAAAGTTCACTTTAGTTCACTTAAGTTTCACAGCCAACACAATTTATTATGCTTTTTAGTAACCTCATAAATATTATGTTTTTTCTAAAGTTCTTGCTGTTTACTATTGTTCAGCGGACGTAAACACATACGATATATTTGTGGATTTTGCTTTTGATTGCAGTCTTTTTCTTGTCAGTTTCAATCATGGAGACGAATGGAAGGCAAACTATTTGAAGAGTAAGTTTATATTACAAACAATTACAGTCAACCCTCCTATAATGCGCTAATCTCAGAACGCAGAACTGAAATTGCGACAGCCTTCCTTTAACTTGGTACTCTTACAGCGCGGTTTCCGTTCAACAACATCTCATCAATGAAAGAACTTATTCACCTGATCAGATTTTTAAGGCTGATGAGACGGCATTATATTGGAAAAAACTACCATCTAGGACCTTCATTCTGTAAAATCAAAGGTGTGCTCATGGGTTTAAACTTTCAAAAGAACGTATCAGCCGTCATGTGTGCAGCAATCTATCAGGGAGCCTGATGGTAAAACCAATGATAATAAATCATTCTTCAATTCCCCGTATAATACATACGTAATTGGTCATTGCAACCCTTTAGTCAGGATTACGACCAAGTTTCTCACACCACTTATGTTGTGTGTGTTAATTTTATACATGAGTGGTGGGACCTACAGTTTAAAGTCGACTCCGAACGACAGATTTGTTGAGAAACTGCTGAGGGGAAGTTGCCGAAGGAACATTTTTTTCTATTTCGTTTAATTGGAGTCACCTGACATAGAATTTAAACCGAGGCCTCACGTCTAATAAGCCAACACACTACCCACTAGACCACAGTGACTTCAAAACGTGTAATGAAAAACAGTTATAAGACCCAATTGTCCGTATCTTGTCTTTTGTATTTCTTGGTTTCTATATAACGCTGTACGAATGATGTGATTTGTACTTATTCCGTGATTCTTATAGCGCGGTTTCCATACAACGCTCTAGACGGTTTCCATATAACACGCTACGAATTAGCCCAGTTTTTACAGTTAAGTCTGAATTTCTTATAGCGCGGTTTCCATACAATGCGGTACGCACTCACCGCGTTATAGGAGGGTTGACTGTATTTTATTTACCACTTTACACATTTATTGTATGTTTGTACTGAAAAAAATTCTTACTTCGAAGGTAACTTGAAATGAATAGCAGTAGACAATATAATAAAAACCGTTAAAAATATCTTTGTGATTTAGAACCTTAAAAGATTCCAGAAATAAATGCACTTCGATTGTGCGGTTTATTGGGACAAAGAAAATTGCGTATACTTCGAATTTGCATAAAATGAGGCGCATATTCAGAACAAAATACTTTTGTGGAGGAACAATTTTCAATCTAGTGTAAAACAATGGTTAGCTAACTTTTATTTGGTTTGTTGATGTCTGTGGTGGGGTTTGAACCGCGGTCTTGTGTCTAATAACCAACACAACACCTATTAAACTACGGTGACTTAGGCACCTGTTCAAAAATGATTTAATGTTCCCAATGATTTTGTTGCTGTATATAAGTAACTTAGAATTCTTGATTGTTTTAAATTTTGTCACCGTCAGAATTCAAGTAATGCGACATATGTATGTCAAATACAGACATACTTGGGAAACCTCTAACTAAGAAACCAGAAAGAGAACGTTGTAATTGACATAATCGATGTTCTACAATGGCGTAATATTATCATGGACAATTTTTTTCATCATTTATAAAGAATTATAATAACGGCTGGAACCATCATGCTTCTACCCGCTCTTAATTTAGAATAATAATGTGGCCAATCTAAGCGACAGAAGGCTTATAAATCTCCGAAAAGTAGGCGTGATAGCCAAATAAAAATAAGTTGACATGAACATGAACATGAACTACGCCATTATGTAATACTAAAATATTAGGGTAGATTATACAAAATTGGTATGAAATTTAGTAATGTAAACTAGTTTTATTATTATTATTATTTTATTTTTAACTTGCCGTTAAAGTTGGCCTTAGTTGAAGGTTACTTTAGCTAAATTGAACTTTAAAGTCACCTTTAACTTCTTTTCGTTATTACAACCTAATGATAAAATAAAATTAACTTTTTCAAGAGTATGGCAGTGCCGGAGTACCATAGGTGGTGTGTTGGCTTATTAGAGGTGAGACCACGGTTCAAACACCAGGTCAGATATCTTCGACAAACTGAAATACGAAAAATATTTTTTCGGCGACTTCCTCTCAGCAGATTTGTGGTAGAAACTCTGAGAGTAAATGAATTTGCCATGAAAAGTTTCTAAAAAATCTGTCATTCAGAGGCAACTTTAAACTGTAGGACCCGCCACTCATGGATAAAATAAACGCACACAACATAAGTGGAGTGATAAGCTAGGTCGTAATACTAACTGAAAGGCTGCAATGACCAATTATGTATGTTATTTTATTTATAATCGTACGAATTATTCGGAACGATGGTCTATAAATACCATTTAATTAGCCAGGTCTTCAAACGTATACGACCGAGACATCGAATATTAAATCTTTTAACTTTTCCGTATCTGACACAAAGGGTATGTTTAGGGTATGTCTTCTGCTCATAATATTTCATTGTGTATTATAGGAAAATGGAAAGAAAGTGTTCGAAAAGTTAATGCTTAATTATTTTTTTTTCTTGAATAATCGAAAAAAAATTAATTTTTTTAAGAAAGTGTAACAGTAGACCATATGATCTGGTGGGAATCGAACCCACAATACCACTCTGAAAGATTAGCTCTATAGCTACTCACTCCCAAAGGCTATATATAAGATATATGACACCTAAATTAAATCTTTTAAATAAGGTCAGCTAAATAGAGTAGAAGCCTAACAGACGCTGCTTTATTTAAAATATATATCCTTACCATTTACCAGCCAGCAAATTAAAAGTAACAGAAAGTAACATCTTTGAAAAGACTACACTGCTCTTTTAATAAAATAAAAAAAAACTTAATTTTTTTTGTTAAATATTTTCTGTCTTCTCTCGTATTTATTTACTCGGTGATCTACTTTTAGGGCCATTATAACAACTTGCCGTTAACTAAAGGGAAGATTTTAACGGGCTATCTGCCTGTCTGTTTTTCATTATTATAAGTGGACAATAAGGTAAAAGTAAGCGTTAAGCTAAAGGCAGGATCATCTTACCGGTAACTTTTAAAGTTAAGTTTATGTTTGAACTTGTCATATTATATATTACTTTCAATACGCAACTTCAAATATAAACAAAAACTGCATTTAGCAGTGCTACCGACATTGCTCCGACACTGCCATATTTTTGAAAAAGTTAACTTTATTATATCTGCAGTTTGTAATAACGAAAAGAAGTTAAAGGTGACTTTAAAGTTCACTTTAGCTAAAGGTACATTTAACCCAAGTTTAAGGGCAAGTTGTAATAATGGCCCTTAAAATGTTAAAAAAAAAACCAAAGACTAATTTGTTTACAACTTGTAGTCATTTGTTTAGAATTAAAAAAAAAGATAATTAAAATTAAATGTTTTCGTTGCTGGTTGGTAAAAAAATAGTTAACCTTAATTACTGAAAACTTTAAATAAAATAATGTACTGTTGTTGTTACTTCACCATAAGGAAGCAAAGAACTTTTGTCTGTGGTCGATGATATAAACGAGTTTGTCTGTGCTTGTTTTTAATGTACAGTTTTAAATGTGCTTGTAGTGGGGAAGGATATGCGTTAATTTAAAAATTTTATATTTTCATGGCAATTTTATTTCACTCTCAGAGTTTTAACTAGAAGACTGCTGAGAGCAGTCTTTCGAAAGAATTCGAAAGAAATGTTTCGTCATATTGTTTGGGATATCTGAGGCAGAGTTTGAACCAAGCTCTTTCGCCTAATAAGCCACCACACTACCTACTAGAATACGGCGACTTGAAGAATTATTTCATGTCAGTTTGAAAATCCTGATCTTGCGTTTCAAACATTTAGGCCAGTATCTCACCAATGGTAGTCGTAATGAGCTGTCAGAGCCATGAGTTAAACCAAGCTCTCTCGTCTATTAACCCAAACACTAGACTACAGTGATTGGAAAAATTATTTGATGTAAATTTGAAAATCTTGATCTCCAATTTTGACTTACGTTTCCAAGTATTTGGGCCAGCGTCTCAGCCATGGCAGCTGTAATGTTGTCCTCTAGAATGGAATTTATGGCTGGCTTGTCTCTGTACTTGGGAGTATTCACTTATTATTATAATGGAGACACTGCTTGTTGGCTAGCTTTTTTTGGCATTGAAACTTTGGCGCTTTTATTCTGAAAAGGTGTGCCTCTTGGGCTTTCATTACATATGCTCCATTTGATGCGTGGGTTCGGTTGAGGAATGTACTCGTGTGTTTATATCTTTTATTTTGTTTTTTATATTAGTTTCCTTCTCTAGATCACTGGAATAAGTATGTGTTACTATTCTTCAACTGTTTTTCTAAAATGTGAAATCCTGCTAGAAAGCGAATTGCCATCCGAGAGTATAGCCAGATGAGTCCTTCCAAAATAAACCTTTAGATCCCTTCGTAATAGCTGCTTTATATTTATGTAAGAAAACACGATATTCGGGAACTACTCCTCTTATCTCTCTAGAACAGAATCCGTTGTAATACAAATGAATAGTGAATACTGATATTGAGACAATCTCAATGAACAATAGAATTGCATACCTTACCGCTATCAATTAGAACCTTCTCCCTTTCCTGTCGGACATAAGTGGTGTAAATAGGAGATCAGAAGGAGTAAAGTATTTCTTGTACTGTCTTAAGAACATCAAGAGTGTCTGAATTGTTAATGTTTACACCACCTATAGCAACAGATAAGGCTATATTATTGTCGCGTTTATGTATCAATAAACAACATTGGGTCTTTTATGCATTAAAGACGACCCTAAAGTAGACTGTAGGTCGGATGTCATGTTGTTACGCTCTTTCGCGTCAATCTCCAAAGGGCTCGGCCTGGGACCGAACGAATATGAAGAATATTACTGTCATCTGCTAAACAGTAGGTTAAGTGAAGTTAAAGAGAGAAGATCGTTAATGAAAATAATTAATAGAGTTGGAGGTAGAACAAAGCCTTGAGTTACCCCAGAGCCTAACCTGAACTCGTCTGATGAGATTCCATCTATATCAACCTGAACAGAACGCTCCCTGAGAAAGCTTGATAAAGATCAAGAAAAAAAACTACCGACACCAAAGGCTACAAGTTTCGATACAAGTGCCTCGTGCCACACTTTGTCAGACATTATGTAAACATTAACTATGATTTTGTTGACCATACTGACGGGAGTTATACTCTTGCACTATAAGAAGTCTTATCTTTTCATTTGTTAATTACAAGAACTTGTCGTAAATCATGCATAACTATCTTATCGACACAGAATTTGCTGGTTTGGTTAAATTGTTCACTGATTTGTAGACGAGTTTCCTGTGGATATTAAGGAGACGTAAATAAGGAACGATATCTATTTCGAAGACCACTGAAAAACTTGGCAGACATTTCTTGGTTATTTAACTTTTATAGCTAAAACCCCACATAATCATACACACTTAAAGATTGCTTCATTAGATTTTGTAACACCATATTGGTCCCATATTTTATTTTCTATAATCAGTCAATATATTGTATTCGAACTTCATTTCTGATCATTTTTCATCCTTATGAAATTTTCAAGTTGAACGTCTGTCAACGTGTATCCAAGATTTCTTATATTCAATTGTTGAGGATTCTGGGAGGAATCTTGTACTCCTTGTTGCATTATTTTATGATATAAAACCTGTTGTTAATTAAACTTTTCTCTAGACTAAAAATTTCATAAATTTTTTTTTCTCAATTTAAAGCTGAGTATATTTCGTTGACAATTCTTAGAATAAATTCATTTTTTTATTATTTGCCTTCTATAACGGCATAACGAAATCGTTATACTATTACCCCAAAGTCATATTACCGATGGTGTTGAATTTATATAAGGAAAAACAAACAACAGAATAGCAGCCACTGCAACAACAGTAGCAGTACACAATTAAAGAGTGAAAGCCTATAACACAACTAAACCACACTCATGCATAGTTGTGCACGAATTCATGAACTATCTTATACATCCACAAAACAACCTTAATATTCTCACATTCATGTTGTGCCGAATAATCTTAAATACAGAAACACATTCGTACCTAACCTAAACATGATAATGTATACGTTTCAATCATACACACATTGCTTTGCAGACAATGTATAGTAAAGTGGTAATTGTCTAGTGTGTATACGAATAAAAGTAAGTTATATTGTACTATTGCTATAACGATTATGATGTTACAATACATACATATAAAAAAAATTTTATTTGAAAAAATTAAATTTAACAACACAAGTGTATAAAAGTAATACAATATTAAACTTTCTTGTTCTTGGCATACGTTTAAGTTTACCACTAGAGATTATGATGTTGGGCATGGAAAAAATTGAAAAAATTAAATTATATTTCAACATTAAATAATGGCAAAAAATAATTAAATTATGCTTGATTTTTAGATTACTTTAGGCATTATTAATCAAATCCTTCAAAGACTGCTAATTAAAAATTACTTTGTAAGACTAATTTGTTGTAATTAGCACAAGACTCTTAAATATTAAGGGATAAAGGAACGTATACATATGTATACGAGTATACGTAGTTAAATATTATATTAAACAAACATTCTACTTCATACAATTAATTCTCGATATTTAATGGAATACTTCTTCAGAGGTATTTTATTGAAATAATTCTCAATTTTTGCATGAATTTTAATGCATATTCTTCAGCAGAGTTTTAAGAGTAGAAAATATTCTCCTTGAATTATTCTTATCATAAAAAATTTTTGTCAAAATAATTTAATATTTGTTTTACAAAAGCAATCGGATTTGAATTAACCATGTTGAATCATAAAAAGGAAAGACTGGTTTCTACAGAAATTTCAATAACCATTACGATTAAATATTGATTAAATATTAAATATTAAATGCATGTATACACACCACCGCACGTTGGTGGCAAAAAAAAATTATTTGTTGAAGACTTAATGATAATGGTTTTGGTAAAATATTTAATTACGAATAATCCATAATTTGTTTTAATAAAAAGTTTTTTTTTTCTATAAATAACACTATGCGATAAAAACTTTGAAAATATTTTTATTTTTTCAAGTTTACCCATTCTTAATTGCAAAACATATACATACAACATATACATTTTCTGGAAACATTCATTTGGTTATAAACGCGAAAAATCAATTTGAATGGTATGGGCAAATCTTCGATCTTTTTACATGGTACTGCAGACTCAAAGTACACTTGTTCAGAATTCGGATGATTTCGAACCCGACATAGTCTTGGAAACTGTGAGACATTAATACATTCCAAAAGAAAACACATGAGTACATATAAAGTCCTCGGCAGAGTACCGTTCACCGAGAAGCATCATATAGTTTGATATTGCAATTTGGTTATAGGAGACATTGTAGGTTTACTTTACAAAGTTTGAAGAGAATAGAATACAGTTACGAAAAAAACACGCCACAGTTTTTACTATGTTTGCCGGTTCTTTATAATTGTAGGGATTGATTCATTTTATCAACTCCGTCCATTACCTTCCTGTAATTTTGAAAAATGCGTGCGACCCGTTTAGCAGTTTTTTGTAGGAAAACCATTTTTTACATTTCATGTTGGCACATAAAAATCTGGTTTAGTATGCGAATGCGATTATTCCTACGATAGACATGAAATATCTCTCTATTTTTATCGCACCAGAAATAAAACATAGCTCCTAATTTATTATCTTCTTGACATTTTTCATGGAAAAATTCCGTAGCCCGATAACCTAAATTACCCAAATTGTTTATCACAATCACAACAATGAAAGAAATTATAAAAATAAAGTTTATGATTGGCATTTTGACCCCAACTCTACTGCAGTGCCTTGTTTTGTAGAAATCCATAAATATGTGTTTGTATATTAGAACACATATTAGAAAACGTAAATGTTATACACTCCCACACATAAATAAATACCATACACATAGAGAAATGTAAATCCAATTTGTGATTTTCAAATGCAAGTACAGTGGCGAGCATAAGTGATTACATATTATTTACAAAATAATTTAAATTCAATAAGTAAGACATTGTAAATAAGATAACTTCTCACATTATCGACTAACTAACCGTAAAACAACTAAGCGTTTCGCTTTTCTGTTTTTAAAATGCCTTTGCTTAAGATTTTTGTGGATACTTTTTACACAATTTTTTAGTGTTCACACTTTAGTGTCGAGAAAAACATTTTAAAATTTTTTGTTAAACTTTTTCTTGCAATTTGTGAAAAAAAAGAATAAAATGAAGAAAATGTCTATTAAAGTTAGAAACTCCATAGTTAATCTAACTTAAAGAGGATATTCTGCAAGAAAAAATGGAATGTAAAGTAATACAAATATAGGTGAGTGTATTTTGAATGTCGCACCGTGTTATTAATATATTAAGTTTCTTATAAATGACAATTGCCATTACACCTTAAATAACTAAGTGTTTCCAAATTGGCACAACGGCTGTAAATGGGTTTATACAAACTGTAAGTAGTATAAGTAGTTTTTTTAACAATAACTTAATTCAATTAATTTTCTATTTACTTTATTTCTATAAATTCATATTTTGATTTATGTATATATTTTTAGGATTTTATAATTTTTTATTTTTTTATTCAGAGAAGGGTTACTTTTCTAATGCTCTCCAGAATTTTTTCTTCAAAATAACTAACCGCCATTGAGAGTGTCATGCCATAATTTATGACACGTATTGTGTATTTTCTTTTCCTTATTATTATTTACAATCCTGGTCAATACCCAACTCTTTTCTATTTATATTCATACCACATTTACCGGTAAGTTTTTAATTTTTTATATTTTCTCTTTTATTTTGTTTATTTATTAAATAAAAATATTGTATGTATTATGATTAAATTACGAAATCATTTATACTCCATTTGATAATGTTTTATGCGTCAATACGATCATTATAAACAAACAGATATTTAATTCTCGGAGTGAAGTGAATGAATATGTTAAATTTTTCCCCCTAAACTTTAGTCTTAAAAAAGTACTAAATAAGGCAAATAAAAATGAAATTATTGAAGCATAATATTAAGGAAATATGTTTGTTGTTTTGAAGATAGAACTCTTTTACACCTGAGTCGTTGAATATGCTTTATTGAAAACATATTTTTATTGCTACACATTAAAATAATATTCAAAAGCAACAAAAACAATGGACTTTCGTCCATTCTTCGTGGTGCACCGAAGTCGAATTGGCAGTTTTAGATTCAAATGCGTGCTACCTGCGTAGCAACTACTTATAGCAGTATTTTGGGAAACCCGTATCCGGGAAACTAGAAAGCAGTCAAGAAAAGAACATTGTTATTGACATAAACGATGGCCTATTTCAACGCGAAACTTTTTTACCTCACATGACGTTGACAAATATTTCTAACGAAATATAACAATGGTTTGTACCATTAGGTTTCAGCCAGCCCTCAACTGAGAGTGTTACTGATGCGAGTGACAATAAGCTGTCCTATCTAAGCAATTGAAAACTTATAAATCGCCACAAAGAAAGGTGCTAGATGTCAAATTATTACCATTTAGAAAGAAATAAAACCAAGCTGAAATGAAGTGCTTGATTTTTATGTAAAAAACCATGCCAATGTACATCATGTCAAACATTTTGGCGCAAATTTCATAAAAGTGATAATAAAATGTAATAATATAAAATAGTTTTATTAAAATGAATTAAAATAAATCAAAATATTAAAATTTTTTAACAAAATCTATCAATAATCGTGACAATTCCATGTACTACAACTATATTTTTGATTATTAGACTAATCGCCAGCAATCCTGTTTATTTTGTAATTATAATCAATTGTTTCACTATTAAAAAAAAGTAATCAAATTACTAGTCATTACGATTACTAATCATTACTTAACAGGTATGAAATTATGAAGTTTTTTAAGGCTCGATCTACGGTTAACCTTTTGCACTCGGCTTTCCCCTCTGAAGGGCCAACGTAAGTCTAGCTTATCACTCGGTTGTCCCCACTGAGGGGACATGATAGTTTGTTAGCGATTGTGGACAATGAAATTATTTCACCACAATTTTTTAAGAAACACGTGTTCTTCTGTAGTTTTCAACTAAAATGACACAAAAAACTAACCGAAATATGATAAAATTAACAAGATGCACGTTGAAAAAGAACGTGCTAAGTGCGTTCACGACGGACTGTACAATTCTCTGATTCGTTGAGCAAATTGTAGATATAGTGGATTAGGCGTTCAGAGCTACAAGGATATGGTTCAATGAAATGGGAAACCTGATACGATAATAAAGAAGTCCGATAACCAAGAAAAGAATTTACAAGATCTCAGTTCGTACTGAAGCGTCGAATAGAAAATATATTTGCAGTAATATGACAGTGTTGTGTTTTCGTAATTTACCATTAGTTATTTCCAAAGTATTTTTTTACCCTTTCTTTTATTATATAATCACAATCGATTATTATATAATCAAGTCGAGTTGCTGGTAGGTAACGTCCGAAACGGTGTCGAATGCAAAGGCTTAAATCAAGTTGCGAACAGTGGCACACGGATTTGTGCGAATAATAAAGAATTTATGCAAAACTAAACACAAATTTATTTTTATTTGCAATCTACGAACTCATATTTTAAACGTTTTTTTAAAAGGGTAAAAACGTAACAATATAATATATGATCACATATATATGTAAGTATAATGTAGGATTTACAAAAAAAATTTTGGTTAGGTATTGGTGAGTAAGAGAGAGAAAATAAGAATTTATTTATTTACAGCCATAGAAAAGTGTTAGTTATATACGCTATTTTTATTTTCATTTCATCAACATACATAAAGCTATCTATCTTTGACTTAATAATTTTAGATAAATAAAAATAAAATAAAAAATCCATTTTTTATTAAAAGAACATAAAGCTATCGATCTTTGGCTTAAAAATTAGGCCATGTTTCTTAGATAAATAAAAATAAAAAGAATAAAAAACCCATTTTTATTAAAAGAAAAAAGCGAGCATTCCAAGGATTTAAAAAAATTATACTATGCGACAGAGTAAAAAAAAATGAAATACGTCCTGCTAATGACATAGACCATTTTTAACATAAAATATTTTTTGAGTGTTATTCTGAAATAAAATGATAAAGCATCCGCCGCACATGTGTTCTTGTCGCAGTCTGATCGACAACTAAATGAAAAAAAACACAAGAATGCGTGTGAGTGCTCTCTGCACAACTGTGCTATGAAATGGCAAACGCTGGTATAATGAGAAACTTTTATGCAGAGAAAAATATTAAATAATTTTCAAAATTAAAAATATTAACATTAAAAGTAAATATCAGACTGTCAACTGATCACTCAGCTTCTTTGAGGTTGACACAATATTAGAATGGAGAGCGAATCTCACTTCATGTGGAAATTCACGGGAAAGAGCAGTTGATGATAATGTTAGGAGCGTATTTTTTACGACACTGTTGAGGCCAGAATATTTCTGTGGAGTAGGGACAGGGATTTGAAAGTGTACACTCGGCGAAAGGAAAGCCTAAGAGAGGCAGATACTCCTGCTGAATTAAACGGGTTTAGGTTACGCCTCAAACAATTGAGCAGCAGCCTGACAATAGCAGCCTTTATTTAAACGGTCATCGTAGATTCAAAAACACTTGTTTTAGAATAGAAATCAATTTAAGCCCAATAAGAAAAATTCGTGATGTGGAGAACGAATCACCAGAATATTTATTTCGAACCTGTGCGGCATTAATGCATCTTAAAAGGAAACAGCTGAGTAATTATCAATTTATGCCGAATAGCATTCTGAATTTGAAGTTGCCGTAGCCTAGTAGATAGTGTGTTGACTTATTAGACGTAAAGCTAAGGTTGAAAACAAAATACAAAAAGTATTTCTTCGGCGACTTCCTCTCAGCAGATTTCTGGCAAAAACTCTGACAAAAAAAATTGTTATGAAACTTTTCTCAAAAATCTGTCATCCGGAGTAGACTCAAAACTGTAGGTCCGCCACTCATGTATAAAATTAATACACACAACATAAGTGGTGTGAGAAGCTAGGCCGTAGTCCTGTCTGAAGAGACCGTGCCTAGTAGACAGTGTAGTGATAACTGCTTAATCAAATTTATTTCCAATCAGTCATACTGTAAGTTCCATTACATTCACAAACAATATTATGTTCCCAGGTCAGGCATCTCAGACTAAACGAAATATGAAAAATATTTCTTAGTCAATTTTCTCCCAGCAGATTTCTGGCTTCAACTCTTACTGAGAGTAAATAAAATTGCAATGAAAACTTTCTCAAAAATTTGTCTTTCGGAGTCAACTTTAATCCTTTGACGACCATAGGCAAGTATGATTGCCCGGAGGTTATTGGCTTATACATTTGTCCAGGTTACAGATAGAGCAAATACGTCGGAGAATGTTTTATAGAAGAAGATTGGGGCAACAAAAATGTAGTTGAGTGCAAATCCCTATCTGGCTCTACTTGTACTCTACGAGACTCCAAATTTGGCCAAATAATGGTCTTTATACCGAGAATTACTACAGGGTAAAGATAGGGCACAAGGGGATGGGAGTCAATTATGTTTTGGATTTAGCCTTTGTCTATCAAACAGTTTTGGATCAACTCCAAACTGCCTAAAAATAGTCATTTTATGTTTGGCAATTATGTTTGCCTATGAGTTGAACCGAAAATTATCATTCCTAAAAACTCTAGAAATAAAACCTCTAAATTTTCATTAAATTTGAGCTTTTTTTTAAGCGCGCCTGTGTCTCATGATAGTGGAGCAGTCCAACCTACATGCTTTACAAAAAGGGCGTATGTTTACTTTAACCGTATCCGAGTTTAAGGCTTATATGGGTATTATCATACGTATGAGCTTACTGAAACTCCCATCAACACGTCTGTATTGGTCAACTGATCCAACATTACACCAAGCTCAGATTGAAGGAGTCATGTTACGGAACCGATTTAAGGAAATTACAGCCAATCTTCACTTTTGCGATAACAGTAAGGCTGATGTTACTGACCGTGGCTACAAAATCCGTCCAATTATAGAGCACATTATCAAGGCTATGCCTGACGCATATACATTTTCCAAAAAACTCTCAATTGATGAACATATGGTAAAGTTTAAGGGACATAATGCCATGAAACAGTGAATGAAGGACAAACCTATTTCATGGGGATTCAAACTATTGTGTTTATGTCAGTCAGAAACTGGATACTTGTACAACATTGACATTTGCACAGGAAAAAAACCATTTGTTGAACACGGTCTTGGCGAAGCTGCGTCCTGCAGTTATGTAAGCCACTGGCAAACAAAGGGGTTGAAGTTTACTTTGATAATTTCTTTACAAGTCTAAACTTAATGCACATTCTTCAGCAAAATGAAATAATGGCATGTGGAACTATTCGATGTAATAGAAAGCACATACCGAAGAAATTTCGGGCGGTTAAAGAAATGAAAAGAGGGGACATAAGTTATTTCATGTCAGGAAGCATTTCCGCCGTCAAATCGATGGACAATCGTGGTGTCTACCTCGCCTCAAGTTTTATTGACCCAACAGAGGTAAACAAGGTCAAGCGACGTGTTGCTGGACAAGCTAATAAAATAAATATTGATATAGATATTGATATTGATTGCCCTCTGATTATACAGCACTATAATAAAGGAATAGGAGGCGTTGATCTAATGGACCAAAAGAAAATTTATTATGAGTACGATCGCAGAAGTAAGTGGCGTTTTTATTTACGATTATTCTTCGACCTATTTTAGCTATATGTTCATAATAGTTATTGTTGATTTGAGTTATTTCTATTAAACTGCAAAAATTTATACAATGTTCCAATAATGAAAACTATATAAAGAGTACTATGATTTAAAATACATTAGAAAAGTCAAGTTCTAAAATACAAAGTAATTTTTAATTCTTTTCAGCAGTACATAATGTATGTATGAATAAATGAGTGTGCTATGTATTTTATATTTGCTTTTCTATTAATTTTTAGTATATCTACAATGGAGCTTCTATAAAGAAAACGCTTTTCTTAACAGTTATATAATATATAAATAACTCATATTGGCTAACAGTTCCTCAATCAATGTGACTTCAAATGAATTTCGAGCAGCTTTAGCCAAAGAACTGATAAGTTGCTTCAATTCAAGAAAACGTGCCTTTTCAGCGTCAACCAAATTTGGAACTAATTTTATAAGTAAGCCCAAATCTCTTCATGTAATGGAAAATGGTGAATGTTGGAAACGCTGCTTTCATTGTGCTTCCTATAAAAAATATAGTCACGCAAATGTTTTTGCGTTCAATGCTATGTGTTTCTTTATTTCACTACATCCCGTGATTGGTTTGGAAACTATTACGAACAACACTAATTATAAATTTTTAAGATTTATTGTATTTGACTTTATATTTATAATAAAAAAACTGTTTTTAAATCCTGTCTAAAAATTAATAATTTGGGATATAAAGATTGCTTTCAACCCATAGGCAACTATATTTGCCAAAGCGAAATGGGGGACTTAGAGGATATCCAGGAGGGCAATTTTTTTTCGTCTCTACTATTAGGCCACAGATTATTAAAATAAAACAAAAGGTTAAATCGCTTCAGCAGAAAATGTTTGGTCGTCAAAGGGTTAAACTGTAGATCCCGCCACTCATGTACTAAAAATTAACGCACATGCGAGGAACTAGGTCGTAATCCTGACTAATGGGTTGTAATAACCAATTATGTATGTATGTACATATATGTGTATGTGCTTACTTACCTAACATGTATATGTACAACACAACTATAATTTCAATCATTCTGATATTTGATTCATTTGCTTATTGAGATTTTATTTACAACTACAATTCAACACATTTGTTTTAATATTTAGCGTTATCCTAAAATAAGCTAACATACATAAGTCATTAGCCATTCGGACAGGCTTTATTTAAAAAAGTTTATGACTCTTATCAGTAAGGGTGAACAATTAATACAAAAATATCAGGAGTATAGACAACACATTCTAAAGCTTGTCATAATGCTATTATTTTTTTGGAAGTTTACTTTTGTTTCTTTATTTTTCGATAACCGTACACATTACTTCAATAAACCAAATATCAGATTGATTGAGACAATATTTTCGTTGTTGAATTTATATATGTTAACACTAGCTAGCACTAAGACAGTGGTTCGAGTGAATGTATCTCTGAAAAATTTTGATGGCGGGTACTGGCATTAATCGTGGATTATCCCAGCCAATTTTTATACAATTTTTATAACAATTAATACAATCCTACTCCTTTTAAAGACTACTTTTACTCCCTGAGAAACCTCAATTAATATTTTAAAGGGAACAGAAGAAAAATAAGTCCAAAAAATACAATGAATACAATGTACAATATACATTTGCATTCTAAGTAAAATATTTTTTAATCCTTATATAAAATAATTTTAACGCAATTTCAAATTCATAAATGTTCGGATAAATCTATTCCCATAACGGCATCATTCCGCAGCAAACTAGTGCTATTTGATATTTCAGTCTGGTGATTAAAATTCTTTTTATTCGTTGCAAATCAAACTTAAATAACATTAACAATGTCAACAATCGTTATGAAAGCTATTTTTTTAATTTGTTTTTTATGGCATAATAAAGTCTGTGTTTTATCACCCTTAAGTTACATTGCTAATGTCGGGAGAATAAAGAATAACAAACTATAAAAAAGAAATCAAGTGACCTTAAAAGCAAAAAACGAGTGTGTTACAGTAAACACAATCTCATATTTTGTGTATAAAAATACATCGACACTCAAACATAACTCTTTAACAAGGCTGATATTATGCTTCTCACAACTGTTGTGTAAAATAAACTTCACTGTAACAACACATTTAAAAGCAACGTATAAATGAGAGTAGGTATGTAGCATATCACATACAGCTGGCCTATACCATAGATACGATAGGAATTAAATGTATATATGGAATGTTGGAAAAAATTGTCGTAAGTTTATAGCATTACAAGTATACATATGGCATAGTGGTAACTGTCAGGATGAATGTAAGTCTGTTAGTATATGTAAGTGTGCGAAACGATGATTTCTAGTTTATGAGTGAGATTTAAGCCAATGTTTGTTACTACATATATTATAACGGTTATGATGAAACAATTTAAAAATATAAATAACATAAAACAACAAAAGGAAAACAAACAAAACAAAAACACAACACTCAACACTCATGTGTTGAATAATAACAATAACTCTAAACGTTAAAATTGTCCTTTTTTAAAAAGGGAGTATTTTTTTTTTTGTGAAAATATTTTCTAGTGATGTGCTGACGAAAATCAATTCAAAAACGATTTACAGCTTTATTTATGGAAAGAAAATTTAATGTATGCATCTTGTATATACAGTGATGTAGAAAATAATAAGGATACCAATGTAACACTTAGAGATTCGATTGAAAAGTAAGTGAGATCATTAAGTGACAAGTAATTGCACTTATTCTCACCGTATATGTCACAAAAACTAAATTCACACAGATTAGACATCTCCAACAAAACGAAATATTAAAAAATATTTATTCGGCGAGTTTCTGGCAAAAACTATGAGAGTTGAATAAAATTGCAATCGAAGGTTTCTCAAAAATGTGTCGTTCGGAGACGACTTAAACTGTAGGTCGCACCACTCAAAAGTAAAATTAACGCTCACAACATAAGTGGTGTGAGAACCTAGGTTGTAATCCTGAATGAAGGGTTGTAAGGACCAATTATATATTTGTGTGTGGCTTTTGTCTTATTGGCATACACCGATATCTTAAGAAAACCTCACAAGTAAAAGTTAAACGATCCCGGTAGCCACTCAACCTCACTGGAATGTCCACATTGCCCGAAAAGAACACCCATTTTTATAAAAAAGAATTATTATATATATAGTACTATTATAGAAGCGATAGCTTCACAATTGTCATCAAGTTCTTGTACCCTCCAAACTTGTTTTATTTGACAAAAACTATTTTTTTAGACTTTACGCCCAAATTTATTGATTTAAATTTAAAAATTGAAATTTTCTTAGAAAGAGGAGAGATGGGCTCCATCGCATAATCGGACAAACATTAGTCTGATATGTACGTGCTTAAATCTTAAAAAGAAAATATTAAATATATGTTTTTTTTTTGCTTTTATTTAAACTTTACATTACAGCCTTCCAGATTAATAAAAAATAACAACATTTTTCATAAAAACGGTAATTTTATAAAGAAAAACAAAATTAACTCAATTTTTTTGCGCTCAACGCATAATCGGACAAAGAATAGCACCATTACTAAAAATGACGAAAGAGAACAATTAATACTTTGTGACATATCCTTTGTTCTCAAGGACGGTCTGTAAACTTTTTAGAATTGATTTTATCAAATTGTAGCATACGTCAGGCTCTATGGAGTTCCACGCTTTCATTTGAAATATTTTAATTGAATTAATGAAATGTAAGTATCTACTTCAGACGATAATTTATCTCTACCATAAAAAGTTTAAAGTTAAAAAATAATTTTTTAATCTGCAATTCATTAAAAATTTCTCCTTTAGCTAAATATCATATGCATACACAATTAACATAATTAAAACGAATTTTAAGAAACATATAATTTGTTGTAAGTGTAATCGAAACGCTATTTAGTATGTAATAATATGTATTATGGAGCCATTAGTCATAAATCATATAATTATGTATACGCAGAGTATACATCAAATATGAATTGCTCAGATGAACGAACACACGCACTGCCTTGTATCAGATAATTATTTAACCGTGGTCGGTTACTCTTCATTTTTGTACGTTAAGTTACTCTTCGTTGAATCGACGAACACTTTAACCCTAATTGGTTACTGTTCGTTGAATCGACGAGGCTCATTTACTCTTTATCATATAATTCTTTTATGTTTGACCAAATTTTGCTCTTTTTATCAACAATTTTGGTAGATAACGAAAGCTGACTGCAAGCTTTCAGTCAGTCCATATGTTTACCTCCTTCTACGTCAAAGGTAGCCCAAAAACGAAAACGCTCGCCGTTGGCTGACGCAGAAGCAAATTATGAGGAACAAAACATTGAATGAACTAGCATCATCATTTTTAAGTTTGCAAGAAGAATTTTCAAAGGTACCTGAAAAAAGAGTGCATTAAAATTAAAATTAATGGCACTTGAAATTGAGCACCAAATAAAATTAATCGTATTATTTTTACCATGTGTTATGTTTTTTATTGGTTTTAAAAAAGTATATGTAAGTATGTATTAATGAATAACATTTATAAAATCCGTGTTCTGCAGCTTCAGCAGATGCCCGGTTTGAGCCAACGCGGCTTATCGACCATAGACCATAATTACTTTCCCTGCGCCACGATCCAGAAATGACAGCACCATCTATGTCTTCTCTGACAACAAGTTCGGGTTGCATATAATGCGAAGATGCCCTCTCCCGAAGGAAGTTATGTAGGCAAACAGTTGCTTTTACAATATTTGTTACAGTTTCCTTACTGGCAATTATTGGTTTTCTATAAATTCGAAAACGATTTGCCATTATACCAAATGAATTTTCCACTACTCGCCTGGCCTTTCATAGATTTTTGTGGAAAGTGTAAGGGCGCATTATATTTTTTCTTAAGGGAAAAGCTTTATCAGCGAGAAACACATACGGGGCTGATATATTAGTGCCAGGTAAAGCCTTTGCATCAGGAAATTCCATATCCTCAGAATTCTCAAGAATAGCTTTTCCAAACTTGCAATTTTTAAAAATTCACCATCACTGTTGTGGCCCAAGGCTCCAATGTCAACTAATATAAATTTATAATCGGCATTAGCTACAGCCATCAAAACGATGCTTTGTGTGTGTTTATAGTTGAACGTTAGGGAATTATGATTTAGAAATTCCTGTAAATAAATAGTTTCTTAATATTGCTAAAAGAATGCCAATTAATATTTAATTACCTGTATAACAACGTGTTTGCCATCTATTGCTCATATGCCATCAGTTGGGGAAACCCCAACGGGCATAAAACTCGTATGCAATATGTTTCCACGTGCCTTTCGATTGTTTTGGGAATACAAATTGAAATTTATTCCATATAAGTTCAGTTGTTTCCTTTATTATTTTCGATGTAATGGATGTACCAATTCGAAAGCCATAGTACCCAATGGATTTCAGTAGTATGTTTATGTACCTTCGGGATCAATTATTCCATACAAAATTTGGTGCATGCATAGCTGTAAAAGAGTAAAAACATTGTAGAATTGTGAAATGAATTGGGTGCGGTCGGTCTTTTGGTTTGTAACATGTATTATGAAAAGGTAATGCTTTTTAATGTGTATGTGTGTGAGTGTGTTAAAATTTGGGAGAATGCATATCTGGAAAAGAATTAAATCATTTTAATTTTCAATTTTTCCATACAAATTTGGAATCATACCTGCTTTTTGTTGGTCCTTTCATTTGTATTGCTTTTCAAACGAATGGTTGGACGGACAGAATGAGTGTGTGCACGTTTCCTCATCTACATCCCAGAGTACAAGTAGACTGTAATGTGAAAATGTATATACGTATGTACGAATGTTCGGACGGACAGAATGAGTGTGTGCGTAACATGTAATGTGTATGATCGTTTTTTTTAATAGTAAATTCTTGACACGTATTGCTCATGATCACAGGTAGAAGAAATAGAAATATAAACTAATAAGAAAGGGTAGGTTGGTTGTGCGGTTGTTTTTAATTTGATGAGAAAGAAATGTATAGTTGTGCCTGTGCGTTTTTTTTCACGCATAAGTATAAGTAATATCTGTTTTCACATAATTGAATTTACTGATTGATCTACAACACCCCAGAGTATAAATAGACTTGTTTTTAGGGATTTAGAATTTTTTAGTTTTACTGTTTTAATAAATGAAATTATAGAATAAAGGGATTAATTAAAACAAATTAGTTTTTATTTTTTGAAAATTTTATTACATATTTCTTTTTTCAAATTTTTACAGATTCGAATTTAAAAATACGTTTATACAGATTAAATAACTTAAGTGTTAACAAATATTGTGTATAGAATGTTTGACATCGACAAATGTTGAAAGATTGTGAATAAGTATTTTCACAATAATACAAACGTATGACATATTAATACATAAAAATGGATTACTTATTTTACTAATGTTACATATTCTTAGTTCATTTATAAGTTTCATAAATAAATCTATATGTTTTATTAATAGTTCTTCCAATTCAGCTGATGTTACCATTTTTGTTCCCTGGAGCTGGACTATAGTAGAGACCATATCCAGTTTTATATGGTTTGAGGTACAACCCTTTACCCATTGCAATTGATTCCATATATCTATTATGACGGTTAGCTTCAGCCAATTGTTCTTTTCCATTTTTGATAGCATTTACTGCTTTGACAATAGCGGATCATCCACTTGCCAAACCACCAAGCGCTGACAATGCTGTTAGTACGGAAATAAGTGGAAGAAATCCTCCAATTTTCGGTACAGGTATAACTCTCGGTATTATAATGTCTGCTCGCTTTTTCCCTTTAAAATTTGAATGAATAGCCTTTTGAGCTATTTTAACAGCATCATTTATATCAAGGGGTTTCTGTTCTTTCAATTGTTTTAAAGTTTTTCTCACAGTAGCTGTGAATAATTTCTTATTACACTTATTCATTTTTCCTTTTCTTTTCTTATGTCTCTGCTCCTTCAAACCTAATCCAAATTTCACTTTAGCTTTCATAGCGTTTGTCACAAACCACGCGTTAGCACGTTCTTTAATATCACTATCTTTAGATTTAACTCGTTGCCAGGCTTTTTCAGCTAATATTTTATCTGCTTGATGTCTTGTGTCTATATCTTTTGATTGTGAATATGCAATATCGTGCTCTCTACAAGCTGCGTCTAATAAATTTATACCCTTATCTCCTCTTGCTAAACGTTTTTCAAGTTTTGTACCAGGTCCACAAAACTGATAACCAGGTAGATGTAATTCAACAGGTACTTTATTTATTAAGTTGTTTACAAATCCTCTTCTCATCTTACACTGGCTGAGGTTTTGTTTTGACCCTAGATTATAACAATTTTTTTTTTCGTTACTTTTATACCTCTTCGCAAAAATAGCTGAAATCAAGACGATCTCCTATATATACAGCAATTTATATGATTTCAGTATGTTAATTTTTTGATATTGATTTTGATCTGCTTTGTATCTGATCACGATCTACTTTACATCTGATCACGATCTGCTTTGTATCTGCTCACGATCTACTTTATTTCTGGTAACGATCTACTTTTTTGGTTTTTGGTTTTGTCTATTTTATTTCAATTTTTTTATTATTTTTTTGTCATTGTCATGTTTTAGATAAACATGTTCTACCTCAATGTTTAAATTGTTTATTTGATCAGCTAGATCATCATATATTTGTGTTATATATTTTTCGATTACAATATTTTGGTATAGTTGGTATAGCTGATATAGCTGGTATAGCTGGTATAGTTGGTATAGTTGGTATAGCTGGTATAGTTGGTATAGCAGGTATAGCTGATATAGCTGGTATAGCAGATATAGCAGGTATAGCTGATGTAGCTGCTATAGCTGATATAGCTGATATAGCTGATGTAGCTGCTATAGCTGATATAGCTGATATAGCTGGTATAGCAGGTATAGCAGGTATAGCTGGTATAGCAGGTATAGCTGATATAGCTGATGTAGCTGCTATAGCTGATATAGCTAGTATAGCTGGTATAGCAGGTATAGCAGGTATAGCAGGTATAGCAGGTATAGCTGGTATAGCAGGTATAGCTGATATAGCTGATGTAGCTGCTATAGCTGGTACAGCTTGCTAGTATAGCTAGTACAGCTTGCTAGTATAGCTAGTACAGATTGTATAGCTTGCTAGTATAGCTAGTACAGATTGTACAGCTTGCTAGTATAGCTAGTACAGATTGTATAGCTTGCTAGTATAGCTAGTACAGATTGTATAGCTTGCTAGTATAGCTGGTGTAGCTGATATAGCTGGTATAGCTGGTATAGCAGGTATAGCTCGTATAGCTGGTATAGCTTGCTAGTATAGCTGGTGTAGTGTTTCATGCGAAGAGGTATGAAAGTAATGAAAAAAATGGTTATAAACTACAGTCAAAAGAAAAACACCTAATCAGTGTAAGATTGGAAGAAGATTTGTAGACAACTTAATAAACAAATTATATGTTGAATTACATCCACCTGGTTATCAGTTTTGTGAACCTGATGCAAAACTTCAAAACGAATAGCAAGAATAAAGGAAATAAAGGAATAATTTATTGGATGCAGATTGTAGAAAGCACGATATAGCGTACTCAAAATCAATGGATATAGACACAAGCCATCAAGCAGATCGTGATCAGGTATAAATCAGATCGTGACCAGATAGCAAGCAGTTCGTGATCAGATATAAAGCAGATCGTAATCAGATACAAAGCAGATCATAATCAGATAGCGAGCAGATCATAACCAGATCAAATTCAATAAAAAAATTATTATAATGTCTAAAAATTACCATAATAAAGTGTTGGAAGATCTTGTAAAGACAAGGGCTGTTCTAAAGAAAAAGTTAAAAAATATTAAACTGAATCAAATAGATAGAGTTAATTTATTAGAAGATACCTTTCAACCAATAACAAAACCACTTAAAAAAATCATTGGAAAACTTAAAGATAAATATAAGGATATAGACAACACTATTAATGATGACGATGATTATGATGGTGTAAATGATGATAATGAAAACATCCCAAAACTTGAACATAAGCATAAGGATGTAGACAACACTATAGATGATGAGGAAGATTATTATGACGTAAATGGTGATAACGAAATCATTGGAAAACTCGAAGATAAGCATAAGGATACAGACAACACTATTGATGATGATGACGATTATTATGACGTAAATGCTGATAATGAAATCAATACAAATGAAAGGACCAACAAAAAGCAGTTATGATTCCAAATTTGTATGGAAAAATTGAAAATTAAAATGATTTAATTCTTTTCCAGATATGCATTCTCCCAAATTTTAACACACACACACACATACACATTAAAAATCATTACCTTTTCATAATACATGTTACAAACCAAAAGGCCGACCGCACCCAATTCATTTCACAATTCTACAATGTTTTTACTCTTTTACAGCTATGCATGCACCAAATTTTGTATGGAATAACTGATCCCGAAGGTACATAAACATACTACTGATTTCATTGATTCGCCACTAGCCTAGTATCTACAGAAACAAAGCTTATTATTAATTCTTCAGTATTTTCTGCATCAATCACCTTAAGGTTAAAGACAATCTTTCTGCTAAAGTAATATGCTCTTGCTGACGGGCAGGCACAGATTGCACATCAGGCCCTAATATTTTAAGAATTTTGTCGAATGTGTGGTAATCCATGCGATGGAAATTTATAAATGATTCTGTATCATTTAATCGCATCTCTGGGACCAAAGCGTGGAAGTACCCAATTTTTCTCCTTTCTTTCAGCAGCTTCCTAACTGCAATTCTCATTTAACATTTTCTTTCAATTAACCCTTATGTCAACAGATACATATCCGGGTATGTTTTGTGTTTTTAAATCGCCGTATCTCAGGAAGTAATAACTGTATTAACCTGAAATTTCCTGATATCCTCACTAGTAGTGTTTTCTACCTTATTCCTAGACTTGAGTAAAAAACATAAAAAATATTAAATGCTAATTTTTCTTAAATGCATTTATTACATTGCGGCATATAACTTGAATGAGCGGGACAGACTGGCTTGTTGCATAACGTGCAGGATTTGCTGGTTGGCCGACGTTTTGTACATAAGTATTTACCTTTTACTTTCATTCTGCCAGTGCTGTCAGGTTCTTCCACGCTTTTATCTGGAGCACTTCTTACGCTCAAAGATTCCCCACATATGGCTTCAATAGCATTGCGTGTTGAAAATATTTTTATAACATGTTTATTTTATCTCTGTTTTCTCTTTCCGGCCTCACCAGTTGTTCGCTGAGGCTGTGTAGGAACATTCTACTGCGGCTTGTGGAAGCTTTCAACATTGGGCAACGAGGTCTAGTATATTGTAGAATAAAGCCAAGGGTCATCTATTTGTTCGTTGCCTAGTTCAATATTCTATCCATATTATATTTGTTGTAATCTAAGATCTAGAGTGGCTTTTTTTGGACGCATTAAATGTTAAATTCAGGAATTTTATAAATTAATCCAAAAAAGTGTATGGTTCTTTACTTACGTCTAGTATGCTAGTAGGTAGTATGTTGGCTTATTAGGTGAGATATACTAGCCATCGAAATAAGCTTCCGGTTCTGCATATCAAAACGTTTTGACTGTCCTGAGAGATCTTATCTTGTGAGTCGAATTTTTAACCGTCTTTGTCTTTAAAAAAGGGTTTGCAGAAATATGAAGGAGCCTAAGACTGCCAATCAAATTCTATGTCTCTGCCTTGTCATGCGACTTAAGATATTTGAAAGGGTTGTCTTCAAACTTGTCTTAACTTATGTTACGATTTTTATTCTAGAAGTTTATTATTCTTATACTTTTCCTCTATTTTTTCATTTCCTTTATTTATACTCGTATATATTCCTTATCCTGCTGTTTTTTTTTTTTTTTTTGTGTGTGGCTGAAACGACATACAATAATTTTTTTCGCAATCTAACCTAATCATACAAAAATCATTATAACTCTTTGGTCAAGTTTACAACCTTCTCAAACCATTCATGTTGTGTGCCATTTTATCAATATGTGGTGGGACCTACTGTTTAATGTCAACGCCAAATAAAAGATTTGATTAACTTCTCATGGCAGGACTGCTGAAAGTAATTCGCGCAAGGATATCTTTTTTATATTTTGTTTTATTCGAGATGTCTGAGCCACTGGAGTTGTCGAGACGTCTGAGCCTACGACTACCTTTTTCGAACAAAATTAACATTGTTACAAAAATGGAAAGGGTGTTATCATTTAAGATCAAAATAATAAACAAAAGCTACAAAAACAAATACAATGGACTTGTTTACACGATCAACGAATAAACAAAAATATAGCAACAACATCAGTATAAACGAGGGATAAACTAGTAAACAAACAGACAACAACAACACTGCAAGGACATGCGTAAACAAAATACACAAACAACAATAACGTAAACAACATGTTTGAAGATTTCACGAAGGCAAAGTCATTCCTCTTTAAGAGCATTCATCAGACTGGTTACCCAGCTATGTAACAGCTAAGAAAAGCAGGCAACGGGATCAGTAAAAATTCAGTCAGACTTGTGTGAAGACGCCTTGCATGTGAATAGAATAATCGTGGTTTGAAGATATCCGTTGTAAAGATCTATTGAACAATTGTTATTGCTTACGCAAAAGAGTGAAAATAAGAAAACCAATAAAGCAAATTGTTGTTGTTTAAATCAAGTTACGGAATTGTGCAAACAATAAAGATTTATCTAAAACTAAACACAAATTTATTTTTATTTTATTTGCAGTCTACGAACTCATAGTTTATATGTATTACATACATAATACATAATTGGCCATTACAACCCTTCAGTCAGGATTACGGCCTAGCTTCTCACACCACTCATGTTGTGTGCGTTAATTTTATACGTGAGTGGCGGGACCTACAATTTAACGTCGACTCCGAACGACAGAATTTTTGAGAAACTTTTCATGGCAGGTTTATTTTACTCTCAGAGTTTTTGCCAGAAATCTGCTGAGAGGAAGTCGCCGAAGAAATATTTTTTTTTTCATATTTCATTTTTGATGTCTGACCTGGGATACGAACCCGGGCTTTACGAATAGTAAGCCAACACACTACCTACTACACCACGGCGACTTTATATGTATTTAAAAGGCTAAAAACGTAACAATATATAGGGCTGGAAATTTAATAGCTTAAATTTAAAAATGCAATAAAACAAAATCGGTTTCAAATTTTGCCAAATTTATTTTTTCGTTGTAAAGTACAAATGTTCCGATTAAAAATGGAACATTATTTTTTTCATATGACCGCCGCGGCTGGTCTCACAGTACCTTATTCGATCGAACCAATTTTCGTGGACTTTTTCGAGTGTATGTATTGCGGCAATGGCATCACGAATGTTGGCCTTCTAATGCTCAATTGTCTTTGGTTTGTCGACATAGCACTTTCCTCAGAAAATATTCCAACATTGTTTAATCGCAGCTTCTTGACGGCCAATTGACATCACCATTTCGGCTAAACGGCCACAAACGTTCCACGCAATAAATCGATTGTGGCATGAGATGTGTGGCAAGTTGCATCATCCTGTTGAAACCAAACACCTTTCACATCAATACCATGTAGAGCGGGTACAAAAAATTGATTATCATGATGCGATAGGTGTCTCCATTGACCTTAAAGAAATATGGGCCAATGATGCCTCTGTTCCACAAGCCGCATCAAACAGTCACTCCTAATGGGTGACTCTGTAAGAGCAGGTATGGGTTTTCTGAGCCGCAAATACGACTATTTTGCTTATTAACGTAAACACCAAGATTAAAATGGAAGCAAATTTTTGTCGAAAAGATGATTTTTTTGGCAAAGTAGACATCATCGTGCAGTTTCTCCTTGGCTCTTCTAGCGAAGCGAAAACAAAGCGGATGGTCATGCGGCCTCAACTCTTGAAACGATTGAACTTTGTAAAACGTCAGACCGAGGTATTTTCGCAAAATTTGACGTAAACTGGTGCTTGAAATGTTCAATGCATAAGAACGATGAGGAGTTGATGTTGATGGATTTTCGCGCACACTTTATTTCACAGCTTCGATATTTTCAGGTGTATGCACTGTACAACAACACTCACATCAACAATGAAACCAGTTTCACGAACTTTAGCAATAAACTTGTGTACACCAAGCACTGTTGGTCCTTCTCTGCGGCCAAATTTTGTACGACATTTTCGTGCAATATCCGACCAATTGTTTTTGTTTTGGAAATAAATTTCCAATAAGTCCCAACGTTGCTTAAGCGTAAATCGATTCGTTACGTTCGGTGGAGGTATTATACTGAATTTTGTGACAGACTAGAATGACATAAGTAATAATCGTAATAACCGATGATTCAAATTTAAACCGATAGATGGCCCAACCGATAGAACGGAATTGCCAACCCTATTCCCTATGCGTTTAAACGTTGAAATACTTTGTAAAACATTATGAAAAAATTTGGTTTCCAGAACTAATTTAAAAGGGGTGTTTTCGTCTTTAAATTAATTTTGTAAGAAGTATAGTCTGTACCAGCTCTTAAGAAGAGGCATAGGTGACATATATACATAGGCATTTAAGGGTGTTACCGTAACTAAAAGCAACACAAGAAAAGAACAGGAAAAGAAATTATCTTGAAATGCGAACAATGAGTTCTTTTTTTCAACCTCTGCAAACAAACAGATGTGCTCCTGATTTTTTGTTGCTATTGTGTTTTGGTATTGTAGGTTTTTATCTAAATTTTATAAATATATACCATATACTTCGTGAAAGCATTTTTAAATTGTATCTAATGTGGCTTCATATTAATTTAAAAAGGAAAAACAGAAGGCGGCCGCACAGACTCAAGTTGTAATAACAGATGTAGACAAGGGTTCTAAAGTTCATTCAACCAAGTGTGTTAGTTTAAACAAGAAAAACAATTTTCCAGCAAAAAGCAAAATAAAGAGCTTTTAAACACTATTCCTCTAATGTAGATTTATTTCTGAATGGTTGTATTTCAACTCCCATTTTCTCGTCAATCCCTGGGTTTAATTTCTCGGCCTAACAATAATACGTCGTGTTAACAGCTATGGTTACGTTTATCTTTATGTTTTTAGATTTATTTTTTTTTAATATTTTATTACTTTGTTTTGTAAAACAGACAGAAAGCAAAACATAAAAACTTTACAGAAAAAAAGGGGGAAAAATTACTTGTTAAAGTAGAATATGACATAACAAAAACTGTTTCATTTTCATTTTTATTATATCCTGTTAAAAGGGCCATGCCAGTCTTGATTTAATTTATGAATGTGTAGCGCCGTCTTTCATTGTTATTTTGAAAAGCCTTTTTAAGCGTAAAAACAAGCAAACCGTATAGACGACTACTAACATCGAAGAAATAGATAACAAACTCTAGGGGAACTGTATGTGCATTGCATGATGGTGTCTTGAATTTCACATGGCGATAAAAACTTAAATATAACGAGAATAAAGATTTTTAGATAAAATTTAAACCGCATTTAGTACAGTTGTTATGACCAGCATCTGTTCTAATATTTGTTATTTATTCTGTGACATGTTGCCATTCTAAAGGTAATTTTCAAGCTGTTTCATAGAAACACTTGTCACAATCTCCATCGCCATATAAACAATTCAGATCTTCAGCTTTTCCTATTCTACTTCCCGAGAAAACAACCAAGTCCAGATAGCATTTGTGTTATCAAGTAATTAACTTTTCCCTTTCGTCAACTCTACTATTCAATTCTCCTCCTTTCTTTCGTAAAGTTACTCGATTTCTCCTGCAGTTTCCTTAGAATTTTAATCTGAACCGCTATCTGGCCTTCATTTTGCCTGTATTTTCACTCTCTCATACATACGTAACATACAACCCTTCAGTAAGGATTACAACCTAGCTTCTCTTACCTCTTTTATTGTGTGTATTAATTTTATACACGATTAGCAGGACCTACAGTTTAAAGTCGACTCCGAAAAATGATTTTTGTGTAACCGTTAGGTCTTCTGCTTGTGTACTCTACATAATTTATAAGTTTAGCTTTTACAGCTTCACAAACCATTACCTTGTCAAAAGATTTCTGAAAATAGTCTCTTCAGAACTTTGACTTCAAAAGTCACAGTTACATAATTGAGCAAATCAAACAAAACCGGATGGATAACGTTGGTGCCTTTATTGATAATTATTGATATTTATTGATGGTTAACTATGGCATAGTGTCGCTTTGCTCTTGTTTACTTATATAGGCTCATCCAATATAGACTTTATAAGTCTCTGTTTATTGCGGATTTTGGGCTGAAGGCGTCTGCATTGTCTCAAATTGTTTTCAAAACGCGAGGCCAATTCTGTAACGCCGAGCACTATAGTTCGATGAATATCAAGTTCATTTGGTGTGAATTAGATTATCCGGACATTAATGGCATATGGTTTCAACGAGATGGCTCTTAGTGCCACTCGGCTTATATCACATTGGATATTCTGAACGAGCGATTTGAGGGCATGGCCATCTCAAGTGTAGGTGATGTGAACTGGTCACTTAGATCGTTCGATTTAACCCCGTTAGGCTTTGTGGGGTTTTCTTTAGCCGCAATTGCACTCGAATAAACCACAAACTACTGCGATCCTCAAAGCCAACGTAGCCCATGCCATCGATCAAATGTCGTCTGCGATCGAATCAGAGAAGCCTTTGTGAACACACATAATGGCATCTTATAAACGAATAAAAATGAACATGGAATCAGCATTGCTGGAGTACGGACAACGAACTCATAGTGTATTGCTTTCTAAAAGTCGTGGTGTTATGAAGAGTAGTCTAGTAGGTGTGTGTTGGCTTATTAAACGTGAAGCTACGGTTCAAACTCTTGTTCAGACATGTCTAAGAAAACGAAATTTGAAAAAATATTCTTAGGCGAGTTCAGCAGATTTCTGGTAAAAACACTGTGAATAAATAACATTGCCAAGAAAACTTTCTCAAAAAAATCTGTCGTCCGGACTTTAAAGCTGCCGCCATCTATGAATGAAATAAAACACACACAAGCTAAGTGGTTTGAGAAGCTAGGTCGTAATTCTAACTGAAGGCTTGTAATGACTAATTATGTATGTAAATACGTTGAAGGAAAGTTTTTCTTTGGTAGTATACAATACCAATACAATCACACATGGTATCTTGTAATTGATTTTTCTGTCATTTCAAACATAAAGCGAAAATAATAAATGAGCCTTGAAAGAAAATTTTTTTTTGTTTCGAAAGTTGTTAAGAGATTGGCGTAATATTATCCGATCTGAAGATATAATTTTAATGACAAAGCGTTCACTATAGTAGTCTTTCATAATCTTGTATAAATTTATACTTTAATGGCCAATTCAATTCATTTAAAAGCAAAAACTTAAAAGAAAAAATTAACTAAACCTTTGTATTGAAATGTTAATGTGCTCAATACAAATATTTTCGAAAAATTCTCCGAAATTAAAGTGTAAAATTCTGCGAAATCTAATTACAATTCCGCAAGTGAGTACAGGAAAAGATTAAACGAAAGGTGTGTTGGAAGGTGAATAAACAAATCATAAACAAGGCATATCCACAGAAAAACATATATGTAAGTCAAGCCAAAATATGGCTGCAGGTGGTAATTGTTTTAAAATTTTCAAGAACACAAACGAAATTGAATCGAATAGTAATGTAGAAAAAAGAGAATTAGTGTTAAGAAAAAAGGGGATGTAAATACTGAGCAATTTCCACTACTAAGGAAATATTGGTTGTTTGCTGATATTTGTTTCGACTGTTATGCTGTATTTTGTTTTTCCTTTATTTTTTTCTAAGGTGTGTTTATACAACAGTTTTTATAAAATGGGATCAAATCTTCAAATGTTTTATTTCCGTCGTTGTAGTTAAGCTTCTCAAAAGAAAAAAAACAACTTTACTCTTTACTGATGGTATGCTTTAGGCAATAAATGTTTGAGAACCTCATCTAATCGGTTAAAACGCTAAGAAATCGAGAATTCCATTAACGCAAAGATAATGATTTTTTATTTTGTGGCATCTATTAAGAAATAATGTCACGATCCAGAACACACACGATCCAAGTCACAGTTTATATTTCCTCCATCATAGCGTAATGCTTTTGTAATGCTTAAAAATTATTTCAACACTAAAAGATATGCAACCCGTTAACTACATCAAAAAGTCTTTAAGTCTAAACCTGATAGAAGTAAGGATAACAAATTCTGCGTCTTTTTGAATTTCACCCCAACTGAAAGGGCAACACTACGCCCATCAACATTGTTTATTCTTTTTTTTTTTTTTTTTTTTTTTGAGACTAACACTCTGGAGATGACCCTTATTCAGGGCACGGTGTTGGAATAAAGAACAAATAGTTTATAGCAGAAAAGAAAGAGGGAGTAGGTTAGGTTAGGTTAGAGGACGTGTACTTATCAATTAAGACAAGTACAGTACCCGGAGGTCGAATTGACCCATTGTACAACGTCCTAGTTTCTCACACCACTTATGTTGTGTGTGTTAATTTTATACACGAGTGGTGGGACCTACAAAGTCGACTCCGAACGACAGATTTTTATTTATTGAGAAACTTTTCATGGCAATTTTTATTTACTCTCAGAGTTTTTGCAAGAAATCTACTGAGAGGAAGTCGCCGAAAAAATACTTTTTTTTTGTATTTTGTCTTTGATGCCTGGCCTGGGGCTCGAACCCAGGCTTTTGCGTCTAATAAGCCAACACACTACCTACTAGACTACGGCGACTTCAAGAGGGAGTAGAGTGCGACAATTTTTTTTCTACGTTACCTTCATCACTTTTTTGAGAATTGTTTTTTAATAATAATTCTCACTTTCATTTTTCTATTGTGAGTAATCACTTATAATGTTAGACATACAATCAGACAATCACACATCAACTAGGCCATCGGGACACTCTTGAGCCCTGTCAAAGTTTAAATAAGCTACGTCATTTAGTTTCTGCCTGATAACCGTTAATATCGTATCAATTGTGGAATAAATGGACATAAAGTGAGTTCCGTATGTTGAATTTGTACGTTCCTCAAACCAAGACTTTTCTCTGCTTGAACTAATTGCAAAAATTCACAATATTGTGCTGACAGATTGTGGATTAAAAATGCGAGACATTATGGAAGCCATATGCATCTCATATGACTAGAGGTTTTACTTTAAAATGATCACTTCAAGGAAAATGGTTTTCCCTAAGGTTTGCGCAGGATTTGTGTTCAAAAGCAATCATGTGACACGTTTGATTAGAATGATATTTACGTCGTAAACAAATGGCGTATCCACACTACACACAAGACATCATACAGTCGTCAAAAACGTAGATTTTTCGGCGCACTTTGGCCCATATTCGCTACGGTCAGAAGTATATTACAGTTAGAGACATAACTTACAACAACTCATTTTGTCCATTTAATGTGCAATAATATGCAGAGCAATGATCAGGTGTGTAAACCAATGATCACAGAGTATTGGATTTTTGCTACAATACTTTTTATATAATAAGAAATTCTATTTGCTCGACTGCCTAATTCTTATTCCCCAACAAGCAAATCTTATTTTTAGAAGAGCTAAACAAACAAAATAATATAACACTAGATTTGCAATGTCTTCAGTTCTAATAATATTCTAGGGTGGTGACAATTTTGCCGAAACGCTATATAAAACTACCAGAAATCGTCTAGGCGTAGAGTCGACAAAATTTGGCGAGAACCTGTTGTAGATCTGAAATGAGTGCATCCCAAACCATTTCTCAATCAAAGTACATACATAAATACATAGGAGTCATTACAACCCCTCAGTTAGGACTACGGCCTGTACATATACAGTGCATACACAGTGCATATGCTGTGTGTTTTAATATTATATATGAGCGGCAAGAGCTACAGTTTAAAGTCGACTCCAAACGATAGATCTTTTGAGAAACTTTTCATGTCAATTTTATTTTTACTCACAGAGCTTTTGTCAGAAATCTGCTGAGGGAAAGTCTCCGAAGAAATATTTTTCACATTATGTTGAAGATGTCTGACGTGGGCCTTGAACCGTGGCCTCATGCCTAATAAGCCAACACACTACCTACTAGGCTACCGCGAGTAATAATAAGCTTCGAAGTATATTTGGACATGAAATTTCAAAGGATTTCAGCATATTACATTATGTGATACGATATAATGACTTGACACCCTAGTTGGACAACCGACCTTCATACAACAATGTTATCACTTCATACTGTAAGCGGAACCATACAGCCTATAAACCTCAGTCAACTCTTAAGATGGTAGAGATAATATTTTTGAATACAAAAACGAACAAAATTATTGAATTTGCGATGATAGCCAAGAGCATGCAATGCATTTAAAAAAAATCACGAACTGCATCATTGGTCCATATTTGTAGAGGTCGCACTTCTTATATGTTATACCTACACTTTATGGTCGTAAGAAATCTATTACTTTTGCCTTATGTTATACTGTATTTTGCAATAAAAAAGTCTTATATTTTAACGTTACCATAAGGTGGTCCTATGCTCCCTAGAGCAGTAAGAGGAACATATATATAAAGGGTGTTTTTTATAGAGGTATAGAACTTTAAGTTGGCATTACTTTTCAAGATGGCGACCGATTTAACAGCTGTCAAGTGATTTATTCGCAGTTTGGTTTGGCAATTCATCATGAATAGACTCACGCCTGAACAACGCTTGCAAATAGTGCAATTTTATTTCGAAAATAATGGTTCTGTGCGGAAAACGTATCGCGCACTACGTCCATTTTATCGTCGACAAAATCGTCCATCAGAGCAGTTAATTCGATTAACCATGGAACGTTTTCGCACCACGTTTACTCTTATCGCATCCCCAGAGACGCTGTACGGTGCGTACAGAAGAAGCTATTGCTGCTGTAGAGCGTAGCATTGAGGAAGACCCGAATGAGTCCATCCGCCATCGAGCACAGGAATTGGATCTGTGTCCATCCACTTTATGGAAGATTTTGCGGAAGGATCTTGGTTTGCGTGCTTACAAAATCCAACTCGTGCAAGAATTGAAGCCAAACGATCATCAAGTAAGGCGTAGATTCGTCGAATGGGCCCAAAACAAGATTACCGTTGTTCCCGATTTTCATAAGCAAATTTTGTTTAGCGATGAAGCGCACTTCTGGTTGAATGGCTACGTCAACAAACAAAACTGCCGCATTTGAAGTGAAGGTAATCCTCAAGTGTATGTGGAAACACCGTTACATCCAGAAAAACTGACTGTTTGGTGCGCTTTATGGGCTGGTGGAATCATTGGTCCGTACTTTTTCAAAAACGATGGTGGCCAGAACGTTACAGTCAATGGTGATCGGTATAGAGCCATGATTACAAACTTTTTCATTCCTGAATTGAATAACCATGATGTCCAGGAGATGTGGTTTCAACAAGACGGCGCAACATGTCACACAGCTCGTGCCATAATAGATTTATTGAAAGACACGTTTGGATCTGTGAATTGGCCTCCAAGATCTTGTGATTTAACACCGCTAGACTACTTTCTGTGGGGCTATGTAAAGTCATTGGAAGACAATATTCGCAGAATTATTGCCGATATACGGCCACAAATGTTGGAAAAAGTCATCGAAAATTGGACGTCCAGATTGGACTACATCCGCGCCAGCCGTGGCGGTAATATGCCACAAATAATATTTAAAATGTAATGCAACAAGATTATCTTTCGGATAAATAAAATTCATGTCAATCGAATAATCCATCGTTGTTTTATTGCAACTTAAAGTTCTATACCTCTATAAAAAACACCCTTTATAAGGCGGTAACGTGTTTTATTCAGTCTTATACTCAGTGTATATAAAATGTAGATAAAAATCATGTTTTCCCTTCATTTAAACTCTAATATTTAAAAAGAGCAATTTTTCATTTCTTATTTCAATTGTTAACGAATTTTTCTAGTTTTTTTATAATTATTGAAGGATCATGACGTACAGAACATGAAATAAACAAATAAATATAAAGAGTACAGTCACCAGCTCACAGCATATTTATAGCACATGTATACGCACACTCATGCTAATGTGTTTCGGTAAGCTTGTTGTGCAGTTATTTGCTTATAAAATCTTAGAAAAAAATCTTATTTGTACCGCAAGTCTCATAGATATTAAAAAATGTTAGCATATCACAGCACAGCATAGCACAAGACTCAGAACTATGGTGTAAAAGACAGCCAAGCAAAGCAAAACACTTCTTTTCGTCTTTGGCTACTTATATACACACACGCACATACCATACTGACAAAGCTATGGTGTATGAAGAAGGCCGATGGCGTTCTCAATACCCCTCTTTGGACTAAATGACAAACTGCCTATCACTATGTTGCCTTTCCTCTTTTCATTTCCCTTGTCATACATACATATATGCATATGTATAAATGCTTACAGTTGCGCTTACCATGCATATTGCCTGGTCCTTATACATATTTTCCTGGATTTTAAAGTCTATATGTGACACAAGCACATTTACATGTGCTTGAATGCCAATATAGAAGTATTTATTTAAGAAATCTTATATGTGTGTGTTTGTTTTTTTTCACTCATTTGCCACTCATCTTAAATCAAAACTTTTCTTTTTCACAAGTTTATTTATTGTTGTAAGAAAAGTTCTTGTTTTGGAATTGTTTTATTCCCCCCTCATTTGTTGTTTCAGTATTTAAAAAATACATGAACTGTGGCAAATATTTTTTTCTTCCCTATTCTCAAAACTTAAACATTTTTTATTCTTCCTCCCCATTTGAGTATATCATGTTTGTTTTTGTAATAAACACAGTCGTTGTCAAAAGAAATTGTGCCGTTTTTCCAAAGCCCAAAAGGAGTTTTCAGATTTAAAACAAATAAAAAACAAACACAGTTTATTTAATGATAAGCATTGATTCCTTATACGCACCAATGCGGAATGAAATGTTTAGCCAAGCTAAGCTGTAGCTATAGCTGATCACTTCTGAACGAATGTTTCATCTATGGTTACTAATTAGTTGAGTATGTTTTATTGTTACCCTGCCAGTACGTCCAAATCTCTGGAAAATCACTCCAAACCATATGCTAGCAATAGCGAAGTCTGTCATAATTTATTCCCTGTTATTGGTTGTTAATTCGTACGATCTACCGATCTACTGTATTCCACATTCTACCCGGAAGAATTTGTAAATGAAACTTTTTTATAGGATGGGCCATTTAAAAATTAAAATTTAAAAATGCGTCAAAACAAAAACTTTTTGTAATTTTGCCAAATTTATTTTGTTGTTCTAAAGTACAATTGTTCAGGTTAGAAATGGAATATTGTATCACTCATGTGGCTGCTGCGGCTGGCCTCAAGGTAACTCATTCATACATACATACATAATTGGTCATTACAACCCTTCAGTCAGGATTACGACCTAGTTTCTCACACCACTTATGTTTGTGTGTGTTAATTTTATACATGAGTGGCGGACCTACAGTTTAAAGTCGACACCGAACGACAGATTTTTGAGAAACTTTTCAATTTTTATTTACTCTCAGAGATTTTGCCAGAAATCTGCTGAGAGGAAGTCGCCGAAGAAATACTTTTTATATTTTATTTTGATGTCTGGCCTGTGGTTTGAACCCTGGCTTTACGTCTAATAAACCAACACACTACCTACTAGACTACGGCGACTTGGACTATGACGATTAACTCATTCAATCGAATTAATTTTCGTGCACTTTTTCGAGTGCATGTGGTCGTAACTCGTCAATGGCATCTCGAATGTTGGGTTTCAAATGCTCAATTGTCTCTGGTTTCTCGGCATATCCCTTTTCTTAAACGGCGCTCCACAGAAAATAGTCCAATGGTTTCAATCGCAGCTTCTTGGCGGCCAATAACACCACCATTTTGACTAGTTAAACGGCCGTCATTAAACGTTTGACGCAATAAATCGATTGTGGCACGAGATGCAAGTTTCACCATATTGATGAAACCAAACATCATTCCCATCAATGCCATGTAGACTTATCACGGTGCGATACGTGTCTCCATTAACCGTAGTGGTTGCGCCGTCTCATTGTCAAATCTCAACTTCTTGGCGGCCAATTGACATCACCATATCGGCTAATTAAGCGGCCATCAAACATATGACCCAATAAATCGATTGCGATATGATAGGTATGGCAAGTTGACCCATCTCATTGAAACCAAACATCATTCACATCAATAACATGAAGAGCGGGTATAATGATGCGATATGTGTCTCCATTGACCGTAATGGTTGCATCGTCCTCATTTTCAAAGAAATACAGAGATCTTCTCGCAGAATTCACGATATACTCGTGCGTGAAATGTTTAATTCTTGAGGACGATGTCGAGTTGATGTTGATGGATCCGATATTTTCATGTGTACACACTGTACGAGCACGCACACGCTTGACGCATCGACAATGAAATCAGTTTCACGAACTTTAGCAATAAACTTCCTTCTCTGCGACCAAATTTTGTATGACATGACATTCGTGTAGTTTTCGACCAATTGCTTTTGTTTTGAAAATAAATTTCCAATAAATCCCAACGTTGCTCAAGCGTTTATCGATTCATTACGTTCAGTCGAGATAATATATTGAATTTTGTGACAGAATAGAATGACGTAAATTTTGTATTGTTGAATGATGACTGCAGCGTGTTTCAGGCAGGGATATTCGCAATCTTGAAAACTATTGAGGCCATAGTAGGTGGCCCCGCTTCGGATTCGGAATCTTACATTACCTTCGTTGAGAGTCAGGCTGTCCTTGTTGCCATTGCTTCGGTCTGGTGCAAATCACGGCACGTTCGCGAGTGCAAGGAGTCGTTAAGGACTTTTGGACCAGACCGTATCCGTCTATGCTGGGTTCCGGGTCATAGCCGAATACTGGAAAATGAGACGGCGGATGCTCTCACTAGGTTAGGTTCGCTTTCTGGGGACGATTTAATAGTTGGTCCAGACCCCCCAATCTGCCACCTCTATGGCCTAATCAATGGATGGGTCAGGGGGGAAGAGCAGAGGCGTTGGGGGAATGGATCGGGTTGTTATGTTTCTAAATGTGTATGGCCTACTATAGACAGTATGAGAACAGGTTGGTTGTTGGGCTTGGATAAGGCCAGTTTAAGGTTAGTTATCGGATTTATCACGAGGCACTGCTAGATTAGGTCGCTGACGGGGATCTGGAACAGATCCCAGCCGGACTACTGCAGGGTATGTTGCGATGAGGAGGAGTTGGAGACCTCCTCTGTAACTGCCCAGCCCTTGGTAGGTTGAGGCAAGGGCTTCTTTGGGGGTTTGAATTCTGTGTCGAGAGTCGACATCAAGGCTCTCCACAGATTTATTAGTAACTTGAGCTGCTTGAGAAGTGCTAGGACTTCTTCAATGTAGTCGAGCTCTCCCTTTTTGTTTTGTTTGCCCTGTGTAACTCCTCCGCTTCCCATTCTCCCCTTTCCTACTCTCTCTTCTTTTTTTCCTATTATCCTTCCTATTTAAGGACGTTATGTACAATGGGTCAATTCGACCTCCGGGTACTGTGCTTGTCTTAATTGACAGGTACACGTCCTCTAACCTAACCTAATCTAACCTAAGTATTGCCGGACCGATGGTTCAAATTTAAACCGATGGATGGACCACCCGATATCTGTATTCTAAATCCTACTCGAAGGCATTTGTAAAGGAAACTTTTGTAAATAAAAACAAAATATTATACGATTATTAAAATAGCATATTTAACATATGAACTATAAATATGTTTGAAAGATTTATTTTCCCGACCCTCTATTTAATACAACGTTTCCTTTTAAGTACCAGGGGTAGCAAATATTACTAATTTTCTCTTTAACACTTTCACTACTGTGCCTTTGAACCTTTTTTTGAAATGTAAAATATTTGACGAATATTTATTATGACAGTGTGCGTGTCAATTATTGTAATGAATGTGCGATTTCCAGGGCTTATCAACAAACTGTATGTGTGCACATGTGCTTGCGTTAAGGGCATACTTCCTTCCATTTGACATATTGCAGTAAACGACAACAAAAATACATTCTAACAAAGTACAATAGACGCCAGTAATGAGGAAAAAAGAAGAAAAAACATTTTCTTGGAATTACAAATATAAGGAACCCATCGTACGACTTTGTCATTTATGCACACATCTCAAAATAAACTTCAAAGTACAGTGTCTAACAAAAAGATAGTTTTTTTATTAGTTTGGATTTCAAATGAAATTCTATTTTAAACCAATTCCTCTATTATTCTAAACTCAATAGATATTAAATTACAGACAATATCCAAGTGAATGCGGATGGAAATCGAACTTCTTCAAATATTCTTTTGAAAACTTTATAATCCCTGATTTGATAGCTGACATGTTGAATTATTATTGTTATATTTTCACCGCTTTAAAAACGTTTAAAATATGAGTTAGTTAATTGCAAACAAAATAAAAATAAATTGATAATTAAGTTCAATTAAATTCTTTATTGTTCGGACTATTTTCGTGTGCAACTGTATACAACTTGACGTATAAAACAATAATTGCTTGTTCGCTATTCTTGTTTGCTTATAAAGCTTCAAGCCACTGTTCTCTTCACACGCAACGCGCCTTCAAACAAGACTGACTTAATTATTACTACTCGTTGCCCGCTTTGTCTTGCCTTTTTATATGCCCACATAATCAGTCTGATGAAAGTGCTTGAAGTCGAACGTTCGGGGTATCGTCTTCTCAAGAACTCTATCGCGACTTCATTGTTGTTTGTGTGCGTTCTCGCTTACTTGTCTATCCCCTTTTCCTTCATACTCATGGTTTCCGTTTTTGCAGCACCTGTTCACCATTCCAATGCTAAACGATGTTACACCGTCTCCATTTTCGTAACAATATTTTCAATATACAACAGAGCTGCTCTAATCATTATCATATAATTTGATGTCTTTGAATTTTTTCGATGTGTATAGCTGAGCTGATTTCTGGCAAAAACTCTGAGAGTAAATAAAATTGCCATGAACAATTTCTCAAAAAAAATATGTCGTTCGGAGCCGGCTTTAAACTGTAGGGCCCGTCACTCATGTATAAAATTAACGCACAGAACATGTTAAAAGCTAGGTTGTAATCCTGACGGAAGGGTTGTAGATATGCATATGGAAAATGCGTTCGTGTAAATATAAAGACGCTTCGTTGAGGACCTCGTGAATGCTCCGAAAAATATAGTCATCAGCAAAGTTAGAAGCATGAATTGTAAAAGGAATGTTCGAAATATGTATTAAATATGCTATCGTGTTGAATGCTGGCTGTTATAGTCTGGGAATTACTCATGAATTCACTCTTCTTAATTACAAATTTTCTGCCGATGCTTTATCATTCCATTAGCCTCTCAATACAAAATTTTGTTTCAATTTGTGAACCAAAGTCTGTCGAATCCTTGGAAAACATCTATAAAAAGAGCGGGTCTGCATCTCTCTTTCTCGAATGCACTTCTAAAGACGTGCACCAATTTGTGAGTTTATTCGATAATTCTGTGTTTTCTTCTGAAGCCAAATAGATGGTTGGGTATTCATCTCTTTGCATATAGAATTGGCATACGCTTAGATATCAGTTCAGATATGTATCTCAAACAGTTTTAACATTCTTGGTAATAAACTTATGGGCTTATATGATCCCGCTTTCGTTTGATCTTTGCCAGTCTTAGGAATCATTTTAACTAGTGCTACTTTCCATAGTTGAGTATAGTAATTTAGATGTAAAATAGTATTGTTATATTAACATTTTGTTATTTATCGTTTAATTTCAGGTGCTTTTTTTGGGTGAAAGTGTACCATAGTACTACGAACCTCAGAAAACTCAAATCTTAGCGAGACCGAAGGTATCAACGAGTTCAGTGTTATTATTACATATATTTGGAAGACGTAGATGCTTCAGAATTGTTAAATACACATATTTATCCGTAGTCCCATGAATTAATTCTGATTGAGGGGGCGGTATTAGCTTGGAGATGCAGACAAACAGACCGTACGGAACTAACCTAAAAGTCGGAGGAATGAAAAGATAGAATATATGCAGCGCAAAACGAGCGAGCGACCGTAGCTCTATACAGGTAAAATCCACAAGACTAGAGGTTATAATGAAATGGCGTGAAAAGTGAACACGGGAAATTATCAAGAAAATTAATCAAGAGGACAGTTTTGACAAATCTGTTCTGGCTAGAAAACGAAAACAAAGCTCTTTTCAGAAATTATATGAAATCTGTCAGATTCTTTACGAATATAATTTCTGAACACTTTATGATTGAATGTATTTGAGCACGTGAACTTTAAAAATTACCGCTATTGTAGGAGCTGTTTTGAGATGAATGTTTTTCTTTGAATGTTCTGAAGGGTTTTAGGGTATGCTTTCTCAGAAGTGGAAGTCGCCGTAGTCTAGTAGTTAGTGTGTTGGCTTATTAGGCGTAAGGCCGCGTTTTAAACGCCAGGGCAGATATCAAAAGGAAAATATGGCGACTTCCTCTCTGCAGATTTCTGGTAAAAACTCTGATAGCAAATAAAATTTCCATGAAAATCAAAAATCTTAAACTGGAGGTCCCGCCACTCATGTATAAAATTAACACAATTACAATTACTCATGTATAAAATTACACAATTAAAATTAACACAATTAAATTGACCAATTATGTATGTACGTATATTTTTCAGCTGCTTTTGAAACTAAACTAACCTATGAAAAACATAAAATTACCGATGATGTAAGTGTCATCTTGGGGCCATTATTACAACTTGCCGTTAAACTTGAATTTAGTAAAAGGTACCTTTAGCTAAAGGGAACTTAACTTAACTTTAACTTATTTTCGTTATTACAACCTACAAATAAAATAAAGTTAACTTTTTCAAAAATATGGCAGTGGCCGAGCAATGTCGATAACACTGCTCAAATTAAACAAGTTGTATTTAAGCGCAGTGACAACGATGGGCTTCTTTTTTTGTTTTTTTATTTGCTAACATTGTTTATATTTGAAGTTGCCGTATTGAAAATAATGTATGATAGGCAAGTTCAAACATAAACTTCACTTTAAAAGTTACCAGTAGGATGATCTTCCCTTTAGCTTAACGATAACTTCTACCTTATCGTAGACTTATAATAATGAAAAACAATTTATCTTCCCTTTAAAATCCTCCCTTTAGTTAACTTAGTCCTTAGTCTAGTAACTAGCGTTTTGATAATTAGAAGCGAGGCAATAGTTCAAAACCATTTCAAACCCCAGGTTAGACATCTCGAACAAAACGAAATATCAAAAATATTTCTTCAAAATAAAATTATTAAATAAAATTTAATATTAAATAACATCGATTTTCGCACATTGCAGTTCTGTCCTTAACTGTTCCAAACATACATATGTTCCCAATGTATTAAGAATTTTAAAGTATTTGTTTACAAAATCAAACAATTGAATGGCTCTGAAGGAGTAAGCGAATATACAATATTTATGAGATCAACTGTTAATATACGCCTACTTTGGTGAATATGTGGAAATAATGCGTTGTTTATTATCTAAAAATAGAATTTCTATAAAAAGGGAATAAACTTTGCAAATTTTTAATCAAAATATATTCAGAAATTGTATTAAAGTATTTATTTTATAATAATATCGTAAGTTACATTGAATATCGACATTTCATTTGAAGAATTATGATAAAAGTTGCTTTCTTCAAACATTTATGCATGCTTTCAATCACTTATGGCAATATGTCAGTACATCAATATTGAAGCTTTAAAACTGATGATTGAACTAATGAACTGAAATTCCCTTTATAGATTTATTCAAGTGATATTCTCCTTTTAAATATTACATAACATAAAAGCGAAATAAAATTTCGCCTGCATATGTACATACATATGTATGTTATCATTATAATAATAAAAAAATATATATGATACAACAACATTTTCTGTTTGTAGTACAATAAAAATAACATGAAATTTTATTTACAAAATGCTTATATTCAATAATAATTTTTATTAACGTCATCACTTATGAAACTGTGTAAAGAAGACAGACAGACAGACAGAGAGATGAGCAGACGGGTATATCATAAACAATATTTTTTTCCGTTTTTTTTTACTTTTTCAAGGTTTTATTTCTCATTTTTTATCCATTTATTTGGTTGTTCTCTTTTTTTCGCGATTTTATTTCATTTAAAAGTATACATACATACATGTATACATACATATAAATAAAATATTTGACGTTAATGTTCCTTAATATGAGTGACAGTTGGAAACAGCAGTTGCTTAACATTGCGTTTCTTTTTTGGCATCTTTTGTGGAATTGTTTTTTTTTTTATTTCTTAATTAACAATAAAATTTCCTATTGCTGCTTAAATGAAAACAGACGAGGGATAATTTAATTTTTATTATTTTTTTTATTCTTTTAAGATGTTATATTAAAACTAGCTGTACCCTGCGCATGTTGCTGCGCCACCAACTAAAATATATTTGAAGGAAAGACATTACACTACATTACATTACATATCCAATTAATTCTGAATCATTTTATTGATTTTGTTTCCCGCTGGCCTGATGATTCAGATGTACGGGCCTGTGTAGTACGCATTCGATCAGATTCTAATCTCGTTGTTCAAGTTGCTTAGCGGCATATACTCGAGATTTTCTAGTCTCAATGCTCGTCGGATACTGATGCTCGTAATGCTCTTTTCTTCTGTGCTTGAGGTGTAGGTGGACCAATTGTTGGTCATTCATTTTTAATAATTTTCAGTGGCGGCATCCATCGGAAATTATTCGCACCCACCTCCGTCTACTCATGCGCAACAACTTTGTTAAAGAATGCACAGTTTACGATTTAATTCATTTTGAGTAATTTTCAGTGGCGCCATCTGCCGGAAATTAGTCATATCAACTTAGAAACCTTCGTCGGCTCATGCGCAACTACTTTGCCAAAGATCATAACATGATCAAATGCAAGCTTACGATTCTATAGGGTACATACAAATAAAGATTCATTTTTATATATATAGACTATGGGACGTAACATGCGCACTATAGGCAATAAGCTCATTTTGTTCATATATACGTCAAAGTCGTTCATACAAAATTTGAGGACTCTAACTGTTGCAACTTATGAAATATGCGACATTAAATACTTATTGGGTATGTGGGCGTGGCCCCTCGCCTACTTGAAATTTAAAAAAAAAGTAGCCTATAACTCCTTCCAGACATACAGGAAGATACTGTGAAAATTTCAAGAAAATCGGTCCAGCCGTTTAGCCGTCTATAGACTTCAAAAACACAAACAAACCCACAATCAAATAAACACACATTCATTTTTATATATTTATAAGATTAACAATAAAATTTACAATTTTTGCACAAATGAAAACAGACGAGGAATAATTTAACTTTTAATTTAATTTTTTTTTATTCTTTTAAGATTTTATATTAAAATGATTACACAATCATTTCCACATTTCGAAATTTAATTATAATTGTTACCGAAGAAGTTGATGATTTCGAAACAAAAATTGTTTAAAATTTAAATTTATATTCCCTACCGTCACTGCCTGCTTAATTTCTAATTTCAATTTAATTTTAAAATGTTTATTATTCGACTTCATCCAAGAAGTGTTCTTTTAATTTCTGCAAGACTTTAATTTTTTTTAAATTTTTTAAGTAATAGTCTACAAGGTATTTTAACGATTGAACGCATAGGGGATAGAGTTGGGCAATTCCGATCTAAATTTACAATCCAGGGCTTACATCGCCCAAGCGACTTTTTATTTTCGTTGCGAAAAATTCGGCTGCAGAGAAAGCACTTTCAGCCGCTACACTGGCTGGCTTAGTAGACCTTAAAAAGCCATTATCAAACAAGAGTATCTCTTTCTAAATTTTCCCAGACAACGTATCGCATCGGGTAATAGTACGTTTTTATAGCTTAATTTACCTTGTTTGAAACATTGAAAGGTTCTTTAAGAGAACAAAAAAAAGATTCAGACTTATGAGCTATTGTTAGTGATGCAACTGGACCAGTCCCATTTTTCGAGTAGTACAACGATTAATTTGCAGTATTTTATGGAAGAAGGAACCATTACGAACTCTGTTTCGAATTCGGACTGAATGGACACCTTTGTAGATACCTTTGTTTTATGCGATGTATGAGGGCTGAATGTAGTTTTACGTATAACGTTGTTATCATCTTTTAGTTTTTATGTAAGATAAAGCTATTATCTATTTTTTTATCCATATAAATATGAGGATACAGTTAAAGCATATATATAGTGTGATCCAGCCCTTATAGTCGAATATATGCGAATAAATAAACTTTTTCCTAATCCAGGTAAAACTAAACTGATTCGATTTTGATCACATTGGCATTTAACTCTAATTTCAGTGTACATATTGATGGCAAAGAAATCGAAGAAGTATCCTCAATTAAATATTTGGGACTACATTTACAATCTAATCTTGAGTGGGGATCGAAAATTTCACCTGCTTTGGATTACTATATAAATTTAAATACAAATCTGATCCAACCACAAAGTTACTGATAAAGTTTAATGCAAAGCCACATTAACTACTTAGCTTCAATTTATGCACACACAAAAACCGTTGAAGTCTGTTCTGTACATCGACTACAGAATAGAGCATTAAAGTCTGTCGCAAACTTGCCAATAGACATTCAACAAGATCTTTGAATAATGAACATTTTCCATCAATCCTACCAATACGTTGTACTAACAAGTTACAAATAATTTTGTATGTATACAAATGCCTCCACAATATAGGCCATCACACAATACGTTTCGCTCAAGGTCATAATCCCTATAATACTCGAAATAGTCGACAATTCAGAGTAGCTTTTTGCCGTACAGAGACAACAAAACAACAAATTGAGTACTCTGGTAGAAACGAGTTTAACAATTTACCGCAATTTATAAAATCCTGTTCTGTTGTAAAAGATTATTAAAAGAATGTTTAAAATCAAATATCGAAAATATGGTATAAACTACAGCTTCTGTTATAAATATTTTATTTTCAAGTAAATATTTATATGTCCTTGTTTTCATTTTATTCTTAACTTTAATATGCTATTTTTTTATTATTATATAATATTTGAATTAAATTAATAATTTGAATTAAATGTTACCAACTAGCCTCTACAATGCCTATGGGCGGTGAGATATTATTAGATTTTGTATACATGTTTAATTGAATTAAATGAAATAAAGTAAAAAAAATTGGATCTTCGTAAGTATTTTTTTTTTCACAAATACCAGTAAGACTAAATAATCTGTGTTTATTTGTTTGTGTGTGTGGCATAAATTCTGTTTAAGTAGCATTAAATTTTATTAAAATATTCATATTGTAGATATTCACAAATATTACGAATATTTTTCGAATAAAAAAAAAAATCTTTTAAACATTTTTTTGTTTTAGTGAAACGACCGCGAGCAAGAATTTTCATAGCCCTTCTCCGACACCCCAGTGGATGAGGAACTAGAAGTTACCGAAACCACAACAAATGTGCCGTTTCCTTTCTTTGCCGATGCGTTTACCACCGTTAATGTAAGCGCCTAACTGGTTGCAAACGTTTATCTGCACTGTCGTGTCAACGATCTGCAAGGGAAAACAGTAAGTCAAAAGAATTTTTTATTTAAAAAAATTAACCTTCATATAATTGAAAAAACATTTCACTGAATATTATTTCACAACTAAAGGAAGACACATAAAATAATTTTTTTCAAACAGTTGCCTGAGAGCCTTTTTAAAACCAAAATAAATGAAAGTGTTTACACAAAAAAGAAAATAATTGTGATAAAAAAAATTTCAACACTGTAATGAAGTATTCAAAATATGTTATGGTAGTTAAGTTCCAGCATATTTTACAACTTTGTTAGCGAATTTGTATATTTTAAATCAAATATTTCGCAATAATAATGCAAACATTAAGAGCACAGATTTTGACGAAACACAGCAATAACTGTGAGCTCCATAAGATCATTAAAATATAGAAGCTATGATCATACGAAAATTTTACATATATTTGATCTAGATTGCTTTGTTCACTATTGGATATTATTCTTATGCTGAATACACCTAAAGACATCATGATTCTTATTACGCCATGAATTTGAATATCATTTTTTTTTTTGTAAAATATTTTGAATCTTAGATTCTTCCTAAAACTACACGACGTTTGCAGTGTTATTTAACGTTCGCTGTACGAATGTAATATTGTACGTTATGTTTTTGCCTTTTAAAAACGTTTGAAAATTAATTTATGTTCAGTTATTAATTAATTTCTTTATTGTTCGCACAATTCCGTACTCCACTGTTCACAACTTGATGTAAACAATAACAATTGCTTTATTTATTATTCCTCTTTGCACTCTTTTGTGTAAACAATAACAACTACTAGTCAATTAGTTCGATAGATTATTATAATGGAGATCTTCAAACCATGACTACTTTCTTTAAACACAGCGTCTTCACGCAAGACTAACTGAGTTTTTACTGACTCCGTTGCCTGCTTTGTTTTGGCTTTTATATCGCAGGCTCTTAAGGGAATGACTTCGCCTTCTCGAAATCTCCATAAATGTAAATATGTTGTTTTCATTATTGTTGTTTGTGTATTTTGTTTACGTTTGTTTTTTCAGTGTTGTTGTTGCATTTCTGTTTACTTGTTTACTTGTTTATCCCCTTTTTATACTGGATTTGTTGGTATATTTTTGTTTACTTGTTTATCATGTAAACAAGTTCATTGTTTTCGTTTTTGTAGCTTTTATTTACAATTTAAACGAAAACACCATTTCTATTTTTGTAACAATATTGATTAATTGTTGGAAATAAAGTGGACATTAACTTCCCTGAGAGTATTTATTTAAATAGAGTATAGTCACCACTTCTAAGATTGTCTAAAAATACTCCTCTGAAGGATATATGGAGACATTAAATGTGAATTCATGGATGCGACGATATGGATAACATAGCCAACACACTAACAAATAAATAAGTCCAATGATATCAGATGAAGTCACAGTAATCTAATATGTAGTGTATTGGCTTACTATACGTAAGTCTACGATTCAAACACCAGGTCAGAAATCTCGATCAAAATTAAATACGAATAAATGTTTCTTCGGCAACTTCCTCTCTGCAGATTTCTGGCAAAAACTCTGAGAGTAAATAAAAATTGCAATGAGAAAAGTTTCTCAAAAAATTTGTCGTTCGGAGTAGACTTTAAACCACTCTTGTATAAATTTAACACATACAACATAAGCGGTGTGAGAATCTAGGTCATAATCCTGACTGACAGGTTAAAATTACCAATTATATATGTATGTATTTATGTAGAGCCTAAGCATCTTCAATATATAATCCAGTTTCATGACCGCAACATTTAAGCGAGATAATAATAACTTTCTTGCATACAACACAATAAAATCTTATGGGCATTTAGAGTTATGCACATACGTACATACTTGTTTGTATCTTTTAAACACAAATGCCTCAGTAGTCATCATTTAATCACTCTTTAACGTTTGCATTGATCATTTCTTTAATAATTCTACTGAAAAACCTTTTGTGCAATTGTTAGACTCGTATATAAAAGAGCGGTTAGACAAACGTCGCGTAACAGAACGAACTTTCGTTTTTAGCATATGAAGATCAAAAATTATAAAACATCAAATGATAGCAACACAGCAAGCAAATTTTTCATTAATTCTTTTCATATTTCACAGCAGCACAGGAGTTCATAAAGGATTTACAATTAGGTGTGCATCATTACTCCGAGCCATGTCATCTGGCTGTAAACTAATTGTAGATAATTTTCAAGAATTCGTTGATGGAATTGAACTTGGTGCAATAGCATTGATTAGTGCACTAGCTTAAGAAACTGCTAAGGCTAAAAATAAATGTATTCATAACTATAGGCTCTAAAAAATTTTAAATTGTTAAGAAAGTGTTGTATAAGTTTCAAGACAAATTTACAATTTTAGCTATTTTTGTGGTTCTGTTTATATAACTGCCATCAGTGTGCAGTGGTTCAAGCCACTGCTCAGACATCTCGGACGAAAAATTTTTGCAAAACTTCAAAAAATTTTGTGTTTTGAAACTCTGTGGCAAATTGAAGATGACAGTCAAAATACACCCAGCTAATGACATAGTGTAGGTTGTGAGTTTTGTTGAGTAGTACTCCAAAATGTTTTTTTTTTTAAATTTCTCGAACCATCTAAATTTGTTTTATGTGACAAAAACGGTATTTTTTATCTTTTCATACAAAGTTATTGATTACCCAAATATTTTTCCAACTATTTACAAAATTCAAAGGTTTTTGAAAAGGCGATGAGATGAGACTTTAAAATGGTATACATAAACATATGGTTCAAACTTACATGTTAAGAGTTTTGATCGGGTTAACTTGGAAAATATAAATTTTTTCTTATTTTTTCAAGTTTAGCCATTCTTAATTGCAAAATTTAATTCATAACGGTAAAATGAGTGATGACGTTCTGAAAGTGGATTATCTTGTAAAAAGACTGACACATCGTTTGATCAAATCGGATAAAAATTAGCATAGTTATTATTTAAATAGTATAACAGTCGTGTTATATTTTGTATATACGAGTATGTCATCTTATCAAATGAACTTTCAGTTCAAAAGTTATATTTCTCATATATATGTATATACATATGTATGTATATTTTTTCAAAAGAACTTTTAGTTCAAAAATTTTCGGAAGTTTTGATCGATCTTGATTGTTTATCGCAAAATGTGTCAATTTCACGTTTGTGCTACTACCAGGAGTCGGTTAATATATGTATTTTTTGCAAATCTTATTATTTCTCTTTACGCAAACATTGACCAACTTCTGGTGTTTGGAACTTATTTCAACAAAATTTAAAGCATAAAATAATTTCACATTTCTTTAATGATGAATACTTTACAGTTAAAAGTCCCATAACACTTTAACCTCATACCCAAAGCTTTGTAAACAAAAGAAAAAGTTTAAGTAGTTATGTATGTCAGTATATGTGGACTTAAATAAATTGTTTAGATGTGTTTTGAACATGTAATGACACTTCTCTCTTACAATGTCACAACATCACATGCAGAACAGCATTGATTAAAAGTTGGCACAAAACTAATTTTAATTAAAATGTTGTTCTATCATACAGAAACTTTTTAATCAAAACTACTTGTGGCTTAAGTAAAGCGCCAATAAAGCAGCTGAAGAAAAACTTTAGAGAATTCTTACCAATTCTTATCAAAACCAATACGAAAATGGAAACGCTGCAACCTCGTTTAACAATAAAATGAGCAAAAGCTACACAAACAAATACAACGAACTTGTTACAAGTAAACCAACAAGATCAGTATGAAAGAAAAGGGGATAGACAAGTAAGCGCAAACGCAACAACAAGCAATGTGAACAAAAAATAAACAAACAACAATGAAGTCTCAATAGAGTTCTCGAGAAGGTGAAACCACGAACGTTCGACTTCAAGTACCTTCGTCAGACTGATTACGTGGGCATATAAAAATGCAAGACAAAACGCGTAGTAAGAATTCAGTCAGTCTAATATGAAGACGCGTTGCATGTGAAGAGAACAGTCGTTTGAAGATCTCCGTTGAAAAGATCTGCGCTGTAAGCAAAAAAGAATAGCGAACAAGCAATTATTGCTGGATACATCAAGTTGTAAACAGTGGCACTCAAAAATAGTCCAAACAATAAAGAATTGAATTGAACTTAAACACCAATTTATTTTTAGTTTGTTTGCAAACGACGAACTCATACTCTAAAGGTTTTTAAAAAGGTAAAAACTTAACAATATTTATGTGTATAAAGTGTCTTTTTTAATACCTTCCTATCTTTAAATTTAAATAAACCAACATGTATGTGATATCATCGATATTTTTTACTCGTTTTAAAGGCCTGTTGAAGCCATTATTTGTGGAATATAACATCCTTCAAATGTCCGCCAAGGTATCTCTGAACGAAGCACATCCGAGATGTCGAATTGTCTATGAGTCAGGCGTATAAATCAGGTTGAATTTGACCGATGACATGGGTTATGTTTGGTTTAAAGGCCTCTGTGGTTTGTGACATATTCGCATACTGCTGCGACTTACGAAAATCCCAAATCCCTCAAATCAGTCGTGCATAATATCCAATGAGACATTACCTGTGTGAACACACATGTTGTCCAAATCATCAAATTCAGATCAAAATTAATTCACCCATAATGCTCGACGTTGACAGTGATGGAATAGCCAATGTCATTGCCAGCCCAAAATCCACACTAAACAGTGATTTTTTCGGATTTAATTGGAGACTCTAGGATCTCATGGATCTCATTCACTCAAAAATTTGTCGCTGCAAATGATTTTTGATGAAAATTAGGTTCAATTGCCAACTGTTACAGAGGTCATTCAACGAACATATGTCATTGTTTATGAAGATTAAACAAATCACAACTAATTTGATAGATGAAGTCGTCGTAGCCTAGTAGGTAGTGTGTTGTAAGGTCGCATTTCAAACCCCAGGTTAGATATCTCGAACAAAACAAAATAAAAACAAACTAAAAAAAAATGGCCGTTATCAACTGTCGAAGCTCGGAAGTTCCTGTTGGTAGACCATTTACTAAGTAATGCTTTAAGTTTAAAAGAACTCTTTTACTATATTATTCGAAAATCCTTATGTGATTACACCTCTTGCTGCTTATTTTTAATTATTAACTCATGCCTTCTTTTGTAAATGTAGACAAAGTCCTACCCAATAACTATAAGACCAAAAATATTCTGGTATAGAACAACGATCAAATAAAATAAAAACAAAACCAATAAAAATATGCTGACGAAAATTTAATCCACAAAATCTAGCTTTTCTGGTCAAAACCAACGCGAGTTTCAATAAAAACAAAAAAATGAAGTGACCTTCAAAGTGGCAACAAGGGATGGCAAAAGCAAGGGATTTATTTCTACTACACCTTGCATTAAGCGTTTTTCAGTCATTTGTATGTCCGTCGCATGTTGCCAAAATCATTATTTTTAACGTTATTTTGTTTTACATTTTCTTGTTACAATATGACTTATACTTTTACAACAACGTCATGCATACCGTCATCACCATCGCTGACGTCATCATCATCATAATGTTTACTTGGCTAAAAAAAATATCCAAAAATCACATGCTGTTTCCTATAATTTCTATATTTCGTCTATTTTTGTTTTTTACACTTTGTATGGAAACGTGTTCGGAATTGCTGAGACGGTTCCAATATTCGTGTACTGAATACCTATAACGTGTATTTATGACTTTAATTAAAGCAAAAAAGAATCTTTCAAGTACACCATACGTTCATTTCCATCGTTCCAACGACTCTAACCACGTATTACCACAATAAGGCAAATCTATGCCCTGTCAGTGTATCACCAATTTCGCGCCACATGTATAAAATTAACACGCACAACATAAGCGTTGTGAGAAGTTAGGTCGTAATCTTGACTGAAAACTTGTAATGACCGATTATGTATGTATATGTGAATTTTGATAATATAATTCAATAATTTGCAATTTTTTTCATTTGTTAGTCTACTCATGGAGAAATGACGAGCATTTTCTTCTACACCTGAAACATCTGGTATCAACAACATCACCCTTTATAATTGTGGTCTCACGTCTAATAAGCCAACACACTGTCTACGAAATTATGGCAACTTTGAAAACTGCGTGAAAAATGCTTGTCAATTTTACAGAATTTGAAGAGCAGCCAAAGGCAGTTCAAGATCTGTCACTCAGAGAGATGCAAGATTTAGTTTGATAACTAGTTATAATAGTTATATATAATTACCTGTTTTCTTTTGGCCAAATTAGTGGCGTTGAATTTGCTTAACATGTTTCTTCAAATGTCGTTGAATGAGTTATTGATTGAATTGGGGGAAAACGTATATCCAAATTGGAGATCACTGATGGACTACATTCGCTGTAATTGCGGACATCATTTTCATGAAATAATCTTTCATAAATAAATGGCGGGCATTCACACATAAATATTACATTTACTTTTGAAAATTTTCCTTTTTGTTCAATTTCACCACTTAAACGTTTAAAAATCATCCGTTAAAAACGTTTTTTTCTCTTATTTGCCTTCCGTAACAGGTGAAGACAATAACTGTTTAGTCTTTGATAACCAATTTAACAACAACAAAAAAAAAAACATACCGTCATATTCACTCTGTGTTGTCTGAGTTTATAAATATGGAATGGCACGTGTTTTTGGCATTTAAAGAAACAATATAGTGAAACATAAATGTCCCCTATGTACACACACGACGAAAAACTAGTTTCGTTAATTTTCACTTTTATTTGCAGTACAGTCAGTCAATAAAGTTTGTGTGCAAGGATAGAGCTTAACATCGTGCCAATAAAAAAGGACATTCATCGCATAATGATCACACTAATACTGACTTCTGTTTTAAGAAAATTTTATTTCAAAACAAAAAAGAAAAGAGAAAAACTGAATTCTTTCAAATTAGCAATGACAGTCTTAATATTAATTAATTTATTATTATTGTTGCTAATTAAACAGTAAATTTTAGTATTTATAATACCTGGTTGGAAAGTCTTTATTTTTAATGACCGCTTAGAGATGCTTTTGCACCGATGACACCAGGTTCATGGTAACGCTTGGTAATATTTTGTCTCACTCCACACCAGAGAAACCACTTTCAAGTCTTCTTTGCCCCTAATGTCGTGATGGTCTACAAATAGGGTTAATATCGTGCGATTGAAGTGGAATCTTAATTTGATTTTTTACTTTATGAGATCGTTGTATTTGAGATTGTTGCTTTGCTAGAACGAAAAAATAAATCAAGTTTTGCAGCACTCTTATGCAAACTATTGTTTGAAGCGCTTAAATAGGTAAACCGATCTATGAAACCGATCAAGTAAACCGATCTATACATACCAAATGCAGACTTACAATCCCAAACGAGTATTAATGAACCAGCGAGAATACACCGTGTTATATGCACATACATACATGATTGGTAATTACAGTCTGGATTACGGCCTAGTTTCTCACACCACTCATGTTGTGTGTGTTAATTTTATACATGAATGGTGGGACCTACAGTTATAGTCGACTCCGAACGACGGATTTTTGAGAAACTTTTCATGGCAATTTTATTTACTCTCAGAGTTTTTGCCAGAAATCTGCTGAGAGGAAGTCGCCGAAGAAATACTTTTTTGTATTTTGTTTTGATGTGTGGCCTGGGGCTCGAAACCTGGCTTTACGTCTAATAAGCCAAAACACTGCCTACTAGACTACGGCGACCGTGTTATATGGCTGAAGCTTAAAATAGGGTTTACGCATATCTTGGCTCATCCGTGATATTAGAATTTATTCAAAAAAAAAAAAAATTAATCAAAAAAAAAACATGGTATTTGGTTGCTTTGGCTTTGGTTGGGAGTTTTGTGAATAAGAATTTCTTTTTGTAGTTTAACCCTCTAAAACGAATTTTTACGCAATTTGCGAATTGTTGTAGAAACTTATTCAACCTCATTTAATTTCTTTATTTCTGATACCAACATCTGTTTTCCTCCTCCTTCGCTTACACTTCAGCTGTGTTTTATTTGTTTTTTTTTTCTAATTTATCAAAAATAGTTCTACACTAGCATTGTAGAGTGCAAGTTATGTTAATCATCCGATCGAATGAGAATGTTGCGCACAATATTTAGAAAAATTTAAATTAATTAAGTTTCACCAAAAAATTTTGTAACCTACTTGTGATTAACGATTACACTATACGACAAAATAAAAAAATCATATACACCCAGAACTCAAAAATATTTTTTTTTTAATTTCTTGAACCTTCCAAACTTTTTCCAAATGGATTATTGAATATTATAAAGTGTGGGTTTTACAGGCCTCTGTTCTCGTTTCATAAATATCGCAATACATTCAAGTTCTGTATGATTGCCAGAAATGCAATAAAAATTGAAATGAACTAAAAAAAAGAACGGAAAATTAAACTCATTTATGTTGTGCTTTACTTTATTTGACTGGCCCAAATTTTCTGGAACAGATACATATTTAGAAATACGCCATTAAACGCTTTTACAGCAAACACAATTCCTCACTGAAATCCTGTGCTCATATTTCCCATATGAAAGATAAATAATTAATAAGTAAGTTATTCTGCAAAACATTAACCCAATAGAAATGTCATATTAGCTTGCAAATGTTTAATTCCATATTAACCGCATACTTTCTATTTCTATTGAATTTAAAACATATTACTTATACGCACCATATGACATCAATGACATATGTACACCTAATTCTGTTTTTACACGGTCTTTTTTTACACGGTTTTGATATAACACGGTTTAAAAATAAAATATTTTTAATTTTTGTAACACTATTTTATTCCATTTAGCACGATTTAAAATTTTTTGTGCTTAATTTTTTTTGTCAAATTTAATTTTTACAAATTTAAGGGAATTCCCTTTTATGCATACAAGCACAAAAGTCAGAGCAATTGAAATGTGCTAATATTTTGTGTTTGGTAAAGAAATTTTTTATTGGCAAATTTGTTTTTCTATCGTTACATTAAATTTAACGCATTAAGATGAAAGGTAAGCCAAAAAATATTTTATATTTATTAAGTTATTTATATTTTTAATTTTGTTAAATATTTTATGAATCCCAAAAAGAAAATGTCAAATACAAAACTTCTTAAGAAATCCTTGTTTTTCACTAATTTTAATAGGTTTTAGAGATTAGGAACCAATCACCTATTTTTGCATACGATCAGTGTCTTTTTTTACACGGTTTTTTTTACACGGTTTTTTCTGGAACCAATCTACCGTGTAAAAACAGAATTAGGTGTATATATATTATTCGGCTTAAAATTCTATGAGGTGTGATAAGGAAAACTTGACATATGCGAATTTTGTTCATATTTTTTCAAGTTTGTCCATTCTTAATTGCAAAAGTTAATTAAAAAATATAAAATAAGTGATGACAGTCTGAAAGTGCATTATCTTGTGAAGAGACTGACACTTCGTTTGATCCAATCGGACAAAAATTACCTTAGTTATTTAGTTTTTAGTTCAAAAATTATTAGTTCAAAAATTTTCAGTATTTTTGATGGATCCTGATTGTTCATCGGAAAATGTGTTAATTTCACATTTTTGTTTATAATTTACATTCGCTTTCAAATTTAACAACAAATTTAAACAACTTTGATGGTAGTATTTGAAATGTCTAAATAGTTAGGCTTAGAATCGGAAGAATTTGAACCTTCACCGGCAAAAGAATGAAGAGCTTTTTAAAAGGTTTAGAAAATGTTATAGGTTTACCAGTCACTTCCGATTAAATGCCAATGACAGACTGCTGGGAATCCACAGAATGTATACAACTTATGGATACTTTTAAGAGTTGTAGTGAACTTAAATTATTTTTCAGTCTGACCGCGCATGGTTTAATAAACAAGAAGAGAAAAGAATAACTTTTAATTAGATTTTGTGTCTAAATGTGTATGTGTATTAAAATATTTTATTTTAAGTCGTGTGTTCATTCATATTTGTTGCAGATATCTGCACATAATCTGTATATACATATATGGTATGTATACATTCTTCACATGTATACATTATAAAAATTGAAAACTATTCCAAAATAAATGTGTATGAATGTTTGGCATTTGTGTTTGTATTTGTATTATGCATTGGCATAAGTTTGTATACGTATTTATACAACGACCAAAAACCATGTAAACAAAACTTTTCACATCAAATTCAACTTATCAAGTGAAGCGTGGCAAAGTATGGCAAACCGCAAAAAACAGATTAACTGTTACCTATACACACATTCATACATACAATATTGTACATCTAACCATATATTTATGTAAGACTTTAAGGGATTTCACAATGGAATCAAATTAAAACTTTCAAATGCTTTTGATGCCGAACAAACATCACGGTGAAATATAGTTTCCTTAAGGATACTCTAATTATTTATTCTCTTAGTTTACCAATTACTCAATAATTTTAAATTTTGATTCGATTTTCATTTAAATATACCGTCGAACTCTACCAAAAATATAAACAAACAGTCTTTTCTCTACTTTAAAAAATTAATTTAATCAAGGGAATTTGTCTCTTTAAATAAAATCTCATTAGGTTTATAAGGTTTAGTAAAAAAATTCTTTAATTTTCATATGAATTTATAAACCTTGGAAAAGCACAGCTAAAATGACATCCTTCCCATCAAATGTCCATCATTTTGTTCCGTAATCTGTTGTCAACTTATAGATCATCCATTCACAAGCCCGAACTCGAAAGGGTATCAGTAACTATGTAACCATAACGTAGTTATAAGAATTCTTACGGATCTCAACATTTTCTGTGATGGATGAAATTCCTGCACTGTTTCTGAAGCAGTGTCCTTCGACGCTAGCTCTTCCATTAGCCTACTTTTTCATTGTCTCGTATCGTGCCGGTATTTTTCCATTCTGCTAGAAGGTTGCTAATGTAGCGCCAATTCCCAAAAACATTTAGCAATATTTTCTACACTTTCAAAACTTATGGAAAGCATGATAGATCATCATGTTGCGAAATATCTAGAGTCCAATAACCTGATCAGCGACAGGCAGTACAATTTATGTATGGCCTGTCCCACTGTTGACCTGTTGGCGGTGTTCTCAGAAAGATAGATACGCCAATTTAGTGAGAAACAAGATTGTGCTTCTCTCGAAGCACAGTCAAAGATGGGATGTCATCAGACGATATCAGGTTAAACTTGGGTTTTTCTTTCTCTAACTTCTAACCCTATATACTCTCTTCTTAGATGTTAGCAATATTTGCTATTCAAATTATTAGCATTTGGCGATTGAGGCTAAGAGGCTTAGTTTGAATGACACTCTCACATCCGACCTACGCTCAATCTCCGAATGAGGTCATATTAATAGAGTTAAATTTAAGGCGCGAAACGGTATTAAACACTAAAATCTGTTTATTACAGTCAGCGCTAAATTACATCGAAGAAAAAATGTAAACTTCCAATTTGTTGGACAAATGTCTCAAAGGGTTAAGAAACATTCTCAATTATTTTCAGTGTAAATGTAATCGTTTCATTGTTTACATTTGTTACACTAACAACAGTAAATGCTCATTTTCTACTTTTGTTTACAGTTAGGTTTGGAAACAGTTAGGTTAGGTTAGGTTAGTGTGGTAGTTTTGATAACAAAAAGCTCACTTGAGCACGCATAGTGTGCCGTTGTAACGCCACAGGTGAACACAGGCAGACCAAGTTCCTCCGAACCAAAGAGGGAGAAGTTGATTAGCGCAAGGGCTCCACGCTGGAAAACCAGCCCGAAAGTTTTATAAACGAGGCTATATCCTTGACGATAGTTCCGTCAAGCTGACAAGGGTTGGACAGCCAAATAACCTACATATATCTGCACCTCGCAAGAGAAGGGCATTGACGAAGAAAGTGGATCACAGTCTTCTCTTCCTCAGCGGATCCGCACCCACGGCAGAAGTCGTTAAATGGAAGCCGCATTCTTTCCACGTGTCTACCCATAACACAATGAGGTTTAAGCATGGCCACTGTGATCGAGATGATGTTACGACCAAGTCCAAAGAACTAGTTGGTGCGCCTTCTATCCATTGAGGGCCAAGTGAGCCTAGCCGTGGAGCTGGACTCCTCATTGATCCAGGATAGGTTGGCGTCTCGGAATCGCATTTCTATTCTATCATTTCGTCGAAACAGGTTGCAGTTATTACACGTCTGATTAACACCATCAGATAGATACAAAAGAAGCTCCTACAAACTCAACTTCTGGAAGTTTAATAATTAATTCTCGTACATACAACATGACAAAATTTTTTTCCTATTAGTCAAAGCAGGCAGCTTGCGGAGGGAAGGAATATATCTTCTGTCTGTTCTATTGTTGGCAATAAATTTTCTAAATATAAGTTTGCGCTGCGGGAACCAAGTAGTGGGATGACTAACTAGATAAAATCTCGCGAGTTGGAATCTCAGCTCTGTCATCTTGAGAAAATTAAAAGTAAAATATATTTTCGTTCGGCGACCAACTTTCAGTAGACAGCTGGAAAGGTTTCTCAAATATCATTTGAATTAAACTGTAGCTCCGCTTTTCAGGTATAAATTAACACACACACAATTGCAGCGGTCAAATATGTATGTATATATGTATGTACATATGTATGAGAAAATATTCCAAGAGCAGTTGATTTGCTGCCAAAACAGCAACTGTCAGTTCTGTTTTGGTAACATTACCGTCATCGCACCGTGAATCAGATTTAACCTCTTCTCTGCCATGAACGAATTTCTCAGAAATATGGTCGTATAAAAATTAAAACACACAACATAAGTGGTGTGAGAGCTAGATCATAATCCTGACTGAAACATTGTAAGACCAGTTATGTACATATGTATGCATGTATGTATGTTCTTTTATCATTGAGTTAAACACATCTGCAATAAGCTACACATTAACAATCTGCGTAGAAGAATAAGTGGCTCTTCTTAATATCTTTAAATTCAGTTACTTTATTGGCAGGTGGGAAGTAATTTAATTAAATGTGTGAAAGTACTTAGTTGTAGTTTAAGATTTAATCTTATTTAAATATTGTATGTTGTTCTTATTTTATAAAATATCAAATTAAATAGAATTTTAATGATAATGAAGGATCATTAACTTTTCGAAATATTGTTAATCTTTATTTAAGCAATTTAATAAAAAGTATCGAGTATGATGCCAACGATTTACAATAAATTGTGTAATGAAACGAGTGAAATGTTCCGTGGAAACAAAAGTTAATCGTTTTTTGTCTGGTGGAAAACGTATTGTTGGTAAAGCCCTCCGCTGCAGTCGCCATAGTCTATTAGGTAGTATGTTGGCTTATTAGACCATGATTCAAAACCCAAGTCACACATATAGAACGTTTCAATGGAATAGTCTAAAGTTTCACATCAAATCTCTAAAAATCTCGTGGCGAGTATGTATAATCGCATAAAATCTATTATAAAGAACACAGGACTTTTGGCGAAAAGTTCACATCTGGTGCCGACCACGTCTGGTGCCCACAATATTGTACTGCCGAGGGCATACTGAACTATTTCACGCAAATTCTTTGGATTGAAGTCTTTATTGTTTTTCCTCCACTACTTAAGCACGTTAAATGACACGTCGAAGTTCGTAATCATCGCATAACGTTTTGTTTTATGGACTATAACGTTGTAATTTTCACATTTTTAAGTGCTGCTTAAAGCTACCACCTTGTCATTAATCGCAACCTTTATGACGCATTGACAATTTTTATACTGTTTCTCTTGTCCTTTCAACCAAATTTTGCAAATAAGCCATTGGGTCAGAGAAAAGCCTCGTCAGTGGGTTTAAGCATTGTGAAATAACAAAGTGAGAATTTTAATTATATGTCACGGATCTTTTTTTATAATTGGGGCGCACATTTTTTAGATCAAATATATCTTATTTTCACTTAACTTAACATACATACATACATAACATAATTGGTCATTACAACCCTTTAGTCAGGATTACGACCTAGCTTAACTTAACATACACAATACTTTAATGAATTTAAATGAACTCAGTTTTGAAACATTATATTGCAAGTAAGCTTCGATTTACGTCAAAGTAATAAAACCTTATTTTCAACTGTTTCTAAAGCCCCGGTTACCCAAACGTCCACGGAAAGTAGGGAGGAGGGCATTCTCTCTAGACAATGATAGATGATGGCAGCACCACTATCCTGGGCCTTGCTACATCAGACCCATCACCTGCTTAGCTGGAATAACAATAGATTAAAGAAACGGAAACAACAGAATAACAATCAACCGGAACTTATGGCAACAACAGCAGCCAACCGAATAATATGGAAAATGCTTTGTGGAAGCCATATGCTCCCAAGAGGTGTAATGGAAAAAAAATCATACAATATCAAATACATTAACATTTTCTTTAGCGCAACAATAAAACAGACAGGATAAGATATTTTCAAAATTAAATTAAAAAATATCAAGTAAAAAATGTTGAGGTCACCAGCAATAAAATTTTCATAAAGACATTGAAAAAGTAAATGCTATTTAACCCCGGACGGTTACTCTTCATTTTGTACATTTTGTACATTCGTTGAATCGGCGAACTCTTTAACACAGTATAATTACTGTTCGTCGAATCTTTTACTTTTTATCATATAACTCTTTTATGTTTGACCAAATTTCGCTCTTTTTATCAACAAGATTATTTGATAACGAAAGCTTGCAGTGAGTATTGGTACTCATTGGTCCTGTCCATGCACACATGCTTGTATCTGTATCTTGTTAACTTTATTTCAGCTGTTTTCAGATTTCTTCTATCTACCAAAACAATTGACTCATAGGTCACTATTAGTCTGACCATCATATAATACATCTGGTGAATAACACTGTATATCATTATGGCGTGACTGGCATTTACTGAGTTGTTCTGCATATAAAAGCCCCCAACATTAGTTTATTATCCAGTGTAATGACACGATATTTGACCTTCATTTACCAGGGTATTATTTCACCCAAGAGCCGAATATTCTTTCATTTTCCATTCCATTTTCTTTTTCTTCTAAACGGTACTATTGTGGTCTTGCTCGAGTTTATCAATAGGCTCACAGTCATGTACCAACAACTTACAATCTTAAGACCTCTTTCAATAATGTCGCATAACATTCATACATAATTGCTCATTACAATCCTTCAGTCAAGACTACGACCTAGCTTCTCACACCGCTCATGCTGTGTGTGTTAATTTTATACATGAGTGGCGGGACCTACAGTTTAATGTCGCTTTCGAACGACTTATTTTTGAGAAACTTCTTCTTTGCCAGAAATCCGCTAAGAAGTCGACAAGAAATATTTTTCGTATTTCGTTTTTCTGGAGGTGCCTGTACTGGTGGTGGATACGAGCCCTCATGTCTAATAAACCAACACACTACCTACTAGACCACCGCATAGCGTCTCTTGAAATTTTCCTTTAGCCTGCAAATACTTGGCTGTCAATGTATGTCTCAAATAATTGTGTTAGGAGTTGATCCCTAACCATGCTCGACATTAGTGATGATAGGACACCACCCTATGGATGTCCTCTAGTTGTGTCGACTCTTTTATCTCGCATATGTATGGAACCTCTGTCATCCATCTGAATACCTCTTCCATGCAATGGCCTCTTTACGATTTACGATAGGATTATTAAATGCTTAATTCTAAGTTAATTTTAAAATTAGATTTCCTTAAAGGCGAAAAGTAAAAAGATAAAAGTTTTGCGGAGAAAATAACAAATACTTACATCTGAAAACGTGACTCTTATTTTTTTTCTGACACCATTTAACTACCTTTGGTTTTCGATTACAGGCACAGACTCAATCACATATACTTTATATTGTTCATTTATGAAAATTTTATGATATTTTCTTATGATTACATTATGTGCTCAATTTTCTTCCATTTATTCAAACATTCATCACTCATTTAGACATTCACTCCTTATGTCATTTGCTCATTTATTTATTATTCTTAAGAAACGACTTTCAGTAGAAAATACTGTATTGAATTTTGTTTTCTTTATTTTCATATGTTTTAACCTCAACGTTCGTATCAACGTAAATCAACAACTGCGACAATAATAACAAACACGAAAAAAAGGTGTCATGAATGCGTCGAAAAGGCGACGAACTGCCACTTATTGCATTTGGTCACATATAGCGGTGATTCAAGATACTCTTTAGAGTTTGAAGAACCCAACGATTGGAAACTTTTAATCCAATACGCTAACGAACGTGACGACGGTCCTTATGAGTGTCAAGTTCCATCACATCCGCCTTTAATGTTGTTAGTTTACTTAACTGTAATTGGTAAGTTTCTCTATTGATAAACACAAAAGCATACATATCTTTACATGCACATATATCACATACCCACATACCTACTTGCTAACTCATATATCATCTTCTCAATTGATTCAATTCATTCTTCTTCTTGAAAGTGTTTGTTATACTTACAATTGAGGCACACACATGGACATTCATACACAAAATTGGTAACACCGACAAACGGACGTTTATTGTCGACGTATGTGTAGACATGCAAGCACACGAAATACTCGTATATTTTGTCACTTTGAAGATACCCGCAAATTTTCCCATGGGTTCGGAATATTTTATTCTGAAATCACAACTTCCAGATCCGTGCTCGACTCAGATTAATCATTCCATATGTCTCATTCTAAAGCATTTCCCAAAATCATAAAGTTTACTGATTCTGTCTAGATGGTAGTTAAGGAGGCTGCTGTCAGCCAACCGAATCCTTAGGTCACGGATTGCCCTAATGAATTTCGTGTAGTTCTTGTCTCCCATAAATCTAACTGTAGCATATAAATCTTTGGTGTTCACTACCATGTCTAGCATGCTTAAATCCAAAAAGTTTCCAGCACCGCTATAAGACAGGTTCTCACTGCCCTTGTTGCGCCAACACATGCTAGTTTCTGTATCTCGTCCAAATTCGTTTGAGCTGCTTACGGATTTATTCTATCTACACAGACAAGTGCTCCATAGACCACTATTGATCTGATTACATTGAAAATTCTTGGTATTCCCTGCAACCCGTCTGCATGTTATTATAACATGTCTGCCATTTCTATATGAGCCTTCCATGTCAATTTACTATTGAGTGCTATCCCTAAATATTTTAGCCCCATTTTTTGTGATATTATCTCATCCTGGAGTCGAATATTCTTCCATTTAGGATATTTTCTTCTTCTTTGGCTCATTGTCTCGCACCAACGACTTAGTCTTTTCAAATTTACCTTTAGTAGTCAGGAGTTCATTTACAACCAGGCTCCACATTAATGGTGAAAGGACACCACCCTGTGGTCATCCCCTAGCTGTGTTGATCCTTATGCTTTCGTTTCGTGAGAACTTCCGAATGTTCTCACTAAATCTACAAGAGCTGATTGAACAGATCTGCCTGCTGTATAAGCGTATAAACTTATTCTAAATTAAACTCAATAGGATCGGAGGTATCTGAGGAGGAGTCGATAGAGAAAATATATTCGTCTCTACATGAATACTTTTCCTAATTGTAAAAAGCAGCATTGAATTCAACAATCCGAAGGTGGTCCAATATACCTGGTTACTGAATTTCAAAACAGCTGTGTCTAGCAGTGGACAGGGAAACTACTTGAGTTCGACATGAAAACGGTTCGCAGGAATTCTAATGGGACACTGAGCTATTTGCAGTTTCGCTGACTAGCTATGATTATTGCAGAAGCTGCCATGATATGGAGAAAACGGTCTTCCCTGCACTAGGGAAACTGGCCGGTTTCATCCGGAGCACGTTGTGGAACAAACCCACCACAAACGGATCACGATAAGGGGACTTATTTCATACTGGGTAACACAATGGGCCATATGGCTACCGAGTGAAACAGCCTGTGAACGGCAAGCTACCCGCTAAACTAACCCAAAATAAACTGCTTATTAATTGCTTATTCATTGGAAATATAAAATAAAAATTCGATTCATCGTAGAACAACCCATACGTTTAACTCAAGTATGCACACAGTGTGTTATGCATGTGCGTTTGTATGTATGTGTTTTACATGTAATATCGTGTACAATCAATCATGTTGAACCATAGCAGTCTTAAACTTACACAGCTAGCTACACATCGTACATTCTTAACATATCCTACAGGCTCCTTACTCATGTTTTAATCATTATTTTCATCATCGTCATCATGAAAGTCCGGATATAAAATCAGTCTTCTTTTGTTGTGATTTCACTTGAAGATTACCACAGTACTTCACTGCTGATGGACTGACTAACCTCTTGAAAAGTCCACTTTTTTTGTACTCCGTTGCAGTATTCTGTCTGTCTGGTTACGCTTCAATCATTTTTGATGTGCGTGTAATGGTTGAAGGAATGACTGTTTAAATCGAATATTAGTACGCTAGGTATGTATGTGATCAGATACATTCATTAAATCAGTGCCTGGTAACAGGCAGAAAAGTGAATTATCTGAATCTACAACTGAACTGTTTGTTGTTGTTGTTGTTCTTGTATTCCTATTAAATTATAACTTTTGGGTGAAATTTTGGTACTTTTTTTTTAAAGAAAAAATTGCGATAAATTTTCCCATTTAAGGGCAATGACAGTGAGTGATTGTGGAAAAAATATGAAGTGTTGAAATAAACGGTACTCATGATTTCTAAACAAATCGTTAGTATTTGTTGTCGTTTTTACAAGATTTATAACAATTAAAACGAAAGTTTGATTAAAAATTTGTTGCTTGTATCGATGAATTCGATATCAATAAGGAAGGCTTCTCAATAATTACACCCATGGTGAAGGTTGTAAATTTAAAAAAAAAATGTTTTGAATTTTTCAAAGAAATTGAATGGTCACAACAATCGATGGGAGTGTTTCCACAATTTACTTTTTCCAACGCAAGGACAAAGTCACCCGCTAAGCCGACATCCATTAATTATAGCATCAAATACTCGTCCCATCGCAACATATTCTTCCATACGAATGTTGTGGCCTAGCTAGTGCATCCGCTGAATGTAAATGCACTTGACAGCGTCCATGACGTTGAGGTGCCCATACATACCTAATTGGCCATTGCAACCCTTCAGTCAGGATTACGGCCTAGCTTCTCACACCACTCAAGTTGTTAATTTTATACAAGAGCGGAGGGACCTACAGTTTAAAGTCGATTCCAAACGACAGATTTTTGAGAAAGTTTTCATGGCAATTTTATTTACTCTCAGAGTTTTTGCCAGAAATCTGCTGAGAGGAAGTCGCTGAAGAAATATTTTCTTTTTTCATATTTTCGTTTTGATGTCAACACACTACCTACTAGACTACGTCGACTTTATTATTGGATCAGATGCGGAAATCATCATCAAATCGTATACGTATGACATTTCTCTGGAATATTCCCAAGGCTGCTGCATCGGTACTTAATTGCTTCCATGCTTTTGCAGCATAGACAAGCTCGGAGAGAATGAGTGACTTCTTCAGTATTTGTTTCATCGTACAAAAGAGGTCTCTGCTACGCAATTCCCTGTTGAGACCATAGTTGCACAAAAAGTGTCAAAAGTTATTTCACGTTTGGTCTCCACACCGACATCATTTTTGCTGGTAATAGCGGAGCCAAGATAAAAAAATCTCTGACAACATCGAAATTGTAGTTAACGCTCGTAATCTCGGAACATATACACCGCATATCTCTATCTGTACATCGTTTTGCCCTAATTTACTCTTAGAACCATCTTGGCAGACTTTCGTTCATAATCGCTGAAGGCAGCAGCAACAGATCGCATGATAAGCTCTATGATGTCGTTTTTGTGGAAAATAGTGTTGTTGCGACGTAATACGACCTTCCACAGAACACTGTTCAGGACGAAGTTTAAGAAGTCGCCTGATAAGGGATCGCCTTTTCTGAAAACTCGAACGATATTAAAATATTCAAAGAGATCCATTCCTTCTTTGACAGAGCTGCTACATAGACTTACCGTTTAGATATTGTGGCAATAATCCCGATTCCTTATAGTACAATAAGATGGTGTGTGGCGTCTTGTTTTTCATGGGTCTTCTCCAGCATTTGAAGTAATGTGAAGCTCTAGTTGATAGTGGACTTAGCAGGTTTGAAGCCTCGCTGATAAGGTCCGATCAGAGTTTTGACGAGTAGTTTCAGTCATTCACAGAATATGCTATTAGGGAAAAGGTTTATACACTTGTAATTGAAAATAAAAAATGTCTTGTTATTCAAAAATTTTTATCGTTGAGTATCGTAGACAAGATACTTCTCACATCTGCATTGAGTGTTCAGGTTTGTGTATCAAAACCTTTTATGAATATACTTCAAGAAATTCAGAAATGCTTACAGTAATCTCCGTTCTCCTTAATCCTTACAAGAAGAGAGTCTTCTTCGATATTTGGCACATCTATGGATGATTCCAAATGAATAAAAATAAAAGACCCACGGTTTTAGCGACCAGTATTCTGTTTATTGAGGCCTCTTTTTATTATCCTTGGGATGCACACATGATCTCTAATTTCGTTGGACAATATCGATCATTTTTCCCAAAAGTATCTATATTTCCTAGGTCACCTTCTCATGTACTGTATCAGAACAGAACATGGAATTGATAATGTATTTGTAAAGGAACGATCCCTTCAATCTCTCAGATACAAGAACTAAAGTTTTGTTTCCAATTTACTTTTGCATGAAGAGTGTTGCAAAGATTATATTAATAGGTAAAACGTAGTTGCGTAAAACTGATTAGATCAGTTTGCAATTTAATAACGGGCAAAGCACTAATAATGCCTTAGTTCTGCGACCACACGATCTACTATACTTTTTTAGACTGTCTGCTTCATGCATATTGCCCTGAAAAACCTCAAGATGCTGCTCGGTGTCAACAATACCAATTACTTGACCACTATCTAGTACGCATTCAGTTGTTTCTTTCTAAGATGCATTAATGCTTTAAAGGTTCCAGGAATTTGTTCCTAAGATTCATTCTCATGTAGCGCTCAAGATAATTCCCATTCTGAATAAGTGTACACTGAGTCCACAGTGTACACTGAGTCAAGTTAAAAGACCAGATAATATCAAGTTATTTCCTAATAGCCTGATGCATGTCACACATCCTCTTTTCGTGTAAGTTTCGAACAAAAGTTGTAACTGCCTCAAACCCACTTGGTTCAAGAAGAGTATTTGTCTGTTTTTATCTTCCCTTTCCTTGAGCATTCCTTTCCAAACTTCGTCCCTAATTCAAAGGGAGGGTTGTGGCCCCATCAATGATTTGGAAGCTACGAGAATATCCACATGACCCGTGACCCAGCAAAGGGAAGCCTAATTTTCCCTACCTAGTTGTTTCATCTTCCCCAGTCAGTCCCATACTATTTTCAATTTAACCTCATAAAAACCAAGTGTTCCAAGTGGCGACTTGACTGTCAGACAGTATGGCTGTGTCCTGTCTTTTGCACCTCCTGTCGAAATTGAGTTGCACACATCTTTTGATGACACAAACCTCAGAGTTTCTCCATGTGCTCGCAACCAAAAACTACTGCTCCTGTCCATGATACGTCCTTTATCCATGGTTATACAACAAAATCGTCCTCTTTTTAAAGGACTATGCAGCTTCTAGATTACTTCATTCATTTTTGTCAGTAAGTTTCATTGCGAGCATTTCCTTATGTTATAGAGCTTCTGTCTCGACAGAAGACACTTACTGAGAGTGCTCATTGGATAGTCCACATTTTAAGAATTTCCAAAGCTTAGGTCTTTACTACCATGTGCAACGAATTTAAATCCAACAGAGCATCCAGCACCGTTGTGGAACATGGTATTGTTACGTTTTTACCTTTTTAAAAACGTTTAAAATATGAGTTCGTTGGTTGCAAACAAAATAAAAATAAATTGGTGTTTAATTTCAATTAAACTTTTTATTGTTCGCAATACTTTTGTGTGTCACCGTTTACAACTTGATGAATATAACAATAATTTGCTTTATTCGTTATTTTTTTCTACACTTCTTCGCGAACACACTAACAAATGTTCGGTAGATCCAAGGCAAATTCATAGAAGGTGGGAGTGTTTTACCAGCTGATGGAAATAACAATGTCAAAAAATTTTTGTTTTTTGTGTATTTTGTTTTGATAATCAATTTCGTTTTTTCTAATTGTGTCAGAAGTTTGTATATTTTTCTTCTTTTTCTTTTAAAATCATTTACATTTTTTAACATTTTTCTTCCCATCGTCATTGTTTAGTCAGACTACGAGTTAACTCGTAGATTGCTTTCACTTCTAGGGTGCCAACTACGAGTTATCTCGTACTCACTAAATGTGAAAATACCAAATTGCCATTTTTGGCCAGTTTTCTGAAAATTGCCGTGGCAGTCAACGTGTTAAAGCCCCAAAAATGTTTCGTTTCTTAACTGCTTATAGTACACATGCTTAACAATTTCAATTAATCTGTTGGTTTGATAGGGAATTTCTATCTTTCCGAAAAATGGCATTCATTGCAAATTGTTTTCAGTACGTACTTTTATAGTCTATGTACGGGAGAGTATACATACATACATACATACATGGTACATGCCATAGAAAAGTAGTACAAGCAACGTAATGATATGTATTACACTTGAATAAATTGGAAGTAATGGATTAGACAAATTTTTGCAAAAACAATTTTGTATTTGCTATACAACTTGTGCTCGATCAGCAGAAACATACCGTAGACATCAGTCGCTAAATATATGAAGCTGCCATGTGTTGCTTCAGATAGGCACAATTTGGTACAACCCTATAGGAATACGAGCTTAATACATGTGTCACTTAACATCCACGCCGAATGGATCGAATGGATGCCTTTTTGATTAACTCCTAAATTTGGACGTAATATAACCATTTCTTAAACCTATAGTACAGGCAATGAGATGTGGATCTCTTTATGAAGTTTCACTGTTTCGCTGAAGTCGTCGTAGTCTGGTAGGGAGTGTGTTGGCTTATTAGACGTAAGGCCTCGGTTCTAACCCCAGGTCAGACATCAGCAGATTTCTGGCAAAAACTCTGAGAGTAAATAAAACTGCTATGAAAAGATTCTTAAAAATCTGTCGTTCATTCGCGTGTGGGTGTTTAAAGGCTTCGGACGTGTTATTAAAAACGACCAGTTTATCACGTGTATATTCAATAAAAACAACCTTACTTATTTTAATTTTCTAAAATGAACAACAAACGCAAAATATTTTGGGGAAACCATCCAAAATATAAACTTACCAAAACAGGTGAAACAACTTCAAGAAATAAGTTCCAGCCATTATCGGATTTGGAAGATTTTGATTCAATTAGCCTCGAAAGCGAGGTGCAATCAGCTCCAATCACTAAAATTCCACCGATTGCCGTTGACGGAGACCACAGCTTTAACAAAATAATTGATTTACTTGGACAAAAATGTAAGTACAAAAGGATGTCAATTGGTACAAAAATAATTCCTAACACGCTTGAGGACTACAATGAAATTGTCAATACACTGAAATCTAAGAACTTGACTTTCTTTACTCATCCAGTAAAAGATAACCAAAAATTTAAGCTTGTTCTGTATGGTCTGCCCCAAATCAGTACAAAAAAGATCAATGAGGAATTCAAGACAATGTTTAATATTGAACCTCTTTCGACAAAAGAAATTCATACTTCTCGCTCTAATGCGAATGATGCATTATATATGCTTGAATTTAACAAAAATGAAATTTCAAAACGTGAAATAAGGAAAATAAAATATTTATGTGGGATTGTTGTGCAATGGAGAAATCCCCTACGTAGCAAGAAAGGACCCACGCAGTGCTCTAAGTGTACAATGTACGGTCATGGAGCCGCAAATTGTTTTAGGAAGGAAGCATGTTTATGTTGTGGGGGTTCACATGACTATTCAATTTGCCCCTTGGACAAAGTGCCTTCAAATGGGCCAGTTATTTACAAATGCTTCAACTGCATTAAAAAGAACCGTGAACCATCGAGCTGATGATCCACGCTGCCCCCTCCGTAAAGAGTACATCGATATTAGACACAGAATTACCAATAAGAATCCGCCAAATCGTTACTTACAAGAAACATCTCAGGACATTGATTTTTCCGAGAAAGAGTTCCCAGTATTTAATAATATTAAGACAACACAGAACCAAACAGGCAATTCTAACAAAGCCTCATACGCATCTATGATAAAATCTAGAACTGAAGTAGATGATAATGACATTTCTAACGAAAGAATTCTAGAAATCTATTTTGAAGCACTTGATGCTTTACAAAAGTGCAAAAACAAGTTTGACAAAATGAGAGTTCTTGGTATGATGCTAAAAAATGTCTTGTAATCAAAATTCACAAAATGATTTTCAGATTATGCACTGGAACGCCCAAGGCATAACAAGTCCGTCAGCAATGTTAGAACTAGAACACGTTCTTAATGAAAAGCATATTGATATTGTACTGATAAATGAGACTTTTCTTAAACCACACCATAAGTTTAAATTAAAAAACTATAATATTCATAGACAAGACCGCCTAACTCATGGTGGAAGTGTTCTAATTGGCGTTAAGAAAAATATTCCTCACAAACGTCTTCCAAAATTTCCTACTACCACAATAGAGAATGTATCAATATTAATTTCTGTCAACAATGGCCCAATAAGAATTACTTCTGCATACTGTCCGCAATATACATCACATTTTACTGACGATCTAGATAAAATAACAACAACAAGAAACGATTTCTTTATTTTTGGAGACTTTAACGCTAAGCACACTAGCTGGAACTGTCACCATAACAATAGAGCTGGTAGTAAACTTTACAATCATCAAATTACATCACATTATTACGTTCACTATCCCGGATGCTTTACAAGATATGGTCAGCAAGTAGCACCAACTTTGCCCTCTGTGGTGGATCTTCTTCTAACAAATAGCAGCTTGTTGATATCTCCAATAGAAACCCACAAAGATATATTAAACTCCGATCACGTACCAATGACATGCACAATTTACGGATCTATTATTGTTAAATCGATGCTTGTCCCCCAGTATAATAAAGCAAACTGGATCGCTATACAAAAATGGGTAGATGATGAGATTAGAAACTTAAACTTGCATACTGTGGATATAACACAAACCAATGTTGAAGATGTTTTAGCAAAGATCACATAGACTATACAAGGATCCTCAAATCTAGTGCCCGTAACCGAAATTGAACCTTGGCAGAAAAAACTAAGTCAAATTAGTATATACTTAATTGGCCAAAGAAGGAAATATCGGCGAAAATTACAAAGAAGCATTGATATACTAGAAAGAAGAACACTGACAAGCATATTAAAACAGCTGAATTTGTTGATCAAATATCACGTGCAAAATGACAGGAACAACAGCTGGTCAAAATTTATACATAGGTTGCCAATCGGAAAGAAAAAATTTTGGCTATTAAGTAAAGCCATAAAAGGTGAAAGAGCATGTAGATGGCGCTGATATTTACGACAGTGAAATCAAAGCAAATACTATTGCTCAAACATTTGAAAATTTTCACGGGACTACTCACAGCATAATATCAACAAATGAAAGAAAAGTAATAAAATTTTGCGAATGGTTGGATAATACTTGCCTTCAAGAAAATATAGATGACGTGTTAACGAGTGTAGATGAAGTAAGATTTTATTTAAACCAGTTAAAGAATTCTAAGGCTCCAGGAATTGATGGTATTAAGCCAATTGTTCTCAAAAATATGCCAAACTCTATTTTCATTATTATATCTAAGGTTTTTAATTGGTGCTTGACAACCGGATATTTCCCCGAAATTTTCAAAAATGCAAAAGTGATTCCTATTTTAAAGCAGGGTAAAGATCCAAAATCACCAACGAGCTACCGACCCATTAGTATGTTGAATTGCTCAGGCAAGGTTTTCGAAAAGATAATTTTAAGCAGATTAAGCGAGTTTACAGAGTCCAACTCAATATTAAGAGAAGAACAATTTGGCTTCCGAAAGGAGTTTTCTACGACACATCAAATTAAAAGAATTGTTAACCTTATAAGATTAAATAAATCGCAGCGTAAAAGTACAGGCATTATATTTCTGGATGTAGAAAAAGCATTCGACACAATATGGCATAAGGGTCTCGTGTATAAGCTGAAAATCTTCGGTTATCCGATGTATATTCTAAAAATTGTTAAGAGCTTTTTAGAGAATAGAAAATTTGTGGTAGAAATTGATGCAACACACTCTTCCCCTCGAAATATTTTAGCTGGCGTTCCACAGGGCTCAGTTTTGTCACCGATTCTATATTCCATATATACATCGGACTACAAACTACCAAGAAATTCAACTTTGGCCTTATACGCTGATGACACTGCTTTAGTTTTATGCGGAAAAGTTTCAAATGCTATCATCAAAAATATGAAAAAGAATTTTTTGCATACTGAAAAGTACTTAAAAAATTGGAAAATACAAATCAATCAGGGAAAAACACAGGCAATAATTTTTCCCTTTAACAAGTCACCAAAGAGAATCCCCTCAATTCCGCTAAATATTCAAGGTCACCAAATTCCAATACGAACATCCGTCAAATACCTTGGTATTATTCTGGATAAGCGTTAGTCATTCAAGGAACATGTTTTACATGCTTGTGATAGAGCTATAAAGTGTGGAAGAGCACTCTATCCTCTGCTAAATCGAAAATCTAAGCTGAACACTAAGAATAAACTTTTACTCTACAAAATGTGCATCCGTCCAATCATGACTTATGGATGCCAAATATGGGCAGAAATTTGCGCCAAAACTTATCTGAAAAAATTGCAAATTATTCAGAATAAGAATCTTAAAATTATACATAACCTACCCAGACTATACCCTACTTCCCTTCTTCACAGGAGATTTAAGGAAAATATGTTCAATACCATTACCGCTAATCTCTCTCGGCGATTCGAAGATCGAAACAGATCTTCATAACATAATGTTATAAGAAACTTGAATCAATAAACTCTTCTATTATTTCAGCAGTGAAATTTTATAGAAGTGATTACATTATCAAATTTTTCTAATTATATGAAAATGGGGTTTTTGCTCTATCTTTTCCCCCAAATTGAGTTATTAATAATAAGATGACAATATTTAATAAATAAGTTCTTGATTGCTGCAATATTTTATTTTAAGTTAGATCTCAAGCATTGTAAATACTAAAAAATTTTATATATTTTTTTAAATTGTAAGAATGATAGAATAAATAAATTACAAAAAAAAAAAAAAAATCTGTCGTTCGGAGTCGACTTTAAACTGTAGGTCCCGTCACTCAAGTATTAAATTATCTTATATGTTTCGTTATATTATATGTTATATTAAATGTTTCTATCTCTACTTTCAAATATTGACGATATAGATGCAAGAATATTTGATTAATTGATTATTTGGACAAAGCTGGACCTTGTATTTTTCTGTTGGAGACACAGAAAGTGAGAGAGTTTACGTGGAGAGTTTTCATGTATCGATCGCATAGCTCATACCTTATAACTTCACAAAAGCTTACACGCCAGATGTTTGGAAGTATGCTCAACAAAAAGGAAGATAAAGAAAGACAAAGACTTTCGTGGAAAATCACAAAAAAACTAGAACTTAAGTCATGCATCAGATTGTTTAGGAATAACTGAGGCTGGTAAACGATTTTGGCAGGGCACTGTAGGTTCAGAAAATACTTATTCAGAATGGGTTTTGTTTGGAATCCAACATGCTGTTTCTGCCGCAATGAGAATGAATCACCGGAACACATTCTTGAAAACTGTGTGGCAACGCAGTTCTTCTTATTTAAAATTTTCTTCGTGTATAGCATTATTTGGATTAGAATGTGTGTATTTGTAAAATAGAAAAAAAAATGTCGAAGAAGAAACTTTTTCAGGACAATTTTATTTATTCTCAGAGTTTTTGCCAGAAGACTGCTGAGACAAAGTCGCCGAACAATAATATCATTACATTTAGGTCTTGTTCGAGGTGCCTGAACTGGGAATTTCACAACGAACTTGAGTTTAATAACCCTGGTCTTTTCTGTGGTCTGAGGATTACAATTTAAAGTAAAAGAACTTAATCTCTTTTATTTGTTATTATTTATTTATTTAAATAAATCCCTTTTGTTTATAATCTTAAGAGCTATTAATTTTATTACACCATACTTTTACTATAAATATTAAATGTTAAAGTGTATACATGTCACACTTTTGTTTACTATTTATTCATCTGTAAACCGTCGTCTATTTAACTGGTATTTATTTTTGTCCTGACGACTTCTAGAGTCTTACTATTGTTTTGTTATTGTAATTCTTCTCTTTCTATTTATCGTTGTATTCAAATTTTGTTTATTTATGGCTGTATTAACTTAATTGTTGTTGTTTAATTGTTTGCTGTCCTAATTTTATTGTTGGTTTGTAGCTGTTTAGTTTTTTTCGAGAATAATTAATCAGTATTTGTTTAGCCTTCGCAACAATAATAACCCCCGTCCTTGCATTGAATTTTAATTTTTTTTGTGTTTTTGTTTTGTTTTTAAAACTCTGGTTGGATTTATACCGACTAAAATATTATCAACAACCCATTAAGCGAAACGTGATTTTTTGAAAGGGTAGATAGTTTCCAACTTGGGCGGATTTCCTCTCGTATTGGTTCCATAAGAAATTCTAATTGACTTCGTTTTAATTTGGTTTAATAACAGATTATCCTTTTAGACTTTCAATACTTCTGGGTATTTCTTAACAACTGGCTCAGAACGGATATTTTATTTACTGTTGTGAAGAAAATGTTGTAATACTGCCCGTCCGCGAACAAATGGCTGCATACCTGCTTCCTCTTAGCTGCATTTTTCAAGGGTGCTTCTCAAACTGTTTATCTATACATCAATGCTGAATTTGTTATCCTTGATAACAATATTTATTTATACGTCCTACATAGTCTTCACATAAACTATCAGGCGGTATTCCTTATATTATTTATAGGTACAATCTGGAAGTTTCCGATTATTTTAACAAATATGAACAGCGCCATACGGCATATCCGGTCAGACAAAAAATATTTTCTAGGAAGACTGTAAAAAGGCCTTAATGTTTGGGTTGATAGGGAGTTAAAGAATATCTTACTGCTGTTAATCGGAGTTTGAAGTCGCCGTGGTCCAGCAGGTAGTGTGTTGGCTTAGTAGACGTGAATCCTCGGTTCAAACTCCAGGTCAGGCATCTCCAACTGAATGAAATATGAAAATATTTCTTCGGCGACTTCCTCTCAGCAGATTTCTGGCGACAACTCTGAGAGTAAATACAAAATTGCCAGGAAAAGTTCTTAAAATTCTGTCGTTCGGAGTCGACTATAAACTGTAGGTCCCGCCGCTCGCGCATAAAAACATAAGTGGTGTGAAAAACTAGGTCGTAATCCTGACCAGAGGGTTGTAATGACCAATTATGTATGTTAATCGGAGTTTATGGAGGTAATTAATTTTTGTTTTTACTGTTCATGTTCAGCTACCATCCTTTCATAGAACTTATTGCATCCTTGTGGCCACATTCTTAAAAATGTTTGTCAGAAGTGTTTCTTTGAACATGATAAAATGGGTAGAGCAGTAAAATGACAATTGAAACACACACTAACACACTTCGCTGTTATTAACCAAAAGGGTTTCAATCTCTTACAGAATAGTTTGTAGTTGAATTTATTTTCGATTTAATTTAACCCTCCTTCTAAGAAAATATTCATAACATATGAATTGATCACTGGTCACTGCTTGAGGGCACATGCGATGTTAACTTCCTTTATAATGTCTTTGGTTTTCTTTTTCCTTTTTGAGTCAACACAACTCAGACAAGTGTGGATAGCACCTCCACTACTAAAGTAGACTCTATGCTTTGTATTACAAAATATTTTTCCAATTCAATCCAATGACTCAGGTTTTTTAATAAAGAATTCAGCTTATACTCGTGGTATCCCTTACATTACAACATGATTTCAAAGTATCCCATGACATGCTCAAAATCCCCTCAGGATACTATTTTAATAATGGAGTAAAGACGACGTACATGTTTCTCTTCATTCATTACACACCTACTCGTACATTAAATCCCTTTTTTACGTCGTTAACAATTATTTGACGTTACGTATAAATGGTTTGTTTATATTAATTTCCAGTTACATCAACATCAACACATAAACACAGATCCGTACTTCACCACTCATAAATTTAACACAACCACAGACTTCACTTACACACATACATTGGCAACCAACGCCAGCACTCATAACCTCAAACAAATTCTTTTTTATTACGTATGTATATGTGTATAAATTCTACTAGTATTTACAGTTCCTCATGTGGAGATACTTGACGAATATGGTTTAACTACACCAGAGAAGTATTAAAACGGTGGCAGTACTACTGACCTGCAATGTGTCATATCGAAAATTCCTCAACCAACATCGTATATAACTTGGCGACACAATACGCGTTTACTAAACTATGACACTAGTCGCCGTGGTATTAGGTGAGTACAAATGTGAATAATCCTATATAAGTAAATACAACCACAGTTAGACGTATTCATAGTTTTACAAATACCATCAAAGCAAAACCCGCAGCTTATCTAATACTTCTACAACGCGACCCTTACCACACGTGTGTATGTACATATACATACAGTTGTAGATCAGATTTTATTTTTTTTTTTCACAGTTTGTAGAGAGAAAAACAAATCTTGTCAAAAACAAAAATTATGTGATTGCAGGCGAGTTGCGTTATGGAAGTACAAATGAAGACATTCAAATAGACACTTACCACAAAGGGAAAAACTGTGTATGTAACTAAATTGTCAAAATGGTGAATTAAGTTTTCAAGGTTTAACGGACGAACAGATGTATTCTATTTGATTCAGCTCTATTAAGGGTATACTTATACATATTAGATTAGAAAAAGCAGAACACCTGCCATAGTACATAATATAGTAACATACCAAGAATCTTATTTACATATGTATTGGTAATGGTAAGCATCTGAATGTGAGCGTTAAAAACACATGAAAACCGTAAACGATACTAGGACATCCAAATCTTTACTTCTGTTTTGTTAGAATATTACAAACAAATTAGACTGCAAGCCATAGTATTTGTATTCAGTCCTCTAAATTTAAGAGTATCTATGCTTGTGAATACTGGAACCCTTATTGCAAGAGATTAACTCGCTTTAAGTATTTCCAATCATTGTGTGATTGAGGAATATAGAAAACATTTTGCCCTCAGAACATTTCCAATGTACAGCTATGTGAGCAGACACGGCAGTGCTCAACCCCGTACAATAAAAACTCGAAAGGAAATTCTCAAGGTAACTCACAGTTAAAAATGTTTAAAACCGGCCTTAGCTGGAGAGAAGTTAAATATCGTGCTGTACAAGAAATGTTCTTCTATCAAAAATCGGTTCCATAAAAGCAAAGGCTAATGTTTGTCTCAACCCAGAATCGTCGGAAATGAATTTAAGAGCTTACAACCCACGCTGAAAGAATCACTGTTTAACGTGTTTAATGAGCCGACAGCAACATTGCATCGTACTTCGTCAAGAATGCACCTAGAAAGACGCACTGTTTAGTGTGGTTAGTTGGCTGACAGCTTCATTGAAGTGTACTTCATGGAGAACGATAAAAATCGTAGGATAACAGTCAGTCTAGTTAGGTACAGTGTGATCAATTCCAAAGTATCCTGGAAGACGAACTATTTATTGCGGTTAGCGGGCCCGACGGCGTCATTGAAACGTACATAACATAACATAATTGGTCATTACAACCCTTCAGTAGGGATTACGAACTAGCTTTTCACACCACTCATATTGTGTGTGTTAATTTTATACATGATTGGCGGGACCTACAGTTTAAAGTCAACTCCGACTGACAGATTCTTAAGAAACGCTTCATGGCAATCTTATTTAGTCTCAGAGATTTTGCCAGAAATCTGCTGAGAGGCTGTCGCCGAAGAAATATTTGTTTTTTCATATTTTCGTTTTGATGTGGCCTTACGTCTAATAAGGCGACACACTACCTACTAGACTACGTGCGACTACGTCATTGAAACGTATTTTTTCAAAAAAGATGAAAGTCGTAACGTTACAGTCTGTGGCGCAAGCTACCAGCTGATGACTTTTGCTTCCAAAAATAAAAATTTTGGACTTGGTTGACATGTGGAAGCAAGAAGACATACCACACGGCAGGGGATGAGATGAAATCTTTGACAGGCTAGATTGGTGAACTATCAATTTCTTACAATATGACCCCATTCGTTTATTTGTGAGGGTATGAGTGGAGTTTCTTTTTTCCAGGAACAAACCTGTTATTGAAGAACAAAGCCATGGTTAAATTCCCGTACAAAATATTGTAAAAATACCCCGAAGTACAACTGTTGGATGCAACAGGCAACACAGTCATTATTTTATTGCACACAAATTGTCTGCATTTTTTTTCAATTTTAAAAACCCAAACGGTTAAAAAAATAACGCTATATATAGCGAGCCCGATCCAACATTATCGCACTATATTGGTCAGTCCAGTTCGCTGAATTCAAGAATACGATATAATTCTTAGTTACTGAATACGAAGCAATTTTAAGTGTCGTTCTCGCTGCTATTACAACTCTTTGTAGATAGTGTCATAATGTGCTGTCTTTGTCTATCAAAATGCCCCACTGTATGCCACATCTTGTACGCACACAATAAACTAAACTACAAGCAGAGCTCAGAGAAGTTTGTACTTCGACATTGAAATGGTGTTCAAACTTATGTGACAACTTGCTAATTTGTGGGTGTGCATTTGTTAAGTAACATATCTTCTCGTACTCGCTAATATCTCTCGCCATCTTGGTAAACATAACATTTTCAATGGTAAAATTAAATTGTAAAATTTATAGTGTTTGAAAGAGTAAACAATACCACCCCCTAACAAACAAACCAAATGGAATATCATCTCATATGACGACGCTTAACTTTTGGTTTTTGAAATCCGGTTAAAAACAAAAATTCCGAAGAAGAAAAAAAGGACGGAAACTAACGAGTAAAACCAAAACTTTTTTTTTCACTTCAAAGTTTTGAATTACAAAGTTTTCCTTGTGTGCCTTTCTTTTTTAACTTCAAATTTAATTTAAGAAACATGACAGATGCCCCTGTAGGGATATATGATAATTTGAAATAGGTTAGGTTAGGTGATGACTTTGAATAACTAACAAAAGATATCATAACAATTTTAATGAATTTATTGATTTACAAGAAGCCGGCATTTTTTTTTGCTAAAGGCTACGAAAACATCTTTTATTTATTTTGGGTAACAATATGAGATTGATTTAAAAATGAAAGTGAAAATATTGTTTTTTTTTGAATATTCTTTGTATTCATCATTTGTCACGAGTGTGGTTTTAAAGATTTTAGTTTTGAAATAAACACTATTGTTTATTTTATTTATTTTTATATATTTACTGAAATTAACAACGCATAATAACTTTATTATGTCATAAACCAAGCAACCAACCAACCAACCATCTAAACCATGCATACATCTGTTATCAGGGATCAGCATTGAATCATTTTTTCGCTACTCATAAGTACTCATAAGATTTTGAGTATGCGCGAGTCAACAATATTGAAATTCAGCTACCCTGATTCATTCGTACTCACTACAACATTGATTTATAAATACAGGTTGCAATGAGTATGACATCAAGCTCATACCATTCGAAATGTGTTTGATTCATACGCCTATTCATTCAGATTCATAAATTTAGACAAATACTTGTAATGCTCATAAATGCTTCGAGTGATTCGAATCATTCATCATAATTACGGTGTTAGTTGTTGTCATCGCATTTACAAAAAAAGAAGGAAGAAAAAGACAAAGACAGCAAGCAAAGCAAACACACAACCTTCTAGTGAGTATTGTAGTGTTCGTACTCGAATCATATTTATTTTGTGATTCTTGTAAAAGTTGAGTCATGGAGAGTCGAAATCAACAACATCATGCGTATTGTTAAGTATGAGTATAATGAGTACTTCAAACTTTGAATGTAAGTAGTATGAGTATGTTATTAAAATAAATATGAACGCGTAAAAGTATCAGAAATTATGAGTATGATTCGAATCCACTCATCTGTTTGAATACTCGTTGCTGATATCTGTCTGGTATCTATCCAGCTGTCTTTTAGATGAAGAAAAGATGAAGGAGAAGAAAAATCTTTTTTTTAAAACTGTCACAGGGCTGGCAATGCTGGTATATGCAACAACACCATCACCAGCAGCAGCAGCTGGTGTAACAATAAGAACAGAATGAATGTCAAACAAATAGAATTTGATGGCTAAACAAGTCAAACATTTGTTTATTGTAAGTTATGCATACGGCTTATATCTTCGTTTTCCTCATTTCAATGCCTTTTATATTCTTCTTCTTTTTCTAAACAATTGTTGTTGTTGTTGTCATTGTTGTTATTGCTATTATAAGTGATGATTTATGACGTAAGCAATAGTGAACATCAGTTGCAATTTACACAACTACTCGCTGACAATGTTACTTTCGTCTCTTTCCGTAATTTATTCGTTTTCGGTCTGAAAACTTCCAGTAAATTACTTTTGATTTGTTATTGTTTTTATTATTTTCTTCTTTCTTTTGCGGTCTTTCTATAAAGTTTTGTTATAGTAATTTGATGGTTGCTTATTTCTACTCTTATAATATCTCTGTTGCTTCGTAATTAATTGTTATTTTTGTCCTTTTTCTAGAATAAACATTTTATTTTATCTTCGCAACACTGCCTTTCACTTAATCCTGTTCGTTGCAATAGGCACATTATTACCATACTATTATTATTATTACCATTGGATGCCCTGGTAATCTAGTGTGTATTGTGCTAGACTATTAGCGTGAGGTTCATAGGTTCGATTCCCACCAGAGGCTCTGGTCTGTTACACTACACCGAGCATATGGTCAAAGTTACGCAGCTCGTAAGCTCGCAGCTCAAAATATAATTTGTAATTGTATTGTAATAAATAAATAAATAAATACCATTTTCGCTAAAATTTCTAAATGGGCGACTTGAATTTTGGATCTCGAACTTTGTAGGGTCATTCCAGTGAATCTATTATTGTTTAAGAAAATTTCACATAATATTCTAATAGTATTTGAAGAGGTTACTTGGCCACCATGTAAGAGAGTTTCACTATTCCGTTCGCATTTATTCTTGCTACGCCACCCATTACGTTTTGAACTTGGACTTCTACTACAACTTCTTCAAGGCCCAAAGTTATAGTTTTTAGAGACTTGTTTACCCCAAGTGATAATCATTTGCATCCTTATAAAACTCATTTATAATCATAAGTATAATTGCCATAAAGAGTTTCTCAATAACACGGTGCGACAGTGAAAGTATACCCGAGTAACTACATAGTCTAAGTTATTCACTAGGTTAAGTAGAACTCAAAAATACTTTTTTTATTTTTCTCGAACTCTCCAAACTTGTTTTATTTGCCAAAAACGGTATTTTTTGTTTTTTTCGCACAAAATTATTGATTACCCAAATATGTTTCAAACTATTTTAAAAATCGAAAGTTTTTTAAAAAGGGGAAAGATTAGTCTTTAAAACGGTATACATAAATGTTTTGTTCAAACTTATATTTATGAGTTTTGATGGGATAAACTTGGAAAATATTATTTTTTCTTATTTTTTCAAGTTTAGCTATTCTTTATTGCAAAATTTAATTACAAAATTTGAATTAAGTGGCGACATTCTGAAAGTGCATTATCTTGTGAAGAGATTGACACTTCGTTTGATAACAAAAATTACCGTAGTAATTATTTAAATGGTATAACAGCCGTGTCGTATTTTTTATGTCACCTTATTAAATGAATTTTCAGTATGAAATGAAATTAAAATCATTTTATTATTTGACTGGCCCAAATTTGCTCAACAGATATTTAGAAATACGCCATTAAACGCTTTTACTGCAAACACAAGTCCTCACTGAAATCATGTGTTTAACTGTGTATATTTTTCATATGAAAGATAAATAATTGAACATTCAAATAAGTAAGTTATTATCCAAAACATAAACCCGATAAAATTGTCACACCAGCTTGTAAATGTTTAATTCCAAATTAACCGCATACTTTCTCTTTAATTGCATTTGAAATATATTACTTATACGCACCATATGACATGTACTTCAAGAATTTCTCTGGAAAGTATGCAATAAAGTTAAATAAATTTTATTTTGTTGTTTGCAAAGTAATGGAATTAGATATCACTCATACGTCACATACCTATTGTTATGAATTTGAGATATGTATCTATCTTCTTCTTCTTCTTCTATATACAGTGCACGCTAGCTAATGTGAACTAATTAAAACTGGCGTTGTTCACTTTTGCGAATTATTCCCATTTCCGAATACCAAAAATTTTAAAACAGAATTATACCATCTTTTAATGAATTTTTATGATTTTTTTTTTATTTTTTTTTGAATTTTTTTAGAACACATTTTATAATTTAATCTTCACAAACTTTCTTCACAGTATCTAAATAGCAATTGAAGAATAAATATGCAAGCATATGTACTAACACATACATATATATATGTACAAAACTAACAACCTACACTACGTCATTAGCTGGGTGTGTTTTGACTATCGCACCGTGTAATTATTGTGGGATTATTTGTTTCATTTCAAAAATTAAAATAGTTTTAAGAAATTTTGAAAGCAGCACTCTAGGGTGGGTGGAGTGGATGTTCAAGTTGATCTTGAAAAGCACACAAAATACACTCATTTTAAAATGAAGACAATAAATTCAATTTAAATTTTCTAAACTTTGAAAATGTTTCAAAATATATCAACATTTTATGCTACACAGTCAACGCAACGCAGCAAACAGCAATTTTGCAACAAACATTGTTGTTGCGTTGCCATTAAAATAATCATTTCTATATACGCCTATGTATTCAATTTTTGGAGAAATTTCTGTGTTGTATTTATAGCATTGCGCATAGCGAAAATGAACTTGACTTTCTGCAAATTTTTGTATTGTTTCAACGTTTTTATTCCTATTGTGTTGTATTTGACTTTATTGTCGTAAAAAATGCAAAGATTTACAGATTTACGCCTTTGGGTAAAATTTTTTCAGTGTGTGTGTGTATAAATTTAAAATCATTAATATTACATGACTGCCAATGGCTTTATATTCTGTTTATTATACCCTCTTTAAAAACGAAATATAATACGAAGAAGAAATAAAGACGTGAAACGAAAATACAAATCTAAAACGCATTAATACAAATATAGTGTGACATGTTTATGAAAGTGGAAAAATATTATTTTTTTTCATTTACAACAACAGAAATAAAAGAAGATTGCAATGATACACTTTTTCATTTTCATTTTATTTTTTGGCAACCTTGAACTATTTGTTTTGAAATGATTATTTTTATTTTTATACATACTACATATTATGCAGGTTTTTTGATTATTTGATTCTTTTTACAAATTTTTGCTTACAATAAGTAGGTTTAGGGCCATTATTACCACTTCCCGTTAAAGTTCCCGTTAAAGTTAGATTTTAGGTGAGGTTCATATAATTCATGCTGGTATTAAGGAAAAAATCACAATTTTAAAGAGCTACTTGAAAAAAGTTGATGTAAAATTTATACAACAGAAAAGTATATCATAAATTAAGTTTTTAGTGACAATAATTGTTGTGCGTAGTGTTAAAATCAATTAAATAAAATGCCACCAAAAGAACGTAATATTGCCATGATGGGCTATAGAAGTGTGGGCAAATCCTCCTTGAGTATCCACAAAAGTAACACGAGTAAATTCCCAAGATTATGACGTGAAATTGGTTGACACAGCTGGACAAGATGAATATACTATATTTCCGGTAGAATATAGACTTGATTTTCATGGTTACGTTCTGGTCTATTCAATAACCAGTCAAAAGTCATTTGAAGTTATTAAAATTATATACGAAAAATTATTAGATGTTATGGGCAAAAAATATGTACCTGTGGTATTGGTAGGTAATAAAACTGATTTACATCAAGAACGTACAGTTTCTACGGAAGAAGGTAGAAAATTAGCTGAATCGTGGCGTGCTGCATTTTTAGAAACTTCTGCTAAACAAAATGAGTCTGTTGCTGATATTTTCCATCAGCTATTGTTATTAATTGAAAATGAGAATGGTAATCCACAAGAAAAGAGCAGCTGTGTAATTTCGTGAGTCAGTTTAAGCTTAGCTTAAATGTCACAATTTGTCGTCGTACCATTAAAACAAAACAAAAACAAACCCTAAGCAAATCAATACAGAAGCCGCTGGCTATCTGCCTCAACAAATATGAAAATGAAACATTACATATAAATGTATTGGTTTTATTTTATGATTCTTAATATGATTACAAAAAAAGAAAAGAAAAATCTTTTTCACATTTAACATATATTTGTTCGTTTTAAAATGCAATAATTATACAACATTTACGAGACATGAAAGCACATTCTGTTTTTAGCAAAATCACTGTTAAATTAAAAAAATAACAAAGTAAATTAAAGTTAAAGGTAACTTCAGCTAAAGTGAACTTTAAAGTCACCTTCATTTTTTTTCATTATTACAACTTAATGATAAAATAAAGCTAACTTTTTCAAAAATATGGCAGTGCCGGAGCAATGCCGATAACACTGCTCAAATTAAAGAAGTTTTTTTAAAAAGCAGTGGCAACGACGGGCGTCGTTTTTTGTTGTATATGCTCATTTTTTTATATTTGAAATTGCCATATTGAAAATAATATATAATATGGCAAGTTCAAACATAAACTTAACTTTAAAAGTCACCGATAGTTGATCCTCTTTTTAGCTTAACGCTCACTTCTAGCATATTTTCCACTTACAATAGCGAAAAACATTCCTCCCTTTGAAATCCTCCCTTTGGTTAACGGCAAGTTGTAATAATCGTAATGTAATGCAAGTTGTAATAATGTAATGTAATAAAAAATAAACAAAAACTACAAAAACAAAGGACTTGTTTACATGATCAACAAATAAATAAAAATATAGCAACAGCGTCAGTATAAAAAAGGGATTAAACAAATAAACAAGAAGCAACAACAATACTGCAAGGACAAACGTAAACAAAATAATACAACAATAACGTAAATAACCTGTTTACATTTATAGACATTTCATTCTCCTTCAAGAGCATTCATCAGACTGTTTACCCCGCCATATAAAAGGTAAGGCAACGCAGAGAACGGGGTCAGAAATAATTCAGTCAGACGCATTACGTGTGAAGAGAATAATCGTGGTTTAAAGATCTCCGTTATAAAGATTTGTCGAACAATTGTTATTGTTTACACAAAAGAGTGGAAAGAAGAATAACATTTCTTGTTTACTTTTTTAACCCGTTTTTTATACTTTTTTTGTGTTTTCGATTCTAACACCGTTAATTCCTAATGCTACGTTGAGAGTGATCTTCCATAGATGGATCTTTGTTTTGTCTACATAGTATTCCCTGAATATAAGCACTTTCAAAAATGCTTACAGGACAGTGCTTATAAACGAGGAATTCTTATATTGAAATCCCTCACCAGGGAGAAAGAGACGCGTGTCATGCAAGCTGATGGAATTTTATTTGTCTCACTGCCAGCAATGGCTTCTTCTACAGCTTGGTGTGGTAAACAAAGTTGGAATTTGCTAGACCCCATGTCATTTCGGAATCATTGCTAAAGGAGATGGATTCGCAGCAGACGTAGTCAAGAATGTTATTGTCGCATTAACTAAACAGTTAATCGAGGGACTAACTCGCCCGAGTCCTGTACTAGGTCGGATTAGTAGAAGAATAAGGGATAAAATTGGTGGGTTGTAGATTCTCTATCAGGAATCAATTACCAGAGATTGCATTGCCTCAGTGGGTTATGTCTTTTGGATGGGACAGAGCGCAGCCTTTGCCCCAAGTACAAAGAAACCATAAGAAGCCATTAAAAAATTAAATTTAATGCAATAAAACACGGTTTGAAATTTTGCCAGATTTATTTTTTTGTTGTGAAGTACAGTAGTTCCGTTTAGAAATGGAATATTATTTCATTCGTATGGCTGCCGCGGCTGGCTTCACTCACTTTACCTTGTTCGATTAAGCAAATTTTCGCGCACTTTTTTGAGTGCATATCTATCGTATCTCGTAATGGTATCACGAATATCGGCAATGGTATCACGAATATTGGCCTTCAAGTGCTCAATTGTCTCTGGTTTGCTGGCATAACACTTTTCTTTAACGGTGCCCCATAGAAAATAGTACAACGGCGTCAAATCGTAACTTCTTGTCTACCAATTGGCATCACCATATCAGCTAATTAAACGGCCATTTTTTTTATTTATTTATTATCTATGTATTATCATGTTGCGATAGGTGTTTTCATTGACAGTAATGGTTGCGACGTTCTCATTTTCACAAAATATGGGTCAATGATGCCTCTGCTCCATAACCTGCATCAAACAGTCATTCATAATGGGTGCATTGATTTCCATAAAACCATGTGTGGGTTTTCTTAGCCCCAAATACGGCAATTTTTGTTTACTAACGTACCGACTAAGATGAAAATGAGCTACATCCGAAAAGATGATTTTTTTCTTTTTGGCATAGTCGATATCATCGTGTGGTTTGTCGTTGACCAAAATAAGCGTATGGTCATGCGGCTTCAACTCTTCAACCAATTAAGCTTTGGAAAGCGTCATACCGCGATCTTTTCTCAAAATTCGACGTAAACTGAGTTGAGTTGATGTTGATGGATTTTCATGCGCACTCTTAGCCACAGCTTCGATATTTTCGGGTGTACGCATTGGACGAGCACGCTCAATAACGAGGAAACCAGATTCACGAACTTCTGGAATAAACTGTTGGTCTCTCTCTCTCTCCGACCAAATTGTGTACTATATTTTCGTGCAATTTTCGATCAATTGTCTTTGTTTCAAAAATCATTTTCCAATAAATTCCAACGTTGCACAATTGTATATTAATTCATTACTGAATTTTGTGACAGAATAGAATGACATAAGTATTGCCAGATTCGAAATAATTGATGGTTCAAATTTAAACCGATAGATGGCCCACCCAATATTTAGAGTTCAACACAAGTCTTCAGATAATCATCTGTATCAGAGATCATCAAGTCGATGGTGCAAATCGCACGTCACATTTTTTTTTCTTAATTATTGATTTTATCAATACACTATGATATCATGATTTGTATCTGTAATGACCTCTTACAGCTGTGCTCAGTAGCTGATTGTCACTCGCATCAGTATCGCTCTCAATTGGCTAAAACCTCAAGGTACAAAACTTTGTTATATTTCGTTAGAAAAACAAAAGTTTCATATTGCAATAGAACTTCGATTATGTCAGTGTTCTCTCCGTGATTGCTCTTTGGTTTCCCCGATACAGGGTTCCCTAAATACGGCTGTAAGTTGTTGCTACGCACGTAGCATGTACTTGAATATAAAACTGCCAATTCGATGGCGGTGGACCGCGAAATTTATAACGACCATAAAATTTAATTAGTTACTAATATACAGCGACAAAATTATTGGGATCATTAAAGGCTGAAAGATTTTCAAGTCATTTTTCGAAAAATCCTAAAAAAATTAAATTTATCATCATTTCCGAGTAGCACATTATATAAGCGGAAGATTATCTCATACGCACATAGTTGACCGAAATACTATCGTCCGTAATATCAATGAAATAAAACACAGGACGAAATACTTTTTTTTTAATTTTTGTCTGTCACGTGAGATAAATATGGGAAGAGCAATAAAAAATCCTCTTCGATATTTCAGGAAACAGCTGCTAGCAATCTGCGTGAAAATTGGCATGTTTTCTCTTCCCAAGCTACTAAAGACATACAGTTCTCTGTTCCAAGTAGTACCATCTTTAGCGATATGCCATGGTTTATTTGTTTGTTTGTTTGTTGCTGCTAATACTTTCGTTAGTCCTTAAGACGAGCTTCTGTTTTCTTCTTCTTCAGAGGCTGCAGCAGCAGGAATGTTACATACATACATATAAAATCGGTCATTACACACTTTCGTTGTAATTTGGAAATGTCTGATCTGAGTTTTGAACCTTGGTCTGACGTCTAATAAGCTAACACGCTACACACTAGACTACGACTGCTTCAATCAATATCAAAAACAGAAAATTCAATCTTTTCACTTTCATCTAACATTTAACTTTCAATTCCTTCTCAAATACCACAAATAATGTATTATTTACGATAAACATCACAAAATCTTTGAAAACTTAAAAAAATTACATACACGTGTATCCCTAGGAAAGTTGTATGTATCAAAACTGATACATAAGCCAGAATTATGAAGCTTTTGAATTTTTTAAATCCTGTTGGATTTTTTTTTTGGTTTAAAATAATGGCGATAACAATACTAACGAATTAAAAAATATCAGACATCTATCTTTTTCTGAATTAAAGTTATAATAGTCTCAAGAATTTAAATGTGTCATTTTTGATACAAAGCTCGATCTATGGTTAAAATGTTTGAGTTAAATTTTTTTTTGCACAATTTTTTGATATTTCGTTCTTAATATTAATATTTTTAAGAACATTTTCACATCGATTTGGCAATCTCTGAATTAAGTCCGGACTGAGATATTGAGAAAAAGCTTTCTAACACAATTCGCCACAATTTGCCACATTTCATCAACACTTTTCGGGTTTGTGAGCTCTATGCTCTGTGAGATTTCAGTACACATGTACTCAATTGCATTGACTTCAGGCGAAATATATGCAGCATTTTACAAGCCATGAAGTGTGCTTGTCGTGCATAAACGTGCCACACCAACCAAATATTTTTCTCCACGTATGATATAATTTATTTGGTTTAAGGTTTTTTTAAGTCTAATAGGTACTGTGTTTGCTTATTAGAAAGGAGGTCACGGGTCAAACCCCAATCCAGACATTTCCAACAAAACGAAATATGACAACAAAAATTCTTCAACGTCTTTCTTTCAGCAGATTTCTGACAAAAACCCTAAGAATAAATAAAATTGCCATGAAAAGTTTCTCAAAAAATCTGTCGTTCGGAATCGACTTTAAACTGTAGGTCCCACTACTCATGTATAAAATTAACACACACAACATAAGTGGAATGAGAAACTAGGTCGTAATCCTGACTGAAGGATTGTAATGACCAATTATGTATGTATGTATGTATGTATGCTTGCTGTTGATAATTTTCATATAAAAATCCGATACACTTATACACATTTTTTCATATATTTTGAAAAATTGTATTGGTTTCGTGCTATCAGTTTATGTAAATGCCAGTAATCAAGAAAAAGAATAAAAATATAAAATATTTCCTATGCAACTTGAGTCAACAATTAACATTTCAAAATTATATTCTTCGCACAGATAATTAATTAATTTACTTTTTTCCATAATATTTTTCATTTTGTTGCTTGAAAATCAAATTATGAATACTGGTATTCTTCTTCTTACCGTGTTTTGACGTTTGGTATACGAAATACACAATACAGCATAACACTGAGTGTTCACAAAGAAAGAGTGTCTTTAATACAACATACACGATACAAAGTCGTATGAATTGGCCAATTATAGAAACCATGAAAAAGTAGTGCTGGGGAAAGATCATAAAAAACAAAGTTCGATAAAAAGCTTTTCTTTGCCGTCACTGCTTACTGGGCACCACTTTGTAGAAGCAAATAAAAAAGGAAACGATTGCCTTTTTGTCAAAAAAAAGGAAAAAATTCTTCGCAAATACCCCTCAATCTGAGCGTTGATTACCGCCTTTCCTTTTTAATCTAATCTCTCTGAGAGTCATATTAGAAAAGAGATAATGGCTCTTGTGACTAACCTTGTCAAACGTTAATGTCACAACTTTCTACTACTCAGACTCAATAGAATCTCAGCATTGTGTCCAGTAACTCCAACATGTATTATTTTAAAATGTAGGAAAGAAAAAAATTCGGCACTGATCTCTTTTCATAAAGTAGTACCTTCAATAAGATAAGATTAAGATTTATTTGAAAGGTAATAATGCTCGAATAGAAATTTATTTGTTCAAAAAACTGTATCCTTTTATTTTTTTTTCTTTAACAGTGCTTTCAGCTGCATGCGAATTATTGACATCGATAACTACGACAATCTAGCAGTTCGTAGAGCACATCGTCCTCTTTACGGCCAACATAATAGATCTACTGAGGGAGCTATTTGTGCAGTTAGTAAATGTTTTCGCTTCAATTTTATTCTTACCAACATCCTGGTTTAAGTTCCAATAAAATATAACTTGTTCAAAAATTGAAGCAAACCATCCTTCGCTTGCAACGAATTTTTTAAATCTTGAACTTGAATCTGGCCGTAGTTAAATATTTTTATCAAAGAATTGTGCTTAGCGATGGAACCCAAATAGTAAATTTGAGTCGGACAACTCTTTAACTCGAGTTATCATTTCATCCTTTGAAATTGACTGTTTGAAGCGGTTTATACCCTGTCAGCACCATAGTTTCTTTACTGACAGATTTTTTAATTTTTAAATCTTAATAAACTAAGCATCAACTCCATTTACAAACAATCAACTATAAAAGCATTGCAAGATTACATACAGGGATATTTAGCGGAAAAATTGGTCTATTCTATCGCTTTCTGTTTTTCATTTAAATTGAATACGTCCACATATTAAATACAATTTAAATATGCTTTTAAGTGGTAATTTTGTAGAAACAAATCTCTTTTGGTTTAGAGAGGTTGAAAAGAATTTATTGGCCAAGTTTTAAAATATTTTCGTATTTTACAGACCTTTGAGTTTTAATAGAGCTTTCAAAATTTCTTATGCCTTAGAAATTGAAAATACTAAATATAACGCAAACATCCTTTGAAAAAGAAAAATCCCAGAAGATATTAGGCCACAATGCTTAGGTTTGGTTTCGAGGACAGGTAAAAGTACGCAGTAATCAAAAAGGACTATTTTAGGTACCTTCAGTATTACATGATAATGAAAGAAATAGAAAAACAACAAGAAAAAAAGAAAAATTGTTGAAGACATGGAAGAAACACGATAACGAAATTAAGCAGAGATAAGACAGAAAAAAAAGCAATTTAAGTCTGTCTCAGTAGGACTGCTTGCTTTCATTGTGAAATTTATGAATTTTTGTAGTTAATTTTTTAGTGGTATTTTAACCACGAAGACGGACGGTTCGACGAAGCTCATTTACTCTTTATCATATAACTCTTTTATGTTTGACCAAATATCGCTCTTTTTTCAACAACGCTAGTTGATAAAGAAAACTTGCAGTCTGTAGACGAAGAAAAAACTTGTCGATTCAACGAACAGTAACCTTACTGTACAAAAATCACCATCCAGGATTAAAAAAATGGTTGGCCATGGTACGTTTACTCACTACAAGCTTTCGTTATCAACCAACAATGTTGATAAAAAGAGCGAAATTTGCTCAAACATAAAAGGTCGAAGTCGCCGTAGTCAAGTAGGTAGTGTGTTGGCTTATTAGACGCAAAAGCCTGGGTTCGAGCCCCAGGCCAGGCATCAAAGACAAAATACAAAAAGTATTTTTTCTGCGACTTCCTCTCAGTAGATTTCTGGCAAAAACTCTGAGAGTTAATAAAAATTGCCATGAAAAGTTTCTCAATAAATAAAAATCTGTCGTTAGGAGTCGACTTTAAACTGTAGGTCCCACCACTCATGTGTAAAATTAACACACACAACATAAGTGGTGTGAGAAACTAGAACGTTGTACAATGGGTCAATTCGACCTCCGGGTACTGTACTTTTCCTTATTGACAAGTACACGTCCTCTAACCTAACCTAACCTACATAATTGGTCATTGCAACCCTTCAGTCAGGATTACGACCTAGTTTCTCACATCACTTATGTTGTGTGTGTTAATTTTATACATGAGTGGTGGGGCCTACAGTTTAAAGTCGATTCCGAAAGATACATTTTTGAGAAACTTTTCATGGCAATTTTATTTACTCTCAGAGCTTTTGCCAGAAATCTGCTGAGAGGAAGTCGCCGAAGAAATACTTTTTGTATTTTGTTTTGATGTCTGGTTAGCTGCTCAAACCCTGGCTTTACGTCTAATAAGCCAAAACACTACCTACTAGACTACGGCAACTTCTATAAAAAAATTATATGATGAATTATTAGACAAGCTTCGTCGATTCGACGAACAGTAACCAATTTGGGTTAAAGTGTTCTATGATTCAACGAAAAGTAACCTTCATGTACAAAAATGAAGAATAACCGTCCAGGGTTAAAGAAGATATTTTTTGATTAAGTATGGAAAAAATACAGTGAGTTCACAGAAATAAAATAATAATAATCACGAAAAATAAATAATTTTTAAAAATGATGTTCATGTTGTCGATTTTGTTCACGTTACTTATTTGTTTTTGGTAACAAAGAGGTTCTAAGTTTTAGGTGGGGAATACCAAAATTTTATTTTTAATCGCAAGGGTAAACAGTCTGATGAATGCTCTTGAAGGAGAATGACTTCACCTTCGCGAAATCTCTATAAATGTGAACATGTTCTTTACGTTATTATTGTTTGTGTAGTTTGTTTACGTTTGTCTTTGCTGTGTTGTTGTTGTCTGTTTGTTTAATTGTTTATCCCTTTTTATACTGATGTTGTTGCTATATTTGTTGATCATGTAAACAAGTCCATAGTTCTTGCTTTTGTAGATTTTGTTTATCATTTTAATGTTTAAACGATGTAACACCATTTCCATTTTCGTAAAAATATTATTTTAGATTATTACTGGACCCACATATAGCAGTTAATCATGATGTCCTCAAGCTGTACCAATGTCCAATGAGGGAATGGATAGATTATGTTTAGTGACGAGGTCCATTTCTGGATGAATTGTTACGAGAACAAACGAGATTGTAGAAGTTTTGACGATACAAATCCACAAGAAATCCCAGAGAGTCCAATGGATGCCGAAAAACTCACTATTTGTGGCGGATTTTCAGCTGGCGGTGCCTTCGGTCACTATTTTTTTGAGAAAAACGTTGGTCAGGCTATCACTGCCAATGCCGTGCACTATAGATTGATGATTACAAACTTATGTTGAACTAACTTGTAAATTGGTTGGAATGGTCTTGACAGGACGACACTTCATGCAACATAGCTCATGCTGTATTGGAAATGTTGTATTTTTTGATTTGAAGGCATTTGGAGTTGATGTGACTATTTTCTGTGGCTCGCCGTTGAAGCAATGTGTTATGCCGACAAACCACAGCCAATTGAGCATTTGAAAACCAACATTCGTGACACCAATGCCGAAATACGACCCCATACACTCGAAAATGTATACGAAAATTGTTTCGGATCGAATGAGGTACTTTAAAGCCATCCGCGCCAGCCACATGAATGACATAATATTACACTGCTTACCGGAACAATTGTATTTTACAACAAAAACATATATTTGTCAAAACTTCAAACCGTTTTTCTTTAATTGTATTTTTATATTTAAACTTTTAAATAGCTCACCCTTTACATATGTACATACATAATCGGTCATTACAGCTCTTTAGCCAGGATTACGACCTAACTTCTTACACCGCTTAAGCTGTGTGTGTGAATTTTATATATGAGTGTACCTATATAGTACATCTGTTAATTATGATGTCATTAAGCTGGGCTGATGAGGAAATCTATCTCGAATTTATTTAATTATTGTATCGGTGATAAGACTTTCCCTCAGAACTGGAAGATTTCTGATTTTCGCTGGCTTGGAAGTGGCCAGAAAGATTTTTTATTATAACTTATTAAGCAACTAACTACTTCTATTTCTGGATCAAGTATCGACAGGTGTATGGTATAATAATCTAGAGCTTCAGTAGAAGCAAGGTATTTTGGAGTTACCAATTGAGATACATATAGCCATATCGTGGAATTAAAGGGCATGTAGATAATAGCCCTAATAATTATTTAAGAATCGTGAGTTGGCAACACACAAATTCTTAACTCGCCTTATCCTCCTATGGACGTTAGAGGAATTGCTTATATAGATGCAAATATTTCAGCAAATGTCAAAATATAAACAACGTAACAAATACAATTCTACAGTGGACAGCAAAAGTCTAGGTACTTCAATATATGTAAGCAATTTTATGAATTTTAAGTAATAATTTTTAAAAAAATTTTTTTTCGATTTTATAATGAAAAGAAAATAATTTTTAATGTTTTCCATAAAACCATAAGAAAATTAGGAAACTTTCTGGTGACTACATATTTTGCACCCCAAGAAGTCAATACACCCAAACATACTGCTTCTAATGTAAAGATGTGATTTGCTTAGAAAAGGCTCACAGGCTTGATGCTGTTCCACAAAGTCACGATATGAATCCATTCGAAATAACCGATGGTTCAAATTCAAGAAATTAAAACTTTAAAAATTCCACTATAATTGTTAATTCCAAATTAACGGTATACTTTATATTTAATTCAATTTGATTTATATTACTTATACGCATCATATTACTTGTACATGAATAATTACGTTGAAAAGTATGTATACAATAAAAAATTTGATTATGTCGTGTATAAAATTAATGGAATTAAATATCACTCATACGTCACATATCTGTAATTATGAATATTACATATTAATTACACTATGCGACAAAATACAAAAAATTAAGTACACCCGAGTAACTACCTATCTAAGTTGTTTAGTTAGTTGAGTAGAACTCAAAAATATTTTTTTTATTTTTCTCGAACCCTTCAAACTTGTTTTATTTGACTAAAACAGTTTTTTTGCACTTCACGAACAAATTTATTAATTACACAAACATTTCTGAACTCATGTCCAAAATTTAAACCTTATTAGAAAGGAGAGAGATGGGCCTTTAAAACAGTGTACATATATATATTATTTGACTCAATATGCTATGGGGTTTGATGAGGTAAAATTGATAAATGTGATTTTTTTCATATTTTTTCAAGTTTTTTTTTAATTAAAAAATATGAAATAAGTGATAACATTCTGAAATTGCATTATCTCGTGCAGAGATTGACACTTCGTTTGATCAAATCGGAGAAAAATTACCGTAGTTATTATTTGAAGAGCCTAATAGTCGAGTTATATTTCTTATATAGACATATATTTTTCAAATGAATTTATCAAATTTAAAATTTTCAGAATTTTTGACGAATCTCGATTGTTTGTCGCAAATTGTGTTGAACAAAAAACAAAAGTTGAACAATGATAGCGCAAAGCGAAATAATAATATTTGCAAAAAACACAAACATTAGCCGACTTCTGGTAGTCGTATAAACGTTCATGGTACCACCAGAAATCATTAAACAGAACTTGTATATTCCATTACAAATCGGTTAAATGGTGTGCTTGACCTTAAGGGATATTCTGCTAACTGCAAGGGATAACATTTTCATATATTAGGCCTTTGAATTTTAAATTTACTCAGGGTTCTCTTTGCAGGGTACCTAAAGTTTCATCTGAAACTTTTTCTTATTTTTGTCTTGTTTTATGAAAAACATTAAAAAATTGTTTATTTTTTAATAAAACAGAAATAAATTAATAAAATAAATATAAAAACAATAAATTTTTATATAAACTATTGGCTAAAATTCATGAAATTGCTAGTGCCGTACTAAGATTTTTGCTGTCCACTGTATGTGATTTGCATAAGTTTCTGAGGAGTGTTTCGGAGAAAAATGTGATACGACTTACCATATTTTAGGGAACATGTGGTAGCACCTCTGCTCTATAATGTCATGGCATCACATGCAGCAAAGGCAAAACTTATAATTCCCTCCAAACGAAGAAGTTTAGGTAATACTATGTTCAGATATGCACTTTTATTGAGTCAATATTCGGCTTATTGAGTACAATATTTTAAGTGTACAGACATAATAAGACACGCAGTTCAGCTGCTTATTCAATATTGATTTGACAACTGGTAAACAAAACAGCTGGTTATTTCAACATCATTGTTTTTATTTTGTTTTATTGTTTTTTTTTTGTCTAGTTTTTTTTGTTTGTCGATGTTGACATTTGAGTTGTCAAATATCAACAAAAAGTGTTCGGTTAAATGTAATATCCACACTAAACACACTTATGACAGTGCTGCATTTTAAGTTTTACTCAATATTGTTACAATATGCGTATTTATTGCGCAATTATTAATTGAAACTTTATATGAAATATTGAGCTCAATAATGGCGTTTATTGCAATTTACGCAATAAAGGTGCATATCTGAATACAGTTTTACATTTTAGAGTTAATTTCGAATTGAATTTCGTTTCTCTATTTTCATGTGTTTTGCCTCTGTTTTCTTGTCAAGTCAAATCAACTACTGCGACAACGGCAATTTCTACATCAACATAAATAAAGTTATAATGAATGCGTTGAAAAGGCGACGATCTGACACTTATTGCTCTTTGTCGCCACACACATAGCGGTGATGTAAGATGCGATATAAGTTTGAAGAACCAAACGATTTGTGCTTTTTCCAACTTTAAACTTTAAAGTTGATTTTGCAAGGTCTAAAGTATATCAGAAAGAAAAAACGAGCGAAGGTGAGTGCACACTTAGTCGTACTCGCAAAGTCATATTGTTCTCCGTGCGGTATTTAAAGATTGTTGTTTACACGCCAACAAAATACTAAGAGTTTGTCAATGGAAACTTTCAATGTGCAGAAAGCATCTAATAATTGCAAAATTTCATTACATTTTCCTTCAGTTTTGCTAATCAACCTCAATGTCTGACGTTCTCAATTGATAAATAATCATAATCACATACACACATATACGTACATACATGGCATGGGAATAATAAGATGTTGGGATTCAATATACACTAATACCCCGGTTTGCGTCGCCTCGTTCTGCGTCTGCTTCGAAGTTGTGTCTTTTTAAAATTTCTGTGACTTCGAAGTTGCGTCGTTTTTGTTTCAGTTTGCGTCGTTAATATGAAAATGTTTGTACCAAGCTAAAAAAGGGGATTTCCCGTTTAAGTCGAATGTAAAAAAATTAAATATTTTTTATTGAAAAATCTATTTTTTCAGCTAAAATTATGAATCTCGGAACCAATTAAAAGAAAATCAATACAAATGTACGGAAAATCGTGCTTCGTTTTGTGTCGTTTCGGTTTGCGTCGCGTTTCTTCAGGCCCTATTAGCGACGCAAACCGGGGTATTAGTGCACAATTTAACAGAAGCAGTGGTAACACCTTTGTCAGCTAACATTTTGGAGATTTTGGCCTTAGCCCTGAGCCATGTAATTTTCCACTATAATACAATGCCATAAAAGAACTTTTTTGACTGTTCCAAAATTTTCCTGAAAAATTTCATCATCCATGGAAGAAGACATCGGACATCGAGATAACGTCCATTAGAAATTTGATTGAGACTTGATATCCAAATACATCAGGACATTATAAAAAACAGTCACCCAATAATTATTACGCAGGCTTCAATATGAACATTACCTTCGTGTGGAGTAGCCTGCAGTAACCTAATGTCAGAAGTGCTGACAAATCATCATGATTTGGCGAAGCAATTAAAGCTGTTACCAAGTACACCATCTCCGAATAGCGTTTCCCCCTACAAATAGTCTATAATTTTATTTAACATCAAAGGTCCTTATTAGGGCCCTAAAGATTACAAAAGAGATTTTATTTCTTATTCAAACTTAAGTATTTATAATCTTTTGTCTTAGGTTCTAAGCTAAGCTTCGAAAGTATACATTGAATAATTTTACACTGGATTTGAAATACAAAAAATTGAGTGGTATTTTGAAATTTCTGGGCACAGAGGTATAGTACCCACAAATTTTTGAAAGGAACATTTTATATTTTCTTTATGAGTTACATCCATGGTACATGTATCATTTTGATGTTGTTTGTCTTTCACTTACTTTTCGAACTTTAAGCCGCATGATAGTCAAGAGCAAATTTTTGGAAACTAAGAATAATGGGAGGCAAGTTGAACATAAAATTCGTCGGAGGATTTCGTGACTTAATGAACACACGGTAGCGATTGACGGCGGTATTATTGTAGGGAGGCCGTGTTTCTACTAGGGTGTTAGGTCGCGTTGGCGTGTACAAGGTCTTTAGAAATTAATGGTCAAATCAGAATATGTCACTATGTTCTAGCAGGTTAACGATCCCGAATATTTTGCAAATACAAAGTTACATTATTACAAAGTACATTAAGAAATGCTATAAACAAAAATATCGATGGATTATAAAGCAGATCTCCGTTACAAATATCTGTCGAATAATTATTCTAGTAATTGTTATTGGTTATTTTTGAAGTCGCCGTAGTCTAGTAGGTAGTGTGTTGGCTTATTAGACGAAAAGCCAGGGTTCGAGCCCCAGGCCAGACATCAAGATAGAATACAAAAAAGTATTTCTTCGGCGACTTCCTCTCAGCAGATTTCTGACAAAAACTCTGAGAGTAAATTAAATTGCCATGAAAAAGTTTCTCAAAAATCTGTCGTTCGGAGTCGACTTTAAACTATAGGTCCCACCACTCATGTATAAAAATTAACACACACAACATGGGTAGAATGAGAAGCGACATCACGAACGTTCGACTTCAAGAACCTTCATCAGACTGTTTACGTAAGAGTTCAGTCAGTGTTGTGTGAATACACGTTGCGTGTGAAAAGAACAGTCGTGGTTGGAAGATCGCCGAACAGTTGTTAGTGCTTACACAAGCAGAATTGTAAAGAATAATAACTAACTAAGCAAATTGTTGTTGTAACATCAAGCTGTGAACAGTGGCACATAAAATAGTGCTAACAATAAAGAATATCTCTAAAACTAAACACAAATTTATTTTTCTTTTGTTTGAAATCAACGAACTCATATTTTAAACGTTTTTAAAAAGGTAAAACTGTAACAAAAACGGCCAACATCTTAATTATTCGTTTAAAAATCAAATATTTACTTTTAACGGAACCACACACATTTTTGAAATTTAATTTTTATCATTGACTTCAATGAATATTTTATAAATTTCGGTAAAAATACACAATACGTATGCGCTATGTATTTTATAAACAGCTAAATAAAGAAACACTGAAAACGTATTAAAAAAAATACTTTTTAAGTTTAAAAAAAAAAAATACTTTTTAATTTATTTTTCTAATATTTATTCATGAAATCCACAATTTGTTTATGCCATTGAAAACTACCATTGAAAACTGCTGTAATCTGTTTTTAAATGACAAATACGGTTGCCAAAGGGAAACGAAAATTAAATCCGATATAGTTTTTGCCATTTAGTTTCAAATAACATTATAAGCTAGATAAGCATCAATGAAAAAATTTAATTTAAAAAATATTTATTTTTATTATTTATTTATAGGCTAATAAATAATTTCAATAAAAAACATACATACGACTCTTAGGATTATTTTTCATTAAACATTTTCTATCGTGCAATAAATACAAATAAATGTTGATTGGCATCAAATATAATGTGCATTCATATGTGCATATTGTAACCTATATAATACGAATTCTCATATGTGTAAGAGTGTGTACATTTAATTCATGTACAACAATAATGTATGAATTTATGATTTTCGATAAAAAAAAATTTGTTTTGTGTTCTATCCTTCATTTCAAAAAAGTATAAAAAACGTACAGTGAACACGTGCACAAAAATTATTTAAAAGTAATATGTTCGATAAAATTGGTGAAAAAATGGCTGAAACATATTTGGAAAATTTTTTTTACTTCTATGGGCTGCGAGTTACCAACTATTAAACATGGATAACATGTATCCAGTAGAAGTCGAAATTCGGAGTAGAAAGTGGATTTGGATTATTATGTTCACAGAAAGCTCTCGGAAAATATATCAAGAATTACACTTGAATAGAACCCATAAAGACATCCGAAGACCACGAAACATATGGGTTCTTATTGTATGTGGTGGATGTACTACTAAGGGAAAGCCTTGAAATGAGATAAAACCAGCTGCTACAGTTATATAAGCTAATGTTCTACTTAAACTTTTACAAGAATAATTATAATTGGATTTAATAGTGATAACACCCCTAACTCTGCAAAATATTATCTTTTTATTGTTGAACAAAATCTATAGCGGGAGGTTTCGAAAATCATTCAAACCATACAAGAAGTCGCAGTGGTCTGGTAAGTTGTGTGTTGGCTTATTAAACGTGAGTCCTCATTTCAAAACCCAGGCCTTAGACATTTGCAACAAAACTACTCTTTAGCGAATGTTTCATATTTAAAAATATTTGCCATTTAAATTAAGCGTTAAAACTTCTAAAAACAAAAATTGAAAAAATGTATTCATACATGGCGTATGATAAATATTTAAATCAGTAAAGTTCAAAAGTGTTAATTATTAAGTATACGTATTAGGTTGTGTATGTTTAGTGTATACTTTAAGGGTTGCACTCATAGCTACCATATGGGTGGGTAAGGCATCAAATCGTCAAATATTAAAAAAATCTTCAAAATTGTCAAAGTTCATTGAAATCGTAAAAATAAATAAATACATAGAATGTTTTTCTTCTAAATTATTTGTATTCTAGTAAAACGTAGTTTTAATATAAACAAAAGCTACAAAAACAAAAACAATGGACTTGTTTACATGATCAACAAATAAGCAAAAATATAGCAACAACATCAGTATAAAACATGTTTACATGATCAACAAATAAGCAAAAATATAGCAACAACATCAGTATAAAAAATTGATTAAAAAGTAAAAAGACAGGCAACAACAACACTGCAAGGACAAACTTAAACAAAATACAGAAACAACAATAACGTAAACAACATGCTTGTTGGGAAGTTAGAGATATTAACGCTGATGGAAGTGCAAATAAAATTATTTTTATATTTTTTATATTTTTAATGACAATTGTTAATGAAATTGTTCCTTTAATGATAAAGATCGTTGCTTTTTTTTCAGAGAGGAATAAAACTTTATCTCTTTTCCAATATGCTTTTATTAGGGACAATTACTTCTCGCACAATAATTCAGTTCAGTACAATGTAATTAATTTAACAGTTGGGTTGATAAGTATTAGGATATTTCAGGTAAGTATAATTAGATAGAGACAATTTAGCTATGAACGATTTAATATAGGTAATTCAGGTAAGTACAATTTGCTATATATGTATAAATTTAATAAGTCAGTTTTCAATTCTGATTTGTTTATTTCATCACACTTAGAAAAAACAATTTGATTATTATAAAAAAACAACGTTGGGATCACGTTTGCACGATAAAAAGGATCGTTGTTTTTAATACTAATGTCAGATGTGAAGTGAATTCTGTCTGTGTTTTTATCATCCACCAGACATCTGGACTTCCTACAATTTACATTGACAGCAAATTGTGGAGACATTACCTTTGTTTTTGTGGAACTGGAAATGTGGAGGCATTCCCTTTGTTTAATGGGAACTGGAATGGTAGAGACATTCTTTTGATGTTGATGGAAATTGTGTTGTTGTCGTTGGAATGGATGGAATATTGTGTGTTGAAACCTATTTTGAACACCTTCGATAGGAAATAATCTAAAAAAATTTCGATCACCTCTATTTCAATCCCAATTCAATTAGTAAAAAATTATGTAAACAAAAAAATTCAAGCATTTGGATACACAAACTATTAAATTACTATGGTTTTGTATTAATAAAAGTAATTTCAACGCCATATTGCAGAATATTTAAAAACAATAACTAACCCAAAAAATAAAAATGTTTTTTTTTTGTTATTTTGGCTCTGCCTTTTATGCAGTTCCCATATAGAAGTGTTCGTTTTCTACAGAAACTTTTACCATAAAATTGTATTCTTATACATACAGAAGAATATTCATATACATAATTGGTCATTACAACCCTTCAGTCAGGATTCCGACCTAGTTTCTTACACCACTTATGTTGTGTTTGTTATTTTTATACATGAGTGGCGATACCTACAGTTTAAAGTCCACTCCGAACGACTGATTTTTGCGAAACTTTTCATGAAAATTTTATTTACTCTCAGAGTTTTAGCCAGAAATCTGCTGAGAGGAACTCGCCGAAGAAATATTTTTCTATTTCGTTTAGTTGGAGATGTCTGACCTGGGATTTGAACCGAGGGCTCAGTCCTAATAAGCCAACACACTACCTACTAGACCACGGCGACTTCCCGAAATTATTCCTTATTATTACCGCCAGTTTACTGTATCACTTTGATTATGAATGAAATAAAATATATTATGTTGTGTTTTTTTTTATTTCATATTCATTGAATTCCTTGTATTTCAAGTGATAGAAAATGAAATATTTTCCTTCAATAAAAATAAATTAAAAGTACTCAAATATGCATTTATTAGTTCTGTTCGTAAAATCTTTCTTTCTGAAAATAGTCAGCATTTTTAAAAATAAATAAATGTGGCAGCACTGATGATATGTAAAAAATATTTATTTGAAATAAATTACTTTTGTTTCTGTACGTAATTGTAAAGAATACACAAAACATACGTACATAAAACAATAAAAATAGATATGGATTCTGTTTTGAGATTCGTTTCGGTTTTACAGAAAATGTTTCTTTCTCTATCTCTCTCTCTCTCTCTCTCTCTCTCTGTATAGTTACAGTATTTACCATGGCTGTATCACTGATGAAGTTTGTAACTGTATTTTTGGTTTAATTTGTACTGCTTGCAGCTCTCGCTGTTAATGTTTTATTTATTGTTGTAATAAATTCAAATTTGTTTCTTGTTCCAATTTCCTATTTGTTTGTTGTAAAAAAATATCAAAAAATGTATGCATTTTATTTATCTGCAACTGTTAGATACGGCTCTTTTCTCTATAAAATACAAACAAACCACTCTAAATGCATATGTATATACACATACTAACACATACGCTATCAATACTCTTGATTATATATATTTCTGTGGTCCCAAGCAATAACAGCCTAAGTCGAAAGTTATACATGTAGGATGGCAACCCTGATAGAATAGGGCTCTGTAGTTTAGTAATAGAAAATAGAATAATAGAAAGAAATTGTAAAGAATGAAGAAGAGAAATAAGGAAGTGTAAAAACCAAACACTTTTTTTTTTCTTTTAGTTTTTGTCAAGTCAGTTGAGCAGTCGCAGTCGCAGAAAAAAGTTGAAAAGTGAAAATAAAATAAATAAAAATTGAAAAGTTGTGAAAATAAAAAGTCGAAAGTTTTTAAAAAAGAGCAAAGTTAAAATAAGAAAATTGTGAAAGAAAACTAAAGTTGTGAAGGTAGGTAGGTAGGTAGAGGTGGCTGCCCATCCAAGAAAAAATTTTCTTGTTGATGGACACACTTAGGCCGCATTGGGCCCATTGTGCTACCACAGTCATCCATTATCCCCTAGTCTCGAAACCATTCGGAGCTCCTGATGAAGCGATTTAGGCTGCCAATGTCAATCTCTGACAGTTCCTCCAGATCATCCATGTAGTAAGTACCCAAGTACTTCCTTCTTCTTTGACATAGAGCCGGGCATGTACCCAGCAGGTGAGAGACAGTCTCCTCTTCTTCCTCATCTCTGCAGCTTCTACAGAAGTCGTTGGCAAGGTGTCCAAGTCCAATGCGCCTCGCATGCGTACCCATAATGCAATGCCCCGTAATGACACCGACAACTACACTGAGCGCGCCTCTTTGGAGTTTAAGTAGACTCTTTGTGCGCCCCTCATCCAGCCTTGGCCAGATTTTACGAGCCGTTCTACCCGTGTCCGAGGCCGCCCACCTGTCGTTGACGGAATCGACGATCGCATTATCAATTATGAGCTTGCAGGTCCTCATTGGTATGCCTAGATTCGAGAACTCAGCGGTGAGCTCGATGGTCGTGCCCCGCCTGGCAAGTTCATCAGCTCTACAGTTGCCCGGAATACCACTGTGTCCCGGTACCCATACGATATGGATGTCATATCGTTCCGCTATCTCGTCGAGATATCTGCGACAGCCGTACACCGTCTTGGAGTTCATCACGTTAGAACTCAAAGCCCTGATAGCCGCCTGGCTATCAGAAAGTATGGTAACGTTCCGCTTGGAGACCCTTCCATCCCCAATAATACTCGCCGCAGCCTGTATGGCCACCACCTCCGCTTGAAAGACACTGCAGTGGTCTGGTAGTCTTATAGACTGAGCTATTCCAACTGATTCCGAAAAAATTCCACTGCCAACCGCTCCGTTCAGTTTAGAGCCATCGGTGTAGATTTGTACGGAGTCTCTAAACAGGTGGGTCACACCACCCTTCCAGGCTCCGTTATCCGGAACCGATGTCCTGAATCTCTTCGTGAAGTCGTACCTCGGTGTCATGTAGTCACTGCTCCCGACAGCTCCAACTTCCCTCAGGATTCTTGCGTGGCCTATGCCCGAGTCAAGCCACTGTCCAGTCGCCCAGAGACGTTTGCTTATTTTAGCAGCCACTCCCCTACAGAAAAGGTCAAGCGGAAAGAGGCCTAAAATTATCTCCAGTGCCGACGTAGGTGTAGTGCGCAAGGCACCACTAATGATAATACAGGCAGATCTCTGCAGTCGCTGTATTAGTTTCGAGTTAGTTTTAATTTCAAGGGATTCCCACCAAACTAGGCATCCATAGGTTAAGATAGGTCTGACCACCGCTGTGTAGATCCAGTGTGTCATCCTAGGTCCTAGGCCCCATTTTCTCCCCAACACTCTGTTACAAGCATACAGGGCAATGGAAGCCTTTTTAGTTCTGTTAATGATATTCGATTTCCAAGACAGCTTCCTATCCAGAATAAGTCCTAGAAAGTGTGCCTCCTGTTTGAGTTTCAGTTCCGTCCCGTTAAGTTTCAATGGACGAAATGTCGGTGGCTTGTACCTTCTTGTGAAGAGTACTATTTCCGTTTTCACCGGGTTAACACCCAAACCACGTTCAGATGCCCACACGCAGACCCTTCTCAGAGCCAGTTGCATCCTATCTCTGATAGTGTCAACAAATCTTCCGGAGATAACAAGAACAATGTCATCCGCATAGGCAATTGCCTCACATCCATTTTGTTCTAGTATCACTAGTAGCTCATTCATCACCAGATTCCACAAAAGAGGAGAGAGTACTCCGCCCTGTGGAGTTCCCCTCCCTATAGCTCTGGTTGTATGTGAGCTCCCAAGTGTGGGGTAGATTGTTCTCCCACAAAGTAGCTTAGTTATCCAGTTCACTATAGTGGATCGTACACCCAGACTATCCAGCGCCCTGGTTATAGCGCAAAGTTCCACATTATTGAAGGCTCCTTCGATGTCAAGGAAAGTAGCCAGAGTGTATTCCCTCTGTGCCAGCGATTTCTCTATCCTGCACACCAGGCTGTGTAGGGCAGTCTCAACAGACCTCCCCTTAATGTATGCGTGTTGTCCCACGGAAAGGAGATTTCCATCCAAGGTCTGACGCAGATTCACATCCACGAGTCTCTCCATAGTCTTCAGTAAGAAGGAGGATAGACTTATGGGTCTGAAGTCCTTGGGTGTAGTATGAGAGTTTCTTCCAGCCTTCGGTATGAAGACTACCCCCACTTTACACCATTCCGACGGTATATGGCCCATCCGAATACTGGCAACAAACATCGCCTCCAGCATTCTGATGTGTTTCCTTTCCAGACGTTGCAAGAGTGCCGGATATATTCCGTCCGGTCCCGGAGATTTAAACGGTCTAAATCCGTCTATCGCCCATTTTATCGCGTCCGCAGACATGATCGAGCAGTAATCCCACTGTGATTCACTCCCCGAGACGGTTGTTCGCACATCCGAACCTTGTCCCGGTGGAAAGTGGGTGTCCACAAGAAGATCCAAAGTTTCCTTCTCAGAGTTGGTCCATGTGCCATCCTCCCTTTGCAGTACACTGGGTATAAAGGATGTTGTCGAGAGAATTCTCCTTAGCCTAGAAGTTTCGTTGATAGTTTCCATGTTGCTACAGAAATTTCTCCACGAGTCCCTCTTAGCCCGTCTTAGAACTCTCTTGTATTTTCCAAGGGACACTTTATAGTCCCTCCACTGATCCGCATTACCGGACTTTCTCGCCACATTGAAGAGTCGTCTTGACTCCTTTCTGAGCATGTCCAGATCCCGGTCCCACCAGGGTGGTTTTTTTCCACCCCTGTTGACCCTTTTCGGACATGCTTTTTCAAAAGCCCCTACTATGACCTTAGTGAATTCAGCCACTGTAGCCTCAAGTCCAGAAATACTATCTATACTACAGCTCGTGAGTGGGTCCAAGCCCAGCCTGACAAGGCGATCATAAAGATCCCAATTCGTATTTCTAGGATTTCTAATCGCCCTTACAGTATTGTTCTCCCTACCAAGGGAAAATTCAATAAACCTATGATCAGAAAAGGAGTGCTCCTCCGAGACTCTCCAATCTCTGACACTATCATAAATATTGCCGGAGGTAAGGGTTATGTCCAAAACCTCCCTTCTGTTTTTCGTTATAAATGTGGGCTTATTACCCGTGTTACAAACTAATAGGTTATTAGATATAATAAAATCAAAAAGAGACTCACCCCGTTCGTTGACGTTCGTGCTGCCCCATATAGTGTGATGAGAGTTGGCATCACAGCCAATCAGCAGGCCAACATTTGAGCGCTTTGCCTCTGTAACCAGTCTCTTCACTGGATCTGGTGGTGGGTGACTGCTTAGGTCATGCGGCATGTAACAGGAGGAGATCCAATGTTGCTTACCATTGATCTCCGCCGTTAGTGTGGTTAGGTCTTCATTGCTGAAATTAGGAAGCAAATATGCCATTAAATTGTTCTTAATGAGTATACAGGATCTGGGTCTACCTACACATTTGGCATGGACCAGCCTATAATTTTTGTGCCCTAATCCACAAACCTTATTGGCTATGGACCATGGTTCTTGGATCAGGGCTATGTCTTCTCCTCTGTTCGCCAGCCGGAGAAGTAGTGCAGCTGATGCTGCCTTAGAGTGATGGAGATTTATTTGGATTACTCGGACCATGGTCTGTTTCATCCTCTCTCTTCTCCACCATCGTAATTTCTAGGCCATAATCTTCTTGATCAGCCTCGTCCAGGAGATCAGATTCCCTTAACAGCATATCAAATGCAGATGCTATATCCGACCCAGTGGAAGAGAGAGAGCTAACTCTGGACCGGGTATGAATCTGCGTTGAGGATGCTGTAAGGTTATCCTCCTCCTTTTCTTCATTGACTGATGCGCCCATGTGTTCGTCTTGTGGCTTGTCCCCCTGAGGGGCGTTGTCACTCGACTCCATGGGGCGATTATCCTTTTTATATACTTTAAGGATAATATGTTCAAATCCAAAGGCCACCACACCATTGGATTTTGCCAGGTGCTCCAGGGATTCCTGATTGATTATGATAGTCGCACAGCGAGATCCATGGCGCTCCTCCAACTTTGCAATTTTCCAATTGTGTGTTGGTAACTTTGGATTGCACATTTTTATTATTTTTAGCACATTTTCTGGCTCCTTTGGAGTTACAGGTATCCAAGAGCGTGTTCGGGGTCTGCTAGGTATGGCATCCTTGGGCACTACTTCTAGTTTGGCGCCCTTCCAGATTTCACCTACCCTCTTTATGGCGATGGAGAAGAGATCCAGGGCTCTCTTATCGGCACACGTTACTAGCTTCACGTGTCCTTGGTGCCAGCCACACATTTGGTAGACTGGAACTGGTCCCGGATTCTCCTCCATTACTTCTAGGAAGACGTCTGCAAGGGCGTCTGCTACAAGTCTCCAGTTCGACGGTGTAATACTGCCGTCTGGATCTGAGCGATCTACAACCGCCATTTCTATACTGTCTTTTAGCACCTCACTGTATAAGGTGTTGGTGCGATGCGAGCTGCGTGATTTTTTAGCGCCTGGAGCGTCTCCATCAGAAGATCGCTGTCTTTTGACAGCCACCTCCATGGTCGACGTCTTGTCTAGTTCTTCGAGCTTTTCCTTGGCCCAGGCCAGTGATTGTGCTTCGCGCTGCGTGCGGTTATCTACTGGGATCTTGGAGATCCTGTCTAGAACCCGCTTTGCGCTCAATCGCTCCCTGTACCTCTGCTTCGATTCTTTCATTTTCTGAGCCGTGTCAACCTTTACATTACCAAGGCCACTCTTGCTGGACGAAGGTCCGGCTTTTGGAGCAACCTTGCTTCTGGAAAGGCCGACGCTTTTGGCTTGTTGTGTTCTATTATTTCTTGAGGTACTAGGTTCTTGGTCTGCTTTAGCATCAACCAAGTCTTTTCCCTCTTCTGTGGAGACGGGCGTCGGCTTAACACCCGTACGCGGATTTTTACGAGTTCCGTTCTCGTCCTCACTAGTGGAGGCAGTTATCTGATTTTCCTTTAATTTGTTTTTGTTATTCATTTTTGGTCCCACGAGTTGCGGATAAGGGGAAGGTCCACCTGAGCAGGGATCCGCTGTGCCCAGGTAAGGCTAGTTAATCCTGGAGGTCGCCCGGTATCCAGGATACTCCGTTAACGACTGGGATATTTTTGATGGGCCCCCAGCCAGGCTGACTATCGGCACGGGTCGTATAACACCTTAGTCCAGCCCATACCTCTATCCTATGGTGAGAGCCATAATTCATTCGACCTACAATCAAATGAGTATGGACTCCCCCCTTGGCTGGTGGACACCCCATCGGGCAACCACCATTACCAGCCGACACCCACGTGGAGGGTTTGGTAGAGGATTTTCGTCGGCCAAAGTTGTGAAGAACTGATAAAAAACTAAATTTGTAAGGAATTAAAAAAAAAATAAATTTATTAAAGAATTAAACAGAAGTTAAATTTGTAAATTTTAAAATAGCTTTAAAACCATTTCTTAAATTACTTGAATTTCTTTTATTTAAAATTATATATTAAAAAACATTAAAATCAAAACTGAATTTTAAAATAAATAAAACCTAAAAATAATATTAAAAATTAAAAATCCGAGTGTTTTTATTTAAATATTATAAAAACATTCTTACATACATACATAATTGGTCAATACAACCGTTTACTCAGGATTACGCCCTAGTTTCTCACACCACTTATGTTGTATCAGTTAATGTAATACATGAGTGGCGGAATCTATAGTTTAAAATAAAATCTAACTCACAGATTTTTGAGAAACTTTTGATGGCAACTTTATTTACTCTCGGAGATTGAAAGAAAGTAGGGAGAGAAAGTAGAGAGGTCAACATGTTTGTTATTAAAAACTATTTAAGTATCATTGTTATATAAATAGAAAGTTTTGTTAGTAGAATATGATATAATAATTAACTCAAATTGATCTGAATTGACTTAGACTGTTATTGCTTGGGACCACAGGTTTCAATTGTCGATATTTATAGATAAAAACACACTGTTGTTGTACGTGTATATAAAGTACAATGATTTGTTTTGTTGCACAAAACTGCAAATGAGGTCCAACTGCAAACTACACTGGGTAAGTTTAAAAAGGAACATAAGTAACATACGTACATACATAATTGGTCATTACCAGCGGGAACTGTAAAGTTACCTTTAACTTATTTTCGTTATTACAACCTAGTGATAAAATAAAGTTAGGTTAGGTTAGGTTAGAGGACGTATACTTGTCAATTAGGACAAGTACAGTACCCGGAGGTCGATTTGACCCATTGTACAACGCCTTAATTTCTCACACCACTTATGTTGTGTGTGTTAATTTTATACATGAGTGGTTGGACCTACAGTTTAAAGTCGACTCCGAACGACAGATTTTTGAGAAACTTTTCATGGCAATTTTATTTGCTCTCAGAGTTTTTGACAGAAATCTGCTGAAAGGAAATCGCCAAAGAAATATGTTTTCATATTTCGTTCAGTTGGAGATGCCTGACCTGGGATTTGATATATGGGATAAAATATATATTTTTATTAAGAAGATTCTAAATGGCCTATTAAATGTGAAGTTAAATCCCAACTCGGATATCCAACAAAACGAAATATGAAAATATTTTTTCAGCGACTTCCTTTAAGTAGAATTCTGGCAAATACTCTGATAGATAAAAACTATTATTAATTGATTTTGAACTTTCATACAAAATTTTCTGCTACAGAGGAACACGATCAATATGTCCTTCTTTTTTATTTATTTATTCTTGGGCAATACACACAAGCCCTTGTATCGTTGTATTGCGTGTATTGTTGACGAAAATACAATAGTGTATGCTTGTTCTTGATAATTTTCATATAAAAATCCGCTACACTTATACACGTTCTCTTCTTATGTTAAAAGTTGTATTGGTTTCGTGCTATCAGTTTATGCAAATGTCAGTAATCAAGAAGAAGAATAAAAATACAAAATATATTCTATGTGACTTGACTCAACAATTAACATTTTAAAATTATATTGTTCGCACAGATAATTAATTAATTTACTTTTTTCCGTAATATTTTTTGTTTTGTTGCTTGAAAATTAAATTATGATTAATGTTATTCTTCTTCTTATCGCTTTTTGACGTTTGGAATACGAAATACACAATACAGTATAACACTGAGTGTTCATAGAGAAAAATTATCTTCAATACAACATACACGTTACGAAGTCGTGTGAATTGGCCGTCTAGACTCAGTAATTCAAGGTGTTAGAAAGCCAAAAATAAAATACCTTATACTAGGCGTATACTTAATGAACATTGCATTTAAAATAAAGTATACGCATACAAAACAACCACATCATTAGGAGGGGTGCAAAAAATAACTTCCATATTAAGTAACTTACTTCTTAAATAATTAAAAAAATTTAAAATTAAATTATCTTAAAATACAACAACTTAAACACTGTGTAAGTAGAAATTAAATGTGGTAAACTGCTTTACAGCAACTGCAATCGTTAGTACAAATTTTACTGTTGCTTAAAGCATTCGCCTTTCTATTTATACCCTTAAGCTGCCTCATTTTGAAAGTGAAGTTGCTAAGTTCCATGCTACAAAACAAATGAGAGGGAGACATTTAAATAAAATTAAAAACTTTGAATTACCACATAAAGAGGTTTGTACAAAAAAGCAAATTTGATGTTTATTGGATTCAAGCCGTTATCTTTTGAGAATATTCAGAATATTGTTACGTTATTCTCTTCACACGCAACTCGTCTTCAAACAAGACTGACTAAATTTTTACAGATTCCGTTGCCTGCTTTGTCTTGCCTTTTATATCGCTGGGTAAACAGTCTGATGAATGCTGTGGAAGGAGAATGACTTTACCTTCGCGAAATCTCTATAATGTAAATATGTTGTTTATGTTACTGTTGTTTATGTAATTTGTTTATGTTTGTCCTTGCAGTGTTGTTGCTGCCTGTATGTTTAATTTTTTTTTTGCCTATTTTATACTGATGTTGTTGCTATGTAACCATGATGATGTAACCATTTCTTGCGTTTATTATTTTAATGTTATTTGATAACAGCATTTCCATTTTTTGTAACAATATAATAACGATTTAAAAAATTATATAAATTACATAAATACAAAATAAAAGCTACAACTAATTGACACCAATGACGTAAATCCAAGGCTCGTACCCAAGGTCAGGGACCAAAAACGAAATATGAAAAAAAATATTTCTTCGGCGACTTCCTCTCAGCAGATTTCTGGCAAAAACTCTGAGAATAAATAAAATTGCCGTGAAAAGTTTCTCAAAAATCTGTCGTTCTTAGCCGATGGTAGGTCCCGCCACTCACGTATAAAATTAACGCACACGACATGAGCGGTGTGAGAAGCTAGGCCGTAATCCTAACTGAAGGGTTGTAATAGCCAATTATGTATGTATGTATGTATGTCAACAAATACGGAAACTATAGACAGTCGTTTGAATTCTTTAAAAAAATTAATAAAGTAAACAATCACTTGATGTTGTTACCTCTGATGTCCCAGCGTCCAAATGAGAGTAACATTGTTAAATAATCGTAAATGTGGTGTGCACATTCTCTATATGTCACCATACGATATACTCAGCGATCTACTGCAAGGAAGGATCTAATGTTCAGTTGTTTTGAAAAGCTTCCATATCCTACTTTGTTGTCCTATGTGGATCCATAAGTTAAGACTTGAATGGCGTTTCCTGGGAGGTTTAAACCATTATCGAAAAACGATCTAATTGGTATCTTCATCGTAAAACCATGATCTGGCGTCTTGTAGTCGATAGTCGACCAATCATATTTAAAATTCTGGCGTTCAGTCTCGTTGCCACATGTTGTGACAACATGTCTGGTGGTAGCCACTTGAGGATAGTAAACAATATATTGGAATTACTTAACTTAACAATACCGAATTTAATTCACTTTTATATTTAAATACATCAAGATAAATTGTTCTCTTGTACCTTCAATAAGTTTATCGAACAGAAACTTATTTAAAGATAATTCATAAATGTGCTTTGCGTAATGTGAGTCAATGAGTCAGGCAAACCATAAAAAACTGTGTTTCTTTGAAAATTTCAATGCTCTTTGGGGACTTGTCAATATGACATAATCACCTAAAATTCTATCACCCCAAAGTCATGCATACATACATATGCTAAATAATATAAAAAATATGGTAACAAACAGTTAAAAAATTCCAGTAGCAATGAAATATAGAAAAACAGCAGTATGTCACAACAATCACATACTCGTACATATTTACATACGATTTGAGGCAGACTTTTTCGCTGCCATAAGTAATGATGCTTTACATTGGAATTCTCACATCTTTTGTGACATATAATATGCAACATATAAACGCACTTACAAACATAACGTGATCTCAAGAGTATACTGCAACAATTCGTACGAAGATGGCCTATGTGTAGAGCAGACAAGTGTGCCTCTAATAAAATATGTTGAACTAAACCCTGGTATTATACGGTACGGTAAATTGCTACATAAATGCGGTTTATAAAGATATGAGTGTATGAAAGGCAGACCTTGTTTACGTATAGCATGTACTTATTTGCTACTGTGCCGTACTGTTATATAATAATTATGATCATAAAATAAAAATGTTTTTATACCTCAAAAACAAAACACTATACCAATAACATACTGTAAAAAATAATTATAAAAAAACTTTGAAATCATATAAAATAACATCGAGGAGAGTATAACTTCAGAAATTGTCGATAATGGAAAAAATTGTGTCCACATCAATACTTGTTATACAAAAATTTCAAGAAAGAAAAGAGAGAGGTACTTGAAAAATCAGAAATTAAAATTATAGTCCTATTTTTAACTATATTTTCCAATATATTTGACCATTTTTAATGGTGGCTTAAATATTGGCTACAATACTTCTTGACTTGCTGGTTTGACGACATAAACCAATGACTAAACATAGCCCATAATAAATAATCGAGAAACGTTAACTCGCACGACCGATGAGGCCAGAGAACAGGGCTACTTTCGATAAGGAAGATGGCATCTGATTCATTTATTAATAAATCGATTACAAAACTAAGCGCTTAACATGGTAAGTTGCGCCTTCTGGTTGGAACCAAATATCATAGATATTTTTGAATTTTGAAAACAAAACTTCATTTAGTATGGTTCTATAGCGTATTAGCGTATTAGTTTGTAATGATACTCATTTCAATAGAATTTTGAAATGAAATAGTAAATGGCTTGAGAGTTATCTCCGCTCCAATATGAAAATTCTGGTTTAGCCATTTAACCAGAAATGAGATTCATCACTGAACACAATTTTTTGATCATTTGCGGCCAGTTTAAAATGAGCCTAGGTAACAAAAATGCGACACAAAAAATGTTCGTTTAGGTTTAATTCTTGTATGAACTGAATTTGAAAAGTACGCAATTTAAAATCCTAAAGTAAATTATTCTACACTGTCGAAGGGTCAAGGTTATTTGGTTGAGAGAGAGGATGAAACGGCATTTCAGCATCTTCTTCAAGAGTTCGCGCTAAACAGAAATATTCTCTTCGGTACGCATTGTTCTTTGTCTTGTTAAAAGCTTTGAATCCAGAGGACTTACCCATCGTGTTCTCACTTAACGAAGTGTTCCATGAACTCTGTTCAAAGCAAATGTCCGTAACTTTCAAGCAACCTTAGGCGGTTGGTGATAACTTGTCAAATCTTAGTGAACGAAAATGATAAGACAGTTTGACATACTCTGCTGTCAAGTCAGGAGAAGATCATGCTATTGTATTTAGATTTAAATTTTTAAAAATTCCGTTTGTTTTATTCTTCAGCTCGAATTAGTTTATTTAGCTGGTGAGGAACCTTAATTCACAAAAATTTGCTTAAAATAATATAAAATTTAACGTAATTGTTAATCTTTGACTAGTTTCATTAAATTAAAAATTTATGTGCTATTTCAGTAAGGCGAATGCTTTCACATATTCGTCTGTTTGTAGGGAAAATTTATTCACTCAATTAATTGGTCATTACAACCTTTCACTTAGGATTACGACCTAGCTTCTCTCACCACTTATGTCGTGTGTGTCAATTATGCTCATATGTGGCAGCACCTGCCGTTTAAGGTCGACTCCGAACAACAGACTTTTTATAAGCTTTTTATGGCAGTTATTTTGACTTTTGCCATAAATTTAACGAGAGGAAGTCGCCGTAGAAGTATTTTTTTTTCATATTGGTACGAGAATAAAAAATCTAGCATAAAAAATGGTAAACAATAAACAAAAATACACAAACTTCACTACAAGAATAAATGTAAACAACAATGTTTACATTTAGATATTTACATTTATATTTATCATGAACATTCGAGTTCAAGAACATTCATCAAACTGTTTACTCTGCCATATAAAAGGCAAGACAAATAGGCAACTGAGTGAGTGAAGTTCAGTCAGTCTTGTGTGAAGATAAGGTGTATTTGAAGAGAGCAATAGTGGTTTGGCGAAGATCTGTCGAATAATTGCCTAGTAATTGTTATTGTTTATGCAAAGGGTATAAACAGAGGAATAACAACCAAAGCAATTGTTGTTGTTTACATAAAGTTGTGATCAGTGGCACACAGAATCGTGCGAATAATAAAGAATTTTAATTAAAATTAAACACAAATTTATTTTTATTTATTTTTTTTTTGCAATATACGAGCTCATATTTTAAACGTTTTTTAAAGATAAAAACGTAACAATATTTTGTTTTGTTGGAGATGTCTGATCTGGGGTTTGAACCGAGTACTGTCGAATGTGTGACACCATTTCTCTCATAGAAACAGGTGTTTATTTAAATGTCGTTTAAAGCTTTTTTCTTCTTTAATTGTATCTTCTTGATTTCAGTTGCGATTACTGTTTAAAATTCATATGAGCTTTCTCTGATTTCATTACATTTACATTTTAGAAAATGCCAATTCCCCATAAAAACTTTGAAATAGTTTCAAGCAATCAATTTAATACCTTAACGTGATAAAAGTTTTATTGTATTTCATGCCAATAACAAACATCTAACTTGTAAAGTAAAGAACATTTTCCAAGATTATATGCAATCAACTGAGTATCAAAGTAAAAGCTACGTCTACTTTCACACAATTTCTTGTAAAAATAGGTTCAGCACAACAGTTTGAATAGAACGTATAAAATAGAAAAAAATCTTTTTTAGAAAGGTAAACTAAGAATTCTTATACAATTTCTGCATTTTTTCTGGAATAAAACAGAGAATACATCATACAGAGAATCACAGCATCTGCTGTATAGGACAGCCTCAGGTATACTTTGTCTCCCATACAATAAGACACACAATGAAAGTGCTCAACTTTATTCGCACTTTGCAATAAAAGGTGTTTGGGTATGTTAAAAAAAAAAAAAACAAATCACAACTGCCACTGCAAGTTTATATTACTTACTTAATTGGCTATAAATAACCCGATTATCGGATCACGGCCTACGGTTTCACATCCTTATATGCGTCTCTGCTTCTGGCGCGCCTACACCAGTTGGTTACACCAATCGATGACAGGGCTTTCTCGATCTGGTCCTTCCAACGCAAACAAGGTCGTCCCCTTCGCCAACTTCCGCAGATCCCCGCATCTAATACCCGTTTAGACGGCGAATCATCTTCCATTCGAACGACATGGCCGATCCAGCGTAGCCGCTGAATATTAATACGCTGCACAACGTCAATGTCGTCTCAAAATAGATGTTGAGGCACCGGCCTATACATGAGAGTTGTATTCCATTCTCTTTCGGATATAAGAGGTGTAAACAGTAAGAAGATCAGATGAGTAAAGTATTTCTTGCACCGTCTTAAGAAGCTAAGGCACTGAAAAATGTGTGGGTTCCAGCGAACATCACAATGAATTTTCATGCTCAGAAAGTCTAGAACTTCTGACTCCCTAATATTTACACCACCCGCAGATTTAGATGATGCAATACTATTGCTGCGCTTATGTGTCAATGAACAACCCTGAGATAGACTGTTTAAACTTTAAACAATTTTTTCCTGAAAATGGTATAAAACTATATAACGATTTTTGAAAAAAAAAGACCAGAAATGAAAATAAGGGACAGTAGCTTTAATTTCCAGCCTTGGCGAAATTTATTAAAAAATATTAGTGTTATCACATTCTTCAGCTAATGTAGAGAGAGTATTAGGCCAAGTTAATTTAAACTCAGTTCCTTTGAAAATTAAAGCGGTAAAAGGACCTGTTAATTTTTTTTAATGTATTTTTTATTTTTGAACTAAAATATGTAAATTGGCTTAACTTTATATGATTCACCAGAAACAAATCGGCCGACACTGCTCAGATTAATCAAAGCAACTCTATAAGTCGCTAGATGAACAGATAAAAAATAACATAAAAACGTTATTTGACATAATTAACAAAAGTAGTCGCCGTAGTCTAGTAGGTAGTGTGTCGGCTTATTAGATGTTCAAAGCCCAGGTCATCAAAACGAAAATATGAAAAAATATTTCTTTGGTGACTCTGATAGTAAATAAAATTGCCATGCAGAGCTTCTCAAAAATCTGTCGTTCGGATTAGACTTTAAACTGTAGGTCCCGCTACTCATGTATACAATTAACGCATAAAACATAAGTTGTGTGAGAAGCTAGGCCGTAATCATGACTGAAGGGTTGTAGTGGCCAATTATGTATGTATGTAAACAAAAGTTATAGGATTCATTGAATTTTTAAGAAAATTTTGTATCATTTAATTAAAAATTAATTGTTCAGCACATGCATTGAATACCATTTATTCCTTTAACGCTGTGCAAATCCGTTTGTCTTCAGTATTTAATTTGTTTTTAAGGCATGGGATCATAGAGTAAAATTATAAAACAATTTTCCTGCTAATAGATTTACGCAAATTCATTAAAGGCTTCGTTTTGTTGTGATTAGTGAACAAGTAACAACAATGCTATCAGATTTCTATTCAACTGAAAGTTTTTATGTGAAAAATCCGTAGTAATTAACTTTAATGACACAGCAGATTAATGATAATATTTCACCAAATATACCGTTATTTTATGTATGATGTCACTCCGTTCATGTACTTCTGACAAACTGTTGCTCATGATACAATCTTCTTAAATTGATTGTAGCTTTGGGCCATAAATATCAATTGAATGTATTTTAAAGGCAAATTTTAAATTGAGTAATTAATTTGCCAGTAATTTATGCGAATGATTAGAATATTTTTCTTTTACTTTTAAAGACATAATAATTTGATGAAGATGGCAAAGTTTTTGAAGTGTGTTCAGTAGATTAAAGAAGAGGTTTCTGTTTGTAACATAAATTATGCCAGAGGGACTTGAATCGAAAGTTTTGACAATAGAGGATACCTCAGTAAGAATACGATCTTCATTTTCAAAATAAGAACACGTATTTTTTGAAATAGTTCTGGTTTTTAATGGATTGCAAAGAAGACACGTTGCAATTAAGTACGGAATAAAATATCCGTCAAATAGCCACCACGACTCTGATGTCAGGCTTTTAATTTTTTCATGAAGATTTACATGGCCTTTTGGTGGCTGTAACTCAACGATGATGAGTTAGATCTGGGAATTAAGATCAGGAATTACTTTTGGTTTGATTGGTTTATTCGCACAATATCCCAGATTTTATAAGATCCCAAAGAAAAAATTTCACGGTGCAGTATGTGGCATTTTGCCTGAAAACCTGGAAAAAATTAATAGAAGTGTTTTATGAGTTAATGGCTAGAATTTTTTGATAGTGTTAGTAATAATTAGGCCCAAGGATAAACCTAACTGATTTTGGTTAAAATCGGTCCGTGATTTCGCCTAGCCAAACAATTCCCACACAAATTCCGCTCGAAATTGCACTTATTTACATAATTTAGACATAATTATGGTAATTATGCAAGAATCATACTAAGAAATCATGGTGTAAAGTTTGATGAAAATCGGATCACATTTGATCCTGGTCCCCATATAAAGTCTCCTTTAGAAATTCACGGTTGCGCTTATAAATGGCTTAAAAACATCGGTATTGTGATGAAATTCGGTATGAACGTGTCTTTTGTAAATCTAAATCATATTACCAAATTTTGTTATGGTTGGTCCATAATTGCCCCTTGGTCCAAAATAGGGCCCCTTAAGAAAATATGTTTAGCAATTATAATTGGCTTAAACATTTTATTGCCTGGATACAATTCGACATGAATATGTTTGATATGAATGTGAATAATTTATGATGACATTTTATTATGATCGGATCATAAGTGCCCCTAGGTACCACATACGGTCCACTAAGAAAATCAAACATACATCTCATATTGTTATAATAGTCGATATACATATGTAATTAAGTTTTTAAACTTATATGATAATTAATATTTATTCATAATATTTATTTTACATTATTTAATACTTAACTTAAAAATACTTAAAAATTGAAACTAACTACAATCGTTAAAATCGTTATCGTTTTCATCATCAATGTCAGGAAGGAGTAATTTAATAGTATCTGATGAAAATGCTTTTCTATTCCTTCGCGATTTTTGTATACTGCAGCTTATAAAAGGGTTACTGCTTAAAAGTAACCTATTCAGGACATCTCGATTGGTATCGCTTCTACTGAATTTTCTCGCATAATTCGTATGCCATATGGCTTTACTGCCTATGGCTTTATTACACTGCGTATAATTTGTTAATTTTTCAAAAAAAAGTAAAATTTTCAAAAAATCGCCAAAAATAATTGCGCAAATTTGCGCAAATTTTTTTTTTTTTGTTACTGAATGCAGAGAGTTCCTATTTTCTTGTGGTATGTAACATTAACCTACTAAAAACTACTTTCACCTTTAAAATCCTTATCTTTTTTTTGGGTAGGGTAAAAAATGTGAAATTTTTAATATTTTTAAATTTTGAACGAATAATTTTAACATTAATATAAGAGATATATATTTAAAAAAAACTGAAAGTAGCAATTGCTCATACCTTTCAAATAAAATCAATATAAAACCTCTATTCGTTTAGCCACAAAAAAAATATCATATAAACTTATTAAAATTTAAAAAATACAACAAAAATACATTTGATTTTCTTCACTTTCTTGACTCTGACGTCGTCGCAAATCTACAAATCTTAACTTAAAGTCGTGAAAATTCACTATATAATGCAGAATTTTGTTGTCTATCGAACTGCATACTCAGTTTCTTAAATTTCTTTAAATTAATTTTTGCCTTTTTCGCCAGCTTTTTAGGGTAAATGCCACATAGTGTGTCATAAAAATTATCCACACTTACAAAATTACTCAAAAATATGATATTACGAAATTATATTTCTTTTACTGCTCGCATTACTTACAATATTTTTAACGTTTTACTCTTTAATTGTGGCTGTTAAATATGTACATAGTTTTCCTAGCTTTCGTAGGATGAGTAAAACATTTGTTCAAGCCTCGAGTATTTTTCTTTTGCTCATAGAAACACACTTGAATTTCTCTGAAACTTTTAACCAAATATTTTTGCACAAATACAAAAACTAAAGGCGATGTAAAACAAAAAATAAAACAATAACATAATTATGCAATAATTCTACTCTATAAGGATTTCTCAAAGGCAAGCGAGATAGATCCCTAGATTAATTGCCGCAAACAAGCCATTATTTTTAAGGCTAGACATAGTCACATTTTCATTCACAGCCACAAAAGTTAATCGAAGTTCGGTTAGGTTCAGCAGTCACTCCACTATATTACACTTTCTGTAGTCGTATGAATACTTTATGGCTACTCAAGTTGATGATGTTACTGTTTAGCAAAACTAAGCATATAAATTTAAAAAAAACACACACATTTACATGAATTTTGTTTCTTTATTAACCTCCATTTTTCATCCTTTTGTCGTGTTTATGTAGGTTTTGTTGTCAAGTAAGATACAAACTGTCTAAAAAGAAGGTTAAATTTCAAGCATTTATTGTAAGTCTGAATGCTAAACGCATAGTTTATTCTTTATTACCATGACAAGCACTTGGCTACAGCACTTAGAACCAAGAATTAAAAATTAAAAGTAATTAATCAACAGATCCTTCCAAATATTTCAAAATAGAACTGCTTTGTGTTATTCAAGAACATTTTCCGATTATGTAGCTCCAGTAGTATTAAATCTATGTCCCAAGGCCTCTCCAATGTTTGAAAAACGTCAGTAAATATGGAAGATTTTCTTATAGTAGTCGCCGTAATCTAGTAGGTAGTGTGTTGGCTTATTAGACGCCAAACCACGGTTCAAATCCCCGGTCAGACATCAAAACGCAATACCAAAAAATATTTCTTCGGCAACTTCCTCTCAGCAGATTTGTGGCAAAAACTCTGAGAGTAACTAAAAATTGCCATGAAAAGTTTCTGAAATCTGTCGATCCGAGTCGACTTTAGATTGTAGGTCCCGCCACTCATGCATAAAAATTAACACACACAACATAAGTGGTGTTGAGAAGCTACGCCGTAATCCTGGGTTGTAATAGCCAATTATGTATGTTCTTACAGTTTGCATTAATCTGTATATTTTTCAATGGATTGATAACCCTCCTTTAAAATTGTGATTAGCTTAGGCTTTATTGTTTAAAAGCATATTGTAATGTTTTAACCTCATAACCCTCGAGGAGTACAATTTTGAAATAAAAGAAATATTTTTGCCTTATTTGAAATCGCCGTAGTCAAGAAGTTAGTATGTTTGCTTATTAGATGTGAGGCCACGGTACACGGTTTCGTTTCACAGGAGATACGAAATATGAAAAAGTATTTCTTCGATGACTTCCTTTCAGCAGATTCCGCTCTAAGAGTAAATAAAATTGTCATGAAAAAGTTTCTCAGGAATCTGTCGTTCGGACTCGACTTTAAAGTGCAGGTCCCGCCAATCATAAAGATTAAGACACACGTAACAGCGACGTTGTAAAGTGGTACGATAAGCTATGTCGTAATTCTGACTGAAGGGTTATAATCATCAATAATGTATGTTATGTTTTGTCTTATTTTTCAATTGTTTAATTAAATGCCTTATTTATTTTGTAATAATTTGTTTTATAAAATTTCTATTTAATTAAGTTTAACAGTGCGGTTGAATTGGTAACATCAAGCTACATACATACATAATTAGTCATTACAACCCTTCAGTCAGGATTACGGCCTAGATTCCTACACCACTTATGTTGTGTGTGTTATTTTATCCACAAGTGGCGGGAACTACCGTTTAAAATCGACTGTGAAATACAGTTTTATTGAGAAACTTTCCATGGAAATTTGTATCTGCTCTCAGTTTTAGCCAGAAATCTGCTGAGAGGAAGTCGTATTCCTATTTGATCGAGATGTCTAATAACCCAACACACTACCTACTAGACTGCGGCAAATGCAATGCTGTGATAATATTTTCAAGCGCGGAAAGAATTAGTTGAATGTATCGGTTTTTTAAGGCGCTGCAAGATATGTTTTAATCTACCTAAGTTTCCTCTGTTTAACAATTTAACAATATTTTTCACATCTTACAAAACCATAAATAATGATAACCATAAAAAGAAAAAAGAAGTAAGTGGTAAAAAGATTCTTAAAAATTCTTTGTTAATCTACACAGTTTTTTGATAAAGTTTTGAAGGCCAAAAAAGAGAAAATACCTGCCACGAAAAGTTTAAAAAACTTTTTCAATATTGCAGTTTATTAAAAAGTTAAATAAGAAGCTTTTCCATTTCGTTTTTCCCTTTAGTACTAGTAACTTTAAATATAGCCAAATGAAAAAAATTCACATAAGTTTTGTTGTTTTTGCTATTTTAATTTCGAATTTCATTTAAAAATTGCGAAGATCTTAAAGTATAGTTTCATACTTAACTAAGCTTTGACATGCCTTATGAGACACTACAAAAGTATTGAAAACTAGTAGAAAAAAAAAACAAAAAATAATATAATAAGATAAAAGTGGTAAAATATTTTGAAATATTTAAGATTAAAAATAACTAAAAAATTGTGTCTAGTTTTGCATAAGCCAGATGAAAACAGGGTCAATAATGTCTGTTTAGTTTTCATAATTCCTACTATTTAAGTATTTTATTTTAATTGTGCAAGCAAAGGTTATTGTCCCTGCATACGATAAATATGTATACACGGAGACATAAATTTAAACTAGAAATTAATATATAAGATGAATAACATATATAGTAGAACGTGAGGTCAAACATCTGCAGGCTAGACATCGGCGTTTTCAACTCAGCAAATTTCTAACTCCAATGAAAAATTTCTCAAAAAACAAAATCTATCGTTCGGAGGTGTAGATCCCGCCAATAATAGATAAACATGACGTAACCTTGACAGATGGGTTGTAATGACCAATTATGTGTGTATGTATATGTTTAACACTTCATTCTGATTTTGTTTAAATAATTGTAAATGTCTAATAGGTAGTGTGTTGGCTTTTTAGACATAAAGCCCGGGTTTGTATCTCAGGTCAGGCATCAAAACGAAATATGAAAAAAAATATTTCCTCGGCGATTACCTCTCAGCAGATTTCTGGCAAAAACTCTGAGAGTAAATAAGCCTGCCATGAAAAAGTTTCAAAAAATCTGTCGTTCAGAGGTCCCGCCACTCACGTATAAAAATAACGCACACAACATGAGTGTTGTGAGAAGCTAGGCCATAATCCTGACTGAAGGGTTGTAATGGCCAATTATGTATGTATGTATGTAATTATAAAAACAGATTTTATATGAAACGACTGTGATATTTAAAAGTAAGGATTGATCGACCTTCGACCTTCGATATTCTATTTTACTATTCATGAATTGGCAAATTCGAAATCAACTCAATAGTTTAGAAGGTACAAAAACTGTCACAAAAGGTAAGAATGGATTCTTTCCATAAAGATACAAATTCAGAATGTCACAATTATTTATGTTTACATAAAAATCTGAACGATGCATGCAAATGTAACGATCTGCTTTTAATATAAACTACATTTATATTGTGAATAATTCGAAATAAAATATTTGGTCACTCACAGAGAAATGGTTGGCAGTTAAGTTACTATTTAAGAGGAGATTAGAGGCATCGTTCACTGAAAATATTGTTTGTTATACCTTAGAACCGCAACAAAGCAAATACTGCAATCTCTCATAAATAGAATGTACGGGTTTATATAAAAGTTTTTATTATAAAGGCGGCTCGAGAACAAGCGATAATACTGCTGCTTTATATTTAGTCTAATTTCTATTCTTATTCGCAGCGATGAAAGAATTACTAACTGCAAGAGGATTTGTGCGATGTATGAAATTGAACGCGAAAACATAGTCATTGATGCATGATAAGTTTTTTGATTTATTTTGCTTATGCCTCTGCAGCTCTTATTATAATTAATGGACATACAGCTGACCTGAATCTTAAATTACAAAATTATTGTATTTGCAGCGTTGCGTCCATTGTATTTATAGCATAAGTGCTTAGTGTATTATTACTTATAAACACTTTAAAACAATTGATATTGAAATATTCGGTGTTATGTTATCAAACCTGAGCAATAATTTATTTTATTATTGTGCAAGTAGTTCGTAATATCTAAGGACATAATGCCCTGTTTTTGTTAGGCGAATAATTTCACACGTTTGTCTGTTTAAATGGAAAATACAAGCAAAAGAAATTCAATTTTGTTTGTATTTTTCATACAAATAGACGAAAGTGTGAAATTGTTCGTCTAACAAAAATATGCAATTACTCTCCACACGGGGCGTATACTTAATGAATATTTCAATTGTAAATAATGTATACGTCGAGTCAGTTTCAAAGAGTATATGTATAGTAAGGCTATGACATTAAAAATGCTCGTAGTTTTTGCATTTAAATTTTAGCGCAGAAAAAGGTAAAAACACTTTTAATTTAAATAAATTTTTTTTATCAAAGGAAAGTGAAATAAGGCTATTGAAAATTTTCAATTCATTATTTTAATAACATTTTGTTAAGTTAAAATAAGGCTACGATAGTATTTAAATAAACTGGAACCAGAGTAGCTATGATATCATAAGTGGTATATTAAAAGAGTGATTCTTGTGGTTGCAGATTTTGAAATTAAATTTACTATTTTTGCACGTTAGTTTAATACTCTGCAGAACTATGTTATCACAATTCTCTCTTTCTATGTTAATATTCAAAGCAATGCTATTCCGTTTGACATTGATTTTAGAATTTTGCTCTACCAATGTCTGTTGCTTTTTACAATTCAAACATCTTTGGTGCTGTTTTTGTATACAAAAGGAAGTGAGTTTTTGTATTTTGCGGAGAGAATATGAGCCATTTTGCAAATACTACAAACGCAACAATTGAGTTGCCGTGCGGTAGCATCACAGTTACAATAATATTAACAAAAAGAACAATACGCGATAAAGGCGTGTGTGCAGATAATATTATTTTTTTATTTTATTTTATTTTTTGTTTGGGTAATTTTATCTCATGTATAACCGTTAAAGTTGCTGCAATTTTTAATTTTCAAAAAGGCAAATGTGTGAAGTTACTCATATCTTTTTTATTTTCAGCGTTCAACTTCTCAGCATTAAAATTAAGTTGTTTATATACAGAAATGCAGAAACAAAAGGGCATTTATTGCAAAAAAAATATTAAAAATAAACTTTTAAAACATTTAAATTGTACTAAAAACTGAGGGAAAGTAAAAAAAGGAAAGTAAAAAATTTTTAAATAATTTAATAAAAAATAAATTGTAAAAAATATTTAACAAAGAAATGATAAATAAATAAATAAATAACAATTTAATGTAGAAAATCTATAGCTTTCCTATGAAACAAGTTATTTTCGTGTTGGTAAGTGATTGAGAAAAGTGACCTATTTTTAACATGACAGTAAAAAAACTAACGGAGAATAAAAGAAAAAATTTAAGTTTTTCATAAAACCACAGTAATATAGAATGGTCATGTTAGCAAATAGAGCGAGAAAAACTGTTTTCTTTTAAAAAACTATAGATGGGCTTCGTAGCATATAGAGTGCAGATAAAACAGGGCTAAAATGTATAAAAAAGTAACAGACTGTCCTTATAAAAAGATAAAACGAATTAAAAAAATCTCAAAATGTCAAAATACCGAAAATAACAACGAACGAGATAAAAAGTAACATCTGCTAGAATAAGTAATAAATACTCGTATACATTTTATACAATTTAAGTATGTTTCAAACAAGTACTAAAACATTCATAAGCGTGGACAGCAACATCTTTAGGTTTATTCGAGTGTATGTATGGTATTTAAAATACCTCAGTAGTTCTTATTAGCAACGTTTACAAGTCATATTTGTTACCAAATTGCTGCAACAAAAAAAATCGGAATAGTAAACAGTAGAGTCAGAAGACATACATACATACATACATACATACATACATACATACATACATAATTGCCCATTACAACCTTTCGGTCAGGATTACGACCTAGTTTCTCACACCATTTATATTATGTGCGTTAATTTTATACATGAGTGGGGAGACCTACAGTTTATAGTCGACTCCCAACGACAGATTTTTGAGAAACTTTTCATGGCAATTTTTTTACTCTTACAGTTTTCGCCAAAAATCTGATGACAGGTAGTCGCCGAAGAAATATTCCTTCATATTTCGTTTTGATGTCTGACCTGGGGTTTGAACCATGGCCTCACGTCTAATAAGCCAACACACTACCTACTAGCCTACGGCGGCTTCCTCTCAGCAGTCTTCTGACGAAGCCGCCGAAGAAAAATTTTTCATATTTCGTTTAGTTGGAGATATCGGGGCTGAGTACTACGAGCCCATTATGAATATCTCATAATAGTTAAGAAAGTATATAATGAGCATACCTCATCCACTACAGGAGATATTTAATGCCATCTGAGGATAGTTCTTTATTTTTTTAATGTCTGTTACTCTTATTTATTTACTTAGTTTCATGAATATAGCCTGATATTATATGACTCTGAAAACAATGTGTTATAAAAAAGTGTACAAATAACTTTCTGCTTAACTTTTGTATACTATGCTCCCAAGATAATCTTCCTAATGTCGTATAAGTGTTGGATTTGTCGTATGTTTTTACCTCTCGCGGGGTTATGGATTTATTTCTATCTTTCCCAAGTTTTATGAAGCAATAGTGACATGACGTCCGCCATTCTACATGTAGCTAGACGACTACACGTAGACCATTTATAACGTTGATCACAACACAATGCCACTTTTGAATTATCAAAGATTTTTCCTTATTTAATACACCCTTTGTACGCCAATTATTAAAAGCTCAAAGTGCCCTTCTGCTATACATATATATTTCTGGTTCTTACGATCACTCGTCAGAAAAGTTTTCATTTTCTCAAAATATACGATTTTTCATTGATATAGCTCTTGATATTAAGCATTGTGGTAATATATTATAATCTACAGCGACTAGTTGATCAGTTGCACTGATATGGCAATTGATGCTGCTCAAATAAAGATAACACTCTGCCTAGTACTTTATAAACATCTTGGTGTTTTCTTTCTATGACCTAAACTTCTGTTAGAAAGATACTCGCAAAAAGCTTCTGGTTTTTACAACCATATGTAAGAGACTCAAATCCACCAGAACCTCTAGCGCCTTCATAAGATAGGATCTCTTGATAATAAAACTTGGATTCTCCAATGTCTGTTAATTTGTTGGCATTGAAATTTTTAATAATGTGGTCGATGCCATATTAGAACAAGTGGATGTAGTGCCCTTTAAAGCTACAGCTTGTGTGTACCACTTGATTTCAGCGTTGCCATTTGCAAAATTATCCTTTTTTTCCAATTTTTTTGAGATGCGAAAAAGTTTTCATTAAAGTTGTTTTCTACCAAACCAATTTTTTTCGAAAAATTCAAAATTTCAATAAATTCAACAATAACACGAAATATTTACATTTTTAAATAAAATATTGTGTATTTTATTCGTCCCGGGCAAAAGTAGCAAAGAAACACCAATAGAGAGCACCGGTCTCCTGTGTTTCCTTTAAAAATGTTGATACTTTTGTAGAAAACAACAACAAAAAAAGTTTTTTCCCAGAAATAAAAAAATTTTACTGGCAACGCTGCTTGAGATCATAACGCCACTCGAATGAATAGTTTAAACATTTTTGCATTGATTAACGACCAGAATAGAGGTTTTTCTCTTCAATATTAGAATTTTAAGCACTTTTCGTATGAGCACGTCCATATGTGAAAATTTGTTGTTCGGTCTAAAACAGATACGTGTATGTTGTATGAAAGTTATAAGACATTTAAACTATTTACTTATTATCTCTTACTACTAGAGATACAACTATACAAACACTGTTGAAAATATGAAATGATTATGAAATTCACAACCAAATTGCTTCTACGTCTACTTGAAATGCTATTTTGTTGTATTGCATATTCTTGTAGGAAACTGCATGAAACATGCATGTACACCTAATTCTGTTTTTACACGGTAGATTGGTTCCAGAAAAAACGGTGTAAAAAAAGACACTGATTGTATGCAAAAATAGGTGATTGGTTCCTAATCTCTAAAACCTATTAAAATTAGTGAAAAACAAGGATTTTTTAAGAAGTTTTGTATTAGACATTTTCTTTTAGGGATTCATAAAATATTTAACAAAATTAAAAATATAAATAACTTAATAAATATAAAATATTTTTTGGCTTACCTTTCATCTTAATGCGTTAAATTTAATGTAACGATAGAAAAACAAATTTGCCAATAAAAAATTTCTTTACCAAACACAAAATATTAACAGATTTCAATTGCTCTGCCCTTTGTGCTTGTATGCACAAAAGGGAATTTCCCTAAATTTGTGCCATTTACATTTGCTTTGACTAGTAAATTTGCTTGTACGCACAAAAAGGGAATTCCCTTAAATTTGTGATATGAACATACTTTGCAAAAATTAAATTTTACAAAAAAATTTAAGCACAAAAAATTTTAAATCGCGCTAAATGGAATAAAATCGTGTAACAAAAATTAAAAATATTTTATTTTCAAACCGTGTTATATCAAAACCGTGTAAAAACAGAATTAGGTGTACTACGACGCATGATCGCAATAATTTGTCGTAATTCTGTCAGTTGGCTGCCAGGTTTCTCAGCAATGCAACTTAGATTTGTAGATTTACACTGCCACTGATTGCGTAATGTATGCCTTCGTTTCGTATCGTTCTTTAAGAATTCTTAGCATTGAATTTTGGTAACAATTTATTTTCTTGTTAAACTTTTAGTTTTTTATTCAGTTGCTTAAACTAAGCAATTTAATCAAGTACTTGCTAGAAAGTCCCATATTGTAAATATTCATTCATGGAACCAAAGACAAAATGCTCAATTCCCGTTATATTTAGTATTCATGCATAAAAAATTACTGTTTTCTATTGACTCTTATGTTTCAATGTTCTGTTGCTTTATTATTGTTTGCTTTTTCTTCTTCTTTTTCAAAAATAAGTATGTACTAATTGATTTCGAGTAGGACATAAAATAGACTCTAAAAAATAAGACATAAGTAACTTTGCATATTTAATGAGCGGTTCAAACTACATAGAGATTTTTCCTTAAAAATTTCTTAAACGGCATAAATTAACAGGTAGGCAAATAGGCTGAGTTCAATTGAAAAAAAATGATGCAACTGGCTTAAGTCGAAGTAAGTTGAAATTGAGTTTGCATTTTTTCAAAGTGAAACTTATATTGAATTTAGTTTCCTCAATATTATTGACATCCCGTGCTTATACAAGAAAATAGAATGAATTTGTTTTATCTTGACCACAAATAAGCCAACTATTCTATAGCCTTTAAAATACTTCTCTTATTTCACAGTTTTCATAACTGTATTGGTATTGCTATGAATAATTTTCTTATTGTGACTAGCCGATTTCTCTGAACAAATGTTCTTAAATTTTTCTAGCTTTATTTATCTCTTCGTAAGTATCAGTGAACTATTTGACATCGTGCGCATCATTCACATTCCGCTTAAAAAAACTTATAGATGATACTTCTAATTTTTACTCTCCCACATTCAAAAATGCAAAAAAAATTTTCGAACTTTAATCGTATACGCCTGTAGACTGTCTCTAACTTCTTGATGGAAATACTGCTCTAAAGATGTATTGATTTATTTAAATGATCTTCATAAAAACTATACATAACACAATCTTGTTAATGAAAGTTCTTTATTCTTCATTAATTCTATTTCTTACTTGATAGTAAATTGTACAAGTAACAATAATTTAATTTTTTTTTTTTTCAAAGAAAATGAATAAAATAAATTTTATAAATTGTGTGCACTTTTGTAACGCAAAAGTCGCTGGGTTCGAGCCCCAGGCCAGGCATCAAAGACAAAATACAAAAAGTATTTTTTCGGCGACTTCCCCTCAGTAGATTTCTGGCAAAAACTATGAGAGTAAACAAAAATTGCCATGAAAAGTTTCTCAATAAATAAAATTCTGTCGTTCGGAGTCGACTTTAAACTGTAGGGCCCACCACTCATGTATAAAATTAACACACATAACATAAGTGGTGTGAGAAACTAGGACGTTGTACAATGGGTCAATTCGACCTCCGGGTACTGTACTTGTCTTAATTGACAAGTACACGTCCTCTAACCTAACCTAACCTTTGTAACGCAACATCAATCCGGCTATTTGAGATTTCCAAACATCATTTTAGAATTTAATGTGGCCACCTTTTGTTTTAATAACTTGTTGAAGCTGTTTTCGCATGCAGTTGTTTAAATAAAAAGACTGATACATTTTTGGCCATTGTCATTTATAGCGACCCAAAACTGTTCAAGATTTTGGGGAACCGGACTTCTAATTGTTAGTTTTTTTAGCATATTCCATAAATTTTCTATTGGATTAGCATCTGTTGACTCTGCAGGCCAAATGTCTGATGTTGATTTCAGTAAGCCACTTTATTGTCGAAGTCGCCGTAATCTAATAGGTAGTGTGTTAGCTTATTAGACGTAAAGCCGCGGTTCAAACCACACTTCAGACATCAAAACGAAATATGAAAAAATATTTCTTCGGCGACTTCCTCTCAGCAGATTTCTGGCAAAAACTCTGAGAGTAAATAAAATTGCCATGAAAAAGTTTCTTAAAAATCTTTCGGTCGGAGTCGTCTTAAAACTGTAGGTCCCACCGCTCATGTAGAAAATTAATACACATCACATAAGTTGTTTGAGAAGCTAGACCGTAATCCTTGTTAATATGTTAATACATTACTTAATGCGTTCATAACCAAATATATTAATTGAGGGTTTGAATTAAAAATAATGTTTCAAGTAAATAACCAGTAATCTTTATACACTAGAGAATTGACGGAAATGATGCCAGACAACGTCATTAGCATAAATAATCATAATTTTCTACATCAAAAACCCGCGCACATTACAATTACGAAAGAGGAAGAAACAAAATACAGACAATCAAAATAGATGTTTTTGTTTCATTCAGTGAATATTTAAAGATGAGACAAATACGAAAATAGTTTAATAAGACAAAACTTTAAAAATTTAATTAATTTTATTCCTGGTTAAAAACATTGTCATAGGGTCAGTTCTAATAGCACACAATTTACAACATATTTATAGGTTGATATTGATCATGTGATTGTTACGTTTGAAGTCATATTAATCAAGCATAATTTCCAATTCCACAAGATATTTTTGAAATTTGCAAAAGTTGTTTTTTAAATTGTAAGTGAATAATATTTATATGATGACTAAACAACCATCCTATTATTCTTTAAAAATCTTGTAGGCCTCGTAATTTCAAAAACAAGTTTGATTGACATCAGAAAATATCGAAAACTTTGAAGACTTCACCAAAACTCTCTTTATCTTGATATATTCATCAGCCCAAAGCTTGTAAAATCCAATTACAAGTCACCAAAGAAGTGCAATAAAAAGTTAAACGAAAGGTGCTGGAAGTTAAATAAACCAATCGTTCTAGCAATACGTCAAAAGGAAACATTTCTAAAGCAAAACAAATAAGTACTGCCAAAATATGTCTGCAGGTGGTAATCATTTCAAAATTTCTCATGGAGATAAAAGAAATAGAGACGAATAGAAAATGCGTTGTAGTATGCTACAGCAAAGGAGTGACAACCAGAAAAAAGGATAAAAGGGGAAGTAACATTAAGCAATTTTCACTGAGAAAATATCCCTTGTTTGCAATTGTTTGCGTCGACTGTTAAGCTGTATTTCCTTTTTTTTCTTATTAGAAAACCTTAGCAAAGATTTGTTTGTACATCAGTTACCACAAAAGATTGCTGCGGTATTATAATGGGATCAAATGATTTGTAGATGTCTTGATATTTAACCTTTTGAAAATGTAAAAACAACGAATGCTTTATTATATATTATAAACAAAACAGTAAATGTCCTATGAATGAAGTAAATATTTGACATTTGAAAACTGTTTTCATATCGCTAAATAAAATAATTTACTTCTATGAAATATGTGGCTTAACCGTAGATCGAGGCTTAAAAAACTTCATAATTCTAGCTTATGTATCATTTTTGATACATACTATTAATGCACAGAATTGTTAAAAAATTTAAATATTTTGATTTATTTTAATTAATTTTAATAAAATTATTTTATATTTTTACATTTTATTAGCACTTTCATGAAAACTACATCAATATTTTTGACATGATGCACATGGGTTTTTAAGCAAAAATTAAACACTTCATGTCAGCTTGGTTTTATATTTTTTTTTTTCTACATAATAATAACTTAATAGTAATAATTTGATATCTAGTACCGTTGCTTTGTGGCGATTTAATGAAAAAGGAAATTTTAAAAAAAGAAAGGAAATCAAAGGACAATTTTAAATATTCCTTTGAAAATATTCCCTTTGGCAAATAAAAACTGCACTAGTAACAACCAACAAAAAAAAAATTAATAAAAACACACAGTCTCCCCGGAAAATCCGACTATTCCTTCACGTTCAAAATGATAACAGTCCAGAGTTTCAGTTCCTGGTAGAATTCTTGTGTATGGTTTGAACTGGCAGACGCCATAACATGAATGCCTTTTCGCTTAAGCTGTCATTTGTTGTTGATAATGTTGTTTTTGATTGTGATTGCTTTGGGCTAAATTCTGAATTTTGGTCATAAAATACTAGATAAAGTTCATGCCATACCATAAGGAAAATTGTTTTTTGGTTTTCTTGTATATCATTGTGCGTAGAACATGAAAATATTCTTAATTTACAATATTTATGTGTTGAAACAAACTAAGGCGAATAAAACATGTACCCATTTTGACACAAAAATGTTTTCCATCTTAACTGCTCATAGTTAAAATGCTTACCCATTTTCAATCTGTTGATTTGATAGAAATTTTCTATCTTTCGGAAAATAGAAATCTTGGCAAACTATTTTTGGTACGTTCTTTTATAGTCCATGTGCGAAAGACTTTAACTTAAAATCACTACGAAGACATGGAACACTGGTTCGAACTGCAAAACATTAGCATCAGCAGAGGTAGAAGAGTGTGTATGACCAACACTCATTGGCATATCCTGAGTAAATTCGTACACGGACAAAACATAAATAAGCAAACATGACAAACAGGCAACAACAAAATATACATATCATACGGTAAACAGAAAAATGCCTAAATTACATACAAATTATAAATTTTTTTGTCAACGTATTCACAATTTACAAAAGAAGTAATGTTTTAAAAACAAACACATTAAAACAATTCGATGTTTTTTTTAATGATCAACATCGATAAAACACCGAAACTTTTTGTACAACCTAAATATTGTTATCAACTTTTTTTTTATTGCAATAACTTATGCACAACAATTTTGTACCAAAATACTGTGTTATACCTAAAAATTTTTATTTATTCTATTTGAACCAACCGTACGTCCAAGTTGCTCTGGCTACTTGTCAAACTGGTTTTACTTTACATGAAAATTACTTTACAATACAATTTCCACATACAATTATACAATACCTGACTAAACATTCATAATATTATTCCTGCTGCATTCTAATTGCGCACATTCTTCTAATGGAATGGTTATTTTGCCAAATTTCAAATTCAACACATAATTAAGAGAACAGAGTGTACATAGTTTATAAACGATTCCCAACAGTTGCGAAATAAACATCAGCTTTTGAAATTATGATATGCTACCTGATGTTAAAATCTCAATGGTATACATATATTCGTGTTTTAAAATACAAACACCAAAGCATGTGCATAACGACAGATACATGTCCAAACTATGTAACTGTGCTATTACGATAATGGCTGGACATCGAACAATCAATGTTTATTACGGTGATAAAAATTATGCAGTATATGTGCATCAGTCATATATAGTTCTAAAATTAGTTTAAACGTAGCATACATACATAGAGTGGACAGCAAAAATTTTAGTACGGCAATATAATTTGACAAAAAAGAAAACCACCAGAAAACACTAAACAAAACTTGTACATTCAATTCCAAATAAATTAAATGGAGCGATATTCTATTAAGTACAAGGGATAACATTGAATTTTAAATTTACTCAGGGTTCCCCTTGGGTGTACCTATGGAGTCATCTGAAACTTTTCCTTATTTTTCTCTTATTTTATGAAAAGCATAAACAATTTTTGTTTTATAATAAAACAGAAATAAATTAATAAAATAAATATAAAAATTATAAATTTTTATACAACCTTTTGGTTAAAATTCATGAAATTTGCTAAAATATATTGCCGTACTAAGACTTTTGCTGTCTACTGTATATGAGAGAAATGCACGTATAAGTGATCCGTGAAATGCATCAACATTTGAAATAAATTGTACCGCTGCACAACAAATACTTGCATGATGTTTATAAACACATACACAGATCAGAGCTTAATTAGGATGCTTTCGCTAATTTTATATGTATACGAATACACAAAGCTACACATGGAGTGTGTTTAGGAAGCCATGCGGCTTTTCGAATAATACTGCCAAATATTTTTATTATATTTCAAACTAGGGATGTCCATAAATAAAAATGTGTTTACATAAGTGAACAAGAAACAATTTCACTGTTTAAAAAATTCCTTGAATTAGATGTACACTACAGCCCCGACTTACGTCATTGATGGGGACCGGAAAATTGCAACGCAAATCGAAGCGACGCAAATCGAATCAACTTTTTCTATACAAATGCATTGAAATTTAATTTATTGGGACCAAGAATTCAAAATGAAGTAAAAAACTTCATATTTCGTATAAAATAGAAGTATGGAAACATTTTTGTATTATTTTATTTAGTTCAGTAAATGTTTTTTTAATTATTATAATAAGGAAATGCTAGGCCGTAATCCTGACTAAAGGGTTGCAATGGCCAATTATGTATGTATATATGTATGTATGTATGTATGTATGTATGTATATATGTATGTATGTATATATGTATATATGTATGTACGTATGTAGAACAATAGGAGTAAAATATTCAGTAAAAGGCAATCATCTTAGATTTCCTCGTTTTTTTTAGTATTTTAACTGTAGCTTTCTAAAGCAGACAGAAAATTCTATGTACTGGAGAAAGCGTTGAGTTAAAAATAATATTTTAATTATATAACAAGCAATCCGTATATACAAGAGAGTTGAAGTAAATGTATTTCACTTCAACAAGAAATCATCTGAAATAAACCAACTTTCACCTCTCGCTATCCTTAGTCTAAACAGTCATCAGTCAACCATAACAGCAATCCATTAAGCAATTTTTTAATAGAAAACAAAACCTGAAATACGGTAGCAAAAATTTGAATCTTGAAAATTTAATTAATGAATCCTAAAGTACAATTCAAGGTAACCTTTTAATAAATTGTAAAGTGGATTAACACAGGTAAGACAAGGAGTGAAAAGCATATCTAACCTTATTTCGAAGCAACGATTTTAAAATAAACATGTTTTAGCTTATTTATCCAGTCCAATTTTGCCTTTTCGGGAGCAAGTAGCAAAGAAGACACTATCAAAGTGATTGTGTGAAAAATATATCCAAATGCAATGAGTCCTTATTGGCCGAGTGATACTTTTGAAAAAAAAAAATTGAGCAGCCTTTGCAGTATGCCAGGTGTACCGGTATGAAGTGAGCAACAAGATACATATATGCAATGTATATAATATTTTCTCATCGTCTTAAAATGGCGAATTTTGTACAAGAAAATGATGACTTGCGGAAACCTTACATTTTTAAGCAATTTCGTATGTATTGAATTCATTTAAAATTAAAGCTTTTAATTGGTGACTAACTTTGATGTTCATACTGTGACACATGCATTAACAGAGTCTGTGGTAAGTGGCCTTAATTTAATTAATAACGAAGTTATTTTAGTATTTAATTAATTAAGTGTCCAACACTTCTAAAATTATGTATTTGATTGACGTTTGATTGATGTCTACAGCCGTTCGTTAAATGCGACATTTCCATGTACATTTGTATATGTATGTGGTAATGCAATCATAATCTCTTAAATGTCACAATTATTTTGCCGATCGAGACCGACAAGCTAATTCAATTAATTTTTTTTTTCTCAATAAAAATAAACAAAAGAATTAATTCAAATGTGTGCAAGGAATTGATAAGTTTATAAAGTAATTCAAGAGATTGAAAGCGTTACAGATATGATCAAACCTTTGAGAACTCGCAATGTAAGCTCCACAGCAATACTTTAGGTACTAATAAACCTGGAAAAACAGTTACTTTCAATTCAGAGAGCTATATTGTTACTGTTTTACCTCTTTAAAAATGTTTAGAATATGAGTTCATTGATTGCATACAAAATAAAAATAAATTGGTGTTTAGTTTCAATTAAATTCTTTATTGTTTTCACTACTTTTGTTTGTCACTATTAACAACTTGACGAATACAACAATAATTGCTTGTTCGCTATTCTTCTTTGCTTACAACGCAGATCTTTTCAACGGAGATCTTCAAACCACGACTGTTCTCTTCACACGCAACGCATCTTCACACAAGACTGACTGAATTATTGCTGCTCGTTGCCTGCTTTGTCGCCCACGTAATCAGTCTGATGAATGTTCTTCAAATCGAATGTTCGTGTGTTCACCTTCTCGAGATCTATATCGCGACTTCATTGTTGTTTGTGTATATTGTTCACGTTGCTCTCTCGCTTACTTGTCTATCCCCTACTCTTTCATGCCGATTGTTGTTGGTCAGTCTTGTGTGAAGACGCGTTGCGTGTATCAGTCCTCGTTTGAAGATCGTCGTTGTAAAGATATACCGAACATATGTTAGTGTGTACCTGAACAGAAGTTTAAAGAAGAATAACGAATAAAACAAATTCATTATTTATTTGAACCTAAACACGAATTTATTTTTATTTTGTTTGCAAGCAACGAACTCATATTTTAAACGTTTTTAAAAAGGTAAAAACGTAACAATATTCTATATTTGAAATTAGTATATAAGTTTAAAGCAGCTTTAGTATGATTAAAACAAAAATCAATTTGAAGATTTGTTTGTGTATGTGATTGTCTTTGGATTCCTGGTTTTTCTTATCTCCTTACAGGAAAGATATTCATTTTCACAAACAATTTGTATAGTTTTATCTTTTATTTGAGTTTCCTGTGGTGAATAATTTAAATTTGGGTTTTTAACATTTCTGCAACAACATTTGGCAATTTTATATGAATATTTATTTATATTTCTTTATTTTAAGTTTAATTTACTTTTTTCTTCATGTTTAAAGATCTGAAGATTTTTTGAATGTACAATTCTATAAATGTGTTGTTTTAAAGTTTATAAACAATTGAAAACGAAAAATTATAATTCTAAAGTAGTATAAAGTTGACAAAATAAAAGCAATTAACAGTTATAATTGTTAGATAACAAATTTTCTTATTGGATATTTAATTCAATATCACGTGCTTGTATGCTTTATTCCACATTTAAAATAAATATTGATACATTGTATTAAGCGTAGATTGAGCTTTGTATCAAAAATTATACATTTAAATTTTTGAGACCACATACATTTGATTCAGAAAAAGTTAGATGCCTGATATATTTTTAATTCGTTAGTATTGTTATCGCCATTATTTTAAACCAACTAAAAAGAAAATTTTAAGCAGAATTTAAGAAATTCAAAAACTTCATAATTTTGGGTTTTGTATCGTTTTTGATACATACGACTTTCCAACAGGTTCTTTGGTGTTGTGTATGTAATTTTTTTAAGTTTTCGAATATTTTGTGAAGTTTTATTGCAAATAATAGATTATTTATGGTATTTGAGAAGGAATTGAAAGTTAAGAGTTGGATGAAAGTGAACAGGTTCAATTTTTTGTTCTGGACATATTCTTGTGATTAATTGAAGTAGTTGTAGTCTAGTATGAAGCATGTTAGCTTATTAGACGTTAGACCTAGGTTCAAACCTCAGGTCAGACATTTCCAATTTACACCGAAAGGTTGTAATGACCAACTACGTATGTACGTATGTAATATTTCTGCTGCTGAAGACTCTGAAAAAGAAGGAAACATAAGCTCGTCTTATGAACTGACGAAAGTATTGGCAGCAAGAAAGATGACAATGCGTTGTTTATCGCCAAAGATGGTACTACTTGGAACAGAGAACCGTATGCCTTTAGTAGTAGTAGCTGTTTCTTGAAATGTTGTATAGTTTTTCTTACTGCTGTTCTCATATTTATCTCACGTGACAGACAAATATTAGAAAAAAGTGTTTCATTCTAAGTTTTATTTCATAGATATTACAGATGATAATATTTAGGTCAATTACTTTCGTATGAGATAACAGAATCATTCGCTTTGATAAAGTGCTACATACTCGGCAATGATGATAAATTTACACTTATTACGCCTTTTCGAAAAATTAGCTGAAAGTCTTTCAGCATTTAATAATCCCAATAATTTTGTCGCTGTAGATTAGTGACTTGAATTTTGAATTTTATGGTCGTTACATAATTTCGTGGTTCACCGAAATCTAATTTGCAGTTTTAGATTCAAGTACATCCTACGTGCGTAGCACGTAGAGAGGAGACAAAGAAAAAGCATTGCTATTGACATAATCGATGTTCTATTGCAACAGGAAACTTTTTACGTCACATAACGTCGACAACAAATATTTCTAACGAAATATAACAATGGTTTGTACCATCAGGTTTCAGTCAGCCCTCAATTGAGAGTGTTACTGATGCGAGTGACAATAAGCTGCCCCATCTAAACAATTGGAAACTTATAAATCGACACAAAGCGAGGGTGCTAGATGTCAAATTGTTACCATTTAGAAAAAATGAAACCAAGCTGACATGAAGTGTTTAATTTTTACTTAAAAACCATACTGCATCATGTCAAAAATTTTGGCGTAAATTTCATAAAAGTGATAATAAAATATAATAATATAAAAAAATGTTATTAAAATGAATTAAAATATTAAAATTTTTTAACAAAATCTATTAATAATCGAAACAATTCTATAAACTACAAGTATGTATCAAAAGTGATACATAAGCTATAATTATGAAGTGTTTTTAAGGCTCGATCTACGGTTAAAGGTTTCTTACTCCCCAATATATGCCCTACTTACAGTTACATTTGGTGTATTATTAATGTCGTGTGCATAATGAAATCTAACTTTCCCGATCGAAGTTACCAAGTCACCGTAGTCTAGTAGATAGTGTTTTGGATTATTAGGTATGAGACCACGATTCAAACCTCAATCCAGATATCTCGAACGAAACGATGCATGAAAAAAAATATTTATTGAGAAATTTTCTCTCAGCAGATTTTTGGTAAAAACTCTGAGAGCAATAGAAAATTACCACAAAAAGTTTCTCAAAAATCTGTCTGAGTTAATTTTAAACTGAAATCCTGTCTTAAGGTTCGAATGACAAATTAATTAAGTTAAATAAGTAAGTTACTCGATCGACATGAGTAAATAAAGGCGATACTAATGAGTTTACTCTTCACGTTAAACGTACACCTGAATTCTATTACTATGGAGGATAATAATGAACAAAGAGCATATTCTGAAGACGTCGATAAAATTCATCAGGAGCAAACAGTAAATAATTGTAAAAAAATGTTGAAGCCTGAAAGAGCATTAGCTCAAATCTTTTTGTAGTGTTGATGTCACCGATGATAGCGAAACACCCTGGACAGATTAAAAGAATTTTTTGAAAAAAAGTCGTTAAGATTTGAGGAACTCGTTTCAGTGCTCTTTTCTGTCCCACCACAGCAAAAGTATCTGTATTATATGCTGACATGTGCTTAACGGAGTGAATGCGCATGAGAGCGCAATGTTATCATTATCCACAATGATATCTTAATCCACATGATCATGGAAAGAATAGGCGAAAATACCCAAGTAAAGTAGAAGGAAGTTATAAACTTGAAAAAATTTTCAATCATTTCAACAAGACTGTGTGAAATTTTTAGGATCGTGAAATTAAGGTCAATCAAGTCAACTACAAAGCAATTACTACTCCTAAGAATTATAGAAACATCACTTGCGTTAGGTACGACCTATCAAATTGAAACAATTTCAAAAATATCTCTCTAAAAGAACGTTAAAAGCTTGCGCGTATGTTAAGAAAACGAAAAAATCTAGATACCGGTGTTTTACTTTTACATCGCTTAACATTAAAATTATAAACAAAAACTACAAAAACAAAACAATGCAGTAAACAAACCTGTTTGCAAATTATCGTACTGTTTAATATAACAATAAACACCAGCATACAAAATGGTAAGCAAGTAAACAAAAATACAACAACAAATATCAGCATAAAAAATTGTGTGTATGGTAAAAAATACAACAACAAACGCTACAACGATGTTTATATTTACAGAGATTTCGAGAAGGCGAAGTCATGAACGCTCCCCTTCATGAACATTCATCAGACTGTTTACCATGCCATATAAAAGGCAAGGTAAAGCAGGCGAGTGAGTTTGTGAAGTTCAGTCAGTCTTGTGTAAGGACGCGGTGCGTGTGAAGAGAATAATCGTGGTTTGAAGATCTCCGCTACAAAGATCTGTCAAATAATTGTCTAGAAATTGTTATATTTCTAATGGGTGGTAATTTTTAAGTTTACTAATCTCACAGTTCTTTGCTAATGGTATATAAAATAAAATATCTATGTTCAAGCAAGACAGAAATATGATTTGATATGAGTGACTAGAAAAGATTACTAATGTAACAAACAATCGTAAGCACTATTTAATAAGAAAATGTAAATTGTTAGAAAGAGGAAAATGCTGTTCTGCAGTCCCGAGACGGTTGCTTAAGCATAGATCTAGGAATTTGCTTGTTTTAAGCGGTAGTGTATACGCGAAGTAGTTCAGTCATATATATTGTTACGTTTTTACCTTTTTAAAAACGTTTAAAATATGAGTTCATTGATTGCAAATAAAATAAACATAAATCGGTGTTTAGTTTCAATTAAATTCTTTATTGTTCGCACGATCTCTGTCTGCCACTGTATACAACACTATAATTTGCTTGATCGTTCTTCTTCTCTGCTCACACTTTGCGTAAACAACAACACTTGTTCGTTAGATCTGTATAGCGGAGATCTTCAAACCACGACTGTTTTCTTCACACGCAACACGCCTTCACACAAGACTGACTTAATTCTTACTACTCGTTGTCTGCTTTGTCTTGCCTTTTTATAAGCCCACGCAAACAGTCTGATGAGGGTTCTTGAAGTGGAAGGTTGCGTTTTCACTTTCTCGAGGGTTCTATCGCGACTTCATTGTTGTTTGCGTGTTCTCTTACTTGTCTATCCCCTTTTCTTTCATACTGATGTTGTTGGTTTACTTGTAACAAGTTCGTTGTATGTGTTTGTATGGCTTCTGTTTAGCGTTAAACGATGGTACACCGTTTCCATTTTCGTAACAATATTAAGTATAAAACAATTAATGAAGTAGAAGGCCAGAGCACATTAAATGTGTAATAGATGTATAATTTTTTTTTTAGCGACTTTGAAATGAAATGATTTTCGACTTATGTACGTCGTTTCGATTTCCATCGCCATATCTTTGAATCAACCGCGACGTATGTCGGAGAGTTACTGTATTCGATTATTCTCCTTCAACTCTTCTCCATTACTTTACCGTTTTTAGCAGTTCTTAACAAGTTGGAGTTTGCTTTTTATTCCTTTACCAATATGCGCTTTGAAGTATTTTCGGATACGTAATAGTTTTTAATACATTTATCGAAAAACAGAAGTCAACAGCATCAAAATCTGCAGTTCTTATATAAGTTAACCAGTGTGTAGGTAACATGCTGGTAAATGAAATTAACATCCTTAGTTTCTGTTCCTGCTACAATATATATTTAGATACACGATGAGACGTCCAGGAAAACCGACAAAACATCAATAAACTCCCATTAATTTAGTGGATTTACACTCATGTGTATTTCAATCATATGTACTTCCAAAATTAAATTAATTTTTTATCCATTTTGTTATGACAAATTCTTTCATTAAATGTTATCCTTTAATTTAATAATGATTGTAAAAAAATAAAATTTTTATATGTAAAAAGAGAATTTAAAATTAAAAAAGCTTTGAGAAAGTTAAATTAAAGTGCAATAAAGAAAAATAATTAAATGACTTCAGGCACGTTTTTGTCAATGGCATTCAGAAGTATTTGTGAAAAATTGTGGTCTTCTAGGAGTGGCAGTTAAATAATGCGTAAGTTAAGTTAAAAACTTGTAGCTCTCAAACCATTATATTTTTATATTGTCGCAGATAACGAAGTTAAATTTTCCATAAAGTATGTCTCGTGCAATTGACAGTCACTTGTCTTTGTTTTTTTAAGTTATGCAAGTCTTGTTCAGTTATTGCTATTAATACAGTTTATGTTTTTTGTTTTTTTTTGTTCTTTTTTATTATTTATGTTCTTTAATTATTTGCAAATATTGAGAAAGAAAATAAAAATCTTTAGTCATGATGAGTGAGAAAGAACAGCAAGAACAATATTAAAATATTTCACAAGTTACTGCAAATGCTTATATCTGTGGCTCCAAGCAATAACAGCCTAAGTCGGAATTTATCCCTTTTTAAATACAGATGTGTATCTGAAAAAAAATATGAAAGTGTATTAATTTTTTTTTTGCAAAATTAAAGATACTTATACTTAGGCTTGACTAAGATGAAAAACGATAATGAAAGTCTCACTTGTAATATTTAGGTGTTTAATATAAATCTAATAGGGCATAATTACGACTCATACTTACTGTTAAAGCAATGGGATTTCACTTAAATATAAGGTTTATTTAGTAGAATACGATAGCATACATAACTCAAATTGGTCTATGTCGACTTACGCTGTTATTGCTTGGGACCCCAGATTTTCGATTTTCCCTCTTCGTTTCCTAATTCTATCGCATGTCCACGCGTTTTTGTGTTCTACTCAACTAAACTTACATCAGTTACAGTAGAACAGAACTATAAAATCTACCGCATTGTTATACGGTGTTCAGATATGCACCTTTATTGCTTAAATCGCAATAAACGCCATTATTGACCTCAATATTTCATATTAAGTTTCAATTAATAATTGCCCAATAAATACGCAAATTATTATAATATTGAGTAAAGCTTAAAATGCAGCACTGTCATAAGTGTGTCTAGCGAGCATATTATAATAACCGAACATTTTCTGTTGATATTTGACAATTCAAATGTCAACACCGACAAATAAAAACAAAACAAAAAAAAACAAAATCAAAACAATGTTGTTAAAACAACCAGCTGTTTTGTTTACTAGCTGTCAAATGAATATTGAATAAGCAGCTGAACTGCGTACATTGTTATGCCTGAACACTTAAAATATTGTACTCAATTAACTGAATATTGACTCAATAAAAGTGCATATAATATAACAATCTGAACACAGTATTACATTTAATGTGTGAATAATTTTATTGTATTTTCGAAATTCACTTTAACATTATATAATCGACAGATATGCATTTCGTTCCTATATTTGAAATATTTTGTTTTACGATCTAATTAAAAGCTCATTCATCAATTCGATGGAATCAGATGATAATATGAATTCTTTTCATTACAATATATTCAAGCATCCTTACCATGCTATTGAAATTTCCTTTTTTATTTGCAATTGTGTATCAAATTGAGAAACCTGTGAATTTGTTAACTTATTAAACAGCAATACATAATAAGCTGTGTTTTATCGTATAGATATCATTGCTCCTGATTTTAGCCTTCTCCCTGCTCACTTGGCCCAGCATAGATGAATTTAGGTGTGTACAGACTTCACAAATTGTGGTTCAATTATTGGTTTCATTAATACCTTTTGTTTAGAACAAAATAACTCATTTGGATACCTTATCAGATCGGAATATTATATAATATGCCAATATCTCTAGTCAGTTTAATCGATATATGACAATGATGACAGTTTAACTTCAGTATAAACTTAGTTGCCTGAGACGCATTGTACGTCTACAGTATCTATTCTCACTCTAGTTGCTACCAGATTGCAGCCTGGGGTAGCAGTGGAAAATAATCATTCGTTAGTGGTAAAGGGAAGTTGTGGTATCAAACTCTCAAGAAACTTTTAAACAATGTCCTATTGCTTATGACTTAACTGGCAATATAATATAGAGAATATCATAGCAGGTGACACTGATGAATTATAAATTATAGTCTTAACCGTAGACCCGTATTTACCGTATTTAGTACGACTTTAGTGCAGGTCCGACATGAAAACGAAAATATGAAAAAAAATATTTCTTCGGCGACTTCCTCTCAGCAGATTTCTGGCAAAAACTCTGAGAGAGAGAGAAAGTAAAATTGCCATGAATAAGTTTTTCAAAAAACTGTCGTTTGGAATCGACTTTAAGCTGTAGGTCCCGCTACTCATGTATAAAATTTACACACACAACGTAAGCGATGTGAGAAACTAGGTCATAATCCTGACTGAAGGGTTGAAATGACCAAATAGGTATGTACATACATATGTACATATTAGTGCAAATTAACTTAGAATAACTACAATTATGATGATTATATGGTGCCAACAATGACCTTCGCCTAAGAGAAAAAAGTTAATTTCTTCTCGTTTCTACTACTTCGCTGATTTGACAGTCCGGAACAGTGTGAATATCATAAAAAATATTCACAATTATTTATAATTTATTTCACACCGATAATAAAATAGTGTTTGACATGAAATGTATCAACAATATTGATACCTTCTTCACATTGTACATGAAATTTCCGGCTTGTACATGGATTCTGCAAAAATTTTCAAAATAAGAAATTACTTCAACGCCTTGTTACTGATACAATCGCTTATAAATTGGCTTCCATCCATAAAAATATTTTAAAACTTTATTGGCAATATGCAATAATAAATAAATAAAAAATATAAACAATTTTTTTTTAATTTTTTCTGATTAATTTTTTGGTTTTTCTCCTATGATTTAATTTTCTGGTTTGGAATCGATAAGAAATACTTAAAGTATGTATAAATTTGTTCAATGGTTTTATTTATATAGGTACAAACCAATTGTTGATGCAGAATAATAAAAAGGAAAAACTGTTGGCCACTTTAAGTTAGAATTTGTGAAAACCTTAAACTGTTCAACTGGAAAATTTAACGATTGAATAAGCAATTGTCTGAGCGAATATAGAAGGTATTTTGGAATTTGGCTTATTTTATTATTTATTCATTCGAATAGGAAAATAAATAAATAAATACCCAAGGCAAAGTACTTATCTACCTTAAAAAATTTCATGATGTTCGAAATCATTATTTCTGAGACGGGAAATTTGTGAATAACATGTCTAAATTAGTAGTTTATAATTCAAAATTATATTTTAATAAATCGTGGCAAAAGAAGTCTAATGATTATTGGGTTTGGGTAAAAGATATTACATTTTTTACTTTTAAACAAACGTTTATAAGACAATATACAGTGGACAGCAAAAGTCTTAGTACGGCGATACATTTTGACAAAAAAGTCCCCGATATGACCTCAAGAGAGTATATAGGAGATCATTTGAAAGAACGGTACGTAATCGCTAAACCTCAAACAAAAGTCAACTGAAGAACTTGCTCATGGTGCCACCCTAAAACACTAAACAAAACTTGTACATTCAATTCCAAATGGGTTAAATGGAATGCTTGACCTTAAGGAATATTCTACTAAAGACAAGGGATAACAGTTTCATACAATAGGCCTTTGAATTTTGAATTTACTCAGGGTTCTCCTTGGGTGTACCTATGGAGTCATCTGAAACTTTTCCTTATTTTTCTCATGTTGTATGAAAAACGTTAAAAAATTTTTTGTTTTATAATAAAACAAAAATAAATTAATAAAATAAATATATAAACTATAAATAAATAAATAAAAATTGCAAAAATATATTGCCGTACTAAGACTTTTGCTGTCCACTGTATATGTACATCTAAATGCACCACATTCAAATAAACAAACTGAACATAAATAAGAGAAGACAAGTGGAAGACAACCTACCAAATACCGAATAATTTGTGCGAAGTTCTTCTTATGGCCGGGTACTCAAAGAGAGAGTGCACGGATCCGAACCATAATGGCCAGAATTACCATATACTCGTATATACCTTAAAACCTTATGTCGTTGTAGTACTTTCAGCAAGAACTTTACAACGATATTTCACAGCATGGACTGAAGTTAAATTTCAAACTAATATTTTTCGTTTCTCTATTCAAAATATTCGTTGAATTTGTTTCTAAACCACGTACAGTAATTGTGTTAATCATTTTCTCTGCCAATCATTTTCTTTAACCAGCCGATTTCCTATATTTAAAAATATATACCTAAAAATCTGGACTGACATAATTTTAATTCGTTACACTTTGTCTATGAAAAATTAAAAAGTAAACATACAGCTTTTTATACAGCTTTTTTTATTTATTTACAAACTTTACATTTGTGTTAAATAAACAACTTTAACTGCGAGTTCACATGAAAAAAAAGGAAGAAAACAGTTATGAAAACTTTACATTATCCCCCACAGATAAAAACATTTCGTTGGCTTATAGTCAGGGCAACAGCAGAGTATATTATTCTGTTGAAGTGGTCATTAAATTATGGTTAACCTCTTTTGGCTTCCAGTAGTTAATTTTTTTCTTCATTTTATCTAGTATTTATGTTTCTTAACAAATTACTACAACCTCTGTTAACAATTCTCGGAATGTAAATAAAATGTACTGTTATAGTATTTGAAGTGCTAATTAAGTTGTTGCTAACTGTTTACTGTCTAAATAAAATGTTGAAAGCAAAAAATAAAAACTAAACTGACTAACATTGAAGGCTTAATTTTTTATGATGATTCGTAATTATTACAGAGAAATACTGTAATTATAAAGATACAATATTTATGTATGTATCTACGTTTTGAATTCTATAAATTCTTTACATTGATCGTATTGTTATGAAAATGGTAACGATGTGCATTGTTTAACACCAAAATGAGAAAAAGCTACACAAACAAATACAACGAACTTCTCACAAGTCAACCAACAACATTAGTATGAAAGAAAAGGGGAGAGAAAAGTAAGCGAGAACACAACAACAAGCAATGTGAATAGCGGACAAGCAATTATTGTTGTATTCGTCAAGTTGTAAACCGTGGCACACAAAAATAGTGCGAACAATAAAGAGTTTAATTAAACTCAACGTATATTTGTGGTGTGAGAAACTAGGTCGTAATCCTGACTGAAGTGTTGTAATGTCCAATTATGTATCTATGTATTATTTTATGAACTTTTTAATGAATTTATTTTATTTGTAATAATCTTTTGTAAAGTCACCGTAGTCTAGTAGGTAGTATGTTGGTTTATTAGACGTAAGGCCACGGTTCAAACCCCGGGTCAGACATCAAAACGAAATATGAAAATAAATATTTCTTGGCGACTTCCTCTCAGCAGATTTCTGACAAAAACTCTGAGAGTAAAAATAAAATTGCCATGAAAAGCTTCTCAAAAAATCTGTCGTTCGGAATCGACTTTAAACTGTAGGTCCTGCCACTCATGTATAAAATTAACGCACACGACATAAGTGGTGTGAGAAGTTAGGCCATAATCATGACTGAAGGGTTATAATGGCCAATTATGTCTCGTATGTATGCAATATTTTATAAAAAAAATTGTTAACATTACAATTGTCGGTCTCCATTTACTTTACTGTCTCAAGTGCGGAGGTAAAATTGAATTGTTTTAAAAATTAGCCGCACTAGGCGAATACGTAATGAATATTTCAAAGTCATGTAAATAAAGTATACGTTGCCTTCGAATCAACTGCATCTTCATTGTTGTATTAAAAATGGTGCGAATAAGTTTCAAGTAAAATTAGATCTTAAGTGATTTAACGAATATAAACAAAAAACAATTTGATAACACAACCAAGTCGAGCTACTACTGTACATGATAAAACAGACAAAAATGGAAGTTTTTGCAGTCTTCGTATATAAAGAAATTTTTTTTTATTTATTTCCGTTAAAGAGAATTTCACAAGAGGAATTTTTTTTCTAGGACTTATCTTCTTAACAACATTGAAGTATTTTTTCTGTTTTTATTTTCAAACGTTACGGAGAGTTTAGCTTGAGTAGACACCAAGAGGTGTTGTAAACATAAAGAGCAAATTTGGAAATAATAAAAAAAAAACAGAATAATACAATAACAAAAGCAAACCTATGTACAATATAAGACTGTAAAGGAAATTTTATTATCTTGTTACATTAGCCACAGCGTTCCAAGTGTGATTGTTAACGTTACACAAGTCTGTTGCGTTTAAAGCTTTATTAAAGTCCACATATTTAACTGCTAAGCTTCGTTATAATATAAAAAAGAGAACAGAAATAAAAATATTTTCGAAATCTCTTGAGGTGAAAGGAAAACATAAAATGCAGAAGAAATTAAAATTAAAAAAAAAAACACTATATTGTTACGTTTTTACCTTTTTCATAGATTGCAAATAAAAATACATTTATGTTCAGTTTTAATTAAATTCTTTATTGTTCGCACAAATCTGTGTGCTACCGTTCACAACTTGATGGAAAAAAAACAATTTGCTTTGTTTGCTATTCTTCTTTACACTCTACTGCGTGAACACCAACAATTGTTCGACAGATCTTTATAATGGAGATCTTCAAACCACGACTATTCTCTTCACACGCAACATGTCTTCACGCAAGACTGACTGAATTTTTACTGAGCCCGTTTCCTGCTTTGCCTTGCCTTTTATATGGCGATGTAAATAGTCTGATGAATGATCTTGAGGTCGAATATTCCTTGTTTCGCCTTTCCGAGATCTCCATAAATGTAAACATTGTTGTTTCATTGTTGTTTGTGTATTTTTTTTACGTTTGTCCTTGCAGTGTTGTTGTTACTGATTGTTTACTTGTTTATCCCTTTTTTCATTTGTTGTTGCTATATTTTTGTTTATTTGTTGATCATGTAAACAAGTCCATTGTTTTTGTAGCTTTTGTTTATCATTTTAATGTTAAACGATGTAAAATTATTTCCATTTTCGTAACATATGTACAATATAAGACTGTAAAGACACTTCTACTATTATTTTTTTTTCATTTTAGCCACAGTATTAGAAGTGCGATTGTTGAGTCAGTTGTGTAAAGGCGCTTAACGTTTTCGCCACTAAAATGCTCGTATTTAACTGTTAATCTTCTTCATAATTTAAAAAAGACGACAAGACAAAAATATTTAAAATCTCTTGTGGTGAAAAAAAAACTTAAAGTGCAAACTAAATTAAAAATTAAACGAAAACAAAAAAATATACAGGGAAACAGGACATTGCGAAATTTGACAACTGAAACCGCATATATCAAAGGAGTTGTTATTTATTCCGTCTGCTTAACCATGAAAAGGAAAGCCGTAGTCTAGAAGGTAGTGTGTTGGTATATTAGATGTGAGGCCACGGTTCAACCCGCAGATCAGAGATCAGAGAGTAAATAAAATTGCCGTGCAAAGTTTCTCAAAAATCGATCGTTCAGTATCGACTTTACACTGTAGGTAACGCCACTCATGTATAAAACTAACGCACGCAACATAAGTAGAGTAATTCTGACTGGAGGGTTGTAACGACCAATTATGGATGAATGTAGGTATATAAGTACAGCCAAGGAAGAAATTATATGGTACATGTGTTTTTTTTAAAAATATCTTTGGTTTTAAAGCTAATTTATAAGTTTATGTATTTTTTATATTTAGTAAAGAGAAACAAAAAATTAAAGTAAAAAATTTTCAGAGTTTGTTTATTTTTACTAAATATTTCTTATAGCTAATTCAACGCTAGAACTATGTGGAATTACTGGACAATGTTTTCGTTGAATTTGCTGAAGAAAATTGTGGAAATAATATTACTTTTCAGCAAGATAACGTCCCTATACATGTAGCCAATAGGACCAAAGCATTTTTTGAAGAAAAGGATATAACTGTTTTGGACTGGCCACCACTTAGTCCCGATCTAAATCCTGCTGAAAACCTCTGGTGAATTTTAAGTGCCAAAATATACAAGAGTGGGATGACTTATAAATCCTTAAAAGAGCTGAAAGAGCCTTAAAAAAAATTGGACGAATTCCCCAAGATGAGTTACAAAAATTAATAAAATCTATGCCACTTTGGTTAAATGAAGTAATTGAAAATCGAGGAGGACACACGCATTATTAAAATTAATATCTTATTTGAATATATTTAATTAGCTACATCAACTTATAAATCATCAACTTATAAATTAGCTTTAAAACCAAAGAGATTTTTAGAAAAAACACATGTACCATATAATTTCTTCCTTGCCTGTAGTTAACACTTATCTCACTTCCCTTATTTATAACTTTTGGAACAGATATTAGTTTTTAAAACTTTCAATTCAAGTTCTATCGTTAGTAATATGAACTTTTATTCTTAAAACTATTATTTTTTTGTTTTGTTTGTAATTGCTAAGTTTTGATAGCATAACGAACCTTTCATTTTTTATTTTGTGGTGTTATGGCGCCATTAGTAAATATATGACAAACAGTTACATTAAATTTATTGTTACATCAACAGCAATTAAATAACAGTAAAAAGAGAACAACAGAATTGTATGTATTCATGCACTCCCATACATAAACAAGTCATTCTTTTGCACATGTTTTCAAATACATTGTCTTCAATGCATGAAAACATAACGTAGCTGTAAGTATGAAAGGTAAAACACAAATTTGTGGCCCATTTATGTTATAGGAATTGTCATTCCGTTACCTCATAAAAACTGACAATTCTACGTAGGAGTAGTGACTCTATCTATGACTTAATGCGGGAAAAAAATTTACTTGTTTACGTTATGATTTTAAAGATTATGACGTCGCAATAAAAATGTTTTTTATATTTTGTGGTAGTAGCAAGTAAAAACATAGCTTCTTCACAAATTTCATGGAAAAAAGGTTGTAAAATTAATTGTTGTACCGTTTTACGCTTCTATAGAAAATGTTAAAATTTTACAACATATTTGCGCTTCTATAATGACGTTAGGAGGACGGCATGCAAGCAGCTATACCATACCCAACTGATAGAGAGAGTATGCAGGCAATCAGCTGTTCTGATCACCAGTGCGCTTTGTTTCACTCCAACCAAGGAATTGTTTGCTGTACTCAATTGGCTCCACCTTGAGCTCCTTTTAAACTAGAGGCCTGAATTTGGGGCAGTAAGACCCAACGCAATTAAATTCTAGCCCAATCTGAATGACGAACATGCTGCTATTCTGGGAAGACATAGTTATGTTACTATCGATTCCTTATAACTTTCGATTTTAAAATTCAATCTAGGAACTCCTGATCAGAAGAACCAGAAGTTCCCAATGGCTCAAAGTGTGAGGAATAGAGTGGTCTGTGGTATATTTATTTTTGTCTGATCACTGCAATGTTTTCAAGCAGAGGTTATGGCAATTTAAAAGTGGCGTAATGATTGTTGAGTGGCGATTGTTTCCATGAAACAGTGATACTGCAATTAAATTCCTAACGGACGTAGTTTTAACCTCCGCCCTTGTCCATGAATTCCGAGGTAACTCTTATATGGGTTCTGGTACACAGGAATATCATGAGAAAATACTTTGCAGACGAGCTTGCCAGAGCCCGTACGGAGCTAACAATCTTCGACATGTTACGTATCTTAGGTATTCCAATTTTCTGAGTTAATTTGGATATTATCCCCACTTATTATAGGGAAGCTTCACCTCTGCTGGGCCCGTTTGGATAAGAAGAGAACCGACTCGCTACTATCTGTAAATCACTTGGCCATCATAAACTAATCCAACTCTAAAATAAATAGTTTTATTAATGTCTTACTTACCTATTTAACTGTTCATTACAACGTTGGTGTAAAGATTACCCACATTGTATGTGTTAATTTTATGCATGAGTGGGGGACCTACAGTTTAAAGTCGGCTCCGAGCGACAGATTTTTTAGAAAATTTTCATGGCAATTTTTATTTAATCTCAGTTTTTGCCAGAGAGGAAGTTGCCGAAGAAATATTTTTTCTTATTTTATTTTGTTCGAGATGTCTAAGATTAGTTTTGAATCACGGAATCGAATTTTATAAGCCAACACACTACATACTAGAGTGTGTCTATGAAATAGGACTGATAAGAGGTTGATTTGCAAATTTCTGAACGGATGGTTAGGTTAGAGGACGTGTACTTGTCAATTAAGACAAGTACAGTACCAAGAGGTCGAATTGACTCATTGTACAACGAATAGTTAAAACTTATCTCATTAAAATACGACCTCTGTCCTTCGGTTTTTAATTTTTAACGTAAATGTTAAATAAGAAATAAATAAATAAATATAAAATATTTATTTAAAATATTTGGATGCCATGATAGTCTAGTCGGTAGACTATTAGTGTGAGGGTCGTGGGTTCGATTCCCACCAGACACTCTGGTCTGTGACACTACACTGAGTATATGGTCAAAGTTACTCAGCTCGTATATAATTAAAATACAATTTGTAATTGTATTGTAATTAATAAATAAATGAAATAATGAAATAGATAAATAAATATAAAATATACAGAAAACCACATTTAAATTGTTGCTCTAACTAAGAAGTATGTCTTACAGAAATCGTATATCATTTAAAATCCGATACATGTACTTATTTATTTTGTTTTTAATTTCATTTACAGTTTTTCCAAATACTTATGGTATTTAATCTCTCCCTTAAAACAAGCGTTTCCATCCCCCATCCTCAAAATTTTTACCCTTTAACATGCAAAATATTTCTCTGTAATTAACTTTTGGGTTTGTCGTTGGTGTTTTTTGTATTTATTTTTTTTTTGTTTTTCTCACCTTATTGCTCCATTTAGAAAAAAACGAAACAAAAAATGAAAGAAATTATTTTCTTAGATGAAAGGTTTTTGTTTAAATTCAACCTTCCATGAAAAGAGAGGAGACTTTTTGTTTCTTCTTTTTTCTTTTTTTCCGCTTTTTGTCAGCAATGAACACGGTTGTTTAAAAAAATGTTGGAAAATATAAATGGAAATGGAATGTATAGAGACTCTGTGTATTAAATCATAATATTCTTGAATTAGAAACGGCGACATAATGCTAAGAAAACTGCGAATAAAATCACTTAAGACTTGCATATGTTGCCAAAATTAAGACCGTAAATATGTTAAAAAAAAAACAGACGGAGAGTATTTTTGAAAATGAGATTTTGTAAGATATTTTCGAATGAAATATCGCATGTTATAAATATTTGAAATATTTATCACACAAAACTAATAATATAATAATATAAATATCTGCCGTAATATGTGAAGTATTGTTGGTTGATAACGAAATCTTGTTATCTCGAAAAGGTTATTTTGCAACAGGTACCGTTCAAGATAACCGGAGCAATCACGCATTTTCGGATGATATTAAGTTGGTGAAAAAGAGACCTTGGGGTTCATCAGATTTTTCGATAATGGCGTCAACAATTATCGTATTCGAGTCCGCGACAAGAAGTGGTATTGGCCATTACTCACTAACGCTATTGACGCAGCTATGGGAAATGCATGGAAACTACACTGCTTGTGCAGGGGATGTGAAGGTTTGTCACCTATGAGTCAGACCGATTTTCAGGTTAGCGTTTTAGAAGCGTTGGTAAAAATTCGTGAAAATCGACGCCGTGATGGAAAATTTGTCACAATGGCGCAGCAAATAGCAAAACGCACTGACAAATTTGATCACATGTTTGATAAAATTGGAAAACGCGGTCGCTGTGCGCAATGTGGTGGGAAAACGAGTTTTTTTGCACAATTTTATGCCGGAACTCCCAAAAATATAGAAAACATAAAGAAATATAAATGATTTGAAATTTCTATTTGAAATTAATTTTTAAAAGTTTTATAATAAAATAAATTGTTTTTTTAAGATTGTCATTTAATTGCACCTGTAGCTTAAGTAAGTAGACCAATTCAAGTAAAAGTATTTTCATCGGATAGAAGATATAAAATATTAAATGGTATCTCAAGGTTTTCCTGAGAATATCATCCACACATATTCCCCAGGATTTCTTGCTACAAAATTTTGATTTTGAAAAATTCGTGATCTTTGAACATTTCATTTCACTTATCCAGTGCCACGTTCATTCCATTATTTCCTTAAAAACCAAGCAATGCTCTCACCAAATCCTTTCAGAATGATAGCAACCTTTTTCCGACTTAGCAGTCCCTGTGTCATGCAACTTAGTTTAGTTTTTCATGAAGCAGGACATTACATAAAGAGTGCTATACATTCTTTCTGATACAAATCTTCTCTTACATTCCTGCTAAGAGCATTAGTTTCAGCTACCGTTAAAATATACTAGAGGACGATGGATATAGCGCAATTGGAGACATCAATTGACAACCATTTTATTCCCGCAAAGACTCTAAATCAGAAATTGTCGGCATCTTCGGTAGTCGTCACGGGAGCCAATCCCAACATGCTGTAGATAATACCAGCTGACAGCTTTAACAATAGCCGCCTTTGTTCTTTTCGTTAATCGTAAAGGCCAGGAGCTCTGAAAGTCCAGTTTCATCTTTATATATTAGTATATATTTTCTTCTGAATTAAAAATTTAACTAAACTTTGTGGAAGAAGTTAGATAATAAAATTGAGTTAACCCATCCAAAGTAGATAAACATTACGACGAAAACAGCAGCAAAAAAAGAATATTTTGTTAATGTTAACATATTTTTTTAGTTCCTTTTATCTACTGTCTTTACCTGTCTCTCCTTGATGTAACTTGACGTGATAAAATTAACATGGCACGGTAAAATAAACACAAACAACTTTTAATAGAGCAAAACAAAACATCCACTGACACTCTTCTTAATTTTTTTTCTTTTCATTCTGTTTTTCAGAATAATAAATCCTTGAATAACTTTCTCGTCATTATTAAGTCCAGAAGTCCAAAGATTCAGGTTTCTTAATTAATTTCTTAAGGACTTTTTGACTATTGCTTTTTTTTTGTTTGTTTTATTTCATTTTCAATTTGACTTTTAAACATTGATTAAAAATTAAATAGAAGACATACTTTTCTTCATATTTTAATTGTAGATCTTATAGCTTCAGAGTTTCTGCTGTAAATGCTGTGATGTACACAATACGACCGCAAATAAAATTTTTTTTTCAACTTTAATATATCAAATTACGAATTACTCTTGTTAATAGCTTCGTATGAAAGTTAAGGTCCATCATTCATACATATATTATATTCTATTTTGGTAAAGATTAATATGTTGTTGGGTAGGCATAGCATAGAAATGAAATTAAAAGCATTAACTCATCTAACCAATGTTGTATTGTATGTGCTTATATCTGTGTGTTATGGTAGCTTACTTCAGAACGTTTTTAGATAAGTATTTATACGCTGTAGTCGCCGTTGTCTAGTAGGTAGTGTGTTGGCTTATTAGTCGTAGGACCACGGTTCATACCCCAGGTCAGGCATCAAAATGAAAATATGAAACAAATTTTTCTTCGGCGACTTCCTCTCAGCAGATTTCTGGCAAAAACTGTGAGAGTAAATAAAATTGCCATGAAAAGTTTCCCAAAAAATCTGTCGTTCGGAGTCGACATTAAAATGTAGGTCCCTCCACTCATGTATAAAATTAACACACATAAAATAAGTGGTGTGAGAAACTAGGTCATAATCCTGTTTGATATTTTTTTACAAAAGTACCATTTGATGCAAAAAAGTATTTTTTCAGTTATAGTACAGTACCATTTTAAAATTTCAATTTTGCAACACTGTTTGTGGCTTCTTTCTTTTTCTTTCTAATTGCATGTCGTATGATTAATATTGGTGAATTCTGTATTGATCATTCGACAAGTTGTACACAAACAAACAAAATCATTTTATAATACACTTAATTTATTGGATTGAATCTTACTTCAACTTTTTAATATTAAAAAATTATTTTGCCTAAAACAAAATATATTATTAAATAAAATTTGTCAATAAAATTTAATGTAACCAAAACGGAAAGTCTCAAATGATTTGTTGCATAAGAATTTGTGTAAGAGCACTTTCAGATAAAACGAATTTTTTTTAAATTTTTCTACTCAAAAACTCATTAAATTTTAGAGGGCTTAATTCTCTTAAGACCAGCGCAGTGATATTCGTTTTCATTGTAGTCTACAGATCCATTAACACAATCTACTAAGAGGTCAATAATCAACCGTAGATTGCCAAATGATGTATAACTCAATGTTCACATCCCAATATACGAATGCCGATAATACTTTTTGTAAAGAATCAAAACTATTGAATTATTCAAAGCCTTGACTTATGCTGGTTGAACTTTTTTCATATTTCACACAATTCGCTAATAAACCGTTTGTCTATTGAATCAAATTAACCTTGGACGGTTACTCTTCATTTTTGTACATTGAGGTTACTCTTCGTTGAATCGACGAACACTTTAACTCTAATTGGTTACTATTCGTCGACTCGACGAAGCTCATTTACTCTTTATCATATAATTCTTTTATGTTTGATCAAATTTCGCTCTTTTTATCAACAATGTTGGTTGATAACGAAACCCTGTAGTGAGTAAACGTACCCTGGCCACCCATTTTTTAATCCTGGATGGTAATTTTTGTACAGTAAGGTTACTCTTCGTTGAATCGACGAACAAAAAAAATTTTTTCGTTTACTGACTGCAAGCTTTCTTTATCAACCAACGTTGTTGAAAAAAAGAATAAAAGAATTATATGATAAAGAGTAAATGAGCTTCGTCAATTCGACGAACAGTTAACAGGGTTAATTAATCACCCAATTTTCGACTTTCCCGTAGGAATCGAAGTACTGTTGAGCCAATGCGCGTCTCATCGGTGCATGGTTCAAATTGATAACCTGTCGTCAGTAGTGGCTCATGATGTAGTACAACTTCCTGGTCCCAGCAGAAGTTATGGTAGTCCCGGATTAACCCATGATTTTTCCCGTTTAAAATTCAAAACAAATCAAGTCTTCTGCCCCAGCAACAATTTGATGCAACACTAATTCTCTAACGTGTCTTTGAAGCAAAATTTCACAAGCGTTTTTCGGTTTTCCATCATCTGTCATTCAATTCATTTTGCATCCATTTTCCGGACACTTTATTTTTCACATTTGACGATTTCTCCCATCATACTTAAAAGCAAATGGGAAGATTTATATATGATTAATATGTAAATGAAATCCTTCCTGTGCTGTATACGTAGCTGCTAGATTTGACTATCAAAGACGCAAAACTCTGGCAAAAACTCTGAGATTAAAAAAATTTGCAATGAATAGTTACTCAAAAATCTGTCGCTCGGAGTCGACTTTAAACCGTAGGTCCCGCCACTCATGTATAAAATTAACACACACAACATGAGTTGTGTGAGAAGCTAGGTCGTAATCCTGACTGAAGGGTTGTAATGGCCAATTATGTATGTATGTCTGATGTGTGATTGAACCGTGGCCTTATTGAACCTAATGCAATGACGGCTAAGTCAACTTAAATTCTACCTTAAACAAATAATTGTATCACTTCTGCTAAGAAGTTATTCTACATCTTTTAAACAGAGGATCTTCATGGAAAAAAATTGAATAGCTTTTGAATTGAACAGAAAATTATAACGCTACGATTGTTGTTCTGGTTTAAAAAACTCATGTCGTCCATATGTAAGGCGACTAGGCGAATATTTAAGAAAATTGTTTTTAAACACATATGCATACATATTTTTACTATGGTCCTTAATGCTTTTACATACACACATATATTTATGCATGTTATATAAATATTAGGGTGGCCCCAAAATAAAAGTTGCGAATGTTCCCGACTAAAATGAAAGTTCGATTCATTCTAAGACTACGTTTCTCAAAATTTTTGTCCTGGGGTCAATATTTTGTGAGCTGGATCAAAGGATAAAAAGGTCATTTTTTGAGGTTTTTTGGAATTTTTTCATATTTCTTCCAAAGGGACTGTATATAAATTTGGCATCATATGAAAGGTCTTTAAGAGGCGCTTTCAATATGTTATCAGAAATGTTAAAAAAAATTTGAAAATTCAAAAATTTTGAAATTTTTGTTTTTTTAATTTTTTCATAGAATTTACTTAACTAAATTGTTGAAATTTCTTGATTATAAAGACCATGTAATTTAACCAAAATGTTTTTTCTGTTTTTCAAAATTCATTCTAGTTCAATTTTTCTTAAAATTTTTTTAAACTTAATTTCTTCTCTATCTGACAACTTCTGTTAACTCAATTCATATATGTAATGGGCATCAAAATAACGCAAATTTTTTAAGCTTTCCATTGAAGAGAATTGTGGAACAAAAAGTTGCGGGTCCAAGCGGAAGGAGGTGAAGATTGAAGATGATAGTCAGGAAGAGACAAATGTTCGCGATATTTCGTTGCTTAATTTTTGTGCAGTTTTAGATCAAGCTAATATATCTAGTCGCTATGGCGCTCTATTATCTACTATTAGTTTGTTAAGAGATTTAAATATGCCAAATATAATAAGAAAACGACACAAAATTGATAATGAACGTTATAACTCAAGAAAGGGCTCCGTAAACAGTAATAAATGTATAGAAGTGCTCGAAGGAATTTGTGTTGATGGTAAACGCGAAAAATGTTTGGAGCGAAAAAAGTTTGGTTGTACAAAATTTTAAAGCAATAAAGATGGGTGAAATGCCCGAAAATATCAACGACTGGGACCTTCGAGACGACCAAAAGTATCTTTACGACATGGTAAAAGCTGTTGACTCTGGACATTGTAAAAAACTTTTATCCAGTATTAAGCCAGGACGACTCAATCTTTCACGTTGGTTAACAACAGCATCAAGTATACTGCGACTGTATGTTACCCAAACAGAAGCTTCAAAGGAACTAAAAACGTTAACATTTTTTATTATGAAAATATATGCCCCTTTTTGGTTTCTAATAAAAAATAACCCTTATGCAATTCATGGCAGTCGATATATATTTAAATATATTGAGTGGACACGAAATGAAATTCAAGTGGTTATTCAATCATATATACAAATTAATGCTTTTTTTGCCCACCCGGAAAATATAATAGATAGAAGAGAGATTCGTAACAAAGGATATGAAAAACCAATAAAAATATACCACTTCGCCAATTCACCATTCCAAAACTTAATTTTAATTGTCAATCGTAAACGGATTTAATAGATTGTAATGAGGGATCATATTCATATATAAACATTTTATATACTTATATTATGGTAAAAATTACTATAATAAAGTTGAACTTTTTACCAGAAAATGATTTTATCTTTTGTTAAGCTGTTATGTATAAAATCATCATATTTAAATAAAATATTACTAATTTCAGATTTCCTATGTCATTCACAAAATACAGAACGATTTGTACATTTTGTCAGTCAATCCATGCTTTCAGTAATCAGAAAAAATCGACCTTCTCATATTGCTAACAGAATAAACTCATGTAAACGCATTTGTTAATAAATGTAAATAAAAAAAATTATGTTAATATCAAAATATTTTCTATGAATTTATATTTTTTAGTTACAACTATTAACCATTATTTATCATTAAGCAAATAATATACTAATACAATGTAAAAATAGGCGTAATAAACAGTGTGTAATAAACAGTTTTTCGTTTGCTGCTTAAAATAAACAACCACATCCTTAAGGAATAACAAGAAAATTACATTATAGCGGGATGTATCGCAAATGTTTTGGTTTAAATTGAAATATTTGTTGTATAACAAAATAAAAGTATAAGACATTATACATCAAAGCTTATAAAATTTGCGTTATTTTGTTGCCCATTACATATATGAAATTGAGTTAACAGAGGCTGTCAGATAGAGAAGAAATTAGGTTTAAAAAAATTTTAATAAAAATTTAACTAGAATGAATTTTGAAAAACGGAAAAAACCATTTTGGTTAAATTACATGGTCTTTATAATCAAGAAATTTTAACAATTTAGTTATGTAACTTCTATGAAGAAATTAAAAAAAACAAAAATTTTGTCCGAAATTTTCAAAATTTTTGAATTTTCAAAATTTTTTTAAAATTTCTGATAACATATTGAAAGCGCCTCTTAAATACCTTTTATATGATACCAAATTTATATATAGTCCCTTTGGAAGAAATATGAAAAAAATCCAAAAAACCTCAAAAAAGGACCTTTTTTATCCTTTGATCCAGCTCACCAAATATTGACCCCAGGTAGCTACTGCATGGATACCCGAGGCAGCCATTTGAGTGAAATTATTTTCCATTATTAACCGGAAGGATTGTACTTTCAAATAAAAAAAGAAATTTGAGAAAATATTTACTAGTTTTTTTTAAAGCATTTTCAAAAAAAAAAACAAGTTATTTGGCGGACCCTTTATATATTACTTGGCTTAATATGCTATGGTGTTTGATAAGGTAAACTTGAAAAATGCAAATTTTTTTCATATTCCTTCAAGTTTGTCCGTTCATAGTAGCCAACTTTAATTTATAAATATGAAATAAATGATGACATTCTGAAAGTGCATTATCTTGTGAAGAGATTGACACTTCGTACATATATATTTTACAAATACATTTTTGCAAATGAACTTTTGGTTCAAAAATTGTCAAAATTTTTAATGGATCTTGTTTATCGCAAAATATGTCAATTTCACGTTTGAGCGACCACCAGAAGTTAGACAATGTTTGCGCAAAGAGAAATAATAATATATGCAAGAAACACAAATATTAGTCGACTTCTGGTAGTCGTGCAAACGTGAAATTTCATATGAGAGTCTATTTAGAATCACTATTTTATCCTGTTTTACTCACTTTTATGGTTTTTGATAATATAAGATGAAGTAGGTTTTTAGTATTTTATGTGGTTAAATAATTTATTAGAAAAAAAAGACAAATTCATTACATCTTTCAAAATAAAATAATTAAATTAACAAATTAAAAATGTAGCGGACTATATGACTTTATATATTTATATTATTTTATATATTTATATATTTATATTATATTATATATTATTTCACATTTCATTTCACACAAAGTGATACCAAATAATTCTTAATTACTTTTCATAATCATTAATTTTGCATACATAATAAATACAACTCTGGGTGATGGAATTATATCATATGTAAATTTGATTATCACCTATCCTCTTTTATGCTTTATCCTTATTGTAACTACGCTTACTTAATCTTAAGTGAATTTTGATTTAATAAATTATTAATTGGCCAGCACTCAAGCTGTAAACATCAACTATAAAGTAATAAAGCAACTTATCCATTGTGGACTTCTTAAGACCCTTGGCGAAGTTGTTTGGTTGAGGACTTAAGCTGACCTTTGAGACTCTTAAGGCCCAACCTATAAATTTAATTAATCTTAATTAAATTAGCACCTCGCTACATTGGCGCCCAACGTTAATTAAATTTAGCAGAATAAAGTAAAAGTAAAGAAAAACTTTACATGTAAAATTTTATCTGAACACCACACACGTGTCGTTACACCAGACATCATAACCTTACATTTTGCTAAGCATCATCTCGTTGTAGTTATTATTTTATACACGGCTGCACGAGATCACGTTTAATACTCTAATAAAATTCTGAAAGTTAAAAAGGAAAATGCCGAGGAAAAAGTAAAATTTGCAGAAAACAAACAACTCCATGAAACATCAAAATGATCCTTTATTGGCTAGTAGTCCTAGTTCTTCTGTTTCACATATACCAAATATGTACCCAAATGTTTTACAGAATCCTCAGTTTTTTAGCCTTACGCAAAGTCAGTTTTCAGACTTTATCAACACTATTCTTGTTTTTAAAGAAGCTGAAAATGTATCGGACACATTTGCCCTTTTAAGTTTGCCTCTTCTTCTGGAAGGATATGCATCAACCTGGTGGCAGGGAGTTAAGAACGAAGCCAAAACTTTTAATGATGCTGTAGAGCTTTTAAGAAATGCCTTTTCCCCTCCAAAACCTGATTGGAGAATTTTTGCGGAAATCTTTCAGGATGAACAAAGGATGAATGAATCAACTGATGCGTTTATTTGTAGAAAGAGACGTTTTTTTCGCAGATAAATGTCCAAATAAGAGAAAGGATTAATAGAAAAAATATAGAATCTTTCCAAGATTTGCTCCGTGAAGCAAGGGAAATTGACTTAACTTTTCATGAAAATAATGTATCTTTGAAATAAATAAATAAAGAACATAAAGAAAAATCGAATATTCGGTGCACATTTTGCCGAAAAAAAACCATTCCTCTGATGTTTGTTATAAAAGAATGGAACAGGAAGGAAAAGGAAAAATAGAAGAAGTTAGATTGAATTGTTATGGGTGTGTGGCCTCCGGGTGTGCGGCCTCTTACAGATCCAATTGCCCAACGTGCAATAACAAAACAATTCCAAATGCAGAGAGTTCAAAGAAAATAGATTTTAATAGTATCTACACGACAATAGTTGGTAGAAATGTCCCAGCGGTTAATATAAACGTAAATGGTTTAAATGGAATTGCATATATGGACACAGCTGCTAGAACAAGCGTTGCTGGTTATCATCTTGTCCAAAAACTTAAGGAAAAGGGACTTGTTTTTCAAGAAGTTATGGCAGAAATAACTTTAGCAGATTAGAGTGTATCCAAAAACAAAGTACTGTCAACAATTGCAAATTTAATTATTGGAAATCGTCTAAAACGTATAAGATTCATTTGCCTGCCTAAGGCACGAGATAATAGAACTTTATTGGGAATAGATTTTTTGGAGCAAATTGGAATCGTGATGGATTTAACGCAAAGAACTTGGTAATTCAAAAATGAACCACAAAATATTTTCGAATTTGAAAATCAACCATCAAAAATAATAGAAAAAGTGTACATAGCCCAGACTACTATCATTGAATCTCCCAGAACACCAAAACCAGAAAGGCTATAGATGATTTTTTAGATTGGTTTGTAAAAAATAATAAAACTCCAAACAGAACTTCTCCAATGAAAAACACATACTCTCCAGAAGGTATTAATAAAATATTTACAAACTGCTTACCAGAAACATATGAAAACCCAGTAGTATCAGATTTGTTTCCACCGCTAAAGAAAGTAAGATCTAATGAGGAATCACCAACAATCCCTTATTTTGAACTAAATGCTATAGATTTCCAGCTCAGAAATAATGAAGCCCCAAATTTGTCACAAGAAAAGAGAGAAAAGCTAAATAATCTTTTAGAATCAAATAATGAAATTTTTGATAATATTGCAGAACCAATACGTGGTTTTGAAAACATCACTAACATAAGAAATCATAAGCCGATAGCAGTTGCTCCTTATCGCCTGTCTCCAGCCATGAAAATAAAACTTCGTTAAGAGCTAGACGATATGCTGGAAAAAAGATAATCGAAGAAACGGAGTCCCCATGGGCTTTTCCAGTTGTTTTAATTCCCAAAAAGGAAGGTAACATTAGATTGTGTGTAGACTACAGACGTCTAAATGCCATAACAGTAACAGATACTTATCCATTGCCAAGAATAGACGATGTGCTACACGCGGCTAAAACTACACCTTTTATGGCTACCTTAGATTTAAAATCAGGATATTGACAGACACAAGTTGCTGAAAAAGATAAACCAAAAACGGCGTTTACTACACCCTTTGGTATTTTCGTTTTTAATCGTATAGCATTCGGTTTAAAGAATGCGCCAGCAACTTTTCAACGTATTATTGATAAATTCCGATTAAGCTTGCCTCAAGTCCTTATAATTGCATATTTAGACGATATAATAGTTTGTTCAAAAGATTTTGGAACGTTAAAAAGTTAAAAACCCTTGGATTTCATTTAAATAGAGAAAAATGCTTCTTTTGTAAACCTGAAGTTAAATACTTAGGCCACATTTTAACATAAAGTGGACTTAAAGTTGATCGTGAAAAGACGGAAGCAATTTTCAAATGACCGGAACCCAAAAATTTAAAGCAACTAATGAGCTTCCTGCAAACTTGTTCTTGGTTCCGTCGTTTTATTCCAAATTTTGCAGAAATTTCTAAGCCTTTGTCTAATTTAACCAACAAAAATGCAACTTGGAAGTGGAGAAAAGAGGAACAATTGGCTTTCGATAGCTTAAAAACGTTACTAACCTCACAACCTATTATACAACAAGTAAAAGAAAACAGAAAATTCAATATAAGAACCGATGCTAGTAATTATGCCTTAGGAGCTGTTTTGCTGCAGGGGGAGAACTATGAAGAAAAACCAATTAAATATGCAAGTAGATTATTACTTCCTTCTGAGCGTAACTATTCTACTACTGAAAGAGAGGCCTTGGCAGTGGTATGGGCAATACAAAAATTTAGAGGATATATTGAAGGAGCAGAAATACATAAATGTGCTTACTGATCATCAACCACTTAGATGGTTATTCACTCTAAAGTCTCCCACAGGAAGACTAGCGCGTTGGTCTTTATTGCTGCAAAGCTACAATCTGCACTTTTAGTGTACTCCTGGCAAACAAAACTTTATTGCTGACACTTTATCCAGACCACCATTCTCGAATAATGATTGTATAGAAGAGTGTACATGTTATCACATAGAAGTAAATATCCCTAAGAAAGGTTCTGAAGATTTTCGTAGGGCACCGCTTGAGGATGAAGAAATAAATAAAATAATAAAATCATTTGAAAATGATGATGAAAACATAACCCGATATATTAATAGAGGATATATTATGACTGACGGAATGTTGTATAGATGTTGCTCGGAACAAGATTCGGAAAACGGCCAAATTGTTTTACCAAAATCTCTCCGAAAAGAAATCTTATTTAAATTTCATGATGATAAAACGGCCGGACACTATGGTGTAGACAAAACAATAAGTCGTATCACGGGACTATTTTATTGGCCTGGGATAAGAAGTGACATTGAAAAGTATGTTAAGTCTTGTAATGAATGCAGAAAATATGAGCCATCCAATTTGAAACCAATTGGACTGCTATAGACAGTAAGCAGTAATAAACGCTTCGATATAATTGCTGTAGATTTGTTTGGCCCCTTGCCAAAAACAAAAGATGGTTACCAATGGGTCTTAATAGTTGTAGACTTATGCAGTCGCTGGATTATACTGTTTGCACTAAGAGAAGCTTCTGCTGAAAACTGCGCAAAAACCTTACTAAATGAAGTATTCCTTAGATATGGCATTCCTAGAAGAATTCATACAGACAATGGAGTTCAATTTATATCTGCAATAATGCAGAATTTAACATTTTGTTTGGGTATACAACAGTCGTTTACTCCGATGTACCATGCAGAATCAAATCCTGTTGAAAGGAAAAACAGAGATTTAAAAACACAACTGTCGATTTACGTTAAAAAAGAATGGAATTTAATGCTGCCATCAGTAAGATTCGCTATGAATACGGCCAAATGTGATAGCACCGGATATACAGCCACATACCTTACCTTTGGAAGTGAAATGAGAACGCCAACAGAGATAACATATGATTTTAAGGTAATTGTAACAGCCGAAAATTTCATACCGCAAATCACCCCACACTTGTTACGTCCAGCAAGCATTTTAAAATTAGCCAATGAAGGTCAAGAGCAAATGCAAGATAAAAACAAAAAGATGGTAGATTGTACTCGTAGAGCTCAAATAAATATAAGCGTTGGTGACAAAGTTCTAGTGGACACACACATTTTATCCAAAGCAAGTAAAGGTGTAACCGCAAAATTTACTCCTCGTCGTGATGGGCCATATATCGTAATATCTAAAAAAGGAGCATCATGCTACACAATAGCTAAGGAAGAGAACCCTGAAACACCAATAGCGACACATCATGTATCAGCACTGGTCGCATATGAAGGCACATCTAGTGGACCTATATATCCATTGAGAAAAAGAGGTCGTCCTAAAAATAACGAAATCAACCAAACCACAGAAATCAACACTACAAACAACATCTTTTACCAAATGCCAGACAATGATGATCCAGTAGAAACAAATGCACAACCTAGAAGATCAGTACGTTTACAAAATAAGCAGACTAAATACTGAAAGAAGATGTTAAGGTCCTGTTGCACAATCGGGACGATATAATGCAACAGAGGGGGAGTTTGTAGCGGACTTTATATATTTATATTATTTTATATATTTATATATTTATATTATATTATATATTATTTCCCATTTCATTTCACATATTTCAAATTGAATTTAAATATTATTTTTTATTTACAAAAGTGATACCAAATAATTTTTAATTACTTTTCATAATCATTAATTTTGCATACATAATAAATACAACTCTGGGTGATGGAATTATATCATATGTAAATTTGATTATCACCTATTCTCTTTTATGCTTTATCCTTATTGTAACTAAGATTACTTAATCTTAAGTGAATTTTGATTTAATAAATTATTAATTGGCCAGCACTCAAGCTGTAAACATCAACTATAAAGTAATAAAGCAACTTATCCCTTGTGGACTTCTTAAGACCCTTGGCGAAGTTGTTTGGTTGAGGACTTAAGCTGACCTTTGAGACTCTTAAGGCCCAACCTATAAATTTAATAAATCTGAATTAAATTAGCACCTCGCTGCAAAAATAATTATATACTTGTGTTCGACTGTGGACTGTATGGAGCGAGAGAAAAAAAATACCGTGTACACTTCATCCTACAAAAAAGGCCAGAAATTAGTTGAATTCACGCACAAAAACACAGCAAAGAAAAAACAAAAGCACTTTCATTTTTATATGTCAAATTTTTGTTGTACAACGTATTCCTTTTATTTCTTTGTTTTTCTTTACACAATAATTTTAAAATTCACTACAACTATTTTTTTGTTATTTATTAATTTTACAAAGAGAATGGCCGAATGCTTTCAATTCAAAATTAATTATTCAAATTTCTGGAGCTCTAGATCTCTCCAGACGATCAAAAACAAATAAAAAGTTAATAATACAAAAGGAGATTTAAAACCAAAAACAACTTTAATGTTAAAATATAAAAAGCTTAATTCTAGACTACATCGCAGTCTGTTGTTAATTTACTATCGATTAAACAATCCTGTTTAAGTCACCAAGGATACGAAATTTGAACCGTTAGATATAAACAACTAGTATTTTATTTCATCGCGCAGTTTAACGATTGTATTTTGAAGACAGTCAGATTGTGTGGATGAAACTTTTTGAGCTGAAATTCAATTATATTTAAACAAAATATATAAATGTTAATTTCTCTGAATGCAAAGCGTTGTTCAAATAAATTATTACAACCTAGATCCGTATACGTATACACATACATATATACACAGTATGTATCAACAATTTTAAATTCTGTTGGTAATTGCATAAACAACAGAAAACATACAAACACTTTGAGTGAGAGAAAACACAAACAGATCCCGTTTTGGACATTTGTTTCGATTTTAAAAACAATATTACACTCTAATTGTATCCAATCCTTTGCATTATGCTGTTTGTAATTATGTTTTTGTCTTAAATTGTACTTCACGTAGCTGTTAAAGTGTTATTTATTGTTTTAAAAAATTCAATCATGTTTTCTTTTTCAATTTTCTATTTGTTTGTTTGTAATAAACCTGCGAATGTATAAATTTCCCATCATACATTTATTTACGATTTTTTTTATTTATTTTCAACCGTTAGCAACTGTCACTGTTGTTTATTTAGTTTTCTTTTTTCATTCTTTAATCCACAAATACACAAACAGACCACTTTACACATATGCACACACTCAGACATTCAAGCGATTTTATTCGTTGCAATTTCTGGTTAAAAGTACACTGCTGGTGCATGTTGCTGTATTTCTGTTTTATAAGTTGCTCGGCCTCGGATCAAATAATGGATCAGACTGGCATTTTCTGTTAATGTGTTGGTAAAACTATTTTCACACGTATAGACTGAGAAGATTTTGAAGAATATCAAAATACTTTTGATTTTCGCTGCCTGCGTCGCATAAATCATATGTTCTTTTCTCCTTCACAACAACAATACAATGCAGCTTGAAGGTTAAATTTTGAAGTGTTTCTGTGCTAAGCAAAACAAATAAAAAAATTGATTAGTTAAATTTGATAGTCGCCATGCGCCAATAAAATACGATGCCTTTGTTTTGTTGCACAAAAATGCGCATGCAGTGAACAGCAAAAGTACAGTGTAAAGTGGATGAGTTTGAAAAAAATTAAATAAAGTATTTCTAGGATTTGAGGATGGTATTCTAATTTCGTATCTGGAAGAAGAAAAAAAAAATTGATCTTCATGACTCTTTGAGAAAAAAAAAAATAAAAAGATGTCTACCACTCTCAAAATAACACTATGCGACAAAATACAAAAAAATTAAATACACCAGAGTAACTGCATAGTCTAAGTTGTTTAGTTAGTTGAGTAGAACTCAAAAATACTTTTTTTATATTTCTCGAACCCTCCAAACTTGTTTTATTTGACAAAAACTGTTTTTTGATGTTTTCACACAAAACTATTGATTATCCAAACCTATTACCTATTAACCTATTTTAATAATCCAAAGTTTTTTAGAAAGGGGAGAGTTTTGGCTTTTAAACGGTATACATAAATACTTTGTTCAAACTTATATGTTATAAAATTTGATGGGGTAAACTTGGAAAAAATTATTTTTTCTCTTTTTTCCTAGTTTGGCCATTCCTAATTGGAAAATTTAATTAAAAACTATAAAACAAGTGGTGATATTTTTAAAGTGCATTTTCCTCCGAAGAGATTGACACTTTATTTTATAAAATCGAACAAAACTTACGGTAGTTATTATTTAAATAGTATAACAGTCATTTTCTTTACATATGTTCTCTTATCAAACCTAGTGAATAACTTAGACTATGTCTTTACTCGGGTGTATTTTCACTGTCGTGTAATTTATACTTAAATATAATAATATATACATAATTTTCATTTTTCGTTTCGTTGTGGATGTCTGACCTGAGGTTTGAACCATGTCCTCACGTCCAATAAACTAACATGCATTCTACTTTACTACGGCGACTTCCTGATATCCCAAGATAAAGTCAGACAGCGCCACATCTTAACCAGTAGCAGTACTCAATGAGTAAAACCCGATACAACAAATAAGAGCATTTCTTCAGATGCTGATATTTATTGGAAACTCTATTATCGTAGGACTGCATAAAGCTATGAAGCTCACATAAAAATCGGAAAGCTCTTGAATGAAACTGTAGAAGGTTTATCGAAAATAATTTAGGATAGAAAGATTTGTTACTAAATGTGCAGTGCTCTTAAGAGGTTAAGAAAGTTAAAAGCATTGAGTTTGGCGCTGGCATCTGTCAAACATATACATCAAAACAATAAACAAACCACAATGTATTTTTTGTCGTGTTTAAAGATGGCGAATATTGTACCAGAAAATGATGATTCAAGGGAAACGGTAATTTTTTTGTTTTAATTTGAAGATAAATGCTGCAGAGTCGCATCGAATGCTTGTCGAGCCATGTGGTGATCTTTCAATATCAGAAGCAACACGCAGAAAATGGTTTCGACTGTTTAGAGATAACGATTTTGATGTGAGAAATATAGAACGTAGAAGATTACCAAAATAATTTTAAGACACCGTATTGCAGACAATGTTGAATGAAGATGAAGCTTTAAATCATAAACAATTGCAGAAATGTTAATTGTTTCACAACAACACAATTTCGGAACACTTAAAGGCTATTGGAAAGATCCAAAAGTTTGGAAATTGGTGTAACATTAACTGAATAACAGGCAGACGGAAAACAGAAAAACTACTTCTGAAATTTTGAATCGAATTTTTAATGGCAATGAAAAATAGATTTATTTTCAGAATCTTAAAAGGAAAAAATCTTGGGTTATGACGTTACAACCATCAACTTCGGCAGCAAAACCAAATCGATTTGGCAGAAAGACCATGCTGTGCCTGGTGGATATTATAACGATAAGTATATGATAAAATTCAAGAGTTAAGCAGTACGCAAAAAATACGCCTGTCAAATGGGGCTGGTGAACTAAACTATCGGACGCCAATAAAATCTGAACATTTCATTACTTTATTGTAGAAAAAATTTATATAAATTGTATCCATTAACGACCATTGGAACACATAGGCCCCAAGAAAAGCCGGGCAGTTTTCGTATATTGGTTTTAAAATATGTTTTTTGGTCATAATGAATCATCCATCCTAAATAAACAGAATGCCTCTAATAACTTTACGGTCGTGAAAAGTTTAAACAATAGAAAATAATTCAATAATCTTTTTTGTACACATTAGTTTGTAAAGTATATTTGGATTGTTTTTCACCACTAAAACCAGAAAATCAATTTTAAATGATCAAATCAATTAAAAATTAATTGAAACATTTTTAAATCAAGATCAATTAAAAATTAATTGAAACATTTTTAAAAGTCATTTTCTCCATTTTTGTTTTTTTGAATATAAACAACTAAATTTTAAATTTGTATGTGCTTTATGTGTAATTCTATTTTCAATAACTATCCCCTTTTTCCCAAATGTTTAATAATAAAGTTTTTTTTTTCCGGCTTCTTTTTCAAACTATATCTTTAAATGAACAAAAAATTGATGGGCAATGTATGAATGAAGACAGCATATTGGAAAGTTTAATCCCCTCATCCAACTACGCTGAAAGGTACTGACCTCATCAGCGACATAGAAGCTACTTTCCTCTTGATCTCATTTGGCTGCAGATTGCTGTGATCTTCCACATGACCTGTGATTCTGGTCTGTCTAGTTGAATTCTATTCCATCTTTTGTCAACTTCTTAGAAGCTGAGGACACGGTTGGCAGCTTTCACTGCCAGATGCTGTAACTCTTTCCCGTCCTATGTAAAATATCCCCAAGTTGAATTGAGCTCATCTTTCAAGGGCGTAAAGTGTTGCTTGGTAGCCTTTTCTGCGCTTTTAAAAACCTTATCGTGTGATCAAAGCAATTTAGAAATCTACTACAGTACACCATAGAGCAAACAGCATTCATAAATGTTGGTTTTCAAGGTTAATCGGTGTCAAAAAACAGAAGTGTGCGTCTAGAAATATGTAGCTACCAATATTTGGTTAAATATTTTTTATGAACAATCAATGTCAAATATTATGCTCTTTACTATATATACTGCATATTAGCATGTATAAATAGAACAAAAATCTACACTTCCACTTTTGCTGGCTACGCTACAAAACCACAATTTTGTATTACAGGAATAAATATTCCTACCGGAGAAATGATTAAAGAAATGAAGAATTAAGGCAAATGAACAAAAATGCACCCATGCAACTTATACGGTGTTCAGATATGCACCTTTATTGCGTAAATCGAAATAAACGCCATTATTGGGCTCAATATTTCATATAAAGTTTCAAATTATTATTGCGCAATAAATAGGCAAATTGGTATAATATTGATTAAAATTTAAAATGTAGCACTGTCATAAGTGTGTTTAGTTAGCATATTACAATTAACCGAACACTTTTTGTCGATATTTGACAACTCAAATGCTAAAAACGAAAAACAAAACAAAAAAACAACAAAATAAAAACAAAATAAAAACAATGTTGTTGAAAAAACCAGCGGATTTGTTTACCAGCTGTCAAACGAATATTGAATAAGCAGCTGAACTGCGTATGTTACTATGTCTGAACACTTAAAATGTTGTACTCAATAGACCGAATATTGATTCAATAAAAGTGCATATCTGAACATGGTATTATACACTGTGTAGAGAAAATTGTCCTTTTACACGCATTAATAATAAACCAATATAAACCACAAAACACCCTTTATAAATATATGGGTATTGAAACTCGATCATCGTATAAATAAGTATGTAAACAGTACAAAACAATTCGCTTGTTTGTTGGAACTCAGCGCTTAGTTTAGGTTTAAAACCAAAAATGTAGAAAAACTTCAAAGGCGACAAAATATAATTCATCGAATGTTCACTGCCTCACCATCGCATAATTGTAGCACGACCCTGCTGTCGCTTATGCCAACGCAATATAATGCACAACTAATAAATTTCAAATAGTATACGCGATGTGCCCTTGACTTACTTCTAGTCATTGACTGTCGCTACTTTATAAGCATGTTGTTGTTGTTGTTGTTTTCTCCTCTGTCTAACGTGGAAATTGTGCTGGGATCGTGTTGTACATAGTGGCCGTTAATAAACAAACACACAAACGTATATGTTGTTATAAACTAGTATGTAAGTACTTTAATAAACAAACATACGTATGTAATAGACTTAAGAATTTGCATAGAGTTAAGGGACTCATTTGAAATTGTCGAATCAGCTAAAATTAAGTATAAAAGAGAAAACAATTCCCAAAATAATTTTAATAATTAATGTAACATTAAACCTAGCCTATTTGAGCTCCTAGTCCAGCAAATAAAAATAAATTTAATTATAATAATAAAATAAAGTCTTTTAACGCCTACATAACAAAAATTTTCAAATTCTCAAAGATCTATATTTACGTGACTAAGAAATTTTTTCTTTTATGATTTAAACTGTCATTTATTGTGAAATTATTTTATTGAAGTACACTTCACTATATACAGTGGACAGCAAAAGTCTTAGTACGGCAATCTATTTTAGCAATTTCATGAATTTTAGCCAAAAGTTTGTATAAAAATGTATAGTTTATACATTTATTTTATTAATTTATTTCTGTTTTATTATAAAACAAACAATTTTTTAATGCTTTTCATAAAACAAGTGAAAAACAAGGAGAACCCTGAGTAAATTTAAAATTCAAAGGCCGTATATAAAAAATGTTTTCCCTTGTATTTAATAGAATATCCCTTAAGGTCAAGCACTCCATTTAATCAATTTGTAATGGAATATACAAGGTTTGTTTAGTGTATGCTGGTGGCACCATGAGCAAGTTTTTCATTTGACTTTTGAATGAGGTTTAACGATTTCGTAACCGTTCTTTCAAATAATCTCCTAAATACCCTCTTGAAGTCATATTGTTACTTTGTGCAAGAGTGTTAAGCCTGTGGGGACTTTTTTTGTCAAATATATTGCCGTACTAAGACTTTTGTTGTCCACTGTATGTACATCGCTTAAGTATATTCGATAGAATATTTAGCTGCCTTTAAATAAATTTCATTTTTGTTATTTGGATGTGCTGACTACAAGACCACCACTGTATGTCACAAGAAAATACGTAGAACTGATTACTGGTTTTGTAAGATTTAAATTTTAAGACATATAACTTTGCCTCCTATTATCTTATGGTTCTGAAAGGATTATTCTTTAGTATTGAAGATTGGCAACTAAATGTTCTTCGATGTACATATTTCCAACTTGAGTCCCTTAAATTAATACACTGTCCGAAAGAACAATAAATAAAATTGATTTCAGGACTCGAAAATTCTTCCTTTAGCAAAAATGAATTGAAAAATAAATAAAAAAGTTTTTAAATATTGTTGCTTTGTATATAAACCGTAGTGCACTATTAAGTTTTAGTTTGAAAAGCAAAACATACATCACTTTTTTATGATATTCATTCTAACCATACATATTCTTGCTTAGAGTGACCTTTTCGTTGTCTTTTATTCTTATTTGCGCCTTTATGAATAAAAATTCATATCCCTCATGAACACATAAACTTAATTTATATATAAGAAAATACATCACAAACAACAACACTGTCATATAGAAAAGAACTTTGCCGGTTGGCTTTATATTTCCATTGCATTACAGTACAGTTTTAGTCTTCTTTTTTATTGAAATTCTCTTTGTCTCTTCATTTATATATATTTTGACACATAGCCACAGAAGTATACATACGGATAACAAATTTCAGAAATTTTTTTAACCAATCCGTTTATTTTTTTTTAAATATTTATAATTGTCTGACATCTTTCTTCGATTTTAAGACGGTCTTTTGCTTTGGTTCAGAAATTTGTGAAATTTGTAAATCGGATACATACCTTTGTGGGCCTGTGCAGGTCCACAATTCAGTTCAATTTCTGAAATTTGTTAACCAATGCAAAAGACCATCTTAACATCAAGGAAACTATAAAGATTTTCAACGAAAACGGATTAGTTAAAAAATTTCGGCAATTTTTTAACCGTACGTATAATTTAGTAACTGTTTGCATATGTAACACAATATTAAAACAATTTTTTGTTTGTGTTCTCTTTACAAAGAATGGCAAATAACAAGAATTCACATTTACTATTATTTATCTCTACAATTCTGATCCTCTATCTTACATCGTCAAATCGTGGATGCCTTAACAAAAAGTTAACAACTAATAGTTACGTTTAAGACGTTTGTTTGTTGATTTTGTTTATTTTGTTGTCAGTTGTTCTTGTTTTAAATTTTTTGCGATATTCATGTGTTTGGTATTATTTTGTTGCCTTTAGTTTATAAGCAATTGGCCAATTCACATGACTTTGTATCGTGTATGTTGTGTTGAATACACTTTTGTTTGTGAACGCTCAATGCTATTCTGTATTGTGTATTTCGTGCTCCAAACGTTAAAAGCGATAAAAAGAAGAAGACCAGTATACGTATTTTGATTTTCAAGCAACAAAATGAAAAATATTACGGAAAAAAGTAAATTAATTAATTATCTGCGCCAACAATTATAATTTTGAAATATTAATTGTTGACTCAAGTTACACAGAAAATATTTTGTATTTTTATTCTTCTTCTTAATTAGTGGCATTTACATAAACTGATGGCACGAAACCAATACAACTTTCCAAAACATATGAAAAAAATGTGTATAAGTGTATCGAATTTTTATATGAAAATTATCAACAACAAGCATACACTGTCTTCGTCCAACAATACACTCAATACAATGATACAAGAGCTTGAGTGAATTGCCCAATAGTTATTTTGTTTTTCTTCCTTTCAACAACATGCCTAGATAACTATAAATAAACACCCATAAACATATACTTTAAATGCGGTAGATCTTATGACAGTTTTATGTTTAAGAGAACAAAAAACTTTTCCTAGCTTTCCAATTTTCGTAATTATAATAATTTAATATTATTATAATTTAAAATTAAATATAATTTTTTAATTACTATTGCTTAAATCTAGAAGTTAAAGATTTTAGAAAACCTGTACTGAAATTTAAATACATGATCAAATACTTTCTTTTTCCAGGATATTTAAATTAAAATTTTGAGAATATTATTTTTGAATTCCAATCCTCTTAGAAATGATCTAAAATCTATAAAATGATCTATATAAATGATCTATGAAAACCAGGAGATTTTAAATGAATGTTTTTGTTATGAGATCTGGTTCATTTGACGCCTATCTACTAACGCAAAGCATTATCTTTAACTAACCGCATGCGTTGAGGACCTTTACAAATCTCAGGCGACTATTTTTGCTAAAAATTATTTTTAGGCAAATTCAATTTACGTCAAAGTACTAATTGAGTTAATCTTATCCGTTATTACTTTGCTGACCTTTGAAAATGTCAAAATAAAACGTTTGACGGATTCTCTGCGAATCTATGTATATTGCTTTGAGCACAAATTTGACCAGTCCGTCACTGCCAGGGAAAAGCACTATAGGTTGATAATTACCAAATTCTTTTAGCCTTAATTTAATGATATAAAAACTAACAGGACTGTGCTACTTGCCATACAGCTGATGTCAAATTAGATATACTGTATAAGGAATTTGAAGGCATGATCATTTCACGTTGATTTGATGTGAACTGAGTGTCGAGATCATGCTATTTGACTGATTTAGATCTTTCCTTGAGTGGTACCTTCCCATACATTCCGTAACCGTTCTGCTAATTCTACCATAAAAGTATTTTTCATATAATTTGTCAGTAATGTGAAAAATTTAAAAAAAAATTAAATTATTCTCGTAATTCATAGTATTTTCATTAATATCAAATACATTTCATAATTTTTTTTACTTACATGCGGCTAAATTGCTTCGCTAGCGTTGAGAAAAAAATGAAAAAATAAACTACGTTGGCATACTAGTAAAAATTAAAACAGCTTTACTGACTTCTTAAGACAAAATCAACAATTGATTTAGCCGTAGATCGATCTTTGCATCAAAAATAATACATTTCAATTTTGAGCCGATATAACTTTAATTCAGTAAAAGTTAAATGCCTGATTTTTTTAATTCGTTAGTGTTCTGATTGTCGTTATTTTAAACCAAATAAAAAAGAAACTTTCATACAGGATTCAAACAATTTAAAAACTTCATAATTCTATCATATGTATCATTTTTGATACATACGACCTTCCTAGGGATTCTTTGGTGTTGTAGATGTAATATTTTTAAGTTTTCAAAAGATTTTGAGAAGTTTCATCGTGAATAATACATTATTTATGATATTTGAGAAGGAATTGATAGTTGAGTGTAGGATGAAAGTGAAAAGGATGAATTTTCTGTTCTGGACATATTCATGAGATTGATTGAAGTAGTCGTAGTCTAATATGAAGCGTGTTAAATTATTAGACGCCAGACCAGGGTTCAAACATCAGGTCAAACATTTCTACTTTACAACGAAGGTTGAAATGACCTTTGACTCTGAAAAAGAAGAAAACAGGAGCTCGTCTTATGAACTGACGAAAGTATTGACAGCTACAAACATGGATGTTAATCATCAAAGATGGTACTACTTGGAATAGAGAACAGCATCTTTTAGTAGTATGGGAAGAAAAATATTACCAACTTTCACGCCGATTGCTAGCAGCTGCTTAATGAAATGCTCCTCTCATATTTATCTCACTTGACAGACAAACATTAAAAAAAGTGTTTCGTCTTATGTTTTATTCCATAGACATTGCCGATGTTAATATTTTGGTCAACTACGGAAGTATGAGACAACAGAATCATTCGCTTTGATAATGTGCTACTGGGAAATGATGATAAAATTACACTTTTACATTTTTACACGCCTTTTTGAAAAAGTAGCTGAAATTATTGAATTTCCCAATAATTTTGTCGCTGTAGATTCGTAACTAATTGCGTTTCATGATCGTTATAAATATCGTGGTTCACCGAAATCGAATTGGCAGTTTTAGATTCCAGTACATGCTAGGTGCGTAGCGACTACTTACAGCCGTATTTGGGCAAACCCGTAAACCAGGGAGGAATCAAAGAGAGGGCATTGTTATAGAAGTAATCGATGTTCTATTGCAACGGGGAACTTTTTGACCCCACATGATGTTGACAACAAATTTTTCTAAGGAAATATAACAATGGTTTGTACAATTAGGCTTCAGCCATTACTCAACTGAGAGCGTTACTGATGAGAGTGACAATAAGCAGCCCCATGTAAACATTTGGAAACTTATATATCGCCACAAAGCAAGGGTGTTACAGGTAAAATTATTACCATTAAAGAAAGAAACAGAACCAAGCTGACATGAAGTGTTTAATTTTTACGTAAAAAGTAAAAAAATATACATCATGTCCAAAATTTTGGCGTAAATTTCCTAAAAGTGATAATAAAATGTAATAATATAAAATAGAGTAATGAAGGTTACAATGATATGGCAGGATCCCCATGTAATAAACGTAATGTTTGTGTATTGATTGTCGGTCAGTTATTTGTCTGTCCTGGTTAGGATAGTTATATTAGAGTACGGCGTTTTAACAAATTATCAAAAGATGTATTATGAATTTAATATGAGAATTCAGTTTTCCTGTTGTACCTTGTAAACATATTGCTACGAAAATGGAAACGCTGTACATCGTTTAACATTAAAATGAGCAAAAGCTACACAAACAAATACAACGAACTTGTTAGAAGTAAACGAACAACATCAGTATGAAAGGAAAGGGGATAGACAGGTAAGCGCGAACGCAACAACAAGCAATGTGAATAAAATACACAAATAACAATGAAGTAGAGATAGAGTTCTCAAGAAACCGAAACCCCGAACGTTCGACTTCAAGAACCTTCATCAAACTGATTACGTGGGCATATAAAAAGGCAAGACAAAGCAGGCAGTAAGAATTCAGTCAGTCTTGTGTGAAAACGCTTTGTTATGTTTTGACCTTTTTAAAAACGTTTAGAATATGAGTTCATTGATTACAAACAAAGTAAAAACAAATTTGTGCTCAGTTTCAATTAAACTCTTTATTGTTCACACTACTTTTGTGTGCCACTGTTACAACTCCAACAGTAATTGCTTGTTCACTACTCTATTTCACACTTCTGTCCGCGCAAACACTAACAACTCTTCGGTAGATCTTCACAATAGCGATCTTCAAACCTCGACTGTTTACTTCGCACGCAACGTATCTTCACACAAGACTGACTGAATTCTTACTACTCGTTGCCTGCTTTGTCTTGCCTTTTTATATGCGCACATATTCAGTCTGATGAACGTTATTGAAGTAGAAGGTTTTTGTTTTCGCCTTCTCGATTTGTTGTTTGTGTATTTTGCTTACGTTGTTTTTTTGCGTTCTTTCATACTTGTTTGTCTCCATTCTTTTCATGTTGGTGTTGTTGGTTTACTTGTAACAAGTTCGTTGTATGTCTTTGTGTGGCTTTGGTTTATCGTTAATGTTAAACGATGTTTTCAATCCCAAGATTGAAGAATTCATTTGTCGTACCAGACTTAATTATTAAAGAAAATAAGATTGACTGTCAAATCTGCATACAATCTGGGTATTGACTTTATCAGGTTATCACGGTCTATCTACATAAGTGTTGTTGTTTTAATCTCTCAAATTGAAAATAAATATATAAAAATAAGATTATGTTCTGAAAATAAATGTGTTCCTATTTAAAATTTTTGTTGAACTAAATTAATATTCGTACCTCATACCGCCTGTTAATTTTTGATAGAGAACTAAGCATTGTTACAATTATTTTACTTATTATGTTTGACATTCCAAAGATTTCCCGCTAATTATGCTATTCAAGTGAAATTACTCGTTCATTTAACAAGAAGGATAGGGGAAGGTTTTGGAAACTGAAAAGACATATAACTGCCACATAACAAAAGCGTATAATGGTTGTATAGTGTATCATATTTGAAAAAAAAATATTAAAACGACATGACATTAAAAATTCTGAAAAAAATTTAATTATTTTTCTTACAAAGGAAACATATCAAATGGCCATTATTACTTATAATTTTATGGTTATTCGATAGGTAGAAATGGACCTCTCCGAACCTTTTGATGCCGTGCGAGGTTTCAGACAGGGCGAAGCTTATCGTGCGACCTCTTCAACTTCGTCAAGGAGAGTGTTCTGCGAAAGAAGGGAGTGCATCGCAATAGCACTATTTTTCAAAAAAGCGTCCAGTTGCTTGCGTACGTTGACGACATTGACATCATAGGGCGTCCAAGCGAGATGTTACTGCTGCCTTTAGTGCTATTGAACGGAAGTCTACTAAGATCGGTTTGGCAGTAAATGAAGTCAAAACAAAGTACATGTTATCGACAAGTAGAAACGTGCGGCGTATTGATTCCCAGATTACGGCCGATAACTATACTTTTGATACAGTCAAGGAATTTATTTATCTTAACTCCGCCGTTACCACCAAAAATGATGTCAGTCTGGGGATCAAGTGCAGGATCAACAGGTGCTACTATGGTCTCAATAGGCAACTGAGTAGCAGAGACCTCTCTCGAACGACAAAACTAATACTCTACATGACTCTCATCCTACCTGTGCTTCTTCATGGCGCAGAAGCATGGACCCTTTTAAGCATTGATGCAACCGCCTTGAGAGTATTTGAGAGAAAAGTCCTAAGTAAGATCTTCGGTCCAGTGCAAGTTGGCAATGATTTCCTTATCCGATCCAACAGTGAGCTTTATGAGAAACATAGACGTTGTGCGCTGGCTCGGCCATGTCGTTCTAATGGAGGAGGATGCTCCGGCGAGACGGGTGTTTGAGAAGCCGGCGAAGAGGACGACTTTGTTTGCGTTAGAAGGACCAAATCGAGTCAGCCCTGTAATCGATAGGTGTGACCAAATGGCGTAGGCGCGTAAGAAGCAGATGCGCCTGGAAGAATGTGTGGCGGCAGGTCGAAATCCGTTAATCGGATTGTTAATGGCCAATTAAGTAGGTAAGTAAGTATTCGATAGCAGGCCTTAGTGGTTTTATTAAACCTATGGTTTTCATCTTTTTGGCTGAGCAAAATATTTCTGAATTTAAAAAGTTCAACAGAATTTGCTTGAATTCCGCTGCGAGCGTTCAGTAAGCTAATTTTTCACCGAAGTATGAACTGATGTAATTTGGTGACACAGCAAAAACGTAACGTAGGTGTTTCTCCATTGATCTCATACAAATTTTGTAGTCCATGCCCCAAAGTTAGTTATCTTTGTTTAATTTTTTATACATTACTCCTTGTAATATTCTTACTGTTCTTACTGTATATATTATGCATATATATCTATTGCTTGAAAGAGGTCTAAGTGGACTAAATCCGTTGGCCAATTCACACGACTTTGTATCGTGTATGTTGTATTGAATACAGTCGGTTGTTTGTGAACGCTCAATGCTATGCTGTATTGTGTATGTCGTATTCTTCTTCTTTTTGGTATTCATACAATTTGATAGCACGATATATATCAATGCATATAAGTGTATAGAATTTTTACATAAAATTATCAACAACAAGCATACACTGTTGTATAGTCGTCCAACAATACAATGAATACAACGATACAACCGCTTGTGTAAATTGACCAAGTATATTTTTTATATGCAAACTTTTTCAGATGATTGATATTACTATAAAACAGGGGTTACCAAAAATTTTTTGGTTGTGTATTAGTGAGAAAGAGAGAGAAAATAGGTTGAGTGAATTTATTTATTTACAACCATAGAAAAGTGTTAGTAATATACGCTATTTTGATTTTCATTTTATTACAAATGTACATAAAGCTATCTATATTTGGCTTAATAATTTAACTTTAAAAATATTATACTATGCGACAAAATGAAAAAAAAAATGAAATATGCCTAGCTAATGGCATGGAACATTTTTAACATAAAATATTTTTTTAGTGTCACTCTGAAATAAAATCATAAAGCATCCGCCACACGTGTGTTCTTGCCGCAGTCTCATCGACAACTAAATCAAAGAACACAAGAATGCGTGCGAGTTCTCTCTGCACAATTGTGCTATGAAATGGTAATCCCTGCTATAAAATTATCACAGTATTAATATTGTTACTAAAATGGAAATTTACATTTTACTTTTACATCGTTTAACAATAAAATTATAAATAAAAGCTACAAAACAAAAACAATGAACTTGTTTACATATGATTAATAAGTAAACAAAAATAAACCAACAAACACCAGTATTAAAAAAGGGAAAAACAAGTAAAAAAAATTTAACAACAAACACTGCAAGAATAATTGTAAACAAAAATACACAAACAACAATATTGAAACGAGAGATTACGAAAACGCGAACATTCGCCTTCAAGAACATTCATCAAACTGTTTACGTTGCCATATAAAAGGCAAAGCAAAGCAGGCAACTGAGTCAGTAAAAGTTCAGTCAGTCTTGTGTGAAGACGCGATGTGTTTAAAGAGAGTAATCATGGTTTGAAAATATCCGTTACAAAGATCTGGCGAACAATTATCTAGTCACAATTATCACAATTATCAGTCAATTATGTAGTCTAGTTTTATTCTTATTTACAATATACGAGCTCATATTTTAAACGTTTTTAAAAAGGTAAGAACGTAATAATATTATATCTCTCCTCTAAGTACTGTTTCTTCTAGCAATTTTCTTCAAAATATTTGTATAAAATAACATTTTTAAGTGTGAACTGCTATAATTCAAATATCCTGATAGACTAGCTGTTGGTACGCTAAACTAAGACTGTTGAGGCCGTAGATTCAATTCCCACTAGGGCGTTTGTAATGGTCGTGCAAAGGTATGAAGTGAGCGTTAAGTTACAAATGTCTTGTAGCGTATTTATAATAAAGAAGTGCACTATATGCATTAATATAATAACAATAATAAAATTAAATAATTTTTAATTGTAATTTAAAACCCTAATCAAACACTAGAATAGCAACAAGAAGTAGAACACACAAATAAAACAACACACTTGACACAATAATTTATTTAGATAACTAAACATGGGTCTAATTCTCGAAACGTGATCAAAATTGTGTTCGAATAGAAAATAATTTCGACAGCGAAAAATTTTCTGATGATGTTACTCGATACGAAACGAATCGATTTGTTGCTGCTTAGGTGTTGTGAAACGAGTTAATTATTTCGTTTTACAGCACTGACTAAAATGCAAAAGTTGTAAACAAAAAACATATGTTTTCTTACAAAAATAAAAGAAATTTAATTAATCAAGGAAGAAAAGTTTTATTAAAATTGTAATATTTCGTATGGATTGGTTTTCTTTTATTATAAGCTGTGGCTGAAGTTTCTTCTGCAGTATCATCTTCAAATTCTATAAAAGAAGACATGTTAGGTTCCATTTTGTCTTCTTCATAATCCGATAAACAGCAGAGAGATACGTCAGGAATACCATTTTTTGGTGAAGTTGTTGGGGTAACATTTTCTTTGTCGCAATTTTCTTTTGGGCTGCCTTCTGATGTTTTTGAAGACCCAAAAGTTTGAAAATTTTTTAGACCCTCAACGGAAAACGGAAGCATTGAGCTTAGCTGTGAGCTGTTCCTATAGCTGATTAGCTCTTGCCTTTCCCTGAGAAGTATTTGGTATAATACTGTTTGCCAATTCTGAATGCTTAACCATGAAATTTCCAAGGATTTCCTTCTGGGTGTAATTAATTTTTAAAAGTTTTGACCTACAAATACTGGAATTAATTTTTTTATTCATAAATTATTATAAATTTCTTGCTTACATTTTTGTATATTGTTCTTTACGGCAGAAAAACGTTAATTCGAAAGCTTTAGTGCTTACGAGTAAAAACTCGCAAGTTGGCATTCGAATGATCACACGTTATCGAATGCCATCATTAGAAATTTTGACACACTTTACACGATAACGAATAAGAGAATCCCAAAACTAAAAAAACACACGTTCGAGTAAAAATTCATTCGTATACGACTGCCAGAATTAGCCCCCAGATATGAACTAATAAAAGAAATTTGTAAATAATTTGTTTTGTGAATTATAAGAAAAGAAATACTAAATTTTGTAACACTAAGCAATTATGTATATGTAATGACCAAAAAAAAAAATTGTATAAATATTTTTGAATAAATCAGAACTAATCTTGAATTGTAAAACAAATCATTATTATTTCTTAAATATTCTGACTGAGCACTTTAACCAGTGCTTATCTGAATCAAAACTGCTGCAGCCATTTGCAGCATTATAACCTCATTGGCAACCCTTTTTTTAAACCGTTATAGTCTCCATAGTGGACATTTATTGTGAACCATATTCAATATATTTGTGTTAGCGTTGATATCTATCGAACATATTCAGTGTAAAACAAATCAGTAAAGAAACAGCATCTATTGTTTCATCGATTTAATGCTTTGCGGAAATCATTAATTTTATGTTTTCATTGGGTGTTGGAGACTCCCGCATGGTATCATAAGCAGCTTATTAGGCTTATTAGGATGTAAGGCCACGGTTCAAACCCCAGGTCAGACCTCAAAACGAAGTATAAAAAAATATTTCTTCGGCGAATTCCTCTCAGCAGATTTCTTGCAAAAACTCTGAGAAAATAAAATTGCCATGGAGAGTTTCTAAAAAATCTGTCGTTCGGAGTCGACTTTAAACTGTAGGCCTCGCCACTAATGTATGAAATTTACTCACACAACATGAGTGGTGTGAGAAGCTAGGCCGTAATCCTGACTGAATGCCAATTATGTATGTATGTATGTTTTAAAGTCTAAATTGGCTTCATTCATAGGACATGTAGTCTTTTGTTTATAATATAAACTGAAGTATTCATCGCTGTATTAGCATTCGTTGTTTTTACATTTTCAAATGATTAAATAACAAGACGACTGCAAGTTATTTGAAGACTCGATCCCATTATTATACCGGAGCAATCTTTTATGACAACTGATGTACAAACACATCTTTGCGATACTCTGTTAATAAAAAAAAAACAGAAAAAACTAAAATGCAGCTTAACAGTCGACGTAAATTATTACAAATAACTAATATTTTCTCAGTGAAAATTGCTTAACATTACTTCGTCTTCTTTTCTTTTTTCTGTATGTCGCTTCTTTGCTGGTGCATACTTCAACGCATTTTCCATTTCGATTCTATTTCTTTTATCTCCATGAGAAATTTTGAAATTTTTCCAACTGCAGACATACTATGGCGTGACTCATTTGTTTTGCTGTAGAACTGCTTGCTTTTAGCGTATTGTCAGAACGATTTGTTTATTCAACTTCCACCACCTGTTGTTTAATCCTTCATTGCACTTCTCTGGTGAATTGTAATTGAATTTTGAAGAATTTTTCACTTTGAGCTGATGAAGAAATCAAGATAAAGAGAGTTTTTGTGCAGTCTTTAAAGATTTCGATATTTTCATTTAATAAGACATTTTAAAATTTCCATGCCAAACTTAAATTCGCAGATTCCTGGATAAGAATTCTGTGTTGCTAATTGAAGTCGCAATTTTGTGGACAATTATATGCTTAATTATGAAGTCGTCGTAGTCTAGTAGGTAGTATGTTGGCTTATTAGACATAAAGCCAGAGTTCAAATCCCAGGCCAGACATCAAAGGTTATGTTAGGTCGAAGTGATAGATCTGATAGCAAAGAGCTCACTTGAACACGCATAGCGGCCAGATGTGATGCCACGAGTGAACGCAGTCTCTGTACTGACCAAGTTACACCAAAATCAGACAAGAGAAGGAAGTTGGTCAGCGCAGGGACTGCACATCAAAGCACGACTACCCCACACTGGAAAACCAGCCAGAAAGTTTGATGAACGAAGCTATATCATTGACATTAACAGATGATAGCTACGTCAAGCTGACAAGAAATGAAGAGCCAAACAACCTATATCTGCACCTCGCACTGACAAAGAAAGTGAATAACAGTCTCTTCTTCCTCAGCGGATCTGCATCCACGGCAGAAGTCGTTAAATGGGAGCCGCATCGCTTCCGCGTGTCTACCCATAACACAGTAACCTGTAAGCATGGCCACTGTGATTGAGATGATGGCACGACCAAGTCCAAGTAACTGGTTGGTACGCCTTCTATCCATCAGGGGTCAGGTGAGTCTAGCGGTGGAGCAGGACTCCTCATTGACCCAGGAGGGACATCCAAACAAAATACAAAAAGTATTTCTTCGGCGATTTCTTTTCAGCAGATTTTTGGCAAAAACTCTGAGGGTAAATAAAAAATTTCCATGAAAAGTTTTTCAAAAATCTGTTCGTTCTTAGTCGAATTTAAACTGCCACTCATGTATGAAATTAACACACACAAAATAAGTGGTGTGAGAATCTAGGTCGTAATCCTGACTGAAGGGTTGTAATGACCAATTATGTATGTATGTATATGCTTAATAGTTATTAGTTTTTTAAAATGGATACACCGATATTTGTGTAAGTAATACCTCTGCAAGCATTAACGGCTTTTTTTTAATGAAAGTTGCAGAAGAATAAAAACGCCTATAGATTTCATAAAATTACCATTTTTGCAGCTTCCAACTTATAACTGTAGGGAAAGCAACGAGTGTCTGTACCTTCTGCTCTTTCTAATTTGCATTTGCATTTCCTTTTGCTGTTATCCTTTGCTCGCTTTCTTTTGTGGTGATACGATTTTTTCTCTGATTATTTATTGTTGTTTTTGTTGTTGTTATTTCTGAGTAATGACTTAACGTTAAAAATTCCATTACTTCATTGGCATTGTATTCATATTTAAGAAGTCCAACTATATTGTTACGTTTTTACCTTTTTAAAAATGTTTAAAATATGAGCGTTGATTGCAAACAAAATAAAAATAAATTGGTTCTTAAGTTCAATTAAATTTTTTATTGTTCGGGCTATTTTTGTGTGCCACTGTATACAACTTGGCGTATAAAACAATAATTGGTTGTTAGCTATCCTTATTTGTTTACAACGCAGATCTTTACAACGGATATTTCAAACCACGACTATTTTTTTCACACGCAAGGCACCTTCACGCAAGACTGACTGAATTCTTACTATTCGTTGCCTGCTTTGTTTTGCCTTTTTATATGCCCAGGTAAACAGTCCGATGAAGGTTCTTAAAGTCGAACGTTTCTTGAGAACTCTATCGTGACTTCATTGTTGTTTGTGTATTTTGTTTTTGCGTTCTCTCTTTACTTGTCTATCCCCTTTTCTTTCATACTGACGTTGTTTGTTTTCTTGTAACAAATTCGTTTGTTTGTGTAGCTTTTGTCAATGTTATTTTGTTAATGTTAAACGATTTTACAACGTTCAAATTTTTGTAACAATATGATGCTTATCATAACCATTACCATTATTGTCCTTACCATTATTATCATTGTTATTCTTTCTCTCTTTTGTTGTCTACTGTGTTTTTTTATTATTCCTACATACAGCTATCTGTCTGTATCGGTATCAAAAATATATAAAAAATATAAAATCAAAAATAAATTAAGGACGAAAAAGAAAAGGAATTGTAACGTAAATTAGTGTGAATAGGCATCTACTTATGAAATGTAATAAGCACTGTTTAATTCCAAAAAAGTCTGTGTTTGGTGAGAATTTCAGGCTGACAGCAATGACAGCGGTCCATATTTCTCTGAAAACGACTTTGGTCAGGTCATTATTCCGTAGATCGATGATTATAATTTTTTTTGGTTTGAATTGCATGATATGGACCGAAACGACATGTTGGTTCAATGTGAGACAGCTCATGCCACTTTGACGCAATGTAAACTGGTCGCTGAGAGCAAGCGGTTTAACCGCGTTAGATTTTTTTGTGGGGTTTGCTCAAAGCCAACATAACATTACTCAAAGCCAACATAAACCATAAACCAGAGAAGTCGTAGTGTACATTTTTACTACGTAATATTTCACACAAATGACCATCATTGGGTAATTAAAACGAATAACAAACTTCGATGATATCTCACACACACTTTCTTTATTTAAATTTAAATATAGTAAGCGCTTGAGGTTACTGTAGTCTAGTTGGTCGTGTGTTGGCTTAAAACCGAACATCAGCCCGGGTTTTTGGCAAAAAATCTTGGAACAGATAAAATAAAAAGTTTCCCAAAAATCTGTCTCTCGGAATCGACTCTAAACTGTAGGTCCCAATGTGATGTGAGACTCTAGAACGTAATAACGACTGAAGGGTTTTAATAACCATTTAAGACCAAGAAACGCCCTTTGAAACTAATGTAGTAGATTTCTCAGTAGATTTCTGACAAAACCTCTGAAAGTAAATAAAATTGTCATGAAACTATATATTTACTATATATTTATGCTTCACTATGTATTTATGCTTGAAGTGAATAGACGTGTTTTTGTCTGAGCTCCTGAAAAAGTGTGATCGATGCCCATATTTTCTTTAAACTTTGCCATTATTCTAAATCAAGGAAAGAAAATTTTGTGAAGTGCCAATGTTTTTGTAATTTAAATATCCTCTAAACTAACTATCATAAAATTAAGATCTATGTTTAAATTTCTTACAACAAATAATAACAAATGAAATAATTCTACAGCGTACAATAACAACTTGTAATTTATCAAAATAAAACAACACATAGCAACAGAACAGAATAAAATTCTTAGTGAAATATTTAAAATTTACAAAAACTAATTCCTCATCCAACGGACTATCTTGTTCTTATTTGTTGGTGACTCATCCACAAAATTGTAAATAACAAATTTTAAAGAACGCATAGCAACAGAATAAAACTCAGTGAAATATTTGAAAATTTACAATAACTAATATCTTATCCAACGGACAATCTTTTTCTTATTTTTTGGTGACTCATCCACAAAATTAAAAATATCAGCAATCGAGCAACAACAAACAGGCAACTTACACAGTATCTTTAATATACAGTCAGTGTTTTTTTTTCTTTATAACAACTACATAGTAACATAATCCTTTACAAAACAAAACAAAACAAAAGTAAACATATTTCGAATAACCAGCTGATTGTTTGTACACTGATTACTGGTTTAATAAGTGCTGCCAAATTTATTACAAATATCCACAGTTAAATTTAAAAATTCTGATTTCACTTACTATTTTTAATGTATAACCTAAGGAAGGACAAGAAAATAAATAAAAGCAACGTACGCAAATCTAAATCTAAGACACTAACCAACAAAAACCCAACAAACATGCCTATTATCGAAAACTCGGAATTTATACCATCAACCTCGGATGGATTGCAAAACACACCAGTCAATAAACGTATAGTGGACATTCAGCAAAGTTCTTTACGACCATCTTTAATTGACTCGCCTTTTAAACTACTAAACTGTATGGACAAAAGGTTTGACAAATTCGCAGAACAGATCCTGAACACTATTGACCAGAAATTTAGAGAATTTAAAGGAGACCTCGTAAAGGATTTGCGCGAAAAATATAATATCCTCGATAACAAACTGCATGAGATAAGTGAGACGGTAACAATACTTGAAAATGATTGGCGGAAATTGAGAGTATGCGAGTGGAAATAAAGAATCTAAAAACAAAATTGCGGCAACAAGAGAACTATCCTGTTTCTACTGAGCTCAGGATAAATGAAATTCCGTTCTCTGAAGAAGAAAATCTACCGGAGATTTTTAAACAAATTTGTAACACCAAAGACACACCTGTACCTAACTTAAAATCTATATACCGCTTGAGGAACCATAATAATAAACACAACGAGACCTCGAAAGATGCCGTTATAATAGTCAAACTTTGGTCTGCGTACGATAAAAATTTCTTTTTAAAATCGTTGTCTAACTTCCGAAAACAGCACAAGGGTTTTACTTTCCGGCTAAGGAACATTGGTTACAACTCGAATGTAAAATTCTTCGTAAACGAGAACCTGACTCAAAACAACTTTAACATCCTTCGTGCTGCAATTCGCCTAAAAAAGAAAAAACTTTTGTCCGTAGGTCCCGCCACTCATGAATAAAAATTAACACACACAACATAAATGGCTGAGAAGCTAGGTCGCAATGCTGACTGAAGCGTTGTAATGACCAATAATGTATGTATGTATTATGATTCAAAATGACACTACTATTTATCGTAAGTCGAGCACATACACACATGATTAGGGGAGAATTAAAGATTTCCAATGAAATAAATTAGTGCTTCAATTCTAATTTTTAAACAAATTAAGTCCAACGATGGGATATGTATTTAAGAAATGTTTCTCTTTCATTTCATTTATAGCATCATTTGTGGCCAATATTCCATGACGTAATTTCTAAAACTTTGTGAATTACTTGCGCAAATTTTTAAAACATAAGACATATTCTATAGAAGACAAGAAAATAAATCCACGTTGCGAACAAAAGAATAAAAAAAAACTGCATTTTTCATTCTGACATTTACAAATGGGTTCTTAAAAAGAAAGTCATTGTCACCAGTGCATTGAGAAATCGAGATGTAGAATAGTGTTAATTGAAGCATATTTAAGATTAATATTTCACAATGAGCAAGCCAGGGTTATTCATAAAAAAAACGAATGATATCCAGTTTTATATTATATTCTATTGTTACGTTTTTACCTTTTCAAAAACGTTTAAAATATGAGTTCGTTGATTGCATACAAAACAAAAACAAATATGTGTTTAAGTTCAATTAAACTCTTTATTGTTCGCACTACTTTTGTGTGCCACCGTTTACAACTTGACGAATACAACAATAATTGCTTGTTCGCTATTCTTCTTTGCTTCAAACCACGACTGTTATCTTCACACGCAACGCGTCTTCACACAAGACTGACTGAATTCTTACTACTCGTTGCCTGATTTGTCTTGCCTTTTTATATGACCATATGAATAATCTTGAAGTCAAACATTTGGGGTTTCGCATTCTCGAGAACTCTTTCGCGACTTCATTGTTGTTTGTGTATTTTGTTCAATTTGCTTGTTGTAGCGTTCTCGCTTTCTTGTCTATCCCCTTTCCCTTTATACTGAAGTTGTTGGTTTACTTGTAACAAGTTCGTTGTATTTGTTTGTGTAGCTTTTGCTTTAATGTTAAACAATGTACACCGTTTCCATTTTTGTAACACTATTATATTTGATATTCACTTACCGACACAGAATTCTTGTTTTATAGATTTTCTATGTTAAATTTTTATTTATTTATTTATTATATCTTTGTTAAATATTTTCAATAATAAAACAATTCTTTTTTTATTAAATTTCCATGAAATGTATTTGCCATGTAGTTTTTAATGCAATTTAAATGTTTGACATTTTTGTACCATAACTTTCCTTTTGTTGTTGCGTTCCTGTATAAAAAAGTTAAGTTTAATACTAAGCAGCTGTACGCTGAAAACAAAAAAGAGTGATTTTACACAACAGCCCTTTAGAACATTAAATTGTGCAACTTTAGCGATTGTGAATGAAATAAAATTGCGCGAAAAAAAACACATTATTAGCTGTATACAGTTTTGTACGCCGTATCGTTCTTTCTGTTAATATTGTTGTAACTGTGATGCTTTAAGAACGGCAAATTAATTGTTGTATTTGTAGTATTTGCAAAACGGCTCATATTCTCTCCGCAAAATACAAACACTCACTTCCTTTTTGTAAACAAAACCAACACAAAAGATTTCTGAATTGTATATTGCTCTGAAGATTAACATTAAAAGAGAGAATTGAGCAAACATAATACTGCAGAGTGTTAAACTGACGTGCACAGATTGTAAATTTGATTTAATTTTAAAGTATGCAACCCCAGTATAGAAATTACCCCTTTTAATATATATCCTGTATCATTTCAGCGACATTGAAGCTTTGGCTTCAGTTTATGTAAACAAAAAGAGTATTTTTTTTTTTTTTTTTTTTTTTTTTTTAAAGATTATTACAAAAACATATTGGAGATTTTTAGTAGTCTTTTTTCACTTTTCTTGGAGTTAGAAAAAAAGCTGTTTATTTATTTTGTGTTTAAATGCAAAAATTACGACTATTGCTGATGCTATAGCATTTTTATGTAGCCTTTGTAACAGACTCGGTGATGTATACTTAATTTAAAATTGAATTATTCATAAGGTATACGCCTAGTGGGAGTCATTTCGTCATTAATTTATCATAAAGAAAATTTAAATTAAACTTAGGGTCTGTTTTTGTAAGACGAATAATTTCACACGTCCGTGAAATCGTGAAAACTTGAAAACGTCTGAAATCAATTATATTACAAAAACAGGGGATTATATTCGCAGATATTATGAACTACTTACAAATAATAAAATAAATGATTGCTCAGGTTTGACAACGTAATACTGAATATTGAAATACCAATTGTTTTAAAACGTTTAATAGAAAAAAAAACGAAGCACTAAACCATGAAAATTATGTTTTCAATGAATTTGGTCTCTAATAGGAAGTGAACTGCCAGCTGTACCTACATATTTCTCTATGAATGACCCGATAATAGTTCACTCCTACAGTTTAAAGTCGGCTCCGACAAACAGAATTCTGAGAAATTTTTCATAACAACTTTATTTTACTCTCAGAGTTTTAGCCTAAAAACTGCGTTTCCTTAGAAATGTCTGACCTGTGGTTTGAACCGCGGCCTCACATCCAATAATCCAACACACCACCTACTAGACTATGGAGTTTTAATAACACTGATACATTTCTAAATTATTATCTTCTTAATTGTTTTCCTTGCTTTGATTAAGATTGATTTGTAGTAGAAAACAATATTCAGTCACGGACAGAAGTCTAAAAACCGCCAACATTTTTGCTACATTTTGAGTCTTGAAAACTTTTCCAGACAAAATACAATCTTTTATTTTACTTAATGATTCATTCTGCTCAAAAACTAATCTTTAATATCAACTTGATAGTATTTGTCAAACATACTCCTTGGACTGTTGACCTCTTTCTACAGAGACTATAGTCTATTCGCAAAACGGAATCCTAGAATAAGGAAAGGTTTTTGCGTTAAATATGGAAAATTAATACGTTTTTTATATTTTCGTGGGACTAAGTAACTTGGCTTATTAGTGTGTTGGCAGTTCAAACCAAGGTTGACTTCCTCTCAGCAGATTTCTGGCAAAAACTCTGAGAGTAAAATAAAGATGACATGAAAAGTATCTCAAAAAAAAAATCTGTTGTTCGGAGTCGACTTTAAACTACAGGTCCCGCCACTTCTGTATGACATTAACACACACAATATACGTGGTGTGAGAAACTATGTCCATAATCCTGACTGAAGGGTTGTAATGACCAATTATATATGTAAGTAAATTGGAGTATATTGCTGTTATTAGACTGTTACCAAAATCTTAATGAAGCTAATATGTTTTTAACATGTATAGTAATGTTATTGTAATAGTATACTGTATTCAAATAACAAAAGAAGTCTTAGAAATTAAAGAAAAAATAAACTAAAACTCTTTAATAAGCTTTTTTCTTACAAACCATAAATACAAATACCATAGAAGGAATAAAGAAGTGAGTGGTAAAAAGATTCTCAAAAAATCTTTGTAAATCTGTACGGTTTTTGATAAAGCAATGAAGGCCAAAATAATTTTTTAAAACAAAAAGGAGAAAATAACTGCCACTAAAAGTTTAAAAAAGTTTGTCAATATTGCAGAGTATTAAGAAGTTAAATAAGAAGCTTTTCTACTTCTCTTCCATTTCATTTATCCTTTTAGCATTTGTAACTTTAAATCTGGCAAAAAGAAAAAATATTAAACAATTTTTTTTTCTTGCTTTATGAAGTTTGAATTTCATTTAAAGACTACGAAAATCTTAAAGTATAGTTTGATACTTAACTAAGCATTCATATGCATTCTGAGATACTTGGTTGAGTGTTTAAGCTTATAAAGAAGTATTGAAAACCAATAAAAAACACAACAAAAAAATAAGATAAAAATGATAAACTATTTTCGAATATTTAAGATTAAAAACTTCCAAAAAAATTTTGTCTAGCCATATAGAAACAGAGTCAATACTGTCTGGTTAGTTTTCATAATTCTTACTGTTTAGATTGCAAAAATTGTACAAATAAAGATTATTGACATTTTGTACGATAAATATGTATACACAGAGACACAAATTTAAACTAAAAATTAATATATAATCTGAAAAATAAATCTTTTTGAAGTTTTTAAATACAATGTTTAATTTTTCATTCTGATTCTGTTTAAATAATTGTAAAGACATGAGTCAAATGAAGTGACTCTGATATATAAAAGAAAGTATTGGTCAACTTTCAATAGGTTCTTTCCATTAAAATATCACATAAAGATATAATAAGTATTAATGTTTTCGAACTCGCTGTACGCGACGACATTGACATCATAGGGCGTACTAAGCGAGATGTTACTGCTGCCTTTAGTGCTATTGAACGGGAGTCTACTAATATGGGTCTGGCAGTAAATGAGGGCAAAACAAAGCATATGTTATCGACAAGTAGAGACGCGCGGCGTATTAATTCTTGGATTACCGCCGATAACTATACTTTTGATACGGTCAAGCAATTCACCTATCATGGCAATTTTATTTGCTCTCAGAGTTTTTGCCAGAATTCAGGAAGTCGCTGAAGAAATATCTCTTCAAATTTTGTTTTGATGTCTGACCTGGGGTTTGAACCGCGGCCTGACGTCTAATTAGCCAACACACTACCTACTAGACTACAGCGACTTCTAACACGATTTCTAATAGCCGGCGTATTACAGACGTTACATATACTAAGTCTATTAAAAGACAAGACGAAATCTTTTAGTTCTCGCATGCTCCACCAGAAGTCCAATAATGTTCCAAAGAGCAAGAGCGGATGACAACATCAGCTCGATCCCAAGCCACTGTATTATGAAAACCAATTGCATTTGCACTACTTTTAATATGCTAAAATATGCTAAAACCAATGTACATTTCGTTACGTTCTTTAAACGTTTGGCTAAATCTAGCTTAAGGAATTACGAAATTAAAATCAGACTGAAATATTACGGATTTCTATTTGTATTTTTGAAATAGCAGTGAAGGCCAAAGCTTTGGAAAATAGTTTTAAGTTCTTGGGAGACAAGTCCAAACTGCAAATCTTAATGGATTTCGTGACCTAAGGAATCGATTGGCTGACAGTTCTTCGCTTTACTGTCCCGTGAACAGACCCAGCAGACTCTACAGCTCTGGGAAGTGTTTAGCAACAAAGATGGAGGAAGTAATCTGAAAGCTGAATACTCCTTTAAAAGAGGGACTAATTTCGAAGTATAAATGACAGGACATAGCAGTACCATCTGACAGCGTGGCTGTAATTCAAGAACTCGTTACCTACAATCTTAAATCAAATAATAGTCATCAAATCATCTATCTATCATCAATCATCATCTATCATCAATCAGCTGGGTCGCAGAAGAGCATCCATGCTGCTGATGAGACGAGGAAACTTCTATGGAGTCGGGCTAATGTTTGGAAAGGCATGCTTAACCAAGAGGAAAATAAAGAGAGACAAAGACGCTTTTCAAACCAACTGGACTCGAGAGGATCATAACTTTTATTGGGAAATTACAATAATAAGATATCTGAGTAATAGACTTCGAGGAGATATTAAAAAGTTAACCTATAAAGTTGGCGAGAAATATAATTGATCGATGGGTGCCTGGCAGTTTAGTAGGTAATGTGCTAGACTATTATCGTGAGGGTCTGTCCCACTACATCGACCATATAGTCAAAATTACTCAGTATATAATTCGAATATTATTTATAATTGTATTGTAATTAATAAATAAATAATAAATAAATAAATATAAATTCTGGCACCATAATTCGTATTGTGAACTGCTAGACACAAAATGCAATATATTTGTAATTTTACTAAAATCCGAAAAATAAGAAAAACAAAACAAAAAACAATTAAAAAACACAAAATAAAAATTCAAAAATACTTTTTTCGTTAAAGTTTCTTTAACTGAATTAGAAACAGAAAAAAAACGCATTTAATAATTATAAAAAAAAATTCAAAAATATTTTTCACTAAAAAGTTGTTAACGTTAAACTGTCAACTCGAAAAATAAAGAGAAAAAAAAGAAATAATACAATGAAAATAAAAATACACATACATTAAAAATTTGCCAAGAACTACCAACAGCACATATGTAAGAGCACTTGTGTATACACTGTTATTAAATATTGGGTTGTTCGGAAAGTAATTTCGTTTTTTCTCGACAGAGGATTTAATTGTATTTTTTGCACCCAACTTCACATTTAAGCCGTATAATTTTTATATGTTTTGAGAGCTTGTCTAGCAAGGCTTGTGTGTGAAAAATTCCAATTAGTTCTACGCAATGGTGGTGGTACCCTCTTAAATATGGAGAGCGATAAGCAGCATTTTCGACATATTTTATTATTTTACTACAGAAAGTCTAAAAATGCTGCTCAAGCCAGAAATAAATTGATCGATGCGTATGGAGAAGGTGTGTTGATAGTCAGTGCCAAAACTGGTTCGCTAAATTTCGATCCGGCAATTTTAATGTCGAAGATGCACCACCTTCTGGAAGGCCGGTTGAAGCTGATAAAGACGCAAAAAAGGCGAACCGTCGAATAATAACACGTGGGATCGGATTAAGGTTAAATTTATCAAATTTAACAGTTTATGACCACTTGATTGATATTATACGAAAACTGTCTTTCATTTCCACAAAAAAAAAACGAAATTACTTTCCGAACAACCCAATACATAAACACGGACACGACAACTGAGACAAAATGATGAAAATGGAGGTAAAAAAACAAAAAAACGTATAAATGAGTCTGCTAAACAATAACATCATCAACTCGAGTGGCCATAAAATATTCATACGACTATGGAAAGTGTAATATAGTGGAGTGACTGCTGAACCCAACCAAACTGTAATGAACTTTTGTGGCTGTTACTATGTGTAGCCTTAAAATAAATGGATTGTATGCGACAATTAATCCAGGGATCTATAGCGGCTGCCTTTTATAAATTCTAGTAGAACAGAATTTTATTTATTGTTTTATTTTTGTGTTTGTGCAAACGTTTCAGAGAAATACAAGTGTTTTTCTGTGAGAAAAAAACAAAATCCACAAGGATTGAACAAATATTTTACTCATTCTTCGAATGCTAGGAAAAACTATGTATGGGTTTGAAAGCCACTATTAAAGCAGGAAACATTAAAAATATTATAAATAATGTCAGCAATAAAAGAAATATAATTTCGTAAAAATTGCAAAAACAAATATTTACGCATTGGGATATATTAAATATTTTTTTTTTATAAAACGTCGTATATGAACCATATAGGGGGACAATCCTGAAAACAATGCCAGACAGACACTGGTACTGCTAAGCAGTAACGATGAACTAAAGTAAAAAGAGAATAAAAATAAAGAAAAGCCTTTTGCTTTACAGTAAAAAAACCATAACGAAATTACTGAAACAGTGCGCTTCTAATGCAAAAAGGAACAGAGTTTGTATCATTAAATATACTTCACAGTAAATAATGCAAACACTTGCTATTACAATTCAAATCACCACAGGTTGGTACACTTTTGAGTTTAATTTTTTAAGTTCAGAATGCTGCTAAAGTCACTACTACTACTACTTGTCTAGCGGATAGTGTGTTGGCTTATTATACGTGAGACGGTTCAAATTCCAAGTCAGACATCTCCAACAAAACGAAAATATAAAAAATTATTTTTCCGGCGGCTTTCTCTCAACAGATTTCTGATAAAAATGTATGATGTAAACAACAACAATTGTTTTGTTTGTTATTCCTCTTTACACGCTTTTGCGTAAACAATAACAATTGTTCGACAGATCTTTATAACGGAGATCTTCAAACCAAGATTATTCTCTTCAAACACCGGGTCTTCACACAAGACTGACTGAATTTATATTGACTCCGTTGCCTGCTTTGTTTGCTTTTATATATGCCAACGTAAACAGTTTGATGAATGTTCTGGAATGCGAATCTTCATGGCTTCGCCTTCTCGAGATCTCTATAAACGTAAACGTCTTCACATAAGAATAACTGAATTTTTTCTGACTCCGTTGCCTGCTTTGTCTTGCTTATTATATGGCAATGTAACCAGTCTGATGAATGCTCTTGAAGGCAAATGACTTCGTCTTCTCGAAATCTCTATAAATGTAAACATGTGGTTTAAATTTATTCTTGCTTGTTATTTGTTGTATTTATGTTTATATTTATTCATGCAGTGTTTTTCTTTTGTAATGTAACAATTTTTGTTTACTTGTTTATCACTTTTTTATACTGGTGTTTTGTTGATATATTTTTGTTTACTTGCTTATCATGTAAACAAGTTCCAACAAGTTCATTGTTTTTGTTTTTGTAGCTTTTGTTTACAATGTAAACTATGTGAAAGCAAAACACCGTTTCCATTTTGTAATAGTATATATAAAGATGTGTTTGTAAAATAATTTTTGAATAAAATTTATACAAATACATAGAATAATTTCATCGCTTAAACACACGTTTACTTCAAAGGTAAAACTTTAGTTGCATTTAATTACGATTATAGAAACCATCACGTAACGAAATGTTACTGACATACTTTGAACGTTAATGTTTCAGAACGTTAATGTTCGTACAAGTATATATGTATGTTGGAAGTTGGAAGTTGTATTTAATAATTTCGTTATTTTTTCGCAATGTTGTAGTTTCTTGTTCTTTTATTTTACTTCAAGTGTTGCGTCATATTTCCGTGCGATGTTATAGAAGCATAATGTTCAGTGGTGCAGTAAAATCTGTCGCATCATCATAATTTATATTCAGCGTTTTAAGCCTTTGTTACATGTTACATGTCATATAGTGTATGGAAACGCTTATAATCTGTTCAAATTAAATTCATGTGTAATGAGGCGAAGTTCATGTGTCTTAAATAAAATAACGGTTTATATAATAGTTTCATATGCATAAGATATTTCATTTTTAATAGGGCATAGGATTTCAGAAATTCTAGAAATTTTGCATGAATTTTTTTATTGTTAACACAATACCTATAGGATACCCTTTAAATTTTATACTCATAAAACTGAGATTAGTGCAAAATACATTAACTTCAACGCATATTGCAATGGACTTGTACTAAAGCACTAAAATATATCGCCTTTCTTAATTGCAGTATTAATCATTTGTTAGTTAAAAAGTGCTGTACAATGAACAAACACAGTAACAAAGGAAGTATTGCCATCCAATAGATAATGGTAGTGCAAGTCATATCTATATTTTGGAGTGATCGAAACCCCACCTTTTCATCTTGTAGACTATATCACAATAAGAAGTAGTATGATAATTGCGATTAATTTAGTTATGATGTTTAGTACTGTAATTCCCCTTCAGCTGTTATAGTAATTTTTTTTAAAACTAAAGGCTCTTCTTCCGAGATATGGTAGCGATTTCAGTATCAGTTTCTCATTAGCCTTATTATTATCGCAATCTTTGTTATTTTCTGTGAAGTGATTGCAATGCTTCAGCATTATCGTCTTTATTGCTAATATTTTTAAAATGTACATTTTTTCTCTTGATTTCTTTTTCATCAGTTTACCATTTCAAAGATTGCTTTTTATCTGCTACTGTTCTCCTTAATCATTATTTTCATTTGCAAATATTAATAAATTCGAGACTATAATTCGTCAATTATCGTCAACTCGCACTGGACCGAAGATCTTACGTAGGACTTTTCTCTCGAATACTCTTAACGCTGCTGCATCAGTGCCTCTGCGCCTTAAAGAACACGGGTTGAATGAGCGTCTTGTAGAGTATTAGTTTTGTGGCACGAGGGAGGCCTCTGCTACTCAGTTGCCTATTGAGACCATAGTAGCACCTGTAGCGTTTTGGTGGTAACGGCGGAGCCATGATAAATAAATTCCTTGAATGTATCAAAAGTATAGTTATCAGCCGTAATCTGTGAATCAATAAACCGTATGTATCTACTTGTCGATTATATATACTTTGTTTTGCCCTCATTTGTCAATGTCGTCAGCGACGATTTTTTGAAAAATAGTGCCATTGCGATTCACTCCCGCCTTTCGCAGAACACTCTCCATGACGAAGTTGAAGAGGTCGCATGATAAGGGATCGCCTTGTCTAAAACCTCGCACATTATCAAAAGTTTCGGAGAGGTCCATTCATACATTGACGGACCTGCAGGAATTGCTCAATGTCATTCTGCATAACCTTACCTTAGCTTCGCAGGTGTACCGCGGTCAGACATTGCGGCAAAAACACGATCCCTTATGGGGCTATCGAAGGCTGCCTTAATGTCGACAAAAAGATGGTGTTTGTAGACTTGTTTTTCGTTGGTTTTTCCAGGATTTGGCACAGTGTGAAGATCTGGTCGATGGTGGACTTTCCAGGTCTGAAACCGCACTGATAAGGTCCAATCAGTGTTTCGACGAGTGGCTTCAGTCGTTCACACAATACGTCTGTAAGAACCTTAGATGCGATAGGGAGAGGGCTTATACCCCTGTAGTTGGCCCATATCGTAGGGTCTCCCTTTTTCAGGACAGGACAGGGGACACTGAGGTTCCATTCGTTGGGCATACTTTCCTCTAGCCATATTTTGTAAATAAGTTGGTGCATGCGCCCTACCAACTCATTACATCCTGTCTTAAACAATTCAGCGGGGAGGTCATCAGGCCCTGCCGCTTTATTGTTTTTAAGACGCATAATTGCGACTTTGACCTCTTCATGGCTAGGCGGCGGAATCTCCACGCCGTCATCATCGATCGGGTTCGGAACATCATATCTATAGGCGGTATTGGTGTCGTCATCGCCTTGTAGCAGAGTAGAGAAGTGTTTCCTCCACAACCTCAGCACTCCCTGCGTATCTGTTACAAAGTTTCCATTCTCATCTTAATCGGCCATATATTTTGAAAAATCTTTAAATTCTTTCTTTTTTTCACTAAAATTTCGAAAACTGCCCTCTTCTTTAAGAGTAAACAATAAAAAGAGAACTCTTGTAAGGAAAGGAAAACGTAATTCCTTGTCTGGATGTACAACATTGCATAGTATGAACAAATAATGAGAGCAGATAAATTTATATCCACCGCAATTTACATATTTGGCTTCAATGGATTTGTATAAAATATTATAAGGCTATGAACAATTCTGACGATTCCTAAAATGTTTCTCTATTATTTTGCTTGTCCTTATAATTCTATCCTTAAGTCACGTAAAAATGTTGTCTTTGTAGTATAACACTCAATACATACTCATAAGTAAGTATGAAGTAACATAAATAAATCCAGCTATCAATATAACAATCAACAATATATCGGCCATTATTAAACACCTTCAAAGTGTTTCCAATGTGACCAGAACACATCGCAAAAAAACACTGTCGCAGAATGCAAAAGTTTTACGCTTAAAAGATAATCTAATCTAATAATACTGTATGTACTTTAAAAAGGAAATGTTGAAATCAGACTGTTTATATTGTTTGTATATGATATAAGCCAACTATTTTAGTGCTCATATAATATAGTCTGTCTGTATATTTCGGATTGAATTCTTGATGGATAGGTCTTCTTACATGGTAAGATGTAAGAATTCAATCCAAAATATATTTTAAAGACGGTCAAACATGGTGGTGGTAGCATCATGTTATGATGGTCATCCTCTTATTATGGTGCGGGTTCCCTATATCGTATCCAGAATATAATGAAATCGGCTGATTACACTGAAATTTTGAAAAATACAATAATGCAGTATGCCAAAGAAAATATGTCTTCCGGCAGGATAATGACCCAAAGCATACGACAAATTACTCTAAGGTGTGGTTCCAGGACAAAAAATCAATGTTTTAGAATGGCCAGCACAGTCCCCTGATTTAAACACAATAGAAAATTTTGTGAAACGAAGTTAAAAGGGCAATCAGGGGAAAGTGTCCATCAAATTGCGACGTGCTTTGGAATCTTATACAGGATGCGTGGAACATAATACCACTACATGTTTGCCAAATTTTAATCGACTCAATGCCTAGAAGACGTGCTGCTGTTCCGGATAACACAGTACTAATGTATCACTAAGGCCTTATGCAACAATACTCAGTATAAATATCTATTTAGTTTTACTTAATTTAGTTATAGCTTTAAGATTCCATGGTGTCCTTATTTTTCTCACACGTTAAACTATATAAATTCATACAAAATCGCATAAAAATCTGAATATATTATAAGAATAGCAAAAATTTTGTATTAAATCTTTTTTCTACCGTTTAAGAAAAATCAAATCGTTTAAACAAGAAAGACTTTTCGATTTTTTATTCGGTTGTAAATATAATGTAAGTTTGGGTGGGCACTGTCCTATTATTTTTCACATAACTGTATATATGTATGTATACCTTTTTAAAGGCCCATACCTCCTCTTTCGAAAAAGTTAACATTGGTGAGATTGGCTCAAAAGTGTTTGTGTAATCAATAAATTTGTGCATAAAATTTAAAATAAAATAAAACAAGCTTGGTGGGTTCAAGATATATAAAAAAAAATATTTTTGAATGCTACTCAACAAAACTCACAAACTACAGTATGTCATTAGCTGGGTGTATTTTGACTGCCGCACCGTGTTATTAGCTGCTATTCTCGGATTTTTTCTGTGTGGAAAACACTGGGTCAAATAAATTAAGTCAAATAAATTAAGTTTCTCCATTTGCAGTGTATGTATGCAATTTGAAATGCGAAAATTTATGACTGGAATTTAAAATCATAACTTGTTGCTAAATTCCAAATTATTTCCAAACAAACTTTTGTTCCAGTTGTGTTGTATGATGGCAAAAGCGAAAAACTACATTGAATGAACAATTATTACGTTTTCGTGTTTAAAATACGTACTGTTTCACAGTGGGATTTTAAATATTTGTTTTAAGCGTTTTTTTTTTTTTTTTTTTTTTGTTTTTTATACATAAATAGAGTCAAGAGTGGAAAACGTTTGAAAATATTTTTGAACTCCACTTCTGTTCTTTTTTTATATTTGGCTATACATTGTACAGAATTTATAAAATTGGAACAAAAAGAAGAAGTGCTCAAATACACTTTGAATATTTGATGTTTCATTTAAAAAAACAAAAAAAAGTAAAAAATTTTATTTTTTATTTATGCTGTATCTAAATTAAGAATGAAATCAACTCTTGGAAAAGTTTTAAAAATTATCTTTAAAATAGCAAAGTAATGAAATAGTGACATCATAGGCGTGTAATGATGACCACAACCTATCGTCCGAAGCCGCAGAAACGAAACATGGTGCACGTTTCTAGAGGAAAGGATCATTAACTGCATTAAGCCAGTCAAACAGCGTGAAACATCACTTACTCGGCCAATTTCCAAATACAATTTCTTACTTAATTGGCCTTTACAGCCATAGCTGCCAGATTTGACGATTTATCGTCATTTTGACGATTTTGAGATACAAAAATATCATTTTGACGATATGACGATTTATACCCTTATTTTGACGATTTTTAGAAATTATAAATTTACATAATTTTCTTGACTTTAGTATATTAAAAGCCACTTTAAGCTTCGTATTTGCAATAGTCCGACTAAAAATAGTATTTTTACTGTAATGCAGTGTGCGATCTACTGGCCAATCGACTACATACGGATGCGAGCGTTACGTAGGAATATATGATTTTCGGGAAAAAGTCTACTTATTTCTTTCGAGTTAAATCCTTTTTAACAGTGAAACACAAACCACATTGCAACGATGCACCAATGATTCAAGAGTTAGTTACACTACCGTCATTAACGAGCTACTACGGCCTCTTCTGTACACGGTCGAGACGTTGAGGCACCGACCCATACGTGAGAGTTGTATTCCATTCTCGGTCGGTTACAAACGGTGTAAATAGTAAGATCAGATGATAAGATCTTAGGAAGGAACTGAAAAATGTGTCGGTTGAAGCCAACATTAGACTTAATTTTCATGCTCAGAATGTCAAAAGATTTTGACTCCTTAATATTTACACCACCCATAGATTAAGATAATGCAATATTATTGCTACGCTTATGTGTCAATAAACAACACTGGGATAGATTGTTCAATCCTTAAACAATTTTTTCTTGAAAATGATATAAAATTTCTCCGTTTTTTGAAAAAAAAAAATTATTGAAGATGAGGGACGCTAGCTTTTAATTCCTAACAATTTTTTAATGTTTTATTTTTGAACTCAGATATGTACATACATTGACTTTATATGTTTTACTACAATAGAAATAATTTTGGTTTTTAAAAACTTTTAATTAATTTATTTTTTCTGACGATTTTTTGACGATTTCAATAAACGCATTTGACGATTTTGATGATTTTTTCGCAAATATTTGACGATTTGGTGCCTCATTTATCTGGCAGCTATGTTTACAGCCCTTTAGTGCCTATTGCAACATAGCTTCTCACATGAGATACGTATTAAATATATCAATGAGTGGCGAACGATAGATTTGAATAGGTTTTGTAAAGCAATTTTTATTTACTCTCAGAGTTTTAGGCAGAAAATTGCTTGTTGCAAGTCGTCATAGAAATAATTTTTCGTATTTCGTTTTGATGTCTGACCTGGGTTTTGAAACGTGGCCTTACGTCTAATAAGCCAGAACACTACCTAGTAGACTACGGGGACTTCAATGTTCTATGTTCTGCTTTGTGTGTTCTAAATCAAATCAAAATCAAATTCACATTACATTTAAAATTGATTAGAAGTATTTATATTACATGAGGATATTTTTACTAATACTGCTATTGTTACAGCACTATTACGGTGGATGTTTAAAAAGGCTCCAAACATTAGTACACAAGAAAACAAGAAATATAAAATACTAGAGTAACTGCTAGGACGTTGCAAACAGAATGATTTCGGTCAAGGAAAGGTCTATCACATACTAAAATTAACAAATCCGTTTACTACCTGGGCATAGGGTCGATTCTAATTCCTACTTTCAGCAAAAAGGGAAACAAGGAAGAAAGTCAAGTAAAAGAGCAAAAATTAATCAATAGAAGAGGTGTTGTGTTCTATCATGAAACTAATAAAGCTCAGATTAGTATTTATTTAAATTTCTAAGGAATTCTCCCCTAAATGTCCAGTTTTTCGCTTAGAAGCTCTACATTGTTATAGTTATGATCGAAACATATTTGGCATAATAAGGGCCATTATTATAACTTGCCGTTAACTAAAGGGGGGATTTTAACGGCCAGATAAATTGTTTTTCACTATTATAAGTAGACAATAAGGTAGAAGTGAACGTTAAGCTAACGGGAGGATCACCCTAACGGCAAATTTTAATGTTAAGTTTATGTTAGAACTTGCCATATTACATATTATTTTCAATACGACAACTTCAAATATAAACAAAATAAGTAAAAAAACTTTCACTCAATGCCACTACGTGTAAAAAAACTTGTTTAATTTGAGCATTGTTCCGGCATTGCCATATTTTTGAAAAAGTTAACTTTATTTTATCTGTAAGTTGTAATAACGAAAAAAGTTAAAGGTTACTTTAAAATACACTTTAGCTAACGTTACCTTTAACCAAACCCAACTTTAACGGCAAGTTGTAATAATGGCCCTAAATGTGTTTAAATTCTTGATAAATTTTATAATCGAACACCCAATATTCATTTCGAATTAAATGTAAAATTTTGAAATTTGACACAGTGTTTTCCGTTACAGAGAAATGTGAACAGTCCCCTTTTTCATTAAATTTAATTAATTTCAGACCAATTAACACTACACTTACGGAAGTCACATTTGGAATTTAAATTTACTTTATGAGACAGATAACCAGATAAAGATGTTGCAAACATTGAAGAAAAATCGTCGAATTCAGAGTACACCTAATTCTGTTTTTACACGGTCTTTTTTACACGGTTTTGATATAACACGGTTTGAAAATAAAATATTTTTAATTTTTGTTACACGATTTTATTCCATTTAGCACGATCTAAAATTTTTTGTGCTTAAATTTTTTTGTCAAATTTAATTTTTGCAAAGTATGTTCATATCACAAATTTAAGGGAAAATCCTTTTTGCGCGACAAGCAAATGTAAATGGCACAAATTTAGGGGAATTCCCTTTTGTGCATACAAGCACAAAGGTCAGAGCAATTGAAATGTGTTAATATTTTGTGTTTGGTAAAGAAATTTTTTATTGGCAAATTTGTTTTTCTATCGTTACATTAAATTTAACGCATTAAGATGAAAGGTAAGCCAAAAAATATTTTATATTTATTAAGTTATTTATATTTTTAATTTTGTTAAATATTTTATGAATCCCTAAAAGAAAATGTCAAAAACAAAATTTTTAAAAATCCTTGTTTTTCACTAATTTTAATAGGTTTTAGAGATTAGGAACCAATCACCTATTTTTGCATACGATCAGTGTCTTTTTTTACACGGTTTTTTTACACGGTTTTTTCTGGAACCAATCTACCGTGTAAAAACAGAATTAGGTGTATACTTAATGAACGTCAATTACAAATAAAGTATACACCCGTAGGCCAGTTGCAATTACGGGTAGCCTTATCTGCCGCAGGAATTAAATTTCGAAGTGAGCACAGTGGAAAGAGAAACTTTTGTTTAAATTTACAAGGCCACAGAGGAAAAAATAGCACGAAGTGAAATCGCATGATTTGGATAGGTAATTAACATAAAAATTTCTTAAGATAATTTGCTGTTGCCGTATTCTAGTAGGCGAAGGCTCGAAATATAAAAAATACTTCTTTTGGTGTTTTCCTCGCAATTTTTCTTACCTTGAGAAGCTTCTCAAAACTGTCGTTCGGAGTCGACTTTTTAAAAAATAGGTCTTACCACTCATTGATAGAAATTAACACATATAATATTTGTGCTGTAAGAAGATACGTTCCTGACTAAAGGGTTATAATGGCGAATTAAGTTATTTGTTATAAAAATCGTTGCTGCAATAAATTGCTTGTACCACGAGTGGTTTAGCATAGTCTTTCTAAAATTACATGTCGTCCAGATCCATTTCAGTTGAGGCATCAAGACCTTCGTTATCATATTCCTTTGCAATTTTAGCCTTATCTTCAAAATCTGCACCAGGCTGCTACCGTTTTTGGTGTTTTTGTTTCTGATTTGATTGATTTAAATCTAAATCTAAGAATCGCTTAATGAAATATCCTATAAAAGCGTATCTCTTGTATTTCTTGTTTTTTTTTTTTTTGCTTTTGTGACCAGTTGAGGCCGCTGTGCTGTAAGCAATAGAGTTGGGTAGTTCGCGAACGAACTAGTTCAATTGAACTATTCACACAACTGAACTAAAAGAGCCGCTCATAATAATGAGCTCTTTTAGCTCCGTAGTTCAGTTGGCTCTTGTTCTCGTTTCTTATTCGTTCTTTTATTTTGTTTATCGTTCTCATGTGTGTAGTTCACGAACGAACTATATAGTTCAATTGAACTATTCAACGAGAGTTGTGTAGTTCACGAACGAATTAGTTCAATTGAACTATTCATACAACTGAACTAAAAGAGCTAACTGAACTAATGAGTTCTTTTAGCTCTGTAGTTCAGTTGGCTCTTGTTCTCGTTTCTTATTCGTTCATTTCGTTCTTATTGGTTATTTTCTGTTGTTTATCGTAGTGTTAAATTGTAGTGCCATCATTGGCAGTGTTACCACATACTAATAAAATAACTTATGGCAACATTTTTCCTACAAAAGCGCGAAAATTGCAAAAAATAAAAAAATAAGCAAATTAAAATAATATATTTTTTCAATTTAACTCAAAGAAGGGTTAGGCGAGAAATATCCACAGAAATTCTTATTAAATATACTTTTATAAAAACATATGTAATTTTTGACGATGTATTAAAATTAAAATTTTTTGCTTTTGAATTTCTTGAATATAATTCAAATTTTATACATTAGAAGTAATAGCACATAATAGCTAAAAAAATTTTATAATATATTTCTTTTAATAAAATTTCTAAGTAGGCTCCATGGAAATTTAGTGCATAGCGTAACGATTGTGAGTTTGACTCTCACAAGATAATCTGGTCTGTTACGCTAATAAGTATGTTTTTATAAACAATAGTGTCAACTAAAAATCTATAAGATTGAAAAAATTTAAATAAGACAAAAGAGATTGTAAATGTATTTATTTATATATGTATATAAATAAATTTAAATTTATATTTTTATGTTTATGTTTTTCTTAATATTTATATTTTATGAATATATTATGGTTTTTAACGATTCAATTATCAAAATTTCCGCCAATCCATTGACTTAACTTTTTGATAGAAATTCAAATTTTTCGACACTGGTAGGTCAAAAAATCTTGCCAATAATCGGAAAAGGGTTCAATTTCAAAATCTGGATTTGCAAAATTCTCGCTAAACACTAGATTTCATTCATTTATTGCCGGGTATTCAAATTTTTCAGAGCAGGTAGGTAAATTGTCAAAGAAATAAATTGTAGGAAATTTCCGTCATAGCAATAAAACCAAAACAGTGCTAAAATGGCCGCAATTGAAAAATGGGTTGAATGTGGTCATGCTACCTACCCTACAAGTGTAACGTCACACAAAACAAATGTTATTCTCGTCATAGCAATAATGTCAAAAGAGTGCTAAAAGGGCCGCAATTGAAAAATGGGTTGAATGTGGTCATGCTACCTAACCGTACAAGTGTGACGTCACACAAAACAAATGTTATTCTTACTGAGAGTTTTCTGTAGCATTCACCCATTATGAAAAACTGCTCAATAGCTCTCTTCATGTTTTTTTCTGGAAAAAAACATTCGACTTACAGAATCAGGGTAAAAAATCAAAATGAGAGTTATTTGTAATAAACATTTTTTTCTCAGGAAGAGAGCCACATATATAAATAGACAACATGGGTGAATCAAGCACTAGTTATTCGAAAGAGTTCATATTGGTATAGTGTCGGATGATCAAAGTGATCCAAGTGAATTTTTATTGGTATAGTGTGAGATTATCAAAGTGATCTAAGTGAATTTTTATTGGTATAGTGTCGGATGATCAAAGTGATCTAAGTGAATTTTTATATTTAAAAATGGCTGAAAAAAGAAAATTTAGCGCAATATGGACTCATTTCACGGCAGAAGAAGGTAATAGAGCAATGCAATAAACCTAAGCATTGCTGGGGGTTCTCATGGGAATCTTTCTCGACATATGAGAACAAAACATCCGCTTACACCATTAAATCAAGAAAGACAGACTACAATTCCACCAGAGGTACTTGAAGAAGACATGCCAGACGTACAACCTTCTACCAGCTTCCAATCCAGGCAAAGTGCAACGCTCCCTCAGCAACCCCAAGAAAATATAACACTATATTTTCATAGGCCTCCACCCTTACGTACTGTTGAGCTAATCGATAGACAAGTGTTGAAAATGATAGCCAAAGGACACCATGCTCTACGAATTGTAGAAGAACCGGAATTCAAACGGCTAATAGAACTTGTCTCAAATTGTCCGGGATACACGCTTCCAACAAGAAAAACTATATCAAATAATATTATGGAAGCGGTTTATGGAGATATCTTAAGCCAAGTAAAATCTCAACTATTATCTGCTACAGCAGTCTGTTTAACTACCGATGGATGGACTTCGAAAACAAATGATAGCTACTTGGCTATAACTGCTCATTATATTAGCGAAGATATGCAACTAAAATCACATTTAATTGCATGCGACAAATATGATGACAGACATACTGCCGAAAACCTAAAAAATTTTATAAAAAAACAGGTGCAAGAGTTTGGTATTGAAAATAAAATTACGGCAATTGTGAGCGATAATGCGGCAAATATTACTGCAGCGATACGTATGGGAAATTGGAGTGGAATTAGCTGTTTTGCCCATTCATTAAACCTGATCGTGCAATTAGCACTTGCGGAGGTGAGTGATACTGTTTCTAAAGTGAAAAAAATAGTAGAATTTTTCAATAAAAGCACACAAGGTATGAAAAAGCTAAGAGAATCTCAAAGGCAAATGAAACTCCCAGAGCTAAAATTAAAGCAGGATGTTCCAACACGATGGAACTCTACGTACGACATGCTTAACAGGATTGTTGCCGTAAAAGATGCTGTAATTTCAACCCTGTCGCTCACAAAACCCGATTTATCTTTGGTACTTCAAGATTGGGAGGTTTTAGACGAACTAATTAGAGTTGTGTAGTTCACGAACGAACTAGTTCAATTGAACTATTCACACAATTGAACTAAAAGAGCCGGTCATTATAATGAGTTATTTTAGCTCCGTAGTACTTTTAGTTCTCGTTTCTTATTGGTTCATTTCATTCTTATTAGCTCAGTAGTTCTTTTAGTTCAGTAATTCTTTTAGTTCTCGTTTCTTATTGGTTCATTTCATTCTTATTCGGTCAGTAGTTCTTTTAGTTCAGTAGTTCTTTTAGCTCAGTAGTTCTTTTAGTTCAGTAGTTCTTTTTTCTTATTCGTTCATTTCATTCATATTCGTTCTATTATTTCGTTTATCATTCTTATGTGTGACATTCCTATTGGAATGGTGGTTTAGAAGAGAAATTCGAACAGAAATTCTCATTAAATATTTAAAAATAAATCACATGATTTTACAGTGCTTCAACCACATAAATGAATTAATAAGAATGAAAAAACGTTAAATACCACAATTTATTTAAAATTAAAAATCATATTACAAATACGATAAATTTACATGGAATACATTAATTGCTTTATTGGTATTGTTTACATAGTTTAAATATAAATGAGCAAACGTTGCCATAAAGAAGTTACACAAATTGAAGAAGAGAACGGAGTTGTTTAAAAGAACTGAACTATTGAACTAAAAGAACGAACTAGTTCATTACAGAGAGCTGAACTAGAAAGAGCGAACACTCAAAAGAGCTAACGAACCCAACTCTAGTAAGCAACAACGGCACACAAGCAACCGCTTGCATCAGGCTATTGTGGGAAATCGTACAGAAACTGTCACTTCACTTTTGATATCTTTTACAATCATTTATTCATAACCTTTTTGTTTTTTGATAACCATGACAAGGGAAGATCTCGGGACCATGAGTAGTAACATTGTTTAAAAATCTAAACAGGGTTGATTGAAAACAACGTGTGTGTGCACACTGTAAGTATTTACATCACATACACACACAAATAAAGGAGTTTTAATTAATTTTTGGTTAATGCAGTTTTAGTGTATCAACAGTTATAACCATCTGTTATTACAGCCTACTTACGGTTGGTTTAATGTTGGAAGCTATGATATAAAGAAAATATTGATTTCAAAGAGGTCCAAAAGTATGACACATAAACCACATTATTATCTAGAGTAAATACACATCACTGTATTTCTGGCAACTAAAATTTGTGGATGTTTGTTTTAAATTTTAGTAAAATGTTCTTTTTGATAATTTTATAAATGGGACTTTGTTGGTAGAATAACCAGTTATATGCTTGTGCGTTGGTTTATGTCAATGATATATTCGTTATTTGAAAGAGCTTTCAAAATCGGTCACTGTAGCATAGTAGGTAGAGTGCTGGCTTATTAGACGTGAGACGCGGTTCAAACCAGATCAGACATCTCCAACAAAACAAAAAGATTTCTGGCAAAAAAATCTGAGAAATGATTAATATGAAAAGTTTCTCAAAAATTTGTCGTTCGACTGTATAAAATTAACACACACAGCATAAGTGGTTTGAGAACGTAATTATGTATGTATGTATGTATGTATGCCAAAATGTATGTATGTTTGGTTTCATTGTGCACATCATAATTTTGTCATTCGAATCCTCGTTTGTTTGTAATTTATATTTGAATTCCATAAATTGAAACATGTATTGTTTAAGATGTCAAATGCCAGTAGAGTTTACACCAGCGTTGCCCGTAAATTTTTTAAAAAAAATTTTTATTTCGGAGAAAAAAAAAACTTTTTTAAAAAAAAAACTTGTTTTCAACATTTTTAAAGGAAACAGGGTGCCTCTATTGGCATTCGTTATCAACCAACATTGTTGATAAAAAGAACGAAATTTGGTCAAACATAAAATAATTATATGATAAAGAGTAAATGAGCTTCGCCGATTAGACGAACAGTAACCAATTAGGGTTAAAGTGTTCGTCTATTCAACGAAGAGTAACCTTAATGTACAAAAATGAAGAGTAGCTGTCCAGGGTTAAAATTACTGTTTCAGATAGCACCTTGCACGTTCCACCCGTAGCATCAGAAATCATATTTAAAAATGCTGTCATAAAATTTTCTGGCTAAAACCGTTTCATGATATTTAAAATTTATTTCTATAATTTATTGTGATTAAATGTGTGTAACTGTAAAAAACAATGCTAAACTTAAAACAAATTATGGTGAAGGGTATAGTTTAGCACACTATTAATAAAAATTCAAAAAGATTACATTTTCCTTCAATCAAAGTTGTAAACATTTTACTCAACTTCTTATCCAGCAACGTCATTTCATAATGATCTTTAACTCATTCTCAAAATCATTTATGATGCCATAAAAGTTTGATTTTACTTTATTTGCCAGTGTTTTATTTTTACAAAGACCTTCCCTATCAAGTTACACACTCTACAAGAATTTCTATAATGATGTGTTAGCATGAGAATATTTTGATTTTGATATTGTGTTACATGTAATGTAAATTTAATATAATAGCAATCATAATCATACTCACTTGTATACTACTTTGTTCAGAGTATGACATTTTCACTGAGAATAAATTGAATATAAAAATAACGTATGCTTTAAACATTTAAGTGAATTATTCATACAGTGGCGAACAAAAGTGAATACATAATATTAAAAAATATGTATGTATAGTATATTATTTATTAAAATTCATATGTAAAATATTAAATGAGACTATTCTCTGATTAAAAAAAAATCTATCTAACAAGTATATAAATATGTGCGAGGTCGAAAACCATAAAAGGCGATGGAGAATGACATACTGATTATTGGCAACAAGATATCAGTTGAAACCCTGCTTATTGGTGGATGAAAAACCTCCACCAACTTATTAGTAATGCCGTCCTCCGACAGGAAAGTAATTTCAAATGAATTCCACAATAATTCTGATGGTTACCTGGGAATAAGCAAGGATCTGAAAAAATTGAAACAGTAAGCAGAAGCTGAGGTCACATTCAATAATACAACTCGGGAGCACTATCCTTACAACCCTTCAGTCAGTATTACGACCTACTTTCTCACACCACTTATGTTGTGTGTGTTAATTTTATACATGAGTGGTGGGACCTACAGTTTAAAGTCGACTCCGAACGACAGATTTTTGAGAAACATAGCAATTTTATTTACTCTCAGAGTTTTTGCCAGAAATCTGCTGAGAAGAAGTCGCCGAAGAAATACCTTTCTGTATTTTGTTTTGATGTCTGGCCTGGAGCTCGAACCCTCGCTTTACGTCTAATAAGCCATCTCACTACCTACTAGACTACGGTGACTTAATGTGTCTGACAGAATTTTTGATCATATAATTGGTGACCTGGTGCAATTTTTGCAATTCCTATCGACATAACAGTCAGCTATACACGTTTTAGTATTAAGAACACCCCCCAAGCTTCTTTTCGATAACGATTTATGGTTGCCGGGAAATTTGGAATTTTAAGCCAAATCTGCAACTGAAAATGATGACGGTCAGACCTGTAAATTTTCTGCCTAGTCCCAGTGTGCTACCACTGTGTGCTTATTCTTGGAAACAATCTGATTGAGAATCACAATAGTAAAAAAACTTATCGTCAAAAGCTGAGTGATACCAACATCTATGCTTATCATTGTATCAAGAACTTATATTGAAGACTCGGTTGAGCGAACCAAAAGTATCTCGGGATTTCCAGTTTTTTCCAATAAAGTTATTAAAGGCACTCTTAAGACAATGGTTAACATTTTTTTAATTGGATGTAATGTCTACATCTTCTTAATCATATGCTTAGAATATGTCTACTAGTTTTAAACAACACCGTAGTCTCTAGAAAATATTACCCACTCTTGAAAAACATTAGGTCTTACCTTAGTGCAGATATATGTCTAAGTTTTCATTTTAATTTAATAAACGGAATTTTGAAATTTATAAAGAATATATTTTTGTGATATTTATGATAGTTAGTGCAGTTATTTGTCAACAATTTTCTTATTTTAGCTACTTTCTCGTCAAATCTCCAAGTGTCAGATTGATGCTCCTATTATTTTTCACATCATTACTTAAATTTCAAAAATGTCTGTGATAGCCGCTGTCTACGCTTATATTTCTTTTGCGATTTCATTATGCTATGTTGTAATTTGGCCAGCTGTAAATGTCTTTCTTTACTATATTTTATTTAGTACCAAGCATTTGTAACAGTTTTTCACTTAAAGTGGCCGAAATGATATATTTTGACAATTTCTTTAATTTGGTTTCAGTCGGTTGCCGCCTCAAGCGACAACTTTGAAATTCTACTCATCCTGTTGAATGCTAAAAATAATACTTAATAATCTTTGTCGTTTTATTTTATTTTTTATGAAAAGTATGCCTGTCAGCTACTGGTGAATGCACTTGACCTAGAAAATTATTTTTCTTCAAACAATTCCTTTTCATTTCGGTTGTTATTATGTTTTGCGAAAATGACACAACAAAAAACATTGTAAGACAAGATGTAATATTGTGGCCAGGAAAAATTATAACATAAGAAACATCTTATAATGAAATAACGCAGTTATGTTGATTAAAGACAGAAATATGTATACGAAAATATATGTTTTTTACTTACAGATGGCAATGTTTATTGTGAATAATGACGTAACACAAAAACTTATTTATTGAAGTTAATGTTGGAATATAAGTGTTATGAAATATAACAAAATATTCCTTCGGCGACTTACTCTGAGAGTAAATAAAATTGCTATGAAAAGTTTCTCAAAAAAATCTGTCACTCGGAATCGACTTTAAACTGCAGGTAACGATATACATGTATAAAACTTGACGCACACAACATAAGTGGTGTAAGAAACTATGTCGTAATCCTAACTAAAGCGTTGTAATGACCAATTATGTATGTATGTATGAAGGATGGACAAAATATAAAAATTAATTAAAAAGTCAACAAAGAGGAGTGTAGTAATTCTAGGTATTTGAACCAACTAGAAGAAAAAATTGGGGAAATGTTTTTAATAAATTTTCAATAGATTAATAATTTATGGTGGTTATTGAATTTTATAAATTAAAAACCAATTCTCTTTAAATAATTTATTCTGATACACCTCGATTTATAACAAAACACGTTGATGTTTTCTTTGCATCGATTGAGAGATGAGAATCGATTTATTGTACTGCCATTAACATACATCGAATATACCTATAATATCTCCACCAACTGTGTTGAAAACTTAAGGATGGTGTTCGGCCTTTCTAATGACAAATCGCTAAGCATTACTTATTAGAATATGATGTCTTCTAGGCCGCGAATTCCCATATGTATATTACACATGAGGACGTGATTAAACATCTGACTCAGACATATCGAACAAAACAGAATATGAAAAAATATTTCTTCGGCCACTTAATCTTAGCAAAAACTGTAAGAGTAAATAAAAATGTCATACAAAGTTACTCAAAAAAAATCTGTCACTCGAAATCGACTTTAAACTGCAGCTCATATATAAAATTTGCAAATAAACATGTAATCCGTTTCCGTATACTTTTAATAGAAATTTTTTTATTTATTTATTTTATTAATTAGAATACATTTACAAATTATATTCAATTATATACGAGCTGAGTAACTTTGACCATATGCTCGGTGTAGTGTCACAGACCACGGTCTCTATTGGGAATCGAATCCATGACCCTCACGATATTAGTCTAGCACACTATCTACTACCAATCTGTCACTCGAAATCGACTTTAAACTGCAGTTCATATATAAAATTAACACATAAAACATGGGTGGTATGAGGAGCTAGGTCGTAATCCTACCTAAAGTGTTGTAATGACCAATTAAGTATGTAAGTATTTTTAAATATTATAGCACATAGTGCACAAAAACCGAAATGGCTAATAAAAAATCTTTAACAAATAGTGTGTTGCCAAGCTACGAAAAATTGGTAAAGAAGTTACGTTCATTGCTGTGATAAGAAGTGTGTAGTTAATTAGAGGTTTTTCATAGTTAACCAGCTCATAAAACAAAATTTGTTAAATTGTTTACTTGTCAGTTTCACATTTTTCACAGTTTCTTCTGGACAATAACCCGGTGCGACACTCAAAATACACCCAGCTAATGACAGTGTAGGTTGTGAGTTTTGTTGAATAGAACACAAAAATACTTTTTTTATATTTCTCGAACCCTCAAACTTGTTTTATTTGACAGAAACGGTATCTTTGATCCTTTCACACAAAATTATTGACTACCCAAATATTTTTTAACCTATTTTCAAAATCCAAAGTTTTTGAAAATGGGACAGATGAGCCTTTAAAATGGTATAAACATATGGTTTAAACTTACATGTTATGAGTTTTGATGGGGTAAACTTAGAAAATATGATTTTTTTTCTCATTTTTTTAAGTTTAGCTGTTCTTAATTGACTGTTAAACTCTTTAAATAATAACTACGGTAAATTCTGTCCGATTTGATCAAACGAAGTGTTAATATTTTCACCAGATATTGAACTTTTTTTTTTTTTGTTGATTAACTTCAGTACAACAAGCATTTAATCTTATTTAATAGTATTTTAATAGTAGTGAACTTTCAGAATGTCATCACTTATTTTATATTTTTTAATTAACATTTTTTTGCTTATTAAATATACAGATATTAAGAAGACAATGACAATACTACCTTTGTATGAATATAAAATTACTCATTTGAACTTATTTGCGTGCACTTAAATGAAACCTTTTATATACGAAAATAATTTATTAATCTAATTAAAAGTAACTTTGACCATATGCTCGGTGTAGTGTCACAGACCAGAGTCTCTATTGGGAATCGAATCCATGACCCTCACGATATTAGTCTAGCACACTATCTACTATCAGGGTACAAATCAACGGTTTGTCGGATTTCATCGTAATATCATCAAATAAATAACTTGGAAAAAAAGCCAGCAAGTGGTCGACCTCGTAAATCTACTGCCAGTCAAGACCGTCAAATGGTAAAAATAGTAATAGTTGACCCTCGGAAAATGGCAGTAGATGTTACTAATTATGTAAACGATCAATTAGGGGTTTCTATTGGCGTCCACACAGCCAGAAACCGATTAAGAGAGACAAATTTATTAACTCGAAGTCCAGCCAAAAAGCCACTTATAAGTATAGTTAATAAGAAAAGACCTTGGTTTGACTTCGTTAGACGGTCTCTGCATTGCAGTGGGCCAAAGTTTTGTGGAGCGACGAATCAAAATTTAACTTATTTGGCTCTGATGGGTTAAATTACATTCGTCGGCCCCCAAAACAAAGATATTTAACCAAATATTATTTGCCAACTGTTAAACATAAATAAGATAAGACATGGTGTTGAACATGATATGGCATCGAGTTGGATATTTTTTCCTCGCTACTGTATGTATACCCATGTAATTATAAGATTAATGGTTATTAAAAACTTAATGTTCAAATTATTACTTATGTATGTCATGATGACAGCATGAGTAATTAACTTTCTTTATGATTTTTGCCATTTTGAGCCGTATTAATACGCTCAATTCAGAAATAATTAAATAACAGCATCAGCCAACGAGACAGTCAGAGGGTATAGCATAATATTTTTTTATTTTCATTAATGTTTTAACAGGGAAATAAATGAAATCTACATTTCGCTTTAAACACCATATATACAGTGGACAGCAAAAGTCTAGGTACCCCAATATGTTTTAAAAATTTCATGAATTTTAAGAAATAATAAACAGTAAAAATATCTGATGTTTTTATATTTATTTTATTAATTTATTTCTATTTGCTTTTAAAACAAAACATTTTTTTGCACCACAAAAGTGTAGGTGCCCCCAAGAAGAACTCAGAGTAAATTTATATACAAAAATTCTTCTGTTGGGCTAAAGTCTAATTCTAATCAATACAGTGTGCGTGAAATTGAATGGATTGCTGCGTATTGACCCGTTAGAAGGTATAATAAAATTATAGGTTAAATATTTTTAGATCTTGACTGCCTTACCGGGCTTATCACTCAACAAATCGGTTTTATAGGACACTATGCTGAACCGAATATCCGAAATTACTTGGGGGAAGGACAATTTACCCAACACTATAAATCTCAGTTCTAATCAGGATGCAAGGAATTGGAACTCCACCAGGTTGTGCTAGCTCCACAAGGTAGGAAATGAACTGCTATTCACCTTGGTAGAGGTTGGGTCACTCAAATGCCAAGGCATATGGCGAAGTTTTATACATTTCGAACATATTTCTGACTCCTTTTAAGAACAAGAAAGTAGTTGCCGTAGGCTACTGGTAGTGCGTTGGCTTATGTAAAGGCACAAAACAAAACGAAATATGAAAAATATTTCTTCGGCGACTTCCTATCAGCAGATTTCTGGCAAAAACTGTGGGAGTAAAATAAAATTGCGATGGAAAAGTTTCTCAAAAGTCTGTCGTTTGGAGTTGATTTTAAACTGTAGGCCCCGCCACTCGTATATAAAGTTAACACACATAAAGCAGGAGTTATGAGAAGCTAGGACGTAATCCTGACTGAAGGATTGTAATGACCAATTATCTATGAAATGTATTTAAGGACTGAATGAAACTTTCTTGGAATTATTGCAAATCAGGAATAAGATGAACTGCAATTGCCATCTTTTTGCACACTAAAGTTGTATAAACTCAGAAATTGGTTGCATCTAGGGCTTGTTTGGAAAACCAGTTGTCCCTATAACTCAATAAGGTAAAAGGGACATAGTTGATAATATAGTGATGGAGAAAAAATAGCCATGTAGTGGTCAGACCTATTTCGATTTACAGATAATTGGAATAATGGGAGTAGTTGGAAAAAATACCTTAACCTGAAGCTGCAAATAAAATGCTTCACCTGCATTATTATTAAAGGAACATACATTCGCCGACGCTGGAGATTTTTACGACCCTTTCTACAACATAGAACATTATTGGGGCTAAATAGCTGCTGGCCAACTTGACTCGAATACTAGTCTGTCGCGAATCGTCACGGAAGTAAGGACTTTCGGGAATATCGTGGTACATTAATTTATTGTGGATGTTCAAGACGTCCCTCATCCTCCCCGTGCTTCTTTACGCATGCATGGAACCTATTAAGCACTGATGCGGCAGCAAAAAGTCCTACGTAAGATCTTCGCTCCATTGCGAGTTGGCGATGATTTCCACATCCGATCCAACAGTGAGCTGTATGAGCTTCTCAACGACATAGACATTGTGGAGCATGTTAACATCCAGCGGGTCAGCCATGTCGTTCGAATGAAGGCTACCCGGCTAGACGGGTATTTGCTGCGGGGATCTGCGGAAGTCGAGGACAACCTTGTTTGCGTTGGAAGGAACAATTCTAACAATATTTTTCAATTTATGAAAAAGTTCCGTTCACAGATGTGGAGAAATTCCAAATAAAATTGTTGAAGGACAAGTTAATGCATTAGTTGCTTAGTTGCAGACATTATGACATCAAATTAATATCACACTAAAAAGAAATTATAAGCAATTGATTGCACTCAGACTTTTCTCCCCTTCCTTGTGGTTTTATTCGTTGATTTTTCACAGAAGTTGTAAATTGTTACCCTTTAGCTTTTAACAGGATAATAAAAATTTCACGGTTGTCGTCGCAGAAGGCGCAAAAAAATGATACAAAAAAAAATGCGAAAATATTGGTTAACTTAAGTACACGTTATCTGCATCGTTTCTAACTCTCTACTCAAAAGGTTTGTAAATTATTTCTGATTTTGATAGAAAATTCAATGCATGATCTGGGCTTCGAATTGCTCCTGCATCGACCGTATTCTCCAGGTCTGGTCCAATTTATGCATTTTGCCAATGTTCTGATTGATTTGTGAAGTGGTATACAGTGATTTGGATTCGTTTCTGTGGAACTCAATCTCGTTGGCAGCAGAAAGGTACGTGCAATATTGAAAGACTCTGCAGGACACGTAAGGATAGAAGAAGGAGGACCGACCCATTTCTTTCTTAAATCGAATGTCCATCCATTGCACAATGTACTTGGCAGAATTCTGCAGAGCTGTGGGCCTGATGAGGAGGAAAAGTCTGTCTCTCTTGTTTCATTGTCCTGCTCTTGCCATAAACAAACAAAAGTTTCTAACCTTTCATTCTCTGACATTCTTAAACGAGATATAATGATTACTACAATAGCAAGATTTATTTTGGATTCGTGATGGTTTCCTTTACGGAATATTTGTTCCCAAGGCAGAATAGATTACAGTATCACGGTGGGCCTAAATACTGGCTTAAGTGGGACCTCTTTCTTTAAAAGGTGACCTTATCTTACCTAGCTAATGCTATCTCAATGAACGTTACTAAATTAAGAAAAAAATTTAATTCTATTAAAAGTGGCCACCATCACCCACTTTCCATACAATATTGTTACGAAAATGAAAAATCTAGATACTGGTGTTTTGCTTTTATATCGTTTAACAATAAATTTATAAGCAAAAGCTACAAAAACAAAACAATGCAATAAACATACCTGTTTACAAATTATCGTACTGCTTAACATAACAACAAACACCAGCATAAAAAAATGGTAATGAAATAAACAAAAATATACCAACAACACCACAATAATAAACGTAAACAACGATGTTGAGGTTTGAACCGTGGTCAGTCATCTAATAAGCCAACACACTACCTAATAGAATACAATGACTTCATAAGCATAAGTTTCCACAGTTATAACGTGTTGTTGTTTTGTAAAGCGCTCCATTTTTTATTATTGATTAAACATATGCGACAGCACAAACCAAAACTACCCAAAATTTAAAAAGTTTTTTCTTAAGAGTTTGTTTATCTTAAAAAAAATTTGTTATTAAAGTGTTAAACTTTATATCGAATACAGAACGAAATTCTCCGCACTATACACGTCAAAGTACTTCCTATTTCTTCTTCTTGTGTGTGTTAAATTAGAGGCGGGACCTACAGTTTAAAGTCGACTCCGAACGACAGATTTTTCGGAAACTTTCTCATGGCAGATTTAGTTTCTCTCAGACTTTTTGCCAGAAATCTGCTGAGAGAAAGTCGGCGAAGAAATATTTTTTCATATTTCGTTTTCATGTCTGACCGTGGCCTTGCGTCTAATAAGCCAACATACTACCTACAAGACTACGGCGACTTAAAAACAGAAATTATTTCAATACTTAAGTGCACAAGAGATAACAAAATGCCGCCATAAGTAGATTCACAAAAAAAAAGAAGGGAAAATAGACGACCTGCCTGTCATTAGCAGTCAAGCGTCATTAAGATTTCATTTTCAAAGTCAAATATTTTCTTATGGACAGAAAAAAAGAAAACCAGCACAACAAGTGAATTTTTTTCTTCAATCGAAAATATTATTGTAGCAGCTGTTTCGTCCGGCCATGCCATATTTATCCATACGTTTAACTGTTACAGTTGGTACTTAGTGTGAAAAATAGTAAAATAATTGAAAATAAGTAAAAGAGAACTAACATTGAAGTTCCGAAAAGTTTAGAAAATAAATGTAATTAAAAAGCAAACAATCAAAAATTGTTTCGCCGCAACATGCTTACCATATGAAGTGTGATAACCTTCTTTTCCAGAAAAAGTTTAAAAGGAATCGAAAAACGTAAAATTCTTGAACGAAATTCATATTTAGCCAACTCATCACTGATATTTAGCAACGCAAGAACAATAATGATGTTAACATTGTTAGAAAGGTTAGAGACGGCGAGCAGTCCAAAAACAAGAAAGCAAAATCTAAAAATAGAATCTGTCAACTGCATGCGTCGTAATTTAAAAACAATTAAAACAGTGTGTACGCATGATACACAAAATTTGTAAAGCCTTGAGTTTGTAGTGGTACGAATAACGTGTTATTTAACCATTAGTTCTTCCTTCTTAAGGCAAAAATGTGTTTTAAATCATGAAAATTGTTTTAATTTCTAAAATGGCTTTTGCATTCAAGCACATCCGTAGGTTTTATGCTTTTATACCTGTTCGTTAATATCCTTTCTGTCATGAACAAAACTTTTAAGTTACAATACATTTTATGATGACCTAAGCTACGATCGTTATATTGTTTAAAAGTAAATTTCCACAATTGGATGCAACGTTCGGCTATATTGGGTTTGTAATGAAAGTAGTGTTTAATGTGCTGACGAATCCCACTGGTTTTGTTTGATTTTGGGCGGTGGTAGATGAGAGTTGCTACTTTTAAGGAAGCTCGGTATTTTTCTTTTGTGTATTAAAAAATTTTTTTCTGGAAAAAATGGATTTATATTGTTACGTTTTTTTCCTTTTAAAAACGTTTAAAATATGAGCTCGTAGATTGCAAATAAAATAAAAATAAATTTGTGTTTAGTTTTAATTAAAATTCTTTATTGTTCGAACGATTCTGTATGCCAATATACCAACAACAGTTGTTTTTCTTTGTTATTCCCCTATTTATACACTTTGCATAAACAATAACAATTACTACACAATTATTGGACAAATCTTTCTAACGGAGAACGAAAAATGAAAATAGTTCTGCTGTGACTGTCTTCGCCAGATTTCTTGCAAAAACTTTGAGAGTAAATAAAATCGCCATGAAAAGTTTCTCAAACATTTGTCGTCTGAAGTCCACTTTATACCGTAGTTCCTACCACCCATGTACAAAATTAACGCACACAACATAAGTGGTGTGAGAAACTAGGTCGTAATCCCGACTGAAGGGTTGTAATGAGCAATTATGTAGTTATCCTTATGAAGTCTAGTAAGTAGTGCGTTTGCTTTTGAGTTCAAGCCAGTGCTTTAGAAACTCGAACAAAATGAATTATAACTAAAAAATTCCTTTAACGACTTTCTCCCAACAGAGTTCTTGCAAAAAATCTGGGAGTCATATAAATTTCTCAAATCTGTCGTTCGGGGCAGAGGTTAAACTGTAGGCTTCGAACTGATGGATAAAATTAACACACACACGCATGTTAGAACCTAAGTTGTAATCCTGACTTTAGCGTGGTAATGACCAAAAATTTGCGAACTTATATCTAGACAGTTCGAAAACTTCGAAAAATTTTCATTCGAGAAGAGGCACCTTATGTGTCAAACGTAAAAAAAATTAAGAAACTGAATCGGTTACGGACAGTTCGACTCCTGTACATCAACGTACCGGTCGATCTCTTGAAAATATTGAAATGTAAATGACGTCGTCGCTGAAAACTCGAAAACGTTAATACGACGTCATTCTCAACAACTTCAATGAATTTTGACAAATCACAACCATCTTCTTGTGTATAAAATTCACCAGCAATCAACTCGTTCAATGGGTAATGGAGCAAAAAGAAAAAAAAAATTTCGGTGAAAATCATCGGAATCATTTACTGAATACCAAAATCGTGGAATTCAAGGCTCATAGAACGAATGAATGAACAAATGAGCCCACCGCGACAATTGTTTGATGCTGATTTTGATCAGACGATATGATTGTATTTTTTTAGGTCTTTAATTGGCTGAAAATGGTATTCATTACAGGCACATGATAGCGAAGTTTTTGTGGCCTTAACTTAACAAAATTGTGATTTCAGCAAGATGGGGTCACCTGTTAGAATCGATTTATTGCAAGGACTTCCAGAACAGATTATCTGGAGAAATTCTGATGTCAACTAACCACCGCACTATGTGGCATTTACCCTGAAAAGCTGGCCAAAAAGGCAAAAACGATTTTAAAGAAATTTAAGGAAATGAGTATGCAGTTCGATAGACAACAAAATTCTGCATTATATCGTGAATTTTCACGACTTTAAGTTGAGATTTTTAGATTTGAGACGATGTAAAAGTCAGGAAAGTGAAGAAAATTAAATGTGTTTTTTGTGTTTTTTTGAAATTTTAATAGGTTTATATGATATTTTTTGTGACTAAACGACTAAAGGTATTATATTGATTTTTTTATTTGAAAGGTATGAGGAACTGCTACTTTCAGTTTTTTTATATATATATCATATATTAATGTTAAAATTATTCGTTCAAAATTAAAAATAATAAAAATTTCAAATTTTTTTACCCTTCCTAAAAAAAGATAAGGATTTTAAAGGTGAAAGTAGTTCTTAGTAATTTAATGTTATATACCACAAGAAAATAGGAACTCTCTACATTCAGGAACAAAAAAAAAGTTTGCGCAAATTTGCGCAATTATTTTTGGCGATTTTTTGAAAATTTTATTTTTTTTGAAAAATTAAAAAAATTAGACGCAGTGAATAAAGCCATAGGCAATAAAGCCATATGGCGTACGAATTATGCGAGGAAATTCAGTAGAAGCGATACCAATCGAGATGTCCTGAATAGGTTACTTTTAAGCAGTGACCCTTTTTCAGTACACAAAAATCGCGAAGGAATAGAAAAGCAGTTTCATCAGATTCTATTAAATTACTCGTTCCTGACATTGATGATGAAAATGATAACGATTTTAACGATTGTAGTTAGTTTAACTTTTTAAGTATTTTTGAGTTAAATATTAAATAATGTAAAATAAATATTATGAATAAATATTACTTATCATAGAACTTTAAAAACTTAATTACATATGTGTATCGACTATCATAACAATATGATTTTCTTAATGGACCGTATGACCATAAATGATTCACATTCATATTAAACATGTTCATTTGAAATAATTTCCAGGTAATAAAATTTTTAAGCCAATTGTAATTGCTAAACATATTTTCTTAAAGGTCCCTATTTTGGACCAAGGAGCAATTATGAACCGACCATAACAAAATTTGGTAATATGATTTAGATTTACAAAAGACACGTTCATGCCGAATTTCATCACGATACCTATGTTTGTAATCCATTTATAAGCGCAAACGTGAATATCTAAAGGGGACTTTATATGGGAACCAGGGTCAAATGTAATCCGATTGTCACCAAACTTTACACGATGATTTCTTCGTACACAGAACTGATCCGTGCTAAATTTGATCATGATTGTTGCATAATTACCATAATTATGTGTAAATAAGTGCAATTTCGAGGGGAATTTGCATGCGGGCTAGGCGAAATCAGGGACCGATTTGAACCAAAATCAGTTGGGTTCATCCTTGGGCCTAATTATTACTAAAACTATCAAATAATTCCAGCCATTAACTCATAAAATAGTTCTATTAATTTTGGCCAGGTTTTCAGGCAAAATGCCACATAGTGCACCGTGAAATTTTTACTTTGGGATCTTATAAAATCTGGGATATTGTGCGAATAAACCAATCAAACCAAAAGTAATTCCTGATCTTAATTCTCATCATCGTTGAGTTACAGCCGCATATCCTCCAAAAGGCCATGTAAATCTTCATGAAAAAATTAAAAGCCATCAGAGCCGTGGTGGCTATTTGACGGATATTTTATTCCGTACTTAATCACAACGTGTCTTCTTTGCAATCCGTTAAAAACCAGAACTATTTCAAAAAATACGTGTTCTTATTTTGAAAATGAAAAACGCATTCTTACTGAGGTATCCTCTATTGTCAAAACTTTCGAATCAAGTCCCTCTGGCATAATTTATGTTACAAACAGAAACCTCTTCTTTAATCTAATGAAAACACTTCAAAGACCTTGCCTTCTTCATCAAATTATTTTGTCTTTAAAAGTAAAAGAAAAATATTCTAATCATTTGCATAAATTACTGGCAAGTTAATTACCCAATTAAAAATTTACCTTTAAAATACACTCAATTGATATTTATGTCCCAAAGCTACAATCAATTTAAGAAGATTGTATCATGAGCAACAGTTTGTCAGAAGTACATGAACGGAGTGACATCACACAAAAAATAAGGGTATATTTAGTGAAATATTATCATTAATCTGCTGTGTCATTAAAGTTAATTGCTACGGATTTTTCACATAAAAACTGCCAGTTGAATAGAAATCTGATAGCATTGTTGTTACTTGTTCACTAATCACAACAAAACGAAGCCTTTAATGAATTTGCGTAAATCTATTAGCATGAAAATTGTTTTATTTTTTTACGCTATGTTCCACTGCCTTTAAAACAAATTAAATACTAATGACAAACGGATTTCCACAGCGTTAAAGGAATAAATGGTATTCAATGCTTGTGCTGAACAATTAATTTTTAATTAAATGATACAAAATTTTCTTAAAAATTCAATGAATCCTATAACTTTTGTTTACATACATACATAATTGACCATTACAACCCTTCAGACAGGATTACGGCCTAGCTTCTCACACCACTTATGTTTTATGCGTTAATTGTATACATGAGTAGCGGGACCTACAGTTTAAAGTCTATTCCGAACGACAGATTTTTGAGAAGCTCTGCATGGCAATTTTATTTACTATCAGAGTCACCAAAGAAATATTTTTTTCATATTTTCGTTTTGATGACCTGGGCTTTGAACGGCTAATAAGCCGACACACTACCTACTAGACTACGGCGACTACTTTTGTTAATTATGTCAAATAACGTTTTCATGTTATTTTTTTATCTGTTCATCTAGCGACTTATAGAGTTACTTTGATTAATCTGAGCAGTGAACCTGGATATATGTCGGCCGATTTGTTTCTGGTGAAACATATAAAGTTAAGTCAATGTACATATTTTAGTTCAAAAATAAAAAATACATTAAAAAAAATTAACAGGTCCTTTTACCGCTTTAATTTTCAAAGGAACTGAGTTTAAATTAGCTTAGCCTAATACTCTCTCTACATTAGCTAAGAATGTGATAACACTAATATTTTTTAATAAATTTCGCTGGAAATTAAAGCTACCGTCCCTTATTTTCATTTCTGATCTTTTTTTTCAAAAATCGTTATATGTATAGTTTTATACCATTTTCAGGAAAAAATTGTTTAAAGTTTAAACAGTTGTTCATTGACACATAAGCGCAGCAATAGTATTGCATCATCTAAATCTGCGGGTGGTGTAAATATTAGGGATTCAGAAGTTCTAGACGTTCTGAGCATGAAAATTCATTGTGACGTTCGCTGGAACCCACACATATTTCAGTGCCTTAGCTTCTTAAGACGGTGCAAGAAATACTTTACTCATCTGATCTTCTTACTGTTTACACCTCTTATATACGAAAGAGAATGGAATACAACTCTCATGTATAGGCCGGTGCTAAAACATCTATTTTGAGACGACATAGACGTTGTGCAGCGTATTAACATTCAGCGGCTACGCTGGATCGGCCATGTCGTTCGAATGGAGGAGGATTCGCCGTCTAAACGGGTATTTGATGCGGTGATCTGCGGAAGTCGGCGAAGGGGACGACCTTGTTTGCGTTGGAAGGACCAGATCGGGAAAGCCCTGCTATCGATTGGTGTGACCAACTGGTGTAGGCGCGCCAGAAGCAGAGGCGCATGGAAGGATGTGAAACCGTAGGCCGGAATCCGTTAATCGGGTTGTTTATAGCCAATTAAGTAAGTAATATAAACTTGCAGTGGCAGTTGTGATTTGTTTTTTTTTTCACATACACAAACAGCTTTTATTGCAAAGTGCGAATAAAGTTGAGCACTTTCATTGTTTGTCTTATTGTACGGGAGACAAAGTATACCTGACGCAGTCCTATACAGCAGATGCTGTGATGTACGAATGTGTATTCTCTGTTTTATTCCAGAGAAAAATGCAGAAATTGTATAAGAATTCTTAGTTTTCCTTTACAAAAAAGATTTTTTTTCTATTTTATGCGCTCTATTCAAACTGTTGTGCTGAACCTATTTTTACAAGAAATTGTGTGAAAGTAGACGTAAGAGTTTTGCATAGTTTGTACTTTGATACTCAGTTGATTGCATATAATCTTGGAAAATGTTCTTTACTTTACGAGTTAGATGTTTGTTATTGGCATGAAATACAATAAAACTTTTATCACGTTAAGGTATTAAATTGATTGCTTGAAACTATTTCAAAGTTCTTATGGGGAATTGGCATTTTCTAAAATGTAAATGTAATGAAATCAGAGAAAGCTCATATAAATGTTATACAGTAATCTCAGCAATCAAGAAGGTACAATTTTTTTACATTTAAATAAACACCTGTTTCTATGAGAGAAATGGTGTCACATATTCGAAAGTACTCGGTTCAAACCCCAGATCAGACATATCCAACAAAACAAGATATTGTTACGTTTTTATCTTTAAAAAAAACGTTTAAAATATGAGTTCGTATATTGCAAAAAAAAAAAAAATAAAAATAAATTTGTGTTTAATTTTAATTAGAATTCTTTATTACTGATCACAACTTTATGTAAACAACAACAATTGCTTTGGTTGTTATTCCTCTGTTTATACCCTTTGCATAAACAATAACAATTACTAGGCAATTATTCGACAGATCTTCGCCAAACCACTATTGCTCTCTTCAAATACACCTTATCTTCACACAAGACTGACTGAACTTCACTCACTCAGTCGCCTATTTGTCTTGCCTTTTATATGGCAGAGTAAACAATTTGATGAATGTTCTTGAACTCGAATGTTCATGACTTCGCCTTCTCGAAATATCTATAAATGTAAATATCTAAATGTGAACATTGTTGCTTACATTTATTCTTGTAGTGAAGTTTGTGTATTTTGGTTTAATTGTTTACCAATTTTTTATGCTAGATTTTTTATTCGCGTAACAATATGAAAAAAATACTTCTACGGCGACTTCCTCTCGTCAAATTTATGGCAAAAGTCAATATAACTGCTATAAAAAGATTATAAAAAGTCTGTTGTTCGGAGTCGACTTTAAACGGTAGGTGCTACCACATATGGGCAAAATTGACACACACAACATAAGTGGTGAGAGAAGCTACATAGATCGTAATCCTAACTAAAGGTTGTAATGACCAATTAATTGAGTGAATAAATTTTCCCTACAAACAGACGAATGTGTGAAACCATTCGCCTTACTGAAATAGCACATAAATTTTTAATTTAATGAAACTAGTCAAAGATTAATAATTACGTTAAATTTTATATATTTTAAGCACATTTTTGTGAATTAAGGTTCCTCACCAGCCAAATAAACTAATTCGAGCTGAATAATAAAACAAACGGAATTTTTAAAAATTTAAATCTAAATACAATAGCATGTTCTTCTGCTGGCTTGACAGCAGAGTATGTCAAACTGTCTTATCATTTTTGTTCACTAAGATTTGACAAATTATCACCAACCGCCTAAGGTTGATTGAAAGTTACGGACATTTGCTCTGAACAGAGTTCATGGAACACTTCGTTAACTGAGAAAATGATGGGTGAGTCCTCTGGATTCAAAGCTTTTAACAAGACAAAGAACAATGCGTACCGAAGAGAATATTTTTGTTTAGCGCGAACTCTTGAAGAAGATGCTAAAATACCGTTTCATCCTCTCTTTCAACCAAATAACCTTGGCCCTTCGAATATGTAGAATAATTTACTTTAGGACTTTGGATTACGTACTTATCAAATTCAGTTCATACAAGACTTAAACCTAAACGAACATTGTTTATGTCGCATTTTTGTTAACTGGGCTCATTTAAAAATGTCCGCAGATGATCAAAAATATGTTTTCAGTGATGAATCTCATTTCTGGTTAAGTGGCAAAACCAAAATTTTCAAATTGGAGCGGAGATAAATCTCAAACCATTAACTATTCATCATGATTACATGCGTTAAAATTGACTTTTGATGCGGTTTACACGCTCGCATCATTATCGGTTTAAATTGTAATAAGTATCATATCACCAACTAATACGCTAATATGCTATAAAACCATACTAACGGAAGTCTTGTTTTCAAAAATTTATAGGCTAAACATCTATCATATTTGGTTCCAACCAGAAGGCGCAACTTACCATGTTAAGCGCTTAGTTTAGCAATCGATTTAGTGCGAAATGAATCAGGTGACATCGAAAGTCGCCCTGTCCTGTGGACTTATCGGTCGTGCGAGTAAATGTTTCTCTATTATTTATTGTGAACTATGTTTAGTAATTGGTTTATGTTGTCAAACCAGCAAGTAAAGAAGTATTGTAGTCAATATTTAAGCCACAATTGAAAATTGATATATTGTAAAATACAGTTAGAAATAGGACTATAATTTTAATTTCTCATTTTTCGAGCCCCCTATCTTTTTTTCTTGAAAATTTTGTATAACAAGTATTGTTGTGGACACAATTTTTTCCATTATCGATAATTTCTGAAGTTATATTTAAAAAATTAAAAAAAAAAGTTATCGATATAGTCTTTTGTTTCGGTTTTGATGTATAAAAACATTTTTATTTTATGATCATAATTATTACAGTAACAGTACGGCACAGTAGTAATGCTACACGTAAACAACGTCTATGTAGCAATTTATCGTATGCTTATTATACCATGTTTAGTTCAACATATTTTATTCCAGGCACACTTGTCTGCTCTACACATGGGCCACTTTCATATGCTTTGCTGCAAAATACTCCCGAGATCAGATGGTGTTTTTAAGTGCGTTTATATGTTAAATATTTTTTTCCACAATAGATGTGAGAATTCCAATGTAAAGCATCCTTCCTTATGGCAGCGAATAAGTCTAAATAAATAAATAAGCCTAAATATTTATTTATTTAAATATGTATGTGTTTGTTGTGAGACAATGCCGTTTTTCTATATTTCATTGCTACTGGAATTTAACTGTTTGTTATCATATTTTTTATATTATTCAGCATATGTATGCATGACTTTGGGGTGATAGAATTTTAGGTGATTATGTCATATTGACAAGTCCCCTAAGGACTTTGAAATTTTCAAAGAAACATATTTTTTTATGGTTTGCCTGGCTCATTGACTCGCATTATGCAAAGCACATTTATGAATTATCTTTGAAAAAATTTCTGTATAATTATTTCGAAAAACTTATTGAAGTTATAAGACAAGAGTTTCACTTGATGTATTTAAATATAAAAGCGAATTAAATTCGGCATTGTTAAGTTATATAAATCCAAGATATTGTTTACTATCCTCAAGTGGCTACCACCAGACATGTTGTCGAAACAAGTGCCTACGAATGTGGCAACGAGACTGAACGCCATAAAAGCATGAAAGTACAGAAATTATGGTCATGCCAATATTTTGGATATGGTGGGTCTGACTATCGGCTATGCAACGCCTGATCCTGGTTTTGCGATGTAGATACCAATTACATTGTTTTTCGATAATGGTTTACTCCTCCCAGGAGACGTCATTCAAGTTTTAACTTAAGCACAACAATGTAGGATATGGAAGCTTTTTAAAAAAACTGAACATTAGATCGTCCCTTGCATTAGATTGCAGGGTTTATCGTATGGTGACATATAGAGAATGTGCACATCACATCTACGATTATTTAACAATGTTACCCTCATTTGGGTTCCAGGATACGGGGACATCAAAGGTAACAACATCAAGTGATGGTTTACTTTATTTAAAGAATTTAAATGACTGTCTATAGTTTCCATATTTGTTGACATACATACATACATACATAATTGGCCACTACAAACCTTCAATTAGTATTACGGCTTCTCACACCACTCATATTGTGAGTATTAATTTTATACATGAGTGGCGGGACCTACAGTTTAACGTCGACTCCGAACGAAAGATTTTTGAGAAACTTTTTCATGGCTCGTTTTATTTACTATCAGAGTTTTTGCCAGAAATCTGCTGAGAGGAAATTGCCGAAGAAATATTTTTTTCATATTTCATTTTGATACCTGATCTGGGATACGAACCCGTGCTTTACTTCTAATGCACTACGCTACCTATTAGACTACGGCGACTTCGATTGTTGACATAAATTTGATTAAAGCAATGCTGTCAATTAGTTGTAGCTTTTATTATGTACATATTTATGTAATTTATATAATTTCTTAAATCGTTATTATATTGTTATCAAAATGGAAATGGTGTTATCGTTTAACATTAAAATAATAAACACAAGAAATGGTTACATGATCAACGAATAAACAAAAATATAGCAACAACATCACTACAAACAAGGGAAACAAAAGTAAACAGACAGGTAACAGCAACACTGCAAGAACAAAGGTAAACAAAATACATAAACAACAATAACGTAAACATGTTTACATTTATAGAGATTTCGTGAAGGCAAAGTCATTATCTTTGAAGAGCATTCATCGGACTTTTTAACCAGCGATATAAAAGCAAGACAAAGCAGTCTCGTGTGAAGACCCGCTGCGTGGTTTGAAGATCTCCGATGTAAAGATCTAACGAACAATTGTTAGTGTGTACGCGGAAAGTGCAGAGAAGAATAACAAATATAGAAAATTGTTGTTGTTTAAATCAAGTTGCGAACAGTGGCACACGGAATTGTGTGAACAATAAAGAATTTATTTAAAACTAAATACAAATTTATTTTTATTTTTATTTGCAATCTACGAAGTCATATTTTAAACGATTTTAAAAGGTTAAAAACGTAGCAACATTCTCAAAAGATATAGGCTTTATGTGGTAATTCAAAGTTTTTAATTTTATTTAAATGTCTTCTTCTCTTTTGTTTTTTTTAGTATGGGAACTTAACAATTTCACTCTTAAAATTAGGCAGCTTAAGGGTATAAACAGAAAGGTGAAATTTGTATTATAGATTGCTGTTGCTGTAAAGCAGTTTTCCACATTTAATTTCTACTTACACAGTGTTTAAGTTGTTGTATTTTTAGATCTGTTTTTTATAATCTCGCAGCACTTAAGGAAAGATGACGAGAAAGGCTTTAATCTTGAAAAAGCGAAAAAGCAAAAGTATTTTAAATTCAAAACAGTTAAGCAATACTATAAACACAATAAATGCAACATAGCAAACGCAGAAATTTTTTGGTTTGGTGTTTATGCATTAGTATAGGCTTACTTCTAACACTAGTAAACACAAATTTAATTTACAAATTTTTTTTTAATTATTTACGAAGGAAGTTACTTAATATGGAGGTTACTTTTTACACCCCTCCTAATGATGCGGTTGTTTTTCAAGCGTATAATTTATTTTAAATGCAATGCCCAGTATAAGGTATTTTGTTTTTGACTTCTAACACCGTGAATTACTGAGTCTAGATGGTCAATTCATACGACTTCGAATCGTATATGTTGTATTGAAGACACTTTTTCTCTGTGAACACTCAGTGTTATGTTGTATTGTATATTTTGTATTCCAAATATCTAAAAGCGATAAGAAGAAGAAGACCATTATTCATAAATTAACTAACTACACGGTGCGACAGTGAAAATACATCCGATTAACTACCCAGTCTTAGTCGTTAGTAGAACTCAAAAATCCTTTTTTGCATTTCTCGAACCCTCCAAACTTTTTTATTTGACAAAAACCGTTTTTTTTTTTTGATATTTTCACACAAAATTATTGATTACCCAAATATGTTCGAACTTATTTTAAAAATCCAAAATTTTTAGAAAGGGGAGAGGTTAGCATTTCAAAAGGTATATTTTGTTCAAGTTTATATGTATGAGTTTTGATGGGGTAAACTTGGAAAATATTCATCTGTGCGAACAATTATAATTTTGAAATGTTAATCGTTGACTCAAGTTACATAGAAAATATTTTGAATTTTTATTCTTCTTCTGGATTATTGGCATTTAAATATACAGATAGCGAACTTCAAAAAACATATGAATAAAATGTATATTATGTGAATTCCCCAAGAATAAATTAATAAAAAAGAAGGACAAATTGATCGTGTTCCGCTGTAGCAGAAACTTTTATATGAAAGTTTAAAATCAATTAATAATAGTTTTTATCTATCAGAGTATTTGCCAGAAATCTACTCAAAGGAAGTCGCCGAAATAACATTTTCATATTTTGTTTTGTTGGATGTCTGAGTTGGAATTTGACGTCACATTTAATAAGCCAACACACTACCTACTTGACTACGACGACGTCAAAACTTAGAATCTTTTTAATAAAGATTTATCTTTTATGCCGCCGTGGTATAGTAGGTAGTGTGTTGGTTTATTAGACGTGAGGCCTCAGCTCAAATCCCAGGTCAGGCAACTGCAACTAAACGAAATATGAAAAATACTTCTACGGCGACTTCCTCTCTCCAAAAGCAGATTTCTGGCAGAAACTCTGAGAGTAAATAAAATTGCCATGAAAAGTTTTTCTAAAATCTATCGTTCGGAGTCGTCTTTAAACTGTGGCGTGACCTCATGTATAAAAATTAACGCACACAACATAAGTGGTGTGAGAAACTAGGTCGCAATCCTAACTAAAGGGTTTTAATGACCAATTATTTTATGTTATGTAGGTATATATTTTATGAATTTCAGATTACCGTCAATGTCCTGAAAAAAATTTTAAAATTATTTTTCATATTTTTCTTTATTTTTCATCCTAATTTAGTAAACTTAATTTAACAAACTTTATAAGGTTTCATCATCATCATTAATAGGTTTTATATTCATATTTTTACGTAAAGGCAATAATAAACAATTTCCTATAGAAGGTCTTAAAATAGTCAGGTTACTTTAAAACACTGTTGTGACCACAAAATATACAGAATGGAAACAAGAGTTTGACAGTTAACCGTCCATGGAGAAAGAGACAGCAAATATTACCAAAAAGTATTTCTGTATCTCTCTGATTGCAACTCTGTTTTGTTTATTTATGTTTTCTTTAGTTTTTGGGGTGGGTTTTTTATATTGGCGAGAGTTAATAAAAAAATGTAAATAATGCAAATAAGTCCATTTCTTACCTTTTTGCGCATATAAAGTGAGATTACCATCTCTATATAAAATTCAGGCAGTATTTTAGAAATCTTTACTTGTATTCCAAAGTCGCCGTGGTTTAGTAGGTAGTGTGTTGGCTCATTAGACGTGAGGCCTCGGTTCAAACCCTAGGTCAGGCATCTCCAACTGAACGAATTATGAAAAATATTTCTTCGACGACTTCCTTTCTGCAAATTTCCGGCAAAAACTCTGAGAGTAAATAAACTTTCTATGAAAAGTTTAAACTGTAGGTCCCACCACTCATGTATAAAATTAACACACACAAAATAAATGGTGTGAGAAATTTGGTCGCAATCCTGACTAAGGGGTTGTAATGACTAATTATGTATATGTATGTATGTTACTTGTGTTAGTTTTTAAACTTATCCACTGTAGTTCGCAATTGTACCCCATTTGCGGTTTTGTGCAACACAACAAATGATTGTACTTTATACGCAATAGTATGTTTTTATTTATATATCGACAATTGAAAATTGTGGTCCCAAGCAATAGCAGCCTAAGTCGATTAAAGTCAATTTGAGTTAAATATTATATCATATTATTACGAAAATGGAAACGGTGTACCATCGTTTAACATTAAAACGATAAACAAAAGCTTCACAAACAAATACAACGAATTTGCTTGCTTATACCAACAATATCAGTATGAAAGGAAAGGAGACAGACAAGTAACAAAGAAAGCAACAACAAACAACGTAAGCAAAATACACAAACAACAATGAAATAGCGATATAGTTCTCGAAAAGGCGAAGACACGAACATTCTACTTCAGGATCCTTCATCAGACTGTTTACGTGAGTGAGCATATAAAACGGCAAGACAAAGCAGGCAACGAGTAGTAAAAATTCATTCAGTCTTGCGTGAATTATTATTATTATTAATTATTAATGTAAACAGATAATTTTAATTAGGAAAGATGAGGAATAATAAGAGTAAATTGTTTTTAAAATTTCGTTTAAAGAGAGTATATTAAATAAAGAAAAAAAAAATTTTTTTAGAATATAAGTAAAAATTTAAGAGTTTAATTTTATAATTAAAGTGTAACCCCATATGTATGTGTATATTATTGAATGTTTTAAAAGTAATAAATTTAATAAAATTGTAAAAAGTATTGGTATGTAATCAAAAAAAAAAAAATATTATATATAATTATAAAACTTATACAATAAGCATACAATCCTTTGGAGTGGTTTGTTCGTATTTTATAGAGAAAAGAGCAGTGGCTAACAAATGAAAATGAATAAAATGCATAAATTTTTTGATATTTTTTTTTACAACAAGCAAATAGGAAAGAGAAACAAATTTGCATTTATTACAACAATAAATAACACTTTAACAGCGACAGATACAAGCAGTGCAACTTAACCAAAAATACAGTAACAAAGTTTATCAGTGAAACAACCATGGTAAATACTGTAACTGTACGGAGAGAGAGATAGAGAGAGAAGCAAAACAGAATCCATACATATTTTTATTGCATTATGTACGTATGTGTATTCTTTACAATTACGTACAGAAACAAAAATAATTTATTTGAAATATGCTGCCATATTTATTTATTTTAACAAAAACTGAAAAGTTTTACGAACTGAACTGATAAATGCATATTTGAGTACTTTTATATTATTATTATTATTTTTTTTTTTTTTGAAGGAAAAATATTTCATTTCCTATCACATAGAAAACATAGCATAAAATGTTTTATTTAATTCATAACGCTAAGTGATACAGTGAACTGGCGGTAATACTGAGGAATAATTTCGGGAAGTCGCCGTGGTCTAGTAGGTAGTGTGTTTGCCTATTAGACGTGAGGCTTCGAAATAGAAAAAATATTTCTTCGGTGATTTCCTCTCAGCAGAATTCTGGCAAAAACTCTGAGAGTAAATAAAATTGCCATGAAAAGTTTCTAAAAATCTGTCGTTCGGAGTCGACTTTAAACTGTAGGTCCCGCCTCTCATGTATACAAATTAACGCACACAACACAAGTGGTATGAGAAGCTAGGCCGTAATTCTGACTGAAGGGTAGTTATGACCAATTATGTATGTATGTAAAGAATATTTTTGGAGATTTAGTGAATTGGCAAGAAAAACTGTAGGAATTCATGATGTAAATAAATTTTTCATAGTTTTTCCAGTGGTCAGTTAACCCTCTCATATTTAAAAAAAAGTTTAAAAATTTTCAAATTCAGTTTAAATTTTTTTTTAATTTTAATAAATTGGGTTAGACATAGATAGGGCTGGAACAGAAAGACGTAGCTATAGTAGGATCTGAAGCTTACGACGTAACGAGTAGCGTACCAAGAAAAAATGCGAACAGAATAGTGAAGCTCTCTTATAATGTTGGCAAAGAAATTTTTCGTAAGCTATGTAGATACAAATACAAAAATATTGTGTATACAAACACGTATTGTTACTTTTTTACCCTTTTAAAAACGTGTAAAATATGAGTTCGTAGTTTGCAATTTGCAAATAAAAACAATAAATTTGTTAGTTTTAGATAAATTCTTTATTCTTCGCACAATTCCGTGTCCCACTGTTCACAACTTGTCGTAAACAACAATAATTTACTTTGTCTGTTATTCTTCTTTACACTCTTTTGCGTAAACACTAACAATTGTTCGGCAGATCTTTATAGAGGTGCTTTGTCTTGCCTTTTATATCGCAGGTCTGATGAATGCTATTGAAGGAGAGTGACTTTGCCGTCGCTAAATTTCTATAAATGTAAACATGTTGTTTACGTTATTGTTGTTTGTATATTTTGTTTACGTTAGTCCCTGCAGTGTTGTTGTTGCTTCTTGTTTACTTGTTTATCATTTTTTTTATACTGATGTTGTTTCTATATTTTTGTTTATTCGTTGATCATGTAAACAAGTCCATTGTTTTTGTTTTGTTGCTTTTGTTTACTATTTAATGTTAAACGAGGTAACACCATTTCCATTTTCGTAACAGTATATTAATAGCTTATTTTTATAATTAAAGTGCTAAGAGGGCATTTAATATTTAATCTTATATTTGAATTTTTTAACTAATTATTAAAACTACGTTTTACTACAATACAAATAACTTATTTATTTATTTCTACTGACGATTTTTTACGGTTACACTGAACTACTTCGACGATTTTTTTACTTACTCATATGGCAGCTATGAGTACCACTCTTAAAGTATACACTAAACACAAAGAATCTAATACGTATACTTAATAATTAACACTTTCGAACTTCACAGAATTAAATATTTATCATACGCCATGTGATGAATACATTTGTTCAATTTTTATTTTTAAAAACTTTTTTCACATAAATTGAAATTAAATTTGAGAAACAGTCACTAAAGAAATATTTCTTCGTATTTAGTTTTGTTGGAAAGGCCTGCGTTTTGAACCAAGAACTCACGTTTAATAAGCTAACACACTTGCACACAACTTACTACACCACTGCGACTTCTTGTATGGCTTGAATGATTTTCGAAACCTCCCTCTATGGATTTTATTCAACAGGAAAAAGATAATATGTTGCAGAGTTAGGAGGGTTATCATTATTAAATCCAATTATGATTATTCATGAAAAAATTTAAGTAGAACATAAACTTTTATAACTGTAGCAACTAGTTTTATCTCATTTCAAGAGTTTCCCTTAGTAGTACATCCACCACATACCATAAGAACCCATATGTTTCGTGGTGTTCGGATGTCTCTATGGGTTCTATTCGGGCGTAATTCTTGATATATTTTCCGTGAGCATTCTGAGAACATAATAATAAAAATACACCTTCTCCTCCGAATTTCAATTCTACAGGGTACATGTTAGCCATTTTTAACAGTTGGTAACTTGCAGCCCATAGAAGCAAAAAAAAGTTTCCAAATTTATTTCAGGCATTTGTTCACCAATTTTACAAAACTTCTCACTTTTTAATAATTTTTGAAGTGTGATTTTACGCACTGTACTACGTTTATACTTTTTTGAAATGAAGGCAAGAACGCAAATGTCAAACATTTTATATCGAAAATCATAAATTCATACATTATCGTTGCACTATTGTGAAATGTACACACACTTACACATATGAGAATTTGTAGTACATATATAGTTTATAATGTGTAGACATGAATGCACATTATATTTGATGTTAATCAACAGTTGTTTGTATTTATTGCACGATAGAAAATGTTTGATGAAAATATATCCTAAGAGACGTACTTTTTAAGGGAAATTATTTATTTATACGCTTCTAAAATATTTTTTGAATTAAATTTTTTCAAATTAAATTGCATGTTTTTAATGGAAAACCTACAACAAACTTATTGATGCTTCTCTTGTTTATAATGGAATTTGAAACTGAATGGTAAAAACTATATCGTATTTAATTTTCGTTTCTTTTTTGGCAATCGTATTTGTTGTTTAAAAAAAAACTAAACAGCAGTTTTCAATGGTAGTTTTCAATGGCATCAACAAGTTATGGATTTTATGAATAAATATTAGAAAAATAAATTAAAAATATTTTTTTTATTATTTGCAATTTTAATACGTTTCTTTATACATTTGGATTTATGTTGATTAAAAAATACAAGCATTTGCAATATAGCTATTGAAAATGAAAAATATACTTTTTTTATACCGTTACTACATATAAGATAAGCTGTTGTGTAAGTCTATTATATTTTATTCTTTTTTTAAGGCCTCGGTTCAAACCCCGGGTCAGACATCTCCAATTAAAAGAAAAATTTGAAAAAATATTTCTTCGACCAAAAACTCTGAGAGTAAAAAAAATTGCCATGAAAAGTTTCTCAAAATTCTGTCGTTTGGGGTCGACTAGGTCGTAATACAATTATGTATGTATCTATGTATGTTATTACTACTACTTTCTAGCTGAGAAACTGAACCGTTTTCTATAGCCTATTATTTTAGCCAATATATTCTCATATTTGCAGAACAATAATCTTAAAATATACGTTTAACTAATTTTCAATCTTTAACAAAACTTTTAAAACAATATTTGTTCATATGTCCAGTGACACCAGATAATAGCAATGCCATTCCCTTCCTCTGAATCATTTTTGAAACTGAAAATAATATGCGTAACGCTTTCTATTTTCAGTATCATCGCTCACTTTTTCTGCAATGGTTTTGAAACGAAAGCAACCAGCTTTGCCTTTTATTTTTTTTTTACTTTTTAATCTCCTTTCATTCATTAGAAACCATTTCGCAAAAGAGAATTTGTGAACCATTTTTCTTTAAGTTACGAAAACTATTTAAACAAAAGGGAAAAGAGTAAAATATACATATTGTTACGAAAACGAGAAATTTAGATACTGCTTTACATCGCTTAGCATTAAAATTATAAACAAAAGCTACAAAAACAAAAGAATGCAGTAAACAGACCTGTTTATAAATTATCGTACTGCTTAATATAACAACAATCATCAGAATAAAAAATGGTAAACAAGTAAACAAAAATCCACAAACAAGACTACAAGAATAAATGGAGATGGAATACACAAACAACAATAATGAATATAAACAACGATGTTCACATTTATAAAGATTTCGAAAAGGCGAAGTCACGAACATTCGCTGACTGACATCAGACTGTTTACCCCGCCTTATAAAAGGCAAGGCAAAGCATGCGAGTGAGTTGGTGAAGTTCAGTCAGTCTTATGTGAAGACGTGGTTACAAAAATCTGTCGAATAATTATTCTAGTAATTGTTATTGCTTATGCAAAGGGTATAAACAGAGAAATAACAAAAAAAAGCAATTGTTGTTCAATCAAGTTGTGAACAGTGGCATACAGAATTGTGCGAATAATAAAGAATTTTAATTAAAACTAAACATAAAATTATTTTTATTTTATTTGCAATCTACGAGCGTATATTTTAAACGTTTTTATTTCATTGCTATTTAATCCCTTTCCTGCCAATACAATACAATAACAATAATTGTGAAATTAAAAAAATAAAAATTGAGTGTAAGAATTGAGCATAAAATAAATTTAAATAAAATTGCATTTGAACGTTCATAATATTTAATATGGCTTCAATGCAATACTGTTTAATCGGTCACGTTATATATTTGGTGCAAAGAGTGTGTGCTTGGTAATGAATAATAATAAAAATAAAATTCTTATGGAATTTGAATTTAAATGTTAAATTCAAGTAGTATTCTAAATTTTCAATAACTATTTTTCTTAATTAATTAATCGCCTACAGAAATGTGTATGTATATATAGTATGTGCATATCGAATAGGATATATCATAACACGCACTATGAATTAATTTCCAAATCTTATAACAAATTGTCACTTTCCCCTTATTGTTGTTTTTTTATATACCACAAGTCTCAATCGATTTCGGATCTGAAGACAGTGCCATTTATACCATTTCTCAATGTACTTTGCAATAATGCAACTTTGCATTTGCACTATATTCTGGATCGTTAAGCCGTTAGAACATAGTGGAATATTCTTATTTGACATAATGTAGCACAAAATTTCGAAAGTTTACAAAATAACCCATTACTTTCTAAAGGCCTTGTACACGCCAACGCAACCTAACACCATAGTAGAAAAATGGCCTCCCTATAATAATACCACCGCCGAAAACCGGTACCGTCGGTTCATTAAGTCACGAAATCCTCTGATGAATTTTATGTTCTACTTGCCTCCCATTACCCTTAGTTTCAAAAACTTTGCTCTTGACTATCAAGTGACTTAAAGTTCAACAAGTATGTAAGTGATAGACAAACAACATTGAAATGAAACATGTAAAATGGATGTAACTCTAACGAAAATATAAAATGTTCCCTTCAAAAATTTCTGGGTACTATACCTCTGTGCCCAGAAATTTCTAAATTATTCAATGTACACTTTCGAAATTTGTAATTACTTACCGTAATCCGAACTGTAGTTTAAAACCTAAGACAAAAGATGATAAATACTTAAGTTTGAATAGGAAATAAAATATCTTTTTTGTAATCTTTAGGGCCCTAATAACGACCTTTGATGTTAAAAAGAATTATAAAATATTAGAGGGGGAAACGCAATTCGAAGATGGTGTATTTGGTGACAGCTTTAATTGCTTTGCCAAATCATAATGATTTGTCAGCACATTAGGTTATTGCAGTGTACTCCACACGAAGGTAATGTTCATATTGAAGTTGGCGTAGTATTAATTGGGTGACTGTTTTTTTTTATAATCTCCCGATGTATTTGGATATCCAAGTCTCAATCAAATTTCAAAATGGACGTTAACTCTATGTCCGATGTCTTCTTTCATGAATGGTAAGGATTTCTCAGGAAAATTTCGGATCAGACAAAAAAAGTTCTGTTATAACATTGTATTATCGTTGAAAATTGCATGGTTCATGGCTAAGGCCAAAATCTCTAAAATATTATCTGACAAAGGTGTTCCCACTGCTTCTGTTATATTGAATCCCAACATTTTTATTCCCATGCTGTATGTACGTATGTATGTTGTAATAGTCGTTTGTCTAAATTATTAATTTTTTTTTTTTGTTTTTGTGAGTGAGCAATTTTCTTTTAAATTAGAGCTTAAATAGTTGCTTTGTTTCATTTGTATAAGAATGATCGTTACATATGCCTCATATGCAAAATCTCGCAAATTTGGTAATTAGGTAATCTAAACGAGTGAAGTGTGTTCCGTGTTTATTTGACATGTCAGGAGTTTTTTCTTTTGCATTTCCGGCAACAGAGCTAGATCTTCCTTTTGCTGTGAGCTTTGAAGGGAGACGGTTGAAAAACGGAAGGTACCTTAGGAGTGAACTCTTTTTACTAGTACTAGGTGAGTTTTTTTTGTTTTTTTAGAAGGGGCTATTGTCGAAAAAGAGGAACAGAACAAGGAAAGAAAAAGAAGAGGAAAAAGAAAAGGGAAAAAAGTAATCGGGAAACATCGTCCTAATAGTGATTGTTAGGTAAATTTTAGTGAAGTGTGGTGGGGTATTAGGGGGTGGAATAAACTGCGCGGTGGCGTTTAGGCGTGGATCGAGGAGAAGGCCCTCAATTCAGTTTAAGATGAAGGGCAGGGAAATAAGCTTCTACCCAAGTGAAAAAACAAGAAAATACGTATTTAATTTCGCCTTGGACAGAATAATAACATCATTTCCACTACCCTCGTTTTTTTCTTACACACCCCACCTTTCACTTGCCCCAACGGTACCAGAAGCTCCTCAAACAATATCATCTGCTATGAAAATCTCCCACTCAACAGCTAACCGAAAACAACCTCGTCTATTATAAATTATAGTGTTATCAAAGTGCTATTGCTTATTTTCGATTGAGTTCAGACAAGCATTTCGCAATATAGACTTTTCACCATGTGTGCCTTACATCTCATTGATATAAAATTCAGGTTGACCAGTGATTATGTGAAATTTATGCTCACAGTAGACCCAAAATATATTTAATATTACAGTAGAATTAATTATTAAGTCAATATTTAATAGTAGATTCTGCGTTTAGTCTAAAATTGTTTGAATTTAGAGATCTTAGACTAAACTCAAACACATCTTGAATTTTATTGCGTTGACAGATGCCTACAGTAATTGGATACCCCACAAATTGTATTAAAAATTTTGATGAATTTTTTACACAAGATGTCACGAAAAATAAAGAAAATGATTTAAAAAATAACTACCTTGAACATTTTAAAAGTATTTGCTTACTTTTCTATTGTTTTGTTTGTTTTCTATTCTAATGTTTGTTTTCTTAAAGTAGTCATCTCCACAAAATACATGCAAATAATAACAATAACAAGATACTTTAAAGAAATTTATAAAAAAAACGTTTAAAAATATTTTCATAAATTGAAAATTTATGCATGTTTCCAGATTATTAACAAACAATTTAATAATTCGTTTATATTTTTCTACTAAATTCATTTTTATTGTCGAAAAAAGCACTGAACCGTATACTAAGTTTTTCCATTGACTTTGGTTTGAGGATTAACGACAACACAACTGTTCTACCAAACGATCTCCTAAACAGAAAATATAAGATACAGTTTGAAACCTTGCAAACTAAGTCTTTAGATTTTAATGATGCTGCAGTGTTCTGACAACTATAAAATTGAAAAAATGTGCAGATATGTTATTCCACTCACATCTCCTACCTTCCTTCAATTGCTTGACTAATTTTAGAGCGGATTTATATCGAGGTCTTCGATGGAACTTATGTAGTTCTTGGTTAAAGCAACGGCCGTTATTACCCAACTTAAATTTCTTCTACGAATTAAAAATATTCAAAAAGTAACATAAACATAAAGAAAATGTACCAGGTCATAAAATTCTAAATGTACCTGATCGATTTTACGAAGAATTACAATTTATGGTAAGTATTCAATCATATTATATATTCACTCATATATATAATTAATATGTAAAATTCATAATGACAAGTATGGGACGTATGAGCTTAGCCGCCAGATTTGACGATTTATCGTTATTTTGACGATATCGTATTGACGATGTGACGATATATGCCCTTATTCTGACGATTTTTAGAAACATCATAAATTTACATCATAGTCTTTACTTTAGTACATTAAAAGCCACTTTAAGGTTTGTATTTACTTTTGCAATTGTTGCTGTTGAAAATTTTGGTTAGTAATAACTAGGACTGAAGTATTATATTTTTAAGTTATTTGCAAACACCTGTGATGATTTTTCTATATCTTATGCCTTTTTCATCCCTTAAAAGCCAAAAAATTACAACCTCTGCACGACGGGAGTTCCACATACGCATAGTCCGACTAAAGAACGAATTTTATCTGTAATGCAGTGTGCGATCCGCTAGTCAATCGACCACATACGTATGTGCAAGACGAGTGTTACTTAGGAATACATGATTCTTGTGACCAAGTTCAATTATTTCGCTCGAGCAAAGTCCGTTCGGTTCCAGCGAACATCACACTGAAATTTCATGCTCAGAACGTCAACAGCTTCTGACTCCTTTATACTAACACCACCAATAGATTTAGATGATGCAATATTATTGCTGCGCTTATGTGTCAATAAACAACACTGTGATAGACTGTTTAAACGTTAAAGAATTTATTCCTGAAAATGAAACAAAACTTCTCGATTTTTGAAAAAAAAAATAGAAATGAAAATGAGCTTTTAATTTCCAGCCTTGAATAAATTTTATAAAAATATTAGTATTTTCAAATTCTTCCGCTAATGTAGGGAGAGCAATAAGCCAAGTTAATTTAAATGAAGCTAAATTCCTTAGAAGCGATATTATATAAAAAGATCATTTAAAACTTGGCAATCGTAACTGCTTCGACTTTGATATTGTATCTGATTTGATTAAAATGTTTAATTCTAATGTATATATTTTTAACTTACAAATATATTATATAAAACACTCGTTTTTAAACTTTATTTTTATAATTAAATCGTCAAAAGGACTTTTTGAACTAAAATCTGTACATTGACTTAACTTTATATGTTTCACTAAAATTTTTTTTAACTTATGTATTTATTTTTTGTTACGCTTTTTTTACGATTTCCATGAACGTCTTTAACGATTTTGACGATTTTTTTCCTAGTATTTGACGATTTGATGCTTTATTTATCTGGCAGCTGTGCGTATGAGTCATACTTAATTCCATTAGTTTCAAAAACGACATAATAAATTTTTTTTGTATTGCATACTTTTCAGCGTAATTATTCAAGAATCAGTAATATGATGCGTATAAGTAATATAATTCAAATTCAATTAAATATAAAGTATACCATTAAGTAGGAATTTTAAAATTTAAAATTTTTAAATTTGAACCTTCGGTTATTTCGAATGGAATCATATCGGGACTTTGTGGAACAGTAATAAGCCTGTGAGGCCTTTTGTAGGCAAATCACATCTTTACATTAGCAGCAGTATGTTTGGGTGTATTGACTTCTTGGGGTGCAAAATATGTAGTCACCAGAATGTTTCCTTATTTTCTTATGGTTTTATGAAAAACATTAAAAATTATTTTGTTTTCATTATAAAATGGAAATAAATTTTTTTTAAAAATTATACTTAAAATTCATAAATTTTTTTACATATATTGGAGTACCTAGACTTTGCTGTCCATAGGAGGATAAGGCGAGTTAAGACTTTGTGTGTTGCCAACTCACGTTTCTTAAATAATTAATAGGGCTATTATCTACATGCCCTTTAATTTCACGATATTGTCATATTTCAATTCCTTACTCCCAAATACCTGGCTTTTATTGAAGCCCTAGAGTTTTATACCATAGTCCTGTACATACTTGATCCAGAACCGGAAGTAGTAAGTTGCTTAAAGAGTTATAATAAAAAATCTTTCTGGCCACTTTCAGGCCAGTGACAATCAGAAATCTTCTAGTTCTAAGGAAAAGGCTATTCACCGATACAATAAGTAAATAAATCCGAGACAGATTGCCTCATTAGCCTCATCAGCTTAATCACATCATAATTAACAATCATCACTCATGTATAAAATTAACGCACACAACATAAGTAGTGTAAGAAGTTAGGTCGTAATCCTGACTAAGGGGCTGTAATGACCGATTATGTATATATTTAAAAGTTTAAATATAAAAATACAATTAAAGAAAAACAGTTTGAAATTATGACAAATGTATGTTTTTGTTGTGAAATACAATTTTTCCAGTTAGAAATGAAATATTATTTCATTTAAATGGCTGGCTGGGATGACCTCATAGTACCTCATTCGATCGGAAACAAATTGCGCGCACCTTTTCGTGTGTGTGTGGTCGTATCTCGGCAATGTTATCACGAATGTTGGCCTTCAAATGCTCAATTGGCTCTGGCTTGTCGGCAAACTCATTTCTTCAACGGCGCCCCACCCAAAAAAGTCACATCAACTACATGCCTTCAAATCACTCATGCAAAATATCCAATACAGCATGAGCTATGTTGTATGAAGTGTCGTCCTGTCAAGACCATTCCAACCAATTTACAATTTAGGTCAACATAAGTTAGTAATCATCAATCTATAGTTCACGGCATTCACCAACTTCTCAAAGCAATAGTGACCGAAGGCGCCGCCAACTGAAAATCCGCAACAAATTTGGGATTTGCATCAACAAAAATTCAACGATTTCGTTTGTTCACGTACCAATTCATGGGCCTCGTCACTATAGTTAATCTATCCATTCCCTCGTTGGTCATTGGTACAGCTTGAGGACTTCATGATTAACCGTTATATGTAGATCCTGTAATAACCTAAAATAATATTGTTACGAAAATGGAAATGTTTTTACATCGTTTAAACATTAAAATTATAAAAAAAGCTACGAAAACTATGGAGTTGATTACTTGATCAACAAATAAACACAAATAGAGCAACAATAATAATAAAGGGAAAGGTAAACAAACGCAACAACAACACTGCAAGGACAAACGTAAACAAAATACACTAACAACAATAACGTAAGAAACATGTTAACAATTATAGAGATCCCACGAAGGCAAATTCATTCCCCTTAATAGCATTCATCAGACTATATACCCTGCGATAAGACAAAGCAGGCAATGGGCTCAGTAAAAATTCAGTCAGTCTTGCGTGAAGACGCGTTGCGTGTGAAGAGAATAATCGTGGTTTGAAGCTGTCCGTTGTAAAGATCTAACGAACAATTGTTAGCGTTTACGCAGAAGAGTGTAAAGAAGAATAACAAACAAAGCAAATTGTTGTTGTTTACACTAAGTTGTGAATAGTGCATACGAAATTGTGCAAACAATAAAGAAATTAATTAAAACTAAACACAAATTTTTTTTATTTGCAATCTACGAACTCATATTCTAAACGTTTATAAAAGGGTATAAACGTAACGATATGTCTATAAAAATGCATTAAACTTCGTAAATTGTATCTTTCTTTTTTTTGTAATTATAAATAACGGTGTGTTTAGACTTATCAGTTTCCTTATTTCTATAAATATTTATATCTTCAAACATTTATTCATGTTATAAATCACTTCGCAGTGTAACAATATCAATATTGAAGCTTCAAAACTGATGATGTAGTAACTAATGGGCTGAAATTCCAAATATGGATTTATTCAAAACGATATTTTCCAACTTCGCCTGCACTTGCATGATATAATTTTTAAAAATAAAAGAAGAAAATACAATATTTTGTTTTTGTATTACAATTATGTTTTTTAATTAATCAATTATAATTTTAATTAACGTCGTAACTGGTAAAAATGTGTAGCGAAGACAGACAAATGTACAGATGGGTATATCCTGAACAATATTTTCTATTTTTTTGCTTTTTATGTGGTTTCATGTTATTTTTTATGAATTTATTGGGTTTTTACACTCTTTTTGCTGTTTATTTTATTTAAATGTATACGTATATGACAAACATGAATTCATATAAACATAATTTTTAATGTTTATTGTTATTTAATATTAGCGACAGTTCGAAACAGCAAGTGCTGTTTTTTTTACATCTTTGTGGACGTGTTTTTAATTTTAATTAACAAAATTTACAATTGCTGCACAAGTTGAAAAAAGTGAGATGAAAAAGCTTTTTTATTTATATTTATGGTCACATAGAAATCAAAATTACAGAATTTTATTGCAATTGTTACAGACATTATGATATTGGAAGATTTAAAACAATTTTTAAACTCAAATGCAAATTATAAAAAGAATTAAATTAATTAAAAAATAGACATGGCAGGGCCATCGAGCTCTCCGACGAATTCTTAAGTATTGGCGTTCCTTTGGGGACCTGCAAGCTCATGAGTGACAACAAAGTCCTGGACTCTGTCAATCGCACGTGGGCAGCTTCGGTTAAGGGCAGAGTGGCGCGCAAGGCCAAGCCTGGGTGGAGGGCGCACTTCAAGGCTGCTTAAACTCAAAACAAGCGTGCTCAGTGCGGTCATTGGAGTCGTGACGGGTCATGGTCTAGGACATCTCGCAAGTGATTTCTGTAGAGGCTGCAGGGACGAGGAGGTGGAAGAGACTGTTCTTCATCTACTGGTCCGTCACTATGTCAAAGGAGAAAGTATTTTAATGCCTTGGTGCCTACCACATCGATGATCTGAGTGATTTGTCGAATATTGACGTCGGCAGTTTGAGTCGCTGCATTGTAAGCTCTAAATGGTTCCAGGACTAGGGGATAGTTAACATGAACTGTGGTATCATAATAGGCCCTATGCGCCTAAATGCGTTCATCCAATTCCTTTGGGGGGACGGCCACTTATACCTACTTACCTACCAGCCACAAAGTACAAGGACGACTACTAAATTAAAATAAATGGATGTAAGATTCGATGGTAAATTTAAGTTTGTGCACCAGATAAACCATGCAGCTAACAAACTGGGAGAACAATTGGAGCGCTGAGCTGAGATTGATGGCAAATGTGGGAGTCTAACGCAGTTCAAACAAAAATTGTTAAAGGATATCAAAGTATATTGAAGCGGAAAGTAGATGGAATTTACTACTGAGAGTACAGAAAACATTAGGGCTAGGCATGCCATCCACTTACAAAACAGTTTCATAGAAAGCATTTTTTATAATCAGCGGTATAATCCCAATAGACCTTTTGATTTAGGAGAATATTAGAATACGAGTCGAACGAAGGCAAGGAAAGGAATCCACGTTCAGTTGAAGAGAGAGAGAAAGAGAGAGAGAGAGAGAAGTAAATTATTACTTTACGCATATGTTGTCCAGTTATTTCTGGATGGAATGAGAAAACCGGAAAACACAAGTTGTTTGTATAGAAACGGAGTTTTAGACAATGCCGAACACAAAGTCTTCGAATGTAGAATATGGGAAAATTAGAGGAGAAAATTAAGTGACGAAATTGACCCCATACATACGTACATAATTGGTCATTGCAACCCTTTTGTCAGGATTACGACCTAGTTTCTCATACCACTTATATTGTGTGTGTTAATTTTATACACGAGTGGCGGGACCTACAGTTTAAAGTCAACTCCGAACGACAGTTTTTTGAGAAACTTTTCATGGCAATTTTTTAAATATTCACAATTTTTGCCAGAAATCTGCTGAGAGGAAGTTGCCGAAGAAATACTTTTTTGTATTTCGTTTTGATGTCTGACCTGGGTTTTGAAAATTTAGCTTTAAGTCAAATAAGCCAACATACTACCTACTAGACTACGGCGACTATTGACCGCATGGCTATTGAAAACATAGTGACCAAGATGCTATGTAGTGAGGAGAACTGGTCAAAAGCAGAAAAATTCTCAGAATATAGCCTGAGAATGAAGAATGCTGGTCTGGACAGGGAAATACTGCAACATGCCTTGACGGAGGCCTGGAATACCCCGAATCCCTTTCCGAAATATTGGTTATAATGCGCTGGAAAAAGAAATTCTCAGACGATGGTAGGTGTTTAGCGTAATAGCCATATATCGGACGTGATACATTCGATGGGAATCCGTAGGGATTTCTTTACCTCGCACAAAAATATGACGTATACCAACCATTTAAATGTTTAACGGATTTAAATACTGAAGCAATTTTTTGCCGCAACTGATGTATAAATTCAACGAAAATAATAACAAAAAACAAATATTTTCTCAATGAAAATTGCAGTTACACCCACACTTCGCCTTTTTTACTCTAGTATCACTCCATTGCTATTGCTGTAGTACACTTTAACGCAATTCTATTTCGATTCTATTTCTTTTATCTGCCTGAGAAATTTTGAAATAGTTACCACCTGCTTCACTGCTACCTACCATTATTTCTTTATACTTCTTCTCAGTTCTTTTAACTTCTTTTTGCACTTTAAGTCCCCTCCACTGTAGACTGTTACGGGCAGCTGAAGATGGTGTTCCTGTACGAAACCTGTATTGGGTGTTAAATGTTATTTGTGGCATTAATTTTGTAACAAATTCTAATGGTTATGACTTGTTAACGTTGCCAATAATAATAACTGCTAAGGTAATTCAAATACATACGTACAGTTGAAGGAACTTAAAAATGTTGTTGTTCATGCTGATGTTTGTACATATGACATTACAATGGCTTTTCTACGTATTTTAAAACATATTTAGATTGAATCAAGAACGTATTCGTTTACTGTTTATCTAAAGCAAATGTTATATTTTTAATTTTTTGGATTTTTAGCGTATTAGAGGTTAAGAAATTTTGATGATTTTATATTAATTTGTTTTAATTTTTTTTATACTGACAGCCTACTACTCTTTTTTTTGCATTGTTGTAACTGCACTTAATTGCATATACCATCAATATTTTTTTAAACACAAAAGAAAAGATATTCATGCTCCATTTGCTACTATGAACACTCTATTTTACTGCCGTTTTATGAAAAAAAAACATAGTATTTTTCTTTATACTCTATTACTTTCCTTTTTTACTATTACACTGGAAATAGGTCACGTTTCTCATTCACTTACTAACACAGAATCGCTTAAAGTTGCATAGAAAACTTGTAGATTTTTTATGTTAAATTTGACTTTATTTTATAGTCGAACTCTTTTGAAATTAATTCTTAATATTGAAAAACTAATTTTTTTCTTATTGTTTTAAATTTTTTAAATGTATTGTATTTCAATATTTAAATTTGTCAGTTATTTTTAGTTCAATTTAAATATTTTATTTTTACTATAAATATTGTTTTTGTATTTCTCTAATAAAATAGAAATGTAAGTTTGATACTGAGCAGCTGTAGGAGGAGACCACAAAAAAAAAAACAAGTGACTTCACACAACCGCCTTTTTGAACATTAAAAATTTTACTACTGATTTTGTGAATTTAACGGTTGTCAATGAGATAAAGTACCTTCAAGAAAACATTATCTGCACACACTCTTATATCGTGTATTGTTCTTTTGTGGATATATTCGTTGTAACTATACTACTGGACACACAGCTATGTTGTATTTCAAGTATTTGTAAAGCAGCTCTTTATGTTTATAAAGCTCTTTACTAGCTCCGCAAAATCCATATACTCACCGCCTTTTGTATACAAAAACAGCAACAGATTTTGATATTGTAAAACGAAAAAGACATTTAAAGAACAAAATTCTCTTTTCAATTTCAAACAGAATAGCATAGTTCGGAATGATAACATTGCAGGAGAGAACTGCCAAAACAACACAACACTGCAGAGTATAAAACTAACATACAGAAATGATAATCTCAGCTACTACAGGAATTACTACCTACTCTACTTATTTTCTGTGGCAGGTTATTTAAATAGTATTGTAGGCTTTTTTATAATTTAATTAAGTTATTCTTTTCCTAATGTTCATTACAATAGAGCATTAAAGTTTTTTATTATACTTTCATTCGTTTACCTTGATTAAAAAATCCCTGAAATTTTATTTTAGTTACACGTTTTCTGTTAAATAGTTTAATTGCATTTTTTTACTACGCGCACTGTTGATGTACTAAACTTCAGGCGTATACTTTATTGGTAATTGAAATATTTATCAAGTATACGCAGCATAAAATGAAAGTGTAGTTCAATTTCAAATAGGAAACAATATACGGAATAACAAAATTAAATATCGAAGATCATTAATTAACCCTTTAATGACAGCTGCAAATATAACCCAAACCTAAAAAATTTGAGTATTTTTATTAATTTCTAAAGATGTGTACTTAATTCTACAGTCATTCTTTAAATATGGTCAGTTGAAGCTGACAGTTTTTGGCTCGTGAGGTTATAATATTTTATAAAAGTATTTTGATATGTAAAACCCAATTATCGCTACACATATTATTAATTATTTATTGTTTTTAATAAATATGAAAAGTTATTACTGCAGAAAACTTAAAAAATTTATTGTTAAGGCTTAGGGACTCTGGCGTCCTTATGGTCCATAAAGGAACTTTTCTACTTGCATGCACAGGTTACGATTCAATACAATTAACATAATTTACTTACTTTTGGCATTGTAGATTATATTTTTCAGAGTACGTGGAGTTATTAACATTGGACAGCTACTGTTCGTCGAAAGCTTGCAGTAAGCAGACGGAAATTTTTTTTAAATTGTTCGTCGATTGCTGTACAAAAATGGGTGGTCAGCGTACCTTTACTCACTGCAGGCTTTCGTTATCAACTAAAAATGTTGAAAAAAGAACGAAATTTCGCCAAACATAAAAGAGTTATATGATAAAGTGTAAATGATCTTCGTCGATTCGACGAACCGTAACCATTCAGGGTTATATTGTTCGTCGATTCAACGAAGAGTAAACTTAATGTACAAAAATGAAGAGTAACCGTCCAGGGTTAAACTCAATTTTTTTTTTGTTTAAATTATCATTATAATATCATTGATGTGATAATCATATCATATCATCATGTTACTATAACTAACAAGTAATTTAATTCGAAACAGCTAAGCAAACAAAAACTTTAATACTTTAAAATTTTGTTACGAAAATGGAAATGATGTTTTGCCTTTACATCGCTCGACATAAAAAAAACAAACAGAATGTACTTGTTCACATGACAAACAAACAAACAAACAAACCAAAAAACACCACAAGAATAAATGTAAACAAAAATACGCAATCAACAATAACAAAACGATGACGTTTACATTTATAGAGTTCTCAAAAAGGCAAAAAAAGGCCACGAACATTCGACTTCAAGAACATTCATCAGACTGTTTACATTGTCATATAAAAGGCAAGACAAAACAGGCAATTGCTACTTATTTACACCAAGTTGTGAACAGTGACACATAGAATTGTGCGAAAAATAAAGAATTTAAATAAAACTAAACTAAATTCATTTTTACCTTAAGAGTTACATTTACTAAAAGCTAATTTTATATTCTTTAATTTTTTAAATAAGTTTGTACATGTTTGAATAAATGTATTGAAAAGACAAACTAAAGCATAATTTCATTGTAATTAGACCACAATTATTTGGCCCATCCATCTGGCTAATTCTAGTCTAGTCTAAATAAATTTTACTTTTCCATTTTTATTTTATTTATTTATAAATATATATATTTTTTAATATTTTTAAATTTTTTTTATTTGTGAATTCTTTCCTTTTAACCAGATTTCAAGTTACAGTGTTAAAGGAATAAATGAAATGGGAAGGGAAGTAGAAAAGCTTCTTATTTAACTTTTTGATACACTGCAATATTTAGAAACTTTTCTAAACTTTTAGTACCATATTTTTTCTTTTTCTGTTAGAAAAAAAGTAATTTTGGTCTTCAATACTGAAACTGCGTAGATTTACCAAGAATTTTTAAGAATCATTTCACCACACACTGTTTATCACTATTTATGGTTTTGGAGGATGAGAAAAGCATTATTAAACTATTTAATCACACTTATTTAAAGTTTGTTTTTATCTTTAATTTTAAGGTTCTATTGTCATTTGGATGCAGTATACATCACAGTATAGTTGTAGTTACATACAGTGGACAGCAAAAGTCTTAGTACGGCAATATGTTTTGACAAACAAAAGTCCCCACAGGCTTAATACTCTTGCACAAAGTCCCGATATGACTTCAAGAAAGTATTTAGGAGATCATTTGAAAGAACTGTTACGTAATCGCTAAACCCCAAACAAAAGTCAACCGAAGAACTTGCTCATGGTGCCACCATAAAACACTAAAAAAACTTGTGCATTCAATTGAAAATGGGTTAAATGGAGTGCTTAACCTTAAGAGATATTCTACTAAATACAAGAGTTAACATTTTCATGTGTTAGGCCTTTGAATTTTAAATTTACTCAGGGTTCTCCTTGGGTGCACCTTTTCCTTGTTTTTCTCTTGTCTTATGAAAAACATCAAAAATCGCTTGTTTTATAATAAAACGGAAAAAATTAATAAAATAAATATAAAAACCTTAATTTGTTACACAAACTGGTGGTTAAAATTCATGAAATTGCTAAAATATATTGCCGTACTAAGACTTTTGCTGTCCACTGTATAAACTATAAATGTTAGACACATTCGGTTCACTGAGATGCTGGTAACAGTCTAATAACAGTATATAAACCAATGTTCAGATATTCGGCTTATTGAGTACAATATTTTAAATGTTCAGACATATATTCATTTGACAGTTGGTGAAGAAAACAGATGGTTGTTTCAACATCATTGTTTTTATTTTGTTTTGTTTTCATTTTGTGTTTTTTTTATTTTGTTTGTTATTGTTGACATTTGAGTTGTCAAATAGCAACAGAAAGTGTTTGGTTAATTGTAATATGATCACTAAACACACTTATGACCGTGCTGCTGGATTTTAAGTTTTACTCAATATTATAACAAATTGCGTATTTATTGCGCAATTATTAATTGAAACTTTATATGAAATATTGAGCTCAATAGTGGCGTTTATTGTGATTTACGCAATAAAGGTGAATATATGAACACCGTATTAAGCCCACGAAAATGTAAAGGAAGTAATATTTTCCTATTTGTAAGCTGAAAACTTTACCTTATTCCATTTTCGATTAGATTTAATTGGTTAAAGAGTGAAACATTTCTTTCAACGTTTTAGGGAACTGATGGATTTGTATGATTCTTTCAGCACTTGAAAATATTGTCTCCGCATTGAATTTTTATGCCAAAATAATCAATGATTCCAACACATCCAACCATCATAATTATTAATGACGTACAATAAATGGCGTACTTATAAATTGTACAATCTTTACAATCGACTATATTAGTAGACTCAGTCTATGTCTGGTGAGAGTAAAGCTGTGGTCACACTGAAAAAATATTTGTTTCAAATATGTTTACTCGTATTTGCATTAAATTTTTCTGTAGCTTGTTTGCTGGTCACATTGGCGGTAAATATTTTAAAAAATTTATTTTCCCAAATAACAATGAAACAGCATCAAATACCGCTTGGAGCAAACATGTTTTCCCTGCGGTCAGAAACAAAATTTTGTTATCAGAAAAAGAGAAACAAACGAAAAGGTACATATGATTAAGAAAACAAAACAAAAGCTAAACAGAAACTTCACAAAACGAAAATAAACAAGTTTGTTTAATCAGAACAACAGAAATAAAGGAAAAAAATACAACATAAATAAAGAAATAAATAAATGAAAAAATAAATAAAAATTCGAAATGGAAGATGAGGAAACATTATTTGTGTTAAGTTGTGGAGCAGCCGCCATATGCTTTGCTAAAAATAAAGTAAATTCGCACAGCTATTTAATTGTTTTCTTTTCTACATCAGTGTTGACAACTGAATTGCGTTTAAATGATCAAATATAAAACTTAATATCATACTGCAAATATACATAAAAATGTTATGCCGTCGAAGACTGGTTTTGGAGATATTGGTCTCTAAGGTCGAGATATTAAATTGCTTCTTTAATAAAACTATGAAATATAATCATCCCTGAGATGAATATTAAAGCAAATTTTTTCAAAGAGCTTTCGATTGACGTATTAAAAATTTGAACCCATTCGTTTATTAAACAAAATTATGATCTTTACCTGATTTTTTTTACAGTATAGCAATTTTCGTGGAAATTAGTAGGTTAATCAATTTTTTTGTTCCATATAACTTTCTGTAGCAAATTACATGTATGTTATTTCATTTGGTACAAACTAGCATTTAAAAAATGTGATAAAAAATAAAATTTTTTTGTTCCTGGTTCGTAATGAACTAATGGATCGAAACTTTTAATAAACCTGTCGAAAGGCCTTTACACAAATTTTTTTTTAATTTCTACTTTTCATGTAAAGTTTATTATTAAAAATTTTCCGTTTTGGTGATTTTATGAAAAAAAAATTATAATTTATTATTAAAAGTGGACAACATTGCTTGCAACAGCTGTTATTTGCCACTGTTAGCTCTTACAAAATTTTTGCAAGATTAAATATTTATTTGCTCGAAAAAAGGAGAAAATATTTGACACGGGTGGTCACACTATGGTCACATTAGAGACATTTTTGTTTGCAAGCAAACAAATTTGTTTTCTCAAAATCTTGTTTGCACCCCTAAAATATTTTATCGTCACACTAGAGCAAAGAAAAAATTTATGTTTTAATTCAAATATTTACTCAGCCTGACCATAGATTAAGTCTCTACGGTTAAAGAACATACTTCAAATTCTGTCAAGACTTAGACTTAAGGATTCGATTTTGGAGAGAGTGGATCATTAACCAGTCCATTAGTAAGTACGTTGTAGTTGTCGTAGGATAGTAGTTCGTGTGGTGGTTTATTAGACATGAGACCATGGTTCAAGCCCCAGGATCGACTTGAAACTATAGGTACGGCCACAAAAAGTAGACAAGCAGATTGACACGGTGTACGCACCATCTAAGAACGCATTTCAACTTCATTATGAGTATGGAGAAGTAATTTTACTTTGATTTTTGAAAACAAAAGATCAACTAAAGCTTACTAAGAAACCGTTTTTGAAGCCGTTATAAAACCATTTACCGTTCAATGCTCTTTAATTCATCAGCATTCATCTCTGAATACTGTACATCTGGCGGTGCTAATTTGAACCATCTGGACTACAATTTGTGGACAGTTTACAAGGACATTATTTACCACAAAATATACCCCAATATTTATTACTTTACAACAGCCTTGGTTAATGCTGTGGCCAATTTTCCAATTGAAATTCCTTTTGCTGCAATACCATACATTGGAAAATACATCAATATAATGATTCTTACCGTGGCATTTCAAAAGAATTAAAAGGAAAATTGCTGTATATGAATTTGAGTGCCCCAATTTTGTGTATTATTTCAAAATCCTTCAAAGTCTACGATGAAAAAAGGGTACGAACAACAACGCACAAACAAGAGAAATGAATATAAATGGTTCTTCTTTTAAAGACGTATGTACGTTGTTGCATGGCATAGATCTTATTCCATGTGGTGATTGATTTCAATTTCCATGTCTAATAACACGTTGCTTTTAACCTTATCTTACAAAAATTCCATACAATAGTTCATGCAATAGAATATGAAAATTGTTATTTCGGTCGTAAGGCATTTGCTGGCTTTGTTTGTTAGTTTGAATTGCTATTAACTAGCTCATATCTGTTTTACCCTAGATTTAAATAAAATTCTATGAAGAACTCCTTATTCACAGATATGTATTTATGTTTAAGCTTTAACCGTATTTCGAGTCTTAAAAAAACTTCATAATTCTATCTTATTTATCACTTCTTATACATACCTGTAGTACATAGAATTGTCGCAATTATTGATAGATTTTGTTAAAAAATTTAAATATTTTTATTTATCTTAGTTAATTTTAATAAAACTATTTTATATTATTACATTTTATTATAACTTTTATTAAATTTACGCCAAAATTTTTGTCATGATGTACATTGTAGCATGGTTTTTACGTAAAAATCAAACACTTCATGTCAGCTTGGTTTTCTTTTTTCTAAATGGTAACATTTTGACATCTAGCACATTTGCTTTGTGGCGATTTATAAGTTTCCAATTCTTTAGATGGGCAGCTTACTGTCACTCTCATCAATAATGCTCTCATTTGAGTTATGCTTGAAGCCTGATTGTACAAATCATTGTTATATTTCGTTAGAAAAATTTGTTGTCAACGTCATATGAGTTAAAAAAGTTTCCTGTTGCAAGAGAACATCAATAATGTCAATAACAATGCTCTGTCTTTGATTCCTCTCTGGTTTTCTGGCTACAGGCTTCCCCAAATATGGTTATAAGTAGTTGCTACGCACATAGCGTATACTTGGATCTAAAACTGCCAATTCGATTTCGGTGAACCACAAATATGAAGAAAGACTCTACAACATTTCAAGAAACAGCTGCTAGCAATCTGCGTGAAAATTGGTAATATTTCAATATTTCTCTGTTCCAAGTAGTACCATCTTTAGCGATAAACCATGGTTTGTTGTTGCCAATACTTGCGTCAGTTCATAGCCGAGCTTCTGTTTCCTTCTTATTCAGAGTCTTCAGCAGCAGGAATATTACATACATATATACTTAATCGGTCATTACAACCTTTCGTTGTAAATTGGAAAAAACTGACCTAAGGTTTGAACCATGGTCTGATGTCTAATAAGATAACACGCTACTAGACTACGACTACTTCAATCAATATCAATATTTGAAAATACACAACACCAAAAAATCCCTAGGAAAGTTGTATGTATCAAAAATGATACATAAGCCAATATTATGAAGTTTTTGAATTTTTTAAGCCCTGTTTAAAATTTTCTTTTTTATTTGGTTTAAAATAATGGCGGTAACAACGCTAACGAATTAAAAAAACATCAGGCATCTAACTTGTTCTGAATTAAAGTTATATCGTCGCAAAAATTTTTTAATAAAAAGCTCGACCTACGGTTAAAAAATTCTCGTTGTCTCTCACCGAAGTTGGAAACGATGTCGAAGATTGAATTATTTTTGCTCTTCGAATGTGTTTGTCTATTTGCTTCAAAGAGTGTTACGCGTGTGACGCACAAACGCGAAAGACTATGTGGTGCGAGAAACTGACAAAGACATATTTTGATTTTTTAAAAAGAACAGGAAAAAACCTGTGAAATAAATTTTATTTGGTCAAATACGTCCATAGGATTCTGTGATATAAACATACTTTAGAGAATTATAAGCTTTTTTCGGTACAATAATTCACTTCGAATGAAAGGAAACTTGGGACTAACTTGCACTGAAGATATGTTATAAATATATTGTATACACATTATTCTGTATAAAACTAAATTATTTTTTCTATCAATGATATTTAAATTATATTTCCAGATTTACACCATTAAATACGTGAACTATTCCCGAAAATTTGATTAAATTTATCGAATGTTCTTTAAAATTAAAAATTTAATTCAAAAGCTATAGATAGGATCGAATGTGTAAGCTACGTTCACTATTTTACTAATAACGTCGATCTGATTTGATGAGTCATTTCAGGTTAAATTAATTTGATAATCATTCTAAAAAGCAATTAGGTAATGTAAGATCTCGTGGTAATAATAAGATTATATCAATTTCGTAATTTATCATTTTAATTTATCATATTTTGATTTGTTCTCGGCATCAGAGCTGAGTTTGAACTTCTGTTCTAGTAAGCCGACACACTATCTACGAGACTACGGCGACTACTATCCTCCTACTAGTGTGGTAGGTTTGATGCATGTCTTTTTCGCCATATATCAATCCATATCCCGACTTGGATAGTTTCTGTTCGTCCTCTGCAAAATACAGGCAATCCCACATAGGAATCCGTTCAAATTATCTGTTGTACAGTTTTACTACAAAATAAAATTTCTATTTAACTACAATATTTTCGTGTTCGGGAACTCACATGAGAAAAATCTTCAGAGACAGAGAACTTTCTTCGACAATCTAGAGATGTAATGGCTGCCTTGCAGTTTAGAGTGATGGCAATATATTGCAACATATTTAACTTATTCGAATATAGTGAGAGCTTCTACGCTGATTATATCGCTACTGGATTGGGAGATTTTGTATCTGCTTTTAAATGATAAAAACTTGTTCTTGCTTGGGTTACTCCCAAGCATTCGTTGCACTATTTGCATAGTAAATTTGAACATTCATCGATAGTAGTCATTCGACGTCGCCTTGCAAAGTCAAAGTCTTAAATATTGACATTCCACAGCACAGAAAATATTGGAATCATTTATTTCAGATTCTTCCACTTGTATACATATTGTTATGAAAATGGAAAATATAGATACTGTTTTATATCGTTTAACATTAAAATAATAAACACAAGTTACAAAAACAAAAAAAACAATGAACTTGTGTACAAATTATCTCATTGCGTAATATAACCACAAACACTAGCATAAAAAATGATAAACAAGTAAACAAAAACATACCAGCAAATACCAGAATAAAAAAATGGTAAACAATTAAACAAAAATACAACAACAAACACTGCAATAATAAATGTAAACAAAATACACAAACAACAACAATGAAACAAAGATGTTTACATTTATAGAGAGAAGGCGAAGCCACGAACATTCGCCTTCAAGAACATTCATCAGACTATTTACGCTGCCATATAAAAGGCAAGGCAAAGCAGGCAACTGAGTCAGTAAAAGCTCAGTCAGTCTTATGTAAAGACGCGGTGCGTTTGATGAGAGTAATCGTGGTTTGAAGGTCTCCGTTACAAAGATCTGTCGAACATTTGTCTAGTAATTGTTATTGTTTATGCAAAGGGTGTAAACAGAGGAATAACAAACTAAGCAATTGTTGTTGTTTACATCAAGTTGTGAACAGTGGCACACAGAATTGTACGAATAATAAGGAATTTCAATTAAAACTAAACACAAACTAATTCTTATTTTATGTGCTATCTACGAGTTCATATTTTAAACGTTTTTAAAATGTAAGAACGTAATAATATATGTTCACGCTGGCCACCCTAATGTAATGTTTTAGTTTTAAGTAAACACAACTGTGTGTACTAAATGAAGTCAATTGTGAATTGTTATTACCATAAAAGAAAAGAGATATTTATTATCCAATTAACCCCCCAACCCGAAGGTACGTTGCGTATTTAATAAATACATTGTTTATAGAAAACTAATATTTTGTGTTATTTTCTTATTTTGCCAAATATTTTATTTATTTATTTATTTATTTATTAACTACAATACAATTACAAATACAATTGCTATAGTAGAAAAAAGTTGTCAATTCACTAGGATAACATAAATGAAAAAGTTACATTGGAAAATGTAGTGTAGCAATATCCATAGAATCCGGGATAAGCGAGATCCTAGCAGTCGAAAGTGTAGTAGAAGTTGCACTTCTGTTTAAGAATTTTAACGTGTTCAAAATAGCAATCAATGAAGCCTTTCTTATTGTAAAAAAAATCCATAATTTCATATTTCAACTTCAGAATACAAGCGAAAAGGTGATATATTATAAATATAATTACCTCTACAATAAATTACCTCTAAAATGGTTGGCTTATATTCTATATAAACAACAAAAAATAAAAGTGCCCTTTTTCTCGGTGTTCAAAGGTGTTTTTTTCAACATTTCCTTTTTGTTAATGTATCTACCATAAAAATATCCTTTCAACGTAAAACATTTGTCAGGTGCAACAGTTTTTATTTGTTACGTGCTTTGGCCATGCTGGAAACCCTCAAAAGGTGTTTAATACTTCAATAGATTGTTGATTGCTATATTGATAGCTGGATTTATTTACTTCTTGTACTTCCTGTAAATATAGCTTGTAAGTATGTATTGGGTGCCTTACGGTAAAGACAAAATTTATATCACTTAAGTATACAATTACTAACAAAGGCAAAAGAATAGAGCAACATTTTACGTATCAACTGAATCCCTGCATAAAGGTAAATTGCTGTGGATACAAACTTATATGTTCTCAATATTTGTTCATAATGTTGTACATCGAAGATAAGAAGCATTATAAAGGGATATAATTTCATTTGCGTTATTTTAATAAAAATTAACGTTTAAGCGTGTATGAGAAATATAATAAATAAATGACGGTGTATGTTAGATTGGTTGCTTAGGTAGGTAAAAAATGCATCTACACGTAGAGGCCGGAAAATGTGCAAAACAAATAGCACCAAAATAATTGCAAAATTTTGGTGAGCCCAAAACAAACGAGATTTAAAATTAAAAACAAAAAATTAAAGCTTCATGTTAAAAGATCTTTAAACATAACTTTAAAAACTTATGCTTATAATATACTTATATTTTTTTTTGTGAAACAGAAAATCAAGGGTATCTGAGAAATAAGTTTAAAAATTTTCAAATTCAGTGTAAATTTTTTTTAATTTTAAATAAATATTGTTATACACAGTTAGGGCCGGAATAGAATGAAGTAGTTATAGTATGATCTGAAGCTTACAATGTAACGAGTAGCGTAGCAAGAAAAAAATACGAACAGAATAGTGAAGCTCTCTTATTGTGTTGCCATAAAACTATGTAGATATTATTTTTTTTTTTCATAAAAATATTGTGTATACAAATACGTGTTGTTACGTTTTTACCCTTTTAAAAACATTTAAAATATGAGTTTGTAGATTGAAAATAAAAAATAAGTAAATTTGTGTTTAGTTTTAATTAAATTCTTTATTGTTTGTATTACTATTGTGTGCCACTGTTCACAACTTGATGTAAACAACAACAATTTACTTTGTTTGTTATTCTTCTCTACACTATTTTGCTTAAACCAAGACGAATTCATAGGAGGATAATAATGGGACTAATATTACAATGAGTACAACAATACAAAAACAACAGGGATTTTTTGTTGTTGAGAAGTGGTCATCTTGTCAAAAACAGCTGACTAAATAATGACGATGGAAAGAAAAATGTTAATTAAAGAATGGCGATGGGAAGAAATTTGTTAAAAGAAAAAGAAGAGAAATATACAATCTTCTGACACAATAAGAAAAAACAAAATTGATTATAAAAACAAAATACACAAACAACAAAAAATTTTTGACATTGTTATTTCTATCAGCTGGTCTTTCGCTTCCTTATATGAATTTGCCTTGGCTTAAACACTAACAATTGTTCGGTAGATCTTTATAGCGGGTATCTTCAAACCACAATTTTTCTCTTCACAATTTTTTTGTCTTGTCTTACCTTTTATATCGCAGGGACAACAGTTCGATGAATGCTCTTGAAGGAGAAGGGTTTGCCATCACGAAATCTCTATAAATGTAAGCATGCTGTATACGTTATTATTGTTTGTTTATTTTGTTTACGTTTATCCTTGCGGTGTTGTTGTTGCCTGTTTGTTTACTTGTTTATCACTTTTTTATGATGTTGTTGCTATATTTTTGTTAATTTGTTGACCATGTAAACAAGTCCATTGTTTTTGTTTTTGTAACTTTTGTTTATCATTTTAATGTGAAACGATGTAACTCCATTTCCATTCTCGTAACAATATATTAAAAGCTTATTTTTATAATTAAAGTACGTTTTACTACAATACAAATAGTTTGGAAGAAAAACGTTCTATTTATTTATTTATTTTCACTCACGATTTTTTTTTACGATTACATGTACTTTGACGATTTTTTTAATATTTAACGATTTGATGTCTTACTCACATGGCAGCTATGAGGACAACCCTTAAAGTATACACTAAACATACACAAACCAATACGTATACTTAATAATTAACACTTTCGATCTTTACTGAATTAAATATTTATCATACGCCATGAATAAATTTCTTCAATTTTTATTTTTAGAAGTTTTTAACGCTTAATTTGAACTTAAATAGCAAATATTTTTAAATAGGAAACAGTCGCTAAACATACGTTCTTGTATGGCTTGAATGATTTTCGAAACCTCCCTCTATAGATTTTATTCAACAGGAAAGAGATAATATGTTGCAGAGTTAGGAGTGTTATCATTATTAAATCCAATTATGATTATTCATGTAAAAGTTTAAGTAGAACATAAGCTTTTATAACTGTAGCAGCTTGTTTTATTTCATTTCAAGTCCATCATATACCATAAGACCCATATTTTTCGTAGTCTTCGGATGTCTCTATGGGTTGTATTGAACCGTAATTCTTGATATATTTTCCGCGAGCCTTCTGAGAACATAATATTCCAAATCCACTTTCTCGTCCGAATTTCAATTTCTACTGGGTACATGCTAGCCATGTTTAACAGTTGGTAACTTGTAGCCCATAGAAGCTAAAGAGAATGTTCCAAATTTGTTTCAGGCAATTGTTCACCAATGCTTGTATGATTCTACGGGTACGGGTACTCAACGTGGTGCAACCATAAAGTAATAACGATTGTACGCCGTATTTAAAAATACTCAGCTTTGTGTGTAACCTATACTGCGGGAGCGCAATACTCGATGAAGTGAACAGAAAACTTCACAGGTTTTAGTAATTGTGAATAAAAAGCTTGCATAACGGGCTGTTATATTTTATGGATTGGTCAACCAAAATGCGGATATATTAAGGCTTTTTCCAAGCAGTACAAACGACCCCGTTAGCCTGTTAAGCCTCGGTATCAATATTGTCGAAATATTCGTATCGGTCTCTGTAGATCAATGTTTTAACCTTACAACTGCAGATTGATATTCCGTTTTGCCTGTTCTTTCGTTCCACCAGTTTTGTTACTGAATATTCGAATTGTATATACGTCATCGTATAAATTCTAGGACTTTGAGATGTGAATCAACGAGAATAAGCAATAAAAATGAATGGAGAAATTTGGAAGCTGCATACTCTTTTTAAAGAGTGGTATACGGACAAGCTGACAATTGATAGTTGTCACCCAGCGAGAGCGTTTTGACCCAAAATTAAATATTATTTGAAATCGCCGATTATTTTATTGTCAATTAAAAGTGTTTAAATAGTGAAGTGTGTTGGTCACACTTATCCACTGTTGTGTGTTGGTTACGTTTGTGCTACCTAAAATTGTATTTTGATACATTCCCCAATAATATAAACAAAACTGTCAATGACCAACGGCACGCGGTATCAAAATGCATTATATAAATTTTCAGTACGTAATAATTGCAAAACAGCAAAATGCTGACCACGCCACTCTAAGTTAAGTAAAAACTAAATTAGGTCATACGTATTAATATGTAAAGAAATTAGACTTAAGAAATTAATATAATTAGCTGTCAGCTGGTTGATAAAATTAGAATAAAAATGGTAATCAAAACGGCTCTTTAGCTGAAAAGATTTATGTTTTTATTTCTCAGACTAACTACGGCTTATTAGATATAATCAAGCGGCGTGCTCGCCTTAATAATAAGCAAACCAAGGCAGACAAAAAAACTAACCGACAGCTAAAATACGAACTCAAACATTACATTCATTACAATAGGGTACATGTGAAGTCGCCGCAGTGTAGTAGGTAGTGACGTAAAACCACGGATCAAACCCCAGATCAGATATCAAAACAAAACAAGAAAAAATATTTCTTCGGCGACTTCCTCTCAGCAGATTTCTGACAAAAACTCTGAGAGTTAATAAAATTGCCATGAAAGGTTTCTCAAAAATCTATCGTTCGGAGTCGACTTTAAAACTTATAGATCCCGCCACTCATGTATAAAATTAATGCACACAACATATGTAAGTGGTGTGAGAAGCTAAGTTGTAAACCTGACTGAGGGGTTGTAATGGCCAATTATGTATGTACGCATGTAAATAACATGCATCAAATTTTGTGTGAAAAGTGAAATTTAATCATCCCTTAAAACGGAGATTATATGAACATTTTCAAGTAAGTGAACGAAATGCTAAAGTGTAGCATGTAACGCACTACAAGCTTTCGTTATCAACGAACATTGTTGATAAAAAGGCCGAAATCTCGTCAAACATAAAAGATTTATATGATACAGGGTAAATGAGCTTCTTCGATTCGACGAACAGTAACCAATTAGGGTTAAAGTGTTCGTCGATTAAACGAAGAGTAACCTTAATGTACAATAATTAAAAGTACCCGTCCAGGGTTAATAGAATTTTACAATGTATTCTCTAAATTTAGGAGATCGACTTAAAAACGATGACTGTAACTAACATTTTGTTAAGAAAATGGAAATGGTGTTATCGTTCAACATTAAAATAATAAACAAAAGCTACAAAAACAAAGGACTTGTTTACACGATGAACAAATAAACAAAAATATAGCAACAATGTCAGTATAAAGGGGTTAAACAAGTAAACAAGAAGCAACAGCAACACTGGAAGGACAAACGTAAACAAAATACACAAACAACAATAACGTAAACAACATTTTTACATTTATAGAGATTTCGCGAAGGCAGCCATTCTCCTTTAAGAGCATCCATCAGACTGTTTATCCATATAAAAGGCAAGACAAAGCAGGCAACGGGATCAGAAAGAATTCAGTCAGTCTTGTGTGAAGACACGTTGCGTGTGCAGAGAATAATTGTGGTTTGAAGATCTCTGCTATAAAGATCTATTGAACAATTGTTATTGTATACGCGGAAGAGTGTAGAGAAGAATAACAATAAAAGAAAATTGTTGTTGTTTAAATCAAGTCGTGAAAGATGGCACACGGAAATGTGTGAACAATAAAGAATTGATTTAAAACTTAAACTAAATTCGCCGTAGTCTAGTAGGTAGTGTGTTGGCTTATTAGGCGTAAAGCCAGGGTTTAAGCCCCAGGCCAGACATCAAACCAAAATACAAAAATTATTTCTTCGCCGACTGCTTCTCAACAGTTTTCTGACAAAAACTCTGAGAGTTAATAAAATTGCCATGAAAAGTTTCTCAAAATCTGTTGTTCGGAGTCGACTTTAAACTGTAGGCCTCGACACTCATGTATAAAAATTAACACACACAACATAAGTGGTGTGAGAAACTAAGTCGTAACCCTGATTGAAGGGTTGTAATGGCCAGTTATGTATGTTTAAAACTAAACTCAAATTTATTTTTTTTTTATTTGCAATCTACGAACTTATTTTAAAGGGTAAAAACGTAACAATATTTAAGTTTGAACGTTCATTGTTATGCTAATCAACCTAAAAAACTTTTTACCCGTTTACCACATTGTGATAAATGTTATAATAATAGAAAAATAAATTTGCTTTTGTTGTAATTATAAACCATAGGTATGTAAATTTATTTTATTTATTTTTTTATAAAAAACATTACATTTTGACAACGTAATACAGATGTCATGTCCTTCTGTTTATGTCTTTGACTGTATGTAAAGCATTAAATTTACGCAGAACATTTTCCATAATAACGGCAATTTTGTATGTGAAAAACATTGAAATATTTGTAAACGTGTTGAGTTTAATGTACATGAACAACTTATGGAGCAGACAGTTTCCTTTAGGAATGTAAATCCGTATTTATACAGATGAAAGCAATTTAAATATTTAAATTGTTGATTTAAAATATACACAGTGGGCAGTAAAAGTGAAGGTACCCTAATATGTGTTTTTATTTATTTTATTTATTTATTTTTCTTTTATTATAATACAAACAAATTTTAATGTTTTTTACAAACCGTATGAAAAATAAAGGAAACTTTCTACTGTAGATACCACCAAGAAGAACTCAGAGTAAATATAAAATTCGAATTATAATGTTATATCGAATATTTAGGAGGATATCTCTTAAGGTCAAGTACTCCATTCCAATTTTGTTAAACTTTTTCTGTTGACATTATGCACCCCCCCCCCCCATGCACTCATGAGCAAGTTTTTCAGTTGACTTTTGTTTCAGGCTTAACGAATACGCAAAAATTCTTCCAAATGATCTCTTAAATACTCTGTTGGAGTCATTCGGGACTTTGTGTAAGAGTATTACGCCTGTGGGGACTTTGGTAGGTACATCACAACGTCACATTAACAGCTGTAGGATTGGATTCATTGGCTTGTTGGAACCAATAACCATTACGAATTCCTAATTATTCCAAACTTTTGTTGAATTTGCTCTTCACAATGTTTAAATACACTCTATTATTCATTTAATTGCAACTATACCATCAAATCTGTTAAGTATGATTGCGGGAATATTTTGGCGGGAATATATGGTTTCTCTTCACATGGCAACCGACCAATTCATGAGGTCAGTTCAAGAATTCAGCTATGTTGTGCGTGTTAATTTCATTCATAAGTGATGGTGCCTACAGTTTAAAGTCGAGTCCGAATGAAAATTTTTTTGAAAAACTTTTCATGGCAATTTTATTTGCTCTTAGAGTTTCTGCCAGAAATCTGGAAGTCGCTGGAAAATTGACATATTTCATTTTGTTGGAGATGTTTGATCTGGGGTTTGACCAGTGACCTCCTGTCTAAAAAGCAAACACACCTATTTTGACTGCGACGACTTAGAACAACCTTAAACAACATAAATGATATCATACGTGGAGAAATATTTTTGGTTAATGTGGCACGTTAATGCATCACAAGCATACTTCATTACTAGTTAAAAGCTGCATAGCTGAACAAACCGTACATTTTTCTAAAGCGGTGAGCTCAATCTCCTGATGTCAATCCAATTGCAAACTTGTATACTGTTCGGCAAAACGTCGAAAATTTTTGATGAATTGTAGCAAAACGTCGAAATGTGTCAAAGAGCTTTTTCTCATTATCTCAGTCCGCACTTAATTCAAAGATTTCCAAATCGACGTGAAAATGTTATTAAAAATAAATATTACCTCACAAAATCTAAGAACAAAAAATCAAAAAATAGTGCATAAAAGTGAAACTCTTAAACGTTTTAACCCTAGATCGAGCTTTGTATCAAAAATGATACATTTAAATTTTTGAGTCGTAAAGGCAAATGGCGTTGTTATAATGTTATAATGTTATATTCAAAAAATTCTGATAAAAATAATCTTAAATGAGTAATTTTTCCCGTCACTATAGGTTTAGTGTTAGATTTATGATTTGTTTTTAAAAAAAATTATGTTGTTTTCCAACTGTCAAATAATTATTGAATAAGATGATTTGGGTACTCCTGAACACTTAAAATAATTTTTTCAATTAAACAAATATTGACTCAATTAAAATTTATGCCTGAACATAGTATAATATACATACATACATACATAATTGGCTATTACAACCCTTGAGTCAGGATTACGGCCTAGCTTCTCACACCACTCATGTTGTGTGCGTTAATTTTATATGTGAGTGGCGGGACGTACAGTTTAAAGTCGACTCCGAACGACAGATTTTTGAGAAACGTTTTCATGGCAGGTTTATTTTCCCTCGGAGTTTTTGCCAGAAATCTTCTGAGAGGAGATCGCCGAAGAAATATTTTTTTTTTCATATTTCGTTTTGATGCCTGACCTGGGATACGAACCCGAGCAATACGTCTAATAATAAATAAGCCAACACACTACCTATTAGACTACGGCGACTTCATAGTATAATATGCTTTTACTTATGAAATCAATAATAAATTGTTTCAACAATATCTTGGAACAGTTAGCCAATCATTTATTTAACTTTTATATTGAAAACCTTTAATCTTCGTAAATAATAATAAATGTCGTATTGTTATGTACAATGAATGATTAATACATCATTTACATCATTGAATACAAAGAAATATAGAAGTTTGCGTTATGAAATTTAATAATAATTGCCCTCTGCTCTTTCTCTGCACCAAGACGAGTGCAGCAATAAGTTCCGGTATACATCCAATCATGTCAATATTAAAGGAACTGAGAAAAGAATAGGCCGGTTTCCAATAACGTAGTACATGTAATGTGAATAGTTTCCGAATAATTAAAGAACAATTCGTTGAGTGGCGCTCACCATACACCTAATATTTATACTTTTTAACATTCTTTATTATTGCATCACAAGTTTCCAGAGAAAGGAATACTTTTTGGCGACCAATATCGTGGTATATTAGCTTTTTGTGAGGCTACGGTAAGGAACAGATTTATGCAGAAAATCCCCTTACATAATAGACAAATTTTCGTGGGCTTTTTCCAGTACATGTGGTCGTATCTCGGCATTGGTATCACGAATGTTGGCCTTCAAATGCTCAATTGTCTCTGGTTTGTTGCCATAACAATTTTTTTAACGGCGCCCCGCAGAAAATGATCCAACGGTATCCAATATCGGCCAATTGACATCACCATTTCGGCTATTTAAACGGCCTTCAAACGTTTGACAAAAAAAACCAATTGTGGAAAGAGATGTGTAGTAAGTTGCAGATACATATATACATAAATTGGTTATTGCAATCCCTTAGTCAGGATTGAGACCTACCTTCTCATACCACTTATATTGTGTGTGTTAATTTTATAAATGGTTTTGTTTACTCTCAGAACTGGGGCACGAACCGTGGCCTTACGTCTAATAAAGTAACACACTACCTAATAGACTACAGCGACGGCAAGTTGCACCATCCTGTTGAAATCAAACATCGTCCACATCAATTCCATGAAGAGCGGGTACGAACAAATCTGTTATTATGGTGCGATAGGTGTCTCCATAGACCGTAATGGTTACGCCGTCCTTATTTTTAAGGAAATATGGGCCAATCATGCCTTCGCTCCAGTAGCCGCTACAAACAGTCACTTGTAATGGGTACATTGGATTCTGTAAGATCACGTGTGGGCTTTCTGAGCCTCAAATACGGCAATCTTGCTTTTTATCCACCAAAACGAAGATGAGCTTCATACGTAAAGATGTTTTTTTTTTGCAAAATCGAAATCATCGTGCGGTTTCTCGTTCGCTCATCTATTCATTACGTTCAGTAGAGATAATATACTGAATTTTTTGACAGAAGAGAATGACATGAGTATTGCCAGATTCGAAATAACCAATAAATCAAATTTAAACCAATAGATGGCTCACCCTATATAATTCTATCAGCTGAATGGCACGGTACTATTTCTCTCGGGTGTATAATTTCGAAATAAGAATTCCCCGCTTTTAAGCACTGTCTTGCAAATATAAATTTCTTTTATTGTCTTTACAAATTTTTTAAGCTTCTACTAGAGGTACCGTCAGTGACACTGAAGTTTGATCTAACATTTAATTTCTTAGAATATGAATTTATACACACACTGAAAGAATTTTACCCAAAAGCGTAAATCTGTAAATATTTGCATTTTTTACGACAATAAAGTCGAATACAATACAATAGTAATAAAAATGTTAAAACAATTTAAAAAATTGCAGAAAGTCAAGTTCATTTTCGGTATGAATAATGCTATAGTCATAATAAAGCAATGCAGCAAACAAAATAGAATACATGGCAACGATTATTTTAATGGCAATACGACAACAAGCAAATTGTTGTTGCAAAATTGCAGTTTTCTGCGTTGAGTTTACTGTGTTTATAGCAGAATAGCCTGGTATATTTTGAAATAATTTTAAAGTTTCGAAAATTTAAATGGAATTATTTATTGTCTTCATTTCAAAATGAGTGTATATTTTGTGCTGTCAAGATCAACTTGAACATCCAATCCACCCACGCTACAGAGCTACGTTAACAATTTCTTAAAACAGTTTTAATTTTTCAAATGAAACAATTAATTCCATAATAACTACACGGTGCGACAGTCAAAATACACCCAGCTAATGACATAGTGTTGTGAATTTTGTTGAGTAGAACTCAAAAATATTTTTTTATATTTTTCGAATTCTCCAGACTTATTTTTTAACATATTTTCAAAATCAAAAAGTTTTTTGAAAAGGTATAAAGAAACAGATCAGCCTTTAAAATGGTATACATAAACACATGGTTTAAACGTACATGTTATGAGTTTTGATCGGGATAATTTTTTAAAATTTAGCTATTCTTAATTGCAAAATTTATTAAAAAAATATGAAATAAGTGATGACATTCTGAAAGTGCATGTTTGATCAAATCGGACAAAAATGACCGTAGTCATTATTTAAATAGTATAACAGTCGTGTTATATCAAATGAACTTTCAGTTCAAAAAATTTCGAAAGTTTTGACGGATTTTGATGGTTGTTTGCACGACTGCCGCCATTATCAACTAAAGTTGTTGAAAAAAAGCGCGAAATTTGGTCAAACATAAAAGAATTATATGATAAAGAGCAAATGAGCTTCGTCGATTCGACGAACAGTAACCATTCAGGATTAAATTTTTCGTCGATTCAACGAAGAGCAACCTTGATGTACAAAAATGAAGAGTAACCGTCCAGGATTAAAAAATGTTTGACTTGTTTAGCCATTAAGTTCTATTCGTTTGACATTCACCCTGTTCTTATTATTACACCTGCTACTGCTGGTGATGTTGTTGTTGCATATACATAGCCAGCACTGTGACAGTTTTAAGAAAGATTTTTCTTCTTCCAAATTTTCTTTTTTCATCTAAAACACAACTGGATAGATACCAGACAGAGATCAACATTGTGTATTCAAAAAGATGAGTAGATTCCAATCATACTCATAATTTCTGATACTTATACGCATTCATACTTATTTTAATATCACGCTCATACTACTCATATTCAAAGTTTGAAGTACTCATCCTACTTAACAATACGCATGATGTTGTTTTCTTTGCTTGCTGTCTTTGTCTTTTTCTTTCTTCTTTTTTTTGTAAATGCGATAAGAACTAAGAGTGTAAATTTTGATGAATGATTCGAATTACTCGAATCATTTATGAGTATTGTAAGTATTTTTATCAATTTATAAATCTGAATGAGTAGGCGTATGAATCAAACATATTTCGAATGTTATGAGTTTGATGTCAACATTGTACTCATACTCATTTCAACCTGTACTTATAAATCAATGTTGTAGTGCGTACGAATGAATCAGAGTAGCTGAATTTCAATACGGTTGACTTAATCATACTCAAAATTTCATAAGTACTTATGAGTGGCGAAAAAACGATTCATTGCCGATCTCTGACAGCAGATGAATGCATGGTTAAATGATTGGTTGGTTGGTTGTTTGGCTTATGACGTAATAAAGTTATTGTTTTTACTTAATAATTTTTAAGAAACTATTGAACTAAATAACTTATTGTTCAATTATTTAAAATTGGGCACTTAAAACAATTACCGCGAAACGCTAAACGAAACGAAATAAAAAAGACCGGTCGAGTATGAATCTAATTATCAACCACAAGAAAAACTTTGTAATTAAAAACTTTTAAGTGAAAATCGCCAAGTAAAAGTTTTGGTTTTACTCGTTAGTTTACGTACTTTTTTTCCTTTAGAAACCAAGAATTAAGTGCCGTCATATGAGATGATATTCCATGTGGTTTGTTTGTAAGGGGGTGGCATTGTTTACTCGTTCAAACACTATACATTTTACAGTTAAATTTTACCATTGGAAGTGTTATGTTTACCAAGATGGCGAGAGATATTAGCGAGTACGAGAAGATATGTTACTTAACAAATGCACACCCACAAATTAGTAAGTTGTCACATGAGTTTAAACATCATTTTAATGTCGAAGTACAAACTTCTCTGAGTCCTGCTTGGAGTTTAGTTGATTGTGTACGTACAAGATGTGGCATACCGTGGGAACGTTTTGCTAAAAAATGAATCCTATGACAAAATTTACAAGGAGTTGTAATAGCAGCGACAAACGACACTTAAAATCGCTTCATATTCACTAACTAATATATATATATCGTATTCTTGAATTCAGCGAACAGGACTGATCAATGTAGTGCATATAACACGTTATTTTTAACCGTTTGGTTTTTTTAAAATTGGAAAAAAAAACGCAGACAATTTGTGTGCAATAAAATAATGACTGTGTTACCTATTGCATCCAACAGTTGTTCTTCGGGGTATTGTTTACAGTATTTTTTTGTACGGTATTTTAACCATGGCTGCTGAAATATTGTTCTTCAGGAACAGGTTTGTTCCTTGAACGGAGAACTTTCACTCATTCTCACACAAATAGTCGAATGGGCTCATATTGTATGAAATTGGTAGTTCAACAATCTAGCCTGTCAAAGATTTCATGGCATCCAGTCACCAAAAGTCACCTGCTTGTAGCTTGCGCCACAGACTGTACGTTTCAATGCCGTAGTCGCGCCTAGTCTAGTAGGTAGTGTGTAGGCTTATTAGATGTAATGCCAAGGTTCAAATCTGAAGCCAGACATCAAAACGAAAATATGAAAAAAAATATTCCTTCGGCGACTGCCTCTCAGCAGATTTATGGCCAACACTCTGAGAGTAAATAAGATTGCCATGAAGAGTTTCTCAAAAATTTGGCGTTCGGAGTCGACTATAAACTATAGGCCCCGCCACTCATGTATAAAATTAACGCACACTAGGTAAGTGATATTTAAATCTAGGTCGTAATTCTGACTGAAAGATTGTAATGACCAATTATGTTATGTTATGTACGTTTCAATGACGCCGACGGGCCCACTCACCCCAGTAAACAGTGCATCTTTCAGTATTCTTTGGAATTCATTACACTCTACCTAATAATATTGACTGTAATCCAACGATTTTTATTGTTATTCAATGCAGCTGTCGGCCAACTAGCCACACTAAATAGTGCGTCTTTCAAGGTGTTTTAGAATTTATCACACGGTACCTAGGGTCTCTGACTATAACCCTATGACTTTCATCGTTCTGGATGATGATGTTGACTCATTTAACATATTAAACAGTGCTTCTTTCAGCGTAGGTTGTAAGCTCTTTAATTTTTTTTTTTGGCTGCTATTCACATCAGTTTCGACGATTCTGCATTGAGACAAACATTAGATTTTGTTTTTATGGAACCGATTTTTGATAGAAGAACATTTCTTATACAGCACCTAAGGCCGGTTTTAAACATTTTTAACTCTTGTGAGTTACCTTGAAAATTTCTTTTCGAGTTCCTATTGTACGGGGTTGAGCACTGCCGTGTCTGCTCACATACATAGTTGTACATTGGATATGTTCAATCATACAATTATTGGAAATACCTGAAGCAAGTTAATCTCTTGTAATAAGGTTTCTAGTATTCACAAGCATACATACTCTTAAATTTAGAGGACTGAATACAAATACTATGGCCTGCAGTCTAATTAGTTTGGAATATTCAAACAAAACAGAAGTAAAGATTTGGATGTCCTAGTATCGTTTACGGTTTTCACGTGTTTTTAATGCTTACATTCTTATGCTTACCATTACCAATACATATGTAAATAAGATTCTTTGTATCTTACTGTATTATGTTCTATGGCAGGGATTGTGCTTTTTCTGTGACATCTGATAAGTATAACTATACCGTTAAATAGAGCTGAATCAGATGGAATGCATCTGTTCGTCAATTAAACCTTGAAAACTTAATTCACCATTTTGACAGTTTAGTTACATACACAGTGTTTCCCTCTGTTAGGTGTCTCTTTGAATGGCTTCATTTGTATTTCCATAGCGTAACTCGTCTGCAATCTTCTAATTTTTGTTTTTGACAAAATTTGTTTTTCTCTCTCCAAACTGTGAAAAAACATAAAATCTAATCTACAACTATATGTACATATATACATATGTACGTACACGTATGGTAAGGGTCGTGCTGTAATAGTATTAGATAAGCTGCGGGTTTTGGCTTTGATGGTATTTGTAAAACTATGGATACGTCTAACTGTGGTTGTATACATGAAGGATTATTCACATTTGTACTCACCTAATGCCACGGCGACTAGTGTCATAGTTTAGTAAACGCGTATTGTGTCGCCAAGTTATATATGATGTTGGTTGAGGAATATTCGATATGACACATTGCAGGTCAGTAGTACTGCCACCGTTTTAATACTTCTCTGGTTTAGTTAAACCACTTTCATCAAGTATATCCACTTGAGGAACTCTAAATACTAATAGAATTTATACACATATACATACGTAATAAAAAATAATTTGTATGCGGTTATGAGTGCTGGCGTTGGTTGTCAATGTATGTTTGCAAATGAAGTCTATGGTTGTGTTAAATTTATGAGTGGTGAAGTACGGATCTGTGTTGATGTGTTGATGTTGATGTAAGTGGAAATGAATATAAACAAACCATTTAAACGTAACGTTAAATAATTGTTAACGATGTAAAAAAAGGAAGTTCATGTACGCGTAAGTGTTTGTTGAATGAAGAGAAACATGTACGTCGTGTTTTCTCCATTATGATGATAGTATCCCGGGACGTCTTTCGGCTTGTCATGGGACACTTTGAAATCATGTTGTAATGTAAGCGGATACCACGAATATCTGCTGAAAACATTATTAAAAAACCTGAGTCATTGGATTGAATTGGAAAAATATTTTATAATAGAAAGCATAAAGTCGACATTGGTAGTGGAGGTGCTATCCACACTTTTCTGAGTTGTATTGTTAAAGGAAGTTAACCTCCAAGCATGTGCCCTCAAGCAGTGACCAGTGAACAATTCAAATGTTATAAATACGGACTTAAAAGGAGGGTTGAATTAAATCGAAAATAAATTTAATTACAAACAACTCCATAATATATTGAAACCCCTTTGGTTAATAACAGCGAAGTGTGTTAGTGTGTGTTTCAATTATCATTTTACTGCTCTACCTATTTGATCATGTTCAAAGAAACACTTCTGACAAACATTTTTAAGAATGTGGCCACAAGGATGCAATAAGTTCTATTAAAGGATGGTAGCTGAACATGAACAGTAAAAACAAAAATTAATTACCTCCATAAACCCCGATTAACATACATAATTGGTCATTACGACCCTCTGGTCAGGATTACGACCTAGTTTCTCACACCACTTATGCTGTGTGCGTTAATTTTTATGCGTTAATTTTTTATGCATTTATAGTCGACTCCGAACGACAGATTTTTAATAACTTTTCATGGAAATTTTTATTTACTCTCAGTGTTTTCGCCAGAAATCTGCTGAGAGGAAGTCGCCGGAGAAATATTTTCATATTTCATTCAGTTGGAGATGACTGATCTGGGGTTTGAACCGTGGCCTCACGTCTAATAAGCCAATACACTACCTAGTAGACCACGGGACTTCAAACTCCGATTAACAGCAGTAAGATATTCTTCATCTATCTATCGTTTACTTCTTTAATGTTTGGCCTTTTTTACAGTTTTCCTAGAAACAATTTTTTGTCTGACCAGATAAGTGTATGACGCTATTCATATTTGTTAAAATATTTGGAAACTTCCAGATTGTATAAATAATATAAGGAAGGCCGTCTAATAGTTTATGTGAAGACTATGTAGGCCGAATAAATAAATATTGTTTTCAAGGATAACGAACTCAACATTGATGTATAGATAAATAGTTTGAGAAGCACCCTTGAAAAATGTGGCTAAGAGAAAGCAGGTGTCCACACATTTGTTCGCGAACGGGCAGTATTACAATATATTCTTTACAACAGTAAATAAAATATCTGATCTGTAAAGGAATACCCAGAAGTATTGAAAGTCTAAAATGATAATCGGTTAACCAAATTACAACGAAGTCAATTAGGATTACATTTCTTATGGAACCAATACGAGAGGAAATCCGGCCATGTTGGAAACTGTCTACCCCTTAAAAAATTAACGTTTCACTTAATAGGTTGTTGATGATATGATATTTTAGTCGGTATAAATCCAACCAGAGTTTTAAGAAAGACTCACACCTCCTTTATAAACAAAAACAAAAAAAAATTCAATTAAAAGTCGGAGGGTTATTATTGTTGCGAAGACTAAAGAAATACTGAGTAATTAATTTCGAAATAAAAACTAAACAGCAACAAGCCAAGAATAAAATTAGGACAGCAAAGAATTACAACAAAAAAGTTAAACTAGCCATAAATAAACAAAATTTGAATATAAAGAAAAATAGCAAAAGGTGAATTACAATAACAAAACAATAGTAAGATTCTAGAAGTTGTCAGGCCAAAAATAAATAACAGTTAAATAGACGAAAGTTTACCAGTGAATAGTAAACAAAAGTGTGACATGTATACACTTTAAAACTTAATATTTATAGTAAAAGTATGGTGTAATAAAATTAATAGCTCTTAAAATAATAAATAAGGGATTTATTTAAATAAATTAATAATAACAAATAAAAGAGAACAAGTTCTTTTACTTTGAAATTGTAATCCTCAGACCGTAGAAAAAACCAGGGTTATTAAAATCGAGTTCGTTATTAAGACCCAGTTCAGGCACCTAGAACAAAAAATAAATATGAACAAATTATTCTTCGGCAAAAACTCTAAGAATAAATAAAATTGCCATGAAAAAGTTTCTCAGAAAAACTGTTGGTCCAGCCACACATGGATAAAATTAACACACACAGCAGGGGTGGAGTGAGAATCTAGGTCGTACTCGTGACTAAATGATTGTAATGACCAATTAAGTAAGTAAATAATCGCAATGTCTCAATGTTCTGAGGAAGAGAAGTCAATTTGATTTTGATTGAAATAGTCATATTTTAAAGTTCATAAGAAATAATGCCTAATTTTACCTCTAACTTCTTTGCAAAAAATGACAATGTTTCGAAATACTGTAAACTCGTATGGTTTGGTAGTTTGAAGTTTATATTAAAAGCAAAAGTCCAGTGTGGACACAAATTCAATCAAATTCTTTTAAATTTTCTCGTATAGCACACCGAATAATTGCTTAAAACATACATTGCTTCCCTTACTAATTCATAAAATGTTTTTTTTTTAATTTTGTACACATTATGCTACACTAAGGGTCTCGGTTCAGAACATCTCCAATAAAACGAAATATGAAAAAAAATATTTCTTCGGCGACTTCCTCTTAACAGATTTCTGCCAAAAACTCTGAGACCAAATAAAATTGTCATGAAAAATTTTCTTAAACACCTGTCGGCCGGAGTCGACTTTAAACTGTAGGTTCCGCCACTCATGTATAAAATTAGCAGATGCAATATAAGTGGTACGAGAAGCTAAGTCGCAATGCTGACTGAAGGATTGTAATGCCCAATTAAGAATGCATGTGCATATGTATGCTACATTAGGATGGGCCATTCACATTAATGGTTTTTTTATATGGTAAGACCTTAACCATGAAAATCTTATTTTCTTTATGTAAAATATCGTACAATTTTCTAACTCTCTTATGATATAATGTTTATTAAAAATGTCTAGAAAAGCACGTGTACACTCATTCTCAATAAAACTCACATTTCTTTAAATTATAAATTGAAAAATTCATTTCAAAAATATTTAATTTTATATGTTACATCCTCTACACATATGTATGTGTGTACGTAGTCCCCATCATCATCATGTTAGGACTTCATTTAAAGATCAAATAAGAAAAAATAAAATGAAAGGAAATGAAATGAAAGAAATACATGATTTCCGGTTTAGATGTTGAAATGTGAGTACATTGAGATTTTTTGACATTAAACGAATTGGTCAGATTTTTATTATTGTTGTTATTGTTATTTAGCTGGTAGTTTTAAATACAAATCCAAATTTTTACCTCAGGATACATTCATCCGTACTCGTATGAGGGTATTATGTGTATTGTTTGAACTGTAAGTGTACATGGTTGTAAGAAATATATTGTATATGCACACATGTACACATATATGTGTGTATTTTAGAAGGTCTTTAAATGTATGCGTATTTCTTTATTTTTGTAATAAAATATTTTCATATGATACGGAATGAATGACTGACTGTTTGTCTAAGAGACTGAATGGTTGAACGACTTGTCGTCTGTCTCATATATAGCATGTGTGTATGGCTCCTACTCAAATGTATACAATATTTCTATCCATATGAGTATGTGTGCACGTGTGTTTGTTTAATATTATTGTATTAAAAAGTCTAATAACGTATGAGTATGATCCAGTATGTAATGAAAGTGAGTGTGAGTCTTTATAAATTCGGTAGCCTGAAGGCGATAAATTTCAAATTGTACTGCAAATGAAGATGTGCTCTTAACTGTTTAACTTCTCATCATTCTTCGACAATTTTTTTTCTATTTCACAAATACACACATTTTAATCCAAATAATGCTACACACTGGGAAAAATTTTAAAGAAAAGAACTGCATTGCCACACAGGCTTCAAAAATGTGTTCTAGTGATTCATTCTCATCGCGACAGAATCAACATGTTGGACTCCGAACAAAACCCATTCTGACTAAGTTTATTCTGAACCTACAGTCCTCTGTCAAAATCGTTTACCAGTCTCAGGTTATTCCTAAACAATTTGATGCATGTCTTATGATCTACTTTTGTTGTGATTTCCCAGCAAAATTTTAGATCTCTTCAAATCAATTGAATTTGTGGAAGAGTCTTTGTCTCTCTTTATCTTCCTTTTTGTTGAGCATATTTCCAAACATCTGGCGTGTAAGCTTTTGTGAAGGTATAATGTATGAGCTATGCGTAAACTCTCTCAGTTTTTGTTTTGCAACAGAAATATATGAGGTGCAGTTTTGTCACCTTTTCCGTTGATCAATTCATCAAATATTCTTGCATCTGTATCGTCAATATTTGAAAGTAGAGATCGAAACATATAACATAACATAACATATAATATAACGAAACATATAAGATAATTTAATACTTGAGTGGCGGGACCTACAGTTTAAAGTCGACTCCGAACGACAGATTTTTGAGAATCTTTTCATGGCAGTTCGATTTACTCTCAGAGTTTTTGCCAGAAATCGGATGTCTGACCTAGGGTTTGAACCGAGGCCTTACGTCTAATAAGCCAATACACTACCTACCAGACTACGACGACTTCAGCGGAACAGCGAAGGCTTCAGAAATGGTTAGATTACGTTCCAATTTAGGAGTTAATCAAAAAGGCATCCACTCGATCCATTCGGCGTGGATGTTAAGTGACACATGTATTAAGCTCGTATTCCTATAGGCTGGTACCAAATTGTGCCTATCTAAAGCAACACAAGGCAACTTCATATATTTAGCGACTGATGTCTACGGTATGTTCTGCACTGATCGAGCACAAGTTGTATAGCAAATGCAAAATTGTTTTTGCAAAAATTTGTCTAATCCATTACTTCCAATTTCTTCAAGTGTAATACATATCATTACGTTGCTTGTACTACTTTTCTATGGTTTGTACCATGTATGTATGTATGTATACTCTCCCGTACATAGGCTATAAAAGTACGTACTGAAAACAATTTGTAATGAATGCCATATTTCGGAAAGATAGAAATTCCCTATCAAACCAACAGATTAATTGAAATTGTTAAGCATGTGTACTATAAGCAGTTAAGAAACGAAACATTTTTGGGGCTTTAACACGTTGACTGCCACGGCAATTTTCAGAAAACGGGCCAAAAATGGCAATTTGATTTGTTCACATTTAGTGAGTACGAGATAACTCGTAGTTGGCACCCTAGAAGGGAAAGCAATATACGAGTTATCTCGTAGGTGGCAGTCAAGGTGTTAAGGGTATGTTGTACGAAAAATCTTAAATTCATATATTTTTTTCTATTCGCTCTAATTTATTTCAACACAGATAGAGAACATGTTCTACATACATACATACAGTAAAAAAGTAGAAGAATAAGAAAGAGAGCGAAAAGAAAAAAATCGTTTTGCTTATATGAAGTTGCTTAAATGAAAAGACAACCATGTTATGCTCTTTGAAAGTTAAAGGCATACACGAGAGTCTTACAAAGAACTTAACTGAACTCTAGACATTCTGCCATTTTGAACGAGAAGACCTAGACGGACTCTGAATGTACGGACTCTATGTATTTCTTATTTGAATTTCTTTTTATGTGATTGTTTTTAGTTTGGATTCATTCGTTCATTTGCCAAAGGGAACATTTTCAAAGGAATATTTTTAAAAAAAGAAATTCAATATTTTTTAAACTTTTTTCATTTCCTCTTCCCTTTGCTTTTTTTTTGCAAATTTACTCTTTCATCAAAAGTTGGTACATCACATCGCTCAGAGCAGAGACCGAAGAAACAGAACTAAAGATGATGGGAAAAAAGGATTATTGGCATTCGCATAAAGAGTCAAGAAAGAAAAACAAATTAACCATAAAGTTATTGGTGTTGAGGGTTTTTCGAAATGGAGAGAATTAAATTCAATTGATGCAATTCTAAATGAAAAAGGTTTAACACGTAATCTTTGCTTTAATATTTAAAAGTTAAAATAAAATACTGTACATCGTTTAACATTTAAACGAGAAAAAGCTACACAAACAAATACAACGAACTTGTTACAAGTAAACGAACAACATCAGTATGAAAGAAAAGGGGATAGGCAAGGAAGCGAGAACGCAACAACAAGCAATTTGAACAAAAAACACAACCTATAATGAAGTCGTGATAGAGTTCTCGAAAAAGCGAAACCCTGAAAGTTCTACTTCAAGAACCTTCATCAGACTGATTACGTGGGCATATAAAAAGGCAAGACAAAGCAGGCAACGAGTACTAAGAATTCAGTCAATCTTGTGTGCAGACGCGTTGGGTGTGAAGAAAACATTCGTGGTTTGAAGATCGGCGTGGAAAACATCTGCGTTGTAAGCAAAGAAGAATAGCGAACAAGCAATTATTGTTGTATTCGGCAAGTTGTAAACGGTGACACAAAAGTAGTGCGAACAATAAAAAGTTTAATTGAAACTAAACACCAATTTATTTTTATTTTGTTTGCAACCAACGAACTCATATTTAAACGTTTTTAAAAAGGTAAAAACGTAACAATACCATATTCCGCAACGGTGCTGGATGCTGTATTGGATTTAAATTCGTTGCCCGTGGTAGTAAAGACCTGAGCTTTGGAAATTATAGTTAGGTTGATGAGAGACAAGTTGAATATGAAATTCATTACGGAATTTCGTGACCTAAGCATTTGAATAGACAGAACCAATAAATTCTTTATGATTTTGATAAGGTCTTCGCTGAATGGAGTAATTCTGAAATCAGCATACTTTCTTAAAATGTGTAATATCCAATTAGCACTCTCAATAACTGTCTTCTGTCCAGACAGAAGCTCTATAACTTTAGGAAATGCTCGCAATGAGACTTACTGACAAAAATGAATGAAGAATCTAGAAGCTGCACAGTCCTTTAAAAAGAGGACGATTTTGTTGTATAACAATGAATAAAAGACGTATCATGGACAGGAGCAGTAGTTTTTGGTTCCCAGCACATGGAGAAACTCCGAGGTTTGTGTCATTAAAAGATGTGTGCAACTCAATTTCGACAGGAGGTGTAAAAGATACCGTACTGTCTGACAGTCAAGTCGCCACTTGGAACACTTGGTTTTTATGAGGTTAAATTGAAGATAGTATGGGACTGGGGAAGATAAAACAACTAGGTAGGGAAAATAAGGCTTCCCTTTGCTGGGTCACGGGTCATCTGGATATTCTCGTAGCTTCAAAATCATTGATGGGGCACAACCCTCCCTTTGAATTAGGGAGGAAGTTGGGAAAGGAATGCTCAAGGAAAGGGAAGATAAAAACAGACAAATACTCTTCTTGAACCAAGTGGGTTTGGGGCAGTTACAATTTTTGTACGAAACTTACACGAAAAGAAGATGTGTGACATGCATCAGGCTATTAGGAAATAACTTGAAATTATCTGGTCTTTTGACTTGACTCAGTGTACACTGTGGGCTCAGTGTACACTTATTCAGAATGGGAATTGTCTTGACCGCTACATGAGAATGAATTTTAGGAACAAATTCCTGGAACCTTTAAGGCATTAATGCATCTTAGAAAGAAACAACTAAATGCAAACTAGATAGTGGTCAAGGAATTGGTATTGTTGACACCGAGCAGCATCTTGAAGTTTGTCAGGGCAATATGCATGAAGCAGATAATCTAAAAAAGTACAGTAGATCGTATGGTCGCAGAACTAAGGCATTATTAGTGTTTTGCTTGTTATTAAATTGCAAACTGATCCAATCAGTTTTAAGTTTGGACTGCGTCAAGCAACTACGTTTTATCTATTAATATAATCTTTGCAACACTCTTCATGCAAAAGTAAATTGGAAACAAAACTTTAGTTTAGTTAGGGATCCTTCCTTTACAAATACATTATCAATTCCATGTTCTATTCTGATACAGTACATGAGAAGGTGGCCTAGGAAATATAGATATTTTTGGGAAAAATGATCGCTATTGTCCAATTCCTTGAAGTATATTCATAAAAGGTTTTGATACACAAAACTGGACAGTCAATGCATATGTAAGGAGTATCTTGACTATGATACTCAACGATAAAAATTTTGAATAACAAGATCTTTTTTTGGTGCAGTGAAATAAAGCCATATTTCTCAATGTAATGGGAAATAAAAACATTTGGCTTTATTTCCTTCGCTAAGCACGCACCGTGTTCGCCAGGCGAACGAGATCAACCGAGCTCAACATTACACTGTTATGGCTTTGTTTCCACTTTGGTCTTATTTCTCAATAGAATGTGAAATAAAACCGTATGACTTTATTACCTATGGCTTTATTTCACCGCACCATTTTTTTATTTTCAATTACAAGAGTATAAGCCTTTCCCCTAATAGCATATTCTGTGAATGACTGAAACTACTCGTGAAAACACTGATTGGAGCTTATCAGTGAGGCTCCAAACCTGCTAAGTCCACCCCCAACTAGATCTTCACATTACTTCAAATGCTGGAGAACACCTATGAAAAAAGTCGACACACAGCATCTTATTGTGGACTATATGGAATCGTGATTATTGCCACAATGTCTGAGCTCGGTAAGGCTATGCAGTAGCTCTGTCAAAGTGGAAATAAATTGCTCTGAATGTTTTGATACCGTGTGTGTTTTCAGAAAATTCGATCTCTTATCATGCGACTTCTTAAATTTCGTCCTGAACAGTGTTCTGTAGAAGGCCGTATTACGTCGCAAAAACGTTCAGTTTGTTTACGCTGACGATATCATAGAGCTTATCAAGCGAACTGTTTCTGCTGCCTTCAGCGATAATGAATGAAAGTCTGCCAAGATGGGTCTAAGAGTAAATTAGGACAAAACGATGTATATATACATATGTATATAGCATAGTCAACACATACGGATATGTGGCATATCCTATTCCAGATTACGACCGTTAACTGCAATTTCGATGTTGACGGCGATTTTTTTATCTGTTGGCTCCGCTGTTACCAGCAAAAATGATGTCGGTTTGGAGAAAAAAGGTGACATAATTTTTGTCAGTTTTTGCGCTACTATGGTCTCAATAGAGAATTGAGTAACAGAGACCTCTTTTGTACGATGAAACAAATACTCTACAAGTCGCTCATGCTTCACGAACTTCTCTATGGCCTTGAGAGTATTCCAGAAAAAAATCGTACGTAAGATTTTCAGTCGATGTTGGTGATGATTCAACAATGAGTGAGCACGGCTATACTGGCTAGGTCATGACGGTCGGATGCAAGAGAATGTTCGTATGAGAGGCGTATTTAATGCGAGTATTAGTGGAATTCGAAGTAGAGGACGACCGGTCGGGGCTTGTTTCAGATAAAATAAGTTTGGAGGGTTCGAGAAATATAAAAACTTTTGCTTTTTTTGTTATTCGGGTGTACTTAATTTTTTGTTTTCAGTTTCGTAGCAACCGTCTTTATAGCAGGGCACATCTGTTTGTAGTCGATTGAGAAGTGGACTGCATTACGAGTAGAATGCGTTCTTTAGCCGAACTATCAGTATATGGAATTTTCCTACCACTTATAATATAAAAAATTCAAAACTAATGTCGACAAGCACTACCCCCACTGTCCTCTTTCCCATAACTTCTTTGCCTAATTCTAATACAATGCAATGCATAAGTAGGGGTCATCCCCTGAGTGTTGGTCTTATAAAAAATAGTGTTATTGAGAAGCCAACCTTAATGAAATCGAATTCATTTTCGGTTACTATCATATCACAGTCAATCAAAGATACAAGTAACAAATTTTGTAATCAGTGGCATTGGATATTATATATGATAGAGGCATTTTACCGACTGCTCTTTAACTTACTTGGTTTTAATTGCTATAAATCTTGTAAAGCTATAAGAAATAATAACGATTTGTTTAAAAATCTTGAGCACCGTTTAGTTCAACACTTCATATTTAGCCCACAATCATTCACTGTCACTGTCATTAAATGGGGAAATTTATCACAAGTTTTCCTTTTTCAAAAAAATAAATTCATCCAAAAGTTATAATTTAATAGGAAAATAAAAACAACAACAACAACAAAAAATTTAGTTGAAGATTCAGATGATTGGTGGGAAAAGTGGAATTTTTACAATATACTTCGCTTTTGTGCCTGTTACCAGCACTGATTTAATAAATGTATCTGATCACATACATACATACGTACTAGCATTCGATTTAATCATTCATTCAACCATTACGCGAACGTCAAAAATGATTGAAGCGTAACCAGACAGACAGAATACTGCAACGGAGTACAAAAAAAGTAGACTTTTCAATAGGTTAGTCAGTCCATCAGTAGTAAAGTACACGTACCACAGAATCTTCAAGTGAAATCACAACAAAAGAAGACTGATTTTATATCCGGACTTTCATGATGACGATGCTGAAAATAATGGTTAAAACATGAGTAAGAGCTATGTAAGTTTAAGACTGCTTTGGTTCAACATGATTGATTGTACATGATATTACATGCAGCACACATACAAACGCACATGCATAGCACACTTGGGCAATTCACACGAGCACTTGTATCGTTGTATTCATTGTATTGTTGGACGAATATACAACAGTGTATGCTTCTTATTGATAATTTTCATATCAATACACGTATACACGTACACACTTTTTATTCATATATTTTTGGAAGTTGTATTGGTTTCATGTCTATCAGTTTATGTAAATGCCAGTAACCAAGAAGAAGAATAAAAATACAAAATAGTTTCTATGTAACTTCAGTCAACAATTAACATTTCAAAATTATAATTGTTCGCACAGATAATAAATTAATTCACTTTTTTCCATAATATTTTTCATTTTGTTGCTTTAAAATCAAATTATGAATACTGGTCTTCATCTTCTTAACGTTTTCTGATGTTTGGAATACGAAATACGCAATACAGCATAGCATTGAGCGTTCACAAACAAAAAGTGTATTCAATACAACATACACGATACAAAGTCGTGTGAATTGGCCAATTGTGCGCATACTTTAATTTATACGTATGGGTTGTTCCATGATGCAGCAAAATTTTATTCTCTATTTCCAATGAATATGACCTTTTCAAGGATATTATTTTTGTTAACCTTTAATAAGCACTTAATAAGCGGTTTAGGCTAGCAGTTAGCTTGCTGTTCACAGGTTCACATGGCGCATTATGTTACCCAGTGTGAGGTATGCATCCTTGTCATGATCCGTTAATAGTGAGCTCCGGCTGAAATTGGCAGTTCCCTTAGTGGCGCGGTCGCCATCATGCTCAGATGTTCAAAAGATCCGTCCTGAAATACAGGGCACTCGCATAAAAGATGTTGCACAGTAATCCTGGTGGGGCAGACCGAGCTTGTCAGCGAAACTGCCAATAGTGCAGTGTCCCTTTAGAATTATAGTGCGAACCGTTTTCTTGTCGAACACAAGTGGTTTCCTCGTTCTTCCGCTGTTCACTGCTGGACACAGCAGTTTTGAAATTCAGGAACCAGGTGTGTTATACCACCTTCGGTTTGTTGAATTCAATGCTGCTTTTTACAATTTGGAAAAGTATCCATGTAGAGGCGAATATATCCCCTCTATCGACTCCTGCTCAGATATCTCCGATCCTAGTGAGTTTAATTTAGAATAAGTTTATGCCCTTATGTAACACGTTTATAGAGCAGGCAGATCTGTTCAATCAGGTTTAGTAGATTTAGTGAGAACATTCGGAAGTCCTCAGGAAACGGAAGCATAGTGATCGACATAGCTATAGGATGCCTACAGGGTGGTGTCCTTTCACTATTAATGTGAAGCCTGGTTGTAGATGAACTCCTGACTAGTCTAGGTAAATTTGGAAAGACTCTCTGCGATATGTCTTTAGATTGTAAGTCATTGGAGCAAGACAATAAGCCAAGGAAGAAGAAAATTTCCTAAATGGAAAAATATTCGACTCCAGGATGAGATAATATCACAGAAAATGAGGGTAAAATATTTACGAATAGTGAAATAATATGGAAGTCTCATGACATGTCATACTATACTATGCACAAGGCTTGCAGGGAAAACCTGAGAATGCAACCCAGGAATTATGCACCGGAAGTATACTATGATGTTCAGACCAATAGTGACCTCTGTCTAGATAGACATACCTACATACATAATTGGCCATTACAACCCTTCAGTCAGGATTACGGCCTAGCTTCTCACACCGCTCATGTTGTGTGCGTTAATTCTATAAATGAGTGGGAGGACCTACAGTTTAAAGTCGACTCCGAACGACAGATTTTTGAGAAACTTTTTCACGGCAGGTTTATTTATTCTCAGAGTTTTTGCCAGAAATCGGCTGAGAGGAAGTCGCCAAAGAAATATTTTTTTTTCATATTTCGTTTTGATGTCTGACCTGGGATACGAACCCGGGTTTCACGTCTAATAAGCCAACTACCTACTAGGATACGGTGACTTCCTGTATAGATAGAACAAATCTGAAAACAGCCCAAATGAAGTTGGACGAGAAATAAAGACTAGTATGTGTTGGCATAAAAGGGACAGTGAGACCCTGTCCTACAGCTGGAAGCTTTGGACGCTATGGTTAGGTTCATGGGAGACAATAATCAGAAAGTCATTGTATTGAAATTCATTGTATTGAGTGACCTAAGAATTCGGTTTCTTGACAGCATCCACCTTAACTGCCCACTAGGGAGAATCAGTTAATTATATGGTGCTTCGCTACAAGACATACTAACAAACTGAAAGGAGTAATCGGAAGCTGCATACTGTTTTAAAATACAATGTTTTCTTCAGATGAGTCTAGAACGGATCTCGGAATAGGCGTTAGCGGTTTTTATCTCAGAGTGTAATATTTCGAACCCATGGGAAAATTCGCGGGTATCTTCACTTTAATTTCAATGTCAAAAGTACGAGTATTTTGTTTGCTTACATGGCTGTCCGCCGAACATAAACATCCTGTATATATTTGTGTGGGTGCCTCAATTGTAAGAATAACAAACACTTTCAAGAGGAAGAATAAATTGAATCAAGTGAGAAGATGATATATGAGTTAGCAAGTAGGTATGTGGGTATGTGAATATGTGCATGTAAAGATATGTACGCTTTTGTGTTTATCAATAGAGAAACTTATTTACCAATTACAGTTAAGTAAACTAACAACACTAAAGGCGGATGTGATGAAACTAGGCACTCATAAGGACCCTCGTCACGTTCGTTAGCGTATTGGATTAAAAGTTTCCAATCGTTTGGTTCTTCAAACTCTAACGAGTATCTTGAATCACCGCTATATGTGTGACGACCAAATGTAATAAGTGCCAGCTCGTCGCCTTTTCGACGCATCCATGATAACTTTTTTTTGTGTTTGTAATTGTTGTCGCAGTTGTTGATTTACGTTGGTATGAACGTTGAGGGGAAAACAAATGAAAATAAAGAAAAGAAAAATTCAAGCCAGTATTTTCAACTGAAATTCGTTTCTTAAGAATAATAAATAAATGAGCAAATAGCGTAAGGAGTGAATGACTAAATGAGTGATGAATGTTTGAATAAATCGAAGAAAATTGAGCACATAATGTAATCATAAGAAAATACCGTTAAATTTTCTTAAATGAACAATATAAAGTATATCTGATTGAGTATGTGCTTGTAATTGAAAACGAAAGGTGGTTAAACGGTGTCAGAAAAAAAACCTAAGAGTTACGTTTTTAGATGTAAGTATTTATTATTTTCTCCGTAAAGCTTTTATCATTTTACTTTGTGCCTTTAAAGCAGTGGTGCTCAAACACATACTACCATAGTTTTGCTTGTGTTGGTAAAGCAGCGGAGAACAAAATTCAACTAATCTTGTTGATAAAAAGGGCGATATTTGGTCAAACATAAAAGAGTTATACGATAAAGAGTAAATGAGCTTCGTCAATTCGACGAACAGTAACTATCCATTGTTAAAGTGTTCGTCGATTCAATGAAGAATAACTTTAATGTACAAAAATGAAGAGTAACCGTTCAGGGTTAAATAGCACCTAATTTTTCAATGTCTTTATGGAAATTCAACATTCTTTACGTGAGATTTTAGTTTTTTAATTCAATTTTGAAAATATCTTATCCTGTATGTTTTATTGTTTCTCTAAAGAAAGTGTTAATGTTGTTGTATTTGTTGATATTGTAGGATTATTTTCCACTACACCTCTTGGTAGCATTTGGCTTATCACAAAGCATTTTCCATCTTATTCGGTTGGCTGCTATTGTTGCCATAAGTTCCGTTTGATTGTTATTCTGTCTTCTTTCCGTTTCGTTAATCTATAGTTGTTCCAGCTAAGCAAGTGATGGGTCCGCTGTAGCAGGTCCTAGGATAATGGTGCTGCCATCATCTATCGTTGTCTAGAAAGAATGCCCTCCGAGTATGTGTATGGTGTGGTATTGTAGGATTTTGTTATTTGCAACGTTCAATACAACATATCAGAAAATAAATAAGACCTCCAGTGTCCACTTTTAAATTATAAACTCTTATTAAAAGTAAGGCCCGCAATAATTGAAGCGTTATATTTCGGTTTTAAACAGAATATTTAAATTTAAGCAGACTTTTACCACTTTGCAACCAAACCCATATTTTTTCGTGATTAATCAAGTTTTTCCGATAATCAAGTAATTATACTTCTATAGCAGTGCTTAGGAAGATAGGTCTTCTGATGATTGCTGTAGCCTAGAAATAACGTCGTTTGTAAAAATAATTGACTTGTAGTATTGGGCGAAATGGTGAGGAAATCCTATGATCTTCATTGTTAATATCATCATCTCTGAAAAGCAAGAGGGCTTCCTGGATGGATTATTTGGAGGCCAATTGAAACTTAACGGTTTATTTTGTCATTTCTCCATGTAAAGAGTAACAAACGTATAAAGCTTCATTAAATTTTATTGTCAATATTTTTGACATGTGAGCGTGTTTTCATCAAAATTTTTTGGATCGGAGACTAATTAATGCTTAGCGGCTGATTTTTTGCTTTTTGAATCTTAAGACTAAATTCTTTCAACGAAAAAGGGCAAAAAAGGGAAAAAAGCAATGCCGAAATGCATCAAAAGGGATGGCAGTTTCATTTTATTTTTATTTTTATTTGCAATCTACGAGCTCATATTTCAAACGCTTTTAAAAGGGAAAAACGTAACAATATATAGAGTAACAAAGGAATAAAGCTTCCAAATCATACATACATAAATACATAATTGGTTCTTACATCCTTTCACTTACAATTAAAACCTAACTTCTCACACCAGTTATGTTGTGTGTGTTAATTTCGTACAGGAGTTGCGCGACCGGACGTCTGATTATACTTGTCATGGCAATTTTATTTACTCTCAGAGTTTTTGGCAGAAATCTGCTGAGAGGCGTTCGGTAGAAGAAATATTTTTTATATTTCGTTTTGTTGCAGTTGTCTGACCTAGGGTTTGAACCATGCCCACACGTCTAATAAGTCACCACACTGTTTACTTGTCTACGCCGACTTCAAAAGCTTCCAAGTCATTGAATTTTATTACCAAAAGTCGTGATATGTGAGGAATATGTTCTCATCAAAGATTACTTTCAGCAATGAAGTTTTCTTTTGGTTCGATGGGTTCATAAACACACAGAAATGTGGTAATTTGGAAAGTGATTAAACATGAATAGTTTTGTAGGAATGCTTGCTAGCCAAGGGTATTATCGGAAATGCCCGAGTATTCCGAAGTTATTTTTTGCGTTCCTGTTTTTAAAGCAACTCATTGGCTTTCGTTGTTGCATGTAAGAAGGTCTATCACTTCGGTTAATAATAAAAAACGGAGAGGTGTTTACCTGTGCTTTAAACATAATGCTGCACAGCAGTTTTGAAATTCAGGAACCAGGTGTGTTATACCACCTTCGGTTTGTTGAATTCAATGCTGCTTTTTACAATTTGGAAAAGTATCCATGTAGAGGCGAATATATCCCCTCTATCGACTCCTGCTCAGATATCTCCGATCCTAGTGAGTTTAATTTAGAATAAGTTTATGCCCTTATGTAACACGTTTATAGAGCAGGCAGATCTGTTCAATCAGGTTTAGTAGATTTAGTGAGAACATTCGGAAGTCCTCAGGAAACGGAAGCATAGTGATCGACATAGCTATAGGATGCCTACAGGGTGGTGTCCTTTCACTATTAATGTGAAGCCTGGTTGTAGATGAACTCCTGACTAGTCTAGGTAAATTTGGAAAGACTCTCTGCGATATGTCTTTAGATTGTAAGTCATTGGAGCAAGACAATAAGCCAAGGAAGAAGAAAATTTCCTAAATGGAAAAATATTCGACTCCAGGATGAGATAATATCACAGAAAATGAGGGTAAAATATTTACGAATAGTGAAATAATATGGAAGTCTCATGACATGTCATACTATACTATGCACAAGGCTTGCAGGGAAAACCTGAGAATGCAACCCAGGAATTATGCACCGGAAGTATACTATGATGTTCAGACCAATAGTGACCTCTGTCTAGATAGACATACCTACATACATAATTGGCCATTACAACCCTTCAGTCAGGATTACGGCCTAGCTTCTCACACCGCTCATGTTGTGTGCGTTAATTCTATAAATGAGTGGGAGGACCTACAGTTTAAAGTCGACTCCGAACGACAGATTTTTGAGAAACTTTTTCACGGCAGGTTTATTTATTCTCAGAGTTTTTGCCAGAAATCGGCTGAGAGGAAGTCGCCAAAGAAATATTTTTTTTTCATATTTCGTTTTGATGTCTGACCTGGGATACGAACCCGGGTTTCACGTCTAATAAGCCAACTACCTACTAGGATACGGTGACTTCCTGTATAGATAGAACAAATCTGAAAACAGCCCAAATGAAGTTGGACGAGAAATAAAGACTAGTATGTGTTGGCATAAAAGGGACAGTGAGACCCTGTCCTACAGCTGGAAGCTTTGGACGCTATGGTTAGGTTCATGGGAGACAATAATCAGAAAGTCATTGTATTGAAATTCATTGTATTGAGTGACCTAAGAATTCGGTTTCTTGACAGCATCCACCTTAACTGCCCACTAGGGAGAATCAGTTAATTATATGGTGCTTCGCTACAAGACATACTAACAAACTGAAAGGAGTAATCGGAAGCTGCATACTGTTTTAAAATACAATGTTTTCTTCAGATGAGTCTAGAACGGATCTCGGAATAGGCGTTAGCGGTTTTTATCTCAGAGTGTAATATTTCGAACCCATGGGAAAATTCGCGGGTATCTTCACTTTAATTTCAATGTCAAAAGTACGAGTATTTTGTTTGCTTACATGGCTGTCCGCCGAACATAAACATCCTGTATATATTTGTGTGGGTGCCTCAATTGTAAGAATAACAAACACTTTCAAGAGGAAGAATAAATTGAATCAAGTGAGAAGATGATATATGAGTTAGCAAGTAGGTATGTGGGTATGTGAATATGTGCATGTAAAGATATGTACGCTTTTGTGTTTATCAATAGAGAAACTTATTTACCAATTACAGTTAAGTAAACTAACAACACTAAAGGCGGATGTGATGAAACTAGGCACTCATAAGGACCCTCGTCACGTTCGTTAGCGTATTGGATTAAAAGTTTCCAATCGTTTGGTTCTTCAAACTCTAACGAGTATCTTGAATCACCGCTATATGTGTGACGACCAAATGTAATAAGTGCCAGCTCGTCGCCTTTTCGACGCATCCATGATAACTTTTTTTTGTGTTTGTAATTGTTGTCGCAGTTGTTGATTTACGTTGGTATGAACGTTGAGGGGAAAACAAATGAAAATAAAGAAAAGAAAAATTCAAGCCAGTATTTTCAACTGAAATTCGTTTCTTAAGAATAATAAATAAATGAGCAAATAGCGTAAGGAGTGAATGACTAAATGAGTGATGAATGTTTGAATAAATCGAAGAAAATTGAGCACATAATGTAATCATAAGAAAATACCGTTAAATTTTCTTAAATGAACAATATAAAGTATATCTGATTGAGTATGTGCTTGTAATTGAAAACCAAAGGTGGTTAAACGGTGTCAGAAAAAAAACCTAAGAGTTACGTTTTTAGATGTAAGTATTTATTATTTTCTCCGTAAAGCTTTTATCATTTTACTTTGTGCCTTTAAAGCAGTGGTGCTCAAACACATACTACCATAGTTTTGCTTGTGTTGGTAAAGCAGCGGAGAACAAAATTCAACTAATCTTGTTGATAAAAAGGGCGATATTTGGTCAAACATAAAAGAGTTATACGATAAAGAGTAAATGAGCTTCGTCAATTCGACGAACAGTAACTATCCATTGTTAAAGTGTTCGTCGATTCAATGAAGAATAACTTTAATGTACAAAAATGAAGAGTAACCGTTCAGGGTTAAATAGCACCTAATTTTTCAATGTCTTTATGGAAATTCAACATTCTTTACGTGAGATTTTAGTTTTTTAATTCAATTTTGAAAATATCTTATCCTGTATGTTTTATTGTTTCTCTAAAGAAAGTGTTAATGTTGTTGTATTTGTTGATATTGTAGGATTATTTTCCACTACACCTCTTGGTAGCATTTGGCTTATCACAAAGCATTTTCCATCTTATTCGGTTGGCTGCTATTGTTGCCATAAGTTCCGTTTGATTGTTATTCTGTCTTCTTTCCGTTTCGTTAATCTATAGTTGTTCCAGCTAAGCAAGTGATGGGTCCGCTGTAGCAGGTCCTAGGATAATGGTGCTGCCATCATCTATCGTTGTCTAGAAAGAATGCCCTCCGAGTATGTGTATGGTGTGGTATTGTAGGATTTTGTTATTTGCAACGTTCAATACAACATATCAGAAAATAAATAAGACCTCCAGTGTCCACTTTTAAATTATAAACTCTTATTAAAAGTAAGGCCCGCAATAATTGAAGCGTTATATTTCGGTTTTAAACAGAATATTTAAATTTAAGCAGACTTTTACCACTTTGCAACCAAACCCATATTTTTTCGTGATTAATCAAGTTTTTCCGATAATCAAGTAATTATACTTCTATAGCAGTGCTTAGGAAAATAGGTCTTCTGATGATTGCTGTAGCCTAGAAATAACGTCGTTTGTAAAAATAATTGACTTGTAGTATTGGGCGAAATGGTGAGGAAATCCTATGATCTTCATTGTTAATATCATCATCTCTGAAAAGCAAGAGGGCTTCCTGGATGGATTATTTGGAGGCCAATTGAAACTTAACGGTTTATTTTGTCATTTCTCCATGTAAAGAGTAACAAACGTATAAAGCTTCATTAAATTTTTTTGTCAATATTTTTGACATGTGAGCGTGTTTTCATCAAAATTTTTTGGATCGGAGACTAATTAATGCTTAGCGGCTGATTTTTTGCTTTTTGAATCTTAAGACTAAATTCTTTCAACGAAAAAGGGCAAAAAAGGGAAAAAAGCAATGCCGAAATGCATCAAAAGGGATGGCAGTTTCATTTTATTTTTATTTTTATTTGCAATCTACGAGCTCATATTTCAAACGCTTTTAAAAGGGAAAAACGTAACAATATATAGAGTAACAAAGGAATAAAGCTTCCAAATCATACATACATAAATACATAATTGGTTCTTACATCCTTTCACTTACAATTAAAACCTAACTTCTCACACCAGTTATGTTGTGTGTGTTAATTTCGTACAGGAGTTGCGCGACCGGACGTCTGATTATACTTGTCATGGCAATTTTATTTACTCTCAGAGTTTTTGGCAGAAATCTGCTGAGAGGCGTTCGGTAGAAGAAATATTTTTTATATTTCGTTTTGTTGCAGTTGTCTGACCTAGGGTTTGAACCATGTCCACACGTCTAATAAGTCACCACACTGTTTACTTGTCTACGCCGACTTCAAAAGCTTCCAAGTCATTGAATTTTATTACCAAAAGTCGTGATATGTGAGGAATATGTTCTCATCAAAGATTACTTTCAGCAATGAAGTTTTCTTTTGGTTCGATGGGTTCATAAACACACAGAAATGTGGTAATTTGGAAAGTGATTAAACATGAATAGTTTTGTAGGAATGCTTGCTAGCCAAGGGTATTATCGGAAATGCCCGAGTATTCCGAAGTTATTTTTTGCGTTCCTGTTTTTAAAGCAACTCATTGGCTTTCGTTGTTGCATGTAAGAAGGTCTATCACTTCGGTTAATAATAAAAAACGGAGAGGTGTTTACCTGTGCTTTAAACATAATGCTGGTGGAATAGCAACAAAATACATAGTGTAGGTAACACACATTTTAATATAAAATTTAATAAAGCGCTACGGCTAAATCTTTTCTAATTCTTTAAGTGTTGATGAATGGATACAAAAAAAATGCTTCTTTTTAAATCATGTAAAAAGAAATTGAGTTGGTATAATTAAAATAAACCAGAGAAACAAAATTAGAAACGTTAGAAGAAACAATTTTAAAAAAGAAAGAAACGTTAAAAAAACAAATTCACTAGATAATCTAAAGCTATATAAAGAGGGAAAGCAGACGTTCAAGTGATGAAAATAAAAGATAAAAACAAAGGTAAAATAAACATTCAAGAATGCGATTTATTAACATCAAGTACTGATGACAACTGTCTGGGTTATTGTAAGAGAACAAAGACAAAATTAAATAATAAGAGAAATATAAAAAAGGAGTCTATTGGTTAAAAAGAACAAACGTTTTAATATATAGTAGTGCGTAATACTGTATGTAGTGGGTTGAAACAGTGTACCTGTACAAAATACACCTTTTCTTCGTTTAGATTCCACTTGTATACATTATAAAAAGTCGGTACGAGTTTAATAAAGTGAGAGTAAAGCCCCGGTTAGCCTAACGTTCACGAAACGTAACGGATCGTACGTTCGCTTTTAGCATATGGAGAGCAATGTAAATGCTTACCGTAATTACATTATGGTTCGGTAATCGCTCTCTTTGCTTTTCGTATTCTAAAACCGATCATACGTTCCGTGGACGTTTGGGTAACCGGGGCTTTGGAAACAGTTGAAAATATGGTGTTATTACCTTTGACGTAAAACGAATCTTACTTGCAATATAATGTTTAAAACTGAGTTCATTTAAATTCATCAAAGTTTTGTGTATGTTAAGCCGAGTTAAGATAAAACCTGACTTACATAGATAATAGCCTCTTTAATATTTTCTTGCGTCATGCCTGGTGAAAATATGATATATTTGATCTAAAAATGATTCGCGACATATGGAAAAATTCTCACTTTGTCGTTTCACAATTCATAAACCCACTGACGAGGCTATTCTCTGACTCAATGGCTTAATTGCAAAATTTAGTTGTAAAGAACACCAGAAGCAATATAATAAATTGCCAATGCATCATAAAACTTTATGATTTATGACACAGTGGCATCTTTAAGCCGCACTTAAAAATTATGAAAATTGCAACGGTACAGTCAATATAAAAAGCGCTAGATTAGCAACCTTCTAGGAAAATGGAAAAATACCGGCACGATATCACACAATAAAAAAGTTGGCTAATGGATGAGAGAGCATCGAAGGACACTGCTTCAGAAACAGTGTTGGAATACCATCCATCCCAGAAAATGTTGAGATCCGTAAGAACTTTTAACTACGCGAGCAGGAAAGAATATACTAGGCATAGTTACTGACACCCTTTCGAGTTCGAGCAGTAATTGATTACTTTCCAGCAGTTTGGAAATAAAAAGTTAGCTTTATCAGACGGGCTTATAAATGGATGGTCTATAAATTGACAACAGGCTACGGAACAAAATGATGAGCATTTAATGGGAAGGATGTTATTTTAGCTGTGAAGATTAAAAGATTTATTTTTAGTAAACCTTATGTGACGTTAATATTAATATGGAAATACCTAATCAGGAGTGATTTTATGTAAAGAAACATATTCCTTTTGTTAAACCAATTTTTTAAAGTACAGAAAAGAATGTTTGTTTATATTTTTGGTAGAATTGTACGGTATATTTAAATAAAAATCAAATGAATATTTTAAATTATTGAGTAATTTCAAAACGAAGAGAAAAATAGTTAGAGCATCGTTAAGCAAACTATATTTCTCCGTGATGTTTGTTTTGACTGTGATCGGCGTCAAAAGCATTTAAAAGTTTTAATTGGCTTCCATCATAAAATCCCTTAAAGTCTTACGTAAATATATGCTTAGATGTACAATATTGTATGTATGTATGTATGCATAGGTACCAGTTAATCTGTTTTTGCGGTTTGCCACACTTTGTCACGCATCACTTGATAAGTTGAAGTTGATGTGAAAAGTTTACATGGTTTTTGGTCCTTGTATAAATAAATACCCAAACTTAAGCCAATGCATATAGAAATACAAATACAAATACAAATACAAATACAAATACCATACATTCATACACATTTATTTTGGAATAGTTTTCAATTCTTATACTGTATACAAGTGAGGAATGTATACATATCATAGACATACATACGTATAATGTGTAGATATTTGCAACAAATATAAATGAATACACGACTTAAAATAAAATATTTTAATACACATACACATATAGACACAAAATCTAATTAAAAGTTATTCTTTTCTCTTCTTGTTTATTAAACTATGCGCGGTCTGACTGAAAAATAATTTAAGTTCGCTACAACTCTTCAATGTTTCCATAAGTTGTATACATTCTGTGGATTCCCTGCAAAGTTCGTCAATGGCATTTAATCGGAAGTGACTGGTAAACCTATAACATTTTGTAAACCTTTTAAAAAAGCTGTTCCTTTTTTTGCCGATGAAAGTTAAAATTCGTCCGATTCTAAGCCTAGTTATTTAGAGATTTCAAATACTGCCATCAAAGTAATTTAAATTTGTTGTTAAATTTGAAAGCGCATGTAAACTATAAACAATCTTAGAATAAAACCGAAAACGAAGCAGGTCTACTTCACTACAAAATCTAGGTAACTGTTTCAAAGTGGGAGAAGTCAGGAAAGTGTTAATCAATTAAAATATTACAAGGATAGGAATCATGGTTTGGAATGAGGTTTGGGTAAATTTCGATGCGGAAAGATATCCGAGTGCTATTCAGTTAGGACTAGCTAGAAAGTAATCCTTTAGTGAACAATCTGAAAGCTAACTACGTTCAATTATTCAGTAAGAGATTTATTCTCTGGTAATGTAACACAAATAACACGGTGCGACGGACAAAATACACCCGGGTAATGACATAGTGTAGGTTGTGAGTTTTGTTGAATAGAACTCAAAAAAATTGTTTATTTTTCTCGAACCCACTAAACTTGTTTTATTTGACAAAACCGGTATTTTTGATCACACAAAATTATTGACTACCCAAATATTTTTAACCTATTTTCAAAATATAAATTTTTTTGAAAAGAGGACAGATGAGCCTTTAAAATGATATACATAAACATTTTGTTCAAACTTACATGTTATGAGTTTTGATCGGGTAAACTTGAAAATTATTATTTTTTTCTCATTTTTTTCCAGTTTAGCTATCCTTAATTGAAAATTTAATTAAAAAATATAAAATAAGTGATGACATTCTGAAAGTTCGTTATTTTGTGAGGAGATTAACGCTTCGTTTGATCAAATCGGATAAAAATCACCTAAAGTTCATTTGAAAAAATAAGTGTATATATGAATTGTTAGACTCTTTAAATAATAACTACGGTAATATTTGTCCGATTTGATCAAACGGAGTGCCAGTCTATTCACAAGATAATGCACTTTCATAATATCATCACTTATTTCATATTTTCTAATTAAAGTTTGCTACTATGAACGGAGAAACTTGAAATAGTATAAAAAAATTTCCATATGTCAAGTTTACCTTATCAAAACTCATAGCATATTAAGTCAAATAATATTTTTTTTTTTATTTCTATTTTTATTTATTATTATTAGTATTTGTAATACTTTTACATTACATTTTTCAGAATATTTAAATCAATCATTAAATCAATTAATTTAAAGCTCTCATTTAATTAACATTTGTATATCTAATTAAATTTACAACTTTTTTTCTAAAAATGTTAACATTTTCTTCATTTTTAATACTAGATGGCATCATGTTATAATCTCTATGTCCTTTGTAAAGTAGTGAACGTTGCGTTGTATTTGTATCTGCTCGTTGTACTCTGAATTCATTATTATTTCGAAGATTATATGGTTGAGAATCGCCAACATATTTTAATTGCTCAATTAGATATTCAGGTGCATTACCCATTTCCATTTTCCTGATGAAAGTCAGTGCCGTTAATTTTATTCTTTGCTGAATGTTCATCCATTTTAAAGTGTCCAACATATGTTGTATGGAAGTAAAACGGTTGCATTTTAAGATGGTTCGCATAGCTTTGTTCTGTAATTTTTGTAACCTGTTTATTTGCTCATCTGTGCAACACGTATATAATATGGTTGATCCATACTCAAAAAGAGGTTTAATAATCGTATTATATATGTTTATCGTGGTCATTATTGAGAGTTTATTTCTAATACGTTTAAAAAATCCTATATTCTTTCCAATTTTTTTACATATATATTCTAAATGTTCTTTAAAATTTAAATCTTTATCTATTAAAAACCCCAGATATTTTATCTTATTTACGTTTTCAATTATCACATCATTTATTTTAAAAGGTATATTATTGTTCATATTGATTTGCATTAACTTCGTTTTAATTTCGTTTAATTTTAATTTGTTCATTTTCAGCCACTTGTTTATTTTGTTCATGTCCATTTGCAGATTTTCATAGCATAATTCATCTGTTGGTGCTTCTGAAAAAATCAGAGTATCATCAGCGTAAAGAACTATTTCACATTTTTCCAAAACATTCTCCAAATCATTAATATATATGATGAACAAAAGTGCCCCCAGAATTGATCCCTGAGGTACACCGAAATCGTTTTCTACTTCCATTGATTTTATATTGTTAATTTTTGTAATTTGTCTTCTATTATTTAGATATGATTCGAACCATTTCAATTCAGTATCTTGTATACCGTAGTTGTATAGGTTTTTTAAATTAAATAACACGATTGATTGTTTCAAATGCCCTTTTGAAATCTAAAAAAATAGCTACAATTTTATTAATTTGATTCAAATATTTCCATCTATTTATAACATAACTTAAAGCTGTCTCGCATGAATGTCTTTTTCGGAATCCTGATTGATATTTTGTAAAAATTTTATGTTTTTCCATATATTCTTCTAATTGTTTTTTGACAATTTTCTCGAGGATATTTTCACATGTTTTTAGGCCATTGATAGGCCGAAAGTCTTCGCATTTTATTGCATTTTTCACTTTTTCAATAGGTGTAATTATTGATTCCTTCCAGTTATTAGGAAATGATCCAGTTTCCAAAGATTTATTTACTATATGCATTATTTTATCGCCTACTATGTCCCAGTTATCCAGTATTAAGTTGTTATTTATTTTATTGTAATCCGATTTTTATTTAATTCCTTACATATAATTTTTATTTCCTGTAGATTTATTGCCCGAAATTTAAATTTAATGTCTATCACAGCTATTTTACTTTCATATTGCACGAATTCAATGGAATTATTTATTTCCTTAATACTATTTACAAAATATTTATTAAATTTATCGGCTATTTGTATATTATCATTATATTCTATATTGTTAAAAATCACAGTTTTTATCACAGATCTGGGTTTCCTTAAAACTAGTTCTTTTATTTAGCTCCACATTTCTTTTTGGCTATTTGTATAGCATATTCTATTATCTATAAATTTATTTTTTTCATTCCCGATAGTTACTTTATATTTATTCCTTATTATTTTATAGTTTTCCCACGCCTCAATAGTATCTTCAGTAATCGCTCTTTGATATTTAAAAATTTTCTCCATTTTCATAATTCTAATATCATTACTAAACCATTTATTATTATTATATTTTTCATTTATTAGTTTTTTAAAAGTAAATTTTTTTATCGTGTTTTCAAGACATTTATCAAGATGGTTTACGTAACAGTCTAAATTATTTATTTCCTTATTTTCTATTATTGCACTTAGTTCACTTTTGAATCTGTTTTTATTATATTTAAATATTTCTATTTCTGTTTTTTTTACTAGCAATACTTTCATTATGTATAAATATGTCAATAGTTTCATGATCTTATTATTTATGTTAATTTGAGCTAAAATATTATCATTATTCGTTATCACATAATCTATTAATATTCTGGAATTATTTGTTATTATAGTACAATCGTTCATAATTTGTTTTAGGCCATTGTCATTTATTATACTTTCCAGTTTATTTTTATAAAAATCTTTCATCCAGTCTATATTAAAATCTCCTACTATTATGATATCACAGCTTTCCTCACATATCTCTTCCAATACTTTCTGAAAGTCATTGCAAAATTCACCTTTGAAACTACTTGGCGACCTGTATACAACTGTTATTAAAAATGATGTTTTATCGTAGTTTGCTTTAAAGGCGCTTATCCAGTATTTTGTTTCTCTTACATATTCTTTAATTTTCTTGATATTCCAACATTTTTTAAAATATATAATTAGACCTCCGGTTCTATTTGATTTTGATAATGTCCTATATCATATCCTCTTCTTTTTTAAACTAAGTTTATTCTGATATACCGGACATTCTTTATTAGTGTTATGATTTTCATCTGATCCTAAATTAATCTATTATTTTCCTTAACACAATTTACACATTTATTAATAATTTCCTTATTGCATTCAGTACTTTTGTGTTTTCCATGGCACTTATAACAAATAACTTCATTTTTACATTCAGCTGCTTTATGATTGTATCCATGGCACTGGAAACACTGCATAACATTTGTTCCATCGACAACTCTGCATCGGTCCCATCCAACATTTATTTTCTGATGTTTCATAACTTGGGAATATGATTCATTATCGATTTTAAATTTAGCATTATAAATTATTTTATCGTATCTTTTTGTTTCAAACATTTTAATTATTTCCATCTCACTTTTTTCTTGTATTTTATTTTGTCTTTTAATTTTTTCCATAAGTTCTTTTTCAGGTATTTTGCCCGTTACTATTATGTGCATTGTAACTTGTTTTGGAACCGTTACTTCATAATCTCCACTTATCTCATTTTGTATTGCTTTTTTCATTTTATCTCTTTCTTCTGTATACTCGCTTTGAATAACTAGTGCTCCGTTCTTCTTATTCTCAACATTCTTTATTTTAAAATTTATTGGATTAACTTTTTTATTTAATTCTTCCTTTGTTTTTACTACACTAAATTTTCACAGAGCTTTATTTTATTTTGATTGGTTATTCAACCAGTGATGTCAATGTACTTATATATGTATGTACATGTATATCGTTTTAAAGGCTTATCCCTCTGCTTTCCAATAGGTTTTAAATTTTAGACATCGGTTCAGAAATGTTTGTGTAATCAATAAATTAGTGCGCAATGTCCAAAAACAGCTTTTGTCAAATAAAACAAGTTTGAAGGGCTCAAGAAATATAAAAAAAATATTTTTGAATTCTACTCAACAAAACTAATAACCTACACTATGTCGTTATCTGGTTGTATTTCATTTTTTATTTTGTCGCATAGTGTTATTTGAACCAACTGACAAAACTGTTCACTCTCATAATGCTCATATTTAGTACATACATACATATGTAAAATTCATAACAAGTATGTGACGTATGTGTGATATTTAATTCCATTACTTGGCATACGACATAATTTATTTATTTTTATTTTATTGCATACTTTCCAGAGTAATTCTTTCAGTAGATGTCATATGGGGCGTATAAGTAATATATTTTAAATACAGTTCAATAGAAAGTATACGGTTAATTTGGAATTAAACATTTACAAGCTAATGTGACAGTGCTAATGGGTTAATGTTTTGCAGAATAACTTACTTATTTGAATGACCAATTATTTATCTTGAAGTCGCCGTAGTCTAGTAGGTAGTGTGTCGGCTTATTAGTCGTAAGGCCAAGGTTCATTTTTCATATATGAAAAAGATTTCTTCGGCGACTTCATCTCAACAGATTTCTCGCAAAAACTCTGAGAAAAAATAAAATTGCCGAGAAAAGTTTCTCAAAATTCTGTCGTTCGGAGTCGACTTTCAACTGTAGGTCCAGCCACTCATGTATAAAATTAAAACACACATGAGTCGTGGGAGAAGCTAATTCATAATCCTGACTGAAGGGTTGTAATGGACAATTATGAATGAAATTATTTAACTTACATATGAAAAATATAAGTACACAGTTAAACACATGGTTACAATGAGGAATTGTGTTTGCTGTAAAAGCGTTTAATGGGGTATTGCTTAATATGTATCTGTTGTTGCAAATTTGGGCCAGTCAAAAAAAGTAGAGCACAACAGAAATGAGTTTAAGTTTCCGTTTATATTTTTTTTTGGTTTATTTAAATTTTCATTGCATTTCTGGCAATCATACAGAACTTGAATGTATTGCGTTATTTAGCACTAATTTAGCCTATGATATTTATGAGAGGAGAACAAAGACCTGCAATACACACACTTTAAAATATTCGATAATCCATTTGGAAAAAGTTTGGAGGGTTCAAGAACTATAAAAAAAAATATTTTTGGGTTCTACTCAACAAAACTTACAACTTACACTATGTCTTAGCTTTTTGAATGCATTTCTTTTTTTTATTTTGTCGCATAGTGTAATCGTTAATCACGAGTAGTTTACAAGAATTTTTTCTGAAACTTAATTAATTTTTAAAACTTTTTAAATATTGTAGGCAACATTCTTATTCGATCGGACGATTAACATAACTGGCACTCTACAATGGTACTGTAGAGCTGTTTTTGATAAATTAGAAAAAAAACAAATAAAACATAGCTGAAGTGTAAGCAAAGCAAGAGAAAAAACCGATTGTGATAAAAGAAATAAAGAAATTAAATGATGGTGGATAAGTTTGTACAACAATTTGCATATTGCGTAAAAATTCGTATGTTAACCCTGTAAACCACTAAAAGAAACTCTTGTTCACAAAACACTCAACCAAAGCTTTTGAAATGCTGTTTTTTTTTTGGATTAAATTATTTTTATTATTTTTTTTTTCTTTTTGGAATAAATTTAATTATCACGGATTTGATGGATGAGCCAAGGTATGCGTAAACCCTATTTTAAGCTTCAGCCATATAGAATGTTGTGTACTCGCTGGTGGATTAGTTCTTGCTTGGAAGTGTATGACTGCATTTGGTATGTATAGATAGGTTTACTAGATCAGTTTCAAAGATCGGTTTAACTATTTAAGCGGTTACTCTTAATTTTTATAAATTAAGGTTACTCTTCGTTGAATCGACGAACACTTTAACCCAATTGGTTACTGTTCGTTGAATCGACGAAGCTCATTTACTCTTTATCATATACAGTCGAACTTCTGTAAATTGAATCACCATTATCCATAAAAAACTTCAACTTATAGAAACTTCAAGTAATAGAAGTTCAAATTATTGAAGTGCGACTGTAATTCTTTTATGTTTGACCAAATTTCGCTCTTTTTATCAACAATGTTGGTTAATAACGAAAGCTTGTAGTGAGTAAACTTACCCTGGCCTTTTTAATCGTAGATGGTAATTTTTGTACAGTAAGGTTACTCTTCGTTGAATCGACGTTTTCGTCTACTAACTACAAGCTTTCATTATCAACAAACGTTGTTGAAAAAAGAGCGAAATTTGTTCAAACATAAAAGAGTTATATGATAAAGAGTAAATGAGCTTCGTCGATTCGACGAACAGTAACCGTCCAGGGTTTAAAACAAAGACTTTCCATCCAAGTATTATAAATATTTAAATTTACTGTTCAATTTCCAATATTAATAACAATAAATTAATTAATATATAAAATAAATTAATTAATATAATATTATTTATAATTTGAATGAATTCAGTTTTTCTGTTTTCTTTTCTTTTTTGTCTTGAAATAAAATTTTCGTAAAACAAAAATCAGTATTAGTCTGATCATTATGCGATGAACGATGAACGTCGGAAGTGAAATCAACAAAACGTCGTGTGTGTACATAGCGGACATTTTATTCTACATGATATTGTTTGCTTAAATGCCAAAAACTTATGCCATTTATCTTTATAAACTCAGACAACACAATTGTTGAGAGAATATGACGGTATATTTTTTTGTCGTTAAATTAGTTACCAAAAGCTAAACAGTTACTGTCTTTACCTGTTACCGAAGGCAAATAAGAGAAACAAACGTATTTAAAAGGTGATTTTTAAACGGTTGGGTTTTGAAATTGATCAAAAGAGAAACGTAGAAAATTTCCAAAAGTAAATGATATATTTATGTGTGAATGCCCGCCTTTTGCTTATGAAAGATTATTTGATGAAAATGATGCCCGCAATTACAGCGATTGTAGTCCGTGGCATTTGAAGCCGCATGTCAAGCAAATTCAATACCTCTCATTTGGTCAAAAGAAAACAGGTAATTAACGAACTGTGCCAAGTCCAATTCATTCAATTCAGGCACTAAAGCCTATAAAGTCATCAAACTGAATCTTACACCTCCCTGAGTTTGTTGACAGATCTTGAACTGCCTTACTGCCTTTGGTTGCTCTTAAAATTCTGTAAAATTGGCAAAAATTGAATTTTGAAAGCCGCCGTCTAGTAGGCAGTGTGTTGGCTTATTGGACGTGATGCCACGGTTCAAACCCCGGGTCAGACATTTCTGCCAAAAAATGTCTGAGTAAATAAATTGCCATGAAAAGTTTCTTAAAAATCTGTCGTTCGGAGTCAACTTTAAACTGTAGGTCCCGCCACTCATGTTTAAAATTAACACACACAACATAAGTGGTGTAAGAAACTAGGTCGTAATCCTGACTGAAAAGTTGTAATGACCTATTATGTATGTATGTGTGAATTTTGATAATAAAATTCAACAATTTGCAATTTTTTTTTTCATTTTTTATTCTACTCATGGAGAAATTAGGAAATTTTTTCTATGTCCTGAAACAACTGGTATCAAAAACATCACCCTTTATAACCAGCAAAGAGCAACAAAATTTTCCCATTTTGTAGGCAAATATAAGAAGAAAATAGAACGAATAGCGAGCAATTCATAAACAAAAAAGCATGATAAATAAAGTACTTTATGCCACATAGTGGCATCCACAATATATATGGAAACTATATACACACATACCATACATTTTTACATTGTATATATATGTACATGTAAATGCATATGTATGCCTATTGTATATACCATACCTAAACTACAATTTAATTATAATTTCCTGCTGAAAGGGTGTACAAGTGTGCTTGCCTTTTCAGTGTATATGGTAGGAATTATTATTTGTTCAAATTGAAGGAATTAAAAAAGTTAAATAAATAAAAACCATAAAAAATTAAGAGTTTTTAACAATTTTAATTTAAAATTTTAAAAGTTCAACTTTTCATATTGACACTAAGGGACTCTATATAAAACAAGCAGTATGAACTAAGGATTTCAATTATTCCGTATCTTTTAAAAGCATGTTAAATGTTAGAAATTTTTTTGAATTATTATTTTGTAAATTTTTTTAAAATCTTTTTTTTTATGTAATAGTAATCGACAAGAATATACATTAACTACTAATACATTCATACATATTTGGTCATTACAACCCTTAAGTTAGGTTACGACCTAACTTCTCACATTACTTATGTTGTGTGCGTTAATTTTAATACATGAGTGGAGCGAAATTGCTGATACACTGACAGGGCATAGATTTGCCCTATTGTGGCAATACTTGCTTAGACTCGCTGGAGTCTGTGTCAGGCCAAACGAAAAATTGTAGCTTTATTAAAAGAGAGCTGTATTAATTTCTGTGGGCGAATATAAATGACCTGAGATATCATGTCAATCAGTTACATTTCTTACTTGAGATGGGCTGCCGGCACTTTTTGAGGGATAATATGGTAACTGGGCATATTTGGATTTTTTAATTATAGCCAATAGGATTTAAGGAAAGTTTGTTTTGTTTTTATCAGATTTGCACAGGAATGCATTCGGAAAGCAGGGAATAGAGGGGGATGTTAGCGGTGGGAGATTGTGGTATAAATTGTAAGTTATTTTGCAGTTAAAAAATATTCTTCACATCTGCTTCTTAATTGACACATTCTGGACTGTTTGTCGTCTATACTTTTGTTTAAAAGATATGTTAATTTTTTCATTTTTTTTTTAAATTTTAAAATTTGAAAACGATGGAAATGAAGGTATGGTGTACCTGAAAGATGATTGAAAATATGTTATATTCAACAAATAATGGCATCTACAGGTCTTTAAAATGCATAAAAAATGTCTCATACACACCTTGTTTTATTTAAATTCAAAGATAAGAAGCGTTTGTAAAAGCCCCTATATACTTTAAGCAGCTGCTAAGTTCTAGAACCTAACTATTCGTTTTAAGCCACAAGTAGTTCTGATTAATTTTTTTCTGTATGATAAAAAAAACAATTCTATTAAATTAGTTTTATGCCAACTTTTAATCGACTTATGGTTGCTGCTATTCTTTTGTATATTTTTCAGGCAGCTTTTAAGCACTAAGACGTGTAGCACAATTATTATGGATGGCACTCTTTGGCCAAATATTTTTAAAATTTGTTCGTAGATTTTTAAAATATGATTTTAGAATTGATGTTGCTGCATGTGGTGTTGCGACATTGTGAGATAAAAGCGTCGTTGCATGTTCAAAACACACCTGAACAATTTATGCAAATCCACATATGCTGACATAACTAATTAAACTTTATCGTTCGTCTACAGAGTGTAAAGTATGAGGTTAAAGTGTTGTGCGAGCTTCAGCTTCAAAATATTCATCATTAAAGAAATGCGTATTTATTTCATGCTTTAAATTTCGTTGAAAAGAAGTTCGAACTTTTTTTATTTAATTTTTATGCACTTTGCTGGTCTTGTTAAAGTTCTGTTACTCATTTCCTCTACACTATAGTTTAACTAACCAAAAAGATGCTAAAGCGGATTTTTTTGTGCAAACCATAAACATTTTTTTATGTTTTTTACCCAGAAGTGGCTCTCAATTTTTCCAGAATTTTTATTTGGTCTGAGTCACATTAAAGGAGCTGATGACATATTAAAAATTAACACAGAATATGCATTGAAAATATATCGAACAAGATGTATGATAGTGCTTTAAGTCACTTTAAGAAAAAATGAAGGGTATCCAAGAATTATATGTCAACTGTGAGTTCATGACACAGTGCCCAACATGCCTTCAATATTATTGCGTTAACAGAGGTCTACAATCGACAGCACTTAGTTATTTCAGCTTGAATAAAACATATTGTCTGTCAAAAGATTTCGGCGAATAGTTTACCTTAGCAGAAATAATGACAGTTTCGAAAACAGCGAAATGCAAGTTAAGTGGCACTTCACTGAAAATCTCATGATTTACTCGCAATAGAAGGCTGTGATTACATCTCTAAAGAAACCAGTCTCAACGTCCGTTATTATCCACGATTTCTCGTCGAAATTTCGAATCATTCAGAGGTAAGTCGTATATGGTTGCCGGAACAGAGGGATATCGTTGGAAATTGTATTGGTCAGTGGCCTGTACGTAGCTCGCAATATCCAACATGTTATAGGTCATAGGTAATCCGATTGCTTCAGTTATCTTGGATTTGATCCACATTTATTATAGGGAAGCTCAATCTTGTTGGCAGTAAGAGAGTATCTGCAATATTGATATACTCTGCTGGGCATGTATGAATAATATCTTTAAATCGCATGGCCTTCCATCGTATAATAGGGAATTTTACGGACCCCTGCGGTTTTGGGAGGCATGTCGACGTACTCAGCATTCCGGCAAATGACTAAGGCAGGAGATGTGGGTCTGACGAGGAGCATGAAACTGTCTTTCATCTCATTTGTCAGTACCCTGATCTTGTCATAAATATATGTAGGTTTTTGATTTTGGTCTCGTGAAAGTTTTTTCTAAGGTAGGTAGGTAGGTTGGAGTGGTAGCTTTGATACCAAACTTCACTTGAGCGCGCATAGCGGCCCGTTGTGACACCAAAAAGTAAGCGAATTCCACCAAGCTTATCAATGACGTTTGCTAACCATTGTGGGCCAAGTGAGTCTGGCAGTGCAGCCGGAGTCCTCATTGACCCAGGAGCTTTTGCCAGAAGACTGCTAAGGGAAAGTCGCCGAGGAAATATTTTTTCTTTCCAGATGTCTGAACTGTGCACAGTGGTTGTGCCGATATGACAAAAATAAAAATAAAAATTTTCTATATTGGGTTTGTAGCGAAGTAAATAGTCATCAATGTCATGATGATGTCATGACATCATGTCATCATGTCATCAAATTTCTCTCTTCTGAATTTGTTTTATTAATATCTAACGGTAATTTTTAAATGCAAACAATTAAAGTGCGATTTTATTTAGAAGAGGAAAGTTGACTAAGCGACTGTGAAAACAAAGTGAATATCAAATTGTTAAAATACATTTAATTAAAATGCCCAATTAAAATAATTAAAATGGAAATTAATGTGAATGGTATTGACATTATTTTTAAGAAATAATAACTTAATAAATTGTTATAGTTTTCGTAAAGTACTGATTTTTAAGAAGTGTTTTTATTAACACCGTTTGAAATTCTTTGTAAAAAATAATTAGAGTTTTAGATAGTTTCCCAATGAAAGCGAATGACCAAATTGGTTTGTAAATATTGATACACATCTATATTAAAAAATTGTGTTTAATTCAAGTGCAGTTTTTGGCAGGTTTTTTCTATATATTTAATATACTGGCTTAACCTCTGTGTTTATTGTGTTTTTAAAATTTGTTGTGTGTCTCGTTTGATTTAATAATACTGACATTTTTGTTGTTATTGATAGTTTTTTTTTTTTATTCTGCATAATAGAATCAATGCATATTTTCACGAACGACAATTTTCGAGCTTTGGTGGTCAAATTCGGCGAAATCACAGCTAGTTTATGACGAAGTAATGAAATTAATTAATTTTGAATGCGAAGAAGGTGCGTTTTGTGATTTATTGAAATGTGTACAATATGTATGTAAAAAAATTGTTGACATTTGGTTTGGCTTCTAAGATAACTGGCGTTGATGAAGGGCTCATAACCAGATGTGAAATATTACTGCAAGCTATGACATCAGGCTACAAAATAAACATCGACAAATTTAAAATATTCGCACTTGATACAGGTAAGTAGCTGGTAGAGAAGTACCCTTGGTTCTATCTCCCACCTTCTGTACACAAGATTCTTTTGCACGCTTCTACTGTAGTTAAAGACGCCATAGTTTCAATTGGAGAGCTTTCAGAGGAGCAGAAGCAAAAAATAAAGAGTTTAAAAGATATAGGCTACAACACACACGAAAAATTTCTAGAATTGCAACAAACACGGATTTACTAAATATAGTTGCCACGTAAAAAGAAAAGTACGCTACTAAAATATACAATTGAATTGTTGCAAGAGTAGCTTTTTTATATGTTTGATATTTTTTTGAAAACAATAAAGTACTAAATTTAATTTGCAGAAAAACACGTATTTGAAAGACTTCTGGAAAACCGAAAATTTATTCTGAATATTTTATCAGGAAAAAATTTAAAAAATGGGCGGTAGGGGCAAGTGACCGCGCCCATTTTTTTAGAATATTGTGGTTATTATATCCGAAATGTACTCTGAAAATTTCAAGACTATATCTTTAATATGATTATTTTTGTCTCTCCTTCCCATACAAGTGCAACCACAGTGCTGTGGTTTGAACCACTATACACTGGAGGCAGCTATATGAACAGAGCGACAAAAATAGTTAAAATTGTAAATTTGTCTTGAAACTTATACAACACTTTCTTAACAATTTTAAATGTTTTTACAGCCTATAGTTATGTATTTCTTTATTTTTAGCTTCAGCAGTTTCTTAAGCTAGTGCACCAATCGATACTATTGCACCACGTTCAATAACTTCAGAAGCTCGTAACAGTATTTTATGTATTGAGGAAGGAAAATAAAACAAAGGGTATTTCCATATCATCATTTCAGGAGTAGCTAGTGCGAATTCTTTAAAATTATCTGCATTTAGTTTACAGCCAGATGACCTGGCTTGGAGTAATTATGCACACCTAATTGTAAGTTCTCTATGAACTCCTGTGCTGCTGTGAAATGTTAAAAGAATTAATGAAAAATCTTCTTGCTGTGCTGCTATCATTTGATGGCTCATAATTTTTGCTTTTCATACGCTAAAAACGAAAGTACGTTCTGTTACACTCCCTGGAAGTTTGTCTAACCGCGCCTTGATATACTAGTCTAACAACTGCTATATATCTTGACAAAAGAGTAGTGAGGGATTATTGAATAATTGTCTTGCAACAAAACGTTTTTCAGTAGAGTTACTAAATAAAAGCCTGAAGTTAAAGAGTCATTAAATGATGACTGCTTAGGCATTTGTATTTAAATATAGCTAAAGGATACAAACAAGTATGTGTGTATGTGTATAATTCTAAATGACCATAAGATTTTATTGTGTTGTATGCTAGAAAGTTATTTTGTTTTTTATTACCTCTAGGAATTGTTGGTGATTCCATTGCTGCTACCAAGAAAAGGGAAATGTTTTTATTTATTATTTATAGCTTCAAAGGTTACTGGTCATGTTATAACTAAACAAAGGTCCCTAAAGGCTAGAACATTTCATAAAAGTGTAAACTTCCTTATGTATAGTATCCATAAATAGGAAAATATCTCTGAACGTATAGTATTTATGGTATGTGACGTAAAAGTTTTCATGTATGCGTAAGTTTCGGTGCATGAGCATGAGATTCTTGTAGGAGTAGCCATATAGTTGGACATGCTGGTTGGATTTTAAGTGTTTTCTCTATGATTGATTTGTTTTGGTAATCATTATCTCCCTTAATGTTGTGGTCTTTACATAAATATATACATACATATATAATTGGTTATTACAGTCAGTATTACGACCCAGCTTCTGACACCACTTTTGTTGTGTGTGTTAATTTTATACACGAGTGGACGGACCTACAGTTTAAAGTCTACTCCGAACGACAAATTTTTGAGAAACTTTTCCTGACGATTTTTATTTACTCTCAGAGTTTTTGCCAGAAATCTGCTGAGAGGAAGTCGCCGAAGTAATATTTATTCATATTTCGTTTTGATCGAGATTTCTGACCTGGGGTTTGAACTGTGGACTCACGTATAGTAAGCCAACACACTAAGTACTAGACTACGGTGACTTCATCTGATCTCATTGGACTTATTTATTTGTTAGTGCGTTGGCTATGTTATCCATATCACCGCATCCAGGAAATCACATTTAATGGCTTCATATCTTCTTCAGAGGAGTATTTTTAGACAATCTTAGAAGTGGTGTCCATAATCCATTTAAATAAATACTATTAGGGCCATTATTACAACTTCTCGTTAACTAAAGGGAGGATTTTAACGTGCAGATAAATTGTTTTTCATTATTATAAGTACCCAATAAGATAGAAGTGATCTTTAAGCTAAAGGGAGGATCATCCTACCTTTAACATTTAAAGGTCTTTTTACATTTGAACTTGCCATATTATATATTATTTTCAATATGGCAACTTCAAATTTAAACAAAATGAGCATATACCACAAAAAAAACGAAGCCCGACATTGCCACTGTGTTAAAAATCTTGTTTAAATGAGCAGTTTTACCGACATTGCTCCGGCACTGCCATATTTTTGAAAACAGTTAACTTTATTTTATCTGTAAGTTGTAATAACGAAACTAAGTTAAAGGTAACTTTACAGTTCCCTTGAGCTAAAGGTACATTTAACTAAACCTAAGTTTAACGGCAAGTTGTAATAATGGCCCTTAGGGAAGTTCATGTCCACTTTATTTCCAATAATTAATTGTACATTCCTTCTCAATATTGTTACGAAAATAGAAATGGTGTTTTGCTTTCACATAGTTTAAATTGTAAACAAAAGCTACAAAAACAAAAACAATGAACTTGTTTACATGATAAACAAGTAAACAAAAATATACCAACAAAAACCAGTATAAAAAGGGGATAAACGAGTAAACAAAAATGCAACAACAATACTGCAAGAACAAACGTAAACAAAATACAAAAACAAAAATAATGAAACAAAAAATTCAGTCAAAATTGCGTGAAGAAGAAAGTAATCGTGGTTTGAAGATCTCCGCTAAAAAGATCTATCGAACAAATTGGCTAGTAGTTAGTATTGCTTACGCAAAAGAGTGCAAAACGGAATAATAACCAAAGCAATTGTTGTTGCTTACATCAAGTTGTGAACACTGGCACACAGAATTGTGCGAACAATAAAGGAATTAATTAAAACTGAAAACATATTTATTTTTATTTTTATTTGCAATCTACGACCTCTTATTTCAAACGTTTTTAAAAGGCAAAAACATAACGTAAAATACTACATTCGTACAGCGAACATTAAATAACACTGCAAACGTCGCGTAGTTTTAGGAAGAATCTAAGATTCAAAAGATTTTACGAAAAAACAATTTATATTCGAATTCATGGCGTGCTAAAAATCATGATGTCTTCGGGTGTATTCAGCATAAAACCAATATCCAGCAGTCAATAAAGCAATCTAGATAAACTATATGTAAGATTTTCATATGATCATTGCTTCTATATTTTAATGATCTTATGGAGCTCACACTTATTGTCGTGTTTAACCAAAATCTCTGGTCTTAATATTTGCATTATTATTGCAAAATATTTAATTTTAAATATACAAATTCGCTAACAAAGTTGTAATTTACATGCTGTTCTAAAATATAATGAATCTTAACTACCACAACATATTTTGAATACTTCGTTACAGTGTTGCAATCTTTTTTATCAAAATTATTTTCTTTTTTGTGTAAACATTTTCGTTGATCTTGGTTTTAAAAAGACCAATAACTGTATAAATAAATTCATTTTATGTGTCTACCTTTAGTTGTGAAATAATATTCAGGTTTCTTCAATTATATGAAGTATTGTCTTTTTTTTAATATAAAAATTCCTTTGACTTACTGTTTTCCCTTGCAAATCGTTGACACGACAGTGCAGATAAATGTGTGCACCCAGTTGTGTGCTTACATTGACGGTGGTAAAGGGATCGACAAACAAAGGAGACGGCTCATGTATTGTGGTTTCAGTGATTTCTAGTTTCTCATCCACTAAGGTGTCGATGAAAATTCTTGCCAAATATTTTTGGGAAATGTATCGAATGAATGTCCATCTTGTGGTCGTTTTACTAAAACAAAAAAATGTTTGAAAGATTCTTTTTTTTTTTATTCGAATATTATTCGTAATATTTGTGAATGTCTACAATATGAATATTTTAATAAAATTTAATGCCACTCAAACATAATTTAAATGTTTATTTAAATAATTTTGCAATTCACGCCATACACACAAACAACCAACATTGTTGATAAAAAAAAAGCGAAATTTGGTCAAACATAAAAGAATTATAAGATAAAGAGTAAATGAGCTTCGCCGATTTGACGAACAGTAACCAATTATGGTTAAAGTGTTCGTCGATTCAAAGAATAACCTTAATGTACAAAAATGAAGAGTAACCGTCCAGGATTAAGACATTTTGTATGTTTTCATATTCATATTAATAATTTAAATCATAAGGAAAAGGAAGATTTTTTTAATAGATAAAAAAAATTTTTTAGAAAAATTAAAAGGTTGGTTGGAGGAGAGAAATTTCCGAACCAAAATTAGTGCCTAAATTAAAAATGAAAATTCCAAGCTAAATAAGTTTGGAAATTGTTACAAAGGGCAGACCATTTAATGATGGCGTTTTATTAAACAATTATTAAAAAAATTTGGCAAAGGCTTAATTACAATATAAAATTTATAGAGTCTCTTCAACTGTCTGACAAAACTGTAGCTCGTCGCACTCTTCAGTTAGTAACATCTATCGAATCTAAGATTAGGGAAAAATTAATTAATTATGAAAATTTTTCACTTTGCTTAGACGAAAGCACTGACATCAACGATCTCTGTCAACTTGTAATTTGTATTCGATGCGTAAGCACCTCTTACAATATTTTTGAAACCATGTTTGTTTTAGAAACATTTTATGGAAATGTAACAGGTTGTTGTATAAGTTGTTAGAGAAAATCTGTTTCTTATTTTTTTATTTTTATTTATTTATAAAACAGTCTAATTGTTAACTCAAAAATGGATAGCTTTATGTTCTTTTAATAAAAAATGGATTTTTTATTTTATTTTTATTTATTTAAAATTATTAAGACAAAGATGCATAACTTTATGTATGTTGATGAAATGAAAATCAAAATAACGGAGATTACTAACACTTTTCTATGCCTTTAAATAAATTCTCTCAACTTATTTTCTCTCTCTTACTCACTTATACACAACCAAAAAATTTTTGGTAACCCCTGAAGTAATGCGACCATACGGTATGTTATGCTTCCCTCTAACTTTACAGGATCTCCCTATAAAGTCTCTTCCAAGCCTAAAATTCAGAATGCTGCTCAATGTCAACAATGACAATTCCCTGCCTGGCTCCTGATGTGCATTCAAGTGTTTCTTCTGAGATGCATTAATGCCCCACAGCTTCCGAAATTGTGTTCCAAAGATTCATAAGTGTACTTTCAGTCTGTATTATCTACATATTCTTGAAAGTCAGTGCTCACCTCAGATGAATTTACTGGAAGTTCACCCACATCCAGCCACCCAATTAGTGATGAAACGACGCCACCACGTGGGTATCCCTTAGTTGTGTCCAGCCTTAATTACTCGTTTCCTGCTTATATTTCCGTAGACTGAATGTTTAGGACTTTTATTTGTATATAATAGGTTGTATACCTCTCCTATCTAATGATCTATTCATAATATCGTAACAAGCCTTGTGAAATGCTTTTTCTATACCAACAAATGCACATATGGGTACGCATAGATCTGTTTCCGAAAGATGGCTGTTCACAAGATCACATCTTGGTCTTTATCCCTTCGTCTCTCGGAACAGTCAGCTACAATTGAAGCCATCTAATGCTGCCCAATTTAACAGGGTCACACTAGCTTCGGGCTCAAACGGTCAATCCGTTACGTCCTGGTGTTTAGGGCAAGTTCGAGTAAAAGGATCAAGTGTATTGGGCTATTAGAACAAAACCTTGGAGTATATCGACCCAACTTGCTAAAAAAAAATATAGTCTATATTATGACAGAGGGTGCAAGTAAAAAAGTTAACAGTAAACCAACAGTTATCCAGTGATCATAGTATTCAACTGATAATGGTAGTGCTCTATTAAAAGCACGATTTACAAAGAGAATCAGATATGCAATCCCACGAATGTAAAGGATCAGAAGTGGAAATCATCCAGAGATTAATGAAAATTTTTCTGGCAACAAAATTGCGGTCCATTGATCAAGAAGGTTAGAAAATTAGTAGTAATGTTCAAAAGATCGCCAACAAAAAAGGATGTCTTGTAAAAGTACGTTGCGGCGGAGTTTGGAGAGTCTTTAACTAAGTTAAAGACTGGAAAACTAAATGGAGCAGCTTATTTGTATACAAAAGGTATTAATATATGTATATAAGAACACCTAAAGATGAATATTCCAAAGATGGGAATAAAGTGACATCCGCAATCATTAGTGTTGACTTGCAGTAAAAGGAACAGTTGATGCTCTTTGCCGACATAAGCTTGCAAAAAAGTAAAAGATGCTAACAACGTTATACATCTTACGTAAAACTACATTCAGCCCTCATACTTCGCTTAGAACAAAGGTATCTACAAATGTTCAGTTCGAATTCGAAACAGAGTTCCTAATGGTTCCTTCTTCCATAAAATACTGCAAATTAAACGTTGTTCTACTCGAAAGATAAGACTGGTCGAGTTTCATCACTTCCAATAGCTCATGAGTCTAAATCTTTTTTTGTTCTTTTAAAGATCCTTTCAATATTTCAATCAAGCCCAATTAAGCTATAAAAACATACTATTACACGATGTGATACGTTGTCTGGGAAAATTTAGAAAGATGGAGAACGTGGTGACTTTTTAAGTATTATTATGCCAGCCAGAGTAGAGCCTAAACGTGCTTTCTTTGTAGCCGAATTTTTCGCAACGAAAATAAGAAGGCGCTTGGGCGATGTAAGCCCGGGATTGTAAACATAGGTCGGGATTACCAACTCTATCCCCTATGGGTTCAATCGTTGAAATACCTTGTAGACCATAAATTATAAAACAAGTCTTGGAGAAATTAAGACAAAACTTCTTGGAAGAAGAGGAATAATAAACATTTTAAAATGAAATTGAAATTAGAAATTAAACAGGCAGTGATGGCAGTGAATATAAATTTGAATTTAATTCTTCTTCTGTAACAATTGCAATTAAATTTTGAAATGTGGAAATGATTGTGTAACGATTTTAATATAAAATCTTAAAAGAATAAAAAAAAAATTAAATTAAATTATCCATCGTCTGTTTTCATTTGTGTAGCAATTGTAAATTTTATTGGTAATTAAGAAATAAAAAAACAATTCCCACAAAAGATGCGCAATGTTAAGCAACAACAGTTTCCAGCTGTCACTCATATTAAATAACATTAAAAGTCGCATATTATATTTATATGTACATATGTAGTATACACGCACGTACATATATATGTATAATTAAATAAAATAAAATCGCAAATAAAGAGAGAAACCAAATAAATGAATAAAAAATGAGAGATAAAACTTTGAAAAAGAAAAAAAAAACAGGACAAAATATTGTTTATGATATACCCGTCTGCTCATCTGTCTGTCTGTCTGTCTTGTAACTGTGTAACATAAGTTATGACGTTAACAAAAATTATTATTGAATCTAAGCATTTTGTAAATAAAATTTTATGTTATTTTTATTTTAATACAAACAGAAATTGTTGTATTATATTTTTTGTTTTATTATTAAAATGATCAGATACATATGCAGGAAAATTATATTTCATCTGTTGTGTTATGTAATATTTAAAAGGAAAATATCACTTGAATAAATCCTTAAAGGGAATGTCAGTTCATTAGTTTAATCATCAGTTTTAAAGCTTCAATACATATTGTCGTACTAACATATATATTGCTAAGTGATTGAAAGCATGCACAAATATTTAAAAAAGTAATATTGATCGGAATTCTTCATATGAAATGTCGATATTCAATGTAATATACGATATTATTATAAAATAAATATTTTAATGCAATATCCGAACATATTTGGATTTAAAATTTGCAAATTTTATTCCCTTTTTATAGATATATTTTTTTTAGATTATAAAAATCGCATTATTTGCACATATTCGCCAACGTAGGCGTATAAATATTGTATAGCCGCTTACTCCTTCAGTGCCATTCAATTGTATTTGATAAATTGTTTGATTGTGTGAACAAACATTTTAAAAATTTTAATATATTGGAAACATATGTATATTTTGAACAATAGGCGACAGAACTGCAATGTGCGGAGTTCGATGTGATTTAATATTAAGTTTTATTTAATAATGTTATTTTGAAGCAATATCTTTGATATTTCATTTTGTTCGAAATGTCTAACCTGGGGTTTGAAATGGGTTTGAAATACTGCCACGCTTCTAATTATCAAAAACTCTACTTACTAGACTAAGGGCCATTATTACAACTTGCCGTTAAATAAAGTGAGGATTTTAACGGGAAGATAAATTGTTTTTTATTGTTATAAGTGGACGATAAGGTAGAAGTGAGCGTAAAGCTAAAGGGAGGATCATCCTACCTGTAACTTTTAAAGTTAAGTTTATGTTTGAACTTGCCATATTATATATTAATATCAATATGGCAATTTCAAATATAAACAAAGTGAGCAAATACAACATAAAAAAGAAGCCCGTCGTTGCCACTGCGTTTAAGTAGTATGTTTATGTACCTTCGGGGTCACTTATTCCATACAAAATTTGGAGCATGCATATCTGTAAAAGAGTAAGAACATTACAGAATTGTTAAATGAATTGTGTGCGATCGGTCTTTGGGTTTGTAACATGTATTATGAAAAGGTATTGCTTTTTAATGTGTATGTGTGTGTGTGTGTGTTAAAATTTGTGAGAATGCATATCTGGAAAAGAATTAAATCATTTTAATTTTTAATTTTTCCATACAAATTTGGAATCATACCTGCTTTTTGTTGGTCCTTTCATTTGTATTGCTTTTTAAACGAATGATTGGACGGACAGAATGAGTGTGTGCGTAACATGTAATGTGGATCTACACCTATATAGTTGTTGTGTGTTTTTTTATTTTTTTTTTGTATATTTAATTAGAAGGATCTTTAATTTTAAATGTGATAAGAAAGAGTAGGTTGGTTGTGCGGTTGTTTTTATTTTTTGTGTGATTTAATTTGAAGGATCTGTAATTTTAAGATGATAACAAATTCTTGGCACGTATTGTTCATGATCACAGGTAGAAGAAATAGAAATATAAACTATTAAGAAAGGGTAGGTTGGTTGTGCGGTTGTTTTTAAATTGATGAGAAAGAAATGTATAGTTGTGCCTGTGGGTTTTTTTTCATGCATAAGTATAAGTAATATCTGTTTTCACATAATTGAATTTACTGATTGATCTACAACACCCCAGAGTATAAAGAGACTTGTTTTAAGGATTTAGAATTTTTTAGTTTTACTGTTTTAAATAAATGAAATTATAGAATAAAGGGATTAATTAAAACAAATTAGTTTTTTTTTTTTTTTTTTTAGGTATACATATTTTATTTTTAGATTTTGTTATTTTGTACAATACAATACATATATCTACTTAATATAATAATAGTTAAACATTCGTTTATACATATTAAATAGCTTAAGCGTTAACAAATATTTATCATAAAATGTTTGACATCGACAAATGTTGAAGGATTGTGAATAAGTATTTTCACAATAATACAAACGTATGACATATTAATAAATAAAAATGGATTACTTATTTTACTAATGTTACATATTCTTAGTTCATTTATAAGTTTCATAAATAAATCTATATGCTCTTTATCAATCTGATTACTATGTTTTATTAATAGTTCTTCCAATTCAGCTGATGTTACCATTTTTGTTCCCCTTCTTTAGAAATTTAATAGTGGGTTGTGTTAGTGCGGGACGATGTACTCTGAATTATTTCATTTTAATTTATATTTATTGAATAAAAATTTTAAACACAAGTGCCCACAATTAAATGTATTAAATTTTTGTTTTCGTTCATAATTATATTCAATAGGAAATTTTAAGTAGTTGACAATCTCAAGTGGTGGTTGTAACTTTCCAAAGCTATCAAAGTATTCCTTATAGTTGTGGTTTTTATAATATGCTACCCAATGTGTTCCCATACCATTTGAATCATCTAAATTAACAATGCCGCATTCTTGTTTGAATGGTTTTTCAGGTAAAGAATCACGCATGAAAACACCCCTAAAATGTTTGAGATGTCTTCCATATTTATTCAAATCCAAATCTGTTAATGGGCGATTGGGAAGTTTATCTAAAAGTTTTTTGGAGCTGGACTATAGTAGAGACCATATCCAGTTTTATATGGTTTGAGGTACAACCCTTTACCCATTGCAATTGATTCCATATATCTATTATGACGGTTAGCTTCAGCCAATTGTTCTTTTCCATTTTTGATAGCATTTACTGCTTTGACAATAGCGGATCCTCCACTTGCCAAACCACCAAGCGCTGACAATGCTGTTAGTACGGGAATAAGTGGAAGAAATCCTCCAATTTTCGGTACAGGTATAACTCTCGGTATTATAATGTCTGCTCGCTTTTTCCCTTTAAAATTTGAATGAATAGCCTTTTGAGCTATTTTAACAGCATCATTTATATCAAGGGGTTTCTGTTCTTTCAATTGTTTTAAAGTTTTTCTCACAGTAGCTGTGAATAATTTCTTATTACACTTATTCATTTTTCCTTTTCTTTTCTTATGTCTCTGCTCCTTCAATCCTAATCCAAATTTCACTTTAGTTTTCATAGCGTTTGTCACAAACAACGCGTTAGCACGTTCTTTAATATCACTATCTTTAGATTTAACTCGTTGCCAGGCTTTTTCAGCTAATATTTGATCTGCTTGATGTCTTGTGTCTATATCTTTTGATTGTGAATATGCAATATCGTGCTCTCTACAAGCTGCGTCTAATAAATTTATACCCTTATCTCCTCTTGCTAAACGTTTTTCAAGTTTTGTACCAGGTCCACAAAACTGATAACCAGGTAGATGTAATTCAACAGGTACTTTATTTATTAAGTTGTTTACAAATCCTCTTCTCATCTTACACTGGCTGGGGTTTTGTTTTGACTGTAGATTATAACAAATTTTTTCGTTACTTTTATACCTCTTCGCAAAAATAGCTGAAATCAAGACGATCTCCTATATATACAGCAATTTATATGATTTCAGTATTTTAATTTTTTGATATTGATTTTGATCTGCTTTGTATCTGATCACGATCTACTTTACATCTGATCACGATCTGCTTTGTATCTGCTCACGATCTACTTTATATCTGATAACGATCTACTTTTTTTGGTTTTTGGTTTTGTCTATTTTATTTTAATTTTTTTATTTTTTTTTTTTGACATTACCATGTTTTAGGTATACATGTTCTACCTCAATGTTTAAATTGTTTATTTGATCAGCTAGATCATCATGTATTTGTGTTATATGTTTTTCGATTACGATATTTTTTGTTTTTATGGTTATATTTATTAAAACCTTCTCCAAATTTATTAATATAAGACATTTCTTTCACTCTTCTAATAAATTATGTTAGCTTCTTTAAGTTCTTCGATAATAGAGATTATTTCGTTTTGATGATTGTTGTGACCAGAACCTTCCGATGAAAGAAGTAAACGTAGTCTGTCAACTAGTTCATTAGGATCATCCCAATGTATGTAATTTGATCTCAGATTATTTTGTAATTTTAGCATTAAACCACTGCCTTTTGTTAAAATGTTTGTTGTTGTTTCGAATAAATGTTTAATTATTCGTATATATTTGAAGGCTCGTGTTCCTTTCACTTGTTCATTAGGTTCATAGCGACGTTTATGTGCATTGGTATTAATTAAAATCTCTTTATATTTTTTCAAATCATTTTTAGAATAATGGAGAGGTTTTTTATGAAATACTAGTTCAAATAATCCAGGCGTCATTTTCAATTTCATATTCCCTATCTGCATAGTATTATCTCTATTAAATATTAATTTTTCCTTGCCATATCTCCAACTACCGTCTACATCTTGATTAAAACCATAAATTTTATCCAATTGCTTATTATTAATAAGTGTTTGTATATTTTCAAATAATGGAGAGCTTTTCGTCAGCTTTAAATATTGTTTTCTTTCCAAGTTCTTGATACATGTACTTGATACAGGTCTATTATGGTCATAGTTTTTTTCACCATCATTATCATCAGTTGAAATATTTTCATACTGAAAATCGTTATTATCACCGTTTACATCATCGTAATCATCGTCATCATCAATAGTGTTGTCTATATCTTTATGCTTATCTTCAAGTTTTCCGATGATTTCATTATCACCATTTACGTCATAGTAATCTTCCTCATCATCAATAGTGTTGTCTGTATCCGTATGCTTATCTTCGAGTTTTCCAATGATTTCATTATCACCATTTACGTCATAATAATCTTCGTCATCACCTATAGTGTTGTCTACATCCTTATGCTTATATTCAAGTTTTGGGATGTTTTCATTATCATCATTTACATCATCATGATCATCGTCATCATTAATAGTGTTGTCTATATCCTTATATTTATCTTTAAGTTTTCCAATGATTTTTTTAAGTGGTTTTGTTATTGGTTGAAAGGTATCTTCTAATAAATTAACTCTATCTATTTGATTCAGTTTAATATTTTTTTAACTTTTTCTTTAGAACAGCCCTTGTCTTTACAAGATCTTCCAACACTTTATTATGGTAATTTTTAGACATTATAATAATTTTTTTATTGAATTTGATCTGGTTATGATCTGCTCGCTATCTGATTATGATCTGCTTTGTATCTGATTACGATCTGCTTTATATCTGATCACGAACTGCTTGCTATCTGGTCACGATCTGATTTATACCTGATCACGATCTGCTTGATGGCTTGTGTCTATATCCATTGATTTTGAGTACGCTATATCGTGCTTTCTACAATCTACATCCAATAAATTATTCCTTTATTTCCTTTATTCTTGCTATTCGTTTTTAAGTTTTGTATCAGGTCCACAAAACTGATAAACAGGTGGATGTAATTCAACATATAATTTGTTTATTAAGTTGTCTACAAATCTTCTTCCAATCTTACACTGATTAGGTGTTTTTCTTTTGACTGTAGTTTATAACCATTTTTTTTTTTCATTACTTTCATACCTCTTCGCATGAAACACTACACCAGCTATACCTGCTATACCAGCTATACCAGCTATATCAGCTATACCAGCTATACTAGCAAGCTGTACAATCTATACTAGCTATACTAGCAAGCTGTACAATCTGTACTAGCTATACTAGCAAGCTGTACAATCTGTACTAGCTATACTAGCAAGCTGTACTAGCTATACTAGCAAGCTATACAATCTGTACTAGCTATACTAGCAAGCTGTACTAGCTATACTAGCAAGCTACAATCTGTACTAGCTATACTAGCAAGCTGTACAATCTGTACTAGCTATACTAGCAAGCTATACTAGCAAGCTGTACAATCTGTACTAGCTATACTAGCAAGCTGTACTAGCTATACTAGCAAGCTATACAATCTGTACTAGTTATACTAGCAAGCTGTACTAGCTATACTAGCAAGCTATACCTGCTATACCTATATATATATAGTATAGCTTGCTAGTATAGCTAGTACAGATTGTACAGCTTGCTAGTATAGCTAGTACAGATTGTATAGCTTGCTAGTATAGCTAGTACAGCTTGCTAGTATAGCTAGTACAGATTGTATAGCTTGCTAGTATAGCTAGTACAGCTTGCTAGTATAGCTAGTACAGATTGTACAGCTTGCTAGTATAGCTAGTACAGATTGTACAGCTTGCTAGTATAGCTAGTATAGATTGTACAGCTTGCTAGTATAGCTGGTATAGCTGATATAGCTGGTATAGCTGGTATAGCAGGTATAGCTGGTGTAGTGTCTCATGCGAAGAGGTATGAAAGTAATGAAAAAAAAAAATGGTTATAAACTACAGTCAAAAGAAAAACACCTAATCAGTGTAAGATTGGAAGAAGATTTGTAGACAACTTAATAAACAAATTATATGTTGAATTACATCCACCTGTTTATCAGTTTTGTGGACCTGATACAAAACTTCAAAACGAATAGCAAGAATAAAGGAAATAAAGGAATAATTTATTGGATGTAGATTGTAGAAAGCACGATATAGCGTACTCAAAATCAATGGATATAGACACAAGCCATCAAGCAGATCGTGATCAGGTATAAATCAGATCGTGACCAGATAGCAAGCAGTTCGTGATCAGATATAAAGCAGATCGTAATCAGATACAAAGCAGATCATAATCAGATAGCGAGCAGATCATAACCAGATCAAATTCAAAAAAAAAATTATTATAATGTCTAAAAATTACCATAATAAAGTGTTGGAAGATCTTGTAAAGACAAGGGCTGTTCTAAAGAAAAAGTTAAAAAATATTAAACTGAATCAAATAGATAGAGTTAATTTATTAGAAGATACCTTTCAACCAATAACAAAACCACTTAAAAAAATCATTGGAAAACTTAAAGATAAATATAAGGATATAGACAACACTATTAATGATGACGATGATCATGATGATGTAAATGATGATAATGAAAACATCCCAAAACTTGAATATAAGCATAAGGATGTAGACAACACTATAGGTGATGACGAAGATTATTATGACGTAAATGGTGATAATGAAATCATTGGAAAACTCGAAGATAAGCATACGGATACAGACAACACTATTGATGATGAGGAAGATTACTATGACGTAAATGGTGATAATGAAATCATCGGAAAACTTGAAGATAAGCATAAAGATATAGACAACACTATTGATGATGACGATGATTACGATGATGTAAACGGTGATAATAACGATTTTCAGTATGAAAATATTTCAACTGATGATAATGATGGTGAAAAAAACTATGACCATAATAGACCTGTATCAAGTACATGTATCAAGAACTTGGAAAGAAAACAATATTTAAAGCTGACGAAAAGCTCTCCATTATTTGAAAATATACAAACACTTATTAATAATAAGCAATTGGATAAAATTTATGGTTTTAATCAAGATGTAGACGGTAGTTGGAGATATGGCAAGGAAAAATTAATATTTAATAGAGATAATACTATGCAGATAGGGAATATGAAATTGAAAATGACGCCTGGATTATTTGAACTAGTATTTCATAAAAAACCTCTCCATTATTCTAAAAATGATTTGAAAAAATATAAAGAGATTTTAATTAATACCAATGCACATAAACGTCGCTATGAACCTAATGAACAAGTGAAAGGAACACGAGCCTTCAAATATATACGAATAATTAAACATTTATTCGAAACAACAACAAACATTTTAACAAAAGGCAGTGGTTTAATGCTAAAATTACAAAATAATCTGAGATCAAATTACATACATTGGGATGATCCTAATGAACTAGTTGACAGACTACGTTTACTTCTTTCATCGGAAGGTTCTGGTCACAACAATCATCAAAACGAAATAATCTCTATTATCGAAGAACTTAAAGAAGCTAACATAATTTATTAGAAGAGTGAAAGAAATGTCTTATATTAATAAATTTGGAGAAGGTTTTAATAAATATAACCATAAAAACAAAAAATATCGTAATCGAAAAACATATAACACAAATACATGATGATCTAGCTGATCAAATAAACAATTTAAACATTGAGGTAGAACATGTATACCTAAAACATGGTAATGTCAAAAAAAAAATAAAAAAATTAAAATAAAATAGACAAAACCAAAAACCAAAAAAAGTAGATCGTTATCAGATATAAAGTAGATCGTGAGCAGATACAAAGCAGATCGTGATCAGATGTAAAGTAGATCGTGATCAGATACAAAGCAGATCAAAATCAATATCAAAAAATTAACATACTGAAATCATATAAATTGCTGTATATATAGGAGATCGTCTTGATTTCAGCTATTTTTGCGAAGAGGTATAAAAGTAACGAAAAAATTTGTTATAATCTACAGTCAAAACAAAACCCCAGCCAGTGTAAGATGAGAAGAGGATTTGTAAACAACTTAATAAATAAAGTACCTGTTGAATTACATCTACCTGGTTATCAGTTTTGTGGACCTGGTACAAAACTTGAAAAACGTTTAGCAAGAGGAGATAAGGGTATAAATTTATTAGACGCAGCTTGTAGAGAGCACGATATTGCATATTCACAATCAAAAGATATAGACACAAGACATCAAGCAGATCAAATATTAGCTGAAAAAGCCTGGCAACGAGTTAAATCTAAAGATAGTGATATTAAAGAACGTGCTAACGCGTTGTTTGTGACAAACGCTATGAAAACTAAAGTGAAATTTGGATTAGGATTGAAGGAGCAGAGACATAAGAAAAGAAAAGGAAAAATGAATAAGTGTAATAAGAAATTATTCACAGCTACTGTGAGAAAAACTTTAAAACAATTGAAAGAACAGAAACCCCTTGATATAAATGATGCTGTTAAAATAGCTCAAAAGGCTATTCATTCAAATTTTAAAGGGAAAAAGCGAGCAGACATTATAATACCGAGAGTTATACCTGTACCGAAAATTGGAGGATTTCTTCCACTTATTCCCGTACTAACAGCATTGTCAGCGCTTGGTGGTTTGGCAAGTGGAGGATCCGCTATTGTCAAAGCAGTAAATGCTATCAAAAATGGAAAAGAACAATTGGCTGAAGCTAACCGTCATAATAGATATATGGAATCAATTGCAATGGGTAAAGGGTTGTACCTCAAACCATATAAAACTGGATATGGTCTCTACTATAGTCCAGCTCCAAAAAACTATTAGATAAACTTCCCAATCGCCCATTAACAGATTTGGATTTGAATAAATATGGAAGACATCTCAAACATTTTAGGGGTGTTTTCATGCGTGATTCTTTACCTGAAAAACCATTCAAACAAGAATGCGGCATTGTTAATTTAGATGATTCAAATGGTATGGGAACACATTGGGTAGCATATTATAAAAACCACAACTATAAGGAATACTTTGATAGCTTTGGAAAGTTACAACCACCACTTGAGATTGTCAACTACTTAAAATTTCCTATTGAATATAATTATGAACGAAAACAAAAATTTAATACATTTAATTGTGGGCACTTGTGTTTAAAATTTTTATTCAATAAATATAAATTAAAATGAAATAATTCAGAGTACATCGTCCCGCACTAACACAACCTACTATTAAATTTTTAAAGAAGGGGAACAAAAATGGTAACATCAGCTGAATTGGAAGAACTATTAATAAAACATAGTAATCAGATTGATAAAGAGCATATAGATTTATTTATGAAACTTATAAATGAACTAAGAATATGTAACATTAGTAAAATAAGTAATCCATTTTTATTTATTAATATGTCATACGTTTGTATTATTGTGAAAATACTTATTCACAATCCTTCAACATTTGTCGATGTCAAACATTTTATGATAAATATTTGTTAACGCTTAAGCTATTTAATATGTATAAACGAATGTTTAACTATTATTATATTAAGTAGATATATGTATTGTATTGTACAAAATAACAAAATCTAAAAATAAAATATGTATACCTAAAAAAAAAAAAAAAAACTAATTTGTTTTAATTAATCCCTTTATTCTATAATTTCATTTATTTAAAACAGTAAAACTAAAAAATTCTAAATCCTTAAAACAAGTCTCTTTATACTCTGGGGTGTTGTAGATCAATCAGTAAATTCAATTATGTGAAAACAGATATTACTTATACTTATGCGTGAAAAAAAACCCACAGGCACAACTATACATTTCTTTCTCATCAATTTAAAAACAACCGCACAACCAACCTACCCTTTCTTAATAGTTTATATTTCTATTTCTTCTACCTGTGATCATGAACAATACGTGCCAAGAATTTGTTATCATCTTAAAATTACAGATCCTTCAAATTAAATCACACAAAAAATAAAAACAACCGCACAACCAACCTACTCTTTCTTATCACATTTAAAATTAAAGATCCTTCTAATTAAATATACAAAAAAAAAATAAAAAACACACAACAACTATATAGGTGTAGATCCACATTACATGTTACGCACACACTCATTCTGTCCGTCCAATCATTCGTTTAAAAAGCAATACAAATGAAAGGACCAACAAAAAGCAGGTATGATTCCAAATTTGTATGGAAAAATTAAAAATTAAAATGATTTAATTCTTTTCCAGATATGCATTCTCACAAATTTTAACACACACACACACACATACACATTAAAAAGCAATACCTTTTCATAATACATGTTACAAACCCAAAGACCGATCGCACACAATTCATCTAACAATTCTGTAATGTTCTTACTCTTTTACAGATATGCATGCTCCAAATTTTGTATGGAATAAGTGACCCCGAAGGTACATAAACATACTACTCGTTTAAATAAAACTTGTTTAATTTTAGCAATATTATCGACATTCCTCGGACACTGCAATATTTTTGAAAAATTAACTTTATTTTATCTGTAAGTTGTAATAGCGAAAATAAGTTAAAGTTAAGTTAAATTAAGTTCCCTTTAGCTAAAGCTACCTTTAACTAAATTCAAGTTTAACGGCAAGTTGTAATAATGGCCCTAAGACGACACTTACACACAGTTACTAAATTATACGTACTACACAGGCCCACAAAGCTATGAATCCGATTTACAAATTTCACAAATTTCTGAACCAAAGCAAAAAATCGAAGATGTCAGACAATTATAAATATTTTCAAAAAAAACGGATTGGTTAAAAAATTTCTGAAATTTGTTAACTTTTGTGGGCCTGCACTTAAAATCGAGGAAAGTTGTCAGACATTTACAAAGATTTTCAATGAAAACGGATTAGTTAAAAAAAATTCTAAAATTTGTTATCCGTATGTATACTTTTGTGGCTGAGTGTACATCCTCGGTTATTTTTTCTTTTTCATAGGTGAGGTTAGTTTCAAAAGTAGCACATTTCTGAGAAACACATACAAAATTGGTCATTACAACACTTTAGTCGGGATTACGACCTAGCTCCTCACATTATGTTGTGTGTGTTAATTTTATACATGAGTAAGGGGACCTACAGTTTAAAGCCGGCTACGAAAGACATATTTTTTTGAGAAATTTTTCATGGCAATTTTATTTACCTTCAGAGTTTTTGCCATAAATCAGCTTACCTATCCAATTCGTAAAAATTCAAAAACATCAAATTATATGATAATGATTAGAGCAGCTCTGTTGTATATTAAGAATGTTGTTACGAAAATGGAGACGGTGTAACATCGTTTAGCATTGGAATGTTGAACAGGGGCTGCAAAAACGGAAACCATTGGTATGAAAGAAAAGGGGATAGATAAGTAAGCGACAACGCAACAACAAGCAATGTGAACAAAATGCACAAACAACGATGAAATTGCGATGGAGTTCTCAAGAAAGCGACATCACGAACGTTCGACTTCAAGAACCTTCATCAGAGTGTTTAAGTGGGCATATAAAAAGGTAAGACAAAGCGGGCAACGAGTAGTAATAATTCAGTCAGTCTTGTGTGAAGGCGCGTTGCGTGTGAAGAGAACAGTCGTGGTTTGAAGATCTCCATTGTAAATATCTGTGTTGTAAGCAAAGAAGAATAGCGAACACGCAATTATTGTTTTATACGTCAAGTTGTTTACAGTGGCACACAAAAATAGTCCGAACAATAACGAATTTAATTGAACTTAAACACCAATTTATTTTTATTTTGTTTGCAATCAACGAACTCATATTTTAAACGTTTTTAAAAAGGTAAAAACGTAACAATAATAATTCAAAATGCCAGCTATCAAATCAGAGATTAGAAAGTGTTCTGAAGAATACTTGAAGAAGTTCGATTGCCATCCGCATTCACTTGATCGTAACATTTTAGACTATCGTGGCCATATTCGCTTAAAGAAGAGGGACACTGCAAACGTCATACGAACATAACATTGGCTACAAAAATAAGAAACTATGATGGCAGAATTTATTCCGGGTAGTGTCTGTAATTAATATGTAGTGAGTTTAGAATAACTGTGAAATTGTTTTAAAATAGAATTTCATTTGAAATCCAAACTAATCAAAAAACACACCTTTTGTTTGACACTGTAATTGACATTTATTTTGAGATATGTGCATAAGTTGTAAAGTCGTACGATGGGTTCCTTATATTTGTAATTCCAAGAAAACGTTTTCTCTTCTTTTTCCCTCATTAATATCGTCTGTTGTTCTTTGTTAGAATGTATTTTTGTTGTCGTTTACTGCAGTATGTCAAATGGAAGGAAGTGTCTTTAACGTAAGCATATGTGAACATATACAGTTTGTTGAAAAGCCTTGGAAATCACACATTCATCACAGTCATTGACACGCACACTGACATAATAAATATCCGTCAAATATTTTAAATTCCAAAAAAAGGTTCAAAGGCACAGTCTTCAAAGTGTTAAAGAGAAAATTAGTAATATTTGTGCCCCCTGGTAAGTACCAGGAAGGAAGCGTTGTATTAAATGAAGGGTCGAAAAATAAATATTTCAAACATATTTATGTTTCTTACAATAAATACGGTATTTTAATACGTATAATATTTTATTTTTATTTTCAAAAGTTTACTTAACAAATGCCTTCGAGTAGGATTTAGAATACAAATATTGTGTGGTCCATCTATGGGTTTAAATTTGAAACATCGGTTATTTCGAATCTGGCAATACTTAAGTCACTTTATTCTGTCACAAGATTCAGTATATTTTATCTACTGAACGTAATGAATCGATTTACGCTTGAGTAACGTAGGGATTTATTGGAAATTTATTTCTAAAACAAAGACAATTGGTGGGAAATTGCACGAAAATGTCTTACAAAAATTGGTCGAAAAGAAGGACCAACAGTGCCCGGTGTACTCAATTTTATTGCTAAATTTCGTGAAACTGAAATTTACCTTTCCATAAGGTTGATCATACGAATGAAGAGCCAATAACAAGATAAATCGTTAGAAGGAAATGCGAATGGATAGGGAATACAAGTCGCCGTAGTCTAGTAGGTAGTGTGTTGGCTTATTAGACTTTAGGCCACGGTTCAAACCCCAGGTCAGACATCAAAACGAAAATATGAAAAAATATTTCTTCGGCGACTTCCTCTCTGCAGATTTGTGGCAAAAACTCTAAGAGTAAATATAATTGCCGTAAAAACTTCCTCAAAAATCTGCCGTTCGGAGACGACTTTTAACTGTAGGTCCCACCACTCATGTAAAAAAAAAAACATACACAATATAAGTGGTGTGAGAAGCTATGACGTAATAATGACTGAAGGGTTGTAATGGCCAATTATGTATGTACGGTTTGCAAGATATTCTTTGGAGTAAAGTCTCTTGCTATCATGACGTCTTGGCAGGATGAAAATTATGGTATAGGGTGCAGAAGTATACTCAAAGCTCTAGCTTTAGCATGTCTAAACATTTTATTCCGAAAATTTCTTTAACAACACTGGCATATGTATACGTACAATGCGTATGAGTGTCTTCAAGTTTAAGTGGCATTTTACTAACTTATCGTATAAATAAACTGTGTTTGTTTTTTATTTGTTTTAAATATGAAAACTCCTTTTGGGCTTTGGAGAAACGGCACAATTTCTTTTGACAACGTCTGTGTTTATTGCAACAACGAACATGATATAATCAAATGGGGAAGAAGAAAAACTGTTCAAATTTTGAGAATAGGGGAGAAAAAATGTTTGCCACAGTTCATGTATTTTTTTAAATACAGAAACAACCAATGAGGGGGGAATAAAACAATTCAAAACAAGAACTTTTCTTACAACAATAAATAAATTTATGAAAAGGAAAAGTTTTGATTTAAGATGAGTGTCAAATAACTGAAAAAAAAACAAACACACACATAAGATTTTTTAAATAAATACTTCTACATTGGCATTCAGGCACATGTAAATGTACTTGTCTCACATACACAGTTTAAAATGCAGGAAAACATGTATAAGGACCAGGCAATATGTATGGTAAGCGCAACTTTAAGCATTTATACGTATGAAGACAGGAAAGGCAACACAGTGATTGGCAATTTGTCATTTTTTCCAAGAGGGGTATTGCGAACGTCATCGGCCTTCTTTATACTCCATAGCTTTGTCAGTATGGCTTCTGTATATAAGTAGACAAAGACGAAAAGAAGTGTTTTGCTTTGTTTGGCTGACTTTTACACCATATTGCTTTGTCTTGTGCTATGCTGTGCTAACATTTTAATACCAATGAGACTTGCCTTGCAAATTAGATTTTTTCTATAAAACCTTTAGAAAAAATCTAAAAAAGCAAATAACTGTACAACAAGGTTACCGAAACACATTAACATGAATGTGCGTAGACATGTGCTATAAAGATGCTGTAAGCTGATGACTGTACTTCTTTATATTTATTTGTTTATTTCATGTTCTATACGTCAAGATCCATCGATAAGAATAAAAACCACTAGAAATATTCTTCAATTGAATTGAGAAATGCAAAATTGCCCTTTTTAAATATTTGAGTTCAAATAAAGGCATGCGTACTGAACACTGAATAAAACACGTTACCACCTTATGGTAACGTGAAAATATAAGACTTACTTATTGCAAAATACAGTATAACACAAGGCAAAAATAACAGATTTCTTACGACCATAAAGTGTGGGTATAACATATAGGAAGTGCAACCTAAGGAAATATGGAACAATGATACAGTTGGCCCAGAATGACTTTTTTGAAATGCTATCATCACAAATTAAATAATTTTCTTTGTCTTCGTATTCAAAAATATTATCTCAACCATCTTAAAAGTTGACTGAGGACAGTAGGCTATATGGTTTCCCTTACAGTATGAAGTGATAACATTGTTGTATGAAGGTAGGTTGCCCAACTAGGGTGTTAAGTCATTATATCGTATCGCATAATGAAATATGATGAAATCCTTTGAAATTTCATGTCCAAATATAATTCGAAGTTTATTTTAAGTCGCTGTAGCCTAGTAGGTATTTTGGCTTATTAGGAATGAGGCCACGATTCAAGCACCAGTTCAGACATCCTCAAAATAATGTGAAAAATATTTCTTCGGTGACTTCCCCTCAGCAGATTTCTGACAAAAACTCTGAGAGTAAATATAAAATTGACATGATTTAAACTGTAGCTCCTATCGCTCCTATAGAAAATTAAAACACATAGCATATGTGGTGTGAGAAGACAGGCCGTAGTCCTAACTGAGGGGTTGTAATGACTCCTATGTATTTATGTATGTACTTTGATTGAGAAATGGTTTGGGATGCGCTCATTTCAGATGTACAACAGGTTCTCGCCAAATTTTGTCGACTCTAAGCCTAGACGATTTCTGGTAGTTTTATATAGTGTTTCGGCAAAATTGTCACCACCTTAGAATATTATTAGAACTGAAGACATTGCGTTATATTATTTTTTTGTTTAGCTCTTCTAAAAATAAGATTTGCTTGTTGGGGAATAAGAACTAGGCAGTCGAGCAAATAGAATTTCTTATTATATAACCAGACCCTGTATGCATCTTTACGAAGTATTGTAGCAAAAATCCAGTACTTTGTGATCATTGGTTTGCATATCTGATCATTGCTTTGCATATTATTGCACGTTAAATGGACAAAATGAGTTGGTGTAAGTTATGTCTCTAACTGTAATATAATTCTGACCGTAGCGAATATGGGCCGAAGTGCTCCGAAAAATCTACGTTTTTGACAACTGTATGATGTCTTGTGTGTAGTGTGGATCCGCCATTTGTTTACGACGTAAATATCATTCTAATCAAACGTGTCACATGATTGCTTTTGTACACAAATTCTGCGCAAACCTTAGGGAATACCATTTTCCTTGAAGTGATCACTTTAAAGTAAAACCTCTAGTCATATGAGATGCATATGGCTTCCATAATGTCTCGCATTTCTAGTCCACAATCTGTCTGCACAATATTGTGAATTTTTGCCATTAGTTGAAGCATAGAGAAGTCTTGGTTTTAGGGACGTATAAATGAGTAATTCGGCATACGGAATTCACTTTATGTCAATTAATTCCACAATTGATATGCTATTAACGGCTGTCAGGCAGAAACTAAATAACGCAGCTTGTTTAACTTTGACAGGACTCAAGGGTGTCCCGATGGCCTAGTTGGTGTGTGATTGTTTGATTGTATTTTTAACATTATATATGATTACTCACAATAGAAAAATGAAAGTGAGAATTATTACTAATGTATTTTACTTGGCATAATAATAATAAACAACACACCACATTTACTATACAAAAAAGATTTAAATTACATTTGCTCTACATTTGTAAAACACATTATTTTTAATTGTAATTCTAAACATTTGAAATAAAAACAAAGTAAAAACAAAGTAAACAAAGTATGACAGAAATGCAATTAAAACAACTGACATGGGTTAAAGCACTTTGGAAAGAAATTTATGACTTCAAATGACACACTTTTAAAGTAATGAGTAAAAATATTAAATAATACTGAGTGAAGTCTTGACCAATCACAACTCAGTAATTGTATCAAATGAATATAGAATATGTAATAATGAAATGTAATAGAAATGATGAATATGTAATAGAAAGAGCAAATTATAGAATATTAAGAAACATTATAAAAATTTGCAAATAGTATAAATAGTTGAAAACATTCAAATATAAATTCAGAAAAGATCTTGACGTCCAAAAAGAAATCAAAACTTTTCTCATTGTTCTAACCCAGCACCTTAAACAGTGCAGGGAAGAATTAAAACTACTGTTGTTAGACATATCACAGCACATCATTTAATTTTAATATATTCCCCTTATTGAAAAAGACTTTATACTAAAAAACTATTCTCAAAAAAGTAATGAAGAAAAAAATTGTCGCACTCTGCTCCCTCTTTCTTTTCTGCTATAAACTATGTGTCCTTTATTCCAACACAGTGCAATGAATAAGGGTCATCTCCTGAGTATTGGTCTCAAAAAAAAAAAATGAGAATAAACAGTGTTGATAGGCATAGTGTTGCCCTTTCAGTTGGGGTGAAATTCAAAAAGTCGCAGAATTAAATATCCTTACTTTTATCAGGTTCAGACGTAAAGACTTTTTGGCGTAGTCAACAGGTTGCATATCTTTTAGTGTTGAAATAATTTTTAAGCATTAGAAAAGCATAACGCTTTTATGGAGGAAATATAAACTGTGACTTGGTTATGTATTCCGGATCGTGATATTATTTTTTAATTGATGCCACAAAATAAAAAATCATTACCTTTGCGTTAATGGAATTCTCGATTTCTTAATCATTTTAACCGATTCGATGAGGTTCCCAAACGTTTATTACACAAAGCATACCATCAGTAAAGAGAACATTTATTTTTTTCTTTTGAGAAGCTTAACTACAACGACGGAAATAAAACTTTTGAAAATTTGATCCCATTTTATTAAAACTGTTGTATAAACACAGCTTTAAAAGAAACAAAAACAAAATAAAGCTTTTTTATTTCGATTCTATTTCGTTTGTGTTCTTGAAAGTTTTAAAACAGTTACCACCTGCAGCCATATTTTCGCTTGATTTATATGTTTCTCTGTGGATATGCCTTGTTTATGATTTGTTTATTCGCCTTCCAACACCTTTCGCGTAATCTTTTCCTATATTCTCTTGCGGAATTGCAATTAGATTTCAAAGAATTTGACACTTTAATTTTGTAGAATTTTTCGAAAATTTTCTTATGGAGCACATGGGCATATCAATACAAATTTTGGTGAATTTTTTTTTAAGTTTTTGCTTTTAAATGAATTGAATTGGCCATTAAAGTAAGGACAATGGAGTTATTTAAAACAAATTTGGAGATTATTAACCCTGGACGGGTTCTTCGTTGAATCCACGAACACCTTAACCCTAATTGGTTACTTTTCGTCGAATCGACGAAGCTTATTTACTCTTTATCATATAATTATTTTATGTTTGACCAAATTTTGCTCTTATTTACCAACAATTTTGGTTGCTAACGAAAGCTTGTAGTGAGTAAACGTAACTTGGCTACCCATTTTTTTAATCATGGATGGTCATTTTTGTACCGTAAGGTTACTCTTCGTTGAATCGAAAAACAAAAAAATTATTTTTCGTCTACTGACTGCTTCGATGAACAGTAACCGTCCAGGGTTAAAGACTACTATAGTGAATGCTTTGTCATTAATATTATATCTTTAAATTGGATAACCTTACGCCAATCTCTTAACAACTTTCAAAACATTTCTAAAAAAATGTTGTTCTCTTTCAAGGCTTAATTATTTTCTTCGCTTCATGTTTGTAGTGACAGAAAAATCAATTACATGCTACCATGTGTGATCGGTATTGCTTCCTACCAAAGTAAAACTTTCTTTCAACGTAATACATAATTAATCATTACAAGCCTTCAGTTAGAATTACGACCTAGCTTCTCAAACCACCGTAGTCTAGTAGGCAGTGTGTTGGCTTATTAGACATAGAGCCGGGGTTCGAGTCCCAGGCCAGACATCAAGACAAAATACAAAAAGTATTTCTTCGGCGACTTCCTCTCTGCAGATTTCTAGCAAAAACTCAGAGTAAATAAAACTGCCATGAAAAAAAGTTCGAAGTCGACTTTAAACTGTAGGTCCCACTCATGTATAAAAATTAACACACACAACAAAAGTGGTGTGAAAAACTAGGACGTTGTACAATGGGTCAATTCGGTCTCTGGCTACTGTACTTGTCTTAAGTGACAAGTACACGTCCGCTAACCTAACCTAACCTAACCTTCTCAAACCGCTTATATCATGTGTGTTAAGTTTATTCATAGATGGCGGCAGCTTTAAAGTCCGGACGACAGTTTCGTTTTTCCATATTTCGTTTGGTAGACATGTTTGACGTAGCCTCACGTCTAATAAGCTAACACACAGCCTACTAGGCTATTCTTCGTAACACCACGACCTTTAGAAAGCAATACACTATGAGTTCGTTGTCCGTACCCCAGCAATGCTGATTCTATGTTCATTTTTATTCGTTTAACCCTTAGAGTACAGAGTTGGGGACCTTAGGCCCCCAATCTGTTGCTTAATAATAATTGTAACATTAAATGTTTTAAATTAAATACGTTTAATGTTTAATTTGATGTGATAATTAAAAATAATAACTGAAAATGAATAAAATAATAATTTTTTACTTTCAAAATAAAATTTTTAGTTCTTTAGTGTTATGCATGTTAGCATAACATATAAACAACAAAAGCCCATTTTTTTGGGGGGACTTTAGTGACCCCACTCCGTGCTTTATGTCAATAATCGGACTTCGTACTTTAAGGGTTAAAAGATGCAGAAAAGATCGCAGACCACATTTTATCGATGACATGGGCTACGTTGGCTTTGAGGATCACAGTAGTTTTTGTTTTATTCCAGTGCAACTGCGGCTAAAGAAAACCCCACAAGAAAAAGCCTAACGGGGTTAAATCGAACTATCTAAGCGGCCAGTTTACATCACCTACACGTGAGATGGCCATGTCCTCAAATCGTTCGTACAGAATATCCAATGTGATATAAGTCGAATGGCACGAAGCGCCAGTTCGTTGAAACTACATGCCATTAATATTCGGATCATGTAATTCACACCAAAAGAAATTGATAATCACCGAACTATAGTGCCCGGCGTTACAGAATTGGCCTCGCATTTTGAAAACAATGTAGACTGTACACGCCATCAGCTCAAAATTCGCACAAAACAGAGACTTTTTCGTGGTGCATTGAACACTCTAGTATCTCATGTAGATTGCTGTTGCTAAAATTCGACAATCTTCTTTGTTCACTTAGCCATTCTTCCAGAAATGGGTCTCATTACTGCAGACAATTTTTTGATTAAAATTAGGTTCACTTGACAACTGGTATAAAGCCCATTCAGCGAACACTCGTTGGTGTCCATGACAATTTGAATGAATATATGACAACTAATTTACCAGATGAAACTTCAACTAGATGGTCGTTATCAACTGTTAAACTGCCTGTTGGATGACCCTATATAAGTAAACAATAGCAAAGCGAAACGACGCCATGTTTAGCCATTGTTTTTTATCAATAAAGACACCAACGTTATTCATCCGGTTTAGTTTCATTTACTCAATTATGCAACTGTGACTTTTGAAGTCAAAGTTATGAAGAGACTATTTTCAGAAATCTCTTGATAACCTGTAAAAGCTAAACTTATAAATTAGAGTACACAAGCAGAAGACCTACCGTTTAGTCAAAAATCGTTCCTTCGGATTCGACTTTAAACTGTAGGCCCTGCTACTCGTGTATAAAATTAATATACACAACAAAAGAGGTATGAGAAGATAGGTTGTAAGCCTTACTGAAGGCTTGTATGTTACATATGTATGAGAGAGTGAAAATACAGGCAGAATGGAGGCCAGATAGGGGTTCAGATTAAAATTCTTAGGAAACTGCACGAGAAATGAAATAACTTTACGAAAAAAAGGTGGCCAGCAAAATCGATGAGAATTGAATGGTACAGTTGGCAAAAGGAAAAAGTTAATTATTTAATAACACAAATGCTGCCTGGACTTGGCGGTTTCCGGAAGTAGAATGAGAAAAGCTCAAGATCTGAATTGTTTATATGGCGATGGAGATTGTGACAAGTGTTTCTATGAGAGAGCTTGAGAATAACCTTTAGAATGGCAACACGTCACAGAATAAATAACAAATATTAGACCAGACGCTAGTCATAACAACTGGGCTAAATAATGTTTTAAATTTTATCTAAAAATCTTTATTCCATTCCTATTTATTCTCTTTGTATTTAAGGTATTGTCGCCATTTGAAATTCAAGACTCCATCATGAAATGCACCTACAGTTCCCCTAGAGTTTGTCATCTATTTCTCTACTGTTGGTAGTTGTCTATACGGTTTGATTGTGTTTACGCTTAACACGGCTTTTCAAAATAACAATGAAAGACGGCGCTACACATTCATAAATTAAATGAAGCCTGGCATGGCCCTTTCAACAGGACAAAATAAAAATGAAAATGAAACAGTTTTTGTTATGTCATGTTATACTTTAACAAGTAATTTTTCCTCCCTTTTTTCTGTAAAATTTTTTTGTTTTGCTTTCTGTCTGTTTTGCAAAACAAAGTAATAAAATATTAAAAAAGAAGAGAATCTGAAAACATAAAGATAAACGTAACCATAGCAGTTAACACGAGGAATTATTTTGTTAGGCAGAGAAATTAAACCCAGGGATTGGCGAGAAAAGGGGAGTTTATTCAGAAATAAATCAGAGAAATAGTGTTTAAAAGCTCTTTATTTTGCTTTTTGTTGGAAAACTGTTTTTTTCTTTAAACTAACACACTTGGTTGAATGAACTTTAGAACCCTTGTCTACATCTGTTATTACAACTTGAGTTTGTGCTGCCGCCTTCTGTTTTTCCTTTTTAAATTAATATGAAGCCACATGCTTTCACATTGTATATATATATTTATAAAATTTACATAAAAACCTACAATACCAAAACACAATAGAAACAAAAAATCCGGAGTACATCTGTTTGTTTGCAGAGGTAGAAAAGAAATGCTTTTAGTTACGGTAACACCCTTAAATGCCTATGTATATATGTCACCTATGCCTCTTCTTAAGAGCTGGTACAGACTATACCTCTTACAAAATTAATCTAAAGACGAAACACCCCTTTTGAATTAGTTCTGGAAACCAAATTTTTTCATAATGTTTTACAAAGTATTTCAACGTTTAAACGCATAGGGAATAGGGTTGGCAATTCCGTTCTATCGGTTGGGCCATCTATCAGTTTAAATTTGAATCATCGGTTATTTCGAATCTGGCAATACGTATGTCATTCTGTTCTGTCACAAAATTCAGTATATTGTCTCCACCGAACGTAACGAATCGATTTATGCTTAAGCAACGTTGGGACTTATTGGAAATTTATTTCCAAAACAAAAACAATTGGTCGGATATTGCACGAAAATGTCGTACAAAATTTGGCCGCAGGGAAGGACCAACAGTGCTTGGTGTACACAAGTTTATTGCAAAAGTTCATGAAACTGGTTTCATTGTTAATGTGCCAAGACGTGAGCGTGCTTGGACAGTGGGTACACCCGAAAATATCGAAGCGATGACATCAGCGTTTATTACAACATTTCACGCACCATTTTACGTCGAATTTTGGGATATATTGGGCTAACGAGAAACTGCATGATGATGTCGAATTTGCAAAAAAAAATCACCCTTTCGGATGAATACCATTTTCACATTGGTCTGTAAGTTAATAAGCAGAAGCCAATAGTCTTACAGAAGCCAATACAGCCATCACGGTCAATGAAGACACCTATGTACCCGCTTTTCATGGTATTGATCTGAATGATGTTTGGTTTCAAAAGGATGGTACAACTTGCCACTAATCTCAAGCCACAATCGATTTATTGCGTCGAACGTTTGATGGTCGTTTAATTAGCCGAAGAAGTCGCCGTACTCTAGTAGGTAGTGTGTTGGCTTATTAGACGTAAGGCAACTGTTCAAACACCAGGTCAGACATCAAAAACAAAAATATTAGGTCAGATTGCGAAAGAAAATATATTGAATGTAGTTTTAACAATGCTGGTTAAACAAAAAAAAAAAAAAGATAAACAGCAAGATAAGCAATATATAGACAAAGGAAATGAAAAATAGAGGAAAATAATAGGAATAATAACCTTCTAGGATAAAAATCGTAACATAAGTTAATTTATCGAGGGCTTTGAAGACAACTCTTTCAAGTATCTTAAGTCAGCATGACAAGGCAAAGACATAGAGTTTGATTGGCAGTCTTAGGCTGCTTCAGATTTCTACAAACTCTTTTTCAACGACAAAGACGATTAAAAATTTAACTCACAGGATATGATCTCTGGGGACAGCCAAAACGTTTAGATATGCAGAACTGGAAGCTTTGTTCGATTGCTAGTATATCAGCCTGTAATCATACTCTCGCCTAATAAGACAACACTCTACCTACTAAACTACTAGACATAAGTAAAGAACCTACCCTTGACACACTTTTCTGGATTAATTTATAAAATCCCTGAATTCAACATTTAATAAAGGGTCTGCCAAATAACTTTTTATTTTTGAAAATGCTTTAAAAAAAACTACTGAATATATTCTCAAATTTCTTTTTTTATTTGAAAGTACAATCATCCTTCCGGTTAATAATGGAAAATAATTTCATTCAAATGGCTGCCTCGGCTGGCCATGCAGTAGCCTACACCAGAAGATGCCGATTTTGGAAAAAAAATCATCTTTTCAGATGAAGCTCATTTTGATCTTGGCGGGTATGTAAACAAGCAAAATTGTCGCATTTGGGGTACTGAAAACCCGCACGCATACATTGAAAAGCCGACGCACCCAAAACGAGTCACTGTTTGGTGCGGATTTTGGTCCAGAGGCATAATTGGGTCATTTTTCTTCGAAAATAAGCAAGGAGTGGCCGTTACAGTCAATGGCGATCGTTATCGAGCCATGTTGAACGAATTTTTGTTCACAAAAATTGAAGAGGAGGATATTGGCAACATTTGGTTTCAACAGAACGGCGCTAAGTGCCACACAGCCGAAGCTACACTCGATGTTTTGCGCCCTGTTTTTGAAGATCGCATTATGAGCCGCAGAGCTGATGTCGTTTGGCCACCTCGGAGCTGCGATTTGACACCGTTGGACTATTATTTGTGGGCTGCCGTCAAAGATAATTGTTACGCCGACAAGCCAGAGACAATTGACGCTTTAAAGGACAATATTCGTGAAACCATTGGTGAAATACAGCTACACACAATCGATAATGTGCTTAAAAATTGGACTGATCGTGTAGGCTACTGCATGGCCAGCCGAGGCAGCCATTTGAATGAAATTATTTTCCATTATTAACCGGAAGGATTATACTTTCAAATAGAAAAAGAAATTTGAAAAAATATTCAGTAGTTTTTTTTAAAGCATTTTCAAAAAAAAATTATTTGGCGGACCCTTTACTTAAAATTCTGCCTTCGTTATAATATTTTCGTATTTGGTATTCATCTTTAAACATTCCTTGTGTGAAACAAAAGACCCCTTTTTTATTGTCTGGCTTCTGTTTCTTCCTCCTCCGCAATTGCTTTAAGCGCGTTAGTGGTCAGGGTAGAAAATAATGATTCTTTATGCTAAGGCCGTTGGCTAGTATCACTTCCTTCAACATGGTTTGTTTATTTGATTGTTTCAAGTCTCTAGTGTATAACGATTACTGGTTATTTAATTGAAACATTATTTTTATTTCAAAACCGCCATTAAAACGTTTCGTTATAACAGCCTTGAGTAACGCACAGATAAATAATCAGAATGAATAGGCCATGTCCTTTAATTATATTGTAGTTCATTTGATTTATTTTTTAAAGCAAGCTTTCATCATGCCTCTCTAGGTAGGGTATGGCAAGGGAAGTGAATAGAGGCACAGCATAAGGTGGTGTTTTCTACCCCTTTGTAGTGGAATATCGTAGTGGATAACCTGTTACAAGGCATGTTTATAAAGTCTTTAGTTATGCAGATGATATGGCTTTTAATCCGCAAACTCCCTCTTTCAGATGGAATCAGGCACTTACAATTTAATGTTGTTCATTGTGTCAATCCTCGCAAAACAGAATTGATGCATTTTGCCAGGCGTTATAAAATTACGATTTTGCACTAACTGATCTTTGATGGGGTTCAACTTTCCTTAACTTAGAGGATTACATATCTGGAGGTCATTCTTAAGCCCAAGATAGAAGAAACATAGAAGAGAACATAGAAGAGAACATTATAGATAGGGCTAAGAAAGTGACAATAGCACTTTAAACCTGCAAAAGGATCATAGGCAAGATCTGGATTTTCAGACTGACCATTACTGTGTGTTCTGTGGTATATATGTCTGATGAGCAAACACAACACCACTGCCGACAGAGGATACACGTAATTAGCTGTTCTGATCACCAGTATCATATTCCCCTGTGATCTGCAATTAAGGCAGATTGCTAAGTTAATGGCAGTAAGACACAATGCAGTCAAATCCTGATTCAATTTGTGTTACAGCCATGCTGCTATTCTTGGAAGATATACACACATCAGGTTCGATAATATGATTCCCTACAACTTTCGGAATAGAACATTCGATTTTAAAATTCCGACTAGGGAATTTTGGTCTGAGGACCCCAATGGGACCCTTGCAGTTTACACTGATGGCTGAAAGATGAGTGACAGGCTGAGATGTGGTAAAGTTGTTAAGACTTTTGATATTAAACTTTCTTGTAGGCTACCTGACCTGAGTGACGGGATTTGCCCTAAAAATATGTTGATTTATTGAGACAGCCAGGCTCCAATTAAGACCCTGATGAACATAGTGTCAACATACGTCATTAAAAAGAAGCTCTTATATGCGCTTCGGGACATAGGGAAGTAGTTGGAAATTTCATTGCGGATATGAAGCTAACAATCTTCGACATGTTACGGGGCATAGATATTTCAATTGTTTAGTTAACTTGGGCATTTACCACACATATTATAAAGAAGCTCAATCTCATTGACGTGCTATATTGATGGACTGTCCTGGAAACGAATGGATAAAAAGAGGACTGAGTCACTTCTGTCCTTTAAACGCATAAGGCAATGCCCTGATCTTGTCATAAAGAGACGGAGGTTTCTGAAATCTTACTTTTTAACTGCAATACATACCTACATAATTGGTCATTACAACCCGTCAGTCAGGATTATGAACCTAGTTTCTCACACCGCTTATGTTGTATGTGTTAATTTTATACATGAGTGGCGGAATCTACAGTTCAAAGTTGACTCCGAACGAGGGATTTTTGAGAAACTTTTCATGGCAATTTTATTTACTCTCAGAGATTTTGCCAGAAATCTGCTGAGAGGAAGTCAGCGAAGAATTATTTGTTATCATATTTTCGTTTTGATGTCTGACCTGGGGTTTGAACCGTGGCCTTACATCTAATAAGCCAACACACTACCTACTAGACTACGGCAACTTCATTGCTGTAATAGTAATATTTATATTGGGCTCGGTATGATTTTCTCTCAGGGTAGAATTGATTGCTGTATCGCAATGGGTCTAAATGCTGAATGAAGTGGCACCTCTCCCTTAAAGGGGTCTGCCACCTTACACAACCTAAAGACAATTTTTAAATTGTTGTATTGCGGTAATCTTAGATTAATTAAACACATTGTAAATGGATAGGCTATTATGGGTAATGAAGGGTATTATTTGACCAAAAATGATTTGTTATAACCCACCCATTGGAATTATGATATTAAAATAAACAAGAAATGAAATGATGCTTGATTGTTTGCATTCATTTATTTTCTGTTAATTAAACCTTTTTTTAATTTATGATAATGAAAAAAGGATTTTAAAATGTAAAATAAAAAAATAAAAACATTTTATTACACTACAAAACGGGTCAAATAAGATTACAAAAGAAAAACAAAACAAATAAAATCTTGGTAAAACAAATGCCAAAATACCTTTGCGTAATTCTACAGAATATCTTGTAGTCCTTTTAAAATTATTTTTTGTTTCTTATTTTCTTTTTTGCTTTGCCGTTATATTTACAAATTTTTTGTTTCTATTACTACTGTGGTTTGTAATGTGTTCAATGATGGTGCGCCACAGTAGTTTTAACTAAAGAAAAAACGTGAGACTAATAAACTTATTAACGTATCTCAAAATTTCAATGTTTTATTATTATTCATTCGTTTTATTTGAATTCTATAGTATACTTTCCTACTGTTTTGTAACGCCAGTGTAACATACTCTGCTATTTGCTATGCTATTCGGAAAATAGTTCATTGCATAGCCAGTACTCTCAGAGTTTTTGCCAAAAATCTGCCGAGAAGAAGTCGCCGAAGAAATACTTTTTGTATTTTTTTATTTTGATGTCTGGCCTGGGGCTCGAACCCTGGCATTTCGTCTAATAAGCCAACACATTACCTACTAAACCACGGCGACTTGCAAATAAATCTGCATATCGTATTAGTCAGCATTACAACCTAGTTGCTCACAATTCCCATTTTATGTGTAATAATTTAACCTACAAGTGGAGGGGGCTACAGTTTAACTTTGAATAACCGAGAAAGCCTATTCATTGCAATTTTATTTACTTTTAGAGCTTTGGTCAGAATACTGCTGAGAGTAAATCACCGAAAAAATATTTTTTTTCATATTTCGTTTTGAGTCACGGGTGTATCGATAAAAGCAACTCACGATAAATAAAAAAAATATTTGCAGTCGAGTAGTATACATACATAATTGGTCATTACAACTCTTCAGTCACAATTACGACTTAGCTACTCACACTACTTACACACTACTCACATAAGTGGTGGGACCTACAGTTTAAAGTCGACCCCGAATGACAGATTTTTTAAAAAATTTTCATGGCAATTGTATTTGCTCTCAGAGTTTTTGACAGAAATTTGCTGAGAGGAAGCCGTCGAAGGAATACTTTTTGTATTTTGTTTTGATGTCTGACCTGTGGTTTGAACCCTGGCTTTACGTCTAATAAGCCAACTCACTATCTACTAGACTACGGCGGCTTCTCATAACATAACATAAATCAATTATATTACTAGCGCAAGAGGTGTTTAGCGAAGGTTTTGAATTTTTTCTCTATACGTGAACCTATGGCATTCATGTCTTTAGTCAAACCTCTGCTGAAGAGAATGTTGGCATTTTTAAAAATTTATAATTCGTTTATTTACACATAATTGTATACCACTGTGGTAACCATCCACTTTCTTTTAAAAGTTTTAAAAGTTTTTCTTGAATTCCATGGATTTAAAAATGCCATACAAAATGTTCAAAAGGAATAAATAAAGAAACCGAAATAAATAAATAAAGAGGCAAAATAAAATAAAGGCATACAGAAAATATTTACAAATCCACCAAATTAGTTCTGCTTTTGGTTTTCGCAATATGATGATGGTATTTTAGTAGAACACAATAAAAAAAACGTTAACAACGAACATGGGAGTATTTTTCCAAACATCAATAATGGTCAGCAATTTGAGTTACATGGTTGGCGTTTAATCAGTAACAGAGAGAACGAGAAAAACAAAAAAGAAATAAATAAATGCATCACCGTCAATATTTTTCCCATATCGCATTGATGATTTTCTTAAAAATTCACAACCCCACCCCCATACAATTATTTGTAAAATATTGCAATCATTAAAGACAGCTTTAAGTTTTCCTCAAATTTTAATTATTTCTTTTTGCCTACGCCTGGTAATTTATGTTTTTGTATTTCTTTTTATTATAGACGTTACTGAAGTGCAGCCATTTTATCTTACCCTGCCTTCAAGTGGTTTTGTTATTTATGGCATCTCAATGGCAGTCTCATGGATGGCATGTAGGAGTTCAGTTTTATTGGTACTTGTATACGTGAAAAACCGGGATTGCTCAGATAGGTTGTTAAAGAAAACAACAGTAAACCAGTAAGGAGTACATACTAAAAACTTAGCATACTTTATGTTTTTAATTATAATTAAAATACTTGTTTAATTATTTTATTTAGTTACTAATTAGAATACAATTGCAAATTACATATATTATAATTATTACGGGCTGTGTAACAGACCAGAGTCTCTGGTGGGAGACGAACCTACGACCCTCTTACGGGCTGGGTAACAGAGACCTTATGTTCGGTGTAGTGCAACAGGACAGAGTCTCTGGTGGAAAGACAAACCCACAGCCCTCACATTAATAGCCTAGCACACTACCCATTAGACTACCAGGGCACCCATAATTAAAATAATTAATTGTCATTATTTTGGTTTTGTTAATCAGCCTCTTTGCCTTATTAAACACGTGCAAAGTTCAATTTTTATTACCAAATTATGTCTTTTGAAGCTGAAATCTAAAATATTTACTCTTAATTATGATAATTATGCTAATGAATATCTAAAGGGTGGACCATTTAAAAGTTTGAATTTAAAAATGCAATAAAACTAATACGGTTTGAAATTTTACCAAATTCAATCATTCAATCGGGCCAATTTTCGGCAATTTCATCACGAATGTTGGCCTTCAAATGCTCAATTGTCTGTGGTTTGTCGGCATAACACTTTTCTTTAACTGCGTTTCACAAAAATTTGTCAAATCGCAGTTTATTGGTCAAACATTGTGGCAAGTTGCACCATTCTGTCGAAACCAAACATCATTCACCCATCAATATCACGTCAGCATTAGACGGAGCTGTTAAACTGATAGTGTGACCTTTGTAAATAAAGCTGATAGCGCAGTGTATCAGTTAATAGTGTATTGTAAAATAATTAAATTAAATTAAATAATATAAAATTTTTTATCAAATTTATTTTTTGTTGTTGTGAAGATGTGGACGATATAGGCCATGATGTAGCACCCACTAGAATGTAGCCTAGAATTGTGGTTTTTGTTTTTACTTTTCGGTTGGGATATCTCGAAAAAATTATAATTTTTTAAAATCCCTAGAATTGTCATATCATAGCTTGGAAATGTTTCAAATTATTGGTATATACTTTATATTTAATTGAATTTCAAATATATTACTAATACGCATCATATTACATGTACTAGAATACTTACCCTGAAAAGTATGCAATAAAAAATCTTTGATATTGTAATGTATTAATCTAATGGAATTAAATATTACTCATACGTCACATATGTTCTCGGTATTATGAATTTTACATATTAAATATGAGCATAATGTGATTAAATATAATGGATGAGTGGGCCATTTAAAAGTTTAAATTTAAAAATGCAATAAAAAAAAATGGTTGCAAATTGGAAAAGTCAAATTTACTTTTTTAATGCGAAGTACAATTGTTGCGGTTAGAAATGAAATATTATTTCATTTATATTGCTGCCGCCGCTAGCCTCATAGCACCTCATTCCATCGGGCCAATTTTCCAGCACTTTTTAGAGTGTGTGGGAGTATCTCGGCAATGACATCACGAATGTTGGCCTTCAAATGCTCAATTGCATCTGGTTTGTCGGCATAACAATTTTCTTTAACGGCGCCCTACAGAAAATAGTCCAACTGTATCAAATTGCAGCTTCTTGGCGGCCAATTGACATCACCATTTCGGCTAGTTAAACGATCATCGAACGTTTGACACAATAAATCGATTGTGGCATGAGCAGTATGGCAAGTTGCACTATCGTGTAGAAACCAAACATCGTTCTTATCAATACCATGAAGAGTGGGTACAAAAAAATTGGTTATCATAGTGCGATAGGTGTCTCCATTGACCGTAATTGTTGCACAGTCATCATTTTTAAAGAAATATGGGCCAATGATTCCCCTTTTCCACAAGCGGAATCAAACCGCCCTCGTAATGGGTGCATTAGCTTCTGTAAGAGCACGTATCGGTTTTCTGAGCCGCAAATACGGCAAGTTTGCTTATTAACTTACCCACCAAGATTAAAACGGAAGCTAATTTTTACCGAAAAGATGATTTTTTTGTTGGTCCTTAGCGCATCAACAATGAAACCAGTTTCACGAAATTTAGCACTAAAATTGTATATACCAGGTACTGTTGGTCCTTATCTGCGACCAAATTATGTACGACATTTTCGTGCAATTTCCGACCAATTGTTTTTGTTTTGGAAATAAATTTCCCATAAATCCCAAAGTATCTCAACCGTAAATCGATTCATTACGTTCAGTGGAGATAATATACTGAATTTTGTTACAGAATAGAATGACAGTATTGTCAGATTCGAAATAACCGATGATTCAAATTTAAACCGGTAGATGGCACACATTGCCATTACAGAAAAAAAAACTCCATCCTATTTCTTTGCTGCCAGTGGAAAAGTTATTCGAAAAACTAAAAGACTAGTTTCGCACACCACTTATTTTGTATTATAAATTTATACAAGAGTGGCGGGACCTCCAATTCAAAGTCGACTTCGAATGAAAAATTTTTGAGAAATTTTTCATGGCGATTTTATTTACTCTCAGTGTTTTTGCCAGAAAACTGCTGAGAGACAGTTCATAAGAAATATTTTTTCAGATTTTGAGGGTTTGAACCCTCTAATAAGGCAACACACTACCTACTAGAGAACGACTGCTACCCACAGAAGATCCAAGTCTTTATAAAAAAACGTTCTAGCAGAATTTGATCGCCCTCGGATTATAACTTTTGCACATTAGCAAGCCTTTACGAAGGAAAACTTTAAAATACAGAAAATTAATAACTGGTATGTACCAGAAATCAGCAATGAGTATTCAAAAAGATGAGTAGAACCGAATCATATTCACTATTTCTGATACTTATACGCATTCATACTTATTTTAATATCATACTCATATTACTCATATTCAAAGTTTGAAATACTCATCGTACTCATACTTAACAATACGCATACTGTTGCTGATTTCGATTCTCCTTTACGCAACATTTCCAAGAATCACAAAATAAGTATGATTAGCGTACGAACACTACAATACTCACTAGAAGGTTGTGTGTTTGCATTGCTTGCTGTCTTTGTCTTTTTCTTTCTACTTTTTTGTAAATGCAACAACAACTAAGACTTTAAATTTTGATGAATAATTCGAATCACTGGAATCATTTATGAGTATTATAAGTATTTTTCTAAATTTATGAATCTGAATGAGTAGGCGTATGAATCAAACATATTTCGAATGTTATGAATTTGATGTCAACGTTGTACTTATACTCATTGCAAACTGTACTTATAAATCAATGTTGCAGTGAGTACGAATGAATCAGAGTAGCTGATTTCAATACTGCTGACTCACTCATACTCACGAGTACTTATGAGTACTTATGAGTCGCGAAAAAAAGATTCATTGCTGATTTCTGGTATGTACACTTAACTAATACCCGGACACATGTTGACAGAATTGTTATTTCTTATAATGCGCGATGAAGATAAGTAAAGCAATCGGAAGAATGAATGCAAATGCCATTTTTATGGCTTACAGCTTTTAGATTTTATGAAAAACAATGACTGGTAATGTGATAGCCTATGTACTTTTCATTTTTATTTGCAAACCTGTATTTGCATGTGCTGTTATCCACAGTTTGCTTACTTTCGTTAAGATATGATTTTATCTCTCTCTCTCTCTCTCTCTCTTTTATTTGTTGTATTTCAATATTTGTCGTTGTTGTTATTGTTAAAAAATAACTTACCGTTAAAAATTCCATTTCCATTTGATTGGCATTACATTCGTTTTTAAGAACTGTAAACATATTGCGTTTATCACCATCATTATCATCATCATTATCATCATTATTATTGTCATTATAATTGTTATTATTTTTCTTTTTTCTCTTTTTTGTTGTCTGTTGTCTGTGTTGTTTATGTATCCTACATACATCTATTTATCAGTATCGGTATTTCCATCAACAAAAAATAACAAGAAAGAAAAAAGAGGAAATAAATCATTAAGAAGAGAAAGAAAAAATGGATTGTAAATAAGTGTGAATACACCTGTAGACATATAAATAGTATGTATAATATATGAAGCAAACACTCTGTTTCTTCACATTTAAAAAGAACTACAAACAATAAGGGGAAAATAAATTAATATTCACTCAAGAGTAGTTCTGTTAAGGACTAAATGAAACTCAATTGAAGAGGATACAAGGAAAACAGGTTCTTTGCCACAATTTACTTGCTTCTACCCTGTGTTAAACTAGGAAAATTGTTATGGGAAAGAATAAAGTGAGAAGAGATAGTGTTTATGGACATCGGAATCTATTTTTATAAAAAGTGACAAAAGGTATTTATTTGGCGAATCGACTAGAAGAGCTTGTGCTCTGCGAGAAAAACGAGTGTAGCATAACAATGTATGATTTTCGGGAACAAGTCCCTTATTTTCACTAAAGTAAGATCTGTGGAAGTAGCCGTAGTGTAGTTGGTAGTGTGTTGACTTATTAAGCGTAGAACCACTTTTCACATTCCAGGTCTTTATTTTTTCAACGACTTATTTTTTGCAGATTTCTGGAAAAAACTCTGAGAGTAAACAAAATTGCCATGAAAAATTTTCTCAAAAATCTGTTGTCACGCCACTCATGTATAAAATGAATACACACAACTTAAGTGGTGTCTGAAACTAGGTTGTGATCCTGAAGGTAACGACCAATTGTAATGACCAATTATCTATGTATGTAAGACCCGCTGTAGTAGCGATTTAACAATGAAATAAACACACATTGGGACAAGGAATCAATTTAATACCCTACCGACACTAATAGGCACCTTTGTCCTCTCGTATACGTCGTCGAGAAGCCACAAAATATTGTTCGGCTCACACGTAAGAGTTGTATTACATTTTCGATATATAAGTGGTATATGTAAGATGGAAATAAGATGGCGTGAGGTAAAACCGAGGCACTTGAATGCTTCTTTCGACAGTTTGTTCTGATGTCAGCCAACATCGTATTGAATTATGATGTAATATTTGTAGTGAGACTTCGTTCAGGAGCTCACTGTAGCATGTTGAGAAACAATGAGAACAGACGAGACCACAAGACAAAACAGTTGTAGACCGTCTTTTCAGAATCCTTACAACATAATCCACAGAATTGACATTGCCTCTACAATACTTATTTCGGATGCTATAATTCCTGATAATTACAATTTACATCGTATTTATGAACAAACAACATACATACATACATACAAAATTCGTCATTACATTGTTTTAGTCAGGATTACGATCTAGCTTCTCACACCACTTCGCTTTACTTTAACTTTTCCTTAAGACGTTATTAGTAACAAAGCCTGTAAAATAGACGGCTTGTTACTCATGAGAATAGCCTTGTAGTAGTTCTTATTATTACCAAAAACTATAGCTCTTGTGCCTATTACTCTCCAAATTGGAAATTTCTATAAGTCTGGTACCTCAGACAACGTGTGCTTAATATACTGTGTGTTATTAACATAATATTTTTTGGACATTTTTTAGCTTATTGACCTCAGAATTTTTACATACGTATGTACATTGTATTGACGTATTGAATGTGTTCTCTTTATCTTGTCCTTTTTTTTTGTTCTTTGTTTCTTTAAAATTTGGTAGTCTGTGAATGTGTGATCTCCTTTGTAATATTATAGATAAGAATTCTCTTCAATCCATGAGGATTGTAAAACAAAATGTCTGCAGGTTTTAAAAGTTCATACATACCCGTGTATACATAAATCGGCCTATAAAATTCACTAAAAATGAGAAATCATACCATAAGAAAAGGTATTTCCTCAAACTTAATGTAATAAAGTTCCATTAGTTTTTATAAATTTTTTAATTCAAACAGCGAGGCTAATGAAAGTGATAAGAAACACTTAAAAATAAACATAATATTACTCTGCTACATTTGTGGATTTTTTTCAGGTATGAGATAAAGTTTAGCACAAATTAAAACAAAGATTTCCAGCAAACATACATATGTATGTACATGAGCTATTAGTTTGTTCTTAAATAAAGAAATTTCCAAAATTCCTATCCAATAATCATATTTGTTTGTTATTTGTAATATTTACTCTCATTCAAAATATGAATGGAAATCTGTAATTCTCTTGATGACTTATGTACGTAAGTCCTTATCGTATAAACTGGCCTTTAGATAAATTTAATGGTTCTTTGCTTTAAGATTTGAAAACTTGTTATCAGTTAACCAAGTTTGTAAATATATATTGTTTTTATTTTATTTATTATATCTATCAACATTACAATTATAAATAATATAAAATATTTTAATAAATTATATTTTTGAGTTATTACTATAAAGTATTGCAGCAAATAAATTATTTTAAAATTGTAAAAATATACTAATCTAGCTTATATATTTACATGTCAGGTAAAAAAGATAGCAAAAGCCCTTATTGACAAATATATAGTGTCTTCAAAAAGAAACCGAACTTATTTTCATCAAAAAAATCGTCTTCAACCCATTTCTGGAAGATTGAGTACGTGAACTATTTGGTGTGGACTTTGAGCTGATGACCTCATCGGTCCGTGTATCTTAGAGAATGATGTTGGCCAGTCCAGCACTGTCAACGGCCAGCGCTATAGCCTAACTTCTCACACCACTTATGTTGTATATGTTAATTTTATACATGAGTGGCGGGACCTACAGTTTAAAGTCGACTCCGAACGACAAATTGAGAAACTCTTCATGGCAATTTTATTTACTCTCAGAGTTTTTGCCAGAAATCTGCTGAGAGGAAGTTACCGAAAAAATATATTTTCAATATTCGTTTTGTTGGGCATGTCTGACCTGATGTTTGAGCCTTGGTCTCACGTATAATAAGGCACAACACTATCTACTAGACTACTACGACTTCAACTAAATATTTTAATGACAATGAATTTATCAATTTTTTTTATTAAAAAAAAACGAGCACGTGATATTGCCTTGAATTTTATGCAAAAATGATTATGCTGATGGGACAGAATATAATTTTCCACGTCAGCGAAGGCTCATATTAACACATACATACAGCAATAATTTGTATAATCTTTTTTTAAAAAAGAGAAATAACGAATATTCTTTTGTTTTTGTTTCTTTTTTTTTTTGGTATCGTTATCAACATTTATGTTGTTTACAGGCTATTTTATTTATTTTTGAAGGTTATTATCTGCCTTTATGGCTTTTTTTCGTTTTTCTTTTTGGTATACTTTTGCTTGTTCTCATAATGTCCTTTTCATTTTCGTTTTTAAATTAACATTTATTGTTTGTATGTATTTGTGTATGTATATACCGTCATATGTATGTATATGTTTACTAATGAGAATATAAATTTTCTTATAACGATATACTTCTGTTGTGGTGTGTGTGTGTCTGTGACCATCATGCATAAATAATAATCAACATCGTTATCGTCATCATCATCAGCAGCGGCATTTACGACAAATTGGCTTTAAGGGCATTAACGGCGGCGTTATGTGACGAAATTTTCTAAAATTTAATTCCTTTTTTGTCATTTCCATTGCGCTTTGCTTTGCCGGCCATTAAATTTTTAAATATATACGAGTGAGTGTGTAAGTTTTTTGTGGTTTTTTTTTTGATGTTAAACATCTGGATTTTTGCATAAAATGTTTAATGTCTTGAACATAAAATCTGCGTTAAAATGCAAAAACAACAAAAAGAAAAGGAAAATTTCAATATGAATAAAAAGTTTGCAAATTATCTTACGTTAGCAAGACCAGAAGCAGAAGCATGTGCGATTTCATCAATAAATTATCATTTCATTTATTTAAATTTTAATTTTCGTGCAAAAGATAAAGAAGTTTTGTTGTGTTCCTTTATGCATTAATAATTAAATTTTTGTCTTATGAATATTAAATGGAATTTCTAATTAAAACTTGCAAACGGAATACAATAAAACAATGACTTTTTTTTAATTTCGTAATGATCAGAAAAAGACAATCCCTCATTGACAGCAGCTATGTGGTATTATATAATGAAATTAAGGTTAAGATATTAAAAATAAAATCTTTTTCTCAATGTAATGGTTTCTCAATAACGATTCATGAATTATTTGTTCCTTCATTTCAGTAACAAAGAGAAAACATCCAAAATTAATAATATTTACAAATAAAAACTGGAAATTATGAAATGAAAATCGTCGAAGTTCGATTGACCAAACCCATTTGAATTTTCCTTGAAATAAAAGACAGTTGCGTAATGCAAGAAAATCTTGACTCGGTAATAAAACTTTACGAATTAACGGCTTTAATAAACGTAATTAGTTCACCTTTCACTGTTGGAAATTTTGCTAGAAACTAAAATTCACAGAAAACATAAAACTGTATGACCATGTATGTTTTTCCATTATCGTGTATGATTAAAAAGCACCTACATGCTCAAAGGTATACCTAACAAATTTGAGTGTAGTGCATAAAAAATTTAATTCGGATTGTCTGTTTGTTTTTATCAAAATTATTCAACATTATTTTAAATCAACTTGATATTCTCATAGGTAGGAAGTTTGAAGAAAAGGAAACAAACCAGAGTTTTATACCTACCAGCATACACTCTAGTTATCAAGTAGTTTTGTGGTGAGCTTACTATTATGGGTACCAATTATGCTTTGCAGTCTTTACGTTTATGTTTTTACGCCTTTTTAACTTCGGACCTTTTTTTTGGACATTTTCCGTTACCCACGTTATTTAAATAATTTTTATTGTAGTACCAGCTGTATCCTGCGCGTGTTGCTGCGCCTTTAACTAAAATAAATTTGAAGGAAAGACAATACACAAATGTCCAATTAATTTTGAATCATTTTATTAATTTTGTTTCCCGTTGTCCTGATGATTCCGATGAACTGGTCTGAGTAGTACGCATTCGATCAGTTTCTAATCTCACTTCTCGTTGTTCAAGTGGTTCAAGCGAACGGGTCTCAGCAGCATATACTCGGAGATTTTCTAATCTCAATGCTCGTCTGATTCTGAGGCTTGTAATGCTCTTTTCATCCGTGATTGAGGTGTAGGTCGACCAATTGATTGTCATTCATTTTGAATAATTTTCAGTGATGGCATCCATCGGAAATTAATCGCACCAACCTCCGTCGACTCATGCGCAACAACTTTGTTAAAGAATGTACAGTTTACGATTTAATTCATTTTGAGTAATTTCCAGTGGCGCCACCGGATATTGGTCATATCAATTTAGAAACCTTCGTCGGCTAATGCGCAACAACTTTGCTAAAGATCATAACATGATCAAATGTATAGTTTACGATTCTATAAGGTACATTCAAACAAACATTCATTTTTATATATATAGACTATAGGAGGTACGACATTAAATACTTATTGGGTATGTGGGCGTGGCACTTCGCCTACTTGAAATTTTAAAACAATAAGTAGCCTATAACTCCTTCCAGACATACAGGACGATACTGTGAAAATTTCAAGAAAATCGGTTCAGCCGTTTAGTCGTCTAAAACTTCAAACATACAAACATACAAACATACAAACATACAAACATACAAACAAACACACATTCATTTTTATATATATATGGATAACATTGACACACGACAGGCTTAATTTGTATTAGCAGTCTTAATGCATAATTAGTTATGCATTATTTCAATCTCAATGTGCATTTGATTTAACATTGTTCAGACTGTCATCTATTCAGTCTGTTTTGTCAAATCACCATGGTCGACCATACAACAACCATGTGAGTTCACTAACGGACACTAATTTTCATTATAAAATCATTCTCAACGATGAGGCCCATTTCTGGATGAAAGGGTAAGTAAACAAATAACACTGTAGACCTTGGGACGATATGAATCGTGAAATTCAAGAGCGTCCAAATATACCGATTGATTTTGGACTGACAGAATCATTGGACCATATTTCTTCGAGAACGATGTTTGCTAGTCCATCCCTGTTAACGGCGAGCATTGTAAGTCAATGATTGTCAACTTTCTGTGGATTTAAAAGAATGATCTTATGTTTATGCTTATGTCATATTGAACATTCTGTACGCGTAATTTGAGGGCATGATCAGCTCACATGGATGTGATGTGAACTGACTACCGATATTGGTGATTTGACGCACTGAGACTTTTTCATGTGGGGCTTTTTTAAGTCACAGTTGTATGTGAATAAGACATAAACCACAACAGTTCTCAATGCCAGAATATGTACATACATACATTACATACATAGTTGGTTATTATAACCCTCAGTCAGACTAGTCAACCTAGCTTCTCACATCATTCACCTTCTGTTTGTTAATTTCATACATGAGTTTTCATACACATTTTGTTTTATTTCAATTTAGAGATAGGAAGCATTTAAAAAGGCCCTACACTTATGTATATGATACATGTACAATTTTTAAATTATAGAACAGTTTTAGCAAAAGCTTGTTAATATTTGATACCCAACAGCTGTTACTAGCATAAAATAAATGTAAATACTGTTGTCTTTTAATTTTAATACACATTAGTGAGCTTTTAATGCAAATTAACACTTTCGTCTCGCTAACCTTTAAGAAATCATGGCGTATAATTGTTAAATATTTTATTTAATACCCTCATATCACTCATACGTCCATCATAACGCTCGATTTTCATGAGCCAATTAAATAATGTACATAGCTTAGAATGCTCCAATGATTTTTAATGCATGCGACAGTCTGACTAAACAACGTTATAATTTACATTCTATGTAAGCATTCAAAAATAATCTTCGAATTCTTAGGTATTGGATTGGAGTACAGACGTTTTCTTACGAATGGCTTAAAGCTATCAGATTTGACGATTTATCGATATTTTGACGGTTTTGAGGAAGTGGTGACCGATAAAGACGAGCTTTTCGTAGGAATATATGTATGATTTTCGGGAAAGTCCCCTTAATTCGATGGAGCAAAATCCTTTTGTTGAAGCCATAGAACAGTGGAACACAAATCACATTGCAATGATGCTCCAATGATTCAATGGAGTTGAATATACTACCATCATTAACGATCTACTACGGCCTCTCCCGTACACGATCGAGATATCTCAAAAAGACGTAGGGGCACCGACCCATACATGAGAGTAGTATGTTTATGTACCTATTTCATACGAATTTGGGATCATGCCTACGCTACAGTCGGTAGTTTAAGTTAGTTGATAGGTTTGTAACATGTAGATTGGACGGACAGAATGAGTGTGTACGTGTGTGTGTTAAAATTTGGGATCATGCCTGCTTCTTCTTGTTCCTTTTATTTGTATTACTTTACAAACGAATGATTGGACGGACAGAATGAGTGTGTGTGTGTGTGTGACATTTTTAAAGTGTGTGGGTAGCCATCCTTTGATTGAAATTGAGTAGGTTCGTCTTGCTTTTGTTTATTTAATTTTTTTTGCATTTGCTGATGGTGAAAAGTGGGACAACGACACACTGTTACCAACAATAGCAGTGCTTTGTTCTAAACAAAACAACAACAAACAGCGAGACTCCTTAAGATTTCTTATTCTTAAGCATAAGTTCAATAAGAATATTTTTTAATGTAAACAAATTTTAAAACGCTTGACTCATATTGCATTTTTTTTTAATGTAAACAAATACAGAATTTTGGATGTGGTTATGTTTAAACTATTTTTTTAAGAAATATAGTTGTACGTGTTGTTGTTGTTGTGTTTATAACAGCGCTTTGTTTTTAGCAGGATTTCTTTTTTTCAGTTTTTTTTGTCAGGTTTTAAATAAATAAAATTATATAATAAAGAGATTAATTAAAACAAATTAGATTTTTTTTCCTAAGATATGTATATTTTATTTTCAGATTTTGTTACAGTTCACATATTTCTATTTCTCCTTGAAGAAAATCTATTAATCACTTAATTTTATCATTTCCTTTAACATATATGACAGAGTATAGTTGTTCCCTTTTAAATTTTATATATTTAGTTTTTACTGTTTAAAATAAATAAAATTATATATATAATAAAGAGATTGATTAAAATAAATTAGTTTTTTATTTCATTAGATTTTTTCCTATGATTTTTTTAAGATGATTTTGTTATTGGTTGAAAGGTATCTTCTAATAAATAACTTCAACTATTTGACTCAGTTTAATAATTTTTCACTTTTCCTTTAGAGCAGCCCTTGTCTTTACAAGATCTTCTAACATTTTATTATGATAATTTTTAGATATTATAATAATTTTTGTATTGATTTTGATCTGCTTTATATCTGGTAACGATCTGCTTTGTATCTCGTAACGATCTGATTTGTATCTGCTCACATCTGATTTATACCTTATCATGATCTGCTTCATGTCTTATGTCTGTGTATTCTGAATTTGAGTACGCTATATCGTGCTTTCTACAATCTGCATCCACTAAATGTATTCCTTTGTCTCCTTTCGCTAATCGATTTTGAAGTTTCGCATCAGGTACACAAAACTGTTAACCAGGTAGATGTAATTCAACATTTTGAATTTTCAACAATTTGTTTATTATGTTGTTTACAAAACCTTTTCCAATCTTACGCTAATTAGGTTCATTTTTTTTTGTTTTGATTGTAAATTATAACCATTTTGTTATTCATTAATTTCATACCTCTTCGTCTGAAACACTGAAACAGTGGCTAGCTAGATATACCAGCTGTACTAGTTATATCAGCTATACAAGCTGTACCAGCTATACATGCTATACCTTTATACCAGCTATGTCAGCTGTACTAGCTATACCAGCTATACCAGCTGTATCAGCTATACTAGCTATATAAGCTTTACTAGCTGTACCTCTATACCAGCTATACTAGCTATACTAGATATATCAGCTATACTAGCTATACTAGCTATACTAGCTATACCAGCTCTATCAGCTATACCAGCTATTAGCTATACCAGCTATACCAGCTAGCCTAGCTATACCAGCTATACCAGCTAGCCTAGCTATATCAGCTATACTAGCTATAATAGCTATATCAGCTATACCAGCTATTAGCTATACCAGCTATATCAGCTATACCAGCTATTAGCTATACCAGCTATACCAGCTAGCCTAGCTATATCAGCTATACTAGCTATAATAGCTATACCAGCTATACCAGCTAACTTAGCTGTACCAGCTATACTAGCTATACCAGCTATATCAGCTATATAAGCTATACCAGATATACCAGCTATACCTGCTATTAGCTATACAAGCTGGTATAGCTGATAGAGCTGGTATAGCTAGTATAGCTAGTATAGCTGGTATAGCTAGGCTAGCTGGTATAGCTGGTATAGCTAATAGCTGGTATAGCTGATATAGCTATTATAGCTAGTATAGCTGATATAGCTAGGCTAGCTGGTATAGCTGGTATAGCTAATAGCTGGTATAGCTGATAGAGCTGGTATAGCTAGTATAGCTGGTATAGCTAGGATAGCTGGTATAGCTGGTATAGCTAATAGCTGGTATAGCTGATGTAGCTATTATAGCTATAAATTTATTGGATGCAGCTTGTAGAAAGCACGATAAAGTGTACTCAAAATCAAAGGATATAGACACGAGCCATCAAGCAGATCGTGAACAAGTATAAATTAGATCGTAAGCAGATATAAAGCAGATCGTGATCAGATATCAAGCAGTTTGTGACCAGATATAAAGCAGATCGTAACCAGATACAAAGCAGATCAAAATCAATATAAAAAATTATTATAATGTCTAATAATTATCATAATAAAATATTAGAAGATCTTGTAAAGACAAAGGCTGTTTTAAAGGAAAAGTTAAAAAATATTAAACTGAATCAAATAGATAGAGTTAATTTTTTAGAAGATACCTTTCAACCAATAACAAAACCACTTAAAAAAATCATCGGAAAACTTAAAGATAAACATAAGGATATAGACAACACTATTGATGATGGCGATGATTATGATAATGTAAATGGTGACAATAAAATCATCGGAAAACTTGAACATAAGCATAAGGATATAGACAACACTATTGATGATGATGATGATTATTATGACGTAAATGGTGATAATGAAATCATTAGAAAAATTGAAAATAAGCATAAGGACATAGACAACACTATTGATGATGATGATGATGATAATGATTATTATGATGTAAACGGTGATAATGAAATCATCGGAAAACTTGAAGATAAGCATAAGAACATAGACAACACTATCGACGACGACGATGATTATGATGATGTAAATGGTGATAATAACGATTTTCAGTATGAAAATATGACAACTGATGACAATCATGATGAAAAAAACTATGATCATAATAGACCTGTATCAAGTACACGTCTGAAAAACTTGAAAAGAAAACAAAGTTTAAAGCTGACGAAAAACTCTCCATTATTTGAAAATATTCAATCACTTATTAATAATAAGCAAATAGATAAAATTTATGGTTTTAATCAAGATGTAGACGGAAGTTGGAGATATGGCAAGGAAAAATTAATATTTAATAGAGATAATACTATGCGGATAGGAAATATGAAATTGAAAATGACGCCTGGATTATTTGAACTAGTTTTTCATAAAAAACCTCTGCATTATTCTAAAAATGATTTGAAAAAATATAAAGAGATTTTAATTCATACCAATGCACATAAACGTCGCTATGAACCTAATGAACAAGTGAAAGGAACACGAGCCTTCAAATATGTACGAATAATTAAACATTTATTCGAAACAACAACAAACATTTTAACAAAAGGCAGTGGTTTTCTGCTAAAATTACAAAATAACCTGAAATCAAATTATATACATTGGGATGATCCTAATGAATTAGTTGACAGACTACGTTTACTTCTCTCATCGGAAGGTGCTGAAATAATCTCTATTATCGAAGAACTTAAAGAATCTAACATAATTTATTAGAAGAGTGAAAGAGATGTCTTATATTAATAAATTTGGATAAAGTTTTAATAGATATAATTATAAAAACAAAAATATCGTAACTAAGAAATAAATACATACACTCATACAAAATCACAAAAAAAATCTAAATACATTAAAGAAATAGCAATAATTTTGTTTTTATTCTTTTTTCTACCGTTTAAGAAAAAAAATAAGCCGTTTAAACAATAAAGAATTTTCGAGTTTTTATTCGGTTTTAAATATAATGTAAGTTATTTTTCACATCACTGTGGCTGGTACAGAGGTATAGCTAGTATAGCTGGTATAGCTAGTATAGCTGGTATAGCTAGTATATCTGGTATAGCTAGTATAGCTGGTATAGCTAGTATATCTGGTATAGCTAGTATAGCTGGTATAGCCGGTATAGCTAGTATAGCTGGTATAACTAGTACTGTTGATAGAGCTGGTATAGCTAGTATAGCTGATATAGCTAGTATAGCTGATATAGCTAGTTCAGCTTGCATATCTTATATAGCTAGTATAGCTGATATAGCTAGTATAGCTGGTATAGCTAGTATTGCTGGTATAGCTAGTATAGCTGGTATAGAGGTATAGCTAGTATAGCTTATATAGCTAGTATACCTTATATAGCTAGTATAGCTTATATAGCTATTATAGCTGATACAGCTGGTATAGCTGGTATAGCTAGTATAGCTGGTATAGCCAGTATATCTGGTATAGCTAGTATTGCTGGTATAGCTAGTATAGCCGGTATAGCTAGTATAGCTGCTATAACTAGTACAGCTGATAGAGCTGGTATAGCTAGTATAGCTGGTATAGCTAGTATAGCTGATATAGCTAGTTCAGCTGGTATAGCTAGTATTGCTGGTATAGCTAGTATAGCTGGTCTAGCTAGTATAGCTGGTATAGCTAGTATAGCTGATATAGCTGATATAGCTAGTTCAGCTTGCATAGCTTATATAGCTAGTATAGCTGGTATAGTTAGTATTGCTGGTATAGCTAGTATAGCTGGTCTAGCTAGTATAGCTGGTATAGGTAGTATAGCTGGTATAGCTAGTATAGCTGATATAGCTAGTTCAGCTTGCATAGCTTATATAGCTAGTATAGCTGGTATAGCTGGTATAGTTGGTATAGCTAGTATAGCTGGTATAGCTAGTATAGCTGATAGAGCTTGTATAGCTAGTATAACTGGTATAGCAGGTATAGCTGATATAGCTAGTTCTGCTTGCATAGCTTATATAGCTAGTATAGCTGGTATAGCTAGTATAGCTGGTATAGCTAGTATTGCTGGTATAGCTAGTATTGCTGGTATAGCTAGTATAGCTGGTCTAGCTAGTATAGCTGGTATAGCTAGTATAGCTAGTATAGCTAGTATAGCTAGTATAGCTGATATATCTAGTATAGCTAGTATAGCTGGTATAGAGGTACAGCTAGTAAAGCTTATATAGCTAGTATAGCTGATACAGCTGGTATAGCTGGTATAGCTAGTACAGCTGATATAGCTGGTATAGAGGTATAGCATGTATAGCTGGTACAGCTTGTATAGCTGATATAGCTAGTATAGCTGGTATATCTAGGCTAGCCACTGTTTCAGTGTTTCAGACGAAGAGGTATGAAATTAATGAATAACAAAATGGTTATAATTTACAATCAAAACAAAAAAAAATGAACCTAATTAGCGTAAGATTGGAAAAGGTTTTGTAAACAACATAATAAACAAATTGTTGAAAATTCAAATTGTTGAATTACATCTACCTGGTTAACAGTTTTGTGTACCTGATGCAAAACTTCAAAATCGATTAGCGAAAGGAGACAAAGGAATACATTTAGTGGATGCAGATTGTAGAAAGCACGATATAGCGTACTCAAATTCAGAATACACAGACATAAGACATGAAGCAGATCATGATAAGGTATAAATCAGATGTGAGCAGAGACAAATCAGATCGTTACGAGATACAAAGCAGATCGTTACCAGATATAAAGCAGATCAAAATCAATACAAAAATTATTATAATGTCTAAAAATTATCATAATAAAATGTTAGAAGATCTTGTAAAGACAAGGGCTGCTCTAAAGGAAAAGTGAAAAATTATTAAACTGAGTCAAATAGTTGAAGTTATTTATTAGAAGATACCTTTCAACCAATAACAAAATCATCTTAAAAAAATCATAGGAAAAAATCTAATGAAATAAAAAATTAATTTATTTTAATCAATCTCTTTATTATATATATCATTTTATTTATTTTAAACAGTAAAAACTAAATATATAAAATTTAAAAGGGAACAACTATACTCTGTCATATATGTTAAAGGAAATGATAAAATTAAGTGATTAATAGATATTCTTCAAGGAGAAATAGAAATATGTGAACTGTAACAAAATCTGAAAATAAAATATACATATCTTAGGAAAAAAAATCTAATTTGTTTTAATTAATCTCTTTATTATATAATTTTATTTATTTAAAACCTGACAAAAAAACTGGAAAAAAGAAATCCTGCTCAAAACAAAGCGCTGTTATAAACACAACAACAACACGTACAACTATATTTCTTAAAAAAATAGTTTAAACATAACCACATCCAAAATTCTGTATTTGTTTACATTAAAAAAAAATGCAATATGAGTCAAGCGTTTTAAAATTTGTTTACATTAAAAAATATTCTTATTGAACTTATGCTTAAGAATAAGAAATCTTTAGGAGTCTCGCTGTTTGTTGTTGTTTTGTTTAGAACAAAGCACTGCTATTGTTTGTAACAGTGTGTCGTTGTCCCACTTTTCACCATCAGCAAATGCAAAAAAAAATTAAATAAACAAAAGCAAGACGAACCTACTCAATTTCAATCAAAGGATGGCTAACCACACACTTTAAAAATGTCACACACACACACACACACACACTCATTCTGTCCGTCCAATCATTCGTTTGTAAAGTAATACAAATAAGAGGAACAAGAAGAAGCAGGCATGATCCCAAATTTTAACACACACACATACACACTCATTCTGTCCGTCCAATCTACATGTTACAAACCTATCAACTAACTTAAACTACCGACTGTAGCGTAGGCATGATCCCAAATTCGTATGAAAAAAGTGCGCCAGAAGGTACATAAACATACTACTCATGAGAGTTGTATTCCAGTCTCGGTCGGTTACAAATGGTGTAAATAGTAAGATCATAAGATCTTAAGAAGGAACTGAAGGAACTGAAAAAAATGTGTCGGTTGAAGCCAACATTACACTGAATTTTCATGCTCAGAATGTCCTTAATAATTGCACCACCCATAGATTAAGATGATGCAATCGCTGGGATAGATTGTTAGGTTAGGATAGGTTAGGGACGTGTACTTGCCAATTAAGACACGTCTAGTACCCGGAGGTCGAATGGACTCATTGTACAACGTCCTTAAAGAGGGAAGGATAATAGAGGGAATAGGATAAAAAGGAGAGGATGTAGGAAAGGGGATAGATTGTTTAATCCTTAAACAATTTTTTCCGTTCCTCGGAGAAATTTTTTTGTTTTTTAATGACTTAATTTCTAAAAAATTTTTTTTAAATGTTTTATTTTTGAACTCAGATATGTAAATATGTATATTTACTTTATATGTTTTACTATAATAGAAATAATTTTGGTTTTGAAAAACGTTTAATTTATTTATTTATTTTTTGTGACGATTTTTTGACGATTTTATTTATATATATATCATTTATCTGGCAGCTATGGATTAGGCAAAAACCCAATGGCCTTAGAATATTTTTATCCATCCAAAGCTAGTCGTTTAACTCGACCTATCCAAACTTAACACTTACAGTCATGGACAAAGATCTGAGTACCACCGTATACGTTTAGAGTTACACAGGTTTTCTTCAATATCATTTAAATAAAACAAATGCTTTGACTGAAATGTACATACGAGGTGTGATCAAAAAATAACCGTTATTTTAATTCTTTTCAGAAAGTATTTATCTATTTATCAATAACTATCTTGTCCCCTTCAAAGTAACCCCCCCTCAGATATAATACAGTTATGCCAGCGTTTTTTCCAATCCTCGAAACACTTTTAAACGCGCTTTTCGGTATCGCCAACAGCTCCTGTTTCGATTTTTCTTTTATCTCCTCAATCGTAGCAAAACACTTTCGTTTCATCGGTGTCTTCAGTTTTGGGAGGATGCAAAAGTCACGGTGGCTGAGGCATTATTAGGGTTTTGTTTTTGTCCAAAAACTCACGCACAAGCATCGATATGTGAGCTGGTGCGTTATCATGGTGCAAAATCCATGATTGTTTTTTCCACAACTCTGTGCGTTTCTGACGAATTGCTTTGCGCAATCGGCGCATATCTTCAAGGTAGTATTCCTTATTGACCGTACGACTTTGTGGCAAGAATTGATGATGCACCACGCCATTGCAATCAAAGAAAACAGTGAGCAAAACCTTCACATTTGACCGAACTTGACGAGCTTTTGTCGGTCTTGGCTCTTCTGGACGCTTCCATTGGGATGATTGGGCTTTGGTTTCAATGTCATAGCCATACACCCGTGATTCGTCACTGACCTTTTTGAGCAAATCTGGATCGTCGTTGACGACGTTCAAAATCTCCTAAGCGATATCCATGCGACGTTGTTTTTGCTGAAAATTTAGCAATTTTCGTTTCATGCCTAAAACGTCCGTAAAAATTGCTTGGCATGAGCCGAATCATCAGCAACCTCTCTAATAGCGATTCGACGATTATCCAAAATCATTTTCTTCACTGCTTCAATGTTTTCATCGGTTGTTGACGTGCTCGGGCGACCAGGACGAGCATCGTCATTGACATCTTCTCGGCCTTCCTTAAACCGGTTATACCACAATTGAACTTGTGTTCTGCTCATAGTAGACTCGCCAATTGCCACAGTTAACATTTCAGATATCCTTGCACATTTAATTTCATTTTTTACACAAAACTTAATACATTTTTTCGAATAGTAAAAAATCGAAGAGCACACCAAAACACTAACCTTTTTATCTGTCAAAACCAAACTGACAAAATGGCTGATATTGTCAACATATATAACAGACATGTGTATCAATATAACAGAAAAAAATGTGAAAATCGAACATACTTAACTCACGAAATTTGAAAATAATGGTTATGTTTTGATCACACCTCGTTGATTAATGATTGGTAGAGCATCAGTTAAATTTTTAATTGCAAATAGTGTGATAATAATATTGATTATGGTTTCAGGAAAAGAAATATCGATATTAGAAATATGGTTGATAATATAAGAAATTAATCGGTCAACAGTGTAAACTAATATAAGAAATTAAAATAACAACGATGCAGTCAAAAATAAACCTCATAAAGGAGGCCAAAGTGAGCTCCTTGGTAGAGACGTCAGATTTATTTTTTAGGGAGTGCGAAAAAACTTAAGAACACATACCTTAACATTAGCTGAAAATGATTAAATAATTCAAAAATTAATGTAAAGTAGCTAGCGATTCCAATCACTGCTCTGGCTTAGCGACAAAAAAGTATACTTTGATGTGGATGATGGTTAATTAAAACGGAACGAACAAAAAATTCAGAAAATTTTTTGCGTACAAAATGCCACAATATGAAGAAATTTGCCGCAAAAAACACACAAAGAAATGCAGAAAATTTGGTGGAAAACAGGAAGAAAAAACCTGTATAAGGAAATGTACATTGCATAGTGAATTCATTACAGTCGTATGGCGCTGATTACATGCACTATTATCTACACGGTGTTAAATTTTAACAGTTTTCCATACACAGGCTCATGTTCGACACGACACAACACAAAATGTTTGGGTATGTCTAACTCCCACTTACATGAGTGTCTTCGATGCCATGTAAATGAACACGAAGTTCACTTAGAACATTACAAAAACAAAATAAATATTCTTTCCCTATTGATGCCTTTTCAACAGTGATTGTAGAAGAGATATAAAACCTTATTTCTGTGAAATTCGAGTCATTTTTCGAATACTTATGTACACTCTTATTCACCATACGCGACTATGTACATATCGACGCCTCCATTCTATATCGTTCTAAGTGTACTTTAATGTGCTTGCATTTTTAAATTCTACGTTCTCTAATTTAAATACTGTCAAAATTTGGTTAAGATGCGCCCATCTGTTTCGAAGTTATAAGGAAAAATCTTCTTAGAATACACATATAGTCGTATGTGGCGTGAAAACTTTGAGAGCTCATAACTCGAAACACACTTTTTCGACTTTGAATGTTATAGAACGGAGGCGTCGATATGGTATATACGATATATATATTTGTAAAGTCGAGTACAATTTTGATCCAAGATTAAATCTTATGACATCCACTGAATACATTTTTACAATAATTGCTGCACCTACTTTAAGTGATATTATTACAATGACGTTGTAATTTCATAAAATAGGATAGGATAGATAGGATAGGAGTGAATAACAGTTTATTAGAGCATATATGGCGGTGTAATAGAGACAGCTCCGATTATGTCAGAGGCATCTGACAACAACCTTTAAATACCTAATGCCCTAGTGGTCGGAGGTAAAAGCTTTTATATGTGGTACGGTATATGTAGGAAGTTGCTTTTTTATCAAAATTATCAGCGACATAATTACTCGAAATGTCGCTATTATCAGAGCTCCTTTTAAGATTGACACAAAAATGATGTGAAAGTCAATCAGAGCCGCGGCAGATGTGAATCAGATCCAAAGGTTGTACTCAAAAATTTACATATTTGGGGCTCAGAAATTGCACACGTGGTCTTACAGAAGCCAATACAGTCATTACGAGTGACTATTTGGTCCGGCTTGTGGACCGAAGGCATCATTGGGAAATATTTCTTTGAAAATGAGGACGGCACAACCATTACGGTCAATGGACACACCTATCGCACCATGATAACCGATTTCCTTGGACCCGCTCTTCATGGCATTGATGTGAACGATGTTTGGTTTCGTCAGGTGGGTGCAACTTGCCACACATCTCATTCCACAATCGATTTATTGTGTCATACGTTTGATGGCCGTTTAATTACCCGAAATGGTGATGTCAATTGGCCGCCAAGAAGCTTTGATTTGACACTGTTGGAGTACCGTCTGTGGGGCGCCGTTAAAGAAAAGTGTTATGCTGACAAACCAGGACAATTTGAAGGAGAAAATTCGCGATGAATTTGCCGAAATATGACCCCATATAATCGAAAAAGTTTACCAAATTAGTCCTATCTAATGAGGTACTGTGAGGCCAACCGCTTCAGTCATATGAATGAAATAATATTCCGTTTCTAACCGCAGGAATTGTACTTCACGACAAAAAAATAAATTTGTCAAAATTTCAAACAGTTTTTGTTTTATTGCACTTTTAAATTTAAGCTTTTATATGGCCCACCCTATACAAACGTTTCATTTACAAATTCCTCCGGGTAGTATGTGGGGATACATAAGATATGTGGAGATACATACGATAGATCGTACGAACGAACAACCCATAATAAGGCAAATCGTTAGAACGAAATGCGAATGGATAGGAAATACGTTACGACAGCCAACTAACAGCATTGCTAAGATATGCTTTGGAGTTAGTTCTTGAAGCGATCATGACGTTTTGACAAGACAAAAACGAATTGGTAAAAATAGATGAAAAATTCCAAGACATGGAAAAGACTTGTAAGAAGAGATTAAGAAGGAGAAGAAGTTTAATGATTGATCAGCTATAGCTATAGCTTAGCATGGCTAAACATTTTATTTCAAAAATTCTTTAAGAGCCATTTGCGTGTGAGAGTGTTAAAATTTAATTGGCATTTACTTGCTTATCGTATAAATAAACTGTGTTTGTTTTTTTATTTGTTTTAAAGCTGAAAATCTGAAAAGTATTATGCTGACAAACCAGTGACAATTGACGAAGGCCAAAACTTGCGATGCCATTCAATTGTCGAGATGCGATCGCATACACCCGAAAAAATGCACGGAAATTGGTGTGATCGAATGAGATACTTTTAGGACAGTCTCGACAGCCATATGAATGAAGTAAGTCGCTGTGGTCTAGTAGGAAGTGTGATGGCTTATTAGCTTAAGTCCCAGGTCAAACATCAAAATGAAAATATGAAGGAAATATTTTTTCGGCGACTCCCTCTCAGCAGATTTATGGCAAAAATTTTTCCATGAAAAGCTGCTCAAAAATTTCTGTCGTTCGGAATCGACTTTAAACTGTCCACTCATGTATACAACATATAACATTAGTGGTGTGAGAAGCTAGGTCGTAATGCTGACAATTATGTTATGTGTATGTGAATATTCCATTTCTAACCGGAACTATTGTACTTCACAACAAAAGAATAAATTTGACAAAATTTCAAACCGTTTTTATTTTTTTTTATTAAATGGCCCACCCTTCATGCATGTAAAATTTGCTGGGAGATTTAATTTTGTATATAAAAACGATAAGATATTATCCAGCAATGCGGTCTGGGTTACTTTAATTCTTAATATTAAATCATTTGGAGTAGATTGGCTGAGCTGCGTCTTTATTTAAGTTTCCTTTACATTGTTTCCGTTGTACACAATTGTACTCCACATTTTTGTGAAAGTTAGAGAACAAATTTTGTTGTTGTTTTTTTAATCTATTCGCACATTAACTTTTCTGACCATTTCCTGTGAGTTGTGAGTTGAAAATAAAAGTCACGTAAATTGGTCAGAAGTGTTTTTTAATAGAAAACTAAAAATAGATTTCTTGTTGGAAGCATATTAAAGATGTCAGGCATTAAGGATTTTTAGTCTTGAATAAAAAACAAAATTTACCAACAAATTAAAAGCCTGGAAACACGGTATAATAAGCTCATTTGAATGTATTGAGAATTTAAAAAAGAAATTAATTTGTAAATAGCTTTTGGATTTCAGAATTAACATATTTATTTATTTATAATTTATTCCAAACACTGCGCATCCTTCTACTGCCAATAACAGTTTCTGTTTTGATGGAAACAAATTGATGAAATGCTTCATAAATTTTATTGTTATTTAATCATTATGTCTCTCTTTTTTCTTTTTGTTTTTGGCAGAGGAAAAGCAGGAAATTAAATTTAAAACTTAATACGGATAATAAAACAAAAATATAATTCAAAGTATAATACAATAAAAAAACTAAACAACAAACTTGTAATCAATTCAAATAAAAGAATACAAATTTCCAAAAACCACAATCTCAAATATGAACGAAATTAAAAAGAAGGCGAATAATAATAAATCCAATATTTTTTTATAGATTGTTTTAATAATATACATACATTGTCATTAGAACGCTTTAGTCAGGATTACAACCTAACTTCTCACATCATGTTGTGTGTGTTAATTTTATCTATGAGTGGTGGGACCCATAGTTTAGAATCGATTTCGAACGACAGATTTTGGAGAAAGTTTTATTTATTCTCAAAGTTTTTGCCAGAAATTTGCTGAGAGGAAGTTGGCGTAGAAATATTTTTCTTATATTTCGCTTTGTTGAAGATTCACTGGGGTTTCTACCGTAGCCTTTCATCTAATAAGCCAACACTCTACCTGCTAGACTACGGCGACTTTTTAACTAATGTGTGTTCGTATTAAAACAATGCGTTTAAATCACTTTGGATGACGCAAAAAATAGAAATTTTTATGAAAAAAAAAAAACATTTTTTTTAACAATGCGATGATTGCCTGAAACAGTATTCTTTATTCGAGGTTGGTGAATAGGTAGTACATACCGGTAGTTACGTACTTAATTGGTATTGTTAAGAAAATGGAAATGGTGTACATCGTTTAACATTAAAATGAGCAAAAGCTACACAGACAGATACAACGAACTTGTTACATCAGTATGAAAGAAAAGGGGATAGACCAGTAACCGAGAACGCAATAACAAGCAATGTGAACAAAATACACAAACAACAACTAAGTCACGATAGAGTTCTTGAGAAGGCGAAACCCCGAACGTTCGACTTCAAGAACCTTCATCAGACTGATTACGTGGGCATATAAAAAGGCAAGACAAAGCGGGGAACGAGTAGTAAGAATTCAGTCAGTCTTGTGTGAAGATACGTTGCGTGTGAAGTAAACAGTCATAGTTTGAAGATGATCGTTGTAAAGATCTGCATTGTAAGCAAAGAATAATAGCGAATAAGTAATTATTGTTGTATTCGTGAAGTTGTAAAGGGTGGCATACAAAAGTAGTGCAAACAATAAAGAATTTAATTGAAACTAAACACAAATTTATTTTTATTTTGTTTGCAATCAATGAACTCATATTTTAAACTTTTTTAAAAAGGTAAAAACGTAACAATATATTCATTCAGAATTACAAACTAGCTTTTCACATCACTCATGTGTGTTAATTTTATCCATGAGTGGCGGGCCCTATAGTTTAAAGTTGACAGATTTTTGAGGAACTTTTCATGGTGATATTATTTACTCCCAGAGTTATTGCCAGATGACTACTGATAGGAAGACACCGAGAGAAATATTTACGCTTTGTTTGAGATATAATAGCTAGGGATTCAACCTGAGTTTAATACAAATTTAAATTCACTGAGTCATATACAGGTATCAAATCTCTTGTACAAACATACCAGAATGGATCATTAAATCCGTGACATTTTAAATTCTCCAGCTCTTAACAAAAAGGGCAATACTGGTTCAGAGGAATTTAAAAATGATAATCATGCTTATCAGTCATTGATAGTAAATCATCGTGTGTTTTGAGAAGAAGTGAATTTTAAGCAAAAAAGCGTTGAATTAACTATACACACATATGCTCTATACTCCCAATTTTGTTTGAAGTGAGAGCATTTTGTCTTCGAACCTGACGATATGTTCACATATGTACTTTTATTGAGTAAATATTCGGTTAATTGAGTAAAATATTTTAAGTGTGCAGGCATAATAATATATGCAGTTTAACTGGTTATTCAATATTCGATTGACAGCTGGTATACAAAACAGCTGGTTGTTTCAACAACATTGTTTATATTTTGTTTTTTGTTTTGTTCTTTGTTTGTCGTTGTTGACATTTAAGTTGTCAAATATCAACAAAAATAGTTCGGTTAATTGTTATATGCATTTTAAGTTTTACTCAATATTATAATAATTTGCGTATTTATTGCGTAATTATTAATTCAAACTTTGTTACGAAATTATTTATGAATTAATATCAATAAATGTGCAGATCTGAACACCGTATTTAGTTAATTTAATTATAGCACGTGCGTGCATATGTTGCTGAGCATCTGAAAATTTTAAAATTAAAATTTAATTCCAAAATATTTTAGTAGTCATTGTGTTGGATTTCAATTTTCCAAACGAGCTAAATTCTGCAAAAATTTTCTTATTTGTTTACCGCAGAATTAGTTGAAAACCGATGCACCACTGATTCTGCCTTATGTTTATGTTTTCCTAGGTAGACCGGATTAAATTCGAAATAAAATTTAACTTTTCGTATTCATTCTGGAGTAACATTACTTATCTGTTACTATTTTCTTTTGTTCTGTTATTCTTACCATTTTTTCACTACTTTTTATTCTGTATGTTATGTTGTACAATGTTACGGTGTGAGATTTTATGTTTTCAGTTTCCTTAAAAACTTTGTCAACAAAGTTTAACACAGAGAATGTTAAGTAGCAGCCATATTTTATTAAAACTGTAGTTTTAAAAGACAAAAACAAAAACAAAAACAGAAATATTTATTTAATTCCATGCTTTTTGAATTTCTTATTGTCACTTGTGGCTGCCACAACATGATAAAGTTTACAGTGAATAAACCCTATGATAGTCAGGAAGGAGTAGAATGTGGTTGCTCACATCTATACCCAAGTTTTTCTCTCTCGTAAATATGTATGTGAAGCTATATTGTAATTGGCAACACAGTCTGTTTTACACTGTTTCTCCAAATTTTTTTACTATCTCCACTTGTCGGCACTGGAGATAGTTTTATACCACTTTCTTGATCTTTTTTGTAAGGTGTTGTCGGCTAAAATTACTGAACGTCTCTGGGCGAATGGACCATAAAACGAATATTGGTCACGCAAGGATCTTGAAAGAATTTGGGACTTTCGAGGGTAGTGACCACATGACACCACGTTACGACCAGGACATCCATTTCGAACAAAGAGGTGTGGGAAAATGGTTCGGCATACCTCCTAAAGAACTCGTTGCAAATTTACAGCGATGGCTCCCAATTGTACTAAACTGTTAGAGGAGGAATCATTCGGAATAGCACAGTCTATGAATATCTCCATGCGCGACATTATCATACTTTCCGATAGACAGGCGGCTACAAAACCACTGAATTCCAATGTGAAGAACTCCAAGACAGTTTAAAGCTGTCACAGATATCTCAATGAGATAACAGAACGATCTGATATTCATTTCACATGGGTACAAGTAATTGCAAAGCGGATGAAGTGGTCGGTTGTGGCACAATAATAGAACTCTCCGTTGAATTCTCGACTTTGCAAAGCTCTCTAAAAGCTAGAAAGACGGCTTATAATTGATAATGCGATCGTGGATTCCATTAACAATTGATGGACGGCCAAATCTGTTTAGAGAGAGCACGAAAAGCTTGCTTAATTCCCAAGAAGCACACTTACTACAGCTGTCGGTGTTATAACGGAGCATTGCATTATTGGCGCATTAGTCTTGGATACCTTGCTATTGATTTATACATAAGCTGAAGAGATAGGGACTGGGTATATGGTCAGCACTATGTCGTAAGTGAAAAAGTCATATTGATATCTACTATATAGACGATATGGAAGTACTATCACACATTGACATTGGCAGTTTGAGTCGCTTCATCAAAAGTTCCATATAGTTCCCTGATTAGGGGATAATGGAAAACTGTTATATCACGTATACCCTGTATAGTCCTCGGTATCCATCCCACTACTTTGGAAGGAGAAGAAAGAGAGTGTCTTTCACCTCATGTGTCGATGCTCTTCTCTCTCATTTTCTGACATTTGTTTTGAACTCCTGATGCTTAAATGGGATTTTATCAAAATGGGTCTGGCAGTAAACGAAGTATAGATATGCGGCATATTGGATACCAGATTACCGCCGATAACTTTACTTTCGATGCTGACCGTGAAATTGTTAATATTGGCTCCCGCATTACCAGCAAAAATGATGTCAGTCTGGAGATCAGCGGGTGTTACTATGGTCTCAACTGGTAATTGGGTATCAGAGACATCTCTTTTATGACAAATCTTATACTCTACAAGTGGCACAATCTCTTTTGTACTTCTTTATGTTACACTATTTGAGAAGAAAGTCCTATGTCAGATCTTCAGTCTAGAGCGAGTTGGCGGTGATTTCCGCATCCGATCCAATAATGAGCTGTATGTGTTGCTCAACGACACGGACTATGCGGCGTATTAACACCCAGCGGCTGTGCTAGCTCGGTCATGTTGTTCGTATAATAGAGGATATCCCGGCGTGATGAGTATTGATATGAGTATTAGCGGAAGTTGGCGTAGAGGACGACTTTGCCGGCATCTATTGGTGTAACCAATTGGCAAAGGTGCACAAGAAGCAGAGACTCTTGAAAGGATATGTTAGGTCAGGCCGAAAACCGGTAAAGGGGTTTTTAATGGAAAAGTTAGACAGAATGAAATTTCGCATTGTTTTTTTAGAGAGAAAAAACTAGCTAAGCCTTGGACTGTGATTGTAAAATTAGCACCACGGACGATTAACGCGATGGATCCCAATAAAAGCATCAAAAGACCCACAACAAAATTTTGTTTGACCGGATAGTGAAGTTGATCTAGATAGTTGACACTCTAAAGATATTAAATGAAACGTATTGAGTATATTGTACATATTTGGGTATACAAATGAGAGTTCAAAACAGCTTGAAGACGTTCCACTCTAAAATTTGAAATTAATCAAATCAAAACGATAGTAATCAGAGTGTACGTGGTGAATCGATTCAAAAGCACTCAAAGGCGCAACATCCGACTGGCAAAGTTATGGTTTCAGCATTTTGTGCTTGTAAACGGACATGGTGATATAAAAAGTATTTTTTCTTACATCTATCGTAAGGGATCATCCACTATTATTACTTTTCAATATATTCATGAGGACATTTGCTCTACACCCGGTATGTATTTAAGAGTGCCCAACGAACTATGCAAAAATGTGCCTAATTTGTTGGCAATAAAAATTTGTGCTTTACTTAAGGAATGGTTATAAAACTTAATGAACCATTCACTATTCGTCTTCAATCGCTAGTTAGTTCTGTATGCTTTGTTGTAGAACATTTCTCTAAAGGTGTGCTCTCTGAAAGTTTAAGTATTCCGTTTAATATTATTTGCTTTGACTTATTTTAGTCGATTTAAACACCGAATGGTTGCGGTTTATTTTTCATTTTTAGTGTCGCGTATTAAACAACTAGCAATGGTACACGTTAATTCTCTTAAGTATATTGCTTAAGGCAAAAATCTTATTGTCTCTTAAAATTATTTTGGCATGCGGCCAAGCTAAAGTTTAAAGAATTTCTGTTCACGTTTGTAGCATTTAGTAAACGATTTTTTTTCAATGAAAATAATGAAGTCCTCAGCAAGCGATGATATTTTTTGTTACGGTTAAGGGTAGTCTATTCAATATCACTTGATTATATTACTATTGAACCGAATAGTTGAATTACGAACAAACATTTTTTATTTAATAGTTGAACTGCAACTCTTTAGTCTTAGACTACTGCAGACTTATTGAGACGTCGTCGTGTGGAAGACCCAACTTTTTTGTATCTGAAGCCATATAAAGTTTTCAGTTTCGACTACATTGCTTATAAAGTTTTTTGCTATGTTACAACCATAAAATAACAAAATATATCGTTATGACCTTGAAGTAGATTTGTCCCTTCATTCTGTACTTGTGGTGCTAAACATTCGTTTTCTCTTTATCATTCTTCTCTTTGTGTCCTGCTACAAGGATACTGCCGAATCCGACTCAGATCATCTGATTCTTAATTTAGAGTCTTATGAAGTCTGTATTATTATCTCATTCTGATACGCACAATATAGCCAAAGCATAATGTGTCAATTACCCATATGAACTAAATCAGCCCTTTTCATTTACCTAAAAGAACATTTCCTTAATTCGCGGACCGAAAATAAAAGCTTTCCTATATGCCATCATCGTTCAATTATCCGTTGAGGTTTTTCTGGGTGGATCATATCCGAAATATTGAATTCTCTAAGCTCTCTGGCTGAATTTGACTAATAGCACGGATTACGTTTGCTGTGAGGACCGCTGTAATTTGTGGTTTATGCTCTACAAGAAAAAGTCTGACGGGCTCAAATTGCAAACTCTCTACAAATAAGAAAACATCATCTACAAATAAGAATACCATGACCTCAATTCGCTCGTGCAGAATATTTGATGTGACATGAACTGTGTGGTAATTAACACCGTCCTGTTGAAACTGCTTGTCTCATACGAACAATTGTACTCATCTCATAATTTTTAAGGTATAGGAAAACCCTAACCCGCTAAGCCTATAGCTTTGATGACCAGGATGCCGCTGTGTGTCAACAGTGACAATTTTCTGCCCTGCACCTGGTATGCAACCAAGTGTTTCTTTCAGGGATGTATTAATGCCTCACAAGGTTCAAAAATGTATTCAAATTATTCATTCTCATTGCCACAGACTCCACATGTTATGCTTGAGAAAACTCTTATTCTGAATAAGTGTACTTTGAATCTACTCCTGTTACCGGTTATTAAACTCAGCTTATTCCTGCCTATTTTTTACTAAAATCTCTTTCCATTGTAATTTAATAGCAAAACCTCAAGCCCACTTGGTTTGAGAAGAGTCTTTGCCTCTGTTAATCTGTCTTTTCGTTAAGCATACTTTTCCAAACATTCGGTTAACCGTATTGTTACGAAAATGGAAACGGTGTATCATCGTTTAATATGAAAATGAGCAAAAGCTACACAAACACATACAACGAACCTATTACAAGTAAACCAATAACATCAGTATGAAAGAAAAGTGGATAGAAAAGTAAGCGAGAACGCAACAACAAGCAATGTGAACAAAATACACAAACAACAATGAAGTGGCGATAGAGTTCTCAAGAAGGCGAAACCCCGAACGTTCGACTTCAAGAACCTTCAGCAGACTGATTACGTGAGCATATAAAAAGGCAAGATAAAGCAGGCAACCAGTAGTAGGAATTCAGTCAGTCTTGTGTGAAGACGCGTTGCGTGTGAAGATAACGGTCGTGGTTTGAAGATCGCCGTTGTAAAGATCTACGTTGTAAGTAAAGACGAATAGCGAACAAGTAATTATTGTTGTATTCGTCAAGTTGTAAATGATGCTACACAAAAATAGTGTCAACAGTAAAGAGTTTAATTGAAACTAAACACATATTTGTTTTTATTTTGTTTGCAATCAACGAATGCATATCTTAAACGTTTTTAAAAAGGTAAAAACGAAACAGTATATTGGCTACCTAGTCGTTTCAGCTTCCGCTTGATGGTCTAACTATCATTTTATGCTTGCAGCGCAGAATTTTTGGGTTGCTTCACCTTGATTTGTCTCTAAGACTTCCCTCGACACCTACGTATATCTATACTCGTTACTATTTGTGGACATGTGAAACAAATCAGTTTAGTAAGACGCCGATACTCAAGCCAAAGCTCTTGAAATCTAAATTAAAACTACGCCTACAGACATCTTGAGCCTGAAATATGATAAGATTGGGCCACTGGAGATGTAGATAGTGGAAGAACTTCTGTAACGGTGCTTTAGAATTTCTTCAACAGCATCTTATGCAGTTTTCCAAACTTACCGTTTTATAAATTCTTAATTCGATGAGTAATATAGAAATCGTTGATGATGATTGCCGTCTTTTCGGCACATATCACGTATAAAAAATTTTATTTTTGTATATTCATTCGTTTATTATTTGCTTGAACGCTTATAGTGCTTATAACTTTTTTGATTAAAAATATTCTGTTGTAGTCCTGTTGTAAATTTGTTCGTTGTTTTCTGATTTTCTTCTTGTTATATACCGCCAATGCTATAAAAGATGAGATGGAGAATGTATATTAAAAAATTTGCCCGTGTTATTGGTGATGCAATTTTGCTCTTGTTCCTTTGCTGAGGGTATGTGGGATGAAATGATGCTTCTCTTGCGCCTTTTGCCATGACGATGCTGAAAACAGTGATGTTGATAATGACGATGATGATGTAGTTGATGCACAACAACTACAATAACCATGAATAAAACATTGCATCTTATGGCATTTAAAATTGCGTTTTTGGTCATTCCAAATATGAAGGAAGGAAGACCTTTATTGTTGTTGTTTGCTCGAATTTTCTTTCTTTTTTAACGTATGTATGCAGCTGTATATACTTCTTTGGGCATTGCACTAAATAACAACGTTCATTAAGCCAGTTTCCCAACGATGACTTTTGGCTAAAAACATGAAGCTTTTTTTTATTATTTTTCATTGTTTTCTCGATTGTGCAATAGAGTTGTAAATATGTTTCTGTGTATACATGCCCTTACATACATATAAAAGTGTTCAGACTGTATTAGCCACGGCTCGTTGGAAGTTGGTTCTATTGTACAATTTTCATTAACCTTGTTACAACATATTCGGTTCAGTTTATAAATAAAATGGAAGAAAAAATCCTGAATATTGTTGCATTCCATAAAACTGTCGGCAAGATTAAAAGGCTTATTATCAGCACCATGAAATTGTTATAAATAGTAACAGGGGGAGTACAATACAAAAATAATCAACATATCGTAAGTGCGGTCAGCGCTCCTTAAAGCCAACGTAGTCAATGTCATCAATCAAATACAGCCGGATTTATGCGCCACAGTCTTAGAGAATTCAATATTTCGGAAAATTCAATATTTCGGAAAAACCATGACGGACATTTAAACGATGATGACATATAGGACAGCTTTTATTTTAGAGCGTGGAATAAAATTAATTATTAGACGTGAGGCCACGGTTTAAACCCCAAGCCAGATATATCCAACAAAACGAAATATAAACCAAATATTTAACAGCAGATTTCTGACAAAAGTTTTTAAAGTGAATAAAATTGCCATGAAAAGTTTCTCAAAAATCTGTCATTCAGAGGCAACCCTAGGCTATACGTCCTGCCACTTATGAATAAAATTAACACACACAACGTAATTGGCGTAAGAAGCTAGGTCGCAATCCTGACTGAAGGGTTTAGTCAAAAGGGGATATGTCTATCTAACGAATTCCAAATAACTACTAAATGGTAACACATTTGCTCTAAAGCACCAACTCTGTTGAGTAGAACAACGACTCTTCCATCCATCTGATTGTCATTCAATCCATTTGGTTTCTATTTTCCTGGCATTTGAAAGTAATTAGAAGGCACTAAAGAGTCTAGAATTTATTCCATTCTGTTCATTGAAATAGTTTGCCATGAGTACCACTTCATGCCGGTAGTGCGGTGTATCAAAATACAAATGTCGCCATAAGCAACATTTATTTTGAACAAGCTTTTATTTCTTCTTTGTGTTGGTAATGACATCTGTCAAACATATTCAGCATAAATCAAATCAGTGAATAAAGAATATCATATTTTTCATCGTGTTAAAGATGGCAAATCGAAGCGGCCGTAGTCTAGTAGGTAGTGTGTTGCCTGATTAGACGTAAGGCCACGGTTCAAACCCCAGGTCAGACATCAAAACAAAATTCAAAAAGTATTTCTTCGGCGACTTCCTCTCAGCAGATTTCTGGCAAAATCTCTGAGAGTAAATAAAATTGCCATGAAAAGTTTCTCAAAAATCTGTCGCTCGGAGTCGACTTTAAACTGTAGGTGCCACCACTCGTGGTTACAAGTAGCATACACAACATTATGTGAGAAACTAGGTCGTAATCCTGACTGATGGGTTGTAATGACCAATTATGTATGTATGTAGCTGCACTCAGCGCGTGTTGCTACGCCACCAACTAAAATAAATTTGAAGGAAAGACATTACACAAATGTCCAATTAAGTTTGAATCATTTTATTGATTTTGTTTCTCGTTGTCCTGATGATTCAGATGAACGGGCCTGAGTAGTACGCATTCGATCAGTTTCTATCTCAGCGGCATATACTCAAAGATTTTCCAGTCTCATTTGTCATTCATTTTGAATAATTTACAGTGACGCCATCCATCAGAAATTAATCGCACCAACCTCCTTAGACTCATGCGCAACAACTTTGTTTAGGATTTAATTCATTTTAAGTAATTTTCGGTGGCACCTCTTGTCGGAAATTGTCCATACCAACTTAGAAACCTTCGTCGGCTCATGTGCAACAACTTTTCTAAAGATCATAACATGATCAAATGCACAGTTTACGATTTAATTGATTTTAAGTAATTTTCAGTGGCGCCTCCAGCCGGAAATTAGTCATACCAACTTAGAAACCTTCCCCGGCTCATGCGCAACAACTTTGCTAAAGATCATAACATGATCAAATGCACAGTTTACGATTCTATAAGGTACATACAAATAAGCATTCATTTTTATATATATATACTATAGGAGGTGACACGCCCACTATAGCTAATCCGCCCATTTTGTTCATATATACGTCAAAGTCCTCCATACAAAATTAGAGGACTCTTGCTGTTGCAGTTTATGAGATATGCGACATTATATACTTATTGGGTATGTGGGCGTGGCACCTCGCCTACTTGAAATTTTAAAACAAAAAGTAGCCTATAACTCCTTCCAGACATACAGGAAGATATTGTGAAAATTTCAAGAAAATCAGTTCAGCCGTTTAGTCGTCTATAGACTTCAAACAAACAAACAAACCCACAAACAAATAAACACACATTCATTTTTATATATAAGATTGTTCAATCAAAGAAAGCATTAGACTGCCCCCTAACGTATTCATCATACTTGGCTGCTTCTGATTATTACTTGTTTTCATCGATACGTATTGTATTGGCTGTGTGGCGCTTTGATTCCTACGTGGAAGTCGAAAATTGGATTTCCTTCTTCTGGTGTGCTTCAAAATACGAATACTTTTATTGGCGTGGAGTACACAAATTGCATGAAAAATGTAAAAAAAGGATAGCCAGCAATGGCCAATTCTTTTCCATTCAAAATAGTGTTTTATTATAACAAAAAACGCTCATTTCATATCGGTACACCATCCGTATATTATGTAAAAAAGAAATCACAAAAAACGTTCCAAACTTGTGTCCGCTTATTCTTTGACCACGTTTTAAATTTGTATGTCATACGTTTTAAAACATTCTGTGTGTTTTTTTGGTAACAATAATTACACTATGCGACAAAATAAAAAAATGAAATACACCCAGCTAATGACGTAGTCGTGTAGAACTCAAAAATATTTTTTTTCATATTTCTTGAACCCTCCAAACTCGTTTTATTTGACAAAAACTGTTTTTTGGTCTTAATGCAGAAATTTATTGATTACATACATACATAATTGGTCATTACAACTCTTCAGTCAGGATTACGACCTAGTTTCTTATACCACTTATATTGTGTGCGTTAATTTTATACATGAGTGGCGGGACCAGTTTAAAGTCGACTCCGAACGGCAAATTAGTGAGAAACTTTTCATAGCAATTTTTATTTACTCTCAGAGTTTTTGCCAGAAATCTGCTGAGACTAAGTCGCCGTAGAAATACTTTTCGTATTTTGTTTTGATGTCTGGCCTGGGGCTCGTACCCCGGCTTTAGGTGGTGCCAGCACACTACCTACTAGTTTGAATAGTACTAGTTGAATAGTTTTCATATATATTTATATATACTAGTTTGAATAGTACTAGTTGAATAGTTTTCATATATATTTTTTTCAAATGAACTTTTAGTTAAAAAATTTTCAGAATTTTTGATGGATCTTGATTGTTTATTCGAAAATGTGTCAGTTTCACGTTTGAGCTATTACCAGAAGTTGGCCAATGTTTGCGCAAAGCGAAATAATAATATTTGTAAAAACACAAATATTAGCCTACTTCTGGTAGTTGCCCAAACGTGAAATTGACATATTTTGTCGTAAACAATGAAAATCCATCAAATATTTTTTAAAATTTTGAACTGAAAGTTCATTTGATAAGAATACATTTATAAAAAATATAAAATGACTGTTATACTATTTAAATAGTAACTTTTGTAATTTTTGTCCAATTTTATCACACGAAGAGTCAATCTCTTCACAAGATAATGCACTTTCAGAACGTCATCAGTTATTTCATATTTTTTAATTCAAGTTTGCCACTATGAACGGTCAAATTTGAAAAAATATGTAAAAATTCGCATTTGTCAAGTTTACCTCATCAAACCTCACAGCATATTAAGTCAAATAACATACATATGTATCGGGTCCGTCATCTAACGTTTCTTTTCAACTAGTGCTTATTTCGTGAATAGTAACACTTAGCTCATGTCTGATTTGACAGATAATTAGTTTTGTTCACGCTGGCCCTACTTTTAAGTTTAGATTTGGATGAGTTCCTAACTGCTAGATACCGAACTTTGGAATCAGTATCTGACATTATCGGCAGCCACAATTTTTACCGTTTCCCATGAGTCAAACAGATGCCAAAGCTCCAACGTTTGCTACATTTGCAAACAAAAATATCATTCGCTACTTCATCGTATCGAATCTTCAACCCGGGAGAGACCGAGAGCTGGAACTAGCCCCGTTAACCCATTTTCCCCAGATCGCTCTTTAGGAATTCCCCGGTCTCCTGCACAAAGGCGAAATGATGAGGATAATTGTCCATCGACATCCGCTACTACACGTTCTTTCCACAATTTCTCTACCCGTCTACAGTCCACCCCGTTTTCAACAGTTCTGTTAGGAACTGCCAAGGTTAACATAGAATTGAATCATGCTATGTTTTCTGCGAGAGCTCTGATAGACCCAGCGTCGCAAGCTACTTTCATCTCTCGAATGTTGCAACGGAAGCTAGATCTTCCAACCTATTCTGTACCTGCGGCCACTGTTGTGGGCCATAATGGCGCAGTGGTAGTAAACTCTACTAAAGTTTGTATTATTTCGCTAGGATCTCCTATTGATCCATCGTTTAAATTGACCACGGAAGCATATGTTGTTGCCAATTATTATTACCAATTACCCACATGCTCGTTAGCAAAATATGCTGATTTTGATGCACCCGAACTCCCGTTAACAGATTGTAAATATGCCCATATGGATTTGCTATTAGGTGAAGATGTATACCCCCAGATAATGCTTTCTGCATTTCGAAAGGACCCCAAAAACTCTTTGATCGCCCAACAAACCGTTTTCGGTTGGGTTGTGACTGGTAAAATACCTCACTGAAATTCGTTTCCTTTTAAGTCTGATTTGAGTCTTGGTCCATCTCGTAAAGGTGCGTTTGCTCGAAATATTAAATCTGATTATTATAAAACCCCGAGGTAAAAACCTAATACGAGGGAGTTATTGGGGAATACCCTTCCCTAGACGACTCGCAGACCATGACTCTATTTTATTCTCCTCCTAAGCAATAGTCACTATTTACCCCATTATGTCGTTTCACATAATACATATTTTCTTTACGCTATCCGAACATCCACTAGATTCCGAATTTTGAAATTGTCAGACGCCAGCACCGCTAAAAGTCTGGGTTTACGTTGGAATGCGAGCATTGATACATGTTGCTTCATGCCAGCTCCAACGCCCTGTTTCCCTATAGTCACAAAATGTTCTGTCTTGTCTCATATAGCCAAAACTATTTGACCCCGTTGGGTGAGTGGCACCTAAAATCGTAGTTGCTAAGATTATTAGGGGAAAAATTTGTAAAGACAGAACAGATTGTGACGAATGTTTGAAACCCATGACGTTTAACAGGTGGCTTGAGTTCGTCGATGATTACTCGTACATCGGCAGGATTAACATCCCCCGTTGGGTTAATTTTAACCCTCAGCGTGATGTACTTCATGCAATTTGTGATGCTTCAGAGAAAGCATATGTTGCCATCCTGTATAGTAGAGTCCTAATCTAGTTTGGTGAATTTGTCACCCACTTACTCGCTGCCAAAATAAAAGTTGTGCCTGTTGAAGCGTAAACTTTACCCCGTTTAGAGCTCTGCGATGCAACTCTATTGGCAAAAAATTGTATTTTCACTTCGTAGGAAGCTGAATCTTATCAGATTGGAGGCCTTTATGGGACAGTTATCGTTCTGTACTGGCTTCGAAAACCCTCGTGCTATTGGCCAACTTTTGTAGCAAATCGAGTATCGTTTATCGTGGACCAGGTAGGCACTGACAATTGGAATCATCTGGAATCTCTACATAATTTTTATACCCTATTATGACCGCTTTTACTCATCAAAAACCAATCAAAGAGATCTTGTTGTTGTCGATCATGTTGTCATTCGTTATGACAATTAACCCCATTGTTCACGCTGGCCACCCTACTTTTAAGTCTTAGATATAAGTTTAGTTTAAGTGTAAAAACCACCCCTGTGTTTATATAAAATAATTGTGAATTGTTAAGAATATGATCGAAAAGAGATTATTACCCGATCAACCCCCCAACCCGAAAGGTACGTTTGTGTACAAAATAAATAATATTTGATTATTTAAAACTAATTACATTTGTTTTTCATTTACCCCAATTCTCGCACAATATTTTATTTTTATTTATTTCCCCTCTCACCCCCACATTTTGGTCCAATCGAGCCGGATCATCCCCTAAATAAAATAAAATATTTGCGAGACTATATTTGCAGATTGTCTACAAGATCGCCATACTGGTTTTTTTCTTGGATAAATTACACCCTTTTCTCCCCTCCATATAATTTTTATATTGTAATTTGATATTAATTAATTACATTTTTCAAGGTATGTAATTTGAATTTTTGGATATAAAAAAGTGAAGTGTATTATTTAAAAGAAGTGTAAGAATATAAAGAATATAAAGTGAAAATTGAAAGTGCGTTGTTGTTGTCGGAAAGCAATAAATACAAACAAGTGCATTGGTGTTGCTTTATTTTGCATAAGTAAGAAGTGCACAAGTGTTGTTTTTTATTTTATTTTGTTTACTGGTTTTGTAAGTAAACAATTTATTGCTTTCTGTGCGAAATTGTCGATTTTTACTAAGCCGCTGTTAATAATTTTCGATTGTTGACATTATTTTTTGCGTTTTTTTTCTCGACAATTTTTTATATTCTTACGCTTAAATTAAAATTATTTGAACTTTTTCGAAAAAGTTGCGATAACTTTTAAGTATATTTATACCGAGTATATATACATTTTATAATATTTTAATATATTTTATAATATATATATATATATATATATATATATATTTATAATATTTTAATATATTTCTCCGTGCACTTTAAATTTTTCGATTCCTTTTTTTGAATTTTGTTTCGGAAATTTTCGCAAACCCTTTTTTGGTAACATTTATGCTAACATTTTAAAGTTTTTCGCGAATATTTCTTTAAGTTCTGTAATTGAAGGTGATATTTTCACACAGTTCTGTTTGAACTTTCGTTTTATTTTCGATACCCCATATTTTTTTGGAGTTTTAATTAATTTAAATTTTCAAATTCTATTTGAGTTATTTTTCTCGATAAATTAATTACAAAAACCCGAATTGTAGCAAATGGCCGCTTTGCGAAATTTAAATAGAAATTATAATCGCTTAGGCGATTTGGAAAGCTTTATTCAGGCTGTTCCGCGAGAGGAACATTCGGTTCACTCTCTAGGTGTTCATCGGCAGGAGTTGACCCGTTTGTGGGAAGTCTTTCGTGACAGTTACGAAGACTTGTTGGAAAATGCCGAAGAAACCAAAGCCTCAATAAAAGATGCTAAAGCCAAATATATGTCGGGATATACTTTGTATTTTCAATCCGCCTCATTTATTGACGGATTAATTGATAGCCTTAAGACTAAGGCCACGAAACCGATTACTGGCACTATCCCCATTAACCTTCCCCCATGCGATACCCCAACCTTTTCTGGCGATCATGCATCATGGCCAACATTTCGAGATATGTTTTCGGCCATTTACGGAACTAACCCCCATATTAGCAATATCCAAAAGATGTACTATCTTTTGCAGAAAACTGAAGGTGAGGCTAGGGACATAATTCGAACGTGCCCCATGAGGAATGATGGTTTCGACATGGCTTGGCAGAATCTCGTCGATCGTTACGAAAATAAAAGAGTATTAGTCAATTCCCAATTGAAAACTCTTTTTAACATCCCCTCCATATCCAAGGAATCTGGCCCTTCCATTAAGAGTTTACAGCGTACAATTAATGATTGTATAACGAATTTGTCGTTGCTGGGCATCGAAACTCAGAATTGGGATATCATCTTTGTTTATATTTGCTCCACTAGACTTCCCGAACACACCCTGGGCCTTTGGGAGCAATCTCAAGGGCCTTGCTCAGACCTACCAAAGTGGAGCAGAATGGACGAATTCCTGACGGCTAGATACCGAACTCTGGAATCAGTATCGGACATTATCGGCAGCCACAATTTTACCCAGGCTACTGATAGCCCTCGAAAATTCAAAACTTATGAGACTGTTGCCCCGAATATAACCCAAAGAAAATGTCCAGTCTGCAATGAAAATCACCCCATTCGTCTATGTTCAGTTTTTTTGAGAATGACGGTTAGTGATCGTTTATCAACCGTTAAAAGGCATCTGTGTTGCACAAATTGTTTGGCCGTTTCTCATGAGTCCAAAAGATGCCATAGCTCTAACGTTTGCTATATTTGCAAACAAAAACATCATTCGCTACTTCACCGTAGCGAATCTTCTACCCGGGAGAGACCGAGAGCTGAAACCAGCCTCGTTAGCACCTTTTCCCCAGATCGCTCTTTAGAAATCCCCCGGCCTCCTGAGCAAAAGCGAAATGAAGTGGATAATGGCCCATCTACATCCACTGCCCAATCTTTTCAGAACTTCGCTACCCGACTACAGTCCACCCCGTCTTCAACAGTTCTGTTAGGAACTGTCCATGTCAATATACAATTAGATCATGCCATTTTCTCTGCGAGAGCTCTGATAGACCCAGCGTCTCAAGCTACCTTCATCTCTCAAAAGTTGCAACGGAAGCTAGATCTTCCGACATATTCGGCACCTGCTGCCGCTGTTGTGGGCCTTAATGGCGCAGTGGTAGCAAACTCTAGAAAAGTCTGCATTATTTCTCTCCTATTGATCCATCGTTTAAATTGATTACGGAAGCGTATGTTGTGGAAAAACTTACTGGTCAATTACCCTCATGCTCGTTAGCGAAGAATGCTGATTTTAAAGCACCCGAACTCCCGTTATCAGTTTTTAAATACACCCACATGGATTTGCTATTGGGTGGAGATGTATACTCCCGAATAATGCTTTCTGGAGTTCGTAAAGACCCCAAAAACCCTCTGATCGCCCAACGAACCGTTTTCGGTTGGATTGTGACTGGCAAAATACATCAGTCAAACTCGTTTCCATTTAATTCCAAATTCCCTATGGACTTGAGTCTTGGTTCATCTTATAGAGGTGCATTTGCTCAAAATATGAGATCTGATTGCTACAGAGCCCCGAGATTAAAACTTAATAGGAGGAAGTTATTGGGGAATGCCCTTCCCTAGACCACACACCGACCATGAGTCTATTTTATTCTCCTCCTAACCCAGTTTTTATTTACCCTATCATACCATTTTTAAGTCAGATAATTGATGTTTTGTTTTGTTTGCCTCCCGAATATCCACTAGATTCCGAATTTTTGAAATTGTCAGACGCCAGCACCGCTAAAACTCTGGGTTTACGTTGGAATGCGAGCATTGATACATTTGCTTCAAGCCAGCTCCAACGCCCTATTTCTCTATAGTCACAAAACGTTCTGTTTTGTCTCAAATAGCCAAAGCTATTTGACCCCGTTGGATGAGTGGCACCTAAAACCGTATTTGCTAAGATCATTTTGCGACAAATTTGTAAAGGCAGAACATATTGTGACGAATGTTTGGAACCCATGACGTTCAACAGATGGCTTGAGTTTGTCGATGATTACTCGTACATCGACAGGATTAACATCCCCCGTTGGGTTAATTTTAACCCTCAGCGTGAAGTATTTCATGCAATTTGTGATGCTTCAGAGAAAGCATATGTTGCCATCTTGTATAGTAGAGTCCTAACCCCGTTTGGTGAATTTGTCACCCACTTGCTCGCTGCCAAAGTAAAAGTTGTGCCTGTAGAAGTGTAAACTTTACCCCGTTTAGAGCTCTGCGATGCAACTCTATTGGCAAAAAATGGTATTTTCACTTCGTAAGAAGCTGAATCTTACCAGATCGGAAGCCTTTGTGGGACAGTTTCGACTATCGTTCTGTCCTGGCTTCAAAAACCCCCGTGCCGTTGGCCAACTTTTGCGGCATATCGAGTATCGTTTATCGTGGACCAGGTAGGCACTGACAATTGGAATCACGTGGAATCTCTACATGAAGTTGATGACAGTTTTTACTCGTCAAAAAACTCACCGAAGAAATTTTGTTGTTGTCGATCGCGTTGTCATTCGTTATCATTATTAGTCATAGTCAAATTTAGTCAAATTGAACGGTTTTATTTGACCCTGATTCAAAGTGCGAGTGGCCGAAATTCGAACTGCCAATGGCGTTCTAATATCGGCAATGGAGAAGCTCGTGCTGCTCCCTAACTAAGAGCAAAACTAATTCGTTCTCTCGTTTCCTGTTGTGTGTTTGTCGTTTTATTTACAGATAATCTAATACCCCGTAGGCTAGTTGTCGAACGCCTAAGAGCCAAACACCTCGGAAAAAGCTTCGAAAAGCAGTCTACTCCTACAGAACGCAGAAGAAGAGCGCAACCCACAACCAGGCTCTTGTTACCCATTCATTGCCCGCAAAACCTTTTTTATACTTTATCCTAATTTACTGTTATACACAAACATTGTATTATGAATTTATGCACCCAGAATTGTTAATTTTTTATCTCTGGCCAGGTGACTTCTCGGTCCTCTTGTTGCAATGTTGCAAGGGGGCGGGATGTTCACGCTGGCCACCCTACTTTTAAGTCTTAGATATAAGTTTAGTTTAAGTGTAAAAACCACCCCTGTGTTTATATAAAATAATTGTGAATTGTTAAGAATATGATCGAAAAGAGATTATTACCCGATCAACCCCCCAACCCGAAATGTACGTTTGTGTACAAAATAAATAATATTTGATTATTTAAAACTAATTACATTTGTTTTTCATTTACCCCAATTCTCGCACAATATTTTATTTTTATTTATTTCCCCTCTCACCCCCACACCCATAACGATCGAAAATTTAGTCGAATCGAACGAATTTATTTTGTCGCTGTTTCGAAGTGCGAGTGGTCGAAATTCGAACTGCCAATGACGTTCTAATACGGCCAATTGTGAGGTTCATGCCGCTTTTTAATCTAGAGCAGTATTAATTTGTTCTCTTTTTTTCCGTTGTGTGTTCGTCGTTTTCATTTACAGATCATCTAACACCCCGTGAGCTATCTGTCCAACGCCCTAATAACGACAACCTAGATATGATTATTGTTGATCCCATCCCAAGAAGAAGAGCACAACCCACAACCAGGCTCTTATTAAACTATATCTTATATTCACTTGTTGATTTTATACCACAAATTTATTATTGATTGATTGTTAATATTTTATTGATATGTTAATTTGACCTCTGGCCAGGTGACTTCTCGGTCATCTTGTTGCAATGTTGCAAGGGGGGGGGGGGAGGATGTTCACGCTGGCCACCCTACTTTTAAGTTTAGATTTAAGTTTTGTTAAAGTGTAAAAACCACCCCTGTACTTACGATTATAATATTGTGAATTATTAATAATATGACAGAATTGTTGTAATATAAACGAAAAGAGATCATTACTCGATCCATCCCCGAAGCTAAAGGTACGGTTTGTGTACAAATAAATAATATTTGATTATTTAATCTAATACATTTTGTATTTTTATTTATTCCAAACTTCTAGCTAAATATTTTATTTTATTTTTTTCCCTGCTCACCCCCACAAGTTTTATGCTTCCGCTGAAGGAATATGGTTGTGTATACGCTTGAACAACGCTGGGAAAGATTGGGACATTACTTTGAAAACCATGGTAATGTTGAAGAATGTGTGCGAAAATTGCGTACGGATTTTGGAAGAAGAAAAGCACCGTCAGCTCCGTATGTTCGTTATCTTGTTTACAAAGTGAAAAAAATTGGCATCCTCATCGATAAATCAAAGCGTGAAAAGCCAAAAACAGTGCGTACACCCGAGAATATTGCTGCTGTGGCAGAAAGTGTGCGTGATGCGCCATCAGCATCAATTCACCGTCGTTCTCAACAATTGAATATTTCGGAGACATCATTGAGACGAATTTTGCATAAAGACATTGGTATGACGCCATACAAAGCCCAATTGGTTCAGGAGTTGAAGCCAATTGACCATCCAATGCGTTTTCGCTTCGCTAAGTGGGCCTGCGATCGACTTACAGAAGATGCCGATTTTGGCAAAAAAATCATCTTCTCAGATGAAGCTCATTTTGATCTTGGCGGGTATGTAAACAAGCAAAATTGCCGCATTTGGGGCACAGAAAACCGGCACACATACATTGAAAAGCCGACGCACCTAAAACGAGTCACTGTTTGGTGCGGATTTTGGTCCAGAGCTGTAATTGGGCCATTTTTCTTCGAAAATGAGCAAGGAGTGGCCGTTACAATCAATGGCAATCGTTATCGAGCCATGCTGAACGAATTTTTGTTCACAAAAATTGAAGAGGAGGATATTGGCAACATTTGGTTTCAACAGGACGGCGCTACGTGCCACACAGCCGAAGCTACACTCGATGTTTTGCGGCCTGTTTTTGAATATCGCATTATCAGCCGCAGTGCTGAGTCGTTTGGCCACCTCGGAGCTGCGATTTGACACCGTTGGACTATTATTTGTGGGGTGCCGTCAAAGATAAGTGTTACGCCGACAAGCCAGAGACAATTGACGCTTTAAAGGACAATATTCGTGTGCTTAAAAATTGGACAGATCGTGTAGGCTACCATTTTCCATTATTAACCGGAAGGATTGTACTTTCAAATAAAAAAATACATTTGAGACAATATTAGGTAGTTTTTTTTTAAAGCATTTTCAAAAAAAGGTTATTTGGCGGACCCTTTATATCGTTTTAAAGGCCCATCCCTCCCCTTTATAATAAGATTTAAATTTTGGACATGGGCTCAGAAATGTTTGTGTAATCAATAAATTTGTGCGTAAAGTCCAAAAAACAGTTTTTAACTAATAAAAGAAGTTTGGAAGGTCCAAGAAATATAAAAAAATATTTTTGAGTTCTACTCAACAGAACTTACAACTTACAATATATCGTTAGCCGGGTGTATTTAATTTTTTTATTTTGTCGCATAGTGTAATTATTAAAATTTATAACCTTTGTATCAAAACTCTGTAGACAATTTTATTGCAATTGTTTCCCAAAACAAATATAAACAAAATGGCTTGGAAATAAAGCAATAAAATCCAATTTTAAAAAAAGAACGTTTTAAACTCAGACAAAGAAAAAGTAGAATTATTTTTCGCACCATATTCAGTGGACAGCAAAAGTCTGAGTACGGCAATATATTTTGACAAAAACAGTCCCCACAGGCTTAATACTCTTGCACAAAGTCACGATATGACTTTAAGAGGGTATTTAGGAGATCATTTGAATGGAAAGTTACTACGGAAAACACTAAACAAAATTTGTACAATTAATTCCAAATGGGTTAAATGGAGTGCTTGACCTTAAGGGATATTCTACTAAATACAAGGAACAACATTTTCATATATTAGGCCTTTGAATTTTAAATTTACTCAGGATTCTCCTTGGGGGTACTTATGGAGACATCTGAAACTTTTCCTTATTCTTCTCTTGTTTTTTTAAAAACATTAAAAATTGTTTGTTTTATAATAAAACAGAAATAAATTTATAAAATAAATATATAAACTATAAATTTTTATACAGAATTCTGGCTAAAATTCATGAGATTGCTTAAATATATTGCCGTATTAAGACTTTTGCTGTCCACTGTACATGCCTTACTTATGCGCCATAATTTAAATGACTTGAGAATGATGTCTGCTGTTTTAAGATTAATTTTTTTTTTTGGGTAACATATGGTTGACTGTAATTAAATTTTACGGGTCTTATGCTTCCACTTACTCATCCATGTTCATAGCCATTTACATGCGTACACTGTTTTCTTGTCATTATCAGTAAATGAACATAAATGAGGATTCTAATGTATTTGACAACTTAAGTTAATTACACCCAAACCTTTTTTTACGCGGTAGATACGTTCCAGTGGATACCGTGTAAAAAAAAAACGCGTAAAAAAAGACAAATATTATGTATGTATGTAAGTGTATAAACAAACTGAAAATGTATACATAGATGATACATGATGCAGCAGCCTACACATGCCTATAAAATTGAATAACTTTATAAAAATGCACAGATTTAGTTCAATAGTATACACAGAGTGCTTATTTTATTTCATTTTATGATTATAAAAAAATAAAGAAAAAAAACTTAAAAATTCTCTTCCATTTATAAAAATAAAATAAATTTTTTATTGAAAATAATTCCGTTCCTAATTGTCTTAAGAGTTTGATAACTACTTAAGACAATTAGGAACGGAATTATTTTCAATAAAAAATTTATTTTATTTTATTCGGAGTCAGTTTCTGATAGCAAGCGCATTCTCTTTTGCTGGGGTGGCTCAATATCAGTCTCGTCAATAGAAATACTTATTACTTCTACATCTTCACAAGCTGCTTCTGGCAATGGTTTATTTCTTTTAACAGCAAATTCTGTTATAGTGCGTTGCGATCCAACTTTGGAAAGCTCTTTATAGAGCGCTCTGTATCTAGCCATACATGTTTGTAGGTCTGATTGAAAACCGTGTTATTTCAAATTCGCGTAAAAAAAAACCGTGTAAAAACAGGTTTGGGTGTACTTGAAAAGTGTTTTTTATGGCTGTTATGGTAAGAGTATCTCCTTACACTTTTGTGTTTAGTTTCACTTTTGAATTTTCCTACATATTTTGGATGTCGTTGGGAAAAAGAAAACCTATTTATTGCGGATGTATAAAACAGACCAGGAAATATTGTGCCATAACACTGCGAAGAAGAGAGTAAGGATCTTAAATGTGTTTGAGGACCTTATTCGTATAATTAGGAAATATTTCTCGAATAGTATGCTCTGTTATGAATCTAAAAAACCGGCGTAGTAGGATCCACGAATTGTAAAGTTTTAAGATGATTGTGTAATGGGTTTGAAAGTTTCGTAGCGGCATTCAATTGGGGCATTCCTCGATACTTTTTATACAAGCAGCACACTTGAAGTCGCCGTAGTCTAGTAGGTAGTGTGTTGGCATATTAGACTTAAAGCCACGGTTCAAACCCCAGATGAGACATCACCAGAACGAAATATGACAAAATATTTCTTCGGCGACTTCCTCTAGCAGACTTCTGGCAAAAACTCTGAGAGTAAATAAAATTGCCATGAGAAGTTTCTCAAAAATCTGTCGTTCGGAATCGACTTTAAACTGTAGGTCCCGCCACTCATGTATAAAATTAGCATACATAACATCAGTTGTGTGAGAAGCTAGGTCGTAATCCTGTCTTAAGGGTTGTAATGACCATTTATGTATATGCACTTGAAAAATGTCGAGAAGCAGAACAAAAAGTTAAAAAGTCCTCTAAGTCCATAAAAATCTGGGCAAAAGTGATTGACAACGATCGTAAATTATGTAAAATTTACATGCAGAAGTAAAAAAGGAAGTTCTGAATTGATTATCCCGAGTGAAGAACTCGAGTAGAGTAAGTGATTGTTACTGTCAGAGATTGTGCAGCCCAACTTTTTCTATGTCTTCGGTGGAATGTGGTCAACAAATGGCCGCTCAAGCTCAACAAAGCTCAATTGGGCTTTGATATCAAAGCTTCAACCTAACCTAACTTACTGTCAGTGTTACTTTATCCTTTGCTAGCATGTTAAGGAAATTTAAAAAATACATCCATAACTAGCATGTTATCAAGCTGCATAAGCGTGATTCGTGACCATCGCACCTAATCGTTGAATGAGGTGTTCATGTGACCCATTACTTTTGTCACTGATGGTTGGTTTTAACGAAAAACATCTCTCATAATTAGAAGAGAGGTTTTAACGAAAAACATCTCTCATAGTTAGAAGAGATGTTTTAACGAAAAACATCTCTCATAATTAGGAGAGATGTCTTAACGAAGAACATCTCTCACTGATATTGTTCATTATGTTCTAAAAATGTAAATATGAATATTATTGCTTATTTTTAGTCAGTTATTCGAAAACCATCAAGCAGGTAATTACCCCCATGAAGTATTAATAAAGTTTGTTTTATTAACCCCATTCTTTTTTCCTCTTCATTATTTTATAATAATTTTTTTCCTTCTGGAGTTCGGATTCCTGAGGAACCCTCATCCACCCCATCATTTTCTGGTCCTTCGAGCCGGATCCACGGATTTTTATATAAAGTGAAGTGTTCTTGAACCCCAGCATTATCTTCAACCAATCATCCCAAATAAGTAAAATCAGCATATAAAGGTATGTAATTATAATTTAAAAAGAAGAAAGGGTTTTTTTTAATAAAACGGAAAAAAATGAAAATTCTATATACATATATACATTAGATGAAAAAAATAAATTTGAAAAGTGTCTTGAAAGTCAAAGAAATATAAAAATAAATCATACACGGCCCATTGTGCAAACGGTATTCGCATAAGCAAAGTGCATTAAAATTCTAAAGTGAGTTTCGTTTTGAGAGAAAAGATAAAGAAAAGATAAAAAAAAACCAACAAATCAAGTGGCGATCCGTTATCTTTTTTTTTCTTGCTTACAAAATTCACTTAATTGTAATAAATAAATTTTACAGTGTTTGATAAAAAAAAAAGTTTGCTTGAAAAAGGTTGCAATCGAACGTGTCGAACTTAAAGTTGCTTCAAAAAGGTTGCAATCGAACGTGTCGAACTTATATATATGCAATATAAGAAATAGAATAAAGAATAGCAAATAGAAATAAAAACAAAGGATTATAATAGTGATCGGAAAAAATAAGATCCTATCAATTTTAAATCGTGATATTGGTTTTTATTATTGCAAAAAAATTTGTTCTCCTTATTGAAGAAAAGTGTTTTGGGCATTATTTTGATTTTTTATCGTCTCATTGAACCATGTCTCTGTTGGAAAAATTCATTCGTTCCTCGGACCGCGTTATTGAATTTAGTGCGTACTTTTCTTCCATCCCTCAAGAAGACCATACGTCTCATAGCTTGGAGGTGCAAAAGGATGAAATGATCCACTTATGGACTGGATTGAGGTCAGCTTATGATGACGTTCTGTCTAAAAGGTCGGCTTTAAAGGAAGAAGTTAGCGCAGAGACTATTAAGAATAAATACTTTTCCGCGTATAATGCCCATCTCAAGTGTCTCTCCAAGGCCAATGAGCTTTTAAGTTCTTTTAAACTTTACCCAACTGGCTCCTCGAATGAAACTAAACCCCATACCACATCAGTGGACCGTTTTCATTTACCTCCTTGCGACATGGAGGCCTTTTATGGGGACTATAGCTCCTGGCCTACTTTTCGCGATCAATTCTCAGCCCTATATGGCGACCAAGCGCATATATCGCCAGTTGAGAAACTTTGTCATTTGATGAAGAAGACTAAAGGCGAAGCTCATGATATTGTCAAATCATGCCCATTTACAAATGCGGGTTTTCGGATGGCATGGGATAATTTCATCGAACGTTATGAGAACAAACGCGTTCTAGTAAACGCCCAACTTAAGATTCTTTTAAGCCTTTCCCCTATTACCAAGGAATCTGGTCCCACTATAAAAGCGCTGCAACGAACAATTAATAATTGTGTATCAAACTTGACCTTGTTGAATATAGACACCAAAAATTGGGACGTTATTTTTGTCTACATCTGTTCAACATGCTTATCCGATGTTACACTCAATCTGTGGGAGCAATCAATTAAGGACGTTACTGGCTTACCAACCTGGAAGGAAATGGACGCATTCTTATCCAGCCGCTTCCATACTTTGGAGTCCGTGAGCGATATTAGGACAACAAGTAACCCCACTAGCTATTCGAAAAATAATTCGCATTTCAAATCTGATAATCCCCGTGGTTCGCGAAAGGTAAATTCTTTTCATACTAATGTTTCGCAAAATAAAACAAGTAAGTGTACCTTGTGTCAAGATTGCCACCCTCTGCGATTATGTCCGCAGTTTCTAGTTATGTCTGTCGATGAGCGTTTTGCTTTAGTGAAAGATCAGGGTCGATGCACTAATTGTTTGGCCACACCTCACGATTTTAGGAAATGCAAGAGTCAATTTGTTTGCTCTACTTGCAAACAAAAGCATCATTCTCTTTTGCATCGCACCATATTATCGAATACTAACTCTAACCCCCCTTCAAGACCTTTGCCTGAAACTCAAACTCATGTTGCCACTTCAACTTCAAATAACTTACCATTCTCACTCCCCATGAATACCCCTTCAACCTCTGCTGCTGCAAGAAATCATCAATCGTATTCGACGCTTTTACAAACCCCTAAATCGAATTTGACCCTATTAGGAACAGCTCTCGTGACTACCATGGTCGGTGACCTTTGCTGTACGGTTCGTGCTCTTATTGACCCTGCATCTGAGGCCTCGTTTATATCAAGATCTCTACAACGAAAATTGGCGCTTCCCTTTAGGAGTTCACATACGAATGTCATTGGTCTTAGTGGTTCTATTACTACTACTTCATCTCAAATTGGACAAATCGAAATTAAATCAACTTTGGACCCCCATTTCTCCACTCATGTTGACGTTTTTGTGGTTGAAAATCTTACTGGATCGTTACCTAGTTACCCCCCCTCTTCACTCGACAAATCTGATTTCTCCGACTTACCTTTGGCTGATTCTAATAACCAAGAAGGTTCACATGTGGACTTACTCCTGGGGGGAGATATATACCCCGAGATTATTCGTGACGGTCTCCGATGGAATAAAAATCAAACTCTTGTCGCGCAACAGAGCGTATTCGGTTGGATTATTACTGGTCGACTCGATTATGGTTTAATTAACTCATCGGTATCATCTTTTTTTAACAAGCTTGATGTTAATTATTTGTTGAGCCGGTTTTGGGAACTCGAAGAAGTACCTACTCGACCTACAGTCTCGGATGATGACAAATATTGTGAAGAATTATATCAATGAACTACGTACCGTAATTCCTCAGGTCGTTTTGTTGTTTCTCTACCCTTTATTAGAAATTTCCCCTATGAAAAGGCTCTTGGCCAATCTGGAAACATCGCTATGTCCCAATATGTACGCAATGAGACTCGTCTCAGTAAGGATATGGAGTCTAAATCAAAATACGATGAGGTTATTTTAGAATATTTAACCCTTAACCATATGAAGAGTGTAACCCCCGATTTAACCTCTAACCCGAAATCGTATTATTTACCCCATCATGCGGTCTTAAAACCCGACAGTACTACCACTAAGCTACGAGTAGTATTCAATGCATCATGCCCATCATCCAATGGAGTTAGCTTGAATGATATTCTTTACCCCGGGCCAGTTTTACAGGCCGATTTACCAACCTTTATAATCAGATGGCGTTTTTTTAAATACGTTTTGAATGCTGACATAGAGAAAATGTATCGTCAGATACTTGTTAACCCCCAAGATACCCCGTTTCAGCGGATTTTATTCCGTAACTCCCCCCGTGAAAACGTCACTGATTTTGAATTAAAGACAGTCACCTTTGGTGTCAATTGTGCTCCCTATTTGGCAATAAGGACTTTATTGGAGTTAGCCAATCAGTGCGAGCGTGAAAAACCCCATATTTCGAATATCATAAGAAATTATATGTATATGGATGATGTATTGTTTGGATCCCATAGCATAGATGATGCGATTAAAACCCGAAACGATCTTATCGATGTTCTTGCTTCTGCTGGTTTCGCCCTAAGAAAGTGGACCGCTAATAACTGCGCTACATTGCAAGGTATAGACCCTAAGAATTTATTGAATGATAACTTTTTAACTCTCTCTGATTCATGTACCTCAAAATTGTTAGGCTTGCAATGGAATGCTTCAACAGATTTCTTTTATTTTAAACCCCACGAATATCCTTGTTCAAATCAATTTACAAAGCGAGCTGTCCTATCTGAAATCGCAAAATTATTCGACCCTGCCGGATGGTTAGCCCCGAAATTGATCGTTGCCAAGATGCTGATGCAACAAATATGGAAAGATCTGACTGATTGGGACGAAGTGATTAAACCTCCTACTTTGAAGCTGTGGAAAACCTTTCTTGAAGATTACGCCAATATTGAGAAGATTAAAATCCCCCGTTTTATCAACTATCACCCTGCATTTTCCTTCGAAATACACGGTTTTTGTGATGCTTCAGAAAGGGCATACGCCGCTGCACTTTATATTCGCTCTAAAGCTCAAAATAGACAAGTCTTTACTCACCTATTGAGTGCGAAAACTAAAGTCGCGCCTCTTAAATATATAACTCTTCCCAGAAAGGAACTTTGTGGTGCAGAGCTTCTAGCAAAAATGATTCAACATTTTAGAACCCAACATCTCAACACTTGCTTTCAATCGTATATGTGGACTGATTCTACTATAGTTTTGGCATGGTTGCAAAAACCCTCTTATTTTTGGAACACGTTTGTCGCAAATCGTACGAGCTCGATTTTGGAGAAAACCAATGGTGATAACTGGTCTCACGTGGACTCAAAGGATAACCCTGCGGATTTAGCATCCCGTGGATGTTCAGCCAATGATCTCGTTGAGAGTCAACTTTGGTGGCACGGTCCATCTTGGCTTAAGTTGCCTCGAAATAGCTGGCCCTCAAATAATGAGAAATTTAACACGGATCGGGAAATCAAACCTGTACGATCGCATTTGACAAAAATCTTAGATTTCGACATTCTTGATAGATTTTCAGATCTTCCTCGAGCCATGCGTGTAATAAGTTACATATTTCGCTTTTTACATAACACTTGCGGCAAATATAAGGTTCATCGTACTTTTAATTCTACCTCTCTACGACAATCTGAAATTCAATTTGTAAAATCTCGTCTTGTTCTCTTATGCCAACGTCTATATTTTTCAGAATATACCCTTCTGTCTAAAGGTGTTTTACTACCAAAGAAAAGTCCCCTTGTAACTTTCAACCCTTTCATCGACAACAACGGTTTTATTAGAGCTAACGGCCGATTGTCACAATCCCCAGTCTTGACATACAATGAAAAATTTCCAATTATCTTGCCATATTCAGGGCGTTTTACTCGTCTTTACCTGGAAATGTTGCATAAATGTTCTGTACACGGTGGTAATTCATTACTAATGAGATTGATGCGAATCGAGTTCTGGGTCCCGAAATTAAAGAATTTAATTAAAACAGTTATTCACAACTGTAAGGCTTGCGTTTTACACAAACATCGCCAAAGCAAGCAAATAATGGGTGCTTTACCCGCCGAACGCACGACAATGTCTCGCCCCTTTACTCATACCGGAATCGATTTCGCCGGTCCCTTTGATATTAAATCTTATGTCGGGCGAGGGTGTAAAACAACAAAAGGTTATGTTCTCGTATTTGTATGTTTTTCAACGAAAGCCATACATTTAGAACTAACATCTGAAATTTCCACAAACGCTTTCCTTGCTGCATTTTCTCGATTTTTCTCTCGCCGTGGTTGTCCCTCAACATTATATTCAGACAATGGTACAGCTTTCGTTGGCGCTGCAAACGTTCTCCTTGCTGATCGTACCAATTTTCTAACCACCCTTCAACAACAGCTTTCTAGTCAGTATATGTACCAAAATATTGAATGGCATTTCATCCCGCCAGGTGCCCCTCATATGGGTGGACTATGGGAAGCTGGTGTTAAAAGTTTTAAGTCCCACTTAAGGAAAATTACGAATGCGCAAAAATTTACCTTCGAGGAATTTGAAACTATGTTAGTGCGCATAGAAGCATGCTTAAATTCAAGGCCCTTATGTCCGATCAGCGATAACCCCTCAGAACTAAATGCTTTAACTCCCGGTCATTTTCTAGTTGGATCCCCCCTTTTGGCGCCTGCGGAGTCTATCCCAACTGATCAGTCCTTGAGTTTTGTTAATCGATGGCGTAAATTAAAGATACTCCATCATCATTTCGCGGTATTATGGAAAGAAGAATATCTGAAGGAACTGCATAAACGCACTAAGTGGCAATATCCCGAACGTGACCTTGCCCCGAACGATTTGGTTGTAGTACGTCGTGAAAACTTACCTCCTTCTCAGTGGCAATTATGTAGAATTGAAAAGGTCTTACCAGGCTCTGATGGAAAAGTCAGAGTTGCTCAAATTCGCACCTCTCTGGGCCTGATTCTAAGGCCAATAGTTAAACTTATACTATTGCCCTCTTGTGAAAAAAACTAAAATGTTATCTATATTTTCAGTTAAGATGTCAACTCCATCTCGTCGGTTCCGTATCCATCGTGAAAGCACTCCACGGCCATTAACCTCAACCCGAGAGACACCACAGCCATCCCAAGATGCAATTGCTAGGCTAACTACAAAGCGCAACAGGGACTGTCGCTACTGTAACCGAGATCACCCATTACGGAAGTGTTTTCGGTTTCGACGTCTCCCCGTGCAGGAGCGTATTGCAGTAGTTCGAAAACATGGCTACTGCTTTAACTGCCTGGCTCATTCGCATAGAATAAGGCACTGCCAAAGTCGCGAACGATGTGGAGTCTGCCTGGGGGAGCACCATACGCTATTACACCGCGACTCTACCACCCACCGGAAAAAACGACAACACGCGCGCTCTTCAATAAATAACCAACGACGTCAGCATCGCCCATCCTCATATCATCAGACAAAAGGACCCTATTCAGCTGCAACTACACAATCGGGAGCACCAACCATCGTAATCAATGTAGCTGCAAAATCGTAAAAGATCCATGTTCCTCATAATTATGTTATATTATATATTAATTAAAAAAAAAAAATAATGAATTCTGACTATAAACAATGAATTACTTTATATATCCTATATTTTTTATTATATAAAAGAATGAATTACTTATATATTTATATGTATAAAATATCTATGCCTCATTAGTGTACAACTAAATATTTTTCTTTACATATGTATATCGAATCCGAATTTTTTTTTTATATACATTTATTTATATACTATACATTTTTTGTTTCCACTCTATATCATGAACAATCTCCGTCTTTTTTTATTGCAATACTGCAAGGGGGGCGGAATGTTCATGTGACCCATTACTTTTGTCACTGATGGTTGGTTTTAACGAAAAACATCTCTCATAATTAGAAGAGAGGTTTTAACGAAAAACATCTCTCATAGTTAGAAGAGATGTTTTAACGAAAAACATCTCTCATAATTAGGAGAGATGTCTTAACGAAAAACATCTCTCACTGATATTGTTCATTATGTTCTAAAAATGTAAATATGAATATTATTGCTTATTTTTAGTCAGTTATTCGAAAACCATCAAGCAGGTAATTACCCCCTTGAAGTATTAATAAAGTTTGTTTTATTAACCCCATTCTTTTTTCCTCTTCATTATTTTATAATAATTTTTTTCCTTCTGGAGTTCGGATTCCTGAGGAACCCTCATCCACCCCATCATGAGGCAAGTGTATTAGTAAGAATTAGTCCCATTGGTATGATGGCAAAGTGCAGTAAGACCCCGTTTAACGCGGGGTATACGTTCCGAAAAGTTCCAGCGTTAAACGAAACAGCATTAAACGAAACAGCGTTAAACGAAATAGCGTTCGTACTGTGATCGCGACTTCGGAAAATACAGTGAGAATCTTTATTCTGGACAGACTAACAAAAGAGCATTGAAAATGATACATAGTATACAACGTCGCTATATAGTGCACCGCTTTTGGTTGGTGCATGGGCGTTTCATTTCCACACATATACAACAAGTAGCAATACAGTGCGCGATTTATGGAAATCCCAATACTATCGAGTAATACTGAAACAGCGTTAAACGGGGTCTTACTGTAAATGACTAACTTATAACGTTATTAGTAGAAGGCTGTAGCAGGTAACACTATATATGTATGTAAGCTTCACAAAGCTAGAAGGCTTTGTGGAAAGCTCGTGAAATTTCAGAAGATCAGCTTTTCCACTACAGAAAACGTATTGTTACGCAAGTCGAAACGACATAATACCATTTAACAACAAAAACGATAAACAAAAGCCACACGATACAAATACACACTAACACTAAGAATACAATGAACGTGTTGATTATCTAGAGCTGCACACACGCATATGCACAACGAACTTGATTGCGCCTGGTACCAACAACAAGCATGAGGGATGGACAAGTGTGCAAAATACACAAGCAACAATGCGGTCGCTATAGAACTCTCGAGAAGGCGAGAACAATAACCTTACGCATCGAGAACGTTCATCATACTGATTACGTGCGTATATAAAAGGGCAAGACAAGGCCAGCAGTCAGTCAGTAAGAATTCAGTCAGTCTTGTGTGAAGTTGCGTGTGAACAAAATAAGTCGTGGTTGTAAAGACCTAGCGAATAGTTGTGTGAACTAGTAAAGCGAATAAACATATTATTATTGTTGTATCGTTAAGTTGTATACTGTGGCACACAAAAGTAGTGTGAAGGATAAAGAGTCTAACTGAAACTAAACACATATTTGTTTTTACTTTGTTTGCAATTATCGAACTCATATTTAAACGCTTTTAAAAAGGTAAAAACGTAACAGTATGAATGCGTCGTAGGTTGCAGAAAGAATTTGTGAATTTGGGGAGAAGATTCTGAAACCCCTGTAGCCAATTTTAATTTTGATGTAAAAGTTAGTTCTTACTCTGGCGGACCAATCTCAGAAAAGCCTATAAAATCATGAAAAAAATTGAGAACGACAATCACATAAGCAATAGCCATTCATCACCATTTGAAAAAACATGGATTTACAAGGAAGCTCTAGGTTTATGTATCACGTTAATTACCCGAATTTTTATTTGAGATTCATTATTAAAATGGAAGAAAATAGAATCATTTCTGAACGGACAATAAAACATGGTACGGCAATACTATGTGCAAGAGACCACAGACAAAGCAAGATAAAGATATGCAGAACGTATTGAAGCCGGAATTAACAAGAAATATTGTATATCTGGTTGAACTGAGAGTGAATTGTTCATCATAATATTCAAAAATATCCGTGGTTTGTTCGAAAATTACGGGTATATTTCAAATGATGCTGGGGAATTAATTGTTGTCTGTCTGCAGAAGTGCTATGTGATAGTCTGAATTGGTTTAAGTAGCTTATAATGGATCACAATCTTCTGTTGTCACCAAATGCAGAGCATTGTCTTGCTCAAAAGATAATCTGCTTGGCCGTAGGTTTTGCTCGTTGCCCGAGCTTTACATATGTTTTCTTGCGCTTGGGGTTGTCGCAAGGTATCCAATTTTCGCCACCAGTGAGAACTGAATGCAAAAACGATTTCTGTTTGAAGCTATCAAACAGCATTCCAGGCATGCAAAATCGTCTTTCAACGTCTCACAGTTTCAGTTTTTGTGGCACCCAATTTCTTTGATTTTGAATGAATGGCTGTTTGCGTCGAGCCTAATAATTGTGCAAGATTTTCTTGCGCTCTACATGAATCTTGGTTGTGTAGTGTTTCCAATTTATGGTCTTCAAACTTTTTTGACTGTTTCGGAGTCTTTTTGTTTTTTATGTGAAACTCACCATTTTCGAAATGCTCAAACTGCTCGATGCACTGTAATTCTGATAGAGTGTGCTTAGCGTTTAATTACACAAGCTAAAGATGAGTCAAACGTAAAGTTTTCCTTGCAAAAAAATTTGGCTCAACAAAACTTCCCGGAAATGGTGTTCCATTTCGGAACAGATGGGAAGAAATACAACCAGAGGTAGTGCGATAACTGGTAATGCATTCTGAAATATGGACTGTTTAGTATGGTTTGGGGATAACAAGACCTCTGCGACGTAGTTCTTCAAAAGCAATGAAAATTGCTACGTTATAGCTGTGGAGGTATCATGCCATGTTTGTTGGTTTTTTCTTCCACAAAGTACCACAGTGAATAAGGCAGCGCCACATGACGCACAACACGGAAGTTTGGCGAACAATTAATTTCAAATTTAGCATAGACCATTGGCGAATGATGATTTCTCCGTGATAATATGTACAGGAACAGCAATTCCAGCCCTGGAGGAAAACTTTATAGCTTTCACTGATCATTAGGGCTGATAAAATAAATTTCGTGCATTATCTTATTGCTCCAAAGAAAAATTAATTCAATTTTAATGAAGTTAAGAGCAAGAAGACAGATTAAGTCTACATAATCTTCATCACAATCATCATGATGTCATGTAGATGTCATTGAACTGTCAACATATCAACAGTTTAACTGTCGACATGTTTAAAAATTCTTTTGATAAACGTAATCGGAGTAAGAACATACTTCATAACATACAAAACAAATAATTTGTTCCACTAATTTGCAACTTCTTTTGCAACAGTTTTCAATGGCTTTCAACACTCAATTATAATCTAATTAAAGCCGAGTATCCTATTATGACATATGAGTTCAATAATGACTTGTAAGACATGATAACACATGTCGTGCTGTTTAAGCATTCGTAAATTAAGAAGAGTGCTTTTATAGATACAATACTTAATGGACTAGCAAACTATAATTAGATCCGCTTACAAATGAAATACAAAAGTGTTCATACTTTTTCATCGCAATGAAGATGAAAACACAACCCGAAACAATACGCATGATTAACTAAAACTGAAATTTGATTGTTGATGTTTGGAATTCACAAAATCTGCTTTATTAACAACAACAAGCAATGACAACAAGCAATGACAACAATTCGAAAACAACAACTAAAATATTGCTCATGTTCCTGGAGAAGCAACTAAGCCTTCTAATAAGAACACAATGTAGAGGCTATTGACAATATGTCATGGACAGTTTGTTTTTAATTGAACTTCAATGAACAAATTTTTTGATTTTTATCGATTTTTTAAATTTCATCGACATGTGGTGGAGTTGTACAAGTTATAGGCATTAGCATCCGTTAGTACAGCAATTTGTTCTTGGTGAAATTCGGCTATAGAGGCTGTGGTTATGATAACAGAAGACAAGTTATTACAAAATTTGTCAGAGGACATACTGACTTATCTCAATCCCCTGGGCCAATCCAGTGAACTCCATATTTTGTGAAATGCTTCGCAACTTAACTAACCAAAAAAGTGAATGAAGACGTCACAGCCTAGTACGTAGTACACACATACATACATACATACATAATTGGTCATTACAACCCTTCAGTCAGGATTACGACCTAGCCTCTCACACCACTTATGTTGTGTGTGTTAATTTTATACATGAGTGGTGGGATCTACAGTTTAAAGCCGACTCCAAACGACAGATTTTTATAAACTTTTTCATGGCAATTTTACGTACCCTCAGATTTTTTGTCAGAAATCTGCTGAGAGGAAGTCGCCGAAGAAATACTTTTTTTATTTTGTCTTGATGTCTGGCCTGGGGCTCGAACCGTGGCTTTACGTCTAATAAGCCAACACACTACCTACTAGACTACGGCGACTTCAGTGTTAGTCGATGATTTATTGAACTATCAGACTAGAGTTTATCCACCACATGGCGAACAGTCTTCCCTCTTGGACGATTGTGCTGAGTGTGCTGTTTTATCCGGACAGAACACCGATTTTGATACAAAACTTTTACTATTTGTAAGTGTTGTTGGATGCTATAGCCATACATGGTGATTTGGCGAACCAAACTGAATAAATAAAAACTTTTTGACAGTCGCCGTAGTATACTAGGTGGTGTGTTGGCTTATTAGACGTAAATCCCGGGTTCGTATCCCAGGTCAGACATCAAAACGAAAATATGAAAAAATATTTCTTCGGTGACTTCCTCTCATCAGATTTCTGGCAAACACTCTGAGAGTAAATTAAATTGCCATGAAAAGTTTCTAAAAAAAAACTGTCGTTCGGAGTTAGCGTTAAACGGTAGGTCCCGCCACTCACGTTTAAAATAACGCACACAACATGAGTGATGTGAGAAGAAGCTAGGCCGTAATCTTGACTGAAGGGTTTTAATGGTCAATTAAGTATGTATGTATGTTGTTTGGCAGTAGCGGCTTGAACCAGATGGCCGTTATCAACTGTCAAAGTTCAGAAGCCTAGTTTAGAAGACCGAGACACTTCCCGAAGACGTGTGTTCGATTTTGATACCAAACTTCTCTTGATAATTATAAAATAAATTTAAACTTTACAAATTTAGATTGGAATTATTTCTCTCAATGTGTTAACATTAGAACAAACGTAGAATGCACGTTGTATGTTGGTGTAGGGTGTTAAAGACAAACGACTATTCCAAATGTAATTGACTGAAATTGAAATTTAGTTTGGTTGGCTGGACAAATGGATGGCTGAATAATTGATTGGTTGAATGGTTTGTTGGACTTGTTAAAGCAACGAATGAAAAAATCATTGAATGATTTGTTATCGTAATGTTGTTTTCTCCGTCTTTTCATTTCTTTTCTTTTTTTTTGTTTTTATTTTGTTGTATTTTATTAGATATTGGTTCTGTTTGTTTATCTTTTCCTTTTTCATAATTTCATCGGATGAATAAAAATCTATTTTAATCCATTTCGATTTAATCCCTTTTGTTTTTCTGCATCAATTGTTTAAATATTCAATACAAACAAACAAACAAGCTGAAGGTCAGGCAAAGAATTTATTTATTAAAAAACTTTTCTCTTTTTATTTATTTTTTTTTAATTGTTCTTTTTCATCTTCCGGTTTTTCATTGGAAATTTTGTCTTTATTTGTTTATAAATTATTTTCTTAGTATCGTAGATCAAATATAATTTATTTTTTGTTTGTGTTGGTCGATTTAACGTTTTATATTAAAAATATTTTCTTCAACTAAGAAAATATCTGTAAATGAGAATTTTCTACTTTTCTGTGAAATACAAGAGAATTCATTCAGACAAAATTCATTGAATATGTAATGAGGTTTTAACTTGCAACTGTTAGTAGTAAAGTGAATAGCAATCATAATTTAGTTATTAAAAGAAGCTTACAAAATGTGTTTGAATCCATAACTAACTTTTATAGGAGTGTTCAGAACGCCATTGAATTGTTAAAGTCGGCCAACTTTTCCTTTCAAACATACATACATAACTACATACCTACATAATTGGTCATTACAACCCTTTAGTCAGGATTACGACCTAATTTCTCACAGCACTTATGTTGTGTGCGTTAATTTTTATACATGAGTGGCGGGACCCACAGTTTAAAGTCGACTCCAACCGACAGATTTTTGAGAAACTTTTCACGGCAATTATATTTACTCTCAGAGTTTTTTCCAGAAATCTGCTGAGAGGAAGTCGCCGAAGGAATATTTTTTCATATTTCGCTCTGTTGGGATGCCTGACTTGGGGTTTGAACCAACTCACTACCTACTAAACCACGGCTACTTCAACACATACATAACTGGACATTACAACTCTTCTGTCAGAATTACGACACAGCATCTCACACTACTAATATATGTATATAAGTGGCGGGACGTCAATTTGAAGTCGACTCCGAACGACAGATTTTTGAGAAAATTTTTCATGGCAATTTTATTTACACTCAGAGTTTTTGCAAAAATTTGCTGAAAGGCAGTCGGGGAAGAAATATTTTTTAATATATGATTTTGATCGAGATGTCCATCCTGGGATTTGAACCATGACTTTACGTCTAATAAGTCAATATACGACTTACCGCCTGTTTATCGCTTGTGTAGAATATCTAATTTTGCATGAGCTGTGTGGTACGTAGCACCGTACTGTTAAACCAACATATCGTTGATACTATTTAGGCCAAACGAAATTGGTACTTGCCTGACAACGTCTTCCCCAGGGAAATATGAACCGATAACCTCATGGGATCTTCTGTGGTTTAGTGTCGTCCCAAATTAATCAATATTGTTCGACGATGTGTCCATTCAGTTAGTCAGTTGCCAACTGTTTCAGAGTCCGTTCAGTGAAAACACGCCATAGTCTATGGAAGTTTACCTTCAGTTCTTGAGCCAGTTAAAGTTTGCACGATTGTGTACTCATCACAAAGCAAAATTCGCCAAGTTGTCGTCTGCGAAGGGCCAAATTCATTTGAGGTACACGAAATCAATTAGCGCGTATTTTCCAGGTAACTCACACTTAAAAAACCGACGTTGATTAATCGTTTTCTGAATCATTTAACTGGAATGTATTTGATCGTAAAATAGGCGATAGCCGTACAATGTTACCCGAAATGAACACTGATTTTGATAAAACAATTTTATTTTTTGGCTTATTAGACGTAAAGCTCAGGTCAGACTTCAAAACGAAATTTGAAAGAATATTTCTTCGGCGACATTTTCTCAGTAGATTTCTAGCAAAAACTCTGATAGCAAATAAAATTGCCATGAAAAGTTTCTCAAAAGTTTCTCCTTCGGAATCGACTTAAAACTGTAGTTCCCGCCACTCATGTATTGAATTAATGCGCACAACATAAATGATGTCAGAAGCTAGGTCGTAATACTGAATGAAGGGTTGTAATGACCAATTAAGTAAGTAATAAAGTTTAAAAGTTTGTTAAACACTAATGTAGATCACTATTGTAGAATGTCGATTAAAATTCAATTTCTCCATTTATGTATGAACCTTTATTCAGGGAACATTAGTAAATTAGGTGTTGAACTCAAATTGATTTTTTACGTTTAATTATGTTATTCAAAGAAGTCTTAAATAAACAAGTAACAGGAGACTGTTACTCATACCAATTTGCTATCATACCAATTTGTTTACCGTGTTTGTTTTATTCCATCTGAAAGCTTTGAAACATGTTGCTGTGTGTGGACACTGTAAACATTGAATCTGTTTATAAATGCATTACAACATCACCCATACTAAAACAAATCAACAGAACTAGTAGTTCTGGAATAGCTACGAGTTTGAATGTTTGAAATTGTTTTTAATTTCCATTTGGGTGTGATGTTGACTTAAATGTTAATAGACAGACATGAACCAGATATGTTTTAGTATATTTGTGTGTCATTTATCTTTTGCAAAAAAGCATATAATTGGCTATTCGAGCTAATTTATTGCTCATTCATCCATGCAAATTGGCAATTCAACAAAGGCAAAGGATATTATGGAACTTAAATTATAATAATTTTGTTTTCATTGCAATTCAAGGTGGGAAACTATATTATAAGATTTAAAGTACTAAAATTTATTTTCAAATTAGAGAAAACAAATTCAGATATTAAGCAGATTAATCTGATTAGTGAATGACTAGAATACTTAATTGGAGTAATATATTGTAGTTATGAAATGGGAATTAGATTTGCAGACTAAGTTTACAATAAATTTTACTTAAATTTAATTTCCTTTTTTTAAATTTCAAACTTATGTATTTATCTCTTCAGTATTGTTGGAATTTTTTATAAATTTACCATTAGCATGGTGTCCCGTGGTGTATTAGGTAGTGTGTTGACTTATTAGACGTGAGGCGTCGGTTCAAACCCCAGGTCAGGCGAATTCGTCTCAGCAGATTTCCGCCAAAAACTCTGAGAGTAAATAAATTGCTATGAAAAGTTTCTTAAAAATCTGTCGTTCGGTGTCGACTTTAAATTGTAGGTCTCGCCCCTCATGTATAAAAATTAACGCACAAGACTTAAGTGGTGTGAGAAACTAGGCCGTAATCCTGTATTGATCAATTATGTATGTATTAGCATGGTAGTTGAAAACATGAAGAAGCTTAAACATTAAAGTAAAGGATTTTGCGGCAGCTAATTTAAATTGTATCTTTTTATTTGGACTTTAAGTTTAATAGTTTTGAAGGGTTTTTATAAACAGTCTTGCGAAAATTGAAAAAATATACTGAATTTTGCTTTTGATTTAAATTTTTTTTAATTAATTAGTTGCTTTATTCTCTTTATTCATTTGGCCTCACGGGATTACAAATTCTTTATATTTTCTCTTTTCTGCTGCCTCCAAAAATTACTCGTGTAATTTCAGTGAATAATTTTTACAGTTTTTGTTTGTGTTTGTATTGCGCTCTAATATAATGTTTTTGCTTATTTGATTGACCATTTGGTGGTTTGATTAATTAAGCAATTCTTTTTGACACAATGCATACATACATATATAATGGGGTCATTACAACTCTTTAGCCAGGATTACGACCTAGTTTCTCACACCACTTATGTTGTGTACATAGCTGCCAGATAAATAAAACATCAAACCGTCAAATATTAAAAAAAAAAATACGTCAAATCCGTCAAAGACGTTTATGGATGGCTAAGTTTTAAATAATTTTTTTTATATAAAATTGCTTCTAAGGAATTTAGTTTAATTTAAATTGACTTAGCTTAATAACCTCTCTACATTAGCTAAAGAATGTGATAATACTAATATTTTTTTAATAAATTTAATCAAGGCTGGAGATTAAAAGGTACCATCCCTCATTTTCATTTCTGACTTTTTTTTTCCCAAAAATCGAGAAGTTTTATATAATTTTCAGGAAAAAATTGTTTATGGTTTGAACAGTCTATCCCAACGTTGTTTATTGACACATACGCTCAGCAATAGTAGTGCATCATCTAAATCTATGGGTGGTGTAAATATTAGGGAGTCCGAAGCTCTTGACGTTTTGAGCATGAAAATTCAATGTGATGTTCGCTGGAACCGCCATGTTTTTCAGTGCCTTAGCTTCTTAAGATGGTGCAAGAAATACTTCACTTCATCTGATCTTCTTACTGTTTACACGACTTATATCCAAAAGAGAATGGAATACAAGTCTCATGTATAGGACGGTACCTCTACGTCTATTTTGAGACTTCTCGACCGCGTACAGGAGAGGACGAAGTTGCTCATTAATGATGATAGGCTATCGAACTCTGTTGCTTCATTGACGAATCGTTGTCATGTGGCTTGTGCTTCACTGTTCTACCGCTATTGCAACGGATTTTGCTCGAGCTGAATTAAGGGGTTTTGTTCCCGAGAATCATGTATTTCTACTTAACACTTGTCTTTCTTGGCGAGCACATCTGTATGTGGTCGATTAGCCAGTGAATAGTTCTTTAATTCTTTAGTCAGACTATTCGTATGTGGAACTCCCTTCGCGAAGAGGTTGGTTAACAATTGCAAAGAAAATACAAAGCTTAAAATGACTTTTAATGTACTAAAGTAAAGAATATGATGTAAATTTTTAATTTCCAAAAATTGTCAAAATAAGGACATAAATCGTCATATCGTCAATATGATATTTTTGGAGTTAATTGAAGTTAAAATCGTCACAATGACGATAAATCGTCAAATCTTTGTAGCTATGGTTGAGTAGCGGGACCTACAGTTCAAAGTCGACTCCGAACGATAAATTTTTGAGAAACTTTTGATGGCAATTTTATTTACTCTCAGAGTTTTTGCCAGTAATCTGCTGAGAGAAAGTCGCCGAAGAAATATTTTTTCATATTTCGTTCTGTTGGAAATGCCTGACCTGGGGTTTTAACCGAGGCCTCACGTCTAATAAGCCAACATACTACCTACTAGAACACGGCGACTTAATGACACAATAGGGCCAGAATATTTGAAAAAATCTGGCAAAAACATCGTTTGATAAATATTCGAAATTCCTTTAAACTTGTTTGTGTTAAAAACTTTTTTATTCTTTGAAATGTTATTTGTTTTTTTGGAAATGAAAAGCATATGAAACTCATGGAAAATTTTGGTAATTGCACTCGCATGATAATGGTGAATTTTGAAGCTTATGAATCGGTTATGGATGGGAATCAAATTCCAATTAAGTTGTTAAAATTTGCATTAAAAATGTCACAAAGTGGTATTACAGATCGTACATGATAATGGACAGATTAAATTTTAACTTGTCAAAGAAGAATATTTGGGCAATTACAAATTTGTGGTGATCAATTGTAAACACAGCTGAAGTTCGATTGGCATCCCAATACAACCATTAATATTTCAACGTATCTTCATAGATTCAATGGCTTCAAACTCGAATATATTTTGTCAGCTGGTATTGATTTTGATATAACACGTTGTGTTTGCCTGAAGTTTCTTACTTTGTTATTCTAAAACATTAATAGGTAAATAAAACGTATTTCTCTTCCGGTCCTACTCCTCAGAAGGCCATATCAGCAGCGCACATGTCTTGTTTTTTGTGACTTCTATCCAACTAGAATTGAACACAACTTTCGATGGCATAGTCTTATGCTTTGCAAATCCCTGAGAGTATCCCCACGCGCTCCGAATATTTAATTCTGGGACCAAAAAATTACGCTCTTTTCCCAACATCTTTTCTTATCCCATCTGTATAACACATATTGCTTTTTTTCTCATAACAATATTCGGCTTCCAGTTTACTCCATTCATTTATGTTAATACATCTATTTACGAGTCACTTCACAAAATTGTGGAGATTACTGATTCTGTCCAGGAGACAGTAAAGGAGAGAACCTCTCAGCGGTTCCTTCCTGCGTTTCATATTATTTGTTTGTCATCAACATAATTATAGTCTCCAAAGCATTGGTCCTTATCACGGAGCCCCTTTGCATTTAAATCCAATAGATAACCAATTGGTTCTTATCGGCCCTGCTACTCTTTGTATCTTACCCAAATCCATTTGAGAATTTTACTGAGACCCTTTACTTATAGATCGCTACTTTTCTCACTATCATGGTATACATCCAGTGCATAATTCCTAGGCTTTATCCCCTAGATTTCCCTGCAAGTCTGACACACAATCAAGATCCATGAAAAATTTTGAAAATTTTTGAACTGAAAGTTCATTTGATTGAATAATTGAATTTGGATAATAACTACGTTAATTTTTATCTGATTTCATCAAACAAAGTGTCAATCTCTTCACAACATAATGCACTTTCAGAATGTCATCGCCTATTTTACATCATTTAATTAAATTTTGCAATTAAGAATACCTAAACTTGAAAAAATTAGAAAAAAAAATATTTTCCCAGTTTAGCCGATCAAAAATCATAACATGTAGATTTGAACCATAACTTTATGTGTACCATTTTAAAGGCTCATCAGTTCCCTTTTCAAAAACTTTGGATTTTGAACATAGGTTAACAGATATTTGGGTAATCAATAATTTTGTGCGAAAAGATCAAGAACACCGTTTTTGTCAAATAAAACGAGTTTGGAGGGTTCGTGAAAGATAAAAAAATATTTTTGAGTTCAACCCAATAAAACTCACAACCTATACTATGTAATAAGCTGGGTGTATTTTGACAGTCGCAAAGTGTAATTATTATTTAAATAAAATGTTGTTTTACTTTTTCACAAAAATTTGTTTTTTATTTTCACTACATTTGTTAAAATGTAGTAATTTAAAATTTTTTTCTTTTGTTTAAATACAATGAAAATGTGAAAAATGTTCAGCCTTTTGAGTTTTGTTTAAGTACTTATTTATCTTCTGTAATGAGTATTGAAAAATTAAATTCTTTTGTTTTTTTTTTGTTTGATATGATGTATATGTACTATTCAATAAAAAAATGTGTGGAATAAAATAAAATATTATGTTTGAAAGGTAAATACGAAATTAATTTGAATACAAAAGTACTTAAAAGATTAATGCTCCTCATGTGGCTGCAATACAATACTGTTGAAATGATTAAGTTTTACACAATAATACCAGGTTATATATGGTATTTGATATGTGTCACAGTAAAGCGTTAAAGGAATAAGTGTTTGAATTGGAATTTTAATGGATATTTCAATTGTTGAAAATTATTTGATCGGGTTTCATTGCAGTTTGAATTAAACAACATTGTGGTATAGGTGGTAATAACTTAACTTTTGAAGAAACTTACTGCTGTGTTGACACATACCTGCAAAGAGAAAAAATAATGGTTTTATCCTTAGTAAACTTATATAGAGTGGCTGTTTTAAAAGTTTAAATTTAAAAATGCAATAAAACAAAAGCAGTTTGCAATATTGAAAAATTAATTTTTTTGTTGTGAAGTACAATTGTTCCGTTTAGAAATGGAATATTATTTCATTCATATGGCTGCCTCTGCTGGCCTCACAGTACCTCAATCGATTTTGTAAAATTTAGTTTTTTGTTGTGACAATGTGGAAGATACAGGCCATGTTGTAGCACCCTCTAGAATATAGCCTAGAATTGTGGTTTTTGTATTTACTTTTAGGTTGGGATATCTCGAATAATTTAAAATTTTTAAAAATCCCTTAGAATTGCCATCATAGCTTGGAAATGTTTAATTCCAGATTAATGGGGTATACTTTATATTTCATTGATTTTCAAATATGTTACTCATACGCATCATATTACATGTACTAGAATAGTTACTCCGAAAAGTATGCAATAAAAAATCTTTGATATTGTCATCTATGAATCTAATGGAATCAAATATCACTCATACATATGTTCTCGGTATTATGAATTTTACATACTAAATATGAGCATAATGTGATTAAATATAATGGTTGGGTGGGCCATTTAAAAGTTTAAATTTAAATTTGCATTAAAACAAAAATGGTTCGAGATTTTGTCAAATATACTTTTTTCTTTTAAAAGTACAATTGTTCCGGTTACAAAATGAAATATTATTTTATTTATATGGCTGCCGCCGCTGGCATCATAATTACGCATTTGATCAGAATAATTTTCGTGCACTTTTTCGAGTGTGTTTGCTCGTATCTCGGTAATGTCATTGCGAATGTTGGCCTTCAAATGCTCAATTGTCTCTGATTTGTCGGCATAACACTTTTATTTAACGGCACCCCACAGAAAATAGTCAAACGGTATCAATGGTTGCGCTAACGAAGCCTCCGTTCCACGAGCCGCACCAAACTTTCACTCTGTAAGACCACGTATGGGATTATTAAGCCCACCACGATAAAAATGAGTTTCATATGAAAATATAATCTTTTTTTGTAAAATCGATATCATCGTGCAGTTTCTCATTGGCCCAATAAATCCCAACGTTGCTCAAGCGTAAATCGATTCATTACGTTCAGTGGAGAAAATATACGGAATTTTGGACAGAATAGAATGACTTAAGTATTGCCAGATTCGAAATAACCGATGGTTCAAATTTAAACCGATAGATGGCCCATCCTGTATAAGAAGGCTGTTCAAGAAGTAAAGTGAGGTTCTATTATTATTAAATTACTATGCGATTGTTTTTATTTAACTTTCTAGTTTTTTTTTTTTTGTAAAATTTCTCGTTTCAGGTTTGTTAATGCAAATATTTATGTAAACATTTGAAAACTTAAAGAAATATTTTCATCAGTTGTATAGTTCTGCCATACATGAAACGCTTCTGGTAATTTAAAATATATCTACTCTCTTCCAAAAAAACATTTAATTTTAAAAATATTTTAATTTTTAGAAACATAATGTTACGAAAATGGTGTTACATCGTTTAACATTGGAATTAACATTAAAAAAAAAAAAAAACTACGGACTTGTTTGCATGATCAACAAATAAACAAAAACCAAAAATATAAAAGTAAACAGGCAACAACAACACTGCAAGGGCAAATATAAACAAAATACACAAAGAACAATAACGTTAACAATATGTTTACATTTATAGAGCTTTCGCGAAAGCGAAGTCATTCTCCTTCAAGAGCATTCATCAGACTGCTTACTGTGGACTCAGACTGTGATTTGAAGATCTCCATTATAAAGATTTATTGGACAATTGTTATTGTTTACACTTAAGAGTGTAAAGAATAATAACCAATAAAGCAATTGTTGTTGTTTACATCAAGTTGTGAACAGTGGCACACAGAATTGGGCAAACAATAAAGGAATTATTTAAAAGTAAACACAAATTTATTTTTATTTGCAATCTACGAACTCATATTTTAAACGTTTTTAAAAAGGTAAAAATGTAAAAATAATCTTCTACTTCGGTTTCCGATTATGGATTATTTGTTAGTCTTCGCAAAAGCATTTCTAATTCTCATTTAGTCAGGGTTAAAACCTAGCTTCTTACACAACTTGTGTTGTATGCGTTAATCACGATTATGAGTGGTTGGACTTACAGTTTAAAGTCGACTCCTAACGACAGATTTTTGAGACAGCTTCCATGGCATTTTTTTTCTCTGAGAATTTTTGCCAGAAGACTGTGAGAAAGGTACTGAAAGAAATTTTTTTTCTAAAAGTGGTCGCTCAAACGTGAAACTGAAGATTCTTCCGATAAACATGGAACAGTCAACAAAAACTTTGAAAAATTTAAAAAAAAACGTTCAATTAATAAATATGTAGGTATGTACATAGGCAGAGGAGGCTGTCCATCTAAAGATGATAGATATACTAAGGCTATATAGTCTTAGTCCCGGAACTACAAAGAACTTTTGAATATGCCTTCTTCTTTTACGATATAGTGCCAGGCATGTCCTCAGTAGTTGAAGAGCAGGTTACTCTTCTTTCTTATCTCTACACCTTTTGCAGGAATCATTCTTAAGTTGTTCAAGACCAGTGAGCCTCTAATGTCTTGTACTGAGCGAACTTTTTGAAATTTTGGCCAGATTTTCTGTGCTGTTCTGCCATCTATTGTTGACGTTCGCATTGTTATTATAAGCTTGCAGGTTTTCAAAGAGATTCTTAACGTCAAGGAATTCATCGAAGTGTTCGAAGATTGTGCTACGTCTGGCCAGATCATGCGCTCTACGTTTACTGAAATGAGTATTGGTGCCCTTGTGATATGGATGTCATATCGTTCTGCTATGTCATTGAGATATTTGGGATATTGACCATACACAGCAGGGTCTTGCAGTTCATCACTTTGGAATTCAAAGCTTTTATAGCCGCCTGGCTATCGGAAATTATGGTAATGTTCTGCTTGAGGATATTTGCGTCCCTAATAATTTTCGCCGAAGTCTTTATGGCCCACACCTTCTCCTGAAAGACGCTACGGTGATCTAACAGCCTTACAGACAGGCTGAAAATAATCCACCTTCAACGGTTCCACCCACTTTGGAGGAAACGGTGTAATGTAGCATGGAGATGCTACAGTACGAGATGCTCAGTACCATTTTCCCAGACCTACTTGTCCGGAGTGGATGTCATGAATCTCATTCAGAAGTCATAATGCATTGTCATGTAGTCACTACTCCCGAAAGTCCCAATTTTTCCTCGATCATTGTGTAACCAGTGTTTGATTCATTCTACTATCCAGTCGACCCGGGACGCCTACTAGTCCAGTTAATAAGAAAAATGCATATAAAAAATATGATACGACTGTTATCCTCTTTGAAGAATAACCATGGAAAAATTTGTCCAATTTTATCTAACGAACAGACAATGCATTTTCGGAAAATCAGCAGTTATTCGATATTTTTTAGTTAATTATTGCAATTAAGGGTCATTATTACAACTTACCGTTAACTAAAGGGAGGATTTTAACGGCCAGATAAATTTGTTTTTCATTATTATAAGTGGACGATATCGTAGAAGTGAGCGTTAAAGCTAAATGTTAACTTTTAAAGTCAAGTTTATATTTGAACTTGCCATATCATATACTATTTTCAATATGGCAACTTCAAATATAAACAAATTGAGCATATGCCACAAAAAAATTAAATCTGTTGTTTAATTGAGCAGTGTTATCGAAATTGCTTCGGCATTGCCATATTTTTGAAAAAGTCTACTTTATTTTATCATTAGGTTGTAATAACAAATATAAGTTAAATATGGCTTTAAAGTTTACTTTAGCTAAAGTTACCTTTAACTAAACCCTACTTTAACGGGAAGTTGTAGTAATCACCCTAAGAGTGTTGAAATTTTTAAGAAAATAAGAGAAGAAGCACACTTTTTAAGTTTATCTCATCATAACTTATGACATGTCAGTTCGAATAATGCATATGTTTACAATGTATACCTTTTTAAAGGTTCATCTTTAGCCTTTTTAAAGAAATAAATTGCATATACATATGTACATACATATGTACATATTGTATGTAATTTAAAACGTATTCTTAAAAAAAATTTTGTGGTTTTTAAAACTAACAAAAAAGAAAATTCTTAAATACTGATTAATCTTGTGTTCGTTTTCTGCAATAATAAGAAATTCTATAAATACAATATTTAATCTGCTGTTGTTGTTTGAATTCTTAGCATTGAAAAATATTATAATGAATCTGTCTATTTTTAGAATCAGTTCAGTATGATGTCATGTTATTTTAATTTCTTCTAAAATGTTTATGTATTAAATATTCAATTATTTTTATAAAAAAATAAATGTTTTTATTTGAAGATAGCAATGAATGGAAATTATGTACATATATCAACAAATATTAGTTGGAGGTAACCAAGTCTAGTGAACACGATGGGTGGGGTAGTAGCTGCCAGCCTGATACTTTCATTGTATATTAAAACGATTTTGCTTTCTCTGCAGTTGTTTTGCCATGTTGCAAAATTACTTTAACGTGATGGGAAGTTTTTCGTTCAGTACATAGTTCAAATTTACCATTTTTTGTCGTATTACGGCATTCATCAGATTTTAGAAGCTTGTGGTACTTCGCACCTTTATGTCCCTACCAGACACAGAGCATTGTCTTAATGCCCAATCGATACGGTTTTGCTGCTGAAGTTATTGGTTGCGTGGATTAATCCAATATTTTTTCCATTTAGGATTCTAAAAAAAGTAGCAATTCGATGCAACACTGATTTTCTATCGTGTCTTTAAAGCAAAATTTCAATTGAATTAATTTGCTTTGAATGCTTTTTTTTTTGTTGTTGCGTGTTTGGAGAATGACACGTGTCAAGTACTTACATTCAGATACAATCTTTATAACTTTAAAATTAAATGTCTATGCCTACCACCTTTTTGAAAAATTATTATTTCTGATTAAGAGAGATTCCCTTCCGTTCCTCAAATCCTACAGTATTCCTCTAATTTTTACTCTTGTTTTGTAAAGTGTGCGTATCTTTAGCAAACATAATACCTGCAAAATTTTAACGTTGGCGCTCATGCTTATTTAGTTCGTTAAGATACAGACTAAACAACATTGGCGACAACTCACATCATTGCTTAACACCAGAATGAGTTTCGAAATATTCCGAAAGATCCGCCCCAGTTATATTGCAGATACGGTAACATACATAATTGATCATTACAACCCCTAGTTTCTCACACCACTTATGTTTTGTGTGTTAATTTTATACATGAATAGCGGGACCTATAGTTTAAAGTCGACTCCGAACGACAGATTTTTGAGAAACTTTTCATGGCAATTTTATTTACGCCGAAGAAATACTTTATGTATTTTATTTTGATGTCTGGCCTGGGGCTCGAACCCTGGCATTTCGTCTAATAAGCCTACACACTATCTGCTAGACCACGGCGACTGCAGATACGGTAACTATAGATTAAAACAATAAATAAATTTAGCTAAATTATACGGTGTTTAGATAGGCACCTTTATTGCGTAAATCGCAATCAACGCCATTCTTGAGCTCAAAATTTCATAAAAAGTTTCAATTAATAATTGCGTAATAAATACGCAAATTGTTATAATATTGAGTAAAAAACTTAAATATAACAATTAACCGAACACTTTTTGTTGATATTTGAAACAACCAGCTGTTTTGTTTACCAGCTGTCAAATGAATATTGAATAAGCAGTTGAACTGCGTATATCATTATCTCAATTAACTCAATTAACCGAATATTGACTCAATAAAAGTGCATATCTGAACATAGTATTAGTAGACATTCTCATCTGAGTAAAACAATAACAAACGCAGCTTTAAAGTTTACGAATTTCGATATTCTGCGAATTTTATATTTACTGTGGTTTAAAGGTAATAAATTTTGCTTACTGTTAAGTAACCCCTGCGAAAGTCTGCTTCGTATTCATTTATCACTCATTGATCATTCTTTGAACAATCAAAATTTTTCCAAATTTAATTCATAAGCGATATGCCTCTGTAATTACTAGGGTCGTTCATGTCGCTTTTTTGTAAATTGTTACAAATGCCTAAACATTCATTTTCGTTTAGAATTCCAGATTCTAAGTAGTCATCACCAGCATTTACAAAAAATTCACACGGTATTTGTTTTAACTTTTAACTTTAGCAAGTTGAGTTTTCACTTTGTGCAACTATAATGGTTGGTCTAGAGTCTGGTTTTCTTGAAGTAGTCGTAGTTTAGTGGACTTATTAGACATGAGGCTACGGTTAAACCCTCTGGCTCAAACATCTCGAACAAAACAAAGTATGAAAAAAGATTTCTTCAGTGAATTCCTCTCAGCAGATTTCTGGCAAGAAATCTGAGAGTAAATGAAATTGCCATGAAAAAGTTTCTCAACAATCTGAGCAGAGATCAGCAATGAATCATTTTTTCGCTACTCATAAGTACTCATGAAATTTCGAGTATGAGTGAGTCAACAGTAATGAAATTCAACTACTCTGATTCATTCATACTCATAACTACATTGATTTATAAGTACAGGTTACAATGAGTATGAGTACAACGTTGACATCAAACTCATAACATTCGAAATATGTTTGATTTATATGCCTACTCATTCAGATTCATAAATTTAGAAAAATACTTATAATACTCATAATTGATTCGAGTCATTCGAATCATTCATCAAAATTTACAGTCTTAGTTGTTGCTGCATTTACCAAAAAAGAAGAAAGAAAAAGACAAAGACAGCAAGCAAGCAAACACACAACTTTCTAGTGAGTACTGTAGTGTTCGTACGCGAATCATACTTATTTTGTGATTCTTGTAAATGTTGAGTAATGGAGAGTCGAAATCAACAACATTATACGTGTTGTTAAGTATGAGTATGATGAGGACTTCAAACTTTGAATATGAGTAGTATAAGTATGATATTAAAATAAATATGAATGAATCTACTCATCTTTTTGAATACTCATAGCTGATCTCTGGTTCAGAACCAACATTAATCTGTAGATCCCGCCAATCATACATAAAACACATAACGTAAGTGGTTTGAAAAGTTAGGTCGTAATCCTGACTGAAGGGTTGTAATGACCAATTATGTATGTAGGAATTTTTATATTGGCTATCAATTGGCCGTTATACTGTTTTTAGGAATTACGATTGTGTCTTGTAGGATAATTCTCTAACATTAGGTCATATGAAAAAACCTGCTCAAAAAATGAACTGCAGCAACCAATCCATATATGGTCAATGAAATGACAATGCATAAGTATTTCGTACGCATAGCTGCCAGATTTGACGATTTTGGGCTCCAAAAATATCATATTGACGATATGACGATTTATGCCTTTATTTTGACGATTTTTGGAAATTAAAAATTTACATCATATTCTTTACCTTAGTACATTAAAAGTCATTTTAAGCTTTGTATTTACTTTGCAATTGTTAACCAACCTTTTCGCGAAGGGAGTTTGACATACGAATAGTCCGACTAAAGAACTAAATAACGATCCACTAGCTAATCGACCACAAACAGGTGTTTCATATAAACATGAATGTTTGTTTGTATGTACCTTATAGAATCGTAAACTATGCATTTGATCATGTTATGATCTTTAGCAAAGTTGTTGCGCATAAGCCGGGGAAGGTTTCTAAGTTGGTATGACCAATATCCGATAGGTGGCGCCACTGAAAATTACTTAAAATGAATTAAATCGTAAACTGTGCATTTGATATGTTATGATCCTTAGTAAAGTTGTTGCGCATGTGCCGACGAAGATTTCTAAGTTAGTATGACCAATTTACGACAGGTGGCGCTACTGAAAATTAAGCAAAATGTATTAAATTTATTTATCTGGCAGGTATGTTCGTACTTAAGGGTATCGATATCATAGTTTAAAATTATTTTATTTAACCTTTAATAACCTTTAAAAATTATTACACTGTTTTAAAAGTTTTTTTTTTAACTCAGAACGTGGTTATAAAACCCATAAAAATTTTCAATAAAAAAAAACACAAAAAATTTTAATTCTTTGTTAAGTTAGCTATCGCATAAATAAATTCTATTGCGGTCATTGAATTTGGTAGTTAAGAAATGTGATTAAAAAATTAGTTTAATGTGTTTTTTTTAATTCCTGTAAATCTTAAAACAATGCCACATATGCAGACTCATAATTTTAAGCTTTAATATATTGTATACTACTGCCGAGTACAGCTGGCTAAAGTCAAAAGGGCCATTCACTCGTCTCTTCTCTACGTATGTCTTTTTGATGCTCATGTTTTTGTTGCATGTGTTGTTCATGTGGCTTAACATCTAGTATATGTATGAAGTTAAAAATCTTTTCAATGACCCATCAGTAGTAATAAATATTGGTCATTAAGCAATATTTTAGACTCGTGTTTTCGATTTGATTATTCTTTTTTAGAACCTTTTTGTGGTTATTTTTTCGTATTCATTTTGGTTTTATGTAACTCTTTTATTATAATATTTTGAATTGGGTTAAGCACATAATACACAGAGCGAAAAACAAAAATTAAATCAAAAATTTCATTCAACGGTTGTGGCCGTAAATTTTTTTTCTTACACAACAGTTAAAGTATACAAACAGAATGAAGATTTTGGTTTAGTAAACAAAATCCAATTTTTTCCAAAGTTATAGGGTATCCCTTTAACATCTCCTCTATGCCTAGTGCCATGAAAATTTGCAGTGAATTCTGCTTAGTATCAGCAACGTAAATTCCCTGCCTAGCGCCTGATATGCATCCAGGTGTTTTCTTCTCAGATGCGTTAATTCCTCATAGAATTCAAGAATGTGCTCCTATGATTCATTCTCATAGTCACCGAATCTATATACATCGAAACAACCCTCATTCTGAATAAGTGGACCCTGAGTGGCCTGTCAAAAACCCGGTTACCAACCTTAGAATTTTCCCGGATGGCTTAATGCACTACTTAGATATCGTCGTATTGCAATTTTGCAATAAAACATTTGATCTCCTCAAGTCCACTTGGCTTGAGAAGAGTCTTTGTCTCTCTTTATCTTCTCCTATACAGACTCACTCCATAGAAGTTTTCTGGCCACTTCTCCTCATAAGCTCGTTTGCCGGCACATTGCCGAGAATCTCCACATGCCCTCCGACCCATCTCAGACTGTCCCATACTATTATTCGATTCAAGGTCATACGATCCAAGTGCTCCTACTTCAACCACATTGTCAGGCGGTATTGCTACGTCTTGTCATTTATTCTTCAAAATTAGTCCAATGGAAGATAGTTGATAAGGTTTAGTGGATTGTCTCCTTGAGCATCACCAGAGCGAGGAAAAATTCCTCAGGTTGCGATCCTGGGAACCTTAAACGTCGTCTTTCTGGAGGAGAGGAAAAATTCACCGTCAATCTGAGGCAATGTTTCTGGCTGGTTTGAGGATTCGCATACTGAATGGGGCACCATGGAATGGTGGTGTACTCCAGGGCCAGAAAGCTATATCCATCTTTACAGATGGGTCGAAGGTAAATGCAGGCACATTTTCTGGATTTTTCTGTTTAAAGAGCTTTCAAAGATCTTTGGACAAATCGGATCCGTCTATGCTGGTTTCGAGGATATAACAATATACCTGATATTGAGGCGGCGCTTCTCGCTAGGCTAAATTCACGTTCTGTGGATAGAATAGTTAGTCCTAATCCTCCAATCTGTCACATAACGACATCATCACTATATGGGTCAGGGAGAAAAAGTGGGAGCTTTGGGGAGGCGGTCTATGTGTCTTTGTTGTTAAGTATGTGTTGTATGTTAGGAGTCTATGGCCTGCTATAGATAGTGCTTGAAAAGTTTTACTGCTGGGCTTGGATAAGGCCAGTCTGAGGTTAGTTTTTGGGTTTATTACAGGGCACTGTGAGATTAGATCGCCAACAAGATTCGGAAACAAAATTCTGCCGTTCCGATGAGTAGGAGTTAGAGACTATCGAGCTATTCATCTGCAACTGTCTAGCCCTTAGTAGGTTGAGGTTGAAGGGGCCTGCTTTGAGAGTTTAGCTCCCTGTCGAGTGCCGACATGAGGGGTCTCCAGGCATTCATAAGTAACTTGAGCTAGGTTGTAAAAGCAATAGTCACGCTCTGTTGTGTGCTCGTGATTCATCTTTTTTCCTGCTTTTCCTATGTTCTACCTTTTCTAACTCGTTTCTCCTTCTCCCCATTACTTCAGTATCCTTTATCTCTCTATCTCTCTCTCCCTCTCTCTCTCTCTCTCTCTCTCTCTCTCTCTATGAAGTATTTGCCATGGATCATTTTGATCACTGGGTATTGTACTTTTCCTAATGACAAGTACATGTTCTCAAACCAAACCTAACTTGATTCTATTTTAGGAACACTTTGCGAAAAAATTGTTTTTCAGCATTTCAATGTAAAAAATTTAAAGCATTTGGTATTGAATTTCAATTTGTTTATAATTTATTAAATTATTTTATTTGTACAATTTATTGTTTTGTGCGTAAGATATCAAAAGTAGCATAATATTACCAAACAAACGTTATTTACGATACCAAAAATTAAAGATTTCAGATTAAATTTCTTTTGTTACTTTTAAAAATTGAATAAAAATTTTCTATTTGCGCACGTACGATATGCTAGTGCCGAATAACAAATCATTCACGTTTTCTTTTCTTTTTTCTCGAGCAGGCAAACATGCTTATTTCAAGTAACTTTTTGTAAGTACGAGTAGTTTTCTACAATGTATTCGAGATCATCTAAGATTTGCGTTGGTTTTTGGAAAAAAATAAAACTTTCTTAGAAATAAAACGTACATTACAACTGTACATGTGTTCATACATATCTTTATAAAGTTAATTTTGGCAATAAAAATAAGGCAATAGAATAAGCAGAGAATATTACTGAAAAGAGAACAAAACAAAAAAAGCCTTTTTTTCTGCAAGTGTAATAAAGAATATTTTTATCTCAATTGAGATTTGCAAACGGGATAAAGTATCTTCCAAAGAAAGGCTGGATAAAACAAGAGAACGCGTTTTAAAACAGATAAAAAAAACCCGTACAATGTTATGCTACTTTTAGAACATAAATTCTATAAAATATCAGCAGAAAACAAAAGCAAAAAAAAAGAATAACAACGAAATGAATGAAAATCTTTTGTAACAGAGTGTTTCGATGGACCGAATGTACGTGTTGGTTTACGGTTAGATAAGTATGCTTGCAATAACACGTTTTGTTGTAAAACAATTCTACACAAATACCCAAATATATATGCGTACGTATAAAATTTGAACATACATCCTCTGTTTACATGCATATAAACATTACTGTATACATCTGTTATGTATGTATACTAAAAATACAATCTCTCTATATCTACTCATAGGTGTATGTATGTATGTACATATTTTTATGTTTGCGTATGTAAAACATACATTTGTTTTAGTATGTGTTTACATATGCGCACAAAATGATCATGAATTTCTACAAAACATTCATTCTACAAACATTCATCCATATGCTTGAATGTGTAAAGAATGATTGTATATACAAATGTAGGATACACTGCATGCATGAATAAATGAAGTAAAATGTTCCGTAAACATTTTATTGGGTAAATATCCAGTATCAATGAATTCTCTTCCTGATCTTTAAAAGAAATAAAAACAATTTTTTTTAAGGATTTCCAAAACGACAGTTTAGATAAAAAAAAAGAAAAACTCAAAAACCTTTCTATGTCAGATATGATGATTGTGTCCATTTCGCGAGCAATTCTAAAAGATTGATAACAAAATAGTTTTAGACATTGTTATGGAAATTTTTTCACCGCTTGACCTCTACTGCAAGGGCATGGCGGCTAGGGTTAATAGCCGTCTCTGGACGACTGGATATGCATCGGGCATTAGCCATATAATGATACTTGGAGAAATTGATATTGTCAGAAGCAGTGACTATATGACACCGGGATATGACTTCTCAATGAATTTTAGCACATCCATTCCAGATAGGGAGGACTGGAGGAATGGTGCGGCGCACCTTGTAAGGGACTCCGCACAAACTTACAACGATGGCTCGAAACTGGAAGAAATTTATTCGGAATATCCAAGTCTAGAAGGCTACCGAATCACTGCAGTGTCTTTCAGGTGGAAGTGTCAGCAATACAGGGTGCGGTGAAAATTGTTGTGGAAAAAAATGTTAACAGACGGAAAATCACCACACTTTTCGATAGACATGCAGGTATCAAGACATTGGATTCTAGTATAATTAACCCCAAGACAGTGTATGACTGTAGCAGATATCTCAATGAGGTGGCGAACCGATATGATGTTTGTATCACATTGGGACATAAGAATATTTTGGGCAACTCCGGAGCAGATGAACTGGCCAGAAGTGGCACGACCATCGAACTCTCTGAAGAATTCTCTACATTGAGGATCCCTTTGGGTACCTGCAAGCTTATAATTGACAATGTAATCGTAGATCTTGTCAACTTAGGACAAGGGCAGAACGTCTCAAAAAATCTGGCCAAGGCTGGATAGGAGGCGCACGACGACGCTGCTTAAACTCCAAAGAAGTAGGCGCAGCTCTGTTATCGGGGTTATTACGGGGCATTGTATTATAGGAACGCATGTGCGCAAGCTGTGGAGATGAGGAAGAGGAGGATGAGACTATTCTTCACATACTGTGCACATCCCCTGTACTTGGTCGGAGGAGAAAGAGGCACCTGGGTGCCTACTACATAGAGGATCTAGATGAACTGTCATGCATGGATATTGACAACTGTATGTAAAACTGTGGTATCACAATGCGCAATGTGTGCGGCCTAAGTGTGTCCGCTCATGAATCCATCGAGGGGACAGCCGCTTCTACCTACCTACCTATGGAATTTTTCTTTTATATTTTTTTTTTTTGTTAAACACAGGATCACAAGATAAGGTTAGGTTAAACTGTCAGATGCCTCAATGAGCATAGCTTACTTGGGTTTATTAACCACCCCGCATATAATTATAGCTCCTGGCTGTCATTTCTCGACCATCGCCAAAGTCTTATAAAGGTGTGTCCAAGAATTCATATTCTCAGATTCAAAGGCGCAAAGTCGCCGTGGTCTAGTAGGTAGTGTGTTGGCTTCATAGACGTGAGGACTGGGTTCACACCAGGTCAGACATCTCCAACTAAACGAAATATGAAAAAATATTACTTCGGCGACTTCCTCTCAGCAGATTTCTGGCAAAAACTTTGAGAGTGAAATAAAATAGCCATGAAAGGTTTCTCAAAAATCTGTCATTTGGAGTCGACTTTAAAATGTAAGTCCCGCCAATCACGTATACAAAAATTAACGCACGCAACATAAGCGGTGTGAGAAACTAGGTCGTAATCATAACTAGAGGGTTGTTATGGCCAATTATGTATGTATGTTGATTCAAAGGCGAGAACAATGACAGAGGATGTTCTGTGTTCTCCTCTTTTTCCTCGTCGTTACAGCTTCTGCAGAAGCCGTTATGAAGTATTTCTTGTCTTCCGGAGTGGTTCCAAAAGGCTCCTTAGATGAAAGAATGATAGGTTCATTGCAAATTCTATTCTATATACAGTGGACAGCAAAAGTCTAACCTCAACGTATTTCAGCAATATCATGCGTTTTAAACAATAATAATAATCGATATTTTTATATTTATTTTATATATTTATTTACCTTTATTATAAAAACAAATATAAATGATTTTCACAAACAAAAAATTATTTTTGCACCGCAGAAGTGTAGGTACCCCCGAGAAGACCTAAAGGTAGATTTAATTTTCAAAGGCCCAACGTATAATACTAAGTTTATCGCAAAATATGTCAATTTCACGTTTGCACGACCGTCAGAAGTCGGTTAAAATTTGTGTTTTTTGCAAATATTATTATTTCTCTTTGCGCAAACATTGGCCAACTTCTTTCTGGTGGTCGCTCAAACGTGAAATTGACAAATTTTTCAATTAACAATCCAGATCCATCAAAAATTCTGAAAATTTTTCAACTAAAAGTTCATTTGATTAGATGACATACATATATAAAAAATATAACTCGACTGTTAGACTCTTTAAATTATAACTACGGTAATTTTTGTCCGATTTGATCCAACAATGTGTCAATCTCTTCAGAAGACAATACAATTTCAGGACGTTATCACTTATTTATTTATTTATTTATTTGTTATTAGTCATAGCACAACAAGATAATAATCTTATAAATGAAAGTGCTATGGGAGTACATCAAAGAAAGAAAATAATAACAAATCATTGATTATATATGTAATGAAATGTTTGAAATAATGTAGAAATAAAAATGAATAAGAACGTGTTAAAATCACGGGAAATAGCAATCGATACAAAAAAGGATAAAAAAATGAATATGTGTAAAAAATAAATTAGGAAAACTACAAAGAACAATATATACAAATATAAAGAAATATACAAACAAAGTAAAAATATATTCATATACTAAGATACAATGAAATTTAAAGATATATTAAGTAAAAAAATGAAAAATTAAAAACAATCATGAATAGAAATAGAGAGAAAAAAAAAAAAAAAATCAAGATATGCTAAAAACTACTTGAACAGATTGTATAACTCCTTTTTGAACTTAACTGCATTGCCTATATTCTGAATATAATTAGGTAAAGTATTCCAAAGACTGGTGGTGTATATAAAAAAATGGCGTTGTGACAAAAGAGTCCTATGTCTGTGTTGGATAATCTTCATACCGCGGTTGGATCTAGCAAATGTAATCCTACTAAATAAGTATATTGGCTGTTTTAGAGTAATAATCTTATGGAGGAGAATAAGGCATTTTATATTCAATAGGTTATCAAAATTAACTCCGAATATCCGGTATGAAAATTGTGATATATGGTCTCGACGTCCCCTAATAAAAACATATCTGGCTATATTATTATAAGCCAGGTTGAGTTTCCGCTTATCATCAGTATCACAGTTCGCGAAAATTTCAGATCCGTATAAAAGGACAGGAATCAAATACGTTTTAGCCAGTTGCATACGTATGGCAAAGGGAGTCGAATCTATAACAGCCCACAAGTTCCTAAGCATACCATAAACTTTACCAACGATGACGTTAATGTGGTTAGACCACGTTAGCCGATCATTAAAGATAACACCCAGATTGGATGCTGATTCAACACAGTCAATTTTATTCCCCCTGATAATAATATCCGGCACAACTAATGCTCTCTTAGTCCTGGAGAGCAATAAACATTTAGATTTAGAGGGATTTATACAAAGTCCATTGGCCCTAGCCCAGCTATCAATTTTTCGTAAATCACAGTTGATGGTGTCTATACATAGTTGGATATCCTCTATACGCGTGCTTCTATAGAGCTGAACGTCATCAGCGTACATATGTACGCTACAATTATCCAAAACATCAGGCAAGTCGTTAATGTATATACAGAACAAGAGAGGCCCTAAGATTGATCCCTGAGGAATACCTCTTCCAACGCTTAGCGAATTTGAGATCTTGCCGTTTAGATAAACTCGTTGTGATCTGTTCACAAGATAAGAACGTATGAGATTACAAGCTGAGTTAGAAAAATGAAAGAGGGTCTGTAGCTTGTATACAATGTAGGTGTATACAAATTTCATATTTTTTAATTAAATTTTGCTACTATGAACGAACAAGCTTGAAAATTATGAAAAAAATTCGCTTTTGTCAAGTTTACCTCATCAAACCTCATGGGATATTAAATTGGGTAATAATAATAATATACCATTTTAAATTTTGAACATCGGTTCAGAAATGTTTGTGTAATCAATAAATTTGTGCTTAAAGTCCAAAAATAAAAATTGTCAAATATAACGAATTTGGAGGGTTTAAGAAATATAAAAAAAATATTTTTGAGTTCTGCACTATGTCATTAGCTCAGTATATTTCATTATTTTTATTTTATCGCATAGTGTAATTTTATCTTTAGGGACATATTTTCCTGCTTGAGGAATGGTTAAAGCTCTGAACAATTAAAATGAATACACAACACAAATGGGAAATATGTCAACCTCAACTCAATATGGCTGACTTTAAAATATCAGACAAAAACAAAATTAGCTCTCTCTTTTTTGTTATATTTAAGTGTCATTTGAATACATAAAAAATTATTTATTTTTTAATAAGAAATAATTAAAAGTATTTGAAACGAATCAGACAAAACTATGCTCGCTGGGCTAGAAGCGTATAAGAAAGTTTTATTTCGTATTGAAACGGTTGATTTCAGTCCACAATGTTGCTCACTTAATACCGTAAGGAACATGAGTATGCGTACGTTACTGTCAGCCTAATGCCCTTAATGCTGTTTTTATGTCACTAAAATTTATGTTGAAAAGTATGGCAGTGAGAAAAAGGGGTTTAATAGCATAGATTTTTTTCAGTAACAACTCAACCTCATATGCATTACCAGTTGCTAAAAATGGAATTACAAATGACAACTGACAAACAATGGGCAAGAACCCATTCTTAGCTGCCCGCTGACAATGCAACTGGGGTTCTGTTGCCGTCCGTAATTGACCCATAAGTAATAAATGTTAAGTAATAAATTGATTTTCTAAGGTTATCTACTAACACGGTGAGAGAGTGAACCTACACCCGAGTAACTACATAGTCTAAGTTATTTTCTAGGTGGAGTAGAATTCCAAAATACTTTTATTATATATCCCGACTCTCCAAACTTGTTTTATTTGACAAAAACGGTTGTTTGGATCTTTTCACACAAAATTATTGATTACCCAAAATATGTTTGAATCTATTTTAAAAATCAAAAGTTTTTTAAAAAAGGAGAGATTAGCCTTTAAAACGGTAGACATCAATATTTTGTTCAAACTTATATGGTATGAGTTTTGATGGTGTAAATTTGGAAAATATTATTTTTCTCTTATTTTTCAAGCTTGTTTAAATTTTAACCGACTTAGTTCACTACCTTTAGTAAAGTAATACATCCAACAGAAAGAGATGTTCTAAACTAACACGTGCAAAAAATTTCATTCAAAAATTCCAAGCGGTTCAAAAGTTATAAGCGTTTAAAGAAATTAGCTTGGCGAAAGTACCCCTGCTACAGCATTCTGTTCGCCTGGTGTTTTATAAAATTTCTGTTGAATTCATTAGTTTCCTAATAATAGTGAAATAATTCGATGATAAATGTGTTTTAAATTTTTAAATTAAAACTTATTTAGTCCATTATCTCTAAAAAACTAATACATCCGACATTAATTAAATTTTTCAATTAGGAATGGCCAAACTTGGAAAAATAAGAAAAAATAATATTTTCGAAGTTTACCTCATCAAATCTCATAACATATAAGTTTGAACAAAATGTTTATGTATACAGTTTGAAATGCTAATATCTCTGCTTTCTAAAAAAAACTGTGGATTTTTAAAATAGGTTCAAACATATTTGGGTAATCAATAATTTTGTGTGAAAAGATCAAAAAAACGTTTTTGTGAAGTAAAACAAGTTTTGAGGGTTCGAGAGAAATAAAAAAGTATTTTTAAATTCTACTCAACCTAGTGAATATCTTAGACTATGTAGTTACTCGGGTGTATTTCATATTTTGTATTTTGTCGCATAGTGTAATCTGACTGTGTTCATCTATTCAAGGCCAACAGGCTTTTCCGAAAATTGACGGATGATAACAGCTATCAAATTGAAGCCTCATCTATCAAATTACAGCGAGTTCAGTCTAATCACTCAATCTGGGGCTTTTGATCGATTGGCATACATAACATAATTCGTCAGTATAACCCTTCAATCTGGATTACCACCCAGCTTCCCACACCACTTATGTTTTGTGTGTTAATTTTTATACAGACAGGCGAGCCCTAGAGTCTAAAATCGAATCTGAACGCTAGATTTTTGAAAAATCTTTTCATGCCAATTTTATTTTTCTTTCAGATTTTTTGCCAAAACTCTGATGAGAGGCAATATCGCAGATGCAATATTTTTTATATTTCGTTTTGTTTGAGATATATTACCTGGGGTTTGAACCGTAGCCTCACGTCTAATAAGCCAATACACTACCTACTAGACTACGGCTACCAATTGGCAACTGACACTAATATTCAGTGAAAAATCATCTTTATATAAGAAGTACGATTCGGGAATTGGTATGTGAGTCTTCTATGTTCTTTCCACGTGCTGCGACCATTCTACTATCGTCATAGCTTTTAAATTAATGGATACGTCGTGAATTTGGATGTCGAATTTGGGACGATCAAAATCCAATGATCTCATGTGGATCAAAGAACGGCTAACGAAATCAATGCACATGAGATCCAACAGCGCCCAATGCATTCCAAAAACGACACTGTTTAGAGTGGAATTTAGGCGGTTTCATTGGTCCATATTTCTTTGAGGACGACGTTGGCCAGACCATCACTGTCAGCGACGAGCACTATTGGTCAATAATTACCATGGGCTGAATTGGATGATCCAGGCATCAGCGACATGTGGCTTCAACAGGACGACGCTACGTGTCATACAACATATTGCACATTAGATATTCTGCAAGAGCGATTTGAGGGCATGGTCATCTCAGGTGGAGGTGATATAAACTGGCCAAGACTGTGCATTTAACTTCATTAGACTTTTCCCTGAGGGGTTATCAGAAGTCGCAGGTGTATACAAAAAAAAAAATATAAATAAGTCAGAGCGGTCCTTAAAGTTAACATAACTCATGCCAACGGTTAAATTCTGCCTGACAGATCCAGAGAAGCGCTAGCGGACTTTGATATATCGCACGATGATATATTCCAAACATAATGACATCGCTGGATCTTACAAACGAATAACATTTTTTGATGGTATCCCAAATTCATTTGGTCTTATTTAAATTTGAAGTGCTTGATGAAAGACCCGGTAGACATATTACAGCACACGCTACATAGTCCAGACATTAACCCTACTGACTGATAATGCATCAGTTTGCTCTGGATTTACTAATTCAAGTTGTTTTTGATCCAAAGTGAAAAGTCTTAACTTTTAATGAATAATATAGAGTGGGTGATTTAAAAGTTTAAATTTAAAAACTCAACAAAACAAAAACGTTTTCATAATTTCGAGTGTATGGGGTCGTATCTCGACAACGGCATCACGAATATTGGCCTTCAATTGCTCAATTGCCTCAGGTTTGTCGGTGTCAAATCGCAGCTTGTTGGCGGCCAATTGACATCACCATTTCTGCTAATTAAACGGCAATCAAACTTTTGACACAATAAATCGATTGTGGCATGAGATGTGTGGCAAGTTGCACCATCCTGTTGAAACGAAATATTGTTTACATCAATACCAGAATGAGTGGGTACAAAAAATCGGTTATTATGGTGTGATAGGGGTCTACATTGACCGTAATGGTTGCGCCGTCCTCCTTTTCAAGGAAATGTGGGAAAACGGTGCCTACGCTCCTCAAGAAGCACCAAACAATCACTCGTAATAGGTGCATTGGCTTCTGTAAGAGTAAGTGTGGGTTTTCTGTGGGTTGAATACGGCCCACCCTATATATTCCTGAATTGAATTGTAGGCTCTCTAGTTCAAAAGTGCGTATAATTTACCTTGAATAAAAAATACAAATTAAAAGGACATTCGATTTGATCTATGCGTATAAAAGAAGTAAAATTTGATAAAATTTTGTTTCCCACTGTATTAAATACATTCCGTTTTTTTCTTTAAGCACAAGGCTTTACTTCAAGTGGCTGCTTCTATTTGTGCTCCTTCTTTTCTCTTGTCGTTTTTGCCGGTTTTCTGTTTTTTCTCTTTTGGATATAATATTCTGTATGGAGTTTAAAACATACAATCCTATAGTATTAGCTGAACAAAGAGAATTGAAAAGTATAGAGTGCATATATGTATGTAAGTATTTATACCAACACTGGTTATATACATTTATATGTGTCATGTAAAACAAAGTTTTTCTCACGTTACTCTACGCAAGTGGTGGTGCAATGAATTAGTGTGGGCCATATACGTCTGACAGTTGAATACAGTATGTGTTAACTTCCATTGTTTCCTGTTAAAAGTTTTTATTTTTATTGTGTGTTTTTTTCTCACATACACTTTACATACATTACACAAAATGTAATTGTAATGACTAGTAAAATCAGTTGTGTAGAAAAAAGTGTACGCCTTGGGCATTAAAGTTTAAAGTTTTATAATTAATTGACCGTATAAAATCATAATATTATATTTCTTTGGATATACCTGCAAACATTTCTATTGTTGGTAGGAAATTCAATATTAATAGTCATAAAATTTGAATCTTTTAAGATATTGTTATGTTTTTACCTTTTTAAAAAACTTTTAAAATATAAGTTCGTTGATTGAAAAAAAAAATAAAAAAAAATTCATGTTTTTTTGGGTGCCTTGGCAATCTAGTTGGTAGTGTGCTAGACTATTAGCGTGAGGGTCGTGGGTTCGATTCCCACCAGAGACTCTGGTCTGTGACACTATACCGAGCACATAGTCAAGTTACTTCGCTTGTATATAATTAGGATATAATTTGTAATTGTATTGTAATAAATAAATAAATAAATAAATAAATAAATTTATGTTTAGTTTCAATTAAACTCTTTATTGTTCGCACTACTTTTGAATGCCACTGTTCACAACATGATGTATCCAACAATAATTGCTTGTTGGCTAATCTTATTGGCTTACAGCGCAGATCTTTTTAATGGAGATCTTCAAACCACGACTGTTGTCTTCACACGCAACGCGTCTTAACACAAGACTGACTGAATTCTTCTACTCGTTGCCTGCTTTGTCGTGCCTTTTTATATGCCCACGTAATCAGTCTGATGAATGTTCTTGAAATCGAATGTTCGCGTGTTCGCCTTCTCGAGTGCTTTATCGCGACTTCATTGTTGTTTGTGTATTTTGTTCACATTGCTTGTTGTTGCGTTCTCGCTTACTTGTATATCCCCTTTTCTTTCATACTGATGTTGTTGGTTTACTTGTAACAAGTTCGTTGTATTTGTTTGTGTAGCGTTAGCTCATTTTAATGTTAAACGATGTACACCGTCTCCATTTTCGTAACAGTATTTTAAATATTTTTCAAACGGATGTATGAAAGTTGAAGGAAAATATTTTATTTAAAATGATGTTATCCTGCATTCATTTCGTAGGGCATATAAGGCTTACCCAAATAATAATCTTAGTTTTTCAGTTCTTGTTCCACTGTGACAGGTCTACATATAATAAGGTAATCAGCTGTCACATAGAAACAACGCGCTTATATTTTGGCAGTGGTAAAAAATGTTGTTCATTAAGTTCTACTCCTTCACAATAGGTAGCGTTGCCTGGTTATCATTTTTGACGTTATCTTCTCTGTGAGGTTAAGAGATAGAAAGCTTCCTGAATGGATTTTTAGAACAAAGATTGAAGCCTCTTAATTATTTTTAAATTAAAAGACAAATGATAAAAATTCTTTGAAATTCCCGGTTTTCGTAAGTCGCTGTTGTATGCGAATAATTCACAAATCACGGTTGTCCTCAAAAGCTAACATAACCCATGCCTTTAGGCAAAGATAACCTGATCTTTACGCCAAAGTCATGACAATTTTGAGACGCTCCTACCAGAGAAGCTGTGGTTTACATTTGAAGGATGTAATCCACATTAGTCATTCAAACGCATAAAAAATTTGGATGATATATCACGCAACACTTTTTTATTTAAATTAAAACGCAGGAAGCTTTTTAATGGATTACCCATGGGTTATGTACTGCAGTGGCCAGTTCACATCAACTCTAAGTGAGATGACCATGCCAATATTGCATGAGTTCTTCGGCACTTAGCATCGTTCTGTTGAGTCTACATCCCATTGGTGTTCAGATCCTCCAATTCAGATCCAAAAAAAAATTTACAAAAACTGAACGAATGGATTCATCTTTAGCCACAACATTGCGAATAGTCCTCTCGGTGAAATGATTATAGCAATCGTAACATGGGAAGAACTGTACTTCTTGTTGAATGCTATATCTATCTACGATGATTTGGCAAATAAAATAACATCTATTTCGACAGATGTAGCTTTAACAAGATGGCCATTATCAATTGTCAAAATTTGGAAGTCCTAGTTGGAAACCACTAAGCCATGGGTCTGTGGGTATTTTATCAATATTAGACACTACAACTCGGATTACGAATGAACTTCTTGAACATCTTGAACATCTTATTGTAGCAGATTAGAGCCATAATATGTTCTTTAACGTGTTTTCAGCAAAATGTATAGGGAACGAGAATATAGATTCCATGGTTAGTATTTGAGAGCACATTGAAAATTTAAAGTCCATTTCAGAAGTTCGAACCTTTTTGTAAACACTGTATTGATTGAGCAAGAGCCGAACATTGCACAAAAAAAAAATTTTTTATCGTCTAAGAATAAAAAAGCGAAACTTGAATTCGCCAAGGCCCATCTCAACTGGAGTGTCTGAATATGGAGGATTGTGCTGATTTCTAACGAATCTAAGTTTAATTTAAAGCATTCAGACGGCATAAAGCGTGTGCGCAGACGATATGAAATGTTTCACGATATGAAAGGTTTTTTGCTGGTCGTCGACTGAATAATCCGGCATCTACTGTCCTTCTGCGAATCGTTCTTTCGCTAAATTTTAAACCTAAGCGGTTTCGTATGTGACTAGAAGATGCTGTGGGATAATTTTGGATTGTCCTTTTAATTCAGGAGTCTTCATATCGCGAAGTTTCCCGTGGTCTTCCTCCAGAATGAGTAGGAGATGTGCGACCGGTATGGAAAAATTTTTTAATTAGCCTAGAAATAATTGATCTGTTGATCGAATATTTTGCACTCAATTGATCTTAACCCAATCTAGAACTTGTGGGAGACCGTTAACTTAAAAATCAACCGAGAAAATTGCAAAACCAAAGACGATATATTTGAAGCCGCAAAAATAGCCTGGGAAGCAATATCACCTGAAATACTTAATAATTTAACATCCTCTATGCCTAAAAGAATGGCACGTGCCATCCAGACTAAAGGATTCGCAAAGAAATATTGGTTTCAATAGTTTTTATCTGTACCTTAAATTGGGGGTGCTTTTGTTTTGTCCGCTTATATTTTCGACTTAAAATGTATTTTGAATCATAACTTTTTTTATTGAATTCTGAATTCCTTAAGTTTGTGTTTTTCAATAATAAGGATATAAATAAATAAAAAAATAAAAAAAAATTATTAATAACTTTGTTTTCTTAAAAAAATAATCATTTTAAAAAAATGTACTGAGGGGGTGCTTAGGTTTTGTCCGATACTGTACATAACTATTCACCTCTAACACCTCGTGATTGAAAAAAATATTTTTCTTTAGAAAGTTGATTCTCCAAATCATCAGCTATATTAACAGATTTTATTGGTCTTCGAGGGCGACGTTTAGCTTTTTAGCAATGAAAGTTGGATTCTCGTTCAATTTGATGTCGAGTGATATAGAATATTCACTTAATTATTATATTAATTATCGTTTAACATTAAAATGATAAACAAAAGCTACAAAAACAAAAGCAATGGGCTTGTTTACATGATCAACGAGTAAACAAAAATATAGCAACAACATCAGCATAAAAAAGGAATAAACAAGTAAGCAAACAGGCAACAACAACACTGCAAGGACAAACGTAAACAAAATACACAAACAATAATAACGTAAACAACATGTTTACACTTATGGAGATTTCGCAAGTGGCAAGAAGGCAAAGTTATTCGCCTTCAAGGGCATTCATCAGACTGTTGACTGTTCGATATAAAAGGCAACACAAAGCAGGCAACGTGATCAGTAAAAATTCAGTTAGTTTTGTGTGGAACTGTTTAATTCCTAGGTTGGATCTCGACTGGTGATACTAACAGATCAACCTAAGTTAGTGCGTTAAGAGCAACTATATGTCAAAAATTCGCATGCCCATACAAAATGTATGAGAGCAACCCAAATAGCGCGGCGCTAACGCTTTGCAATTGGAAAATCCCGTTGCAAAACGACTTTTTTTGTTTGTTATGCAATGACATGTTAGGTGTTTTTAGAGCAATATTGCGATTTTGTCTCGCGCGGCGCTAACGCTTTTTAATTGGAAAATCCAATGTTGATTTTGTGTTTCTATTTAAAATATTGAATTGAGATGAAGTTGGTTTTTGATAAGTTGCACACGAATTTAATGGGACAATATTTGAAACTATTATTGCCAATAAAAATTCGTAATAAAGTAGGGGACATGATTTTTTTCAAATTAATTACTATTGTTTTAGTTTTTAAAATTAAATGAACATTTAATTATAATTTTTGATATAAACTCTCACAGTAAGAAATAAATATTCTGGTTTGTGTGGTTTGTTTTAATTATTATTATTATTACAAATGCATTTGTTCAGTTGCATACATTAATTATGCAATAAAACCGATACATTATTGGTATTGGTTATGCCAGTTCTGTTTTCCTTTTTGCGGTATGACATGGTAAATGTGATGTTAATTTTTAAAATAAATTTTAAAGGCCGTATAAAACAGTTTAATAACAAAATTATAATAATTTTTTCATAAATGTTAAACAAATAGGTAAATTTATTATAATGTAAAGGACTTGGAAGTAGTCTATTAGGTAGTGTGTTGGCTTATTAGACACAAGGCCACGGTTCAAATCACAGGTCAGATATCAAAACGAAATATGAAAAAATATTTCTTTGCCGACTTCCTCTCAGCAAATTTCTGGCAAAAACTTTGAGAATAAATAAAAATTGCCATGAAAAGTTTCACAAAAATCTGTCGTTCGGAGTCGACTTTAAACTGTAGGTCCCGCCACTCATGTATAAAATTAACACACACAACATTAATGGTGTGAGAAACTAGGTCGTAATCCTTAATGAAGGGTTGTAATGACCAATTATGTATGTATGTATGTAAAGGACTTGGAATGGTTTATCAGGTGTATCAGTATAAATGTCTCCAATGTCTCCATTAAGAACATTTATTGTAAGCTAGCCTTAAAGTTTTTTGTTGATGGCTATGATATCTGTCAAACATATTCATTATACGTCCAATCAGTAAACAAACAGCAGCAAATTTTTTCATCGTTCTAAAGATGATGAATTTTGTACCAGAAAATCATGATTTGCGGGAAGTTTTAATTTTTTGTTTTCATTTGAAGAAAACTGCTGGAGGGTCACATTAAAAGCTTGTCAAGGAATACGGTCATCGTGCTTTACCAAAAGCAACATGCAGAAGGTGGTTTTAACGGCTCAGATTTAACTATTTTGATATTGAAACTGAAGAAATTGGAATGATCATTCTCTGTCAGAAGCAACATCTAGAAAATAGTGACAACGATTTTAATGTTAAAAATGAAAAATGTGGAAGAAAACCAAAAAAAAAATTTGAAGACATCGAATTGCATACAATATTGACAGGAGATGATACTTTGAGTCGGAAACAAATGACAGAAATATTGAATGTTGTATAACAAAAAATTTCTAAACGTTTAAGAAGCTTTGGAAAAGAATCAAACTCTGGAAAGTGAGTGCAACATGAATCAAATGACAGATTGGCTGACTTCCAAAATTTATCAATACAAAGACGTCTTTTGCACTTTGAAATTAGTTTCGAAACAAGTTTGAAAAACTTTTTTGCATTTTCTTTTAAACTTTCTTTCGCTTTTGCACGTAAAAAATTAATTTCACAAATTTTGTTTTCTTTTATCGCCTCATTCTGCTGTTTTTGACGGTTATAACTTTATTTGGCATTGTGATTTAGGTTCAAACATCAGACAATTCTTTAAAAATGAACATTATATGAATATTATATTTTTTTTATAATATTATAATATATTATACATATATTTATGTATGTATTATTATTTTTTAATATATTTACCTTATTTATTGATTTTTATAAATTAAAAAATTAAATTATATTATTTTTGATTTTTATTTTTTTATTTTTATAATTCATTATTTGGTACTAAAATTTTTCTTTTGCAAATGTTTTGATTTCAAACACAAAATAAAAAAAAGTAATGTTTTTTTAAATAAGGAAAATTAATATTACCACGTTGTCTGCCCACTACGAGATAATTCATAGTTGGCTCCCTAGAAGGGAACGCAATCTACGAGTTATCTTGTACTCATTAACCGACTTTTTCTCCTAAAAAAACATAATTTTTGCTTTTTGATGATACCAACGATCTAAAAATAGAGTTTTTTAAGTAATATAATGTAAAAAAATCAAATTGTGGTTTTTGGCCAGTTTTCTGAAAATTGCCGCGGCAGTCAGCATGTCAACTTCACTATGCGAAACAAAAAATAAAAGAAAATGTCAAATAAAATGTGAAACCAAATATAACTCTGTGTATATACGAATAAAGAACAAAGCAAGTTTGCAAGTACATGAAATTGTGAAATCACCCCCGCTCGTTTTTCCCCTCTCTCCCACAAACTCAAGAGTTTTGAAATTTGTTTCGAAACTAATTTCAACGTGCAAAAGGCTTAAAAGTTTGTGTGCAGTTCTACTACGGTATATACATTTTGTAGATATGCAAAGTTACCAAACAATGCATCAGCTATAAATCCGATGAACGATTGCTTTTTCACTGCGTTAAAAATACACATTGACGACGAAATAGTATACATTGTAAACATTTTGTACAGCGCCTTTATGAAACACTATACTTTGTTCAAACACAAAGCAGCTAACATTTTGGAAGTCAGCCATTCTGTCTCAAAGATATGATATAAAATCAGTGTCTGCCCCTAGACACGCCAAGGTTATTTTACAACATGACAATTCATCTGCATACACAGCAAAACTGGTTCAGAATACAATCAAAGCATTAGGCTGGGAACTGCTAACCCTAGGCTTGGCTCCTTCCGCCTAAAAATTGTTTTCCCGAAAATAACATGTCTGGAATCTGTTCCAGTCAATCAACTGCCTTTGAAGCAGGAGAAAGCTTTATAAATGAAACTAACACAAGCAAAAAATAAAAAATATAGTTAATGTGCTGCAAATGTTTTGTAGCTGGCCTAATTGGAAAAATTATGTAAATTTAACGAAAATGGGGAAAAAAATTATTATATAGACTTGCAGGCTAATTTTAAACGCAATTTTAAATTTTCTTTCATTTTTATGTGTGAAAGTTATAAAATGAACTCGTTTTTCTTTTTTAGCGCTCTCTTTAACGGAAAACAGTTGTCAGCATATCGCTAGAGACAATGTATTGTAAAAATGCTATGTTTTCTAGAACATATAAAATTTAATCATTTTATAACTGTTATATTTATATACCTTTGTGTTGTTAAATTTTTTTTTATAGTTTAAGTTTTGTGCCATTTAATACCACACACACACACACACACTAAAAAAACGTTTATAGTAGTGCCATACATGTCACACATAAACTAGATCTAATGCCAACACGTTAACATATACTCATAGATTTGTATAGCACATACAATTACCACTTTACCATACAGTTGTAATATTTATACTGTAACTGTATGATAATTTTTACTACACTCACTACACTACACATACATATATATGTATATATTCCAATACCATCTATTGGAATATATGAAATTTTTTAACTTTTCTTTACCACTATCCAACGAATTAGTAAGTATTCTTATAAGAAAACGGCCTAATAGATAGCAGGTTTCACGTAAATTTATAAGTTTTGAGTGTAAAAACATATTTTAATAAATATTGTAATAAAGAGGGAAGTATTGTTTATAACAAAAAAAAAACAGTAGTCGGAAGGTCTGAGTAACGGCTCCCAATCTTATTTTCTGATTGCTACTGAACCGTTTTTGTTTGGGCGCACTTACATTGTCATGTTTCAAAATTATCTCCTCATGTCTGGTCGTTTTTCAATCAATTAATAGTTCAAATTGATCATTTGTTATCAGTAGCGATCTGTATTAACAGTTTCACCAGGTTTCTGGCCCCAGCAGACACAGAGCATTGTCTTCCTGCCGAATCTGGTGTTTCATCAGAAGTTGATGTTTATTCGGGGTTAACTCATGATTTTTTTCAATTTAAGATTCTGAAAATAAATCAATTTTTCATCACCAGTTTTTGAAGCAAAATTGCACAAGTGTTTTTCGACATTTGCCAGACTATTGGATCATTCCCATAGCTTTAAACGGTAAAAAAATTATATTGCCACTTATTTTGTTTGTGTTATTTTCAACCACTATTGTTTGCAATTCGGCATCTTCAGATTTTTTTACTTGTCTTCCAAGTTCCGTTGAAATCATCTTCTATATGTTGCTTCTGATAGGCCACGGACTTCAAATGATTCTGTAATTGATCAAAACATATGATATTGCTTAAGAAGTCGCTATAGTCTAGTAAGTAGTGTCTTGGCTTATTAGACGTAAGGCTACGTTCAAACCCCAGGTCAGACATCAAAACGAAATATGAAAAAATTTTTCTTCGACGACTTCCTCTCAGCAGATTTCTGGCAAAAACGCTGAGAGTAAATAAAATTACCATGAAAAGTTTCTCAAAAATCTGTCGTTCGGAGTCGACTTTAAACTGTAGGTCCATCCACTGATTTATAGAATAACACACACAACATGACCAATTATGTATGTATGTATGTAGTCCGAATTCCCCCAAACCCTTCGAAGAAGTTGGTCCACAGAAGGGACGCATCGATTAATCCGGACAACCATCAACTTTGGCTGCAAAACTAGACTTGAATGCTGTGGTAAACCATGAGTTCTCGGTGCAACCTTTAATACAGATTGCTGCAGAGAACAAGGCAAGGTAATTTTGCAATATGACAATTAAAGCATTAGACTCAGTACTGCTTAGTACTACTAATCCACTTGACGTGTTCACCAGACTTAGCTCCTTTCGAATACTATTTGTATTCATCGATTGGACACGCATTGACTAGGTGGCGCTCCGGTTCTTACGAGTAGGTCGTGAATGGGGTGACTAATTGATTTGCTTTTATTTGCGTAGGTTCCACAAATTGCCTGAATGATGAAAAAATGATACCTGCCGTGGTAATTTATTTGCCTGCACACAGAAAAAAAACAATGATAGCTGTTAAAGTAAAAACACACGTAAAAAGTTAAAAGTTGCCTAACTTTAAGCGTTCCGTCCGACTGCAATAAGCACACAAGAAAACATAAATTTCAGCTCATGTAAAATATGACAAAGAAAAGATGGCTTTGTGACAGCTCCGTAATCCTTAAAGAAAGAAAAAGAAATAAAAAATTTTTGAGAAGAAGAATTCAATGAAACTGAAAAAAGAGTTGACCTTGAATAATTTTTCAGGTTCGAGAATGAATCAATAATTTCCACATTTTTTAGATTTTTCTGTTAACTGAAACTGCAACACTGTTCCTATCAACATGCATTTATCACTTAATGCCTAAACAAGCTGTGTGTTAATGTTACGCTTGACAGTCGGCGTTAGCAGACCACGGGGGGTTTCGAAGGAAGAATGGAAAAAAGTAGATTCTGTACATAATTGCAAACGCTTATGAATAGGAAAAAAAATTGCCGGCTCTTCTGCTTCATACATATATATGTCATTGGTCATTACAACCCTTCAGTCAGGATTCGAATTTAGCTTCACACACCACTTCAACTCCGAATGACAGATTTTTCATGGCAATTTTATTTACTCTCAGAGTTTTTGCCAGAAATCTGCTGAGAGGAAGTAGCCATAGAAATATTTTTTCATATTTCATTTTGTTTGAGATATCTGACCAAACTACCTACTACGTCGTCGTTTTCAATAATTCTTTTTCATTATTTTCAAATATTCAAAAAGAGTTCAAAGCATACCTGTTAAGTAATGATTAGTAATCGTAATGATTAGTAATTTGATTACTTTTTTTTGAATGGTGAAATAATGATTACAATTACGATTATTTTTGGTTAAAATAGTTAATAATTGATTACGATTACAAAATAATCAAAAAATAATCAGGATTACTGGTGATTAGTCTAATAATCAAAAGGAATCAAAAGTAATCCAAAAGTAATCAATTTATTTTCAATAATTGCTTTGAACCATACCTGTTAAATTTCGATTACGATTAGTAATCAATTACATTACTTCTTAAAAAGAATCAAAAGGAATCAAAAGTAATCCAAAAGTAATCAATTTATTTTCAATAATTGCTTTGAACCATACCTGTTAAATTTCGATTACGATTAGTAATCAATTACATTACTTCTTAAAAAGAATCGTAATGATTATATAATTTTATGAACAATTTTTTCCAATAAAAATAATCAGGATTACTGACGATTAGTCTAATAATCAAAAACAATCAAAAGAAGTTTAAAAAAGAATCAAATTGTTTTAAATAATTCTTTTTTAATATTTTCAAATATTCAAAAGTAATCCAAAAGTAATCAAATTTTTTTTCAATAATTCTTTTTCAATATTTTCAAATATTCAAAAAGAGTTCAAAGTAATTATTGAAAATAAATTGATTACTTTTGGATTACTTTTGATTCCTTTTGATTATTAGACTAATCACCAGTAATCCTGATTATTTTTTTATTATTTTGTAATCGTAATCAATTATTAACTATTTTAACCAAAAATAATCGTAATTGTAATCATTATTTCACCATTCAAAAAAAGTAATCAAATTACTAATCATTACTTAACAGGTATGAGTTAGATGCCTGATATTTTTTTAATTCGTTAGTATTACTATCGCAATTAGTTTAAACCAAATAAAAAAAGGAAATTTTAAACAGGACATAAAAAAATTCTAAAACTTCCTAATTCTGGCTTACATATGTATGTATCATTTTTGATACATATTAGTTTCCTAGGGATTCTTTGGTGTTGTTGTATGTAATTTTTTTAGGTTTTCAAAGAATTTGTGAAGTTTCATTGTAAATAATACATTATTTATGGTATTTAAGAAGGAATTGGAAGTTAAGTGTTGGATGTAAGGATGAAAAGGTTGCATTTTCTGTCCTTGATATTGATTGAAGTAGTCGTAGTCTAGTATGTAGTGTGCTAGCTTATTAGACATTAGACCAAGGTTCAAACCTCAGGTCAGATATTTCCAATTTATAACGAAAGGTTGTAATGACCGATTATATTTACATACATATTTATGTATGTAATATTTCTGCTGCTGAAGACTCCGAAGAAGAAGAAAACAGAAGCTCGTCTTATGAACTGACGACAGTATTGGCAGCAACAAACATGGCAATAGGAAGTTTATCGCCCAAGATGGTGCTACTTAGAACAGAGAATCGTATGTCTTTTGTAGCTTGGGAAGAGAAAATATTACAAATTTTTACGCAGAATGCAAGCAGGTGTTTCCTGAAATGTTGTAGAGTCTTTCTTACTGCTCTTCTCATATTACTATTTCAAGTGACAGACAAATATTAAAAAAAGTATTTCGTCCTAGGATTTATTTCATAAATATTACAGAAGGATAATATTTCAGCCAACTGCGTGCTTATGAGATAACAGAAACATTCGCTTTGATAATGTGTTACTCGGAAATAATGATAAACTTACGCCTATTACGCCTTTTCGAAAAATGGCTTTCAGTTTCAGTCTTTCCCAATAATTTTGTCGCAGTAGATGAGTAACTAATTGAATTTTATGGTCGTTATAAATTTCGTGGTCCACCGAAATCGAATTGGCAGTTTTATATTCAAGTACATGCTACGTGCATAGCAACTACTTACAGCTATATTTGGGAAATCTGTATCCGGGAAACCAGAAAGGAATCAAAGAGAGAGCATTGTTATTGATATAATTGAAGTTCTGTCGCAACAACAAATATTGTCGTTGACAACAAATATTTCTAACGGATCACAAGAATGTTTGTACAATCAGTTTTCAGCCAGCCCTCAACTGAGAGTGTTACTTATTGTGAGTGACAATAAGCTGCCCCATCTAAATAATTGGAAACTTATAAATCGCCACAAAGGAAGCAAATTATGGCAAATTATTACCATTTAGAAAAATTAAAACTAAGCTGACATGAAGTGTTTGATTTTATGTAAGAAACCATGCTGCAATGTATATCATGCCAAAAAGTTTGGCGTAAATTTGATAAAAGTTATAATAAAATGTAATAATATAAAATAGTTTTATTAAAAATGAATTAAAATAAATAAAAATATTTAAGTTTTTTGACAAAATCTATCAAAAATTGCGAAAATTCTATGTTACTACAAGTATATATCAAAAGTGATACATAAGCTAGAATTTTCAAGTTTTTTAAGGCTCGATCTACGGTTAAAGAGTTTTTATTTAAATAAATACAGTAGTATTCGTTTGCTTTACGACGTCAGTATTTCCAAAAAAATTGTGACTTAAATCCAATTTCATATTGGTCATACGTACTGCAAAGGCGTATCTTTTCAAAAGGCGCTTAAAAAGCCCACAACAATTCAAATTCGCAGCTGATATTGAGGCCTTCCTGGAATAATCTATGATTTCGGGTTTTGGAGGCAAAATTTTACAAGTAATTTTCCGGTTTTTCATTTGTCTGCCATTCCATTATTGTATTATCTAGGCTTTTGAATCATTCTCATAGCTTTTCAACGCTCAGAAATTATTTGTTGTGCAACATTCAACATTTCTGATGTTTGTTTCTGACTGAAAGTTGTCATCTTCATCTAATATTGTTTGCAGTTCGATTTCTTCAAACTTTATTGGTGGTCTTCCTTATCTTTTCAGCACTTTTCTTCAAATGAAAACAAAAAATTAATATTTACTGCAAATTCGTAGTTTTTAACATGATGAAAGAATGTGTTGAAGTTGCCATAGTTTAGTAGGTAGTGTGTTGGCTTATTAGACTTATAGCCTGGGTTCAAACCCCAGGTCAGACATCTTGATCGAAACGAAATATGAGAAAAATATTTCTTCGGCGACATAATGTATATTCTATTTCCTTTTTTTTACTCCCTTGACAAACCCTTACAAACTTTTTTTTTATTTCCTAATTGTAGAAATATTTTCATTGCATTATAATATGTATATATATGTATATATCGATGATTAGTATACATGAAATGTGAACTAATATTTATTTTGATTAAAAAATGTTACTATATAAATAATACTAGAGTGCCCTGTAAGGGATGTTGTATATACAAAATGTTATTGTTAACTAGTGTTTATTAAAGTATGTAAATATAATATATTTCTGAATAAATAAACAAAAAAAAAAAAAAATTGCCATGAAATGTTTCCCAACAGTCCGTCGTTCAGAGCCGACTTTAAACTGTAGGTCCCGCCACTCATGTATAAAATTAACACACAACATACACTTGTGGACACGCAATTAAGTCACCTATGCAACATTTTTCATTTTTGTAAAAATTAAAAAATTTAAGAAAAATGGAAACAAATATATTTATTAATTTCATATGCTTAATAATTACTTAACAACAAAAACTTAAATAGTTTTTCATTGTAAAAAATGTTTTGGTACGGAGTTGATATCAGACTTAAAATTTAAGTGGACACATAATTAAGTCATCTGAAAAAAAAATATTGGAAATTTAATTTAATTGCTTTATTTTTCATCCAAACTATTTTGAACCTTTAATATTTTGTGGGGAACCCTTTTTGGAGTATTATTTCAGTACATCTGTGTGGCATTGAGTTGATTAAATTGCGATACTGCTTAGGACCATTCTGCCTGGAAAAGCTGCCAAAGTGCTTTTTGATGCTGGGTTTTTTGGCTGCAACTGCTCGTTTTACGATCCCAAAAGATTTTCAACAGGGTTGAGATCGGGACTTTGAGTTGGCCAATCAAGAATGTATGTATGAATTCAATACCAGTGACATTCTGGCTTCGTATTATGATTAATGAGTGAATTAATTTCCTTGATTCTAAATCCGTTAATGTTCGAATATAGGGCTACAGCATATCTTTCTAAAGTGTTACATACATGCACAACACAAACTAGAGTACATAACGTTACCGGCATCTGCAATGCCTTCTAGTCATGGAGGACTGAATATTTATTTGGATTTGTAAGAAATTATATATGAAGGGTTAGTGGAAACGTTTATTTATAATCCAATTAAGTTTTCTCTCCTACGTTCTGCTTTATTTAAAATCCATTTTAAGCTTATTCTGCTGATTTGTATCTTATTTTGTGATTAACGTGAAACGTGTTATAATCTTCCATTCAGAGGCAAGTAATCATGGCCCTTGTCACGTATTTCAATTGTTGTAGCAGCATTTAAGCATTTGTTTATCTGACCACAGGAACATTTTTAAAATACATTGTGCACAACAGCTAATCGTAAAAGATATTCGTTCAATGGATTAAGCAACACGAAAAATTCAAATTAATTATGAATGGCCGAAGGTCTGCTGTGTTTTAAACAACAAAAAGGTGGCAAAGATGTTCACTAAAGATGGCAATAATTTTGAGAATTTCTATGGAGTATGCTGTTAGGAAATTAATATAGAAATAGTTTTCACATGGAATGTACATTTTACAACCTTTAACCAAAGGATTCAGATTCTGATTCATTTTCTTTAATGAATGTGGTCTGCCAATTTATTTACTTCAAAGTGTTTTATAAAATTAAAATTTTACTTTAAAACTTAGATATATTCTTAAAATACTATCATTGTTATTATTATTGTTGTGACAAGGTGCCCACAACCGTTCTATCTATTGTACCTTCTTCCAACTTAATATGGTTTCTCTAGAATGCTCCTACAAGCCTATTGGTCTGACAAACCCTAAGACACTGCTCGGTGTCAACAATGACATTTCCCTGTCTAGCACCAAGTATGCCTTTTTTCTTCAAAGTTTCCAGGAATGTCTTCCGGTTATTCATTCTCGTCATCACAGAAGCCACAACATGGGCTCGTACCAACCCCCAACTTCAGGTTATTCCTGGATAGTCCAATGCAAGACTCAGATCTCCCCTTATGTCTTAATACAAATTTTTATTGCCTCAAACTCACTTGGTTTGAAAAGAGTCTTTACTTCTTATTATCATCCCTTTAGTTGAGCATACCTTTCCAAACATTCGCCGCCACTCTGTCAATCCCGTAGTCATGGTTCAGTTATTGGTACAAAGAGTTATTCATGACTTTGTACAAAAACCTCCTCTTATTTTTACAACTGAGTGTTTATTGTCAATAATTGTACTCATTAACACTAAAATTATGAAGACCAACAATAGACCAAATGACAGCAATATTAATTCCTCGTATTTACGTGGCTATAATTACACCATGTTTTGTTCACACACAAAATATCGATTATTTGTAGGACAAGACAAATATAATGTATTTTTATTTTACCTTTTAAAAACGTTTAAAATATAAATTCGTGGATTGCAAATAAAAATAAAAATAAATTTGTGTTTAGTTTCAATTAAATTCTTTATTGTTCGCACAATTCTGTGTGCTACTGTTCACAACTTGATGTAAACAATAACAACTGCTTGTTTGTTATTCCTCTTTACACTCTTCCGCGTACACACTAACCATTTATCGTTAGATTTTTACAATGGAGATTTTCAAACCAGGATTATTCTTTTCAAAAACCACGCGTCTTCACAAAGACTGGCTGAATTTTTACTGACTTCGTTGCCTGCTTTGTCTTGCCTTTTATATGTCAACGTAAACAGTCTGATGAATGATCTTGAAGTCGAATGTTCGTGGCTTCGCCTTCTCGAGGTCTCTATAAATGACATCGTTGTTTCATTATTGTTGTTTGTGTATTTTTTTACATTTCTTATTGCAGTGTTTGTTGTTGCATTTTTTTTACTTGTTTATCCCTTTTTTACACAGGGTTTTGTTGGTATATTTTTGTTTACTTGTTCATCATGTATACAAGTTCATTGTTTTTGTTATTGTATATAATATATATAATACGTGATGTGAAAAGTCAGGTCTTAATCTTGACTTAAGGGTTATAATACCCAATTTAGGAAATAAGTTAGTAAAATCGGGCTAGACTATCACGGAAGATCTGTACAGACAGCAATGAATTTGCTGGCCAAAAACTGCTTGGAATGGGAACTTTAACTACACCTATCTATCTATCACGTGTTACGGTCGATACAGAAAGCGCTTACTGGAATACACTTCACGTTAGAGTAGGGTACCAAAAATTAACTCCACTCACTCTTGGCCAAAAAAACGAACGGTTTTTTTTTGGAAGGGAATCAACAACTTGTCAGAAACATGGGAAAAAATCTTAGTTCGACTCTTTAAATAATAACTATGGTAACTTTTGTTCGATTTGATCTCTTCACAAGTGTATTACCACTTTCAGAATCTTATCAATTATTTCATATTTTTTAATTAAATTTTGCAATTAAGAATAGCTAAACTTGAAAAGATGAGTAAAAAAATCATATTTTCCAAGTTTACCCAATCAAAACTCATAACATGTAAGTGTGAACCATATGTTTATTTATACTATTTTAAAGGCGTATCGGTACCCTTTTCAAAAAAGTTTGGATTTCGAAAATAGGTTTAAAAATATTCGGGTAAACAATAATTTTGTGGGAAAAGCTCCAATTTTGACCAATTTTGTCAAATAAAACAAATTTGGAGGGTTCGAGAAGTATAAAAGAAAATATTTTTGAGTTCTACTCAACAAAACTCACAACCTCCACTATGTCATTAGCTGGGTGTATTTTGACTGTACCACCCTGTTATTATTGCTTCAATATGTGGTACAATAATAATCAAAATTTAAAAATTTAATTTGAAGACAATTAAATTAAAAGAAATTTAAATTTAAAGAAAATTAAATTTTTAGAAGAACTTGCATTAATTTTTACTTTGCTACCCAACATTATTTGTTTGGTATTCCTTTAAAATTCTTTTAAGTTCTGTATGCACTTTAAGTTCACTCTACTCTATTGACTGTTACGAGCAGCTGGAGTGGCTTGTTTTGTATGAAACGTGTATTGGTTTTTAAATTTTGTTTGTTGAAGTCATTTTGGTAACAAATTTGATGTTTATAGCTAGCTACCGTTGCCAATAACATAATAAACAGCTACTAAGGTAATACAAATACATACACAGTTGAATAAATCCAAATATGTTGTTATTGTTGTTCATGTTATTACTTGTACTTTTGAGCTCTTAATATTACGACGGTTATTGGTATATGTGTTTTGACACGTACATACAGATATAGAAACACAAGTATTCATTGTCTGTTTATTCAAACATTTTTTGGTTTTTGTTATGTTGTTTGTTATTATTTTTGGCCAACGGAAATTCTCATCTGTGCGGCATTTTTTTGTTGTTGTAATTTTTCTTAAATATTTGTTGTTTTGTTGTAATTTTTTAAAAAAAAATATTTTTTTATACTGACAACCTGTTACACATTTTCTTTTTTTTTCAAATTATTCTATTTCTTAGCACAATTTTAAATTCCACATAATTGCTTATCCCCCTTGTATATGTTCACCGTATAAAAGTAAATTTTTTTCTGCTCCATTTGCAAACATGAACATTTTATTTTACTGCCGACAGTGCTATGTTTACAATCAATAAGATATAAAAAATTAGCATTCATTAAATATAAAAAAATAGGAAAAAAAACTAAATTCATATACATAAATATTATTTATTTTCTGGTATTTTTTTTCATAACTTTACACCGAAAATAGGTCACTTTTACTCATTCACCATTTACCGACATAAAGACATTTGCATTTTCATGGAAAAACCATAGATTTTTAAAATTTTTTTATTATCTATTTTTTGTTTGCTGCTTTTGCTGCTAATAGTTGAATTCTTTTGAAAATTACTTCATTTCTTTCTATTCATTTTCTTCTTTTTATTTGTTTTTTTTCTGGTTTCAATAACTTAAATTGTCGGTTTTAGTTCATTTTAAATCTCTCGTTTGATTTTTGTATGTATTTGTGTATAGAACTTAAACACTTTCAAACTGAGCAACTTTAGGGTGAAAACAAAAAAGTTGTACTACTGATGCTGCTACTTTAACGGTTGCAATTGAGCTACAGTAACTCCAAAAAAAGCATTACATTGTATTGTATATTGTTCTTTGTTGTTATTACTGGGACTCAATTGTTGCCTTTGTAGTATTTGTAGAACAGCTCTTAATGGTTACAAAGCCCATTACTATCAACGAAAAATACACACACTCTCTTTCTTTCGTAATCAAAAACACCAGCAGTATTGTGAAAAGTAAAAGACATCAAATAAGGAAAATTTTCTTTTAAATTTATAATCGAATAGTATAGCATTGAATAATAACACGATGCGACAGTGAAAATACACCCGAGTAGAACTCAAAAATACTTTTTTTATTTTTCTCGAACCCTCTAAACTTGGTTTATTTGACAAAAACGGTTTTTTGATCTTTTTACACAAAACTATTGATTACCCAAATATTTTTTAACCTATTTTAAAAGTTCAAAGTTTTTTTTAGAAAGGGGATAGATTAGCCTTTAAAACGGTATACATAAACATTTTGTTCAAACTTATTTGTTATGAGTTTAATGGGGTAAACTTGGAAAATATTATGTTTTTCTTTTTTTTCGAGTTTGGCCATTCTTAATTTGCAAAATTTAATTAAAAATAAGTGATATCATTCTGGTCGCTCAAACGTGAAGTTGATACATTTATCGATAACAATCAAGATCCTTCAAAAATGCTGAAATTTTTTGAACTAAAAGTTCGTTTGAAAAAATATATACTCGTATATGAAAAATATAACTCGACTGTTAGACCCTTTAAATAACAACTACTTTAAGAATGTTATCATTTATTTCATATTTTTTAATTAAAGTCTGCTAGTATGGACTGACAAACTTGAAAAAAGTTGAAAAAAATTCCATTTGTCAAGTTTATCTCATCAAACTCCATAGCATATTAAGTCAAATAATATATATATGTACATCGTTTTAAAGGCCCATCTGTCTCCTTTCTAATAGGGTCTAAATTTTGACATGGGTGCAGAAATGTTTGTGTGCGTAAAGTCCAAAAAAACAGTTTTTGTCAAATAAAACCACTTTGGAGGGTTCGAGAAAAATAAAAAAGTATTTCTGAGTTTTACTCAACTAATTGAACAACTTATAGTAGGTAGTTACTCGGGTGTATTTCATTTTTGTATTTTGTTTTTTGTTTTAACAACAAAAAATTTCTTTGAATAAAGAAATACTGAAAATATAACTTTAATTGCAATAAGTTTTTTTCTTTTTAATTTTCTTGTACTGTGCTTAATTACAAATTTTAATTACGACCACTGTGTCCATAATAGCATTTGTAACTGACCCACAGGCGTTTTCATTATTTGCGATTGAAATACTCATTAAGCATTCACATTTTCACTGCTGTTCAAAATTTGTTTTTAAGTATGTCCCTCTCTTAAAGTGAATTTTGGTAAAATATTATGCGTTACTTACATAATAATGAAATAAATTAAAGAAGTCGCCGTAGTCTAGTAGATGGTGTGTTGGCTTGTTAGACGTGAGGCCAATGTTGAAACCCCGGGTCAGATATCTCGATCTAAACAAAATATGAATAAATATTTCTTCGGCGGCTGTCTCTCAGCAAAAACTATGAAATTAAATAAAAATCCCACGAAAAGTTTCTCAAAAATCTATCTTTCGAAGTCGACTAACAGTATAAGGTCCCGCCTCTTATATATAAAATTAGCACATACAACGTAAGTGGTTTTAAAAACTAGGTCGTAATCCTGACTGAATGGTTGTAATGACCAAATATGTATGTACTACAACGGCAATTAATTGAACCCAAGTGAAATATGCTTATGAAGGCGACAACCACCTAACCTAAATTGATATAAAATGCTTATGATTCTCAAAGTACGTTATAGATTATCCTTCACTCATTGATCAACTTTATTGAGGGTTTTTCATGTCCATTCTCGACCCGTGCACACCTTCACCGTGGTTTGTCCGAAGCACAGCTACTATTTGAAGCAAAAATACAAACACTTACAAATAGAAAAAAAAAACAAGTACAAGCTGCGTCATTTTTACCTTGAACAGTGAGAGACAATAGTCTCCTTTCCATTTTATTGAAGACTAGAATAGTATAGCTCTGGTGTCGTTTATAGCGGAGGGCAACAAAAACAATTTAAGAGAATGCTTGAAGACTGTAATGGAAATTTGCAAACTCTATTACATGAGCCTGCAATTAATGTAAGGTAAGATAAAAAACAAAGTTTTATCAGGCAAGCAAACATAAATCAAATACCACAGAGAGAGTAAACTCTAAGGCACACAGCAATATTTTGCTTCTACACACATAAACATGTGCAGCTAAAAAGCTACAAGAAAAGTTAAACAATTAAAGTGTAAATGAAAATTTGAAAATATTTTTCATGTTTTCTTTTTCATTCATTAAAGACTTGGGAATCATGTGGAGTTTGGAACAAATTTAGCCATAAGAAGGCACACTCAAATGCATTTACAGACGATTTCTTTTACATTTTCAATTCCTGTTATTCTTTCACATGGCAGTGGTAATGATCATTATTATGTATGTATTATTTAATATATTGCAATCCAATATATTGCAGCAGACCTGATGATATAATGAATTGGTAACTAATTTTTCTAATACTCAATCTTGTGATACGCCCACAGTTTTCATTGTCAGAGTTATTACCAGACTTTACTATTACAAATCAACATATTGTTACGTTTTTAACCCTTTATAAACGTTTAGAATATGAGTTTGTAAATTGCAAATAAAATAAAAATAAATTTGTGCTTAGTTTTAAATCAATTCTTTATTGTTTGCACAATTCCGTGTGCCACCTTTCACGTCTTCGCTTAAACAACAGCAATTTGCTTTAATTGTTATTATTCTTTACATTCTTTCGCGTACACAATAATAATTGTTCAATAGATCTTTATAACAGAGATCTTGAAACCACAATTATTCTCTTCACACGCAACGCCTCTTCACACAAGACTGACTGAATTTTTATTGATCCCGTTACCCGCTTTGTCTTGCCTTTTATATCGCAGGGTAAACAGTCTGATGAACGGAGGAGAATGGTTTTGCCTCCCCGAAATTTCTATAAATGTAAATATGTTGTATACGTTTTTGTTGTTTGTGTATTTTGTTTACGTTTGTCCTTGCAGTGTTGTTGTTGCCTGTTTGTTTACTTGTTTGTCCCTTTTTTACACTGATGTTGTTGCTATATTTTTGTTTATTTGTTGATCGTAAAAACAAGTCCATAGTATTTATTTTTGTACCTTTGGCTTATCATTTAATGTTAAACGATGTAACACCATTTCCATTTTCTTAACAATATTTATTATTATATATACCGTTATTGAGAAATAAGCAAACTTGATTAATTAGCTGTTGAAACAGTTTTTATGTTCAATTACTGGTGGATGCTACTCCTGCTTTTTATAAAAAAATTAAATAATTTTTTTTTTATTGTTGAATAAAATGTGTATATAGTATGTGAATTTCTTGTAGTTTAGTTTTCATTGTTTTAATGATAAAAAGGAAATAAAAATTGTAAGGAAAATATTACAATTAAAATAAAGTTTCTCTTCAATGGAATAAATATTTAACCGTAGATCGAGCTTTGTATCAAAAATTATACATTCCAATTTTTGAGACTATGTAACTTTTATTCAGAAAAAGTTAGATGTCTGATGATTTTTTTAAATTCCTTAGTATTGTGATTGTCGTTATTTTAAACCAAATAAAAAAAGAAAATTTTATACGGGACTTAAAGACTCCAGGACTTAACAGTCTCAAGAACTTCACAATTCTGGCTTATGTATCATTTTTGATACATACGACTTTCCTAGGGATTCTTTAGTGTTTTGTATGTAATTTTTTTATGTTTTCAAGATTAGGTTAGGTTAGGTTACAGGACGTGTACTTGTCAATTAAGACAAGTACAGTACCCGGAGGTCGAATTGAACCATTGCACAACGTCCTTAGTTTCTCACACCACTTATGTTGTGTGTGTTAATTTTTAAACATGAGTGGTGGGACCTACATTTTAAAGCCGACTCCGAACGACAGATTTTTGATAAACTTTTTTTCATGGCAAGAATGTATGTTTTCAAAGATTGTGTGAAGTTTTGTCGTAAACAATACATTATTTACGGTATTTGAGAAGGAATTGAAAGTTAAGCGTTGGATGAAAGTGAAGAGGTTAAGTTATCTGTTCTTGGTAAGTTCTTGAGATTGATTGAAGTAGTCGTAGTCTAGTATGAAGCGTGTTAGATTATTGGAGGTCAGACCAATTTTCAAAACTCAAGTCAGATATTTCCAATTTACAGCGAAAGGTTCTAATGACCGATTAATTGGAAGCAAAGAAACATGACAAAAGGATGTTTATCGGCAAAGATGGTACTACTTGGAACAGAGAACCGTATGCCTTTAGTAGTTTGTTAAGAGAAAATATTATTAATTTACGAGCAGATTGGTAGCAGATGTTCCTTGAAATGTTGTAGGGCCTTTCTTACTGTTCTTCTCATATTTATCTCACGTGACTAACAAACATTAGAAAAAAGTGATTCGTCCTGCGTTTTATTTCATAGATATTACAGGTAATAATATTTCGGTCAACTACGTACGTATGAGATAACAGAATCATTCGCTAATAATGTCCTATTCGGAAATAATGATAAATTTACACCTATTACGCCTTTTAAAAAAATGAGTTGAGTCTTTCAGTTTTTAATAATTACAATAATTTTGTAGCTGTAGATTAGTAACTAAGTGAATTTTATGGTCGTTATAAATTCCGTGGTCCACCGAAATCGAATTGGTAGTTTTAAATTCAAGTACATGCTACGTGCGTGCCCACTACTACTTGGGGAAACCTGTATCCGGCAAACCAGAGCAAACCAGGAGCATTGTTTTTGACATAATCGATGTTCTATTGCAACGTGAAACTTTTTTACTTCACATGGCGTTGACAATAAATATTTCTAACGAAATAAAACAAATGTTTGTACCTTGAGGTTTTATCCAGCCCTCAATTGAAAGCGTTACTGATGCGAGTGACAATAACCTGCCCCATCTAAACAATTGGAAACTTATAAATCGGCACAAAGCAAGGATGCTAGATGTCAAATTATTACCATTTAGCAAAAAATAAAACCAAGCTGATATGAAATGTTGGATTTTTATGTAAAAAAGCTTGCTGCAATGTGCATCATGCCAAAAATATTGGCGTAAATTTCATAAAAGTGATAACAAAATGGAGTAATATAAAAGAGTTTTATTAAAATGAATTAAAATAAATAAAAACATTTAAATTTTGTAACAAAATCTATCAATAATTGCGAAAATTCAATCTTACTAAAAGTATGTATCAAAAGTGATACATAAGCTAGAATTATGAAGTCTTTTAAGGCTCGATATACGGTTAATATTGTTTAGAACATCATAGTTATTTAACCAAAATCAAAATCAAATTGTAAAATTTGCATAGAGTAGCTGAAATAAATATACTTCTCTGGCTTATGTACTAAACTTTTTTGTTTAATATTCAATCTTTATACACAATAAATAATTTATCATCATATAAAATGATAATAATTTTACTTAAACAATTTCAGATAAATAACAAAAAGAAGAAGAAAAACTGAACATACACAATATTGAATTTAATTTTATCTGGCTAATGCAAGTCTAGACAAAATTGTTGGTCATTTCCTTTAATAAATATTATCAGCAGTATTGCCATTTTTATTTTATTTATTTTTTAAATTTTTTTGTTTTTAAATTTTCTGTAAAAGCTTAAACGTTTATACACTCAACCAAATGACTTCTCAGTATGCATATCAATGCTTAGTAAAGTATGAAAGAATACTTAAAGTCTTCTTCTAATATTTAAATGAAACTCGAATTTATTTCAGTAACAAAAAAAAAGAAGAAAGAATTTTGTTGCTTTGACCAGATTTAAAGTGCTAACGCAAGTGCTAAAGGAATAAATTAAATGAAAAGGAAATAAAAAACTACTTATTCAATTTTTTAATAAACTAAAGAAGAAAAAGATTCAGATTTCTTTTATAAACTTCTAGTGGCAGTTGTATTTTTTCTGTTTATATTTATTTTGGCCTTCAAATTTTCAGAATTTTTTTACCACATTCTACCTTCTCCTTTCACTGACTATAGTTCTTTATGTATTGCAAAATGTGAAAAAGGATTATTAAATAGTTTTTTGTTTACACTTATTTCAGGTTTGTTTTTATCTCCATTTTCAAGGTTGTTTTGCCACCATACTGCCGTACATAATTTCACACACTATACTATAGGTGTTAAAGGTTCATTTAAATGTGTTTAGATAGCGAACTTTTTATTTTCCACAATTCATTATGTAGCGGAACTCTGTATTATATAAAAGTGTTCTTAGGGCGCATTTCTTACCACAAATCACTGGCACTGTTACCTCTCACATTATTTACATTCTGTCTGGCAACTTCTAGAACTTGCTGATTGCTAATTGTTATCTTTGATTATATCAGCTGAAATCCGCATACAAAAAACATTGCAGTCAGCCGTTACATTACGCGATTACGCGACTTAGGAACAATAAAGCTGCAAGTCCTAATAACCTGCCCGATGAATTGTTTAAGATAGGAGGTAATGAGTTAGTAGGGTGTATGTACCAACTTATTAGCAATATGTGGCTAAAGGAAAGTCTGCCCAACCATTGTAACCCCAGTGCCCTCTGTTCTGTCTTGGAAAAGGTAGACCCTACGATATGTGCCAACTATAGCGGTATAAGCCTGCCACCTATCGCATGTAATGTTCTTTATATGTGCAGCTTTATCACATGGCTTCAGACCTGGCAAGTCCACTATCGACCAGATCTTCATTTTGCGTGAAATCCTGGCGAAGACGCATGAAATGCAGTCTTCGATATTCCCATAATGCTACAATGTCTGAGCTCGGCATACCTGCGAACCTGATAAGGGTAAGCAAAATAACGTTGAGCAACTCCTGCAGCTACGTCGAAATAGGAATGGACCTCTCCGAACCTTTTGATTCCGTGTGAAAGTTTTCTACGAAAGGAGTACTTAGCAATTTTCTAAAAAAGTGTCCAGATGCTTGCTTGTACGCTGGCGACATTCATATCATAGGGCGTATCAAGCAAGATTTTACTGCTGCCGTTAGTGCTATTGAATGCAAGTCTAAATGAGGGCAAAACGAGAGAGTGCACTGCCTCCCGAAAAAGTCACTGTTTAGTGTCGATTTTAAGCGAGCGGTGTCATCGTTCCATACGCCACTTGCCACACAGCTCATGTCATTGAATATTCTGCATGACCGGTTTGAGGGCATGGTCATCTCACGTGAAGGAGATGTTACGTGGCCACCAAGATCGTGAGTTTTACTCCGATAAACAATTGCCTCTTAGGATCACAGTCACAGGTTTATACAACTAAACCACAAAACACACAACAGGGCATTTCAGATGCCTGCCACCTAGAGAATCCACACATATTAGCATCAATATCGGTTTCAAACAAATAAAAGTTTGAATATCTAGTTTGCTATCTAGGCAATATAGTGACAACACATGGACCACAGCGCAGAAAATGATTTTTCAATTAAAATTAGGGTCAGTTGCCAACTGCTTTAGAGCCTATTCAGCGAGGACACATTTACCATCAGTTCCAAGTCATGGCGTGAAATTCTGCGAGATGTGGTTTGCAAAAAGCCGAGTTCTTGTGAGTGACGTGAAATCGATTGAACCAAGTTCAACTGCACACTAAAACGGCCAACGGAAATGTTTGCGTTAAATCTTGCTTTTCGATGACATTGGTCCTGCTTTTCGGATATTGGCCGACTGTTTACTAAGTCAGTGGACACGAATTTATCCATCACATTTCGAATAGTCCTCTAGATGGAATGATTATGACGATTGCAAAATGGGCGATAAAACAAAACCAAAACAATTTTAATAAAACAATTATTTTTACTTCTTGTTAAATGTTACTTCAGTCCGTGATGATTTGGCAAAATAGACTGAAAAACATCTACTAATTTGGCAGATAGTAGGTTTAACAACATGGCCGTTATTAACTGTCATAGTTCGGTAGTCGCCTTTGAAAGACCTCATATATTGCTCTGAGGAAAACAATGCAAACTATCTCAGTTATAAACGAAGTTGTATTGTAATGTAAGATTTTACAAATTCATGAACAATAATTCATATTGTGAAATGTAAGATACAAAATATTTGGAGTCTTAATAAAAACCAGCACCAAAAATTGGAAAAAGAACACAAGTTTTTCCGCAATGATTTAAAATAAAACAAAAAGAACTTACTGCATAAATTTCACATTGTAAGTGTTCTACGTTGCAAATTCTATAACTAAACTGAACAGAAAAAAGAGAAACGCATTTAATAAAAATAATAAAAAAAAGTATTTTTTCCCAAACAGTTGATAGCGCTGTACTAAGAACACAAACAAATATAAAAATAATGAAAAAACACACAAACTCACATATACATACATATATTAAAGAAAGCTTAAACATTTGCCAAAAAAAGTACCAACAACACATGTGCACGAGTACTTATTTATGCCGCTATTAAAAATTTAAATATCTGAGAAAAAAGCATCGAACATATGTATGTGTAAGAGCATGTATAACGATGGATTGGTAACTAAAAACCTTAACCCCAGCGGGAATACTTAATAAAACTTGTATACAAATAACGGAAAACTCTTCTGTCGCTCTCTTCACTATTTCTCCTCTCTCTCTCTATTCCTAACAGAATTAAACTAACGAGTACTTAAAGAGAATATGTAAGTGTATGTACGAGTTTATAAGACACATATACACAAAATATACACTTTGTTGCATAGTTCTAGGGGACCACGTTAGTTGTATGGTATACGATTAACTGCTGCATGAGAACATTTAATTTCCACAGTATTTAGGAAAATATTTGCAAAAATATGATTTACAACAGTACATAACAAAAGAGATTAACTGCCATATAAGCATGAAATATGTGAGCATGTTTAGAGTGTAAAATATAGAAAATAAACGTTTTTCTTTTGAATAATTACCACATAAGTATAATGACATAAGAATGTTACAGTCCATCAAGAATGTATATTAGATATTCTGTATGATAATATAATCCCAGCATAGTTATACTTAAGCAAACTTTTGTGATACATTTTTTACAAAGAAAAATATCACGAAAATATCAAGATTTTCGTCGGTTTTAAAAGGAAAATATGTATAAATTTGTGTGACAATTTTATGACAAATGTTGGCTTATAAATTAAGTATAATGGAGCTCAAGATTAATGTTAATCATACTTTGTTCGGCTACGAATAACAAATTCTAAATAATATTTCAAATAATTAAAAAAATTAAAGCAGAAATCTACGAACAAAAAACAACAACAAATCTACAGTTAGCTTCTAGAAGTTACATGCATAACATAATTGAACATTACAACCTTTCAGTCAGGATAACTTCCCACACCACTTATGTTGTGTGCGTTCATTTTATACATGAGGAGCGGGACCCACAGTTTAAATTCGACTCCAAACGACAGAAATATTAATCAATTGATTAAAGTCACATAGTACATACATAAAATGTCATTAGAATCCTTCAGTATGAATAACGACCTAGCTTCTGAGAGGAAGTTGCCGAAAATTTATTTTTTTCATTTTCCGTTTTGTTGGAGTTGTCTGACCTGGGGTTTGAACCCAACTCACTACCTACTAGACTACGGCAACTTGATTAAGGTTAATGCAGGCACATTATATTGAAATCGTTTCATTTCGACGATTGCAGCACTATGGCAAAGTGGCTTATTTTTCCTTACGGAAATTGACTGAGAGAAATATAGATTATTGTTCCAGAAACTCACAAGTTTCTATTCGCACAAGGCATTACAAAACGAATTTGTTTTTCATGTTACTTATGAGCTCTCTTTTTACCTCTCTGTCCTACAAGTTAGTTCAAACTTCACTGAATGAGTGAGGGCCATGCAAACTTATTTTTGAAAAACCTTTTTGACTTACCTTAGCAACAAATGCCGTTATTTGAAATTCTTGTTGGTTTAAGTTAAGTAACCACTTCACAACATTGTAATCACATTTCTATTTTCTAGAATTTGAAGTATTTTTGTTATGTTTTTCGGTATCATAAAAATTAAATTGTGAAAATAAAACAGTTTCCGATTTCGTGTTCTATACGCAGAAAATTAAGTAAAGTCTACCTAAACAACGAATTTTTTAAATCCGAAAACACACTCGAAAAAAACGGGCAGTTTTTTAAGCATTTAAAATTAAATTTCTGAAATATAAAATAATTGTTAATTGCTTTTCTACAATTATGATTAGTATTCAGACGTATAAAAAACGCATGCAATTAAATCTTTTTTTAAACAGTTTGTCTCTTACGTTGACAACAAAGACTATAAAAACACGGCAACGACAACTGTGATAAAAGGATGAAAAAAGAACAAAAATCTTAGGCGTTTTAAAATGTGTATGTTTTCTTTTTAAATCTGTGTGCTTAATTCTGTTAAACAATAACAGCCTCTAGTGGCCATAAAATATTCTTGTGACTACTGAAAGTGTAATAAATTAAGGCGACTGCTAAAACTGACATAACTGAACTAAAATAAACTTTTTTGGTTGTAAATGTGTATGTGACTGTGTCTAGCCTTATAAATAATGTATTGCATGCCACAATTAATCAAGGGATGTGTCGCGATGCCTCTGATATATCATAGCAAAGAAGAATTTATTGTTGTAGTTTTTTATTATTGTTGTATTTTTGCATCTGCTATTCGTGATTTTTGTAAAAGTTTTAGACAACTACAGACTTTTTCTCTCACAAGGCTCAAACAAATCTTCAGACGGTCTTTGACCTTTTCATGTTTGTAAACCAGTATTAATGTAAAGATGCAAATTATCATAAGTATTGTCGGCAATTATAGAAATTTAACGTTTGCAAATGCATCTCTTGTTTTAAGAGCAGTGTTCTTTACAAGTTGAATTGTAATAATATTGGGTTGTTCTGAAAGTAATTGCGTTTTTTACCAACACAGGATTTAATTGTATTTTTTGCACCCAACTTCACACTTAAGCCGTATAATTTTTAAATGCTTTGAGAGCTCATATAGTAAGGCTTGTGTGTGTAAAATTCCAATTAATTCTACGCAGTAGTTTTTGGTTGGTGCCCTTTTAAATACGGAGAGCGATAAGCAGCATTTTCGACATATCGTTCTGTTTTACCACGGAGAGGGTTAAAATGCTGTTCTAGCCAGAAAGAAATTGACCGATGTGTATGGAGAAGGTGTGTAGACAGTACGCCAGTGCCAGGTTCGCTAAATTTCAATCCGGCAACTTTGATGTCGAAGAGAGACCTCGTTCGGGAAGGCCGGTTGAAGCCGATAGAGACGCAAAAAAGGTATTAGTTGATGCGAACCGGCGAATAACAACACGTGAGATCGGATTGAAGTTAAATTTATCAAATTCAACAGTTTATGACCACTTGATTGATATTATAGTAAAACTGACTTTCATTTCCACAAAATAAACGATATTACTTTTCGAACAACCAATCATATTTCTGAGTTTTTCTTAAAAAATAATTTTTATTTATTTGACTGTGTTCATTTTATTTTTTCTATATAACCATAGTACAGGGCTACAATTTTAGTTGGATAGCAGATACAAATTAGTACATACATACATAATTGGTCATTACAACCTTTCAGTCAGGATTACGACCTTGTTTCTCACACCGCTTATTTGTGTGTGTTAATTTTATACATGAGTGGCGGGATCTACAGTTTAAAGTCGACTCCGAACGATAGATTTTTGAGAAACTTTTCATGGCAATTTTATTTACTATCAGAGTTTTTGCCAGAAATCTGCTGAGATAAAAGTCGCCGAAGAAATAGTTTTTGTGTTTTGTTTTAATGTCTGGACTGAGGCTCGAACCCTGGCTTTACGTCTAATAAGCCAACACACCACCCACTAGACTACGGCGACTTCGAGATAGAAGTTAGTAATTAAAGAAAAATAAGTACAATAGTAGTTAAAATAAATAATAAAGTAGTTTGGTGCCCTGGTAGTCTAGTGGGTGGTGTTCTCGACCATTAATATGTTGGTTGTGGGTTCGATTACCACCAGGGGAAGTGAAGACCTATTGATGCCATTATGTGTGGAATATAATTTCGTTGAAATCCAATTTTGCATGCCTCTGGCACGTAAATCACGCTAAATCTGACCAATGGCATGGGTTAAGTCGGGTTGCTGAACCGATGTGGTTTGTGGCTCATTTGTATATAGCTGCGACTTAATAAAATCCCACAAGAAAAAGTTTAACAATATGAAATTGCAAAACTTGATGGCAAATTCCTCATTATCGTCAAGTGAGACAGCCACGCTCTCAAACCGTTCGCGCAGAATATCAAATGTGGCATCGGCTTTCTTCTGAAACCACATGTCTTTGGTGTTCAGATGATCGAATTTAGGGCAAAAGAGTTTAGAATTCATCGTGCTCGCTGTTCACAGTGATAACTTGGCCAATGTCGCTTTTAAAAAATATAAATTCACTCCAAAAACTAACTTTTTTGGAATGTACTGGACGCTTCTAGAGTTGACATGGATTGGCATCGTTCCAAATTCGAAAATTGTATTTGTTTACATACATTTGCTAAGTTCATTCAGAAATGGACCTCGTCGTTGAAGGTGTTTTTTTGATAAAAATTAGGATCAGTTATCAACAGCTTCAGAGCCAATGATTTGACAAAACAGACTGAATAAATGACAACATGGTGGCCATTATCAATTATTATAGTTCGGAAGTCGCGGTTGGAAGACCCTATGGCTTTATCCTCGTAGGTAATGAATTCCAAAAGCTTACAAAGTGTGAAAAAATGCTTTTCGAATACTTAAGTTCAATGTCCAGGTATACTGGTTAAGATCATTTTATTTTTGAAAGAGAATAAACGTGATTTTTCAAAAAGTTATCTTATTTTATACGTGTTTATAAATTTTTTCAAACATCAGGTCAGACATCTCGAACAAAGCGAAAAATAAAAAATGCTTCTTCTGCCGACTGCCCCTCAGCAGATTTTTAGCAAAAATTCTGAGAGTAAATAAAATTGACATAAAAAGTTTCTTAAAGTTCTGACGTTCGAAGTCAACTTTAAATTGTAGGTTTCGCCACTCATATGTAAACACACACAACATAAGTGGTGTGAGAAATTAGGTCATAATGCTCACTGAAGGGTTGTAATGACAAATTATGTATGTATGTATGCTATTTGAGTTGCCAATTATCTTTATAAGGGCCATTATTACAACTTGCCGTTAACTAAAGGGAGGATTTTAACGGACAGATAAATTGTTATTCATTATTATAAGTGGACAACATGGTAGATGTGAACGTTAAGCTAAATGGAGGATTATCCTACCGGTAACTTTTAAAGTTAAGTTAATGTTTCAACTTTCCATATTATGTATCATTTTCAATATGGCAACTTCAAATATAAACAAAATGAGCATATACAAAAAAAAAACGAAGACCTTCGTTGCCAATGTGTTTAAAAAAAAACCTTGTTTAATTTGAGCAGTATTATCGACATTGCTCCGGCACTGCCATATTTTTGAAAAAGTTAACTTTATTTTATCATTAGGTTGTAATAACGAAAATAAGTTAAAAGTGACTTTAAAGTTCACTTTAGCTAAAGTTACATTTACCTAAACACAACTTTAACGGGAAGGTGTAATAATGACCCATGGACTTATTTTTTAATTTTAATTCTTTGTTTCTTCTAAAAATCGCCATGTCAATGTAACGGTTTTCAAAATTGTCGCAAACGATGATAAATCACTAAATCAAGCAGACCCCTGCATGACATATACCAGTATTCGCTACAGCTGGTAGTGTGCTGTTCGATTTTATTAAAATCTTTACTACAGAAGCGTACAAATACGATGTTAATGCAAATACTATGCAGTCGGTATTGACCATATTGATTATACTTGTTTTAAACACATTAAATGCTATTTATTTCTGACCTGCCAGAAATAAAATGAAAATAAATCTTGGTAAGAGTTCCATCTGGTGCAATACATTGGAAAATACATCAAAAACAATGAGCATTACTTCTGTCGTGTGAAATAATAACAAGAATTGAAAATGCCAAAAAAAATAATTATGTGTAAATGCATTTGAGTGTGCCTTCTTATGGCAAAATTTGTTGGAAATTCCAAATGATTTCCAAGCCTATAATGAATAAAAAAGAAAACAAGAAAATTGTTTACAAATTTTCTTTTAAACTCTAATTGTGTAACTTTTCTTGTAGCTTTTTAGCTGTACATGTTTATGAGTGTAGAAGCAAAATATTGCTGTGTGCCTTAGAGCTTACTCTCTCTGTGGTATTTGATTTCTGTTTGCTTACCTGATAAAACTTTGTTTTTCACCTTACCTTACATTAAATGCAGGCACATGCCGTAGAATATGCAAATTTCAATTAAAGTTTTCAAGTATTCGCTTGAATTGTTTTCGTTACCCTCCACTATCAACTAGACCAGTGCTATACTATTCTAGGCTTCAATAAAATTGAAAGGAAAACAAAAACTAATTATCCACTGATATTTATGGTTAAGCTTTAAGAGATTTTAAGAGTTTCTCACTGTTCAAGGTAAGACTGACGCATATTGTATTTGTTTTTTTTATTTGAAAGTGTTTGTCTATTTACTTCAAATAGTAGCTTTGCCTGCGACAAACCATGGTGAAAGTGTGCATGGTTCGAGAAACAGACGAGGGCATGCTTTGGATCTTTTGAAAGCACATGAAAAAGACGTCAATACAGTTCTATTTAATCAAAGAATGAAGAGTACTATAGTCTATTACGTACTTTGTAGAATCACAAGCCTTTTACAAAGTGTCAGTAAATTACAGAGAAAATGTTTTGTTTGTATTTTATCTTCTTTGTCGTGATTATAGCTTTCGCAAAAGTCGTCATGGGGAATAACCAGCCTTTGACCATATGCATCCGATATTAAGGTTATGAACTTCTTAAAGTGAATTCTAGTAAAGTCTGTGCGATAATTTGTTTGCCACAAGAAAATCAAAGAAATCTGTCAGAGTACAGTCAAATAAATCATTTGACAAAACTTAAATTTTTTGTCTTAAATTTATTTCCGAGATACGTTGATTTGTTCACACATAGATGTCATGGTCTAATATATTCTTACAAAAATGGAAATGGTGTTACATCATTTAACATTAAAATGAAAAACAAAAGTTTCAAAACCAATGGACTTGTTTACATGATCAACAAATAAACAAAAATATATTAACAATATCAGTATAAAAAGGTATAAACAAGTAAACAAACGGACAACAACAACACTGCAAGGACAAACGTAAACAAAATACACAAACAACAATAATGTAAACAACATTTATAGAGATTTCACGAAGGTAAAGTCATTCTCCTTTAAGAGCTGTTTACCCCGCCATATAAAAGGCAAGCCAAAGCAGGCAATGGAGTCAGTAAAAATTCAGTTAGTCTTGTGAAGACACGTTGCGTGTGAAGAGAATAATCGTGGTTTGAAGATCTGCCGAACAATTGTTAGTTTTTACGCAAAAAGAGTGTAAAGAAGAATGACAAACAAAGTAAATTGTTGTTGTTTACATCAAGTTGTGAACAGTGGTACATAGAATTGTGCGAACAATGAATAATTTATTTAAAACTAAACACAAATTTATTTTTATTTTATTTGCAAACTACGAACTCATATTTTAAATGTTTTTAAAAGGGCAAAAACGTAAAAATATGGTGACATGCACATATTTCGATCTCTAAAGAAAGTGCACACCACACAGATGATTGTTCAAGAATGCCACGTGTATCTGAAGGAAATAAAGAGACATTCAACGTTTACTCCTTTTGGGTTACTGGACATGGGGACATCGAAGACAAAAGCAATGTTGATGAAGTTGCTAAGGCTGGTATCAAGGAATATTCCAAAGAATGAATTCCAACATTAACAAATGGTCTTATAAAATCTCCATTGATTGAGCAAAATAAAATGGGATAATGTAGACACACTAGACTGATCTGTCCCGACTTGGATATACATAGAAAATATTTTGCATTGAACCTACCAGGATTCCTACCTTAGGTCGAATACCAAAAAACTGGGAATACCATCTAATGGACGTACAACGACAACAAAGAAGAGGAGATCATCGAACACTTTCTCTGTTACTGTCTGGCGGCTGGGAGAAGAAGAATTCTTGGACATCCAGAATTTAATAAGAAAACATGTCTAGCCAAAGTTGATCTGAGAAACTTTCGGGATGGTGGAGAGAACAATAATATATGACGGAATAATTATATGTGTGTATAGGTGTTACAAAGAGCCCTTAAGGGAGCGATCCATTGAGGAGACTCCCAGGTTAATCTAACCTAACCTAACTTCATCCTGGACATATCCAAGGTTACTATTTATAATTTTTATCTGAAGCACTTTGTCTGTTTGCCCATATTAAACTATTTACCACTAAAATGTATATAAAAATCAACCGTAATCTAGTAGGTAGTGTATTGATTATTATTAGACATAAGGTAACGGTTCAAACTCCAGGTCAGACATCAAACTTATTTTCATCAGATTTCCGGCAAAAACTCTGAGAGTAAATAAAATTGCCATGAAGAGTTTATCAAAAAAAAATCTGTCGTTCAGAGTCGACTTTAAATAATAGGTCTCGCCACTCAAATATTAAATTAACACACACAACATAAGTGCTGTAGGAAACTAAGTCCATAATCCCTGACTGAAGGGTTGTAATGACCAATTATGAATGTATGTATGTTGTTCAACCATTTACAAACAAAGCTGACTGCTGCTATTGAAATAAAAAAAAAATTATATACATTTAAAGGTACTTTCAACATTTTTTTAAATATATTTTCTATAAAAATATACGGAAATTCAGGTTTATTATCCTGTGGACGTAAACCAGCACATAGGTACAAAACATTTGTATTCTGCGACAGTGTATATCTGTCATACTGCAAACAGTTAAAAGGTGTTTAATACCTCAATGAATTGTTAATTACTATATTTATAGCCGGATTTATTAACGCTACTTCCTTAAGGACAAAATTTAAATTACTTACGGATAAAATTAGAAGTCGCCGTAGTCTAGTAGGTAGTGTGTTGGCATATGAGACGTAAAGCCAGGATTCGAGCCCCAGGCCAGACATCAAGACAAAGTACAAAAAGTATTTCTTCGCCGACTTCCTCTCAGCAGATTTCTGGCAAAAACTCTGAGAGTAAATAAAATTGCCATGAAAAAGTTTCTCAAAAATCTGTCGTTCGGAGTCGACTTTAAACTGTAGGTCCCACCACTAATGTCAATGGGTCAATTCGACCTCCGGGTACTGTACTTGTCTTAATTGACAAGTACACGTCCTCTAACCTAACCTAACATACTCTAGTGAGAAAATTATAAAGAAAAGCAAAAGAATAGAAAAACATTTATTGGAATCAACAGAAGCCAAGCTAGTATTTAATAAAAATCCTTTTAAGCCAAAAAGGCAAAGCAAACTCCTGTATCTATAGATAAAAACTTATCTTCCGTCAATATTTGTTCTCGCTTTGTAATGTAATACAAAGAGTAAGATACGAATCGTTATAAAGGAATTAAATTTTTCTACATGATTTTCGTTTCAGAGCCCATTAATGTCATTGTCAAAAGCCGCTTATAATGATTTGATAAAATGATTGAATAAATGACAACTAATTCGACATATGTATGTCGCTTCAGCAAGATTTTTGTTATCAACAGACAAAATTTGGAATTTCCTGTTGCAAGATGTTAAATAATGCGGATTAAATAGATACGATTGAAATAATGATAGCTACTCATTTCGAAGTGAACATTTTCCATATGATTGTAAATCAACGAAAGTACTAATAAAACGATTTCGAATTTAATCACATTGCTGAAAGACCTTTTGCCAGACTGAAGACAATTGATATGGAATTTTACATACAAATGGCCAGAGTGTTTGCGTTTACTTCTTTAAAGTTGATTAAAATTAAACTGGATCTGGAAGTATAGAATAGTTAGCACCCAGAATAGTTAACACTCAGAAGTCACATTTTAGAATTTAGGTTGGATGGCGGATCCCGAAGGTAGAGGTCCCGCTTAGGCCAGAATTAAGGCCAAATTTAATAAATAAATTTAAATTTACTTTCGTCTTAATAAATTGTATCGAATCATACTCGATTAATTTTGTTCAATTGCATTACAATTTCATTTCATTTCACTCCAATTTTTATTCCATACTTTATTTTAAGTATCCGCTATAAAATTTGCTTCTTTCTTTGAGTTTTCCTCAAAGAGCTTAATTATGTTTTATTTATACTGCTCTGTTAGCACTTAGAACACATTAAAACAAAACAAATTTAAGAAACCACTTGCTTGTCACAAGATTTAATTTTTTTTAGTCACGTAAAGACCATTAATTTGTTAATATTTTTAAATGTTATTAACGCCGTAAAACACATACTTAAGATATATGCGCGTAAAAGGCAAGTACTTGTTTATTGTTGTTGTTTGTTAATATAACCCATGATATGCATAGCTGTGGTGATCTTATAGACATATTTTGGGCTCTTTACCTGTCATATATAAAATTCTTTGGCCGTAAGAGTAGTACTAATATATTGTTTTTTCACAACCCCCCTTAGGAGCATATGGCTTCCCATGTCCCGTTCCTCTTCAGGTGCAAAAGGTTGTTGAAATAAGTTCCGGTTGATTTGTATTATTCCAGGTCAGACATCAAAACGAAATATGAAAAATAATTCTTCGGCGACTTCCTCTCAGCAAATTTCTGGCGAAAACTTTGAGAGTAAATAAAAGAATTGCCACGAAAAGTTTCTCCAAATATCTGTCGTTCTGAGTCGACTTTGAACTGTAGGCCCCCTACTCGTGTATAAAATTACCACACACAACATGAGTGGCTTGAGAGACGTAATCCTGACTGAAGAGTTCTAATGGCCAATTATGTATGTATGTATGTATAGTGTTTTGTTAATGTTTTTGTTGTTCCAGCAAATATATTGGTCTGCTGTGCAGATCCGGACATAATGGAGCTGCAATCTAACATTGCCTTGTAACAAGTATGATGAATTTGTTTTAACTCTATTGTTTTCCACTAAAATGTATGGTGTAGTAAAAAAAATCCATAATTTGTTTGTCAAAGTAAGAAGATGTCAAAATATCAATGAATTTTTCTGCAATTTAATTTGAAAGTAAGTCTATTATACGTGTCATATTGCACAATAAATCTGTATAAGCTTCTACTGAATTTGATGGTAATCATATGTTACCATATTGTAGGGCACGAGCATGAAAACCTCGAATCCAAACGCCTACATTATTCATGTCCTAGGATGAGTGGATTATTATGAAAATGCATTTGAATTTTTTTAAAAGAAGAACTCTTCTAGGAGGGTCCAACTTTTTCTAAATATATTACGCTGCCTGTTATATGAAATGTTTATTTTTCGGCCTTTATGTTATCATAACTACACTGACTGATTATTCGAAGGCGATTGATTGTTGCTTCTTTATTTTTGAGATTCGAAAACCGTTATGAAAATTACTTGTTTTCCCTCGAATTTGAAATTGGATTGCCCGAGTGCTAAGGCATGTCCATTCTTCACCAAACCAATTTTTAAAAATTTTCTTTAACTCATTCGTCAATAAAAAATTGATTTTTCCGTCGATACAATTCATCGCTAATGTTAAGACAAGCTTTCGTCAGCAACCAACATTGTTGATAAAAAGGGCGAATTTTGGTCGAACATAAAAGAATTATATGATAAAGAGTAAATGAGCTTCGTCGATTCGACGAACTGTAACCAATTAGGGTAAGGTGTTTGTCGTTTCAACGAAGAGTAATTTTAATGTACAAAAATGAACCGTCCAGGGTTAAGTAAGTTTTTTTAAACGCAGTGGCAACGACGGGCTTCTTTTTTGTTGTATTTGTCCAGTTTATTTATATTTGAAGTTGCCATATTGAAAATAATATATAATATGGCAAGCTCAAACATAAAGTGAACTTTAAAAGTTAAATGTTGCTTAATGCACACTTCTACCTTATTGTCCACTTATAATAATAAAAAACAATTCATCTGCCCGTTAAAATCCTACCTTTAGTTAACTGCAAATTGTAATAATGGCCCTAAATGTTTTTATTTACATATTTGAAAGGTCTTCTTTGATTTGTAAGCCATAATAATCAGCTGTTTAACAGTAAGTTTCTCGAAAATCTATCGTTAGGAGTGGACTTTAAACATTTATGGATAAAATTAATACACATAACCCAACTGGCTGACTAAAGGGTTGTGATGACTATTTATATAAGGAAGTAAAAAACAATTTAACTTTTTTAGCATGTTTAAGGTTTTACGGCAAAGATCATTAATCACATACACTATGTGACAACATACTGAGAACAAAAAAGAATGCTAAAATGAATGAATAAATATTTAAAGCTGTTTTCAAAGAATGTGTAAGTATGAGTATCAAAATGAAGAAAAAGTTCCCACATTTTCAAAAGATTACATATTTAAAATAAACTTGTGTGTGTATAAATACTTTTTTGTTTTTGCTTAAACATTTCCTTCCCGTAATACATGAAATTGCATTTAAGTACAGTTACAGAAAACATCACGTAGTTATGCTATAAAAACAAATTTTGGCTGACATAATTTGAATTTATGTGTACGTGAAATCCACACATACGATTCACATATAAATTGTATAAATTTGAGTTTAATCTATGATATGCATTTTTCTCTAATCGGTTGGAAATAAAAATGATTATATTTTAGTTACACAACGACCCCCTTTTCTTGTTATTTGAACGGAATTTTTTACCGGAAAGATAAGTTTCATGTCTTTTACATTTAAAACCTTTTTTATTTTTCTATTCTATTCATATTTCCTAAAAATATTATCCCCATTTAGTGAAAGTGTTGTTTTTTAAGACGGACACGTAATTAAAACATTTTTAGTTTTCCAACTTTAATAAAGTTATTCTGAAATCCGATATCGATTCCTTTTACAAAATTTAAAAAATTTGTACCAAAAGGGCGTAGTTTTTCCTAAGAAGAAAATAAGGAGTGGAGCCCGGAAAATCCGAGTTGCTTGTTAATGTAATGAACCACTTAAATGCAATTAAAATCTCAAATAATGTACCTAGAGCTCAAAAAGTACGTAAAACCACAGCCAAGGAAGATATATATATATATATATAATAGTCATTAACCCTGGACGGTTACTCTTCATTTTTGTACATTAAGGTTACTCTTCGTTGAATCGATGAACACTTTGACCCTAATTGGTTACTGTTCGTCGAATCGACGAAGCTCATTTACTCTTTATCATATAAGTCTTTTATGTTCGGCCAAATTTCGCTCTTTTTATCAACAATGTTGGTTGTTAACGAAAGCTTGTGTGACTGTATTCACCGTAATTACATTGGAGCAATAAAGATTATACGTGCTAATACGAGCGGACGTTTAGAGTTGGCTATTTTGCATGGTACAGAACTTACGTTTACTTTATACATCGTCTTCCTGAGAATAATGTGCCACCAGATGGACACGACAATTTTTCAACATATTGCTTCCAAATCGGAATTCGAAACTCTATTGTTTGCTTGTTTAATATAAATTATTTGTCAAGATAACTCTCAAAATAATTCGTTCTCTGATGCTGTTAAGAAACGTTGCTTTCGTTTGGAAAATTTTGGGCGCATAATTAAGTTTCGCCGTAGTCTAGTATATCTTATTAGACGTAAGGCCACGGTTCTAACCCCAGGTCAGACATCAAATATGAAATATGAAAAAATATTTCTTCGGCGACTTCCTCTCAGCAGATTTCTGGCAAAAAATCTGAGAGTAAAAATAAAATTGCCATGAAAAGTTTCTCAAAAATCTGTCGGAGTCGACTTTAAACTGTAGGTCCCACCATTCATGCATAAAAATTAACGCACATAACATAAGTGGGGTGAGAAACTAGGTCGTAATCCTGTCTAAAGTATTGTAATGACCAATTATGTACGTATGTAATCAGGTCTCACTAGAACTTTTTATCTGTTCATTTCATTGGTGCCGACATTTGTATGGGCCAGACAATATATGATTCAAGCCAAATAGCATATAATTATCATTGCCTTTTCCAAATGGATTATCGAACATTATAAAGTGTATGTATTACAGGCATTTGTTCTCGTTTCATAAATATCGTAGGCTTAATTGGTGCTAAATAACGCAATACATTCATGTTCTCTATGATTGCCAGAAATGCACTAATAATTGAAATGAACAAAAAAAGAAAAATGTGAACGGAAAATTAAACTAATTTAGGTTGTGCTCTACTTTATTTGATTGGCCCGAAATTGCTGCAACAGATATGTATTTCGAAATACGCCATTAAACCCTTTTAAATAAATTAAAAGTTTTTAAAACCCCAAATTATTTCTATTGTAGTAAAACATATAAAGTCAATGTATGTACATACATATATGTGTTCAAAAATAAAACATTTAAAAAGAAATTTGTTAGAAATTAAAAGCTAGCATCCCTCATTTTCATTTATTAATTTTTTTTCCAAAAATGGAGAAATTTTATATCATTTTTAGGAAAAAATTGTTTAGGGTTTAAAAAATCTATCCCAGTGTTGTTTACTGACACATAAGAGCAGCAATAATATTTATTGCATCATCTATATCTATGGCTGGTGTAAATATTAAGAAGCTAGAAGCTCTTGACATTCTGAGCATGAAAATTCATTGTAATATTGGCTTCAACCGACACATTTTTCAGTTCCTTCCTAAGATCTTTTCATCTGTTCTAACTATTTACACCATTAATAACCGACCGAGAATGGAATACAGCTCTCATGTATGGGTCGGTGCCTCAACGTCTATTTTGACTTTTCTCGACCGTGTACAGAAGAGGCCGTAGTAGCTCGTTAATGACGGTAATGTGTCCAATTCCATTGAATCATTGGAGCATAGTTGCAATGTGATTTATGTTTCACTGTTATATCAAAAGGATTTTGCTCGAACGAAATAAGGGGACTTTTTCCCGAAAATCGGCCACCACATCCGTATGTGGTTGATAGGCCAGTGGATCGCACACTGCATTACAGTAAAAATACGTTTTATAGTTCCTGCAGAGGTCTATCCTGTTACTTATGCTATAAAAATATACAAGCCTAGTGTCCATAAACACTGTTTTCCCTTTCCTTCTTTCCATAACATATTTTCATAGTTCCAAACGCCATCCATCCCCTGAGTATTGGTCGTACGAAAAAAAATAACGGCACTTGCCTTTGTTCTTCCGATTAGAAGCTATAGTCGAATTTTTAAAAAGTGTCTGCAACGACAAGCGATAAATTATTCTCAACTACAAGGTTATTTAGGAGTTGCCATTTTTTGGCTTTTAAGGGGTTAAAAAGGAATAAAATACAGAAACATTATCACAGGGATTCGAAAGTAACTTAAAAATAAAATACTTTACTCCTTGTGATTACTAATTTAAATTTATAGTAGTAACAATTGCAAAGTAAATACAAAGCTTAAAGTAGCTTTTAATGTACTAAAGTAAAGAATATGATGTAAATTTTTAATTTCCAAAAATCGTCAAAATAAAAGCATAAATCGTCAAATCGTCAAATCGTCAACATAATATTTTTGGAGCTCAAAATCGTCAAAATGACGATAAATCGTCAAATCTGGCAGCTATGCATATGACATATACTGAAAGTATAACTCTGGAAAGTATGCAATAAAATAAAAAATGTTTGATTTTGTCGTTTGCAAAATTAAATACCATTCATACGTCACATACTCGTTGTTATGAATTTTACATATTAAGTATCGATGCCTCCATTCTATAACGTTCTAAGTGTACTTAGAACGTTTTTAATGTTCTTGCATTTTTAAATTCTACGTCCTCTAACTTAAATGCTGTCAAAATTTGCTTAAGATGCGCCAATCCGTTCCGAAGTTATAGGGAAAAATCTCCTTAGAATACACATATGGTCATATGTCGCGTGAAAACTTTGAGAACTCATAACTCAAGATACACTTTTATGACTTAGAATGTTATAGAACGGAGGCGTCGATATGATCAGTATGCGAGTGAATAGTTTTGTCAGTTGGCTCAAATTACACTATGCGACGAAATAAAAAAATTAAATACATTCAGCTAATGACATTAGAACTCAAAATAATTTTTTTATATTTCTTGAAACCTCCAAACTTGTTTTATTTGACAGAAACGGTAAAGATTAAAAACTTTTCAAACAAAATATTTCAGAGATTGAGTGGTTTTCGTATTAAGTTTCGGTGGTCCAAAAACAATTGCTTTATTGAACCAGAGTATTAATATTATTAATGCATTAACTCTTTTAGGCATTTCCAAGTATCCTGACAAAACACTGAGTATTTTTGAATTCCTTGTGGTTGGCCATATGATATTAATATGATATTAATATCATGGTACCACATTTGTTTTGTCGAAGACAATGTGCAAAAAATTTCATTATATCACGGAGGGAACTATAGTTAGTCAGATCCAACTATGTTATGATTATATACGAGCCTGTCTGCTATAAAATTATATGATCAAACTACCATGTTTACAATAATTACCATACATAACTTAGCATTAGCCATTTTATCAAGAACAATCTGTCTTGTGCATGTGTACCCAGAATGCAATCTCAAGTAATGACGTCTACAAATGAGAAAGTTTTTTTTGGATTTTGAGCAGACTCTATGCCGGCCGTTTGCCTATCTGTTTGTACGGGCAATTGCACGTACCGAAAATTACTTAAGTGCGCTTATGAAATCTGTTATTGCATTTTCAATCCTAAGTCTACGTGCTTTCAGTGGGCTTTCGGTAACTGTGTAATGCCTGTCTAATTCATCCGTTACATTATTTCCCGCAATAACATCATGCATCCGTACACATATATACATAACTGGTCATTACAACCCTTGCGTTAGGATTACAACCTAGTTTCTCACACCACTTATGTATGTTGTGTGTGTTAATTTTATACTTGAGTGGCGGGACCTACAGTTTAAAGTCGACTTCGAACAACAGAGAGAAACTTTTCATGGCAATTTGGGGTTTGAACCGTAGCCTCACGTCCTATTAGCCAACACACTATCTAATAGATTACGGTACAAATATTAAGTCGAATTTTAATGTTGAATAGTAATTGGCAGAATCTAATTAAGAAGTAATGCGTTCACCCGCAGCCTCATAGAGTTTCAAGCTGTTCGTTACGATCTGTCTACGGGACAGACGTTGTAAGCTTCTTCGAGAAGTTATATTGTGGTATCATGTAACCTATGTTCGTAAAAGTCCCCAATTCCATCAGGATCCAGCGCAATTGTCCTGTCAAATATACGGAGCACTTACAGATGAAATCCAGCGGAAAGACAGGTAGATTGTCTCCAGCGCCAAGTCGGGGTTAATTGTCATTCATCGGCACACCTGCAATGTTAAGTGAGGTCTAATCTTGTATAAGACCAATTAATAGGAGCAATCAGTCAGTTCCACTATCATTAGTAATATGTTCTCAACCAGTTTCCGTATAAGAGGAAAGAGCTCCCGACCCCGCAGAGTTCCATTTAATTTTCTTCTAGTGATAAAGAAGTTCTCTAGTGTTGGGTATGTGATCTTTTGTAATATTTAAGAATGGTAATAAAATAGTATGCGGGAGTTAAATATTGTTTTGAAACAAATTTGACATTCGACACGCAAATTGTTGCTTTTTTATTTAAAAGTCATCGTATTCCTGGGAAATTTCAGTAAATATTATAAATTTTCGTACCCATTTTGCGGTTCGTATTTGTACTTTATTTATGGATTTCATTTTATTCCATTATACTGGTACCATATCTTCAATATTTCCGGCGAACATAAGTGCAGCAATAGATTTTTTCAATGCAGAATCTCATACTTCAGGTTTTAACTGTACACTTCTTATTCTTACCCAACTCCCTTTTTTTAATATTTTTAATAAATTTTGCATACATACATACATATGTATATTATTATGTTTTTATACTTCTTGAGTAGAATATTTTAAATAAATTATTACATCGCATATGACAATAACTTCTTTGCTCTCTTTGCTACATAGCAACAAATGTGTAGGTACATATGCGTAGATGGTACAAGACAATGGTATAGGAAACATTCTCTCATATCATTTGGTTGATGTTATACTCTGCTTTTTATAAATTCTTCTCTCGTTCTTAGTTTTGGTTTCGATTACGTTTGTCTTTGCGTTTGGAATTGTTGTTGTTGAATGTGTTATTTCAGAAGTATTATTTATTGTTGCACAATAAATTCAATTCCGTTTCTGTTTCTTTTTCAATTTCTGTATTTGTTTGTTGTAAAATTTAAAGTGGAAATATATGTATTTTCCATCATACGTTTATTTATTGTTTTTTGTATGCATTTATATTCGTTTGTTTATTTAGTTTTCGCTTGTTGACATACGCAAATAAATGCCCACACACACGTAAATATATTTTTAATTAAATTTAATTACTTAAAATATCAATATATTGCAAATGCGTATTTTATTTGTCTTTAATGGATGGATAATGCACTTTTATTGCGTCAATATTCTGTTAATTGAGTAAAATATTTTAAGTGTTCAGGCAGAATAATATACGCAGTTCAGCTGCTTATTCTATATTCATTTGACAGCTGGTTAACAAAAAAGCTGGTTGTTTCAACAACATTGTTTTTATTTTGTTTTTTTGTCATTGTTGACATTTGAGTTGTCAAATATCAACAGAAAGTGTTCGGTTAATTGAAAAAAGACTCACTAAAAACACTTATGACAGCGCTGCATTTTAAGTTTTACCAAAGAAAATAAAGTATAAAGAATGCGCATTTTAACATTTTTTGGAATATTTTTCAAAAATATTTCAGGACGCGGGGGGAAAGATAGAAGGGTAGGATACAGAAACCAAGACCGTAACAATGCGTTGTTCTCATCGTGCGTTTTTGTTGTTGGACCACTTTTTATTTATTTTTCTAGTGCACCAATGTCCCTCAGGGGAAGAACATCTTCGGCTTTTTACACACATAGGACACGAACATCAAGAATGTTCGTTAAAAAGAGCGTAAAAATCTTGTCAGCTTTTAAAGAAGAAGGTTCGTGTTGTTTTTTTCATACTTCAATTATACGCCCAAAGAAATATCACAGTATATTTCACTAATATCAATGAGAAATGATTTCGATTTTTGGAAGAATACTTGCCAAGTTAAATACGGTGTCTTTAGGGATTTAGCGCAGTACAATTTTTCTATATTTTTCGATCACATATATATATCATTGGGTTAATAAGTAGACTTGAAATTATTACTAACAATTTTCCTCTAGGTTAACACATGCCTTTGGTTATCGATTTCTGAGTAAGAGAGAGAAAATAAGTTGAGAGAATTTATTTATTTACAGCCATATAAAAGTGTTAGTAATATACGCTATTTTTATTTTCATTTCATCAACATACATATGTAAAGCTGTCTATCTTTCGCTTAATAATTTTAGATAAATAAATATAAAATAAAAAATTCACTTTATTATTAAAAGAACATAAAGCTATCCATGTTTGGCTTATAAATTAATATAAAATAATATAAAAATATAAAAATAAAAAGAATAAAAAAACCATTTTGTATTAAAAGAAAAAACGAGCATTCCAAAGCATTTAAAAAAAATTATACTATGAGACAAAATAAAAAAATTAAATACGCCCAGCTAATGACAGAACATTTTTAACACAAAATATTCTTCGAGTGTTGTTCTAAAATAAAATGATAAGGCATCCGCAAAACATGTGTTCTTGTCGCAGTCTGATCGACAACTAAATCAAAAACACAAGAATACATACACATGTACATACGTACAATGAGAGCAACACATTGTTACTCTCTTTGTTTGTGTTTATTTTCCTTCTGTCTTCCTCCCTCTCATCTAGAAATGAATTTGATGAGAGCGGGTCGTAATGTTACGACCCGCCATAAGAAATTTTACTTCTACATGATGCGTATTCTTTATATCCATATTCTTTGGTTTTACTCAATATTATAACAATTTGCGTATTTATTGTGCAATTATTAATTGAAACTTTATATGAAATATTAAGATCACTAACGGCGTTTATTGCGATTTTCGCAATAAAGGTGCATATCTGAACACCGTATTAGATTATTCACTATAGCCTAGTACAGGTTATGTAAAGGTACGATATATACACGGAACTCGCCGTAGTCTAGTAGGTATTGCGTCAGCATATTAGACGCGAGACCACGGTTCAAACCCCAGGTCAGATATCGGCGACTTCCTCTCAGCAGATTTCTGACAAAAGTGCTGAAGAAGAGTTTCTCAAACAATCTGTCATTCGGAGTCGACTTTAAACTGTAGGTACCGCCCCTCGTGTATAAAATTAACACGCACAACATAAGTGTTGTGATGATCTAGCTCGTAAATCTAACTGAAGTAATGTAATGACCGATTATGTATGTGTATGTGTGTGAAATATCATCGAAAGAATATAACAAATGCCCGACACGGTTTCTCTGATCAAAGCGTGTCCAAGGCGTAAAATTAGGCTGAATTTTACTGAAGGCATTTTTTATGTTGGATTTGAGAACTGCTTAGATTTGTGTCTTATTTGCAAACACCTGCGACTTGAGGAAACCCTACAAGAAAATGTCTAGCGAGTTCAAATAGCACAAACTCAATAACCACTTAATATTATGTCCACGTGAAATGAACATGCCCTTAAATGACTGGTATAGAGGCACGTAGCACTGACCTGCTGAAACACATATTGTAGTACACAGATCATCGAAATGAAGCCGTTGATCAAAGAACTATAGTGCACGCTGCCAACAGTGATTGCATGGCCAACATCAATGAAATATGAACTAATTTTGTTTGACCATTTATCCAGAAATGGGGGTCATTTAGGATTGCCAGATTCCGATTCGCAAAAAGCTGGACATTGGGTTTTAAAAAGCTGGACAAAACAAAAAAAGCTGGACATAAAAAAATACTGATAAAATTTTAATTTTGTGTAAATAATTTTTATTAAAATATCCATTGTTATCAAATATATACATATGTATGTATGTATTATTATTTAAAAATATTACAATTAAATAAATTCATTGCATTTCTTTAAAATTTATTTAACTAAACTTAAATTTTTTCGGTTCAGTCCGTCACATACATATGTATTTGTAGATGCATATGTATGTAAGAATTAAATTTAAATACTAAAAACAAAACAATAAAAACAACAATTCAGTCTAGTTTGATTTTGTTTGTAGTAGTTTGAACTTTGGTAATAAACTAATTATTAATGAATAAATAATAAATCATAATTAAAAATAATCAATACGACTTGCATTTTTGTTAATTGCTCTTTTAAATTACTATTTTTGCCAGTTATATTTTGTGTTTGAGCCAATTGGCCAATTCCAAACCTTTAGAGGTTTGTTAAAAATTTTGAAAATCTTTACACTACTCCTCTAAATTTGTTCGTATTAATATTTCTGCTCTAATCAGGTCGTATGACATTCTGTTTCTTTCTTAAGTATAGAGATTGTTTAAAATACTAAAAACTCTTTCACAAAAAGCGTTGCCTCTGGTATTGAAAATATGAAACATACAACTTTTCTTAAATTCTCGAATTTGTTGCTTTCAATTTTTTTTTAAAAAATAGGACCATATCTGATCATTTGATAAATCTTTTGGTATTTGTTTATAAGCTTCTCGAAGGCAGCAGTAATCAATGTATAGTTTATCGTTATCAATTTCTTCAGATATTTGAAGGTTTTGCGGAAGTTTTTGTAAATCCTCTCAAGAAAATAAGGTTTTTTTTTAATTTAAAAAAGCGATTTTTTTAAAAAAGGCGTCACCATCAAAGTCGTAGCGATTTTCTAAATAGCTGACCGCTGTTTTTAAAAAGTCTTCTGTTTCAGTCTTAAAGCTTTTTTGTTCATTAGGCGAAATTTTGGTCAAAATGGTATTAACTTTGTCATTTATTCTACCTTTAAGACTGTTCATAAGTACGGTCATTATGTCGTGCAACTCTAAAATTGTGCAAGAGTCATTTTCAAGTGCTAAAATAGTTTTATGAAATTCCTGCATTATATTTTGCACAAAATGTAAATATGCTTCTGATACACCTTCACTTTTACAGTCTTCTTCTTCATTGAACTCATCATCATCCGAAATTCCGTGTGACACGAATTCCCATAAAACTGTTTGGCATTACTTTTTTCCTTTTTTCAAAAAATACATTTTTGCAGCAGGCCAGCAAAAACAAAGACGAACAATAGCTGGTAATAGGGAGAGCCAACTCGTTGAAATATGTCTTAAAAGTTCTTTATATTCAATACCAGTAAACTCAAAACATTCTTTTAACTTCTCAGTGGTCATCGCCGATGAACTAAACTCATTGAATATTTTTATAACAATGTTTTCTATGTCAACAGATAATGCATTCAGTGATTTTTTTACGCAATTGTTTGTAATATGAAAGTTACAATTTGCTTTAATAATTTACTTTGATTTCTCATTCAATTTTTGATAAACCTAGTTTCACAACTACCGTAGTTGACTGCAGCATTATCGGCACTATATGCTGTTATTTGTTTTATTTCTAAATCGCAAACTTTAGTTATTCTCATTATATTCGAAAATATATCCCTTGAAGTTTCATAAGGATCATTGTAAAAGTCTAAAACTCGCTTACGAATTTCATGTCCGGGATCAAAATATTGACAATGGGTGAGTTTTTACATTGCCAATATTGGAAGCATTACTACTTACAGAGAAATAATAATTAGCGTTAAGAGCATCAACCACTATTTGTTGGGAGTAAAGTGCCAAAATATTTCTGGAAATTGCTGCTACTTTTGTTCTTCCACAAGTTATTTTATTGCCTAAGTTATTTCATTGTACTAAAAAATTCTATTTAGCTGGACAAATTAAATTTTTGCTTGAAACTGGACAAGCATCAAAAAAGCTGGACAATCCAGCAAGTCCAGCCAGGCTGGCAACCCTAGGGCCATTGCTGAAGATGATTTTTCGTTGAAAACTAGGCTAAGTTGTCAACCTCTCCAGAGCCTGTTCAGTGAACACAAGTCATTGTCTGTAGTTTTCCATGATGATTATACCAAAACAGAATACTTTTTGGAAGACCTGATATAAAGTCAAGTATTTTAAAAGTATAGTTTAGCCAATGTTTCCGTTAGTTTTTCCTAACAAGTACTTCAAATGGAAGTGTAAAAGTTAGTTTCGATGTAATTAATGTTTGAGTTTATATTCAAAGAGAACAAATGGAATAAAATAAAAAATTAATCCGACCTAAAGAAAGTAAAAACATAAAATAAATATAAAAAAAATTACATAAAAAGATTGTACATACCATACCTGTTAAATTGCGGTTACGATTAGTAATCAATTGTATTATTTTTTAAAAAGAATCGTAATGATTTACGATTACTTTTGGATTACTTTTGATTCCTTTTAATTATTTTGTATTAATCGTCAATAATCCGGATTTTTTTTTGATTATTTGTAATTGTAATCAATTATACTATGCGACAAAATAGTGTATATTGTATGTTTTGTTGAGTAGAACTCAAAAATATTTTTTTTTATATATCTCGAACCCTCCAAACTTGTTTAATTTGACAAAAATTGTTTTTTTTTGACTTTACGCACACATTTATTGATTACACAAGAATTTCTGAACCAATGTCACAAATTTTAACTTTCTTAAAAAAACGAAGGGATTGGGCTTAAAAACGATATACATACATATATATATTATTCGACTTAATATTCTATGAGGTTTGATGAGGTAAACTTACCAAATACGTAGCATTCATAGTAGCAAATTATATAAAAACATATGAAATAAGTGGTGACATTCTTAAAGCGCATCCACTTGTGAAGAGATTAGTACTACGTTTGATAAAATCTAGCAAAAATTACCGTATTTACTATTTAAAGATTATAAAAGTCGTGTTATATTTTTTTATATATGTCTGTCACTTTATCAAATGAACCTATAATTCAAAAATTTTCAAAATTTTTGATGAATCTTGATTGTTTATTTGAAAATGTTTGCGCAAAGCGAAATAACAATATTTGCAAAAAACACATATATTAGTCGACTTCTGGTAGTAGGACAAACGTGAAATTGACACATTTTGCGGTAAACAATAATTTGTTTAAAAATGGCTAAACTTGAAAAAATAAGAAAAGGTTTTATATTTTCCAAGTTTACCCGATCAAAACTCATAACATGTAAGTTTTAAAGGCTCATCTCTCCTCCTTTCAAAAACTTTGGATTTTGAAAATAGGTTAAACAATATTTGAGTAATCAATAATTTTGTGTGAAAAGATCAAAAATACCGTTTTTGTCAAATAAAACAAGTTTGGAGGGTTTGAGAAATGTAAAAAAAAAAATATTTTTGAGTTCTACTCAACAAAATTCACAATGTACACTATGTTATTAGTTGGGTGTTATCAATTATTCAAAACAAAAATAATCGTAATTGTAATCATTATTTATTTCACCATTCAAAAAAGTAATCATTACGATCACTAATCATTATTTAACAGGTATGGTACTACCTATGTGATGACTTATTTCCACTTTATGTTCAATGGCGAGTTTTGATAACGTTTAAACTGACGCCTAGAGCAGTGGATCTGAAAATCGACAAAAATATTTTAGTGTGCTTACATACCAGAGATCATGAAATTTTGAATATAAGTGAGTCAACAGTATTGAAATTTAACTAATCTGATTCATTCGTACTCAGTATACAACGTTGATTTATAAGTATAAGTACAATGAGTATGAATAAAATATTAAAATATTAAATATTAATTATAGAAAAATATTTATAATATTCATAAATGATTCGAGTGATTCGAACCATTCATCAAAATTTACAGTCTTAGTTGTTGTTACATTTAGAAAAAAAGAAAAAAGAAAAAGACAAAGATGGCGAGCAAAGCAAAAACACACAACATTCAAGTGAGTATTGTAGTGTTCGTACGCGAATCATATTTATTTTGTGACTCTTGTAAGTGTTGTCATAGAGATTCGTAATCAACAACATCATACTTGTTGTTAAGTATGAGTATGATGAGTACTTCAAACTTTGAATATGAGTAGTATAAGTATAATATTAAAATAAGTATGAATGCGTATAAGTATCAGAAATTATGAGTATGATTCGGTTCTACCCATCTTCTTGAATACTCATTGCTGATCTCTGATACATACCTACAAACACACATAGAGATAAACTCTTGAAATAAATGAAATGTTTAAAAACATTTATTGCCAAAGATGAAATAAATGAAATGTTTAAAAACATTTATTGCCAAAGATAAATAATTTTTTAGTCATTTTATATCCATTCGATAAACAATGCCGTCCTTAAAATAGCACCTTCAATTTCAAAGGCCTGCAAGGACGATGCACTTAAGTTTAGGAAACCATTCAATCTAACATTTGATAAATTGTCTCTATTTGAAACTAAACTAAACAATGGGTGTAATTACAAAAAGAAAACGAAAAAAAAAAAAATATAAACAAATTAAAGAACATACAATCCTTATCGCATATGACATTAGTGGGTCAAATTTGCAAACACAAAAAATTGTAATATTTATTCAGTTTTTGTATTTCTCTACATTCATTACATACAATATTGTTCTCAGAATGCTTATTACAAATAAATTTTTGACTTTCGGAACATTTGTTTGCATATTTGGTGCTGTTAGAACGATTTGGGCAAAAGTAGCAACGCCCCCTTTTTAAATTATTTGCTTGCGGAACTTCAGCAGAATCCTTTTGAAGGTTTTTTCTTACATTTCTTATTTTCATTCCAGTGTGGATTAATTTTTAGAAAAAGTACATAGGCATTAATGCGGATATATCCAACATATTGAAAAACAGTGCTTCAGTCCATCGATTACCTCTCCTTTTAAAAATTGATCTAACCTGATTCGTTTCGTTTCATTATAGAAATGAATTATTTCTATTTATTTCTTGCTCTTATTTTTTGTCGTTAACAAACGTGCTAAGCAAAAACACTGATCGATTTTTTGTATTAACATATCCCATTTTTTTTCCCACTGTCAAAGAGGAAGTGAGCACAGTTTTCAGGTTTGCCTTTTAGTTGCAAAATTTTTTCTGGCAAAAAAGATCTTTTCGGTCGCCCCATAGAGATTCTAAAACTTCACCATGAGATCTAAATACACCCGACAACAAGAGTAGCCCGAAATATGCTTCAATTGTTATGTCGTCTACAGGAATCCAATTATTTCCAAATACAGATTGACCTAAATGAACCGATTGAATAACTTTTACTCTTATAAATGCATTACCGCTTTATATTGTAACAATATAAATACCTAATATAGTGTAACAATTCCTCATACTATGTTACCTGGCACACATCCAACTATCATTTTTTTCAAATTTTAAGCAAATTTGATTTTTTTTTATTCTATTGTGCAATATGTATGTATGAGTAGGTTTCGAAGTCGAAAATTATGGTTTAAATGGTATGAGTTTTGAAAATTCGTGAAATTCGAAAATGGTTATAAATGGTGAGCCATTTAAGAGTTTAAATTTAAAAATGCAGTAAACAAAAGCGGTTTCAAATTTTGCCAAATGATGTAGTACTACTATAATATAGCCTAGAATTGTGGTTTTTGTATTGGCTTGTAAGTTAGGATTTTAAAATTTTTCAAAGCTTAATTCCAATTAGTTCCAAATTAATGGGGTATACTTATACTTTATTTTTAATTGAATTTGAAATATATTACTCATACGCATCATATTACAAGCGCATGGACTAATTACTCTGTAAAGTATGCAATAAAAAATCGTTGATATGGTCATGTATGAAACTAATGGAATTAAATATCACTCATACGTCACATATGTGCTTGAATTTTACATGTTAAATAAGAGCATAATGTGAGGAAATATAATGGGTGGGCAATTTAAAAGTTTAAATTTAAAAATGCAATAAAACAAAAAATGGTTTGAAATTTTAATAAATTTATTGTTTTGCTGTGAACTACATCTGTTCCGTTTGGAAATCGTATACACTTATAAGATTAACTCGATATAACTATGATACTTCCTGGACAAACTGAAACAGCAACGTCATCCTCTGTTGGATCCCAGATCATGTGGGAATTCGCGGCAATGATCTGTCCGATGAGCATGTGAGGAGTGAGGAGTGAACGGAAAAATTTGAGAGGAATTTGAGTAAATTTAAACTTTTGTTAGGTATTTAATTGGCCCTAGACGGTATTTTTGTCATTAAGTGGCGTTAAGCTTTCATTATCAACTAACGTTGTTGAAAAAAAGAGCGAAATTTGGTCAAACATAAAAGAGTTATATGATAAAGAGTAAATGATCCTCGTCGACTCGACGAACAGTAACCGTCCAGGGTTATATTTGTTTTTTTTCAGATTTTGGTATTAAATATCTTCTTATTCAATTTCATTTTTTAATTTTTTTATTTTTTTTTTCTATTTTTAGTCCTAAATCGTGGATTATTTTGAGAGGAATGAAAACTCTTAATTTTATGAATTAGAAAATTTCGAACATCCCCTTGTTTTGCTCAAATTACAACAAAATTTTTACTTTTTTGTCACATAGTGTTATTAGTAGAGCACTTAAACCATTACTGTTCATCACCTATTGCTATACAAACAAGTAAAATAAACACTGGTTGTTTAGTCTACAAAATCACTAGGAAAATAAACAATAACCAACTAACGAAGAAGAAGAAGCTGAAAACAATTACAATAAAAAATTACCAGTACTATGTAGAAAGGCCACGATGCAATTAACAGAAACGCTATAAAATTTTCAAGACTAAAAAAATAAAAAAAATAATGAGAACACAAGAAAAAAAGGTGTTAATTTGTTGTTTGAGCAGTAGTCATAATGCGCTTAGTGTCCATTCATATGAAATTTTGAACGCATCAATATAATGTTCTTTTAAAGTTAAATTAATAAAGAATTTATTTAAATTATAAAATAACATCCGATTAAATGTAAATAAATTCTATCGCTTCAAAATTGTGATTCTTGAATCCACATGAAATGCTCTTTTTAAAACATTGAAACAAAACATTAATTCCTAAAAACAACTACACTTGAATACAAACCAATATTTTACGTAATATACCAAAAGAATATGTTAATGAGAGGATCTAGCTGATGGCAGTACATTAGCTTACTATCTATTCCTGTGTATACCTCAATACAGTGGTAGTCTCCGTAATCTAATAGGTAGCTGCCAGATTTGACGATTTATCGTCATATTGACGATTTTGAGCTCCAAAAATATCATATTGACGATTTGACGACTTATGTCCTTATTTTGACGATTTTTGGAAATTATAAATGTACATCATATTCTTTACTTTAGTACATTAAAAGCCACTTTAAGCTTTGTATTTACTTTGCAATTGATACTATTGGAAATTTATATTTTTTTCTGTAATGCAGTGTGCGATCCACTGGCCAATTGACCACATAAGGAAGTGGTGGCCGAGAAAGACGAGCGTTATGTAGGAATATATGATTTTCGGGAAAAATCCCCTTATTTCGTTCGACCAAAATCGTTTTGTCGAAGCGATAGAACAGTGAAACGCAAACCACATTGCAACGATGCTCCCATGATTCAATGGAGTTGGATACACTATCATCATTAACGAGCTACTACGGCCTCTCCTGTACACGATCGAGAAACCTCAAAAGCGACGTTGGGGAACCGACCCATACATGAGAGTTGTATTCCAGTCTCGGTCGGTTACAAATGGTGTAAATAGTAAGATCATAAGATCTTAAGAAGGAACTGAAAAATGTGTCGGTTGAAGCCAACATCACAGTCAAGAGCATAGATTCAGATGATGCAATATTATTGCTGCGCTTATGTATCAATAAATAACACTGGGATAGATTGTTTAGTCCTTAAACAATTTTTTCCTGAAAATGATAAACAATTTTACCCTTTTTTGGAAAAAAATAAGAAATGAAGATGAGGGACGCTAGCTTTTAATTTTAAAAAAAATTGCATAAATGTTTTATTTTTGAACTCAGATATGTACATATATTGACTTTATATGTTGTACTACAATAGAAATAATTTTAGATTTAAAAACTTTTAATTAATTTATTTTATTCTGACAATTTTTTGACGATTTTAAGAAACGTCTTTGACGATTTTGACTATTTTTTCTCAAATATTTGACGATTTGGTGCCTCATCTATCTGGCAGCTATGAGTGTGTTAGCTATTAGACGCGAGGACCAGAGATCAGCAATGAGAATTCAAAAAGATGAATAGATTCGAATCATACTCATAATTTCTGATACTTATACGCATTCATACTTACTTTAATATCATACTCATACTACTCATATTCAAAGTTTGAAGTCCTCATCATACTCATACTTAACAACACGTATGATGTTATTGATTTCGACTCTCCATGACTCAGCCTATACACGAATCACAAAATAAGTATGATTCACGTAGGAACACTACAATACTCACTAGAAGGTTGTGTGTTTGCTGTGCTTGCTGTCTTTCTCTTTTTCTTTGTTCTTTTTTGTAAATGGAACAACAACTAAGGCCGTAGATTTTGATGAAAGATTCGAATCACTCGAATCATTTATAAGTATTATAAGTATTTTTCTAAATTTATGAATCTGAATGAGTAGGCGTATGAATCAAACATATTTCGAATGCTATGAGTTTGATGTCAACGTTGTATTCATACTCATTGCAACATGTACTTATAAATCAATGATGCAGTGAGTACGAATGAATCAGAGTAGTTGAATTTCAATACTGTTGACTCACTCATATTCGAAATTTAATGAGTAGTTATGAGTAGCGAAAAAAAGATTCATTTCTGAGGAGTTCAAACCCCTGGTTCGACATCTCTAACAAAACGAGAATTGAAATATTTCTCCGTTCGGGGTTGAATTTAAACTGTATGTTCCGCCACTTATGGATAGAATTAACACAAACACCATAATTGGTGTGAGAAGTTAGATCGTAATACTGACTGAAGGATTGTAATGACTAATTATGTATGCATGTGTGTAATAATTAAAACGACTATTGTGACGAAATTTAAAATTTGAAAAAGAAGATAATCATCGTACTATTAGACAAACCATATCTAGGAAGTCTTCTAAATATCAATATTTCTACACACAAATAGCTGAATTTGCTTTACGAGCTCTTGCTTAGTAAGCCAACTCACTACCTACCCAAATACTCCACCTTCCTGACATCAAGATCGTGTGATTTTGGTGTGATGATGGAGGGGTTATATAATCTCATCGAATTTATATAACCCCTCCATCATCCATCGATGAGACAGGGGCAATACAACACTTGAAAATCAACATTCGGCAGCATATGACCGAAAAGTTTATGAAAAATGTGGTTCCAGATTGCTTCTTGCCGGCCACGATATCATTTTTAAATATTGACGTCATAAAATTTTCTCTCCAACAAAACCTATTTCATATATTTCTTAGCTTTATTATGATTTTACTTTTTAAGTACGAAGAAAATAAAACGATTTGCAATGTATTTTAAATTTTTTCTACCAACAACAACGTATTAAAATCCATTAAAACGAACTAATCAATACTGAATAATGAAACAGTTGAAAAATAAATCAAAAATGCTGGTCCAAATGGGTTTTCTGGGCTTATTTTTTTTTTCTTTTAACATTAAACAAAAAAATTCTCCTGTTATTTTTCCTTTACTTATGCTATTAAAATTGCAAATTTCAAATGAATTTCATATGAAGTGCTCATCTACAACAACTACGAGTTATAAAATTCAAGTACAAATAAAACGACCAGAACTAATGGTATTTAAAATTCTCTAAATATTTAAAATGAAAGTTTTCCTACAACAAATGGAAAATTTTTGAATAGTAAAATCAAAATAAATAAATAATTGGAAAATAAATAGAAAAAAAGAAAAAAGTATAGAAAATGAAAGTGGTGGACAGAAATGTTGTTTCTTGGAATAAACAATGTCTATAAAGCGTGGCCGTAATAGTCATTAGAGGGAAATGTTTTTAAAATGTCTGTTAAAATATTTTTGAAATTTATTTGACGAAAACATTTACTGTTGCAGCAAAACTTTAAATAAACAAATAACATCACACAAGAAATAAATGAAAATTTCTAAATTGGAAATTATTTTGGGTTTTTCGTTTATTTGCAATTAAATTGTTTTTGTTTTTCTATGAAAAACAACAGATAGACATTAAGGTTAATTAAGTGATTCAATTTAGACTTCAATCACGGAAAACAAGCAAGAATTCCATGGCAACCAATTCCGTGGGATATAATTGTAATGCTATAAACACAATAAAAGGGAAAAAATTTCTTGGCTGCACAATACGGACTGTTTTTAAATTTCGAAATGTATGTTGATACAGTAGCTCTGGGTGTTTTGAAGAATCTTGGTCTAGGAGCGATATTGTAGAAACACTTTGTCGACAGATTTCACACAAGTCTGAAGCTGGTCGGTATTTTAAATGAGTAGTTAAATGGAAATTTTTTGGAAGGAAGTGTTATAACAAAAAGGATGGGCTATGCTGCTTAGCCCATCCTAAAACTAAAGTCAGACAACCGGTCAAAAAAAAAAATCAAATTAGAAATCCTATTCCATTAGGAATGGAATGATAAAGTATGAAATAACGACAAAAGACGCATGGTTAAATGGATTGATGGATGGGCAACAATGACATTATTTCTATTAATGACGGGTGGGTCATTTATCGGTTTAAATTTGAACCATCGATTGTTTCGAATCTGTCACAAAATTCAGTATATTATCTACACTGGATGATTTGATTTAAGCTTCAGCAACGTTGGAATTTATTAGGCCAACGAGAAACAGCACGATGATGTAGATTTTGCAAAAAAAAATATCATATTTTCAGATCAAGCTCATTTTCATCTTAGTGGGTAAGTTAATAAGCAAACATTACGTGTTTAGGGCTCAGAAAAACCACATAAACCAATGCAAGAGTGGCTGCTTGGTGCGGCTTGTGGAGCGCAGACATCATTGGCCCATATTTCTTTGAAAACGAGGATGGCGCAATCATTACGGTCAATGGACACATCTATCGCACCATGACAACCGATTTTTTTGTAGCCGCTCTTGATGGTATTGGTGTGAACGATGTTTGGTTTCAACAGAATGGTGCAACTTGACACACTTCTTATGTCACAATCGATTTATAGCGTCAAACGTTTGATGGTCGTTTAATTAGCCGCAATTGTTATGTCAATTAGCCACCAAGAAACTGCGATTTGACACCGTTGCAATAGTTTCTGTGGGGCGCCGTTAAACAAATGTGTTATGCCGTCAAATCAGAGACAATTGAACATTTGAAGGCCAACAGTTATGATGTCATTGTCGAGATACGATCCCATACATTCGAAAAAGTGCACGAAAATTAGGGTACTGTAAGGCCAGTCGCGGCAGCTATATTAACGATATAATATTTCATTACTAACTGGAACAATTATACCTCAGAACAAAAAAAAAAAAAAAATAAAATAAATTTGGTAAAATTTGAAACCGTTTCATTTTTATTTATTAATTCTCCTCCAATCATGTAAAAGGTTAGGTTAGGTTAGGTTAGAGGACGTGTACTTGTCAATTAAGACAAGTACAGTACCCGGAGGTCGAATTGACCCATTGTACAACATCCTAGTTTCTCACACCACTTATGTTGTGTGTGTTAATTTTATACATGAGTGGTGGGACCTACAGTTTAAAGTCGACTCCGAACGACAGATTTTTATTTATTGAGAAACTTTTCATGGCAATTTTTATTTACTCTCAGAGTTTTTGCCAGAAATCTACTGAGAGGAAGGAATTCGCCGAAAAAATACTTTTTGTATTTTGTCTTTGATGCCTGGCCTGGGGCTCGAACCCAGGCTTTTGCGTCTAATAAGCCAACACACTACCTACTAGACTACGGCGACTTCAATCATGTAAAAAAGGGAATGACAAAAATTTTAAAACATATCTGGTTCAGCACGGGCAGATGTCATACGCTCATATGATCCACAAATAGTTACTCTGTTTAAAGGACCATCTTGCAAAAGAACATCGAGCGGTAGTACACAATAAATAGATTCAAATAATGAAAGCCATGAACTGCGATATTTCGGATTCGAAACAAAGCTGATCGGCTTTTTGTGATTTTTACAGAAATATATTAAAGTCAATACAATTTCTTTTGTTTTCGCTACAGCTATAAACTTTATTGATGATGATTTCTGGCAAAAACTCTGAGAGTGAATAAAATTGCCATGAACACTTTCTCAAAAATCTGTCTATCGGAGTCGACTTTAAACTGTAAGTCCCACTAATATTATAAAGTGTGTATATTACAGGCCACTGTTCTCGTTTCATAAATATCGTAGGCTTCATTGGTGCTAAAGATCGCAGTACATTCAAGTTCTGTATGATTGCCAAAACTGCAATAAAAATTGAAATGATCTAAAAAAAATATGAACGGAAAATTAAATTCATTTATGTTGTACTCTACTTTATTTGACTGGCCCAAATTTGCTGCAACAGATATTTAGAAATACGCCATTAAACGCTTTTACAGCAAAGACTCACTGAAATCATGTGTTTAACTGTGTATATTTTTCATATGAAAGATAAATAATTGGTCATTCAAATAAGTTAAGTTATTCTGCAAAACATTAACTCAATAGAAATGCCACATTAGCTTGTAAATGTTTAATTCCAAATTAACCGTATACTTTCTATTTAATTGAATTTAAAATATAATACTTATACGCACCTTAAGACATATCCTGAAAGAATTACTCTGGAAAGTATGCAATAAAATAAAAAAATATTGATTTTGTCGTTTGCAAAGTAATGGAACTAAACATCACACATACGTCTCATACTAGTTGTTATGAATTTTACATATCAAATACATATGAGCATTATGAGAGTGAATAGTTTTGTCAATTGGTTCAATTAATCAGATCTTTTGTATTCCGTTTCTACTTTCATTAAAAATTTCATAATCATTACCAACTTAAAAAAATTTGGTTTCTAAATAGATTGTTCGGAATCTACCCGTTTGTATACAAATTTCATTTGTTTTTATTTTTATTTCATTTCTAATTTTATCAGATAAAATTAAACATGCAAGAATTTGGATACAAATCATTTCTAAAAAAGTCGTCTAGATGTTTATAGTCTTCCAACAGGGAACTACAAACGTTCATATTTGATAATGATCATATCATTTAAGCCGCATCTGTCAGATTAATCATTCATTCAGTCCGTTTTGCCAAATCCCCATTGATGACCACAGGAAACGACAGGCATCTGGCTCCAATTTTAAACGTGAAATCATTTTCAGCGATGAAGACTATTTTAGAATGGTCCTGTGATTAAGCAGAATTGTAGAATTTGGGACGAAGCCAATCCACATGAGATCCAACAGCGTCCAATGCACCCAAAGAGGTTAATGTTTAGTTTGGACATTTACAAGCGACCTCTTTATCCATACTTCTTTAAGAATAATATTGACAAGACCATCACTTCGAGCACTATAGACTAGATTGACATTTTCTTTTATCTCGATAGAAGGTTTCCACATACATAAATACTTTTGACGATGGGGCGTTGAAGCTTTGTTCTAATTACTATATCTGTTCCATTGATGGCTTTTTTCTTTTGAGGTTTTCTTATGTCGCACGTATAAGCGAATAAACCACAGCATTTTAGGTATCCAATATTACTCATGTCATCGATCAAACTCATAAAATTTTTGTCATTTTGGTTGCGCTCCACGCAGAGAAGCCGGGGCGGATATTTGAACAATGTGAATTTACATATCTCACATGCACTTTGTTTTAGTTAAATTTTTATGATAGGAAATACTTAAGATATACAAAAAAATAATGGAGAACATTGGATTGAAGGATTTCCACATTAGGGAGATAATTGTAGGACTTAAATTACAAACAAAAAATGGAAAATTGTTTTGAAAAATAACGTAAGAGAGTTATAGTGTGTTAAAATTAAAAAATTTTTCTTCATTGGAAAGTTTTAGAACACCTACAAAATTACGACATACGTAATAATTATCATTGTTTTTTACTATACAAAATAAAAAAGTCTGGACAGGGACAGACTCCCATTCATATAGTGCATTGTGTTGGTACTAGGAAAATATCCTGAAGGGTAGGGCATTGATATTAAATGCAAAGGAGTTTGTGTTGCAATTAGCGAGAAAGATATTTACTACATAACACGATACTGTGCTAAGAAATAAGTGCTCTTTTTAATGCATTATGCAATCCACTTACCACTCGACCACAAATGGATGTATTCTACGAGACAAATTAATAGTAATTAAAAATGTTCAATGTTCCTATGTTTTAAACCACATTTGCTGAGAAAATATTTTCATCATGTTTCTGTAAAACAAAGGATAAAAAATTTGCATACTCTAGCCTCTGTAGTCGATGACAGCCGATAGTTTAAACTCCAATTCAGATATCTCGAACAAAACGAAATATGAAAAAATATTTCTTTCGCCACCTTTCTATCAGTAGTCTTCTAAGAATAAAAAAAAAATTTATGAAAAGTTTTATAAAGAGTCGAAGTTAAACTGTAGGTGCCGTCACACATGAATATAATTAACATGCATGGTGTAAGGCGCTAAGTCGTAACCCTAACTAAAGAATTGTAATGGACAATTAAGTACGTAATACTCCAAAGCTTTTAAGAAATTAAATGCTTTTCATATAAGATTTCGGTATTCTGAAAACAATTGATGTACTGTATTTAGGTATTTCCAGTATCCTCACGTCCTTCAGATGATAAAACACTGAGTATTTCTGAATTCCTTGTGGTTGAAAATAAACTGGGAATGCCTTACGGTATTAATGTGTACGAAATTTGTTTTGTTGATAATAATGTGCAGGACGTCAACAGTATTTGAAATTTACGAAACGAAAATTTGTTATAACAAGCAAGGAAACTATAGTTACCTGCTTAACATTGTAAATAATTTTTAATCTTCCAACTTCAAGTTATATAGAGTTCTGAATATATACATGTCTACTATAAAGTAGTAGTATAAAGCCGTAATCCTGACTGAAGGGTTGTGACGATCAATTATGTTATGTATGAGTAGTCATTATTGTATAACTTTCGCTTAAATGACGCCGACTAAGAAAATATGATTTTACCTGCAGAACCGTGCAGTTTCATTCGTAAAGATCTGTATACTGGACATTATTTTTCATTCGCCACTCTGGATGTTGTAAGCTTGCTTGAGAAGCGGCAAGAGGAGTAAATTCTCCCTAGCGCCAATATAGTTGTAGTAGTCAAGCCGGGGTTTGATGTCATTCTACGTGACGCCTACCATGTAAGACCAATCAGTCCGTTTCAATGTCAACAGCAGTATGTCCTTCCCCAGATTCCAGGAGGAGAGGACAGCTGACCCTGTAGAGTTCCATCTACTATTATGCTAGTGGCAAGGAAGCTCTCTAATGTCAGGCAGGTTATCCTTACGCAATATTGAAGAATGAAAATAAAATAGTAGACGGGAGTTAGATAAGGTTTTGAGCCAAACTTGATATTCGACAAGCAAATTGTTGCTTTTTTATATAAAAGACATCGTATTCATGAGAAATTTCAGGAAAAATGATTTTTTTCTTATGCATTTTACGATTCGTATTTATACTTTATTTATGGATTTAATTTTATTCCATTATACTGGCATCATGTCTTCAAAATTTCCGGCGAACATAAGTGTATCAAATCAATAGATTTTTTCAATGCAGAATCTCATACTTAAGCGTTTAACCGTAAACTTCTCATTCTTACCCAACTCCCTTTTTTTAATATTTTTAATAAATTTTGCATACATACATATATATATATCGTTATGTTTTTATACTACGTGAGTGGAACATTTCAAATAAATTATTACATCGCATATGACAATAATTTCTGTGCTCTCATATCAACATATCAACACTAAGATGTACATACATATGTGTAGATGGTACAATACAATAGTATAGGAAAAATTCTTTTTTATCATTTGGTTGGTGGTATACTCTGCTTCTTATAAATTGTTCTCTGGTTCCTAGGTTTGGTTTCGATTGCGTTTGTATTTGCGTTTCGAATTGTATTTTTAACCCCGTATTGTATTGCATTCATGTGTTATTTCAAAAGTGTTATTTATTATTACACAATAAATTCAATTCTGTTTCTGTTTCTTTTTCCATTTCTGTATTTCTTTGTTGTAAAATTTAAACTGAAAATATATGCATTTGCCATCATACGTTTATTTATTATTATTTGTATGCATTTTTATTCGTTTGTTTATTTAGTTTTGGCTTGTTGACGTACGCAAGTAAATACCCACACATTCGTAAATATATTTTAAGTGTGTACATACTTAAAGTATCAATATATTGCAAATACGTATTTTATTTGTTGATAATGGTTTCAATATAAATACATCGGTGGTAAACATCATAGTACGTGTTTTAAATAAAGTGACTTGTTTGGATGGTTAGCTTTCGAAATATTTTGTGACATCTTAGGTTTATACTACGTTCAGATATGCACTTTTATTGAGTCAATATTCGGTTAATTGAGTACAATATTTTAAGTGTTCAGGTATAATTATATACGCAGTTCAGCTGACAACTGGTAAGCAAAACAGCTGGTTGTTTCAACAACATTGTTTTTATTTTGTTGTGTTTTGTTTTTTTTTTTTGTTTGTCGTTGTTGATATTTGAGTTGATCGGTTAATTGTAATATGCTCACTAAACACAGTTATGACAGTGCTGCATTTTAAGTTCTATTCAATGTTATAATAATTTGCGTATTTATTGCACTCAATAATGGAGTTTATTGCGATTTACGCAATAAAGGAGAATATCTGAACAACGTATTAGATTATTCACTATAGCTTTGATAATTACAGGTTATGTACAGGTACGATCTATACATGGTCGAAGTTGAAGTCGCCGTAGTCTAGTAAGTATTGTTTCGGCTTATTAGACGCGAGGCCACGGTTAAAACTCCAGGTCAGATATCGGCGACTTCCTCTCACTAGATTTCTGACAAAAATCCAATTGAGCATTTGAAGGCCAACACTCGTGATGACATTGCCGAGATACGACCCCATACTTTCGAATAAATGCACGAAAATTGAGGTACTGTAAGGCCAGCCGCGGCAGCCATATGAATTATGAAATATTTAGTTTCTAACTAGAACAATTATACCTCAGAACAAAAAAATAAATAAAAAAAAATAAATTTGTAAAAATTTCAAACGGTTTTAGTTTTATTGTATTTTTAAATGTAAACTTTTAAATTGCCCGCGCTTTGCAAGTCACTCTACTCCAATCATGCAAAAAAAGGGAATGACAAAAATTTTAAAACAGATCTGGTTCAGTACGCACAGATAACATACACTTATATGATCCACAAAAAGTTACTCTTGCAAAAAAACTATGCAAAAGGAAATCTTGCGGTAGTACACAAGAAATAGATTCAAATAATGAAAGCCATGAACTGCAATATTTCGACTTAGAAACAAAATTTGCTCAGCTTTTTGTGAATTTTACAAATATAATTAAAGTCAATACAATTTCTTCTGTTTTCGCTACAGCTATAAACTTTATTGTGGTACTTCAATATTTAGTTGGGTACATAATATTGAGTATTAAACAGATTTTGTAACGGTTTTCTATTTCGAATACAAATTTCTTTCATTATAAGTCGAAAGTTTATTGAAAGTAAAATGAAATGGAAATTTTCTTGAACAAACAAAAACTGAAAAAAAGAGAAAAAATTTGTTGTTAAATTTCTTGCGATTTTCGTTGCAGGACTTTATTTACAGAAATTTAATTCTTCCACACTATAAACTCTTACCTTTCGCTTTTTTATTGTGCTTTTATTCTCAACCGTATTTGACGGTAATTTGTTTGTTTTCAGTCTTTAATTTAATTTTGTTTTTATTTTCCTTACAGTTTCAAGGCTACTCGTTCAATTATATTCATAAAACGCTTCAGGGGTTTTCTGGAAGAACTGCACTGTGTTAATGAGATGAAGATAAGGCAGCAGAAGTATAACAAATTTTATAACTAAAGTATGTCGTAATTAATAGGCGGAATTTCCTATTTTATTTTGAAATAAAAAATTACAACAAAACCAAATTATAAATAGTTAAATTGTAAAAACTTTTGTGAGTAAATTTAAATTTCATTTTCTCCTATGGTAATTGCCTGTTCGCTATTCATCTTTGCTTACAGTGCAGATCTTTACAGCGGAGATCTTCAGATTCTTACTACTCGTTGACTGCTTTGTCTTGCCTTTTTATATGACCACTTATGAATGTTCTTGAAGTTGAATGTTCGTATGTTCGCCGTCTCGAGAGCTCTATATTTGTGCAACACATATCATTCAAAGTGTCATTTTCTTCTAATATTGTTTGCAATACGGCGTCTTTCAAATTTGTTGTTGATTTAAAACGTTTTCCATTTCTCACATCAAAAGCGTTATCTCTAAACCATCGATAACATATGTTCCTTCTTATAGAACATGGTATAGTAAATGTGTGTGACAGATATCAACACCAAAAAAAAAAAATTAAAAATAAAATATTGTTACGAAAATGGAAACAGTGTAATATCGTTTAACATTAAAATGAACCAAAGCTACACAAACAAATACAACGAACTTGTTATAAGTAAACCAACAACAACAGTATGAAAGAGAAGGGCATAGACAAGTATGCGAGAACGCAACAACACGCAACATGAACAAAATACACAAACAACAATGAAGTCTCGAGAAGGCGAACACACGAACTATGACTTCAAGGACATTCATCAGACTGATTACGTGGGCATATAAAAAGGCAAAACAAAGCAGACAACTAGTCAGTAAGAATTCAGTCAGTCCTGTGTGAAGACATGTTGCGTGTGAAGAGAACAGTCGTGGTTTGAAGAGCGCCATTAAAAAGATTTGCGTTTTCAGCAAAGAATAATAGCGAATAAACAAGTTGTTGTTGTATCGCCAAGTCGTAAACGGTGGCCCACAAAAGTAGTGCGAACAATAAAGAGTTTCATTGAAACTAAAAACATATTTATTTTGATTTTGCTTGCAATCAACGAGCTCATATTCTAAACATTTTTAAAAAGGTAAAAACGTAACAATATGATAGAACTGAAGTAACGCAAAGTTTTATCCATGAATCAGTGTTATAATTCTTACAGAATATTTTATTTTGTCAAATTTTTTAACAGTCATTGTACCATTCCAGAGAAATCAAACAGCCAGAAATAGTATTCTCATCTCAGTGACACAATACCCCATTAGACTTTAGTCTCAGATGATCTAAAAACATCGTTGGAAGCTTTTTGCGCCAAACTCCAATTTTCTATAAAAGTTTCTCTAGAAATTAATTTTAGTAAAAAACGAACTGGACAGTATTTTACAGATGTAAGATATTACACCTCAATAACTAGTTGAGGCTGAGAAGATTCATTTCGTTCAAAGTAGTATATTCTTTTTCCTTTCTTTTTTTTTTTTGACTCTTGCAACCAACTAAGTAATTTTAAAGAAGCAGAAAACTATGTAAAGTTATTTGATATTATTTCTGCGTATCTAATTTACTTCGAAATAGTTTTTGAAAATTTTTTATTTTTCACTTTCATATAGTTTTTCGCCTTCAAGCTTTCGTAGAATTGTTATTTTCCTTCTAAATGCATAAATATTTTCGTTTATTTTACGGCTTATTTATATTATATTATTTATAACAAAGCAAAATATGAAAATTGTTTACCAAGAAAAGTTCTTATATTTTTCCTCTAGGATATTAACAGCTTGTAGTAATTTCTTAGCAAATGAAAAATGAAGATGAAAAAACATATTTTGGCCCAAAAAAGAGAAAAAATTAATTATAATTAAAAGACCAGCTTGAGACCAAACAAGGAAGAATATCCAAAGTCGGTAAAGATGTACCATCAAATTTGTGTTAGCTGGGAATAATAGTTATTTAAGTCCTTTCCTTATTTTCTATAGTTTTATTATGTCATATATGCTAAAAATATTAGATTTAATTATGAGTATAAAATAATGGAATGCTAAATAATATTGAAAAACAAAATTCGTTATTATTTGTAGGAAACATCATAAAATTCTCTAAACATATGCTTCTATTTCGTATTAGTAGTAATAATTAGTAATTTTTATGGGAAACAATTTATTTTATTATTGGAAGTATATTAAGTTTAATGTCGTGATACGATGTATTGCAATTGCTAACGATATGGGAACAGCGACACAATATAGAAAACAAAATCGACTAAGAGTTTTTGCCAGAAATCTCCTGAGAGGAAGTCGCCGAAAAAATATTTGTTCATATTTCGTTTTGTTGGAGCTGTTTGATCTGGAGTTTGAATCGTGGCCTCACGTCTGATAAGCCAACATGCTATCTACTAGACTACGGCGGCTAGATACCATTTTACCAGACATTGTTACATTAATACATATTGTTATGTTTTTAATCTTTTAAAAACGTTAAAAAAATATGAGTTCGTAGATTGCAAATAAAATAAAAATAAATTTGTGTTTAGTTTTAAATAAATTATTTATTGTTCGCACAATTCCATGTGGAACCTTTCACGACTTGGTTCAAACAACAACAAATTGTTTTAATTGTCATTCTTCTTTGCACTCTTTCGCGTACACGATAACAATTGTTCGTTAGATCTTCAAACCACAATTATTCTATTCACACGCAAGACTGACTGAATTCTCTCTCAACCCGTTGCCTGCTTCGTCTTGTCTTTTATATCGTGTGGTAAGCAGTCTGATGAGTGCTCTTGTAGGAGAATGACTGCCTTCGCGAAATAAATGTAAACAAGTTGTTTTCATTATTGTTGTTTATGTACCTTATTTAAATTTGTCCTTGCAATGTTGTTGTTGCCTATTTGTTTACTTGTTTATCCCTTTTTCTACACTGATATTGTTGCTATATTTTTGTTTATTCCGTGACCATGTAAACAAGTGCATTGTTTTGTTTTTGGAGCTTTTGATTATCATTTTAATGTTAAACGATGTAACACATTTCCATTTTCGTAACAATATGTATGTACATGGTACGATTTTCCTATGAATTTTTATTGATTTTTATTTCTCACTGGAATCAAACTAACGAACGCGTTAGTATAGGAGTATGCCCAAAAAGGTATAGACAAGACGGCCCATTCAGATGATCTGAAAGTCTTATAAATATTAGTAATGATTTTAAAAGAGGCTCAATAGGAATTTGATTTATCAAGTCAATCGAGAATTAATCGAATTAACTGTCAAATTGACGGTAGTTTTCATTTATTGCAAACTCTTAGGGGGGTAGAATAATCTTCACAAGGCCATAATTGAATACGATAGACCGTTTAATCCTAAATACGTCACTGGTAAAAGATAGGGGTTTAAACACTTTGTTATACTCAGGCTGTAAAAGGCAATATAAAGTGGCCCCATATGCTGTGAAGTTGGAATGCAATGTCAATGTAAGACAGGCTGTGGATATAATCTGCCATCTTTGTTACTAGCACGCTTTGGACGATTCAAATCATGTTGAATTGGATCCATAATAAGCTTCAGCCGGAGCAGCTATTGTAGCAATAAGGTTGAAATGGGCAAATTGCTGCTGCCATGTTACTAATAGAAAATGTTGGAATCAAATGTCATTATACACTGCTTGATTATATTATACATATTTGCTTACTTTATTGGTTATTACAAACCTCTGGTCAGAATTACAACCTAGCTTCTCACATTACCCATGTGTTATGGATTTATTTATTTATCAGTAAGTGTAGGGGCCGACAGTTTTAAAGTCAACTCCGAACGACAGACATTTGAGAAACTTTTCATGGCCAGAAGACAGCTGAGAGCAAGTCGCCGAAGAAATATTTTTTCATTTTTTTTTTCGCTTTCTTCGATACGTCTGAGGCGGTGTTTGAATTGCAGGTTCGTATCTAATAAGACAACAAACTGCTACAACTAGATTACGAGAAGCTCTTGTTATATTTGTGAAGTGTGTATCGTGGATTATTATAGAAATTCTGAAATTCTGAAGACCAAAAAGATAATTCAGCCCGTGTGAGACAGAGTCAAAAATTAGAGTGTATTCAAGAGACTGGCCAACCCCAAGGTGAAACAGAATATAACATTTCCGAAAGGTGAGGTGATGAGGTCATGTATGAGATATTAAATTTAATACAATTTTGTTTCATTTAATTAAAACAAACCGTTATGTAAGCAAAGCATGCTAGGTTCTGGTTAGTTGTTTTTAAAATGCCCTTCATTATAGAGAAATTATACAGAATATTCAAACAGAAAGTGTAAGTTAATTATCGTCATTCAACTTAGACGTCCTACTCAATATTTATTAACAATTTATTCGATATCTTCATTTAACAAACTGCTGCAATAAAAACTTTCCAAAGCGGAAAATATTTATTATTATGGCTTGAGATTTAGTTTACGCAGTTCTGTTCATCAACCGAATACAGTGTTTATCTGTCTCACACCGCATTGTTAGGATTATTTTGGTGTGTCTGGCTAAAATCCCTTAAATGATAATGCGACCAAATTACGCCAAACGTTTCTGGTTATTTTATTTTTCAAATATTCAAAATATATTGTAAAACACTCGTATTGACTCAATATTGGGGACAATTGAAAGTCCTCTAAAGGTTTCTATGAATGTTTGTATTCCAACAAAAATTTATACACAAACACAGCCTGTGTGGAAACAGGAAAACAAAAGAATTTTATTTTAATGAGTATTGTTGTCTTCCGAAAGCAATGAACAAACAAAAAATTAAATAAATTGAAATTTAAAAGAATACTTTTTCTGCTGATGATAACAAACTAAACTTTAAAACCTTAACAATTTAAATATTAAACATTCATTTAAATATTAAACAGTCATAGGAAATGTGTTGTATTTGCATTAATTTTAAATTGTCATGTATTCGTACTGTTCATGGAAAATTGTACGTTTTGGTTACGTTTCATCCAGAGAACCATAATTTTCCACACATATTGGCATCAATAAATCTTTCAAGGAAATAAAATGTTACGATGATATCTCACACAACATAAGAACTCCTAAATGAAAGACCCGATTAATATGTCCACATTTTTTTTGACCAAATCGGACACCTGGAAACGCCAAAACACAACCCAACTATCCGAACTTGCGGCCCTATGCTCCCTAGAGGAGTAAAGGGACATACATATACATATATACATATTTTTGCCAACATAAGGCTCTGCTTTGAATATCCAATACCACGTACTTTAGCTGGTCAAAAGACACTGAAGCTTAATTGGGCAAAGTCTGCGCAACAACTCTTTCGCTTGTAGTAAAAATTATTGTTCAACAACCAATTCCATTCAAACAAATTTACAGATTGAAATTTAGAAGAACAAAGTCGGGCGCGTCCTCTACCTATTAATGTCATCATGTTAGGAATATAACATCGTTCAACTGTTCGGCATGGCTTTTCTGATAGAGAGCATTCGAAATGGCAAATTTTTCATGACTCTGGTGCATAAATTGGGCTGAATTTGACCGATGGCACAGATGTTGGCATTGACGTCTGCGACTTAAGAAAACCAGACAGGAAGAAGTCTATCGGCATCATTATACACGATTTTAGTGGTCAGTTTACATCCATGAAGATTGTACAGTGGTGTAAACATCAATTTATTGTTTTCGCTGTCAACAGTGATGGCCTGGCCAATATCGATCTCAAAGATATATGAACCAATGGCACAGCCAGCTCAAAATCTACACTGAACAGTAAGTTTTTCAGGATGCCTTGGACGTAGTTAGGTCTTGTGTGGTATAGGACAATTAAGAACTATTCACGTAGCCATTCATCCAGAAAAGTGCCTTCTCACCGCTCAAGATAATTTTTCAATGAAAATTGGCATCAGTTGCCAACTTCTCCAGAGAACCGTCTGCGAACACACGTTGTTGTCTATGGTCGTTCAACTTCATTTCCTGGGTTTGTTTATTTTATGCGAGCTCAAGTCACGACGCAAGTTTTGTCAAATACCGAGTTTTTGTGAGCGACGCTATATCGACAGGCTTGGATTCTCATGCACACTCTCCGTGACGGTGTTTTAGGCAAATCTTGCATTTCAGAGAAGATTGTTGACTAAACCAGTAGACTTAAATCTATACATTACTTTGCGAATAGTCCTCTTAATAAGACGATTATGGCGATTGTAAAATGGGCGAAGCGCGGATTAAGTTGATCGTACAAAACTGTAATTTTTATATAACAAATTCATAATTTGCATGACTTGTTGAATGCTATATCCTTATATGGTGACAATGGACAAACAATTTGACAAATGTATCTTCAACAAGATAGCTGTTATCAACTATGAATGTTTGGGAGTCCATTTTAGAGGATTTCCAACTTAGTGTTGGTTTTAGGTCTGTGCAATCGGTCCAATCTGCAATGAAATTAAACTATTACCCTCATTGGCCTACAACCCTTCAGTCAGGATTACGATCTAGCTTGTCACACCACATATGTTGTATGTGTTAAATTTTATACATGAGTGGCGGGACCTACAGTTTAAAGTCGGTTCCGAACGACAGATTTTTGAAAAACTTTTCATGGCATTTTTATTCTCTCTCTCTCAGAGTTTTTGCCGGAAATCTGCTCAGAGGACGTTGCCAAAGAAATTAGATTTATATTTCGTTTATGTTTGAGATGTCTAAGATGTGGTTTCAACAGTGGCCTCAGGTCTAATAAGCTGACATACACACATCTAATAGATTACGGCGACTTTTTTAGATAAAGTGTATTAAAAATATGTCCTACATAAATATGTAAGTACGTATATAATATATTGCAACGTGTTTACCTTTTTAAAAACGTTTAAAATATGAGTTCGTTGATTGCAAATCAAGTAAAAACAAATTTGTGTTGTTTCAATTAAACTCTTTATTGTTCATACCATTTTGTGTGCCACTATTTACAACTTGACGTAACAACAACAATAATTTGTTTAGTTCGTTATTCTTCTCAGCTCACACCCTTTAGGTAAGCAATACCACTTGTACGTTAGATATGTACAGCGGAGAGCTTCAAACTACGACTGTTTACTTTGCACTGTTTAAGACGCGTGTCTTCACACAAGACTGACTGAACCCTTACTGACTGGTTGTCTGCTTTGTCTTGCCTTTTTATATGTTCACAAAATCAGTCTGAAGAACGTTCTTGAAGTGGAAGGTTCATATTTTCGCCTTCTCGAGAATTCTATCGCGACTGCATTGTTGATTTTGTATTTTGTTGTTTGTTGTTGCGTTTTTCTTATTTGTTTGTCTCCAACCAAGTTCGTTGTATTTGTTAGTGTAGCTTTTGTTAATCATGTCAATGCTAAACGATGCTTCCATTTACGTAACAATATACTAGTTGCCTTAGCATAAGGGTGTTGAAAATTATTTAGTATATAAAGCCTCTTCCTTGATTTTGGTGGAAGGTACAGGGACTGCGTTCACCCGTGGCATCACAACGGGCCGCTATGCGTGCTCAAGTGGGCTTTGTGATATCTAGCTCTGATACTCCGACACTCCGGCCTAAGCTAACCTAAAGCCTATAGTAATCTACAGTCAAAGGAAAAAGTCTGCATTTATCAAATTGAAAAAGGTGTTATAGCGCTGTTGACGGCAGTTACAATTAACAACGTTTGAAATCAAAAAAGAATATAAAAAATATAACAAAAATTATTAGAAAAAAATTACAAAAAATTAACAGTAAATTAGCAACCGCGTATGTAGACTTTTTTCTCTGACTGTAGATAACGAAAAGAAGATAACAATCTTAACGATTGGCAGCCGTACAATTTTGCAATATTATAAGAATATATAGAGTTTAGTGGGGAATGATGAATGTAGTGCAAATAAAGAACGAAGCATATGCGCCATGATTACTGTCAGATAAGAAATTGTTAGAATTTAAAAACCATTTTAATAATTTTTTTAAACACAGATATGTTGAAATATTTCGTTTTATAATAATTTAAGTTTCTACTTTACATTGCCTTTTAACAAATAAGCTCGCAAATAATATGTTAATTCAATATTTTTCTTTAATATTTAATATTTTTGTACAATTTTTATATAAAAGATTAGTTAAACTGTTTGCAGTTGTCACTTCCTTTTCAGGTAATCTTCTGTACAATGAATGCCACTTAATACGCAGTTGCTAAACTCCCTCTGATAAGAAAAAGTCAACGAATAAAATCATTATTTTTAGACAACTAAGCAATTTGACTTGAATACCATGGAAATCACAAGACCTTTTCGAAGTCGAATATTAAACAATTGTATTGCGTGTGATTTTCTAGGATTTCGGATGAATGACTGACAGTATGAGTAAAAACTGTTGTTTTTATTTTCAATAAACTGAAACTTGATGGGCATATTGTTCTCCTTCTTTGATGTAAAGAAGACAGTAAAATTTAAATAAATAAAAATATTATTAAAGTTCTTTTATTTTGTTGTTTATTTGTTTTATTTTTATGTCTTTAGTATGAAGAATATGAATTATCTGACGAAATTTCCAATGTTAGTTATACTAAAAGCGGCAAAAGGAGCAAGGCTGCAGCTTTTTCACATAATATTGTTACGACCAAAATGAATAAACAATACAAGCACCTAATAACAAAATGTACACATCGTACACAGAATTATACAAACCAATACGTAGGAAACTACAAAAAAAAATTAGATAAAAAAATATTTCTTCGGTGATTTCCTTCTTTTCTGGCAAAAATTCTGAGAGTAAGTAAAATTGCCATGAAAAGTTTTTCAAAAACTCGACTTTAAAGTTTAGGTCCCGCCAAACGCAATATAAGTCGTGTGAGAAGCTAGATCACAATCCTGACTGCAGGCTTGTAAGGAAGTGTGCATGACATCAGAATTTCTTGAGATTATTTTGAAATCGTTGTTGCAATAAATCAAACGTGATATGCGTAATGTGGCAAGTAGCAATGTTTTACTGAAACCACATGTTGTCCAAATCCGTTACGCCCAATTCAGGCCACAAGAACCCCGTTATCGTGTTCAGAATGCCGTTCAAAGTCACTGCAATTTGGGTCTCATCTTCAAAAACGTATGGATTAATTACGCTGCCTGAATACAATCGGCACCGGCTAGTTAGTCGTTGTAGGCGAATATTCTGATTAGCGGATACAACAGGTTGTGGTATCACAATGGACCTAATGCTTGGCCAAGTTGGATCTCTTCCCTTATGAGGGGTCCGCCACCTTACTTAATCTAACCTAACCTAACCTAATATTGTTCCATTACCCATTGAACGTGTTGTTGGCACTTTCTATGCTCTGTTGGTTTGAGCTTCTGAGTAAGCTGAATTTTATACGCATGAAGTTGGAGCTATTTTGCCAAATTCGCTACGTAGTGCTTCATGAAATTTCGTAAAATGATGCAGAACTGATAAACTCAAGTTTTCGGCGACAACTCTTCAAATGGTTGGAGTACACCTAGTTACTCTTACTAAGGAGACCATTTATACCTTTCGATAATGCCAACATTGACCAGCATACTTCATTACAATATTTTATTCGTCATTTTTCAAATAATCACACTAGTTTATCCCATATATGTGGTACAAGTACTTAAGATTGCATATTTATTAGTCTCACTTTTTTTCGCTTATGCTTTTTAAAGTTCGTTTTTATTTCTGATGATATTCATTGTAAATCTTAAGACGTCATCATTTTCGGTACATTAAATCTCAACACAACACTAGACATATTTTTTATCACAAATTTACTCCATGTTTGTTGATTTATTTTTGTTTTTTACAAAATAAATGATAAGAATAATGATTCAGATTGCGAAGAATAAAATGGATAAGTAGGCTACAAAGTTTTACCGTTAATAAGAACAAATAAAAAAACAAATAAAAAATGAAATGTTTTTTGTAATCATGGCTATACAAACCTTAGGGGAAAATTTTAAAAATTTTAAATTTTTTTAGTTTGCAAAGAAAACCGCTTGGGACTTTTTATGGTATTTTGGATCGTTTTAGCTCTTTATCCAGTTTGGACTTTCTGAATTTAATTTATTTTTTTTGGCTTTATTGCTACTAATTCCTATTTCTCATAAACTTGATTTATTCATAAAGAAAAAACACTGGCTCGCTCACATATTAAAGGACTTTGTTATTTTCTTTTTAAATTTCTTTATTGAAATGCCTCAAGCTTTTCGTATTTCTTTTCTTTCTTGAATGTGACATAAAATTTCTTCTTTCTTACTTTCCTTGAAACAAAAATATTTTAACTTTTCCTTTTTGAATTTTTCCTCCTTAAGCGATTCTCTAAACAATGTAGGTCACTTTATAGGTAACATTAGAACAACAATAAAACACTTTCATCATGTTGCGCGTATTTTCTGTTTTGTTTGTTTTGAATTTTCTTTACTCCCACGACATAGAACCAACCGTCTTTTTCCCGCTGGCAAATGTTGGATGCCTTAACGAAAAGTTAACGACTGACACTTGCCACTTAAGTTGTTTGTTGGTTCTGTTAATTTTGTTGCCGGCTGTTGATTTTTTTCTATGCTTTGTGGTTAAGCCTCATGTTTTTGTTTTTGACTTTCTGTAACATTTATTGTTGTCAACAATAAATAGGCTCTCTTCACATGTTATCTCATGTTTAGTGCAGGATGCATTAGCAGAGTTTGTTTTTTTAACAGAACGTTTAGTTGCACTTAAATAGCCTTTTTTATTTTATTTTATTATATTTGCCTATGGAAATATTCCTTGCAAGCAATTTAGTAATATTAGAAGATATTAATTCTAACATTATTTTTTATAACATTAATCGATAAAGAAAAATCTATTAGCATATACAATTTATTAAATTCGTTACACATTCTCATTATTGGATCAGCACCAGCATAGTTGGATATAAAAAATTGTATTGATAATGGGGAAAAATGACGTGACGGACGTTGAGGAACATTAACGTGATATTATGGATTAAAAAACTGGAGCCTATATCACCAGTAATTACATTGAATATGAATGAGATATTTAACATAGTTCTGCGGCTTTTAAGTGTCGGAAGTTTAATTAAAGCTAGTCTGGCAGAATAAGAAGATAAACTTGTAGGATTAAAATTCAGTCCTCGGAGACAAAACATCAGAAATTGCTTTTGTACAGATTCGATGACGTCGGAATATTTTTTATATAGACGATTTCATATTATGGATCCATACTCGAGTATAGGCCTTACAAAAGATGTGTAGAGCGATTTAGTAACATAAGGATCGTCGAATTCTTTTGCCCAACGTTTTATAAAACCAAGTAGGCTTCTAGCTTTATTTACTGTCATAGTTATGTGCGAAATAAAATTTAATTTGGGATCAAGTAGAACTCCTAGATCCAGGAAGTTATCTACAAGCTCAAGCTCGTATCCATCAGATCAGATTCTTTCTTACAAATCTCATGTATTTACATTTTTTGAGATTAAGCTGCATTCGATTTAAATTACACCATAAATGAAACGAATTTAGGTCATTTTGAAGAAATTTCTGATCGGAAATTTGGCGATAACTTAAGAAAATTTTTACGTCATCAGCGTACATTAGGATATTGGAATAGTGAATCACATCAGGTAGGTCGCTAATAAACAATGAAAACAGAAGCGGTCCAAGATGGCTACCCTGAGGTACACCAGAAAGGACATCAATACTTCTGCAGCAGGAGTTTTTAAAAAGTACGGTTTGTTCTCTGTTAGTTAAATATGAATAAATCCATTTTAAACTAAGATTAGAAAACCCCATTAAATAAAGTTTCTTCTTCAAAAGTACATGATTGACTTTATCAAAAGCCTTGCGAAATCTGTGTAGATAACGTCTGTTTGTTGCTGATGAAAAAATCATCGATGAACAACTGTTGAAAGATGAATCAGGTTTGTTGTAGTTGAACACTTCTTTCTGAAACCGTACTGATAAGGAGATATCAAAATAGAAACTAGATAACATAAATCATCAGGAATCATTTTTTCAAATAGTTTTGGAATTATGCTGAGTTTTACAATACCACTATAATTTGTAACATTGGATTTATTTTCTGATTTGAATAAAGGAATAATGAATGAAAGTTTTTTCAGCTAAGCGATTTATTGGATTACTGCAGCAGGTCTTAAGACAATATTTATACCATCCTTTCCTTGTCTAGAAACAATGTGCCCTCTGAACCCGTGGTTAGTTATTGGATTGGGTGTAGTTGTAAGAAACTTCTCTCGTTTGGCACTACTCTTCTTACTCTTTCTTTCCTCTTTGATCATACACCACTTTCTTTGCTTCTACTACTCCCTCTGTCCTCCTTCCAGCAACCTATTTTCCTAATTCCAACACAATGTACTTCATGAGAGCGTAGGTCTTATAAATAAAAGAGGTGTTCTTCTTTTGATATTTGTTGCTTATTTTAGGTTTCTGTGAGTTATAAAAAATTTCCGGGTGGACTAGGTTACGTTAAGTAAGACATTTAGATCCATTGTGATACAACAAACAATTCTACCTCGAGATTAAATATTCCCAAAATGGAAACCAAATTAAAAACTTAGGTCAAATATGTCAGAAAGTGGAAAGTCAAAAACATGCGTCAATCAGCGACGTTGACTAGGCTATCACTGTCAACCGCAAGCATTATAGGCCGATGATTTCTAACATCTTTGGGATGAAATTGGATGATCTAAATACCAACGACATGTGGTTCCAGCATGACGGTGCTACGTGACATTTAGTTCAAGCCACATTGGATATCCTGCACGAGTACTTAATAGTGAGTTGAAGTGAACTGGCCACCGAATCATGCAAATTGTGGATTTTCTTAAGCCAATCAGCAGTCTTCTGGCAAAAACTCTAGGAGAAAATAAAATTGTCATGAAGTTTTCTATAAATTCTGTTTTTCGGACACGATGTTAAACTGTAGGTCCCGTCTCTCATAGATAAAATTAACACTCCCAACATGGGTAGTGTTCGAATATAGGTCGTAATCCTGGCTAAAAAGTTGTAATGACCAATTAAGCGAGTTAAAATAGTTCAGATTTTCGGTTCACACTTGTTGATGTGAAGAAGAGTTTTGCACCAGCGCAGGCATTTCAACGAAATGGCTGAACAGTTCTGTACGAACGGCGAATGGATACCAGTTTATAGAGACATTTCAGGTGAATTTTCTACAGTAGAGAGTTTCTCAATGGAGAAAATGGTGGAGGCGATTTCTCATCAACTGGTCATAATATTTTCAAGGATTAAATGTAAAAGATTCTTGTTTTTTAGTACTAAACGGGTATCGTCATTACTCCATCTGTTCGAAGAAGGCGAGGAAAGTAGTAACTCATACCTAAATAAGCTTGTAGCGTGAGATTAAGAACCTCAAATATTGCAAGTGATTTACTTTTCAATCTCCACATGGCACATGGCATATAGATTAGCGTTTTTATACTCTTATTACGATTGTGTCTTCTTCGGATGCTTTGTCGATAGTCAATGCGAACAGACTGACAATGTATAGTATTTCGTATCCCCCTTCACCTTTTTTATGTAAAACGTATAGAAAGAAATAAGAATTGAAAAAATTGCTTTCTTTTAATTTCTTTTTGCTGACTGTTTTTGTAAGTTTCGAACCACAAAGGAACTAATCGAAAAGTGTTAAAAACTGTAAAAACATTTCAAAATCAGTAAATGCAGATCGAAATAATAAGTACATAATTTGCCAAAGAATACAATAAAGAGCCCTTTGAAGTACTATGTACATAGTTATCTTTACTTTGTATCTTCTTTCTATCAGAAGTCTCTTTCACAATAAAAACTTCATTCATTTTGATTTTTATTTTGTCCTTCTACGATTACTGCACAGTTGCTTGGATAGAGAAAATATCGGCACGAACAATAATTACTACTTGTTTATTTAAAAACTCAATCAAATTTTATTGCATTAATCAGTTCTCAGCTCCTTTTCAAAGGACCATGAATTCTCGGCCAACTACGTCGGTCAAGATCTTTAGTACTCGACTCAAGAGTAGGTAACCATCGATATCTGAAGACTTGGGCTTATATACAAGTACAACAAAGTCTTGGTATAAATATAAAATTGACTTCAGCTCATCTTATTACTTAGTCAAATCACGATTAGGAGCTCAAAATGAATCGTACACATTGTTACGTTTTTAGTTTTTTAAATACGTTAAAAATATGAGTTCGTAGATTGCAAACACAATAAAAATAAATTGGTGTTTAGTTGCAATTAAATTCTTTATTGTTCGCACTACTTTTGTGTGCCACTGTTTATAACTTGGCGTATACAACAATAATTGCTTGTTCGCAATTCTTCTTTGCTTACAACGTAAAAATATATCAAAAAGATATATCCCAACCTACTGTATGAACTTTGTTTGAGTTCTGCAGTATGGATGGTTTTGAAAAAGCGTGCTGATACCACCTTAGCTTCACAGTATTGTTATTCTAGTTAGCAAAAAAATGTGCTGAATACTATTTATTTTAAGTTTTTACTAATCGAAGCACAAAAATTTTAAAATACATGGAAAATGATTACGGAGAAGTAAAGAAGAAAAAAAAAACGAAATGAGGAAAACTTCAAAGACCACAAAATTAGTTGGTTTTTAAAGGTCAGTTTATACTTTTAAAAGAATATGTTTGTATGTCCGCAGTAATAGAGAGGTTTCTATAAAAGATAAAAGCGTATAGAAATTACATTTTTAGCATGGCATTACAATAAAAGGAAACAGAAACTTATCTCAACAACTACTCATTTTAGTTGTGATTGATAATTCTTCATCTTCATTTATTTGTCAATACGTTTATATTCCGCTCTGTTTTTATTTTTTATTTTTTCCGTTTTTATAAGAACATAGAGCTGTCGTAAAGCGTCATATTAATAACCTCCAAAAGAAATCTTCTTTTTTGAGTTATAATTTTATGTTGTATTCACTTTAAAAGAACTAGCTTCCTACTCTTGAATATTTCGCCTGTTTTTCTTTTACGACGCTGTATGGCAATAGGTTTTCTTGATATACAAGAAAACATAAAATTGGTGGTTTATCAGTGAGTTTATTTTTTATATTTTTAAACACAACTAGATATTTCGAGAAATCGACTGTTTTAAAATTTCGCCTACTACGAGGACATATATGAGAGACGAGGACATATATCAGAGATTTTTGAAATATTTTATATAGCAAAATATATTACAAATGTTCAACTTCATAGAAATTTAACAGTTTATATTCTGTTTTTACTGTTTATCTTTTTCATTGATTCCAATTAAACAATTTGCAAGATTTTTCGCTTTTATTTCTATTATTTTATTACGTTCAAATAAATTATTTGCACCCAAAGCCAAATAAACACTTGAACAAAACCATATAAATAAAATTTTTTGTTTGAACTCTCACTATTCCGCCTTTTAAAAAATTCCACCATAGAAATATACTTTTAGTATGTTTTTAGTATGTGCAGCACAATAGATATGCCATTTAAATAAATACAATGTATTTCATTTGTATTTCATTGCAATTACTTTAATTTTTTAATTACTTTAAGTGCCAATGCAATTTATCTGCACTTTGTTGAATTTGAATGACTGCGATACATAAATCAAATTAAAAATTAAAACAAAAAAATATTGAATTTAAGTGAAAAGTTAAATGAAAATACAAAATAATTAAATTTTAACAATGCACTTAATATGTTAAGGGCCATTATTACAACCTCCCGTTAAAGTTGGGTTTAGTTAAAGGTAACCTTAGCTAAAGTGAACTTTAAAGTCACCTTTAACTTCTTTTTGTTATTGCAACCTAATGATAAAATAAAATTAACTTTTTCAAAAATATGATGAGTGCCGGAGCAATGTCGATAATACTACTCAATTAAAAAAGTATCTTTTAAAAGCAGTGGCAACGAGGGACTTCGTTCTTTGTTGTATATGATCATTTTGGTTATATTTGAAATTGCAATATTGAAATTAATATATAATATGGCAAATTCAAACATAAACTTAACTTTAAAAGTTACCAGTAGGATGATCCTCCATTTAGCTTAACGCTCACATCCACCTTATCGTCCACTTAATAATAGTGAAAAAAAATTTATCTGCCCGTTAAAATCCTTCCTTTAGTTAACGGCAAGTTGTAATAATGGACCTAAGTAGGATTTTAGGATTACTGTTTTACGAAAAATACCATATTTATACACATATTTTCTATTTAGAGTATTTGTTGTGTTAATTTACTAAATATTTAAATGTCATTCACACATTCACTGCAACTTATTTATTTTTCATTTTTATATTCTACACCTAGTGAATATTTAAATGAATGTTCCTTTGACATGGAGTCCAAAAAAAATTTATATGCATTGGTAGGGCACATTATTGATCATCACAAGCCTTCAGTCAGGATTACGGCCTAGCTTTTCACACTACTTATGTTGTGTGTGTTAATTTTATACATGAGTGGCAGGACCTACAGTTTAATGTCGATTCAGAACAACAGATTTTTTGAGAATCTTTTCCCGACAATTTTATATATTTTCAGAGTTTTCGCCAGAAATCTGCTGAGAAGAAGTCACTCAAGCTGGATTCACCTAGTTTAGTTTTTTGAGAGTTTGTTCCGAAATAATTCACCCACTTCGAACAATTGTTCGATGTTATGTTGTTATGAAATATTTTTGTAAACGATGCCCGTTAATTTTACAATTAGCCAGCACAGTAGCAAATGATTGCAATTCGTTTGTTTTCTTGGCTTGAATGTGATCATATTTTTTGTTGTGTTACGAAGAAATTGTAAATTAAAACAAATCTTAGTGAAAAAAACGGGATAAACGTAAAGTTCTTCTTTTAATCGCAAATGAGTTAAATAATTATACACACATACATACAAACATACAAATGTACTTATAATATGTTGTGGCAACTTACTTAGTTCAACTTTACTTAAAAATTAAAGTAGCCGGCAGCACAGTTCGATTGTTTCCGAACAAAAATTAAAATTAAACAAATTCGAGCTGAAATTGTTCCGAAGCAAGCTTGCTCTCTTTCGCTCTCTCCCTCAAAAAGAGAAACGTCAAACTACATATAAAAAAAATTGTTTCGAAACAAAAATTTGGTCCGAAACGATGGTTGAATCCTGCTTAAGGAAACATTTTTTCATATTTCTTTGTGTTGGAGATGTCTGACCTGGGGTTTGAAACGTGGCCTTACATCTAATAAGCCAACACACTACCTCCTAGACTATGACGACTACATGAAAACAATATTAGGGCGCTCAAAAGCCCTTTACAGACGCAGCCAGTTGAGTGACTGATTTGACTGCGAACTGGCTAACTGCGTAAACCGAACCATGTTTGCGTAATGGTAATACAGCTAATGACTATTGTTGTAGAAGAGCTCTTCTAGTGCCTTGTGTAGCGAGTTTAGGGAGCACATCACGGAGATATTGTGTGCTGATCTGAATAACGTTCTCATGTAACTCAGTCTAACGATGTAAATATGCAATGATATAAGCTTATTGCTGATGTGGTGCGTTATCTTAATATTCTCAAAAATCAGAATAAATGCGTTAATAAGCGGTGGTTTCTTAATAATAAAAATATCACAACAAGAAAGGGAAGCAAATAATTTACATTAAAGAAGCGGCAACACATACAATGAATTTGAATAAAAAAATGTATTTTCATCAGCCTATTCTGTCCTTTACCTTAATTGTAGTGAAATATTTTTTAATTTTTTATAAATTTCCAAAGAGATTTAATATATCTTCTGTTCGTATTGACAGATTAATAGAAATCTCACCGCTTAATTAAATTGTTGTTACATGTTCGCAGTTCGTAACAAAAAGTAGCTTTTGATGAATTTCCGAAAATTAACTGGCTTTTTTCCTTTTATTAAAAATAAATTGAAGGTATGACAAAAGAGCCTTGCTTGTTGAGCCTTTAACAACTTTCTGCAATGCCCCGAGGTTATAACCGCTGGTGAACAATTAAATGAAATTAAAAAGAAATTTGAATCATTTTAAACGGCAAAAAAACTGTTTTAAAAACTTATTATTTTTTTGTTTTTAATCGGGTGTCACATACATACATCTACATGATGCATTATAGTGATGCACATGCATTCTTCTTACTTTCTTCGCACTTTATTCTTTAAAAAGACCTATGCAAGTATATATTGAAGTTATGTGTATATAGTTATACATATGTGGCTATAGGAAAATCGGTGGGATTTGCAGCTGCCTTTGGTTATAACCGACAGTCTGTCAGGCATATGTATCGAATGTGGTATGTATGTTGAGATAAATATTTATGAAACGCTTTTAAAAATCTTTTAAAATTTAAGCAAGTAAAGCTTCAATCCTTCAGTCAGGAGTACACCTAGCTTCTCACTCCACTTATGTAGTGTGTGTTATTTTTATTCACAGTTTAAAATCGATTCCGTACGACAATTTTTTAAGAAGCTTTTCAAGGCAATTTTATTTATTTTCAGAGTTTTTGTCAGAAATCTACTGAATGGTAGTCACTGAAGAATTTTTTTTCGTGTTTCGTTTTGTTGCAGATGTTTGATCAGTGGTCTCACGTCTAATAAGCCAACACACTGCCTGATAGAGTACGGCAACTGCGAAAAATTATTGCTTTCTGCAAATCATTATCATCATTTTCGGGTACAATTCGCAATCTTTAACGGGATTAAGATAATTGTATTTTGACGCTCACCTCATACGGGTACAACTGGTATATATGAATAATCATTCAAAATTACTCAAAATTAAAGTATTAGTCTTTTCACATGTTACTGGCAATGACGGCATGGTTATGAACTTTGCCACACAATACTACTTTGCAGTTTATATGTATTGTATTTGCCTTTTAAACTAATATAAAAGAGACTCTCGGAGCAAAGTAGTACCTAAAAGATAATACTAAACTAGGTAATAAATGTTTATAAACAAACACTTCGTGCCACATGTGCGTTTCTCTTGACTAGGCCTCAACCACATGATAATGGGTTTTTTGTGTACACATATGGTATAAATAAAATCTAAAAAAATAATGAATATGTTGACAAATAAAATTTAATAAATAATCGATAAGAAGCACAATAAACATACTTACATCGCCATATACGGTATATACATGTATACATGTAATTATAGTTTCCTGCTTCTCATTATGTAAAAATATCTCTTGGCTTACATTGAACGTAGCCCCATTTGGCTGTGAGTAAGAAATAGGCAGCCGACAAGAAGAAACAACAAAAACTTTGCAACAATTATGGTTTGGGTTTTTTAAAAATTAAAAGTTTTTTGTAAATATTTTTATTTTTACACAATCTAAAGAGGATAGTTAAAGGAAACTAATTTGTATCCTTAAAATATACGTAAAATATTTTTCATATCTTAAGTAAACAAAGAAATTTTGATGAAATTATAATTAATTTAGATAGAGATTATCTTTAAAAGGTGTGGATTCTTTAACCCTGGACGGCTACATTTCATTTTGTACTCTTCGCTGAATCGACTAACAAACAATTTTTTTCGTCTATTAACTGCAAGCTTTCATTATGAACTAATGTTGCTCAAAAAAGAGCGAAAAAAAGAGTAAATGAGCTTCGCCGATTCGACGAACAATAACCGTCCAGGGTTAATAAAACTCGATGTGGTGCCATATTAACTGAAAGTAATTAATTTTATAATAATACTGAAAAGGGCAGAATATACAAGTTCATAGCGAAAAAATTTGTACAAAATTTTATCATATTCAACCTTATTAAGGTTTTTATGATAAAATTTTATTCATTTTATTCAAAATTATTATGGAGTACTGCTGAAGAATTTTGAATAATTTTGTTACCTACCGTTCCTTGCTTACCGACAGTTGATCATAGTGAAATTGGTTCACTTACAAGTAAGCCATTAAATGTACAAAAAATAAAATCAGAAACCGATATTAAATTCTAAATAATAGATTTTAATCGGTTTGGTCGTTCTGATTAACACTACAAACAAAAATATGTAACGTCAGTTTACCAGAAAAAAAGTTCATTTGATTTTTTTATAAAAAGATGGTTAGAAATCCAAGCCACTTCCACTGAGTGTTACTATGAAAGCAAAGAGATTTTTTTCACATTCTTCTTTGAGTTTCAATTATTTAAATTAGTACACTTACACACTTAAACAATCATTCATTTGATTAGTCATTTAGTTTAAAATGTTAAAGTAGAGCACGTTATTTTTTTCTTGCTATAAAAAAAACAAAGTTTAATTTACATTTTTTACATTATAAATATGGTTACGTCTTTACCTTTTTAAAAACGTTTAAAAATATGAGTTCGTAGATTGCAAATAAAAATAAAAATGAATCTGTGTTTAGTTATAAATAAATTCTTTATTGGTCGCACAATTCTGTGTGCCACTGTTCACAACTTGATGTGAACAACAATAATTTGCTTTGTTTGTTATTCTTCTTTACACTCTTCAGCGTAAACACTAACAATTATTCGTTAGATCTTTACAACGGAGATCTTCAAACCACGATTCTTTTCATCACACCCAACGTGTCTTCACACAAGACTGAATTCTTTCTGACCCCTTTGTGGGTTTTTCTTACCTTTTCTATCGTAGGGTAAGTCTGATGAATGCTCTTGAAGGAGAATGACTTTACTTTCACAAAATCCATATAAATCCCTTGCAGTGTTGTTTTTGCCTATTTGTTTACTTGTTTATCCCTTTTTTATACTGATGTTGCTATATTTTTGTTTATTTGTTGTTCATGTAAACAAGTCCACTGTTTTTGTAGCTCTTATTTATCATTTCAATGTTAAATGATGTAACACCATTTACATTTTCGTAACAATATACTAGAAATGAGAATATTGATGGACCTTAACGTTCCCGCCAGTAAGAAGGAAAAATTGTAGCAACTAAGTGCTTGAGTTATTCGCTAATACAATCAGTTTGCGTAGAGAAGTGAAACAATTTTTTAATAATTCTAGGGAATACATTAGATTCGCATATGATTTAATCAAGTCCAAACACTAGAAAGATATTGCACTGCAAATCACTATTAAATAAGGCAGAGCAATATAGCACTCCTACCTTATCTATATGGACGAATTCTTTTTGACGTATGCCAAAGACTGAATCACTGAAAATTGCACTTGTATTTCTTTTAATCCAACTGAAATAAGTTTTTATATTTCCATGATATTGTTGATATAGAAAGTGATGCCAATACTTTTGAGTTTTTTTGTGTTAGTCACTCTTTTCTTAAGAGAATAACGAAGAGAATAACCAGAAGTCGGATAAAATTATAATGATAACCAATTTAATTTAGATGCCAGTGTTGAAATCAAGTAGGAAAAAATTATAAAATTTCTGAATGAAATGAAACGTTATTCAAAAAGTCTTCAAGCATTTCCTCGAACTTCTCGCCTTACAAAATCAATATGGAAATTTCATTTTGTGTATGTATCTGTTTTACTTCTTAAATCGAGGTATTCTATAACTCTTGCTTATTTTATAATTTTTTAATTTATCTGACAATCGACAACAGAAAGTTTCGAACTTCAATGGCTACCATATTGTTCAAGCTACATCCATCTATTTTGCTGTCATACACTCAGTCGGTTTTGTCAAAACATCAAAGATGACAATAATGTTGTTGTGTTTGCTTAACAGTCTCCGAAGCAGTTGGTAAATGAACTTAGTGGAAAAATCATCATCGTCAGCAATGAGGTCCATTTCTGGATCCATGATGTTGAAATATGTTAAATTTTTGAATTTGAAAAATCCACATTAGATACAAGAACGTACACTGCATGTAGATTTTAAGCTGACGGCGTCATACATACCTACATAATTTGTAATGAAAACACTTCATTCAGGGTTACGAACTAGCTGCTCCACTTCTTATGCTGTACGTGTTAATTTTATACACGAGCGGCGAGACTAACAAACAACAAATGGATTTTACAGGATGTGTGGAGGTGATTTGAACTGACCTCAGTGGTCAGTTGTGGGATCAACAACTACTACTCACTCCACCCAGAGAACCCGTGGTGGACATTTGATTAAAAGTTGTTATTATTTGTCGCATTAAAATTTAAAGATAGGAAGCGCTTAAAAAGACCCATAGTTCATAACCGATAACAAAAAAAATAACTTTTAGAGCCATTATTACAACTTGCCGTTAACTAAAGGACAATAAAGTAGATAGTAGATAGTGACCGTTAAGCTAAAGAGATGATTATCCTGCCATTAATTATACCTTTAATAAGTTTATGTTTGAACTTGCCATACATATTATACACTATTTTCAATATGGCAACTTCAAATATAAACAAAATGAGAAAATGCAACAAAAAATAGGTCTTTCGTTGCCACTGCGTTTAAAAAAAGCTTGTTTAATTGAGCAGTGTTATCGACATTGCTCCGGCACTGCCATGTTTTTGAAAAAGTTAACTTTATTTTATCATTAGGTTGTACTAACGAAAAGAAGTTAAAGAAGACTTTAAACTTAACTTTAGCTAAAGTTATCTTTAACTAAACCCAACTTCAAAGGCAAGTTGTAATAATGGCCCTTAATATAACAAATCTAAACGATATTGAAAAATTTTAAAATTTTAAAATTAAAAGGCCTTTTGTATCGATGTAAATGTTTATATACCCTTAAAGTATAAATTTTCCTTTTAAATTTTTCTCTTTTACAGTTCATACGAAAGAAAACAATTTCCTAGTAGAACAATTGAGCATTTATGGTCAAATGGAAACCATTTAATCAAACAATTGACAAAATTGTCTTCATAAGAAACCAAATACACAATATGGCTTTAATTTGAAAAACATTTACAGAGAAACAAAATAAAAAGTCATTCAAAGGCAAATTGATAAAGAGGAAATAATTTTCATACTCAGGCAGATGCAATAATTTTGCAAAAATCATTGATCCGACACCATGGGTGACTGGAGCTTTAAATGTTGCACAACAAACAATTTTTGACCATTTAAAAGTTACTGGAAATATCCAATAGTCTGGAAAATAGGTGTCAATTGAATGGAATGAGAGACAAATGAAAAACCGAAAAATTACTTGTGAAATATTGCTTCAAAGACACGATAGGAAATCAGAATCATTAATGCTGCGTTGCTGTTGAGAGTAGAGAGGTGTGGTGTACCACGAGTTCCTAGAACCTGGTGAAACTGTTAAGACAGATCAGTACCGACAACATATGATCAATTTGAACCATGTATTGATCGAAAAACGACCACAATGGGCCAAAAGACAAGCCAAGTTAATTTTGCAATATGACAATGCAGCTACACTCAAGGTAAAACCGGCGAAGGGTGCAATCAAAAAGTGAGGGTTTTCATAATTTATAGAGGGTTATGAACCATTTTTTTTTGGAAAATAAGAGTATGGATAGTTGATAAATATCAATAATTATGTAGTAAATAAAAAACAAAGAATAATAAATTTTGCATTGTGTGTGTACATTTGTTGTGAAACATCGACATCATATGATATATGAGTTCAAGTTAAATCAACCACACAAGTTGTGTATGTTGACGATGCAGAATAATTATTAAAATGTTAATGCTCCATTAAACATCCACTATTTTGACCTTCTTTTCAATTATTTGTTTAACATTCGTTATATATTATGATAATAAAATTATGGTCAGTATAAGAAAGGAAATTTTGTGAAAGTTTCAGTAATTGTTCTTTAATATCATGGAAAATAAATTTAATTGTAGATTTAATGATAACAAAACCGACGAGACGCTTTAAGTATGTTAAATTTGTTTATTTTGCTGAATTCACAGTACATAAGGCTAACAGTGAGAAGTTTAAAATAAATCTTCATGCAACCAAACTTTTGGTGGCTAACACATTCATGTCTGTTCTGTAAATCGACTCGTTTTCAAAAACGAGAGATTTTTTAAATCGAATAAATTGATATTTGGTGTTCTACAAATCTCTCGTTTTGGTATAATTCGAAATAAACTACGAATTTTAGTTTAAACTTCAAAATCATCTGTTGATTGAAAAATAAAAATATTTTAAATAAAAAAGGATCTAAAAACATTAAAAAGTATTTAAAATGCATGGAGCGTTTGTGTTAAGTTGTATAAATTGTGTTAAAAACAAAAAAATACGCCAATCAAATATACAAAGAAGGCAATTGAGGGATGCATCCAATCTTATGAGTGTTACAAATGAGAGGTATGTACATACAGTAGAAATGCAATTTGTCCAGATGTAAGTTATTTTTCATCTTTTAGATTCATTGCACTTTACCGCGTTAATAAGGAAGCGTTTGTAATAATATTGCACAATATTGGTCACTTAATACAAGAAGGATCTTCGTTTTGTAGCTGTTGGTTCATTTCAAGGTGCTCTTGGAAATGAAACACATCTCAGTCTTGGTCGTAGTACGATTTCAAAAGTGTTGTGGAAAACAATTGAAGCTTTGGAAAACAATTTGCGTCCATTATGGATTAATTTTGAACTCACTAGAGATGAAATCAGAGAATCCAAATTACGTTTTTTTACAAAATTTAGATTGCCCGGCGTTATAGATTGCGTCGATGGGAGTCATGTAAGACTTTTAAAACCAACAGTGGACGAATCGTTATTTTATATTCGAAAAGGTTATAAACTAAAAATATATTGTTTACTGTTGTTTTAGAGATATTTGTGTTGTGATACCTTTAAACTTCACTCAAAAAAAGTGTTTTTATTTACACAATTCATTTTTTTCATACTTGGAACGAAAATGTGAAGAAATTTTGGAATGTTTTTTAAATTAATTTATTTTTAATTTAAATATTTGGAAGTGTGTATTTTGACAAAAATTAATAAAAAAAAACGACTTAAATTTTTATATGCAAACTTCTTTTTTCAAGTTTTTATGCAATTTATTAGAATAATATTACATTCGTTTTACTTTCGACAGGCTTTGTTTACTCGGTTTTAAAACGAGAAAAATTATGTGAAATCGGTTTAGAGAACACCAAAAAATGTGAATTCGATTTTAAACGAGAAATTTACTCGGATTCGGTTTACAGAACAGACATGATTGAACGTAATGTAATAACAACAAGTATGTGACGTATGAGTCATATCAAATTCCATTACTTTGCAAATAACAAAATCAATTTATTTTTATTTTATTGCATACTTTCCAGAGTAATTCTTTCAATACATGTCATATGGTGCGTATAAGTAATATATTTTAAATTCAATTAAATACAAAGTATACGGTTAATTTGGAATTAATGACATTTTATAAAAATTTTAACTTCCTAGAATTAAATTATTAAATCGCAAGAGAGTTTATGGAATTCTCTTTTGGTTTATGATATTTTAGAAATGTGCAGCTTGGAGGCTTTAATTTATAGTGGATCAATATATTTTACTATGGCATGTAGGTCTTTGTAGGTACTGTCCTTCGCATAGGCATCAAAACTGTCGCTGTTTTACAAAACAATATTTTGTTATATTTGTCATAGTTCACTTGAATATACATTTTATCTCCCTAAATTGAATATAACTTGAAATATAAACTAGATTCGTATTCTTGGAAGCTTCTGCAGGATTCTTTTTCCATGTGTTCAAGAGCAGTGCGCATTACATAGATGTCTATATTGCACTGTCCAGTAATGAAGCTAATAATCATACCGAGAGCACACGTTTGGAGTTTAAGCCGATTTTTCACGAGCCATCTATCTAGCTTTGTCAGATTTTCTAAGTCGTTGGACCCAAAGCTGCCTATCTGGCGTTAACGGAATTAAGACCAGAAAATTCATCGGAGAGTTGTGCCACATCTGAACAGTTTATCCGTTCTTCAGGTACCCGGAATATTATCATACCTCAATACCCATATGATATGAAAGTTGTGCCAATCCGTGTACAGCCTTTGCGTTCACCAACTTCTTCCATTCCATTTCAGTCAGTACAGAGACTGCGCTTTCCTGTGGCTACGCAACGGACCACTTGTTCAAGTGTGCTTTGCTGATCAAAGCTACCACATCGATCTAACCTAACCTGCACCAATTCACTATCTCGTTGAGATATTCGAGAGTGCTATATACAGTCTTGAAGTTTAATATCTCAGGCCCCATTGAATTGCTGATACTTTCGCCTGGAAGATGATGCAGTCTCCGGTAGCCTTATGTATTTACCCTCCGATTAAAAAAAAAAAAAATACCGCTGTGTGAAAATCTAAATGGAATCGTTTAAGCTGTGCACTGCACCATCTTTTCATACCTTTGTATTCTGAATGGATGTCTGGAACTATCCTGAAAAGTCATATCATAGCATTATAAAATCAATACTTCCTACTGTCCTTAATTCGCTCTTCTTGTGGCCAATATTCGATCCATGCCACTGTTCAGTTGCACGGATAGTTGCCTATCTTAGCCGCCAAGGCCCTACAATAAAGCTCAAGGGGAAAAAGGTACAAATTATATTCAGCGCAAACTAGAGCATGTTACCACTGCTATACGCATACTTTTTTGGAACTTAAAGTACAATAGAGACATGAGTTGCTTGTTTTCGACCTTAGGATTTTGGTGTCAAATATTATATTCTCTCTGCTTCACCATTCACTTAAAAAGATGATGAAATTATGAAAAAAAAAAAAATAAGAATTCATCACCAAATTGCTATCAAACGTTTGAAGAAATTGAGTATTTTCTGGCATGAATAATTACTTGTCTAATTCTCTGTTCCATTTAATTTCATTTTATTTCTCAGCATTTTCTGAAGAAGTATTTAACAATTTACATTTAATTTAAGAAAATTATATCAAAAGCCAACAGTGTTGCAGACAATGAAGTAAATGCCGGACACTCTGCACTATACTTAATGAATATTTCCATTACAAATAAAGTATCTTTCGGAGGCCATTGCAATTACAAACAAGATTTCTTGCCTTGCCACAGTAATTAAATCTTGTAGGAGAGCACAACACGCAAAGCAATAAGAAAAAAAAAACAACTCCAAATGAAAGCTTCTTTAGCAGTCTTTGAATGGAAGAAAATCTACGAATGTAATCTTGAGAACTCTATTTTAATGAAGTTTTGTAAATAAATTGTTTTTAATTATATTATTTACAAACCCACAGTGATTTATAAAGCCAGTCAGAGGTTAGCTTTCGTTACTGAAATACTATACAAAAAGAGAATATTCTAATTGGAAAAGCAATTTTTAAAAGCAGAGAAAGTTAACTCTCTTTTTTGTTTACTTAATTCTCTGCAACATTTGTTTCCTCTTGCAATGTTATTTTCAAACAAAACTCATCTGTGATGAAAAGAATACAAGAGGACGACACATTTACAGTTTTTTTTCTTTTCTTATTACAAAAGGACTATAAGAGGAGATATTTTGCACATGCAAAAAGAACATAAGTTGACAGCAAATGTACTTACCATTCCAGCAACAAAATAAATAAAAAATAATGAAAGCACATCCAAACAGCAGAGTGTACATTTTGTTTCTTTTGAGGAGTAACTTCAGCTCAAAAGCCATTACTCAACACAGCACAGGCACTACGATGTTCAATGTTAAACAATACGGTTGTCTGAACATAATTGCGGTTTTGTTTTCTCCTTAAATCTGCACAGTGACGCTGTTCGATTTTTATTAAAAAATTACAAAAAAAAAAATTTCTAAATTGAAATGAAATGAAATTAAGAAAATAAGTATTTTGAGTTGAATTACAAATTGTAGAAGATATTTAAAATATTGAAAAGATAAAATATTTTATTTTTTATATCATATTTTCAATTATAACAAATCGAACATATTAAAACATATTATTCGAAGATTTTGGCTGGGAAGTTCTGATCCAAGCAACATATTTTTGTTATTGTGCAAGAAATGCTCAAGACTCTTACTCATGTATTGAGCATGCATTGTGTTGGTTATAAAAAAAGAGAGTGTGGAAAGGAGCAAATGAGAGTAGTATTTATAGACGTTAGATTTGAGTTCATCTATATAGTAAGAAACAAGCAAACTTCTACAGGAAGAACATATCCACAAAAGCTATTGAGGCTGAAGCGTGAACTTACTTTGTAATGCACAGTGTGGTCGTAATCGCTGTAGACTAGTAGGTTGTGTGTTGGCTTATTAGACGTGAGGCCTCGGTTCAAACCCCAAGTCCTCTCAGCAGATTTCTGTCCAAAACTCTGAGAGTATATAAAAATTGTCATGAAAAAGTTTTTCAAAAATCTGTCGTTCGGAGTCGACTTTAAACTGTAGGTCCCACCACACATGTATACAAATTAACGCACACAATATAAGTGGTGTGAGAAACTAGGTCGTAATCCTAACTGAAGGGTTGTAATGACCAATTATGTTATGTACATACGTATATGGTGCTTAAACGATCTGTCTTTGAAAATATGTGAGTAACAAAAAATGAACTTAGGTGGTTAATTTCATTTATTTATGATATTCAATTTGGTAGCTAGTAAAATAACTACTATAAAATAGGACTATTTCGTTTTTTTTAATGTGAAAATTTTGACTGAAGTAATTCTTACTCAATCAAATAATTTTTACGAGCTTACATTGCATCAATCGAGTTGTGATAGTCAAAAGCAAAATCAATTCAGAATCCTAAAAAATAGAATAAACAATTTCCCTTACATTTTTAATTTAATATTTAATTTAATTCTTACAAAATTTCATTTTTTTCTTATTTTATTCTTATTCAAAAAACCAAAAATTGTGAGTTTATTTCCATTTGTATGGAAAAATGATATCCGGAAATTTTCTTACGGATGTAGATCATTTTTTTTATTCACCAACAATTTAAATGTATTTCAGCATGTTTTTCTGTTTCCTTCTTCGTTCAATTGGGGAAAAATATTAATTTTTGGAAACATAATTTGTTTTTATTTATTTTTTTATTCGCTACATTTTTTTTATTTGTAATGAACAATTGTGAGCTAAGAACAAGCATGTGCTTGTTGCAGTCCTATGTATCTCTAATATACTACAAGTAGAAAACTTCAAGTTTTAATACGGTTTATATCGGGACTTTCATTAAGAACTTCCTATCTTTAGATTTAAATAAAACAAAATGTAAAGGACATATCATCCAAGTACATAGTCGTTTGAAAGACTTACTGACGTCAAGAATATGAAGTCTTTCAAATGTCCTCCTCGACTTTTCTCAGCGGTTTGTAGCTTATTCGTATACTCTTGCGGGTTAAAAAATTCCAAACGGGATCAAATCGTACGATCACAGTAGTGAGTTAATTTTTTGTTTATTAATTTTCATACACACAGAATTTTGAGCTACTTTTCACGGCAATTTTATTTACTCTTGGAGTTTTTGCCAGAAATTACCGAAGCAATATTTTTTTCATATTTCGTTTTGTTGGAGTTGTCGGACATAGGATTTGAACCGTAGCCTCACGTCTAATAAGCCTATCTACTGGACTACAGCTACTAAAAAGTTGATATTTTGTTCAGTATATATATATTATCAGTAATTGACATTGCTTTCCTTACCGAATAGGTATATATACCGACTTCGAACTATCACACGATTTTTTAAATAGGAAACAACTAATTTGTCTACTGTTACTGAACTACTGGCTGTAACTTATTCGTCTCTCGGGGACCGAAGATCAAATGCACATACATAAAATGTCGATTGTACCGATATAAATATATCACATAAGATAGGCACTGAAAACTACCATTCTTTTAAGCCTCCAGGCTCTGATGGGATCATATAGCAGATTTAAAAGTAAACTCATGTCGTGGCCTTTAATAGGTTTTGAGAACATGCTTGTGCTTATCATGTATGCGTGTTACTTCGAACTGGATGGCTTACAAAATGCAAAATTTGGGCCAATCACCTTATATGCAACTATTAGATTATTCCGCGACAAAACGCACATACAAGAGACAGTAAATTTGAGACATGTGCGCTATGCTCATTACTTAGTCACGTACATTGTCTTGCTGCACTAGAATAATTTTAAACAGGTATCGGGTATTAATGCCTCCACCAGAAGTTGCACAAATACAGTCAATTTAATATCCAGTAGTATCATTTTATTATATTCTTTTGTTTAGCTATAAAAGATTACATAAACCTCAGATTGTTTTTAGTAAGATTTTTTCTGTCATGTTTCTACACAAAAGTTTTTATATCAACAATCTCTAACCAAATTTCCTTGATGATGAGTTTTGTGAAAAGAATATTTCATATAATGTCAATCATAATCATGTTTACTTTTGTATGCACTGCTTTATTCAGGCTACAAAAAAGTTGTATATAAAATGTAAAGATTCTACTACATATGCGTGGAATGTATGAAATATATTTACACTATCGAACAAAATCAACAATAAAAGTTATGATTAATAACACGGTGCGACAGTGAAAATATGTACATAATAATAAACACACTAATAACACAGTGTAGAACTTAAAAATACTTTTTTTATATTTCTCGAACCCTCCAAACTTGTTTTATTTGACAAAGGCAGTTTTTTTATCTTTTCACACAAAATTATTGATAACCCAAATATGTTTGAACCTATTTTAAAAATCCGAAGCATTTTGAAAAGGGATGAGATGAGCCTTTAAAATATAAATAAACATATGGTTCAAACTTGCACATGTTATGAGTTTTGATCGGGTAAACTTGGAAAATATGATTTTTTTCTCATTTTTTCCAGTGTAGCTGTTCTTAATTGCAAAATTTAATTAACAAATATAAAATAAATAATGACATTCAGAAAAATCATTCTCATTCGAACAAAAATTACAGGAGTTATTATTTAAATGGTATAACGGTCGTGATATATTTTCTATATATTTAGGTCGTATTATCAAATGAACTTTCAGTACAAAAATTTTCAAAATTTCTAATGGATCTTGATTGTTTACCACAAAATTTGTCAATTTTACGTTTGGGCGACTACTAGAAGTCGGCTAATATTTGTGTTATTTGGCAAATATTATTACTTCGCTTTGGGCAAACATTGGCCAAGTTCTGGTCGCCCAAACGTGAAATTGACAAGCATAACATAATTGGTCATTACAATCCTTCAGTCCGGATTACGACCTAGTTTCTGACATCACTTATGTTGTGTGTGTTAATTGTATTGAGCGGCGGGACCTTCAGTTTAAAGTCGACTCAGAACGATAGAATTTTGAGAAACTTTTCATGGCAATTTTTAATTTACCTTCATAGCTTTTGCCAGATATCTGCTGAGAGAAAGTCACTGAAGGAATACTTTTTTATATTTCGTTTCGATGTTTGACCTGGGACGTGACACATTTTCCAATAAACGCTCAAGATCCATCAAAAATTCTGAAAATTGTTTAACTAAAAGTTCACTTGAAAAAAAAGATATGTATATGACTGTTAAAAACTTTAAATAATAACTACTGTAATTTTTGTTCGATTTTATCAAACGAAGTGTCAAACTTTTCACAAGAGGATGCACTTTAAGAACGTCGCTACTTATTTTATATTTTTTAATTAATACCATAAATGGACAAATTTGAAAAAATTATGGAAAAATGTGCATTTGACAAGTTTACCTCATCAAACCTCATAGAATATTAAGTCGAATAATATATACATGTATACCGTTTTAAAGGCTCATCCCACCCCTTCCTAAAAAGTTTAAATTTGTGACATTGGTTCAGAAATGTTTGTGTAATCAATAAATTTGTGCGAAAAGAGCAAAAAGACAGGTTTTGTCAAATAAAACAAGTTTGAAGCGTTCGGGAAAAATAAAAAAATGTTCTTGACTTCTACTCAACAAAAATCCTAACTTACACTGTGTCATTAACTGGGTGTATTTTGACTGTCGCACCGTGTAATTATTTCTAAACTGTATAGTGTAAGAAAAAGGATTGAATAATTGAAAGATTTTTGGGTTCATTCAATGATTGATTTTTGAGGGAAAATGTACCTTCTTTTATACAAATTTTGGCTGATTAAGCATTTCTAAATCAACCCCTTAATTCTAATACATTTCTTATATTTACTTATGCTTTAACAATTGTTTGTTTGTTTGTATGTATACTATTCTATATTAAAAAATATTATATTGGTTTGTGTGTAATAATCATGGGACAAGTGGGTGCAATATGACACGCGCATATTGCCCATATAGTAATTCCCACAGTAAAGTGTGAAGAGAGCCACACGTGATCACTAGCAATGCCATACAACAGCAACACACATTGTGCATATTATATGCACCAATACAACCGGCGGCCTGACAACAAAATATCAAATGATAGTCGCATGTGCGCAATACTATACGTTATACGCTGCAGCGACGGTCAGCAACATTGAGTCAAGTGGTCGCCGCTCATATGCAATTGGATATTCAGCTTCAAACGTAGAGAAAATTTAGAGGCGCCAAAATGAATGATCACTGCCGCCCCTTGGTATATCAAAAACTCGAATATTCACAAAGATCTGGACGTCCCGCTGGTTAAAATGGTAATTATTAGATGCGCTGAAAAGTACTTAGATAACCTAGATGGCCACATAAATCCTTTAGTCCGTGATATTTTACATCACACTGGCCATATTCGATTAAAAAGGAAAGATACTCTTGCGCTCGGCCGAAGATGAGGGAGATGAATACTTTATTTTTGAATTCTTTATTTTATTTGGCAATGGCTAAATAAATATATTTATAATTTTTTTTCTTTTTAGTGTTAAGATTTTCTTCTAGTTTAACCTTTTCTTTGTAGTTTTAAGATTTAAATAATTATTGTTAGTTCATAATTAATGAAGATTCAATAAAAAAATTAAAAAATAAATGGAAAAAAATTGGTACAAGAGAATGTTTGTTGTTGTTAATATAAAATTAAAGCTTGAAATTATTAATTTTATTATAAATGAAAATAATTTTCTTGACGGCTATGCAGATAGAAAAGAAGTGTCAGAACTAAACTACACTAATATATATCGGCAGAAAAATATTCGGACAGAAAAGAGATTGGTCTGGTAATTACAAAAACTTTGCAAACATATGTATCTCTTAAAAGTGTGTTATTTACCTATATTTAATACCCATATGTCCACTGGAGACTTTTTCAGACTTTGCTTGCTGATAAGGTGGTATTTTGATAATTTACTTTTCATACAAGTCGATAAATGTTGTATTAGGTTACAGTCTGCGGTTTGTGGATGCTAAGGGAAAACTTCTTTCGTATTACATTCTTTGAATACCTCGACCAATTGCTTTGTTTAGTCTTGAACGCATAGAAAGCCATCTCCCAAACCCTTTTTTGTAAGGAAATTGTATCAAATTTATTTCCGAAATATGTCAACAATCACAACAAAAAAGAAGCTTTCTTACACCGTTTGTGCGCAAACAATCACATATACAAATCCGTACAATGATACGTATGTGTAATATCATGGTTTTAAGTCTTCTACCACTTGCCTCGGGTTTTTGGTCAAAATTAAATAAGAATATATTGATACGTTTTTACCTTTTAAAAACGTTTAAAATATGAGCTCTAAGATTGCAAATAAAATAATAATAAATTTGTGTTTAGTTTTAATTAAAATTCTTTAATATTCGTACAATTCTGTGTGCCACTGTTCACAATTTTATGTAAACAACAACAATTGCTTTTCTTCGTTATTCCTCTGTTTATACCCTTTGCATAAACAATAACAATTAATACACAATTATTCTTCAAACGCACCGCGTCTTCACATAGGACTGACTGAACTTCACTAACTGACTCGCCTGCTTAGTATTGCCTTTATATGGCAGAGTAAACAGTCTGATCAATGTTCTTGAAGGCGAATTTATGAATCTCTATAAATGTAAACATCGTTGTTTACATTTATTATTGTAGTGTTGTTTGTATATTTTGTTTACATTTATTCTTGTAGTGTTGTTTGTGTATTTTTGTTATATTAAGCAGTACGATAATTTGTAAACAGGTTTGTTTACGGCATTGTTTTTTTTTTTTGCAGCTTTTGTTTATAATTTCAATGTTAAGCGATGTAAAAGCAAAACACCAGCAACTAGATTTATCATTTTCGTAACAATATGTTATTATTAGGAAACGTCAAAGACCAACCCATCTTTTGAATGAATTCGTATTGCCAAAAGGTCACAATAAATCGATTTTTGTTTTTACCTTTACAGCAAGATATTTGAAATACGCCACCCGTAATACGCAACCAAATGTAATCTTCGCTTGTGTGGTGTGTTATTTGTATGGCTTTTAAAAAATTTCCGTTTACATGTTTTGAGGCTTGCAACCGTTGTTTGTGCCGTTGTATGTGCTCAAGGCATAAAGCAGAAAAGCAGCTACAGATTGATTTTATCAAGAAAGTTTTTCGTGCTTCATTAGTTTACCGAAACAAAGTTAAGCCAAGCAGAATGGTAAGGACCCTGAACTATTTTGATGTAAGGAAAATACAAATCAAAAAATTTTAGTTCACCAAAAACATGTGTTTAAATTAGCGATTAAATTCAAAAATCAATCGCTTTTTTGACACTTGGATTAGCACATTACAGTTTGAAAGCCGAAGTCGGTGTAGTTTAATAGGTAGTGTGTTGGGTTATTAGACATGAGGCAACGGCTTAAACCCCAGGTCAGACATCTCCAGCAAAACAAAATATAAACAAATATTTCTTCGGTGACTTCCTCTCAGCAGATTATTAACAAAAACTCAGAGCGTAAATAAAAAATTGCCCTGGAAAAGTTCACTAAAAATCTGTCATTCGGAGTCGAGTGGCGTAACCACTCATGTATAAAATTAATATACACAATATAAATGGTGTGAGAAGCTATATCGTAATCTTAAGTGAAGAGTTGTAATGACTAATTATGTATGTAGTTAAGCTTTTAACGTGAATTGGCAAGTGATTGCTTCGATTATCGTACCACTCAACACACTCGTGTATAAAAATTAACGCACACAATATAAGTGGTGTGAGAAACTAGGTCGTAATCCTGACTAAAGGGTTGTAATGACCAATTATATATGTATATACGAGTATGTTTCTAGTATAAAATTCACTGCAATTAAGGGGCTCTGCTTCTGTTGCTCAAGTAAAAAATTCATATATTACGTGTGGAGTAATATACGTACATATATACGTTTACAATTCAAAACTTTTTAAAAAAACCTTGATCTAAATTTTAACGCAAGTATGTGCATTTCGTAGCATCTATTTGATTTCAGAAGGAAACATTGCATATCCATATATCAGCCATAAAAGGCAATTCGAAGAGAAAACATATTAATTTGGCGTTTTTCTTGTCTTTCCGCAAGGAATTCTAAACTGATGAAATTGATAACGATAATGAGTACTGTGGCTATGATAACTGCACAAAAAAACCATTCTGATTGCGTTTTTACTAACATACTACGAAATACAGGGCAGTAAAAATGTCTTTTATCTATTCAATATAGTTGTAAACAACATACATATGAAAAATAGATCAATACAATGGCAAGAAATCAATATTTACACACATATTAACACACATACTATTATCCGTAAAAAAGGTTGTTTAATAATGGCTGCAATTTTCATTGATTTAATTTTCCTAACTTTTTTTCTTGTTTGGTTGAGTGCTTTATTTCCCAAATAAATTTATATAAGTTTTTGTCAACACAATGTTTATCCAATTTTCGTTTTTTTTTCATTACTTGTTCCATTTTCTTTGGCTCTTTAACTAACAGGACAAATTATTGTAAATGGATTTTTAACATGGCATCATTAACATTATTACAGGTGTCTTCACTTATTGGTTTTCACATTCTTAAAGCATCAAATCTGACCAAAAACTCAATTGAATTTAAATAAATGCGATGAAATTAACTAAAGCGATTTTTTTTTATAAATTTTTATTGTTATCAATAAATAAAACGTCCTTCTGAAACTAGAAAAAACGATTATTAACGTCATGAGCACATAAGAACGTCACAAAGTACAGTTTGTAGGCAATAATATGGTTTGTTGACTTACGTTTCAGTGTGTAATACAATTTAAATTTGCTGGTAAAATTTACAAATATTCAACAACTTTGAATTTAAATGTATTTTGTATGTACATTGTGAAATAAATGTGACTTCTTTCATTTCATGATTTATTCAATAAGGCAGACTTTTATACAATGCGACCTCATTATAAACGTCTGACAATGATTTGTATATTTTAATAGAATATTGACATTTTTTTTTGGTTCCTTACTTCGAGACTTATTGTCATTTTGAAATTTAAATGGACGTTATAATATACGTTAGTTGTAGGTAATTCAGAGTAGAATAGAAAAAAGAAAATCCTTATGGCATACTTGGATGTATGAAACTCTGGTTTAAGGAATTTCTTGCTCGTTATTTGACAAAATTTTTATTTATATCATTTGTTCGACCTATCGTGATGTATGGTTCTGTTATAAGGGACCCTTATTATGCAATTTATATAAAAAGTATTGAATCAGTGCAAAAAACAGTTTTTATTTTCTGTCGACGTGGTCTGGGTTGAAACTGCTATGGCTTACCACTTTATCATAGTATACTTGCTTTGATTAAGACGCCAACACTTGAAATTCGCCGATCTATGTTGAGTACACTATATATTGTTACGTTTTTATCTCTTAAAAACGTTTGAAATAAGGGCTCGTAGATTGCAAATAAATATAAAAAAAAATTGTGTTCAGTTATAATTAATTTCTTTGTTGTTCGCACAATTCTGTGTGCTACTGTTCACAACTTTATGTAAACAACAACAATTTCTTTGTTTGTTATTTTTCTGTTTACACTCTTTGCATAAACAATAACAATTACTATAATAATTGTTCCACAGACCTTTGTAACGAAGATCTACAAACCACGATTACTCTCTTCAAACGCACCACGCCTTCAGACAAGACTGACTGAACTTCACTAACCTTTTATATGGCAGGGCAAACAGTCTGATGGATGTTATTGAAGGCGAATGTTCGTGAATTCGCTTTCTCTATCGGGACGTATGGTTTAAAGTTGACTAAGAACGACAGAAGTTTTAGAAATTTTTCAGGACAATTTTGTTTTACTCTCAGAACTTTTGCCTGAAATCTGCTGAAAGGAAGTCGCTGAAGAAAAATTTTTTATATTTCATTTTGTTGGAGATGTCTGACCTGGGCTGACCGTTGACTGACGACGTCTAATAAGCCAATACACTACGCCTACTAGACTATGGCGACATCTAAGCATATCTTTTTGATACCTATAGTACAGGTTGCAATATTGTGTTTCCAATTTATAGCTACAGTAGATGTTTAAACACTTCATCCAAATATCTAGCGGAATTGAATACAGCTATAACTGCCATTTTCCTATTTCGAGAAAAAAATTCTTAATGCCAACTATATTCGTATGTATTAGTAGATGTTTGATATACAAAAGGAATTAAGTGCGCTAGTCTCCCAAAAATTTTATTATTCCATGTAGTAGACATCGGAACTGTGGAGCACATATAAAGAAATACAAAGATTCTGTCTCACGCCCAGTGACCAGTTCATTTGTCAAAATAAATATTGTGTTTTTAGCTAATCATGCGCAGGAACTAATTTTATGTTAAAAGCAAATGAAAGAAATTAAAAAATTTTAATATGTAAAAAGATGTCAAGACTATTGCGTTGTCATTGCACGTTAATTTTACAATTCCGAAGCATTTGATTACATTTGGCATAAGCAGGAAGGTATGGAAAAAATTAAAAGAAAAATAAAAAAACTTATAATTGAAATTGGAATAGGAGACATTAAATACGATAAAATGATTCCATTATTTTTGTTCCGTTCGACTGTATCCCTGTTGGCTTTTTGAATGCCGTGACAATTTCGCTGCTTTGCATCTTTTTGATTATTGTACAAGGTTTCAGGGACAACGAAAACCTTACAGAAACTCTAGCAAAAGAATTGCCCAGAAAAAAAAATCAAGGATACCAGCAAATTTGAATATAAACAAAAACTTCTGCTTGTCGTAATTATTTTAAAATGAAAATAATGATATGACAGCGTCAACCGATAAAACAAACCTTGAGTTTGTATCTGGCAACTACGCGATTTTCAAATAGTACTACTTGAAAAAAATAGCTTCCGCAAATACCACTAAATGCCATTGGCATTAACTTGCTTTTAATCAAAAGATTCGTTTTAATACCTGCGTTTTCTTTTGTTTTTTTTACTGTTTTATTTGTTACTTTTCTCTATTTGGATACTTGTATTCTTTAAAATGATTACAACAAAATAATGACAAAGAGGAAATAACATTAGGAATATTAAGGCGATTCCTATGGTTCCTATGACACATATTTCAACTAAAAATTCAGTTAAATTTACCAAATATTTACCAAAAGTACAGCAAATATTTCTATGCGATGATGAGACCACAGAAAAATTTGAAGGAAAAAAGCTGAAATAATGGTACATTATGTGGGCACAGTCGAACAAGGAGATTAAATTTACGTTTTTTTTTTATAAAAAGTTAAGTTTACTCCAGAAGCTTCACATATTGAACAAACGCAACAAAAGCAACGAATGTTTTTTTTTTATAAAACACAATGTTTGATGAGTTTTATGTCGTGGTATCGAGTTTAGGTAACAACTTAAATTGTGTCTGAGCCAATTATAGCAATCTGTTTTCTAAAATCGGTTCAAATTAAATTAGTTGATTCTCACTCTGTGCAATGATAACCAGTGACAGTTATATTATGAAAAGTCAGCGTGCTTTGTCTTGTACACAAAAAAGAAATAAACAGTAGGCACTATGGCACCTTCCGTTGCATACTAGAATCGACCTTGAGTTCTGTGAAGAAGAATTCTAAAGTCAATGAAATATTTTGGATCTAATACTGTGGCTTAAGACTTGGCAAATATACTATCAAACCGATTTTTATAAAACGCCAAATCGTTGAAAATATCCAAGAGAAGAAAATTGGAACATTCCGGTTCTTAGATGATTTCAAGGTAGTTTTTAACAGCCCAATATGCTTGAGGATATTCGAGGAAATGTTTGGCTTTGGTTTTCTTGTAGAAGTGATATGGCTGTGCAGAATGACATAAACAGAAGAGAGAGGTGAATTATACATAAATGTTTGTTGAACGATTCTGCATAAATGTGACAGAAGAATTTGATGTAAGATTTATTGACCAATCAGCATCAGTGGAGAATATTGCGTTGGCCAGACAGGTAAACAATTCTCCACTAAAAAGAGTGTTTGAAAGTGATTCCCCTCTACTGTTGGTGTTAGATGTTGGAGAAGGATGTAGACAAGACCTCAGCGCATGGAATTCTATCTTATGATACATTTTTGGCGCAGTCCGTTTGTAAAATATGGCAATGGAAATAAACGAGTACATCTCACTATGTTTACATGTCGTTACGTGGATACATTTTTAAAAAAATTGAAAGCGTTTTCTTCTTTATTTTGTCTTATAATTTTTTTTTTAATAATTAAAATTAAACATCAGTTTATTTTATATTCCAAAAAAATTGCATTTTGGATAAATTCAAATAAAATTCAATATTTAACGACAAAATATTACTAAGAGAAATGAGAAACTAGGTCGTAATCCTGACTGAAGGGTTGTAATGACCAATTGTATGTATATTACTAATAAAATTTTTAAAATTAAAAGCTTTCACAATTAATTTCAGTAATTTCTAAATTTAAGTACAGTAGCGTATAATTGTTAAATAATTTAATTTATTCTCATCACTCATACGCATGCTGTTATACCTCTGCATTATACAAATTCATACATATGTAGGTTAGTAAAATATATGTTTTGTTTTATTTTATTTTATTTTCATTGAGTATTTAAATTTATTTTATAATTTTATTTTGTTATTATGCAAAATCTTACCTTAAAATCTTGTTTTAAGCCAAAAGTTGTATATTTTTATAATTTTATTCACAATATACGAATAGTTGGGAATAAAAATAATTTTTTTCTAACTAAAATAAAAAACACAAAATTAAAAGTTTTAAAATGAAATTTTTGCAATTAAAATAAACATTTTACGTGTGCCTTAAGTATTTTAACATTCAAGTTCGCTTCGCTTTATAACAAAAATATTTTACAGTAGACGCTAGTAAATTAGAGCCACTTTGTTCCTGGCGTAGTTCTATATTTTTATTAAAATAAAAAACCTTATATGCAACGTAAAAGTGCATCTTCGTTTAGAAAATATATGCATAAAGCGAACACAAAAAAATTGAAATCCATCACAATTTGTAAAACAAAAATATTTAAATATGTGTTATCACTTTAACGTAATTCTATTGTCAAAACTTAGCAAATACTGTTAAACTATTTGAAATTCTTAGAGACAAACATAACATATGTATTAAAAACCTTGATTCTAATATTCGAAGGATTTTAAATTAATTGTGAATGGATTCCAATGGGATAGCCATCCACAGTGTAGAGAGCTCTTCTATTGTTTCGTCCGTAATTTGTTTGTGACCTTTTTTTATCGTTTTACTCTTGTGGATCAATCATTCTACTACAATCAGAAAAAGCGGGTTCATTTGAAATTTTAAAATATTGCCTCTGGACAAACTGAACTGTCGATAGTTCAACCAAGTTTTTTAGTTATGTAACATGAGTATGCCTATAACCATGATGGGTTAACTGCAGTCCTTGTGATTGTTTTTTAGGATTTCTTTGTTAAATTTCTGCAGAAATAACATCACAATAATGGTGTAGTTTAAGGACAATATTGAAGTCAACGTAGTGTAGCTAGTAGTGTGTTAGCATACTAGGCCGGAACCCGATTTAAACCCAAGCTCAGATATCTCGAGAATACGAAAGAAATATGAAAAATATGAAAATTAATCTGCCGTTCGGAATCGACGTTAAATGGAACCAGCACTTATAGTTAAAAATAACAGACACAACAAGAGTGATGTGAGAAGTTAGCTTGTAATCCTGACTAAAGGTTTGTAATGACCAGTTACTCTTTATAATTTGTTTCTTAAGACTTTAAATTATATATATATATATACAGTGAGCGCCATAAGTGAGTCAACACCCACTATAATTTTAAATTTTCTATTATGTTCTTAAGTATAAAAAAGTTCCTTTATCATGAAGTGTTGTTTTGTTTTAACATTTTATAAGTAATAGATAAACGTTTTTATTTTTGAAAATTTATTCGACTATTCTCATTTACTTTTCTCGCTATCCTCAGAAAATGAATTATTTCAGTGGTGTTTACTCACTTTTGACGCTCACTGTATATATATATATATATATTTACATATATACATATATCTTCATAATGTCATTGAAGATTTATTGTATTGTTACGAAAATTAAAAATCTAATTACTGGCGGGTTGCTTTTACATCGCTTAACATTAAAATTATAAACAAAAGCTACAAAAACAAAACAATGCAGTAAACAAACCTGTTTACAAATTATCGTACTGTTTAATATAACAACAAACACCAGCAGAAAAAAATGGCAAGCAATTAAAAAATATACCAACAACACTACAATAATAAGATTTATTGGGCCAACGAGAAACTGCACGATGATGTCGATTTACTAAAAAATCTTTTAGGATGAAGTTCACTTTTATCTTAGTGTGTACGTTAATAACCAAATTTGCAGCATTTGGGGCTCAAAAACCCAAACGTGGTCTTACAGAAGCCAATGCACCCATTACGATTGTTTGGTGCGGCTTGGGGAGCCGGGCCATCATTGGCTCATATTTCTTTAAAAATGCCCACGGCGCTACCATTACTGTCAATGGAGACACCTATCTTCATGGTATTGATGTGAACTATGCTTAGTTTCAACAGGGTGATGCAACTTGCCACACATCTCATGACACAATGGCGACACCTATCTTCATGGTATTGATGTGGACTATGCTTAGTTCCAACAGGGTGATGCAACTTGCCACACATCTCATGCCTCAATCGATTTATTGAGTCAAACGTTTGATAGCCATTTAATTAGCTATTTAGTGGTGATGTCAATTGGACGCCAAGAAGCTGCGATTTTACACCGTTGGACTATTTCCTGTAGGGCACCGTTAAATAAAAGTGTTAGGCCATCACACCAGAGACATTGCCATTGCCGAAATACGACCCTATACACTCCAAAAGGTGTAAAATTTATCCGAGCGAATAAGGTATTGTGAGGCCAGCCGCTGTAGTCATATTTCCAATAGGAACATTTGTAGTTTACAACAAAACAATAAATTTATCAAAATTTCTAACCATTTTTGTTTTATTGCAATTTTAAATTTAAACTTTTAAATCGCCCACCCATTATATTTGCTCACATTATGCTCTTATTTAACATGTAAAACTCTACCACATTTGTCACGTATAAGTGATATTTAATTCCATTAATTTCATACATGACAAAATCGAAGATTTTTTATTGTACAGTACATTTAATATGATGCGTATGAGTAATATGTATTAATTTGAAATTAATAGGGATTTAAGCTATGATATGACAATTCTGATGGATTTTTAAAAAATTTTAATATCGTAACCTAAAGCGAATATAATACAATTCTAGGCTATATTCTAGCAGGTGCCACATCATTTGGCAAAATTTCAAACTTTGTTTTATTGCATTTTTAAATTTAAACTTTTAAATGGGTCACCTTTTCGCTTTATACAAATTTTCAAAACTCAAACCCTATAAACCGTCATTTTCGACTTCGAAACCTACACATAAATATTTACTTTAGTTGTACAATAGAATAAAAAAAAAATCGAATTTGCTTATAATTTCAAAAAATTATAGCTGGATGTGTGCCAATACAATTGTTACAATATATGGTTATATACAACTAAATACATACATACATATATGATAAGTTAAATCAACGTATTTCTAATTTCGATGTCTACTATTTAAACATACACACTTAATTTTACCAGATACATATACTTCTAGAGCTAGAAAAAGAGCGAAATAATATAGAAACTTCAGCATCATAAACATATTATAAATTTACTCGTATTTGCTTTTTAAAAAAAATTTTTTGTTGAAATGTATTATTACTTGGCAAATTGTTTAATTTATAGCTGTTGTTCTATTGTAATGTGAATAAAATTTTTATTTTTTATTGAATAATTTATCACACATTAGATCACTGTTTCCTTGTATAAATTAGCAAAAAAAAAATTTTTGTTTAGTTAGGTGTAAATCAGGTGAAAAATAAATTCAAATTAAAATCGAATTATAATTACAATTTCATACATACATACATGCATACATATATAATTGGTCATTACAACCTAGTTTCTCACACCACTTATGTTGTGTGTGTTAAATTTTTTTACATAAGTGGCGGGACCTACAGTCTAAAGGCGACTCCGAACGACAGATTTTTATAAAAACTTTTCAATGCAAAGTTATTGACTCCCAGAGTTTTTGCCAGAAATCTGCTGAGAGGAAATCCCTGAAAAAAATATTTTTTTCATATTTTGTTTTAATGCCCAGCCTGGGGTTTGAATCGTGGCTTTACATCTAATAAGCCAACACACTGCCAACTAGACTACGGCGACTTCAATTACAATTGTTTTGCCTTCCTAAATCAAATAGACTGTAAAAAGAGGCATGTAATGGTAAAAAATATAAAATAATCTTCATCTACAAAAGATTGCATTGAAAACAGTTTGATTGCACGGTTAATTAAGGCACACCTTAGACATCATATGCGTTTAATCTTGTACTGAAATAAAAATTTTTAATTATCAACTAAATAGCAACCAAATCAAATACACGGTAAATTTAGTTAGAGCTGTGGTGTTCAATCAATTTGAGACAGAATGAATAACTCAAACTTAGGACTTTATATTGTATTATGCTCGCAAACAACATTGGACAACAACGTGTATTCGCTGAATAGGTTTAATGGCGGTCATTTGGATTGGAAAATTATGTTCAGCTATAAGACCCATTTCTGGATGAATGAGTATATATATATAGATATATATATATAGGGCATTCGATTCAAAACCGTACAATGCATCCCAAAAAAATTTCACTGTTTGGTGTGACCACGCAGTCAATCCACATTCCTTTGAGTCGTTGGGCAGATTATCACTGTTTCCGACTAGGACCTTAAGTTGATGATTTCTAACTTTGGATGATACGACGTTTTTTTTTCTTTCATAATCTTTGCTTCCTATTTAACATTTTCATAATGTCGGAGTGGCTGTTTGCTGAAGTATAAAACACAATCCGGATTTGAAATATACATACATATATTTATTGCCTGCATATGAGTGCTCTGTACTCGTATGCATATAAGGATTAAGCAGATGTGTTATTGTTTCGGTTCAGCATTTAAGTCTGTGGCTACTCTTTAAATTCTTTTATAACTCCCCTATTTATTATTTGACAGTCTATGTGTATGTACCGCGTTTCTAAATAGAAAATTTAGTCCAATTCTTGAAAATACGACATGTGTGTGAGTTTATAGTTGGTTAATATGAAAAATAAATAAATATCTTATAAGTTAAGTCAATGGCAGACCGTGTTTGATAGTTAAAAAGCTTCGGACTTGTGTTGCAAAATAATGCAGTAAGTAAACAAAAATACACAAACAACATTACAATAATAAATGTAATTATCGTTGTTTACATTTATAGAGATTTTGAGAAGGCGAAACCACGAACATTCACTTTCAAGAACATTCAGCAGACTGTTTCCTCTGCCATATAAAAGGCAAGACAAAGCAGGCGACTTGTGTGAAGACGCGGTGTATTTGAGGAGAGTAAGCCTGGTTTGAAGATCTTAGTTACAAAGATCTGTCGAATAATTGTCCAGTAATTGTAATTTTTTTTTTTTGCAAAGGGTATAAAAAACGGAATAACAAACAAAGCAATTGTTGTTGTTTACATAACGTTGACAACAGTGGCACACAGAATTGTGCGAATAATACACAAAGAAAAGCAATTGTTGTTGTTTACATCAAGTTGTAAACACAAATTTATTTTGATTTTTTTTGGGGTCTACGAGCTCATATTTTAAACGTTTTTAAAAGGTAAAAACGTAACAATTTGTTTGTATTGTTTGTCCAATATTATTTTGAATATATAACAACTTGCTTATATCTATAGAAAAGTATACATATTTAATAGCTTTGTGCAAACAAACAATACAATTGTTGAGTCATTTCACATTAAAATATTTGCACTTTATCAACCATCATATCTATTTCTTCAGCGTGTTACAATAGCAGATTATGTCTGTAATGTCTGCAAACGCTTTTAAGAGAATGTTAATGTTAAAATTCAAATATATGTACGACTGCGTTTAAAACGGCGACAATCATTTTAATACATATAGCCAAAGGTCATTCAATCTGTTGTTTTAATTATAATAGATGTAAAAACAAATATGTAAGTAGCAAAATTATATGTGAAAAACAAAATTTTATGTGATATTGTTGATGTATTGGATGACGTACAACTTTATGTAGTACGTCCGGCATTAGTGTGTAGAATGGTGAAAACGATTTTCCAGATTTTAACATTAAATTAGGTAATAAATGCCTGTCGATGAAGAGTTTTCGCAAAACTTTTACGACATCTCAATTAAGCCTACTCAAGGTGCGAATAACTACATCAAAGATGAAAGTTCTGGAGAAGAACATGAAGTGAATTTTGAAAACTTACTTCCCTTATTATTAAATGCTGAGGCTGAGCTTTTTCGAAATTCTTATACTACTGAATCGCATAGTGAAGACGACATTCCACTTGCGTTATTGCAACAGGCCAAGGAACGTATATGTGTTGTTTTCAAGTTGTATGTATTTAATACAATATTTTTTGTTTGTTTATAAAGGTTTATTCGATCTACACCTATGCTGACTGAAAACCACGCAATAGCTGGTCGAGACAATGATTTATATTCCTTTATTACTAGTACTTGTGTTGTAGCTATTCAACTTACGTCATAATTCGATGACAAATTATTGCAATATTTTTCATTTCATTACTTTGTGAAAAACAATTTCTTTTCGGCAGATGTAAAAAAAATCCAAAATAAAAATGTTGAAGGTCAACTTCATGCATCAGTGTTGCTTACAGGCATTGTGCTTTTGATGACATGTCATACTGGCTGAATCTTAAAAGAGGTAAAGCAAGAAAAAACTTTACAACCAATTTATTATTTCCTGTTTTGTATTGCTTCTTTTACGATTTTCTTTCTTGTTTGTTTTACCTTCTTGTGTAATTTGTTATTATTTTGTTGTTTTAACAGGAATGTAAACATTTTAAGACTGTCTTTTAAGCACACGTAGAAAAGACTATACATTGGTGCTTTAAGTGAAAAATAAAGAAAAATAGAAAAACATTAATAAATACAGAATAAGTGATATTGACTTTGGAATATCAATACGCTCTATTAGATGATTATAAAATAATTGGCATACAATCGGAATCAGGGTATTTTATAATTAATATTTTATGTACCATAATTGAAATTTGTTTTAGTTGTTAATTGTATTTATATTATATACATACATAATTGCTTATTTCTAGCCCTACCTGGCTTGTCGCAGTAGTAATACTGTGTCATTCTTTTATCCATGAGTGGTGCGACCTACAGTTTAGGGCCGAATCCTAACGTCTTATATTTGAGAAACTATTTATGCTAATTTTACTTACTCTTAAAGTTTTTGCCAAAAAACTGCTGTCTAGAAGTCTCCGAAGAAATATTTTTCATATTTCGTTTTGTTCAAGATATCTAAGCTGGGGTTTGAATCGCACACATCCATCTAATAAGTCAACATAATGTTACAAAAAGGAAAAATCTAAATACTGGTGTTTAGCTTTTACATCGCTTAACATTAAAATTATAAACAAAAGCTACAAAAACAAAACAAAGCAGTAAACAAATTATCAAATTATCGTACTGCTTACTATGAAAACAAACAGCAGCATAAAAAGCGGTAAACAAGTAAACAAAAAATATACCAACAACACTAAAATAATATAATAAAATAATGTAAACATCGTTGTTTACAAAATTTTATACCCAACATTTAGTAAGATATCCTTTAAAGTCAAGCACTCCATTTAACCCATTCGGCATTTAATGTACCAATTTTTAATTTTTTCTTGATATTTACTGCAATTCACTCATGAGCACGTTTTTCAGTTTCTTTTTGTTTGAAGTTTTAGGGACTTTGTAACCGTTCTTCCAAATGATCCCCTAAACGCGCTTTTTTCCAGATATTTTTCATCTTCTTCCAGTGGTGCACTGTTTAATGTTAGTGCTGTTTTATCTCCGCCATCAATGTGGACGGATTTTGGTTATTGCAAAATCAATGAATTAGTAAATTTAATACCATATCTTCCAAACTTATTATGGTAGAAGTAGCGGCAATCTCTTTTTTTATTTAAAATGGCAGCCAGCAGTTGCAGTAGCATTTCTTATTGAAAGATTTTATTTGTCCATCCTTGCTAGGATTCTGCCACCAACCGTACCGTACCGTGGTACCGGCTTATTTCATATTTTCAAAGACATTCCCATTCTTCGTAAGGTTTTGGAGTCAATTGTATAACCAACTGCATCGTAATCGCCTTAATGAACGAATTTTTAATCAACGAATTTTTCTTACAGGAGCAGTGTAGATCTTTGGAAGAAATTTTTTAATTTTATATATTAATGGCGAGACGTACAGTTTAAAGTCGACTCCGGACAAAAGTTTTTTTTAAAATATTTTTTTATGGCAATTTGTCATGGTTTTTTGCCAGAAATCTGCTGTGAAGTCGCTGAAGATATATTTTTTTATATTTCGTTTTTTGGAGCTGTTTAAACTGGGATTTGAACTGTTGACTCATGTCTGATAAGCCAATACCTTACTTATAAGACTACGTCGACTTCAACAGTACTATAAACAAAATTTTTTAAAATGGGGTTCAGTCTGACACGTTATAACATGTAAAATTTGTTACATGTAAAATTTATTTCCTTGCCGGTCTTATATAATATTCTGATTACATTTAAGTATTATTATACGTTATTACTTGGTCTATAATGCGAATCTGAAAGACAACATTTTTTCTGTTCGCAAGAAATTCCAATAATTACCTTTAGCATATTGTTACGAAAATGGAAATGGTGTTTTGCTTTCACATCGTTTAAAAAGCTACAGAAGCGAAAACAATGAACTTGTTTACATGTTAAACATGTAAACAAAAATATAGCAACAAAAACCAGTATAAAAAAGGGATAAACAAGTACACAAAAATGCAACAACAAAAAAAGAATAAAGAATAAATGAAAAATGTTGTTTACATTTCGAGAAGGCGAAGTCATTCTCCTTCAAAAGCATTCATCAGACTGATTACCCTGCGGCATAAAAGGCAAGACAAAGCAGGCAACGGAGTCAGTAAAAATTTAGTCAGTCTTGTGTGGAGGCGCGTCATTTGAAGAGAATAATCGTGGTTTGAAGATCTCCGTTGTAAAGATATAACGAACAATTGTTATTGTTTACGCAAAAGAGTGTAGAAAATAATAACAAACAAAGCAATTGTTGTTATTTATATCAAGTTGTGAACAGTGGCACACAGAATTGTGAGAACAATAAATAATTCAATTAAAACTAAACACAAATTTATTTGTTTATTTTATTTGCAATCTACGAAGTCATATTTTAAACGTTCTTGAAAACGTAAAAACGTGATAATTTAAACAGTCTTTTGTTATTTCCGTAATCAACAAAACAACTATAAAAACCCAATTTCATTTTCGAAAGAAAGGGATTTGTTATTGTGTCCATTATTTGCTTTGAAACTCGTTAATTAATTTATACTTGAAAGTGGTTTGATTTTCACTTGCAATGAATGACTTCCCTCCAGGTATTACAATACCTTTATACAAAGAAAAAAAAACATTTAAACAGCATAGGAGCATTATAATGAAAGAAATTGTTTAATTTAAAATATCTTTCTACTTTGCAAACGTTCTCTGAAATCCATTTTGTTTTCGTTTAAATGAATACCTTGTTTAAAACAGAAAAAAATTGAAACTAAAAGTTGTGACGGTTGGGTTGGGTTAAATTGAAACTAAATTTTCTTTATAATACTGTTGTACTGTTGGAATGTGGGTATTTGTTTGACAATAATAGGGGTGATTTTAATATGTGCTTCTTACACTATTGCTTCTGGAGTGCTGTAGGAAAATGAAAATGGTGTACATAAACATATGGTTAAAACTTAAATGTTATTAGTTTTGATCGGGTGAACTTGAAAAATATATTTTTTCTCACTTTTTCAAGTTTAGCTACTCTTAATTGTAAAATTTGATTAAAATATATAAAATAAGTGAAGACATCCTGAAAACGCATTATCTCGTGAAGAGATTGACACTTGGTTTGATCAAATCTGACAAAAATTACTGTAGTTATTATATAAACAGTATAACAGTCGTGTTATATTTTTTATATATGCCATCAGCGTTGCCACAAAGAAAAATTTTTCCATACCAATATTCTTTCCAAAACCTACCAAAATTATTCCAATCCTACCAAAATTTGAATTTAATAAATTATAGATTATTCAGTATGAAATTAACGTTTAGTTGCTTAAATTAACAAACAAATTTCATATACATATATCACATTTAATGTGTTTAAAAAAGAAAAACAAAACAATTCATTTAAAAAATATAAAAATAAAGGAACATAAACATAGTGTATAAAATTAAAGCTAAAAACATAACAAATTCATCTTTAACATAAAATTAACATAAATAATTTGTTTAAAAATGTTTAATATGCTAAATATAATATATTCAGGTATCATTGAGATCTTATTTTGCAGACCACAGACTTTTATCTAACTTATTTCTTAGTTTTGATTTTATTAAACTTAATTATGAAAATTTTCGTTTTGCAACTGCAGAACTATGTGGAAGAGAAAGCAAATTAAAAATAAAATTACTTAAATCACCATAATAAAATTCATTTAAACCATTTTAAATGTGCTTACATTGTCCCAAAATTCATTTATCCTAAGTGTTAGTTATATCTATGGATATATCACTTAGTCGAAGTAAGTTCCATTGCATTTCGATTTTATCTGGATCACAATTCACTAAATTCTTAAATTTCAGTATTAAGGGCAATATATTTATTTTTTCTTTGGAAAAAACATTTCTGGGTGTTATTATTTGTAGTAATTTCACATCTTCTCTTCCGAGGTTAGTGTTCATACCTTCACAATGAATTTCTTTCATATGTCCGCATGTACGTTTGTATAAATGGACAAACATACTTGCGTACATATGCACAGTAGTTTCCCTTACAAGGACAAGCGGTCAAAAATCAATATCTCCAAAACCAAAAAAGCTAGGGTCTTCAAAATTGGCCAGCCCATAGCATGTCCTAACAGCTTAAAGCATGCTAATTTTAACAGCTGTAGCCAAAGTAGCCATTTGATCTCTGAAGGGTTAATTGACTTATAGATTTGTTTTAAGAATTTTTGAAATAAAGTATGACAATTCGTTTGTTTTAAAATATTTTTGTAAATTTTTGTTCCATTATACAAAGTTATAAAATTCAGTAAATTTAATTGTAATGTTTTCTGTGCTTGGATAACAGGTTTTCTTAGCCGTCAAGATTTATAGCTTGGGAAAAGATTATTCGATATTTTTTTATTCACAATATCTTTTATAGTTAAGTACTGTTGTACTGTCTTGTTTCAACGAAAAGAACCAAAACCTCGTAAATTTCCACATTGTATGTCGTGGGATAATTGTGTTTTTATAAAATTTCGGTTAAAGAATTATCATCTTGCGTAATTTTAGATATTTTACGCCTCTTTCTCCTTTCTGAAGACTTGAAAAATTCCTTAGCAGGACGACCACGATTTTGACTACGTGCAGGTAGTTATTTTCCAAGGGATTTTTTTATGCTACTTCAGAATAATTAATTTGCTTCGATAATTTTTAGTCCATAGTTTACCAATCCGCTTACAAAGACTTTTTAAAACTTTTGTTAAATTGCTCAGGTCGATTTTTATTTTTTCAGCCTCCAAAATTTCCTCCATAATTAGAAATATTTTTTTTCTTTCGAATGATAATTACCAGCTGTTGAACTCCAAATATCAAGCACATACATTCTAGAAAATTGGCACTGACAAAATAAACCTTCTATTTTAATTTCCATATTGATATTTTAAAAACGTATAACACTATCGCGAAATCAATTAATTAAATTGCAATATAAAGTTTAAAACAACAATTTCTTAAACAGATGTTTTGTCTGCCACAAAATTGCAATATGAAGTTTAAAATAACAACATTTAAAAAAAATTATTTCTCTTTACTAATGTTCTTAAAAAGATATAGTACAAAACAAAATGAGTTTTTTTTTATTATTTTTCGTAGGATGACTATGGAAATCACATCCATATGCGAAAATATGCAAAAACCCGCGGCCACAATATTATTTAATTTAAAGAGGAATAAAAAATCTACAATTTGATGTATAATAAGTTGTGGGCAGATGAGGGCCAAATAACTATGAGTCTCCGTGAAAAATTAGTTTTTAAGAAATGTGTATTTTGAAAAGGTCAAAAAAGTATCCTTCAGGGATTTTTAATGGGCTTCAATTTTTGCAACTTTTATCATTTAATTTGGTAGAAAACAAGTTAAAATTTAATTTTCGTTGGGTTTTTTGAGACTTCTCCCACAATAACACGAAAAATTTTTTAATTAAACTTAAGGTTTTTTGTAAGACTATGCTACCACAATATATGCAATATAAACATTCCTCCACTTTCAAATGACGCAAATATTAATTCTCGCAAAAAAACAACAAAATTTGTTAGATTCATAAAATTTAGAGTGTTGTCAATAAATTTAGAGCAATAAAGCTTGGAAAAAAAACTAACTTTTTTTTGATTTTTGGCCTATGGGGGAAACCAGTGTGACATGCTTGCACGAAATTAGGTGAACAACCTTATTTTGCTGACTTCTTATAATTTTTTATTTGTTTTTATTTTGTTGGATTTATGTATTTTCCCTTATTTTTGATGTTAAGAGCTAATTCAAATTATGATAAAAGAAAAACCTTGAGTTTCTGATTAAGTTCCAAGTTTTGCTTTTTTGTATTGCATTTGTCTGGGGTTTCATGTTTCATGAAATGCTTTACACGTGTGGGAAAATGCATAAGTCCAAAGCAAAATTATATTATTAATAAATACTTTAAGAATAATTTGTTGCAATTCAGCAACAAAATAGAATTTAAATAAAATAAATTAAATATAAATATTTATTGCGATTTGGTAATAAAATAGTATTTAAGGCCAAGAAAAATAAAAATAAATTGAGAGAAACAATTGACTAACAAAAGGCAACAGTTGTTTCTATTCTCAAACCCTCCGCAATAACCAAGTTCAAGTGCTTGTGTTATTCTAATCCACTACAACCAAGTTCAAGTGCCTATGTTGTATATATAATTGTCCCGGTGATTCCGCTCGGACAAATCAATACCGACCAGCAAATCAGCTGAGTCAATACAGTTAGGTTAGGTTAGATAAGAGGACGTGTACTTGTCAATTAAGACAAGTACAGTACCCGGAGGTCGAATTGACCCATTGTGCAACGTCCTGGTTTCTCATACCACTTATGTTGTGTGTGTTAATTTTATATATAAGTGGTGGGACCTACAGTTTAAAGTCGACTCCGAACGATAGATTTTGGAGAAACTTTTTTCATGGCAATGAATGCTGAGAGAAAGTCGCCGAAGAAATACTTTTTGTATTTTGTCTTGATGTCTGGCCTGGGGCTCGAACCCTGGCTTTTAGGTCTAATAAGCCAACACGCAACCTACTAGACTACGGCGACTTCATATTATCTTCCAAATTTAAATCTTATTTTAATTTTGTTTAAATATTCTATATAAAATTGTAGAATATTTGATTTAATTTCCACTATATCTTCCAGATATAAATTATTTTCAGTTAATATTTGGTTATCTTCATTAGAATTAGTTGTTTCCAGTTTTGGAGTTTTTGAGGTATATCTAAAGCTACTACTCGTTTTAACCATTAAATAAACCGAAAAAACATTAAAATTACCTGTCCATAACTTTTTTGTGGCTTTTTGCCATTTTTACATTTCTTTTACGGTGACATTTTATTCACATTTCGTTATTCCTTCTGTAAACACAGACATGTTATACATTAAGGTACGTTAAAACAGGGCTTCCAACTATTTTCTTACTTAAACATTTTGTTTTCATTTTTAGACCTAAAAATAACTAATACTTCCAACTTTAAATCTTACAGATATTACATAATTGTATTTTCCTACCAAAAAATAAATGAAATTTGAACAAACCAACCAAACTACAAATCATAGCATTTGTAAATAAAAACTACCAATTTTGGTCCAATTGGACCAAAACGGCAACGCTGTATGCCATCTTATCAAATGTCAATTTCACGTTTCTATGACTACCAGAAGTCGGCTAATATTTGTGTTCTTTGCAAATATTATTTCCCTTTGCACAAACATAGGCTAACTTCCGGTGGCCCCTCAAAAGTAAAGTTGATACATTTTGCGATAAACAATCAAGATCCATCAAAAGTTCTTAAAGTTCATTAGAAAAAATATAACTAGACTGTTAGATTCTTTAAATAATAACTACGGTAATTTTTGTCCGATTTAATCAAACGAAGTGTCAATCTCTTCACAAGTTAATACATTTTCAGAATGTCATCACTTATTACACATTTTTTATATAAAGTTTGCTACTACGGACAAACTTGAAAAAATATGAAAAAACCGCATTTGTCTAAGACACAGTTGTTGTCAAATAAAACAAGTTTGGAGGGTTCAAAAATATAAAAAAATATTTTTGAATTCTACTCAATAAAACTCACAACATACACTATGTCATTAGCAGGGTGTATTTAATTTTTTTTTTAGTTTGTCGCAGAGTGTAATTAATTATAAACATGTTTTTATAAGGTCAATAGTCCCTAACACTACAACCTGCCAAATGTTAAAGTATTTTTTTTATTTTCTCAATATATTATTTATTATTGTTTTTAACAACATTAAACATATGTATGTAGTTAGACATATTCATACGAAATATATAATTTTTTTGCAACTTCAGAGGCTGTAAATATTATAAATTTTTACAGAATTGTTCTTTTTGTCACTTTCGCAAATGAAAAATTTATTTTCTTTAGCAACAACAACAAAAATTAAAGGCCAAGTATAGCCAGCAGTTGATTACAGGCATTTTAATGTTCGTGCCACATCTTGTTAAGATGAAATGATTTTGGCTGGTTTTCAAAATGAAAGAACACAGAAGAAATGTAAAAAATATTTGTCACCGTCTTCTTTTTCTTTCATATTTTGCTTATTTTTCTTCTTCTTTAATTTAACGTCAATCTATATTATTTCACAATTTAGCTGTCAACAGTAATGAAAAACATTTGAAGTTCGGGATTTTTTTGGAGCAATTTTAAAATACTAAAAAATTTAAAGTATATATGACAGAATAATTTGTAGAAGTCGCCGTAGTTGATTATATACTGTGTTAGTTTATGAGACGTAAGGCCACGGTTCAAACCCCAGGACAGACATCAAAACGAAATATGAAAAAATATTTCTTCTACGACTTCCTCTCAGCAGATTTCTGGCAAAAACTCTGAGAGTAATAAAATTGCCATGAAAAGTTTCGCAAAAATCTGACGTTCGGAGTCGACTTCAAACTGTAGGTCCCGTGTATAAAATTAACACACACAACATGAGTGGTGTGAGAAGCTGGGCCGTAATCCTGACAGAAGGGTTGTAATGGCCAATTATGTATGTAAGATTAATTTGTAGAAGTCGCCGTAGTCGATTAGGTACTGAGCTAGCTTTTTAGACATGAGGATATGAAAAAATATTTCTTCGGCGACTTCCTCTGAGCAGATATCTGGCAAAATAAAAGTAAATAAAATTGCCAAAAAGATTATCAAAAATCTGTTGTTCGGGCTCGATTTAAAACTGTAGATTCCGCCTATTATGAATAAAATTGACACACATAACACAGGTGGTGTGAGAAACTAGGTCGTAATCCTGACTGAAGGGTTGTATGTAAGTAAGATTAATTTATACAATGAGATTTAGTGTTCTGTCATGCTGGCCCATTATTCTCTCCTCTATGCTATCCTATCATCATCCTCTATTTTATCCTTATGCTCCAAATGAAATTAAATTTTCTCGTCTGCACCTAGCTTTTACAGGATATTTTAATAGAGAAAACTTGTCCTCTAATGTGCCTTACTCTGGGCATTTATTGGATGTCTTAGTGGACTGTTCTACACTTAAAAATTAGGTAAGCTATGGAACTTTTTCTGAAGGACTTGATCGTAGAATATATATTCGCCTCTCGGACTGCTATAGTATGTTTCAGGCCAGAGTAACAACCATAAATCATGCTGTGAATCTGACTTCGAGTAAAGGACCTCCATCAATTTTGTTGGTTAAGAATTAGAAGAACATTTTTTATAGACTAAGAATAAATAAGAAGGCAAATTATGTCTGCAATCATTTCGTTACGCTGCTGCTACCATTTATTGTAAATATTAAGGAAACTGTCTCCTTAACAAAGTTCAGCTAAAGATGTAGTAATGCTCAAGCAGATATGATGTTTTTAATCGCTTTATATTACGAATCTCAATTGCCTATTACATCCCAGTGAGTAAAGAGTGTAACGTTGGACTGTATCAGGACAATGAAAAGTGTATTTGAATATAATTTTGTTGATATGGAATCTTAGTTGCCTTATTTATAGAGTAGAATTTACCTCTTTCAAGCTGGCCATCGCGCGGAAATTCTTCCGAGACGCCAACCTATCCTGGATCAATGAGTTCTGCTCCACCGCTTGGCTCACTTATCCCTAGAAGGCGCACCAACCAGTTACTTGGAATTGGTCGTAACATCATCTCGATCACAGTGGCCATGCTTATAGGTCACTGTGTTATGGGTAGACACGCGGAAAGGATGCGGCTCTCATCTAATGACTTCTGCTGTGGGTGAAGATCCGCTGAGGATGACGACTGTTCTCTGTCAATGTCCATCTCTTTCGAGGTGCAGATATAGGTTATTTGGTTCTCCATTTCTTGTCAGCTTGACGGAGCTATCGTCCATTGATGTCAAGGATATATGCTCGTTTATCAAACTTTCGGGCTGGTTTTCCAGCGTGGGGTAGTCGTGCTTTAAATGTGCAGCCCTTGCGCTGATCAACTTCTCCCTTCCTGGTTCAGAGGAACTTGGTCAGTACAAAGAATGCATTCACCTGTGGCGTCACAACGGGCCCCTATGCGTGCCCAAGTGAGCTTTTGGTATCAAAGCTACCACATTAACCTAACCTAACCTATAGAGTAGAATTTCTTTGTATATTTTAGGTAAGAAAGATATGAATACAAGATAAGTTTCCTAATACTGTGTTTTGATACCTCTTCATGGTATTGAGGTGAATAATGTTAGGCTTCGACAGGATGGTGCACTTGTGATTTATTGCGTCAAACAATTGATTGCCATTTAATTAGCCGAAATGGTAAAGTTAATTGGCCGCTAAGAAGCTGCGATTTGACACCTTTAGACTATATCTGTGTATTTTCATACACCCGAAAGTACATAACATACGTACATAATTGGTCATTACAACCCTTTAGTCAGAATTACGACCTAGTTTCTCACACCACTAATGTTGTGTGCGTTAATTTGTATACTTGAGTGGCGGGACCTACAGTTTAAAGTCGACTTCGAACGACAGATTTTTTGAGAAACTTTTCATGGCAATTTTTATTTACTCTCAGAATTTTTGCCGAAGGAATATTTTTTGACATTTTCGTTCAGTTGGAGATGCCCGACCTTGGGTTTGAACCTAGGCCTCACGTCTAATAAGCCAACACACTACCTACTAGACCACGAAAATGTGTACGAAAATTGGTTCGATCGAATGATCTGCTGCGGCAGTCATATGCATGAAATCTTATTCCATTTCTTACCAGAACAATTGTACTCCACAACAAAATAATAAATTTGGCAAAGTTTTAAACCGTTTTTTGTTTTATTGCATTTTTAAATTTAACATGAGGATTATTTTTTAAATAATTACTGTAATTACTGTCTTATCATGGGTATATTATTATAATTTCGATGCGAATAATGGCATAATTGAAGAGCCACAATAGTTACTAGTACCAAAAACACTTACCTTAAGGAGTTTGTGCCGTTAGCAACAAGAAGAAGTATTATGAATCTAGAAGATATTTGCTCAAAGGATTTCTAAAAAAATTTTTGACAATTTTATTTATGGCTTCTATAGAATGGCAATGTATCTATTAACCTTTAGTTTATTCAAATTTGTCACATTTTACCATATACTTCAAGCCATTTAAACAAAGTTTATTTAGTTTCTCATTATGAGATTGTTTAATAATAAAAATGTAATAAATTTTGCTTTTCGAACAAATTTTTTTTTACAATTTGATAACGTAATACTGTTGTCATGTCATCATGTTTACGTCTATGATTGCTAGTAAAACATTAAATTTAAGCAGGACATTTACCCAAACAATGGCATTTTTTTCTAAAAGTGTTGAATGTACATGAACACGAACAATTTATGGAATGGACAAATACCATTAAAAAATTTACATTAGCACTTACAAAGAAATACAAACAATTTGTAATTAGAATTGTTAAATTTAACATCAGGGCTTTTACAAAAAAATATATGCAAATAGGGAAAAAAGTTTTTAAAGTTTTAGAACATCAGCATTGCAAATAAAACATTTATTGTAAAATTTACTTAAGTACTAGTAGATTAGATAAACAAGGTAGCCAGCAAAAAAAGTCTACACAAATTATGGTTAGGTAAGATTAAGTGGTAGCTTTGATACCAAAAGCGCATAGTGGTCCGTTGTGACGCCACAGGTGAATACAGTCTCTGTACTGACCAAGTTACTCCGAACCAAGGAGGGAGAAGTTGGTCAGCGCAAGGGTTGCACGTTTAAAGCACGACTACCCTACGCTGGAAAACTAGCCCGGAAGCTTGATAAACGAGGCTACATCCTTGACTTTATGGATGATAGATCCGTCAAAAGACAAGGGTTGGAGAGCCAAATAACCTATATCTGCACCTTGCAAGAGATGGGCGGTAACAAAGAATGTGGATAACAGTCTCCTCTTCCTTATCGGATCTGTATCCACGGCAGAAGTCGTAAAATTTACTTAAATACTAGTAGATTAGATGAACAATGTAGCCAGCGAGAAAAAAGTCAACGCACAACATGGTAGCCAATAGTTTTTCTAAATTGGTTTATTTAAATGAATGAATCTCTTGAGAATTTGAATTTTAAAAAGTAAATAATTAAATACAGAACATTGACAAACAAAATGAAATATATAATTGGTACGATAAGTGAACCGACTTTTTATGTCCTAGTCCTAGAACTCCAATGTTGACATCGTTTTCGTAATTCATTTGTTAGTATTTTCAAGTAAAATTTTGCTGAAAGAAACCAAACAGCAAAAAAAAGACATCCATTACAAGCAATACGATTGTTTACCGGTACGAAATGAGCGTATTTTTATTAAATTGAAATATTAATTTTAAATAGGAAAGTAAAAACATTTAAACAAAATATTGACCATTGCAGGCTACACATACAATAATAAATAAAACTATTCGTCCTTTGAAGCAAACCTACTAAATAGTCCTCTAATTTTCGATTTCCTAGTAGGAGTCGAAGAGCTGCTTAGCCAAAGCGTGTCTCATCAATGACAACAAATAGTAGTCAAGAAAACAAGTAGAGCCAAGACTGGTATCGTGTCTTGTGGCCCATTCTGGTTGTTTTATGGTCAATGTGTGGCTCAAATTTATCATTTGTTGTCGGCAGTAATCTGTATTAACAGTACCACTAGGTTTAGAAGTTCGTGGTACAGCATAATTTTCTGGTCCCATCTGTCTTCCTACAGAATCGATCTAGTTTTGCAAGCGAATTGATGGTTGTCAGTTGAGGTTGGTAGCCGACTGCATTAACGGATTAACCAGGTTTTCGAAGCTCATGGTACATCACAGTTTTCCAGTGCCATCATATACATGCCGTTGACTTCCTGTCGAATCGATCTTGTTGGTGGCCGTAATGGTTATCCAGGTTTTTTTTCATTTATGATTTTGAAAATAAATCTTGTTTTCATCGGCCGTTCCAATTCGATGCAATACTGATTTTCTATCGTGGCTTTGAAGAAACATTTTGCAAGTGGTTTTTCGCTTTTGAATCTATCTGTCATTTAATTCACGTGGCACCCAGACTTTTGAGTTTTTTCCATAGCTTTGAAACAGTTACAAATTCAGTGTCAAGATTTAACATTACAGCCATTTGTTTTTGGCTCAAAGTGTTATCTTCATTTAATATAGTTTGCAATTCGTTGTCTTCTAACTTTTTTTAGTTGTCAGCCAAGTTCTTTATTTCTCAAATCAAAATAGTTATCTATGTACCGCTGAAAGCATCTTTTGCATGTCGTTTTATTTTAAATTATATTTTGCGCATCACTACTACCCTGAAATTTGTAAAGATTCTTTGGTTATTATGATATCAAAAACTGAAGAAGATTATACAAAGGTATAGTTATAAAATAGTATAAGTCCTTTGCCCAACACTAATACTATGTTCAGATATGCGCTTTTATTGAGTCAATATTCGGTTAATTGAGTACAATATTTTAAGTGTTCAGGCATAATAATATACGCAGTTCAGCTGCGTATTCAATATTCATTGGACAGCTGGTAAACAAAACAGCTGGTTGTTACAACAACATTGTTTTTATTTTGTTTTTGTTTTGTTGTTTTTTGTTTGTTTGTAGTTGTTGACATTTGAGTTGTCAAATATCAACAAAAAGTGTTTGGTTAATTGTAATATGCGCACTGAGCATACTTATGACAGTGCTGCATTTTAAGTTTTACTCAATATTATATCAATTATTAATAGAAACTTTATATGAAATTTTGAGCTCAATAAAGGCGTTTATTGCGATTTACTAAAGTAAATATTCCAAATCATCAATTACATAATTGGTCATTACAACCTTTCAGTCAGGATTACTACATAGTTTCTCACACCACTTACGTTGTGTGTGTTAATTTTGTACATGAGTGGTGGTATACATGAGTGGTGGGACCTACGAACGACAGATTTTTGAGAAACTTTTCATGGCAATTTTATTTACTCTCAGAGTTTTTGCCAGAAATCTGCTGAGAGAAAGTCGCCGAAGAAATACTTTTTGTATTTTGTTTTGATGTCTGGCCTGAGGCTCGAACCCTGGCTTTACGTCTAATAAGCCAACACACTACCTACTAGCAGACGGCGACTTCAATATATACATTCATACATAAATATATACATACATAAATGGTCGTTACAGTTTAGTTTTTGAACAGTGGCCTTATGTCTAACAAGCCAACATACTACTTTATTTTACGATATTTATTTATGCCTTATGACGATATTTTTAAATGGCATCTTTGTTGTTATCTTAAACAGAGGTTTCTACTCTCTGCTGTATAAAGTAACGGAAACTTGAATTTCAAAACCGTTTGATGAACATATTTTGGTTAGAAATCTGACTTAAGGACTTCTTTACGAATTTCAAAAAATTAAAAAAGACTTGATTTCTTGTAAATAATACATAAAACTTATGAACTATTTGGCACAAAATTGGGTAAATCCTGGCCATAGTAGAACACGTTATTAATAGCGTCATTTAACCAACCCTACTTTCTTATTATAACCATGATAACCCTAATAAACACGTATTAAAAACAAGTCTTTATTTTTTCCCCTCATTTGATTTATGTTCGTTTTGCCTCCTGTTAAATTTATTATAAGCCAGAAACGATATGAAATACAAGAAAAAATATACATACTACAACTCTAGCGCCAAGCAGAATAACAAGGAAAAGCTATTAAAACTTCTGCAAAATAATTTACAAAATACGCCTACAAAAAATGTATACAAATCACGAGCAGTTTTCTGCTTGGTTTTGTTAAAATTTTGCTTGTTTCGTGTTTAATATAAAAATAATTAAAAATTTTTCCTAAACGGTTATAACAAGTCAATAATTATGAGCGGGTGGTCACAGCAACAAAATCAAGCATTAATCTTCCCAAAGCAAAATATTGAGCTCCGAAGAAGTTCGACAATCAACAAAAATTAATTGTGACAAAAAAAGGCAAAAAGTGAGTGTTTATTGTGAAAATGAAACACTAATTTTTATTCAAAGCATTGGTCACTTTTTTCCATCTTCTTTTGTAGGAAACCAATTAATTACCGAATTTGCGACTTTACCGTAGAAATTGAAGTGCTGCTCAGCCAATCAAAATATCAATAAAAACAAATAGTATTCCGAAGGAGCCAAGTATGGTGAATACGACGGTTAACCGACTTTGATTCGTGTGCAGGCGCATGTTGCAAAATTACGTTGTGGCCCACTCTGGTTATTTTTGGGTGTATGGTTCGCTCTCTATTAGCGGTCTTCCTGCTGAATCGATCTGGTTTTGCAATCAAAGTTGATGGTTATCCCCGTTTAACACATAATTTTTCCGTTCAGGATTCCAAAAATAAATCCATTTTTTATCGCCAGTAACAATTCTATGCATGTCTTTTCGGTTTAAAATCTGTCTGCCATTCAATACTGAGGCAACCATTTTCCAGACTTTTGGATATTTCCCATAGATTTTTAAACGACCAGAAATTGTTTATTGTGCAAAATTTAACATTTCTGCCATTTTTTTCTGACCCAAAGTGTCATCAACTTTTTTGATGGTCTTCCACGTTCTTCATTTCTCACATCAAAATTGTTATCTCAGAATAGTCGCTCTTGACAGAGCATGATCCCCACATATCTTGGGAAGCTTTCGATGATTTGCTGTATACTGAATACGATTGGCAGTTGATATTGCCAACACAAAAAAAAAAACAAAAACTTAAGTCTCGTTCACAATAACCGTTCCCTACGGAGACATATGAAACCTGATATGTAAGTCAAATGAAAAACTTGCTTAAAAGTGCATGGCGGGAAATATCAACAGAAAATGCTAAATAAAACTAATACATTCAATGCCAAACGGGTTGAATGGAGTGTTTGACCTTAGGCGATATCCTACAAAATATTGGGCATTGCAGTTTAATGTATTGGGCCTTACAATTTTAAATTTACTCTGAGTTTTTTTTTTGGGGTGCAAAAATATGGAGACACCAGCAAGTTTGCCTTGGTTTGCTTTTAGCTTGTGAATAGCACTAAATATTTGTTTGTTTAATTATATAAGAGAAATAAATAAATAAAAGAAATATAAAAATATCAATTATTTGTACATGTTATGGCTTAAAATTCAAGAAATTACTAAATTATGTTGGGATACATTGACTTCTGCTGTCCAAAGTATATTATTCGAAATCTTTGCGTATGAGTAATAAAAATTTATATATAAATATTACGCATACGCTAAAATTCTATGTTAATTACACGGTGCGACAGTCAAAATATACTTAGCTAACGACATAGTGTAGGTTGTGAGTTTTGTTGAGTAGAATTCAAAAATATTTTTTCGAACTTATTTGCCAAAAACGGTATTTTTGATCTTTTCACGCAAAATAATTGATTACCCAAATAATTTTTAACCCACTTTCAAAATCAAAAGTTTTTTTGAAATTTCACATTTGCATGACTTCCAAAAGTCGGCTAATATAAGTGTTTTTTGCTAATATAATTATTTCTCTTTGCGCAAACATTGGCCCACTTCTGGTGGTCGCTCAAACATTAACTTCACACATTTTACGATAAACAATCAAAATCCAAGAACTCTTGAAAATGGTTTAACTAAAAGTTCATTTGAAAAGAATATACATATATATATATCTTCACAAGATATTGCACTTTCAGAATATCATCACTTATTTAATATTTTTTAAATAAAGTTTGCTACTATGAACGGACAAACTTGAAAAAATTGTGCATTTTGTTACCTTCTTATTAAATCTGTCATATTAGTATCACTAATTGTGGCAGTGGACCTATCTACTTTTTTCGTTTTAGAAACTGTTCAGTAAAAGTAAAAAGACTTCTGTTAAAGGTTAAAATAAACCTAAAATATCGCAAAATGATGGGTGAATAATTTATTGTTTTTTTGATTTGGCTAAGAAAACTGATGAAAAAAGTTGCCTTTCTTTTTACTTTTTTTTTTCTTCATACTTATTTTGCATTTTATTCGGTTTCTGTTTCGTTTATTTTTCTGCACCAATTATTTTGAATTGCTACAAAAAAATTATTTTCGCACAGAGCAAAATTTTTTGTACACAAAGCTTTCACTTTCTTGTTTTTCTAATTTGTTTTTTATTCGTTTTTCTTTGCTTTTATTCTTATTAAAAAAACCTTGCCCTAATAAAGTGTGCCATATTTTTTAAATATATTCTTCTGCTTCTTAAAAAAACATATGTAGTCATTCAAACTACTGTCTCATTTTTATTCACGACTATTGTTGCGTTGTTATAATATGTACCCTTATCAAAATATAAGCATACTTTATTTCATACATTTTATATAATTAGTACACTATGTAACACTACGTACTAGACTACAGCAACTTGTACTAACTATTCTGTAGTTTATTCAAAGTCCCTTGGGCATTATGGAAACCCAAACCATTACGGATCCATCACCAATCTTTTCAAAGTTTATCTGCTTGCAGTTTTTTGCACCAGTACAATTCATTGTCATACGTCTCTATCTGATGAGAGGAAGTCGTCTAAGAAATATTTTGTCATATTTCATATAGTTGGTGACGATTGACCTGGGGTTTGAACAGAGGCCTAACGTCTAATAAGCCAACTCCTTACCTACAAGACCGCCAATATTATTGCACAAAGTCCCGATATTCAAGAGAATATTTAGAAGATCATTTGGACGAATTGTTACTTTGCTGCTAACATACATAGTTGGCCATTACAACCGTTCAGTCAGGATTACGGCCTAGCTTCTCATACCACTCCTGTTGTGTGTGTTAATTTTATACATGATTGGCGGGACCTACAGTTTAAAATCGACTCCAAACGACAAATTTTGAGAAACTTTTAATATCAATTTTATTTATTCTCAGAGTTTTTGCCAGAAATCCGCTGAGAGGAAGTCACCGATGAAATATTTTTCATATTTCGTTTTGATGTCTGACCTGGGGTTTGAAACGTGGCTTTACGTCTAATAAGCCAACGCACTACCTACTAGACTACGGCGACTAAACCTAAAACAAAATTCAACTGAAAAACTTGTAAATGACGTGAATGGTGGCAAATAACAACAGAAAACGCATAACAAAACTGTAACATTGCATGCCAAATGGGTTAAAAAAAGAGTTTGACCTTAAGGGATATCCTAATAAATATGCTGTGTTAAAATTTAAATTCTTTGTTGTTAAATACTTTTGTTTTTCTCATGCACCAGCAACTAATGTTATGTAACCAAACACACACTTGAGAATTACGGAATCATTTGTTGAAAAAAGCTATAAAAAATTCAAATTTAATCGAAACTTGCAAAAAAAGGCTTTTGGTTTTTGCTCAATTAAATTTTCATGTAATTTGTGACAGTGATGTGCCTGATTGAAGTCGCCGTAGTCTAGTTGGTAGTGTGTCGGCTTGTTAGACGTAAGGCCACGGTTCAAACACCAGGTCAGACATCAAAACGAACATATGAAAAAATATCGATGACTTCCTTTCAGCAGATTTCCGGCATAAATTCTGAGAATAAATAAAACTGCCATGAAAAGTTTCTCAAAAATCTGTCGTGCGCAATCGACTTTAAACTGTATGTCCCGCCACTCATGTATAAAATTAACGCACACAACGTAAGTAGTGTGAGAAGCTAGGTCGTAATCGTGACTGAAGGGTTGTAATGACCAATTATGTATGTATGTGACTGATTGACTAATAATAATAAAATAATAAAATTCGTGAAATAAAATAACACTTTGAGAAAAAAGTGGAGGTGATATAAGTTCAAATATAATTTTGACTTTGCCATAGTCTAGAAGGTAGAGCGTTGGCTTATCAGACGTGAGGCCAAAGTTCAAATGCCAGGTCAGACAACTCCAACAAAACGAAATATGAGAAAATATTTCTTCGGCGAATTAATCTCAGCAGATTTTTGGGAAAAAATCTGGGAAGGAATAAAATTGCGATGAAAAGTTCCTAAAAATTTTTAGTTGGGAGTATTCTTTAAACTGTAGGTCCCACCACTAAATTAACATACACATCATAAGTGGTGAGAGAAGCTAAGTCGTATTCCAGACTTAACCTAAGCAGACATTTTATGCCGAAATAGATACATTAATTAATTTTACTTGCCGCTTAATTTCTTTCTGTGCAAATTCAACCAAGTATACACATACTCAACTGTTTGGAATTGATATTGAAATCCATTAAACTTTAACCTTAACTTGCCGTTAAAGTCTTAAAGTATTCTTGCAACACATTTTGTGTTACTACATACATATTATGATTTATAAATTTATTTTAACTTAAATGATTAGAAGAGCTATAAAGTTACTTTGTGTTTGTGTTGTATTTAATTAATTATCTGATACATGATAGTGTGTGTGTTCGTTCATGTGAGCAATTCATATTTGGTGGAAATTCTTAATGATATGATCAGCGTATACATAATTATATGATTTATGACTAATGACTGTATAATACACATTATTACATTCTAAATAGCGTTTCGATTACAATTACAATAAATTAAATGCTTAATTTATCTATCTTATGAAGTAAATACATACATTTCATTAATTCAATAAAAATATCTTAAATTAATAAAAATTTAAATTTATTTGATAAAATCTTTATTTTATTTACCAGTATTTCGATAATTCTCAAAACTAAGTATGTGCTTGAAGTAATTAAATTAAAGTTTAAATTAAACCTTTGCTAAATTTTTAGTATCAAATTTTGACAATCGTAGACTATGGGTAAATAAGTACAACCTACAGTACAAAATAACAAATTACATTTAATGGTAAATAGGAAAACAACAAGGATTGTTTGTTGTTGTGCACAAGAAGCGCACAGTTTGGATGTCATTTATTGATTGATTCTTATCACTAAAATTATTTAGAATTTATACATAAATAATGCTAATCCAGCATTATGTTTACAGTGGAAGGTATAGTAAGAATTTCGATCAAATACTATGAATATGAAAATGCGAACATGTCAAACGCTAACAGTGTTGATAGCATTTTAAGAAATACTAAACCTTCTATTCTAAAATTACAATTTAATGCATTCCTATCATAGCTATTATTTCGATTAATTTTATTTATATCTAATAATTGTTTGGCTCTCTTAAGTGCTACTTCTAAACTAAATTTTGCTTCTTTAGCATAGTCATCCACGTTATATAGTGATGGAACTCTATCTACCTCATTGAAATTTTTAAAACTATCTGCGATCTTAGGTTAGGCTAGTGTGGTAGCTTCCATACCAAAAGCTCACGCATAGCGGCCCGCTGTGACGCCACAGGTGAAACGCAGTCTTTGTACTGACCAGGATCCTCCGAACCAAGGAGGGAGAAGTTGATCAGCGCAAGGGCTGCACATTTTAAAGCATGACTACCCCACCCTGGAAAACCAGCCAGGAAGCTTGATAAACGAGGCTATATCCTTGACATCAATGGACGATAACTCCGTCAAGCTAACAAGGGTTGGAGAGCGAAATAATCTACATCTGCACCTCGCAAAAGATGGGCATTGACAAAGAAAGTGGATAACAGTCTCCTCTTCCTCAGGATCTGCACCCATGGCAGAAGTCGTTACATGGGAGCCGCATTCTTTCCGCGTGTCTACCCATAACACAGTGACCTGTATGCATGGCCACTGTGATCGAGATGATGTTACGATGTTGGTGTGCCTTTTATCCATTGAGGGCCAAGTGAGCCAAGCGGTGGAGCAGGACTCCTCATTGATCCAGTATAGGTTGGTGTCTCGGAAGAAATTCCGCGCGATGGCCAGCTTCAACGAGGTAAGTGGCATTCCTAAGTTTACTGAAGAGGATTCCGGAAGCAGTGCGCCAGCTCTGGCTAGCTCGTCGGCTCTGCAGTTTCCCGGAATGTCACAGTGTGACACTGAAGCGCCCAGAAAGAAGGTTGAGGCAGCGGCGATATTCCCTGACGATTCTGGAATTATTCGCAACTTTCGACAGAGATTTTATGGCATCCTGGCTATCAGAAAAGATCGAGATGCGGGATCTTACTGAAAACTAATTCATAAGGACAGTAATTATGTTGATGGTGTTGTATTAAAACAGTAAATAAAATACCTAAGCCATTCATCCCAGTAGTCTTTATCTACTGATATATGTATATGTACTGTGAGTTCTTTCTATTGTACCTAATGTCTGGTGATGATGTGCTGTTGAAGTTAATTTTTGCAACTTTCAATCGGTTGAAAAGTTCAGTCAGTATAGAGTTTTTGTATTCTGTACCCACGTCCGTAATGAACGTCTTCATTGGACCATAGGTATGTACAAAGTTTACAAAAATCGCTTTATCGACAGTTTTTGTCAATTTATCTGGTATTGGTATCGTTACCAAATATTTAGTTAAGTCGCATATCAATGTAACTGCATATTCATTTCCATTTATTGATCTAGGAAATGATCCGATTGTATCTGCATACACAGTATCAAACGGCATAGTAGGGGTCTCTGTGACAATCATCGGACTTTTAATGTGTATTGTTGTTTTTGCTAAGTGACATTTTTGACATGATTTTACGTATTCAGCTATGTCTTTTGTCACGTTTTTCCAGTAGTAGTATCTTTTAATTTTTTCTGCGTTTCTAAATATCCCGCAATGACCTCCTTCAACTGGGTCACTATGGCCCAGCATTATCTTTAGAATTGCCTTAGCATTCTTATTATTTATTATTGTTACTCTGTTTAATAGCGCTATTTTAATTTTACGTAATACATTATTGCCCGTATCTTGAAATTCCTTAGTTGAGATAAATTCGAAAATCTTCTCACTAGGTGCTAACTGTAGTTTATTCATGTTCAATTTACTGGCCAATTTCTCGAGCCTAGAGAAAAATTTGCTTAAGTTAAGTTTCTCTTTAGTAAACAAATCACTAATTTTTATGTTAGCTAAAATAAATTTTCCTTTCTTTATATAACTTTTATTAGGAAAAATCTTTAATATATAATTGTTTTATTGTTGGGAGAAAACAATTTTCTGACACTGTATTTTGAAAAATATAATGATGGTGTTCTATAGAGAAGAGTTTGACTAAAATAAATATATTTTTTAGCAAAAAATAATATTTTGTCTTAGAAAAAAATCTATTGAAGTCACCAAATGTTGTTAACCAAAAACTCATTTTCATGCAACTCAGTAGTAGCAAATGTGTGAAAAATATTTTCATTGGGAATATTTTAGTGCGGTTTTAATTCAAATATAACACTTTCTTAATAACACTATACGACAAAAAAAATTAAATACACCCAGCCAATGACATAATGTAAGTTGTGAGTTTTGTTGAGTAAAAATCAAAAATATTTTTTTTATATTTCACGAACCCTTCAAACTTGTTTTTTTTTTTTTTTTTTTTTGACAAAAGCTTTTTCTTTAGACTTTACGCACAAATTTATTGATTACTCAAACATTTCTGAACCGGTGACCAAAATTTATTAGAAAGGAGAGGGATGGACCTTTAAAACAATATACATATATACCTAATTTGACTTAATATGCTAAGGGGTTTGATGATGTAAACTCGACAAATGCTAGTTTTTTTCATATTTTTGCAATGTTGTCCGTTCATGGTAGCAAACTTTATCTCGTGAAGAGATCGAAACACTTTTTGATCAAATCGGAAAAAAATTGTCGTATTTGTTATTTAAATAGTATAACAGTCGTTTATATTTTTTGTATATTTTCAAATAATTTTTTCCAAGTTTACTCGATCAAAACTCATAACATGTAGGTTTCAACCATATGTTTATGTATACCGTTTTAAAGGCTCATCTGTCCCCTTTTCAAAAAATTTTGGATTTTGAAAATAGGTTAAAATTTATTTGATTAATCAATAATTTTGTGTGAAGAAAATACAGTTTTTGTCAAATAAAACAAGTTTGGAGGGTTCGAGAAATATAAAAAATGAATTTTTTACTTAACAAAAATCACAACTTACACTATGCCATTATTTGGACTGTCGCACCGTGTAATTAAAAAAAATACTAACTTTGCATAATTTCGTTTTGCTTTTTTTCGCAGTTGCGTCGCCGCTGAATTAGTACTAATTCTTACTGTGCTTTGTTATATTTTCAAAGTTGCGTTGTTTTGGGGTTCTAGTTTTAATTTTTTTTTTATTTATTTAATTTTCCTTTTTTATAAATAAAAATATGCACGACTTTTGTAACTAATTGCGCCATGCTATCAAAACTAGGGTTTCCTTTCTAACTGAAAATAATACAGTTTTATTTTTACATTGTTTTTCTAATTTTATAGTTCAGTTTCAATTAATGTGTTACAAATGAAGTGAATATTTAATTTTATTTTAATTGTATTTGTTTTTAGTATGTACTAGTATATAATAAAATTTTATATTATTTTCGTTTTTTAAATGTTTACTTTGTTCAATTTTCATTTTAGAAAGGAGTATTTTCGTAACCTTGGAACCTATCTTCAATATTTACATGGTTTTCTACAGAAAATCATAATTTACTTTGCGTCGTGTTTTTTTGGAACGTAACCACTACGCAAAGTGAGGTATGGGCGTACTGTTTAGCAGATATTAGCGATTTAAAACAGTCTTCGAAATTCCTCATTTGGAGTATTCCAGGGAAAAGAAGCAATGTAGGACTAGCTACCTTCGTCTTCTTTCTGGTATCAAATGAGAGTTGAAACTCTATTCTTTAAATATAGACAAAAAATAACCACCGACTTCCACCATTGCTGAAGAAACTTATAAGTTATATGAAAAAGGTTACAAATATTGCTTCAATAGCCATATGTTACATTTGTAAAGCCAGAACTTTCGAAATGAATGATTTGAGCTCAATTTTAAAGAAAAATTTTAATAATAAGTGTTGTAAATTTGGAATCTTCATGTATCTTATAATATGCCTTTTAACAAGTAACCTGTAATCGAAGCAAAAAATAAAAACTGAACGATTGATGAAACTTGAAATACGTTATTAAATTATTTTGGACATTATATGTATTAAATTTGAAAACTTTCGATTTGAGTAAATTTTTTGCGAAAAATTTATTTGGATTATATGGGTGGTGTGCGATTTTTTTCTTAACTTAATCAATAGAATACTCAGTACCAATTTTCAATGATTTAGCATCACTCCTATTTTTTGCCTGGTCCTTTTTCAGAAACTTTTTAATATATGTACAGAAATATAATGCCTAATAAAAGTTATTTAATTAATATTACAAGGTATAATAGTAAACCCAATTATGACTCTTGTGATCTTCCTTTATTGATTCTTTATACAGCATCAGTGCCTTTGCAAACCAGAAATGAATAATTATTCATGAAAACCGACTATATTTTATTTTTGTTGTTGTATTTTAAAGTGTAAATTTGAATTAACTTCGCAACTTACACATGGATTAACTTGCTTAAGTTTAAAAAGAAATTTTTTTAAGATATTGTTACGTTTCTACCCTTTTAAAAACGCTTATAATATGAGTTCGTAGATCGCAAATAAAATAAAAATAAATTTGTGTTTAGTTTTAGATAAATTCTTTGTTGTTTGCACAATTCTGTGTGCCACTGTCCACAGCTTGATGTAAACAACAACATTTGCTTTGTTTGTTATTTTTGTTTACACTCTTTTGCGGAGATCTTTAAACCACGATTATTCTCTTCACATGTAACGCGTCTCCACACAAGACTGACAGAAATTTTACTGACTCACGTTGTCTTGCCTTTTATATGCCAACGTTTACAGTCTGATGAATAATCTTTAAGTCGAATGTTCGTGGCTTCGCCTTCTCAAGATCTCCATAAATGTAAACATCGTTGTTTCACTGATGTTTGTGTATTTTGCTTGCATTGTTTGTTGTTGCATTTTCGTTTACTTGTTGATCCCCTTTTTTTTACTGATGTTGTTGGTATATTTTTGTTTACTGGTTTATCATGTAAACAAGTTCATTGTTTTTGTTACTTTTGTTTATCATTTTAATGTTAAACGATTTCCATTTCCGTTTTCGTAACAATATTTATATTTTATATTGAGAGTTTAATTTAAAAACCGATTATTTTCATTGAAAATTAATTAAGACCGATTTTTGAAAAAAATGGCATTCAAAGTATTGTTTCTCCGAAGTTACTACATTTTCATCCTATTTACTCTTTACGCCAAAAAAAAAAAAAAAGTTATGGCCAAAAATTATTCGAGCCAATTTTTGATGCCCTGTTCTGAAGTGTAGTTCAGTGAGAGCGTTTTGTATCGATTAAAACTAACGGTAGTCTGAAAGTGCAAGGTGTTACATTTTTGTCTTTATTATTTATCACATTACTGTATACACAAGATGAATAAAATATTTTTCTGTAAATAAAGCTGCAAATCGTTTTTGAATTGATCTCCTTCCACACATCACTAGAAAATACTTTCTTCGATAAAAAATGCTCTTGTTAAAAAAATATACATTTTTAACATTTCAAAGTTATTATTCAACACAAGTGTGTTGTTTCAGTTTTTGTGTTTGTTTTTCTTTTTGTTTGTGTTTTCTTTCCCGCCCTTTTGTTGTTTTATGTTAAAAAATGTAAAAAAACGTTTAAATTGTAACATCATAATCTTTATAATAATAGCAAACAAGCATCGGCATAAATGTCACTCATGAACTAAAAATCACTTTCTCCCACAATTACATACACTAACGGATACATTCATCATCCTGACAGTTGCCACTTTGCCATACTCTTGTAATGCTTTAACTATATATTGCAATTTTTTTCTACATTCTATTCTTACATTTAATACGTATGGCATCTGTGGTATAAGCCATGAGTACATTGTGTATATATGTGTTGTTACATTGAAGGTTATTTTACACAACAGTAGTGTGAAGGTTAGTATCAGGCTTGTTAAATGGTTATGTTCGAGTGTCGATGAATTTTTATGTACAAAATATGAGATTCTGTTTGCTGTAACACATAAATTTTTTTGTTTTGACTTTTAGACCACTTGAGTGTTTTTTTGTTTTGCAATGTTTGTTATTCTTTATCCTCCCGACATTGGCAAAGTAACTTAAGAGTGTTACAACAGAAAGTTTATTGTGTCATAAAAAAAGGAAAAAACAAATTTTAAAAAGTAATTTTAAAACGATTGTTGACATTGTTAATATTATTTAAGTTTGATTTGCAAAGAGTAAAAAGAGTTGACCTTTAATTACCATGCTGAAATATCAAAAGGACTTAGTTTGCCTATCAATAATAAAAATAGATTTATTAGAAGATTTAAACCTTTGGAATTGTGTGTTTTTTTATTTAAGCAAAGCTTAAAAATATTTTATTCATAACAGTATGCAACAAAATAAAAAATGCAATACACCCAGCTAATTACAGAGTGTAAGTTGTGAGTTTTGTTGAGCAAAACTCAAAAATATTTTTTTCATATTGCTTGAACCGTCCAAACTCCTTTTATTTGATAAAAAACAGTTTTTATTGGATTTTACGCACAAATTTATTGATTACACAAATTTTTCCGAGTGTGTGGTGGCAAATGTCAATAGAAAACACTGAACAAAACTGGTGCACTCAATGTCAAATGTACTGAATGGAGTGTTTGAACTTAAGGGATATCCTACTACATACTGGGTATAACAATTTAATATATTGGGGCTTTGAATTTTAAATTTACTTTGAGTTCTTCCTGAGGTAACCTACACTTTTGCTGTGCTAAACTATGGTGTCAACAAAAAATTTTCTTATTTATCTTACATACATATGTACACATATAATTGGTCATTACAACCCTTCAGTCAGGATTACGACCTAGTTTCTCACACCACTTATGTTGTGTGCGTTAATTTTATACATGACTGGTGGGACCTACAGTTTAAAGTCGACTCAGAACGACAGATTTTTGAGAAACTTTTCATGGCAATTTTATTTACTCTCAGAGTGTTTGCCAGAAATATGCTGAGAGGAAGTCGCAGAAGAAATACTTTTTTTTATATTTCGTTTTGTTGGAGATGTTTGACCAGGGTTGTGAACCGCGGCCTCACGTCTAATAAGCCAACACACTAGCTACTGGACTACGGCGACTTCTATCTCAATCCATAATATAATAACCAATCTATTTATTATCTATTTTATTTATTCAATCTTATTTATCTTATGGTTTGTAAAAAGCATTAAAAATTTTTTTTTTTATTAATTTTATAAGAGAAATTAACAAATAAAAGGAATATAAAAAAACATCGATTATTTTTACATTTTATAGCTTGAAATTCAGGAAATTGTTAAAATATGTTGGGATACCTAGACTCCATCTGTCCACGGTATATTACTCCAAATATGTGTGTATGAATAATAAATTTGTATACAATATTACGCATACGCTAAAATTCTTTGTAAATTACTAGTGTCCAGTACTAAAACAGTTTTTTTGGACTTTAAGCACAATTTTATTGATTACACAAACATTTTTGAACCGATGTCCAAAATTAGGAGCTTACTAGAAAGGAGAGGGATGGGCCTTTACAAAGGCATACATATATACCTATGTTACGTGACTTAATATTCCAAGAGGTTCGATGGTGTAAACGTGACAAATACGAATTTTTTTCATATTTTTTCAAGTTTGTCCGTTCATAGTGGCAAAGTTTAATTAAAAAATAAAAAATCGTTTGATCAAATCGGACAAAAATAACCGTAGTTATTATATAAAGAGTGTAACAGTCGAGTTATATTTTTTGAAATGAAGAAATAATAATATTTGCAAAAAACACAAAAATTAGCCGATTTCTGGCAGTCGTGGAAACATGAAATTGACACAATTTGCGATAAACAATCGAGATCCGTCAAAACTTTCGTAATTTTTTGAACTAAATATTCATTTGATAAGATGGCATATATAAAAAATATAATACGGCTGTTATACTATTTAAATAATAACTACTGTAATTTCTGTCCGATTTGATCAAACGAAGTGTCAGTCTCTTCACAATATAATGAGCTTTCAGAATGTCATCACTTATTTTATATTTTTTAATTAAATTTTGAAATTAAGAATAGCTAACTTTAAAAAATTAGAAAAATCATATTTTCCAAGTTTATCCGATTAAAACTCATAACATGTATGTTTGAATCATATGTTTTGAAGGCTCATCTGTCCCCTTTTTAAAAAACTTTGGGTTTTGAAAATAGGTTAAAATTATTTGGGTAATCAATAACTTTGTGTGAAAAGATCAAGAATACCGTTTTTGTCAAATAAAACAAGTTTAGAGTGTTCGAGAAATTTAAAAAAATATTTTTGAGTTCTACTCAACAAAACTCACAACCTACACTATGTCATTAGCTGGATGTATTTTGACTGTCGCACCGTGTAATTAAAATGTTTGAAAGTAAATTAAGCTTTAAATTCATATTTTAAAAAAGCCTCTTTTTGTTCCTTAAAATTATAAATTTTTTTAATAAATATTTAATTTAACAACTAAACCTTGTAAGTGAGTAATTGTACTCCCTTAAAGGAGTGGGATATCATCATTTATTAAAACACTAACTTGGATAAGACAGTATCCGCTCACAGTTTTAATTGAAGACACAGTAGTCCACAAAGGGTTTCCTGCCATCTAGGTGCGTTAAACATTAATAATAAAAATTTTAAAAAATATGAAATAAGACTTTTGATTTGTCACAGTCTAAGAAGATAAAAAATTATGAAATTATAATTTAATCACAATCAATGAGAAAAATGGCGATAAAAGTTAAAGACCAGGAATTATTGATTATTTTCCCGGAATTATTGAGTATTGAACCATAGATCGAACTTTGTATTAAATATGACACATTTTAATTTTTCAGATAATATAACTTTTGTTCAGAAAAAGTTAGATGCCTAATTTTTGTTAATATTGCTTTTATTGCAATTATTTTAAACCAAAGATTTTAAACAGGAGTTAAAAAATTCAAAAACTTGATAATTCTTGATTTATGTTTAATTTTGGATACATACGACTTTCCTAGAGATATTGTGGTATTGCTTGCATAAATTTTTAAAGTTTCAACAGTAAATAATACATTTATTTTTCAGTTACAATATAACCATAAATTATATTTAATTATTACGACCTGAGTAACATCGACCTTATGCTAGTTATAGTGTAACAGACCAGAGCCTCTGGTGTTAATCGAACCCACAACGCTCACACTAATAGTCGAGCACACTATCCACTAGAAACCAGGGCACTCAAAATAATACATTATTTATGATATTTGGGAAGGAATTTAGAGTTGTATTGGTTAAAAGTGAAGAGATTGAAGTTTCTATTGTCGACATTGCTGGAGAAAGAAGGAAGAAGAAAACAGAAGCCTTTCTTATGAACTGACAAATGTATTGCCAGCAATACATCTTTTTCGTTGTTTATCGCCAAAAATGGGATAAGTGATCCGTATTTTGGGAAGAGAAAATATTACCAATTTACGCGCAGATCTCTAGCAGTTGTTTCTTGAAATGTTGTGGAGTCATGCTTACTGCTTTTCTCATATTTATCTCAGGCGACAAACAAAAAGATCAATAACAATTGAGTTTCGCCCTATATTTTATTTCATTAGATATTACAAAAGGGCAATATTTCGATAAACTATATACGTCTGAGATAACAGAATCATTCGCCTTGATAATGTGCTACTCGGAAGTTGTAAGAAATATAAACTTATTTTGCTGTAGATGAGTAACTAATATAATTTTATGGTCGTTATAAATTTTGGTCCATCGAAATCGAATTGGCAGTTTTAGATTCAAGTACATGCTATGTGTGTAGCAACTACTTACAGCTGTATTTGGGGAAACCTGTAAAAGGGTAACCAGAGAGGAATCAAATAGAGAGCATTGTTATTGACATAATCGATGTTCTATTGCAACGGGAAGTTTTTATCCCTCAGATGACGTTGACAACAAATCCATCAGGTTTCAGCCAGGCCTCAATTGAAAACGCTACTGATGCGAGGGACAGTAAGCAAGGATGCGAGATGTCAAATTATTACCATTTAGAAAAACTAAAAACAAGCTGACATGAAGTGCTTGTTTTTTACGTCAAAAACCATACTGTACATCATGTCAAAAATTAGGCGTAAATTTCATAAAAGTAATAATAAAATGTAATAATTTAAAATAGTTTTACTAAAATGAATTAAAATAAATAAAAATATTTAAATTTTTTTAACTAAATCTATCAATAATTGCGAAAATTCTATGAAATACAAGTATGTATCAAAAGTGATACATAGCTAGAATTATGAAGTTTTTTTAAGGATCGATCTACGGTTAACTATTTTCCTAGTTATAAACAGTCAGAATCAGGAACTATTTTTGAAATCGACTTTTGTGTTATGAATCTGATAACATTAATGAATAATGGAACTTACGCTATGACGGTATGTTTGATTAGAAACGTAACTCAATCACCAGTAGATAAAGGAATCCTGAGAAATACAGCTAAGAAGAGTATGTTACTACTGGAATAAATTTCAAGAATTGCAGTCATGTACAGTCAATCAATATTTATACGGTGGACAGCAAAAGTTTAGGTACCCGCATATATGTGTAAACATTTATTTTTTAATTTTAAGCAATAATTTTTAAAAATAATTGAAAGTGCATTTAATTGTCGCTATTCAACTCTTGTAATTTGTTTATAGTGTAATGCGTTTAAAGATTGCACCACTTTTATGATGTAAAACTTGAAATAAAAAATGTCCATTTCTGGCCTAGAGCTTCCATCATACATAGCAGAGATCAGCAATGAGTATTCAAAAAGATGAGTAGAATCATAATTTCTGATACTTATAAGGATTCCTATTCATACTACTCACATTCAAAATTTGAAGTACTCATTATACTCATACTTAACAACACGTATGATGTTGTTGATTTCGACACTCCATGACATGAGTCACTCGAATCATTTATAAGTAAAGGGTGTTTTTTATAGAGGTATAGAATTTTAAGTTGGCATTACTTTTCAAGATGGCGACCGATTTAACAGCTGTCAAGTGATTTATTCTCAGTTTGGTTTGGCAATTCGTCATGAATAGACTCACGCCTGAACAATGCTTGCAAATAGTGCAATTTTGTTTCAAAATAATGGTTCTGTGCGGAAAACGTATCGCGCACTACGTCCATTTTATCGTCGACAAAATCGTCCATCAGAGCAGTTAATTCGATTAACCATGGAACGTTTTTGCACCACGTTTACTCTTATTGATAACTCGCATCCCCAGAGACGCTGTACGGTGCGTACAGAAGAAGCTATTGCTGCTGTAGAGCGTAGCATTGAGGAAGACCCGAATGAGTCCATCCGCCATCGAGCACAGGAATTGGATCTGTGTCCATCCACTTTATGGAAGATTTTGCGGAAGGATCTTGGTTTGCGTGCTTACAAAATCCAACTCGTGCAAGAATTGAAGCCAAACGATCATCAAGTAAGGCGTAGATTCGTCGAATGGGACCAAAACGAAATTACCGTTGTTCCCGATTTTCATAAGCGAATTTTGTTTAGCGATGAAGCGCACTTCTGGTTGAATGGCTACGTCAACAAACAAAACTGCCGCATTTGGAGTGAAGGTAATCCTCAAGTGTATGTGGAAACACCGTTACATCCAGAAAAACTGACTGTTTGGTGCGCTTTATGGGCTGGTGGAATCATTGGTCCGTACTTTTTCAAAAACGATGGTGGCCAGAACGTTACAGTCAATGGTGATCGGTATAGAGCCATGATTACTAACTTTTTCATTCCTGAATTGAATAACCATGATGTCCAGGAGATGTGGTTTCAACAAGACGGCGCAACATGTCACACAGCTCGTGCCACAATAGATTTATTGAAAGACACGTTTGGTGACCGGCTAATTTCACGTTTTGGACCTGTGAATTGGCATCCAAGATCTTGTGATTTAACACCGCTAGACTACTTTCTGTGGGGCTATGTAAAGTCATTGGTCTATGCGGTAAAGCCACAAACGCTTGTCCATTTGGAAGACAACATTCGCCGTATTATTGCCGATATACGGCCACAAATGTTGGAAAAAGTCATCGAAAATTGGACGTCCAGATTGGACTCCATCCGCGCCAGCCGTGGCGAACATATGCCAGAAATGATATTTAAAATGTAAAATGTACGAATGATTCAGAGTAGTTAAATTTCAATATTGTTAATTCATTTATATATAAAAATTAATTGCCATATTGTCCTCTTATTAATGGAATTGTAATAAATGAAAATTTAAGAAAATTTGAGTCCCGAAGGTAATTTGGATTAATTTTTTTTATCTAACCAACATTAATTTTTCAGTTTCCATAAAAGTCTTTCAAATTCTTTATTCACTTTAAATTCTCTTCAACTCATACTTAACTGTTACGAGCATCTAGAGATGATCTTTTTGTACGAAACGGGCATTGTACATAAAATTTAAAAATATATTTGGTGACAGATTTTATGATTATGGCTTGTTCTAACTGCTAATAACAACAACTAAGATACACTTTAATAAAAAGTGTAAAGTTATTGCTGAAGTCATTAAACTTAGTTTTAAACTTCTAATTTTAAAAATTTTGTTGTGTGTTTCGGGTGTTTTTTCTCAAGTGGATAAGCTATGGTTGACAGCTGAGAACGTTATGTTATGTTAACATTTCATATCTGTACGGTTTGGCAAGCTACCGTAATTTGGGTATGAATGCGGAGACATGGATAAGAATGTTAAAGACATCGGTAGAGGTTTTTGATCGTTTTAAAGGGAAGAGAAGTGAATGTATGGGTTTTAATAGGATGACATTTTACGTGGTGGGTTCCAAGCCCTACGCACAACCCACAGTTAACATCATGGGGATTGGACTTCGATGCACGCATTAGTTAACATCTAGCAGGTGCTAGAATGCCATCCAGGAGGGGCCACGAAGAGGCTGCGTGTCAACTTGTACACAGCAAGACGACTATAAGGTAGCCTTCGATGGTCCCATAAGGGATCGTGTTTTTGCAGCAATGTCTGAGCTCGGCATACTTACGAAGCTGATAAGGCTATGCAGTATTACGTTCAGCAATTCCTGCAGCTCCGTCAAGGTAGGAATAGACCTCCCCGAACCTTTTAATACAGAGCGAGGTTTTACATAAGGCGATCCCTTATCATGTGACCTCTTCAACTTCGTCATGGAGAGTGTTCTGTGAAAGGAGGGAATGCATCGTATTGGCACTATTTTTCAAAAAAGTGTCCAGTTGCTTGCGTACGCTGACGACATTGACATCATTGGGCGTGCCAAGCGAGATGTAACTGCTGCCTTTAGAGCTATTGAACGGGAGTCTACTAAGATGTGTATGGCAGTAAATGAGGGCAAAACAAAGTATATGTTATCGACAAGTAGAGATGTGCGGCGTATTTATTCTCAGATTACGGCTGATAACTATACTTTTAATATAGTCAAGGAATTTATTTATCTTGGCTACCCGTTACCACCAAAAATGATGTCAGTCTGGAGATCAAGCGCAGGATCACTATTGCCAGCAGATGCTACTATGGTCTCAATAGGCAATTGAGTAGCAGAGACCTCTTTCGTACGACAAATCTAATATTCTACAAGACGCTCAGCCTACCCGTGCTTCTTTATGGCGCAGAGGCATGGACCATATTAAGGACTGATGCAGCAGCCTTAAGAGTATTCGAGAGAAAAGTCCTACGTAAGGAGGTCCAGTGCGAGTTAGCGATGATTTCCGCATCCGATCCAACAGTGAGCTCCTCAACGACATAGACGTTGTGCAGCGTATTAATATCCAGGGGCTGCGCTGGCTTGGCCATGTCGTTCGAATTGAGCAGGATGCTCCGGCGAGACGGGTATTTGATGTGGGGATATGCAGATGTCGGCGAATAGGACGACCTTGTATCCGTTGGAAGGACCAAATCGAGGAAGCCCTGACATCGCTTGGTGTGACCAACTGGCGTAGCCGCGCAAGAAGCAGGGGCGCCTGGAAGGGTGTGTTGCGGCAGGCCGAAATCCGTTAATCGGGTTGTTAATGGCCAATTAAGTAAGAAAGTAAGTAAGAAGAGAATATTGCCCACTACCATTGTCATCGATCGATTTTGGTCGAACTAAGGCTTCTCTCATTTGAATTTTTTCATGGTCAACAAAGAAGCAACTCCCTCATATCCTGCTTATATTGCTGAATGATTGATACTACACCACTAAATCAGTCTAATAAAAATTAACAAATTATTTCCCATTTATGTATATAGACGAACATACACTCATTCGTATCTACATGCTTATGCGGCGACATATTTGAAGTGTAACAGTAATTTAGAAATCCGCCAAGGACATATTCATTAGAAATAAATTCATTAACTTTACGAAAGTTTAGCAGTTGGTTGTCTATTTGAATTTCTTAATGAGTTCAACACTTCTAATTTCAACCCGAAATGATGAGAGAGTATGAGTGTTGCTTTGGTGTATTCTATTTAATTACTGTTGCAAATAAAATGTGTTGGTTGTTATACATTCGTTTGTGTGCACATTTGAGAATTTTTATAAACCATACCATAGAAAAATTCTATAAACTATCTCCATACATAAGAAATTAAGAATTGTCATATTCTAAATATTTACCAGGTGTATCGGGCTGAAGTGAGCGTTATGTATGTATAAGGAACATTTATTGTCAACGAGTTCGTTGATTAAAACAAAAATAAAAACAAATATATGTTTAGTTTTAATTAAACTCTTTATTGTTCGCACTACTTTTGTGTGCCACCGTATACAACTTGACGATACAACAACAATTTGTTAATTCGCTATTCTTCTTTGCTTACAACGCATATCTTTGCAACGGCGATCTTCAAACCACGACTGTTTTCTCCACTCGCAACGCGTCTTCACACAAGACTGACTGAATTATTACAGCTCATTGCCTGCTTTGTCTTGCGCACGTAATCGGTCTGATGAAGGTTCTTGAAGTAGAATGTTCGTGTTTTCGTCATCTCGAGAATTTTATAGCGACTTGGTTGTTGTTTGTGTATTTCGTTCACATTGCTTGTTGTTGCGTTGTTGTTGTTGTTGTAACAGTTCGGCTATTGTCTCCGGAAGCTTTTCCCTGTATGTAATATAAAGATAATTTTAGTTTATGTGTTCTATTTGTTGTGTGCCGTGTAATTTGATGGGGATGGGAAGGGTTTGAGATGGGATTGTTGTTGTTGGTTGTATATGCGTGTTGTTAACGTCATGTGGTAGGTAGTCCGAGGAAGTTAGCTGTCATCGTAGGGTTCAGCTATAGGTCTAATGGCCGAAGGCCGGCGGTTTCGCTGGACAGCTAAAAATGTGCAACGTGTCGTGTGGTGTTTGGTTGCATGATGGGCAGCTATCTTGGGTTCCCGGGATTATTCTGGCCCTGTAGCTATTCAGGAAGTTTGACCATCCTGATCTGAGCTGGGCCAGAATAGTCCTCGTTACTCTTGGAAGCTGCCTTTCCGAATCGGCTATGGGTGGTGGGTGCTGATTTATGACCTTGTTATGGCTGAGCTCGTCTCTGGCCGTCGATGGCATTGTGAAGAATATTTTGTGCCTCCCTGACGGACAGTGTGTCGGTTATTGAGGGTATGAGGTGTACAATGTCTGAGTTGTATGTGGTGAGGGCTTGTCTTATGCGGCGAGGAGGGGGATCATTTAAGACGTTGTGTCTTTTGACCGTCAGCATCTTCGTCTCATCATGGAGATGGTCTATACTAGTCATCCTCACGCATCCTGTGGCTATTCGCAGGGCGTTGTTCTGCGACGTCTGTAGTGCCCTCCACTGTGTGTCACTCAGGAATGATGTCCAGATTGGAGCAGCATAATTGAGGAGAGACCGTCCGATAGCCTTATAGGTGGAGAGGATGGTTTCCTTGTCCATTCCCCATGTGGTGCCAGCCAGAGCCTTTAGGACCTTGTTTCTTCTCTTCACGCTGGCGTTGATGTTAGTCGCATGTGCGGCGAAGTGAAGCAAGTTGTCGAAGGTGACCCCGAGGATCTTTGGGTACCTAACTGTGAGAATGATGTTTCCTTCCACTGCGACGTTTAACGTAATTCTTACTTCCTTCGTCCATGTCGTGTTGCCTTGTTGTTGTTGTTACCGATGTTGTTGGTTTACTTGTAACAAGTTCGTTATATTTGTAGTATAGCTTTTGTCAATCATGTTAACGTTATACGATGTTTCCATTTTCGTAACAATATATTCAGTTTACATGAAATTATGCAATTGGTCAGTATAACCGTCACGTCTCTTATGTTGTGTGTGTTAATTTTTTATATATGAGTGGCTTTATTACAATTTCATATACATAAAAATAATTAGTAATTATTAGCCATGGGATAGAAGCCCATAAGAGTAGATCTGGTGCTGTATGTTCTAACCTGTCGAGGGCCGCTATAGAAGAAACTAAAATATTTTCTAACCAGAAGATTTCATAAATGGAATATTTATAGGCAGCGTTGCCAGTAATTTTTTTAAAACAACTTATTTCTGGGAAAAATTTTTTTTTTTACAAAAAAGTTGTTTTCTACAAAAGTATCAACATTTTTAAAGGAAACACCGGAGACCGGTGCTACTTTTGCCCGTGACTAATAAAATACACAATATTTTATTTAAAAATGTAAATATTTCGTACATATTATTGTTGAATTAATTGAAATTTTGAATTTTTAGAAAAATTTTTTTGTTAGAAAATAACTTTAATGAAAATTTTTTCGCATCTCAAAAAACTTGGAAAAATAGGGAAAACTTGGCAAATGGCAACGCTGTTTATAGGAGACAGAAAAGTCCAATTGTTGACATACAGAAGCGGAGCATTCGCTGCCAAAACAAAATTTTCAATACCCTTTGAGGAACTCGCTACTTGGATCGAAGCAGAAGGAATTAAAGAGTACGGGTCATAGGAATACTATCTGATAGCCAGGCTGTCATCCGATCAGTCAACTTCTATGAGATTGACTTGATATTAAAATGGAAAGCAGATTCTATATAACGTGAAAATACGTGGCAATAAACAGGTCAATGAGACTGTCAGGAAGGTATCCTCGACGCTGTTGTGGCCAGAATCTTTCCGTGGAACTGTACACATGCTGAAAGGAAAAATGAAGAGGAGACAGATACTCTTGCCTGTTTAAACATGTTCAAGTTATGCATTAAACCATAGAGCAGTAGCTTGAGAAAAGTAACTTTCATTTTAACGGGAGAACACTTGTTTTAGAGTGGGAATCAAATGATGAGGAGAACGAATGATGAGGAGAACGAATGGTGAGGAGAAAGAATGGTGAGGAGAACGAATAATGAGGAGAACGAATGATGAGGAGAACAAATAATGAGGAGAACGAATGATGAGGAGAACGAATAATGAGGAGAACGAATTATGAGGAGAACGAATAATGAGGAGAACGAATTATGAGGAGAACGAATGATAAAAGAACGAATTATGAGGAGAACGAATGATTAGGAGAACGAATCATCAGAACATATATTCCGAATCTGTGTGGCATTAGTAATAGACAGGCAGTTATCCGTGCTTATGCCGAACCTGCATTTTGTCGTCATCCTAAACCCCACACATTTCCGAGATGTATTTGTCGCTCATGTGTAATGGCATTGTCTCAAATTCGACAATATTCTTGTTCACCTACCTATTCATCCAGAAATGAGCCTTATCGCTGAAGATAATTTTTCTATGGAAATAAGTGTCAAATTGCCAACTGCTTCAGAAGCCATACAGCGAATATACGTCTGTGATTTGACAAATTAAACTGTAGCGACAATCCAAGATGTAGCTTAAACAAAATGATGGTTACTAACTGCTAAAGTTCGGATGAAGTCGCCGTAGTCTAGTACGTAGTATGTTGGCTTATTAAACGTAAGGCCACGGTTCAAATTCAAGGCCAGACATAAAGACGAGATATGAAAAAAAAATATTTCTTCGGCAATTTCCTCTCAGCAGATTTCTGGCAAATCTCTGAGAGCAAATATTAAATTGCCGTGAAAAGTTTCTCACAAATCTGTCCTTCGGAATCAACTTTAAACTGTGGATCCCGCCACTTATGTATAAAATTAACGCACACAACGTAATTGGTGTGAGAAGCTAAGTCGTAATTCTGACTGAAGGGTTGTAATGACCAATTATGTTATGTTATGTATATAAAGTTCGGATGGCTATGTTGGAAGGCCATATGCTTAAATTTATTGTATTTAATTTGTCTTTGTTTCTTTCCCAATCTAGTGTTTATTGTTTCTGATACGACCATGTCTGCTTTTGAAAATCGTTTGGAAAATCCGGTCAAACTTCACAACATCTGTTTAATTTTTATAACTTTGAAATTGTGCTGCAGTCAACATATTTTAAACCACAAATCTGCTTCCCTGTTTTGTTTTTCCTTTACTTTTTTTGTTTTTTTGTGGATAAAAGAACTTATAAAGTTAATTTGGCATTACATTTAAAGTAGTTTTTGGTGTTTATCATGTGTTTGTTGTTCTTTATAAGCAGCATTCGGCCCTTAAGCTCTAAACTCTAAACTATTAAAACTTTTATTTTTGTTGCTGTTTGTTTTCATTTGTTAAGTGTGAAAATATGAAAATAGAATTTTATTTTATTCATTTTGTTATTGTTTCCTTTTTTAATTTTGATGCTGTTGCTACGTGTGGTGTTGTATATAATCGTCGTACTATAAACACAATAAACGCGACTCAGCAAGCACAATAATTGCAGCCTAATACGGTGTTCAGATCTGAACCTTTGTTGCATAAATCACAATAGACGCCACTATTGAGCTCCATATTTCATATAAAGTTAAACTTAAAATGCACACACAACTGTCATAAGTGTGTTTAGTGAACATATTACAATTAACCGAACAATTATTATTGATATTTGACAACTCAAATGTCATCAACGAGAAAAAAATGGCGACAAAAAAAACAATGTTGTTGAAATCTATACTTGGTATATTATGCCTGAAGACTTAAAATATTGTACTCAATTAACCGATTATTGACTCAATAAAAGTGCATAGCTGAATATAACATAAGGTAAACTGCATACGTTTTAGTTACAATATAGGCAGCAGCAGCATAAACAAAATACGTAAAAAATAAACAGTTCATTAATTCTTTATCTATGGTGGCACTAAAAAGCTTTTTCGTGTTATATTTCATACATCGCGTTTTTAAAACCTCTATTACAAGCGAAATGTGCAAGTTTTCTATATTACGACCAGTAGGTTTGGATACCATCCAGCCAAAATACGTCTCTTGTAAAAGAAAACTCTAAATAAACAAAACAATAAAAGATAAAAAATTATAGAAACCTAAAAATAATAAAATATTCACAAATCAAAATAAAAATTTATACCAATAAAATATTTAGAAAATCAGTCGAATCATATTACACTATGTGACAAAATAAAATAAAAAAAATGAAATACACCCAACTAATGACATAGCGTAGGTTGTGATTTTTGTTGAGTAAAATAATTAAAAAGAATATTTTTTTTATATTTCTGAACCCTCCAAACTTGTTTTATTTGACAAAAACCGTTTTTTTGCCTTTGAAACCGGTATACATATATATATTAGTCGACTTAATATTCTATGGGGTTTGATGAGGTAAACTTGACAAATGCTAATTTTTTTAAGTTTGTCCGTTCGTAGTAGAAACTTTTAATTCAAAAATATGAAATAAATAATAACTTTCGTAAAGTATCTGGTAGTCGCACCAACGTGAGATGGACACGTTTTGCGGTAAGCAATCAAGATCCATCAAAACTTTTAAAATTTTTTGAACTGAAAGTTTATATGATAAGATGACATATATAACAAATATAATACGACTGTTATAGTCTTTAAGTAATAACTACAGTAATTTTTGTCCGATTTTATCAAACAAAGTGTCAATGTCTTCACAAGATAATGCACTTTCAGAATGTCATCACTTATTTTATATTTTTTACTTAACTTTTGCAATTAAGAATGGCTGAACTTGAAAAATTAAAAATAAATTATTTTTTCTAAGTTTACCCGATCAAAACTCATATTATGTAAGTTTGAACCACATGCTGATGTATACCGTTCCGTATATCGTATCTGTCAACTTTTCAAAAAATTTTGGATTTTGAAAATAGGTTAAAAAATATTTGAGTAATCACGAATTTTGTTTGAAAAGATTAAAAATATCGTTTTTGTCAATTAAAACAAATTTGGAGGGTTCAAGAAATTTGAAAAAAATATTTTTGAGTTCTACTCGACAAAACTAAATTAATTTTTTTTTTTAATTTGTCGCAAGTTGTTAATTGAACCAATCAACCAAAACTATTCATTCGCATAATGCTCATATTTAATATGTCAAATTCATAGCAATAAGTATGTGACGTATGAGTGATATTTAATTCCATTTCCACTTTGCAAAAGACAAAATCAAAATTTTTTTTATTTTATTGCATACCTTCCAGAGTAATCTATTCAGTACCTGTCATATAGTGCGTATAAGTAATATATTTTAAATTCAATTAAATAGAGAGTATACGGCTAATTTGGAATTAAACATTTGCAGGCTAATATGACATTTTTATTGGGTTAATGTTTTGCAGAATAACTTAGTTATTTGAATGACTAATTACACTATGCGACAAAATACAAGCAATTAAATACACCAGAGTAACTATTTTGTCTAAATTGTTCATCTGGTTGAGTCGAACTCGAAAACCCTTTTTTTATTTTTCTCGAACTTTATTTGACAAAAACTGTTTTTTTTAATTCTGTTTTCTTCTTCTTCAGACTCTTCAGCAGCAGGAATATTACGTACACACATACATAATCGGTCATTACAACCTATCGTTGTACATTGGAAATGTCTGACCTGGGGTTTGAAGCTTGGTCTGACGTCTAATAAGCTGACATGACACTACGACTACTAAAGCAGATAATTCAAGTTCTTCATTTTCACCCAACGTTTAACTTTCAATTCTTTCTCAAATACCATAATTATTATTATTATTATTTATTTATTCTATCAATATCACAGGTAAAAATTTTTACATTATTTTATTTAATTACATTGTTTTGAGGTACTACTTTTAAATAAGTATTGCAACAAATATTTGCTTTTTTAAATTTATACAAATATACAAATTAATTGATATTTACATTTTTAGGGGAAAAAGATAGTAAAAAACCTCTTAATAATTTAAAGAAATTTTAATATTAACACTTCTGTTAGCTTCATTCCTGAAGTTGACGAAGTTATTAATGTCACAAACTTCTTATTATATCATAACTAGAAGACCTGTTGCGATCTTCAAATCGTAGTGTTATTGCTCTTATTAGCTCATTAAACATGATCTGTTTATATTTTCTGTGTAGTATACTTGTAGAGTATCTATAAGGTAGATTAAATATAATTTTTAAGTTTTTATTTTGTACCACTTGGAGCTTTTTAATATAGGTATTCGCACATCTCTTTGACCAGATTTGGCACCCATATGTCATAATCGGTCTTATACACATCTTATACAGTAGTAGCTTATTTTTACTGTTAAGAGAAGATCTTCTGTTTAGTAAGGGAAATAAAGCTCTCCCACATTTAACTGCTTTTTCGCATGATTGCAGAACATGCTGCTTAAACGTCAACTTTTTATCTAATACAATTCCCAAATATTTAATAGCGTCCAAAAGAGGGATTTGCACATCATGTACGGACAGTGAAATGGAAGCATTTCTTTTCGGCGACTTGTTGAATGGAAATATTATAGCTTGAATCTTACTCTCATTAATCTTTATTTTCCACTTTTTGTAATATGCTTGTGCGTGTAGAACAGCCTTTTTTAATTTTTTACTATTGCGTTAGATAATTTACCCGTTGTTAATATTGCGGTATCGTCTGCGTACATTGCTAAAGAATCATCTTTAAGAACTTTGAAGTCTGAAGTATATATCGAATAAAGCGTGGGGGATAATACTGAACCTTGAGGTACGCCTGCGGGGATAATTCTTTGATTGGAGTACTCATCCTCAATTTTTACAACAAAAGACCTTTTTAGATAAGAAACTTTGAATTAGTTTTTGTAAATAAATTGGAAAGCCAAACATATTAAGTTTATATATCAGTCCGTCATGCCATACGGAATCAAATGCTTTCTCTTACGTTCATTTTTATTTTTAGATATTAAATTAACTATTCGCTTAACCTGATGTATCGTAGAATGGTTTTTCCTAAAACCAAACTGCACTCTTTGTAGTATATTGTTATTTTCGGTGTATTCATTTATCTTGTCTAGAATAACTTTTTCAAAAACTTTATCAAGGCAGCTTAAGATGCTTATTGGGCGATAGCTATTTGGAGATTTTACATCTTTGCCCGGTTTTAATACTGGCACAACTTTAGCTACCTTAAATAATTTCGGAAAATATCCATGTACTATACACCAATTAAAAATTCTGGTAATAACAACAAAGAATGTATTTGTCATATTTTTTAAAATAATAGGGCTTATACCGTCTAACCCAGGGGCTTTTTTGTTTTTTAAAGTTTTTACATAAAACTTGACTTCATCCACATTCGTTAAATTACCGGGCGCGTTAATTGACAAATCTTGATCCTTTAACCAGCTTTTATGTTTTAAAACTATATTATCTTTTATCGAAGACAAGTTATACGTTGTTTTATGGAAGTTTTTAAAAACTTCGGCTATAAGATCACACTTTTCTTTACTATTATAAACTTCAACGCCATCTGTTGTTAAACTCGTCATGTTCGTGGAATTGCCCTTCATTGCCTTGGTTAATTTCCAAAATTTTTTATTGCCTGTAGGCAACCCTTTCAGAAACTGATTCCAGCTGTTGTTTCAATCATTGCCAATATGGAAATTTATTAGCCTAGTCAGCTGCTTAAGTAAACAAATCATTAGGATTCTTTCAGACAAATTATTTGTTCTTTGAAGTTTTCGCCGATATCTCTTTCTTTGGCCAATCAAAAGTAAAGTTGTTCTCGACAGTTGTCTTTGCCAAATTGGTTTCGAACCGAGTGGAATTTGCTCCGAAGCTTTCTGGACAATACTGGTAATCTTAGATAACGTTTGTTCAATATTTGTTTCTGTAAGTGACACTGATTGTAAGTTATTTTTGTTTATTTTGTTATCTACCCATCTTCCTATTTCGTTCCAGTTGGCTTTTCTGTATAAGGGAAATTGTATGATTTTTTCCATAACTGCACCAAGGATTGAACAAGTTATTGGAGTGTGGTCTGAATTAAAAAGTTCTGGGTGTGTTTCTAAATGTGAGAAATGCAGATTAGAATTTGTGAGGAGAAGATCGAGTACTGACGGTTGAGTTGGATTCAGAGACTGGCCAAATCGAGTAAATGAATTGGGGGAGAATATATAATATTGTGAATTAAGTTGATGAACATAAAGACTGTTACCAGCTGTAAATACCATAAATAATGTGTTATTTACCATAAAATTTCACAAAATGTTTGAAAACTTAAAAAAATTACATACACAAAATACAAAGAAGCCCTAGGAAAGTCGTATGTATCAAAAATGATACATGAGCAAGAATTATGATGTTTTTGAACTTCTTAAGTCCTGTTTAAAATTTTCTTCTTTTATTTGGTTTAAAATAATGGCGATAACAATACTTACGAATTAAAAAAATTTAAGGCATCTAACTTTTCCTAAATTAAAGTTATAGAGTCTCAAAAATTGAAACGTATAATTTTTGATAGGAACTACGGTTAAAAATAATTTAATTTTGTAAATTTTTCCCCATATACAACATTATACACTCCTGTGGTAAACTTACACATGAGCTTAGAATATAAGTTTAATATTGTGGTACTTTTATACACTTATGTGCCGTTAACTTTATTTTTGCAAATAAAATTGTTTGTATGCATCTATTGCAACATCATAATCGTTATAAGAATAGCACAATATAACTGACTTTTATTCGTTAACCTACATATGTATGCACACTAGACTATTACCACTTTACAATACATTGTAATACTATAACTGTATGACAATGTTGATTACAAAAACAAACGTATACAATTTCAAAATAACCAATGTGCCACAAGGGTATGATTTTAACGCATCCATTCTCATGTTTACGTTTATAGTTTGAATTTGTTTCTGTATTTAAGTTTATTTGGCACAACATGTATGTGCGAGTATTGGTACTAGGATGGCTTGTTTTGTAGGTGTATAAGATCGTTCATGAATTCATGCCTAATCATATGTGTAGGTTAGTTGTGTTATATTGTGTTTACTCGTTAATTTTGAAATGCTACTGTTATTCCAGTGGATGGTATACTGTTATTTGTTTTTTTTTTTATAAATTCACTACTATCAGCTATATGACTTTGGGGTAATAGTATAACGATTTCATTATGCTATTAAAGAAGGTAAAAAAGAAAAAATACATTTATTCTAGGAATTGCCAACGAAACAAACGAGTACTCCGTTTTAAATTGTGGACAAAGTTTTATAAAATTTTTAGTCTTTACAGAACAGTTAAAAAAAAATAACAGGTTTATGGTATACGGTTAACTCTTTTTACCACCCAGCAACGAAAATATTTAATTTTATTTATGTTTTAATTCTAAAAAATAAATGACTACAAGTTGTAAACAACTTAGTCTTTCATTGTTTTTTAACATTTTATGTGTTGATATATTTGATGTCGACTCATCCTATATACTGGAGTAGAAGGGAGAAAATTTGTAACAAAAAATTAATTTTTTTTCAGAGCTGGTTACTTTCTGTTACTTTTAGCTTGCTGCCTGTTAAATTGTAAGGACATAGATTTTTAAATAAAATATTGTCTATTAATTAAGCTTTTATTCGAACTAGCTGATCTTATTTAACAGCTATAATTTATTTGTCTTATAAGGAAGGAGGAGGGTGGTAGTGGGTTCGATTCCCAATAAAGCCTCTGATCTATTGTTACATTATCTATAAAGAAATAAATTTTTTTCGATTATTCAAGTAATTAAATTAGTAATAACAAAAAGTTGCCACTAGGACGTAATACTGCGCTTCACAAAAAAATCAGCACAAATTTGTCGAACACTGCTCTCTCTTCCCATTTACTTACAGCTACACAGTGAACTACTATGCGTAGGGGACAAACCCTAGTGTTGGTGTCAATTAAAGGAAAGAAAAATTTAAAAGATCTAATATTCGATGCCTCTGACGAATATTTTAAAGTCATGGCTGACCAAGTAGTATTTATTCACCACATCGTTCCGATTAAGCCTTGAAAACAATAGCCCTCAATTTTTTCTGTAGAAGAGAGCAGTTATTATTGTGTAACTATATTGTTTCGAAAATGTAACTGGTGTTACATCGTTTAACATTAAAATGGTAAACAAAAGCTACAAAAACAAAAACAATGGACTCGTTTACATGATCAACGAATAAACAAAAATATAGCAACAACATCAGTATCAAAAAGGGATAAACAAGTAAACAGACAACAACAACACTGCAAGGACACACGTAAACAAAATACACAAACAACAATAATGTAACCAACATGTTTGCATTTATAGAGATTTCGCGAAGGTAAAGTCGTTCTCCTACTTCATCAGACTGTTTATTCAGCTATATAAAAGGCAAGACAAAGCAGGCAACATAATCGGTAAAAATTCTGTCAGTCTTGTCTGCAGACGGGTTGTGTGTGAAGACAATAATCGTGGTTTGAAAATCTCCGTTGTAAAGATCTAACGAACAGTTTAGTTTAGTTTAGTGTATATGCAGAAGAGTGTAAAGAAGAATAACAAAAGAAAGCAAATTGTTGTTGTTTAAATCAAGTTGCCAACAGTGGCATACATAATTGTGCCACTAATTAAAACTAAACACAGATTTATTTTCATTTTACTCATATTTAAACGTTTTTAAAAGGGTAAAAACGTAACAATTTGCATAGCAGCTTCAAGCAAAACTTTGGTTATTGCAATACAGACAGTTTTCCAGACATTTTTTAACGCATAAAAAATTAAGGTAACAACTCATGTTAACAGCGATACTAACATAAAGCACTTTCTTCATATATCAGAGGGTATGTTTTATTTCAAATACTTTCGTTTAAATATTGATTTCACAATTTTCTCTGTAATGAAAAAAAAAAAACAAAAAATAAATAAGAAATTAAATTAAATAGAAAATATTCTAGGAATGTTAAAATTAAATGAAGGAAATCAAAGTCATAACATAACATAAATGCTGTATACATTAATGTTTTGAAAAGAATTGCCGCTAATTGAGCTACTAAGCATAGAAAACTAATATGCTTGACATGGCTGAATTCATTAGTCAGAGTGGAAGAAAGTGGGAGAAATTGTAAAATTGTGAACATAGCTTAACATGTTGAGAAACATGTCTCACTTGGAAACACTAATAAAATTTAATTAATACTCTTTTCTTTTACCAAATGCCATAGGAAAAATGGAAAGTAAAGATTTTGCCATTTGCCATACAATTGTGACTTGACTTGATTTGTTAATTTGCAAAAGCAAAACAATCTTAAAGGAAGTTATAAATTGTTTTAATGTCTTTTCAACATGCTATACTTTAGTTCAACTTTAATACCATCTCGTCAATAAAATTTTCCACCTTAAATTAAAAACTTTATACGCTGCACTCCTTCTGTTGTTATTACATTATGAAGTCTACCTACCATATTTTCAGGTTGTGCAGAAAAAAGATGCGCTTTTTACTTTTCGACAAGAGGTATTTAACCGCTTAACTTTATATCAAAATGATCAATTTACATTTTTGAGGCCATGTAACTTTAATTCAGAAACATAAAATAGAAAATTTTAAACAGGACTTAAAAAATACAAAAACTGCATAATTCTGGCCAATGTATCATTTTTGATTCTCAGGTGCTGAGTATGTAATTTTTTGAAGTTTTCAAAGATTTTGTGAAGTTTTATCATAAATAATACATTATTTATGGTATATTGAAGTCGTCGTAGTCTAGTAGGTAGTGTGTTGGCTTATTAGACTTAAAGTCAGGGTTCAAACCCCAGGTCAAACATCAAAACGAAATACAAAAAAGTATTTCTTCGGCGACTTCCTCTCAGCAGATTTCCGGCAAAAACTCAGAGAGTAAATAAAAATTGTCATGAAAAGTTTCTCAAAAATCTGTCGTTAGAAATTGACTTTAAACTGTAGGTCCCGCCACTCATGTATACAATTAGCACACACAACATAAGTGGTGTGAGAAACTAGGTCGTAACCTGACTGAAGGAGTGTAATGACCAATTATGTATGTATGTATGAGAAGGAATTGGAAGTTAAATGTTGGATGAAAGAGAAAAGGTTAAATTTTCCGTTCTTGATATTGATTGAAGTAGTCGTAGTCTAGTATGTACCCTGTTAGCTTATTAGATGTCGGAGCAAGGTTCAAACCTTAGGTCAGACATTTCCAATTTACAACAAAAGGTTGTAATGACCGATTACGTATGTATGTATGTAATATTTCTGCTGCTGCAGACTCTGAAAAAAAGATGCTCGTCCTATGATCTGTATTGGCAATTGGACAATAGAATGCTTATCGCCAAAGATGGTACTACTTGGTCAGAGAACCGTACGCCTTTTGTTTGGGGAGAGAAAATGTTACCAATTTCCACGCAGATTGCTAGCAGCTGTTTCTTGAAATGTTGTAGAGACTTTTTTACTCCTCTTCTCATATTTATCTCACATGACAAACATTAGAAGATAGTGTTTCGTCCTATGTTTTATTTCTTAGATATTAAAGAAGGATAGTATTTCGGTCAACTACGTACGTATGAGATAACAGAATCATTCGTTTTAATAATGTGCTACTCGGAACTGATGATAAATTTACACCTAATACGCCTTTTCGAAAAAGTGGCTGAAAGTCTTTCAGCTTTTAATAATCCCAATAATTTGAATTTTATGGACGTTAATTTCGAGATCAATTGAAATCGATTTTGCAGTTTTAAATTCAAGTACACGCTACGTGCGTGCCCATTATTTACAGCCGTGTGTGGGGAAACCTGTGTCCGGCAAACCACAGAAGAGCATTGTTATTGACATAATAGATGTTCTATTGCAACGGTAAACTTTTTTTACTTCACATTAAGTTTACAACAAATTTTTTTAACGAAATATAACAATGGTTTGTACCATCAGGTTTCAGCCAGACAACTGAGAGTGTTACTGATGCGAGTGCAATTAAGCTACCCGATCTAAACCATTATAAAGTTGTAAATCGCCGCAAGCAAGGGCGCTAGATGTCAAATTATTACCATTTAGAAAAAAATTAAACCAAGCTGACATGAAGCCATACTGCAGTGTACATCATGTCAAAAATGTTTGTGTAAATTTCATAAAAGTAATAATAAATTGTAATAATACAAAATAATTTTATTAAAATGAATTAAAATAAATGAAAACATTTAAATCTTGTAACAAAATCTATCAATAATTTCGAAAATTCTATGTTACTAGAAGTGTGTCTCAAAAGTGATACATAAGCTAGAATTATCAAGTTTTTTAAGGCTCGATCTAGGGTTAAATATCAAACTATCACATCATTCTTAAGCAAAATGGTCCTAAGAATATATATTTAAATTATCAGAATATATTTTTTGAATATGATGCTATAAACACAATAAACGCAGCCCAGCAAGCACAACAATTTTGCTTTGCAGCCTAAGGTAAGCTGCATGCGTATTAATTATAATTAATTAGATCGAGCTTATCTTTGGTCATCATTTAAATCTCTCGTGCGGAATATCCAATGTGGCATGACCTGAGTGGCACGTAGCGTCGTTTGTAGGAATCATATACAGTCATGGACATTAAATTAGCACAAAGTCTTGTCATGAAAACAATCATAATTTTTATAGTATTTTAAGTCTTTTGAGTGTAACGTGGATTAAAATCCTGACATTTTGGCCGATGAACAAAGACTCTACCATCCGGTCCCAAACGATTTATCTTTGCTTCATCACTCCAAAGTATTTTTTTTCCAAAATTAGAAGCCTTTATCCTTGTATCCACAAAATTAAAAGGATTTACCGTAAGAAAAAATGTGGAACAAAACTTTTACCTAAAACACTTTGTGCTAATTTACTGTCCAGGTAGAATTTCGCGACTGATACAAAATCAGCAATCAAAACAAAACATGCGAATGATAACGGTAAAATTTTTTGTTAAACAACAGCTAGATGTCGTCTTGCAACAGTGCAGACCAAAAGAATTGATCTAATTAGGATACAAATAAGAAAAAAAACATCATCAAACTATAAATGGATTTTGTGCTAATTTAATGTCCATAGCTGCAGATGTTCATGGTTGGTACATAGTTGGTGTGCGGATTATTTATATATTTTCAAAGGAATAGGGACCGATGACGCTGTCAGCCCAAAAGCCGTACCAAACAATGAATTTTTCGTGTTGCATTAGACGTTCGTGTATCATACGTTAAGGTCGCCTTAGTCTAGTAGGTAGTGTGTTGGCTTATTAGACGTTAAGCCAGGGTTCAAACCCCGGTCAGACATCAAAACGAAATACAAAAAAATATTTCTTTGGCGACTTTCTCTCAGCAGATTTCTGACAAAAACTCTGAGGGTAAATAAATAATTGCCATGAAAAGTTTCTCAAATATCTGTCGTTCGGAGTCGAGCTCAAACTGTAGGTCCCGCCACTTATGTATTAAATTAACACACACAACATAAGTGGTGTAAGAAACTAGGTCAAAATCCTGACTGAAGATTTGTAATGACCAATTATGTACGTGTATGTTGTAACGACACGTTTCCGCTTGGGTGCTGGGGTAGTTCAGCGGCGTCCAGTGGTTACAAAAAAAAAACTTCTTTGTAAATTCTATGCTATTTATTATCAATAAGTAACATAACTCACGAACTAAACTACATGAAGGGAAGAATTAAGTTAAATATTATTTAATAAGCTCTAGGCCGGCCAAACAACGGTTCGTCAAGTCATAGTGCCGAAGGCGTCAAGGGGGGGTTGAGTCAGAACAACAGTCAAACGGCATGCGTCCTTTATGACTGTGGTTTCTACTGGTCCTTGCTATTACCCCGGCACGGTCAGTCAAGTCAACCAAAGGAGGATGACAGAGCAACAATCAAACGGCCTACGCACAGGATGATTGTGGCTCCAAGATCTTCCTTTGTTCGTCCAGTCAGTCAAATTACCCGGAAGAGGATGTCAGAACGACAATCAAACGGCCTACGCACAGGATGATTGTGGTTCTGAGGTCTGCGGTGTCCGTCCAGTTACAGTTGTTTTGATGGCTGTAAATCTCTCACTAGTGGGGACAACTACACCACTTGTGATTTGATATTTTTTAGCATCAACCGATGTCATAAGATCGACCTGCTTTACCAGCAACTCATCACCAACTGCCCCGACTGCTGAAGTCATGCTCGCTTTTATACACAAAAGTAACGAATAACAGATCAAACATGATCGAACATCAAACATGTTGTGTCCTACTCTACAACTTACCAATGTGAGAGCAAGCATCGATTGAATTTAGCAGAGAGGTTTTGTAAGTCAAATGTAAGTCGTACGACAACCGTTATAAAGAATAATACTATTTCTAAAAATAGATCATAAGGAGCTTAATAAAAATTAATTTAAATATTTTAGGCACAGTGGGGCCTGTTACAAACTTAAACTAAAATATTTACAATAATTTTATTCGCAATAATTCATATAGAGAAAAAAGAATATAAAAGAAAATGAACAATGCATCAAATCAAAAATATCATCCAGTGATATGGTGTGGGTAAAAACAAGGTCCCCGCCTTTTGTCGTCACAATGCATGTATGTATCATATAATTATGTAGTAATAGGCCTTAGCGTTGAATATTATTTTTTGATCCAGAGTCAATTCAGCGTTGTCTTTGGTTATTCACTGTGATTTGGTAAAACAGACTGAATAAATGATAACTAATCTGGCAAGTATATATATTGTATATATTCGACAAAATTGCCGTTATCAATCGTCAAAGCTCAGAAGCACTTGTACAATACTTGGAAAACTTTCCTCAAAATCGCAGAGGCAAATCAATGGGCACAGGCTTTAACCATGCTATCCAAATGTTTTGGCATTATATCCACATTACATCAAAGTTTTTTACATGAAAAATTTAAAGTTTACATCACCTTATTTTTATTTTCTTCCAAATGGTAGGCGGTCTGTGTGATCGTCGAAATTACAAAGACATTTTCAACGGTATTTTATTTTACTGTCTGCTGCTATCTATTTCATCTTACCTATGAAGTAAGAATTGTTTTTCAGTACAGAGGTATCATAAGTATGTAAAATGGTAAATAAAATAATTTTTTGTAATTCAAACTTACCCTTCAAATAGTTTGCCTTCCATTCGTCTCAATCACTGAAACAATAAATGCCGAGAAAAAGGTTGCAACCAAAAGCAAAGTCAACTGAAAGTGTGTACATGTTTCTCAAATATACACGGTTATGTTATGTGTATACGTCCTCTGAACAACATTAAACAGCAGGAACTTTGGGGACAACATAATATTTATGAGGCTACTAAAACGTGTAATAAATTCAGTTGACTATGAAGCTTAAGTGAACTAAAGTGAACTTTACTGATAGTAAATGTGGATGCAGCTGTTATGTCTAGCGTTGAAAATGGTGCATCATGTGGCATACTTTATCTAGGGATTTGCAGCAATTCCTTAGAGAATTGCATTGCAAACAATGCAAAACCATATTATTGTTATTGCTTTATCTTTTAGTTTTTATGGTCGTTGTCGTTGTTGTTTTATGGTTATGTAAAATGCAAAGTTAAGAAATCAACAGAGAAGTAGCATTTTATCTTTAAAGAAAATCACAAAAACATTACTAGGTTGATAGGCTTTTTAACCCTTTCACGACTATAAGGTTATGAGAGGCCAAATTACCAAAACCAATAGTGGCCAGTCCGTTTTTCATTGAGACATGTGTGTATGTCTAAGTATGTGTCCCTTTGTTCATTAATGGATACAATTTATATGGATTTTTCCGTTAATCAAAATTAGAATTCTAGAATTACATATGTAATATCTCTTAGGACCATTATAACAACTTGCAGTTAACTAAAGGGAGAATTTTAACGGACAGATAAATTGTTTTTCATTATTATAAGTGGACGATAAGGTAGAAGTGAGCGTTAAGCTAAAGGGAGCTTTTAAAGTTAAGTTTATGTTTTAACTTGCCATATTATATTGTTACGTTTTTACCCTTTTAAAAACGTTAAAAATATGAGTTCGTAGATTGCAAGTAAAATAAAAATAAATTTGTTTTTAGTTTTAAATCAATTCTTTATTTTTCACACAATTTCGTGTGCAACCTTTCACGACTTGGTTCAAACAACAACAATTTGTTTTTCGCTTTCTCGAAAACTCTATCGCGACTTCTTTGTTGTTTGTATATTTTGTTCACATTGCTTGTTGTTGCATTCGCTTACTTGTCTATCCCATTTTCTTTCATACTGATTTTTATATTTTCGAAATTAAAGTTATATTTTATTAATTCAGCAAATTCATTTTTATTAGTTTATAATGTCGTGTATAAAAAGAAGTAAATCAAAAAGTGAAAATAATTAAAAAAGTATTGACAGCAAATGTCAATAAGGAGTTGCCATATGTTTAGCAATAGTATAATACTGAGGTAGTATCATACCCGTACACAACACTGATGTTGCTGGTTTACTTGTGACAAGTTCGTTGTATTTTTTTGTGTAGCTTTTGTTTATCGTTTTAATGTTAAACAATGGTACACCGTTTCCATTTTCGTAACAATACTTTTATAAACCTTTTTATGTTTCCCCACGGTCGTAGAGGTTACGTTGCCTCTTTTGAGAACTTCCGCAAACCATTTTCATTTTATACGGTTAGCTCCCGTCTTCTCATGTAAATGTGCACCGTCCTCGATCTTGGATATTGGAAGGTATCTAGGTGTTCTTTGGCCGGCCACGGCTTCTTGAACCTTGAATGCCATTCTTGTTATACTTTCAGAATTCTTTCTGAGAGTACGGCCGGTTCATCTTCGTTTTCTAAGCTTTATTTGTGTCATCATGGATTCATCTAGAGATCCATTCTACTGATGTTGTTAGGCCAGAATATTTAGCATATGATTTTGAGGCGTTTGTAGTTGTTGTTGAATACCTGTAGTTTTTGTGCGATAGCGTTCGATCAGGTTTTACTTCAGTACAACAGAGTTTATTTAACGTATGCGTTGAATATTCTGGAAATTTGTGAGCCTTTTACTTATGTCTATTTCTGTCACTATACTGCCAAGAAGCCATCTACATATTTAACTGGTTGGCCTCGTATCATGATGTTGTCAGTGCTTACGTTGTAATTTTCAACATTGCGCGCCTGTCTTCTAGGTTTGTTGCATGTTAGAGGCTTTGTATGAGTGTAGACAAATACCATCGGCTTTATCCATGTCCTCGAGAGGGCATGAGAGACTCCATGTTACTCCTCGTCTCTCATAACAGACTACGCTAATGATATCATCCACCATTCACCATAGGGACAATGATCCTTATTTTATCCCAGCATTTGTGTGAAAAAATTGGCTTATATTGCCGTTGTAAAAAACTGAGAAATCTGCATCCTTGCACATACCGCTGATGATCCGAATTATCTTCTCACAGCTTTTCATATGCCAGTTCATCTGAAGGTATCCAAGGCTTTCTTGCAATCTACGAATCGTAAGCACAAAAGGAGTACGCTATTCAAGAGATTGTTCTATTATAATGTGTAGAGTGAGGTCTTTTTAGGCTTTTATTATTTTGTCCTCACCCTCGCTTGCCCGCGACCATGAATGCCGGATATTTATCTGTGAAATTAGAGGCCATTCAAAATTAATTTAAAATCTATTCTAGGACATTGATTCTCGATATTGACGGATATTATGTAGCCAGTGAACTTAAGAGAGGGGGTACCGAGTACGGAATTTCCGAATTGCTACCGAACATATGGGTTCAGATTTCTTAGGTCTAATGATTGAGAAGGCTACCGCAATTGCTTAGGGATATTACATGGAAGCCTACCACTATTTCGCTATATCAGCGGTATGGTTAGAGTCATTATCTTGCTTAAAGATAGATTGATCATGATGACCCAATTTGATTACACTCTGTTGTAAATTGATTTTCTAAATATCTAAGGTTCCACACTCATCCATCATCGTTTCAATAAATTGAAGCAGATCTGCTTTACCTTGCAGGCTGCAATACACCAACGCAGCATCACCACCATGCTTCAACATGCTTTTTTACAATTACTAAAGCTTTTTCAATAATGTTGTTTTTATTTGCTTTGTTTTTGTTTTAAGTCCTTATATGGTTGTCTAAAATGAAAACTTATTTAAATATTTGAAAACTTATTTAAGAATTTGATAACACTCGTAATGATTTTTTTCCGCCCTCCATGTCACTAAATGCCTTTTCTTCAGCAATTCTGGCTCAAGAATTTTCTTTATTGTGACTTTAATGAGGAGTCCCTTACAGGTTTAGGAATTTTATGGATTCATCTAGAGATTTGTGTATTTAACTGTTGTTGGGCTTTAGAATATTCTGAGAAATTTACCTTGTCTTCAATTTAAAAAGAAGCATTTTTATTTTGAGTTTATACTACTTTTGTTAAGCATTTGAGTGAACAGAAAATAACGAAGCGAAAAACAATAATCCGAAAACAGAAAAATCATCAATCATTTGTGGCCCATTAACCGTAGATCGAGCCTTAAAAACTTCATAATTCTAGCTTATGTATCACTTTGGATACACACTTGTGGTATATTGTCACGGTTATTCATAGATTTTGTTAAAAAATTTAAATATTTTATATTATTAAATTTTATTATCACTTTTATGAAATTTAAGCTAAAATTTCTGATATGATGTCCATGCAGCATGGTTTTTTACGTTAAAGTCAAACACTTCATGTCAGCCAATGGTAATAAAATGACACCTAGCACACTTGCTTTGTGGTGATTTAAAAGTTTCCAATTGTTTAGATGAGGCAGCTTATTGCCACTCGCATCAGTTACGCTCTCAATTGAGGGCTGACTGAAACCTGATGGCACAAACCATTGTTATATTTCGTTAGAAAAATCTGTTGCCAAGGTCATGTGAGGTGAAAAAGTTTCTAGTAGCAATGGAACATCAATTATGTCAATAACAATGCTCTTTCTTTGAATCCTCTCTGGTGTCCAGGATACAAGTTTCCCCAAATACGGCTGTAAGTAGTTGCTAAGCATGTACTTGAATCTAAAACTGCCAATTCGATTTCGGTGGACCACAAAATTTATAACGACCATAAAATTCAATTATTTACTCATCTACAGCGAGAAAATTATTGGGAATTTTAAAAGCTGGAAGACTTCAGCCCGTTTTTCGACAAGGCGTAAATTTAACATAATTTCCGAGTAGCACATTATCAAAACGAATGATTCTGTTATCTCATACGTACGTATTTGACCGAAATATTATCATCTCTAATATCTACGAAATAAATCATAGGGCGAAACATATAAGAAGAGCAGTAAGAAAGACTACAACATTTCAGGATACAACTGCTAGCAATCTGCGTGAAAATTGGTAATATTTTCTCTTCCCAAACTACTAAAGGTAGTATATGGTTCTCTGTTCCAAGTAGTACCATCTTTGGCGATAAACATCCTATTGTCATGTTTGTTGCAGCCAATACATTCGTCAGTTCATAAGACGAGCTTCTGTTTTCTTCTTATTCAGAGTCTTCAGGAGCCGGAATATTACGTACATACATACTTAATCTGTTATTACAAACTTTCTACGTAAATTGGAAATGTCTGACCCTAAGGTTAAACCTTGATCTGACGTCTAATAAGCTAACACGTTACATACTAGACTAAGACTACTTCGAACAATATCAAGAACATAATAAGAACAGAAAATTCAATCTGTTCACTTTCATCCAACACTTAACTTTAAATTCCTTCTCAAATACCATAAAAAATGTATAAAACTTCACAAAATCTCTGAAAACTTAAACAAAATTACATACACAAGACCAAAGAATCCCAAGGAAAGTCGTATGTATCAAAAATGATACATAAGCTGGAATGAAGTTTTTGTTTTTTAAGTACCTTTTGAAATTTTCTTTTTTATTTAGTTTAAAATAATGGCGATAACAATACTAACGAATTAAAAAATTAAATCATCTAACTTTTTCTAAATTAAAGTTCTAGAGTGTCAAAAATTGAAATGTATCATTTTTGATACAGAGCTCGATCTACGGTTAAATTCAAAGAATTCAATGTTTATTATATTAATATTACATTTATGTTAATTACTGTTATAACTTAGATTTATTCTTTCTAACACTTTTAATGTTCGAACATTTTTAGATATTATATAAATATATAAGTTTATATATGTACATATTTAACAAACTACCTTGTTTATGGCTTATTATTTAAAGTTTTTGTCATTTAAATTTTGAATTTGCTACTTCATGCAATTGATTAATGATTTATTTAATTTGAATATTGAACAATGCAAATATAAGCTACGTGTAAAATAAATAAAATTTTGAAATGTCATTAGCACGCATTATCTTTTAATATAATTAAAAATAGTGATTATCACTAAAACTAAATTAAAAGAAATTTTCTATGTAATTCCAACGTACATATGTTTGCAAATATTTTCAATGAGTTTGTAAAAAATAGATTAAACTTTTGTATCTAATAACTAAAAGCAGGAATTGAACTTTTAAAACAATTTTATTTTATTTAAATCTGGTAAGTAGTTTTGAAATTATTGTGAAAATTGTCTCCATCCGTTTGTGCTAAATACAATTATTTTTTATATAGAAAACAAACCAAAATGTTAAATCAAAAAGCCTCCTTGCAACAATAAACATTTAAATTAATTTATTCCAAATTTCTTTTCGAAATTTGAATTCCTTTGGGGTCAAAAACTTGTTTTAAAACTTTTTATCATAGAAAAATCCAGCTTTTATGTAATTTCTGTCAATATTCCTGTATATTTCCCCATAGTATTGGGATAAGTATGATTATTATAAATGAATCGAAAATGGTATTGTCTGTTTAACCGTAGATCGAGCTTTGCATCAAAAATGATACGTTTAAATTTTTGAGACTATATAACTTTAATTCAGAAAACGTTAGATGCCTGATATTTTTTTCATTCGTGAGTATTATTATCGCCATTATTTTAAACTAAATTACAAAAAAAATTTCAAGCAGGGGTTCCAAAATTCAAAAACTTCATAGTTCTTATGTATCCTTTTCGATACATACGACTTTCCTAGCGATTTTTTGGTGTCGTGTATGTAACTTTTTAAGATTTCAAAGATTTTGTTAAGTTTTATCGTAAATAATACAGTATTTATGGTTTTTGAGGAAAAATTGAAAGTTAAGTGTGGGACGAAAGTGAAAAGGTTGAATTTTCTATTCTTGATATGTTCTTGATATTGATTGAAGTAGTCGTAGTCTAGTATGTAGCGTGTTACCTTATTAGACGTCAGACCAAGGTTCAAACCTCAGGTCAGACATTTCCAATTTATAACCAAAGGTTGTAATGACCGATTATATATTAATTATATATGTAATATTCCTGCTGCTAAAGACTTTGAAGAAGAAGAAAATAGAAGTTCGTCTTATGAACTGAAGAAGGTATTGGCAGCAACAAACATGTAATAGAATGTTTATCGCCAAAGATAGTACTACTTGGAACAGAGAACCGTAAGCCTTAAGTAGTTTGGGATGACAAAATATTACCAATTTTCACGCAGGTTGCTAGCAGCTGTCACATGAAATGTTGTAGAGTCTTTCTTACTGCTCTTCTCATATTTATCTCACGTGACAGACAAACATTAGAAAAATGTGTTTCGTCCCATGTTTTACTTCAGATGATAATATTTCGGTCAACTACGTACGTATGATATAACAGAATCGTTCGCTTTGATAATGATATATTTGCACCTATTACGCCTTTTCGAAAAATGAGCTGAAAGTCTTCCAGCCTTTAATAATCATGCTCAAAACCTTTTTTCGAAATTCAAATGAAAAGGATTTTTTTCTAAAAAAAATATATTTATCTTATTTTTTGTTAGAAAATTTTAACCATTTTCATAAATTTTTATGTCAGAAATAATACTGTATAAATAGTTTAGGATTAGCTATCATACTTTTGGAGCAGCCCATATATCCTTTTTTTAAGATTTTTAAAAATTTAATTTTTTGTTCGCCTAAAAGATAAAAAAATTAAAGAAAATAGATTTAAATAATGATGCTTTGTTTTTTATGTTCCTTTTTGGTACATATTCATCTCAAATTAAAGGTTTTTAGCAACAGAATTCAAAAACATTTTAGTTTTATTGTGGAAAATGAAAATTACCTCCAGCGATTTTAATTGATATTTGATACTTAATGATGGAATACTTACAGTGATTGTTAGGGAAATTAATTAAAGGATATTTATATAAATCAAGCTTCATAAAGAGATTTACGGAGCAATGCTTGGTATTGATTTATGTTTTCTTTCCTTTTATTTTGTTTTATTACCTTTTCAACTCATATTTAATTTTGGCGCTGTAGATGAGTAACGAATTAATTTTATGGTCGTCATAAATTTCGTTGCCCACCGGAATCGAATTGGAAGTTTTAGATTCAAGTACATGCTACGTGCGTAGCAACTACCTACAGCAGTATTTGGGGAAACCCGTATCCGGAAAACCAGAGAGGAATCAAAGAGAGATAATTTTTATGGACATAATCGATGTTCTATTGCAACGGGGAATTTTTTTAACTCACATGACGTTGACAACAAATATTTCTAACGAATCACAAGAATGGTTTCTACCATCAGGTTTCAGCCACCCCTCAACTGAGAGTGTACTGATATGAGTGACAATAAGCTGTCCTATCTAAGCAATTGGAAACTTATAAATCGCCACAAAGCAGTGTGCTAGACGTCAAATTATTACCAATTAGAAAGAAATCAAACCAAGGTGACATGAGTGCTTGATTTTTATGTAAAAAACCATTCCAATATACATCATGTCAAAAATTTTGGCGCAAATTTCATAAAAGTGATAATGAAATGTTTTAATATAAAAATAATTTTATTAAAATGAATTAGAATAAATAAAAACATTAAAATTTTGTAACAAAATCTATCAATAATCGTGACAATTCCATGCACTACAAGTATGTATCAAAAGTGATACATAACCTAGAATTATGAAGTTTTTTAAGGCTCGATCTACGGTTAATTTAAAGTGCTCATTTTAAAATTTTCTATTAAAACATTTGAATAATGTACGTTGTCAGTAATTATCTGCCCATAGAAAACATTTAAGGCACTCACAGTGGCCATTGCACTCTACACCACCACTAAGCAAACTTCGTGTTTAAGGTTGAAATTTAAAAAATTTCAAAGATGTATTGATAACACTCCTCCGAGAAGCACCAAAAATCTACTTTCCAGAATTTTTACGGGTTGTCATATGCGTATCGAAATGTAGTCTGAAATTAGGAAATTAATAGCAGCATATCTGATATTTCTGAATCAGATGTAGAACCGAATGATTGATGGCTAAGGAAAATATGCCACACTACAGAATGAAAATCCCAAGACGTTCAAAAGAGGATATTGTATACACAAAGTGAACTAGCGACCAAAAATTTAAGCGTAAGTGTTAGGAACCCTAAATCAACCCAGAAATCAAGAGAAGAAGTTCAGTTGAAAACTATTGCCGAAGCGGAGTATATGAAGAAAATGATCATTCAGGTCTGCCGAATATGGGAACCAGATACTCCACCAGATGTGGCAGCTCGTATTGACCCAATACGGTAAAACATATCACAGTAAAACATATTAGAGACGAGGTTTAGTACAATTATTTGCAACTCTACGATGACAATGGTAGGCTTATTTATACCTGACGAATTAAATTGAGTATAAAATAAATAGAATAGTTCTCGTTTGATCAGCAACGCAACAATATCTTTTATATTTAAATATAATTTTAAAAGAATTTTTCATTTTAAATAGTCAAATTTTAATCAATAAGTCAAGTAGATTTATCCACTCTTTTGTGTGATTGGATAAAGAGATAATATTGCCTATTGCCATTATATTTGAATCTGTTGACTTTAAATGCCCTGAGTTGGATATTTCAATAAAATAAATTTTTACGTTGCCAGATCTGAAATACTAAAATACAAATACCCAAAAAGTGCATATGCTGAGAGACATATTAACTCTCCCCACAGCAAGGTATTGTACTATTAAAACTCAATTTATACAGATCTAGTATTCCGTTTTTAAAATTCGATTTAAATAAATGGATATTTTGTTAAAAAAAAAGTACCATAAAAGCTTAATTTCTGGTTATAATAACTAAATACAAACATTGTGTTTAAAAAGTTTAATTTATTGTTTATATAAAAAATTCAAAAATCAATCCAAGTGCTAATAGCTATGGCAGTTATTTTAAGCAGAGATGAATTGAGTTCATAAACGCATCAAAAAATCAATTTTCTTTTCGGAGGAATAAAAAAAATGTGGAAGCGTTGGACGAAAGGTTTAAAAAGTGTTGGAAAAATTATATTTATCAAAAAAATACCACCCACATAAATTTGTGTGTATAAATAAAAAATCATAAATATTACATGAGTAAAAAATGGTAAAACATTGAACCATTGTTCTTTATACCGTCTTTAAAAAAAGATATTACCATAAAAGGAATGAAAACATGAAGAAATAAGTGACATATTTGTGAAAGGGTAAAATACATAATCAGAAAAATATAATAACCTTTCTCATGCACATCGAATTTCAACTACTTTCTTATGAAACTTTTAATTTTAAAATTTTTTTTTATGGTAACGTATGGTAAGAATCCGTGCTTAAGTTTGGACTTTATAATCTTTATAAAATTAAGGCAAAATTTATTTCTAATTTAATTTTTAAATCGAACTTCATCTTATATAGAATCATACTTATTGTAGTGTCTTAAATTAGAAAGTATTTCTGCTGATTTTAAACATTTTCATATAGAAAAACAAGACAAGGTAGCATAGAAGATGTATAAAAGTAGATGCATAATTGATTTAAAATGTAGAATGTCTCATGGAACAAATCAACATTAAAGTCTTTTCCAATTACAGTTTTCCTCTGTTGCATGAATTTGAAATAAAAATAATGTAAACTTTCTTTAGACCTAACAACACCTGCTGAACTAAATTTAACAATTTAAGTAAATAGAATAACTTACTTTTAGTTCATGTAATGGACATCGAATATACAAAGTTTGAATGGCTGCCTTCCAAAATGTATCAATACAAAGTTTGTATGCAGTTCTACTACTGTATATAAACTATGTAGATATGCAAAGTGACCAAACAATGCATCAACTATAAACCCGATGCCTGATTGCTTTTTGGCTGTGTTAAAAATACACATAGACGACGTTTTGAAATAGAATACATTGTATATATTTCGTACAGCGTCATTATGAAACACGATACTTTGTTCAAACTCAAAGCAACTAACATTTTGGAAGGTAGCCAATATTTAATATTATTCTTGTTATTATGACTTTAAATGTATTTCCCGTATATTAGCCAGAATGAGATGCTCTCTGGATTACTGCATTACTGAGGTAAAAATCACTAAAATGCAAATGAGAGCAATTAATAATAAATTAAAGTAATAATTTGACATCTGTGAATACAATTTCTGGAATATGTATTTAACTTTATTGCAACGAAATAATATTCATAATTGAATGTTAAGAAATGTGCATTTATGTCAAATAAAATTATTAAACATTCTGCAATACATCCAATTAATTATTGTTATACAATTTGACATTGGAAGACGACTTAATTGATTTATAATGCTAATAAATTAAAGTTAAATATAATCAAATGGTCTCTACGACAGCTTAAGTTGAAAATCGTTATGATAAAAATTTAATTAAAGAAATATGGAGGTAAACTTATCTAAAGTAGGCTCTTACAAAACCGGGGTTTTCAAAGCTTCACTTGATAAAAGCCATAAATTAACACTAATATCTTATCAAATGGATGAGACAGCCTTGGATGACGGAATGCTTTATAATACCAGCAAAACAAAGGTTCTACGTATTATATCAAGCACAATTGGTAGGCGCAGAAAAGGCGTAGCTTACTCGTATCTTATAAGATTACTTTTTAACGCTTTCACAACTTAAAGATTGTGAGAGGCAAAGTTATTATTTTGTCTATTTGGGATGAATCATTAGATGTTCAAAAGACGTATTTTTAAACCAAATGACCAAAACCAATAGTGGCTTGTTGGTTTTTTCTTGGGAAATACATATGTGTCCCTATGGTGGTTAAGGGATACAATTAATATGAATTTCTTCATCGATTAAAATTAGTAGAAAAGTAAATGCTTCCAGTATTTAAGGTACTAATGTCTATCTTTTAATAAATGCAATAAAAACACAACAAATTTTAAAATTTTAGTGGCGGTCGATGCTTTGTTCAACTGTTTAAAAAATATTTGGCAGACTTATTATTTGCGTAGTGCTTCATTATATTATTTCTATTACATGTGCTCATCGATATATTTGTGTCTGCACCTTAAACGTCTTCATTATTGCAAAAATGAAGGTTTTAAGGAATATCTTTAAGCCGTGCTTTTAGTGCAACATTTGATATACAAGTTACACTCATATATATTTCCGTAGACCAGTACTATCTAAATTTTGGCAAAATAAAATTACCCATATACAATTCCCGACGATTTTTATGAAGATATCGAATTACATACATACATAATTGGCCATTACAGCCCTTCAGTCAGTATTACGGCCTATCGAATTAATTTTTCTAATATTTCTTGTACCAACCTATCAAATGCTGGAAAATACATTTAAAACAAGAAAAACATTGCGGAATGTACGCTCTCTATTACTATTTAAAAACCGGTTCATCATTACTTAATGGAATAGAAACGCGTTTAATTACAAAAGCTGAAGGCTTGGGCAATGTTGGCTGTTGGAATATCGTATCTTTAATTTCAATATCAACCACACCTTGGTCAACGTCTTGTATCGAAAACCTTTGATGTACTATATTTATCTTCATCGACACTACTGTCTACCATCAATGTACTCAAAATTTCATTTTCGGTTAGCTTAATAGCTTTACGTGCTCTGTAAAACATAATCTACAATACAAATGTAAGTAAATGATAGTAATAGTAAGGAATCGTAACCTGTGCATTTAAGTAAAAAGTTCCTTTACACACTATAGGGATACCGGTGTTCCTTAACCTTTACAATAATTTTTTTACGTTTTTAACATTAATAGCTTTTTATTTTTATCAAAATAGGAAAACCCACCAAGTAATAAATAATTTTTAAAATAGTGAAGTCACCGTAGTCTAGTAGGTAGTGTGTTGGCTTATTAGACGTAAGGCCACGGTTCAAACCCCAGGTCAGACATCCAATCCAAAATATGAAAAAATATTTCTTCGACGACTACTGCTCAGCAGATTTGTGATAAAAACTCTGAGAGCAAATAAAATTGCTCTGAAGAGTTTCTCAAAAATCTGTCGTTCGGAGTCGACTTTAAACTGTAGGTCCCGCCACTCATGTATAAAATTAGCGAAGCAAATATAAGTGGTGTGAGAATCTAGGTCGTAATGCTGACTGAAGAGTTGTAATGACCAGTTATGTGTTATGTATAGCGACCAATGAGATTTACGTATCAAAACACTTTTACAAAATATTATAAATTATATGTCAAGTGGCCATATATAAAGAATGAGTATACTATATAGAGAATGATACACCCGACTATAGGTAGGAAACTTAGCTACGCATCTTTCAAAAACAAAAAAAAGTAGTATAACACCCACCCGGTTTTAAGTAATTAAGATTTTTGAAATTTTTGGTTTGGGACATTTGGGTGCCTGTGCTCATTAGAGGGGAAATATATTCTACACAAGTAATTTTGACGTATTTTAAAATTTTCGTCATATTTAATCAGACGCCAGAGTTCTGTTATTACTGCAATAAAGCTCTTAAAATAAATTCTGGACAGATCCATTATTTCCATTTCAGATTTGACTGTTGGCACGATTGGATCTTTATGTATGGTCGAGTTTCTAATATAATTGTAATCATCTGTAAAATTTAGTTTTGCATTCTTAGAACTTCGAATATACATACAGTGGCTCCATCGCATAATTGGACAAGCACTAGTCTGATGTGTATGTGCTTAAAACTTAAAAAGAAAATATTAAATATATGTTGTTTTGCTTTTATTTACACTCTACATTATAGACTTTCAGATTAATAAAAAAATAACAACATTTTTCATGATAACGGTAATTTTATAAAGAAAAAGAAAATTAACTCAATTTTTTGCGCTCAACGCATAATCGGACAAAGAAGAGCACCATTGCTAAAAATGACAAAAGAGAACAATTAATACTTTGTGGCATATCCTTTGTTCTCAAGAACGGTCTGTAAACGTTTTGGAATTGATTTTACCAAATTGTAGCATACCTCAGGTTCTGTGGCGTTCCACGTTTCCAGTAAAGCCGCCTTAAGCTGATTCAAAGTTTTAAATTGTTGTTGGTATACTCTTCTAGCTAATTCTTCCCAAAGATGTTCAATTACGTTGAGATCTGGGCTCTGTGAAGGGGTTTCTATAAGTTTAGGTCAATTATGGATAAACCAAAGCTTTGCCACACCCAAAGTGTGCTTGGGATCATTGTCCTGGTAAAAAGCAAAATCATTCGCAATGCCTAATTTCTCAGCACTTTGCTTTACATTTTCGTTCTAAATGTTGAGGTAGACAAATTTGTCCATTTTACCATCAAACAAATACAAATTGCTTAAGGCGGCTTTACTGGAAGCGTGGAACTCCATAGAACCTGAGGTATGCTACAATTTGGTAAAATCAATTCCAAAACGTTTATATAGGCCGTTCTTGAGAACAAAGGATATGCCACAAACTATTAATTGTTCTCTTTCGTCATTTTTAGCAAAGGTGCTCTTCTTTGTCCGATTATGCGTTGAGCGCAAAAAATTGAGTTAATTTCCTTTTCCTTTATAAAATTACCGTTATCATGAAAAATGTTGTTATTTCTTTTATTAATCTGAAAGGCTATAATGTAGAGTGTAAATAAAAGCAAAAAAAAACATATATTTAATATTTTCTTTTTAAGTTTTAAGCACATACATATCAGACTAATGCTTGTCCGATTATGAGATGGAGCCACTGTAAATTCGATTATAAAATTTATTCATGTTGCTTCTGCTAACAAATACATTTATTCTTCATTTATTAAATGTTATCGAGCATATAAGTTTTCAATTTAATAAACAGATTGTAGTTTTAATGAATAAAACTTTGGGAAAAGAAATAATCGCAACAGAGTTTTGTTATATATTTATTGTTACTGTATTGTTATGGATTTGATTATTAAATTGAAATCAATTTCTATTAAAAACTATTAATATTTATAAATTTTCTATAGAAATAAAAAATTTTTCATTTACTTAAAATGTAAATTAAATTCGATTGAAAAGAAGACTTCATATGTACATATGTATGTATGTATGTATGTATGTATGTGTGTGTGTTCATAGCATAAATCCTTTACATACAAACATAAACACTAAACTTCAATATTATGTAAATTGGAAAATTTAATTAAATTTATATCTAAAAGAATAGCAAGGAAATCTAACAGAATCGCAGACTTTAATTCCTTTTTGACATACATAAAAGCAAAACAAACGCCTCTTGACCACATGATGAGTACACGATTTTGCTGTGATGATTGTCTCCTATGACGTGAATATGACCGAGAAGCAACTTCCAACAAAGTGACAACTACAGGCATGTGTCTTCGTTTCGCCTGGGAACATATTGTTACGTTTTTACCCTTTTAAAAACGTTTAAAATATGAGTTCGTAGATGGCAAATAAAAAAACACACAACTCTGTGTGCCACTTTCCACAACTTGATGTATACAAAAACAATTGCTTTGTTTGTTATTCCTCTTTGCACTCATTTGCGTAAACAATAACATTTTTTCAACAGATCTTTGTAACGGAGATCTTCAAACCACGACTATTCTCTTCAAATATACGGCGTCTTCGCACAAGACTGACTGAATTTTTACTAACTCCTGCCTGCTTTGCCTTGCCTTCTATATGGCAACGTAAACAGTCTGATGAATGTTATTGAAGGCTAATGTTCTCGGTTTCGCCTTCTCGAAATCTCTATAAATGTAAAAATCGTTGTTTTATTATTGTTGGTTGTGAATTTTTGTTTAAATTTATTCTTGCAGTGTTTGCTGTTGCATTTTTGTTTATTTGCTTATCCTTTTTTATACTGGTGTTTGTTGGTATATTTTTGTTTACTTGTTTATCATGCAATCAAGTTCATTGCTTTTGTTTTTGTAGCTTTTGTTTATAATTTTAATGTTAAACGATGTAGAAGTAAAACAGCATTTCCATTTTCGTAGCAATATTTGACATTATGAATAAGCTGCAATCAACTTCGTCATTGTTTATATACATGTTTTGGTAAAAGTTGCCGATTCTTGCTACTGAATATGTTAGAAAATAAACAAAATAACTGGAACAGTGGATTGATAACAAGATTCTGTTTTATAGGGATTGCTGTGTTGATGCGTTGCGTCCATTGTATCGCTTAGTATATGCGTCAGCACATAATCTATTTATTGAAGAATATGTGTTTGTTTTATGAAAAATTACCTTTTGAATTGTGTTGTAAAATTGTATATAGATATATATAATAATTGGTCATTACAACCCTTCAGTCAGGATTACGACCTAGCTCCTCACACCAATTATGTTGTGTGCGTTAATTTTTATACATGAGTGGTGGGACCTACAGTTTAAAGTTCATTCCGAACGACAAATTTTTGAGAAACTTTTCATGGCAGTTTTATTTACTCTCAGAGTTTTTGACAGAAATCTGCTGAGAAGAAGTCGCCGAAGAAATATAGTGTCAAATTTCGTTTTGATGTCTGAGCTAGGATGGAAAATCACTATGTAGATAAGTCGAATATTCTGTGAGTGCTTAGCTTGTTTCAAAAAATTAATCTCTCTGAGAATGAGGGTTGGTATAAATCGTAATTCCATAACTCTTAATAGGCTTACTAAATTCTATCAACTGTTTGATATTAAAAATGACAAGAATATTATGATGTACATACATATACATATACGTATAGGCATAAATTAATTTTTAATTCCAACGAAATATAAGCATACAATTTGATTATATTTTCCACTTTTAAACACATTGTTTTGCATTTTAATTAAAACTATGAAAACACATACCAAGAACATTGCAATATTTTGTTATTTTTATTGGCTAAAATCTGTACAATTTCATTGACATTAAATTGCTGTTAAGGAACTTTTTTTTAATTCAACAGCTTTTGAAGCCATGTTGTACAATGAGTTAAATATTTTGTTTCCATCGTGCTTGTTTTAATACGGCTTAAAATATGAAATCATAAAAAAATTCTATGAAATAAATTTAAAAAATTTTTAAATGAAATTCTTATGAATCGTTGAAATTTGTAATTCAATTATTTTTTACCATAGATACATAAGTTTTGTATTCCATTTTCTATCGAATATATATATTTTAAATATTAAAGACGTGGTCTAGTAGGTAGTGTGTTGGCTTATTAGACGTGAGAGCTCGGTTCAAACCCCAGGTCAGTCATCAGAACGAAGTATTTCTACGGCGACTTTCTCTCAGCAGATTCTTGGCAAAAACTCTGAGAGTAAATAGAATTGCCATGAAAAGTTTCTCAAAATTTGTCGTTCGGAGTCGACTTTAAACTGTAGCTCCCGCCACTCATGTATAAAAATTAACGCACCCAACATAATTGTTGTGAGAAACTAGGTCGCAATCCTGACTAAAGGTTTGTAATGACCAATTATGTCTGTATGTATAAGTAAATAGTATATACGTGTTTTTTTTTTCATTACACCTATTTGGAGCATATGGCTTCCACAAAGCAATTCCATGTAAATCCATTGACTGCTGTTATTTTATCGTCGTCCCATGTAAGATTGCATTGTCATATCTTATACTCCATTGCATGGAGTATCGAAAGTCTTCAGACGTTCCTTGGGCGGCCACGACAGGATGGCTTCATGGCTCTGGTTTTATTGTTATTCCTTTTCTTTCACAACAGACACCGTTCATGACATCACCACCAGATATCGTTTTCTACTAAATTTTGACCTAAAATGCCCCTCGATGCACAATCGGCTGGGTTTAAGTTAGAAGGTACATATCTCCACTGCAGGGGGTTACTTAAACGTTGTATATCTGCAACTCTATTTGCAACATAGACGGTCCAGGTTGATGAAGGTTTCCGAATCCAGCTTAAAACAGTTGAACTATCACTCCAATAAAAAATGTTTTCTATTTTACAAATATCCAAAGAATTCTTGATATCTTCAGTAAGTTGAATCAAAAGTTTAGCCGCACATAGTTCCAACCTCGGTATAGTAACAGTTTTAATAGAAGAGACTTTCGATTTTGCTTGTAAAATATTAACGAAAGTACCTTCCGAAGTAATAACTCTAAGATAAACTACAGCTGCATAAGCTAGAGTTGATGCATCGCAAAAGCCGTGCAATTCTTTTTTCACTCCTGGAGACCAATTTATCCATCTGGGAATTTTCAAGTTCACAAGGTCTACCAATGATGATCTGTACTTAAACCATTCCTTTTCTATTTCAATAGGTATCGAAGTATCCCAATCTACACTATGTTCCCATAGTTTTTTAAAAACAGACTTGGCTACAATGGTGGAGGGCGTAAGCCATCCTAAAGGATCATATAGTCTAGCAGATTCTGAAAGAATGGTGCGCTTAGTAAATGAATTAGTATCGTCAAGGTTTACTTTAAAGGAAAAGAAATCACCACAAGTATCCCACTGGATGCCTAGAGTCTTCACCACATTATCTTTATCAAATTGTAAAGTTTTAGAGTTTTCCTTATGTTCTTCGGGAATTTCTCGTAAGAATTGAGAAGAATTAGAGATCCACTTGCGTAAATTGCAACATCCTTTTTTCAGAAGATTGCATAAATCCCTTTGTAGGCTAATTGCACTTTCAAGATTATCTGCACCCGAAATAACATCGTCTACGTAAGAATCAGAAACAAGAACATATGCTGCTTGTGGAAAGTCGTCTTTAAAATCATGTGCTAATTGCTGCAAAACACGTATAGCCAAATAAGGAGCTGAAGTGGTACCGTATGTTACGGTATTCATCTCATAAATAGATATTTCATCGTTTAACTCATGTCGCCAAAGTATTTGCTGAAATTTCCTATGTTCTGGACAAACATCTATCTGCCGGAACATTTTCTCAATATCCGGGCTGAATGCAATCCTGTGCCTCCTCCATTTTGTTATAATTCCTGGTAAATCGTTTTGAAGCGCAGGTCCAGGACAGAGTTCTTCGTTTAACGATTTGCAGTTAATCAAATGACAACTTCCATCAAAAACCACTATTAGTTTGGTAGTTGTACTGCTCTCCTTTAGTACACCATGATGAGGCAAGAAATAAGAATTAGGTCTGACATCTTCAGGATATTTTCCAAATTTGGTCATGTGACCTAAAATTTCGTACTCTCGCATAAAGTTCCTATATCTTTCAGCAAAAGTAGGTCGTTTCGAAAAAGAGATTTCCAATTGTCGCAACCGTCTGTAGGCACTAATGATATTATTCGGAACAGACGGTGCAGTGGAGTTTTCTACTAGAGACCTAAACGGCAAATGTACTATATAGCGACCAGATTGTGATTTATTAACTGTATTCGCAAAATAATTTTCACATTTCAGTTCTTCGTTACTTATCTTTCTTTTGGTACCAACTTCTTCCTGCTCCCAAAATGACTTCAATAATGTCTCCAATTTGACGTTAAGTATGTGCAGCCTGTTGCAAGAAATGTTACCACTTTTTCCAGAAAACACCCATCCAAAATGAGTATTTTGGAAGAAGAAATTGTTGTAAACAAAGGATTCGGCGGGAAGTTTTATTATGGAGCAGACATCTGAGCCTAAAATTAGATCTATCGGATCAGAGTTGAAGAAAAGTGGATCAGCCAAATTTTCAGGATCAATATCAGGCAATGAAATAAGTTTAGACGAAGGATCCGGTGTATACGAAGAAAGATTAGCTAAAACTAATGCCGTACATGGAAATACAGGTTTTCGTTTACGGGAATATAAATCAATATTAGCAGAGTATTTCGATACATTTTCACTACTGTTACCAATACCGATTATTTTACAATATGATCTTTCTTTTCGAATGCCCATCAGTTGAACTGCAGCTTCAGAAATCAAACTTCCTTGTGAGCCTGGATCCAAAAGAGCTCGTAAAGGAAAATAACCTTTGTCAGTTCGAACAAGTAATCGAATAGTGTATAACAATACTGCTTGGTAAGCAACTGCACTATGAACAGTAGCATTTTTAGAATTGAGTGAAATAGCAGGATTTTTGTCTAAATGAAGAACAGTGTGATGTGGATGTTTGCAAATAATGCAGCGAAATGGTGAGCTACAATTTTCATGATTATGACCAACAGCAAGACAATTACGGCAAGCCTTTCTTTTTAACAAAAAAGCATTCTTAGAATCCAAAGGTAAGGATAGAAATTTAAAACATTTCGAAAGTGAATGTCCCTTATCACAAAATAAGCAAGGTTTTGTATAATGTGCATAAAAGTTGCCAGAATTACACGATGTCCTTTTAGCGGAATTAAAAGGTTTATGAATCTTCGAGTTTCTATATTTAGATGACGATGAAGCGTCATCATTAATCGATTCCAATGTTCGGAAAGTTCTCTCTAAGAATGTAAATAGTTCATCACGAGAAGAAAGTTCAGTAGAGGATTTCAAAGATTGTCCCATTCCTTTCGTGTCTGGAAGTCGAGCTTTTGTACTATCAGATGTGTAAGAATAGGATCCCAGCTTTGGGTGTTTATGTTGAGGTTTTGAAGTGAAGACAAGATTTCCTTGGTAGAATCCAATAAAGTTTTAATGGATTGAAATCCACCATCAGATTTCGAAATATGAAAAAGTTTTGATATTAAACTGCCAACAAGTATTCGCTTGTTATGATATCTGGATTCTAGAATGTTCCATGCCGAATCGTAATTTGCTTCAGTAGCAGAAATATTTTTAATTAAATTAAATGCTTCGCCAGAAAGAGTACCCTTTAAATAATAAAATTTTTGAACCTTGGTGAGCGAATCATTGTTATGAACGACAGAAGAATAAATGTCGCGAAATGGAATCCACTCCATATATTCTCCAGAAAACTTTGGCAGTGAAATCTTAGGTAACTTAGCATCACAATTAACTGTAATATCAGGGCGACCGTTAGTTGTGACACAAGTACTTGATAACGGTCCATTTATCATCGTGTTGTCTGCCTTCGAATCCAATAATTTTCCTTTAAAGCACAAATATTTCTCCGAAAATTCAAAGTTAAGATCTTCTTTCATGTATCATCATCATCTTCTAGAGATTCCTCGTGAATTCGACGCACTATTTTATCATGCTGAGATTCAAACTTACTAAATATTTTATCTAGTTGTTGCACCAAAGAATTTAAGAAACCGCTTGTCCTCTCATCTTTTTCTTTTTGCTCGAAACGAGTTTCCAATTTAATTAATAATTTCAGCAGGTTGCGTTGTTCCTTTATTGTTAGATCTAATTCACTCATTGTTCGTAGAAATTATGTTCCAATTATTTTTTTTTAAAAAATAATAGTTCACTTTTATAAAGTTTTAATTTAATAGAGTTTTAAATAGTTCAGTTTTTTTTATGAATTCCCGGGTTTCGGCAACAATAATTATGTTGAAGTAATGTATGTAGAGAAAATGACTTTATGCAAAGAACTTTATGTAAAGTATTTTAAGTATAGATTTATTTTTAAGTATAGATTGTATTTTAAGACAAGTAAACTGTTCTTATACAAAGTCAAAGCACAAGTGATTTACTAAATTCAAGTAATATTACTTGTAAACAATTGTACTAAATAAAGTAACGGGATCATCTCTCACTAAAGTAGTACTAATGAGAGATATTATAAATAATTAATACGGGAAAAAGGAATTAAAATAATAGACAAAAATAAAACTGGTTTTTCTATATTCTTTAGATAACGTACTAAAATATTTTAATATGTACAGCTGAAGTTATCTAATTAGTAATATCAAAAGGAATTATGTTTACTAATATATATGTATAAAAATATATACAGTTTGTCAAAAAAATCTTTGCACAGATCAAAAAAATGTAAAATGTGATCTTCATTCAAGAATTCCTACAAAAAAATCTTTACATACTTTTTTATTTTTGCACACATCCTATAACTGTACTTGTTTACGACCATAAGGCGCCAATAGTTTTCTAATAGTCACACACATTACAATAATAACAACAATAAAAGAACTTTACACAGCATAAAGGGTGTCAAAAAAATCTTTGCATATTGAATGAAGATAATAAAAAAATGACAAAAATGCCGTTATTTCCCAAGAATGTTGTGCATTACAAATGAGATGGAATGTGAAAGGGGTAAACAACGTTTTAGTAATGAAGTGATCGTTTTATGTAACAAGTTTCCTTATATTTGAATACAAAAAATGTCAGGAAAACGAGTTTCAAAAAATATTATACAATTGGTCTATTTCAACTACTACAAAGGCAAATCTGCCAAGTAAATCGCCGATATGTTCTCCTTGAACATCAGGACTATATATAATATTATATCCCGTGCTGAAAAAGAAGGAGAACTAGACTTAAAAGGATTTATAGGCAGGCCAAAAAAGGTGACGCAGCGAGTTGAAAGAAAAATTATTAGAATCGTGTATGGTAGCCCACAATCCAGTACGAGATGATTAGCTCTTCAAGTGCAAAAAGACTTTGGGTTACGTGTTTTCCAAGAAACCATCAGAAATGTTCTTCAAAAACACAAATATTCTTCAAGAGTGGCTAGGAAAAAACCCCTGCTGTCACCACAAAATGTCGAAAAGAGATTAAGATTTGCCACCGAATAGATTTCACTTTCTCCGGAGTACTGGGACTCTGTTATTTTCTCAGAGGAGACGAAAATAATGCTTTATTATCATGACGGACCGCAAGGAGTTTAGCGTAAGCCTCTGACAGCACTAGAAAATTTAAATCTTACTCCTACAGTAAAGTTTAGAAAACTGTCTGTAATGGTATGGGGCTGTATATCCAGCAAGGGAGTTGGCGTAATACATAATTGGTCATTACAACCCTTCAGTTAGGATTACGAACTAGTTTCTCACACCACTTATGTTGTGTGTTAATTTTTATACATGATTGGCGGGACCTACGGTTTAAAGTCGACTCCGAACGACAGATTTTTGAGAAACTTTTTCATGGCAATTTTATTTGTGTAAAATGGTTGATTTATATTGCCGTTGTGAAAACTAGGACCGAATAAAGACTTTAAATGTAATAATTTTGAGCTTGTAAAAAGCAAAAATTTTTACGTTATAAGCTTAAAGCTAATCCCATACAACATCATCATCAACAACAAACAAAAAATTTCCGATTAATTGCTTTTTACACTTGTTGAAGTAATGTATGTAGAGAAAATGACTTTATGCAAAGAACTTTATGTAAAGTATTTTAAGTATAGATTTATTTTTAAGTATAGATTGTATTTTAAGACAAGTAAACTGTTCTTATACAAAGTCAAAGCACAATTGATTTACTAAATTCAAGTAATATTACTTGTAAACAATTGTACTAAATAAAGTAACGGGATCATCTCTCACTAAAGTAGTACTAATGAGAGATATTATAAATAATTAATACGGGAAAAAGGAATTAAAATAATAGACAAAAATAAAACTGGTTTTTCTACATTCTTTAGATAACGTACTAAAATATTTTAATATGTACAGCTGAAGTTATCTAATTAGTAATATCAAAAGGAATTATGTTTACTAATATATATGTATAAAAATATATATGTATATAAAAATATGAGAATTCTGTTGCCAAATATATTTTCGGCAACATTCTCCCCCTAGAGAACGAATGTTTTCAAAAGAGATATAGTAAGTAGTAGACGGCCTATCGTTGGGAGTACTTTAGTCGAGTCATGAAACTCCGCTATGCTCCGACTCACAGCGTTGTCTTAGGCTCCATCTTCTACGTTAACAGCAGCTTCAGGGCTATCCTCTGACATTTCTTTAAAAGGTTCACTGGAATTTTCTGGAAGGAGAAAAATTTTAGAAATAGGTCTTTTAAGTATTTTATTTTTAGTTTGGACTGATACCACCCTTATCTTTCCGTCACCTCCTGGATGTGTATCAACAATTCTTCCAAGAAGCCATTGACCTGGTCCACATATGTCATCTGCTACAAGTACCAAATCTCCAATATTAGGATTCTGAACGCTTCTTAACCATTTTGGCCGAGCTTGAAGTCGATTAAGGTACTCTCTGTACCATCTTTTCCAAAAATGCTGTTTCATTCTCTCGATAGCTTGCCAACGTGAAAGATGGTTTCCCCTTTGAGCTAATAAGTTTTCTTCTTGAACACACTGTAGTGGTTCGCCAATGAGGAAATGTGCTGGTGTTAGTGCGTTAAAATCCGATGGATCAGATGATAAAGGACATAAGGGCCGCGAATTGAGGCAACTTTCAATTTGACAGAGTAATGTATTTAGCTCCTCAAATGTAAGTAGTCGATCATTGGTAACTCGTCTTAGATGATACTTCACGGATTTTACGCCAGCTTCCCATAATCCACCGAAATTTGGCGAGGCCGGAGGTATGAAATGCCAATTGGTATAATTTAGGCTCAAAGCATGTAGTAACTCCTCTGGCAATGACTTTTTGTTCTTATGAAAAAGAATTTGAAGTTCCTTTGATGCGCCTACAAAATTTGTACCGCAGTCTGAATAGATGTCAGTGCATGCGCCTCTTCGAGAAACAAATCTCCGAAAAGCTGCCAAGAAAGAATTTGTAGTAAGATCTGAGACCGCTTCTAGATGAATAGCCTTCGTGACCATACACACAAACAAGCAAATATAGCCCTTTGTAATAACAGCGGATCTCAAAGTAGACGATTTAATATTTAATGGTCCAGCATAGTCAACACCGCTGTGTTTAAAAGGTCTAGTAACGTTAAGCCTCACCAAGGGCAAGTTGCCCATTATTTGTTGTGAACTTTTAGCTGCATATTTAAAACACTGTAAACATTTACGTATAATGGTTTTTGCTAGCTGAGCCCCAGATACGATCCAAAATTTTCGATTAACGATAGACATCGTTAATGTAATTCCACCATGAAGAGAATTCTCATGGGCATCCAAGATGATTAGTTTTGAAATAGGATTAGATTTTGCTAAAATTATAGGGTGTTTAAGGCTATAGTTAAAATCAGAATTTTGTAAACGACCCCCAACACGAATAACGCCGTTGTCGTCCAAAAATGGCATTAACTTCAATAAAGGACTGTGACGAATTTCTTGTTTTTTAGAAAGAAATTTCAATTCCATTGGAAAATCTATCGATTGAGTAATTTTAACAAAGCGCAGTAAAACATTATTAATTTCAGAGATAGATATAGCTCCAGTGTTCCTTCTCAAAAGAGAGGTTTAGAATTATTTACAAATCGTAGGCATAACGCAGTAATTCGAAGCAGTGTCCTTAATTTCGAGAATCTGGATAATAACTCTGGATAACCTTTTTCAATACCAATATTAGTAAAAACTTTCGAACTCTTTTCTTCAGAAGTTTGTAAATTTAATAATCGCTTAGGCCATGAAGAAGGGGCTTCATATAAGAACTTTGGACCAAACCACCAGATATCGTTTTCTACTAAATTTTGACCTAAAATGCCCCTCGATGCACAATCGGCTGGGTTTAAGTTAGAAGGTACATATCTCCACTGCAGGGGGTTACTTAAACGTTGTATATCTGCAACTCTATTTGCAACATAGACGGTCCAGGTTGATGAAGGTTTCCGAATCCAGCTTAAAACAGTTGAACTATCACTCCAATAAAAAATGTTTTCTATTTTACAAATATCCAAAGAATTCTTGATATCTTCAGTAAGTTGAATCAAAAGTTTAGCCGCACATAGTTCCAACCTCGGTATAGTAACAGTTTTAATAGGAGAGACTTTCGATTTTGCTTGTAAAATATTAACGAAAGTACCTTCCGAAGTAATAACTCTAAGATAAACTACAGCTGCATAAGCTAGAGTTGATGCATCGCAAAAGCCGTGCAATTCTGTTTTCACTCCTGGAGACCAATTTATCCATCTGGGAATTTTCAAGTTCACAAGGTCTACCAATGATGATCTGTACTTAAACCACTCCTTTTCTATTTCAATAGGTATCGAAGTATCCCAATCTACACTATGTTCCCATAGTTTTTTAAAAACAGACTTGGCTACAATGGTGGAGGGCGTAAGCCATCCTAAAGGATCATATAGTCTAGCAGATTCTGAAAGAATGGTGCGCTTAGTAAATGAATTAGTATCGTCAAGGTTTACTTTAAAGGAAAAGAAATCACCACAAGTATCCCACTGGATGCCTAGAGTCTTCACCACATTATCTTTATCAAATTGTAAAGTTTTAGAGTTTTCCTTATGTTCTTCGGGAATTTCTCGTAAGAATTGAGAAGAATTAGAGATCCACTTGCGTAAATTGCAACATCCTTTTTTCAGAAGATTGCATAAATCCCTTTGTAGGCTAATTGCACTTTCAAGATTATCTGCACCCGAAATAACATCGTCTACGTAAGAATCAGAAACAAGAACATCTGCTGCTTGTGGAAAGTCGTCTTTAAAATCATGTGCTAATTGCTGCAAAACACGTATAGCCAAATAAGGAGCTGAAGTGGTACCGTATGTTACGGTATTCATCTCATAAATAGATATTTCATCGTTTAACTCATGTCGCCAAAGTATTTGCTGAAATTTCCTATGTTCTGGACAAACATCTATCTGCCGGAACATTTTCTCAATATCCGCGCTGAATGCAATCCTGTGCCTCCTCCATTTTGTTATAATTCCTGGTAAATCGTTTTGAAGCGCAGGTCCAGGACAGAGTTCTTCGTTTAACGATTTGCAGTTAATCAAATGACAACTTCCATCAAAAACCACTATTAGTTTGGTAGTTGTACTGCTCTCCTTTAGTACACCATGATGAGGCAAGAAATAAGAATTAGGTCTGACATCTTCAGGATATTTTCCAAATTTGGTCATGTGACCTAAAATTTCGTACTCTCGCATAAAGTTCCTATATCTTTCAGCAAAAGTAGGTCGTTTCGAAAAAGAGATTTCCAATTGTCGCAACCGTCTGTAGGCACTAATGATATTATTCGGAACAGACGGTGCAGTGGAGTTTTCTACTAGAGACCTAAACGGCAAATGTACTATATAGCGACCAGATTGTGATTTATTAACTGTATTCGCAAAATAATTTTCACATTTCAGTTCTTCGTTACTTATCTTTCTTTTGGTACCAACTTCTTCCTGCTCCCAAAATGACTTCAATAATGTCTCCAATTTGACGTTAAGTATGTGCAGCCTGTTGCAAGAAATGTTACCACTTTTTCCAGAAAACACCCATCCAAAATGAGTATTTTGGAAGAAGAAATTGTTGTAAACAAAGGATTCGGCGGGAAGTTTTATTATGGAGCAGACATCTGAGCCTAAAATTAGATCTATCGGATCAGAGTTGAAGAAAAGTGGATCAGCCAAATTTTCAGGATCAATATCAGGCAATGAAATAAGTTTAGACGAAGGATCCGGTGTATACGAAGAAAGATTAGCTAAAACTAATGCCGTACATGGAAATACAGGTTTTCGTTTACGGGAATATAAATCAATATTAGCAGAGTATTTCGATACATTTTCACTACTGTTACCAATACCGATTATTTTACAATATGATCTTTCTTTTCGAATGCCCATCAGTTGAACTGCAGCTTCAGAAATCAAACTTCCTTGTGAGCCTGGATCCAAAAGAGCTCGTAAAGGAAAATAACCTTTGTCAGTTCGAACAAGTAATCGAATAGTGTATAACAATACTGCTTGGTAAGCAACTGCACTATGAACAGTAGCATTTTTAGAATTGAGTGAAATAGCAGGATTTTTGTCTAAATGAAGAACAGTGTGATGTGGATGTTTGCAAATAATGCAGCGAAATGGTGAGCTACAATTTTCATGATTATGACCAACAGCAAGACAATTACGGCAAGCCTTTCTTTTTAACAAAAAAGCATTCTTAGAATCCAAAGGTAAGGATAGAAATTTAAAACATTTCGAAAGTGAATGTCCCTTATCACAAAATAAGCAAGGTTTTGTATAATGTGCAGAAAAGTTGCCAGAATTACACGATGTCCTTTTAGCGGAATTAAAAGGTTTATGAATCTTCGAGTTTCTATATTTAGATGACGATGAAGCGTCATCATTAATCGATTCCAATGTTCGGAAAGTTCTCTCTAAGAATGTAAATAGTTCATCACGAGAAGAAAGTTCAGTAGAGGATTTCAAAGATTGTCCCATTCCTTTCGTGTCTGGAAGTCGAGCTTTTGTACTATCAGATGTGTAAGAATAGGATCCCACCTTTGGGTGTTTATGTTGAGGTTTTGAAGTGAAGACAAGATTTCCTTGGTAGAATCCAATAAAGTTTTAATGGATTGAAATCCACCATCAGATTTCGAAATATGAAAAAGTTTTGATATTAAACTGCCAACAAGTATTCGCTTGTTATGATATCTGGATTCTAGAATGTTCCATGCCGAATCGTAATTTGCTTCAGTAGCAGAAATATTTTTAATTAAATTAAATGCTTCGCCAGAAAGAGTACCCTTTAAATAATAAAATTTTTGAACCTTGGTGAGCGAATCATTGTTATGAACGACAGAAGAATAAATGTCGCGAAATGGAATCCACTCCATATATTCTCCAGAAAACTTTGGCAGTGAAATCTTAGGTAACTTAGCATCACAATTAACTGTAATATCAGGGCGACCGTTAGTTGTGACACAAGTACTTGATAACGGTCCATTTATCATCGTGTTGTCTGCCTTCGAATCCAATAATTTTCCTTTAAAGCACAAATATTTCTCCGAAAATTCAAAGTTAAGATCTTCTTTCATGTATCATCATCATCTTCTAGAGATTCCTCGTGAATTCGACGCACTATTTTATCATGCTGAGATTCAAACTTACTAAATATTTTATCTAGTTGTTGCACCAAAGAATTTAAGAAACCGCTTGTCCTCTCATCTTTTTCTTTTTGCTCGAAACGAGTTTCCAATTTAATTAATAATTTCAGCAGGTTGCGTTGTTCCTTTATTATTAGATTTAATTCACTCATTGTTCGTAGAAATTATGTTCCAATTATTTTTTTTAAAAAAATAATAGTTCACTTTTATAAAGTTTTAATTTAATAGAGTTTTAAATAGTTCAGTTTTTTTTATGAATTCCCGGGTTTCGGCAACAATAATTATGTTGAAGTAATGTATGTAGAGAAAATGACTTTATGCAAAGAACTTTATGTAAAGTATTTTAAGTATAGATTTATTTTTAAGTATAGATTGTATTTTAAGACAAGTAAACTGTTCTTATACAAAGTCAAAGCACAAGTGATTTACTAAATTCAAGTAATATTACTTGTAAACAATTGTACTAAATAAAGTAACGGGATCATCTCTCACTAAAGTAGTACTAATGAGAGATATTATAAATAATTAATACGGGAAAAAGGAATTAAAATAATAGACAAAAATAAAACTGGTTTTTCTATATTCTTTAGATAACGTACTAAAATATTTTAATATGTACAGCTGAAGTTATCTAATTAGTAATATCAAAAGGAATTATGTTTACTAATATATATGTATAAAAATATATACAGTTTGTCAAAAAAATCTTTGCACAGATCAAAAAAATGTAAAATGTGATCTTCATTCAAGAATTCCTACAAAAAAATCTTTACATACTTTTTTATTTTTGCACACATCCTATAACTGTACTTGTTTACGACCATAAGGCGCCAATAGTTTTCTAATAGTCACACACATTACAATAATAACAACAATAAAAGAACTTTACACAGCATAAAGGGTGTCAAAAAAATCTTTGCATATTGAATGAAGATAATAAAAAAATGACAAAAATGCCGTTATTTCCCAAGAATGTTGTGCATTACAAATGAGATGGAATGTGAAAGGGGTAAACAACGTTTTAGTAATGAAGTGATCGTTTTATGTAACAAGTTTCCTTATATTTGAATACAAAAAATGTCAGGAAAACGAGTTTCAAAAAATATTATACAATTGGTCTATTTCAACTACTACAAAGGCAAATCTGCCAAGTAAATCGCCGATATGTTCTCCTTGAACATCAGGACTATATATAATATTATATCCCGTGCTGAAAAAGAAGGAGAACTAGACTTAAAAGGATTTATAGGCAGGCCAAAAAAGGTGACGCAGCGAGTTGAAAGAAAAATTATTAGAATCGTGTATGGTAGCCCACAATCCAGTACGAGATGATTAGCTCTTCAAGTGCAAAAAGACTTTGGGTTACGTGTTTTCCAAGAAACCATCAGAAATGTTCTTCAAAAACACAAATATTCTTCAAGAGTGGCTAGGAAAAAACCCCTGCTGTCACCACAAAATGTCGAAAAGAGATTAAGATTTGCCACCGAATACATTTCACTTCCTCCGGAGTACTGGGACTCTGTTATTTTCTCAGATGCGACGAAAATAATGCTTTATTATCATGAAGGACCATAAAGAGTTTGGCGTAAGCCTCTGACAGCACTAGAAAATTAAAATCTTATTCCTACAGTAAAGTTTGGAAAACTGTCTGTAATGGTATGGGGCTGTATATCCAGCAAGGGAGTTGGTGTAATCAGGATTTTGGATGAAATAATGACTAAGGAAGTATATCTTGATATTTTAAAAAATGAACTGACCGCCAGCATTAAGAAATTTGGTTTTATTGACCCGGTTAATCCGAATAAATTTAATTACAGGTACTATCAAGATAATAATTCTAAACATAAATCTTATTTATGTAAGTCCAGGTTACTTTAAAACTGCTCAAAAGTTATTGATACTCCTGCCCAAAGTCCTGATATTAACCCTATCGAAAATTTGTGGGCTCATCTAAAGCAAAAGGTAGGAAAAAGATCGCCCACAAATAAAAACGAATTGATAAAGTTCATCAAAGAAAAATGGGAAAAAATACCACTAGAATATGACATTCTGAAGCTTATTCAATCCATGAGAAGGTGTCTGCCATCGGTGATTGATGCTCAAGGTGGACACACAAAATATTAGCACTATAATTTAAAAAAAATTGCATAAGTCTTAATATTTTGTCAAGTGTGCAAACATTTTTTTGACAGCAGTAAAATTGAATTGTTTTTGTTTTTTTAATATTTTACACTAGAATATTTTCATTGTTATAAAAGTTTTTAATTTATTATATTAATAAAACATATGTTTATCAAATCCTGTTTGAAAAAAATGGAAAAGTTGGTTATTTATATTAGAAATCAATGAAATTTTCGAAGTTTTTTTATTTTTCTCTATGTGCAAAGATTTTTTTGACAAACTGTATGTATATAAAAATATGAGAATTCTGTTGCCAAATATATTTTCGGCAACAACACTTTTAAACACATTGTTGTTCACTTTTAATTAAGACTATAAAGAGAATACTTTTTGATTTTAATAGCTTTTATTTTCCAACAAAAACTTTATAATTTTATTGACTTTATTAAAATAGTCAGGGATTTCCGCAACTTGGTGGTAATTCAACAGCTTATGAAACTATGTTAAGCAATAAAATAAAAATAAGATTTATTTTAATAAAAAAAATGTTTAAAAATTGTTAAAACATTTGCAATTTTTATAGTTTATATATTTAATATTTTATTTACAACTAAATAAGCCTGGTGTGCTTCGCTACCCCTATCGTAATAAAAAAAATATAAGTATTCAAAGTTATTGAACCCATGTTGCGACATGTCTCATCCAGAAAACTTAACCAACTCAGGCAACGTAATCTTAGATAATTGATTTCTGATAGAAAGCGTTCAATCCACCAATGTTTGCCTTTCATAATTTGTAAAGCTCTTCTTCTACTAATATGACTCAGGCCTCAGTTAAGTTAATGACCTGATTCTCTGTCTAGTTAATGCTACAATAGGACTCTTGACTGTGTCTATAGTATGTTCCCTGCAGATCCATTTCCTTTAGCAATTTCTTGGCAGTGATCCTAAATTGACACGGGGGCCCAGTCGATTACAACTTTATAGGAGTTGTAGAAGATGATCAAGCCCTCATTACATCGAATACGAAGCCAGTCCTGTCAATGAAACAAATAGAATTCTATCTCCTTGATCGACCCGTGGCTGTTTGCTCTCAGTGGTAGGATTTCGATTTAAAAACGAGCTTTGAGCGCTATCATGCAAACATTTTTGAAAGTGCTTATATCCGGCCAACACCGTAGTTACTATTAAAATCTTATACTAATATGTTTTCTAAGGCGTACATACATAACACACATAATTGGTCATTACAACTTTTTAGTCAGGATTACGATCTATTTTCTCACACCACTTATGTTGTGTGTGTTAATTTTATACATGAGTGGTGGGACTAAAGTCGACTACGAACGACAGATTTTGCAGAAACCTTTCATAGCAATTTTATTTACTCTCAGAGTTTTTACCAGAAATCTGCTGAGAGGCAGTCGCCGAAGCAATACTTTTCATATTTCGTTTTGTTTGAAATGTCTGACCTGGGACTTAAACCGGGGCTCCACGTCTAATAAGCCAATATACTACCTTTCAGACTGCGGCGTCTTCAATAATTTCATCACTATCGTTTAAACATTGAAATTAATTGATTATAAAGACCAATTTACACGATAGCGGCTAAAGTTTTTAAAATCAGAGTTAAAATAATACTGGATTCCACCCGTGTTCTGAAAATGGGATTAAAACTTAATACATAATCGGATTCAGTAATTTTAATAATTTAAACTCAAATAAACATACCATACCTGTTGTAAAATAGTTATAAATATCTAGTTTATATTCAAAAGACAGTAGCAACCAAGGCTATCGGCCCGAGTTTTAGATAAATTCTTTATTGTTTGCTCAATTCTGTGTGCCACTGTTCACAACTTGATTTAAACAACAACAATTTACTTTGTTTGTTATTCTTCTTTACACTCTTTTGCGTAAACAAATCTTTATAGTGGGGATCTTCAAACCACGATTAATCTCTTCACGCTTGCTTTGTCTTGCCATTTATATCGCGGGGTAAACAGTCTCATGAATGCTCTTGAAGGAGAATGACTTCGCCTTCGCCTTCGCGAAGTTATCGTTGTTTGCTTATTTTGTTTACGTTTGTTGTTGTTGCCTGTTTGTCTACTTGTTGTAAACATGTAAACAAGTCCATTGTTTTTGTTTGTGTAGCTTTTGTTTATCATTTAAATGTTAAACGATGTAACACCATTTCCATTTTCGTAACAATATAATATGAAATATTAAGTCCAAACACTGTTAAGTTAATAAAAAAGTGTTAAATTACATTTTCCTTAACAACAATGACGTTTTCAATATATGAATCGTTATTTTTATAAATTTATAGGCTTATGGCACGTTATTTCTTGTGAACTACTGTAAGCAATTAAATAACAGTATTTGAAGTTGAGTTTATACGGCTGAAGTTACGGTCATAATCTGTTCTTGCAATAATACAGAGTCAGTTCTGTCTTATCCACGCACGAAAGTTTCTTCAGAATGCTTCCATTTCCATTAATTATATTACGACAGACGATTGTCTTTTCTGACTTGCTTAAGTAAAAACGCTACTTGAATTGTTTAGCTTTAATTTGATTTAATTTGCTTTGTTGCAAAAGCAAAAGAATTTTATCTTCTCGTTCAAGACTATCAGAATTGTTTTCAGAATTGCTTTCGATCGAATCGAATTGTAACAATTATGAAATGATTGGCTTAAAAGGCAGAATATATGATTTAATTTTATATTTTCTGTTATATTGTATACTTGGTTGTTGATAAAAGTTTTCATGTACTACCGCAGACCCTTTAAACTCAAGATATAATTATTCTTTCGTCGAATTTTCTTATTATTAGGACGATATAATTTCGCTTCCGATTGTTATGCTCTGTGGTCTATATAAGCTTACTCGGCTTTCTAGTGAAAATAAAATGTTCTAATTTACGAAGATTAGTTGCTTTAATTCAGTTGTTATAACTTAATATTGTTACTTTGTTAAAATATGAGCTCGTAGATTGCAAATAGAATAAATATAATTTTGAGTTTAGATTTAATTAAAATTCTTTATTATTCGCACGATTCTGTATGCCACTGTTCACAACTTGATGTAAACAACAACAATTGCTTTTCTTTGTTATTACTCTGTTTATACCCTTTGCATAAACAACAACAATTACTAGACAATTATTCGACAGATCTTTGTAATTGAGATCTTCAAACCACGATTACTCTCTTAAAACGCACCGCATCTTCACACAAGACTGACTGAACTACTCTAATTCTGCCGCTTGTTTTGCCTTGCCTTTTATATGGCAGGGTAAACAGTCTGATGAATATTTTTGAAGGCAGGTGCTTGTGACTTTGTCTTTCCGAAATCTTTTCAAATGTAAACATCACTGTTTATGATTATTCTTGTAGCGTTGTTGTATTTTTGTTCACTTGTTTACCTTTTTTGCTGGTGTTTGTTGTTATATTAAGCAGTAAGATAATTTGTAAACAGGTTTGTTTACTGCATTGTTTTGTTTCTGTAGCTTTTCTTTATAATTTTAATGTTAATCGATGTAAAAGCAAAACACCAGTATCTTGGTTTTTTAATTTTCGTAACAATATGTTGTTTTATATTTCTTTAATTCTAAAAGTGTTTAATATCATAGAATGAAAAATCCACTATCAAAGCATATTGTTACGTTTTTAAATTTTTCAAAAGTATTTCTTTTTATAGTAAACTCGGAGATTGCAATTAAAGTAAAAGAAATTCAAATGTATTTGCTTATGTAATTCTGCGTACCGTCGGATGTGTATATACTGTTGTTTGCCTTGCTTATTTATTTTCGTTTAGTTTATTTTTAATCGTCTTAACATTATTAAACACGAATGTAAATTAAGGAATTGATAAATGTTAAATAAAAAGATAAATTTAAATCGCTAAATTTCCCAGTCGCTTTTAAACATTTGGCTTACTAGAGTCATGCGTAAATACTCTTAAATTGAAATTTATTTTATTCCTTTACTTTATTCCTTTGTTACCGAAAATATCATTTCAATAAGCATAAAATTTATTTTAATAATCATTTTTATTGCAACAATAAATTTTATTGATGACATTACTTTTGTAATCAGTTGTTAAAACCCAAGTAATTTGGGCCATATTACATACACAAATTGATATTTTATGGAGGATTTTATGTCATATTTCTTTATTTAAGATTTTATAATTCTTTAAATGTTTTGTGTGATATTCTTTCACATATATCTTGATGCCATTCAAAAAGAGAGTGACAGATTTAAATAATATCTGTATGTGAGTTTAGTTTCATTAAAATTTACTTAATTATCCGGAAAACAATTCAATTCCTGCTTCAATTACCAAATATATGATATTTTGAGCATTGGTTAATTTGAACAACTTTCAAACTTCGAGTTAACAATTCTAATATATAATTATACTAATCATATCCAAAGATAACGTACTTGCTATTGTCTTTACAATCGATTGCTATAAGTGCCCTTAAAAAGAGTAGGATAACTCATTGTATCAGCTTTTAAGTTCTCTTGCAACACATTTCGTATGAATGGAAATTGCATGACGTAATTGGTACTCTTGTTATATTGATTTCGAATGAAGAGTACATTGATACCCTTCTGGATATTCCCAAACAGCACATGCAGCTATTCTAAGAAGTTTGGATTGTTTTTTCAAAACTGGAAAAGTTTTTCTCAAAACTGTGAACACGTGCTTGTCCTTGTCGAAAATTAACTCATGGCTTATATCAAGGATTGATTTTGTCTAAACAGTACAATAAGGCCTTTCTATTTTAATTTTTACTGTTGTGTGTTAATGTGTTCTAGAACATTAACAGCAACAATAGTGACTGATTAAAAATTTTTCCCAACGCGAACGTCATGTGTATTTAGAGGCAGTGTAGCCGCTAAATTGAGAGCGTTACTGATACGAGTCACAATATGCTGCCCCATCTAAACAATTAGAAACTTATGAATCGCCACAAAGCAATGGTGCTAAAAATAAAACCAAGCTGACATAAAGTATTTGATTTTTACTTAAAAATCATACTGCAATGTACATCCTGCCAAAAATTTTGGCGTAAATTTCATAAAAACGTTAAGAAAATGTAATAATTTAAAATAGTTTCGTTAAAATGAATAAAAATATTTAAATTTTTTTACAAAATCTATCAATAATTGAGAAAATTCTTTGTTACTACAAGTATGTATCAAAAGTGATACATAAGCTAGAATTATGAAGTTTTTAAGGCTCGCTCTACAGTTAAAGGAGCTGTATATGGGTGTTTTTTTATATCTCAACATGTTGGTGAAAGAAAAAAAACCAAAACAAACATTGCTTATACGCTAAAGGCAACAAAATATTGCCAGAAACATGACTATTGAAAAAACTGTAACAAAAGAGCAACCGGCAACAAAACTAGCGTCTTAAACGTAACTGTCAGTCATTAACTTTTCGTTAAGGCATCCACGATCTGACGGCGTAAGAAAGAGGTTCAGAATTGTAGTGATAAACAGAAAAGTAGGCTCTACTCATTCGTGTTTAACATTGTAAATGCCTTGTTATTGCCAGTCTAACGTCATCTTTACTGACCTAGATTAAGTAAAATTTCTTTTGCAAACAGCAAACAAACGACTACAACAGAATTATGTAAATACTGTGTTTTATGAAAAACTATAAAAAGGAAATTTAATGTTACCAAAAAAAAATGAAAAATGAAAAGGCAAAAAGAATTTCAATAAAGAAGAAGAATAAAATTGTACTGTAATGCTATGAAAATATAAAGACAACGGACAAAGTCCTTTGCTATATGACAGTGTAAATGTGTTTCCATATAAATAAATTAAGTCTAAGACAAAGAAAAGTCCACTTGCTTTTGCAAGTATAACGAATACGGTTGGTCAGAACGAATACCATAAAAAAGTAATAAATGTTTTGCTTTTCAAACTAAAATTTTATAGCGCCCCTAAGTGGACAGCAAAGTCTTAAGGTACGTTCACATCTAAAAAATATTTGCCACAAAACGTAAAATATTTGTTTGCCATAATGTGACCACAAAATAATTTTGCGTGGCAAACAGAAAAATCCTCCATTTTGGGCACATAAAATTATTTTCCGGCAAACAAAAATGTTAGTAATGTGACCACCCTGTGGCAAATATTTTCATGATCTTTTAGCAAATATTTGCTTGCTCTTACATATTTTTCGTAAGAGATACATTTAGAGTCTGAAATTTAAATACACGCTAATGCATATATCAATTGTTATTCCTTTCTAGATCAAAGCTATTCATTTATATGATTTTGATATGATTTTTTCAGTAAAAAAATTAAATTTTTTTTATATATCATTAAAGATTAAACATCTCTGAAACGACCTAACTCTTAAGTACATAAAAATAAAGAGTTTTTGTTTTTGTTATAGAAAATTTTTCATTTTTATTGCAATGATTTTGATTTTTTTCTCCAAATTATCACGACAAATGGAGAGTTGTAATTCAACGCAGCAACATAATTCCAATTTTCCTTTTACACAAGTATAGTACATTTTGGAATTCAATCATTTTGGAGGATAAATTTTCAACCAAAGTGACATAAAAACCTGTCTCATAAATATCTATAAATAATTTTCAAATTAGAGCTAAAAGAAATCCTTCAATTTATATATATTCGATTTCAGATTTTTAGATTTAACATCTATTTTAAGTTATGTACATCATTTCAGCGATTTTCAAATATGGAGATTGGCTACACTGGAAAAATGTTAACATTTGTTTATCGATGGCTTAATATAAAAAAGGCCTAACTCAATTTTTTTCAAAATAAGGTTTTTTGTTTATTCTGGTAGACAAATGTCAGATGCACAAAAAAAATTACATTTTTTTTAAATGAGAGATTAAATGTGTTGCTGTTTCTTATTAAAAATTGTATTAAAATTTTTGTTGTATCAAAAATTTTACGAATTTTATTAAGTTTTTTCCTTCTCCTGTAAAGTCACCAAAAATCGTTATGTTAATTTTATTGCAATTAAAAACATAATTTTTCTGTTTTTTCTTTTTTATGCGCTGAACCCATTTTTAAAGCCATAGTCGTCTTTCTTTTTTTCCCTTCGCAAAATATCACAGAAGCTCCGCAACATAAAACGACAAAATATTCATTTTATATTACGTGTGAAAATGTGTATACGTATTTTTGTTTTCCAACATTCTAGGCAAACATTTGTTTTGTGGCAAATATTTTTTAAGTGTGAACACATTGCAAACATGTTTGCCATACTTTTGTTTGCAGAAATTTCATGAATTTTAGCCAAATGTTTGTATATAAATTTATAGTTTATATATTTATTTTATTAATTTATTTCTGTTTTATTATAAAACAAACAAAAAAATAAGGAAAAGTTTCAGATGACTCCATAGGTGCACCCAAGGATAAACCTGAGTAAATTTAAAATTCAAAGGCCTAATATATGAAAATGTTATTCCTTGTATTTTGTATTTAGTAGAATATCCCTTAAGGTCAAGCATTCCACTTAACCCATTTGTTATTGAATATACAAGTTTTGTTTAGTGTTTTCTAGTGACACCATAAGCTAGTTTTTCGGTTGACTTTTGTTTAAGGATTAGCGATTACGTAACCGTTCTTTCAAATGATCTCCTAAATACTCTCTTGAAGTCATATCGGGACTTTGTGCAAGAGTATAAAGCCTGTGGGGACTTTTTTGTCAAAATATATTGCCACTGTAAAAATTTTTTTTTTATTTATTTTACAATTCACTTTAGGTTAAAAAAAAACTTTTGCAGCCAAAAAATTGCATTACTCTAAGGGTCTCAACTTTAAAAGACATTGAAGAACATTTATTTGCAAAGATCAAGGGAATACCACTTTCAGGATCATAACATAATAAGAGGCAAAGATACCATTTTGTCTACTTAGGTGTTCAAAAAGAATTTAAAATTGATGAAACCAGTAATGAGTTCTTCGTATTTTTTGTAAGCTACAGTGGTGGCCTTATAATTAGCACATCCATATATACGTCCATATATAACCAGAAATAACACCTTAAATCACACATAAATCATATAGGCAAAAAATTCCTTAAGCACGTAATGTCTCCTATTAAATGTAGGGACATAATCATCATTCGGTTTTTATTCTTCTTTATATTTTGTGAAGGCACTCCACTTACCACTATCTTCACACCAAGGATTTAGCATAAGGTTTGATATACAAGATACTATGGAATTAATTTTTCTGATATTTCTTGAACAATCCTATTAAGTTTTTAGTTAACCGTAGTTAACCCTAAAAAACTTCATATTCTAGCTATATATTACTTTTGATACATACTTGTATTGCAAAGAATTTTCGCTGTTATTGATATTTTGTAAAAAATTTTAAATATTCTTATTTATTTTAATTCATTTTAATAAAAATATTTTATATTATTACATTTTATTATCACTTTTATGAAATGTATGCCAAAATTTTTGGCAGGTTGTACTATACATTGCAGTATGGCTTTTTACGTAAAAACTAAACACCTCATGTCAGCTTGGTTTTATTTTTTTTTCCAAATGGAAACATCCTTGCTTTGTGGCGATTTAAAAGTTTGCAATTGTTTAGATGGGGCAGCTTATTGTCACTCGTATCAGTAACACTCTCAATTGAGGGCTGGCTTTAACCTGATGGTACAAATCATTGTTATATTTCGTTAGAAAAATTATCTGGTTTCCCGGATACGGGTTTCCCCAAATACGGCTGCAAGTAGTCGCTACGCACGTAGCCTGAGGTTTGAAATGTCTGACCTGAGGTTTGAAACTTGGTCTGACGTCTAATAAGCTAACATAGTACATACTAGACTACGACTACTTCAATCACTATCAAGAACAGAAAATTCAACATTTTCACTTTCATCCAACACTCAACTTTCAATTCCTTATTAAACATCATAAATAATGTATTATTCCCGATAAAACTTCACAAAATCTTTGAAAGCTTTAAAAAATTACTTACACAACACCAAAGAAGCGCTAGGAAAGTCGTATGTATCAAAAATGATACATAAGCTAGAATTATGAAGTTTTTGAATTTTAGAAGTCCTGATCAAAATTTTCTTTTTTTATTTGTTTTAAAATAACGACAATCATAATACTAACGAATTAAAAAATATCAGGCATCTAACTTTTTCTGAATTAAAGTTATATAGTCTCAAAGACAGAAAGAAATGTATCATTTTTGATACAAAGCTCGATCTACGGTTAAAAGGAATACTTGAATGGAATACATCTGAAACAGGAAAAACGTTCGGAATGTATGTTATATGGTCTCTTTTTAAAACAATTTATTCATTTCTATGTGGCGCAGATATGCGTTTAGTTGCAAATGTTGAAGGATCGGACAAATTCTGATGTTCGAATATCGTATATATAATTAAAATATCAGATACGACTTGGTCATCATTGTCTTGTATCGAAAGCCTTTGATTCATCAATCTTCGTCGTCACTATTGTCTAGCACCAATACATGCTAATATTAATTTTCGTAGAGTTTAATAACATCACGTCCACTGCTAAGCATAATCTATAATGGCAAAAGTAAGTAAATGATGGTAAAAGTAAGGAATCGTAACGCATGTATGTAAGTTGAAAAATTCTCTTATAGACCATAGGACCACTTGGGTCTTTTGACATAAAATTTTTGATCCAAATTTGTTTGGAAAGGTGAAATTGACACATTTTTCGATAAATAATCAAGATAGACAAAGTGAACTGAACTGAAAGTTCATTTGAAAAGTAAAATATGTATGAAAAATATAACACGGCTGTTATATTTTTTAAATATAAACTGGGGTAAACTTTGTTCGATTTTATCAAACGAAGTGTTAATCTCTTCACAAGAGAATGCTCTTTAAGAATATCAACACTTATTTTATTTATTTATATTTTTCAATTGAAGTTTGCTGCTGCACAAACTTTTGCCAAGTTTACTTCATCAAACATAATTCGTTCTCAGACTCGGCTTAGAAATGTTGCTCTCGTTTGGAAAAGTTTGGCCGCATAATAAAGTTTTCTGAAAAATGATTAAAGGTACATATATATTATTCAAATTAATTGTTATGGCAACATTATTTTTAACACATTTTATTCAGGTCTCACTGGACCTTTTCATCAGTTCATTTCATTGGTACCGACTTTTGTATGGGCCAGACAATATATGATTCAGAATAGAATATAATTATCTGTCCTTTTTCCAAATGGATTATCGAATATTACAGAGTGTTTGTATTACAGGCCATTGTTCTTGTTTCATAAATATCGTAGGCTAAATTGGTGCTAAATAACGCAGTACATTCAAGTTCTGTATGATTTGCCAGAAATGCAATAAAAATTGAAATGATCTAAAAAAAAAGAATATGAACGGAAAATTAAACTCATTTATGTTGTGCTCTGCTTTATTTGACTGGCCCAAATTTGCTACAACAGATATTTAGAAATATGCCATTAAACCCTTTTACAGCAAACACAATTTCTCACTGAAATCATGTGTTTAACTGTGTACTTATATTTCCCATATGAAATATAAGTACACAGTTAAACACAAATAAGTAACTTATTCTGCAAAACAGTAATCCAATAAAAATGTCATATTTACTTACAAATGTATAATTCCAAATTGACCGTATATGTACTTTGTATTTAATTGAATTTAAAAAATATTACTTATACGCACCATATGACATGTAATGATATAATTACTCTGGAAAGTATGCAACACAATAAAAAATGTTTGATTTTGTCGTTTGCAAAGTAATGGAATTAGGTATCACTCAGACGTTATGAATTTTAAATATTAACCCTCTGCACTCGGCACCGTTTCAGACATTACCTAGCAGCAACTCGTCGCCACTTTTTAACGAAAACGTACATCCTGGAAATGTGATATTATACAGTATAATTTTAGAACCTAGTAAGGAATTGTAATGGAATTTTTTTTATATGAATTTGTGGACATTGAAGAACACATACAGTAATCCCTCACAAATTAGAACCGCTTTGTTTTTGAGGTAATTCTAATTTTTGAATTATTCTAATTTCTGGAGTTTTTTTCATGTAAAGGCGTATCAAATTTCACAAGTAAATTAGCCACATAAATGCGACAAAAAAAAACATCAAATACGGAAAAACGTATATAATTTGGTGATTCCTCTCTTTAGTTTTAGAGAATAAAAATTAAAATAGCAAAGAAAAAAACGCTCAGGAATTAGAATTTTAAATTCGAATTTTAGAGCGTATAATGTATTGCAAGCACTGATTCTAATTTCTAATTACTGGAGGTTCTAATTTGTGAGCTTCTACTGTATTTACAAAAAAAATATCAAAAGAGTCCTTTTAATTACTTAGCATTATGCCAGCTCTTTTATCCTTTCACGCAAGAAGTGTAATATTATTATTCTATATGCCACTTCTTTTTTGATGAACATTTTGGTTTACGTAAAATTTTGCTTTTTTTAAGTTACGGGTAAAAAAATACTTTGGGAATAACTAACGCTAAATTACATAACACAATACTGTCTTATTACTGCAGGGATCTTTTCTATTCGACGAACTGAGATCTGGATCATTTCTTCTCTCGGTTATAGGATTTCTTTATTACAGTCACAGAGAACTACTGGAGAACACGTGTTTCTTGAAAAATTGGCGTGGAATAATTTCGCTAATCGCTAGCAAACTATCATGTCCCCTCAGAGGTTACAACCGAGTGAGATGCTAGACTTACGTTGTCCCCTCAGAGGGGACAGCCCCTCAGCTACAGTCAGCTAATGACATAGTGCAGGTTATTAGTTTTGTCATGTAGGACTGAAAAATATTTTTTTATATTTCTTGAACCCTCCAAACTTGTTTTATTTGACGTTTTTTGATCTTTTGACACAAAATTATTGATTACCCAAACATTTTTTTAACCTATTTTCAAAATTCAAACTTTTTTGAAAAGGTCAAATTGACACACTTTTCGATAAACCATCAAGATCGATCAAAAATTCTGTAAATTTTTGAACTGAAAGCTCATTTGAAAAGAATATGTATGAAAAATATAACACGCCTGTTATACTCTTTAAATAATAACTGGGGTAATTTTTGTTCGATTCTATCAAACGAAGTGTTTCTTTTCTTCTCAAGAGAATGCACTTTAAGAATATCAACGCTTATTTTATGTTTTTAATTAAATTTTGCAATTAAGAAAAGTTAAACCTGAAAAATGAGAAAAAAATAATATTTTCCAAGTTTACCCGATCAAAACTCATAACATGTAGGTTTGAAACACATGTTTATTTATAAAATTTTTAATGCTCATCTGTCCCTTTTAAAAATTTTGGATTTTAAAAATAGGTTAAAAAATACTTGGGGAGTCAATTATTTTGTGTGAAAAGTCCAAAAAAAAGGTTTTCCAAATAAAACATGTTTGGAGAGTTCGAGAAATAAATTTTTTTAATTTTGTCGCATAGTGTAATTTATGACATATCTTCACTATATATGAGATTTACGTATATATTCTTTTACGACTTTAAGTGACCATATATAAAGAATAACTATTTAATACGCATTTTTAGAAATAAATAAAAGTAATATAACACCCACGCTGTTAGTAGTTATTCAGATTTATTAAAATTTCCGTTTGCGACATATACGGTCATTTAACCCATTAAATTACATCAAAATTGAAGATTCTGGTTTAGGGTTTTTCCGATTTCTCAACACCAGATGTGGCAAAACTTTAGCTAATTAGTAGAGAGAGCTCGTCGGAAATATGAAGAGGATTATGAAGTGTTTGTGATGATATTCCTTCTCCAAAAAATATGAAAAACAGTGATAAATAATAACATTTGAAAGTAATTGTCTTCATTTAAGACTCTTAAGTGTATACTTATGCTCGCAATTTGCCGAACATAAAAACAAACAGTAGTTGGAAGGAGCCGGCTATTGTATCCATAACTGGTTTTGCTTTGTGTGCTGGTGCAATATGGTTTAAATTGATCAGATGTTGTCGGTTCCACCAGACTTTAGAAGTTCTTTATACTCTACATCTTTCTGGTGCCATAAGACACACAGCATTGTCTTTCTGCCTACTCGATGTGGTTTTGCAGCCGAAGTTAATGGCTGTCCCAGAACCCGGACTTTTTAAAGGGTCCGAAGTTGTTTCTGGTTCCAAGTGGCATCCTCTTCCAGATTCGGCGTCTTAAAATTTGTTTAATGGTCTTCCACATCAATATCATTATCTCTAAACTGTCGGAACCATCTTTTGCATGTTGCTTCTGATATAGATGGATCACTATATGCCTCGGCAAGCATTTGAGGCGCGTCTGCAGCGCTTTACTTCAAAAGAATTCAACAAATTTATGATTTCCTTAAATCATAATTTCCATGTAAAAAACTGCAACACGTCCTTGTCCTTGTCCAAAATAAACTCATGGCTTATATGAAGGATTGATTTTGTCTAAACAAGCCAGGAAAGCCCGCAGCAGTTTTAATTTTTACTGTTGTGTCTTAATGTGTTCTAGAACTTTTACAGCGATAATCGTAACTGATTAACCATTTTTTTCTCAACGCGAATGCCATGTGTATTTAGGGGCAGTGTAGCCGCTCGTAAGTAAAAATTTTTATGAAATATATTTGAAACGAATGAAAATGTTTTGAATTACGAAAATTATTTAATTTGTTTTCACTTTTTACATTTTACATTTTACTATTAATATAAAATACATATACACTTATGGTAGAATTAGTCGAACGTTACGGATATTCTCCTCAATGAAAAATCTAACGGGGTCAAATCACACGATTTTGATGCAAAAGGCACGAAGTGCAGTAATGTTTAAACAACAAGTTGTTGGTTGTTAGAAAATTAATTTGGGACAAACATTAATTGTTAATTATCGACCTATAGTGCTCTCCGTTGACAGTGACGGCAATATAGACCGACGACTCCTCTAAACCAAAATCCGCTCTTGGATCTGATGTTGATTCGATTAACAAATTCAAAAATTCTACATTTTTATTTGTTCAGGTACCCACTTATCCGGAAATGGACCCGTAATCGATTTTTGGGTGAAAAATAGCTTCGGTTCCCAACTGCTCCAGCGCCCGTTCAGTAAACACACGTCGTTGTTTGTTATAGTTTACCTTCAGTTCCTGGTTCAGTTTAATTTTGGAGGAGTGCAACATGCAACATTCGCTGAAATGTAAAAGTGGCTGTGTTTTCTTCAGATTTTACATTTCGTAGACGTAACAGTGAACACGAAATTAAATGAACGAAACGTGCGGTACAATTTGTTTATTTGCAGGTATTGTTGATGGATATTTCATGTCTAGACTCCAGTAAGATAAATTTATTTAAAAGAAGATGATTACTTTCCGGTCTTAAACAAATTAAATTCAGTGGTGAAAAAACTTTTGGTTTTATAAGCTGTCAAGTTTATGTGTGAACAATACAATAATGATGTTGAATTATTTCCATTAAATGACCGGCATCATTCAAACTCAATCTCTGTTGTGAATGTTAAACATCAGTGGAGCACAATGATTTTTCACTAGACGGCTCTGTTGATTTTAGTTATATTTTTTCTTCCTATATTTAGAGTGAAAGATTAATTTTGAAATGAAAGAAAGAAGAACAGCAAACTAAACCTCCGTGAAATAACACCGCAATGTATTAAATTATATTACTTTTATGTACTGCTTGATTATGCAAAAATACTGGGCATACCAATGGATGAAAGTATTGGCAGCAACAAACATGACAATAGGATGTTTATCGTCAAAGATGGTACTACTTGGAACAGACAACTATATGCCTTTATTAGTTTGGAAAGAGAAAATATTACCAATTTTCACATAGATTGCTAATAGCTGTTACTTAAAATATTGTAGAGTCTTTCGTACTGCTCTTCTCATATTCATCTCACGTGACAGACAAACATTAGAAAAAAGTGTTTCGTCTTATGTTTTATTTCATAGATATTGCAAATGATAATATTTCATCAACTAAATGCGTATGAGACAACAGAATCATTTGCTTTGAAAATGTGCTACTCGGAAATGATGATAAATTTACACGTATTACGCATTTTCGAAAAAAGAGCTGAAAGTCTTTAAGCTTTTAATAATCCCATTAATTTTGTCCCCTGTAGATTAGTAACTAATTGAATTTTATTATCACTATAAATTTTGTGGTCGACCGAAATCGAATTTCTAGTTTTAGATTCAAATACATACTACGTGCCTAGTAACTACTTACAGCCGTATTTGGGGAAACCTGTAACTTGGAAACCAGAGAGGAATCAAAGAGAGATGATTGCAATGGGAAGCTTTTTTACCTCACATAACGTTGACATCAAATTTTTCTAACGAAATAAAACAATGGTTTGAACAATCAGGTTTCAGCCATTACTCAATTGAGAGCGTTACTGATGCGAGTATACAAAAAGCTGCTCTTAACAATTGAAAACTTATTGATCGCAACAAAGCAAGGGTGCTAGATGTCAAATTATTACCATTTGGAAAAAAACAAAACCAAGCTGACATGAAGTGTTTAATTTGTACGTGAAAAGCCATACTGTAATTTACATCATGTCAAAAATTTTGGCGTACATTTCATGAAAGTGGTAATATTATACAATAATATGAAATATTTTTTTTAAATGTCTTAAAAAAAATAAAAATATATAATTTTTTTACAAAATCTGTCAATAACTGCGAAAATTCTATGTTACTAGAAGTATGTATCATAAGCTAGAACTATGAAATTTTTTAAAGCTCGCTCTACGATTAAAGGAGCTTTTTATGGGTGTTTATTTATTGTTATCTCAACATGTTGCTGAATGCCCATATTGCGGTTGACAACTTTTGTAGTAGTTTGGTCGTCTTTCAGAAATCGGTATTGCCATTCTCAACTTAAACGCGGTTGACTTTTTGGTTGTGCGGTTAATTTTTTAGTTGTGTTTTATGGTATTGCGGTTCACCACTTTGTATGAGTTTGGTTGACAAAAACATTAAATATAGACAACTGCTTATTAGCAGTTGAGTCTCTCTCAGTTATAGAGTTCACTTATATATTTAATACATTTTCTTTTTAAAAATAATAGATACCCCCAATAACAAAAACCCCCTCCGATTGGCAACGTATAAGTATACAGCATCTAAAATATTGTAAATAGACATTTTATTAGAATTTTGACTCCGTATAGGTTTGGATTCACTACAAAGCAAGTAAAAAAAATTGCTAATAATAAAAAACAATCAAGCACCAGGAAGTGGTCCTTCACAAGAAATTCCCCTTAACACCCTTGAGGATTGCGTATCCCTCCTGTTATCACTAAATGACCAAGTAGCTCCATCTGGACACACATTCGACGTTGATAATATTGCTCCGACAACCAGTCGCGCTTTTGCGTCTCCTCAAAATCCCGATGTGGAGCAAGTCATTACAAATGCACCTGAGATGTTATTAAATATCCCGTCTAAGAAAAAAAATCAACAGAACAAGAGCGCTTAGAACTTTTGAGAAAACAAATAACACAAGTTAAACTTTTAAAAAGCAATAATTTGGAGAAAAATACTTATAAAAACTATGAAATAAACAACAGCGTTTAAAAATTACACATGGGACATTTCTTACTTAGCACTGGGTAGTTCAAGAGGATTTGAATTAGAGTTGTGTAGTTCACGAACGAACTAGTTCAATTGAACCATTCACACAATTGAACTAAGAGAGCCGCTCATAATAATGAGTTATTTTAGCTCCGTAGTTCATTTAGTTCAGTAGTTCTTTTAGCTCAGTAGTTCGTTTAGCTCAGTAGTTCGTTTAGTTCAGTAGTTCGTTTAGCTCTGTAGTTCGTTTAGTTCAGTAGTTCGTTTAGCTCAGTAATTCTTTCAGCTCAGCAGTTCGTTTAGCTCAGTAGTTCGTATAGTTCTCGTCTCTTATTCGTTCATTTCTTTCTTATCGCTCATTTCATTCTTATTCGTTCTATTATTTTGTTTATCGTTCTTGTGTGCGACATTCCTATTGGAATGGTGGCGGTGTTACCACATATTAAAAAAAGAACATATGGAAAAATTTTTACAAAAATAAGCAAATAAATATAAAATGTTTTTTCTATTTAACGAATGAAGAAGAATGGTTTAGAATAGAAATATGAACAGAAATTCTCATCAAATATTTAAAAATAAATCACATGCTTTTCAAGTGCTTCAAGCACATACATAAATGAATTAATAAAAATGAAAAATGTTAAATACCACAATTTATTTAAAGTAAAAAATCATATTACAAATATGATAAATTTACACGGAATACATTCATTCCTTTATTGGTATTGTTTACATCAGTTAAAATATAAATGAGCAAACGTTGCCATAAAGAAGTTACACAAATTGAGGAAGAGAGCGGCGTTGTTTAAGAGAACTGAACTATTGAACTAAAAGAACGAACTACTTCATTACAGAGAGCTGAACTAGAAAGAGCGAACACTGAAAAGAGCTAACGAACCCAACTCTAATTTGAATCATCGCGTATTTTTCTACGTATACGAAGAACATTTATATTAGCGTCATGATTTTGATCTTCGTAAGATAAATCCACATTTAAATCCATCTTTAATTTACTTTTATTTATACAAAAACTTGATTTTAACTTATTTTTGCGTTTTCATTTCTTCTATTTCCAAACAAATTTCATGGTGTTACCAATATGAAACTTAAATTTTATATCGGCAACACCATAACAATTACAACTAAAAATCGTTGAGTTCCGCAATATCAAAAAATAATTTCGTTGAGTGACAGTTGGGTTGACTGGCAGACGACCAAACTGAGTTGAGTTGAGAACGGCAATAGGGGCAGAAATAAAAAACCAAAACAAGCATTGCGTGTACGCTACAGGCAAAAAAATATTGCCAGAAACATGACTATTGCAAAAAGTGTAAAATAAGAACAATCGGCAACAAAACAATCGTCTTAAACGTAACTGTCAGTCAATAACTTTTCGTTAAGGCATCCACGATTTGACGACGTAAGAAAGAGGCTAAGAATTGTAGTGATAAACAGAAAAGTAGGAACAACATATTCGTGTTTGCCATTCTAACGTCATCTTTACTGACCTAGACTAAGTAAAATTTCTTTTGCAAACAGAATACAAACAACCACAACAAAATTGTGTAAATACTGTGTTCAATGAAAAAACTATAAAAAGGAAATTTAATGTTACCAACAAAAAAGAAAATTAAAAGACAAAAAGAATTGCAATAAAGAAGAAGAATAAAATTGTACTGTAATGCAATGAAAATATAAAGTCAACGGGCAAAGGCCTTTGCTATATGACAGTGTAAATGTGTTTCCTTATAAATAAATTAAGTCTATGTGTTCACGAGGGATATGCATTTTTATTCATAAAAGCGCAAATAAGAATAAAAGACAAAGAAAAGGCCACCTTCTTCAAACTAAAATTTTATGACACCCCTCAGGTTTACATTACAGTGGACAGCAAAAGCCTTAGTAAGGCAATATATTTTTAGCAATTTCATGAATTTTAGCCAAAAGGTTGTATAAAAATTCATTGTTTTTATATTTATTTTTTTAATTTATAAAAATTTATAGTTTTTATATTTATTTTATTAATTTATTTCTGTTTTATTATAAAAACAAACAATTTTTGAAGTTTTTCGTAAAACAAGAGAAAAATAAGAAATAATAAGTTTCAGATGACTCCATAGGCACCCCCAAGGAGAACTCTGAGTAAATTTAACATTCAAAGGCCTAATATATGAACATGTCATCCCTTGTATTTAGTATCCTTTAAGGTCAAGCACTCCATTTAACCCATTTGGAATTGAATGTGAAAGTTTTGTTTAGTGTTTTCTGGTGGCACCATGAGCAAGTTTTTGCTTGACTTTTGTTGGAGGATTAGCGATTACGTAACCGTTCTTTTAAATGATCTCCTAATGATCTCATATCGGGACTTTGTGCAAGAGTACTAAGCCTGTGGGAATTTTTTTTTTTTGTCGAAATATTTTGCCGTTCTTAGACTTTTGCTGTCCACTGTATATGGCCATCTTTTACACGTCAAAAAATTCGTTTTTGTTTGATCAGCTACGAATTTATCTATCCTGTTTCATTCAAGAGATTTAAAATTTTATGTGAAGAATATAGCAATATAAAAAAGACCACTCTAGCAGTTCCTAAGATAATAGAATTTCCATTAAAAAGCATCGTCTGAAGGAATGTACAGATTTGTTATTTCGGGCATAGTGGTGACAAACTTTACTCACTGAGTCCTGTTAATTGTTAAGAACAGGCCCTGTCTGACTTTCCTATGGTGTTATCCTGGAAGATCAGGTGTCAGTGAGCTTTAAATATAAATTATGTGGAGGATAATTTAAATCTTTGTTTTTTTTTTGCTTTACCATGCTCAAATGATGTTTAGTTTGCGAATTTTAGATATCCTAACTTTTATTATTTTTTTCAAACTCATCCACTTTACACTATATTTGTGCTGTTCACTGCATGTGCATGTGCATGTGCAAAAACAGTCATCGAATTTTACAAACATAAATTCAGCAACATGCACCAGCAGTGTACTTTTAACCATAAATATCGACAAATAAGACACGCATTTCCAATACAACTGATAGTGAATGTGTGATTATGTTGCATATGTTTAAAGTGGTCTGTTTGTATATTTTAAAGAATGAAAAAAAAATGTAAATAAACAACAGTGACAGTTGCTAACGGATGAAAATAAATAAAAAATCGTAAATAAACGTATGATTGGAAATTTATATATTCGCAGTTTTATTACAACAAACGAATAGCAAATTGAAAAAGGAAACAAGATTGAATTTATTACAACAATAAATAACACTTTAACAGCTACATGCAGTGCAATTTAAGACGAAAATACAATTACAAACACTATGCTGCTAAGGACTGGATTGGACTGCTAGCTGCGAAATATTCTTATATTGGAATTGTTTTTAAAATCCAAACAAATGTCCAAAACAGGAACTGTTCATATTTCCTCTCTTGTTTGTATGTTGTCTGTTTTCTATACAATTATAAACAAAATATCAAACTGTCACATTCTGTGCATGTTCATATATCTACATATGTACGTAATTTATTCGAAAAACAGAAAATATATTTATATACTATGCATACATATAAATATATGTATACGTATATATATATATATAGTATATATAATATTCTAAAGGACCTTACTGAAAATTCGTATGAATATGTATATGAAAACAATTTTGTTTAATACCCCCTACTTCATTACTTGCGAATTAATTTGTTTAAAATACTGCAAACGCTGTTCAAATTCTTTTTCCGACAACAGCTTCCGTTTAATAGATGTGGAATAACTTTTAATCGAAAATGTATACGTATAAAAAAACTTCTCGAATGATTGAGATTTTCATAGAGATTCAGTTTTATTGTTGTAGACTTCAGTCGATTAGGTAACACTTTTTGCTACAGTTAGTAAATATGGTTTATTAAGCCTGGGTGCTATTAACATACATACGTACATAATTGGTCAATAAGCTTTGAGAATGGAATTTCTGAATTGTCTCTAAAAATCCCAATATTTTAAATTGTCTGTCTTCACAAGAAAGAGCTCTAAGCTAGTGGTCCATCTTCCAATTTAAATTAATTACCAATCTTCTATACCAAATAATCTTGATACGTAGACCATATTTATGTCGTTAAAATTTCCGATACTTCCAAATTCAGATGTGCATTCAGTTCTGTTTTATTCAAGTATAGGCTTTTAATGTAGTTGGCTGGAACAATGTCGACTATGTGCAGTATTTTAGTGGTAAATTATTTGTTTTATAATATTTCTCAATTTCCAGAGAGATGTTATTCTTGAAGCAATCGTTAGATATTTCAAAGGAAGCTGCCGAAGAAATATTTTCGTTTTTGATATTTGACCTGGGGTTTGAACTCCAGTTGACCTTAATAACTGACAAAAATTTCAATGTCCTAGGCGTCCTGGTTCAAGAGCTACAGGATGTTGCGTATAGGCAACATTTGGCAATGTTCAACCCCTCCCATGTGATTGTTGTAGCACTATACTATACCTAGACGAGGTAGAGTTATAAACTTCTTCTCTTTGCAGCACCATCTCTTGCATTCACTCATGGGGTGCATAGTTTGAAACCAGGTGTACACTATTATCATACTAACGACAAGCAATCAAGTTGTGCGTTGCTTCATATATGAAATCGCTTGATCCTCGTCCTCGTTTTTGAAGTTCTCTCTACTTAGAGTACTATTTTTCAATCTCCTCCTGTGAAACGTTTTCATTTTCACTCAAACCTTCATCATTTTCGGTTGTAATAAATTAGTCAATCACACCAACTTGCATATTTTCAGCTCTGTTATCCAAATTTTTCAAAGTTTCTTCTATAATCCTGACCAAAGACCAATGTTGCATATACGCAACACTAGATTTACAAAATTATTACAGACAAACTAAATAATATTTTCATGCCGGAGTTTTTTTAAACTACCCACTTACCTTTCATCATTTAGTTATTGAACTTGGTTTTAGGATAAATTAATTATATTAATGCTTTTTAACACTTTTTGAAAACAACGTCTTTTTGCAAAATGAATTTGTCAACTTCGCTCTCGAGAGAATACCTATTAACTGAACATGTGCACTGCTGACTACCAACCAATTAGCTGTAAACTTAAACAACACATAAGGCTATATTTCTGCGAAAGTTAAAAAAAAATATTTTAAATATCTGTTCTTAGACGCCCATAAACACAATGTTGCATATACGCAACATCGGGCATGTGAGGGATAATTTTTTAAAATTCGAAATAAAGTATGTATTTAAGCATTTTTAAATATTTGTTGCGTAAGGGGGCATTATTTCAGTGTTGTTTCTCTGAGTAGTTTTTTAGTTTAAAAATTACATTTTAACTTGTCGAATAATCATATTTGTTTATTGTTTTTATTTTTTCAACTTTATACTATTTTAGAAACATGAACTTTTCATTTTGAACTGTTTATAAACTTTGAAACAGCACTTTTATAGAATTGTAAATTTATTCAAAAATTTTTCAGATCTTTAACCCTTATCCTGTATTAATGGGTCAAAATTGCACAAACAGCTTTTATTGCTCATTTATTCTTTAAATACTCATCGGATTTTTTTGAAACTTTTGTACAATTATTTTTTAGTGAATACTATTAAAATTTAAAATATTATTTTTGTATATCGTTTCACAAAGCGTATGTAACAAAACTTACGCAATTGGTACTTTTGGGTCAAAATTGCCCAATACAACAAAATCAATTTACGCATATGATATGAGCTTCGTAACAATATTGTAGGCCTTGATAACATCATAACTAGCAACCTGCATCTGACTATGACTCCAACTCCTCATCAGGCGTTAGCATGGACATTTCCGAAATTCTCGATCAAAGTACGGATGAAGTTTTAATGTATCTAAACAGGACATAATAAATTTGACTCCTGGTCCAACGCGTTATATTTCAAGAGCTGATAGTATAAAATCTTTTCTTCTGTTATTTATGCCCAGTGATCATATTAAATTAGTTGCTGATATGACTAATTTATAAGGTGACTATAAGTGGTAATATATTTGTAAGAGTAAAACTGTACAATCGGTTCAGTTAGGTCAATAATAATGGAAATAATTGAATTGCTGTAGACGACATAACAATTGAAGCATATTTCGGGCTACCTTTGTTGGCGGGTGTATTTAGATCTCATGGTGAAATTTTAAAACTTCTATGGGACGACCGCAAAGGTCTTTTTTGCAAGAAAAAATATTGCAACTAAAAAGCAGACCTGAAAACTGTGCTCACTTCCTCTTCGACTGTGAAAACAAAACAAAAATGGGATATGTACCTAAAAAAAATCGATCAGTGTTTTTGCTTAGCACGAAAAAATAAAAGCATGGTCCAAAAAGTCAGAAATAATTCATTTCTATGATGAAACGAAATCAGGGGTCGATACATTAGATCAACTTATAAGAACTTACACATGTAAAAGGAGAACTAATCGATTGCCTCAAGCACTGTTTTACAATATGTTGGATATATCCGCCTATAACGCCTATGTAGTTTTTCTAAAAATTAATCCGAATTGGAGGGGAAATAATAAATATAAGCGACGCATATTCTTGGAAGACTTAGGCATGGAGCTTATAAGTGGAGAAATATCTCGCAGACCGAACATGCCACAAAGTAGTCCTGCAGTCGTAAAATGTCTTCAAAAGGATTCTGCAAAAGTTCCACAAGCAAAAAATTTAAAAAGGGGACTTTGCAACTTTTGTCCAAATCGTTCTAATAGCACCAAATATGCAAATAAATGTTCTTAATGTCAAGAATTTATTTTCAAAAAGCATTCTGAGAGCAATATTGTATGTAATGAATGTCATATGCGTTTTATTTTTGAAATACAGGATAAGGGTTAAATACTGTTATAGAAAACAGTGAATTAAACTTAAAATAAAAGAATATAAATAATATGCATATAAAGTTGACAACTGTTGTTGCAAAAATGTTGAATCCATTTTGAAATAATTTAACCACAAGAAACACACACAAAAGATTGAGCGAAACAAATTGCTTGTGAAAATAAATAATTTTTCAGAAATGAGATAAAATAACTATAAAAAATTAAAAAATTGAAACTTTAACCAAATCCAAACACAATCACATGCACAAAAATATTTCTAAAATAATTTATTTATTCAAGTTAAAATTACTTAAAAGTACCACCTCCAAATAAATAAGAGGGTGTGTGTAAGCCATATTAACAGTTTATAAAGATACAGAAAGACAAAAATAATCTTATAGTTTCAAAAGTAAAATGTTTAGAGAAATTTTAATTTCATATTTTTGTCAGACCGATTCCTGCAACCGTTGATTCACTTTTCGGTTTGAATATTAAAGATGAGTTACAAACACATTATATTGATGATGCCTTTATTTCGGTACATACATGCATAAGAAGTCATTACAACCCCTCGGTCAGAATTTTTTTTATTTTTTAATTAATTTATTTGTACAAAATTAAATTAATTAAATTAAATTAAAATTAATTACGTCCTAGCTTTTCACACCACTTGGCAATTTGCTCTCACAGTTTTTGCCAAAAATCTGCTGAGAGGAAGCCGCCGAAGAAATATTTTTTCATATTTCATTTTGTTGAAGATGTCTGACTTGGGGTTTGAACCGTGGCGTCACGTCTAATAAGCCAACATAATACCTTCTAGACTATGGCGACTAGATAACTAGTGCTTGAACCACGCCATAATGCACGAAATAGAATATAATTTAACCTTCAGATTGGTTGCAGCATATATACTTATTTATACAGTTTTCTTGTACTTTTTCTCATATTTTAAAAGTTATCTCAGCTATATCTTGGCGAATGTTGGTTATCAAATGCTGGCAGCCTTTCAAAGAACGTGTAACACAAAATTAATCCGAAAGCTTCTTATCCAATAAAATCAAAATCGTACGTTTTGCGTGTCTCATGCTCTTCAGTTACACGCCAAAAAATGTTATCATATGAGCATAGTTCTCTGAATTGACGGCAACTGTTCTTTCATGTGTATTAGTAACTAAAGTGATATTTGCGGAAGAGCGTACTTTTGAGGTCTCAACTCAAACATACATACATATCTGTAACGCTTTCAATCTCTTGAAATGTCTTTAAAAAACTATCAATTCCCTGCACACATTTGGATTAATGCTTGAGTTTATTATTGTTCAAAAAACACATAATTAAATTAGCTTGTTGGCCACAAAATATTTAATGTCGGCAAAATAATTGTTACACAGATTATGAATTCATTACAACGTATACATACATAATTATATTTACTACCGAACTAATTCTCATTTAACAAATGGCTGTAAACATCTTTCAAATGTCAATCAAATAATTTTAGAAATGTTGGACATTTAATTAATTAAATTGTAAAATATCTTCATTATTAATTCAATTAAAGTCTTTTAAACCGTTTGCCACACACTCTGTAATGCATATGTGACAGTATGAACATCAAAGTTAGTCACCAATTAAAAAAAAATTAAAAAAAATTAAATTTAATTTTAAATGAATTCAATACATTCGGAATTATTTAATATTAAAATATTAAGAAATTTACACTGTCTTAAGATGTTGCATCAATCATTTTACTTTTTTTTTTTTGCTTCTTAACTTGGTTTAGTGGCTCGACCACCTGTAAACATAACATTTCAATTCAAAGATATTGTAAATGCTATTGACAATTTGACCGTTAAGAAAGCTCCTGGAATTGATTGAGTAAGCAACAAGATGATTATTGAGTTGCCCCGTATAGCAAAGAAAATCATTCTCTATATTTTTAACGCGATTTTGCGGCGCCATGGAAAGTTGCTTTACTAAAAAAGATTCCTAAGCCTGGAAAAGATCCTTCGAAAGTGGAATCTTATAGGCCAATAAGTGTATTACCAACTATGTCGAAATTGTTCGAGAAATTGTTAATCAACAAGCTGACACCTATTTTGGATCAAATCAACGAACAGAAATGCGTCCACATAACCTTTACCCTACGGAAAGAAACATGTCCGTCCATCAGTATTAATAACCAGATGGTGCCACAACACACGCATGTTATATATCTCGGTATCCACTTGGATAGACGTCTCACATGGAAACATCACATCGATGCAAAACTGACCCAAATTAAACTGAAAGCAGCTCAAATTAATTGGCTTATCGGTAGAAACTCCGTCCTTCGGCTTGACTGCAAACTTTTAATCTACAAGTTTATATTGAAGCCAATATGGTGTTATGGTATCCCGTTATGGGGCACAGCTTCTGCCTCTAATATTGAACAAATTCAACGCCGTCAAAATAAAATCCTACGAATGATAACTGGTGCTCCTTGGTATATAAAAAACAGCAACATCCATAAAGATCTTGATGTCCCACTTGTCAAAACACGTGATTAAGTATTTAAAGAAGCTGGAAACACATCCAAATCCTCTCGCTCGAAACGTCTTACAACATCGTGGACATACCCGCTTGAGAAGGAGGGATACCATCGCTCTCAGATGACCAACTTAGAAATACGCTTTATTTTTATTTTCTATTTTATAAGAGTTGAAAACTAGATTTTTGTCTGGCATTGGCTGGACATTAACATTTATTAACTATAGATTTAAGATTTGAATACTTATTGTTAGTTCATAAATAATGAAGATACAATAAAAAAAGAAAATTAAAAAAAAAAAAAAAAAACTTGGTTTAGATCTGACATACTAGAGTGATATACTCTATGAACCTTCTGGTGTAATATTCATTTCTTTAAAAATTATATTCAAATCCGATCAAGATCATTACAAGCCTTTCATTACAATTTTATTTTCTCTTGGAATTTTGACCATAAATATGCTGAGAGGAAGTTACCAAAGAAATATTTATTTTATAAACAAGGACAACAAGATATAATATTATATAATTTATAGACCTAATAAAGATAAGTATTATATGATATTAACAAGATACGTATTCAAAACGGGAACTGAAATTAATATTTATTTAATAACGTAATTATGTTATGTTATTTAAAATCAATCCAATTTATAAGTATATTTTAGATAATTGGAATCTGGTTACTTCTAAAAAAACGCCATAGTGAAATTGTTTCTTGCTATCTACTACAACCACATTATATTTATTATAAAATGAAAATATCTGGCAATACCGCACAGTTATTCGAAAAGCCTCATTGTTTCTTAACCGTAGATCGAGCTTTGTATCAATAATGATACATTTCAATTTTTGAGACGATATAACATTATAAAAAAAGTTAAATGCCTGATATTTTTTAAAATATAATAATAATATATATATTATTTAACATACATAATGGGCCATTACAACCCTTCAGTCAGGACTACGGCCTAGCTTCTCACACCACTCATGTTGTGTGCGTTAATTTTATACGTGAGTGGCGGGACCTACAGTTTAACGTCGACTCCGAACGACAGAATTTTGAGAAACTTTTTCATGGCAGTTTATTTTACTCTCAGAGTTTTTGCCAGAAATCTGCTGAGAGGAAGTCGCCGAAGAAATAATTTTTTTTTCATATTTCATTTTTTTGATGTCTGACCTGGGATACGAACCCGGGCTTTACGAATAGTAAGCCAACACACTACCTACTACACCACGGCGACTTCATTTAATTATTATTATTTAATTATATTATTATCCATTATTTAAACCAAAGAAAAAAAAAATGAAAATTTCAAACAAGACTTAAAAAAGTCAAAAACTTCATAATTCTGGCTTATGTATTATGTTTGATACATACGACTTTCCTAGGCATTCTTTGGTGCTGTGTATGTAATTTTTTCAAGTTTTCAAAAAAATTTTGTGAGGTTTTATCGTAAATAATACATTATTTGTGGTATTTGAGAAGGAATTGAAAGTTAAGCGTTGGATGAAAGTGAAAAGTTTGAATTTTCTGTTCTGGACATATTCTTGATATTGATTGAAGTACTCGTAGTCTAGTATGTGCTATGTTAGCTTATTAGACGTCAGACCAAGTTTCAAACCTCAGGTCAGACATTTCAAATTTACAATGAAAGGTTGTAATGACCGATTAAATATGTACATATATTACATATATATATATATATATATATACATATATATTACTACTGATGATTCTGAAGAAGTAGAAAACAGAAGCTCCTCTTATGAACTGACGCAAGTATTGACAGCTGCAAACATGACAATAGGCATTAATCGAAAAAGATGGTGCTACTTGGAATAGAGAACCTATTAGCAGTTTGGGAAGAAAAAATATTACCAATTTTCATGCAGATTATGAGATAACAGAATCATTCGCTTTGATAACGTGCTACTCGGAAGTGATGATAAATTTACACCTATTACGCCTCTTCGAAAACTGAGCTGAATATCTTTCAGCTTTTAATAATCCTAATAATTTTGTCGCTATAGATTGGTAACTAATTTAATTTTATGGTCGTTATAAATTTCATAGCTCACCGGAATCGAATTGGAAGTTTTAGATTCAAGTACATGCTACGTGCGTAGCAACTACTTATAGCCGTATTTGAGGAAGCTTGTATCCGGGACACCAGAGAGGAATGAAAGAGAGAATATTGTTATTGACATAATCGATGTTTATTGCAACAGGAATCTTTTTTACTCCACATGACGTCGACAACAAATGTTTCTAGCGAAATATAACAACGGTTTGTGCCATCAGGTTTCAGACAGCCCTTGATTGGGAGCGTTACTGATGGGAGCGACAGTAAGTTGCCGCATCTAAACATTTGAAAACTTATTAATCGCCACAAAGCAAGAGTTCTAGATGTCAAATTATTACCCTTTAGAAAAAAATAAAACCAAGCTGACATGAAGTGTTTGATTTTTACTTAAAAAACCATGCTGCAATGTACATCTGTCAAAAATTTGTGGCGTAAGTTTCATAAAAGTGACAATAGAATGTAAGAATATAAAATAGTTTTATTCAAATGAATTGAAATAAATAAAAACATTTAAATTTTGTAACAAAATCTATCAATAATTGCGAAAATTCTGTTAAATACAAGTATGTATCAAAAGTGATACATAAGCTAAAATTATGAAGTTATTGTAAGGATCAATCTACGGTTAAACACACACCGTGTTTAGCTTTATGTATTCGTATACGTAGTACAAAATTAATGCACACATGCTAAATACTCGCTATAGAAGTATCTGTGTATGAGTTTATAAATATCAAGCAAGTATTTGTTGTGCAGCGGTGCAATTTATTTCACGAAGCACTTATACGTGCTCTTCGCTCATATATACTATGTATGTTTCAACTAATTTCAAAACTGCATATGATTGATGCACAGATACTGCAAAATTCGTCATCGTGATAATAAACATTGATTGTTCGGTGTCCTGCCGTTATCACAATATGTTCGGTTGTATATAGTACCGTTATAGCCTACAGTTGTAGACCTGTACCTCCTACTATGTACATGCTTTAGTGTTTTTTTTAAAACAATTGTTATATTCCATTGAGATTTTAACATCCGGTAGCATATCATGGTTTTGAAAAGCTGCTGTTTATTTAGCCAATGCATTCAATATATTTTGGATATTATTACCATATACGGACATTCATTTGATAAACGAGAGCAATTTTTGACGAACCGTTGATTCCGTTGTGCTATTTGTATAATTTTCCCTTAAATAACTATGCACACTCTGTTGTGAATTTGAAATTTGGCGAGTAACCATTTCATTATGTGAATGTGCCCAATAATGAGTTGCACAATTACAATGCAATTGAAATAATTTTAATAATAATTTATTAATGTTTAGTCAGGTGTTGTATAATTGTGTATGGAAATTGTGCTCTAATGTAAATTTCATGAAAGGCAAAACCAGATTGACAAGTAGCAGAGTTAGACATTCGGCTGGTTCAAAAGAATAAGTAAAAATTAGAGGGATAAACCATGTATTACTTTGGTCCAAAATTGTTGTCCCTATGCAATATAAAAGATCTGATAAAGGTATTACTTTGAGGAATAAAAACATCAAATTGTTTTAAAATGTCGATGAGTTACATTGCCTGTTTTTGAAACATATAGTCGCTTACTTCCTTTGTAAGTTATGTAAACATTAAAATGAAATTTATTCTCATGTAATTTAGGCATAATATCTTTCTCTCATAATGATGAAATTGGCATTTTTCTATTTACCATACGATATGTACATTTTGTTGTTGCCTGTTCGTCATGTTTGCTTATTTATGTTTAACTCGTTTTTATCCGCGTAGGAATATACTCGGGATATGCTAGTGAGTGGTAGTCATATACACTTTTCTACATCTGATGATACTGGTTTTTGGAGCACGCATAACAGCCGACACGGAGCATTGCGATTCCTATAGGAACACATTTTCAGCTAGAGAAATAATAATCTTTGCAGTTTGGAAGTTCCGTTGGCAGGCGAAACTGGCGCAAAAGAAATTGAAATTTTTGTGATTAATTGGTAGGAATTCATGCTCTTTCATTCTCTCTTGAAATCTATATACAGTGGCTTAAACATATAATTGAACACTAGGTACACAATTATTCCAATGCCAATTTTTTCAATTTTTCAATGAAAATATTTCTAAAAAAAGCATCAAACCAAGCATGTTTAACCTTTATGTCAACAGATACATATCCGGTTATGTTTTGTGTTATTAAATCGCCATATCTCAGGAAGTAATAACTGTATTAACCTGAGATATCATGATATACTCACTAGTAGTTTTCTACCTTAATCATAGACTTGAGTACAATTGGGAGGTGGGGGCCAATGATGTGGCAATTTTTTCATTCTTATCCTTTACGTCAACAGTTGCATACCTGGGTATGTATAATGAAATATATGAAAATATGTTGATATTGAATGTTTATTGAGTAAAATTTACAAGTTCTTAATAATAAAATAAAATTCAAATTCAATCAAATATAAGAAAACATAAAAAATATTAAATGCTAATTTTGCTTTAATGCCTTTATTACAATGCGGCATATTACTTGAATGAGCGGCACATGCAGGCTTTTTTCATAACCTGCATGATTTTCTGGTTGGTCGACGTTTTGTACATATGTAGAAATTACCTTTTGCTTTTATTCTACCAGTGCTGTCACGTTCTTCCACACTTTCATCTGCAGCACCTCTGCTCAAAGATTCCAGATACAAGGCTTTAACAGCATTGCGTGTGGAAAATATTTTTGTAACGTGTTTATTTTTGGCTCTGTTTTCTATTTCTGGCTGCACCAGTTGCTCGCTGAGGCCGTGTAGGAACATTCTACGGCGGCTTGTAGAAGCTTTTAACATTGGGTTATTGGGTAAATTATGTATGCTGTGTGGGGAGCGACGTCTGGAATATTGTAGAGGAAAGTCAAGAGCCATCAATTTGTTCGTCGCTTTGTTGAATATTCTGATAAAAGATTGTCCATATTATCGACGCCACCTTTATATTTGTTGTAATCTAAGATCATGATTGGATTTTTCTTTGGACCTTGCATTTCGCATGAAATTGTGGAAAGAAGTATAACCAACTTATTTTTTTTTTTTTTGGGATGTAACAGCACAAGGTAATATTGTTACTGAAATCAAACGTAGTTGACTCTACTTCCCGTCTTTTAGATAAAGCGAAATATGGTGGTACAAACACTCGCCTTCTGTTCACTGTACATAACATTGATAAACTGCTGCCCATCGTTAAATCATTAGTCATTAGTTATAAGTTGTGAAGAAATTATCACAAACAATATTTCGTCTACTTCCACGAACAAGATTGGCGCACAAGCCCTTAACTACCCTCTCGCCTACGTTTTTTTCCCGTTCGCCGGATGCCGCCAATCCAGTATAAATTTGTCCCTTCATTGGATAGGATGAGACAGAGTCACATACCCACCATACTTTAATTCCGTACTTGACGGGTTTCGATGGTATGTATTGGTTAAATCCAGTACCACCATGGAAGGGATACAACTGCTCATCATCTGTCACGTTTGGACCTGCTACGTAATTAATGCGTAGATTATCATTCAGCATTAAAAATAAGTCCATTATGGCTGCAGCTTTGTCGATTTTTTTACGCTGTTGACGTGTATTTCCGTTGTTGGAACGTATAAGGCGGCTTATATCCCGAAGCTCAATAGAGAGATGTCGTTTTCCATCAGAAAGTTTGCTTTTGTTACGAATTCCAAACGTTTGGGCATCGACTGCTTGAGATATATTGCTTAATTGTCGTCTAATTTCTTCTTTCAACTACTCCACTGTGCTAAAAATGTAGGCTGCGTGTTGTTAGCCAAAAACTCATTACTAAAGAGTACTTATTTAGGTGCTTCCGCTTCCACAATGAATAATTCAAATTACCAAAATAAAATCTAATGTATTATTACAGTTCCAAGGCCAAAACAATTGTTGAAGAGATAAAATAAATAATTGTCACAAAAAAAAGAACTATCCAGGATGCAGCTGGAAAAGTGAATGAAAAGAATTAATTTTGCGTAAACAAAAATTAGGGATGATTTTATATATCCCAGAATTTGTGGTCTTACCCAGAAGGTGAAAAAAGCTGAACCTTAATTTGAAAAATAGATCACTTTTTTTAAAAATTTTTATGGTCCCAAAAAGAACCTCTGATGTAAGCAAAATGACAAACTATTTGAAGAGGAACACGTAATTTGAACATGGTGTATTAGTGATAGTTTTTGCACCTTCATATACGTATTGCTTTGTCACATTCGGATCGAAACTGTGGACGGACATCAGCTTAGGTCTTCCAACTACTGATAGTTTAACGTTTATTACAAAGATCATAATGGAGTAAACCTCCATTTTTTGGCACCTAATCAATTTAACAGAATTTAATAACATAATTATAGCCATATTATTTTTCAAGACCTATCACATAATGTTAAGTTATGATACAAAACAAAACACAACGTGACACAAATGTTTCGAACACCATTTTTATTTTATATAATAAAAAAAGAAATCATATATCGCTTAGCTTGCAGTAGTTTCAGAGAAGTTACTAACAGTTTAGGGAAACAAACCATAAAACATTTAATGTTTTCGAAATAATTTGTCGGTATGGTTTTATATAATAGAACCTTGTGCATTACTTTTACTTTTCTCGCATTTCTCGTATTCGAATTTTTCCAACAGATACTAAACCAATTTAGCTATATGTACTATTTTTGTCGTGATTTCTTTGTTTAGTAGTTTTTTTCCATACATTTGATTTTTGTACAAAAAAGGCAGAAAAACTAAATGGGATGAATGAGTACGTGAATTTGTCGAATTTGGGACGATACCAATCCACACGAGATCCAAAAGCGTCCAACCTGCGGATTTTGATTTTGAAGGTACCTGTTAAACTATGGATACGCCTACGTGTCGTTGTATATATAAATGATTATTTATATTTGCACTCAGCTATAGCTATCGTGATTAGTGTCATAGTCCAGTAATCACGTATTGTGTTGCCAAGCCGTAAACGATATCTTCTGAAGAATTTTCCATACGACACATTACTGTTCAACGGTACTTAGCTTTTTCATATTTCCCTAGTGAAGGTGAACCAAGTATTTCCATATGAGAAACTGTAAATACATATAACATACATATATGTATACACATATGTATATTTACGTAATAAAGCAGAATTAGTTTGCAGCAATGAGTGCTGATAGTGGGTGTCAAAGTGAGTAAAACCTTGAATGTGTTTAATTTATGAGTGTTACGGTGTGGATCTATAGATGCGTTGATGAAAGTGAATAGAAAAAACTATTTAAACGCAACGCCAAAAAATTGTTAACAATGGAATGGAATGCAAAAAAAGCTCAAGCGACAAAAACGAAATTTTACGGGGGAAGGTTTTTATTATTTATTTCTTGTTCAAATCAAGTTAGAGCAACAAAATTTAGTATGAAGACACATTTTGTTCCAATGCATAAAATGTATGCAATTACTTTCTCATATAAGCATAATAACAGCAATTTTTGGCGCTTAAGCTTTTTTTTGCTGTCATTCTGATTAACTACTGGGAACAAATTTTGTCGGTTAAGATAAAATATTCTTATGACGGAGGATTTTTTTCATTTACTAAACTATATTTTTTTAAAATAATTCTTTTTATTAATATTTTTTTGTGATTAATACAGTGAATATCTAACAGTAGAATTACTATCATGGGAAATAGGTGTTAAAGGACTCGAATTTTTTCTTTGTTACATATACATACATACATACATGTAGTTGCCTTAATATAGAAAGGCCCTAACTCGTGTTTTTAAGTAGAGATTTTTTGGGACTTACAAAAAAAAAGAGTTAGGACTTTTCCTTTAAAGGTTATAATGTATAAAACAAAACCATGCAGATAGTTTAATTCAAACTTTTTTATTAACAACGAAAAATAAAAATGTTTTATATATCACTATGTACACTGTACGTGGTTACAAGAAAATAATAACAAAGTCTTTGTAAAACTTAACATTTTCAAAAAAAAAAATTATTTATTTTTTATATCTAAAGGGAATTGTCTACTTGATCGGTTTCAGCCAGTAAGTCTTCTATGGTATGATCATGTTGTAAATTTAAAAATTCGTGGTGAAATCTTTCAGGTATGATTTCGTTGTCACAGAGTGTTTTTAAATCTCTGTACTTTGTAGAGGAAATTTTCAATGGACTTTTATATGATTCTGCAGGTCCTTTGTCTAGTAATTCAGAGTGTCGTCTAAATCGTAAAACCGAATTTATATCAAAATATTTTATTTCAGAATTTTCAAAATAGCCATATTTAAGACCTATGTTCGGGTTATTTTTTTTTTCAAATATAGCAGAACGTAAATAGTTCAAGGAAATTTTCATTGAGTTAGGAAACATTGTGCACGCAAATGTTTTCCAATTTCTGAACTCGGTTTAATTTATTTCTATGCAATCGTATTTTCTTGGATTAGTCCTTGCATTAGATATTAGAGTATACTATTCATTTGGCGACTATATAGTCCTGTTACGTGTAAAGGATTCAATGGTGCTATGGATTGAATTCACTGGCATCATTGTATGGCCGGGTAACAAATAACTTATTTTTATATTTTTAATTTAATTGGAATTTTTAATAAAATATAATAATGTCGCAAGAATAGCTTTGTTTCGATTTTGTCCCGTACAGCTGTTACAATATAGACTGATAGACGAACACGTGCATGCATCAAAAAATTTTAAATATTTGTTGACAAGGGTTGAAATTTCATTACAACCTCTTTTTCCATCATTTTCTCCCCATAAAAAACAATACCCGTTTCTGGTGCCACTTTCGTAAAAGCTTTCGTTATAGAATGCATATTTTCTAGAGTAAAACAGTGTTATAGCGTTTCAGAAGATATGTCTGAATCTCTGTGTGGAACGAGGGAGCGCTTATTAAACTTCTAGAAAAAAATTTTATTTAACACAAAACCTTAACAAAATTTAACACTTCCTTATTCACCTCTGTCATATTTTATAAATTTTTTAGATATTTAAATACGAATATTAAAATAATACTTCACACGTGTTATTATATTATAATTTTTAAAAACAATATATTTTTCAAATTTTTTATGAAGAAAATTTTATCTTGAGCGACAAGGCGCTGTCACAAAAAAAAAAAACAAATTTTCAAAGTGCACTTAAGTTAAAATTTTTTTTGTTATAAATTCATAACGGTGCACAATGCACAAAAAAGGAAATTTTTGCTTTAAGATGAGTAGCAAATGACTGAAAAAAGTACACAAGATTTAGAAAAGAAATACAATGGCTTGGACATATAAAACTATTTGACTCACATACACACTGTAAAACGCAAAAACACAGAAGGAGGGAAAACGTCTAATATGCGAGAGCAGTTACTTAGTTGTATCATACAACTTGTATATCTTTATATATGCGTATACCGCAAGGAAACTGAAAATTAAAACAGGAAAGTAAACAAAAATGAGAGGCTATTTGTCATTCAATCCCAAGAGAGGTATTGTGAACCTCATCGGCCTCCTCTATACTCAATGGCTTTGTCAGAATATGTGTGTATAAAAAGTCAAAGACGAATATAAATGAATTCTTATTATATTTTCGATTTGCTTGGCTGTCCTTATTGTTGTCTGGTGCTAATGCTGGGCTGCGCTAATATTGTAATACCCTCGAGACTTGCTGTGCAAATTAGATTTTTTTAAGGTTTTATAATCAAAAACTACACAATAGGCTACGGATAACATATTAACATGAAAGTGCGTTGACATGTGCTGTAAGCCGACGAGACTGTATTGCTTAATATTTATTTGTTTATTTAATGTTCCATACATTAAATATTAAAGTTCAATGTTTAAACTGAAGGAAATTATTTAAGATTTAAAAACAAAGAGAAAATTAATTTTTTCAATATATATAGGTTTCACTTCTATTTGTATAGCTTTGAGGTTCAAATGAGGTTGTCTTGTAGTTATATTAGAGTAATGCGTTTTAACAAATTATCAAAAGATGTATTATGAATTTAATATGAGAATTCAGATTTACTGTTGTACCTTGTAAACACATTGTTACGAAAATGAAAACGGTGTACATCGTTTAACATTAAAATCAGCAAAAGCTACACAAACAAATACAACGAACTTGTTCGAAGTAAACGAACAACATCAGTATGAAAGAAAAGGGGATAGACAAGTAATCGAGAACGCAACAACTAGCAATGTGAGCAAAATGTACAAACAACAATTAAGTCACGATAGAGTTGTCGAGAAGGCGAAACCCCGAACGTTCGACTTCAAGAACATATAAAAAGGCAAGATAAAACAGGCAACTAGTAGTAAGAATTCAGTCAGTCTTGTGTGAAGAAGAGAACAGTCGTGGCCTGAAGATCGTCGTTGAAAAGATCTGCGTTGTAAGCAAAGAAGAATAGCGAACAAGCAATTATTATTGTATTCGTCAAGTTGTAAACGGTGGCACAGACAAGTAGTGGGAACAATAAAGAGTTTAATTGAAACTAAACATATATTTGTTTATATTTTTTTTTTTGCAATCAACGAACTCATATTTTAAACATTTTTAAAAAGGTAAAAACGTAACATTATGTAGGAAAAACTATTTTAAGCGATTTTTTTGTATAATAATGTGGGTATGGTGTATGTCTTTGCAAGTAGCATACGAATATTAAACGGAGTAAAGTATTGTGTTAGCCAAAGATTTTGCAGTATTACAAGCATTTCAATAACTCCTAGATGCTTAACACCATTTAAACACATTGTATAGATTACAGTTTATTTTTCTAGTACAATTTATAATTGCAAACAACTAAAGTTAAACGTCATCTGCATACATCTCTACTTTACAGAACATCAACTTTGATGGCAGATTGAAGCAAACTGTGAGTAACAATAAATGAAGTATGAATCCTTGCGACAACTCTCTATACATTGACAAGCTATTTGAGTTGCAATCATGATACACAAATTTACTTCTGCTTCGGAAGCATGAACAAATAAGCTTAACAGCAGTATCTGAAAAGAGCATATAAGTTTTTAGCATTTGACAAAGAATCATACGATTAAAAGTGTCAAATGCCATAGAATGATCAAGTAAAACTGAAGAAGTTATAATATTATTAACCTCCCTTGACCTCAACTTCTCTGTAACATCAACAAATGTAGAAATACAGCTGTGATTGAATTTGGAACCAGATTGCCTCTCAGATAGCAAATCATTGTCCTAAAAAGTTGGATCAGATGATCCAATATAAATAAATTTTTCGAAAATTATCAATAAGAATGGTAATGTTGTTATTGAAAGATAGGTTTTTATCTTGTTTTAATTAACTGTAATGTTCATATGTAGGCTGATAATGTGCATTTTTATACTAGTAGCCGTACAGGGAGCAATAATTCTTGTATTGATTTTACTAATCGTGATTTAGTAAAAATTCGTAGCTGGACGTCAGCAAACGGACCATGCTTCAAACTTTCGAAGTCTAAATGTATAATACTGTTACATTTGTACCTTTTTAAAAACGTTTAGAATATGAGTTCATTGATTGCAAACAAAGTAAAAACAAATTCAAAAGTCAGTTTAAATTAAACTCTTATTGTTCACACTACTTTTGTGTGCCACTGTTACAACTCCAACAGTAATTGCTTGTTCACTACTCTATTTCACACTTCTGTCCGCGCAAATACTAACAACTCATCGGTAGATCTTCACAATAGCGATCTTCAAACCACGACTGTTTACTTCGCACGCAACGTATCTTCACACAAGACTGACTGAATTCTTACTACTCGTTGCCTGCTTTGTCTTGCCTTTTTAGAGTGCATCGCAATAGCAATATTTTTCAAAAAAACGTCCAGCTGCTTACATAAGCTGACGACATTAACATCATAGGGCCTACCAAGCAAGATGTTACTGATGCCTTTAATGCTATTGAACGGGAGCCTACTGAGATAGGTCTGGCAGTAAATGAAGGTAAAACAAAGTATATGTTATCGGCAAGTAGAGACGTGCGGCGTATTGATTCTCAGATTACGGCCGATAACTATACTTTTGATACAGTCAAGGAATTTATTTATCTTAACTCCGCCGTTACCACCAAAAATGATGTCAGTCTGGGGATCAAGTGCAGGATCAACAGGTGCTACTATGGTCTCAATAGGCAACTGAGTAGCAGAGACCTCTCTCGAACGACAAAACTAATACTCTACATGATGCTCATCCTCCCCGTGCTTCTTTATGGCGCAGAAGCATGGACCCTATTAAGCATTGATGCAACCGACTTGAGAGTATTCGAGAGAAAAGTCTTAAGTAAGATCTTCGGTCCAGTGCAAGTTGGTAATGATTTCCTTATCCGATCCAACAGTGAGCTTTATGAGAAACATAGACGTTGTGCGCTGGCTCGACCATGCTGTCCTAATGGAGGAGGATGCTCCGGCGAGACGGGTGTTTGAGAAGTCGGCGAAGAGGATGACCTTGTTTGCGTTAAAAGGACCAAATGTGACAAAATGTCGTAGGCGCGAAAGAAGCAGATGCGCCTGGAAGGATGTGTTGCGGCAGGTCGAAATCCGTTAATCGGGTTGTTAATGGTCAACTAAGTAAGTAAGTAAGTATTCGATAGCAGGCCTTAGTGGTTTTACTAAACATATGGTTTTCAACTTTTTTGGCTGAGCAAAATATTTCTGAATTTAAAAAGTTCGACAGAATTTGCTTGAATTCCGAGAACTGTTAAAATAATCTGTACGCTGCGAGCGTTCAGTAAACTAATTTTTCACCGAAGTATGAACTGATGTAATTTGGTGACACAGCAAAAACGTAACGTAGGTGTTTGTCCATTGATATCATACAAATTTTGTTTAATTTTTTATACTTTACTCCTTGCAATATTCTTACTGTTCTTACTGTATATATTATGCATATATTTCTATTGCTTGAAAGACGTCTGAGTGGACTAAACCAGTTGGCCAATTCACACGACTTTGTATCGTGTATGTTGTATTGAATACAGTTGGTTGTTTGTGAACGCTCAATGCTATGTTGTATTGTGTATGTCATATTTTTCTTCTTTTTGGTATTCATACAATTTGATAGCACGATGTATATCAATGCATATAAGTGTATCGAATTTTTACATAAAAATTGTCAACAACAAGCATACACTATTGTATAGTCGTCCAACAATACAATAAATACAACGATACAACCGCTTGTGTGAATTGACCAAGTATATTTTTTATATGCAAACTTTTTCAGATGATCGATATTACTATAAAACAGGGGTTACCAAAAAGGTTGAGTGAATTTATTTATTTACAACCATAGAAAAGTGTTAGTAACATACGCTATTTTGGTTTTCATTTAATTACAAATGTACATAAAGCTATCTATATTTTGCTTAATAATTTAAATTAAAAAATATTATACTATGCGACAAAATAAAAAAAAATGAAATATGCCCAGCTAATGGCATAGATCATTTTTAACATAAAATATTTTTTGAGTGTCATTCTGAAGTAAAATGATAAAGCATCTGCCACACGTGTGTTCTTGTCGCAGTCTGATCGACAACTGAATCAAAGGACACAAGAATGCGTGTGCGTTCTCTCTGAACTATTGTGCTATGAAATGGTAATCCCTGCTATAAATTTATCACAGTATTAATATTGTTACGAAAATGGAAATTTACATTTTACTTTTACATCGTTTAACAATAAAATTATAAACAAAAGCTACGAAAACAAAAGCAATGAACTTGTTTACATATGATAAATAAGTAAACAAAAATAAACCAACAAACACAAGTATTAAAAAAGGGAAAACAAGTAAAAAAATTAAAAACAAACACTGCAAGAATAATTGTAAACAAAAATACACAAACAACAATAATGAAACAACGATGTTTACATTTACAGAGATTACGAAAACGCGAACATTCGCCTTCAAGAACATTCATCAAACTGTTTACGTTGCAAAGCAAAGCAGGCAACTGAGTCAGTTAAAATTCAGTCAGTCTTGTGTGAAGACGCGATGTGTTTAAAGAGAGTAATCGTTGTTTGAAAATCTCCGTTACAAAGATCTGACGAACAATTATCTAGTCACAATTATCACAATTATCAGTCAATTATGTAGTCTAGAGGAATAACAAACAAGGCAATTGTTGTTGTTTACATCAAGTTGTGAACAGTGGCACACGGAATTGTGCAAATAATAAGGAATTTTAATTAAAACTACACAAATTTAGTTTTATTTTTATTTGCAATCTATGAGCTCATATTTTAAACGTTTTTAAAAGGTAAAAACGTAAGAGTTATAATATCTCTCACCTAAGTACAGGTTTTTCTATTAATTTTTTCAAAAGATTAAATAACAAGACGACTGCAAGCTATTTTAAGACTCGATCCTATTATTATACCGGAGCAATCTTTTATGGCACTGATGTACAAACACATCTTTGCGATGCTCTGTTAATAAAAAAAAAACAGAAAAAACTAAAATACAGCTTAACAGTCGACGTAATTAATTGCAAACAACGAATATTTTCTCAGTGAAAATTGCTTAACATTACTTCGAATTCTTTCCTTTTTTTCTGGGTGTCGCTTCTTTGCTGGTGCATACTTCAACGCATTTTCTATTTTGATTCTATTTCTTTTATCTCCATGAGAAATTTTGAAATTTTTACCAACTGCAGACATATTTTGGCGTGACTCATTTGTTTTGCTGTAGAAATGTTTGCTTTTAGCGTATTGTCAGAACGATTTGTTTATTCAACTTCCACCACCTGTTGTTTAATCCTTCATTGCACTTCTCTGGTGAATTGTAATTGAGTTTTGAAGAACTTTTCACTTTGAGCTGATGAAGAAATCAAGATAAGGGAGTTTTTGTGGAGTCTTTAAAGATTTCGATATTTTCATTTAATAAGACAGTTTAAAGTTGCCATGCTAAACTTAAATTCGCAGATTCCTGGATAAGAATTCTGTGTTGCTAATTGAAGTTGTGATTTTGTGGAAAATTATATGCTTAATTGTGAAGTCATCGGAGTCTAGTAGGTAGTGTGTTGGCTTATTAGACATAAAGCCATAGTTCAAATGCCAGGCCAGACATCAAAGTTTAGGTTAGGTCGAAGTGATAGCTCTGATAGCAAAGAGCTCACTTGAACACGCATAGCGGCCAGTTGTGATGCCACGATTGAACGCAGTCTTTGTACTGACCAAGTTACACCAAAATCAGAGAAGAGAAGTAAGTTGGTCAGCGCAGAGGCTGCACATCAAAGTACGACTACCCCACACTGGAAAACCAGCCAGAAAGTTTGATGAACGGAGCTATATCCTTGACATCAATAGATGATAGCTACGTCAAGCTGACAAGAAATGGAGAGCCAAACAACTTATATCTGCACCTCGCAAGAGATGGGCACTGACAAAGAAAGTGAATAACAGTTTCCTCTTCCTCAGCGGGTCTGCATCCACGGCAGAAGTCGTTAAATGGGAGCCGCATCGCTTCCGCGTGTCTACCCATAACACAGTAACCTGTAAGCATGGCCACTGTGATTGAGATGATGCCACGACCAAGTCCAAATAACTGGTTGGTACGCCTTCTATCCATCAGGGGCCGGGTGAATCTAGCGGTGGAGCAGGACACCTCATTGGCCCAGGAGAGACATCCAAACAAAATACAAAAAGTATTTCTTCGGCGATTTCTTTTCAGCAGATTTTTGGCAAAAACTCTGAGGGTAAATAAAAAATTGCCATGAAAAGTTTCTCAAAAATCTGTCATTCGTAGTCGACTTTAAACTCTAGGTCCCACCACTCATGTATGAAATTAACACACACAAGATAAGTGGTGTAAGAATCTAGGTCGTAGTTATTAGTTTTTTAAAATGGATACACCGATATTTGTGTAAGTAATACCTCTGCAAGCATTAGCAGCCTTTTTTAATGAAAGTTGCAGAAGAATAGAAACGCCTATAGATTTCATAAAATTACCATTGTTGCAGCTTCCAACTTATAACTGTAGGGAAAGCAACGAGTGTCTGTACTTTCTGCTCTTTCTAATTTGCATTTGCTTTTGCTCTTATCCTTTGCTCGCTTACTTTTGTGGAGATACGATTTTATCTCTGATTATTTATTGTTTCTCTTTATCAGTTGTTTTTGTTGTTGTTATTTCTGAGTAATGACTTAACGTTAAAAATTCCATTACTTAATTGGCATTGTATTCGTATTTAAGAAGTGCAAATACATTGTTACGTTTTTACCTTTTTAAAAATGTTTAAAATATGAGCGTTCATTGCAAACAAAATAAAAATAAATTGGTGTTTAAGTTCAATTAAATTTTTTATTGTTCGGGCTTTTTTTGTATGCCATTGTATACAACTTGGCGTATAAAACAATAATTGCTTGTACGCTATTCTTCTTTGCTTACAACGCAGATCTTTACAACGGATATTTCAAACCACAACTATTTTTTTCACACGCAACGCACCTTCACAAAAGACTGACTGAATTCTTACTATTCGTTGCCTGCTTTGTTTTGCCTTTTTTTATGCCCACGTAAACAGTCCGATGAAGGTTCTCGAAGTCGAACGTTTCTTGAGAACTCTATCGCGACTTCATTGTTGTTTGCGTATTTTGTTTTTGCGTTCTCGCTTTACTTGTCTGTCCCCTTTTCTTTCATACTGACATTGTTTGTTTTCTTGTAACAAATTCGTTTGTTTGTGTAGCTTTTGTCAATGTTATTTTGTTAATGTTAAACGATGTTACACCGTTTAAATTTGCGCAACAATATTATGCTTATTATAACCATTATCATTATTTTCCTAACCATTATTATTATTGTTATTCTCTCTTTTTTGTTGTCTACTGTGTTTTTTTTATTATTCCTACATACAGCTATTTGTCTGTATCGGTATTTGCATCTGTTAAAAATCAAAAAGAAATTAATCACGAAAAAGAAAAGGAATTGTAACGTAAATTAGTGTGAATAGGCATCTACTTATGAAATGTAATAAGCACTGTTTAATTCCAAAAAGGTCTGTATTTGGTGATAATTTCAGGCTGACCACAATGACAACGGTCCATATTTCTCTGAAAACGACTTTGGTCAGGTCATTATTCTGTAGATCGATGATTATAAATTTTTTTTGGTTTGAATTGCATGATATGGACCTAAACGACATGTTGGTTCAATGTGAGACAGCTCATGCCACTTTGCCGCAATATAAACTGGGCCCTGAGAGCAAGCGCTTTAACCACGTTAGATTTTTTTGTGGAGTTTGCTAAAAGCCAACATAACATTACTCAAAGCCAACATAAACCATAAACCAGACAAGCCGTAGTGTACATTTTTACGACGTAATATTTCACACAAATGATCATCATTGGGTAATTAAAACGAATAACAAACTTCGATGATATCTCACACACACTTTCTTTATTTAAATTTAAATATAGTAAGCTCTTGAGGTTACTGTAGTCTAGTAGGTCGTGTGTTGGCTTATTAGACGTAACATCAGCACGGTTTTTTGGCAAAAACTCTTGGAACAGATAAAATAAAAAGTTTCCCAAAAATCTATCTTTCGTAGTCGACTTTACACTGTAGGTCCCAATACTTATAAATAAGATTAATACTCTAAACACGGGTGATGTGAGAATCTAGATCGTAATAACGAATGAAGGGTCGTAATAACCATTTAAGCAGAAAAAACGCAATTTGAAACTAATGTAGTAGATTTCTCAGTAGATTTCTGACAAAACCTCTGAAAGTAAATAAAATTGTCATGGAAGTTTCTCAAAAACCTGTCATTTGGACTCGACTTTAAACCGTAGGTCCCGCCACTCATGTATAAAAATTAACATACACAACATAAATGGCTGAGAAGCTAGGTCGCAATACTGACTGAAGGGTTGTAATGACCAATAATGTATGTATGTATTATGATTCAATATGACACTACTATTTATTGTAAGTCGAGCACATATACACATGTTTAGGGGAGAATTAAAGGTTTCCAATGAAATAAATTAGTGCTTCAATTCTAATTTTTAAACAAATTAAGTCCAACGATGGGACATGTATTTAAGAAATGTTTCTCTTTCATTTCATTTATAGCATCATTTGTGGCCAACATAAGACATATTCTATAGAAGACAAGGAAATAAATTCACGTTGCCAACAAAAGAATAAAAAAAACTGCATTTTTCATTCTGACATTTACAAATGGGTTCTTGAAAAGAAAGTCATTGTCGCCTGTGCATTGAGAAATCCAGATGTAGAATAGTGTTAATTGAGGCATATTTAAGATTAATATTTCACAATGAGCAAGCCAGGGTTATTCATAAAAAAACGAATGATATTCAGTTTTATATTATATTCTATTGTTACGTTTTTACCTTTTTAAAAACGTTTAAAATATGAGTTCGTTGATTGCATACAAAACAAAAATAAATATGAGTTTGGTTTCAATTAAACTCTTTACTGTTCGCACTACTTTTGTGTGCCACCGTTTACATCATGACGAATACAACAATAATTACTTGTTCGCTATTCTTCTTTGCTTACAACGCAGATCTTTTCAACAGCGATCTTCAAACCACGACTGTTCTCTTCACACGCAACGCGTCTTCACACAAGACTGACTGAATTCTTACTACTCGTTTCCTGATTTGTTTTGCCTTTTTATATGACCATATGAAGAATCTTGAAGTCAAACATTTGGGGTTTCGCATTCTCGAGAACTCTTTCGCGACTTCATTGTTGTTTGTTTATTTTATTAACATTGCTTGTTGTAGCGTTCTCGCTTACTTGTCTATCCCCTTTCTCTTTATACTGATGTTGTTGGTTTACTTGTAACAAGTTCGTTGTATTTGTTTGTGTAGCTTTTGCTTTAATGTTAAAAAATGTACACCGTTTCCATTTCTGTAACACTATTATATTTGATATTCACTTACCGACACAGAATTCTTGCTTTATAGATTTTCTATGTTAAATTTTGATTCATTTATTTATTATATCTTTGTTAAATATTTTCAATAATAAAACAATTTTTTTTAATAAATTACAATGAAATGTATTTGCCATGTAGTTTTTCATGCAATTTAAATGTTTTAAATTTTTTTGTTACCATAACTTTCCTTTTGTTGTTGCGTTTCTGTATGAAAACAACTTAAGTTTAATACTAAGCAGCTGTACGCTGAAAACAAAAAATGAGTGACTTTACATAAACGTCCTTTTAAAATTTTAATTTAAATTTTAAATTTTGCAACTTTGACTGTTCGGAATGAAATAAAATAGCACCAAGAAAGAAAAAAAAAACACATTTATTAGCTGCATACACTTTTGTACGGCGTATTCTTCGTTCTGTTAATATTGTTGTAACTGTGATGCTATAAGTACAGAGAGTCTATTGTTTCGTTTGTAGTATTTGCAAAATGGTTGATAATCTCTCCACAAAATACAATTATTCCCTTCCTTTTTGTAAAGAAAATCAGCACAAAAGATATCTGAATTGTAAAAGGCAACAAACAGAGCAAAATTCTCACATCAATTTCAAACAGAATATTATTGTTCAGAAGATTAACATTAAAAGAGAGAATTGAGAAAACATAATACTGCAGAGTTTTAAACCAACGTGCACAGATAGTAAATTTAATTTAATTTCAAAGTCCGCAACTACAGTGTAGAAATTACACCTTTTAATATATATCCCGTATCATTTTAGCGACCACAGCTGCTTTGGCTTCAGTTTATGTAAACAAAAAAATTTTTTATGAAAGATTATTACAATAACGCATTTCCATACCCTTTCTTCACTTTTCTTTGAATTCCAAAAAAAAATTAATTTTTATTATAACTGTTTTTTTTATTTTGTGTTTAAATGCAAGAATTACGACTATTGCTGATACCATCAATATGTACATAGCTGCCAGATTTGACGATTTATCGTCATTTTGACGATTTTGAGCTCCAAAAATATCATATTGACGATTTGACGATTTATGTCCTTATTTTGACGAATTTTGGAAATTAAAAATTTACATCATATTCTTTACTTTAGTATATAAAAAGCCATTTTAAGCTTTGTATTTACTTTGCAATTGTTACTATTGGAAATTTATGTTAGTAATTACAAGGGGTAAAGTATTGTATTTTTAAGTTACTTTCGAATACATGTGATGATTTTTTTGTATTTTATTCCTTATTAACCCCTTAAAAGCCAAAAAATTACAACTCATAAATAGCCTCGTAGTTGACAATAATTTATCACTTGTCGTTGCAGACAATTTTAAAAATTCGAGTATAATAGCTTCTAATATTACCATCGCAAGAACAAAGGCAAGTGCCGTTATTTTGTTTCGTACGACAAACACTCAGGGGATCGATGATATTGCGTTTGGAACTATGAAAATATGCTATTTGAAGAAGGAAAGAGAGAACAGTGTTTATGGACACTAGGCTTGTGTATATTTATATCATAAGTAACAGGAAAGGCCTCTGCAGGGAATGAGTTCCACATACGAATAGTCCGACTAAAAAACGTATTTTTACTGTAATGCAGTGTGCGATCCATTGGCCAATCCTCTTGGTCATTTTACTTCGTTCGAGCAAAATCCTTTTGTCGAAGCGATAGAACAGTGATACACAACCACATTGCAACGATGCTGCAATGATTCAATGGAGTTGGATACACTACCGTCATTAACGAGCTACTACGGCCTCTCCTGTACACGATCGTGAATCCTCAAAATAAACGTTGAGGCACCGACCCATCCATAAGAGTTGTATTTCAGGCACGGTCGGCTACAAATGGTGTAAATAGTGAGATCATAAGATCTTAAGAAGGAGGATGCCCTGGTAGTCTAGGGGGTAGTGTGCTAGACTATTAGCGTGAGGGTCGTGGGTTCGATTCCCAACAGAGACTCTGATCTGTGAGACTACACCGAGCATATGGCCAAGATACTCCGCTCGCATATAATTAGAATATAATTTGTAATTGTATTGTAATTAATAAATAAATAAATAAATAAGAAGGAACTGAAAAATGAGTCGGTTGAAGCCAACATTACACTGAATTTTCATGCTCAGAATGTCAAGAGCTTCTGACTCCTTAATATTTACACAACCCATAGCATGGCATGATGCAATATTATTGCTGCGCTTATGTGTCAATAAACAACACTGGGATAAATTGTTTAATCCTTAAACACAACAATAATATAAATTATTGCTCAGGTTTGACAATGTAATACCGAATATTGAAATTCCAATTGCTTTAGAACGTTTAAAGGAAGAAATGCACTAAGCACTAAAGCATAAAAAACGACATTTTCAATGTTTTTTCTTTCTAATAGAAACTGAAATGCATCTGTACCTACATATTTCTCTATGAATGACCCGATATTTTAAGTCACATTTTTTAAAATATGAGTGTAGTTTACTCATACAATTTAAAGTCCACTCCGACAAACAGATTTTTGAGAAACTTTTCATAACAACTTTACAACAACGATACATAGAATTTAAAGTAACCTCTGAACAACAGATCGTTAAGAAACTTTTCATTGCAATTTTAATTACTCTCAGAGTTTTAGCCAGAAATCTGGTGACAGAAAGTGGCCGAAGGAATAATTTTTTATATTTCGTTTCCTTAGAAATGTCTGACATGTCTAATAACCCAACACACCATCTACTAGACTACGGCGTCTTAACACCGCTGATAAGTTTCTAAATTATTATATTCTTAATTGCTTTCCTTGCTTTGATTAAGATTGATTAGTAGTAGAGAACAATATACAGTTATGGACAGAAGTCTAAAAACCACCAACTTTTCTTCTACAATTTGAGTCTTAAAAACTTTTCCGGATTAAATACATACATACATAATTGGTCATTACAACCCTTCAGTCAGGATTACGACCTAGTTTCTTACACCACTCATGTTGTGTGTGTTAATTTTCTACATGAGTGGCGGGACCTACAGTTTAAAGTCGACTCCGAACGACAGATTCATTCTCTTCAAAAACTATTCTTTAATTTCATCTTGATAGTATTTGTCAAACAATCTGCTTTGACTCACTGCTATCAGGCCTAGAGGCAATTCACGAATGGACAGTGCAAGAAATATTTCACTCTACATAATTTTCTATTAATTTACTTCTAATTTTCTATTATTTATATCCTATCGAAAATAGAATAAGGATAGGTTTTTCTGTAAAAATGGAAAATTAATACATACATACTCGTGCAGACATACATAATTCGCCATTACTGAAGGGTTCAGTCAGGATTACGGCCTAGCTTCTCACACCACACATGTTGTGTGCGTTAATTTTATACGTCAGTGGCGGGACATACAGTTTAACGTAGACTCCGAACGACAGATTTTTGAGAAACTTTTTCATGGGAGGTTTATTTACTCCCAGAGTTTTTGCCAGAAGTCTACTGAGAAGAAATCGCCGAAGAAATATTCTTTTTTATATTTCGTTTTGATGTCTGAACTGGGATACGAACCCGGCTTTTACGTCTAATAAGCCAACACACTACCTATTAGACTACGGCGACTTTATGCCGTAACCTCAACTTGTTGGAGAAAACTAATACATTTTTTGTATTCTGGAAGGACTAAGTAAATTGGCTTATTAGTGTGTTGGCTTAATAGACGTACGGCTTCAAACCCAAGGTCAGACATCCAACCAAAAAAATTAAAAAATAAAATATTTCTTCGTTGACTTCCGCAGCAGATTTCTGGCAAAAACTCTGAGAGTAAAGTAAAGTTGACACGAAAAGTTTATCAAAAATCTGTCCTTCGGAGTCGACTTTAAACTGTAGGTCCCGCCGCTTATGGATAAAAATTAACGCACGCAACATAAGTGGTGTGAGAATCTATGTCCAAAATCCTGACTAAAAGGTTGTAATGACCAATTATGTATGTAAGTAAATTGCAGTATATTGCTGTTATTAGACTGTTACCATGTTATGTCTTTAACATGTATAGTATAGTTATTGTAAAATTACACTGTATTCAAATAACAAAAGAAGCCTTAGAAATTAAAGAAAACATAAACTAAAAGTATTTAGTAAGCCTTTTCACATCTTACAACCCATAAATAATGATAACCATAGAAAGAGTAAAGAAGTGCGTGGTAAAAAGATTCTCAAATATTCTTTGTAAATCTGTACAGTTTTTGATATAGCATTGGAGGCCAAAATTATTTTTTTTTAAACAAAAAAGAGAAAATAGCTGACACTAAAAGTTTAAAAAAGTTTCTTAATATTGCAGTGTATTAAAAAGTTAAATAAGAAGCTATTCTACTTCCCTTCCATTTCATTTATCCTTTTAGCACTAGTAACTTTAAATCTGGTAAAAAGAAAAAATATTTTAAAATATTTTTCTCTTTTTTGCTTTATTAAGTTCGAATTTCATTTCAAGATTACGAAAACCTTAAAGTTTAGTTTCATACTTAACTAAGCATTGACATGCATTTTTAGATACTTGAGTGTTTAAGCTTAAAAAGAAGTATTAAAAACAAAAGAAAAAATAAAATAAAAATGGTAAATAATTTTCGAATATTTAAGATCAAAAACTTCCAAAAAAATTTTGTCTAGACTTGCATGAGCCATATAGAAACAGAGTCAATACTGTCGGTTTAGTTTTCATAATTCTTATTATTTAGGGATTTCAAAAATTGTACAAGTAAAGATTATTGACATTTTATACGATAAATATGTACACACAGAGACACAAATTTAAACTAAAATATATAATAAAAAATATAATATATAAGCTGGGAAATAAATCCTTTTTTAAGTTATTTTATACAATGTTTAATATTTCATTCTGATTTTGTTTAGATAATTGTAAAGACATGAGTCAAAAAAGTAACTGTGATATGTAAAAGTATTGATCGACCTTCAATAGGTTCTTTCCATAAAAATACCACATAAAGATATAATAAGTATTAATGTTTTAGAATTCGTCGTAATCTAGTAGATAGTGTATTGGCTTCTTAGATGTTAGGCCACGTTTCAAACCCCAGGTCAGGCATCTCCAACTGAAAGTGAACAGGGTTAGTATTTAGGGTAAGAGGGGTAGGGTGTATAAATGTGTTGATAATGCACAAATCTTTACTGCTATATAAATTATGTATGTTTGTAAATGATAAGTGTTTGTTAATGTTTTGTGTATATATATTTTTAAAACTTTATAAAACGTATTTTATTTATATTTTATAATAATATTTATTTTACTTCACAATATTTGTAAATATTTTTGCACAATGTTTATATGTAGCTTATAATTCTTGTTTTAAATCTTTTAATGTTCACAATTTTAGTTCACAGTTCTATGTTTTATTTTATAATTTATTAAGAATTCAAATTTAAGTATTAATTCACATTATTCATTTATTAGTGCAATTTAGTTTCAGACGCGTAAGCTCGTTGCGTATTTGATTTGTATTACACGAGGATCTGTCAACTGATCCACAAAAGCTGTGAATATTATGTTGAAGATGTTAATGCATTGTGTATGTTGACGTAAGCTGTGAATCTTGATGTGTGTTGGTGATCCTGTTGTCATTATGTGTAAGGGATATTGGAAGGCAGGATTAGAGATGAGTAAATTTGTTCACTCGTGTGAACAGAAAGAAAAATGAACTAATATTTCTTCGGCGCTTTCCTCTTAGCAGAATTCCGGCTACATCTCTAAGAGTAAAATAAGATTGCTATGAAAAGTTTTTCAGAAATCTGTTGTCCGGAGTCGACATTAAACTGGGCCAACACATACATACATACATACATAATTGGCCATTACAACCCATCTGTCAGGATTACGAACTAGCTTCTCATACCAGTTATGTTGTGTGCGTTAATTTCATACATGAGTGGTGGGACCTACAGTTTAAAGTCGATTCCGAATGACAAATTATTGAGAAACTTTTCATGGCAATTTTATTTGCTGTCAGAGTTTTGCCAGAATTCTGCTCAAATATTTCTTCAAATTTTGTTTTGATGTCTGACCTGGGGTATGAACCGCGGCTTTACGTCTAATTAGCCATCACACTATCTACTAGACTACTGCGATTGGGCCAACACTCATGCATAAAATTAACACACATAACATAAATGATGTAAAAAACTAGATTGTAATCCCGACTGACCATTAAGTGAAATAAAAAAATGTGTTTAATCTGAACTCATCTAATGAAATTATAGGTATAACAATCCTAGTATAATCTTTGAAATAGTTCGATAGAAATGTAGAGAGGTGACTATCACCAAAAGCAAAAACTTTCGATGAAAGTGTACTCTGCTTCACTTTGTGTTCTTGGAGTGAATTTAGAAGCAGTTTGACTGAATGTTTTTGAATTAAGTTTGAAGTTTTTATGCTCATCTGTAACTAGATTTCTATATTTGTACTCAATAAAAGATATCAGCCATTTCCGACCGTATATACGTAGTAGTAGTACAAGGTATTATAAATTCAGTCATTATAATTCATATTGTGAAAAATGCAACATGTTGGCAATTTTAATAAATTCCGGCGCTAAAAATAAGAAAAAGATAAAACAAAAAAAAAATATATTAAAAAACACAAAATAAAAATAAAAACTTAAAAAATACTTTTTTCGTTAAAGCTTCTTTAACTGAAATAAAGAAAGAAACAAAACAAGCGCATTTAAAAAAATTAAATACACCCAGCTAATGACATAGTGCATGTTGTGAGTTTTGTTGAGTAGAACTCAAAAATATTTTTTTTTTCATATTTCTCGAACACTCCAAACATGTTTTATTTGACAAGAACAAGAACAAGAACTTTACGCCCAAATTTATTGATTGCACAAACATTTCTGAACCGATGTCCAAAATTTAAAACTTATTAAAAAGGAGAGGGTTGGGCCTTTAAAACGATATACAGTCAACGCTCCTATAACGCGGTGAGTGCGTACCGCATTGTATGGAAACCGCGCTATAAGAAACCCGGATTTAGCTTACAAACCAGGCTAAATCGTAGTGCGTTGTATGGAATCCGTCTACCGCGTTGTATGTAAACCGCGCTATAAGATACTCAGAATTAGTACAAATCCCATCATTCGCACCGCGTTATATGGAGACCAAGGCCAATTATAAATTATTTTTATTGAATTAAAGAGTTCATATAAAGATTGGTAAAAAAATTAAACAAAATTAAACTAAAAGATTGTTTTCCAACAAAAATAAGAAAGACTTTTGTAAAATTATATAATTTTTTAACATTCATCCTGACTGCCAGATATAAGTTGCAGAAAATTTTTTGGAAAGACTTGGTTACCAACAAAACGTATGTACTGTGAAAGAGCTCTGAGATGACTGAAAATTATGTCGTAGACGGCTATGAGATAAGCTGGAATGTTTATGTCGAAAATAAAGCTGATATTAAACCCTTTTACAATATCTAGTTACTAGAGTTACACATAGGCTGTGCGAAAGCAATTTATGGGATGTTGTTGAACGGAAACCGTGCAATTTCAGCACCGCCTTATGTGGAAGCCGCGTTATATGGAAACCGCGTTCTGAGAGTACCGCGTTATAGGAGGGCTGCCGCTATGTCAGCTCCGCGTTATATGGAAACCGCGTTCTGAGAGTACGGCGTTATAAGAGGGTTGACTGTAAATATATTACACTATGTTACGCTATTTAAATAATAACTACGGTATTTTTGTGCGATTTGATCAAACGAAGTGTCAATCACTTCAAAAGGTAACTCACTTTCAGTATGTCTTCACTTCTTTTATATTTTTTTATTAAATTTTGCAATATAGAATAGCTAAACTGGAAAAAATCATATTTTCCAAGTTTACCCGATCAAAACTGATAACATGTACATAAGTTTGAACAATATGTTTATGTATACCATTTTAAAGGTTCATCTGTCCCCTTTTGTAAAAACTTTGGATATTGAAAATAGGTTAAAAAATATTTGGGTAATCAATAGTTTTGTGCGAAAAGATCAAAAATACTGTTTTTGTCAAATAAAAACAAGTTTGGAGGGTTCGAGAAATACAAAAAAAATATTTTTGAGTTCTACACAACAAAACTCACAACCTACACTATGTTATTAGTTGGCGCATTTTGACTGTCGCACGGTGTAATTATAAAAAATAATTCAAAAATATATTTTACTAAAAAGTTGGAAACGCTAAACTGTCAACTCAAAAAAAAAGAGAAAATAAATAAAAAAAAACAATAAAAATAAAAATAAAATTACACACATATTAAAGAAACATTAAAATTTTTCCAAAAAAGACCAACAAAACGTATGTAAGAGCATTTGTGTATACACTGTTATATTGGGTTGTTCGGAAAGTAATTACGTTTTTTCCCGACAGAGGATTTAGTTGTATTTTTCTGCTCCCAACTTCACACTTAAGCCGTATAATTTTTATATGGTTCGAGAGCTCATGTAGTAAGGCTTGTGTGTGAAAAATTCCAATTATTTCTACGCAGTAATATTTGATTGGGGCCCTTTTAAATATGGAGAGCGATAAGTAGAATTTTCGACATATGTTACGGTTTTGCTACAGAAAGGGTAAAAGTGCTGTTAAAGCCAGAAATAAATTGACCGATATGTATGAAGAAGGTGTGTTGATAGTACGCCAGTGCCAGATTAATTTTGAGATCAACTTTTGTGGCTGTGACTATGTCTAGCCTTAAAATGAATGGATTGTGTGCGGAAATTAATCTAGGGATCTGTCTCGGTTGCCTTTGATAAATCCTAGTAGAACAGAATTTTTACAGTACATATTTTATTGTTTTATTTTTGCTTCACATCGCCTTTAGTTTTTGTATTTGTGCAAAAGTTTCAGAGAGATTCAACAGTTTTTTTATGAGAACAAACCAAACTCAACAAGGATTGAACAAATGTTTTACTCATTCTTCGAATGCTAGGAAAAACTATGTATGGGTTTGAAAGCCACAATTGAAGTAGAAAACGTTAAAAATATTATAAGTAGTGTCAGCAATAAAAGAAATATAATTTCGTAAAAATTGGAAAAACAAATATTTACGCATTGAGATATATTGAATAATTTTTTTTTATAAAACATCGTACATATATGAACCATACAAGGGGAAATCATGAAAACAATGCCAGGCAGACACTGGTACTGCTAAGCAGTAATAATGAATTAAAGTAAAAAAAATAGAATAAAAATAAGGAAAAACCTTTTGCATTACAATAAAAAACCATAACGAAATTACTGAAACAATGGGCTTATATTGCAAAAAGGAACAGAGTTTGTATCATTAAATATACTTCTCAGTAAATAATGCAAACTCTTACCATTGTATTTCAAATCACCACAGTATGGTAGACTTTTGAGTTTGATTTTTTAAGATCAGAATGCTGTTAAAGTCGCCGCTGTCTAGCCGATAGTATGTTGGCTTATTATACGTGAGGCGGTTGAAACTCCAAGTCAGACATCTCCAACAAAACGAAAATATAAAAAAATATTCCTTCGGCGGCTTCCTTTCAACAGATTTCTGGTAAAAAAATTATGATGTAAACAACAACAATTGTTTTCTTTGCTATTCCTCTTTACACTCTTTAGCGTGAACAATAACAATTGTTGGACAGATCTTTATAACGGAGATCTTCAAACTACGATTATTCGCTTCAAACACCGCGTCTGCACACAAGACTGACTGAATTTTTATTGACTCCATTGTCTGCTTTGTCTTGATTTTTATATGGCAGGGTAAACAGTCTGATGAATGCTTTGAATTCAAATGGCTTCGTCTTCTCGAAATCTCTATAAATGTAAACATATTGTTTACATTTATTCTTGCTTGTTGTATTTACGTTTATATTTCATCATGCAGTGTTGTTTTTTTGGAGTGTAACAATTTTGGTTTACTTGTTTATCACTTTTTTATACTGGTGTTTTGTTGGTATATTTTGTTTACTTATTTATCATGTAAACAAGTTCATTGTTTTTGTTTTTGTAGCTTTTGTTTACAATATAAACGATGTGAAAGTAAAACATTTCCATTTTGCAACAGTATATATTAAAATTTGTGTGTAAAATAATTTTTTTATAAAATTTTTACATCTTCTATAATTTCATATCTTAAACACACGTTTAATTCAAAAGTAAAATTTCAGTTGCATTTAATTACGATTGTAGAAACCATCACGTAATGAAATGTTACTGACATACTTTGAATTTAAATTGAAATTTATAGGTGCGTAAAATCTTCATACGAATCTAGTATGAATTGTATATTTAAAGTGAAGCTATGCAGTAAAATGTTTAACGATGTGCTACATTTTACTCTAAATTCAAAGAAATTAAAATTTCCGCAATTCTGCCACGAATGCAACGGCCCTCATTTAACAAATTTCATGTAACTTTTTTAATAAAAAAATCTGGTAAAGGACACGCAATCAAAGTTTCAGAACGTTAATGTTCGTACAAGTATATACAGACATATGTACTATATGTATGTATTTCAAGTTGGAAGTTGTATTTAATAATTCAGTGTTGCTTCATATTTCCGTGCGATGTTATATAAGCAGAATGTGCGGTGTTGCAGTAAAATGTGTCGCAACATCATATTTTACATTCAGCGATTTTAGCCTTTGCTTTATATTACATGTCATATAATATATGGAAGCGCTCATAATCTGTTCAAATTAAATTCATGTGCAATGAGGCGAAGTTCATGTGTCTTAAATAAAACGGTTTATATAATTGGTTTATATAATTGTTTCATATGCATAAAATATTTCATTTTTAATAGGGCATAGGATTTCAGAAATTCTAGAAATTTTGCATGAATTTTTTATTGTTAACACAATACCTAAAGGATACCTTTTAAATCTTATACTCATACAACTGAGATCAGTGTAAAATACATTAACTTCAAGGCATATTGCTATGAATTTGTACTAAAGCACTAAAGTATGTATATCGCCTTTCCTAAGTGTATTATTAATCATTTGTTAGTTAAAAAGTGCTGTACAATGCACAAATACTGTAGCAAAGGAAGTACTGCTATCCAATAGGCAATAGTAGTGTAAGGTATTCTGGAGTGCTCGAAACCACGCCTTCTCATCGTGTAGAGTATTTAACATACGAAGTAGTATGATCATTGCGTTTAATTTAGTTATGATGTTTACTACTGTAATGTTCCTTCAGATGTTATAGTTATTTTTTGAAAACTAATGGCTCGTCTTCCGAGATATGGTAGCGATTCTCGTATCAGTTTCTCATTAGCCTTATTATTATCACAATGTTTGTTTCTTTCTGTGAAGTGATTGCGATGCTTCAGCATTATCATCTTTATTGCTAATATTTTTATAATGTACATCTTTTCTCTTGATTTCTTTGTCATATGTTTACCATTTTAACGATAAATTTTCATCTGCCACTGTTCTCCTTCATTTGCAAATATTAATAAATTCGAGACTATAATTCGCTTTCCAATTGAATAAGCCAATTTTAGTTGAAGGTCAAATTAAAATTATTAATTTTTATGTGTCTTCTGAGAATGTCAAGTAAATGCATTTTCAAAATGACGTGTAATTAACTTAGAATTGATTGACAGGAAGCCTTTCCTGTATTATTTATATTATTAATAGATGCCGTAAGTTTACAAACTTCAATGAGACCTGTATTGGGCACACTCGAACCATCTAAAGAAAGTCCCACAAGCGATAGTTTTAGCCAATAGGATATTACTACATATTTACATACAATTCCAGCTAGGGAATTTTTAATGAAAACGATGGAAGATTGATTGAAGATTTTGAAAATCCATATTTTCGGTTTTAAGTTCCTTATTGGAGAGGGTGTAACTACTAGGGAGTCATAGTAAATGAATATTTGCAAAAACTGCGTATTTGACCTCAGCGATATCAATTTTTGAAAGTTAAATAAATTCTTTAATTATATTCTGTCTATAATTATATTGTGCGGTGTGCTTGAAGAGAATAATCGTGGTTGGTAGATCTCCGTTACAAAGATCTGTCGAACAATTGTTATTGGTTATGCAAAAAAGTGTAAAGAGGAACAACATACAAAGCAATTGTTGTTGTTTACATCAAGTTTTGAACAGTGGCACACAGAATTGTGCGAACAATAAAGAATTTTATTTAAAACTAAACACAAATTTATTTTTATTTTATTTACAATCTACAAGCCTATATTTTAAACTTTTTTAAAAGATAAAAACGAAACAATATAATTATTGTATTTAAAATTCTTCATAGAAAGTTTTGACGCTTGAAATCTTTGAAATTTTAATAATCATTTTCGCTGTTCTATTACCAAACAAGAGTCGTTCGGAATATTAAGTATGACTTGTATGCTAGGCAGTTAAGTTGTTCAATAAAACTTTAGTTACGTTAAGCATTATAATGCCTAGAATAACAAGTGAAGGAAATAACCATTCGGAGTAATAATTTATTAATAATAAAACAATTAAATAATTTTTTGAATAATAATTAAGAATACAACTTCAAAGAAAAATATTCTTATATTTTTGTAAAACTTTATTAAAGTATTCGTATTTTTGGTTCAATTTCGTACTTTACGGATTTTTCAATAAAAACGGGGAAAAACTTTTGAAAATGTTTCTTTTATTTTATTTTGTTTTAAATGTTTTATTTTAAAGTAAATCTCAAATGAATTCCGTCAAGCGAAACAAAAATTAAATATTTCCCTAATTAATCTTCAAAAACTTACTACATTAAATGGGAGGACGCTACTGTGCTCAATAAAAAAAAGGGAAATGAACAAGTAATACAACAAACCCTTTACAACAGGAATAATCAGCACAATAACAATTTCTGTACCTAGAACAAAGGCAAAAAAAATTTTGAATTTATTTGAAGAAAGTTGTGGAATAATTTTTTATTGTTAATTTTTATTCTACCGTTCTTATGCTCAGGCTAATTTAAAATATCCTTGAGGCAAAAGAGTAAATTACATGTTTTTCCTCTTCTCAATCCATAACTTTTTTTACTGCTAAATTTCTATTGCTTTGTAAAAGCTGCCTTGGTTAAAAAGTTTTATTCATTGTGACAACCTAAATTGAAATGATATTGCGAACAATTTTGTGGTTTAATAAAAGATGCCTGTTGGAATTAAGATGAGCAGTCAGGGACTATGGAATTTCATACTGTATTCTCCAAATAAAGGACTTTTTCTACCTATTTCAGATTTCTTTATACACTTTATTTATGGTTTTCTGGCCTTCATTTTAAGCTTATATTATGTTCAGATATGCACTTTTATTGTGTCAATATTCATTTTATTGAGTACAATATTATAAGTGTTCAGACATAATAATATACACCGTTGAGCTGCTTATTCAATATTCATTCGACAGCTGGCCAATAATGTTACGATATAACGCTGGTTTCATATCATCGAAATTTTAGGCAAGCATAAGACTATCAAATCAATAAGTATTTACAATATTCTCATATTTAAACCTCTAACTGGCCAGTTGTCACCTTTATTCCTTTTTCTTTTGTAGTGCAATACTTTTATTCAATTATCCAAAACTAAATGCGTATGTATTATATACCATATGAGAAGAATATTAGAAATAAATAATTACACGACATGTCACAATAATTTTTTTTTATATCGGCGTTTGTATAAAAAATATTCAACAAATTAACTTACATGTGAATATGGCGTGCATGAGTAGCGGAAAAAGCAATTTTGACATTTGTTCTCTCATTATCGCTTGCAGTTCTGGTTGGGTTTGCATTTGCATTTGGGTTTGTAAGTGTGATTTTGCCCAAAATTCCATGCATGTGTTATTTCGAAAGTGTTATTTATTGATACAACAAATCCAATCGTGTTTCTTTTTCAATTTTGAACTGAAAATATATGCATATTCCATTCTACATTTATTTATTATTTTTTTCTTTTTTTCTTGTATTTCTACTTTGTTTATTTAGCTTTGGCATGTATATGTTGCCATGCAAATATACACACAGACAAACATACAGTCGCCCGCAAAAGTCTAGGTACCCCAATATATTTTAGCAATTTTATGAATGTTAAGCAATAAATTGATAATTTTTATTAATTTATTGATATTTTAAAATTAAACAAAAAAAATCTAATATTTTTTACAAAACAACAGAAAAATAACAAAAGTGTCCAGTGACTCCATAATTTTGCACCGTAAAAGAGTAGGTACCCCCAAGAAGAAGTCAGAGAAAATATAAATTTCAAAAGCCCAATATATTAAAATGTTCTGCCTTGAATTTAGCATGATATCCCTTTAGGTGAAGCACTTTATTTAACCCAGTTGGCATTTAATGTACCGATTTTGTTTAACGTTTTCTGTTGACATTCACCCAATAGCAAGTTTGAAGCTTAGCGACTAAGCATCCGTTCTTTCAAGTGATTTCCTAAATACTCTCTTGAATTTCTCTCATGTCGAAATTTTGTGGAAGAAATATTTGTATAGGCGTACCTGGACTGTCCGCTGTATGCATTTTAATTGCGAGTCCATACTAGTGTATATGCGTATTTTATTTGTTTTTTATTTGTATATTAAAACTTTAAACATAAGTTGGTGGTCTGTTTTGTAATGGTATAATTTCAAGAAAGTTTTTGGGAAAATTAGAATGAAAGTGGTGAACGATAAAAAGTTAAGTGGCGTACTTGGTTCATATTATTTGTTATATCCGTGAAAATACCAATTGCATATTGTAGTTCTTGCTAGTTGCTAAAATCTACAAGGCAACTGTTTAGGTGGTATAAGAGCCTACATACATCCTCATCCAGCGAAGAAATGTTACTTTTTTGCAGGAGTAAATGGATGATAGGCTAATCCTTTTGTTTAGCAACAATCCCTGAAAAAGTAATTATCCGGAAAACATACATAGTCTTTTCGGCCGAATACAACCAATGCCCATATTAACCTAATAGCGCAATCATGGTCCCTTAACGAATTAGATCTATGTGGTAAACTAGAATCACACATCACCAAAATACAAATTTAAAGTTATTTAAAGATATTAACTACGAATAAATAAACTACTTATCCGCAGGAACTCTATCTTAGTTTGATTAATAGTGGCAAGCATACATGTTGTTTACATTTATTCTTATTTGTTGTTGTATTTCTGTTTACATGTTTATCACTTTTTTATACTGGTGTTTTGTTGGTACATTTTTTTTTACTTGTAAACAAGTTAATTTTTTTGTAGTTTTTGTTTACAATTATAATGTTATACGATATAAAAGCAGAACGCCATTGCCATTTTCGTAACAATATTATATGATTCCTTATAATTTACTGAATAGAACATTCGATTTTAAAATTCCAAATAGTGAAGTATTGTCTGTTTATTCCTAATGGGACACTTGAAGTTTACACTCATGGCTCAAAGATGTGTAACAGTGTAGACTGTGGTATCTTTATTAGGGTTCCTTATTAAACTTTCTAATAGACTGCCTGCCCACTGAAGTGTTTTCTAAACAGTGGTAATGGAAATAATAATAAATAATGGAAATTTTTTTTGAGGGGCGGAATTTTCCCTGGAAATTTATTCATTTACTTGGTTAGCCTGGTATCAGTTACATCCCTAACGAATGTAGTTTCAAGATCCATCCTTGTCTATGAATGCTGAGGATTTCTCAGAGAAATTTCTGATCATTAAAAGGTATTTCTTATATGAGTTCTGAGACACAGCGATATCGTTGGAAATTGCATTGCTGGTGAACTATAAATTAAAAAATATAAAACAAACTGTGTGTGTTCTATCATCGAAATTTAATATTTGCGTAAAATATCTGTTGATTCTAGTATGCGTTCCGCTTTAATATATACCCTGTTTTTTTAGGTGAAGCGCATCCGAAATGTTTCATATTCCATTATTCTGGTGCATAGATCAGGCGGCATTCGATCGATTGTCTTAATTGTCAGTTCACATCATATCCACGTGAGATGGCCATGCCTCAAATGCAACATGAGCCGTGTAGCACGTAGTGTCGTACTATTGAAACCACAAGTGGTTAGTATCCAAATCATCCAATTCAGGACTAAAGAAGTGAATTGTAATTGGCCTATAGTACTTGTCATTGAGAGTGATGGCCATCGTCGTTTTCAAAAAAAAAATACAGAGCGGGTATTGGTCGATATTTTATTGAAGCAGTATAACTGAATTTATCCACCACATTGGCAATAACCGTCCTTTCAGTAGAACGACAAAATAAACCTCTAAATACATCATCAATAACGTTGAAAAATTACATTAAATTGATACTCTTTGAGGAGTGTTCATTAATAGACAGCAAGTGATAATTGATGTTGAAATCCGCACCATGGTGCAATAAAAACTAGACCATATATAACGATCTCAATGTGTCATTAGTCAAAGATGAAATTAAAAAAGTGTCTGAGTATATGTTACAAAACTTCTATTCAGCTAAATACATTTTTATACTACACCTTGCAAAAGTTACGCTGAAATTCTCTTCTCCTTAGAGAATATATAAATAAATGCGAAAGATGAATTTATTTCTGGTATTGATATGACATACGTACATGCGTTTTATTTACTATAGAAATAATTAATTGGTGGTGGCAAACAATTCATATGTCCAAATCTAAATGACTTACTTTAATGAAATCTTTACAAATAAATTACGACAATTTTTTTATTACGTATTTCCAAAACTCTCTATTCTCTACAAAAATAGTTTTTTAATGAAATCGTTGCGACCCCTAATGCAGCAGTGTACATTCGAATATATCATTATTGCAAAGTTTTTTTCATTTAAAGTTTGTCTTTTCAAAAATTACTTCCAATAGATTGAAGATATGAAATACTTTAACGAACAAACGAACACTTAAAATGATTTGACATATTCGGACACATTCATTAATATTGAAACTCCTATGATTTATCTGATTTCATACTTTACAAGTTTACAAATCATCATGATTTGTTGTAAAGCTGATACAATATGTCATAAAAATAGTATGAGCACATAGGATGATGTGTTGAAAAGCATTTGTCATGGTATTCAGGGTATTTAAGTTGAAAGCAAAAACTTTTTACTGGAATGCAGAGGATTTTTACATTCGATTGTATTTGTTATAAAACAAATTTTAAGGTGTAATAATTTCTTTATTTTAATAGGATTTATATTTAATATTTAAACTTCCCGGTGAAGTTGTAAATCAAATTAAGTTAGCAGTCCTTACGGGCCTAGCAACATTCTGGGAAACTGCCAGAGCTGGTGCACTCCTTCCGGAATCTTCTTCAATCGACTTGTGATGCCACTTGCTTCAGCCAATTTGTCTATTGCAAGAAAATTCTTTCCAGATGCCAATCTATCCTGGGACAATGAAGAGTCCCGCTCCACCGCTAGACTCACCTGGACCTTGATGGATAGAAGGTGTACCAACCAGTTACATGGACTTGGTCGTGGCATCATCTCAGTCGCATGCTTGTATGTCATTGCGTTACGGGTAGACACGCGAAAGGATGCGGCTCCCATTTAACGACTTCTGCCGTGGGTGCAGATCCGCTGAGGTAGAAGAGACTGTTATCCACTTTCTTTGCCTGCGCCCCTCTCTTGCGAGGTGCACATATAGGTTATTTTTCTTTCCATATCTTGTCAGCTTGACGGAGCTATCGTCCATTGATGCCAAGTATATAGCTTCTTTTATCAAACTTCCTGACTGGTTTTTCAGCGTAGGGTAGTCGTGCAACTTCTTCTTCTTCCCTAGTGCGGTAGAACTTGGTCAGTACAGAGACTGCGTTCACCTGTGACATCGCAACTGGCCGCTAAGCGTGCCTAAGTGAGTTTTTGATGCTGAGATGAGCTACCACTCCGACCTAACTTAACCTAGTAGTCCTTAATAAGTGTCAATTCCATATAATTGATAAAGGCATAACGTTGCTTTTCTGCACTGTTGAAATAACAATTTGTTTCTATTCTGATAAATAATTTCATGACATTTATTTTTTAAATATGATTTCCGACATATATCGGCTATGGCTACGAGTTACTTGAGCCATCCGATTAGTCCAATGTTTTTTTTTTTTGTTACTATTTTCAATAAATCTGACGTCATGTATTCATCGGAGGCTTGGATATTGGTCTTCATTGCTGTTAGTGCTGTCGGTATAAAGGAATGACTTAAGATAGTTGCATAGAAAGTAATCCAGAGGAGTTAAAGTCCACGAAAAGGTCGACCAGTGAGCAGGATCACTTCTCTAAAGAAATTTGACATCAAACTGATTTTTGTATAAAAAACCAAATATCGTTGATGATTAGCTGCTTTATTTTTAGAAAAATTTGTTGTGCTCATCATTCATTCAAAGTAACAGCATCTCCTTGCTCACTTTGAGGGAAATAAGAGCTGATGATCCTGCCAGGATGCAAACGTCGTTAACGGAATAATTTAGCTTCCTGATCCATATGTATAAATCAGCCATGCACAACCAGCAGCCCACGGGCACATGCGGCTCTATTTAACATTTCCTGCGGCCCTAAACTATTATAATTTGCTTACATCTTTAAATAAAAATGAATTTTTTTTATATTTTTTTTATAATAAATTATTTACTATGTTAAGAAAAAAATAAATATGTTTTTCAAATAACATAAAGGAATAAGTATAAATATAATTAATTAATTAATTAATTTTGTAAATTAATTGTTTCAATTAATTTACTTGTTTAAGTGTTTAAATTTGAATCTCAGTATGCCATGGACCACAACATTTTTTACATGGAATTATAGAGATTTGAAATTTACAGTAGGAGTTGGTCTTACTTTTCAGTTTGAGTTTGTACTTTGACAAATTAACTTTGTAGTTTGTTTAGTTTTACTCAGTTTTTTTTAATTTGTGTATCCAAAAAATAATATGTTTGGAAGATTCAAAATGGATATGTGACCTCGCGTTTTTAACAGATATATGCGGCCATTTAAATGATCTGAACCTTAAACTTCAAGGAAAATCTCAATTAATCACTACATTACATGGCGACGTATCAGCTTTTCGAATCAAGTTATCATTGTTCCATTCCCAAATAACCAATAATAATACTTGTCACATTCTGCGTAACTGCGTAACTGCGATAAAATATTTAAAAAATACAAGATGAACAGTAATCAATATGGTATTTATATTCAACAACTGCAGCAATCTTTCAATGAACGATTTGAAGACTTTGACCGGTACAAAATACTGTTCAGCACATTTGCTAATCCTTTTGAAGCATCACATGAAAATGCTGAATCAAAACTCCAACTTGAGCTTATTGACATTCAATGCAACGAAGAATTGAAGTCCAAATTTAAGGAAGGAGACTTAATGAACTTCTACAGATGTCTTCCTACAGAAAACTTTCCATATTTACGGCAAAATGCAGCGCTTTGTGGAAGTTTATGCGGGAGTACGTACATTTGTGAGCAAACTTTTACAATAATGAAGTTGAATAAATCAATTCAAAGAAACCGAGTTACAAATGAAAACCTAAACGCCGTGGTAAAAGTAGCTACTACAATTATTACTCAGAATGTAAAAAAGTTAGCATCTAATATGCAACCACAAAAATCTCATTAAAATTAATTTGTTTTTGATTAAGTTACTATAATATTTTGAATTATTTTAAATGTGAATTTTCTTGTTTCTGTAATAAAGTATATATGTAATAATAACTGTTTCTAGAGTTTAAGTTTTTGTGATTGCCCAATTAATAATTTTCTAATGCGGCCCCCATTCGGCCCACAGCGATGAAAAGGTTGTGTATGTCTGGTATAAATATTTAGTTTATCGTTATAACAGACATAAATCATCAGTTGTATTCTTATATGGTCTCAAATAAAAATGTATTTCTGTACAGCACCTTATGCAGGATTGCATTATTATTATGTTATTAAATGAGAATATGCTTTAAATTGCGTGTCCGAAAGTGTGTAGACCCCAACTGGCATACGATTTATTTTGTGTTTGTTTGTATTCGCTTTTAAATTCAATGAAATGAACAACAAGAATTATACGCCTTATTTATTGATCGAAAAATAATTGTTAAGAAATCAAACACAAAAATATTAAATCCATTGAAGTACAGATGCGGCCCTATGCTGCCTAGAGTAGTAAGAGTACAGAAATGTTATAGTTCTTCACTTTCATTGTCTATTTGACCACAATTCAACGTATTTGACCATAAATTTGCATTCTTTCCTGATAGAAAGAGCGTTAATTAAAAACTTATTTATTTATCAATAACACGGTGCGACAGTTAAATACACCCAGCTAATGACATTGCGTAGGTTGTGAGTTTTGTTGAGTAGAACTCAAAAACATTTTTTTATATTTCTCGAACTCTCCAAACTTGTTTTGTTTGACAAAAACTGTATTTTTGATCTTTTCACACAAAATTATTGATTACCCAAATATTTTTTAACTTATTTTCAAAGTCCAAAGTTTTTCGAAAAGGTGAAACTGACACTCTTTTCGATAAATAATCAAGATCGATCAAAAATTCTGAAAGTTAATTTAAAAAAAAAAATAGTCTTTAAATAATAACTACGGTAAAGAGAATGTACTTTAAGAATGTCATCACTTATTTTATATTTTTTAATTAAAGTTTACTACATCACTAGCATTTGCCAAGTTTACCTCACCGAACCTCATAGAATATTACGTCGAATAATATATACAGTGCTTGACAAAACAATGGAAACTTTTTCAAAAATGTACTTAATCGGACGAAAATTTAACATGTTTTTTAAAAATCGGCAAAACATTTGTGGAGTTTATTAATATGCACTGTTATTAACGTTTCTGTATATTAAAATTATGTATAAAAATGAATTATATAATTCAAAAATTAAAAAAGTTTCCAAAGTTTCCAATGTTTTGTCAACATCAAATATGTGAATAGAATTATTTTTTTTTTAATTACTGAATTATATAGTCTTTTTATATATTTTTTAAAATACAGAAATGTTAATAACAGTGCATATTAATAAAAGGCATTAATATTTTGCCGATTTCTTAAAAAGATTTTTAAATTTTCGTCCGATTGTAACACATAAATAAATTTTTGAAAAAGTTTCCATTGTTTTGTCATGCACTGTATATGTATACCATTTAAAAGGCCCATCTCTCTTCTTTTTAAGACAGTTTTCATTTGTGAGATTGATGCAGAAATGTTTGTGTAATCAATAAATTTGTGCGTAAAATCCAAAATAACAGTTTTTGCAAAGAAAAGAAGTTTGGAGGGTTCAAGAAATTAAAAAAAAAATATTTTTGGGTTCTACTCAACCAAAGTCATATCCTACACTATGTCATTAGCTGTGTATATTTAATTTTTTTTATTCACTCGCATAATGCTCATATTTAATATTTAAAATTCATAACAACGAGTATGTGACGTATGAGTGATATTTAATTCCATAACTTTTTAGATGACAAAATCAAACATTTTTTATTTTATTGCATACTTTCCAGAGTACTTTTTTCAGTACATATCATATGGTGCGTATAAGTAATATATATTAAATTCAATTAAATAGAAAGTATACCGTTAATTTGGAATTAAATATTTACAAGCTAGTGTGACAACATTACTGGGTTAATGTTTGGTAGAATAATTTACCTATTTGAATGACCAATTATTTCTCATTCATATGACATATACACAGTTAAATAGCAAGATTTCAGTAAGGAATACTGTTTGATTTAAAAGCGTTTAATGGCGCATTTCTAAATTTCTGTTGCAACATATGTGGGTCAGTCAAACAAAGTTGAGTGCAACATAAATGGATTTAATTTTTCCATTCTATATTTTTGAGTCCATTTCTATTTTTAAAAAGGTTTAGTAAAAAAAATCCAACCTTTTTTAAAAAATAAAATATTTTAGAGATGGTGGAACAAAATCAATGTCGAGTGACACTCGACATTGGAGTGGAAAGGGTTAAAATGCATAACAACAAGTATATGGCGTATGAGTGGTATTTAATTCTATTACTTTGCAAATGACAAAATCAAAATGTTTTTATTTTATTGCATACTTTCCAGAGTAATTCTTTCAGTACATGTCATATGGTGCGTATAAGTAATATATTTTAAATTCAAATAAATAGAAAGTATACAGTTAATCGGGAATTAAAGATTTAGAAGCTAATGTTACAATTCAGTATAATTGCATTAATGTTTTGCAGAATAACTTACTTATTTGAATGACCAATTATTCATCTTTTATATGAAAAATATATATTAAACGTATATAGTTGAACGTAAATTTCATTGAGGAATTGTGTTTGCTGCAAAAGCGTTTAATGGCGTATTTCTAAATATCTGTTGCAGCAAATTTTGGCCAGTCAAATAAAGTAGAGCACAACATTAACGAGTTTAATTTTCCGTTCTTTTTTTGTCATTTCAATTTTAATATAATATACAAATACTTTATAATATTCGATAATCCATTTGGAAAAAGGGCAGGTAATTCTACCAATGAGATGAACTGCTGAAAAGTTCCAGCGAGACTTGAATAAAATGAGTTAAAAATAATGTTGCCATAACAGTAAGTAGTAAGCTTAAATTAAAAAATATGAAATGACTGGTAACATTCTTATAGTGCATTCTCTTGTGAGATTAACACTTCATTTGATAAAATCGAACAAAAATTATATATAATTAAAGAGCATGACAGTCGTGTTATATTTTTCATACATATTTTTTTCAAATGAACTTTCAGTTCAAAAATTTACAGAATTTTTGATCGCTCTTGATTATTTATCGAAATTTTCAATAAAAGTTTGGATTTGGAAAATATATTAAAAAATATTTGGATAATCAATAATTTTGTGTCGAAGGATCAAAAAACCGTTTTTGTCAAAAAAAAAAAAACAAGTCGGAACGGTTCGAGAATATAAAAAAGATGTTTTTGAATTCTACTAGATAAAACTAAGAACCTATGTCATTAGATGGGTGTATTTAAATTTTTTTTTATTTTGTAGCATAGTGTAATTAGTTAAGTTTAAACTAAATTTCTTTATTAAATTTAATTAAATTTCGTCACATTTACATCCCGCAAAATATTGAAGGCATTTTATTCATATTGAAGAATTTTCATTAATATAAATAAATGAAGAAATTTGTTCAATATGAATAATTTACAAAATTTTTCATACTAACATACCATTAAACTCAATAATTTATAATAAATCTTCAGCATTCAAGGTATAAGGTATACGTTTACGAATTTTAATTAAATATGAAACCTTTTAAAGGAATACAATTTTTCAGAGATATAAGTGCAAAAGGAAAGAAACAAAAAAGATTAACAAAATCTACCTGATATATACATCTTTATTTATTTATTCCCAGCAGGACAGTTGACAGTTGACAGCTGCCATCTTGTTGTAGCTACATCTGTCAAATTTTTTTTCATACTTCATTTTGTTCGATTCGTCTGGACTTGAGTTTGAACCGCTGCATCACGTCTAAATAAATCCACACTACATACCGACTTCAATTATGATATAATGCCTTGTCTAAAATATTTGTTGCTATATATCCTTAAGAGCCACATTAATATACATAAATAATTTATGCGTGCCCTGGTAGTCTAGTGGGCAGTGTGCTAGACTATTAGCGTGAAGGTCGTGGGTTCGATTCCCACCACAGACTCTGGTCTGTGACACTACACCGAGCATGTGCTCAAAGTTACTCAACTCGTATATAACTAAAATATAATTTCTAATTGTATTGTAATTAATAAAATAAATAAATAATTCATATTAAGGTTTTATATCAATAAAACAATTGCTCAAGGTTAATGGCTTACATAACAAAAGTCTTTATGTAACACAAACAATTTAAATGTTTTCAAAATTTCTTTTACTCTCATTTGTGGTCTAGATTTTTTTGAATGATTTGAAAAAGCGAAATTCACTTTTTTATCATTAACTGTTCTCGGCATCATAAACTTGATGTGATTGTAGCAAAAAAGTGTAAATTTGTTGTAATTCATGTGACTTTAAATAACAAATATGAATCGCTACTTAGTCGACATGAAACGCTTAACGATAAGCTTAGACTGCTTCTGGGAATTTTCGTTCTAATTTAACGAATGTAAACAAAAGTAAAGAAAGAATGAATACAAATTAGTGACAATTTTATAAAAAATAGTTTGAAACGTTAGAATTTTTATCTGTCAGTCTGGAAGTTTTATTTTTAAATTCACACACGTTACCCTTGCAATGCGGTGATATTCATGGGTTAAATGAACTAAATTTTAGGATGATGTGCAGCGCCTACCAGTACTCGACAAAATGAGTTCAGTTTTAAGGGAAATTTTTTAAACAACAGTAGAACATATTTATTTAGCAATTTAATTTGTACATACATATACAGTGTACATCTATATACAGTGTACAGCAAAAGCCTTAATACGGCAATATATTTTAACAAAAAAGTCCCCACTGGCTTAATACTCTTGCACAAAGTCCCAATAAGTCTTCAGGACAGAATTTAGGAGATAATTTGAAAGAACGGTTACGTAGAACCGAAACTAGAAAACACTAAACAAAACTTGTACATTCAAATCCAAATGGGTTAAATGGAGTGCTTGACCTTAAGGGATATTCTACTAAATACAAAGAATAAGATTTTGGTATTTTAGGCCTTTGAATTTTAAATCTACTCAGGGTTCTACATTAAAACCGAAACTTTACCTTATTCTTCTCTTGTTTTATGAAAAACATTAAAAAAATTTTTGTTTTATAATAAAACAGAAATAAATTAATAAAATAAATATATAAACTATAAATGTTTATATAAACTTTTGGCTAAAATTCACGAAATTGCTAAAATATATTGCTGTACTAAGACTTCTGCTGTACACTGTATATAGAACGTCACACATTTATTATTCTCCTAATAACTCTTAAAATACAAATTAAATCGGTTAGGTTCCTTTTGATGTTTTATTTATATTTTATGTACTTCTAGGAAATACATTATTTATATAAGTTATTACTGTTGTTGTGTGACTTATGTTACATATTCCATATTTCCATGTCTCTCAAAAAGATTGATAACGCGTTGAATTAGGCAGCCTTAAAAACAGCCCTTCAAACAATCTTTAAAGTCGTAATCTCAATCTGGTTATTTACTCATCTGCAAGGCGAACAATTACATACTTATAGAACTTAGATTTTTGTCTCAGCGTTACAGCGATATCGTCTGGTAAAGCATACAGTACTTATGTTACTGCTTTCCGTTGACCTCTTTCGGTAAACATTTTTCGTGCACATCTAATATTGGTCACCCCACAATAACAGAGATTCACTCAATAGGTGTTCACGGATGGATCTAAATAGATGTCAGGATACGGTAAGGAAAATTATCTTCATAATAATGGATGATTGTAGTGTTCTGCAAAAGGAAGACTTTACAATCTACAGGGTTATCCTACACCATACAGATAAACAAGCTTCTTTAGAAGTCTTCGACGATGATTAAAAAATATTTATTATAATTTTAAGATTTTTGGCATCTGTTGTAGTGAAGTCGTCGTAGTCTAGTAGATAGTGTGTTGGCTTATTAGACGTAAGGCCAGAGTTCAAACCCCAGGTCAGACATCTCCAACTCAATATGAATATGAAAATATATTTCCTTTCTGCGGCATTCTACAGGAGTTAGCAAAGTTCTAAGGGATTTGCCAGAAATTACGACCTTGGCTTCTCTGAATTGGCGTTTATTGACGATAGGTTGTTTTATCGCTTAAGCATGAATATTTTTGGAACTATATCAGCTTATTCCCGATATTGTCCTTGGAAAAGATATCTTTCTGTATTTGTAGTTCAAACAGTATCAAATGATACATAGATTGGATTAAAGAAAACTATTGTATAATAACACTTGTGTCATTAAACCGAAGTAGGACCTCGAGTTTCTTTTATATTGTTCTTATGCCCACCATACCTAGCATAACTATAGCTTACATAATTACAACCCGTTCATCGGATTCAGGCCTGCCTAAACACTTCCTTCCAGGCGCCTATGCTTTTCGCCTTCTGATGCTCGTTCGGTGGAACATTTTCTTCCATTCGTACGACATGACCGAGCTAAATCATCTGCTGAATTTTAATGCCCTGCATAACGTTGAGGAGCTCATACATCCGTAATTTCTGAACAGACCTATAAAAATCGAATCTTATATAAACCTAGCAGTCCATTAATTAATTAATTGCAATGAATTTCTTTTAATTTGCAAAGCGATTAAATAGTTCTTTATTTCGCATGGAAGATTAATTGAAATCTCACCGCTTAATGAAATTGTTTTTGCTTTTTCGCTGTTAATAACAAAAAGAAGCTTTTAATGAATTTCCATAAATTAACTGCCATTAAAATTGTATTTTTTCGTTGTTTCATTAAAAATAAATTGAAAGGATTCCTAAAAGATTTTTAAAGAACGAAAAAGAGGAAATGTTTAACACTAAACGTACCAGGGTAGATCAAATGACCAATTGCAGACATTTTAGCAGAAAATTCTCATAAAGTGTTATCGCTATTGCTCATTTGACTTCATGATATTTTCTTTGAAATAGAAACCATTTACATACATAATTGATCATTACGGTCCTTCAATTAGGATTACGACCTAGTTTCCCATTTATACATTAGTGGTGGGACCTAAAGTATAAAGTCGACTGCGAACGACAGATTTTTGAGTAACTTTTCATGGCAATTTTATTTACTCTCAGAGTTTTTGCCAGATATCTGCTGAGAGGAAGTCGCCGAAGTAATATTTTTTCATATTTCATTTTGTTGGACATGTCTCAACTGGGGGTTGAACCCTGAAATTACATCTAATAAGTCAACACACTACACACTACATCACACACACTACCTACTAGACAACGGCGGCTTTTAAACCATTCATATTATTTGTGTATTTGTATTCTATAAAATAAGTAGCCGATTGTAATAATATGACCGATTGCTGTACACATAGGTATGTATACATTAGTTGTCGGTGTAGTTAGTGTTAATATAATGTTGTGTTCTTTTAATACAGAAATTTTTAAGTCTTCTCCACACGTATTTTCGACCATCACTACGAATTAGAGATGAGCGATATTTTCAAAACTGTGATGTAATCACGGAGATTGATAATTCACTGGTAACTACAGTGATTGAAATTGCCAAATAACAGTTACTAATAATGTCGTTCTTTCAAAATTGTTACATACTCAAATTTATTTCATTTTATTTTGAGCGAGGCAGAATTACTATTAAATGATGCTGTTATTTACTTTCGTCTTTTATACATAAACTTTCTGTGAAACTTAATTGTCAAACTTCATATAAAAAAAATTACATTAAAAATAATAACATTGCTGACACCACTTTGATTTTGTTTAGTAGTCTTTTCGTAGTATGTATCTAGTTGTCTCTTTCCTACGACTTAATAAAATACGTTGTTTTCATTATTGTTTTCTTTTGGAATACTGTGATCACAATCGCTGTTTTAAAAAACAGTGATTAACAAATCACGTTCACTGAGAACAACGTTCTTCAAAAATCACTGGATCGCTCATCTCTACTACGAATATATTGAATGAAATAAAAATGTAAAAAATGTATTAACAGTGCTTGTTGCAAATCCATATGGAGGAAGGTGTGAGAAGCCATAAAAAATTAAACATTACACAGATTTGGAATTGTAATGATGATATGTGGCCTAATAAGCGCAAATTCAGTAGGTAAACTTGTCTTTATTAAGGAAAATATGATAATAAAAGATTTTGTAATTTTTTTTTGTAGTTAATTTACTCTTAGTTCAGTTTCCTCAATTAATGAGTTTGAGAAATGGCTTTTTTTTTTAAATCAACACTAAGGAGATGACCTCTATTCATAGAGTGCATTCTGTTGGAATACGGGAAAGATAGTTTAGTAGAAAGGAGAGAGGTGGTAGTGTGCGATAATTTATGTCAATGACCAGTGTACATATACATATTTACAATGGCTCAAACGTATAATTGGACACTAGGTATTAGATTATTAAATGCAGATTTTTCCACATCAATGGTAATAATTCTAGAAAATGCGATGCCTTTTATTTTGTTAATATTGTTTTCCTTTTTTGTTTAAAAATTATTTTAAAATAAAAAAATGCTAAGTATTATAAATTGTCTTAAAGCCCTTTCAATTTTCTACAAATCCGCTTCAAAATTTTTTTTTCGAAATATGTCCATTGAAGTAAAAAATCGCCATTTGGGAATTTATAAGTTTAAGTACTGAATATTAAACCAAGTTATATAAAAACAAAAAAGCAAAATTTAAGTCATTAGTACAATTTATAAGCCTAACATTTTTTTTTGTAGTTCGGTTACTGACCGCATTTTGCTCATGGGTAGTCTGATGTTTTACTTCAATTAAAATTATTTCACAAAAGTCTACATTGTCTCAACTCATTAAGTCTAACAACGTTCCTGCTGCTCTCTATTGGCCTTTCGCCGAGTAGATACTTCCAAACATTTCTTTACACCCCACCGAATGATTTTGGTTTCGTTGGCGCCTTAATCTGACTGTTAATTGTCATGAGTTACTACACTGCGTTGTATAACCATACTTCACCTACCTACATCATTCGGGTTTCCTAGATAATTTCATAATATTTCTATAAATAAGTGCCGGGTTGTCGGATGGCTGACTGACTGTCAATAGTATTTCTACATACCGTTCTTTTTACTTTCAGTCCCAGTAAAATTGAGCATATTTGCGATGGCATATACCTTTACTTGGAGGATAACCATGAGATTTCCAATGTGCTCGAGATATTTCACTCTACTGCACCTGTCGCAATATCTGCTGTCAACTCATTCGTATACAGTAACTATTTTATTTTTTTTCTGAAAATTAAATTCGATACTTAGATGGAAATGCAATTCTGCAGATAGGATGACTTCTTCGAAAAATTATCATGAACTTCGTTTTATTGCCCATTTAACTAATTGTTAGCACTGTAGTAAGCTGAATTTTGTACGCATTTTGTGTAAAAAACCGCCGTCTCGTGAAATTTGAAGTTGTTGATAACGACGTCGAATTAAAATTTTCGGCGATATTCTCGATTACAGCAGATTGATCGTACCGATTGGAACGTTCACACACATGACCGAGCGAAATTTTTTGACCACTCTTCGAAAAGTTGACGCATCAGGTGCACTTGCTCTATTGAAAACTGTTTGAAGTTTGCATAAATTTCCAAATTTTTGTAATAAGTTTTCACTATCATAACGCATTGTTCTTTCGTAAATAATCAAATAACCGGAACAAACACGTGTGTACCTTTTCAGTCTTGTTTTTAAATATTCGATTCTGTTATTATGTGTTTTGATCCTTACTGTACTTAATAGTCTGAGAAAGACAACGAATGGTTGTTTCCTTGTAAAATTAACTTAGAATACCTTTCCTGTAATTATACATGGATTTTTTTCACATAAAAAACGCAATTTTCTTTTATGAGGGAAAAAAGGGCATAGGAAACGGAAACAATTAAGAATATTGATTTTTTATTATTCTTCAATTTATTAAAGTAGGGAAGGGACATACGGTGGTTGACGATTGCATGTATTGTGATATAATTAAATGAATTGGTTTATATGTTTTCGAATTCATAGATGATTTAAAGGCTTTTGATATAGTGTCTGTCTACTTACTTATGAATTATAAAGTGTTTTAATACTTATTTACATGTAAGTCCTATGAAATGTTCAAACTTGTGTATTTCATATTCTGCAAAAATAAAGGTTTGCGGTAAAATTAATTAAAAAAAACTTTTAACGATTTTTTATTGTTTTATTTCTTTTTTGTTATTGAATGTCATGAACATGCAATACTTAAAACTAAACGATAATTCTTCAACGAGTTTCAAGAGGGAAGCTTATTAACCGTAAATATTGAATTGACTTCAAATTTACTTGTCAAGCGTCATACAAATTAACACAATTTCATACAATGTAATAAAATCTGTCATAAATTTTGACAGTGTCAACATTTTCATAGGCAATTTACATCAAATTTTCTTATTCAATATGCCATTCATTTCTTTAATAAAACACAACAGAAAAGTAGGTACAAAAGCATTATAAAATGTGTAATAAGTTGATGCATACATACAGTGGGGTGCACAAATGAGTACATGTTTATACTTTTTTATTGAATAAAACCAAAGTAATAAAGAAAATTTCAAATTAATATAAAATAATATAAGATTCAAAACTAGAATTATCAAATTCTAAGAAAAAACAAACGAAGCGAAAACAACTCGCATGTACTCAATTTATCACGTCTGCATTTCATATGTTTGCAAAAACCAAATCAAAAACTACCGTAATTTCTTCATGTTTTTGCACTACTTTGACTTTTTTAAGACAATATTAGTTTAATATTAATTGCTTAATCTCGTTGAGAATTATACAGAATTTAGTCATTTTTTTCGAGTTGATCAAACGAAGTGTCAACCTGTTCACAAAATAATGAACTTTCAGAATGTCATCACTTATTTCATATTTTTTAATTAAAGTTTGCAATTAAGAATAGCTAAACTTGAAAAAGTAAAAAAAATTATATTTTTAAGTTTACCCGATCAAAACTCATAACATGTAAGTTTGAACAAAATGTTTATTATACCATTTTAAAAGCTCATCTCTCCCCTTTTAAAAAAAATTGTATTTTGAAAATAGGTTAAAAGTGTGAAAAGATCAAAAATACCGTTTTTGCCAAATAAAACAACTTTGGAGGGTTCAAGATATATAAAAAAAATATTTTTGTGTTCAACTCAATAAAACTCACAAACTACACTATGTCATTAGCTGGGTGTGTTTCATTTATTTTTTTTTTTTTTTTGTCGCATAGTGTTATTTGAACCAACTGACAAAACTATTCACTCGCATAATGCTTATATTTAAAATACAATTTAAAATTCATAACAACAGGTATGTGACGTATGAGTGATATTTAATTCCATTACTTTTCAAACGACGAAATCAAAATGTTTTTATTTTATTGCATGCTTTCCAGAGTAAATCTTGCGGTACATGTCATATGGGGCGTATAAGTAATATATTTTAAATTCAATTAAATAGAAAGTATACGGTTAATTTGGAATTAAACATTTACAAGCTAATGTGACAATACTACTGCATTAATGTTTTGCACAATAAATTACTTATTTGAATGACCAATTACACTATGCGGTAAAATAAAAAATGAAATACATCTAGCTAATGACATAGTGTAAGTTGTGGGTTTTGCTGAGTAGAACTCAAAAATATTTTTTATATTTCTTGAACCCTCCAAACTTGTTTTATTTGACAAAAACTGTTTTTTTTTTGACTTTAAGCACAAATTTATTGATTACACAAACATTTCTGAACCGATGTTCAAAATTTAAAACTTGTTAGAAAGGAGAGGGATGGACCTTTAAAACGATATACATATGTACATATATGTATTCCTTGATTTAATCTGCTATGAGGTTTGATGAGGTAAACTTGACAAATTCTAATTTTTTTTTAATATTTTTTCAAGTTTGTCCGTACATAGTCCGTACATAGTACCAAACTTTAATTAAAAAATATGAAATAAGTGATGACATTCTGAGAAAGCTTTATCTTGTGAAGAGATTGACACTTTGCTTGATAAAATCGAACAAAAATTTACGTTTTTGACTATTTAAAGCACAGCAGTCGAGTTATATTTTTCATATATTTTTTTCAAATGAACTTTTAGTTAAAAATTTTCGGAAATTTTGATGGATCTCGATTGTTTATCTGAAAATGTGTCAATTTCACGTTTGAGTGACCACCAGAAGTTGACCAATGTTTGCGCAAAGTGAAATAATAAGATTTGCAAAAAACGCAAATATTAGCCGACTTCTTGTAGTCATGCAAACGTGAAATTGGCATATTTTGCAATATACAATCAAGATTCATCAAAACTATTAAAAATTTTTGAACTAAAAGTTCATTTGATATGATGACATACATATATAGAAAATATAGCACCACTCTTATGCTCTTTAAATAATAACTATGGTAATTTTTGTCGAATTTGATCAAACAAAGTGTCAATCTTTTCACAAGATAATGCACTTTCAGAATGTGATCATTTATTTCATATTTTTGAATTACTTCTGCAATTAAGAATAGTTAAACTGGAAAAAATGACAAAAAATTCATATTTTCCAAGTTTACCCGATCAAAAATCACAACATGTAAGTCTGAACCATATGTTTTGTATAACATTTTAAAGGCTAATCTGTCCTCTTTTAAAAAAACTTTGGATTTTGAAAATAAGTAAAAAATATTCGGGTAATCAATAATTTTGTGTGAAAACATCAATAATACCGTTTTTTTTACAAATAAAACAAGTTTGGAGGGTTCAAGAAATATAAAAAAAATATTTTTGAGTTCAACTCAACAAAACTCACAAACTATGCCATTAGCTGAGTATATTTTGACTGTCGCACCGTGTTATTAGCTGCTATTCTCGGGTGGGTTTCTCAATATACCATAGAGTCTATTAATGTCAAATAGGTTAAGTTTCTCCAATTGAAGAATTGAATATTTGATATTTCTTTAAAAAAGCAAAAAACCATAAAAGAGTAAAAAATTGGTTCCATTTGGCATGTGCTGTGCTGTATCTAAATTACGAATGAAATCAACTCTTGCGGAGTAGTTTTAAAAATTAAATTTAAAATAGCAAAGTAATGGAAATTTCAGATTTGAAATAGTGTGAGCGAAATGCATCTGGCGTTGACATGATTTTTTTTTCACGCCGAGGAGGGGTAAATGTACCTAACCGCACCTTAGAGGAAGTCGTCACATCCTCCGTGTGTGGGGCCCTCACCCACTAAATCCCCCCCTCGTCTCATGGACTTGTTGTGCCCACTCCGGAACTACGGTGGTATTACTTCGGAGTGGAGTCCCTTTGGCTCTTTGGCCGCTGCATGTTCATATCCGCGTCCGGATTGCGTGTTGAAAGTTGGAGAGACATCTAAGTGTCTCCACTATTCCTTTCCTCCAGATCCTTGCTTCGAATTTCGCTTGACACGTGTGCCAGTTTCATCTATTCCGGCGTGCCCACATGTTCTGAAGCCTCCAAGCTCTCCACGTAATTCGCCACTGAGGTCCAATTTTCCCTACTCGCGGTCATAACCCCGACAATGTTACCGGGCGTGATCGTCCCAACTATCGACGTCAGTGCAGAGCGATAGCTCTGCCAGAGTGCACACTCGAAAACGGTGTGTTCTGCGTCATCAATTATCTCCCCTTCCTCGTAAAGACAGTAAGGTGAGGCGGTCTTTCCCATTCTGTGCAGATATTTCCTAAAATATCCGTGACCCGATAACATCTGTGTAACGTAGTAATTTATCTCTCCAAATTTCCGACCAATCCATGGCCTTATGTCCGGAATAAGTCTCGCCGTCCATCTTCCTCTATCCTCCTCGTTCCATTGTTGTTGCTATTTTGAAATGGTGTTTTCCCTGAAATGAGCGGTTATGTGACTTCCAGCCGATTTCGCCTTATAGATCTCCATCCGCTCCGCTGCCAGCAGATCCACAGGGATAATACACGCTATCACCACTACGGCTGGAGCGGATACCGTACGATATGCCGACGCGATACGCAATGCAGCCGTTCTCTGTACCGCTACCAGTGCGTTTGTCCGCTTCTTAACATTCAGTGTTTCGGCCCAAATTTCGCTCCCATAAAGCATAATGCTGTTTCCAACCTCCATCAGGAGTCTCCGTCTCGCCGGTAGCGGGCCTCCAATGTTCACCATTAATCTACTGAGCTGTCCAACGATCCTCTGGGCCTTGTTAGCCGAGTACTGGATCTGATGTGAAAATGTTAGTCTGGGATCCAGCCTTATTCCCAGGTATTTCACCGAGCTCTTGGTCCTAATTACTCCGTCTCCTATACTCATGTCCACCTGCAAGGGGATATGACGACCAGTGATCAGCAGTAATTCCGTTTTATGCATGGCCAGATCCAGGCCGTGGGCATCCAGCCATGTTTTCGTTCCAAGCATGACACGTCTCAGTTTTTGTTGTGCCTCTTCCGTGTTCCTGGCCGTGATAACAGCTGCAATATCATCTGCGTATCCAACCAAAAAAGTTCCCTCTGGCATATCCTCTCTCAGAATTCCATCGTAGTTGACGTTCCATAGGTCGGGGCCGATTATAGATCCCTGTGCCGCTCCTGATGTTGTATGTTTCACCCTTGGGCCCGAGCTTGTGTTATACACCAGCTGTCTGCTACTCAGGTAACTACTTATCATGGCCAAGATGTAGTGTGGCACCGAGAAATTGTACTCCAAAGCATTTAATACGTCGCTCCATCTAAGGCTGTTGAACGCATTTTTAACGTCCAGAGTCGCAAGCAGTACCACAGGCCTCGATGATTTGCTCCCTCGTTGTGTTACCCTGGCCACTTCAGTCACCTCTCTCAAGGCAACAATTGTAGACCGACCGGGTCGAAAACCATATTGTCTAGCAGACAGTCCGCCACTATTCTCAATCGCGTCAGCAAGCCGAGGCTTCAAAAGCCTCTCGAGCAGCTTTCCCGCCGTATCCAGCATGCCTGTACGCGGATGGGTCCTCTGGATCGCCCTTTCCCTTATTTATCAAGACTAGCCGTTGTCTCTTCCATATTTCGGGGAAAATACACTCTCTCAGGCACGCGTTGTACATTCCCAGTAGGAATTGCGGTCTCTGATTGGCGTTGACATGATAGGCGTGTAATGATGACCACAACCTATCCTCCGAAGCAGCAGAAACGAAACATGGAGAAAGTTAGTAGAGGAAAGGATTATTAACTGCATAAAGTCAGTCAAACAGCGTGAAAGATCACTTACTCAGCCAATTTCCAAATACAAAGCTAAGTACTGTTTTGTACAGAAACAACAAAAATTTGTTTCAATTACTACATTGGCCATTACAGCGCTTTTTCGTATTTCAATACCTACTAGTCTTTGACGACTAATATTTTCTCCAATAAAAATGAATTTTTATAAATTTCTTCTAATATCCTTTTGTAATATACCCCAAACTAAATTATTTTAGTTAACACGTTCATCGCCATGTCAGTCATATGTGTCTGCGCTGAGAAGTTCTACATGAGCCATGACACATATGACTGGTGTCTGACGTACGCGATTTGGTAAATTACAAATGTCTGACGCAAACGACGCTGTGTTCAAAACACCTGGTAAATAGTTGTTGTATCTTGTTTGGATGCGTCATACATATGAGACTGACACGGCTTGTCGAAAAAAAGTATAAATATAGGGCCATGTCAGTCATATATGTCTGACATAAAAAATAGTGTTTTTCCGGGAATTTTGGAAAAAAAAAAATTTTTTTCTGTAATACATTAAGTTTCCATGATACATTTTTAACTAAATTATCTAAAAAAGTAACCCTGGCCCTTGTGAAAATTTTTCTGATATTATTGTGGGGATGAACGTGTTAAATTGCCCTTTACCCCCATAAGATTTCATTTGTGCGTACCACAATATATATGATATAGTGTTCTATGGATCTCGTATATGTTTACTCTTCAAGGCTCTGCTATTACAAAATACAAGCGATCTCATGATGAAATAAGAGTCGCTGCATTAGTTTAAGTCAAATTTTCCGTTTTGTGAAATGTACTATTTTGATAGAAGGGCTACTTTATCTTGAAAGAATCTTTTATCAATTCCTATTATCGATCACCGATTCTAACGTACGACGAACGGTTACCTAAATTGCTTTATGCTCAGTACATGTGATTTGGCTTAAATGCTGAGCCTCTGTGATATCTATAGAAAAAATTTGTTCGACAAATTATGGTTATGCTATGACAAGAAAAAATGGTACTCCACACGTGCTTTACTCACATAAAAACAAGCAAAAACTAACCCCTTATCAAACCAACAACTGAAAATTAATCATAAGAGCTCAACCTTAGTTTAGGGTCCTGTTCATATAATTTCCTTAACGTCAGTTTACTTTCAATTTTAAATTATATTTAACATTACATACATAATTGATCATTACAACCCTTTTGTCGGGATTACGACCTAGTTTCTCACACCACTTATGTTGTGTGCATTCATTTTTTACATGAGTGTCGGAACGACTACAGAATTTTGAGAAACTTTAAATTGTTAAATTGTAATTGTTTTTAGTCTCGGAGTTTTTGCCGGAAATCGCCAAACGTCTAATAAGCCAACACATCACCTATTACACTACAGCAACATCGCACTAGTTATATTGTATTCAATTTCATATTAAATTTTCATTTTTCTTCATAGAAAATCAATACGACAATTTCTTTCAATATGCCTGTTTTAGTTTTTATTCTAACATTTTACAGCTCATTCTCATAACATTAGAACCAGTATTCCAAAAGCTTATAATTCTCTGAATGAAGCTATTTATGACACAGATGACAAAATATTTAAAAATTGTTTTTAAATCCCAAAAAAGAAGAAGTGAGATTTGGAGAGAAATATTTTTAAGCTATGTAATTGAACTTGTATATCGATTCCTTTTTTCTCAAGGATTAATTTCAGTAATTTTTTTCTTTTTACGACTACAATTTACTAACAGAGCCAATCCCTCAAATGTAGATACCATTTAATCATACACTTGAAAAATTGTCTTTATTAGGACGTAAATAAATAGAGAAAGAGGATGAAAAGGTATTTTACGGAAAACTGATACAAAACGAAACAATAATCGTACTCATACTTTTGTATGTAAAATTATTCCAGCTATGTTTAGTAATGTAGTAGGTTGCCGCAGTGTAGTATGTAGCCGTAGTGCAGTAGGTAGTTTGTTGGCTTAGTAGACGTGAGGCTAGAGTTCAAACGAAATGAAATACGAACAAATATTTCTTCGGCGACTTCCGAAGAAAAGTTTCTCAAAAATCTGTGTTTCGGAGTCGACTTTAAACTGTATGTCCCACCACTTATGCATAAAATTAACGCACACAACATAAGTGGCGTGAGAAACTAGGTCGTGATCATGACTGAAGGGTTGTAATGACCAATTATGTATGCATGTATGTATATTTCATATACGTACTTATAAGCAATAAAAAATCAACTTAAATTGCCACATTGCATTGGTCTTCTAAAATGTAAAAGATAATCTTCACGTTTAAAATATTTAAAAAAATCATATCCTTTTTTAATTCTATAGCAGTCTGCTGGCAATAACTATTAGAATATGAGAATAAAATTGCTTGAAAAGTTTCCCAAAAAATCTGTCGCTAGAAGTTGGCTTTAAACTACGGGTCCCCGCCACTCATGTATAAAGTTAATAAAGATATGATGCCCTGATGGTCTAGTTGTGATTCGTTTAATGAAAGATCCGATACAAACGAATAACTTGCATTACCTGTAAAGTATTTAATTTTGTTTTTAATGAATTGGAAAATAATTTTTTCCAATACCTTATTTTAAATCAGTGACCAGTTGGCACATAAATATATATTTAAAAAAATTATACAATATTATCCTTGTGACCTATATTCACAGGGATTTTATCTTCTACGGAAAACAACATTTACATTTTTATACGTTGTCCTCATGTTTTGATACCTTCATCTATGCTGCAAGCAACAACGACACACAAGCAACAGCTTGCTTCAGGGTATATTGAGAAACCTTTAAAAACTGTAGCTTCACTTTTTTATTTTTTTGTTTTGTTTTTTGATAATCGTGACAAGGGTAGGTCTCGGGACCATGGTTAGTAACATTTTTTAAAAATCTAAACAGTGTTGGATGAAAACATGCCAACAATAACAGCCAAACCTCAAACGGATTAGTTAATCTTAACGTGTGTGTGTACACTGTAAGCATTTACATCATACACACACACACAAATAAAGGAGTTTTAATTAATTTTTGGTTAATGCAGTTTTAGTGTATTAACAGTTAAACCATCTGTTAATACAGCCTAATTTACTGTTGGTTTACCGTTGGAAGCTATGATTATACAGAAAATATTGATTCTTAAGATTGAAAGGTGTGGCATATAAACGACATTATTGGCTAAAGTAAATCAAAAGAAGAAACACACAATGTGTGAATATGAATATCTCCCACCCCTGGCAAATTGGTAAGGAGAATGAGGATCATAGTGCAATGGATGGTGTGATTAGTTTTAGATTTTAAGTTTTAGTAAAATGTTTGTTCATTTTGTTTGATAATTTTATAAAAAGGACTTTGTTGGTAGAATAACCAGTCATTTGCGTTAGATGGTACCATGGTACATGGTATGCGTTAGTTTATGACAATGATATTGTTACGACATGGAAATGGTGTTATATTTTAACATTAAAATAATAAACAAAAGCTACAAAAACAATGGATTGTTTACTTGATCAATAAATCGAATAAAGAAAAATATAGCAACAAAAACACTGCAAGGACAAACGTAAACAAAATACACAAACAAACAAACATTTATATAGATTTCGCGAAGGCAAAATCATTATCCTTCAACACCATTCATCAGACTGTTTATCCAGCGAAAGAAAGCAGGCAACGGGATCAGTAAAAATTCAGTCAGTCTTTTGTGAAGACGCGTTGCATGTGAAGAGAATAATCGTGGTTTGAATATCTCCGTAGTAAAGATCCAACAAACAATTGTTAGCGTGTACGCGTAAGAGTGTAAAGAAGAATAACAAATAATGCAAACTGTTGTTGTTTAAATAAGTTGCGAATAGTGGCAAACGAAATTGTGCTAACAATAAAGAATTTATTCAAAACTAAACACAAATGTATTTCATTTTTATTTGCAATTTACGAACTAATATTTTTATATTCGTTACTTTAAAGAGTTGTTAAAATCGGTCACTGTAGCATAGTAGGTAGAGTATTGGCTTACTACACGTGAGACGCGGTTCACACCCCAGACCAGACATCTCCAACAAAACAAAATATGAAAAATATTTCTTTGGCGACTTCCTCTCAGCATATTTCTGGCAAAAAAATCTGAGAGTAAATATAATTGCAATGAAAAGTTTCTCAAAAATCTATCGTTCGACTTTAAATTGTAGATCCCACCACTAATGTATAAAATTAATGGTAATTGTTGATAAAAAGAGTGAAATTTGGTCAAACATTAAAGAATTATACGATAAAGAGTAAATGAGCTTCGTCGATTCGACGAACATTAACCAATTAGGGTTAAAGTATTCGTCGATTTAACGAAGAGTAACCTTAATGTACAAGAATAAAGGCTAACCGTCCAGGGTTAAAACTACTGTTCCAGATTGCTCCTTGCACGTTCCACCCGTAGCATCCGAAATCATAATTAAAAATGCTGTCATAAAATTTTCTACCTAAAAAAATCCGTTTCATTGATATTCACAGTATATTTCTTTAATTTAACTTAAATGTGTGTAACTGTAAAAAAAATCCTAAGCGTAAAACAGATTAAAGATATAGTTTAGTACACTATTAATAAAAATTCAAAACGATTACTTTTTCCTTCAATCAAAGTTTAAAAAATTTTATTCATTCATTTCATTCTTAAATCATTCTTAGAATCATTTATGATGCCATAAAAGGTTTTATTACTCTTTTTTTCAGTGTCATGTTTTTACAAAAACCTTCCGTATCAAGTTCTACACAATGATAGTGTTAGGATGAGAATATTTTGAATTTAATATTGTGTTACATGTAATGTAAATTTAATATAATAGCAACCATAATCATATTCACTTGTATACTGCTTTGTTCAGATTACGATATTTTCACTGAAAATAAATTGAATATAAAAATAACGTATGTTTTGAAAATTTGAGTGAAGTATACATACAGTGGCGAACCAAAGTGAATACATAATATTAAAAAAATATGTATGTATAGTATATTATTTATTAAAATTCATATGTAAAATATTAACTGAGACTATTATCTGATTAAATAAAATGGTTATTTTTAACAAGTATATAAATATGTGCGAGGTCGAAAACCATAAAAGGCGATTGAAAATGACATACGGACTATTCGCAGCAAGATATCAGTCGAAAGACCTGCTTATTGGTGGGGGAAAAACATCAACCAACCTATCAGTAATGCCGTCCTCCAACAGGAAAGTAATTTTAAATGAATTCCACTATAATTGTAATGGGTACCTGGGCATTAGCAAGACTTTGAAAAAATTTAAACAGTAAGCAGAAGCTAAGATCACATTCAGTAATACATATCGGGATCACTATTCGAACGAATAGATGGGCGTGGTGAACCATTTTTCTATTAATAACTCCGGTACTTCAGTAAACACCCAGAAGTGTATGAATGAATGCATTCTTGAATAGCAGGGTGTGTCAGTACGTGCTTCCACTAGAAGTACATTCCTATCAAGTTAAACGTTTTGAGTATTTAATTATTAAGGAAATATGAGAAGCCAATACGATACGAAAGTCAATGAAAATGTGTCTGACAGAATTTTGGAACATTTGATTGGTGACCTATCGACATAACCGTCTGCTATACTCGTTTCAGTATTAAGAACCCTGTTGAAAGTAGGAATTTTATACTATATGGCAACACGATTGCATAATATTTATATGTGGCAACAATGAATTATATTTATTTATTATATGGTAACACTGAACTGTATAGAACTGTAAGTATTTAGCTTGTAAGTTTTTTAAACGACTCTGAAATAAAGCTTCTAACTAGAAAAGTCGTCTCGTGTTTTCATGCAGAGGTAAATTATTCCTAACAAAGACCCGCCAAGCTTCTCGTCGAAAAAGATTTATGGTTGCCGGGAAATTTGGAAGTTTAAGTCAAATTTGCACCAGAAAATGATGACGGTACCAATTAAGTAAAAGCACAAGCTGCTTGTAATTTTTTTGCCTAGTTTCAGTATGCTGCCACTGCATACTTAAAAAACTTATCGTCAAAATCTATTGTTAGGCAAAACGAGCTGAATGACACGAGCTGAATGGCTCGACAACTCGCAACAGTTTTTCCTTGTAGTCGTTGATATAATTATTAAAGACACTCTTAAGACAATAAAGCGGTGGTTGACATTTTTTGATTGGATGTAATGCCTACATCTTGTTAATTGTATGCTTTTATATGTTTACTAGTTTTAAACAATACCGTAGTATCTAGAAAATATTATCCACTCCTTAAAAACATTAGGTCTTACCTTAGTGCAAAGGTATATCTAAGTTTTCATTTTAATTTAATAAACGAAATTTTTAAATTCATAATGAATATATTTTTATGATTTATAAGTGCACTTACTTATCAACAATTTTCTTATTTTACCTACTTTCTCGTCAAATCTCCAAGTGTCATATTGATACTCCTATTATTTTTCACATCATTATTTAAATTACAAAAATGTCTATGCTAGCCGCTGTCTTAGATTATATTTCTTTTACGATTTCATTATGCTATGTTGTAATTTGGCCAGCTGTAAATGCCTTTCTTTAATGTATTTTATTTACTGCCAAGCATTTTTCACAATTTCTCACTTAAACTTTCCTATATAATTTATTTTAACAATTTCTTTAATTTGCTAAAAATAATATCCAATAATCTTTGTCGTTTTATTTTCTTTTATGAAAAATATGCCTGTCAGCGACTGATGAATAAACTTGACCTAGAAAATTATTTTTCTTCCACAATTGTTTTCTTTTCGGTTGTTATTATGTTTTGCGAATATGACAAAATGAAAAACATTGTCACACAATATGTAATAATTTGGCGTTGGAAAATTATAACATAATAAACATCTTATAATGAAAGAACGCAGTGTATTGCGTCTAACCACGGGTTGTGTTGATTAAAGACAGAAATGTGGATACAAAAATATATGTGTATTTACTTACAGATGTCAATGTTTATTGTGAACACAAAAAATAATTTATTGAAGTTAATGTTGCAATGTGTTATGAAGGAAGAACAAAGTATAGGTTAGGTTGTGTTAGAGGACGTGTACTTGTCAATTAAGACCAGTACAGTACCCGGAGGCCGAATTGACCCATTGTACAACGTCCCAACTTCCCACTCCACCCCTGCTGTGTGTGTTAATTTTATGACGTACATTTTAAAGTCGACTCCGAACGGCAGATTTTTGAGAAACTTTTCATGGCAATTTTATTTGCTTTTGCCAGAAATCTACTGAGAGGAAGTCACCGAAGAAATATTTTTTCGTTTTCATGTCTGACCTGAGTTTAAACCGTGGCTTTGCGTCTAATAAGCCAACACACTACCTACAAGACTACGACGACTCAGAACAGAAATTAATTCAATACTTAAGGACACAAAAATTAGTAAAAAGCAGCCATAAGTAGATTCATTAAAAAAGCAGGAAAACAAACGATCTGCCTATCATTAGCAATCAAGCATCAGTAAGATTTCATTTTCAAAGTCAAATATTTTCTTATGAGCAGAAAAAGAAGAAAACCATCAAAAGAAGTCAATTTTTTTGAATTTTGTAGAGCCTTGAGTTTATACTGGTATTAACAACGTGGTATTTAACCATTCCTTCTTAATGCAAAAATGTGTTTTAAATCATGAAAATTGTTTTAATTTGCAAAATGTCTTTTGCATTCAAACATCCGTGTTTTCATGCTTTTATACCTGTTCCTTTCTGTCCTTTCTTTTATGAACAAAATTTTTAAGTTACAATAACTTTTATGATGAAGTAAGCTCTGATCGTTATATTGTTTAAAGTAAATTTCCACAATTGGATGCAACGAAATGGTATAAACTATCATTCGGCTATATTGGGTTTGTTATGAGGAGGTTTTGTTTGATTTTGGCCGGTGGTTGATGAGCGTTGCTAATTTTAATGAAGCTCGGTACTTTTCTTTTGTGTATTCCAAAAAGTTTATTCTGGAAAAATGTATTTATATTGTTACGTTTTTTACATTTTAAAACCGTTTAAAATATGAGCTCGTAGATTGGAAAAAAATAAATTTGTGTTTAGTTTTAATTAAAATTCTTTATTGTTCGCACGTTTCTGTATGCCACTGTACCAACAATAATTGCTTTTCTTTGTTATTCCCCTGTTTATATCCTTTACATAAACAATAACAATTACTACACAAATATTCGATAGATCTTTCTAACAGAGAACGAAATATGAAAATAGTTCTGCTGTGACTGTCCTTTTCAGATTTCTTGCAAAAACTTTGATAGTAAACAAAATTGCCACGAAAAGTTTCTCAAACATTCGTCGTTTGGAGTCCACATTATACCGTAGGTCCTACCATTCATGTATAGAATTAACACACACAACACTAGTGGTGTGATAAACTAGGTCGTAGTCCTGACTGAAGGGTTGTAATTATCAATTATGTATGTATCCTTATGAAGTTGCCTTAATCTAGTAAGTAGTGCATTTGCTTGCGAGTGCAAACCAGTGCTTTAACAACTCGAACAAAATAAAATATAAATAAAAAATTCTTTTGACGACTTTCTCCCAACAGAGTTCTTGCAAAAAATCTGGGAGTCATATATATTTCTCAAATCTGTCGTTCGGAGCAGAGGTTGAACTGTAGTCTTCGACCTGATGATTAAAATTAACACACACACGCATGTGAGAAGCTAAGTTGTAATTCTGACTATAGCGTTGTAATGACCAATAGTGTAAGTTTTCCAAAAATTGGCGAAGTTATGCCTAGACAGTTCGAAACCTTCGAAAAATGTTCATTCAAGAAGAGGAACCTTATGTGGATCGGTTGTGGACAGTTCGACTCCTGTATATCAACGTACCGGTCGATATCTTGAAAATGTTGCTGTTGTAAATAAGGTTGTCGCTGAAAACACGAAAACGTTAATATGACGTCATTCTCAACAACTTCAATGAATTTTAACAAATCACAAACATCTTCTTGTGTTTAAAATTCATCAGCAGGCAACTCGTTCTATGGGTAGTGGAGAAAAAGGATGTAAGTGCCAAAATTTCGAAGAAAGTTAATTAACTCGAAAAATTTTGATGTCAACTAGCCACCGTAAAATTTTTTTCTTTGATAATTTATAAAATCTGGGAATTTGTAAATCTGTTAATTAATCTAACCAAAAGTAATTTCTGATCTTAATTCGCAGAACTAACTCATCATCCTTTAGTTACAGCCACATATCCTCCAAAAGGCCATGTAAATCTTCATGAAAAAATTAAAATCCTGTCATCAGAGCCATGCTGGATATTTGACCGATATTTTATTCCGTACCTAATCGCAACGTGTCTTCTTTGCAATCTATTAATAAACCAGAACTATCTCAAAAAATACGTGTTCTTATTTTGAAAATGCAAATCGCATTTTTACTGAGGTATCCTCTAGTTGTCATCTTCGTTGGTATTGTCAGAACATTCGATTCAAGTCCCTCTGGCATAATTTATGTTACAAACAGAAACCTCTTCTTTAATAAACTGAAAACATTTCAAAAACATTGTCTTTTCCATCAAATTTTTATATCTTTAAAAGTAAAAGAAAAATATTCTAATCATTCGCATAAATTACTAGTAAGTTGAGTACCAAATTAACAAAATTTGCCTTTAAAATGAGATTCAATTGATATTTATGGCCCAAAGCTACAATCAATATAATAAGATTTTATCATGAGCAACAGTTTGTCAGAAGTACATAAACAGAGTGACATCACACATAAAATAAATATTTAGTGAAATATTGCCATTAATCCGCTCTGTCATTAGAGTTAATTGCTACGGTTTTTTTACATAAAACTGCCAGTTGAATAGAAAAATAATAGCTTAAAGACATTGTTGTTAATTGTTTAGTATTTACAACAAAAACAAGCATTTAATGGATTTGCCTAAATTTATTCTCATGAAAATTGTTTTATATTTTTTACTTTATGTTGCCTGCCTTTAAAATAAATTAAATACTGGTGACAAACGGATTTGCACAGTGTTAAAGGCATAACTTGTAAACAATGCTGGTGATGAAAAAATTAATTAAATTAAAATAAATGATAAATTTTTTTTTTTTAATTAAATGGATTAAATGCTCTTGTTAAATGATGTCAATAACGTTTTTTTATCTCGCGGTTTACAGATTTACTTTGTTTAATCTGAGGAGTCAGCATTTAAATGTTGAGTTACATACAAATATCGGATGATTTGCCGCTTGCTGTTGCTGTATATCTACTAACATTGCAAGACTTATTACAATGGAAGCTTAGTATATACATACATAATCAGTACTTATTGAACTGTCTCGAATAGGAATTAGTATTATTTCTTATATTGCCTGTGGAGAGCATTTAAAGAAAATATATAGTATTCTTCTCTATTTAAAGGTGTTTATCAAATCGTGAGGCTAACTAAGTTTAATCAACCGAAGGAAGCAGATTTAAAAAATTCAGAGAAGCCTATTACAGCCGGTGGGTCACCGGGTAGTATTTTGGGACTCGAATCTAAAGGGTCCGCCAAATAACTTTTTTTTTTGAAAATGCTTTAAACAAATGGCCCAATTATGCCTCTGGACCAAAATTCGCACCAAACAGGGACTCGTTTTGGGTGCGTCGGCTTTTCAATGCATGCGTGCGGGTTTTCTGTGCCACAAATGTACCAATTTTGATTGTTTACATACCCGCCAAGATCAAAATAAGCTTCATCTGAAAAGATGATTTTTTTTTTTGCCAAAATCGGCATCTTCTGGTGTAGACTACAGCATGGCCAGCCGAGGCAGCCATTTGAATGAAATTATTTTCCATTATTAACCGGAAAGATTGTACTTTCAAATAAAAAAAGAAATTTGAGAAAATATTTAGTAGTTTGTTTTTTAAAGCATTTTCAAAAAGAAGTTATTTGGCGGACCCTTTATTTGAAATACATTAACTTATTGGTAAATACTCAAGGCTTAGCCTTGACTGTAATCTATAACTGTATAATTCTCTTATGACACCAATATGGTGTTGTGGTGTACAGTTATGTGGAACTGTCTCAGCTTTTCACATATAAAAAATTCAATTTCCTTTATTTTTTTATTTTTTTTTTTTATTATAAAATGACAATATATTAATAAAATAAATATAAAAAACATCAATTACTTTTATAAATATTTACTTAAAATTCATAAAATTGCTTACACATATTAGGATATCTTGACTTATGCTGTCTTCTGTACTACGAGGTTTTAGACTACTCTAAAGACTTTGAAAATCTTCAAAAGAGGTGAACTGTTTAACTGTGTCCTCTAGAATAACAATGGAAATTAATGTTGAATTAGGCCTTTTGGTCGTGACCAGAACCTACTGATTTGCCTGGTATCAAAATAGTAAAACGACCATAGTTTAATAGGAGTTCATTGTATTTGGATACTCTGCTACTTGCTCAGGACAAGTCAGAATGAACTGGACAAATATACCATACATACATGCATAATTGCCCACAACGATAATCGGTCTGTGAGACCGTGCGCGGGTATTGGTGTAACACTTTTGTGTAAGCAACTTTCTAAATATTTTTATTTGTTTTGTGTTATTTTTTGTTATCTTTATTTTATATATTGTTATCTTTAAAGTTATGATTTTTTTATTTTTAGTATAAGTGTATTTTTGTTCAAGTTTTCGTAGCCCTTACGAAAAAGTGCCTTTTTAAAATACCTGAAATAAATGAATTTTTTTTAATAAAAAGTATTTTTCTGTATTTTCTTTTTTTGGCATATACTTGAGAGCATTCAGTTCTAACATTAAACATGATTCAAATTAATTTTTTTGAAATAATACCAATGATATAAGGCTATACACTTGTCGGTCTCACAGACCGTGCGCGGGTATTGGTGTTTCACTTTTTGGCGCGGGTATAGGAAGGTTAAGACGGTGGAAGAAATACTCTACTTCATCTGATCTTCTTACACCTCTTATATCCGAAAGAGAAAGAGAATGGAATGGAATCTATTTTGAGACGACATAGACATTGTGCACCGTATTAACATCCAGCGGCTGCGCTGGATCGGCCATGTCGTTCGAATGGAGGGGGATTTCGAATGGAGGATATTTGATGCGGGGATCTACGGAAGTCTGCGAAGAGGACGACCTTGTTTGCGTTGGAAGGACCAGATCGAGAAAGCCCTGTCATCGATTGGTGTAGCCAACTGGTGTAGGCGCGCCAGAAGTAGAGGCGTATGGAAGGATGTGAAACGGCAGTCCGAAATCCGTTAATCGGGTTGTTTATAGCCAATTAAGTAAGTGTTATAGACTTGCAGTGGAAGTTGTGATTTGTTTTTATTTTCACATACACAAACACCTTTTATTTTATATTTAAGTGCGAATAAAGTTGAGCACTTTCATTGTTTGTCTTATTGTACGGGAGACAAAGTCCTACATAGCAGATGCTGTGATGTGCGAATGTGCTGTTTTATTCTATAAAAAAAAATAAAGACACAACTTGATGTAAACAACAACAATTGCTATTTTTGTTATTACTCTGTTTACACCCTTTACATAAACAATAACAATTAAATTATTCGGCGGATCTTTGTAACGGAGATCTTCAAACCACGATTACTCTCTTCAATTAAACCGCGTCTTCACACAAGACTGACTGAACTTCACTCACGCTGTCGCCTATTTTGCAAGTTATGGTAAGTTACTTTGAAGAGAGTTCATGGAACACTCCGTTTATGGAGTGAATCCTCTCGATTCAAAGCTATTACCAAGAAAAACAGGATGCGTACAGCATTGGTATTTAGCGCGAACTCTTGAAGAAGATGCTGAAATGCCGTTTCATCCTCTCTTTCAACCAAATAACCTTGGCCCTTCGACAATCTATAATAATTTACTTTAGGATTTTAGATTGTGTACTTATCAAATTCAGTTCATACAAGAATTAAACCTAAACGAACATTGTTTGTGTCGCATTTTTGTTACCTAGGCTCATTTTAAACTGGCCGCAAATGATCAAAAAATTATGTTCAGTGATGAATATCATTTCTGGTTAAATGGCTAAACCAAAATTTTCATATTGGAGCGGAGATAACTCTCAAGCCATTAACTATTTCATCATGCTTGCATGCATTAAAATTGACTTTTGATGCGGCTTACATGCTGGCATCATTATCGGTTCTATTGAAATGAGTATCATTACAAACTAATACGCTAATACGCTATAGAACCATACTAAATGAAGTTTTGTTTTCAAAAATTTATAGGCTAAATATCTATGATATTTGGTTACAACCAGAAGGCGCAACTTACCATGTTAAGCGCTTAGTTTAGTAATCGATTTATTAAGAAATGAATCAGGTAACATCTTTTTATCGAAAGTCGCCCTGTTATCTGGCCTCATCAGTCATGCGAGTTAACGTTTCTCGATTATTTATTATGGCCTATGTTCACTCACTGGTTAATGTCTGCAAACCAGAAACTCAAGAAGTATTGTGGCCAATATTTAAGCCACCATTGAAAATAGGTGGATATATTGGAAAATATGGTAAAAATAGGACTATTATTTTAATTTCTCATTTTTCGTGCTCCCCAATACTTTTTTCTTGAAATTTTTGTGTTACAAGTATTGATGTGGACACAAGTTTTTCCATTATCGGCAATTTTTGAACTTATACTCTCGTCAATGTTATTTTATATGAATCAAATATTTTAAAAAATTTTTTAAAATATTGTTACGTTTTTAACTTTTTAAAAACGTTTAGAATATGAGTTCGTTGATTGCAAACAAAATAAAAATAAATTGGTGTTTAGTTTCAATTAAATTCTTTATTGTTTTTATACCACTGTTCACAAATCACGAATACAACAATAATTGCTTGCTTACAACGCAGATCTTTTCAACGACGATCTCCAAACCACGACTGTTTACTTCGCACGCAACGCGTTTTCACACAAGACTGATTGAATTCCTACTGACTCGTTGTCTGCTTTGTCTTGACTTTTTATATGTCCACAAAATCAGTCTGATGAACATTCTTGAAGCAGAAGGATCTTGTTTTCGCCTTCTCGAGAATTCTATCGCGACTGCATTATTGTTTGCGCATTTTGTTCACACTGTTTGTTGTTGCGTTCGCTTATGTTGCGTTCGTCATCTATCCCCTTCTCTTTCTTACTCATGGTTTTTGGTTTTGTAGCTTTTACTTATTGTTTTAATGTGAAATGATATTAATAAATATATTTTTATTTTATGATCACAATTATTACAGTAATAGTATGGCACAGTAGGAAATAAGTACATGTTATTCGTAAGCAAGGTCTGCCTCTCATACACTCATATCTTTATAAACCGCATTTATGTAGCAATTTACCATACGCTTATTATACCATAATATACATATTTTTTTTAGAGGCACACTTACCTGCTCTACACATGGGCTACCTTCGTATGATTTGCTGCAATATGCTGTCAAGATTACGTTGTATTTGTAAGTGCGTTTATATGTTGAATATAATTTGCCACAATAGATGTGAGACTTCAATGTAAAGCAGCGAATTCCTTACTTATGACATAAGTCTGCCTAAAATCGTATGTAAATATGTATGTGCTTGTTGTGACACGCTACCGTTTTTCTATATTTCATTGCTACTGGAATTTTTTAACTGTTACCATATCTTTTATATGTATGCATGACTTTGGGATGTATGCATATGTATGCATGACTTTGGGATGATAGAATTTTAGGTGGTTATGTCATATTGACAAGTCCCCTAAAGGGCTTTGAAATTTTCAAAGAAACACATTTATTCATGGTTTGCCTGACTCATTGACTCACATTATGCAAAGCACATTTATGAATTATCTTTGAATAAATTTCTGTATAATTAGTTCGATAAACTTATTTAAGGTACAAGAGAAGAGTTTATCTTGATGTATTTAAATTTAAAAGTGAATTAATTTCGGCATTGTTAAGTTAAATAATTCCAAGATATTGTTTACTATCCTCCAGTGACCACCATCAGACATGTTGTCTAAACAAGTGGCTATGAAAGTGGCAACTAGAGTCAACGCCATAAGAGCATGAAAGTACAGAAATTATGGTCATGCCAAAAATTTGGATGTGGTTGTTCTGACTATCGACTACACGACGCCTAATCCTGGTTTTGCGATGCAGATCCCAATTAGATCGTTTTGTGATAATGATTTACACCTCCCAGGAAACGCCATTCAAGTTTTAACTTATGGATTCACATAGCACGACAAAGTAGGATATGGAAGCTTTTAAAAACAATTGAACATTAGATCGTCCCTTGCATTAGATTGCAGAGTATATCATATGGTGGCATATAGAGAATGTGCACATCACATCTACGATTATTTAACAATGTTACCCTCATTTGGGTTCCAGGATGCGGGGACATCAAAGGTAACAACATCAAGTGATGTTTACTTCATTTACTTTTTTAAAGAACTTAGTTTCCATATTTGTTGACATACATACATACATACATACATACATACATACATACATACATACATACATACATACATACATACATACATAATTGGCCATTACAACTCTTCAGTTAGTATTACGGCCTAGCTTCTAATACCACACATGTTGTGTGCATTAATTTTATACATGAGTGGCGGGACCTACAGTTTAACGTCGACTCCGAACGACAGATATTTGAGAAACTTTTTCATGGCAATTTTATTTACTTTCAGAGTTTTTGCCAGAAATCTGCTGAGAGGAAATCGCCGAAGAAATATTTTCTTTTCATATTTCGTTTTTGATGCCTGACTTGGGATACGAATCCGGGCTTTACGTATAATAAGCCAACACACTGCGTATTAGACTACGGCGACTTCGATTGTTGACATAAATGTGATTAAAGCTGTGGTGTCAATTAGTTGCAGGTTTTATGTAATAACTTATGTAATTTATATAATTTCTTAAATCGTTATTATATTGTTACGAAAATGGAAATGGTGTTATCGTATAACATTCAAATAATAAACACAAGAAATGGTTACATTAACAGCGAATAAACAAAAATATAGCAACAACATCAGTATAAAAAAGGGATAAAAAGTAAACAAACAGGAAACAACAATACTGCAACTACAAACGTAAACAAAATACACAAACAATGATAACATAAACAACATGTTTACATTTATAGAGATTTTGCGAAGGCTAAGTCATTCTCCCTCAAGAGCATTCATCGGACCATTTACTCAGCGATATAAAAGGCAAGACAAAGCAGGCAACGGAATCAGTAAAAATACAGTTAGTCTTGTGTGAAGAAGCGTTGCATGTGAAGAGAATAATCGTGGTTTGAAGATCTCCGTTGTAAAGATCTAGCGAACAATTGTTAGTGTATACACAGAAGAGTGTAAAGAAAAACTACAAATAAAGCAAATTGTTGTTGTTTAAGTCAAGTTGCGAACAGTGGCACACGGAATTGTGTGAACAATAAAGAATTTATTTAAAACTAAACACAAATTTATTTTTATTTTATTTGCAATCTACGAACTCATATTTTCAACGTTTTTGAAAGGGTAAAAACGTAACAATATTCTCAAAAGATACAGGCTTGGATCCAATAAACATCAATTTTGCTTTTTTGTACAAACCTCTTTATGTGGTAATTCAAAATTTTTGAATTTTATTTAACCCTGAACAGTTACAGTTCGTCGAATCGAAGAAGCTCATTTTCTCTTTATGAAAGCTTGCAGTCAGTAGACGAAAAAAATTTTTTCTTTTTTCGTCGATTCAATGAAGGGTAACCTTACTGTACAAAAATGACCATCCGGGATTAAAAAGATGGGTGGCCAGGGTAAGTTTACTCACTACAAACTTTCGTTATCAACCAACCAAAAAGGGCGAAATTTGGTCAATTACGGTTAAAGTGTTCCTCGATTAAACGAAGAGTAACTTACTTTACAAATATGAAGAGTAACCGTCCAGGGTTAAATGTCTCCCTCTCTTTTGTTTTTTAGTATGGGAACTTAACAACTTCACTCTCAAAATTAGGCAGCTTAAGGGTAAAAACAGAAAGGCGAAAGCTTTAAGAAACAGTAACATTTGTACTAACGATTGCTGTTGCTGTAAAGCAGTTCACCACATTTAATTTATACATACAGAGTGTTTAAGTTGTTGTATTTTTAGATTTGTGTTTTATAATCTCGCAGTAATTTAGAAAAGATAACGAGTAAGTCTTTAATCTTGAAAAAGCGAAAAAGTGAAAATATTTTAAACTCAAAACAGTTAAGCAATACTATAAACACAATAAATGCAACGAAGCAAACGCAGTAATTTTTGGTATTGTTGCTTGTTATTTATGCACTAATGTAGGCTTACTTCTAACACTAGTAAACACAAATATAATTTAAAAAAAAAAAATTTTTTTCTAAATTACTTAAGAAGCAAGTTACTTAATATGGAAATTATTTTTTTGTCAGCGTATACTTTATTTTAAATGCAATGTTCATTAAGTATACGCTTAGTACGAGGTATTTTATTTTTGGCTTTCTAACACAGTGAATTACTGAGTCTAGAACAGTGGTTACCATTACATAGCACAATTGTGAAGAGAGAATTCGCACACATTGCTTATGCTCTTTTATTTAGTCGACGAACAGACTGCGGCGAGTTGACATGTTAGCGGATGCTATAACATTTTTTTCCAGGTTTACACACAAAAAATATTTTATTTTAAAAAAATGCTTTTATTAGAATCCAATGTCTTATATGTTCTTAAAGGACATTTTAAGACTTTCAAATGATAAGGAAAGGGAACAGCTTTTTGTAGATATAAAGCAATTTTATTTTTATGAATTTAAAGATTTGTTATTAGTAGGTGAGGAAATTTATGAACCTAAAGTAGTTCCCGCCAATTATCTAAAAAACATTCCATAATTTTTGAGTCAAACATGTATAACTTTATGTACGTTAGGTAAGTTAGAGGACGTGTACTTGTCAATTAAGACAAGTACAGTACCAGGACGTCGAATTGACCCATTGTACAACGTCCTAGTTTCTCACACTACTTATGTTGTGTGTGTTGATTTTATACATGAGTGACGGTACCGACAGTATAAAGTCGACTCCGAACGACAGATTTTTTGAGAAACTTTTTCATGGCAATTTTATTTACTGTCAGGGTTTTTGCCAGAAATCTGCTGAGAGGAATTCGCCGAAGAAATACTTTTTGTATTTTGGCTTGATGACTGGCCTGGGGCTCGTATCCTGGCTTATGTATGTTGATGAAATGAAAATCAAAACAGCGTATATTACTAACACTTTTCTTTGATTGTAAATAAAAATATTCACTCAATTTATTTTCTCTCTCTTACTCATTAATACATTACCAAAAAAATTGTTGGTCACCCCTGGTCTAGAATAAATTAATAAAAAAGAAGGGCAAATTGACCATGTTCCTCTATAGCAGAAACTTATGTATGAAAGTTTAAAATCGTTTTGTGGGATGTCTGAGTTGGTATTTGACCTCACATTTAATAGGCCAACACACTACCTACTAGACTACTACGACGTCAAAAACTTTTTAATAAAAATATATCTGTTATGCCGCCGTGGTCTAGTAGGTAGTGTGTTGGCTTATTAGACGTGAGGCCTTGGTTCAAATCCGAGGGTAGGCATCTCCAACTAAGCGAAGTATGAAAATATATTTCTTTGACGACTTCCTCTCAGCAGATTTCTGGTAAAAAGCCTGAGAGTAAATAAAATTGCCATGAAAAATATTCTCAAAAATCCGTGATTCTGAATCGATTTTAAAATAACACACACAACACAGTGGTGTGATAAACTGGGTCGTAATCCTGACTAAAAGATTGTATTGACCAATTATGTTATGTTATGTATGTATATCTATTATGAAACCCATATTACCGTTAATGTCCTGAAATAAATTTTAAAATTGTTTTTCATTATTTTCTTTAGTTTTCTTTCTGATTAAGTCTATTAAACAAATTTATAAGGAAATTAATAGGTTTCATATAGTTTCTAATTCATATTTTTAAGTGAATGCAATAAACAATTTTCTATGGAAGGTCTTAAAATAGTCGATTTACTTTAAAACACTGTTGTGACACTGTTCTGAAACACTGTTGTACTGAGTTTTTGTATTGGAACGTAGGTGGCGCTGTCTGACATTCTCACAATGAAATTCTGGAAAATCAAGCATAAATAATAAAATTCTTGTGGGGCTCAAGCATAAATTATTTGGTGAGAGTTTGATTTATAAAATTAATATTATCTACCTACCTTAACCCATTAGTGCCCAGTGTCAACTTAAGTTGCCAGCAGAGGTTGCCCTAGTTTTAATTCTCTGAGAGGAAATTGAGTGTCAAAAACAAAACGGTAACAGTTAAAAAAAAATCGTAATTCGGGCATTAATGGGTTAATATTCCCTTAATATTATCAACACTTCTAAAACCAATAAGACCATTTCTTACCTTTTTGCGTATATGAAGTTAGATTACCATCCCTAGATAAAATTCAGACAATATTTTAAAAATCTTTACTTGTGTTCCTTTTTAAATTTACCCACTGTAGTTTACAGTTGTACCGCATGTCCACCAAAACAACTGATTGCACTTTATACACGCGTACAGCAACAGTGTGGTTTTATTTATAAATATCGACAATTGAAACCTGTGGTCCCAAGCAATAACAGGTAATTATTATATCATATTCTACAAACAAGAATTTATATTTACGCGAACTCCAATTTCCTAGCAGTGATTTTTAAAAAGTTTTTAATAACAAACATGTTGACCTAAGTTTTAATGAAGCCCCTTTACTTTCTTTCAATCTCTGAGAGTATATAAAATTGCCATTAAAAGTTTCTCATGCATAACATTAACTCACACAACATAAATGGTGTGATACGGTGTTCAGATATGCACTTATATTGCATAAATAGCAATAAAAGCCATTATTGAGCTCAATATTTCATATAAAGTTTCAATTAATTATTGCGCAATAAATAAGCAAATGTTATAATATTGAGTAAAACTTAAAATGCAGCACTGTCATAAGTGTGTTTAGTGAGCATATTACAATTGTTCGAACACTTTCTGTTGATATTTGACAATTCAAATGTCAACAACGACAAAAAAAAATAACAACAATGTTGTTGAAACAACCAGCTGTTTTGTTTACCAGCTGTCAAATGAATATTGAATAAGCAGCTGAATTGCGTATATTATTACGTCTGAACACTTAAAATATAGTACTCAATAAACCGAGTATTTACTCAATAAAAGTGCATATCCGAACGTAGTGTGAGAACCTAGGTCGTAATCTTGAGTAAACGGTTATAATGATCAATTATGTATATATGTATAATTTTTGACTTAGGCTGTTATTGCTTGGGACCACAGAAATGTTCATTATCAAGAGTACTGATAGCGTATGCGTTAGTATGTGTATATACATATGTATTTAGAGTGTTTTGTTTGTATTTGATAGAGAAAAGAGCAGTGGCTAACAGATGAAAATAAATAAAATGCATACATTCTTTGATATTTTTTTTACAACAAACAAATAGGAAACTTGAAAAAGAAACAAATTTGAATTTATTCCAATAATAAATAACACTTTAATAGCGACAGCTACAAGCCGTGCAACTTAAGCCAAAAATACAGTTACAAACTTCAGCAGTGACACAACCATGATAAATACTGTAGCTATACAGAGAGAGAGATAGATTTTGTAAAACAGAAACAAATATCAAAACAGAATCCAAACCTATTGTTATTGCTTTATGTACGTATGTTTTGTGTATTATTTACAATTACGTACAGAAACAAGAATAATTTATTTGGAATAAATATTTTTTATATATCATTCATATTTATTTATTTTTACAAATACTGACAATTTTCAGAAAGAAAGATTTTACGAACATAACTAATAAATGCATATTTGAGTACTTTTAATTTATTTTTATTGAAGGAAAAATATTTCATTTTCTATCACTTGAAATACAAGAAATTCAATGAATATAAATTAAAAAAGCACAACATTAAATGTTTTATATAATTCATAACGCATACTGAGTAAACTAGCGGTAATAATGCGGAATAATTACGGGAAGTCGCCGTGGTCTAGTAGGTAATGTGTTGGTTTATTAGATGTGAGGCTTCGGTTCAAATCCCAGGTCAGGCATCTCCAACTGAACGAAATATGAAAAAATATTTCTTCGGCGACTTCCTCTCAGAAGATTTCTGGCAAAAAATATGAGAGTAAATTAAATTGCCATGAAGAGGTTTTTTAAAAATCTGTCATTCGGTGTCGGCTTTAAAAACTGTAGGTCCCGCCACTCATGTATAAAATTAACACACACAATACAAGTATTGTGAGAAGCGGGGTCGTAATCCTGACTGAAGGGTGACCAATTCTGTATATGAATATTCTTCTGTGTGTATAAGAATAAAATTTTATGGTAAAAGCTTCTGTACAAAACGAACACTTCTACATGTGGAATGCATAAAAGGAAGAGACGAAATAAGAAAAAAAAAAACGGTTTTTTTTTTTGTTGGGTTATTTATTATTTTTAAATATTCTACAATATTGCGTTGAAATTACTTTTATTAATACAAAACCAAAATTATTTCAATAGTTTGTGTATTCAAATGCTTGAATTTTTTTATTTACATAATTTTTTACTAATTGAATTGGAATTGGAAAATTTTTTTTTTAGATTATTTTCTATCGAAGGTGTTCAAACTAGGTTTGAACACATAATATTCCATCCATTCCAACGACAACAACACAATTTTATCGTGCAAACGTTATCCCAACGTTCTGTTTTTATAATAATCAAATTGTTTTTCTAAGTGTGATAAAATAAGCAAATCAGAATTGAAAAGTGACATAAAATTTATAAATATATAGCAAATTGTACTTACCTGAATTACCTATACTAAACCGTACATACCTAAATGTTCTCTATCTAATTATACTTACCTGAAATATCCTATAACTTACCAACCCAAGTGTTAAATTAATTACATTGTACTGAACTGAATTATTGTGTGAAAAGTGGATTGTCCATAATAAAAGCATATTAGAAAAGAGATAAAGTTTTATTCCTCTCTGAAAAAAGCAACCCAATGATTATAATTTCTTACGAGTAATTTTCTTCTCACATATCTTAACAATCTTTATCATTAAAGGAGATTTAAAAAGAAATTTCTTCCCTAATTTGTACCTCATAGTTATTACACGAAATAATTTTATTTGTACTTCCGTCAGCGTTAATATCTCTACCATCCCAACAAGCATGTTGTTTACGTTATTGTTGTTTGTATATTTTGTTTAAGTTGGTCCTTGCAGTGTTGTTGTTGCCTGTTTGTTCACTTGTTCATCAATTTTTTTATACTGATGTTGTTGCTATATTTTCGTTTATTTGTAGCTCATGTAAACAAGTCCATTGTTTTTGTTTTTGAAGCTTTTGTTTATATTAAAACTACGTTTTACTACAATACAAATAATTTGGAAGAAAAACATTCTATTTATTTATTTATTTTTACGATTTTAATGAAGTTTGACAATTTTGACGACTTTTTTAATATTTGACGATTTGATGCCTTATCCATATGGTGGCTATGAGTGCAACCCTTAAGGCCATTTTATGAATGAGAGTTTAAACTCGAGATTAAGTTAATCTCCAGTTAAAGTTAATTTTCAGTTAAATGAGTTTTCATTTTTTGAATGGGAATTTAACTGGAGATTAACCTTGTAGAGCTGCCGTACTTATAAGCAAAAATGGCAACATTCTTTTCGTTTATTTTGTTGTGTTTACTTCTTTTGCAAAGTGTTTCACAACAATTTGCTTTTGTATATAACAAAAACAAACAAACAAAAGCTGAATGCTATTGATCTTTATGTAAAATAAACCATTTTCTTAAAATAATATATAAATGAAGGCTGTCTGTTGTCAATTTGTGTTTTATATAACTCATAGTCGCAAATATTTAGCCTTATTCGGCTTCCCCTCACTTAAAAGCTTTTTTTAAATTAAATTTGTCAAAAAATTTTCATAGTTAATCTCGATTTTTAACCACCAACGTTGGTGGTTTAAACTCGAGATTAAGTGCTTAACCGTAAGGTTAAACTCAAGATTAAGTAAATTCAAAAACGGAAAACGGAGTTTAACTGGAGAATAACTTAATCTCGAGTTTAAACTTGCATTCAAAAAGTGGCCCTTAAATTTTATTAATTAATTAACACTTTTACTGAATTAAATATGTATCATACGCTATGTGAAGAATACATTTCTACAATTATTTTCTTTGAAGTTTTTGTCGCCAATTTGAAGTTAAATAGCAAATATTTTTAAATATGAAACAGTCGCTAAAGAGTAGTTTTGTTGCAAATGTCTAAGGCATAGGTTTTGAAATGAGGACTCACGTTTCATAAGCCAACACACAACTTACCAGACCACTGCGACTTCTTGTATGGTTTGCATGATTTTCGAAACCTCCCGCTATAGATTTTATTCAACAATAAAAAGATAATATTTTGCAGAGTTAGGGATGTTATCACTATTAAATCCAATTATGATTATTCTTGTAAAAGTTTAAGTAGAATATTAGCTTATATAACTGTAGCAGCTAGTTTTATCTCATTTCAAGACTTTCCCTTAGTAGTACAATAAGAACCCATATGTTTCGTGGTCTTCGGATGTCTTTATGGGTTCTATTTAAGCGTAATTCTTGATATATTTTCCGAGAGCTTTCTGTGAACATAATAATCCAAATCCACTTTTTACTCCGAATTTCGACTTCTACTGGATACATGTTAGCCATGTATAATAGTTGGTAACTCGCAGCCCATAGAAGCAAAAAAAATTTTCCAAATATGTTTCAGCCATTTTTTCACCAATTTTAGCGAACATATTACTTTTAAATAATTTTTGAAGTGCACGTGTACACTGTACGTTGTTTATACTTTTTTGAAATGAAGGAAAGAACACAAAAGAAAAAAATTTTATATCGAAAATCATAAATTCATACATTATTGTTGCACATGAATTAAATGTACACACTCTTACACATATGAGAATTCGTATTATATAGGTTACAATATGCACATATGAATGCACATTATATTTGATGCCAATCAACATTTATTTGTATTTATTGCACGATAGAAAATGTTTAATGAAAAATAGATAGATAGATAGAGTCGTATGTTTTTTATTGAAATTATTTATTAGCCTATAAATAAATAACAAAAATAAATATTTTTTAAATTAAATTTTTTCATTGATGCTTATCTATAATGTTATTTGAAACTAAATGGCAAAAACTATATCGGATTTAATTTTCGTTTCTTTTTTGGCAATCGTATTTGTCATTTAAAAACAGATTACAGCAGTTTTCAATGGTAGTTTTCAATGGCATAAACAAATTGTGGATTTCATGAATAAATATTAGAAAAATAAATTAAAAAGTATTTTTTTTTAGAATTTGCAATTTTAATTGTTTCAGTGTTTCTTTATTCATAAGCTGTTTATAAAATTCATAGCGCCGAAATTTATAAAATATTCATTGAAGTCAATGATAAAAATTAAATTTCAAAAATGTGTGTGGTTCCGTTAAAAGCAAATATTTGATTTTTAAACGAATAATTAAGATGTTTGCCGTTTTTGTTACAGTTTTACCTTTTTAAAAACGTTTAAAATATGAGTTCGTTGATTGCAAACAAAAGAAAAATAAATTTGTGTATAGTTTTAGAGATATTCTTTATTGTTAGCACTATTTTATGTGCCACTGTTCACAGCTTGTTACAACAACAATTTGCTTAGTTCGTTATTATTCATTACACTTCTGCTTGCGTAAGCACTAACAACTGTTCGGCGATCTTCAAACCACGACTGTTCTTTTCACACGCAACGTGTCTTCACACAACACTGACTGAACTCTTAGGTAAACAGTCTGATGAAGGTTCTTGAAGTCGAACGTTCGTGATGTCGCTTCATTGCTGTTTGTGTGTTTTGTACACATTACTTGTTGTTCCATTCTCGCTTACTTGTCTATTTCCTTTTCTTTCATACTGATGTTGTTGGTTCTTGTAACAAGTTCGCTGTATTTGTTTGTGTAGCTTTTGCTCATTTTGATGTTACACCGTTTCTATTTTCGTGACAATATGCTGTTAGATAAAAATTGCGTTTAGCAAGTTGTAATAAAATAAAGTTTTATTTTGATTAATTCTTTTTTATTAGTTTTTTTTTTTGTGAAAAGTTATAGATAAGTTGTTGCATTCAAATACTTTTAATAGTAGATCTTTAAACTAATTAAAAATATGTCCTTAGAAAGGTCGGTATTAATGATATATTATTAAAGCATAGTAAAAATATAAGACTTTCTCCAAATTTCTATGCCTAAAGCAGGAAAAATATTTGAGATATATAGAGAAAGTTATTCCAAAAAAGTAGAAAATGTAAAATTTCCACACACATGCATATATATATATATAATCATTACAACCATTTAATCTGGATTAAATATTCTGGATCCCGAATATTTTGCAAATACAAAGTTACATTATTGCAAAGTACATTAAGAAATGGTATAAACAAAAAAAACGATGGGTTATAAAGCAGATCTCCGTTACAAAGATCTGTCGAATAATTATTCTAGTAATTGTTATTGGTTATTTTTGAAGTCGCCGTGATCTAGTAGGTAGTGTGTAGGCTTATTAGACGAAAAGCCAGGGTTCGAGCCCCAGGCCAGACATCAAAATAAAATACAAAAAGTATTTCTTCGGCGACTTCCTCTCAGCAGATTTCTGGCAAAAACTCTGAGAGTAAATAAAATTGCCATGAAAAAGTTTCTCAAAAATCTGTCGTTCGGAGTCGACTTTAAACTATAGGTCCCACCACTCATGTATAAAATTAACACACACAACATAAGTGGTGTGAGAAACTAGGTCGTAATACTGACTGAAGAGTTGTAATGACCAATTATGTAGGTATGTATTATAAATGAAAATTACATGGTTTAGGGCTAAGGCCAAAATCTCCAAAATGTTAGCTGACAAAGGTGTTACCACTGCTTCTGTTAAATTGTACACTAATACTCCGGTTTGCGTCGCTAATAGGGCCTGAAGAAACGCGACGCAAACCGAAACGACGCAAAACGAAGCACGATTTTAGATTGATGTAGATTATGTTGATGTAGAAATTGCCGTTGTCGCAGTAGTTGATTTGACTTGACAAGAAAACAGAGGCAAAATACATGAAAATAGAGAAACGAAATTCAATTCGAAATTAACTCTAAAATGTAAAACGGTGTTCAGATATGCACCTTTAATGCGTAAATTGCGATAAACGCCATTATTGAGCTCAATATTTCATATAAAGTTTCAATTAATAATTGCGCAATAAATACGCAAATTGTTATAATATTGAGTAAAACTTAAAATGCAGCACTGTCATAAGTGTGTTTAGTGTGGATATTACATTTAACCGACAAAAAAAAATAAACGAAACAAAAAAAATAAAACAAAATAAAAACAATGTTGTTGAAATAACCAGCTGTTTTGTTTACCAGTTGTCAAATCAATACTGAATAAGCAGCTGAACTGCGTATATTATTATGTCCGCACACTTAAAATATTGTCCTCAATAAGCCGAATGTTGACTAAATAAAAGTGCATATCTGAACATAGTATTACCTGAACTTCTTCGTTTGGAGGGAATTATAAGTGTTAAACTGATGTTGCCTTTGCTGCATGTATTGCTATGACATTATAGAGCAGAGGTGCTACCACATGTTGCCTAAAATATGGTAAGTCGTATCACATTTTTCTCCGAAACACTCCTCAGAAACTTATGCAAATCACATACAGTGGACAGCAAAAATTTTAGTACAGCACTAGCAATTTCATGAATTTTAGCCAATAGTTTATATAAAAATTTATAGTTTTTATATTTATTTTATTAATTTATTTCTGTTTTATTATAAAACAAACAATTCTTTAATGTTTTTCATAAAACAAGACAAAAATAAGAAAAAGTTTAAGATGACACCTTAGGTACCCTCAAACAGAACCCTGAGTAAATTTAAAATTCAAAAGCCAAATATATGAAAATGTTATCCCTTGTAGTTAGCAGAATATCCCTTAAGGTCAAGCACACCATTTAAACCATTTGCAATGGAATATACAAGTTTTGTTTAGTGATTTCTGGTGGTACCATGAACGTTTATACGACTACCAGAAGTCGGCTAATGTTTGTGTTTTTTGCAAATATTATTATTTCGCTTTGCGCTATCATTGTTCAACTTCTGGTGCTCGCTCAAACGTGAAATTGACACAATTTGCGACAAACAATCGAGATTCGTCAAAAATTCTGAAAATTTTAAATTTGAAAAATTCATTTGAAAAATATATGTCTATATAAGAAATATAACTCGACTATTAGACTCTTCAAATAATAACTACGGTAATTTTTCTCCGATTTGATCAAACGAAGTGTCAATCTCTACACGAGATAATGCACTATCAGAATGTTTTCACTTATTTCATATTTTTTAATTAAAAAAAAAATTGAAATAATATGAAAAAAATCACATTTATCAATTTTACCTCATCAAACCCCATAGCTTATTGAGTCAAATAATATATATATGTACACTGTTTTAAAGGCCCATCTCTCTCCTTTCTAATAAGGTTTAAATTTTGGACATGAGTTCAGAAATGTTTGTGTAATCAATAAATTTGTTCGTAAAGTGCAAAAAAACTGTTTTCGTCAAATAAAACAAGTTTGAAGGGTTCGAGAAAAAAAAATATTTTTGAGTTCTACTCAACTAACTAAACAACTTAGATAGGTAGTTACTCGGGTGTACTTAACTTTTCGTATTTTGTCGCATAGTGTAATTAATATGTAATATTCATAATTACAGATATGTGACGTATGAGTGATATTTAATTCCATTAATTTTATACACGACATAATCAAATTTTTTTATTGCATACTTTTCAGCGTAATTATTCATGTACAAGTAATATGATGCGTATAAGTAATATAAATCAAATTGAATTAATTATGTGGAATTTTTAAAATTTTAAATTCTTGAATTTGAACCATCGGTTATTTCGAATGGATTCATATCGTGACTTCGTGGAACAGCATCAAGCCTGTGGACCTTTTGTATGCAAATCACATCTTTACATTAGCAGCATTATGTTTGGGTGTATTGACTTCTTGGGGTGCAAAATATGTAGTCACCAGAAAGTTTCCTAATTTTCTTATGGTTTTATGGAAAACATTAAAAATTATTTTCTTTTCATTATAAAATCGAAATAGATTTTTTTTAAAAATTATTACTTAAAATTCATAAAATTGTTTACATATATTGCAGTACCTAGACTTTTGCTGTCCACTGTAGAATTGTATTTGTTACGTTGTTTATATTTTGACATTTGCTGAAATATTTGCATCTATATAAGCAATTCCTCTAACGTCCATAGGAGGATAAGGCGAGTTAAGAATTTGTGTGTTGCGAACTCACGATTCTTAAATAATTATTAGGGCTACTATCTACATGCACTTTAATTCCACGATATGGCTATACAGTCGAACTTCCGTAACTCGAATCTCTATTATCCAAAAAAACTTCGACTTACGGAGACTTCGAGTTACAGAACTTTTTTTCTTTAAGAGTTAATTGCAAGCATGTGTTTTTATTATGTATTTTTTATTTAGAACAAGCAGTAGCTGAAAACTGCATACCTTAGCATACTATATAATTACATAATATATATAAACAACAACAATGGAACAATGAAGCTTGCATTTATAGAGATCTCGAGAAGGCGAACATTCGCCTTCAAGAACATTCATCACACTGTTTACGTTGCCATTTAAAAGGCAAGACAAAGCAGGGAACAGAAAGAGTAAAAGCTCAGTCAAACTTGTGTGAAGACACGTTTCGTTTGAAGAGAGTAATCGTGGTTTGAAGATCTCCGTTACACAGATCTGTCGAAAATTTGTCTAGTAATTGTTATTGTTTATGCACAGGGTGGAATAACAGAGGAATAACAAACAAAGCAGTTGTTGTTGTTACATCAAGTTGTGAACAGTGGCAGGGAGAATTGTACGAATAATAAGGAACTTCATTTAAAACTAAACACAAATTTATTCTTATTTTATTTGCTATCTAAGAGCTCATATTTTAAACGTTTTTAAAAGATAAAAACATAACAATAAAATCAATAATTGAGAAGCCGCATTGGATTGGTTAGTCTACAAAGGTTCAAATACCGCAGAAGGCGAAAAAATGCGATCATTATAAAATTATCCCATTAACCCACGCCCCATTTTTAAAACACTAAGATATTGATCAGATGTGTGGTATACCATATAGATTCCAATAAATACAAAAAACCCATGGTTTTACGGGGAAAAAAAGAGTTGGGCACATACGGGTTAGGGGTTTTAAATTATTCTTGTATATAATACAATAATATACCTGATAAAATAATATAATCATACCGACACGTCTCAATAAAAAACTTAAATCAAATCAGCAAAAATTCGTTCCCAGTACACCAAATATCCTTTCACAGAGAGTATTGTACTACAGTAGAAAAAAGTTGACAGTTCTCTAGGTTACATAAATGAAAAAGTTTCCAAACAGTGGAAGATCTAGTATGGGATAAACGAGATACTAGCAGTCGAAAATGTAGTGGAAGTTATAATTCTATTTAAAATTTTTAACGTGTTCAAAATAGCAATCAATGAAGGATTTCTTATCGTAAAAAAAATCCATCATTTCATCACTCAAGTTCAGAATGTAAGCGAAAAGGTGAATATGAATAAACAAAGTAAACAGTCACATTAAATTACCTCTAAAACGGTTGGCTTATATTCTATACAAACAATAAAAAATAGAAGTGCCCTTTTTATCGGTGTTCAAAGGTGTTTTCAACATTTCCTTTTTGTTAATGTATCTACTATAATGTATCTATAATAATGGCCATGCTGGAAACCCTTAAAAGGTGTTTAATACTTCGATAGATTGTTGATTGTTGTATTGATAGCTGGATTTATTTATTTTACTTCCTGTATACTTCTGAGTTTGTATTGGTTATTTTACGGTAAAGACAAAATTTATATCACTTAAGTATACAATTACAAACAAAAGCAAAAGAATAGAGAAACATTTTACATATCAACAGAATCCCTGCATAGACAGCTAGTATTTCATACAAATCCATTTAAGCCAAAAAAGTAAATTGCTGTGGATACAAACTTATCTGTTCTCAATATTTGTTCATAATGTTGTACATCGAAGATAAGAAACATTATAAGGGAATTACGTTTTAATATAAGGTTTTTTTTTTGTTTAGTCTTAAAGATACAATCCATTTGCCGTTTTGACAATTTTTAGAAATTAAAAATTTGCATTATATTCTTAACTTTAGTAAATTAAAATACTACTTAAAGCTTTGTACTTGCTTTGCAATTGCTACAATCGCAAATATAGGTTAGTAATAACGAGGAGTGAAGTTTTACATTTTAAGTTATTTTCCAATAACTGTGATGATTTTTCTGAATTTTATACCTTGTTAATCTCTTAAAAGCCAAAAAATTACTACTCCTAAATAACCTCGTAGTTGCTCATTTACCGTTTCAGTCAATTTTAAAAATTCGAATATAGTTTCTAGTATTACCATCGCAAGAACAAAAGCAAGTGCCGTTGTTTTTTTATACGACCAACACTCAGTGATGAATGGCATTGTGTTTGGAACTATGAAAATATGTTATTAGAAAGAGGAAAGAGGAAGCAGTGTTTCTGGACTCTAGGTTTAAATATTTTTATACCATATGTAACAGGAAAGAGCTCTGCAGGAATTGGATTTCACATACGAATAGTCCGAATTTTGTTTGTAATGCAGTGTCCACTGCCCTCTCGACCACATACAGATGTGCTGGCCGAGAAAGACGAGTTTTACATAGGAATATATGACTCTCAGGAACAAGTCCCCTTATTTCGCTCGAGTAAAATCCGTTGTAGTAGCGATAGAAACACAAGCCAATGAATCAATAGAGTTCGATAGACTACCGTCAATAACGAGCAAGTTAATCCTCTCCTGAAGGTGTCTCAAAATAGGCGTTGTGTCACCAATCCATACATGAGAGTTGTTTTATGTTCTCGGTCGGATATATAAAGTGAAGGTTTTCTTGCGCCGTCTTAATAAGCTTAGGAACTGTAAAATGTGCCGGTTCCAGCCAACATTACACTGAATATTCATGCTCAGAATGTCAAGAGTTTCTGACTCCTCAATATTTGCGCCACCCATAGATTAAAATGATGCAATCTTATTGCTGCGCCTTTGTGTCAATAAACAACGCTGGGATAGATTGTTTAAACCTTATACCATTTTTTCCTGAAAATTAAATAAAATTTCTCCGTTTTTTGGAAAAAGGACGTAAGCTTTTAATTTGAAATAATTTTTTTTAATGTTTTATTTTTGAACTCAGATATGTATGTATATGTTTTACTACAATAGAAATAATTTTGGTTTTCAATTACATTAATTTATGTATTTATTTTTTTGACGATTTTTTTACGTTCAATAAATGTCTGTCGATTTTGACGATTTTTTCTCAAATATTTGACGATTTGATGCTTCATTTATCTGGCAGCTATGCTTATATGTATGGCAGCTACAAATGAGTACAACCCTTAAAGTATACACTAAACATATATATCTAATACGTATACTTAATAATTAACACTTTGGAACTTTACTGAATTAAATATTTATCATACGCCATGTGATGAATACATTTTTTTCAATTTTTGTTTTTACAAGATTTTGTCGCAAATAGCAAATATTTTTAAATATGAAACAGTCACTAAATAGTAGTTTTGTTGCAAATGTCTAAAACCTGGGTTTTGAACCGAGGACTCACGTTTACCAAGCCAACACATAACTTACTAGACCAGTGCGACTTCTTGCATGGCTTGAATGATTTTCGAAACCTCCCTCTATAGATTTTATTCAACAGGAAAAAAATAATATGTTGCAGAGTAAGGAGTGTTCTCATTATTAAATCCAATTATGATTATTCATGTAAAGTTTAAGTAGAACATAAACTTTTATAACTGTAGCAACTAGTTTTATCGCATTTGAAGACTTTCCATTAGTAGTACATCTACCACATACCATAAGAACCCATATGTTTCGTGGTCTTCGGATGCCTTCTGAGAACATAATAATCCAAATCCTATTTCTCCTCAGAATTTCGATTTCTACAGGGCACATGTTAGCCATGTTTAACGGTTGTTAACTTGCAGACCATAGGAGCAAAAAAGATTTTCAAAATTTGTTTCAGGCATTTGTGCATCAAGGCTTTTGTGGTCCTACGGGTACGGGTACTCAACGTGGTGCACCCATACACTAATAACGACTGCAGATACGTAGCATAATTGGTCTTTACAACCCTTAAGTCAGGATTTAACTAAACCTAACTTTATCGGAAAGTTATAATAATGGCATACATAATTGTTCATTACAACCCTTTAGTCAGGATTACGACCTAGTTCCTCACACCACTTATGTTGTGTGTGTTAATTTTATACATGAGTGGCGGGACCTACAGTTTAAAGTCGACTCCGAACGACAGCTTTTATAGAAACTTTTCATGGCAATTTTATTTACTCTCAGAGTTTTTGCCAGAAATCTGCTGAGAGAAAGTCGATGAAGAAATACTTTATCATATTTTCGTTTTGATGTCTGGCCTGGGGTTTGAGCCATGGCCTACGTCTAATAAGCCAACACACTACCTACTAGACCACGGCGACTAAAGCTACTTATTGTTATCGAATGTATAAAAAAGAAGAACAATAATAAGAAAAGAAAATGTGAAAAAATCAAATAATCAAAAAAACTACATATGTATTGTATTAAAAAATAAAATAATTATTTCAAAACAAACAGTTCAAGGTTGCCAAAAAAAGAAAATAATAACAGAGATTGTACCATTACAATCCACTTTTATTTCTATTGTTGTTGTAAATGAAAAAATAATATTTTTCCACTTTCATAAAGATGTCACACTATATTTGTATTAATGGGTTTTAGATTTGGATTTTCGTTTCATGTCTTTTTTTCTTCGTATTATATTTCGGGTAGTGTCGCATTTTTAAAGAGGTCATAACAAGCAGAATATAATGCCATTGACAGTCATGCAATATTAATGATTTTGAATTTATAACATACTTCAAGAATTTTGCCCAAAATCGTAAATCTGTAAATCTTTGCATTGCTTACACAATAGTAATGAAAACATTAAAACAATTCAAAAATTTGCAGAAAGTCAAGTTCATTTTCGCTATGCGCAATGCTAAAAACACAATAAAGGCAACACTGCAAGTTCTCCAAAAATTAAATACATAGGCGTATATGGAAATGATTATTTTAATGGCAAGGCAACAACAAGTAAATGGTTGTTGCAAAATTAATCATGAAATTAACACATTTTGCTGTGTTGCCTTTATTGTGTTTATAGCATAACGTGCTGATATATTTTGAAATATTTTCGAAGTTTAAGACAATTTGAACATCCAATCCCACACTACAGTGCTGCGTTCACAATTTCTTAAAACTATTTTAATTTTTGAAATGAAACAAATAATCCCACACTAATTACACTATGTGATGCAATACCAAAAACTAAATACTCCCAAGTAACTGCCTAGTCTTCAGTTAGTCGAGTAGAACTTAAATATATTTTTTTTCATATATCTCGAAACCTTCATACTTGTTTTATTTGACAAAAACGGTATTTTTGACGTTTTTACACAAAATTATTGATTCCCCAAATATTTTTTAACCTATTTTCAATATCCATAGTTTTTTGAAAAGGGGAGAGATCAGCCTTTAAAACGGTCTACATAAACATTTTGTATTTGGTATACATAAACATATGGTGCAAACTTACATGTATGAGTTTTGATTGGCATCATATTTTCAAGTTTAGCTATTCTTAATTGCACAACTCAATTAAGGAATATAAAATAGGTGACATCATACTGAAAGTGCATTATCTTCTAAAGAGATTGACACTTTGTTTGATCAAATCGGACAAAAATTACCGTAGTTATTATTGAAAGAGTATAAAAGTTGAGTTATATTTATCATATACATATATTTTTTCAAATGAAATTATAGTTCAAAAATTTTCAGAATTTTTGAGGGATTTTCACCAGAAGTTTTCCAAAATTTGCGCAAAGAGAAATAATAATATTTGCAAAAACAAAAATATTAGCCGACTTCTGGTAGTCGTGCAATCATGAAATTAACACATTTTGCAATAAACAATCAAGATCCATCAAAACTTTTGAAAATTTTTGAACTGAAAGTTCATTTGATAAGATGACATATATAAAAAATATAACATGTCTGTTATACTATTTAAGTAATAACTACCGTAATTTTTGTCCGATTTGATCAAACAAAGTGTCAATATTTTCGCAAGATAATCTACTTTCAGAATGTCATCAGTTATTTTATATTTTTTAATAAAATTTTGCATATAAGTTTAAACAAAACGTTTTTTAATAAAATTTTGCATATAAGTTTAAACAAAACGTTTATGTATACCGTTTTAAAGACTAATCTCTCCCCTTTCTAAAAAACTGTGGATTTTTAAAATAGGTTCAAACATATTTGGGTAATCAATAATTTTGTGTGAAAAGATGAAGAAACCTGTTTTTGCCAAATAAAACAAGTTTAGAGGGTTAGAGAAATATAAAAAAAGTATTTTTGAGTTCTACTTAACCTAGTGAATTACTTAGACTATGTAGTTACTCGGGTGTATTTTCACTGTCGCACCGTGTTATTGAGAAACTCTTTATGGCAATTATATTTATGATTTGAAATGTGTTTTATACGGTTGCAAATGAGTATCACATGGGATAAACAAGTCTCTAAAAACTCCAACTTTTGGCCTTGAACACAATAAAGTAGTTGTAATAGAAGTTGAAGCTCAAAACGTAATGGGTAGCGAAGCAAGAAGAGAAGCGTACGGAATAGTGATGTCAAGTAACCTCTTCAAATACTAATAGAATATTATACGAATTTTCTTAAAAAATAATAGATTCACTGGAATGACCCTACAAAGTTCGAGATCCAAAATTCAAGTCGCCCATTTAGAAATTTTAGCGAAAATGGTATTTATTTATTTATTTATTACAATACAATTACAAATTATATTTTAATTATATACGAGCTGCGTAACTTTGACTATATGCTCGGTGTAATGTAACAGACCAGAGCCTCTGGTGGGAATCGAACCTATGAACCTCACGCTAATAGTCTAGCACAATACCCACTAGATTACCAGGGCATCCAATGCTAATATTAATAATAGTATGGTAATAATGTGCCTATTGCAACGAACGGGATTAAGTGAAAGGCAGTGATGCGCAGATAAAATAAAATCTTTACTCTAGAAAAACAACAAGAATAACAATTAATAACGAAGCTAAAGAGATATTATAAGAGTAGAAATAAACAACCATCAAATTGCTATAACCAAACTTTATAGAAAGGCCACAAAAGGAAGAGTAAAACGATAAAAGCAATAACAATTCAAAAGTAAGGTACTGGAAGTTTTCAGACAGAAAACAAATAAACTAAGGAAAGAGCCAAAATTAACATTGCCAGTGAGTAGTAGTGCAAATTGCAACTGACGTTCACTATTGATTCAGACGCGGTTAAATTGGATCTTATTTATTACGTCATAAATCATCACTTACAATAGCAATAACAACAATGACAACAACAACAATTGTTTAGAAAAAGAAGCAGAATATAAAAGGCATTAAAATGAGAAAAACCGAAGGCGTAAGCCGTATGCACAACTTACAATACACAAATGTTTGCCAGCCCTGTGACAGATTTAAGAAAGATTTTTCTTCTCCTTCATCTTTTTTCATCTAAAAGAATGCTGGAGAGACACCAGACAGAGATCAGCAATGCGTATTCAAAAAAATGAATGGATAAGAATCATACTCATAATTTCTGATACTTATACGCATTCATACTTATTTTAATATCATACTCGTATTCAATTCATTTACAAGAATCACAAAATGAATATGATTCGCGTACGAACACTACAGTAGTCACTAGAAGGTTGTGTGTTTGCTTTGCTTGCTGTCTTTGTCTTCCTTTTTTTTTGTAAATGCGATGACAACAACTAACACCGTAATTATGATGAATGATTCGAATCACTCGAAGCATTTATGAGCTAATGAATAGGCGTATGAATCAAACATATTTCGAATGTTAAGAGTTTGATGTCAACATTGTACTCATACTCATTGCAACCTGTACTTATGAATCAATGTGGTAGTGAGTACGAATGAATCAGAGTAGCTGAATTTCAATACTGTTGACTAACTCATACTCAAAATTTCATAAGTACTTATGAGTGGCGAAAAACGATTCATTGCTGACCTCTGATAGCAGACGTATGAATGGTTTATATGATTGGTTGGTTGGTTGCTTGGCTTATGACGTAATAAAGTTATTATGCGTTGTTAATTTAAATAAAGAAATAAATAAAGAAATAGCACGAAAAAAAATAACAATAGTGTTTATTTCCAAACTACAATCTTCAAATCCATACTCGCGACAAATGATGATTTAAACATCAAGAAAGAATATGCAAAAAAAGAAAAAAATAAATATAAAATTCACTTTCATTTTGAAATCAATCTCATATTGTTATCCAAAATAAATAAAAGATGTCTTACTATCCGGCCTTTTCTAAATCAATAAATTCATTACAGTTGTTATGATTTCTATTGTTAGTTATTCAAAGTCATCGCCTAACCTAACCTAACCTATTTCAAGTCATCAGATATCCCTACAGGGGCATCTGTCATGTTTCTTAAATTAAATTTCAAGTTAAAAAAAGAAAGTCACAGAAGAAAAAACTTTGTAATTCAAATTTTTTAAGTGAAAATCTGCAAGAAAAAGTTTTAGTTTTACTCGTTAGTTTCCGTATTTTTTCTTCTTTCGAATTTTTGGTTTTAACAGGATTTCAAAGCTAACAGCTAAGCGTCATCATATAAGATGATATTCCATTTGGTTTGTTTGTTAGGGGGTTGCATTGTTTACTCGTTCAAACACTATAAATTGAACAATTAAATTTTACCATTAAAAGTGTTATGTTTACCAAGATGACGAAAGATATTAACGAGTACGAGAAGACATGTTACATAACAAATGCACACCCACAAATTAGTAAGCTGTCACATAAGTTTAAACACCATTTCAGTGTCGAAGTACAAACTTCCCCGAGTTCTGAGTTTAGTTGATTGTGTACGTACAAGATGTGGCATACAGTGGGCCAATATGCTGAAAAATGGAAGCATATTATGACACTATCTACAAAGAGTTGTAATATGTAGCACCGAGAAACGTCTCTTAAAATTGCTTCGTATTCACTAACTAAGAATTATATTGTATTCATGATTTATATTCATGCTTGGGTTTTAAAAATTGGGACAAAACGCAGACAATTTGTGTGAAATATAAATTTTTAGCAATAAAATATTAACTGTGTTGCCTGTTGCATCCAACTAGTTGTACCTCGAGGTAGTTTTTACAGTATTTTGTACGGTATTTTAACCATGGCTGCTGAAATATTGTTCTTCAGGAATAGGTCTGTTCCTGGAAAGAAGAAACTTCACTCATCCCCACACAAATAATCGAATGGGGTCATATTGTATGAAATTGGTAGTTCACCAATCTAGCCCCTGCCGTGTGTTATGCATCATGGTCTTCGTGCTTCCACATGTCAACCTAGTCCAATTTTTGTCATTTTTGGAAGTAAAAGTCACATACTGATAGCTTGCGTCACAGACTGTAACGTTACGACTTTCATCTTCTTTGAAAAGATACGTTTCAATGACATAGTAACGTGTAGTCTAGTAGGTAGTGTGTCGCCTTATTAGACGAAAAGCCAGGGTTCGAGCCCCAGGTCAGACATCAAAATAAAATACAAAAAATATTTCTTCGGCGACTTCCTCTCAGCAGATTTCTGGAAAAAAACTCTGAGAGTAAATAAAAATTGCCATGAACAAGTTTCTCAAAAAATCTGTTGTTCGGAGTCGACTTTAAACTGTAAGTCCCGCCACTCATTTATAAAATTAACACACACCATAAGTGATGTGAGAAGCTAGGTCGTAATCCCAACTGAAGGGTTGTAATGACCAATTATGTTATGTTATGTACGTTTCAGTGACGCCGTCGGTCCCACTAACCGCAATAAATAGTGCGTCTTTCTCTATTCTTAGGAATTCATTACACTCTACCTAATTATACTGACTGTAATCCTAAGGTTTTTTGTCGTTCTGCTTGAAGTACGCTCCAATGAAGTTGTCGGCCAACTAACCACACTAAAGAGTGCGTCTTCCAAGGTGCATTAGAATTCATCACACGATACCTAACGCCTGTGACTATAACCCTATGACTTTCATCGTTCTTTATGAATACGTTAAACAGTGTTTCTTTCAGCATGCGTTGTAAGCTCTTAAATTGTTTTTGATTGATATTCACGTCAATTTCGACGATTCTGCATTGAGACAAACATTAGATTTGGTTTTTATGGAACCGATTTTTGATAGAAGAACATTTCTTGTACTGCACGATATTTGACTTCTCTCCAGCTAAGGCCGGTTTTAAACATTTTTAACTCTTCTGAGTTACCTTGAGAATTTCCTTTCGAGTTCTTATTGTACGGGGTTGAGCACTGCCGTGTGTGCTCACATAGCTGTATGTTCTGAGGGCAAAATGTTTTCTATATTCCTCAATCACACAATGATTGGAAATACCTGAAGTGAGTTAATCTCTTGCAGTATTCACAAGTCTTAAATTTAGAGAACTGAATACAAATACTGTGGCTTGTAGTCTAATTAGTTTGTAATATTCTAACAAAGCAGAAGTAAAGATTTGGATGTCCTAGTATCGTTTACGGTTTTCATGTGTTTTTAACGCTCACATTCAGATGCTTACCATTACCAATACATATGTAAATAAGATTCTTGGTATGTTACTGCATTATGTACTATGACAGGGATTGTGCTTTTTCTATAGCATCTAATAAGTATAACTATACCGTTAAATAGGGCTGAATCAAATGGAATACATCTGTTCGTCAATTAAACCTTGAAAACTTAATTCACCATTTTGACAGTTTAGTTACATACGCAGTTTTTCCCTCTGTTAAGTGTCTCTTTAAATGTCTTCATTTGTATTTCCATAGCGTAACTCGTCGGTAATCAACTAATTTTTGTTTTTGACAAGATTTGTTTTTCTCTCTACAAACTGTGAGAAAACATAAAATCTGATCTACAACTGTATGTGTGTATGTACATACGTACACTTGTGGTAAGAGTCGTGCTGTAGAAGTATTAGATAAGCTGCGGGTTTCGGCTTTGATGGTATTTGTAAAACTATGGATACGTCTAACAGTGGTTGTATACATGAAGGATTATTCACATTTGTACTCATCTAATACCACGGCGACTAGTGTCATAGTTTAGAAAGCGCGCATTGTGTCGCCAAGTTGTATACGATTTTGGTTGAGGAATTTTCGAGATGACACATTCCAGTTCAATAGTGCTGCCAGCTTTATAATACTTCTCTGGTGTAGTTAAACCACATTCGGCAAGCATCTCCACATGAGGAGCTGTAAATACAAGTGGAATTTATACACATATACATGCGTAATAAAAAATAATTTGTATGCGGTTAAAAGTGCTGGCGTTAGTTGCCAATGTATGTATGTGTGTAAGTGAAGTCTATGGTTGTGTTAAATTTATGAGTGGTGAGGTATGGACCTGTGTTAATGTGTCGATGTTGACATAATTGGAAATTAATATAAACAAACCATTTAAACGTAACGTCAAATAATTGTAACGACGTAAAAAAAGGAATTTCATGTACGAGTAAGTGTGTGTTGAATGAAGAGAAACATATACGTCGTGTTTACTCCATTATGATGACAATATTCTGAGGGAATTTTGAGCTTCTCATGGGACACTTTAAAATCAATGTAAGGGGATACCACGAATATCTACTGAAATCATTATTAAAAAACCTGAATCATTGGATTGAATTGGAAAAATATTTTATAATAGAAAGCATAAAGTTTAAATTGGTAGTGGAGGTGCTATCCACACTTTTCTGAGTTCTGTTGACTCAAAAAGAAAGAAAGAAAAGCTAAATCATTATAAAGGGAGTTAACCTCCAAGCAAGTGCCTTCAAGCAGTGACCAGTGAACAATTCCAATGTTATGAATATTGACCTAAAGGGGGTTGAATTAAATCAAAAACAGACACTACAGACAATTCTATAACATATTGAAATCCTTTTGGTCAATACCAGTCAAATATGTTAGTAATTATTCCAAAAATAAGTTGGCGCTTTACTTCTCTATATAATTCACGATGTTAGGAGAACACTTCCAATAAATATTTTTATAATGTGGTTGTGCAGTAAAAAAAGTTGTAAAAAGTGAATATGAAGCAATGATAGCCGACCATCAGCAGTAAGGGCAAAGATTAATTACCTCCATAAAATCCGATTAACATCAATAATGTACTTCTTCGACTCGCCACTTACTTATTTACTTTTTTAATGTTTTTTGACATTTTTACAGTCTTCCTAGAATTTCCAAACACTTTTTCTGATCAGTCTAATCGTTTAACACTGTTCTTATATGTCAAAATATTTTGAAACTTCCAGAATGTATGAATAATATCAAGAATAACGTCTGGTAGTTCAATTAAAGACAATGTGGATCGTATAAATGAAAATTATTATCAAGGGTAACAAACTCATTATGAATGTATAGGTTAACAGTTTAAGAAGCACTCCGCAAAAATATAGCTGAAAGGATGCAGGTACCCAACAATATGTTTCGGGACGGCTAGTATTACAACAGGCATTTTAATCGTAAAGAAATTATCCGATATGCACCACTTGTTAAGAAATACCCAGAGGTCTTGAGACTCCAAAAGTATAATCGGTGGTTAATCCAAATTATATGGAAGTCAACAAGAATTAAGTTTCTTATGAAACGAAAACCAGAAGTAATCCGCCTATGTGGGAGAGTAAAAATCCGTCCAGTCTTATAAAAGGCTCACTCCTACTTTATAAACAAAAACAAACAAAAATTCAACGAAAAGGCGTGGTTTTGGTATTGTTGCGAAGACTAAAGAAGTACTAAGTACTTGTTCTCGAAAAACTAAAGTAAACAGTAACAAACGAACAATAAAAATAGGACACAAAGAAGTACAATAATAAAACAACAACAAAAAAGTTATAAATATAAAAAAATAAATTAAATAAAATAAAATAAATAAATAAATAAATAGAGGACCGTTTAAAATTAACAGACGCAATATAAGTGGTAAGAGCAGCTAAGTCGCAATCCTGACTAAAGGATTGTAATGCCCAATTAAGAATGTATATATGTATGCTACATTAGAATGGGCCATTCACTTTAATTGTTTTTATATGGTAAGACCTTAACCATTGAAATCTTAATTTCTTTCTATAAAATATTGCCTCGTACACTTTACTAACATTTAAATCTCTTATGGTATAATGTCTATTAAAAATGTCTAGAAAACCACACTCATTCTCAATGAAGCTTACATTTTTTTAAATTATAAATTGAAAAATTCATTTCAAAAATATTTAATTTTATATGTTACATCCTCTACACATACAGTGGACAGCAAAAGTCTTAGTATTCCAATATATTTTAACGAAAAGACAGTCCCCACATGCTTAATAATCTTACACAAAGTCCCGATGTGACTTCAAGAGAGTATTTAGCAGATCATATGAAAGAATGGTTATGTAATCGCTAAACCTCAAACAAAAGTCAAACGAAAAACTTGCTCATGGTGCCACCAGAAAACATTATACAAAACTTGTATATTCAATTATAAATGGGTTAAATGGAGCGCTTGACCTTGAGGGATATTCAACTAAATGCAAGGGATAATATTTTCATACATAAGGCCTTTGAATTTTAAATTTACTTAGCGTTCTGCTTCGGGGTACCTTTGGAGTCATCTGAAACTTTTCCTTATTTTTCTCTTGTTTTATGAAAAATATTAAAAAAATTTTTTGTTTTATAATAAAAAAAGAAATAAATTAATAAAATAAATATAAAAACCTTAATTTTTTATAAAAACTGTTGGTAAAAGTTTATGAAATTTTCAAAATATTTTGGAGTACATACTAAGACTTTTGCTGTCCACAGTATGTATGTCGTTCCCATCATCATCATAAAAGAACTTCATTTACAGTTCAAAAAAAAAAAAATTAAATGAAAGGAACTGAAAAAATACATGATTTCCGGTTTAGAAGTTATAATCCCAGATAGATGTTGAAATGTGAGCACATTGAGATTTTTTGACATTCAAAGACTTGGTTAAATTTTTATTATTGCTGTTATTGTTATTTAGCGGGAAGTTTTAAATATAAATCCAAATTTTTACCTCAATTTGCATTCCTCTTACTCGTATGAGGGTATTGTGTATATTCTTTCATACTGCAAGTGTACATTGTTGTAAGAAATATAATGTATATGCTCATACACATGTATGTGTGTATTTTAGAAGGTCGTTAAATGTATGCGTATTTCTTTATTTTTGTAATAAAATATTTTCGTATGATACGAAATGAATGTCTGACTGTTTGTCTAAACTGACTGTATGCTTGAAGGACTTCAGGTCTGTCTCATATATAGCATCTATAAAATGTATACACAATTTCTATCTATGTGAGTATGTGAACATGTGTGTTTGTTTAATATTATTATATTGGTTGCCTCTAAAAAGTCTAATAACGTGCGAGCATGATCCAGTATGTAATGTAAGTGAGTGTGAGTCCTTATAAATTCGGTAGCCTGAAGGCGACAAATTTCAAATTGTACCAGAAATGAATATGTGCTCTTAACTGTTTAACTTCTCATCATTCTACGACATTTTTTCCTCTATTTTACAAATACACACATTCTAATCCAAATAATGCTGTACAAGGAGAAAATTTTTCAAGAAAACAACTGCATTGCCACACAGGTTTCAAAAAAGAGTTCTGGTGATTCATTCTCATCGCGACAGAATCAACATGTTGGACTCCAAACAAAACCCATTCTGACTAAGTTTGTTCTGAACCTACAGTCCTCTGTCAAAATCGTTTACTGGTCTCAGGTTATTCCTAAACAATTTGATGAATGTCTTTTGATCTACTTTTGTGATTTCCCAGCAAAATTTTAGATCTCTTCAAATCCATTGAATGTGTGAAAGAGTCTTTGTGACTCTTTATCTTCCTTTTTGTTGAGCATATTTCCAAACATCTGGCGTGTAAGCTTTTGTGAAGGTATAAGGTATGAGCTATGCGTAAACTTTTTCAGTTTTTGTTTCGCCAACAAAAATGTACGAGGTCCAGCTTTGTCCAGACGGAACACATCATCTTTTCCGTTGATCGATTAATGGAATATTCTTGCATCTGTATCGCCAATATTTGAAAGTAGAGATCGAAACACAACCCTACAGTCACTTATATTGTGTGTGTTAATTTAATATTTGAGTGGCGGAACCAACAGTTTAAAGTCGACTCCGAACGACAGATTTATTCGATAAAGTTTTCATGGCAATTTTATTTATTCCCAGAGTTTTTTTGCCAGAAATCTGCTGAGAGAAAGTCGCCGAAGAAATATTTTTTAGTACTTCGTGTTTCTGGCGATGTCTTAACTCGTGAACGTGATGATTACATGACAGCGCGATATAACTTCTCAATGAACTTTAGAACGTCTATTCCGAAAAGGGAGGACTGGAGGAGTGGTTCAGTGAACCTCCCAAGGGACTTCGCACAAATGTACACCGATGGCTCCAAACTGGAAGGAGCCGTTGGAATTGGCATCTATTCGGAATCAATCGGAATATCCAAGTCTATAAGGCTACCAAATCACTGCAGCGTCTTTCAGGCGGAGGTGTCAGCTATTCAGGCTGCCGTGAAAATTACTCTGGACAAAAATGTTCACGGACGGAAAATCATTATACTTTTCGATAGGCAAGCGGCTATCAAGGCATTGGACTCCAGTGTAATAAACTCCAAGACGGCGTACGATTGTCGCAGATATCTCAATGAGGTGGCGAACCGATATGATGTTTGTATCACATGGGTACCGGTACCATCGAACTCTCTGATGAATTCTCTACATTGGGGATCCCTTTGGGGACCTGCAAACTTATAATTGAAAATGCAACCGTAGATCTCGTCAACAGAATGTGGGCAACTTCGGATAAGGGCAGAGCGGCGCAAAAGATCCAGGCTGGATAGGAGGCGCACGGCGACTATGGTTAAACTCCAAAGAAGTAGGCTCAGCAATGTTATCGGCGTTATTACAGGGCATTACATTACAGGAACGCATGCGAGGCGTATTGGTCCTGGACACCTTACAAATGATTTCTGCAGAAGCTGTGGAGATAAAGAGGAAGATAAGACTATTCTTCACCTATTGTGCACTGGAGAAAGAGGTACCTGGGTGCCTACTACATGGAGGATATGGATGAACTGTCATGTATGGATATTGGTAGCCGGAGTCGCTTCATCGGAAGCTCCGGATGGTTCCTAGAATAGGGGAAAATGAGGAACTGTGGTATCACAATGGGCCCTGTGTGCGGCCTAAATGTGTCTGCTCATGACTCCATTGGGGGTACAGCCACTTCTACCTACCAACCTACCTAACTCCTGAACTCAGGTCTAATAAGCCAACACACTATCTACTAGACAACGGAGACTTCAAGAACAAATTCATAACATTACCTTTCTTGGTATCAGCGCTACCTTTGCCAATGCAAAACTTCACCTTACATACATACATAATTGGCAATTAAAACCAACTCTTCAGTCAGGATTACAGCCTATCTTCTCACGCCACTCATGTTGTGTGTGTTAATTTTATAAATGAGTGGCGGGACCAACAGTTAAAAGCCGAACGACAGATTTCTGAAAACCTTTTCATGTCAGTTTTATTTACTCTCAGAGTTTTTATCAGAAATCTGAGGAATTCGTCGAAGAAATATTTTTTCATATTTTGTTTTGATGTCTGACCTAGAGTTTGAACCAAGGCGTTATGTCTAATAAGCCAAAACAATACCTACTAGACTACAACGACTTCAGTGAAACAGCGAAACTTCATAAAGAGATTCACATATCATTGCCTGTTACTATACGCTTCAGAAATGGTTAGTTTTCGTTCCAATTTAGGAGTTAAACAAAACGTCATCCATTCGATCCATTCGGTGTGGTTGTTAAGTGACACATGTATTCAGCTCATATTCCTATAGGCTGGCATCTTCAAATATTTAACGACTGATGTCTACGATATGTTGGTATATTCCGGCTGATCGAGTTGTATAGTAAATGTAAAATTGTTTTTACAAAGATTTGTTTCATCCGTCACTTCCAATTCCTTCGAGTGTAATAAAGGGTGTTTTTTTATAGAGGTATAAAACTTTAAGTTGCAATAAAACAACGATGGATTATTCGATTGACATGAATTTTATTTATCCGAAAGATAATCTTGTGGCATTACATTTTAAATATGATTTCTGGCATATGACCGCCACGGCTGGCGCGGATGTAGTCCAATCTGGACGTCCAATTTTCGATGACTTTTTCCAACATTTGTGGCCGTATATCGGCAATAATACGGCGAATGTTGTCTTTCAAATGGTCAAGCGTTTGTGGCTTTACCGCATAGACCAATGACTTTACATAGCCCCACAGAAAGTAGTCTAGCGGTGTTAAATCACAAGATCTTGGAGGCCAATTCACAGGTCCAAAACGTGAAATTAGGCGGTCACCAAACGTATCTTTCAATACATCTATTGTGGCACGAGCTGTGTGACATGTTGCGCCGTCTTGTTGAAACCACATCTCCTGGACATCATGGTTATTCAATTCAGGAATGAAAAAGTTAGTAATCATGGCTCTATACCGATCACCATTGACTGTAACGTTCTGGCCACCATCGTTTTTGAAAAAGTACGGACCAATGATTCCACCAGCCCATAAAGCGCACCAAACAGTCAGTTTTTCTGGATGTAACGGTGTTTCCACATACACTTGAGGATTACCTTCCCTCCAAATGCGGCAGTTTTGTTTGTTGACGTAGCCATTCAACCGGAAGTGCGCTTCATCGCTAAACAAAATTCGCTTATGAAAATCGCGAACAACGGTAATCTCGTTTTGGTCCCATTCGACGAATCTACGCCTTACTTGATGATCGTTGGGCTTCAATTCTTGCACGAGTTGGATTTTGTAAGCACGCAAACCAAGATCCTTCCGCAAAATCTTTCATAAAGTGGATGGACACAGATCCAATTCCTGTACTCGATGGCGGATGTACTCATTCGGGTCTTCCTCAATGCTACGCTCTACAGCAGCAATAGCTTCTTCTGTACGCATCGTACAGCGTCTCTGGGGATGCGAGTTATCAATAAGAGTAAACGTGATGCGAAAACGTTCCATGGTTAATCGAATTAACTGCTCTGATGGACGATTTTGTCGACGATAAAATGGACGTTGTGCGCGATACGTTTTCCGCACAGAACCATTATTTTAGAAATAAAATTGCACTATTTGCAAGCGTTGTTCACGCGTGAGTCTACTCATGACGAATTGCCCAACTAAACTGAGAATAAATCACTTGACAGCTGTTAAATCGGTCGCCATCTTGAAAAGTAATGCCAACTTAAAGTTCTATACCTCTATAAAAAACAGCCTTTACATATCATTACGTTGTTTGTTTCACTTTTCTTTGCATGTATACTCTATCGTACATAGACTATAAAAGTACGTATTAAAAGCAATGAATGGTATTTTTCCGAAAGATAGAAATTCCCTATCAAACCAACAGATAAATTGAAATTGTTAAGCATATGAACTATGAGCAGTTAAGAAACGAAACATTTTTGAGGCTTTAAGGGTATGTTGTACGAAAAGTCTTAAATTCATATGTTTTTTTCTATTCGCCCTAATTTATTTCAACACAGAAACGTTGCAAATAAAGAACATGTTCTACATACATAATGCAGTAAAAAAGTAGAAGGAGTAGACCGAAAACAAAAAAATCATTTCGCTTATATGAAGTTTGTCTAATTTTTTATGACCAAATTTCAGAATTCAGGCCAAAGCAATCGCCATCGAAACATGGCTGCTTAAATGAAAAGCCAACCATGTTATGCCCTCTAAAATTTAAAGGCATACACGAGAGTCTTACAAAGAACTGAACTGAACTCTAGAAATTCTGCCATTTTGAACGAAAAGGCCTAGACGGACTCTGAATGTACGGACTCTATGTATTTCTCATTTGAATTTCTTTTTATGTGATTGTTATTAGTTTGTATTCATTCGTTCATTTACCAAAGGGAACATTTTCAAAGGAATATTTCTAAAAAAAAAAGAAAATGAATATTTTTTAAACTCTTTTTTCATTTCCTCTTTCCTTTTTTTTTTGCAAATTTACTATTTCATCAAAGGATGGTACATCACGCCACAACGAGCAGAGGCCGAAGAAACAGAACTAAAAATGTAAAAATGATGGCGAAAAAGGGTTCTTGGCATTCGCTTAAAGAGTCATGAAAAGAAACTCAAATTAAACAAAAAGTTATTGGTGTTGATGGTTTTTCGAAACGGAGGGAATTAAATTCAATTGATGCAATTCTAAATGAAAATGTTTAAAAAGTAATCTTTGATTTAAGATTTAAAAGTTTAAGGGCCATTATTACAATTTGCCGTTAAACTTGGGTTTAGATAAAGGTACCTTTAGTTAAAGGGAACTGTAAAGTTGCCTTTAATTTATATTCGTTACTACAATTTACAAATAAAATTTTTCAAAAATATGGTAGTGCCGGAGCAATGTCGATAAAACTGCTCAATTATACAAGTATTTTTTTAACGCAGTGGCAACCGCGGGCTTCGTTTTTTTGTTGTATATGCTCATTTTGTTTAAATTTGAAGTTGCCATAATGAAAATAATATAGAATATGGCAAGTTCAAACATAAAGTGACCTTTAAGTGTTAAATGTAGGATGATACTCCCTTTAGCTTAACGATCACTTCTATCTTATTGGGTACTCATAATAACGAAAAACAATTTATCTGCCCGTTAAAATCCTCTGTTTAGTTAACGGCAAGTTGTAATAATGGCCCTAAATAAAATGCTGTTACGAAAATGGAAACGGTGCACATCGTTTAACATTAAAATGGGCAAAAGCTACACAAAGAAATACAACGAACTTGTTACAAGAAAACCAACAACATCAGTATGAAATAAAAGGGGATAGACAAATAAGCGAGAACGCAACGACAAGCAATGTGAACAAAATACACAAACAACAATGAAGTCGAAAAGGCAAAACCCCGAACGTTTGAATTCAAGAACCTTCATCAGACTGATTACGTGAGCATATAAAAAGCAAAACAAAGTAGGCAACGAGTAGTAAGAATTCAGTCAGTCTTGTATGAAGACGCTTTGCATGTGAAGAAAACAGTCTTGGTTTGAAGATCGTCGTTGTAAAGATCCTCCGAACATTTGTTAGTGGGTACGCGAACAGAAGTGTAAAGAAGAATAACGAATAAAGCAAATTATTGTTGTATTCATCAAGTTGTAAACGGTGTTTAATTAAAACTAAACACATATTTGTGGTTATTTTGTTTGCAATTAACGAACTAATATTTTAAACGTTTTTAAAAAGGTAAAAACTCAATTTTGCACTTTCAAGAAAATTAATAACTAACCCAATTATAATATTTGGTCCATAGATCCTTATTAGAAATAACTTGATTTACGAGTTTGGCATGCTTTCTACCAAAGTTTCGATAACATCTTTTGGAATTCGATTCCATTCCGCAATTACACGATCGCAAAATTTGTCAATGTTTGTTGGGGCTGCTTCATACTGCCGGAGCCGGCTTTTCACAATTAACCAAAGATTTTCAATCGGATTGAGGTCGGGACTTTGTGCTGGCCATTATATCAATTGAAAATTTTGTTTCCCAATCCATTCCTTTCCAATTTTTGCTGTGTGCTTCTGATCACCATCCTATTGAGAAACAATTTCTTTTTCAGGATAACTAAATTTGTCCATAAAATTGGCAAGATGGGTTTGTAGAATCTATAGATAGTCCTCTTTTCGCATGATACCATTTACTAAATGCAGAGGGCCAACATGCCACCATGTAAAGCATCCTCAAACCATTATATTTCCGCCGCCATGTTTAACAGTTTGCTTCACATGGTGTCTTTGAACACGTTCTCCGGGTTTGCGCCAGCAGTACTGCTTTCCATCTGACTAAAAACGGTTAAATTTGCACTCATCAAACCAGATAACACGTTTCTAATCATCAATTTCCAATTTCTGTTCACCTTCGCAAATTTCAAGCGCGCTTTAAGATTCGTATCGGACAATGCAGGTTTCTTTTTTAGCGATTGAAGTATAACCGATGTCATGGAGCGATATTCTAGCAGTCCATTAGCTTAAATTTTTGTTAATTGCCAGAGAAGCACTCTTTGGTGTTAACAGCTTGTTTTTTCTCATTTCGGACATCATTAGTCGAGCATCTGAGTCCGTTAATAATATTTTGCGACCTCTGACTTGCGATTTGGGCGTCACTTTTCGTCTCTTCTGAGCTCCGATCACCGCCGATTGACTAATACTAATACCTCTTGGAAATGCTACGTGAAAAAACCCCTTCTCGGTCAGGCACACAACTTTATTCTCAATTTCTGCAGAAATTTTCTTCATTTTTATGCAAAAAATTCAAAAATTTGTTTTAAATATAATTGTAATCCGCTCTGATTCGCAAGAAACACATTTTAAACTGATCTACGAAGAAGAAAAATATGATAAAAACAAACATAACGGTAAATCTACATGAATTCTGCTGTTAAAGCCTACTTTACACGGTCCCACAAGTAATATGATCTGTCAAAATTTTGTGTAGAAGAGTACGGATGTGATCGTCTAAACGTACTATGTAATGAAACCATCACACATTGAGAGAAAATACGGATGAAAAGTTTGACAGTCGTATGGCTCTCTTCATTTTTTGAAATGATTCAAAAAACAAGCAAGTCGCATTAGATCAGGGATGTATTTTTATGTAAACACATAGAAAAAAAGTGTAACAGCTGTTTTCATTTTACTTTGTTATTGTCTTATACCGATCATGTAAACGCAAAAAATATAAATCATACGACTTTTATTCTCTTTTTTGTCATACGGATGGAATTTCATTTTACTTTTTCATTAGACTTTACGTACGTAAAGTATTACCGTGTGAAGTGGGCTTAAGGGAAATGGGAGAGCGAAAATTTGTGCAATTCATAAAACGTGCAAAATTTAGTTTATGCGGTTTATTTCCGTTTTCTCTTTCAAACTCAAATAATTAATTAATAAAATTATAATATAATAATAATATTATAATATATATAATAATAATTAATTAATAAACTAAAATAAAATCAATCTTTTTTTTTGCTTGTTGGATGTTGTTGTTTTTATGGATGTCGAAAATCAGTGCTGTGAACATGCACTCATTCTGTTCGCCACTGTAGGTCAATTCTTGGCTACCTTTTAAGACACTGCTGGCTAAGTAAACTTAACTTAGCACAAAGCAACAATATTAAAACATGAACTTTTAAGCCTAATAATAGTGCTGATGTTGCTCTCATGCTGGCTGAAGACAAACGCATCAGGCTATATAATAAGAAGTAAAATGTTTATGCATGAGTTCACCGTATATCACAATACACTCCATGTACTGCAGTTTTAGCTTTTTATTACAAGAGTCAATTACATTGAATAATAAGACATTTTTCATTTCCAATTTCAGGGATATAAGCCTTTTCCCTGTAGCATACAAGATTCTTATGCGCGTATTGTGGGAACGACTGTAACCACAAAACACTCATTGGGCATTATCAGTGCTGCTTCAGACCTGGTAAGTCCACCATCAACCAGATCTTCACATTACACCAAACATCGTACGCAAGATCTTCGGTCCACTGAGTGTTGGCGATGATTTTCGCATCTGATCCAACAATGAGCCGCATGAGCACCTCAACGCCAAGGACGCCGTTCAGCGCATTAAAATTTTCACCGGATGCCTTGGGTAAGCCATGATACATACATACATACATAATTGGCCATTACAACCCTTCAGTCAGGATTACGACCTAGACTCTCACACCACTTATATTGTGTGCGTTAATTTCATAAATAAGAGGTGGGACTTATAGTTTAAAGTCGATTCCGAACGACAAATTTTTGAGAAATTTTTCATGGCAATTTTAGAAGAAATATTATTTCAAAATATTGAAATATTATTTCAAATTTCGTTTTGATGTCTGACCTGGGGTTTGAACCGCGGCCTTACGTCTAATAAGCCAACACTCTACCTACTAGACTACGGCGACGGTAAGCCATGATATTCGGATGGAAAAAGATGCTCCGATGATACAAATATTTGATGCAAGAATTAATGTGTAGAGGACGACATTGTTATTGCAATGGAAGGACCAAATCGTAATCGCCCTGCCATTGAAAAATGAATTTGTTTGAAACATTCAAAGAAATAAATTTTTTCAAATGAAATGAGTTTGAAGGTTTTTTGAAAATAAAAATATTTTTGAGTTCTATTCAACAAAAAACAGTGGACAGCAAAAATCTTAGTACTACAATATACTTTGACAATTTCATGAATTTTAACCAACAGTTTGTGCAACAAATTAATGTTTTTATATTTAATTTATCAATTTATTTCTGTTTTATTATAAAACAAAAAATTTTTCAATGTTTTTCATAAAACAAGAGAAAAATAAGGAAAAGTTTCAGATGACTCCATAGGTACCCCCAAGGAGAACCCTGAGTAAATTTAAAATTCAAAGGCCTAATATATGAAAATGTTATCCCTTGTATTTAGTAGAATATCCCTTTAGATAAAGCATTACATTTAACCCATTTGGAATTGAATGTACAAGTTTTGTTTACTGTTTTCTGGTGGCATCATGAGCAAGTTTATCGGTTGACTTTTGTTTGAGGTTTAGCGATTACGTAACCGTTCTTTCAAATGATCTCGTAAATACTCTCTTACAGTCATATCGGGAATTTGTGCAAGAGTATTAAGCCTGTGGGGACTTTTGTTTTTGTGAAAATATATTGGAGTGCTAAGACTGTTGCTGTCCACTGTATAATGTTTTAATCAAATAAACTGCACACTCAGTCATCGACGAATTTATATATGTACATAAGGGTGGGCTGTTTTACCGGCTGTAATTTAACTAACTTTGTTTTAATTGCTATGAATCATGTAAAAAGACAACAAATAATAACGTTTTGTTAAGAATTCATGAGCACTGTTTACTTCAACACTTCATATTTTTTCCACAATCACTCACTGTCATTGTGCGTCCTTAAATGGGAAAATTTATGACAATTTTTTTCTTTAAAAAAAAAAAATTGCCCAAAATTCCACCCAAAAGTTATAATTTAATAGAGAAACAAGAACAACAACAACAAACAGTTCAGTTGAAAATTCAGATAATTTGTAGGAAAAGTGGAATTTTAACAATACATTTCGCTTTTTTGCCTGTTACCAACACTGATTTAATGAATGTATCTGATCACATACATACACAACGGACTAGCATTCGATTTAAATAGTCATTCATTCAACCGTTAAACGCACGTCAAAAATGATTGAAGCGTAACCAGACAGACAGACTACTGCAACGGAGTACAAATAAAAAAGTAGACTTTTCAAGAAGTTAGTTAGTCCATCAGTAGTACCAAACACGTACATATAATCTTCAAGTGAAATCACAACAAAAGAAGAATGATTTTATATCCGGACTTTCATGATGACGATGATGAAAATAATGATAAAAACATGAGTAAGAAGTCTGTAGGATATGTTATGAATGTACGATGTATAGCTAGATGTGTAAGTTTAAGACTGCTATAGTTCAACATGATTGATTATACACGATATTATATGCAGCACACATACAAACGCACATGCATAGCATACTTGGGCAATTCACACGAGCCCTTGTATCGTTGTATTAATTGTATTGTTGGACGAATATACAACAGTGTATGCTTGTTGTTGATAATTTTCCTATAAAAATCCGATACACTCATACACTTTTTATTCATATGTTTTTGGAAGTTGTATTGGTTTCGTGCTATCAGTTAATGTAAATGATAGTAATCAAGAATAAGATAAAAATACAAAATATTTTCTATGTAACTTGAGTCAACGATTAACATTTCAAAATTATAATTGTTCGCACAGATAATTAATTAATTTACTTTATTCCGTAATATTTTTCATTTTGTTGCTTGAAAATCAAATTGTGAATACAGGTCTTCTTCTTATCGTTTTTTGACGTTTTGAATACGAAATGTACAATACAGCATAGCATTGACCATTCACAAACAAAAAGTGTATTCAATACAAAATACACGATACAAAGTCGTGTGAATTGGCCAACTGTGTACATACTTCAATTTTATTCTCTATTTCCAATGAATATGACCTTTTCAAGGATATAATTTTGGTTAACCTTTAATAAGCGCTCAATAAGCGGTTTAGGTTAGCAGTTAGGTTGCTGTTCTCAGGTTCACATGGCGCATTTATGTTACCCAGTGTGAGGTAAGCATCCTTGTCATGATCCGTTGATAGAGGGTTTGAACCGCCAAGAGCTCCGGATGAAACTGACAGTTCCCTTAGCGGCACGGTCGCCAACATGCCCATGTTAAAAAGTTTTGTAATGAAGTGCAGGGCACTGACATAAAGGGTGTTTTAAAGTAATCCTGGTGGGGCAGACCGAACTGCCGAAACTGCCAATAGTGCAGTGTCCCTTTAGAATTCCCGTTACAATGCGAACCATTTTCTTGACGAACACAAGTGGTTTCCTCTTTCTTCCGCTATCCACTGCTGGACACAGCAGTTTTGAAATTCAGCAACCAGGTACATATGTTGGACCACCTTCGGTCTGTTAAATTCGATGCTGCTTTTTACAATTTGGAAAAGTATCCATGTAGAGGCGAATATATCCTCTCTATCGACTCGTCCTCAGATATCTCCGATGCTAGTCAGTTTAATTTAGAATAAGTTTATACGCTTATAGAGCAATCAATCAGCTCTAGTAGATTTGGTGAGAACATTCGGAAGTCCTCACGAAACGAGAGAATAAGGATCGACACATCTAGGGGATGCCTACAGGGTGGTGTCCTTTCACCATTAATGTGGGGCCTGGTTGAAGACGAACTCCTGCCTACTAAAGGTAAATTTGTAAAGATTCTCTGCAACATGTCTTCAGATTGTAAATTTTTGGTGCAAGAGAATGAACCAAAAAAAGAAGAAAATTTCCTAAATGGAAGAATATTGGACACCAGGATGAGATAAATCACAGAAAATGAGGGTAAAATATTTAGGAATAGCACTAGATATTAAAATAAAATAGAAGGCTCATAAAGAAACGGCAGACGTGTCAAAATGGTATGCAGAAGGGTTGAAGGGAATACTTGGGGATATAATCCAGGATATGCACCGGATATATTCTATGATGATCAGATCAACAGTGGTCTTTGGGCATTTGTCTGTATAGATAAAATAAATCTGTAAATAGCTCAAATGGAGTTGGACGAGGTACAGAAACTAGCATGTGTTGGCACAACAAGGGCAGTGAGAACTTGAACTATAGCGGTGCTGGAAACTTTTTCGGATTTAAGTATGCTAGACATGGTAGTGAAAACCAAAGATTTGGATGCTAGGGTTAGATTTATGGGAGACAAGAACGACACGAAATTCATTAAGGTATCCCGTGAGCTAAGGATTCGGTTGGCTGACAGCAGCCTCCTTAACTACCATCTAGACAGAATCAGTAAACTTTATGAATTTGAGAAGTGCTTTGGAATCAGACATACGGAATGATTAATCTGAGTCGAGCACGGATCTGGAAGTTGTGATTTCAGAATAAAATAATCCGAACCCATGGGAAAATTTGCGTGTATCTTCAAAGTGACAAAATATACGAGTATTTCATGTGCTTTCATGTCTACACATAAACGTCTGTGTGCCTCAATTGTAAGTATAACAAACACTTTCAAGAAGAAGAATGAATTGAATGAATTGAGAAGATGATATATGAGTTAGCAAGTAGGTATGTGAGTATGTGATATATGTGCATGTAAAGATATGTATGCTTTTGTGTTTATCAATAGAGAAACTTACCAATTACAGTTAAATAAACTAACAACACTAAAGGCGGATGTGATGGAACTTGGCACTCATAAGGACCGTCGTCACGTTCGTTATCGTATTGGATTCAAAGTTTCCAATCGTTTGGTTCTTCAAACTCTAACGAGTATCTTGAATCACCGCTATATGTGACCAAATGTAATAAGTTCCAGTTCGTCGCCTTTTCGACGTATTCATGACACTTTTTTTCGTGTTTGTTATTATTGTCGCAGTTGTTGATTTACGTTGATACGAACGTTGAGGGGAAAACATATGAAAATAAAGAAAACAAAATTCAAGACAGTATTTTCAACTGAAAATCGTTTTTTAAGAATAATAAATAAATGTGCAAATGGCATAAGGAGTGAATGACTAAATGAGTGATGAGTGAGTTTGAATAATAAATTGAAGAAAATTCAGCACATGATGTAATCATAAGAAAATACCGTTAAATTTTCTTAAGCGAACAATATAAAATATATCTGATTGAGTATGTGCCTGTAATTGAAAACCAAAGTTGGTTAAATGGTGTTAAAAAGAAAAAACATAAAAGTCACGTTTTCAGATGTAAGTATTAAGTATTATTTTCTCCGAAAAGCTTTTATCCCTTTTACTTTGTGCCTTTAAAGAAATCTTATTTTAAAATTAACTTAGAATTAAGCATTCAACAATCTTATCATAAATCGTAATAGAAGAGCTATTGAGATGGATGGCAGAGGTTCCATACATACGCGAGATAATAGGGTCGACACAACTAGACGACGGAGCATGGTTGGGTATCAACTACTAACAAAACTATCTAAGGCAGATATTGACTGCCAAAGATTTACAGGCTAAAGACAAATTTGAAGAGACGCTATGCGGTAGTCTCGTAGGTAGTGTGTCGGTTTATTAGACATGAGGCCTCGGATCAAACCCCAGGACAGATATCTCCAGCAAAACGAAATACGAAAAATATTTCTTCGGCAATTTTTTCTCAGTAGATTTCTGGCAAAGAAAAAATTTCTCAAAGATCTGTTGTTCGCAAGCGACTTTGTAGGTTCCGCAAACTCATGTGTGGTGTGAGAAGCTAGGTCGTAATCCTGACTCAAGGTTTGTAATGACCAATTATGTATGTATGCTAGCGACATTATTCAAAGAGATCTTGTGATTGTAAGTTGTTGATACATGCTGTGACAATAGTACCATTTAAAAGAAAAAGAAAATGGAATGGAAAATGGAAGATATTCGACTCCTGGGTGAAATAATGCCATGGTAAATGAAGGTCAAATATCGTGTCATAACACTGGATAATAAACAAATGTTAAGGGCTTTTATATGTAGAACTTCTCAGTAAAGGCCAGTCATGGCATAATGCTTTACAGAGTTATGCAACGGATGTATACAGATACAAGCATGTGTTGGCATGGACAGGACCAATGAATACCAATACTAAAGCTGCGCTAAATATTTGCACATGGCTTAAAGCTTTGAAGACAATGGTTAGGTTGATGGGAGACAAATCCAGCATGAAATTCATAAGAGGATTTCGTGATTGGCTGACAACTTCCTCTTTACCAATAGAGAGATTAGTAACAAAAATTAACGAAGTAACCTGGAATTTGCTCCCGTTCCTACTTCCTCTCCTTTTTCCTATACCCTCTATTATCCTCTCATCTTAAGGACGTTTTGTACAATGGATCAACTTGACCTTCAGGTGCTATACTTGTCTCATCTGACAAGCACGTCCTCTAACCTAAACTGTGACGGTTGTGCTAAAATTTGTATCACAATTCTTAAATTACTAATTTCTATCATACCACTTTCTCTTAAATCCAAACCTCTCTTAAATAACGAGTCGATTTTTTCATACTTCTTTTACTGAATGAAATGTAACCTTTTCAAGGTTATTCTGTTATGAATGGATTTTGGTTTCATTCATAATCCCGTTTTATTGTTTCAATGTGAACAACGAAATTGTTGTCAATTTTTTTCATAGTTAGTCTTAACAACTTCAATGAAAATTTCCATTAAACGGTATCAACTCATTGATTAAGAAACTGTTCAATTGAAAAGTACTATTTCTTGCGAAATAAATTAAATTTAAAAATAAAATTCAGTGAATAGTTAAGCTTTTATATGCATAAAGTTCGGTGATTATTATCCCAAAAGTTGTAATAGAAAGTGACCCCATCATATACATATAATTTCATCCGGTATTGAATTGTGGAAGGTAAGGGAATATTCCAATCAGGAGTTTGGTGGAAAATAATGAATATTTTGTCCTAGGATATTTTTAATCCGATATCCACTAAAGACCTCGTGGTCCCACATTACCATTGGACAGAAGTCCTGGTACTCCATTATTACTCCTGGAGAAAATACATCGTGGTTCACCTTTCTTTTGAGACAATAGACATCGTTCTCCAAACTTTTCTTTGGACCGAACTCGAAAAACTAATTCTTCTAGAACGGGAGTATGAGGAAAAATAAAGAAAAATCCGTAAGTTGAATATAACATCACATTCACCTAATACGTCATAACGCGTGAACGATTCAGTTTCTTAATATTTGAGAAAAGGAAAAAAATCTAAATTATTTAATACCATATTTTAACTATGAAGTAATCCAATTGAACCTAATATAAGATAAGCTTAAATGATAAAATAATAATAATCTTAAAAGAAAAAGAAAATTTAAATAAGAAAAGAATTTGAATTATATAAAAGACAAGAACCTATATACTTAATTAATAATATGAAAAGTCATAAATAAGTAATTTAATTAAACTTTCTCTAAATATAGAATAATTCTCATTTAACACGTTTCGAATAACGAACACTTTTCTTTGAGTTTAAAATAATATAAAAAAAAACAAAAAAAAAAATAAAAAAAATAAAAATTACATTGTAGTAAGTTGATTTTCATTCATAATTTTATTCTTTCCTTTCTCTCATTTCATTGATCCATTTAGATCAGCTCTTACTTAAAGATAACTTTCGTTTATTTGGTACTCCTTAAACATTATGAAAGCATGAATGAGAGAATGGAATTGTGAATCGAAAGCGGCTTACATAGATAAGTATGTAAATTTGTAATTAGCTTTATTTTAAGTTGTTGTAATTAATATTTAAATTCTCACTAAAAATTTTTATTATTGTACTCTTAAAAAAATTATCTAAAAGGCCTGAGATATCGATACACTCATAGACATTTATAGGTACTATTTTTTTAGTAAATTAATTTTAATGTGAACTATAACTATAGACTATAATGTACTTTTATGTTCGATATGATTTAAATTCTTTTATAAAACCTTTTTTTGAAATTTTGATAAATATGAATTGTTAATAAAAATTTGTTTAAATTACTTAACTTACTTAACTTAATTGGCCATAACAACCCGATTAACGGATTTCGGCCTGCCGTAACACATCCTTCCAGGCGCCTCTGCTTCTTGCGCGCCTACGCCAGTTGGTCACACCAATCGATGACAGGGCTCCCTCGATTTGGTCCTTCCAACGGATACAAGGTCGTCCTCTTCGCCGACTTCCGCAGATCCCCGCATCAAATACCCGTCTCGCTGGAGCATCCTCCTCCATTCGAACGACATGGCCGAGCCAGCGCAGCCGCTGGATATTAATACGCTGTACAACGTCCATGTCGTTGAGGAGCTCATACAGCTCACTATTGTATCGAATGCGGAAATCATCGCCAACACGTACTGGACCGAAGATCTTACGCAGTACTTTTCTCTCGAACACTCTCAAGGCTGCTGCATCAGTACTTAATAGGGTCCATGCCTCTGCGCCATAAAGAAGCACGGGTAGGATAAGCGTCTTGTAGAGTGTTAGCTTCGTCGTACGAGAGAGGTCTCTACTACTCAATTGCCTATTGAGACCATAGTAGCACCTGTTGGCAAGAGTGATCCTGCGCTTGATCTCCAGACTGACATCATTTGTGGTGGTAACGGCGGAGCCAAGATAAATAAATTCCTTGACTGTTATCGGCCGTAATCTGAGAATCAATACGCCGCACGTCTCTACTTGTCGTTAACATATACTTTGTTTTGCCCTCATTTACTGCCAAACCCATCTTAGTAGACTCGCGTTCAATAGCACTAAAGGCAGCAGTAACATCTCGCTTCGTACGCCCTATGATGTCCATATCGTCAGCGTACGCAAGCAACTGGACACTTTTTTGAAAAATAGTGCCACTGCTATGCACTCCTGCCTTTCGCAGAACACTCTCCATGACGAAGTTGAAGAGGTCGCATGATAAGGGGTCGCCTTGTCTGAAACCTCGCACGGTAACAAAAGGCTCGGAGAGGTCCATTCCTACCTTGACGGAGCTACAGGAATTGCTCAACGTCATTCTGCATAGCCTTATCAGCTTCGCAGGTATACCGAGCTCAGACATTGCGGCAAAAACACGATCCCTTATGGGGCTATCAAAGGCAGCCTTATAGTCGACAAAAAGATGGTGTGTGTCGACTTGTTTCTCGTGGGTCTTTTCCAGGATTTGGCGTAGTGTGAAGATCTGGTCGATGGTAGACTTACCAGGTCTGAAGCCGTACCGATAAGGTCCAATCAGTGTTTTGACGAGTGGCTTCAGTCGTTCACACAATACGCCTGTAAGAACCTTATATGCGATAGGGAGAAGGCTTATACCCCTATAGTTGGCGCATATAGTAGGGTCTCCCTTTTTCAGGACAGGACAGAGGACACTGAGGTTCCAATCGTTGGGCATACTTTCCTCTAGCCATATTTTGTAAATAAGCTGGTGCATGCGCCCTACCAACTCATTACATCCGGTCTTAAACAATTCAGCGGGGAGGCCATCAGGACCTGCCGCTTTATTGTTTTCTCCACGCCGTCATCATCGATCGGGTTCGGAACATCATCTCTAAAGGCGGTATTGGTGTCGTCATCGCCTTGTAGCAGAGTAGAGAAATGTTTCCTCCATAACCTCAGTACTCCCTGCGGATCTGTTACTAAGTTTCCATTTTCGTCCTTGCAGGAATACGCTCCGGGTTTATAACCCTCGGTTAGATGCTTAACCTTTTGATAGAATTTTCGAGCGTCATTCCTACATCTATACATCTCGACTTCCTCACGCTCACGCCTTTCCTGCTCCCTCTTCTTGCGTCTGAAAAGGCGTCTCTCATCCCTTCTCTTCTCTCTATAGTTATCGACAATGGCTCGCGTAGCGGCTGACTGCAACGTTTTCTTGTGTGCGGCGTTTTTCGCTGCAGTTGCCTCGCGACACTCCTCATCGTACCATTGATTTCGTTGGGGTGGGCGTTCGAAACCAAGGACTGTTTCCGCAGTAGTGCGCAAGGAGTGGGAGTTGTTGGTCCACAGTCCGCCAATGTCGTTGAGATTAGATGGGGAACGACGGAGCTTATCCGAGAGTTGAGCGGAGAACGCCTCAGCTGTCCTTTGTGATCGCAGCTTCTTAACGTCCAGCTTTCGCAATGCACTAGAGTGCGCAGACCTCGAAGCGCTAATGCGCAATCGAAACTTGGCTGCGACAAGGTAGTGGTCCGAGTCGATGTTTGGACCTCTGAATGTGCGCACATCTAGTACACTGGATACGTGCCTTCCGTCTATCACAATATGATCGATCTGGTTGGATGTTGATCGATCAGGGAACATCCATGTGGCCTTGTGAATGTCGAGATGTTGAAACTTAGTGCTACATACTACCATGTTACGCGCCGCGGCGAAATCGATCAGCCTCATACCATTGGAGGTAGTGTTCGTTTGTTTAAATAGCATAATGTAACCAACCCACTTCTGATTTGTATTTGGGTTACCAATAGATTTCCCTTGGATGAATGGTAACATGGTAAGGATAGGGCATATGGAAATACAACATCTAATTTCCCGAATCTGAAGTAAAACCAATTTGAAACAGCTGAGAGAGTTAGCACGTGATAATTTTTTTTTTTTGTAGTGAGGTTTCAAGGTGACCTAACAAGACCCCCTCCCCATCCGGCGGGCTAGACCCTTAAAGCAAGCACGTGCTAAAGGTTAGAGTCATTTTGAAGGCAAATGAAGTAGTCAACACAGCCCACCACACCGTACCATTACAAAACCTAAACTTACAAACTTTCCTAAAGCAAGACTATTTTCTGATATACAGACAGTTCACGAACGTGTCTTGAAACCAGAGGAGGAGTTTTTGGTCTCAAGATGAAATATTTGGAGTCCTTTTAAAAATCTCATACAGGAAGTACTGCACAAAACACAAATTAAAACATACGGTTTTCTTTTTGGACAGTTTAGCATATTGCTTTTATGCTGTTGTGTCATGCGGCTAGACAGGAAAAATTTAATTTAAAAATTTAAATTTGCACATACTTATTAACTACTACTATAGATTTTTTTAAAAATACTTCTGTTTTTTGTTCACCATGAAATTTTTCATGAATATTTACCCTTTAATTCCCATAATTGAATTTTATGATCCCTATAAAGTTCGTGGTCCACCGGAATCGAATTGGCAGTTTTAAATTCAAGTACATGCTACGTGCGTAGCAACTACTTATAGCCGCATTTGGGGAAGCTTGTATCCGGTACACCAGAGAGGAATGATAGAGAGAACATTGTAATTGACATAATCGATGTTATATTGCAACAGGAAGCTTTTTACCTCACATGACTTTGACAAAAAATGTTTCTAGCAAAATATAACAAGCTAGCCCTAGATTGGGAGTGTTACTGATGGGAGTGACAATAAGCTGTCCAATCTAAACATTTGGAAACTTATAAATCACCACAAAGCAAGGGTGCTAGATGTCAAATTATTACTATTTAGAAAAAAATAAAACCAAGCTGATATGAAGTGTATAATTTTTACTTAAAAAACCATGCTACAATGTACATCATTTAAAAAATTTTGGTGTAAATTTCGTTAAAGTGATAATAAACTGTAAAAATATCAAATAGTTTTATAATAATATAATAAAATAGTTTAGTTATAATAGTTTGAAATCAATAAAAATATTTAATTTTTGTAACAAAATCTATGAATAATTGCGAAAATTCTATGTTACTACAAGTATGTATCAAAAGTGATACATAGCTAGAATTATAAGTTTTTAAGGATCGATCTACGATTAAACCATACGGTTTATATGCGGCTAGATCAGACAAGAAAAATTTAAATTAATTTTTAAATGTTAAATTATTAACTTTTAATATAGATTTTTTAAAAAATTCTTCTATTTTTTTTGTTCATCATGAAATTTTTCATCAATATTTCTCCTTGAATTCGCATAATTGATTTCTTATGATCGAATCTGTGAAATATACTATAAGCATAAGTGTCGTGTGTTTGATTCCCACCAGAAACTCTGGTCTATTACACCGAGCATAATGTCCATGCTACTCAGCTCGTACTAAAACTTGTAAATGTTTGAGAGGAATGTAAAGACTTCATGTCAATGTATCATGGACTTTCCAATGGCTACGTTTATTTACGTACCCATTCAAAAACAAATAAGCTTCGTCTTAGAAAAGTAATGGTAAAGTTGTCAGTTTGTCATAGTGCATCAATTCTAGAACCACCAGCAACTTATCACGCTTAAGAATTTAAAATCTTTCCTAAATCTTGCCATATAATCATGCAGTGAGCTCATCCTTATTTATAAATTTTGATTTGTTTGTTTAACTTACTGTGACAATATTATCAACTGAAAAATCAGTTCAACAATTCGTTCTTGTTTTTATCTCAGTCGACTTAAAATATTAACAAGTTATAGTTGAAAGATAAAAACAACAAAATTATACATAATTTTGCAAAATGAATTTTAATTCATTATAAGCATAGGGTTCTGTAAAACAGATGTTATTGTGTAGTCAAAAGAAAAAATAAAAAATGTTTCTTAGACGTCATGCCAGATGCAATTGGTTTAAACACACCCTAGATTTATTAAATAGCACCTACTTCTTCAAAGTCTTTATGAAAATTTTATTGCTGGTAGCCTACTCGCATTTCTAAATGACCTCAACATTTTTTACTTGAGATTTTGGTCTTTTAATTCAATTTTGAAAATATCTTATCCTGTCTGTTTTATTGTTGTCTTAAAGAAAATGTTCATCTTGTTGTATTTGTTTATATTGTAGGATTTTTTTTCCATTACACGTCTTGGGAACATATGGCGTCCACAAAGCATTTTCCATATTATTCGGTTGGCTGTTGTTGTTGCCATAAGTTCCGGTTGATTGTTACTTTGTTGTTTCCGTTTCTTTAATTTATTGTTATTCCGACTAAGCAGGTGATGTGTCTGCTGTAGCAAGTCCTATGATAATGGTGCTGCCATCATCTATCATTATCTAGAGAGAATGCCCTCAGAGTATGTGTATGGTATGGTATTGTAGAATTAATGTAAGTTATTTGTAACGTTCAATATAACATATCAGTAAATAAATAAGACTTTTAAATTATAAATATAAAAAAAGTATTAAAATTCAGGCCCGCAATGATTGAAGCATTATATTTCGCTTTTAAACAAAATATTTAAATTTATGCAGGCTTTTACCACGTTCCAATCAAACTCATATTTTTTCCTGATTAATCAAGTTTTTCCGATAATCAAGTAATTGTACCAAAATACACAAACAACAATAATGTAAACAACATGTTTAGATTTATAGAGATTTCGAGAAGGCGAAGTCATTCGCCTTCAGGAGCATCCATCCAAAGTAAGCAACGGAATCAGTAAAAATTCAGTCAGTCTTGTGTGAAGACGCTGTGTTTGAAGAAAGTAATTGTGGTTTGAAGATCTCCGTTATAAAGATCTATCGAAGAAATTGGCTAGTAGTTGTTATTATTTACACAAAAGAGTGTTAGTGCAATTGTTGTTGTTTACATCAAGTTGTGAACAGTGGCACACAGAAATGTGCGAACAATAATGAAATTTATAAAAATGAACATAAATTTAATTTTATTTTTATTTGCAATCCACGGGCTCATTTTTATACGTTTTTAAAAGGGACACACGTAACAATATATAGAGTAGCAAACGAATAAAGCTTTCAAATCATACGTACATAAATACATAACTGGTTATTACAACTTTTCACTTATAATTACGACCTAGCTTCACACACCAGTTATGTTGCGTGTGTTAATTTCATACAGGAGTGGCGCGACCGGACGACAGATTAAACTTTTTATGACAATTTTATTTACTCTCAGAGTTTGTGGCAGATATCTACTGAGAGGCAGTCGGTAGAAGGGATATTTTTTATATTTCGTTTTGTTGCAGTTGTCTGACCTGGTTCAAACACCATGTCCACACGTCTAATCAGTCACCACACTATCTACTTGTCTACGGCGACTTCAGAAGCTTTCAAATCATTGAATTTTATTACCAAAAATCGTGATATGTGAGGAACAAATAACTTTTAGCACCGAAGTTTTCTTTTGGTTCGATGGGTTAATCAACAAATAGAAACGTGGTAATTTGGAAAGAGATTAAATGCATAAAAGTGTGGGTAACACACATTTTAATATAAAATTTAATAAAGCACTACAGCTAAATCTTTTCTAATTCTTTAAGTTTTGATGAATGGATACAAAAAAATTTTTCTTTTTCAACCATGTACTAAAAATGAGACACAATAAAACATCAAAAAGAAATTGGGTTGGTATAATTAAAATAAACCAGAGAAACAAAATTAGAAATGTTAAAAGTAACAACGTTAAGAAAAGAAAGAAACGTGAAAAAAATTCCTCTAAAGAGGAAAAGGAGACGTTCAAGTGATGAAAACAAAAGCTAACAATAAAGGTAAAACAAATATCCAAGAATGCCATTTATTAACATCAAGTACTATTGACAGTTGTCTAGTTTATTGTAGAAGAACAAAGACAAAATTTAATAATAAGAGAAATATAAGAAAGGCATCTCTTGGTTAAAAAGAACAGACGTTTTTCTATATAGTTGTGCGTAATACTGTATGTAGTAGGTTAAAACAGTGTACCTATACAAAATACTATAGTTTAATAAAGTGAGAGTAAAGCCCCGGTTAGCCAAACGTTCACGGAACGTAACGGAACGTACGTTCCTTTTTAGCATATGGAGTAAATGTTTAACGAAATTATATTACAATTCGGTAAACGCTCTCTTTGATTTTCGTATTCTAAAACCGATCATACGTTCCGTAGACGTTTGGCTAACCGGGGCTTTAGAAACTGTTGAAAATAAGGTTTTATTACATTTGACGTAAAACGAATCTTACTTGCAATATAATGTTTCAAAACTGAGTTCATTTAAATGCATTAAAGTCGAGTTAACATAAAACCTGACTTACATAGGTAATATCCTCTTTAATATTTTTTTGCGTCTTTTCTGGTGAAAATAAGATATATTTGATCTAAAATGTGTGCGCGTCAATTATAAAAAATGATTCGTGATAGAAGATTCCTGGCAGAAATTCTCACTTTATTATTTTACAATGCATAAACTCAACCACTGTTATTCTATTCTCTGACTCAATGGCATAATTGCTAAATTTGGTTGAAAGAACACCAGAAGCAGTATAAAAAATTTGCAAAGCATCATAAAGGTTGCGATTTGTGACACGGTGGTATCTTTAAGCCGGGGCTAAAAATGATAAAATTGCAACGTTCAGTCAATAAAAAAGCGCTACATTAGTAACCTTCTAGCGAAATGGAAAAATACCGCCACGATATGAGACAATAAAAAGTTGGCTAATGGACGAGCGAGCGTCGAAGGACACTGCTCCAGAAACAGTGTTGGAATATCATCCATCCCAGAAAATATTGAAATCCGTAAGAACTCTTTTAACTACGGGAGCAGCACAATGGACTAGGCATAGTTACTGATACCCTTTCGAGCTCGGGCAGTGCTTTATTGCTTTCCAGTAGAATGGAAATAAAACGTTAGCTTTATCAGACAGGCTTGTGCATGGCTGGTCTATAAATTGACAACAGATTACGAAACAAAATGATGGCCATTTGATAGGAAGGATGTCATTTTAGCTGTGCTTTTCCGAGGTTATTAATTTCATGAAAGTTAAAGGATTTCTTTTTTACTAAACTATATGTGACGTTAATATTAAAATGGGAATACCTAATCAGGAGTGATTTTATTTAAAGAGACAAATTCCCTTGATTAAACTAATTTTTAAAATAGAGAAAAAAATTTTTGTGTGTATGTTTGAATATTTAAAATTATTGAGTAATTTGGAAACTAAGAGGATAAATAATTAGAGCATCGTTAAGGAAACTATATTTCTCCGTGATGTTTGTTTTGACTTTGCTCGGCGTCAAAAGCATTTAAAAGTTTTAATGGGATTACATTGTAAAATCCCTTAAAGTCTTACGTAAATATATGGTTAGATGTACAATATTGTATGTATGCATGTATGTGTAGGTACCAGTTAATCTGTTTTTGCGGTTTGCCACACTTTGCCACGCATCACTTGATAAGTTGAAGTTGATGTGAAAAGTTTTGTTTACATGGTTTTTGGTCATTGTATAAATAAATATACAAACTTATTCCAATGCATATACAAATACAAATACAAGTACCAAACATTCAAACACATTTATTTTGGAATAGTTTTCAATTCTCATAATGTATACAAGTGAGGAATGTATACATATCATATACAGTGCTGTTCAATAAAATAGATTCATCACGATCTAACATCACAACCAAATCCATACTTGCAATTAATTAAAGAAGAGTGACGCTTCAAATTCTTGAAATATAACGGAATTAGATTCATAAGAGGTCAGTAAACAAAGGGCAGTTACTATTTTACTTATACTCCTTTGTATAAGAGATTTAGATATAGTAAACTTTTCGGAGAGCAGGTGAATCTATTTTTTTTGAACAGTACTATACATACATATTATGTGTAGATATTTGCAACAAATATGAATGAACACACCACAGTTTAAAATAAAATTTTTAATACTCATACATACACATATAGAAACAGAATCTAATTTAAAGTTATTCTTTTCTCTTCTTGTGTATTAGACCATGCGCCGTCTGACTGAAAAAATAAGGTTTCCATAAGTTGTATTCTGTGGATTCCCAGCAAAGTCTTTTATTGGCATTTAATCGGAAGTGACTTGTAAACATATAACATTTTGTAACCCTTTTAAAAAACTGTTCCTTCTTTAGGCGATGAAAGTTTAAATTCGTCCGATTCTAAGCCTAGCTATTTAGATATTTCAAATACTGCCATCAAAGTTGTTTAAATTTGTTGTTAAATTTGAAAGCGCATGTAAACTATAAACAAAAATGTGAAATTGACACATTTACCGATGAACAATCAAGATCCATCAAAAATTCTGATAATTTTTTAACTAAAAGTTCATTTGAAAATATATTTAAATTAAAAATATAACTCGACTGCTAGATTCTTTAATAATAAATACGGTAATTTTTGTCCCATTTAATCAAACGAAGTGTTAATCTCTTCACAAGAAACTTGAAAAAATATGAAAAAAATTTGCATATGTCAAATTTAACTTATCAAACCTCATAGCATATTAAGTCAAATAATATATATGTGTATATCGTTTTAAAGGCCCATCCCTCTTCTTTCTAATAAGGTTTAAATTTTGGACATCGGTTCAGAAAAAAACGGCATTGTCATATAAAACGAGTTTGGAGGGTTCAAGAAATATAAAAAATATATTTTTCAGTTCTACTCGACAAAACTAATCACCTACACTATATCATTAGCTGGGTCTATTTCATTTTTTTTTTATTTTTTTTTTATTTTGTCGGATAGTGTTATTTGAACCAACTGACAAAACTATTCACTCGCATAATGCTCATATTTAATGCATATTTAAAATTCATGTGATGTATGCCTAATGTGATGTATGTGATGTATACCTAATATTTAATTCCATTACTTTGCAAACGACATCAAACATTTTTTATTTTATTGCATACTTTCCAGATTAATTCTTTAAGTATATGTCAAATGGTGCGTATAAGTAATATCTTTTAAATTCAATTAAATAGAAAGTATACCGTTAATTTGGAATTAATGACATTTACAAGCTAATATGACAATTCTACTGTGTTAATGTTTTGCATAATAACTTACTTATTTGATTGACAAATTATTTATCTTTCATAAGAAAAATATACACAGTTAAACTCATGATTTCAGTGAGGAATTGTGTTTGCTATAAAAGCGTTTAATGGCTTATTTCTAAACATCTGTTGCAGCAAATTTTTACCAGTCAAATAAAGTAGAGCATAACATAAATGAGTTTAATTTTCCGTTCATTTTTATTTTAGTTCCTTTCAATTTTTATTGCATTTTCAGCAGTCATACCGAACTTGAATGTATTGCGTTATTTTGCATCAATTTAGGCTACGATATCTATGAAACGAGAACAAAGGCCTGTAATACACACACTTTATAATATTCAATCATTCATTTGGAAAAAGTTTGGAGGGTTCAAGAAATTAAAAAAAAAATATTTATGAGTTCTACTCAACAAAACTTACAACTTACACTATGTCATTAGCTGGGTGTATTTCAATTGTTTTTATTTTATCGCATAGTGTAATCGTTAATCACGAGTGGGTTACAAAAATTTTTTTGAAACTTAATTAATTTAAACTTTCTAAATATTGTGGGCAACATTCTTATTCGATCGGATGTTTAACATAACTTGTACTCTACAATGGTGGTGTAGAGTTATTTTTGATAAATTAGGAAATAAAAAACAAATAAAACATAGCTGAAGTGTAAGCGAAGGAGGAGAAAAAACCGATATTGATAACAGAATTAAAGAAATTAAATGATGTTGGATAAGCTTGTGCAAAAATTCGTGTGTTAACCCTCTAAACCACAAATAGAAGCTCTTGTTCACAAAACAACCAACTAAAGCCAAAGCAAATACCGTTTTTTTTTATATTAAATTAATTTCATTATCATTTTTTTTTTTTGAATAAATTCAATTATGACGGATTTGATGGATGAGCCAAGGTATGCGTAAACCCTATTTTAAGCTTCAGCCATATAACACGGTGTATACTCGCTGGTTGATTAGTACCCGTTTGAGAGTGTATGACAGCATTTGGTATGTATAGATCAGTTTACTAGATCGGTTTCATAGATTCGTTTACCTATTTAAGCGCTTCAAACAATAATTTGCAAAAGAGTGCGGCAAAACTTGGGTTTTTTTCATTCCAGCAGAGCAACAATCTCAAATTCAATGATCTCATAAAGTAAAAAAACAAATTAAGATGCCACCTTAATCGCCCGATATTAACCCTATTTGTGGACCATCACGACATTAAGGACAAAGAAGACTTGAAAGTGGTTTCTCTGGTGTGGAGTGAGACAAAATATTACCAAGCGCTACGATGAACCTGGTGTCAACGGTGCAAAAGCATCTCTAAGCGGTCATTAAAAATAAAGACTTTCCAACCAGGTATTATAAATACTAAAATTTACTGTTTAATTAGCAATAATAACAATAAATTAATTAATATTAAGACTGTTATTGATAATTTGAAAAAAATTCAGTTTTTCTTTTTTCTTTTTTGTTTTGAAATAAAATTTTCTTAAAACAAAAGTCAGTATTAGTGTGAGCATTATGCGATGAATGTCCTTTTTTTATTGGCACGATGTTAAGCTCTATCCTTGCACACAAACTTTATTGACTGGCTGTACTGCAAACAAAAGTGAAAATCAACAAAACTAGTTTTTCGTCGTGTGTGTACATAGGGGACATTTATGTTTCACTATATTGTTTCTTTAAATGCCAAAAACTTATGCCATTCTATATTTATAAACTCAGACAACACAGAGTGAATATGACGGTATGTTTTTTTTGTTGTTGTTGAATTGGTTATCAAAGACTAAACAGTTATTGTCTTCACCTGTTACGGAAGGCAAATAAGAGAAAAAAACGTATTTAACGGATGATTTGTAAACGTTTAAGTGGTGAAATTGATCAAAAAGAAAAAATAGAAAATTTTCAAAAGTAAATGTAATATTTATGTGTGAATGCCCGCCATTTATTTATGAAAGATTATTTCATGAAAATGATGTCCGCAATTACAGCGAATGTAGTCCATCAGTGATCTCCAATTTGGATATACGTTTCCCCCCAACTCAATCAATAACTCATCAACGGCATTTGAAGAAACATGTCAAGCAACTTCAATACCTCTAATTTGATCAAAAGAAAACAGTTAATTAACGAACTGTGCCAAGTCCAATTCATTCAATTTACGCAGAAAAGCTAGTAGTTATCAAACTGAATCTTGCACCTCTCTGAGTGACAGATCTTGAACTGCCTTTGGCTGCTCTTCAAATTCTGTAAAATTCACAAAAACGGCATTTTTCACGCAGTTGAATTTTGAAAGCCGCCGTAGTCTAGTAGGCAGTGTGTTGGCTTATTAGACGTGAGACCACAATTCAAACACCAGGTCAGACATTTCTAGCAAAAAATGTATGATATATATAAATAAATTGCCATGAAAAGTTTCTCAAAAATCTGTCTTTCGGAGTTGACTTTAAACCAGTGGTGCTCAAAAACATACTATCATAGTTTTGGTTGTGTTGGTGAAGCAGCGTAGAACAAAATTCAACTCAATTTTTGAGAATCGTACACTGGGAAAATAAAAAAATAAAAAAAATTGGTTTATTGTGTTGCGTGCATGTTATTGAATGAACTTAAGTATGTATGTATTGACGAATATATTAATGTACGTGTGTATGTATGTATGTATTGATGAATATATTGATGTATGTGTGTAAATATGCATTGATGAATATATTCATGTGTGTGTATGTATGTATTGAGGAATATATTGATGTATGTATGTATGTATGTATTGATGAATATATTGATGTATGTATGTATATATTGATGAATATATTGATGTATGTGTTTATGTATGTATTGATGAATATATTGATGTGTGTGTATGTATTGATGAATATATTAATATATTGATGTATGTATGTATGTATTGATGAATATATTGATGTACGTGTGTATGTATGTATTGAAGAATATATTGATGTGTGTGTGTATGTATGTTTGGTACGTCCGTTTCGTCAACCATGAATTTTAAAAAAAATTCTGCTTTTAATTGCAATAATATTAAAGTCCTATCTTTCCCTTTAATGTTGTCGAAAAATCCATGGCTAGCCTCGTAATGTCTTTTTATAAAAAAAAGAATTACGACATAAAGTGCGATAACACACAATACATTGTGCATTACCATCCATATTCTCTATAAAAAAGAAATTATATTCCCAATTTTCATCAAACTTTTTGCTGCGTGTATTTGCAAAAACAAAAAATCATTCAAAAAAGTTGTGTAGCGAGGTCTTGCTTCATCAAGTGCTAAACATCAACTGAATTGATTTTGTTCTCTGAGTTCAACACAAAACAACAAACAAAGCAACAAACACACGATCATTATAAGAAACCACACAAGTAAGCTTATAGTGTAGGTGTGTCAACGCAGAGTCAGCAGAATTTTCTTTGCCTTGTAGTGTACGGTTTTAAATAAAAAATAAATAATCTTAATGTCATTATTCTGACACTCGCTTTAGTCGTTTGAACCACTGTAAAACCTTTTCCTTATATGTTAGCAAGAACATAAACTGTTTGATCCCACAAAAGCTTAATACTTAATCTTATCAACATGTTGCTAGCATACAGAAACATATAGCCAATCAAATGTTTATAATGTAAAAGAGAAAACAACATAAATATTTACGAGATCCTATATGATTTTTCCGGAAATTAAATATGAAAAGATTTTCATAATATTCATTGTTTTTTAACATAATGCGAATGTAAAATGTACTAACATTTAGTAGAAGAAATTTAATTAGTACAGTACATACATGTACATATGTTGGTTATAGTGGCAATCATGTTATATATTTGGTTGATTGTCAAGAGCTTAAACAAGCATTAAAGTTTACTTATACGTGTTTTCCCATTACACCCTTTTTCTGATTGCTAACAGAGGTTTCTTTACTACGAAAATTGAACAACTCGTTCATTCTAATTGAAACTCTGAACTTAATATACAGAAAGTGTAGCAAAAATTATTAATTATTTAAGAAAAAAAAGAGAAAAGAAAAGTGAGTGGTGATAAAAGTGTTGATATCTTGTCTGGTGATCCTGTAAATCTTTAGAAGGAGGTATAGTATAGTAAATTAAATATGTATGTGATAAAGTGACATGAATATTATTTCTTAGTGAAGTGAAGTGTATAAACTTTCCATTATTGGCCTTAGGGCCAGGACCTTTCTTGGGATTATTGTGTTATACTCGGGACGTCCTTACGAGGAGGTAAATACACAGAGAAAAAAGGAAGAATTTCTATAGGCATTGACACATTTCTTTTTAAACAGGTCCCGGGAATTCTATTTAATTATATTTAATTTTATTTTATTCTAATTTTTTCTTCAATTTAATTCGAACTCTACGAGCCGGAAAAAAACTGTAATTCGGTGCTGTAAAAACCGTTAATGACAGTTATGTAACAGTTTCACCTCTCTACAACTTGCTTTATTATTTATAACTTTCATTAATATGCTTAAGTTATTTTTTTAAAATAATATTTCATATTAAATTATATCCATTGTTTCTAGATATTCTATTTGTTATTTTCCTTTATAATGAGTATTTTTTTTTTCAATTTAAAATGTTAAATTCTATAAAATCTAAAAATCAGTAATACATTAATTCTATTATATATATTTGTTACAATAACTGACATGCATACTGTAGTGATCATTCCAACTCAATCATTATTATAGTTTAGTCAATCTTTCGGTTTCCATAATTTGGTTTTTTTTAAGTGTACTTATTCTCTTTCATAAAAACTGGTTTAGTATAAAACACATAAAATAGAAAAAAAAAAATTAAAAATAGAACACAAAATGCATTGTGATAATCACTTACAGTTGTAATGATCACGCAACATGTCTGAATCGAACCTTTTTCAAATTAAATTTCATATAATTAATTTGTGTTGTTTGTATAATGTAATTTTTCTATAATTGAATGCAATGACATGAACTTATATTTGTAGTTTTAAAACGTTTAAAATTTGTATAATTAAGAACATTTATATATATTCTATTGAAATATTGTAAAAATTGTAAGTGCAAGCATTATATATGGCATATTTATCTAGATCAAATTAATCAAATTTTTTTAGTCAAATTTCCAGAAAATTCTACAGCAACAACAACATCGGTACCTCGAAATCTTGAAGGCCTTCCAGAAATCGATTACACGTATGTTTGGTGAGTGCTAATTTTATGTTTCACCCTAATATTTAATATATTCATTAGTGAATATAATAAATATAATATATATATATGAAGTTGTTGTTAGATGTTTATAATCATTGTCACTGATACAGTTGAAGAAAAGACAGTTTAATTTATGCTTGAAATGCTTTCACTTAATTTTTCTATTAGCTTAAATATTTTTTTATAATTCTATTAATTATTTTTCCTAATTTTATGAATTACATACATACATACATACATACATAATTGGCCAGTACAACCCTTCAGTTAGGATTACGGCATAGCTTCTCACACCACTCATGTTGTGTGTGTTAATTTTATACATGAGTGGTGGGACCTACAGTTTAAACTCGACTCCGAACGACAGATTCTTTGAGAAACTTTTCATGGCAACTTTATTTACTCCCAGAGTTTTTGCCAGAAATCTGCTGATAAGCCGCATAGATTCGCCGTATTGTGGCAATACTTGCTTAGAGTCGCTGGAGTCAGGCCAAACGAAAAATTGTGGCTTTATTCAAAGAGAATTAATTTCTGTGGGAGAATATAAATGACCTGTTTTAGCGATAATGCTGCAATTGGGCAAATTTGAAGAAAATTTATTTACATCTTTACATTGCAGATTGCATTTTTTAATCATATCCAATAGGATTTAAGGAAAGTTAGTTTTGTTTTTGTCAAAGATGCGCTGGAATGCATTCGGAAAGCGGAGAAGTTGTGGTTCCGGGATGTTTGCGGTGGGCGATTGTGGTATGAATTGTAAGTTATTTTGCAGTTAAAAATATTCTTCACGTCTGCTTCTTAATTGATCCATTGTGGCCTGTTTGTCGTCTATACTTGTTTTTAATTGTAATTGACATACAGACATGTTTTCTGTTTTTCATTTTTTTTTAAATTTCAAACTTTGAAATCGGAAATGAACGAATGGTGTACATGAACGATTCTTTTTTGTGTTAATTTCTAAGTCTTAAATACATGTTATAGATATTCAGTTCACGAATATTGAAACCGTCAGCAATTCCGAACACGTTTCAACACAATGTGTAAGAAAAATAATAATTATAGGAAACAGCATGTGATTTTTGGATATTTTTCATGATGATGATGACGACAACAATGTGAATGACGGTAAGCATGCCGTTGTTATAAAAGTACAAGTCATATTGGAACAACAAAATGGAAAAGAAAATAACGTTAAAAATAATGACATTTAGCAGCATGCGATGGACACACAAATGACCGAAAAACGCTTAATGTTATTCCTTTTTTTGTATTTCATTGAAACTCGCGTTGGTTTTGAGCAGAATACCTAGATTTTGTGGATTAAATTTTCATCAGCATATTTTTATTGTTTTTTGGTCCGTTTTTGAAAAATCTAAAGCCAACTTTAAAACATGGTGGTGGTAATGTAATGGTTTGGGGTGCCATGTCAGCAGGAGGTGTTGGAAATCTCGTTTTTGTTGAAACCACAATGGATAAACACCATTATTTGAATATTTTAAAAGAATATTTTGAAGCTAGTGCAGCGAAATTAGGAATGCTAGGGGATTTTCGACTAGTTCACGATAATGACCCAAAACATAAGGCCAAAATTATAAGTGAATGGTTATGTGAAAACGTAAAAGAAGTGCTTTCTGATCATCCTCAGAGTCCAGACCTTAACCACATAGAGCATCTGTGGGGAGTTTTGGAGAAAAATATCCGTCAGCCTACAATCACTGGCAAGGAAATGGTCAAAAACGTTATTACCGAGGAATGGCTGAATATTGGTCAAGAAATTACTAGTAAATTATTATTATCAATGAAGAACCGTTTAAAAGAGGTTATTAAAGCCAAAAGATATCACACCCGTTATTAAAACCACATTAATTAGTTTTAAAGTATAAATATTATTCTGTATGGATAATTTTTTGAGTTTGGTTTCTGAAGTATTTTTTTAATTTTGTTAGTTCAATAAAATTTATTTCTGTTTTAACCTTTATGTGTTTGTATTTGTGTAATATGCCTGTTGCACTTTTTAAAAATCAAAAACTCATTTTCATTGGATATATATTTTCCGAACTACATTAAATTATATTTTCAATAGTTTAGTGTACGGGCAATTGTTTGAGTCAGTGTATGTATATACCTAGATGTGATAAGAATTATTTAATATTTTTCTTCTTTAAGCAGCTGCGTAAGTTCTACAACGCAACTCCTCGTTTTAAGCCACAAGTAGTTCGGATTAAATTTTTTTCTGTATGATAGAATCCCTTTAAATTAGTTTATGCCGAATTTTAACCAAGTTATGGTTGCTGCCATTTGTTTGTTTATATATTTTAAGTTCAGGCAGCTATTAAGCACTAAGACATGTTGCACACTGTTTGGCCAAATATTTTCCATTTTTTGAATTTTGAAAATATGAATTTAGAATTGGGGTTGATGCTGTTCCTGCATGTGATGTTGTGACATTGTGAGATAGAAGTGTCGTTGCATGTTCAAAACACACCTTAACAATTTATGCAAATCCATATATGTATGCTAAGTAAACTTTTTCGTTTGTTTACAGAGCTTAAAGTGTTATGGCACATTTCTTTGGCGATATTATTTTATGCTTTAAATTTCGTTGAAAAGTAGTTCGAACTTTTTTTATTTCATTTTCATGAACTTTGCTGGTGGTGTTAAAGTTCTGTTACTCATTTCCTCTGCACTATAGTTTAGCTAACCAAAAAAGATGAGGTATATCGTTGGAAATTGTATTGGTCAGTGCCTGTACGTAGCTCGCAATATCCAACATGTTACATATCATAGGTAATCCGAAAGGTTCAGTTATCTTAGATCTCGTTGGCAGTAAGAGACTATCTGCAATATTGATAAACTCTGCTGGGCATGTATGAATTTGCAGTTTTGGTAGGCATGTCGACGGACTCTGGCAAATGACTGAGGCAGGAGATGTGGGTCTAATGAGGAGCAAGACACTGTCTTTCATCTCATTTGTCAGTAGCCTGCTCTTGTCATAAAGATATGTAGGTTTTTGATTTTGGTCTCGAGAAAGTTTTTTTAAGGTGTTCGCCCACCTTATCCAGGTACGTAGGTTGGAGTGGTAGCTTTGATACCAAACCTCACTTGAGCGCGCATAGCGGACCTTTGCGACACCAATAAGTAAGCGAATTCCACCAAGATTATCAATGACGCTTGCTAACTATTATGGGCCAAGTGAGTCTGGCAGTGCAGCAGGAGCCCTCATTGACCCAGGAGCTTTTGCCAGAAGACTGCTAAGAGAAAGTCGCCGAAGAAATAGTTTTTTCGTCCCAGATGTCTGAGCTGTGGTTTGAACCACTATACACTGGTGGCAGTTATATGAACAGAGCGACAAAAATAGTTAAAATTGTAAATTTGTCTTGAAACTTATACAACACTTTCTTAACAATTTTAAATGTTTTTACAGCCTATAGTTACGAATTTCTTTATTTTTAGCTTCAGCAGTTTCTTAAGCTAGTGCACCAATCGATGCTATTGCACCGCGTTCAATAACTTCAGAAGCTCGTAACAGTATTTTATGTATTGAGGAAGGAAAATAAAACAAAGGGTATTTCCATATCATCATTTTAGGAGTAGCTGGTGCGAATTCTTTAAAATTATCAGCATTTAGTTTACAGCCAGATGACTTGGCTTGGAATAATTATGCACACCTAATTGTAAGTTCTCTATGAACTCCTGTGCTGCTGTGAAATGTGAAAAGAATTAATGAAAAATCTTCTTGCTGTGCTGCTATCATTTGATGGCTCATAATTTTTGCTCTTCATATGCTAAAAACGAAAGTACGTTCTGTTGCACTCCCTGGAAGTTTGTCTAACCGCGCCTTGATATACTTGTCTAACAACTGCTATATATCTTGACAAAACGACAGTGAAGGATTATTGAATAATTGTCTTGCAACAAAAAGTTTTTCAGTAGAGTTACTAAAGAAAAGCCTGATGTTAAAGAGTGATTAAATGATGACTGCTTAGTCATTTGTATTTAAATATAGCTAAAGGATACAAACGAGTATGTGTGTATGTGTATAATTCTAAATGACCATAAGATTTTTTGTGTTGTATGCTAGAAAGTTATTTTGTTTTTTATTACCTCTAGGAATTGTTGGTGATTCCATTGCTACTACCAAGAAAAAGAAAGTATTTTTATTTATTATTTATAGCTTCAAAGGTTATTGGTCATGTTATAACTAAACAAAGGTCCCTAAAGGCTAGAACATTTCATAAAAGTGTAAACTTCCTTATGTATAGTATCCATAAATAGGAAAATATCTCTGAACGTATAGTATTTATGGTATGTGACGTCAAAGTTTACATGTATGCGTAAGTTTCGGTGCATGAGCATGAGATTCTTGTAGGAGTAGCCATATAGTTGGGCATGCTGGTTGGATTTTAAGTGTTTTCTCTATGGCTGATTTGTTTTGGTAGTCATTATCCCCCTTAATGTTGCGGTTTTTACATAAATATATACATACATATATAATTGGTTATTACAGTCAGTATTACGACCCAGCTTCTGACACCACTTTTGTTGTGTGTGTTAACTTTATACACGACTGGAGGGACCTACAGTTTAAAGTCTACTCCGAACGACAAATTTTTGAGAAACTTTTCATGGCAATTTTTATTTACTCTCAGAGTTTTTGCGAGAAATCTGCTGAGAGGAAGTCGCCGAAGTAATATTTATTCATATTTCGTTTTGATCGAGATTTCTGACCTGGGGTTTGAACAGTGGACTCACGTATAGTAAGCCAACACACTAAGTACTAGACTACAGTGACTTCATTTGATCTCATTGGACGTATTTATTTGTTAATGTGTTGGCTATGTTATCCATATCGTCGCATCCAGGAAATCACATTTAATGGATTCATATCTTCTTCGGAGGAGAATTTTTAAACAATCTTAGAAGTGGTGTCCATAATCCATTTAAATAAATACTCTTAGGGCGATTATTACAACTTCCCGTTAACTAAAGGGATGATTTTACCGAACAGATAAATTGTTTTTCATTATTATATAAGATAGAAGTGATCTTTAAGCTAAAGGGAGGATCATCCTACCTTTAACATTTAAAGGTCACTTTATATTTGAACTTGCCATATTATATATTATTTTCAATATGGCAACTTCAAATTTAAATAAAATGAGCATATACAACAAAAAAAAAAAACGAAGCCCGACATTGTCACTGCGTTAAAAAACTTGTTTAATTGAGCAGTTTTACCGACATTGCTCCGGCACTGCCATATTTTTGAAAACAGTTAACTTTATTTTATCTGTAAGTTGTAATAACGAAAATAAGTTAAAGGTAACTTTACAGTTCCCTTGAGCTAAAGGTACCTTTAACTAAATCTAAGTTTAACGGCAAGTTGTAATAATGGTCCTTAGGGAAGTTAATGGCCACTTTATTTCCAATAATTAATTGTACATTCCTTCTCAATATTGTTACGAAAATGGAAATGGTGTTTTGCTTTCACATCGTTTAAATTGTAAACAAAAGCAACAAAAACAGAAACAATGGACTTGTTTACATGATAAACAAGTAAACAAAAATATACCACAAAAACCAATATAAAAACGGGATAAACAAATAAACAGAAATACAACAACAACACTGCAAGAACAAACGTAAACAAAATACACCAACAACAATAATGAAAACAACATATTTACATTTATAGACATTTCGAGAAGACGAAGTCATTCACTCCAAGAGCATTCATCACACTGTTTACCGTGCGATTTAAAAGGCAAGACAAAGCAGGCAACGGAGTCAGTAAACATAGTCAGTCTTGGTGAAGACGCAGTTTTTGAAGAATGTAATCATGGTTTGAAGATCTCTGTTATAAAGATCTATCGAACAAATTGACCAGTAGTTGTTATTTTTTACGCAAAAGAGGGCAGAGAGGAATGATAAACAAAGCAATTGTTGTTATTTACATCAAGTTGTGAACAGTGGCACACGGAATTGTGCGAACAATAAAGAAATTTATTAAAACTGAACATAAATTTATTTTTATTTGCAATCTACGAGCTCATATTTCAAACGTTTTTAAAAGACAAAAACGTAACGTAGATTACTACATTCGTACAACGAACATTAAATAAACCTGCAAACGTCGTGTATTTTTAGGAAGAATCTGATTCAAAGGATTATACGAAAAAAAATTATTTTCGAATTCATTCATAAAGCAATCTAGATCAACTATATGTAAGATTTTCATATGAGAATAGCTTCTATATTTTAATGATCTTATGGAGCTCACAGTTATTGCCGTGTTTCACCAAATCTCTGTTCTTAATATTTACATTATTATTGCGAAATATTTGATTTAAAATATATTAGCTAACAAAGTTGTAATTTACATGCTGTTCTAAAATATACTGAATCTTAAATACCACAACATATTTTGAATACTTATCTACAGTGTTGTAATTTTTTTTATCAAAATTATTTTCTTTTTTGTGTAAACATTTTCGTTTATTTTGCTTTGAATAAATTTATTTTATGTGTCTACCTTAGGTTGTGAAATAATATTCAATGAAAGTGCTCATTTTTCTTCAATTACACGGTGTGACATTAAAAATACACCCAGCTAATGATATAGTGTAGCTTGTGAGTTTTGTGGAGTAGAACTCAAAAATATTTTTTTTTGTTGTATTTCTCGAACCCTCCAAACTTGTTTTATTTGACAAAAACGGTATTTTTATCTTTTCATACAAAATAATTGATTACGCAAATATTCTTTAACCTATTTTCAAAATCCAAAGTTTTTTGCAAAGAGGAGAGATCGATCTTTAAAACGGTATACATAAACATATGGTTCAATCTTACATGTTATGAGTTTGGTCGGGTTAACATGGTAAATATAATTTTTTTCTCATTTTTTCAAGTTTGGCCGTTCTTAATTGCAAAATTTAATTAAAAAATATAAAATAAGTGCTGACATTATGAAAGTGTATTATCTTGTGATGGGATTGACACTTCGTTTGATCAAATCGGACAAAAATTACCGAAGTTATTTAAATAGTATAAGAGTCGTGTTATATTTCTTATATACATCATCTTATCAAATGAACTTTCAATTCAAAAAATTTCAGAATTTTTGATGGATCATGATTAAAATGTGTCAACTTCACGTTTGCACGACTGCCAGAAGTCGGCTAATATTTGTGTTTTTTGCAAATATTACTATTTCTCTTTGCGCAAACAATGGCCAACTTCTGGTGTTCACTCAAAAGTGAAATTGACACATTTCGATTACACAATAAAGATTCATCAAAAATTCTGACCATTTTTGAACTCAAAGTTGATTTGAAAAATATATATATGAAAAATATAACTCGACTGTTAGACTCTTTAAATAATAACTAATAATAACTTTTGTCAAATTTGATCAAACGAAGTGTCAATCTCTTCACAAGATAATACACTTTCAGAATGTCATCACTTAATTATATTTTCTAATTAAAGTTTGCTATGAACGGACAAACTAAAAAAAAAATATGAAAAAAAATCGCATTTGTCAAGTTACTTCATCAAACCTCATAGAATATTAAGTCACATAATATTCACTGAGCACAAAAGTGAGTAAACACCACCACCACCACAATAATTCATTTCCTTAGGATAGCGAGAAAAGTAAATGAGAATAGTCGAATAAATTTCCAAAAATAAAAATGTTTATTTATTACTTATAAAATGTTAAAACAAATACAACAATTCATGATAAACGAACTTTTTTATACTTAAGAACAAAACTGTTTTATACCTAAGAACAAAAGTGTTGACTCACTTATGGCGCTCAGTGTATATATGTATATTGTTTCCCATTCTAATAAGGTTTAAATTCGGGGCATCGGTTCAGAAACGTTTGCGTAATCAATAAATTTGTGCGGAAAGTCCAAAATAACATTTTTGGTCAAATAAGACAAGTTTGGAGGGTTCAAGAAATACAAAAAAAAAAATATTTTTGCATTCTATTCAACAAGAAACTATGTTATTAGCTGGTTGTATTACATTTTATATTTTCTCGCATAGTGTTACATGAACGTTTATTTTTTTTAAATAAAAATTCCTTTGCTTTCCCTTGCAGATCGTTGACACGACAGTGCAGATAAACGTTTGCACCCAGTTGGGTGCTTACATTAACGGTGGTAAAGGGATCGGCAAAGAAAGGAAACGGCTCATGTGTTGTGGTTTCTGCAACTTCTAGTTCGCCATCCTCTGGCGTGTCGGTGAAGGGTGATGAAAATTCTTGCCAAAAATTTTTGGGAAATGTATCGAAAGGATCTCCAGCTCGTGGTCGTTTCAATAGAACAGACAAAAATGTTTAAAAGATTTCTTTTTTTATTTGAAAAATATCGTAATATTTGTGAATGCCTGCAATATGAATATTTTAATAAAATTTAATGCTACTCAAACAGAATTTAAATGTATATTTAAATAATTTTGCAATTCACGCCATACACACAAACAAATAAACACAGATTATTTAGCTTTAAGGAATTTGCTTGCTGGTATTTGTGTAAAAAAAATATACTTACAGGGTGTTGAGGTGGATACAAAATGTTAGATTGCTGAGTATACAATGGCAAATATCCAAATTGTTCTTGATTCCATATCTAAAAGTGAAGGAATATAAAAACATGTACATTAAAGTATTAGAAATTGAAAGTATGAAATTGGATAAAAACATTGTAATTTATTTAAATAAATTGATTACAATTTAATTTATAGAAAAAGGCCATAAAAATTTTACGATATCTAAGCTTTCGGTCTTCTACTTCCTACCAATACAGATACAGTGACGTTTAAAACATTTCAGACAACAAAAGATTAAATCCTTTGCTAACTCCAAATTTTGTCCATTCAAATGTATTTGAGAAACTCATTTGACATCATGAATATCATTCAAACTAAACGAATATATAACTTCAGATTTAAAGGATATTCATGATAGATTATGGGATTATACGGAGGTTCAGTAATAGTGATATTGATTATTGTCAGGTGTCTAATTATTATTATTCGTTGTTTTCCCTTCCAACTTTACGGGGTCTCTCTACAATGTCTCTTCTAAACCTTTTGACATGACAAACATCAGAATGCTGCTCAATGTCAACAATGAGTATTCAAAAATCGAGTCATTCTCATACTGTCTGACACATATACGCATACATACATATTTTAATATCATACTCATACTACTCGTATTCAAAGTTTGAAGTACTTATCGTACTCATACTCAATACGCATGATGTTGTTGACTTCAACTCTCCATGAATCAACATTTTAAATTTCACTACTGTTGACTCACTCATACTCACAATTTCATGAGTACTTATGAGTAGCGAAAAATCGATTAATTGCTGATCTCTGATGTCAACACGGCTCCTAATTAGTGATTAAATGATACCATGTTGATATCCCACTATGTTGATATAATGTATCTGTAGCATTTATTTGCATATCATAGGTTCTATACCACTCCTATTCAAGGGCCCATTTATGTTATAGTAAGAAGCCTTATCAAATGCGGCTTCTATACCAAGAAATGTTAATATGTTTCCGAAAGATAGCTGTCCACAAGAACGGATGTTGCTTTTTAACCTTTGGTGTCTCGGGACATCCAGCCACAATTGGGCAATATTAGATAGCTAATATTGCCCAATTTAACATGGTCACACTACCTTCTCACAAATATTGAATCCCTATTAGCGCTTGAAATCCCGGGATCCCGAGATCCTCAATTCCCAGATTTAACTTTTTACGTTCTGGCGCTCAAGCAGGTAAGTGTATTGAACAAAAACTTGCAGTTTATCGACTCCGTTTATGCCTCCGCTTTACTAGCCGCACCCAACACTCGTAATAAGTGCATTGGCCTCTGTAAGAAGCAAATGTGGGTTTTCAAAACCCCAAATACGTCAATATTGCTTATTAATGTCCCATCAAGATGAAAATGAGCTTTATTTGAAAAGACGATTTTTTTATTTTTGGCAAAATCGACATCATAGCGCAGTTTCTCGTTGGCCCATCTAGCGAAGCGAAAACGAAGCGGATGGTCATGCGGCTTCAACTCCTGAACCAAATTGAAGTTTGTAAGGCGTTATACATGCAGACATACATAATTAGCCATTGCAACCCTTCAGTCAGGATTATGGCCTAGCTTCTTACACCACTCATGTGTGTGATAATTTCATACATGAGTAGCGGAACCTACAGTTTAACGTCAAAACCGAACGACAGCTTTTTGAGAAACTTTTCACGGCAATTTTATTAACTCTCAGAGTTTTTGCCAGTAATATTCCGTTTTAATGTCTGACCTGGGATTTGAACCGTGGCCTTACGTCTAATTAGCCAACATAATACCTACTAGACTACGGTGACTTCAAGGCGTCATATCGAGATGTTTTCACAAAGTAAAGTGGTACGTGAAATTTTCAATTCTTGAGAATGATGATGAGTTGATGTTGATGGATTCTGACGAACACTCTCAGCCACAGCTTCGATATTTTCGAGTGTACAGTGCGTACGAGCACGCTCCTGTGTTGGCGTATCAACAAAGAAACCAGCTCCAACAACTTTAGCAATAAATACGGGGCACTGTTGGTCCTTCTCTGAGACCAAATTTTCTACGATATTTTCGTGTAATTTCCGACCAATTGTTTTTGTTTTGGAAATAAATTTCTAATAATCCCAACGTTTGTCAATTGTAAATCGATGTATTACTTTCAGTGGAGAAAATATGCTGAATTTTGTGACAGAATAAAATGAGTGATTTGAAATAACCAATGGTTAAGCTGATAGACAGATCGAGATTGCCAAACCTATACCTTGTAGACTATAAATTATAAAACTAGTCTTGAAGAAGGTTTGTTATTCTCATCTCTCGGACAGTGTCGCTAATGAATATAAATTTGAATTTAAAATCGTTTTTATTTCAAAATCATTATTTTCGTCTGTAACAATTGCAATTAAATGTGAAAATGCTTGTGTGATCATTTTAATAAAAAATCTTAAAAGAATAAAAAAAACATAATAATAAAAATTAAATTATCCCCCACCTGTTTTCATTTGTAGAGCAATTGTATTGTTAATTAAGAAATAAAAAAACAATTCAACAAAAGATGTCAAAAAAGAAAGGCAATGTTAAGCAACTGCTGTTTCCAACTGTCACTCATATTAAACAACACTAAACGTTAAATATTATATTTATATGTATGTAGTATACATGTATGTACATACTATGTACGTATACTTTTAAGTAAAACAAAATCGCAAAAAAAGAGAGAAACCAAATAAATGAATAAAAACATAACATATATACATAATTGGTCATTACAACCCTTCAGTCAGGATTACGACCTAGTTTCTCACACCACTTATGTTGTGTCTGTTAATTTTATAATGAGTGGTGGGACCTACAGTTTAAAGTCGATTCCGAACGACAAATATTTTAGAAACTTTTCATGGCAATTTTATTTACTCTCAGAGTTTTTGCCAGAAATCTGCTGAGAGGAAGTCGCCGAAGAAATAATTTTTGGATTTTATTTCGATGTCTGGCCTGGAGCTCGAACCCTGGCTTTACGTCTAATAAGCCAACACACTACCTACTAGACCACGGCGACTTCATAAATGAATAAAAAATGAGAGATAAAACCTTGAAAAAAAAAACAGGACAAAATATTGTTTATGATGTACTCTGCTCATCTCTCTGTCTGTCTGTCTTCTTTGCACATTTTCAAAAGTTATGACGTTAATAAAAATTATTATTGAATATAAGCATTTTGTAAATAAAATTTTATGTTATTTTTATTGTAATACAAAAAGAATTTGTTGTTGTATCATGTTTTCTTTATTATTAAAATGACAACATACATATGCAGTCGAAATTGTATTTCGCCTCTTGTGTCATGTAATATCTAAAAGGAGAATATCACTTGATTAAATCCATAAAGGGAATTTCAGTTCATTAGTTCAATCAATCATCAGTTTTAAAGCTTCAATACATATTGATGTACTGACATACATATTGCCAAGTGTTTGAAAGCATGCACAAATATTTAAAGAAAGCAATATTTATCGGAATTCTTCATATGAAATGTCGATATCCAATGTAATTTACGATATGATTATAAAATAAATATTTTAATACAATATCCGAACAAATTTTGATTAAAAATTTGCAAAGTTTATTCCCTTTTTATCGATATTTTATTTTGAGATAATAAAAAACGCATTATTTGCTCATTTTCGCCAAAGTAGGCGTATTTTAACAGTCGATCCCATAAATATTGTATATTTGCCATTCATCGCCCTTTCACCGCCATTCAATTGCATTTGATAAATTCCTTGATTGGCTAAACAAATATTTAAAAATTTTTAATACATTGTAAGCATATGATTTGAACAGTAGGGGAGAGAAATGCAATAGAGGAAATCGTTGATATTTAACACATTAATCGAAACGAAATATCAGAAAAATTTTCACATGGGCAGTGGTAACTTTATTAGATAATTCAGTTAAAAATGTATAAAAGAAACTTAATGTATCACAGAAAAATTTGTTTTCCAAAATTCCCGGAATAACACTATTTTTTATGTTACACATATATGACTGACATGAAATCAGTGGTACGTGTAGCATTTACTGAATAACACCTTGTTACTGTGACTATTTCTTTAGAAATAAATTGTCAGACATATATGTCTGACATGGCTCATGTAGAACTTCTTAGCTTCAGATACATATGAATTACATGGCGATTAACGTGTTAATATAATATTAAGCCTTTCCACTCGGCTGTCCCCTCTGAGAGGACAACGTAAGTCTAGCATATCACTCGGTTGTCCCCTCTGAGGGGACATGATAGTTTGTTAGCGATTACGGGCAATGAAATTATTCCACCGCAATTTTTAAGAAACAAGTGTTCTCCTGTAGTTTTCTGTTAAAATGGCAAAAAAAAATTGATCGAAATGTGATAAAATTAACAAGATGCATGATAAATAAATCGTCCGTTCTACTCGTCGAAAAGGAACGTGCGAAGTGCGTTCATGACGTACTTCTCTGATCCATTGAGCAATTTGTAGAAATAGTGGATTAGGGGTCCAAAGCTACATGGGTGTGGCTCAATGAAGTGGGAAACTTGATACGATAATAAAGAAATCCGAGAGAAGAAATATACAAGATCTCAATTCGTACTGAAGCGTCGAATAGAATAAATTTTTGATATTTTTTGTAAATATGTGTTTTTCAATGTCCACAAAGTCATATAAAATAAATTTAATCACAATTCCTTACTTGGTTCTAAAATTATACTGTATAATATCACGTTGCAAGGATGTACGTTTTCGTTAAAAAGTAGCGTCGAGTTGCTGGTAGGTAAAGTCCGAAACGATGCCGAGTGCAAAGGGTTAAAATTTATTTCATAATTTCAATAACCACTTACTTAATTTATCATTACAACTCTTTAGTCAGGATTACCACCTAGCTTCGCACACCATCCATGTTGTGCATGTTAATTTTATATATGAGTGGCGAGACGTACAGTTTAAATTCGAAACTTCACATGGCAATTTTATTTACTTTCAGAGTTTTTGCCAGAAGTCGGCTGAAAGAAAGTCTGTGAAGAAATAGTTTTTGATATTTCATTTCGTTCGATATGTCTGTCCTGGGTTTTGTACCATGTCCTCGCGTCTAACTTTCCGAAACGCTACTTACTAGACTAAGCTGACACTTATATCCTCTTTTATTTCTTTTTTCTTTTTCTTCGTCATTGTTAGGTTAGTTGCAAACTTCTGGGGAAGCATGCTTTAAAATTCTTCAGAATATTAAAAATAAAAGTGGCGTACTGATTTACTTTTTTTCTCGTCTAAAACCAGCTCCTATAATAGTTTTAATTTTAATAAACTATGTGTTCAAACATACCTCCAATCATAAAGTGTTTAGAAATTGCATCCGTAAAGAATGATTGATTTCATATAAAACTAAAAAAGGGTTTTTTCTTGACTTAGCAGAACAAGTCAAAACATCATAGGCAATGTACTATACATATATGTATATATTTAAATAGGTCAGAGGATTCTGGACGTACAGCAGTCTTATTTCGTTTTCTTTAACTTCCATTCGTCTATCAAGATGGATAGCGCCACTGGTCTGCTCCTCATTGAATTTCATTCTGTCTCTCAAGATTTTGTGTCATTAGTCTCCACCAGTAATAAAAACTTTCTTCGAAAAGTAGCTTGACTTAAACATATATGTATACATATTCTGTATACACGATGAAGACCATAAAAGTTAGCATAGTTATTAATAAATCCGATGGCGTTAAATAAATTCTGAGTGACGAGGTGGCTCGGTATTAGTTTAGAGATGGACATCACCCCAAGATCCATAAATAAACATAAGTTTTCCCATCCAATATGCTGTCATGCATCTTCAAAGTAATGCCAAGCCGCCTCCTCACTCAGAATTTATTTATGGGACTACGGATAAATATGTGTACCTAAATATTCTGACGCACCTGCGATCTGTCTTCCTTCCAAATATGTGCAATAATTCGGCTGAATTGCCAGAAGTTGTTATTGTTATTGATATTGCTGTTATACTTTCAGTCCCGCTAAGATTTGAGTTTTGTGAGATTCGGAAGACTATGGCATAGGTCTACTCAAAGAAAACTCTTGGAATTGACACAATAACTAACAAAATGTTTATAGAGCTGCCTTCTATTCTCTTTGAATTCAATGCTATTATACGTCTTCAATACTTCAATTCAAGTATGGAAAGTGGCACTCAATTTATTTGCGACAATATCAAAACGGTTAAAGAAACTGCTGATATATGAACTTATGCCAACACAAGTAGATGTATACTGGACCTTCTATTTAGCTTCAGAAGTAAGCACAGAAGTATCGAATAAACTCACAATTTGGTACAGGGCATTAAAAGTGCATTCGAGAAAACGATCTTCTCTTTTTATATATGTTTTCCAAGCATATTTAACAGAGGTTCACTAATTGAAACAAAAGTTTCCTATCAACAGAAAATGTGTAAGAGCGACTTCATGAGAAGGATATACAAGCCCAGAGTTTCACAGGATAGCATACTGGATCAGTTTTATATTTAAAATATGCATCGAACAGGTCTTTGACCATTCATACTCAAGCACTGCCTTAGTTTTTCGGAGAACGCACAAGAATATGAACTATTTGTATATATTTTCCATTTAGAGAAGTATTTACACCTTTCGATAATTAAGATGGTGTTTTTTATGCATTCCCGAGAAAGTCTGCACAAGAGTTGGATTCGCTGCTTTTGAGGGCAACGAAAGCAAACCGAATTTTTTGGTGTTTTTTGAAGTCGCCGTGGTCTAGTAGGTAGTGTGTTGGCTTATTAGACGAAAAGCGAAGGTTCGAGCCCCATGCCAGACATCAAAATAAAATACAAAAAGTATTTCTTCGGCGACTTCCTCTCAGCAGATTTCTGGTAAAAACTCTGAGAGTAAATAAAATTGCCATGAAAAGTTTTTCAAAAATCTGTCGTTCGGAGTCGACTTTAAACTGTAGGTCCCGCCACTCATGTATAAAATTAACACACACAACATAAGTGGTGTGAGAAACTAGGTCGTAATCCTAACTGAAGGATTGTAATGACCAATTATGTATGTATGTGATAATTAAGATGAATTAACAGAAACGTATTTATGTGAAGAGAAACATACCCGATCGTCTGAATAAATGGCCGAGTACTGACTCAACAATCGCATGTTAAATACCTTGGCATTCACTTTGATAGTCACTTATCGCCTTAGCTTTTCCTATTTACGTACTTAAGTAGTCACTACAAGTTTTCAGTCTTGATTAATACATTTTATACATAAATGGGTTCAAAAGACTCCCAGCGAAAGATTCTTGAAAAAATATTTTATGGTAATTTTATATACTTTCAGATTTTTTGCCAGAAAGACGTTAAAACATATTATGATAGCAATTAGAGCAGCTCTGCTGTATACTAAGAACGTCAAAAAATACATACGGACTTTAACAGGCCAACTGTCAAATCATTGATTAGAAAGAATTCAGAGCAATACTTGACGAAGCTCGATTTCCATAAAATTTGTCATAATTTTTTTTTAATTTAACTGAGTATAGAATTGCTTTAAAATATTATATCGTTTGAGATCCAAACTAATAAAATGATCATCTTTTTAGTAGACACTGTACTCTGACGTTTATTTTGAGCTGCGTACATAAATTACAAAGTTGTGCGATGGGTTCCTTATATTTGTAATTCTAAGAAAAGCGTTTTCTCTTTTTTCCCTCATTACTATCGTCTATTGTTTTTTGTTTGAATGTATTTTCGTACTCGTTTACTGCAATATGTCAAATGGAAGGAAACATGTACTTAATGTAAGCACATGTGCACACATACATCACAATCATTGACACTCACACTGACATAATAAATATCCGTCAAATATTTTACATTTCAAAAACAGGGTTCAAAGGCAAAGTGTTTAAAGTGTTAAAGAGAAAATTAGTAATATTTGCGCCCCCTGGTACTTAAAAAAGGAAACGGTGTATTAAATGAAGGGTTGGAGGAATAAAGATTTCAAACATATTTATGGTTCTTATGAAAAATATGGTATTTTAATAGTCGTATAACATTTTCTTTTTATTTACAAAAGTTTCCTTTACAAATGCCTCCTGGTAGTATGCAGAATACAGATATTGGCTGGGACATCTATCGGTTTAAATTTGAACTATCGGTTATTTCGAATCTGGCAATACTTAAGTCATTCTATTCTGTCACAATCTCCACTGAACGTAATGAATCGATTTACGCTTAAGCAACGTTGAGATTTATTGGAAATTTATTTCCAAAACAAAGACGGTCGGATATTGTATGAAAATGTCATACAAAGATTTGGCCGCAGAGAAGGACCAAGAGTGCCTGTTATACGCAAGTTTATTGGTAAAGTTTGTGAAACTGGTTTCATTGTTGTTGCGCCAACATGTGAGCGTGCTCGTACAGTGTGGACATTGGAAAATATCGAAGAAGTGGTTGAGAGTGTACATGAGAATCCATCAACAGCAACTCGTCATCATTGAAATGAGGACGACGCAACCATTACGGTCAGTGGAGACACCTATCGCCAATTTTTTTGTACCCGCTCTTCATGGTATTGTTGTGAACGATGTTTGGTTTCAACGGGTTAGTGCAACTTGTCAAACATCTCATGACAAAATTGATTTATTGCATCAAACGTTTGATGGCCTTTTAATTAGCCGAAATGGTGATGCCAATTGGCCGCCAAGACTCTGCGATTTGATACCGTTGGACTATCATATGTGGGGCGCCGTTAAAGAAAAGTGTTATGTCGACAAACCGGACAAACCAGATATAATTAAATTTGAAGGCTAATATTCGCGATGCCATTGCTGAGATACGACCCCATACACTCGAAGAAGTGCACAAAAATCTATCCAATTAAATAAGGTACTGTGAGGCTAGCCGCGACAGTCATATGAATGAAATAATATTCCATATTTAAACGGAACAATTGTACTTCACGAAAAAAAAAATTAATTTGGCAAAATTTCCAACCGTTTTTGTTTTATTGCACTTTTAAATTTCAACCTTTAAATGGCCCACCCTATACAAAAGTTTCATTTACAAATTCCTGCGGGTAGTATGTAGAATAGAGATACATACGGTAGATCGTACGAACGAACAACCAATATTAAGACAAATTGGTAGGACGAAATGCGAATGGATAGGAAAACATTATGACAGCCAACTAACAGCATTGCTAGGGTATGCTTTGGAGTTAATTCTTGAAGCGACCATGATGTCTTGACAAGATAAAAAAGAATTGATAAAAACAGATGAAAAATTCCAAGACATGGAAATGATTTGCAAGAAGAGATTAAGAAGGAGAAAAAGTTCAATGATTGATAAAAAGATTGATCAGCTATAGCTATAGCTTAGCATGGCTAAACATTTTATTTCAAAAATTTCTTTAAGAGCCATCTGCGTGTGAGAGTGTTAAAATTTAATTGGCATTTACTTGCTTATCGTATAAATAAACTGTGTTTGTTTTTTATTTGTTTTAAATCTGAAAACTTCTTTTGGGCTTTGGCAAAAGGGCACAATATCTTTTGACAACGACTGCGTTGATTACAACAACGATTACAACATGATATAATCAAATGGGTAGGGAAGAAAAAAATGTTTACGTTTTGAGAATAGGGGAGCAAAATGTTTGCCACAGTTCACTTACAACAACTGAGTGAGGAATAAAACAATTCAAAACAAGAACTTTTCTTACAACAATAAATAAACTTGTGAAAAAGAAAAGTTTTGATTTAAGATGAGTGGCAAACGACTGAAAGGAACACACTCACATAAGATTTCTTAAATAAATACTTATACTCGTACACTGGCATTCAAGCACATGTAAATGTGCTTGACTTACATACACACTTTAAAACGCAGGAGGGGAAATATATGAAAAACAGGCAATATACATATATATGTATGGTAAGCGCAACTACATGTATTTAAACATATGCATATACGTATGTATGACAAGGAGAACAGGAAAGGCAACACAGTGATAGGCAATTTGTCATTTAGTCCTAAGACTAACGAACGTCATCGGCCTTCGTTAGGCTCTATAGCTTTGTCAGTATGGTGTGTGTATGTATGTACGAGTATATAAGTAGCCAAAGACGAAAAGAATTTGTTTTGTTTGCTTGGCTGTCTTTTACTCCATATTGCTATGTCTTGTGCTATGCTGTGCCGTGCTAACATTTTAATACCAATGAGACTTGGCTGTGCAAATTAGATTTTTTCTAAAGGTTTTATAAGCTTAATAAAACACATTAACATGAAAGTGCGTAGATATTTGCTATAAGGATGCTGTAAGCTGATGACTGTACTGCCTTTATATTTATTTATTTATTTCATGTTCTATACATCAAGATCGTACGATAATATTATAAAACTAGAAAAATTCGTTAACAATTTAATTGAGAAATGAAAAATCGTTCATTTTAAATATAAAAGTTCTTACGAAAGGGGAAAATTAATTTTTTCGGTAAATACCATACAACATGATTTTATTTACATTTTATGACATTTTATAACAATGAATAAAAAATGTTAACCTATACATTATAACAAAAGCAAGACTAATAGATTTCTTGCGACCATAACGTTTAGCGGCCAAAGAAATGGTGACTTATGGAAATACGAACCAATGATGCTGTTCGCCCAGAATGACTTTTTTGGAATGCCTAAAGGCTCTTGGTTCTCATTCTCTCTCTCTCATTGGTATCGTAACAATTTTAATAATTTTGTTTGTTTTCGTTTTCAAAAATATTGTCGCCACTTAGGAGTTGACTGAGGATTGTAGACTGTATATATGGGTCTCCTTACAGTAGGAAGAAATAATATTGTTGTCTGAAGGTCAGTTGCCTGCTATGGTTTTAGGACATTTATATTGTACATTTCTTCGAAATATACTTCAAAATTGATTGTAAGTCGCCCTTGTCTAATAGGTAGTGTGCTGGATTGTTAGACATGAGGCCATGGTTTTAGCCCCAGATCAAACATCCCCGATATAACGAAATATGGAAAAATACTTCTTCGGCGACTTCCCCTTAGTAGATTTCTGACAAAAACTCTGAAAGTAACTAAAATTGCCATGACAAGTTTCTCAACAAATCTGTCGTTCGGTATCGACTTTAAACTGTAGGTTCTACCGCCCATATATAAAATTCAAACACACTGCATAAGTGGTGTGAGAAGACTGGCCGTAGTCTTAACGGAGGGGTTGCAATGACCCTATTTATGTTGTATTTTGATTGTGAAATGGTTTGAAGATAACAATAACAACTGGTCTCCATAAATTTTGTCGACCATACGAGCAGACGATTTCTAGCAGTTTTTAACAACAACAGTGTCACGGCGAATTATCATCACTCCAGAATATTATTAGAACTGAAGTCATTACAAATCTAGTATTATATTATTTTTTTGTTTAGCTCTTCTAATTGTTAGGTTTTCTAGTTTCTTGGTAAATAAACAACCCCTGTGTTCATTTTTTGTGTTCATTTGGAGCAAAAATCCTTTTTTCCACACATGGGATCATTTGTTTGCACATAAGTTGGTGTAATTTATGTCACTGACTGTATTATTAATGTGGGTTATAACGCTTTCATACCATTACTTGACATTTGTACAATAAATCTTAACATAAATCTTAACATATCCACTTTGACTTTCTTTTGGGCCAAAGTGCTTCGCAAAATCTACGGTTTTGATAATTGTTTATTGCCTTGTGTGTAGTGTGGATCCTCTTGTTCAGACCACCAAGGTTACTTTTTTTCCATTTATACCATAAGTTGTATGCTATCGTTGGCTGCCAAGCACAAACTGAATGACACTGCTTGTTTAAACTCTGACAGGCCTCAAGCGTGTTCCGGTGATGTAGTTAATAGTGTGCTAAACTTCAAGTGTCGGGTCCGTGATTTCGATCCCCATCACAGACTTTGCGGGTTTGTAATTGTCTGGTTGTTGGTCTGACATCATATGCGATTACTAGCAATAGAAAATGAAACTGAGAATTATTACTGAAAGGCAATTCCCTGAAAATAGTGTTCATCATGACGAAAAAAAAGATTTTTGCATTCTACGGGTTCTTTCCTGTATTCCAACACAACGCCCTGCATGAATAGGAGGAAAATATAACGCTGTTGACAGACGAAGAGATGCCTTCTCAGTTGGGGTGAAATTCAAAAAGCTGCAGAATTAGTGACCCTCACTTGTATCAAACTCCGACGTACAGATTATTTGGTGTAGTCAATAGGTATCTTTTAGTGTTGATATAATTTTTTAAGCATATTTTCTTTTGAGAAGCTTAAATACCAATACGAAGTCTTTTATGGCAACCTTTCTTAACCATTTCAAACAAGAAAACAAAAAAAATACAGCGTGACAGTCGAAGCAAATACTAGCAAACAACCAATATTTCCGCAGTAGTGGAAATTACTCAGTATTACTTTTCCTTTTTCCTTAGCACCAATTACCCTATGCGACAAAAAAAAAAAAATTAAATACCCCCAGCTAATGACATTGTGCAAGTTGTAAGTGTTGTTCAGTAGAACTCAAAAATATTTTTTTTTTTATATATTTCTTGAACCCTCCAAACTTGTTTTATTTGACAAAAACTGTTTCGTTTGGACTTTACCCACAAATTTATTGATTTCACAAACATTTCTCAACCGATGTCCAAAATTTAAACCTTATTAGAAATAAGAGAGATGGGCTTTTAAAACGATATACATACATATATTATTTGACTTGATATTCTATGAGGTTTGATGAGGTAAACTTGATAAATGCGAATTTTTTCATATTTTTTCAAGTTTGTCCATTCATAGTAGCAAACTTTAATTAAAACATATAAAATAAGTGGCGATATTCTTAAAGTACATTCTCTTGTGAAGAGATTGACACTTCGTTTGATCAAATCGGACAAACATTACCACAGTTATTACTTAAAGAGTCTAACAGTGGAGTTATATTATTCATATATACGAGTATATTTTTCCAAATAATCTCTTAGTTGAAAAATTTTCAGAGTTTTTGGTAGATCTTGATTGATTATCGCAAAATGTGTCAATTTCAGGTTTGAGCTACCACCAGAAGTTGGACAATGTTTGCGCAAAGAGAAATAATTATATTTGCAAAAAATTCAAATATTAGCCGACTTGTGGTAATCGTGCAAACGTGAAATTGACACATTTTGAGATAAACAATCAAGATCCCTCAAACAATTTTTGAATTGAGACTTCATTTGATGAGATGACATACATAAAAATATAACACAACTGTTATACTATTTAAATAATAACTACGGTAATTTTTGTCCGATTTGATCAAAGCAAGTGTCAATCTCTTCATAAGATAATTCACTTTCTGAATGTCATCACTTACTTTAATTTTTTAATTAAATATTGCAATTATGAATAGCTAAACTTGAAAAAATTAGAAAAAAATCATATTTTCCAAGTTTATGTATACCGTTTGAAAGGCTCATCTGTCCCCTTTTCAAAATAATTTGGGTTTGGAAAATAGGTTAAAAAGTATTTGGGTAATCAATAAATTTCTGTAGAAAGATCAAAAATACCGTTCTTGTCAAATATAACTAGATTGGAGAGCTCTAGAAATATAAAAAAATATTTCTGAGTTCTGCTCAACAAAACTCACAACCTGTACCATGTCATTAGCTGGGTGTATTTTGACTATCGCACCGTGTTATCTTTGTGTACAGTACAATTTGACGCGTTATTATTCGACTTTATTTCGTATGTCTTCTTGAGAAAATTTAAAACTGTTGCTACCTGCAGACATATTTTGGCGTGAATTGTTTGTTTTTCGGTGGCATTTGTTTATTCGCCTTCCAACAACTTTCGTTGAATCTTTTCTTGTACTCTTTTGAAGAATTGCAATTAGATTTTTGATTTCGTATTTCTTTTTCTAATTTCTATTTTTTTTAGTTTTAATGCATTGTTTAAAGTTTGTTTTTGCTTTTAATTGAATTGGATTGGATTAGATTGAATTTAAAACAAATAGTGAATGCATACGCCGTAGTCTAGTTGGTAGTGTGCTCGCTTATTAGACGTGAGGGCACGTTTAAAACCCCAGGTCAGATATCTCCAACAAAACGGACGAAATGAGGCTACTTCCTCTCAGCAGATTTTTAGTAAAAACTCTGAGAGTAATTACAATTTCTTACAAAAATTTCTTTTCGGAATCAAATTTAAACTGTAGGTCTCGCCACTCGTATATAAAATTAACACAACCTAAGTGGTGTGAGAAGCTATGTCATAATCCTGAACGAGGAGTTGTAATGACAAATTATGTTGTGTTATGTACGTTTGAGAGACTTAAAATGCTGGCAGAATGGAGGCAAGGTAACGGTTCAGATGACAACTCAGAGGAAACTGCAAGAGAAATGGAGTATTCTTACGGTTTGAAGTCGCCGTAGTTTAGTAGGTAGCGTGTTGGCTTATTAGACGCAAAGCCAGGGCTCGAACACCAGGCCAGACATCCAAGACAAAATACAAAAAGTGTTTTTCGGAGACTTCCTCTCAGCAGATTTCTGGCAAAAACTCTGAGAGTAAATAAAAAAAAAGTTGCGATGAAAAAGTTTCTCAAAAATCTGTCGTTCGGAGTCGACTTTAAACTGTATGTCCCACCACTCATATATAAAATTAACACACACAAACTAAGTGGTGTGAGAAGCTGTTTCGTAATCCTGAACGAGGAGTTGTAATGACCAATTATGTTATGTAATGTAGGTATGAGAAAGTTAAAATGCTGGCAGAATGGAAGCAAGGTAGCGCTTCAGTTGAAAACTGAGAGGAAACTGCAAGAGAAATGGTGTAACCTTACGAAAGGAAGTTGGATAGGTGAATAGGTGAATAGTATAGTTGACGATAGGTGATGTTTAGACATGATTGTTTCCGGAAATAGAATGGAAAAAGCTGGAGATCTAAATTGTTTACATGGCGATGAAGATTGTACAACGACAACATACGTTGCTTTGTTTGCTAACAGAGGCGAGTGTTTCCGTGAGGGTGCATTATTACCTTCATAATGCAACCAATTCACAGAACATAATAACAAATATTAAATCTGTCTGTGGTCATAACAACTGAATAAGGTTTTAAATTTTATCATACTTACATAATTGGTCATTACAACCTTTCAGTCAGGGATTATGGACCTAATTTCTCACACCACTCATGTTGTATGCGTTAATTTTATACATAAGTGGCGGGACCTACTGTTTAAAGTCGACTCCGAATGACAGGCAATTTTATTTACTCTTAGAGTTTTTGCCAGAAATCTGCTGAGATGAAGTCTCCGAAGAAATACTTTTTTTTATATTTTCGTTTTGATGTCTAAACTGGGCTTTGAACCGTAGCCGTACGCCTAATAAGCCAACACACTACCTACTAGACTACGGTAACTTCAAATTAAATTTGAATTTTATCTAAAAATTTTTATTCTCTTCTTATTCATTCTGGTTATATTGAAGGTATTGTTGCCGTTTGAAATTCGAGACACCACTATGCAATGCACATACAGTTCCCCTAGACTTAATTATCTATTCATCTACCGTTGGCAATGGTCTATACGGTTTGCTTGTTTTTATGCTATGGAAAAAAGGCTTTTCGAAATAACAATGAAAGACAGCGGACCAAAACGCAATAGCAACAAGAAATCAGGAGTACATCTGTTTGTTTGCAGATCTTGAAAAGAACTCACTGTTCGTATTTCAAGATATTTGATTACATTCCGAACTAATGCTTTTACGGTAACACCCTTTAATGCCTATGTATGTATGTCACCTATTCCTCGCCTTTAGAGCTGGTAGTTCTTCCAAAATTAATTTAAAGGCGAAAACACCCCTTTTGAATTAGTTTAGGAAATCCAATTTGAATAATTTTTCTTCAATATTGTGCCAAATTTTTTTATAATGTTTTACAAGGCACTTCAACGATTAAACGCATAGGGAATAGGGTTGGCAATTCCGAACTATCGGTTGGGCCATGTATCGGTTTAAATTTAAACCATCGGTTATTTCGAATATGGCAATCCTTATGTCATTATATTCCGTCACAATCTCCACTGAACATAATGGATCGATATTTACTTGAGCAACGTTGGGACTTATTGGAGATATATTTGCAGAACAAAGACAATTGGTTGGAAATTGCACGAAAATGTCGTGCAAAATTTGATCACAGTTTATTGCTAAAGTTCGCGAAACTGTTTTCATTGTTGATGTGCTAAGCTGTAAGTGTTGTTGTACAGTGCGTACACCCGAAAATATCGAAGCTGTGAAAGCGAGTTTGCGCGAGAATCCATCAACATCAACTCGTCATCGTTCTTAAGCTTGAACATTTCAAGTACCAGTTTACGTCGAATCTTGCGAAAAAATTACTGTGTGACACTTTACTATTCTTTTTTCAATTCTTTCAAAAGTTGAAGCCACATGGCCATCCGCTTTGTTTTCGCTTCGCTAGAAGCAAACGACAAAAATTTGATTCCATTTTAATCTTGGTGGTTACGTTAATAAGCAAAATTGCTATATTTGCGCCTCAGAAAACCCATACGTGCTCTTACAGAAGCATATGCACCCATTAGGAGTGACTGTTTGATGCGACTTGTGGAACAGAGGCATTATTGGCCCATATTTCTTTAAAACTGATAACGGTGCAACCATTACGGTCAATGGAGACACCTATCGCACCATGATAACCGATTTTTTTGTACACGCTCTTCATGATATTGATATGAACGATATTTGGTTACAACAGCAACTTGCCACACATCTCATGCCTCAATCAATTTATTGGGTCAAACGTTCGATGATCGTTTAATTAGCCGAAATAGAGATGTCAATTGGCCGCAGGAAGCTGCAATTTGACACAGTTGGACTATTTTCTGTAGGGCGCCGATAAGAAAATTATTATGCCCATAAACCAGATGTAATTGAGCATTTGAGGGCCAACATTCGTGATGCCATTGCCGAAATACGACCCCATACACTCGAAACAGTGCAAGAAAATTGTTTCGATCGAATAAAGTATTTTGAGGCCAGCAGCGATAGTCATATGAATGAAATAATGTTCCATTTCTAATCGGAACAAATATACTTTACAACAAAAAATAAAGTTGGCTAAATTTCAAACCGATTGTGTTTTATTGCATTTTTAAATTTAAACTTTTAATTTAAAATTTTAATATTGTTACGTTTTTACCCTTTTAAAAACGTTTAAAATATGAGTTCGTAGATTGTAAATAAAATAAAAATTAATTTGTGTTTAGTTTTACACAAATTCTTTATTGTTTGCACAATTCCGTGTGCCACTGTCCGCAACTTGATTTAAGCAACAACAATTTGCTTTATTTGTTATTCTTCTTTACACTCTTCCGCGTACACACTAACAATTGTTCGTTAGATCTTTACAATGGAGATCTTCAAACCACGATTATTCTCTTCACACGCAACGCTTCTTCACGCAATACTGACTGAATTTTTACTGATCCCGTTGCCTGCTCTGACTTGCTCTTTATGTCGCTGGGTAGACAGTCTGATGAATGCTCTTGAAGGAGAATGACTTTGCCTTCGCGAAATCTCTATAAATGTAAAAATGTTGTTTACGTTATTGTTGTTTGTGTATTTTGTTTACGCCTGTCCTTGCAGTGTTGTTTTTGCCCGTTTGTTTACTTGTTTATGCCTTTTTTATACTGATGTTGTTGCTATATTTTTGTTTATTCGTTGATCATGTAAACAAGTCCACTGTTTTTGTTTTTGTAGCTTTTGTTTATTATTTTAATGTTAAACGATAACACCATTTCCATTTACGTAACAATATTAATTTTTTCGAAAAAGGTCGCCGTAGTCTCAGACGTCCCGATATCTCCAGTGGCTCAGACATCTCGAATAAAACAAAATTTAAAAAAATATTTTCTTGCGCGAATTACTCTCACCAGTCTGTGACAAAACCTCTGAGAGTAAAATAAAATTGCCCTGAGAATTTAATCAAATCTTTTGTTTGGCGTTGACATTAAACAGTAGGTCCCGGCACTCATTGATAAAATGACACACAACATGAATGGCTTGAGAAGGTTTTAAACCTGACTAAAGAGTTGTAAAGAAATTGGTATGATTAGGTCAGATTGTGAAAAAAAATTTATTGTATATAGTTTCAGTAACGCTAGGTAAACAAAAAAAAAAACAAAAAAACAATAGATAAACAGCAAGATAAGGAATATATATAAACAAAGGAAATGAAAAACTAGAGGAAAAGAAAAGAAATAATAAAATTCTAGGATAAAAATCGTAACATAAGTTAATTTTTCGAGGCCTTTGAAGACAACCCCTTCAAGTATCTTAAGTCAGCCTGACAAGGCCGAGACATAGAATTTGATTAGCAGTCTTAGGTTCCTTCAGATTTCTGTAAACCCATTTTCAAGGAAAAATACGATTAAAAATTCGACTCACACACATATGATCTCTGGGGACAACCAAAACGGTTTGATATGCATAACTGTAAACTTTGTTCGATGGCTAGTATATCAGTCTGTAATTATGCTCTCAATAAGCCAACACACTACCTACTAGACTACTAGACATAAGTAAAGAACCTACCCTTGACACACTTTTCTGGATTAATTTTTAAAATTTTTCAAATTAAGTCAGCCTGACAAGGCCGAGACATAGAATTTGATTAGCAGTCTTAGGTTCCTTCAGATTTCTGTAAACCCATTTTCAAGGAAAAATACGATTAAAAATTCGACTCACACACATATGATCTCTGGGCACAACCAAAACGGTTTGATATGCATAACTTTAAACTTTGTTCGATGGCTAGTATATCAGTCTGTAATTATACTCTCAATAAGCCAACATACTACCTACTAGACTACTAGACATAAGTAAAGAACCTACCCTTGACACACTTTTATTTATTTATTTTATTTATTTATTTATTTATTATAATTAACATAACACAACAAGATTTTAATCTTATAAGTTATAGTGCTATGTTTAGGATCAATAAGATATAAAACATAAAAGAATAATAAAAATTGTGATATATAAGAAATATAAGAAGTTAAGCAAAATAACAAATTAATATAAAAAACAAATTGATTAAAATATAAAATTTAAGTAGAAATATAATTTAAAATAATATAGAAAAACTAACAATACTACAGAAATAAAAAGAAAATAAAAAGTTAAAAAAATAAAGAATTCCAATAATATAAAAAGGAAATATTTACAAAAATCGATATAGAAAGTAAGGATAAATATGTAATCGATATAATAACCAAGCATTTCATTAAGAGAAAAATTTAAATAACTCCTTTTTGAACGCATTTGCATTGCCTATCTTTTGGATATAATTTGGTAGGGAATTCCAGAGACTAGTGGTGTGTATAAAGAACTGTCGCTGTGACAAAAGAGTCTTATAACTTTGTTGAATAATCTTCATGCCCCGGCATGACCTAGCAAACTTAATTCGGCCTAATAAATATTCCGGCTGTCCCGTATTAATAATTTTATGGAATAGTATGAGGCATTTAATTTTCAGAAGATTATCAAATTTCACACTAAATATCTGGTACGCTAAATGAGAAATATGATCCCGGCGACCCTTAAGAAAGACGTATCTTGCTATATTGTTGTATGCCAAGTTTAGTTTCCGATTGTCATTACTATCGCAGTTTGCAAAAATTTCGCACCCATACAATAGCACAGGAATTAAATAAGTTTTAGCAAGTTGCATACGAATTTCAAAAGGAGTTGAATCAATGACCGCCCATAGATTCCTAAGCATGCCATATATTCTGCCAACAACGACACTTATATGGCCAGACCACGATAATCTGTCATTAAATACAATACCCAGATTGGTAGCAGACTTGACAAAGTCAATTTTATTTCCCCTGATACTCAATCCAGGTAAGGCAAACGAAACATTGGTCTTCGAAAGAATTAAACATTTGGACTTAGAGGGATTAATGCGTAGTCCATTCGCCGAAGCCCAACTGTCAATCCTATCCAAATCACTGTTAACAGAGTGCAAACAAGAATCAATATTCTCCTTACAAGTACTGGCATAAATCTGCACATCATCCGCATACATATGAACACGGCAGTCAACCAAAACATCCGGTAGATCATTAATATACATACAGAATAACAGTGGTCCCAGTATTGATCCATGGGGAACACCTCTACAAATATTTAGCGAATCTGAAATATTCCCATTTAAATGAACCCTCTGACATCTGTTCAACAAATAAGAAAATATTAGACTAGCAGCAGAATTAGAAAAATTAAATAGTTTCCGGAGTTTATTCAATAAAATTTTATGATTAACTGTATCGAATGCCTTGGTGTGGTCGAGAAGAACTAAAAACGCTACACTATTTGCATCTAGCTCCAACCTAAGATCCTCAACTACATTCAATAGAGCGGTAGTACAACTCCTACCTTTCATGAAACCCGACTGACTGACTGATAAATAATTGTGACATTCCAGATAACCATTGATCTGTCTGGCTATAATGTTTTCCATTACCTTCGACAAAAAGGGAAGAATAGCAATTGGTCTAAACTCATTGTTCGATTTGGGAATGGGAATGATCTTAGCCAGTTTCCATTCATCAGGAAAAGTAGATTTAGTCAGCACTGTATTGAATAAGTGGGTATAATACGGCAAAAGTCTAGGTGTTAAAACTTTCAAAAACAAAGGATCTACATCATCAGAGCCAATTGCGTTCGATTTCACCGCTGAAATACATTCCAAAACTTCGAACTGATCAACGCAACGAAAACTAAAGGAATATTGTGGAGGGACACAACAAAGGTCATCATACATATCACCGATTGCCATCGGAACACTTGAATGTACAAACTGGTCATTAAGTTTATTCACATCCACATCAAAATCAGTTTTAGGACACCTAGCACCAATTCCTATTTCACGAATCACATTCCATTTAGATTTATTGTCCATCGCATTGTAAAACCTTCTACCATAATACAATGTTTTCTCAATTCTGATTCGCCTAGTAACCTCCGACCGTGCGGATTTATGAAGAGCTTTCAAGTCATCAGTCCTGTACCTCTTCCACCGCTTGTAGGCACTATCTCTCTTCTCAATTAGTGCTTTTATTTCAGTAGTAAACCACGGTTGTTGTTTGGGTTTAATGAGCTTGGTTTTGACAGGAACGCATCTGTCATAAAGCTGACGCACATTTTCCTGAATAAAAAATAATTGGTCATTAGCATTACCCAGTGTATAGACCTGGTCCCAATGTATGTTATCCAGTTCATGATTCAAAGTTACATAATCTAAATTCTTAAAATCACGATAAGTGACATATCTGTCCACAGCACAAGTTACAGACATATTATAATTCAGGAAGAGAAGATCATGGTTAGAGAAACCGGAAGCAGAAATTTGGTCATATAACAGTACCCTCTCATTATGATTTACAAATATCAGGTCAATCAGGCTACTGGACGTTGAATGAAAGTGTGTAGGTGTCGAAACATTCACAGGATTCAGATGAAGTGATAGCATTGGCCCAATTAGCGGATTATCAAATAGAAGGTTATTATTGAAATCACCTACGATAACTATGTCGTCATATTGAATGGTAATATCCTCAAGAATGGAAATAAAAGGTTCAAAATTCAAACTACAATTCGGTCTATATACACTACCTAGAAGAAGCTTGTGTCCATCGCCAGTTGAAATATCCAGAAATAAATATTCAATTTCACTCCCGATGTGGGTTAATAATTTTCGCCTGCATAGTATACCGTCACGAACATAAATCGCAACTCCACCACCTCTAGCCCTGGTCTCAATTCCATCAACTAGGATTCTCCTATCCGACCGGAAAAGCTTAAATCCCCGTAAATTAAAAACTGAATCTGGAACATCTAAGGGAAACCAAGTTTCGGAAACACAAATAACATCAATACCCGCGGACATAAATAAATACCTAAATTCGTCAATCTTATTATTCAAGCTCTGAGCATTTATGTGGACAATGTTGAGACCCACTCTTTGCCTAGCAAGAATTCGTACCATGTTATACACACTGTCTCTGGAATTATAATCACTGGAAGTCATTATATCGTATGAAAGTTTTGGCAATGCTTTTAAGAATAAGGTGTAAATCAGAGACTATAATAATTAAGCGTTCAAATAAAAAGGAGTTATACATACGTTTTTGAAAGGTACAGTAGGAGTACATATTATTTAAATTGATGTTGAAGATGGTGAGATTTATAGAAGTCAGGAAATATCTTAGGTGTTCAAACAGCCGGACCAGGAAATAACTTATTGAGGCTATCCATATCATCTATTAGTATGAGGTCATCACTCGTATCCTTTTTTATGTATACATAACCCCGCATAGTGAACGCAGAAGATAACATTTTTTTCTTTTTGAGACGAATTGCCGCGCTCAATATTTTAAAATTGGTTTGAGTTAAGTTTTCGTTGACATAGAACTTTTCTTCTGAGGTGAGACCAATATCCCTAAGGCGGAAGACAAAACCATTGTGTAGCTTCCTGTAGTTTGCCATGGATTTCAGGAAGAAGTTCCTATCATATGCAGACCACAGTTTCACAATAATAGCGGCATCTTTTGAGTTCTCCCTATGTTTATTGTTATGATTCCTTAGGCGATAGATCGATTGAATGTTCGGTACGGGTGTATTGATGGTGTTACATATTTTATGGAATATTTCCGGTAGGTTTTCGTCGTGTGCGTACGGGATTTCGTTAATCCTAAGCTCAGATGAAACCGGATAATTATCCCGTTGCCTTAATTTAGTTTTGAGGTCACTTATATCCTCGCGAATCTTGTCTATTTCGGAAGCTTTATTCTCAAGTATGGTTACCCGTTCGGTAATGTTTGACAATTTATTTTCAATTATGCTGTATTTTTCGCGCAGATCACTAATTAACTCCTCTTTAAACTCCTTAAACTTGAGGTCAATTGTGCGCAGAATTTGCTCCGTAAACTTTTCAAACCTGCTGTCCATACAGTTTAATAGTTTGAATGGTGAGTCGAGCAGTGAAGACCGAGAAGAGCTTGTCATTTGATTAATGTCCGTTAGGCGTTTATTCACAGGGGTGTTGGACAATTCAGCTCTGGTTGATGGTCGGTTTTCATTATTATCAACTGCTTGCATTTTAATTTTATTGTTGTTATTCTTGATTTTTGATTTGTTGGTATTGTTTTTTCAGATTTTTTTATCTTTTCTTAAGTTGTACATCGGGAAGGTAATTTTGTGATTAAAATTAAGTTCAAAATTAACCGCCAATACTCAATTAATAAATGCAATCAAAAATTAATAAAATGCAAAAACTTGGCAGCACTTTCATAAGCAGTACTTGCAATCAAAACAGCTGATATGTCTTAATTTGTTTACTTTCGTTATTTATTTTGTTGTCTATTGTTTTGTTTGGTGTAATGTTGTTGTGTATTTATTAGATAAGCAAGGTCACCGAAGTGTAGCTTATTTGTGTTTATTTTAGTGTATATTTATCTCACAAGAAAGTTTAGTTACTAGGTTGAAAATTGTTGTTGTTTGTTTACAGTTTTCAATTTTCGTTTATTTGAAATAATCTTTATGTAAGAATAATTCCTTGTTGGATGTAAGATTTGTTAGTGTATTTTAACTGTTCAATTTAGGTAGATTTTTTGTGAATTTAAAATTTAAGAATTTTAATTTGTTGTTGCACACTATAAATTGATTTGATTGTTTATATTCTTGAGATTGTTGTTTGTTATTTTTGATTTTTTATTTATTTATTTTTTTTTTTTGATTATGTTTGCTTGTTAGATTTTAATGTAAAATCGGTTGTTTAATAATGTTAGAAGTTAATTTGATTTTATTAAAATTCGCAACATTAATTAGGAAAACCAAAGTAAACAAAACAGATAATAAATCTATTAAGAAAATGGCATAAATTTACAAATTAGCGGAGCACAATTTAGAACACGTCTGGATTAATTTTTAAAATTCCAGAATTCAAAATATCGACTCACAGGATATGATCTCTGGGGACAGCTATAACGGTTTGATATAAGCAGAGCTGGAAACTTTGTTCAATGGCTAGTATATCAGTCTGTAATTATACTCTCGCCTAATAAGCCAACACATTACCTACTAGACTACAAGACATAAGTAAAGAACCTACTACCCTTCATACACTTTTCTGGATTAATTTTTAAAATTCCAGAATTCAACATTTAATACTTAAAACTCTGCCCTCGTTATAATATTTTCGTATTTCGTATTCATCTTAAAACATTACTGCTTTAAGCGCGTTAGTGGTTAGGGTAGAAAATAATGATTCTTTATGATGGTTTGTTTATTTGTTTGTTTCAAGTCTCTAGTGTATAACGATTACTGATTATTTACTTGAAACATTATTTTTATTTCAAAACCGCCATTAAAACGTTTCGTTATAACAGCCTTGAGTAACGCACAGATAAAGAATCAGAATGAATAGGCCATGTCCTTTAATTATATTGTAGTTCATTTGATTTATTTTTTAAAGCAAGCTTTCATCATGCCTCTCTACGTAGGGTATGGCAAGGGAAGTGAATAGAGGCACAGCATAAGGTGGTGTTTTCTACCCCTTTATAGTGAAATATCGTAATGGATAACCTGTTACAAGGCATGTTTATAAAATATTTAGTTATGCGGATGATATGGCTATTATGGTATCAAGTTTTAATCCGCAAACTCACTCTTTCAGATGGAACCAGGCACTGAAGCTTACAGCTGAATGTTATTCATTGTGTGGTAGAAATGTCAATACTCGCAAAACAGAATTGATTACGATTTTGCACTAACCGATCTTTGACGTTGTTCAACTTTACTTAACCAAGAGGATTAAATATCTGGAGGTCATTCTTAAGCCCAAGTTCTCATATCGACAGGGCTAATAAAGTGACAATTGCACTTTAAACCCGCAAAAGGATCATAGGCAAGATCTGGATTCTCAGACCGACCATTACGTATAGACTGTATGTTCTGTGGTGTATATGTCTGCTGTGCAAAAACAATACCACTGCCAACATAGGACACAGGCTGTTCTGATCACCAGTGCTATACTCCCCTGTATGTCTGCAATTGAGGCAGAATGCTAAGTTTGTGGCAGTAAGACTCAATGCAGTCAAATCCTGACCTAAATTGTGTTCCAGACATGCTGCTATTCTTGGAAGATATACACACATAATGGTCGATTATATTATTCCTTACAACTTTCGGAATAGACAATTCGATGTTAAAATTCCGACTAGGGAATTTTGGTCTGAGGAACAGAAAGTTCTTAATGGGAACCTTGCAGTTTACACTGATTGGCTGAAAGATGAGTGACAGTCTGAGATGTGGTAAAGTTGTTAAGACTTCTGGTATTAAACTCTTTTGTAGATTATCCGAACTCTGCAGTCTTTTCCAAACGGAGCGACGGGATTTGCCCTGAAAAAATATCTATTTACTGAGACAGCCAGGCTGCAACTAAGTCTCTGACGAACGTAGTGTCAACGTACGTCATTAAAAAGTTGCTCTTATATGTGCTTCGGGACATAGGGATGTAGTTGAAAGTTGCATTGCTGATACGAAGCTTACAATCTCCGACATGTTACAGGGCATAGTTATTTCAATTGCTTAGTTAGCTGGAACATTTACCACACATATTATAAAGAAGTTCAATCTCATAGAAGTGCTATATTGATAGAAAGTTCTGGACACGTATGGATAAAAAGAGGACTGAGTCACTTGTGTCCTGTAAACGAATAAGTTAATGCCCTGCTATTGCCAAATAGAGACGGCGGTTTCTGATCTCTCACTTTCTAACGTCTCTGATCGAGCTCTCTAAATAAAGATTGCTGTTGTACTTACATACATAATTGGTCATTACAACCTTCAGTTAGGATTATGGACCTAGTTTCTCATACCGCTTATGTTGTGTGTGTTAATTTTATACATGAGTGGCGGGATCTACTGTTTAAAGTCGACTCCGAATAACAGATTTTTGAGAAACTTTTCATGGCAGGTTTATTTACTCTTAGAGTTTTTGCCAGAAATCTGCTGAGAGGAAGTCTCCGAAGAAATATTTTTTTTTATATTTTCGTTTTGATGTCTGACCTGGAGTTTGAACCATGGCCTTACGTATAATAAGCCAACACTCTACTTACTAGACTATGGCGAATTCATTGCTGCAATATCAATATTTATATTGGGCTCGGATTGATTTTCTGTAGGAAGCATTTGACCTCAGGACAGAATTGATGTGGTATCACAATGCTGAATTAAGTGACACCTTTTCGTTAAAGGAGTCCGCCACCTTAACCAACCTAAAGACAATTTTTAGCTTGTTTTATTGTGGTAATCTTAGATTAATTAAACACATTGTAAATAGGTAGGCTATTACGGGTAATGAAGGGTATTATTCGACCAAAAATTACTTTTTATAACCCACCCATTAGAATTACGATATTAAAATAAACAAGAATTAAAACAATGCTTGATTGTTTGCCTTCTTTTATTTTCTGTTAATTCCACCTTTTTTTTGAATTTATGATAATGAAAAAAGGATTTTGAAATGTAAAATAAAAAAAAACATTTTATTACACTACAAAACAGCCCAAATAAGATTACACAAGCAAAACAAATAATAAAATCTTGGTAAAGCAAATGCCAAAATACGTCTGCGTAATTCTACAGAAAATCTTGTAGTCCTTTTAAAATTATTTTTGTTTCTTATTTTCTTTTTTGGTTTGCCGTTGTATTTACAACCTTTTTTTTTCTATTATTACTAATGCTTTGTAATGTAAAGTTCATTAATTTTGTTTACATTTTCCTCCGACGTTTTCAATGATGGTGCGGCCGCTGTGGTTTTAACTGAAAAAAAGTGAAACTAATAAACTTATTAACGTATCTCAAAATTTCAATGTTTTATTTTATTCATTCGTTTTAGTTGAATTCTATAGTATACTTTCCTTGTTTTCTAACGTCAGTATGCTATTCGAAAAATAGTTCATTGTATGGCCATAACATAATTGGCCATTACAACCCTTCAGTCAGGATTACGCCCTAGCTTCTTCCACCACTCGTGTTGCGTATGTTAATTTTATACATGAGTGGCGGGGCCTATAGTTTAAAGTCGACTCCGAATGACAGATTTTTGAGAAACTTTTCATGGCAATTTTATTTACTCTCAGAGTTTTTGCCAGAAATTTGCTGAGAGGAAGTCGCCTAAGAAATATTTTTTTCATATTTCGTTTTGATGTCTGACCTGGGGTTTGAACCGTGGCTTTGAGTCTAATAAGCTAACACACTACCTACTAGACTACGGCGACTTCTCATTGCATTACCAGTGTAAATAATAGAATTATTTATAATGTTGAACGATTTGCTATTGATTTGCTTAAGAGAAAATGAACAAGTGGCTAACTATGGCTACATGACAGCCCATATGCACCGAAGATTAAAGAGCGAATACGAAAATTCGAAATTTTCTAATCCAATCATAGCACGTTACATACATACATAATTGGTCATTGTAACCCTTTAGTCAGAATTACGATTTAGCTTCTCACACTACTAATGTTGTGTGTGTTAATTTTGCCCATAAGTGGCAGATTTTTGAGACTCTTTTCATAGCAATTTGTTTACTCTCAGAGTACATTTCTTTTAGCAATTTATAACATGGGAGTTATATTGTAGGCCTTTTTTGAGATCTCACTTATGGGTCCCAATGTATGTGCAAATTATCTCCTCATACTGATGTCATACTGCATAAGTCTATGGTCTTAGTATAAAGCAGTTCAAGTCACCGCAGTCTAGTATGTAATGTGTTGGACTCGTGGTTTAAGCAAAATGAAATATGGAAAAATCTCTGAGAGTAAATAACATTGAACTCTCTTAATTAGTCCTTACAAACTCTTATATGCTCTTTTATTGATATATGCACTTTTATTGAGTCAATATTCTATTAATTGAGTACAATGTTTTGTTCACGCATAATAATATACCCAGTTCAACTGCTTATTCAATATTTATTTGACAGCTGGTAAACAAAACAGCTGGTTGTTTCAACAAAATTGTTTTTATTTATTTTTTTTTTTTTGTTTGTCGTTGTTGACATTTAAGATGTCAAATATCAACAGAAAGCATTCGATTAATTGTTACATGATCACTAAACATATTTATGACAGTGCTACATTTTAAGTTTTATTCAATATCATAACAATTTGCGTATTTATTGCGCAATTATTAATTGAAACTTTATATGAAATATTGAGCTCAATAATGGCTTTTATTTAGATTTACGCAATACAGGTGCATTTTTGAACACCATATTTGTCAGCATTACCAAATAGTTTCCTCTCAGCAGATTTCTGGCAAAAACTCTGAGAGTAAATAAAATTACCATGAAAAGTTTCTCAAAAATCTGTCATTCCGAGTCGACTTTAAACTGTAGGTCCCGCCACTAATGTATAAAATTAACACATACAACATGAGTGGTGTGAGAAGCTAGGCCGTAATCCTGAGTGAAGGGTTGTAATGGCCAATCATGTATGTATGTATGTATGTTAGCCTATGATGTCAATCATGATGTCATGATGTTGGCATTTTCAAAATTAAAATTCGTTTATTTACACAAAATTGTATACCACTGTGCTAACCATTCACTTTCTTTTAAAAGTTTTAAAAGCTTCTCTTTAATTCCACGGATTTAAAAATGCCCTACAAAATGTTCATTAGGAATAAATAAAGCAAACTAAATAAATAAATAAAGAAGCAAAAAATAAAATAAAAACAGACAGAAATATTTACAAATCCACAAAATTAGTTCTGCTTTTGATTTTCGCAACATAATGCTGGTATTTTAATACAGCACAATAAAAAAAAAAAAAAAAAAACGTTAACGGCAAACATGGGAGAATTTTTTTCAAACATCAATAATGGTCAGCAATTTGAGTTACATGGTTGGCGTTTAATCAGAAACGGAGAGAACGAGAAAAAATAAATGCGTCACCGCCAATATTTTACCCATATGGTATTGATGATTTTCTTAAAAATTCACACCCCACCCCCATACATTTATTTGTGAAATATTGCAATCATTAAAGACAGCTTTAAGTTTTCTTCACTTTTTATTTATGTTTTTGTATTTCTTTTTATTATAGACGTTACTGATGTGCAGCCATTTTATCTTACCCTGCCTTCAAGTGCTCTTGTTATTTATGGCATCTCAATGGCAGCCTCATGGAGTTCAGTTGTATTGGTACTTGTATAAGTGAAAATTCGGGATTGCTCAGACAGGGTGCTGCAGAAAACAACAGTAAATTAGTAAGGAGTGCATACTAAAAAATTAGATTACTTTATACTTTTAATTATAATTAAAATACTTATTTAATTATTTTATTTATTTACTAATTAGAATACAATTGCAAATTACATATATTATGATTATTACGGTCTGAGTAACAGGGACCCTATGTTCGGTGGGAGGCGAACCTACTGCCCTCACACTAATAGCCTAGCACACTACCCACTGGAATACCAGGGCACCCTAATTAAAAAATAATTATTAACCATTATTTAGGTTTAGTTAATCAGCCTCTTTGCCTTATTAAACACGTGTAAAGTTAAATTTTTATTACAAAAAAAATGTATTTTCAAACGGAAATCTAAAATCTTTACTATTACTCTGATAATTATGCTAATGAATATATAAAGGGTGGGCCATTTAAAATTTTAAATTTAAAAATGCAATAAAACTAATACGGTTTGAAATTTTGCCAATTTTTTTTTTTTTTTTTTTTGTTGTGAAGTACAATACTTCCGATTAGAAATGGAACATTATTTCATTCATATAACTGTCGCCACTAGCCTCACAGCGCCTCATTCGGTCTGACCAATTTTCGGCGATTTCATCACGAATGTTGGCTTTCAAATGCTCAATTTTCTGTGGTTTGTCGGCATAACACTTTTCTTTAACTGAGCCTCAGAGAAATTTGTCCAACGGCATCAAATCGCAGTTTATTGGTCAAACACTGTGGCAAGTTGCCCCATACTGTTGAAACCAAACACCATTCACATCAATATCATGTCAGCATTAGACAGAGCTGTTAAACTGAAAGTGTGAACTTTGTAAATAAAGCTGATAGCGGAGTGTATCAGGTAACAGTGTGTCGTAAAATAATTAAATTAAATGATATAAAAATTTTTGTCAAATTTATTTTTTTGTTGTGAAGATATGAAGATATACAGGCCATGAGGTAGAACCCACTGGAATGTAGCCTATAATTGTGGTTTTTTATTTAATTTTAGTTTTGGATATTTCGAAAAATTTAAAATTTTTAAAAATCCCTTAGAATTGCCATATCATAGCTTGGGGTATACTTTATATTTAATTTAATTTCAAATATATTAGTCATACGCATATAAATGTAACATAGTACTAGAATAGTTACTCTGAAAAGTATGCAATAAAAAATCTTTGATATTGTCATGTATTAATCTAATGGAATTAAATATCACTCATACGTCACATATGTTCTTGGTATTATGAATTTTACATATTAAATATTAGCATAATGTGATTAAATATAATGGATGAGTGGGCCATTTAGTTAAAAATGCAATAAAACAAAAATGGTTTGAACTTTTATCAAATTTACTTTTTTGTTATGAAGTACAATTATTCCGGTTAGAAATGAAATATTATTTAATATATAGGGCAGCCGCCGCTAGCCTCACAGTGGCCTCATTCGATCGGGCCAATTTTCGAGCATTTTTTCGAGTATGTGTGGTCGTATCTCGGCAATGGCGTCACGAATGTTGGCCTTCATATGCTCAGTTGCATCCTGTTTGTCGGCATAACAATTTTCTTTAACGGCGCCCTACAGAAAATAGTCCAACAGTGTCAAATTGCAATTTCTTGACGTCCAGTTGGCATTACCATTTCGGCTAATTAAACGATCTTCGAAAGTTTGACGCAATAAGTCGATTGTGGCATGATATATGTGGCAAGTTGCACTATCCTGTTGAAACCAAACATGAAGAACGGGTACAAAAAAATCGGTTATCATGGTCCAATATATGTGTCCATTGGCCATAATTGTGGCACGATCATAATTTTTAAAGAAATATGGGCAATGATGCCTAAGTTCCACAAGCCGAATCAAACAGTCACTCCTAATGGGTGCATTGGCTTCTGTAAGACCACGTATGGGTTTTCTGAGCCGCAAATACGGCAATTTTGTTGATTAACGTATCCACCAAGATTAAAATGGAAGCGAATTTTTGCCGAAAAGGTGATTTTTTTTGTCAAAATCGACATCATCGTGCCCTTCAAGCGAAGTGAAACAATTGAACTATGTAAAGCGTCACACCTTGATTTTTTCGCAAAATTTGAAACCGGTACGGAAATGTTCAATGCTTAAGACCGATGACGAGTTGAGGTTGATGGATTCTCACGCACACTTTCTTTCGCAGCTTCGAAATTTTCGGGTGTACGCACTGTACAACAACGCTCACATGAAACCATTTTCACGAACTTTTGCAATAAACTTGTGTACACTAAGCACTTCCTCCATTTCCATTTTCGCGCAATTTCCAACCAATTGTCTTTGTTTTGAAGATAAATTTCCAAGAAGCCTCAACGTTGCTCAAGCGTAAATCTATTCATTACCTTCAGTGGAGATAATATACTGAATTTTGTGACAGAACAGAATAACAGATTCGCAGTAACCGATGGTTCAAACTTAAATCGATAGATGGCCCATCCGATATAAATAACTACAAGTGTATTCATAATTTTACAGGCCTTGCTATTATAGCAAAAAAATTCAACCTATTTCCTTGCTGCCAGTGGAAAAGTTATTCGAAAAACTAAAAGATTAGTTTCGCACACCACTTATTTCGTGTGTTAAATTTATACAAGAGTGGCGGGACCTCCAATTCAAAGTCGACTCCGAATGAGAAATTTTTGAGAAACTTTTCATTGCGATTTTATTTATTCTCAGATTTTTGGCAGAAAACTGCTGAGACGTAAGTAGTTTCGAAGACATATTTTTTCATCTTCTGTTTTGTTGGAGATGACTGACCTGGGGTTTGAACCATGGGATCACGTCTAATAAGTCAACACACTACTTACTCGAGAACGACGATCCACAGAAGATCCAAGTCTTTATAAACGAACGTTCTAGCAGAATTTGATCGCCTTCGGACAATAATTTTTGCACATAAGCTAGCTTTTACGGAGGAAAACTTTAAAATACAGAACATTTCTTATTAATAACTTAATATTACACTCATACTACTCATATTCAAAGTTTGAAGTACTCATCGTATTCATACTTAACAATACGCATGATGTTGTTGATTTCAACTCTCCATGACTCAACATTTACAGGAATCACAAAATAAATATGATTCGCATACGAACATTACAATACTCATTAGAAGGTTCTGTGTTAGCTTTGCTTACTGTCTTTGTCTTTTTCTTTAGTCTTTTTTTTACAACAACTAAGACTGTAAATTTTGATGAATGATTCGAATTACTCGAATCATTTATGAGTAATATAAGTATTTTTCTAAATTTATAAATCTAAATGAGTAGGCGTATGAATTAAACATATTTCGAATGTTATTAGTTTGATGTCAACGTTGTACTCATACTCATTGCAACCAGTACATATAAAACAATGGTGTAGTGAGTACGAATGAATCAGAGTAGTTGAGTTTCAATGCGGTTGACTCACTCATACTCAAAATTTCGTGAGTACTTATGAGTAGCGAAAAAACGATTCATTGCTGATTTCTGGTATGTACACTTAATACCCGGACATACATACGTTGACAGAATTGTTATTTCTTATAATGCGTGATGCAGGTAAGTAAAGCCATCGAAACAGTGAATGTAAATGCCATTTTTATGGCTTACAGGTTTTAGTTTTTATGAAAAACAATGACTGGTAATGTGACAGCCTATGTACTTTTCATATTTATTTGCAACTTATATTTGTTTGTGCTGTTATCCCCTATTTGCTTCCTTCTGTTAAAATATAATTTTATCTCTCTCTCTCTCTTTCTTTTATTTGTTGTTTTTCAATATTTCTTATTGTTGTTATTGTTAAAAAATAACTTACCGTTACAAATTACTTGATTGGCATTACATTCGTTTTTAAGAACTGTAAACATATGGTGTTTATCATCATCATTATCGTCATCATCATCATCATCATCATCATCATCATCATTATTATCATTATAATTGTTATTATTTTTCTTTTCTCTTATTTGTTATCTGTTGTCTGTGTTTTTATGTATCCTACATACAGCTATTTATCAGTATCGGTATTTGCATCTACAAAAAATAACAAGAAAGGAAAAAGAAGAAATAAATCATTAAGAAGAGAAAGAAAAAATGGATTGTAAATAAGTGTGAATACGCCTGTAGACATATATATACTGAATATTTGAAGCAAACATTCTGTTTCTTCACATTTAAAAAGAACTACAAACAATAGGGGGAAAATAAATTAATATTCACTCAAGAGTAGTTCTGTTAAGGATTAAATGAAACTCAATTGAGAAGGATACAATGAAAACAAGTTCTTTGCCATAATTTACTTGCTTCTACCCTGTGTTGAACTAGGAAAATTTGTTATGAGAAAAAAGCAAGAGAGAACAGATATGTTTGTGGACATTTCAGAATCTATTATTATTAAAAGTGACAAAAGGTCTCTTCAGGAAGGTATTTATTTGGCCAATCGACTAGAAGCATAAGAATGTATGATTTTCGGGAACAATTCCTTTATTTTCACTAAAGTAAGATCTGTGGAAGTAGCCGTAATGTAGTAGGTAGTGTGTTGAGTTATTAAGCGTGGAACCACTTTTCACACCCCAGGTCTTTATTTTTTCAACGACTTATTTTCTACAGATTTCTGATAAAAACTCTAAGAGTAAACAAAATTGCCATGAAAAGTTTTCTCAAAAATCTGTCGTCACGCCACTCGCGTAGAAAATTAACACACATAATATAAGTGGTGTCAGAAACTAGGTTGTAATACTCACTGAAGGGTTGTAATGACCAATTACACGGTGCGACAGTGAAAATACACCCGAAATGTATATTATTGTACGTATATCGTTTTAAAGGCCCATCCCTCTCCTTTTTAATAAGGTTTAAATTTTTGACATGGATTCAGAAATATTTTTTTGTTAATAAATTTGTGCGTAAATTCCAAAAAAACATTTTTTGTCAACAAATTTGGAGGGTTCGAGAAAAATAAAAAAAACATTTTTGAGCTCTACTCAACTAACTGAACAACTTAAACTAGGTAGTTACTTGGGTGTATTTATTTTTTGTATTTTGTCGCATAGTGTTATCAATGTGTGCATGTACATATGTAAAACCCCTTGTAGTAGGGATATAAGAGTGAAATAAACACACATTGAGACAGTGTTTCAAGGAATCAATTTAGTATTCTACCGACACTAATAAACACCTTTGTCCTCTCGAAGCCACAAAATATTGTTCGGCCCACACGTGAGAGTTATATTACATTTTCGATATATAAGTTGTATATGTAAGATGGAAATCAGATGGCGTGAGGTAAAGCCGAGGCACTTGTTTGCTTCTTTCGACAGTTTGTTTTGGTTTTGGTTAGCGAACATCATATTGAATTTTGATGGAATATTTCTAGTGAAACTTCGATCAGGAGCTCACTATAGCATGTTGAGATACAATGAGAACAGACGAGACCACAAGACAGAACAGTTGTTGACCTTGCAACACAATCCACAGAATTGGCTGTTGCATTCACAATACCTATTTCGGATGTTATAATTCCTAATAATAACAATTTACATCGTATTTATGAACAAACAACATGCATACATACATACAAAATTGGTCATTACATCGCTTTAGTCAGGTTTACGACCTAGCTTCTCACACCACTTATGTTGTGTGTTTTACTTTTATACATGAGTGAAGGAACCTACAGTTAAAGTCGACTCCGAACGACAGATTTTTGAGAAGCTTTTTCATGGAAATTTATATTTCTTTCAGAGTTTTTACCAGGAGAAGAAGTCGCCGAAGAAATATTTTTCATAGTTCTTTTTTTTTTGGCGATGACTGACTTGGGGTTTGATCTGTGGCCTTATGTCTAAAAAGCCAGCACATCACGCACTAGACAACGGCGACTCCTTACGAACACACTAATATTTATAAACATAGAACTCATGTACAGGAACACAGTTTGTTAGTCTAGAACTATGTATAGGACTATGTCATCCGAAATAATCGCATTACTATAACATTTCCCTAAAACGTCATTAGTAACATTACCTGGTCCACCGAAAACTTTTCTAAGTATACGCAGAATTATTAAAGTTTTCCTCTTATTTTCACTTTCATAAATACATTTCAATATAATGTTTTCAGTTAAAACATCAGCTTTATCAAGAAAAGGAACCAGAACTGGGCTATACTTTGATGAAGGATTAAATGCATACACATTAGTTTTCGTTATTTTGTCCTCTGTAAGACAAAAAGTATGTAACGATATAATGAAGTTTGCTGATCGTTATCCAATCATCGTTTCCAGGAGCTAAGCAGTGAACGAAAAGATAGAATGTTTAGCATCGAATCATGAGTTGCGCATTAACAGACAAAGTTTACATTTTAAATTCATCTATCAAAAATTCTTTTATCTGAAGAGAATAAAAGCTTGTAGTCGAGCAGAACAACGTTAAGGCAAATGCTTAAATGTTTCCTGTTATTTAGCTAACAGTTTGGAGTTATCAACCAAGCAATACTATACACACATACATACATAATTGGTCATTACAACCCTTCAGTCAGGATTACGTCCTAGCTGCTCAAACCACTTATGTTGTGTGTTTTAATTTTATATATGTTTGGCGGGACCTACAGTTTAAAGTCGACTCCGAATGACAGATTGAGAAACTCTTCGTGGCAATTTTATTTACTCTCAGAGTTTTTGCCAGAAATCTGCTGAGAGGCATTCGCCGAAGAAATATTTTTTTCATATTTGGCCTTACGGCTAATAAGCCGACACACTACCTACTAGACTACGACGACTTCAACTACATATTTTAATAACAATGAAACGTGAATTTTATGCAAAAATTGTGAATTCCTTTTCCCACATCTTAATGCTGATGGGACAGAATACGATTTTCCACGTTGACGAAGGATCATATTGACACATACATACAGCAATAATTTTTATAGTCTTTCTTAAAATAAGGAAACAAAGAATATTCTTTTGTTTTTGTTTCTTTTTTTGTTTTGGGTATCGTTGTCAACATTTATGTTGTTTACAGGCTATTTTATTTATTTTTTGAAGGCTATTATCTGTTTTTATGGCTTTTTTTGTTTTTCTTTTTGTGTACACTTTTTCTTGTTCTCAAAATGTCCTTTTCCTTTTCTTTTTTATAATATATATATATATATTCTTCTCAATGTAATAGTTTCTCAATAACGATTCATGAATTATTTGTTCCTTCATTTCAATAACAAAGAGAAAACATGCATAATGAAAAATTTTTGCAAATAAAAACTAGAAATTATGAAATGAAAATCGTCGAAGTTGACAGTTGCGTAATGCAAGAAAAATTTGACTCGGTAATAAAATAAATAATTAGTTCACTTTTCATTGTTATTTGAAATTTAGCTAGAAACTAAAATTCACAGAAAACATAAAACTGTATGACTATGTTTTTCCATTATTTGGTATGATTAAAAAGCACCTACATGCGCAAGGTATAGCTAACAAGTTTGAGTGTAGTGCATAAAAAAATTTAATTCGGATTGTTAAAACTAACTGTTTTGTTTTTATCAAAATGATTCAACATTATTTTAAATCAACTTGATATTCTCATAGGTAGGAGTTTTATACCGACCAGTATACACTCTAGTTATCAAGTAGTTTTGTGGTGAGCTTACTATTATGGGACAACAATTATGCTTTGCAGTCTTTACGTTTATGTTTTTACGCCTTTTTAACTTCGGACCTTTTTTTGGACATTTTCCGTTACCCACGTTATTTAAATAATTTTTATTGTAGTACTAGCTGTATCCTGCGCGTGTTGCTGCGCCACTAACTAAAATAATTTTGGAGGAAAGACATTACGCAAATGTCCAATTAATTTTGAATCATTTTTTTGATTTTGTTTTCCGTTGTCCTGATGATTCAGATGAACTGGCCTGAGTAGTACGCATTCGATCAGTTTCTAATCTCACTTCTCGTTGTTCAAGTGGTTCAAGTGAACGGGTCTCATCGGCATATACTCGGAGATTTTCTAATTTCAATGCTCGTCTGATTCTGAGGCTCGTAATGCTCTTTTCATCCGTGCTTGAGGCGTAGGTTGACCAATTGCTTGTCATTTATTTTGAATAATTTTCAGGGATGGCATCCATCGGAAATTAATCGCACCAACCTCCATCGACTCATGCGCAACAACTTTGTTAAGGAATGCACAGTTTACGATTTAATTCATTTTGAAATGGTATGAGCGGATATTGATCATACCAATTTAGAAACCTTCGTCGGCTCATGCGCAACAACTTTGTTAAAGATCATAACATGATCAAATACACGGTTTACGATTTATTAATTTTAAGTAATTTTCAGTGGCGCCACTTATCGGATATTGGTCATACCAGCTTAGAAACCTTCGTCGGCTCATGCGCAACAACTTTGCTAAAGATCATAACATGATCAAATGCATAGCTTACGATTCTATAAGGTACATACAAACAAACATTCATTTTTATTTCAAAATTTGAGGACTCTAGCTGTTGCAGTTTATGAGATATGCGACATTAAATACTAATTGGGTATGTGGGCGTGGCACCTCGCCTACTTGAAATTTTAAAACAAAAAGTAGCCTATAACTCCTTCCAGACATACAGGAAGATATTGTGAAAATTTCAAGAAAATTGGTTCAGCCGTTTAGTCGTCTATAAACTTTAAACATACAAACAAACACACATTCCTTTTTATATATGTATATAGATAATATTGAAAAACAACAGGCTTAATTTGCATTAGCAGTGTTAATGCATAATCAGTTATGCATTATTTCCATCTCAATGTGCATTTGATTTAACATTGTTCAGTCTATCATCTATTCAGTCTGCCAAATCACCATGGTCGACCATAGACAACAATGTGTGTTCGCTAACGGACCCTAATTTTCATTGTAAAATCATTCACAACGATGAGGCCCATTTCTTGATGAATGGGTAAGTAAACAAATAAAACTGTACAATTTGGGGCGATATGAATCCACATGAAACTCAAGAACATCCAAATATACCGAAATAGGCATTGGCTGGTATTGACTGTTGGTTGGTCTGGACTGACAGAATCATTGGACCATATTTCTTTGAGAACGATGTTTGCCAGTCCATTTATGCTTATGCTTATGTCATATTGAATATTCTGTACACGTAATTTAAGGGCATGATCATCGCGCATGGATGTGTTGTGAACTGACTACCGATATTGTGTGATTTGAGTTTTTCATGTGGGCTTTTTTTAAGTCGCAGTTGTATGTGAATAAGACACAAACCACAACAGTTCCCAATGCCAGAATATGTACATACATAGTCGGTTATTTTAACTCTTAGTCAGAATTACAGCCTACTTTCTCACATCACTTATCTTGTGTTTGTTAATTTCATACATGAGTTTTCATACACATTTTGTTTTATTTCAATTTAAAGATAAGAAGCATTTAAAAAGGCCCTACACTTATATGGTACATGTACAATTCTTAAATTATAGAACAGTTTTAGCAAAAATTTGTTAACGTTTGATAACCAAGAGCTTGTTACTGGCATAAAATGAATGTAGATACTGTTGTCTTTTAATTTTAATTCACATTAGTTAGCTTTTAATGCAAATTAACACTTTCGTCTCTCTAAGCTTTAAGAAATCATGGCGTATAATTGTTAAATATTTTATTTAATACCTTCATATCACTCATACGTCCGTCATAACGCTGGTTGTTCATGAGCCAACTATATATTTTATATGTAAGCATTCAAAAATATATCTTCGAATTCTCAGGTATTGGATTGGAGTACAGACGTTTTTCTACGGCATATAAGAACTGCAGATATAAAAGGCGTTTAGGCAAAAACCCAATGGCCTTATTTTTATCCATGCAAAGCTAGTCGTTTAACACAACCTATCCAAACTTAACACTAACAGTTATGGACGAAAGTCTGAGTACCACCAACATACCTTATACCTTTAGAGTTACATAGGTTTTCTTCAAAATCATTTAAATATAACAAATGCTTTGACAAAAATATAGATACTCGTACATTAACGATTGGTAAAGCACCTGTTAAATTTTTATTTAATAATAAATAATAGTGTCATAATAATATTGATTATAGTTTCAAAAAAAGAAATATCGATATTAGAAATATGGTTGATAAATTTATCATCGGTCCACAGTGTAAACTGATACAAGAAATTAAAATAGCAATAGTGCAGTCAAAAACAATCCTCATAGTGAAGGCCAAAGGCAGCTTGTTGGTAGAAACGTCAGATTTATTCTTCAGGAAGTATGGAAAAACTTAAGAACACCTACCTTAAAGTTAGCTGAAAGTTATAAAATAATTCAAAAATTAAAGTAAAGCAATTAGCGATTCCAATCATTGCTCTGGCTTAACGACAAAAAAGTACACTTTGATGTGTATGGTGGTTAATTAAAACGAAATGAACAAAAAATTCAGAAAATTTTTGCGTACAAAATACCACAATATAAAGAAAATTGCCGCAAAAAACACACAAAGAAATCTAGAAAAGGAAATGTACATTGCATAGTTAATTCATTACAGTCGTACGGCGCTGATTACATACACTATTATCTACACGGTGTTAAATTTTAATACTCTTCCATACACATTGCTTATGTTCGACACAACCCTCTGTTGTGTCAACAGCAATTTGGGAAATGTTTGAGTATGTCTCACTCCCACTCGCGTGAGTGTCTACGATGTCATGTAAATGCACAAAAAGTTCACGTAGAACATTACAAAAACAAAAATGGAAGGAATATTGTTGCCTTTTCAACAGTGATAGTAGAAGAAATATAAAACCTTATTTCTGTTCAATTCGAGTCATTTTTTGATATACTTATGTACACTCTTATTCACCACACACGACTATGTACGATTTATGTAAAGTCGAGTACAATTTAGATCCAAGATTAAATCTTATGACATGGACTGAAAATATTTTTAAAATAATTGCTGCACCTATTTTAAGTGATATTATTACAATGACGTTATAATTTCATAAAAAAGGATAGGATATATAGGATAGAAGTGAGTGAAAGCTTCTTTGAAATCAAGGCACATTAGAACATATATAGTGGTGTAACAGAGACAACTCCGATTACGTCTGGCGCATCTGCCAACGAAGCAAGGTTTTTTTCCAACAACCTTAAAATGCCGAATGGTCTAATGGTCGGAGTTAAAACATATGGTATATGGTAGAAGGTTGCTTTTTTATCCAAATGATCAGCAACATAATTACCCGAAATGTTGCTGTTATCAGGTTCCTTTTAAGATTAACACAAAGATGATCAGTGATCATTAATCAGATCAGATCAGTTGTACTTAAAAATTGACGTATTTGAGGCTCAGAGCTCCCACACATGGTCTTACAGAAGTCAATCCACCCATTACGAGTGACTGTTTGGTGCGGCTTGTGGAGCGAAGGCATCATTGGCCCACATTTCTTTGAAAATGAGGACGGCGCAACCATTACGTTCAATGGACACATATATCACACCATGATAAACAATTTTCTTGTACCCGCTCTTCATGGTATTGATGTGAACGATGTTTGGTTTCAACAGGATAGTGCAACTTGCCACACATCTCATGCCACAATCGATTTATTACGCCAAACATTCGATGGCCGTTTAATTAGCCGAAGTGGAGATGCCAATTAGCCACCAAGAATCTTCGATTTGACACCGTTGAACTATTTTCTGTGGGGCGCCGTAAAAGAAAAGTGTTAGGCGACAAACCAAAAATAATTGAGCATTTGAAGGCCAAAATTTGTGATATCATTGCAGAGATACAACCCCAAAAGCTCGAAAAAGTGCACGAAAATTGGTCCGATTGAATGAGGTACTGTTAGGTCAGCACCGGTATCCATATAAATGAGAGAATATTCCATTTCTAACCGGAACAATTGTACCACATAACAAATAAACAAATTTGTGCAAAATTTCCAACCGTTTTTGTTTTATTGCAGTTTTAAATTTCCTTCCTTTCATGCATGTAAAATTTCCTAGAAGATTTAATTTTTTATAAAAAAAGTTAAGGTATAGTATTATCCAGCAACGGTATGACTCTAGTTCTTAACATAAATTCATCTTGTAGTAGAGTGGCTGTGCTGTTCCTTCGTTTAAGTGCCCTTTACATTGTTTCCGTTGTGCACAATTGTACTCTACATTTTTGTGAAAATTAGAAAAAGTAAAAGTTTTCTTGTTTTTTAATCTATTTGTACATTAACTTTTCCGACCATTCCTTATAATGCGAAAATGAGTTGGAAATAAAAGTCACGTAAATTGGTCAGTATTCTTTTTTTTACTACAAAACTGAAATCTCTCTCTTGCTTAAACATTTCTTGTTGAAAACATATTAAATATGTCAGGTTTGAAGAATTTGTAGTCTTGAATGAAATAAAAATTTACAAACAAATCAAAAGCCTGCAATTGCAATTTTACGGTAAAAAAAGCGCATTGAAATGAAGAATATAAGAAAAAAATAATTTGTAAATAGCTTTTGGATTTAAGAATTAACATATTTGTTTATACTTTATTCCAAACTCTGTGTGTCCTTCTATTGCCTATAAAAGTTTCTGTTTTGGAAACAAATTCATGAAATGCCCCATAAATTTTATTGTTGTTTAATCATCACATTTTTAATTTTTTTTTTTTTTTTTTTTTTTGTAGAAATAAAGCAAGAAAGTAAATTTATAACTCAATACGGAAGATAAAGCAGATATATAATTCAACGTAGAATACGATAACAAAAAAAGAAAACTATAGTAAACAACAAACGTGTAATGAATATAAATTCTTAGCACAGAATTCTCAAAATCACAACTTGATGATGAAAACGAAAATAAAAGGAAGTAGAACAATAATAATAAATCCACTATTATTAAAATTAATTTTAATTGATTGTTTAAATAATATGTACTCGTATTAAAACAATACCTTAAAATAACTCTGGATGATGCTGGAGATCTTATAGACAAAAAAACATTTTTTTAACAATCCGATAATTGGCTGAAACAATATTCGTTAATCGAAGTCGCCGTAGTCTAGTAGGTAGTGAGTTGGCGAGAGCACGTGGTTCAAACCCTTCCTTAGAGATTTCGAACAAAAGCCAAATATTGTTACGAAAATGGAAATGGTGTTTTGCTTTTACATCGTTTAACATTAAAATTATAAACAAAAGCTACAAAAACAAAACAATGAACTTGTTTATATGATAAACAAGTAAACAATAAAAACCAACAAACGCCAGGATAAAAAAATGATAATAAGTAAACAAAAATACAACAACAAACACTTCAAGAATAAACGTAAAAAAATACACAAACAACAATAATTAAACCACGATGTCCACGTTTATAGAGGTCTCGAGAATGCAAAACCACGAACATTCGCCTTAAAGAACATTCATCAGACTCTTTACATTGCCATATAAAAGGTAAGGCAAATCAGGCAACCAGTGAGTAAAAGCTCAGTCAGTCTTGTGTGAAGACTCGGTGTGTTTGAAAAGAATAATACTGGTTTGAATCGAACAATTGACTAGTAATTGTTATTATTTTCGCAAAAGAGCGCAAAGAGTAATAACAAACAAAGCAATTGTTATTGTTTACATCAAATTGTGAATACTGGTACACAGAATTGTGCGAATAATAAAGAATTTGTATTAAAACTAAACACAAATTTATTTGCAACTGCGCAATATTTTAAACGTTTTTAAACGTAACAATATGAAAAAATATATCTTCGACAACTGCCTCTCAACTGATTTTTGGCAAAAACTCGGCAGGTAAATAAAATTGACTTTAAAACTTTCTCAAAAATCTGTCGTTCAGAGTCGACTTTAAACTGTAGGTCCCGCCGCACATGTAATAAATTAACACACACAACCTAAGTGGTGCGATAACCTAGTTCGTAATCCTAGCTGAATAGTTGTAATAACCAATTATGTATATACCTAGTATGTATGTATGTAGATATTCTAAATTTTTATCAAAAAGTCTTTAAGTCATGATATTCTTTACGGATAGCCACAATCATAATTTCCTTTTTTGTTCTAAGGAATTAGCCATGTGTGATCTTCCAACAAGAACTTCCGAACTTTGTCGATAACCGACATATTGTTCAAGCTACGTTTATCAAAATAGTTGTGTTTTACCAAATTACCGGGAACGACCGCAAACAACAACGTTGACCTTCATTTTCATTGAAAAATTATTTCCAATTCTGGACAAATGAACAAATAAAAATTTTCAATTTTAGGATGATACCAATACACTGTTAGGTATGGATTTTGGGCTGGCGGAATTATCGGTTCATTTAAATTTGAAAACAACGTTGACCAGGCCATCATTGTCAACGGAGGGTATTGTTGGTCGATGATAAACTAGCTTCTGTTGGTCTTAAATGTGGACATGTGGTTTCAACGTCAGCGACTCAGCTCTACGCTTAAAAAGACTCTATATAAACGGAGGAATCGCAGTTTCAAATACAAGAATTTATTGGTTTCTCTGTCAAGAACGTGTTTTTAATACAGAGTCAGGTCAACTCATTAAATCACCATTGGCAAATTTGTTTATTTGACCCAACCGTTTAACTGAGATGTTTAGGGGCATTAGACTTTTTGTTTTTCTTTTATTTTTAAAACAGTTTACTTTTGTTCAGAAAAATATCTGCTTCAAAATGTGTCAGAAATATTTGTATTAAATATACATTCATTCAGAATTACAACCTAGCTTTTCACATTGTTGGCTGTGTTAATATTATACATGAGTGGCTGGTCCTATAATTGAACGTCGAATCCGAAAGAATTTCTTTTTTTTGAGAAAATTTTCATGGCGATTGCTGTCGCCATAGTCTAGTAAGTAGTGTGTTGGCTTATTAGACGTAAAGCCAGGGTTCGATCCCCAGGCCACACATCAAAACAAAATACAAAAAGTGTTTCTTCGACGACTTTCTCTCAGCATATTTCTGGCAAAAACTCTGAGAGTAAATACAATTTCCATGAAAAGTTTCTCAAAAATCTGTCGTTCGGAGTCGACTTTAAACTGTAGGTCCCACCACTCATGTAAAAAATTAACACACACAACATAAGTGGTGTGAGAAACTAGGTCGTAATCCTGATTGAAGGGTTGTAATGACCAATTATGTATGTGTTTCATGGCGATTTTATTTACACCCAGAGTTCTTGTCAGAAGACACCGAAAAAAATAATTTTTCATATTTCGTTTTGTTTGAGATATATCAGCCAGGAATTGAATCAGGGGTTCATAAAAATTAAAACTTGTTATATTGTAAAAATATACCAGAATGGATCAATAAATCCGTGTCATTTTGAACTCTCCATATGTTACCTATAAGGCTAACATTGCTACAGAGAAAATTTGAAAATGGTGCGGCATATAGTTCGTATTTAGTAGTTCTTGACAGCAGAACATTCCATGAAGAAGTGAATTTTGGGCAAAAAATCAGTGAATTAATTGACTCAAATCCGCTTTATACTCCGGATTTTGTTCTAAGTGAGCGTTTCTTGTTTTCGAACTTTTTTTTATTGGAACATAAAAAATGTACTTTTTTACAAACCTATGTTTTATTCAAAAAGTTACAGACTTAACGTATTCTCGTATACACTCGTATTAGTACATACACTTGTATTATTTTTGCCTACTGTACTATTTTTGTTGCTTTCTAATTGGCTTTGAATTAAGACAAATGCTGTTGACAGGCTCTTGTTAATGTTTCTTTATTCAACATCTTATGGTTAAAAAGTCGTATACTCAGTTTATATTGTTTATTATTATTATTATTTCTTTATTAGTATTAAAAAATACTTTTAAAAAGCAATTGTACTACAATTTCATCATATATAAAATTTACTAATATTACATATTTTACATGTTATTTTTAACAAAAAAACAATATGTTTCTTATATATATTAAAATTAGGTTCCTTTTTTACATTATTTGGTAGGGAGTTGTAAAGTTGAAAACCCTTATAAAATAGTGACCGCTGCATTGCAGATGATGATGCTCTTTCAATTCTAAAATGTTCCGCATTTCTAAGTTGGTAAGGTTGAGAATTTCTCACTTACGATACTTGCTCGGTTAGATATTCTGGTGCTTCACCGTTTTTAATTCTGTGTATGAAATTTAGTGTGTTCAATTTAAGCCGTTGTTCTACATTTAACCATTTAAGGGATTCAAGCATGAAGTGGATCGACGTATATCTGTTGACTTTAAGTATGATTCCCATTGCTCTATTTTGTAGTTTTTGCAATCTTTCGATTTGATGAGCTGTGATAAACTTTTTTGCATACTCCTTCACACACCAAGCCAGATTCGCCGCGTATTGCCGTTTTACAATGATGGCATTCCGACATATCTATGCTTCAACTTTTATTTTGTTTTTTCCAATCAATAAATGGCTTTTTTGACTGTATTTCACCATCCGAATATGAAAAAACACTTTGTTTATGATTTAAAAATAGTCCTGTCTATTTAAATAGTCTTTAAATATTTTATTTTTCAAGAATTTGCGGAGCCTTTAATTTTTACCGTTACAATATATATAATGTTGTTTGTTGGTTCCATTTAAAGTTGCTTGTTTTAGGGCCATTATTACAACTTGCCGTTAAACTTGGGTTTAGTTAAAGGTAACTTTAAAGTTCACTTTAGCTAAAGTTACCTTTAACTTATTTTCGTTATTACAACTTAATGATAAAATAAAGTTAAATTTTTCAAAAATATGGAAGTGGCGGAGCAATGTCGATAACACTGCTCAAATTAAACAAGTTTTATTTAAACGCAGCGGTTTTATTTTATTTTTGTTGTATTTGTTTACTTTGTTTATATTTAAAGTTGCCATATGAAAAATAATATATAATATGGCAAGTTCCAGTTACCAGTAGTATGATCTTCCCTTTAGCTTAACGCTCACTTATCATCCACTTATAATAATAAACAGCAATTTATCTGTCCTTTAGAATCCTCCCTTTAGTTAACGGCAAGTTGTAATAGTGGCCCTTAGGCTGAGAATCCGAAAATTTTAGAATTAAAATTTAATTGCAAAATATTTTCACTAGATTTTATTATTTGAGTTTTCCAACTGTGTTAAATTCAATTAAAATTTTCTTATTTGTTTACCGTACAATTTGTTGAAAACCCGTGCATCATTGATTCTGTTTTATGTTTATACATTCATACATACGTCCGGATTAAATTCACAATAAAATTCAATTTTTTCTTTCTGAATAACATTCCTTTTGTATTCATATTCTTACTATTTTTTTTTGCTTCTTTTTATTCTGTATGCTACGGTGTGAGATTTTATGTTTTCAGTTTTAATATTAATTTAATTGCATTATTTTGTGAATTTCTTATTGCCACTACTGGCTGCTACAACATAAAGTTGATAAAGTTTACAATGAACAAACACTATGAATGCGAATTCTACATCTATCCCCATTTTCTCTCTCTCTCTCTCTTTCTCTCTCGCTTTTTGAATGTGAGTTATTGAGTTTAATTTTAAATCAAATTAAGGTCACAATATGTGTGTATGTATGTGCAGCTATATTATGAGTGGCAATACAGTCTATTCTAAAGTGTTTCTCCTAATTCGTTGCTATCTACACTTGTCAGCTCTGGAAAAAATTGTATGCCTCTTTCCCCTTTATCTTTATTGCATGCCCGCATTATGACTTTTGAAAGAGATTCTGGATATCCCTTCCTGGACAAGTAGGTCTGAGAAACTTGTGCGGCTCACCTCGTAAAAAACTCCCTGATGTCTCCAAATTGGATGAAACCGTTAAAAATGGAATTTTTTTCGTAACCAATCGGAATAGGCCACTTTATAAGGCTGCCAAATTACTGTGACGTCTTGCAGCCGGAGGTGTCGGCAATACAGCAGTGGTGAAAATTACTGGGGACGTAAATATCCTCAAACTCGACATTACCATACTTTCCGATAATAATGGGGCCATCAAAGTACTGAATTCCAATATGAAGAACTTCAAGACAGTATAGAGCTGTCGCACACGTCACATAGGTGACATTCCTAGTAATTGCAGAGCAGATGAACTGGTCAGGCGTGGCACAACAATCGATACCTGCAAAGGTATTAAACAAAACTTAAAAAAATCACACTAAGTATTGTCGCTGGTGTCATTACGAGACATTGAATTTTTAGCATGCATGCACGACGAATTGTTCCTGGACACCTTGCGAATGATTTCTGAAGAAGATGAGAAAGAAGAGTAGACTGACACTATGTCGTGGGAGACAAAGGCATATTGGTGTCCACTATATACTCGATCTGGGAGAACTGTCACGCATTGAAATTGGAAAAAATTTAAAAGTTAAATATAGTTTCGGGACTAGAGGATAATGAAAAACTGTGGTATCACAATAAGCCCTATGTAGTCTAAGTGTATTCATCAATACTCTTTCTTTTACCTCATGTGTCAGCGCTCGTTTCTTGTCATAAAGTGATGGAGTTTTTGACCTCTCATTTTCTGATATATTTTGAACTCGTTATGGTTTCTTCTAAGGATTGTTTGATCCCCGTGTAGAATTCTTTTGGGCATCAAATAGGCCTAAGCGACATCCTATCAAGATGGGTCTGGCAGTAAATGAGGGCAACACGAAGTATGTGTTGTCAATAAGTAAAGATTTGCGGCATATCGGATCCCTGTTTACGGTAGCTAACTCTACTTTCGATGTTGTCCATGAATTTTGCTAACCTTGTCTCCGCATTTACTAACAACAATGATGCCAAGCTGAAGGTCAACAGCTGCTGCTATAGTCTGAACTGACAATTGAGTACCAGAGACCTTTATTGTATGAAAGTTATACTCTACAAGTCGCTCATATTTTCTGTGCTTCTTTATGGCGCAGCTTGGATAGTGTCCATGCTTGGACACTATAAAGCGCTGGCTCGGCGTTGGCGTTCGGATAGCAGATGATCTGCTGGCGAGACTAGTATTTGATGCGGGGCTTACCGCAAGGGACTATCTTGTCTGTGTTGGAATGACCAAAACGTGGAAGCCCTGCAATCGTTTTTTGTAACCGTTTGGCAAAGACGGACAAGAAGCAAAGACGCATAGAATGATGTATTACGGCAGCTCGAAATCTGATAAACTAGTTGTTAGTGGTCAGTTAAGTAGATAAGTAAGTAACTTTTGTTAAAAGAAAAACTTACTAAGTTTTGGGCTGTAGTTGTGAAATCAGCTCCAAGTACGATTAACGCGGTGGATGCACCGAAAGGAGAAAAAGTCGCTGTAGTCTAGTAGGTAAACGTAAGGCCACGGTTTAAACCTCATGACCAATTATGCATGTATTTATGCATCCAAAGATGCTTTTCCCAACGAAAATATCAAAAAGCCAACAAAATAATTTTATTTGACCGCATGTTGAAGTTGATTTAGTTGGTTAAAACTCTGAAAATATTAAACAAACGTTTTGGATATGGATATGGATATGAATATGAAGTCACCGTAGTCTAGTACGTAGTGTGTTGGCTTATTAGACGTAAGACCTCGGTTCAAACCCCAGGTCAGACATCAAAACGAAATATGAAAAAATAGTTCTTCGGCGACTTCCTCTCAGCTGATTTCTGGCTCTGAGAGTAAATAAAATTGCCATGAGAAAGTTTCTCAAAAATATGTCGTTCACACAATATAAGTGGTGTGAGAAGCTAGGTCGTAATTCTGACTGAAGGGGTTGTAATGACCAATTATATATTGGATATATCGAAAGCCTCAAAGAAATAACACGATCTTCCTGCAGTTCGCAGATAACAAAATAAATTGTTGTTTCAACAATTCGGAGATATTGCTGTTGTTTAAGCCTGACTGATGATTGAGGTCTTTGATCAAACGCATTCAAAAGTTTCTGAAAGTAGCCTTAAAAACCGTTTCTGAAACCTACAAATTGTACAGCACTTGCCAACCAACACGGAGAAAATTCTTTAAACTAAGATTAGGATTCAGTCACTATTTTTACATTTCAATACATTCATGAGGACATTATTTGTACACTCAGCATGTATTCAATTGTGCCCAACGAACTATGCAAAAATGTGCCTAATTTGTTGTTGTTATAAAACTTAATGAACCTTTTACTGTTCATCTTCAACCACTAGTTAGTTTCTATGTTTTGTTATAAAACATTTCTCTCAAGGTGCCTTTACTGAAAGCTTAAGTATTTCGTTTAATATTAGCTGCTTTGAGTTATTTTAGGCGATTTTAACACAAAACTGTAGTGGTATATTTTTATTTTTAGTGTCGCATATTATGTTGGCTTTGAGGACCGCAGTAGTTTAGGATCGCTGTAGTCTGTCGCTTCTTCCTACCTACGACTAAAGAAAACCCCACAAAAAATTCTAGCGGGGTTAAATCGTGCAGCCACAGTGTCCAGTTAACATCACCTCCAAATGTGAAGACCATGCCTTCAAATTGTTCATGCATAATATTCATAATGTGACGTGAACTGAGTGGTATTTAACACCATCCTGTTGAAACCGCTATTTCCATACGATCAATTGTACTCACCTCATAATTTATAGGATATCCCTATAACATCTCCCCGTGCTCCGTATCAACAGAGACAATTCCCTGCTCGGCACCTGGTATATAGCCAAGTATTTTATTTCTGGGATACATTAATGCCTCACAGAGTTAAAAATGATGATTCATTCTCAATGCTACAGACTCAACATGTTGTGCTTGATGGAATTCCCATTCTGAATAGGTATTCTTTGAGTCTATTCCTGCCTAGTTTTTACTCAAATCTCTTTCCATTGTAATTTCCTAACAAAAGTTTCTCCTAAAGCCCATTTGGTTTGAGAAGAGTCTTTACCTCCCTTTTTCATCCGTTTTGTTAAGCATAACTTTCTAAACATCCGCCTCCACTTCACGGAATAGTTTGTAAATAAATGTATAGTTTACATATTTATTTTATTAATTTATTTCTGTTTTATTATAAAACAAATAATTTTTTAATGTTTTTCATAGAACAAGAGAAAAATAAGGAAAAGTTTCAGATGACTCCATAGGTGCTCCCAAGGAGAACCATAACTAAATTTAAAATTTAAAGGTCCAATATATGAAAATCTTATTCCTTGTATTTAGTAGAATATCCCTTAAGGTCAAGCACTCCATTTAACATGTATGGAATTAAATGTACAAGTTTTGTTTAGTGTTTGCTAGTGGCACCATGAGCAAGTTTTTCGGTTGACTTTTGTTTGAGGTTTAGCGATTACGTAACTGTTCTTTCAAATGGTCTCCTAAATAATCTCTTGAAGTCATATCGGGACTTTGTGTATTAAGCCTGTGTGCACTATTTTTGTCAAAATATATTGCCGTACTAAGACTGTCCACTGTATATCTATACTCGTTACTAGTTATGAACGTTTTAGACAAATGGGTTTAGTAAGATGTCTATACTCAAGACAAAGTTCATGTAATCTTATCTAAACTGTTTCGAAACAGACTACGACGGCAGATATTTTGAATATGAAATATGAGCGGAATTAGCCACTGGATATGTAGATAGCGAAAGAAGTTCTGCAACGGTGATTTAGCAATTCTTCACCAGCAGTTTACCGACTTCTCATTTTTAAATTGTTAATGCGATGAGTAGGGCGGACAGTCTTTGATGATTGGCGTCTTTTCGACACGCATCACCTATCAAACATTTTATTTTTGTATATTCAGTCGTTTATTATTTGCTGGAACACTTATAACTTTTTTGATTAAAAATTCTTCGTTGTAGTCCTGTTGTAGATTTGTTATTTTCTTTTTGATTTTCTTTTTGTTATATGTATACCGCCGATGCTATAAGAGATGGAGAATGTATATTAAAAAATTTGCCCGTGTTATCATCGGTGGTGTATTTTTACTCTTGTTACTGGTGAGGGTATTTTGGATGAAATGATGCTTCTCGTGCACCTTTGGCATGACGACGCTGAAAGTAATGATGTTGATAATGACGATGATAATGTAGTTGATGCACAACAGCTACAATAACCATGAATAAAGCATTGCATCTTATGGCATTTAAAATTGTACTTTTGATCATTCCCTAGGAAGACCTTTAGTGTTGTTGTTTGTACGAAATTTTCTGTTTTTTTATGTATGCAGCTGTATTTACTTCTTTGGGCATTGCACTAAATAAAAATGTTCATTGAGCCAGTTTCCCAACGATGACTTTTGTCTAAAACCAAGAAGTGTTTTTTTCCATTGTTTTCTCGATTGTGCACTTGAGTTATAAATACATACGCGTTTTGCGTGCACATATACACATACATATAAACGTTTTCATATTGTATTAGCCACGACTCGTTGAAAGTTGGTTATACAATTGTCATTAACCCTGTTGCAAAACATTCGGTTTGGTTTATAAAAAAAAGAAGAAAAATCCTGAATATTGTTACATACCTAAAACCAGCCAGATTAAATGGCTTATTATCAGCATCATGGTATTTTTATAAATAGCAACAGGGAGAGCACAATGCAAAAATAATTAAGTCGTCGTAAGTGTAGTCGCCGTTGTCTGGTAGGTAGTGTTTTCGCTTATTAGACGGCTCAAACCCCTTGTCAGACATCTCCAATAAAACGAAATATGAAAAAACATCCTCTCAGCAGATTTCTGGCAAAAACGCTGAGAGTAAATGAAATTGCCATGAAAAGTTTCCCAAAAACCTCTTGTTCGGAGTCGAAACTGTAGGTGCCGAAACCTATGAATAAAATTAACACACACAACGTAATTGGTGTGAGAACCGAGGTCGTAATCCTGACTAAAGGGTTCAGCAACCAATTATGTATGTAAGTAAGTGATCAAGTTCGAAAAGTAATATGTCTATCGACTAAATTCCAAACATCTTCCAAATAGTAACACATTTAAAGCAACTCTAAAGCACCAAATTATGTCTGTTGAGTAGAACAATGAATGAAAAGTTTCACAAATTTGTAAGTATTGAGAAATCACTGATTACCTCTATTAGCAACTTTTGTAGGCTTTACTGTCAACACTCTCTACATTAAAATAGTTTACCAGGTGTACCGACATCAAGTGAGATAAATACTATGTCTCCATTGGAAGTATTTATTGTGGGGACGAGTCTTAATTTTTATTTTGTGTTAGGGATGACATCTGTCGAACTTATTCAAGTAAGCAACATATTCTTTCATCGAATTTTGTACCAAAAAATTAAGAAATGCTTTAATTTTTTGTTTTCCTTTGAAGAAAAGTGCTGAAGAGTCGTATCGAATGCTGTATCAGAAAAAATATGCAGAAGATAGTTTCGATGCTTGAGGGGTAGCAATTTTAATGTGAGAAATGAAGAACATTGGAAACCACCAACAAAATTTAATTAATTTAAAGACGCCAAATTGGTACCAATATTGGATGAAGATGACACTTTAAGTCAAACGCAAATGGCAGAAAAGTTAAATGTTACATAACAAATAATTTATAACCATTATAAAGCTATGGGAAAGATCCAAAAGTCTTCATTTGACTGCCAAATGAATTAGATGACAGACAGATGGAAAATCGAAAAATCACTTGTGAAATTTTGCATCAAAAACACGAATGAATGAAAACTGAATTCTTTTTCAGAACCCTAAATGTAAAAAATCTGGGACAACCATCAATTTAGGTAACAAAACCAAATTGATTTGTCAGGAAGTCACTGTTAAGCATCTGGTGGTACCAGAAGGGTTTGGTGTACCATAAAAGCGCCTAAAACCTGGTGAAATCGTTAATACAGATCGCTACCAACAACAAATGATCAATTTGAAGCATGTATTATCAAATAACGAACAGACTGTGCCATTAGACTCGGCAAGGTAGTTTCATACAGAAAAATATAATTTTTAATTTCCAAATTTATTGTAAATTGTTCAATCAAAGCATTAGACTCCACCTGTCATATTCACCAGACTTGCCTGCTTCTAAGTACTATTTGTTCTCAACAATGGGATGCGTATTGCCTGAGTGTCATTTTTCTCACATTTCTACTAATGCGTTTCAATCAAAAGACGAACAGTTTTCTTGGCGTGGAGTCCATAATTTGCCTGGAAGATGCAAAAATGTATAGCCAGCAATGGCCCAATACTTTTTAAATTCCTATTAATTTATTTGATTATAATTTGTGTTTAATTTTCACAAAAAAAAAAAAACTTATTTCATGCCAGTACACCGTAGATTTTATAAAAAAAAATCACAAGAAAAAAGGTATAAACTTGTGCCAGCTTACTCTTTGACCAGATTTTAAATTTATATGTGGAACAAGTGTTCCACAATCTGTCCGTTGTTTTTTATCGAGTCAGTAGATAGTAGATAGTAGTAGTAGTTTTGTTGCAAATGCTTCACAAACGAAATATGTCTATGGCTTGAAAATAAAACAATAAAACCCACCCACATTTAAAATGTATGTTTTAAACTTAGAAAAAGGAAAAGTACAATTGCTTCTCGCACCATATACATACTTATGCGCCATAATTTAAATTACTTTAGAGTGATGTCTGCTGTTTTAAGGGTAACATATGGTTGATTGTAATTAAATTTTATGGGCCTTATGCTTCCACTTACTCATCTATGTTCGTAACCATTTACATGTGAACACTGTTTTCTTGTCATTATCAGTAAATGGAGCCAACATAAATGAGGATTCTAATGTATTCGACAACTTAAGTTAATTACTTGAAAAGTAGTTCTTATGGCAGTTATGGTAAGTGTATCTTCTTACACTTTTGTGTTTAGTTTTTTTGTTATGAATTTTCCTACATATTTATGCTGTTGTCGGAAAAGGAATACCTATTTATTTCGGCTGTATAGAAATAAAAAAATGGTCAGGAAATAACTCTTCGAAGTGAAGGGGCATTATGCTATTTCAACCTTATTTGAGTACCTTATTCAAAAATGTGGGAAATATTTCTTGAATGGAATAGTCTGTTATGAACCTGACAGCGGCGATCGAAGGCGATCGTACCAAAAGGAGCGCCGAATTATAGCATTTTAAGATTAATTTGTAATGGGTTTAAAAGTTTCGTAAGTAAAGATTCAAATGTGAGATTCGTCGATGAAGCAGAAGAAGGCAATATACTATATGTTGCGCTGAGTTCATAAAAATCTGGCCGAAAGTAATTGCGCAGGTAGAAAACGAAAGTTTTAAATTGATTGTCCCGAATGATGCCAAACATAGAAGGACTGGAATAGCATAATAACATTATCAAGCAGCATAAAGGTGTTTAGTGAACATAGCCCTTATCTTCGAATGTGGATTAAGGACTATGCCCACTGATATGATAGCCAAGTTAGTAACTAGGTTATGTTTTTAGCAGGTGCCTTCATCAGGTAACACTATAGCTCATGTGAGCTTCATTTAGCTGGACGACATAATTCAAATCATATTACTTCGTGAAAACTTAGCGACAATTCAGAAGATCTGTGTTTTACTACAGAAAGGTGAGAATGCGTCGTAAATTGCTGAAATGATGGATTTGAGGAGAAGATCCTGCAATTCTTATAAACGATCTGATAATTTTCATGTTAAAGTTTATCCCCGCTCTGGCGGACCAACCAAAAAAGGAGAACGAAAAGCACATAAGCACAAACATTCATGCGGCCCTATTGAGCACAGGATCAATAGAGAAGTAAAAGAAACATATATATTATATACAACCATTCATCACCAAAAATCTACATTTACAAGGAAGCTCTAGGTTTACATGCCACATTAATTAGCCGATCAATTTATTAAAATAAATTTTTATTTGGGATTCATTACTAAAACAGAAGAAATAAAATCATTACTGAACGGACAACGAAAAGTGGGTTATGTTTGGCAATAATACGTGCAAGAGACCACAGGCAAGGCAAGGCGAAGATTTTTAGAAGGTATTGAAACCAGACTTAGCGCCAAGACAATAAATATTCTGCGTCTGGTGGGACTGAGAGTGAATTGTTCGTTATAAGTTTCAATAACCTAATCAAACGATTAATATTGGTTAAGGCTGAAGCTGGACAAAACTGATCAGAAGAAAAGTTGTTCTATTCCATTATGTCATTAGATCATTGATGACCCGACAGAAACTGAAAGGATTTACTGCCTTCTACCATCAGATTAACATTTGTTTTGATTTCCTCAGAACTTGGTGTTATGGTGTAAATTTAAATTCCGTAGAAGTCAAAAAAATGCAACTCCCACAACAAGGGCAACGAATAAATTTGTCAAACCATACGGTTCGTATTCATACAACAGTTGCAATAAGTGTTGCTAGTGCTGGAGATGGGTGTAGTTTAAGTCGATTAGTAGTCAAAAGACGCAAGATCCGGGCTATACACCAGTGAAATAAAAATGATGTATTTCTACTGTTTTTGACCATTGCTGCAATATGTGGTCGAGTGTTGTCGCGATATAAAATTACGACCTCGTGTCTGGTTGCATATTCATAGTGTTTTTCGACTGACGCTGGCTTCAAACGAATTAATTATTCTCTGTAGAGGTGTTACAAGATAGTCTGAATTGGTTTAAGTAGCTTATAATGGATCATAATATTATGTTTCCAACAAATACAGAGCATAACGTTGGCTCAACGGATATTCTGCTTGGCCGTAGGTTTTACTCGTTGCCCGTGCTTCACATGTGATTTCATGTACTTAAGGTTGTCGCAATGAATCCATTTTTTGATTTCTGTTTGAAGTCGACGTAGTCTAGTAGGACTACGTAGTCTAGTAGGCAGACAGGATTTGCCCTCATCGGCGTCATGGAAGCTCAGCTGAGTTCAACAATGACTTGTAAGACATGATAACACATGTCGTGTTGTTTTAATATTCGTAAATTAAGAAGAGTGCCTCTATGCAAGACTTAGGGCCATTATTACAACTTCCCATTAAAGTTGGGCTTAGTTAAAGGTAACTTTAGCTAAGGTGAACTTTAAAGTCAGCTTTAACTTCTTTTTGTTATTACAACCTAATGTTAAAATAAAGTAAACTTTTTCAAAAATATCGCAGTGCCGGATCAATTTCGATAACACTGTTGAATTAAACAATTTTTTTTAACGCTGTGGCAACGACGGACTTCGTTTTTTGTTGTATTTGCTCACTTTTTTATATTCGAAATTACCATATTGAAGTTAATATATAATATGGCAAATTCAAACATAAAAACTTTAAAAGTTACCGGTAGGATTATCCTCCATTTAGCTTAACGCTCAACTTATCTGCCCGTTAAAATCCTCCCTTTAGTTGCCAGCAAGTTGTAATAATGGTCCTTAATGCACTAACAAATTATAATTAGATCCGCTTACAAATAAAATACAAAAGCGTTCATAGTTCTTCATCTCAATGAAGATGATAACACAGCCCAAAACAATATGCATGTTTAACTACATCTGAAATTTGATTGTTGATGTTTGGCATTCACAAAATCATCTTTATTAACAGCAACAAGCAATGACAACAATTCGAAAACATCAATTAAAATATTGTTTATGTACCTGGAAAGCAAGTAAAACTTCAAATAAGAGCATAAAATAGACGCAACTGACAATATGTCATGAACAGTTTGTTTTTAATTTAACTTCAATGAACAAAGTTTTTTATAGGTCGAAGAGGGGTAATATTGCTTTTTTCATCAAGCGCTTTCTACCTTGAAATTTACATAAAGAGAGTGTATGTGAGATAACATTCGATATTTTTTCGTTCAAATATCCACCAAGGCTTCTCTAGTTGGAGTACATCAGAATGTCCAATTAGCAATGAGTCTGATGCATAAATCAGGCTAAATTTGATCGACGGAATGGCTAATGTTGCCGTTGAGGACCGCTGTGATTGCGGCGCATTTACATACTCCTGCTGCTTAAGAAAACCCCACTAGAAAAAGCCTAACGGTATCAAATTAAACAATCTTTGTGACAAGTTGACATCACCTTCACGTGAGATGACAACCATGCCTTCAAGTAACTCGTGCAAAATACCAAATGTGTCGTGGGCTGCGTGGCACGTAATGAAGTCTTGTAGGAGTCCAGTTCCTCCAATTCAAGACAAAAGCAAATGGTTTTCATAGACCTATAGTGCTTGTCGTTGATAGCGATGGCCTGGCCAATATCGATCTCAAACATATATGAACCGATGACTCCGCCAGCCCATAATCCACACAAAAATAGTGACTTTTTGGGCGCATTGGATGTTTTTGAATGTTATGTGGTTTGAGATCGTCCTAAATTCGATAACCAAATTCCTGTACCCATTCGTCTAGATATTATGACGATAGTAGTGGTCGAAGCACACGAAAAGGAAACCGAAAAGAACTCTCATTTAGATTTTATTATTTTGCGGTGCAAAATTCGCCAAGTTGTGTTCCGTGAAAGGTTGAGTTCTTGTTAGCCCCTCGACATGGACATGGTGATTTGGCAAAACAAACTGAGTAAATAACAACTTATCTGACAGGTTTAGCTTGAAGAAGATGACCGTTATCAACTGTCAAAGTTCGGAAGTCTATTTTGGAAAAGTTGATATAATAAGGACTGATATTTAATAACACCCGTGTCCTTTATGATACCAAACTTCTTTTATTAGCTATAAAATCAATTACAAATTTCACAAATTTAGGATGGAATTATTTCTCCCAAAGTGTTAACAAACATCAGAACAAACATAGAATGCATATTGTATGTTGGTATAGGGTGTGGGCTAATCAAAATGTAATTGACTGAAACTGAAATTTAGTTTGGTTGACTGGACAAATGGATTGATTGGTTGAATGGTTTGTTGGACTTGTTAAAGCAATGAATGAAAAAATCATTGAATGATTTGCTATAGTAATGCTTTTCTCTTCACCTTTCTTGGTTTTAGTTTTTTTGTATTTTATTAGTTATTGGTTCCGTTTGTTTCTATTTTCTTTTTCATAAATTCATCAGATGAATAAAAATCTATTTAAGCAATTTCGATTTAATCCCTTTTGTTTCTCTGCATCAATTGTTTAAATATTCAATACAAATAAACAAACAAACAAACTGAAGGTCATGCAAAGAATTTGTTTATTAAAAAACTTTTCACTTTTTATTTATTTTTAACTGTTCTTTTTATTTTCCTGCATTTTCATTGGAAATTTTGTCTTTATTTGTTTAAAATAATTTTCTTAGTATTAAAATATATAAAAATTTTTGTTTGTATTGTATTTAACCTTTTATACTAAAAATATTTTGTTAATTCTAAGGGCCATTATTACAACTTACCGTTAACAAAAGGGAGGATTTTAAAGCCCAGATAAATTGTTTTTCGTTATTATGATAGATCGTTAAGCTAAAGGGAGGAGCATCCCACCTTTATCTTTTAAAGGTCACTTTATATTTGAACTTGCCATATCATATACAGTGCTGGACAATTCAATGGAAACTTTTCTTAAAATGTACTTTTTCATTGTACGAATTCTAAGAACAAAAACAATTTTTGAAGAATTTAACAGTAATTTAGGAGTTTTATTTGTTTGTTGTATTAACAAATAAAAAAGAATTGCATAAAAATAACATTGTTCTAAAATTATAAAGAAAGTTCCATTGTTTTGCCAATACCTCAAAATTGAATACTTTTACTTTTCTTTATAATTTTAGAAGAATGTTATTTTTATATAATTTTTTTGTTTCTTAATACATCCAACAGAATGTGTAAAATAAAATTCCTAAATAATTTTTCATATTCTTCAGAAATTGTTTTTGGTTTTCGACTTCTAACAATAGAAAAGTAAATCTCAAAAAAAGTTTCCATTGAATTGTCCAGCACTGTATATTATTTTCATTATGGGAACTTCAAATTTAAACAAAATGAGCATATACAACAAAAAAAAAGAAGACCGCGGTTGCCACTGCGTTAAAAAAACATGTATAATTGAGCAGTTTTATCGAAATTGCTTCGGCACTGCCACATTTCTGAAAAATTTTATCTGTAAGTTGTAACAACGAAAATAAGTTAAAGGTAACTTTCCCGTTCCCTTTAGCTAAATGTACCTTTAACGCCACGTTTAACGGCAAGTTGTAATAATAGCCCACAGAATGAGAATTTTATACTTTTCTCTGAAACACAAGGGCATAAAAACATAACAAAATAAAAATAAAAATGAAATACATCTAGCTAATAACATAGTGTAGGTTGTGAGTTTTGTTCAGTAAAACTCAAAAATATTTTTTTTTTATTTTTCGAACCCTTCAAAATTGTTTTATTTGACAAAAAGGGTATTTTTGATATTTTCACACAAAATTATTGATTACCCAAATATTTTTTAACTTAACTAATTTAACTTTTAATTTAACCTAACTTTCATTTTAATCTTTCACCTTGTTTCATTATCACCTTGTTTTCAAAATTTTAGAGTTCAGTTTCAATTAGCGTGTTATAAATTAAGTAGTTTTTTTATTTTATTTTAATTGAATTTGTTTGTTTTTTTTTGTTTTTTGTATGTATGTATGTAATAAAATTTTATATTATTTTTGTTTTTTAATGTTTACTTTGTTCAATTATCTTTTTAAAAATAGTATATTCGTAACCCTGGAACCTATATTCGACCTTTACATCGTTTGCTGTAGAAAATTATAATTCAGTTTACAATTTCGTTTAAATTTGCGTCATATTGGACACAATCTTAGATTTATTCCACTTCAAAGCTTTGCAACATGTTGCTGGGTATGATACTGTAAACATTGGAATGTTTATAAATGCATTACAACATCTCCCATACTGAAACAAATTTTATTTTAAACAAATCGACAGAACTAGATGTTCTGGAATACCTACGAGTTTGCATGTTTGAAATTTTCATTTGGGTGTGATTTTGACTTAAATGTTAATGGACAGATATGTTTTTGTATATTTGGGTACCATTTGAATGTTGAAAAAAGCAAAATACATACATACATATATTTTGCTATTCGTTCTAATTTATTGCTCATTCATTCATGCAAATTGGTAATTCAATAGAGGAAAAGAACAATATGGAGCTTAAATTATAATAATTTTGTTTTCATTGCCATCCGAGGGGAAAAACTATATTTTAAGATTTAAGTTATTAAAATTCAAATCATTGTCAAATTAGAGAAAACAAATTTAGAATTAATTAAATTAACAATTAAATATTATTAAGGAGATTAAACTGTTCAATAAATGACTAGAAAACTTACTTGGAATAATATATTGTAGTTATTAAATGGGAATCAAGTTTGTAGACTAAGTTTAAAATAATTTTTTACTTAAATTTAATTTTTTTGTTTATATTTCGATTAAATTTAAAACTTATTTATTTATCACTGCAGCATTGTAGGAATTTATATAAATTTTCCATTAGCGTGGTAGCTATGATCTAGTAGCCGTGGTCTAGTAGGTAGTGTATTGGCTTATTAGGCCTCGTTTGAACCAGGTCCAGGTCAGGCATCTCCAACTGAACGAAATATGAACAAATATTTCTTCGCCGACTTCCTCTCAGTAGATTTCTGGCAAAAACTCTGAGAGTAAATAAAATTGCCATGAAAAGCTACTCAAAAATCTGACGTTCGGAGTCGACTTTAAACTGTAGGTCCCGCTACTCATGTATACAAATTAGGGTTGTAATGGCCAATTATGTATGCATAGCGAATTTTACTATTGCTTTAAATGTTTTTACTTAATTAGTTGCTTTAATCTCTTTATTCATCTGTCCCCACGGAATTCCAAATTCTTTATATTTTCTCTTTTCTGTTGCCTCGAAAAATTACTCGTGTAATTTCAATGAATAATTTTTTCGGTTTGTGTTTGTATTTGTATTGTGCTCTAATAGTGTATTTTTATTTATTGTTTTATTAGTTAAGCGATTCTTTGTGATCCCAATTCGAATGAATTCGATGCAAGCATCTTTTGAAAAATGTTTGAAACTTCTTCAACTTTATTTGGGTTAGATTTCAACCACATCATCCTCGTGACATTACTTTTGAAATTAAAATTTTTGTATTCATTCGGAATGTTTGCTTTTCAGCTTAAGAAACCTTTTATACAGCTGATGAATAATTTCGCATACACACATTAATGGTGAGCCTTATGAATCGATTATGGATATCAGCCGAACTTTAGTTGAGTTGTTAAAATTTGAACCAAATATGACACAGATTGGTATTACAGATGGTCAGTGAAAATAGACAGTTTAAAATTTAACTTATCAACGGAAAACTTTTCGGCAACTACAAATTTGTGGTAGCCAATTGGCAACACAACTGAAGTTCGATTGGCTTCCCAACCTAATCATTAATATTTTAACTTATTCAATAGTTTCAAACTCGAATTTATTTTATTAGCTCGTGTTGATTTTGATATAACACGTTGTGTTTGTCTTAATTTTTCAACTAAGCATCAAAACACCGTCAAATAAATTTTAATTTCTACGAAAATCTTTAATTCTAAAACTTTAACAGACTAGACTGATTGTATTTGCAATACGAAGGAACCTACTGATAAAACGTATTTCTTACCCGCCACATCAGAGGCGCTCATGTGCTGTTGATACCTGTGAGATTTCCCAAGTGCTCGGAATATTTCATTCTGTGACCAAAAATCACAGCTCTTGTCTCAAAATCTTTTCTTATCCGTATATACATAATTGGCCATTACAATCCTTCAGTCAGGATTACGGCCTAGCTTCTCATACCACTCATGTTGTGTGTGTTAATTTTATACATGAGTAGCGGGACCTACAGTTTAAAGTCGGCTCCGAACGACAGACTTTTGAGAAATTTTTCATGGCAATTTTATTTTCTCTCACAGTTTTTGCCAGAAATCTACTGAGAGGAAGTCGCCGAAGAAATATTTTTTTTCATATTTCGTTTTGATGTCTGACCTGGGATACGAGCCCGGGCTTTACGTCTAATAAGCCAACACACTACCTACTAGACTATAGCCTATATACCTCTATATGAGTCTTCTATGTTAATTTGCTATTCAGTGTCAATTCTAGATATTTCACCTCCATTTTCCATAATATTATTTCACCCAGAATTAGAATATTCTACCATATGGGACGTTTTCTTCTTCTTGCATACAGTACTATTGTGGTCTTGCCCGAGCTTATCTTTAGGGCCACTGAAATGTCCAAACGCCTTGCAATTTCAAAGTTTCTTCAGTATATGCCCTTCTCTCATCCACAAGTAGGATCAATACTAATGATGGGTGTCCCCTGTTTCCGTAGACCGTGTGTTTGGGATTTCTGTCATCGATTTCGATATCATAAGTTGCATACCTCTTTTACCTGAAGCAACTGTCAGAAAACATTTGGACTGTTGACAGGCGTTGGAAAATGGATTTATTTTCAGTATCCTAAACGGAAGAAATCATGGGTTTACGGGGGACAAAGAACTTTGGATGCAAAACCATATCGATTAGGCATTAAGAGAATACTGTGTGAGTGGTGTGGGGTACAACGAGACCCTAAAACTTTGCGAAATCGTTAAAAGAGATCGCTACCGACAACGAATCATCAGTTTGAATTATGCATTGATCGAAAAATGACCAGAATGGGCCACAAGAAACGAGAACGTAATTTTAAAACATGACAATGCACCTGCACGCACAACTAAACTGGTCAACTCGGCGTATTCACCAGACCTGGCTCCATCCGACTTCTGTTCGTATTCATCGATAGGACATGCATTACCTGAGCAAGAATTCGATCCTTATGAAGATGTTAAAAATTGGGTGACTAATTGGTTTCTTTCAAAAGACGAAACTTTGTACTGGCGGGAATCCACAAATTGCTTAAATGATGGAATAAATATGAGGCCAGCAATTGTTTTACTTTCTCACCAAAAATTTCTGTTTTATTTTCAGAAAAATCGCTCATAACTTACCATTACAACTGGTAAAAATATTTTAAAAAATATCCTGAAAATTACAAATTTTCTTCTTTTGTTTAAATAAAATGAAAATGTGGAAAATGTTCAGCCTTTTGTGTTTTGTTTAAGTACTTATTTATCTTTTGTAATGAGCACTGAAAAATTAAATTCTTTTGTTTTTTTTTTTGTTTACTATGATGGATAATAATCAATAAAAAATGTGAGAAGTAATTTGAATACAAAAGCACTTAAAGGATTAATGTTTTTCATGTGGCTGCAATACAATACTGGTTTACCCAATAATACCATTTAATAAAGAGGAGCAGTATGTGTTACAGTAAAGCAACAGTAACCGTAGATCGAGCTATTTATTTTGCTACATTTCAATTTTTGTGACCCTATAACTTGTATTCAGAAAACGTTAGATGCTTCATATTTTTTTAATTCGTTAGTATTGTTATCACCATTATTTTAAACCAAATAAACAGGACTTTAAAAATTCAAAAGCTTCATAATTCTGGCTTATGTATCATTTTTAATACATATGACTTTCCTCGGCATTCTTTGGTCTTGTGTATGTATTTTTTATGTTTTCAAAAGATTTTGTGAAGTTTTATCGGGAATAATACATTATTTATGGTATTTGAGAAAGAATTAAAAGTCAAGTATTGGATGTAAATGAAGAGGTTAATTATCTATTCTTGATATTGATTGAAGTCGTCGTAGTCTAGTATGTAGCGTGTTAGCTTATTAGACGTCAGACCAAGGTTCAAACCTTAGGACAATCATTTCTAATTTTTAACGAAAGGTTGGAATGACCGATTGTGTACGTATGTTTGTAATTTTCGTGCTGCTGAAGGCTTTGAAGAAGAAGAAAACAGAAGCTGGTCTTATGAACTGACGAAAGTATTGGCAGTAACAAACATGATGTTTATAGCTAAAGATGGTACTACTTAGTGCCTAAGTATGGGATAACAGAATCATTCGCTTTACTAATATCGTACTCGGAAATGATGATAAATTGACACTTATTAGGGCTTTTCGAAAAATGAGATGAAAATCTTTCAGCATTTAATAATCACAATAATCTTGTCGATGTAGATGAGTAACTAATTGAATTTAATTGTCATTACAAATTTCCTGGTCCATCGAAATCGAATTGACAGTTTTAGATTCATGTACTACTTACAGCCGTATTTGGGAAACCTGTATCCGGGATACCAGAGAGGAATCAAAGTGAAAACATTATTACTGACATAATCGATGTTCTATTGCAACGGTAAACTTTTTTACACATGATGTTGACAGAAAATTTTTCCAGCGAAATATAACTATGATTGGGACTACCAGGTTTCAGCCAGCCGTCAATTGGGGGCGTTACTGATGCGAGTGATAATAAGCTGCCCAATCTAAATAATTGGAAACTTATAAATTGCCACCAAGCAAGAGTGCTGGATGTGAAATTGTTACCATTTAGAAAAAAATAAAACCAAACTGACAAGAAGTGTTTGATTGTTATATAAAACACCATACTGCAATTTCATAAAAGTAATAATATAAAATAGTTTTATTATATGAATTAAAATAAATAAAAATATTTCAGTTTTGTAATAAAATTTGTATGTACCAAAAGTGATACATAAGCTAGAATTATGAAGTTTTTTTAAGGATAGATCTAAACGTATAAGTGTTTGAATATCTGTATTGGCATTTTAATAAATATTTTAATTGTTGAAAATTACATGATCGGGTTTTGTTGCAATTTGAATTAAACAAAATTGTTGTATTGGCGGTTATAACTTAACTTTTAAAGAAACTTACTGAAAAAAAGAATGAATGGTTTCATTCTTAGTAAACTTATATAGGAGGGTAGTTTAAAGAGTAAAGTGAGTTTCTACTGTTATCAAATTACTATGCGATTATTTCTTATGAACTTTTTAGTATTTGTTACTGATTTTACGTTTGTTAATGTCAGTTTAAGTTTTAAGTGTGATCTGTTTCTTTCCTGGCAAATATTTATGAAACATTTTAAAACTTTCGAAATATTTTTATCAGTTATTGTACAATTCTGCCATACATATAGTTCGAAGCATTTTTGGTAAAGCCTAGTGCCATCTTTGTTGTTGCTCTTCCAAAGAAACATTTAATTTTACACACATTTTCGTTTTGAACGCATCTCCAATGTGGATTATTGTTTGTCATCTCAAAAACATCTCAATTTCTTGCCTCGCTTGGGAGATCCCCTATAGCTTAAATACTTGTCCGATTACTTGCTTAGTTAATTGGCCATAACAACCTCATTGTCAAAATTAAAACCTAGATTCTTAAGCAACTCGTGTTGTGTGTGTTAATCACAATCATGAGTGGTTGCATCTACATTTTAAAGTCGACTACGAATGAAAGATTTCTGAAAAAGTTTTCAATTTTATTTTACTCTTAGAATTTTTGCCAGCAAACTGAGAGTATGGTACGGAAAGATATATTTTTTATTATTGCAGATAGATCAAACGTGAAACTGACGATTCTTCCGATAAACATCGAAGATCGAAAAAACATTTACAAAAATTTCTAAACGAAAGTTCAGTTAATAAAAAGATAGGTATGTAGGTAGGTATGTGCATCCAAAGGGGCGGGATGAAGGGGGGATTAAGGCACAAAAGGCCTATTGTGATAACACAGTTAACCATTATCCCCTTGTCCTGGAAATACACGGAACTTTTGATGAAGCTGCTATGCTTTTTTCTTTTACGACGTAATGCCAGGCATGTACCTAGCAGGTTAAGAACTGTCTACAGCTTCTGCAGAAATCATTAGCAAGCTGTCCAAGATCAACGCATGGTGGCTAATAATTCAATACCTTGTAATTTTTAAGTTTTGGGCAGATTTTCTGCGTCGTCCTGCCGGAGTCAGAAGCCCCATATTTATTGTTGACAGAATCGACGATTTCATTGTGAATTATAAGCTTGCAGGTTTCCAAAGTCGAGAATTAATTGAAGTGTTCAATTAATCTGAAATGTCACTGTAGCATACCGCTCATATGATATGGATATTGTATCGCCCTGCTATCTCATTGAGATATCTGTGGCAACTTTACACTGTCTTGGAGTACGTCACATTAGAATTCAGTGCTTTGATATACGCTATCTTAAATTATGGTAATGTCTCGGTTGAGGATATTTGCGCCATCAACAATTGATTGAAAAAATTCTACCTTCAACGGTTCCGTTCAATTTCGAAACATCGGTGTAATTTTGCATGGAGTGCTTTACGAGAATTGCCGAACCATTTGCCCAGATCCCCTTGTCCAGAATGGATGTCCTGAAAACACCCGAATTTTTTCGATGCTGTATATTGATACAGTCGATAGAGATAAAATTAATAAAAAAAATGCATGGCATAGCTTTTATTCTCCTTAAATCCAAACAACGTAAAATTTTGTCCAATTTTATCTAATGAAAGGTCAAGTTTTTACCAATTACATTACATTAATTAATTACATTATGTGACAAAAAAAAAAAAAATTAAATACATACAGCTAATGACATTGTGTAGGTTGTGAGTTTTGGTAAGTGGAACTCAAATATATATTTTTTTTTTATATTTCTTGAACCCTCCAGACTTGTTTTATTTGACAAAAACTGTTTTTTTTTTGGATTTAAGCACAAATTTATTGATTACACAAACATTTTTGAACCAATGTCCAAAATTAGAATTAGATGGGCCTTTTAAACGATATACATACATATATATACATATATATATATATATATATATATATATATATATACATATATATACATATATATATATATATATATATATATATATATACATATATATATATATATATATATATATATATATTATATATATATATATATATATATATATATATATATATGTATATATATATATATATATTTATATATATTTGATTTAATATGCTATGGGGTTTGATGAGGTAAACATGCCAAATATGATTTTTTTCATATTTTTTCATGTTTGTCCTTTCATAGTAGCAAACTTTAATTAAAAATATGAAATAAGTGATAGCATTCTGAAAGTGTAGACATTGATACTTGCTACTTCGTTTGATAAAATCGGACAAAAATTACCGTAGTTATTACTTAAATAGTATAACATGTCATATTTTTTACACGCATATGTCACCCACATTGAACGGAAAATTCAGCTCATTTACATATGTTGTGCTCTACTTTATTTGACTGGCCTAAATTTGCTACAACAGATATTTAGAAATACGCCATCAAACCCTTTTACAGCAAACACAATTCCTCACGGAAATCATGTGTTTAACTGTGTAATTATATTTCCCTTATGAAAGATAAATAATTAGTCATTCAAATAAGTAAGTTATTCTACAAAACATTAATGCAGTAGAATTGTCATATTAGCTTGTAAATGTTTAATTCTAAATTAAGCGTATTGCTTGTATTTAATTGAATTTAAAATATATTACTTATACGCACCATATGACATGTATTGAAATCAGGGATGGAAAAGTTGGTACAATCGTACTTTTTTTTAGCACTATTTGGAAAGCAAAAACACCATAGCACTTCAATGACTATTTAAAAATTTTCCCTAATCCCTCCCTACAAAGGGAGAAATAGACTGTTTGCTTCGACTGTCTCCAAATTAATCCAATCAAGGGATTTATTGAAGCCATTTAATTCGTGTTGCTACAATTTTGAAATAACAAATAGTTAGCTAGCAAAAAATTTACCATAAATAGTGATTTAAAATTTAGATCTCTGTAGTGTGTTGGTCACACTTATCCACTGTTGTGTGTTGGTTACGTTTGTGCTACCTAAAAATGCATTTTGATACATTCCTCAATAATATAAACAAAACTGTCAATGACCAATGTCACGAGGTATCAAATTGCATTATACAAATTTTCTATACGTAATAATTGTAAACTAGCAAAATGGTGACCATGCACACTTTGAGTTAAGTAAAAACTAAATTAGGTCATAAGTATTAATATGTAAAGAAATTAGACTTAAGAAATTTATATAAATAGCTGTAAGTTGATTGATATAATTAGAATAAAATTGGTAATCATAACGGCTCTTTAGCTGATAAAAAAATCTCTTTTATTCTCATTTAAAATGCGGCTTATTAGCCATAACCAAGCGGCGTGACCGCCCTAATAATAAGCAAACTATGACAGACAAATAACTGACCGACAATCAATACACAATCATTACATTCATTACATGGTGATCCTGCCATATCATTGTTACTTTAATTACATCTCGTAAACTTTTGTATTCCTTTATAGTTAAGTATTAAAGTAAGTTGTTAAGTTGACCTATTATATATGCAAGTACTTAGTACAAAGCAACTGCAATGTACCTTTTTGTTAATTTTTATGTTTTTTTACGCATATACATATGTACATAAATATATGTAAAATGTATTGTCATTTATATTTTTATTTAATTTCTAATAAAAAAGTTTAAAAAAGAAAAAGGTAAATTCAGTACAATTGGGCTGAAAAAAGTACAATTTTTTGTGAAGGTTAGTACAATTAGTTAAGATCAATTTCCTATTCCTGATTGAAATAATTACTCTGGAACGTATGGAATAAAAAAAAAATTTGGGTTTGTCATTAGCAAAGTAGTGGAATTAAATATCACTCATACGTCACATACTTGTTGTTATGAATTTTAAATATGTATTAAATATGAGCATTATCCGAGTGAATAGTTTTGTCAGTTGGTCCAAATAACACTATGACACAAAATAAAAAAAATGAAATACACCCAGCTAATGACATAGTGTAGGTTATTAGTTTTGCGGAGTAGAATTCAAAAATATTTTTTTATATTTCAAAAAAATATATTGTTATACAATTTAAATAATAACTACGGTAATTTTAGTCTAATTTGATGCCAAGATAATGCACTTTCAGAATGTCATCACTTATTTTATATTTTTTAATTAAATTTTGCAATTAAGAATACCTCAACTTGAAAAAAAGAGAAAAAAATCATATTTTCCATATTTACCCAATCAAAACAAATTACATACATGTAAGTTTGAACAAAATGTTTATGTATACCTTTTCAAAAAACTTTCGATTTTGAAAATGCGTTAAACAATGTTTGGGTAATCAATAATTTTGTGTGAAATCAAAATATCGCTTTTGTCAAATAAAACAAGTTTATATGAGAAAAATATAAAAAATATACTTGAGTTCTACTCAACAAAACTCACAATTTACACTATGTCATTAGGTGGGTGTATTTTGACTGTTGCACCGTGTTATTGCAATTAAGAATGTGCAGTCGCCGTAGACTAGTAGGTAGTGTGTTGTTGGTTATTAGAAGTAAAGCGGAAATATTTCTTGGGCGACTTCCACTCTGCAGATTTCTGGCAAAAACTCTGAGAGTAAATAAGTTTGCAATGAAAAATTTCTTAAAAAACTGTCGTTCGGAATCGACTTTAAACTGTAGGTCACGCCACTCATGTATAAAATTAACACACACAACATAGGTGGTGTGAGTTAATAATCCTGACTAAAGGGTTGTAATGGCCAATTATGTATGTTATGTATGTCTTTGTCGGGTTTATCAGCTGAAATTGAATTTTGCCTGGATTTACCCAATATTTTTTCGTTTAGGATTCTGAAAATAACTCAATTTCTCATCGCCAATAGCAATTCTACGCAACATTGATTTTATATCGTGTTTTTAAAGGGGAAATTTCAATTAAATTTATGCTGGCTTTGGATGGTGTTAATGTTGCAACAACTTTTCCAAGTACTTCAGATACAATCTACTGCTTTACCATTGTATGTCCACTTTTTCTTTAAACTATGTCTACCACCTTGAAAAATCATTATTTCTGATTAAAGGAGATTCACTTCCATTCTCCGTATCCTACAATATTCCTCTAGTTTGGTAAAGTGTTAGTATATTTAGCAAACTTAAAAACTTGAACGTTGACGCTCATGCTCATTTAGTCCATTAAGATACAGACCAAACAATATTGGCGCCAACGGACATCGTTGCTCAACACCAAAACAGGTTTGAAATTTTCCGAAAGATCCGAGCCAGTTCATATTGCAGATACGGTGACTATAGATCTATAAATTTAACTATTTTAGCTGACATTCTCATCTGAGTAACAACAATAACAAACGCAGCTTTAATTCTGCGAATTTTATATTTACTTGGCAATAAATATTGCCAACGGTTGAGTAACTCTTCCGAAAGTCTGCTTGTATTCATTTATCATTTATTGTTCATTACTTGATCATGTCAATTAAAATTTATACAAAACAATTCATAAACAATATCCCACTGTAATCACTGGGGTCGTTCGTGCAGCCTTTTTTGTAAATTTGGAATACGACACTGTCTGAACATTTGGTCAATTCACACAAGCCGTTGTATCGTTGTATTCTTTGTATTATTGGACGACTATACGACAGTGTATGCTTATTGTTGATAATTTTCATGTAAAAATCCGATACACTAATACACATTTTTTCATATGTTTATAAAAAGTTGTATTGGTTTCGTGCTATCAAATTGTTTGAATGCAAAAAATTATGAAGAAGAATACGACATACACAATACAGCATAGCATTGAGCGTTCACAAGCAACCAAGTGTATTCAATACAACATACATGATACAAAGTCGTGTGAATTGGCCAATTGTTTTCAATTTAGAATTTCCGCGTAGTATATAGTACGCGATCTAGGTAGTTATCACCAGTGTTGCAATATTGAAATTTTGAAATGGTACTGAACTATAACTAAAAGGGTACTTTTTTGCATCAAACGATACTTTTGTAAAAAAAAAATTATACATACACATTGGTCATTATAATCCTTCAATCAGGATTATGACCCAACTTCTCAAGCCACTTATTTTGTGTGTAGTAATTTTATACATGAGCGGCGGGACCTACTGTTTAAAGTCGAACGACAGATTTTTAAGAAACTTTTTATGGGAATTTTTTTACTCTCATAGTCGCCGAACAAATATTTGTTCATATTTCGTTTAGATGGAGATGTCTGACATGTGGGGTTTGAAGCGTGGGCCTACGTCTTGTAAGCCCGCACACTACCTACTAGACTATTTATTTATTTATATTTAATACACATACGGCACGGAACAGAAAAACTAACGACTTATTCGTGTTCCTCATATACAAGATAAAAACAGCTGATCCGGAATGTAACAAAATGTAAAAGCTCCTTTTCGTCAAAACTCAATGGAACCTAATGTAACATACGTTCGTTTTTAGCATATGAAGAGAAATGCAAATGCTTACCAAAGTTATATTACAGTTCGTCAAGCGTTTTCATTGCTTTTCGTGTTCTAAAAACGAGTGTACTTTCCTTGGACGTTTGGCTAGCAGGGGCTAAAGCCTAATTCTACGTTTAGCATTACGTTGAACATGTTGCTGCTAATCAATTATAAGTTAAAAAGCACAATACATAAAATATGTAATAATAAAAAAGTACTGATCTCGTCGCGGGGGTACTGCGGTATTTTTGAAATGAAAAAGTGTTGAAAAAAGTACAAAAGTAATTAATTTTTCAACACTGGTTATCCCTAGCATTTGTATAAAGTTCATACGGTATTCGATCATCACCTGGAGTTTTCACTTTAGCCAGTTGAGTTTTCACTTTATGCAACGAGAATGGTTTGTCTAGTTGATTTTCTATTTTCAGGTTTGCAGGATAGCAGTCTATAGCCCCGACCGAGGGATTAAGGAGAGTTTTAAAATATTCTCGAAACCTAATCTCGCTAATGTCCACCATTATTTTCCATTTATAACATATTTTAAAATCCTTTCAATTGTAATTTTTCTTTTTTATTTTAAAGATTGAAGTCGCCGTAGTCTAGGAGGTACTGTGTTGGCTTGTTAGACGTAAGGCCACGGTACAAACCTCAAGTCAGATATCAAAACGAAAAATATGAAAATATTTCTTCAACGACTACCTCTCAGCAGATTTCTGGCAAAAAATCTAAGAGTAAATAAAATTGCCATGAAAAGTTTCTCAAAAATCTGACGCTCGGAGTCGACTTTAAACTATTGGTTCCGACAATCATGTATACAATTAAGGTACACAACATGAGTGGTGTGAGAAACAAGGTCATAATCCTCACTGAAGGATTGTAATGACAAATTATTTATGTATATGTGTGTATCTTAAGGATGTTTTCATATTTGAATGAAATCTTCTTATCTCTTACACCCTGTGACCTCCGGAACAATTTTAGTGCTTCCCTTGCCTTTTTGTATTCTTTGTCAAACCATTTGCTCTTAAACTGTAATTGACTGTGTACAATATTCGCCATAGTCTAGTATGTAGGGTGTTGGCTTATTAGATATGGGGCAGCAGTTTAAAACCCTGGCTCAAATATCTCGAACAAAACGAAATATGAAAACGGATATCTTCGGTAACTTGAGAGAAAATAAAATTGCCATGAAAAGTCCCGTTGCTCAAGTAAAGGGTGTTTTTTATAGAGGTATAGAACTTTAAGTTGACATTACTTTTCAAGATGGCGACCGATTTAACAGCTGTCAAGTGATTTATTCTCAGTTGGGTTTGGCACTTCATCATGAATAGACTCACGCCTGAACAACGCTTGCAAATAGTGCAATTTTATTTCAAAATAATGGTTCTGTGCGGAAAACGTATCGCGCACTACGTCCATTTTATCGTCGACAAAATCGTCCATCAGAGCAGTTAATTCGATTAACCATGGAACGTTTTCGCACCACGTTTACTCTTATTGATAACTCGCATCCCCAGAGACGCTCTACGGTGCGTACAGAAGAAGCTATTGCTGCTGTAGAGCGTAGCATTGAGGAAGACCCGACCATCGAGCACAGGAATTGGATCTGTGTCCATTCACTTTATGGAAGATTTTGCGGAAGGATCTTGGTTTGCCTGCTTACAAAATCCAACTCGTGCAAGAATTGAAGCCAAACGATCATCAAGTAAGGCGTAGATTCGTCGAATGGGCCCAAAACGAGATTACGGTTGTTCCCGATTTTCATAAGTGAATTTTGTTTAGAGATGAAGCGCACTTCTGGTTGAATGGCTACGTCAACAAACAAAACTGCCGCATTTGGAGTGAAGGTAATCCTCAAGTGTATGTGGAAACACCGTTACATCCAGAAAAACTGACTGTTTGGTGCGCTTTATGGGCTGGTGGAATCATTGGTCCGTACTTTTTCAAAAACGATGGTGGCCAGAACGTTACAGTCAATGGTGATCGGTATAGAGCCATGATTACTAACTTTTTCTAACTGAATTGAATAACCATGATGTCCAGGAGATGTGGTTTCAACAAGACGGCGCAACATGTCACACAGCTCGTGCCACAATAGATTTATTGAAAGACACGTTTGGTGACCGCCTAATTTCACGTTTTGGACCTGTGAATTGGCCTCCAAGATCTTGTGATTTAACACCGCTAGACTACTTTCTGTGGGGCTATGTAAAGTCATTGGTCTATGCGGTAAAGCCACAAACGCTTGACCATTTGGAAGACAACATTCGCCGTATTATTGCCGATATACGGCCACAAATGTTGGAAAAAGTCATCAAAAATTGGACGTCCAGATTGGACTACATCCCCGCCAGCCGTGGCAGTCATATGCCAGAAATCATATTTAAAATGTAATGCCACAAGATTATCTTTCGGTTAAATAAAATTCATGTCAATCGAATAATCCATCGTTGTTTTATTGCAACTTAAAGTTCTATACCTCTATAAAAAACACCCCTTAATAAAATTAACACGCACAGCATAAGTGGTATGACAAGCTAAGTCGTAATCCTGACTGAAGGGTTGTAACGACCAATTATGAATGCCTGTATGTATGTATTTCAATCAATTGGCTATCAATTGGCCGTTGAACTTTTTTAGAGAGTACGTCAGAAACCGTATCTTCGAGGATAATTCTTTAACGTTAGGCCATGTGAAAAACTTGTTAAAAAAAAAATTAATTGTAGAAACTAATCCAAATGTGATCAATTAAATGGCGTTGTATTTCGGAAGTAAGGGCATCGATAGTCTTAAATTTTTTAGTTGGCTTTACTCTTGAAACCGTAATATGCATAACCTTCTATAACCTCTAAAAATTATTATATTATTAGAAAGCCCATTAAAAGTTTTTCAATTAAAAAAAAAACAAATTTAAATTTCTAATTCATAGCTCAAGTTTATTTCTTTGTTAAGTTAAACAACGCATAAATAAATTCTATTGCGGTCATCGAATTTGGCAGTTAAGAAATGTGATTAAAAATTGCATTTAATTTCTTTTTTTATTTCCTGTAAATCTTAAAACAATGCCACATGTGCAGACTCATACTTTTTAAGATTTAGTGTACTGTATACCACTGTATGTGTTTTGTTCTTGTTACTTTCATGTGGCTTAACCTATAATATATGGAGTTAAAAATCTTTTTAATGGTCCATCAGTAGTAATAAATATTGGTCATTAGGCAATATTTTTAACTCGTGCTATCGACTTGATTAGTTTTTTTTTTTGGAATTCTTTTGTGGTTATTTTTTTTTTTTTTGGTATTTCTCTGGTTTTAACTGTGTAACTGTTTTATTATAATATTGTGAATTGTATTAAGTTTACAATACACAGAGCGAAATTTAAAACTAGATATTTCATTCAACACTCAGACAGCTTTATCGGAATAAATACGCAAACTGTTATAATATTGCGTAAAACTGCAAATACAGCACTGTCATAAGTATGTTCAGTGAGAACTTTACAATTATCCGAACACTTTTTGCCAAACAAAAAAAAAACAAAACAAACAAAAAAACAACAAAATAAAAACAATGTTGTTGAAACAAGCCAAACCAGCTGCCAAATGAATATTGAACAAACAGCTGAACTGCCTGAACACTTAAAACACTATAGGCAATAAACCGAATATTGACTCAATAAAAGTGTATATCTGAACATAGTGTAAGTTTATTCTATTTAATTTTCAATTTGCCATTTCAATGTGAAAAATTTAATGTATTTCGTATTGAATTTGAATTTGTTTATAATTTATTGAATTATGTATGTATTAAATTTGTACAATTTATTGCTTTGTGTATACGATAACAAAATTATCAGAATATTATCAAACAAAAGGTATTTACGATACCGAAAATTAAAGATTCCAGATTAAATTCCTTTGTTACTTTTAAAATTGAATAAAAATTTTCTATTTATCCACGTGCCATATTCTAGTGCATTAAACAAATCATACACGATTTCTTTTTCTTGAGCAGGCAAGCACACTTTTTTAAGTAATATTTTGTACGAGTGCGAGTAGTTTTCTACAATTCATTCGAGAGCATCTAAGATTTGTTTTTTTTTTGCAAAACATAAAACATTCTTAGAAACAAGAGTTTCATTACGACTGTACATGTGTACATACATACATATCTTAATAAAGTTAATTTTGGCAAAAAAAATATAAGGCAATAGAATAAGAAGAAAAGAATAGAACTGAATGGAGAATAAAAAGCCTTTTTTCTTTAAGTGTAATAAAGAATATTCTTATCTCAATTGAGATTTGCAAACGGGTTAAAGTATTTCGCAAAGAAAGGCTGGATAAAACAAGAGAAAGCGTTTTAAAACAGACAAAAAATACCCATACACTGTTATGCTACTTTTAAAACATAAATTCTAAAATATAGCAGGAGAAAACAAAAGTAAAAAAACAACGAATGAAATGAATGCAAATCTTTTGCAACAGAGTATTTCGATGGACCGAATGTACGTGTTAGTTTACAGTTAGATAAGTATGCTTGCAATAACACATTTTATTGTAAAACAATTCAACACAAACAAATACCCAAATATATGTACATATGTACGTATTAAATTTACACACACATCCTGTGTTTACATGCATAGAAACATTACTGTATACATATCCCAGCTAGCATTTGGAAGATTGTTTTTAGAAAATCATTTTGCTGAGTCTTTTTAGAGTACTTTTGGTGATCAAAAAGTTGTTAGTGAGTTACACGATTAAAAAAGGACTCAAAAATGATTCTCGCCAATAAGTAAAATGAGTTCGGTTTAAATAAACAATAAAAAATTGTATAGCAATCGCAAATTAATCATCCAGACGTTTAAAATGTGACTTTTATTTCCGTTATTATTATATTCTATTTATGCTGAAGATTGAATAACGCTTAATCAAAAACAGTTCCATCAGGTGTTTGAAAAGTGATCGTAATTACGTATTTTATGATCATATTTTGCGCAGATAGATGATTAAACAAACCTTTTTTTTTATACCCACCCTGTATAAATTTTCATTCATGTAAAAAATGGCTATGAAATAAATTAAATTTTTTTAAATACAAAATTTTTCTTTGTTTTCTAACGAAAAAATTTTAAAAACTTTTATGTCTGATGTACATAGATCACGAATATAAACTTAATATTCTTTCTTTGTTACTTAACGTTCATACGAACGTGTAAACGTAGGACTCAGAAAACCGACTAAAAACACTTCGATGACTTTTTCCAACATTTGTGGCCGTATATTGGCAATAATACGGCGAATGTTGTCTTCCAAATGGTCAAGCGTTTGTGGCTTTACCGCATAGACCAATGACTTTACATAGCCCCACAGAAAGTAGTCTAGCGGTGTTAAATCACAAGATCTTGGAGGCCAATTCACAGGTCCAAAACGTGAAATTCGGCGGTCACCGAACGTGTCTTTCAATAAATCTATTGTGGCACGAGCTGTGTGACATGTTGCGCCGTCTTGTTGAAACCACATCTCCTGGACATCATGGTTTTCAATTCAGGAATGAAAAAGTTAGTAATCATGGCTCTATACCGATCACCATTTACTGTAACGTTCTGGCCACCATCGGTTTTGAAAAAGTACGGACCAATGATTCCACCAGCCCATAAAGCGCACCAAACAGTCAGTTTTTCTGGATATAACGGTGTTTCCACATACTCTTGATGATTACCTTCACTCCAAATGCGGCAGTTTTGTTTGTTGACGTAGCCATTCAAACAGAAGTGCGCTTCATCGCTAAACAAAATTCGCTTATGAAAATCGGGAACAACGGTAATCTCGTTTTGGGCCCATTCGACGAATGTACGCCTTACTTGATGATCGTTTGGCTTCAATTCTTGCACGAGTTGGATTTTGTAAGCACGCAAACCAAGATCCTTCCGCAAAATCTTCCATAAAGTGGATGGACACAGATCCAATTCCTGTGCTCGATGGCGGATGGACTCATTCGGGTCTTCCTCAATGCTACGCTCTACAGCAGCAATAGCTTCTTCTGTACGCACTGTACAGCGTCTCTGGGGATGCGAGTTATCAATAAGAGTAAACGTCGTGCGAAAACGTTCCATGGTTAATCGAATTAACTGCTCTGATGGACGATTTTGTCGACGATAAAATGGACGTAGTGCGCGATACGTTTTCCGCACAGAACCATTATTTTGAAATAAAATTGCACTATTTGCAAGCGTTGTTCAGGCGTGAGTCTATCCATGATGAATTGCCAAACCAAACTGAGAATAAATCACTTGACAGCTGTTAAATCGATCGCCATCTTGAAAAGTAATGCCAACTTAAAGTTCTATACCTCTGTAAAAAACACCGTTAAATACCACACCCTTAAGTACCCAAATACTTTGGTAAAGTTTTCTTCGTCACTTCATTAAATATATTCAGTTTTTTGCTTTAAACACAAGGCTTTACTTCAAGTGGCTGTTTCTATTTGTGCTCTTTCTATTCTTTCCTCTTTCTTTGTTTTTCTGTTTTTTTCTTTTGAATATAATATTCTGTATAGAGCTTAACACATACAACTCATTGGAATTAGCTGAACAAAAAGAATTGAAAAGTATAGCTTGTATGTATACAAGTATTTGTACTGGGACTTGTTATGTATGTATATTTATGTGTGTCATGTAAAACTTTTTCTCACGTTACTCTACACAAGTGATGGTGCAATGAATTGGTGTATTGTGGGCCATATACTTCTGACAATTGAACATAGTATGTGTTAACTTCCATTGCTTTCTGTTAAAATTTTTTATTTTTTTTTCTTTCACATACATTTTACATACATTACACAAATTGTCATGACTAGCAACAGTAGCTGTGTAGGAGAATGTGTATGCCTTGGGCATTAAAGTTTAAAGTTTTATAATTACGATGAATTTTTGTAACATTATTCTCTCTATGAGGCTAAAGGACAGACGACTTCTTCAATGAATTATTAGAACAGAAATTTAGGCCTCGTAATTATTCATAAATTTAAAAAGTGTGATAACAACTCTTTGAAATTTATCAGTATTTAAATAAGAATTAGATTTCTTTTTATGGGGATTTCCTAAATCGCTGGTGTATAGGAACAAGTCACAAACCACAGCTGTGCTCAAAGCTAACATAAAATTTACCGTAGGTCAAATACAACCTCATTTATGCGCCAAAGTCATGGAAAATTTGTCATTTCAGATGTGCTCCTACCAGAGAAGCTGTGATGGACATTTGAAGAATGTATTCCCCACTTAATGACATTAATCATTCAAACGCATAAAAAGTTTGGATGATTAAGAGACATGAAGCTTTTAATGAATTACCCACGAGTTATGGACTGTAGGAGTCGCACACACCTGCCACGTAAAAAATTTATAAAGAAAAAAAAGATCTTTTAATTCAGGTAAAAATATTTGTTATCATCGACCTATAGCACTTGCAATTGTCGGTGATCGCCTAGCCAACGTCGTTCTCAAAGAAATATGGACCGATTATGACGTTTAACAAAATCGACGCTGACATTTCGAGATGCACTGGACGCTCTTGGATTTCATGTGAATTGATATCGTATGTTTGTTCATGTACTTCTTCATCCAGAAATGGGCCTAATCGATAAAGATGTTTTTTCGATGAAAATTGGGATCAACTTCCTACTGCTCCAGAAGCTACAACTCTGCCTAGGAATTTGTTGATTAGGGGCAAAATATTTCATTTGGGATTTTTTAAGCAAAATGTATACAGAACGAGACGATGTAGAGAAATTTTACCCACCACATTATCTTCGTAGATTTCAGAGGGAAGAAGCATAACATAAATGACGGTGTGTGAAAGGAATGAACATGCTACGCGGTGCTATGGCAGTAACAGCCGGTATACAGTGGCGTCAGACTGGACTATGCCGATGATATATGCCTACTGTCACTTTCTTACTTACCTAATTTAGTCAGGATTACTACCTCGCTTCTCACACCACCCATGTTATGGTGTTAACTTTTATCTATGCGTGGCGGTACCTACAGTTTAAAGTAGCCTCCAAACGACAGATCTTTTAGAAACTTTTTTGCAGAAGACTACTACGAAGAAGTCACCGAAGGAATATTTTTTATACTTCGTAGTTTTGATGTCTGAGCTGGTGTTTGAACCACTGCCTTGCGTCTAATAATATCTACACACTCTAATAATATCTACAATGGCGGCTTGCCTAACATTCTTTTCCAATCCCATAGCTGTTATTACTTAGCATTAGAAAACCAATTTCGGGAAATATTTTGCATATACAGTGGACATGAATCACTCATAACGTCCACATAAACATTGGGGGCATTACAAACACCATCAAGTATCATGTATTGCGGGTGCTACCTACGACTACTAACTAGCCAGCTGGATAATCTGAGTAAATACTATACTGGATATAAATCATTTCAGTTTTCAGCATGACTAAAGTGTGACAGGAGCAAAAGTGATATTTTCAAAAAATATCGAGTTCAATCATGAAATCCGCTTCATAAACAAAAAATTATGGTGAGGGAAATGAATATCTTGCAAAAATTAATGCATCGAATTATTGAAAAGGACTTCGGACTTGGTGCTTCCAATAACCTACTCGAATTTTATTGAATGCAGGTTTGGAAAAAAGTGTGGAACAAATGACGGGTCAAGCAAAATTTCCCAGAAAATCCTTCTGGAAGCTGTAGTAAAATCAGTTAATCGTTCCATATTCCAAAACCAGCCGTTTACTTCCCAGCAAGATTGTGTGCCAATTCCTAAACGTAAAAGGACCCAAACCTAACTGCGATAAAATGTTCTACCATCCTCTAAAGAATGATTCTATCGTTGGACTAGAAATTCTTGTCAGTTTTAGTGGATATAGTTTGCAACAAGAGATACGGCAACATTAATTTTTTTAAGACAATATTAATTGGTATTGTAGCAAAGTTTCCAATTAACGAGGTGAGTGCAGACCGACTTAAGGCGTACTCATTTAAGCTTTAGTTTCTGACTTGATTTAAGTCAAACAGTGCAACATATATTTTTCCTGATGTTTCACATTCATCTCATTAATAGTTTTAGTTGAGTCATCATCATTTTCGGTCTATATTCCATGACATAATTTCTAAAACTTTGCGAATTACTTGCGGAAGTTATTAAAACTTAAGTCACTATCTGTAAAAACCAAGACAGGAAAAGAAATTCGCTTGGCTGGCAAAATAATTAAAGAGATTGTCATTTCTATTCTGACATTAACGAATAGTTTCTTAAAAAGAAGTCATTGTCATCAGTTGCAATATTTGTTGAATTATTCTTAAAATCTTAATGTTCAAATATACGTTTGTGCATGTAAAGTGAGAGAGAGAGAGAGGGAGACAATATGTGTGAAGTGCAAAACTGTATTATTGCGTTAACAGAGGCATATTTAAAATTAATATTTCATAATTTGCAGTATGGTTTAAGCCAAATTATACAATTTTCTGCAAATTCATTAAAATAATGAATTGCAATCAATTTTGTAGGATACAATGTGAATGTGTTTTTCAGCTTGTCGTTTGCAACATTTACCGCCAGCAACTAAATGTTAAGGTTTCATTAGAACGATAGAAATGCGAAACTATTCTGTTGGCTTTCAGTACAAATGAGTTTAGTAAAAGTTTAGTGTTCAGTAAAAATCGGCATTCCTACAGTTTAAAGTCGACCCCGAACGATATAATTTTGAGAAATGCAATTTTTATTTACTCTCAGATTTTTACCAGAAAACTGCTGAGAGTAAATCGCCGAACAAATATTTTTTTATATTTCGTTTTCCTGGGGATGTCCGACCTAGGGTTTGAATCGTGGACTCACGTCCAATAAGCCAACATACGATCTACTAGACTAAGACGACAACGTACATATTGTTACGTTTTTTACCTTTTTAAAAACATTTAAAATATGAGTTCGTATATTGCAAATAAAAATACATTTGTGTTTAGTTTTAAATAAACTCTTAATTGTTCGCAGAATTCATAACTTGATGTAAACAATAACAATTGCTTTATTAGTCATTCTTCTTTTCACTCTTTTGCGTAAATAAAAACAATTTCTCAATAGATCTTTATAACGGATATTTTCAAACCACGATTATTATCTTCACACGTAACGCGTCTTCACACAAGACTGACTGAATTCTTTCTGACTCCGTTGCCTGCTTTGTCTTGCCTTTTATATGGCAGGGTAAACTGTCTGATGAATCCTGTCGAAGGAGAATGACATCGCTTTTGCGAAATCTCTATAAATGCAAACATGATGTTGGTAATTGTGTGCTGTTGTTACTGCATCGACCTGGATAAGAAAATGACTAAAATTGTCTTCTTTCCTTGAAACGATATCTATTGCGGCATTACTCTCGCTTAACTATTGTGGGTGCTGTTAGTTGAAAAAGGTGCTGAATACTGTTATCTACCCCAGGTTTCAGTGCTTAGAGCTTTTTATGAAAAGGAGGACATTTTTGACCTGTAATTTCCTAACGACTTTGAAGTTTACTGAAATTGCAAGATTTATCTTAGAACCGTGTTGGTACCCTAAGTACCAACACCGTAGTCTAGTAGGTAATGGGTTGGCTTATTAGACGTAAAGCCAGGGTTCGAGCCCCAGGCCAGACATCAAAACAAAAATACAAAAAGTATTTCTTCGGCGACTTCCTCTCAGCAGATTTTTCGCAAAAACTCTGAGAGTAAATAAAATAAGTTATCACAGCTTATTAAATCTTGGCTTTGTTTTTGTATTGAAAATACCCAATTCACATGGAGATAAGTTTTGATAAGTGCACACGAATTTAAAGCGACAATATTTGCATCTATTATTACCAATAAAAATACATACTAAAGTAGTGAACTTGATTGTTTCCACATTAACTTCGTTTTCGTTTTTAAAATTAAATGAACATTTAATTATAATTTCTGATCTAAATATCCTGGTTTGTGTGGCTTTAATTTATTATTACTGCAAATGCATTACATTAATTATGTAATGAAACCGATACATTATTGATATGGTTGCGATAGTTCTGTTTTCGTTTTTGTGGTAAATTTGATGTTCGGGGTCGTAAAACAGATTTTAAAATTTAATAAAAAAATTATAATTATTTTGTCATAAATGTCAAACAAGCAGGCAAATTTACAAAGGGTGGGTCATCTAAAAGTTCACATTTTTAAAAAGCAATAAAATAAAAACGGTTTGAAATTTTGCCAAATTAATTTTTTAGTCGTGAAGTACAATTGTTCTGGTTAGAAATGGAATATTATTTCATTCAAATTTAAACCGATAAATGGCTCACCTGATGTAATGGAAAGTACTTGGAATGTTTTCTAGGTGTACCGGTAGAAAGTAAGCGTCAAGATACAAATGTCTTCATAAAGAACATTTATTGTGAACCAAATCAGTGAACAAACAAAATCAAACTTTTACATCGTGTTAAAGATGTTGAATTTTGAGCCATAAAATGATGATTTGCGGAAAGCATAAATTTCTTGTTTTCATTTGAAGAAAAGTGCTGGAGAGATTCATCGAATGCTTGTTGAGGCATATGGTGATCGTATTTTGTAAAAAGCAACATGTAGGAGATGGTTTCGACTGTTCTGAGATAACGATTTTAATGTGAGAAATGAAGAAAATGGAAGAATACCAAAAAAACGCCGAATTGCAAACAATATTGCATGAAGATGCCATTTTGAGTCAGAAGCAAATGACAGAAATGTTAAATAGTGCAGAAGGTCCACAGTCTGGAAAGTGGCTGCGACATGAATTGAATGACACGTGGATGGAAATCCGAAAAACCACCTGGGAAATTCTGCTTCAAAGTTATGGTAAAAAGCAGAACAGACACAGCAAGGTAATTTTGCAAAATGACAATGCATCTCCACGCAATGCAAAGCATTAGGAGGGGAAATCCTACCCCACCCGCCATTTTCAAAAGAGTTTGCTACTTACAACTACTATTTGTTTCCCCCAAATAACATGCCAGAAATCTGCTCCAGTCCGATCAACTGCTTTGGTAGCAGCAAAAACTAACTAAACTAACACAAGGCAAAAAAATATTAGGAATATGTTGAAGAGGCTTAGTAGCTGGCCTAAATTAAAAAATTATCAGAATTTAATGAAAATGGGAAAAGAAAATTATTATATAGACCTGCAGGCTAAATTTAACCTCAGTCGCCGTAGTCTAGTAGGTAGTGTGTTGGCTTATTAGACGCAAAAGCCTGGGTTCGAGCTCCAGGCCAGGCATCAAAGACAAAATACAAATAGTATTTTTTCGGCAACTTCCTCTCAGTAGATTTCTGGCAAAAACTCTGAGAGTAAATAAAAATTGCCATGAAAAGTTTCTCAATAAATAAAAATCTGTCGTTCGGAGTCGTCTTTAAACTGTAGGTCCCACCACTCATGTATAAAATTAACACACACACAACATAAGTGGTGTGAGAAACTAGGACGTTGTACAATGGGTCAATTCGACCTCCGGGTACTGTACTTCTCTTAATTGACAAGTACACGTCCTCTAACCTAACCTAACCTAACCTAATGGAAATGGGAAAAGAAAATTATTATATAGACTTGCAGGCTAAATTTAACCTCAATTTTAAATTTTCTTTCATTTCTACGTTAAAAAATGAAGTTAAGTTTTTTTTCTTTGTTAGCACTCTCTCTCTCTCTCTCTCTCTCTCTCTGTAACGGAATACAGTTGTCCACATATCGCTATGTTTTCTAAAAAACATAAAAAAATTAATCTTTTATAACATTTTATATACCTTTGTGTTGTTAAATCATGGTTTTTATAGTTTAAGTTTTGTGCCGTTTAATACCACACAATTATAATTCTTGTAATAATAGCATAAAATGGTAGTGCCATAGTGTGACATCTATTCACACATAAACTAGAACTAATGCTAACACATACACATACGCTCATAGATTTGTATAGCACATACAATTACCATTTTGCCATACACTACTATAATACTTATACTAAAACTGTATGATAATTTTTACTACACTCACTACTAGGGATGCCAATCCGGTAATTCCGGGATTGTTTAAAACTTATCCCGGGATTTTCATGATTGTAAATTCATACATACAATACTTTGTTTTTTATTTAGTGTTACATTATATAATACCCACGTAGGTTTTTAAGTGTATCATAAGTAATATTCTATATCACTCGATATCGAATTGAACGTGAACTCAACTTCCATCGTTAAAAAGTTAAGTTCTGCCCTCGAAGAACGTAAAAGTCCAATTAAATCTGCTAATACAGCTGATGATTTAGATGTTCAACTTATTAAAGAAATAGGTTTGATTGTATCACGAGGTGTTAGAGGTGAATAGTTATATCCTGCATATAGCTGTCTTAAAACCATTTTGCCCGCAACTATAGATTGCGAAATATGTTTATCAGCGGAAGCGTATGTTCGCAACAAAATCCGTTCAAGGCTCTTCGATAAAATCATATAGGCTTTGTTCTTTTTAAAAAATTACTTCTAACAATAACTGCAAGTAATATATATATTTTGGACTTTAAAAAGTGTCCTTAAAAGGGTTGGTATTTGTTTCTTCACTAATGTATTTATGTATGTATGTAGACTAGGGTTGCCAGATTGCGATTCGCAAAAAGCTGGACATTGGGTTTTAAAAAGCTGGAGAAAACAAAAAAATGCTGGACATAAAAAATACTGAGAAAATGTTAATTTTGGTTTTGTCTAAATAATTTTTATTAAAATATCCATTGTTATCAACATACACACAGTTACTAAAGTATACATACGGTTAAAAAATTTCAGAAATTTTTTTTCGTTTTCGTTAAAAATCTTTATAGTTTCCTTGATGTTAAGACGATCTTTTGCATTGGTTAAAAATTTTCTAAAATTGAACTGAATTGTGGCCCTGCACAGGCCCACAAAGGTATGCATCCGATTTACAAATTTCACAAATTTCTGAACCAATGCAAAAGACCGTTTTAAAATCGAAGAAAGATGTCAGACAATTATAAATATTTTCAAAAAAAAACGGATTGGTTAAAAAATTTCTGAAATTTGTTATCCGTATGTATACTTTTGTGGCTGAGTATTATGAGTATATTATGAGTATATGTATTATTATTTAAAAATATTACAATTAAATAAATTCATTGCATTATTTAAAATGTATTTAACTAAACTTAAATTTTTTCGGTTCAGTCCGTCACATACATATTTACATATGCGTATGTATGTGAGAATTAAGATTAAATACTAAAAACAAACCAATAAAAAATAACAACTCAGTCTAGTTTGATTTTGTTTATAGTAGTTTGCACTTTGGTAAAAAAACACGTTTGTAATAAACTAATAATTTGACAAAGATAACATGAAAATTATTGCCCAAGTTATTCAAAAAAGCTGGACAATCCAGCCAAGTCCAGCCATGCTGGCAACCCTAATGTAGACACAGGTGAATTATTTTTATATTTGTTAATTTACGCTTTTTGTTACTTTCTGTTCTGTTTTTTATTTCATATATATGATAAAACTTAAAAATAAATAAAATTTTTAATAAAAGAATTCTTTTTAATTTTTTGTTATTAAGAGAAAATCATAAAATCCCGGGATATTTCATAATATTTCCCGGGATATCCTGTATACTGTCACATACATACATATATATTTTCATGTTTATGTTATGTTTGAATGCATTTATTAGAGTGATCTTTAATGTTCAAAATTTTCACCAGGACAACACCCTAAATTGGGAATTTAAATGGAACATAAGTATTAAAATTATTTATGATTTAGACTTTTAATGTTCAGTTCTTTACACTCCCATGGCATTTATTAGAGCCGAAATTTTGTTTCAATATAGGTGCGATATTTAACAATTAATTTTTATAACTAAAATAGGGTTTTCATGCTATTTCAATATGGAAAATTACTTTTTTCAAACTATCCCTTTGATCATTGACTATAACACACACAGTTATTTAAAGCTGTGAACTATTTCGACGTGAATGTTTTGAATGTTTTTTCGTATAAATTAAATATTGTAATCCTAATACACTGTCTGCAGTCAATTTCTCCGACGTATTATTCGTCTTCGGCTAATCGAATATTAATTGTTGTCGTCTAAGCTATCACACCAGGAATAAACTACAAATTTCTTCATTCGATTCGATTGTTGGGCGGGGTAGCATGTTATTCAGAATATCGCGTTTTTAAATTTATGTGGATGTAGTCGCGGGATTTCTTTTGTTTACAACAATGTCATCAGCATTGCAGAAATATGAATATGTTTGCTTATAAGGATGTCCAAAGTATAAATTAATTACAATATGGGTACGCTGCGAAATACCGGTTACATTTTTAAAGTCGTCTTTCTTAATAACAAAACCTCAGTCGACAAAATATCAATTATTTTAATTGCAAATAACTCTCGGGAATAAAACTCAAGTTGCAAATCGTGTGGGTGTTCATTATATCCATGACTGGCGGACGGTCGATTCCAAACGACAAAGTGTTTAAGAAACTTTTCATGGCTATTTTATTTACTCTCAGAGTTTTTGTTGAAAGACTGTAGAGAGAAAGTAGACGAAAGTAATATTATTTCAAATTTCGTTTTGTTCTGAGCTGGGGTTTAAACCACGGGCCCTCTTCTACTAAGCCAGCACACTACCGACTATGACAACCTCAATTTAGTTCCACAATACCCTTGTACACATTATTCCTATACCCGGTGTATCGGTATTAAGTGAACGCCAAGATACAATTGTTTCCATAGGGGATATTTATTGTAATCGAGCCTTAATTTTTTTTTTTTGGTGTTGTTTTTTCGTATAAAGATGAAGAATTTTGGTGCCAGAAAATGATGATATACCGAAAGCAATTACAGATTCTAACTCAAGCAACATGTATAAGATGGTTTCGAAGGTTCAAACATAACGATTTTAATGTGAGAAATGAAGAAAGTGGAAAACAACCAAACAACTTCTACAAAAGTTACAAATTAAAGAGGACGTAAAGCACCATTAGAACGTTCTATTAGAACGTTTTCTTTTAACAATGCTTACTAATTTGTGGGATACGAGTTTGAAAAAATTTCTTCACATAGCTAGAACTCACCCTAGTATTGTGAACGAGCATGCATGAATTCATATTTAAATTCTAGATTGTGTTCGTTGTGGCATACCTTCTTTTTATTTTTTTTTTCTCACTAGTGTGAGAGTAGGATTCTTTTCAACTGTTTGTTAGTCGGCATTGACAGTGTAACTTAGAGGAGTAGCAATAACAAGTTCATTGTGTCATAAAAACGGATAAAATAAAATATGAAATAAAAGAGAACAGATTTAATAATGAAAGTTGACATTGTTGACTGCCGGGTCTTTCATTAAGCGCTTCCTATTTTTAAATTCAAACAAAACAAAGTGAGTGTGAGAAATGATTGAAATTGTCCGAAATCTCCAATTTTCAATTTCTTTGGTGCGTAAATTAAGCTGAATTTGAACGATGGCATGGGTTACGTTGACTTTGTGTGGTTTCTGACATATTTTATACAATGCAGAATATCCAATATGTCAAGAGCTGTCTGGCCGTGGCACAGTGGTTCAAGAGCCCAATCTAGCTATCAAAAAGTAAATTTTTTATGTTTCAAACTTCACATAATTTGTTTGGTTATTGTTAAATAACGGTTCATAACTGTATATCAGGTTTTTTATTTTTTTTCTTATTTGCTTTGTTATGATGTTTGAAAAATGATCCATTGCATTGCCTCTGTTGATATAAGAGGCGAGTCGATTCAAAGCATTACTTTTGAACTGATCGTAACAGCAAACAATAGCATATTTTGACTTTCTTTTTTTATACTGTAAAATAATAGGTAAGAGGAAATATGTTGTTAGTGTAGTAAATATTTAGCATTTTATAGTTTTTAGAGTAACTTTTAAATAGGATTCCCGTGGATTCCCGTGAAATGAATTGTGCCCTATTTATGTGTGTAATGTCCACTTTAGATGGAAAAAAAATTGCTTCAATTATTTACCGGTACACTTTTTATATACATATATAGATAACATACCCATAACACGGATAATATAATGTGTGGATTGCCGAAATGAAAAGCAAAGAAAGGGCAAAGGCTGTCATTAGCTATTTTTTTGCTAAGAGTGGGTTACAGAAGATTAAAACAGAAGATTATTGCAATAAAGTTAAGTTATCTGTACGGAGATTAACGTATTCAATTAACGAAAGATGGATAAAAGCAAAAGGATGTAAGAAATATTTTGAAGACTCTAACAAAATTTGGTTAGATGGACTATTTTGTCTTCCTTCTGAAAATGTATTTAAAATACCAGAGGATTTAGGGTTGCAACCGCCAACGTCAAATTTTGGCAGACCTCGATCAGATTTTTCAGGTAAATCTGAAAAAGGGAAGCGTATGGAAGTGTCTACTTTAGTTAGTGTATGTTTACCTGAGAAACTAGCGTTCGCTGCTGGCGTTGGTCTTTATAAATCTGGCAAGAGGGATGCTGCCGCGCTTCTAAAGAACATAAATGAATCTCTAACAAGAGCAACTAAAACTAAAAAAATTGTTAATGCACAATCTAAGGAACCAGTACCGTATACAGATGAAGAAGAATTACGTCTGTTTATCGATGGAAAATATACGTAAGCAAGTTATAATCCGATGCGTACTGGTGGTAATATTCGTAACGCGGATATATGCCCATCATATCATCGAATTTTGGACGCTAAACAAAAGTGCTACCCAAGTAATGGAATAAAGGTATCCGATGTAATAGCAGAAGTGTCTCTGCAGGACTTAGTTGATGACACTACATGTAGAATTTTAAAATTACAAAAAGATGTCATTGAGGAATTCAATTATACGGAATAGACTTTGATTTATAAATGGGGGTGTGATGGTAGCAAAACTTTAGTTCAAATGATTCCTGTAAAACAGATGAATATTTGTTTGCAATTTGCTTGGTACCTTTGCAGCTAAAGTACGGTAACGATATCATATGGAAAAACCCACGTCCATCATCTACACGTTTCTGCAGGCCGATGAAACTAATTTTTGAAAAGGAAACAAAATCTTTGATTCAAGGTGAAACTAATTACATACAAAATCAAATTGATGCAATATTGGCAACAGCTACCAACATTGAAGCTAATACAGTTTTTTATTTGACAATGATTGATGGCAAGGTTTTCTCAAGCCTTAGCGATTCCTCTACTCAAAGATGTGGTATTTGTGGAGCAACGCCAACCATCATGAATAAACTACAGAAATTAAAACCTCGAATGTAAACGCCAAACTTTACTAATATGGGTTATCGACATTGCATGCGTGGATAAGATAATTGAAATTAAAAAATGGTAAGCTCGTAGTGAGTCCGATAAAGCTTCACAGAGGAAAAGAAAATATGAAATAATTAACGCTTTGAAATCAGAAACGAATTTGCTTATTGATATTCCTAAACCGTGAGAGGGAAGCACAAATGACGGTAATACCGCTAGAAAATTTTTTAAACAACCTTCCTTAGCTTCTCAAATAACAGGAGTAAATGCAGGTTTAATAAGAAGATTAGGAATAATCTTGAGAACTATGTCATCTGGTTATGCAATTAATGTGCAAGCCTTCCGAAAGTATGCGATGGATACTGCGGAACTATACGTGAAAATGTATGAATGGTACTATATGTCATCGAGTGTCCACAAAATTTTGATTCACGGCGCAGACATAATTCAAAATGCGACACTTCCGATAGGAATGATGTCGGAGGAAGCGCTTGAGTCTCGAAACAAAGATTTCAGATTTATTCGCGAACATCACACTAGGAAAATGTCACGAGGGAAAACAATGGAAGATATTTTCAAATGCTTGCTTCTGTCATCAGATCCATTAATTTCGTCTTTTTCAACAAAGCCGTTTCTTAGCCCTCGAAATGAAGAACTATTAGGTGATGAAGAGATTTCGTTACTTTTAGATCGTTTTATGCAGGAAGATGTAGAATACTTTAAATAAAGGATTATTATTTTATATATTTATATTCTTATGTTGTTTTGTATGTTAGTGCAATATATCTGTTCGAACATAGTGGAGTACCCAAGGGAGCATATTGTATGTTAGTGCAATATATCTGTTCGAACCTAGTGGAGTACCCAAGGGAGTGGTAGTGAAAATTTCGTAATTTTCACAAAGAATTTGTTATTTAAAAAATTTTTATATTTACCTCTACCTACAACGCCACGCCCATTTTACCTAAAACGCCCAAAGAATGGTGCAAAGAATGCCTTCAATGGGAAATACATAACTCCAAAATTTCATACTTCTAGCTGCTTCCGAAGAGAAGTTATGACTTTTTTCCAGCTAGATTGGCCTCTTGAACCACTGTGGGTCGTGTTGAAATCACACAGAGGAAGTTGCCGAAGAAATATTTTTTGTCATATTTTCGTTTTGACATTTGACCTGGATTTTGAACCGTGGTCTTACATCTAATAAGCCAACACAATATCTACTAGACTACGGCTGCTTCTATGGGCCGCATTACACGGCAACGCTATTTTGCAATATGGCAATGCACCAGAACACAAAGCAATCGGTTTTGCATATAATCAAAACACAAGACTGGCTTCTCCGCTGTGTTCACCAGACTTGGCTTCTTCCGACTGGCATTGTGACTAATTGGCTTGCTTCCAAAGACGAACAATGTTATTGGCGTGGTGACAAAAAGTTAGGGTTTATTATTTATTTATTTATTTAATTCTTTTTTATAACCAAATTTGAAACAATTTGTCTCAAAAAGCCCTATTGTTATAATTAAAACTACGTATGGAATCGAAGTCCCTGTGGTCTAGTAGGTAGTGTGTTGGCTTATTAGACGAAAAGCCAGGGTTCGAGCCCCAGGCCAGACATCAAAATAAAATACAAAAATTATTTCTTCGGCGACTTCCTCTCAGCAGATTTCTGGCAAAATCTCTGAGAGTAAATAAAATTGCCATGAAAAGTTTCTCAAAAATCTGTCGTTCGAAGTTGACTTTAAATTGTAGGTCCCGCCACTCATGTATAAAATTAAGACATACAACATAAGTGGTGTGAGAAACTATGACGTTGAACAATGGGTCAATTCGACTTCCGGGTACTGTACTTGTCTTAATTGACAGGTACACTCCCTCTAACCTAACCTAACCTACATAAATTTAAATAACATAACATAAGAGCAAAAATTTGCTTCTTATTCACTTATTTGAATAGGGTGACCGATCATACATAATATTCTATAGTTTGGATGAATTGAGGAAATATTGAGATGACCTTATCATTTTGAAGCACACCTTATATAGAGTATTTGAATTTAGGGTATTCCTTATTAAGATATACTTTTTCAATATAGGCTTAGAGGGATTATAATACTAACGACAGTATTTTTCGAATAAAGGAGGAACACATATAAGTGTGCTAAAAATAATTTTAATTTCATAAAACAACATATTGAAGTAAGCAAATTGGCAGACCACATTGATTAAAAAATGAATCTGAATAAATTTTTACAAAATACTGAAATTAAACCACCAACAACCTTTGCTTAATTGTTACAAATTTACATTTCTTAAATTCCATATACCATCCTCTATTAAAATTCTTAAAATTATTGCCATTTTTAGTGAATGTCCTTGTGACCTTTTATTTGTCTTAAACAAAGCAGGCCTTCGGATATTCATAATGAATTTGAATTTTTCGTGTTGTTTAAGCCATCTTTTACGATTAGCTGTTGCAAAATGTCTTTTTATAAAGTTCATGTGGTCAGATAAACAAATGCTTAAATGCTGCAACAACAATTGAAATACGTGACAAGGGCCATGATTACTTGACTCTGAATGCAAGATAATAACACGTTTCACGTTAATCGCAAAATGAGATACAAATCAGCAAAATAAATTTAAAACGGGTTATAAAAAAAGAAGACCGTAGGAAAAAACTTAATTGGATTATACATAAATGTTTACACCAACCTTTTGTTTATGATTTCTAACAAATTATATGGTGCGGCAAGAGATGAAATTATAAAACGATTTAATAAAACAAAAACAAAAAATTATTTGTTTACATTTACCTTAATACCAATAATACAGCTGTTGTTGTTATTTAAAATAATTTTTCAGTTTCAGTTTTCTTTTCCTTTTTAGCTGCTTTTATTAAAAAAAAATATTTCATGAAGTGAGGTTAATGTTAGCCCCGCTCTATCTTATTATTTAATCGTATGAAAATCCTGCATAAACTTTTTAATTGAGAAAACATTTGCAATGTCAAGGAGGAAAACAGATAAACACTATGCGACAAAATAAAAAAAAAATAAATACACCCAGCTAATGAGTGTAAGTTGTGAATTTTGTTGAGTAGAACTCGGTGCTAGTCGAAGTACTTCATTTGCCATCAGACAGTACAAAATGAAATTTGCTAATAGCTGTCAACTCAAATATTAACAACGACAAACAAAAAAAAAAACAACAAAACAAAATGAAAACAATGTTGTTGAAACAACCGGCTGTTTTGTTTACCAACTGCCAAATGAATATCGAATAAGTAGCTCAACTGCGTATATTGTTATGTCTGAACAGTTAAAATATTGTACTCAATAAACCGAATACTTACTCAATAAAAGTGCATATCTGAACATAGTATAATGCTCATGTAAAGGATTTATAACCTGAGTACAAAAGTAAGTGATTTTGCTATTGATTTTTTATAATTAAATGGCATTATTGACATCACAACCCACGACAATGAATAAAATTAAAAAACAAAAATGGTTTATTTGCCCCCACAAAAATTAAATAAAAACAAATACAAATCATATAAAGAATTTTACTTATGTGGTGAAGTTTTTTAGCGTCTTTGAAATCATTTACAAATAAATAAATGCTCATACTTAATACATTATAAACAATAATGTTGCATTTTAGGTGTTATTAAAATATTAATGTTTAGCTCCTCCTTTATATTGTCGTTCCCTATTCTTCTGTGTTTACGCAAAACTATATTCAAAATTTAAGTCAAGGCCGCTAAGGCACGATTTGTACTAAATTTCATTCAAAAATTTGTCAAAAACTTGTAAATGTGAAAAAATTTACTTTTAGAAAAGAGAACACAAACAAATTATGAAAATAAAATGCAAATTTTTAAGGTTTGCATAGAAATAATTTATTAAAGATTAAAGATAGAAAGCATTTAAAAGACTATGGAGATACATGCATTTAAGGTGAAAATATTTCAATAGTTTTTATTTAAATGAATGCAGTAGTAAAACCTGGCTTTACGCCACGACGTAAATCGAAACGACATAAATCGAAATTCATATTACTCATACGCAGTAATAACTTTTCAAAAGGCCTTTAAAAAACCAATAACAAATCGATGCAATACTGATTTTTTATAGAAGTCCTTGAAACAAAGTTTTTCGGTTTTTCATCTGCCAGTCATTCAACTCATTTGTCACTCATTTTCTAGACTTTTAGACCATTCCCATAACTTTTAAATGGTCTGAAATTGTTCAATGTGCTACGTTTAAGATTTCTGTCCTTTGTCATCTTCATGCAATATTGTTTGTAATTCGGAGAAATCAAACTTTTTGGTGGTCTTCCAAATTCTTCATTTCTCACATCAAAATCGTTATCTCTGAGTCCTCGAAACCATCTCCTGGACGTTGCTCCTGGTAGAACATGATTACAATATGCCTCGACAAGCATTCGATGCAACTCTTCAACAGTTTTCTTCGAATGAATTATTGCTTTCTACAATTCGTCATTTTTTGAAACAAAACTCGCCATCTTTAACACAATGAAAGAACATAATATTGTTTGTTCAGGGATATGATGTATACTGAATATATCTGACAGATTTCACTACCAAAACAAAAAAAAATTAAGCCTCGTTTATTACAAATGTTCCCAACGGAGAAATTTGTATATGATACAAATTTATTGTATTCAGAGTATTATAATTCCTATCCCATCCAAAAGCCGATTAAATTGCAGACTACGAAAAAGTGCTATTCCGGAGTATTTCTCGAATATTATAGCCACATATTCTACATAACATGACTGATCATTAAACCCTTTACACATGGTTGCCACCTACCTTTCATACCACTTATGTTGTGCGTATTAATCTTGTGCATGAGTGGTGGGACCTACAGGAAAAGTCGACTCCGAACGATGTATTTTTGATAAATTTTTCACGGCAATTTCATTTACTCTCAAAGTTTTTACCAGAAATCTGCTGATAGGAAGTCGTCATTTTGATGTCTGGCCTGGGGTTTGAACCATGACCTCACGCCTTTTAAGCTAACACACTGCTTACTACACTACGGCAACTTCATGGTAGTTAGGTAGTGTTATTCGAAGAAAAGTAAAAATTAATTTTTTTTCTGTATGAGCAGATGTATTCAATAATTTAGTAACTATTGAAACTTGCATAGCTCTTTTGCTCTCACTCTAATAATATCACATTGTTTTGTACGAATTTTTAACAAACTTGAAAAAGAATTGTATTTAATTTTTATTAAGTACAGTTATGTATGTACGCATTCATTAATGAATAAATTAATTCCCTTGTTTCTAAATCTATTCATATTTGAAACTTTAGGTACACCATAGCTTTCTAAAGTGTTACAAACATCAGCAAAACAGAATACAATCTGCAATGCCTTCTGGTCATAGGGGGAATAAAAATTTAAGATTTGTTAGAAATCATAAAAAAAAGGTTGGTGTAGACATTTATTTATAATCCAATTAAGTTTTCTCCTACATTCTGCTTTATTTATAACCCGTTTTAAATTTATTCTGTTGATTTGTATCTTATTTTGGGAATAACGTGAAACGTTATCTATATTATTTATATTTGTTTATCTGACCACAGGAACTTTATAAAAATACATTTTGCAACAGCTAATCGTAAACAATTTTCGTTCAATGGCTTAAGCAACACGAAAAATTCAAATTAATTACACTGTGCGCCAAAATAAAAAAATTAAATACACCCTGTTAAAGACATAGTGCAGGTTGTGACTTTTGTTGAGTATAACTCAAAAATATTTTTTTATATTTCTTGAACCCTCCAAACTTGTTTTATTTGACAAAAACTGTTTTTTGGACTTTACGCACAAATTTATTGTTTACGCAAACATTTCTGAACCAATGCCTCAAATTTAAGCTTTCTTAGAAACGGTATACATACATATATGTATATATTATTCCACTTAATTTTCTGTGAGTTTTGTTTGATGAGGTAAACTTGGCAAATGCCAATTTTTTTCATATTTTTTTAACTTTGTCACTTCATAGTAGCAAACTGTAATTAAAAATTCATAATATTACGTTGGTTATTGTATGTATATTTTAACACGTACATACTTAGATACAATCAAACATATTCATTGTCTGTTTATTTAAACAGATGGTATTTGTTATGTTGTTTGTTATTATTTTTGGCAATCGGAAATTTTCATCTATCTGGCATTTTTTTTATTTTAATTTTTGTTAAATATTTATTGTTTTGTTATAATCTTTTAAAAAATATTGTTTTTTTAACACTGACAACCTGTTACGCATTTTATATTTTTTTTATTATTATTTTTTAAGCGCAATTTTAAGTTCCGTTTAATTGCTTATCCCCCACATACATATATCCTCCCAATAAAAGAACATTTTTTCTGCTCCATTTACAAACATAAACATTTTATTTTCCTGCCGTTTTATGCAAAGCCCACAGTTTTATTTTCTGGTATTTTTTTTCCTAACTTTACACCGAAAATAGGTCACTTTTACTCATTACCCATTTACCGACATAAAGACACTTGCATTTTCATGGAAAAACCATAGATTTTTTAAAATTTTTTTGTTATTCGTTTTATGTTTGCTGCCTTTGCTGCTAATAGTTGAACTCTTTTGAAATCTATTAAATTTGTTTCTTCTCATTTTCTTCTTCTTATTTGTTTTTTTTTTTTTGGTTTCAATAATTTAAATGTGGGTTTTAGTTCATTTTAAATCTCTCGTTTGATTTTTGTAGGTATTTGTGTATAAAACTTGAACACTTTCAAACTGAGCAGCTTTAGGGTGAAAACAAAAAAGTTGTACTACTGATGGTGCTACTTTACCGGTTGTAACTCCAAAAAATGATTATATTGTATATTGTATTGTACATTGTTTTTTGTTGTCATTACTGATACTCAATTGTTGGCTTTTGTAGTATTTGCAGAACGGCTCTTCATTGTTACAAAGCTCATCACTATCATCGAAAAATACACACACACTGTTTCGTAAACAAAAACACCAGCAGTATTGTAAAAAGCACAACACATTAAATGAGCAAAATTACCTTTTACATTTGTAATCGAACAGTATAGCATTGAATAATAACACGGTGCGACAGTGATAATACACCCGAGTAACTACATGGTCTAAGTTATTCAGTTAGTTGGGTGGAACTCAAAAATACTTTTTTTATATTTCTCGAAGCCTCCAAACTTGTTTTTTGACAAAAACTGTTTTTTTGGACTTGACCCACAAATTTATTGATTACACAAACATTTCTGAATCCATGTCCAAAATTTTAACATTATTGGAATCATACATGGGCATACTGCATTATAATTCTAATGCATTAAGCTTTTCAGTATTCAGTAAATGTTTACTGGTAATGAAATTTAGATTGCATTACCAGTAAAATTTTACTGATTACTGGAAAAAAAAATCAGTAATCAGTAAAATTTTACTGAAAAAAAAAACAGTAAGTCAGTAAATTTTACTGGTTACTGAAAAAAATTCAGTAAGTTAACATTGTTGATTACCTTCATTTCGCTTGCAAATATTAAAATGTCATCAACATATATTGCCAAAATGAGAATTGTATCTCTATCTTTGTGATAATATATACACTGGTCTACATCGCTTCGTTTCAAACCATAACTTAACAGGACTTTGTTCAGTTCCTCGTTCCATGAACGACTCGATTGTTTTAAGCCATAAAGCGACTTATTTAGCTTGCAAACTAAACCAGATCCGTCGTCAAAGCCAATTGGTTGCGTCATATAGATTTCTTCTTGCAACTTAGCGTTGAGGAATGATGTTACTGCATCCATTTGATGTACAAATAAATTATACTTTACAGCAAGACTAATAAGAAACGAATTGATGTATATCTTACTACTTGCGCGTAGGTTTCGTTAGAGTCGACACCCTTCTGTTGATTAAATCCCTTAGCTACAAGACGAGCCTTCCACCGAACTATTTCACCAGCGCCATTTACCTTAGCTTTGAATACCCATTTCGAAGGTATGGCTTTTTTCCAGGTAATTTTGACAATGTCCAAGTCTTGTTCAGCATAAGCGAATCATACTCTTCTTTCATTGCATTTTGCCAAAATTCTGCATGTGGGGATAAAAGTGCTTCTTTGACTGTAGATGGATCATTGGATACGAATTCAACGGCGCAAAAATTATAAGACGACTTTAATTTATTCAAAATTCTCGCTGATCGCCGTATTTTGCGTTAACTGTTCAGTTCCTTTTTCTTCTTCGGATAAACTTGTGGCATCAACAAACTCTTGTGCTTCGTTGAGATTAGAGTCAGCATCAAAATTATTTTCTGTAGCAGTAATTGGGAATTCTTCAGGCACAGCCCCCTTTGAATTGTCTATGCTGCTACTTTCAATTTCATCGTGTTCAGAAACATCTATAACAAACGAAAGAAAATTTAATTTTGTTTCTTTTTTATAGATTACCTTGTCTTCTGTTTCAAAAAATACGACGTCACGGCTCACAACTATTTTCTTCGTCTCAGGGTTAAAGTCTTTTGCTTGGTTACAATAGCCAACAAATATGCATTCTATTGACTTTGGCGCAAATTTCGAGCGCTTTTCTTTTGGCACATGTACCATTGCCTTACTACCAAAAATTCGAATATGTTTCAGGTTTGGTTTCATGTTCGACCAAATCTCCTCAGGATAGCGTGTGTTGTTTCGTACTGGCATACGATTTAATAAGTATGCTGCAGTTACCACTGCTTCTGCCCAAAATTGTTCATACGATTCATACGTTCTGCAACAGCGTTTTGTTCTGGTGTGTATGGACAAGTTTTTTGATGCAAAATACAATTTTTTTTAATAAACTCCTTAAAATGGTTCTTTACATATTCAATTCCATTGTCGGAACGCAATACTTTAATTTTACGTTCGCATTGTTTTTCAGCAAATTATTTGAACTTTTTAAACTCACCCAGAACTTCAGATTTTTGTCTTATTGGCACAGCAAATACTTTGTGTGAGTAATCGTCAACAAATGTCAATATATATCGTGATTCCGAAAACGAACTAACATTTATTGGACCCATGACATCTGAGTGTATCAAATCAAGAAGGTTTTCTGCGCGTTTACCAACTTCTTTAAATGGCGATCTGCTTTGTTTGCCTTTAACACAAATCACGCAATTATTTTACTTCAATCCAGAGAAGTATATACCATTGCAGACATTTTTAACAGCGCATAAATTTTCATGGGATATATGACCAAGTCTACGATGCCAAATTTCACAGTCTATTGCAGACATTCCACGTTCCTCAGATCTAGACGTTTCTGTTGAATTGCAGTTCTGACGATATAAATCGTTTACTACATTAGCGCTTGCCACAATTTGATTTCTCTTATTAAAAATCTTGCAGTGATCCTTTTCAAAAATCACCTTATTTCCACTTTTTGTCATCTGACGCACAGAAAGGAGATTTGCACAAATTTCCGGCACATACTCCACATTTGTTACAATTGTATTGATATTTTTCTTGTTAGACAATGACATTTTTACATCGCTGATACAATTAACTGGAATTTTGGTATTGTTTGGGACAACCACGTATTTATTTACAACTTCCTTTTTATTAAATAAAATGTTTGATTTATTTGTCATGTGAGATGTCGCCCCCGAATGAACATACCAATCGGTAACACTATCGTTCTGAAATCGTTGAAATCCTTTTTATAATTATTTTTAGTGTTAGTTTTTCTCTCTTCTTCTTATTGGGGCAAAATTTGCTATAAAGTCCAACTTCTTTACAGGCGTGACAACAAAATTTTTTTACCTGCTCTTGAGGATTTCTCTTTTGAATACAATGCATTACCTTCATTTTTCGTGTCAAATTTTGCATTTTGAAGTAGTAAAGTTTTGACTGCATCGACGGTTAAATCACTAGCCGAATTCTCCACAGCCAAGACCAAAGCTCGGAATTCATCAGGCAAGCCAGCCAGCATTAACGACGCTGTCAGTTCATCGTCAACCCAGCGTTCTTCACCTTTAGTGACGTCATTACAAGCCGATTTACATAGTCGGGCATAGACTCACAATCCGATAGCTTTATTTGGACTAATTGTTTTAACAACTCAACTTTACGCGTTAATCCTTTGTCCTCATAGGCTGCTAACAACGCATTCCATGCTTCATGTGACGAAGTTGCAGTTGCTATATGCGCAAAATTACTAGGCACTATCATTAGTGTGAGTTCCGCTTCTACATCTGTTTCCTTAGGTTCATTCGAAAGTGGTGTTTCTATCGGCTTCCAGCAATGTTTAATTATTAAATAAGACTTTGCATGCCGCTTCCAAACGCCGAAATTTTCACGTCCACGCAATTTCTCGAAGGGGAACATGGGCGATGATGACGCCATTTCTTCTTTACGAATTCAGAAATACCAGGGATAAGAAAACAACAATATCTCAAAGATCCAAGGAACTTTTTACTTCAAACAAATTCAGCACAATTATAAATCAATTTTTTTAGTTATTTAAACAAATATTTAGTGCCTTATAGGCCCATAACCTATTAAAATATGAAAATGTGCGCAGCGTAAATAAAATATGTCTGTATGGTTCAAAAGTAAAATTAGAAGAGACAGTTTATTGTAATTATTAATATATACACATATTATGCTTTTGACAATTATAGTTATAATTAATTGATGTTAAAACCAAAATGTATAGATAAGTATACAGGCTTGCTATGAGCAATAATATTTGTCCATATAATTTCAACATGTTTACATTATAGTTGTTCGTGTATTTTGTTTACGTTTGTCCTTGCAGTGTTGTTGTCCATAGTTTTTGTTTTTGTAGTTTTTGTTTATCATTTTAATGTTAAGCAATGTAACACCATTTCCATTTTCGAAACAATAATTATTATATGTACCGTTATTGAGAAATAAGCAAACATGATTAATTAGTTGTTGAAACAGTTTTTATGTCCAATTACTTGTGGATACTAGTCCTGGTTATTATAAAAGAATTAAAAATAATTTCCCAATTGTTTTTTTATATTATTTTTTATATTATTTAAATTTATTACTTTATTGCTGAATAAAATGTGTATATAGTATGTGTATTTCTTGTATATTATTTAGTTTTCATTATATTAATACATTTATTAATAAAAATGAAAGACAAATTGTAAGGAAAATATTACAATTAAAATAAAGTTTCTTTTCAATGCAATAAATATTTCATACGGCTTAGACCATCATAGTTATTTAAACAAAATCAAAATCAAATTGTAAAGTTTACTTAGAATAACTGCAAATAAATACTCTTCTCTAGCTTATATACTAAACTTTTTTGTTTAATATTAAATCGTTATGCATAATAAATAACACGGTGCGCTATTCAAAATGCACCAAGCTAATGACATAGTGCAAGTTGTGACTTTTGTTGTGTAGACCTCAAAAATATTTTTTTTATATTTCTCGTACCTTCCGAACTTCTTTTATTTAACAAAAACTGTTTTTTTATCCTTTTCACACTAAATTGTTTATTACCCAAATATTTTTTAACATATTTTTTAAAATCCAAAGTTTTTTGCAAAGGGGAGAGGTGGGTCTTTAAAACGGTATACATTAACCAACATTAATTTAACTTAAAAGTTAAATGTTATAAGTTTTGATCGGGTAAACTTGGAAAAAATTATTTTTTTTTATTTTTTCAAGTTTGTCCATTCATAGTAGCAAAATTTAATTAAAAAATATGAAATAAGTGCTAGCATTCTGAAAGTGCATTATCTTGTGAAGAGATTTACATATCGTTTGATGAAATCGGACGAAAATTACCGTAGTTATTATTCAAATAGTATGACAGTCGTGTTATTTTTTTTTTTGGATATGTCATCTCATCAAATGAACTTTCAGTTCAAAAATTTTAAAAGTTTTTGATCGATCTTGATTGTTTAATATAAAATGTGTCAATTTCACGTTTGGGCGACTACCAGAAGTCGACTAATATTTGTGTTTTTTGCAAATATTATTATTTCGCTTTGCGCAAACATTGGCCAACTTCTGGTGGTAGCTCAACTTGAAAAGAGCACATTTTCCAATCAAAAATTCAGAAAATTTTTGAATTAAAAGTTCATTTGAAAAAAAGTATGTGTGAAAAATATAACACGACTACTATACTTTTAAATAGCAAATACGGTAATTTGGCATTTGGCAAGTTTACCTCTTCAAACCTCATAGAAAATTAAGTCGAATAATATATAAAATATAATATATAAACATCAAACAACAACAATAGTAACAACCAAAACGTGCCAACTTAAAATATGCGAACGCAACACACACGAATTTCTCAACAACAAATTCCACGACGAAATTCGAATCCATGCAGCAAGGGCATGAGTGGCCTAATTGTGGGAATCGCAGTGTCGACAGTTTTGTAATTAAATTAATTTAATATTTATATTTTTTCAATTGTAAATTCTTTGCAGTCAGTTTAGTGATTGAAATAAATAAAGTTGATTGATTTGTTAACGCGGAGTTAACAAATCTTAAAAAAAATAATTTTTTAATATTTTAAACTTTTAATTTTATAATTGGCGCCCGAGCAGGGACCCTATTTTGGAAAAGATAAAGAGGGGTCCTTTTCGTAAAATAATAAATAAACCCTCGGATAAAGGGTTTCCGGTACAACATATAGATCGCGGAAACGGTGCGCCCTAGTAACCTCTTCTGGAAATAAGAGGTGAACCGGAGGTCTCGAAGAAGACCAGCGGCCGCGTTGTAGAATAAGTGAGAAAAAAAGTTAAAATAGTTAATAAGTGTAAAAAAAATTATTGTGTTTTGAAATGTAAATAAAAAAACTTAAGTTAGTTACAAACAAAATGAGTGGTAAATTTTTAATCTACGATAAAATTAGTTTAAATATTAAAACAAAACAAAAACACATTAAATTATTATTATTTTTATAAATCTAAAAAAAACGGCAAAAAAAATTAATTTGTTTTCTTTACACTGCCCTGGATTTTTGTAAAAAAAAATCAATTGAAAAAATATTTAAAAAAAAAATTATTTTCAAAAAAAAAAAATATTTCAAAAATAAAAAAATATTTTTATTTACAAAAAAACAAATATTAATTGAAAAATATGTATCAAAAATAAAAACTTTAAGTTAAATAAATTTAATTTAACTAAAGAATTGTTTTATTTAAAAAAAAAAAAAAACAAAATAATTATTTAAAAAAGTGAAAAAAATAAACGTTAAGTGAACAAAGAGTTTCTATTTAAAAAGAAACTGAAACAATAAATGGGAAAAATAATAATTGGAAATTTTTTTGAAACCTTTAAATAAAAAAGCAAATAATAATAAACATTAAGCGAACAAAGTATTTCTACTTAAAACAATAAATGGAAGCAATAATAAGTGAAATAAATAGTGAACAAGGAATTTTTAAATAATAATAAATGAACAATTCCTTTAAAAATAGTAACGATAAATAAAAAGAAATAAGAAGTGAACAAGGGAACTTAATAAATGAGCAAATCCCTTTTTTTAGGAAAAAAACCAGAAACAATAATAAATTCTGTAATAAGTGAAACAAACAAAAACCCCATTATTAAACAAATTGCATAATTGCATGACCAAAATCAAAAATAAAAAAGGAGAAAAGATCCATTAACTTAGAGAGTGAATCAGTGCCACAATTCTTACGACATCCGTAAACATCAAGATCCATGAGCAACACGGCAACCTTCAACTACTGCAACAAACTAAAGATGATACTAGTAGCATTAATGTAAGATTTTATTTTAGTTATTATTGTTAGTATTGTTATATTACCTTGCCTAAATTAGAATACAAAAGTTTTATAATTATTAAAATTTTCTTAGATTTGCGATTTATAATATTTTCTTTTGAATCGATTATTTACGATCTGGAATTAATTCATTATTTTGTGTCATCTTGTTTCCTCAAATTGGTCGAAATTCTTATTTTATTAATCTTGGAACTAACCAAGATTCTGTGAGATTAATTATTTCATACTCGGTTTTGTCCTAATTTTTGCATTTTTTTTTTAAATCATTTGACCGGTATGCCGGACGAAAGTATCGAGCAACTGACAGAAAGACTAAACAGAATATTAACAATGACAGAACCAACCGGAGCGACAGCGGGTTTTACTACACTACAGAGGGAACAGATAGCCCTTATGATAAGGGATGCCCTTAAAACACCATCCGACCAGTTAGCGGACGAAGGGGCTGACCACCAAATTGGGACAGTTTCTGCCAGGTTAGATGAACTAGACAAGGTTCCCGACATAGTTAGATCCCTGAGGGAGTTCTTTGGGAAACCGGGAGAATTCAACTCCTGGCGAAAATCCGTGGACAGGGTTTTAAACCTCTACGATTCGGTAAAGGGAGCCGGGAGGTATTACGCAATTATGCACACTTTCCGTACAAAAATTGTTGGTGAAGCGGATACCGCTTTGGAGCGTATAGAACTCCACTGGATTGGCCACGAATTAAAAATGTCTCGCTATGCATTACTCCGATAAAAGGGATATCGGACCGCTAGAATACCAGATGATGGTATTGTGCCAGGGAAATAGGACCATAACAGAATTTTATCAGAGTGTTTATCAGCACCTTTCGCTGCTACTTGATAAGGTCTCTTGCCTGGAGTTGGAGGAAAACAGCCTTCACGCTATGACAAATACTTACAGGGAAAAAACGCTAGACACTTTCGTAAGGGGACTAAACGGAGATCTGCCTAGATTGTTAAGTGTACGCGAACCAACATCATTGCGCCAGGCACTACATATTTGCCTAAAATTGGATAATATGACGTTCCGCAGAAATTATGCCCATGGGCAATCAGTCAAGAATAATGTGCAGAGGGATAAGACCGGTACGGCAAATTCCATAAATGGGAGGGGGTTTTACCCTGAACTCGCTTACGTTGGTGGAACGCCACCTATTAGACCACCAGTACCCCTTCGGTATAATCCTGTTCCAAACTATAACCTTAACCCGAACTTCCAACCAAATTTCCAAATTACAACCGTAACCCATATCCAAAACCCCAATCAAACGTTAATCCAACTTACGGTCGTAATCCAAACTATAATCATAACTTAAATTTCCACAAGAATTTCGGACCGAATGCAGGGCCTCAAAATAATACTCAGAGTCATCGAGTAGAACCGATGGATGTTGATAAGTCCATCCAAACCCGCCAGGTCGATTATGTTAATAGACCACAGAACAATCCAGCACTAAAAAGACCAATAACCGCGTCCTTTCAAGTGCCAGTAAACAAGCTACAACGGAATTTCCATATAAACGCAGACTATGTGCCGGAGGATGGTCATTATGAGTATTATCAACCTGTGGGAGGCGAAGTTGACTACTACCCTGAGAGTGTAGAACCAGGGAATGTTCAGGAGTATTCCCAACAAATTCCTGAAGAGGTGGCTCAACTTCAAAGACAGGATAATGAACCCGACGAAGTCGAACTTACAGTTAATTTTTTAGAATGAACTGTTCCTCATTACCCTATTTCACTGCCAGAATGGGGAACGACAGAATATTAAAAATTTTTTTGGACACTGGCAGTAATAAGAATTATATCAAACCTAAAATCATCGCAAATCCTATAGAAAACGGCGAATATTTTAGTGCGAAGTCCGTTAGAGGTTTTATCAAAACAACACAACACAAATTTTTGAAACTATTCGATGATAATCCTGTGAAATTTTTCCTGTTACCTGGACTGGAAACATTCGATGCCATATTGGGAAATGATACCCTAAAAGAGTTGTCAGCTGTCATTTATACAGCGGACAATTATTTTAGCATCAAAGGCGGGAAGAAAATCCCAATCAAACAACTTATTTCCCAAAACGTTAATAATATAAAAATTAAAACAAACCATCTTTCAAAAAACCAAAAAACGTTATTAGAGGACATTGTTGAACGCCATAGGCATCTATTCGCAGACCCCGATGAAAGCCCTACGTACATAACTAGAGTTGTGGGTGAGATACGAACAACAAATGATTCTCCGGTATATTCACGGAGTTATCCTTATCCAATGGCGCTGAAGGGTGTTGTGGAGGACGAAATCTCTAAATTACTACGGGACCGAATAATCCGACCGTCTCGTTCTCCTTACAACTCACCAATTTGGATAGTCCCCAAAAAACAGGATGCTTCCGGAAAGGACAAGTTGTGGTGGATTTTAGGAAGCTCAATTCAATAACCATCCCGAACAAATACCCCATTCCCGAGATAAATAATGTGCTTTCCCATCTAGGAGGAAATAAATATTTCACTGTCATCGATTTGAAGAGCGGATTCCATCAAATATCCATCAACAATGGGAAATATGAATTCCTGCGTTTACCGTTTGGGCTAAAGAACGCCCCTTCAATATTTCAACGCGCTCTCGACGACATACTACGGGAACATATTGGTAAGAGCTGTTACGTCTATATAGATGATATAATCATCTTTAGGAAGGATGAGGATTCGCATTTAAAACACCTTGATGCTGTATTTGGAACGCTAAATGCCGCTTATATGAAAGTACAGTTGGAAAATTGTATGTATAATTCCTTAAAGACGAAGTTGAATTTCTCGGATTTATTGTTTCTCAAAACGGGATAAGGGCAAACCCTAAGAAGGTGCAGGCAATCGTAGATTTTCCTTACCCTAATAATATAAAAGAACTTCGGTCTTTCCTTGGCCTTTCGGGGTACTACAGGCGATTTATAAAGGGTTATGCAGATATCGCCAAACCTTTGATAAAACTCTTACGAGTTGACGGATAACTGAATGACAAGCTGGATAACGAGGCAAAAATTGCCGTCGATAACTTGAAAAATACCTTAATATCGCAGGAGGTAATACTATCATACCCCGACTTCCAAAGGGAATTTCAGCTTACTACAGACGCATCCAAATTTGCTATAGGAGCAGTTCTTAGTCAAGGTGATAGGCCCATTTCCTTCATCTCAAGAACACTAACGGAAACCGAAGAAAATTATGCGGCCAACGAGAAAGAAATGCTGGGCATAATTTGGGCTTAGACACATTTAAGAAATTACCTATACGGATCGGCCAAAGTCATAATTTACACCGACCACCAGCCCTTAACCTATGCCCTTAGTAATAGAAACAATAATTCTAAAATGAAAAGGTGGAAAGCGATATTAGAAGAATATAACCACGAAATTCAATATAAACCAGGTAGAAGTAATGTTGTAGCTGACGCACTATCCAGACCTCCTGCAACAAAAATTAACTCACTAACAGGTACAGTGCACAGCGGCGATAGCTCTCCGGAAGAACTCATACCTAGCGTTGAGGTACCCATAAATGCATTCAAGAATCAAATATTTCTTCAAATCGGTGATGCTTCGACATATCAGTTCCAAATAATTTTTCCAGGTTATCATAGAAATTTGATAGGCGAAACAGAATATGATACCGAAAAATTAATTTCTATCCTAAAAAAATACTTGAACCCATCCGTAATCAATTGTATCAAAACTCCAGAGTCTATTATGGGAAAAATTCAAGAAGTGTATCCAAATCATTTTAAGAATTTTAAAGTCCGATTTACTCAAAAATTTGTTGAGGATGTCCTGTCAGAATCTGATCAGGAAACCCTTATTGTAGAAACCCATAATCGAGCACACAGAAATGCTGTAGAGAACAAATCACAAATATTGGAAAAATCGTATTTTCCTAGCATGCTTTCAAAAATTAAGAGAATAGTAAAACTTTGTTCTACGTGCAAAAAAAGTAAATATGAGAGACACCCTAATGAACCAAAATTAAATGCTACACCGATACCAAATTACCCGGTCAAGTCGTCCACATTGACATCTTCTCAACCGATAGGAAGTTGAAAGCAATAGACAAGTTTTCGAAGTATGCTCAAGCGAAAATTCTGCAAGGGAGGTCAGTAGAGTATGTTAGGAGACCATTGAGGAATATTTTGTTTATTTATGGAGTCCCCAAAACTGTTGTTATCGACAACGAGAAATCGCTCAATTCTGCTACCATACTTTTTATGATGAAAGATGAATTGGGGATTGATGTGTTCACGACACCACCTTACAGGAGCGAAGCCAATGGTCAAATCGAACGATTCCATTCAACCCTGGCTGAAATTTTGAGATGTCTTAAGGACGAGGCAATTTGTAGGAATTTCGAGGAACTTTTGGAACGATCTGTTAATGAATATAACCACTCCATACGATAGGGAAAAAACCTGTGGACATGTTTTTCGGGAGGACGGTAGATTTTTCACCCGGAAGCTATGAAAGGACCAGGGAAAATAACATCGCGATGCTGAAAAGGAAACAGAAAAAGGATTTGAACTATCATAACAAAGATAAAATGGAATTCAAACAGTACATACCTGGACAGGAGATTTTTGTCAAAATAAATAAGAGACTTGGTACGAAATTATCTGAGAGGTTTAAACGGGAATTGGTTGGGGAAAACAGACATTCAACAGTGGTGACTGAGAGTGGAAGAATCGTTCATAAGAAACATATTAGGAACTAATCTCTGTTGTACTTTCTTGCAGGTTGTTGGGGATATTTGGAACAGCTGTGGGCGAGTTCCAGATAATGGACTACTCTAATTCTAGACTGATCGTAGCCAATTCGGGATCGGCGAAAATTCAGACTGGTGTGTTTAAGCTTGTCCATACGATTGACTTAGGGGAATACGAGCATTTCATAAGGGAACTGGAAAAAAATCGAACTACACAACGGTACTGATAGCTCACTATTACCTTACCTATCCTATACCATATCCCAAATGAAATCCTTTTTATCCAGACTAAAATCTAAAACAAGAACGAAGAGGTCTCTTGACTTTATCGGAAGTGCTTGGAATTCAAAATTTTGCAAGATAAAATTAATAACGTTCTAAATAACAATAACAACCAGATCGTCATTAATCAATTAACGATAGATAAAGTAAACCAACTCTCAACAATAACCAATAATATTTCTAAATTACTTGAGAACAAAGACAATGAAAGAAATTTGTTAGATTTTAAATTTAAACTAGAAATTGTAAAAGAAGAATTGTCTAATATCGAATACGCTATTCATTGGGCTAAATCCAATATTGTAAACTCATTTATCTTTTCCAACACAGAAATTAGTATTTTAAGAGAAATTTTTTATAATGATAATATTCCATTTGGCAATATGGATGAATTACTAAATTTTTCAAAAATCAAGGTTGCTTCAAATGATAAAGAAAATATTTTCATTGTTAATATCCCGACAATTAGTAGTGAGAATTGTGACAATCTCTTAATTAGACCCGTTAAAAAAGATAATAAGGTAGTTAAGACAAATTTTAAAAATGTTTTGAAATGTAACAATAGAATATTTGGTATAAAAAATGACTGCAAGAATTATAATAAGTTAAGTATTTGTGAAACTGATAACATCATAGACATAAGTAAATCTGACTGCATTCCCAATCTACTGAAGAGTAAACCATCACGCTGCACAACAACTAACGATGAGCAAGTAGCACCAGTGGAAGAAATACATGATTTTATTGAACCAATACAGAGGTGAGATCGAAATAGATAATTCAACAATTAAAATAGATGGCAAACATACTCAACAACCCAGGTCACCCTCACTAAACCTTTACCGGCACTATTACAACCAAGTAGCTCTAGTATCCAAGAACAAGTGATAACTTTGGAAAAAATGGAAGCAGTTAATGTCAACAATTCTCACATAATCGAGAAGCTGCAGGTTGAGAACAAAATAAACCTAACCATCAACATTGGACTTGTGACGACTGTCATAATATCGATTATTATTATTATCATAATAAAAAGGAAGAGAACAAATGAAACAAATGAAATACATCAAAAAATGATGCAAAGTCCACATCGACAGAGCAGGAAGTAAAGAATACAGTGGAAGATAAACAACCCACCAATCCAAAAATCTTCTTATCATTACCAGCAAGGGGTTCTAAAAATCAGAGGATCTACGACCTTCCATTTTTCAGTTATTCATGCGAGGACGCATGAACTTAGAGGGGGGGAGTTAACACCTGGAATACATCAAACAACAACAATAGTAACAACATCAAAAAACAACAATAGTTACAACCAAAACGTGCCAACTTAAAATATGCGAACGCAACACACACGAATTTCTCAACAACAAATTCCCAGACGAAATTCGAATCCATGCAGCAAGGGCGACAGTTTTGTAATTAAATTAATTTAATATTTATATTTTTTCAATTGTAAATTCTTTGCAGTAATTTTTTGATTTGTTTTGATTGATTTGTTAACACGGAGTTAACAAATCTTAAAAAAAATATTTTTTTAATATTTTAAACTTTTAATTTGATAATTTATATACAGTGGCTCCATCGCATAATCGGACAAGCACTAGTCTGATATGTATGTGCTTAAAACTTAAAAAGAAAATATTAAATGTATGTTTTTTTTTTGCTTTTATTTACACTCTACATTATAGACATTCAGATTAATAAAAAAAATAACAACATTTTTCATGATAACAGTAATTTTATAAAGAAAAAGAAAATTAACTCAATTTTTTGCACTCAACGCATAATCGGACAAAGAAGAGCACCATTGCTAAAAATGACGAAAGAGAACAATTAATACTTTGTGGCATATCCTTTGTTCTCAAGAACGGTCTGTAAACGTTTTGGAATTGATTTTACCAAATTGTAGCATGCCTCAGGTTCTATGGAGTTCTACTCTTCCAGTAAAGTTTTAAATTGTTGTTCGTATACTCTTCTAGCTAATTCTTCCCAAAGATGTTCAACTACGTTGAGATCTGGGCTCTGTGCAGGGGTTGCTATATGTTTTGGGCAATTATGGATCAACCAAAGCTTTTCCATACCCGAAGTTTGCTTGGGATCATTGTCCTGGTAAAAAGCAAAATCATTCGCAATGCCTAATTTCTCGGCACTTTGCTTTACATTTTCCTTCAAAATATTGAGGTAGCCAAATTTGTCCATTTTACCATCAATAAAATGCAAATTGCCCACCCCAGCACTCGACATGCAGGCCCAAACCATAGCAGAGCATCCTCCATGCTTAACAGTAGCTTTTGTATTTTGAAGATTAAATTCTGCATTTGGTTTACGCCACACAAACATCTTGCCATCTGATCCATGCAAATTGAATTTGTTCTCGTCAGTGAACAGAACCTTGTAACGAACAAAAACTATCAGCAAAAATGTATTTTAAGATATCTTTACACCAAATTGCCTTATTCCAAAAATCTTCTGTTTTAAGCAAATACTCTTTAGCAAATTTTATTCTCTTATTTTTATTCTTAGGCCTAATAAATGGCTTTTTTTTTTTGGCAACTCTACCATGGTAGTTATATTTGTGCAATGTATTACGAATAGTATTTAAGCAAACATCTTTTCCACTGCTGTTTTTTAAAGATATTTTTAGTTCTTAGGCATAGCGAATGATTTTGCTTTTTACCAGGACAATGATCCCAAGCAAACTTCGGGTGTGGAAAAGCTTTGGTTGATCCATAATTGCCCTAAACTTATAGAAACCCCCTCACAGAGCCCAGATCTCAACGTAATTGAACATCTTTGGGAAGAATTAGCTAGAAGAGTATTCCAACAACAATTTAAAGCTTTGAATCAGCTTAAGGCGGCTTTACTGGAAGCGTGGAACTCCATAGAACGTGAGGTATGCTACAATTTGGTAAAATCAATTCCAAAACGTTTACAGAATGTTCACGAGGACAAAGGATATGCCACAAAGTATTAATTGTTCTCTTTCGTCATTTTTAGCAATGGTGCTCTTCTTTGTCCGATTATGCGTTGAGCGCAAAAAATTGAGTTAATTTTCTTTTTCTTTATAAAATTACTGTTATCATGAAAAATGTTTTTATTTTTTTATTAATCTGAAAGTCTATAATGTAGAGTGTAAATAAAAGCAAAAAAAACATATATTTAATATTTTCTTTTTAAGTTTTAAGCACATACATATCAGACTAGTGCTTGTCCGATTATGCGATGGAGCCACTGTACATAATTATATTATTTTAAAGGCCTGTCCCTCTTCTTTCTAAGAAAGTTTAAATTAGTGACTTAGTTCAGAAATGTTTGTGTAATAAATAAATTTGCGTAAAGTCCAAAAACAGTTTTTGTCAAAAAAAAAGTTTGGAGGATTCAAGAAATATTTTTTTTTATTTTTTTCGTTTTATTTACAATCTATCCAAGGATATTAAGTAAATTTTGTAAAATAAAGAATAACATTCATTGTTGAACTCCAATGAGAACAACAATATACAAAAACAAAAATTGTTAAAATTATTTGAATAAATATAAATATAAAATATAAAAAAAAATATTTTTGGGTTTTACACGACAAAACCCACAACCTAAACTATGTCATTAGCTAAGAGTATTTAATTGTTTTTATTTTGTAATTTATCATATAAAATGATAATAATCTTTACTATTACTATTAACAATTTCAAATACTCAGATAGGGATGATCATTGAATTTTGCTTCTTAAACTTTCATTAATCGGTATTCCTGATATTATTCATCGTTGGCTAGACTCCTACCTCTCCCTTAGGACTCAGAGGGTATTGTTTAGGAATGTATTGTCTAAGACTGTATATGTTACTTCTGGTGTTCCGCAGGGTAGCAATTTGGGTCCTTTACTGTTTTTATTGTTTCTTAATGATCTTCCTTGTGCTATTTCTGATTGTAATATTGTGATGTATGCTGACGACGTTAAATTATTTTATACTTTTGATCATGATCATGATGATCATCATGGTCAGGCTGTTCTTCAGCGAAATATTGATTTATTTGTAACTTGGTGCAGAATAAATTTAATGGAAAATGTAAATGCAAGGTTTTCACTCGCGGGGGCGTAATTTCGTCCACTTATGTGATTAATTCTTGCCCTTTGGAAACTGTGACTACATTTCTTGATTAGGGAGTATTATTGGATATGAAACTGTCTTTTATTAATCATATTAGTATGATGATTGGCAAGGCTCGGGCTGTTCTTGGTTTTGTGAAAAGATTGTTCCTTATATAACCAGACTGCTATACATTTTATTTGTTAGACCTATTTTGGAGTATGCGTCTATTATTTGGAGTCCATACTATCGTTGTCATAGTGATTCAATAGAGTCTGTGCAGAAGCATGGATGGGATTGTGCCAATGGGTTTCCGTCATATGAGGCTAGATAAGGTTTGATAAAACTTCCAACTTTAGAACGTAGAAGGGCTGTTTTAGGTGTTGGTTTTGTTTTTAATCTGGTTAAAGGTGATATCGATTCCGAATTTTTGCTTTGTAGCCTGAATTTCAGTATTTCAGTAAGATTTTCACGGCACTATCGTTATCTTTCCTTAGATTTTTATAGAACGAACTATGGATGTAATTTTCCTTTTCGTAGGTTATGTAATGATTTTAACTTATATTATGATTTTATTGATTTTAATAGTACTGTTTGTAATATAAAACATAGCTTATATGCTGGCATTAATTTGTAAATTATTATATAAAAATGTATTTTCGTTCTTGTCACAGGTAGTTCCTGTTTATTGTATCTTTATTCAGCTTGGGATTAAGTTCTGTAGCTGATTTATGTTCTCGTTTTCCTTACCCGCAACAGTCCGGTCTGTAGTGTCTACGTGTCGCTACGTAATGGGGACGAGCCCTCCGCTGTCGGATGAGGGTGGGTTAGTGTGAGGCCGGGGACGTTCGATAAAAAAAAATAAAAGAAAGAAAAAGTAAAACTGAATATATACAATATTGACCTTATTTTTATCTGGCTAATGCAAGTCTAGACAAAATTGTTGGCCATTTCCTTTAACAAATATTATCAGCAATTTTGCCATTTTTATTTTATTTTTTTTCCCTTTTTTTTTCTTAAATTTTCTGTAAAAGCTTAAACGCTTATACACTCAGCCAATTGCCTTTTCAGTATGCATGTCAGTGCTTAGTATGTATGAAAGAATACTTAAAGATTTCTTTTAATCTTTAAATGAAAATCGAATTTATTTCAGTAAAAAAAAAGAAGAAAAAGAATGAATTTTGAGAATTTTGTTGCTTTTGCCAGATTTAAAGTGCTAACGCAAGTGCTAAAAGAATAAATTAAATGGAAAGAAAGTAGAAAAGCTACTTATTTAAGTTTTTAATAAACTGAAGAAGAAAAAAAGAAGATTCAGATTTCTTTTTTAAACTTCTAGGGGCAGTTGTTTTTTTTTTCTGTTTCTTTTTAGAAACAGAACACAGAACAGAACACAACACAGAAAATAATTTTTCGATTAAAATTAGAGTTAGTTGTCAACTGTTTTAGAGCCTATTCAACGAGTCACACTTACCAAGTCATGACGTGAAATTCGGCGAGATGTGGTTTGCAAAAAGCCGATTTCTTGTGAGTAGTTCTCCTACACACTAAAACGGCCAACGGCGATGTTTTCATCAAATCCTGCTTTTCGATGGCGTACGGATATTGGTCGACTGTTTACTAAATCAGTGGACACGAATTTATCCATCACATTTCGAATAGTCCTTTCCATGGAATGATTATGACGATTGCAAAATGAGCGATAAAACAAAACAAAAACAATAGTGATAAAACAATTATTTTTACTTCTTGTTGAATGTTATTTCAGTCCATGATGATTTGGCAAATTTGAAAAATATCTACTAATTTGGCAGATAGTAGGTTTAAAAAGATGTCCGTTATCAAATGTCATAGTTCGACAGTTGCCTTTGAAAGACCCCATATATTGCTCTGAGGAAAACAATGGAAACTATTTCAGTTATAACCGAAGTTGTATTGTAATGCAAGGTATTATAAATTCATGAACTATAATTCAAATTGCGAACTGTAAGATACAAAACATTTGCAGTCTTTATAAAAACCGGCACCAAAAATTGGAAAAATATGCAAGCTTTTCAGGAATGATTTAAAATAAAACAAAAAAAAAAACTTACTGCATAAATTTCACATTGTAACTGTTCTTCGTTGGAAATTCTATAACTGAACTGAACAGAAAAAAGAGAAACGCTTTTAATAAATATAAAAAAAATAATAAAAAAAATATTTATTTCCAAATGGTTGGTAGTGCTGCACTAAGAACACAAACAAATATAATAGGTATAAAAAAAACACACACACACTCACATATACATACATATATTAAAGAAAACTTAAACATTTGCCAAATAAGTACCAAATACACATGTGCACGAGTACTTATTTATGCCGCCATTACAAATGTAAATATCAGAGAAAAAAACAACGAACATATGTATGTGTATGAGCATGCATAACGATGTATTGGTAACTAAAAACTTTAACGTCAGCAGGAGTACTTAATAAAACTTGTATACAAATAACGAAAAACTCTTCTGCCTCTCTCTATTCCTAACAGAGAAATAAATACTTACAGAGAATTTGTAAATGTATGTACGAGTTTATAAGACACATACACACTAGATATACACTTTGTTGCATAGTTCTAGGGAGACCACATTATTTGCATGGTATACGAATAAGTGATGCATGAGAACACTTAATTTCCACAGTATTTAGGAAAATATTTGAAAAAAATAGGATTTACTACATTACATAACAAAAGAGATTAACTGCCATATAAGCATGAAATATGTGAGCATGTTTAGAGTGTAAAATATATATAAAAACGTTTGTCTTTTGAAAAATTACCACATAAGTATAATGAAATAAGAATGTTACAGTCCATCAAGACTGTATATTAGATATTCTGTGTGATAATATAATCTCAGTATAGTTATACTTAAACAAACTTTTGTGATACATTTTTTATAAAGAAAAATATCACGAAAATCTTGATATTGTCGGTTTTAAAAGGAAAATATATATATATATTTGTGTCAATTTTATGACAAATGTTGGCTTAAAAATTAGGTATGATGGAGCTCAAGATCAATGTTAATCATACTTGGTACGGCTCTGAATAACAAATTCTAAATAATATTTCAAATAATAAAAAAAAATTAATGAAGTAATCTATGAAAAAAAACCAACAACAAATCTACAGTTATCTTCTAGAAGTTACATACATAACATAATTGAACAATACAACCTTTCAGTCAGAATGACGACCTAGATTTTCACGCCACTTATGTTGTGTGTGTTTAAATTCGATTCCAAATGATAGATTTTTCAGAAATTTTTCATTGCAATTGTATTTACTCTTACAGAGTTTTTACCAGAAATTTACTGAGTGACAGTCGCGAAGAAATATTGTTTTCATATTTCGTTTTGTTGGAGATGTCTGACCTATTCGAAAATTAAAGTACATTTGCTTAATATTTTTATAATTCGGTATCATAAACATTTAATTGTGAAAATTTTCCGTAAAGTACTTTTAAACAATTTACGATTTCGTGTTCTAGATACAGAAAAAACCAATAAAGGCTGCCTACCTAAACATTGAATTTTAATTACGAAAACATACTTGAAAAAAAAACGTGGTTATTTTTTAAGAATTTGAAACTAAATTTCTGAGCAATAAAATAACTGTTTTGCTTTTCTAAATTACTTACAATAAGAAAAAAGACCAAACTACATACTTAAATACATATTACTTATATACTTACATACATTTACCTTTTTAAAAACGTTTAAAATATGAGTTCGCAAATAAAAATAAAAAAATTTTTATTTAGTTTTAAATAATTCTTTTATTGTACGCGCAAAATTTGTGCCACTGTTCACAACTTGATGTAAACAACAACAATTGCTTTAGTGGTTATTTTTCTTTTCACTCTTTTGCGTAAACAATAACAATTGTTCAATAGATCTTTATAACGGAGATCTTCAAACCACGATTAATCTCTTCATACGCAACGCGTATCGCAGAGTAAACAGTCTGATGAATGCTCTTGAAGGAGAATGTCTTCGCCTTCGAGAATTCTCTATAAATGTAAACATATTGTTTACGTTATTGTTGTTTGTGTATTTTGTTTACGTTTGTCCTTGCAGTGTTGTTGCCTGTTTGCTTACTTGTTTATCCTTTTTTATACTGATGTTGTTGCTATATTTTTGTTTATTCGTAAACAAATCCATGTTTTTGTAGCTTTTGTTTATCATTCTAATGTTAAACGATGTAACACCATTTCCATTTTCGTAACAATATGCATATGCTTTTTATTCACACGAATAATAAATACATGCAATTAAATCTTCTTTTTAAACAGTCTGTCCCTTACGTTGACAACAAAGACTATAAAAACACGGCAACGACAACTGTGATAAAAGGATGAAAAAAGAAGAAAAATCCTAGGCGTGTTACGATGTGTGTTTTTTTAATTTGTGTGCTTAATTCTGTTAAACAATAACAGCTTTAACTCTAGTGGCCATAAAATATTCCTACTGAAAGTGTAATAAATTAAGGTGACTGCTGAACCTAACCTAACCTAACTAAAATAAAATTTTGTGGTTGTGAATGTGTATGTGACTGTGTCTCGCCTTATAAATAATGGATTGTATGCCACAATTAATCTAGGGATGTGTCGCGATGCCTCTGAGATATCATAGCAAAGAAGAATTTATTGTTGTTGTTTTTTTATTACTGTTGTATCTTTACATCTACTATTTGTGATTTTTGCAAAAGTTTTAGGCAATTGCAAAATTTCTCTCTCACAAGGCTCAAACAAATCTTCAGACACTCTTTAACCTTCTCATGTTTGCAAGCCAGTATTAATATAAAGATGCTAAATATCATAAGTAATGTCAGCAATTATAGAAATTTAACGTTTGCAAAAAGCATCTCTTGTTTTAAGAGCAGTGTTCTTTACAAGTTGAATTGTAATAATATTGGGTTGTTCTGAAAGTAATTGCGTTTTTTACCAACACAGGATTTAATTGTATTTTTTGCACCCAACTTCACACTTAAGCCGTATAATTTTCAAATGCTTTGAGAGCTCATATAGTAAGGCTTGTGTATAAAATTCCAATTAATTCTACGCAGTAGTTTTTGGTTGGTGCCCTTTTAAATATGAAAAATTATATTATATATAAAAATGCTGTTCAAGCCAGAAAGAAATTGACCGATGTGTATGGAGAAGGTGTGTAGACAGTACGCCAGTGCCAGGTTAGCTAAATTTCAATCCGGTAACTTTGATGTCGAAGAGAGACCTCGTTCGGGAAGGCCGGTTGAAGCCGATAAAGACGCAAAAAGGTTTCAGTTGATGCGAACCGGCGAATAACAACACGTGAGATCGGATTGAAGTTAAATTTATCAAATTCAACAGTTTATGACCACTTGATTGATATTATAATAAAACTGACTTTCATTTCCACAAAATAAACGATATTACTTTTCGAACAACCAATCATATTTCTGAGTTTTTCTTAACAAATAATTTTTATTTATTTGACTGTGTTTATTTTATTTTTTATTCTATATAACCATAGTACAGGCCTAACATTTTAGTTGGATAGCAGATACAAATTAGTACATACATACATAATTGGTCATTACAACCTTTCAGTCAAGATTACGATCTAGTTTCTCACACCGCTTATTTGTGTGTGTTAATTTTATACATGAGTGGCGGGATCTACAGTTTAAAGTCGACTCCGAACGATAGATTTTTGAGAAACTTTTCATGGCAATTTTATTTACTATCAGAGTTTTTGCCAGAAATCTGCTGAGAGAAAAGTCGCCGAAGAAATACTTTTTGTGTTTTGTTTTAATGTCTGGCCTGGGGCTCGAACCCTGGCTTTACGTCTAATAAGCCAACTCACTACCCACTAGACTACGGCGACTTCGAGATAGAAGTTAGTAATTAATGAAAAATAAGTACAATAGTAGTTAAAATAAATAATAAAGTAGTTTGGTGCCCTGGTAGTCTAGTGGGTGGTGTTCTCGACCATTAATATGTTGGTTGTGGGTTCGATTACCACCAGGGGAAGTGAAGACCTATTGATGCCATAATGTGTGGAATATAATTTCGTTGAAATCCAATTTTGGATGCCTCTGGCACATAAATCACACTAAATCTGACCAATGGCATGGGTTAAGTCGGGTTGCTGAACCGATGTGGTTTGTGGCTCATTTGTATATAGCTGCGACTTAACAAAACCCCACAAGAAAAAGTTTAACAATATGAAATTGCAAAACTTGGTGGCAAATTCCTCATTATCTTCAAGTGAGATAGCCACGCTCTCAAACCGTTCGCGCAGAATATCAAATGTGGCATCAGCTGTGAGGCACGCAGCGTCTTTCTTTTGAAACCACATGTCTTTGGTGTTCAGATGATCCAATTTAGGGCAAAAGAGTTTAGAATTCATCGTGCTCGCTGTTCACAGTGATAACTTGGCCAATGTCGTTTTAAAAAAATATAAATTCACTCCAAAAACTAACTTTTTCGGAATGTACTGGACGCTTCTAGAGTTGACATGGATTGGCATCGTTCCAAATTCGAAAATTGTATTTGTTTACATACATTTGCTAAGTTCATTCAGAAATGGACCTCGTCGTTGAAGGTGTTTTTTTGATATAAATTAGGATCAGTTGTCAACAGCTTCAAAACCAATGATTTGACAAAACAGACTGAATAAATGACAACATGGTGCAGATTTTTAGCAAAAACTCTGAGAGTAAATAAAATTGATATGAAAAGTTTCTTTAAGTTCTGACGTTCAAAGTGAACTTTAAATTGTAGGTTTCGCTACTCATGTGTAAACACACACAACATAAGTGGTGTGAGAAATTAGATCGTAATGCTGACTGAAGGGTTGAAATGAGAAATTATGTATGTATGTATGCTATGTGAGTTGCAATTATCTTTATAATGGCCACTATTACAACTTGCCGTTAACTAAAGGTTGGGTTTTAACGGGCAGATAAATTTTTTTTTAATTATTAATTAATTAATTAATTTAATTAATTAATTTTAAATGTTTTTATTATTACCGGTAACTATTAAAGTTAAGTTTATGTTTGTCATATTATATATTATTTTCAATATGGCAACAAATATAAACAAAATGAGCATATAAAAAAAAAGGAAACCGTGTTCATAAAATACTTGTTTAATCAAGCAGTATTATCGAATAGCTCCGGCTCTGCCATATTTTTGAAAAAGTTAACTTTATTTTATCATTAGGTTGTAATAACGAAAAGAAGTTAAAGGTGACTTTAAAGCTCACTTTAGCGAAAGTTATCTTTAACTAAACCCAAACTTAACGGGAAGTTGTAATAATGGCCCTAACATTTATTTTTTAATTTTAGTTCCTTGGTTAGTTTAAAAATCGCCATGTCAACGCACCAGTTTTCAAAATTGCCGCAATCGATGAAAAATCTCAGACCCCTGCATGGCATAGTCCAGTATTCGCTACAACTGGTAGTGTGCTGGTCAATTTTATTAAAATCTTTGTTACTGAAGTGTAAAAATACGATGTTAATGCAAATACGATGCAGTCGGTATTGACACAGTAAGTGCTATTTATTTCTGCCCTGCCGGAGATTGAAGACTTTAAATTGGAAATAAATCTTGCTAAGAATTCCATCTGCTGCAATACATTGGAAAATACATCAACAATAATGATCATGTGAAAGAAATGTAGGAATTGAAAATGCAAAAAATAATCGTCTGTAAATGCATCTGAGTGTGTTTTCTTATGCAAAAATTTGTGCGAAATTCCAAATGATTTCCAAGCCTATAATGAACAAAAAAGAAAACAAGAAAAATGTTTACAAATTTGCTTTTAAATTTTAATTGTTTAACTTTTCTTGTAGCTTTTTAGCTGTACATGTTTATGAGTGTAGAAGCAAAATATTGCTATGAGCCTTACAGTTTATTACTCTCTCTTCACCTTACCTTATATTAAATGCAGGCAAATGCCGAAGAATTTGCAAATTTCCATTACAGTTTTCAAGCATACGCTTGAATTGTTTTTGTTGTCCTACACTATAAACTACACCAGTGCTATGCTATTCTAGGCTTCAATAAAATGGAAATGAAAACGTAAACTAATTATCCACAGATATTTATGGTTAAGCTTTAAGAGACTATTGACTCTCACTATTCAAGGTAAGAAGGACGCAGATGGTTTTTTTCTATTTGAAAGTGTTTGTCTATTTGCTTCAAATAGTAGCTTTGCCTACGACAAACTATGGTGTAAGTGTGCACGGCTCGAGAAACAGACGAAGACATGTTTCAGATTTTTTTAAAGCACATGAAAAATTAGACAATATAGTTCTATTTAATCAAAGAATGAAGAGTACTATAGTCTATTTCGTACTTTATAGAATCACAAGCCTTTTACATACGATTATTTATAACTTCTGGCATAGGACAGATTTATGATATTGTGGATGCGGTCCAAATTTCCTATGGCCGGACATGGTGTGTACATTAATTCTGGGTGCCAAAAAATTCTTCGTCAGGGATTCTCAAGTACCAGTCAATTACAGAGAAAATATTTTGTTTGTATCTTATCTTCTTTGTCGTGATTATAGCTTTCGCAGAAGTCGTCATGGCCATCTGCATCCAACGTCAGTGTGCCGCTATGAAGGCTATGAAGTTCTTAAAGTGAATTCTAGATGGTTTTAAAGCAAACATTGTACTGAGTATATCGATAGCAGGTTAGATTAGTCTAAATTTAATACACATGCGTTTATTTTCCTATTTTTTCATTGCATGGCAGTAAAGTCTGTGAGATAATTTGTTTGCCACAAGAAAATCAAAGAAATCTGTCAGAGTACAGTCAAATAAATCATTTGACCAAACTTAAAAAGGTATAAACAAATAAACAAACAGGCAACAATAACACTGCAAGGACAAACGTAAACAAAATACACAAACAACAATAACGTAAACAACATATATAGAGATTTCGCGAAGGCAAAGTCATTCTCCTTTAAGAGCATTCATCAGACTGTTTACCTTGCCATATCAAAGGCAAGGCAAAGCAGGCAACGGAGTCAGTAAACATTCAGTCAGTCTTGTGTGAAGGCGCATTGCGTGTGCAGAGAATAATCGTGGTTTGAAGATCTCCGTTATGAAGATCTATTGAACAATTGTTATTGTTTACGCAAAGAGTGAAAAGAAGAATAACCAAAAAAGCAATTGTTGTTGTTTACATCAAGTTGTGAACAGTGACACACAGAATTGTGTGAACAATAAAGTAACTATTAGAAATTTAATACAAATTTATTTTAATTATATATATTTAATTTGCAATCAACGAACTAATATTTTAAACGTTTTTAAAAAGATGAAAACGAAAGATATAGAAGTAAATTGTTCCTTGCGATGAGAAAAGTATAATTTGAAAAGTATGATCCAAACTGTTACAGTTGTTATTGGCATTTTCTGGACCAAGCAAGTATTGTACTATCCAATCGAAACAGTAGGGCGAACATTATTTTGTAACATCAACGTTTCTGTTTGCTTCATAACTACCACAAGGAATTCAGCAACATATTTGGAACTTCAAGAAGATTTTTTTATTTACACTCACTTTGATGTTAATTCAGATTTTTCATTAAACCAAACTTTAAAAAGCGTAGAACTCTTGCAATTGGCAAAAACACTACAATTTTCAATCTTTTGAAATAATTTTAACTGACTTAAAACGTGCTGGTCATGTCACACAGACATGTTTACATTTCAGATAATATAGGCGACCGTATTAATCGTCCTAGACCTCGAGTTTGGTTTCCGAAACACAAATTCTTTAATCCAATCAGTTTCAAATGTTATCCGAAATACAAACAAATATTGAGACAATATTTTAAACTGCTGAATAAATAGGAACCTACAAAACTAATGAAAAATTTGCGTTCAAAACACCCTATGCTTTTATAGAGCTACAGAAGCTACAGTCATAACAAAATCTTGGGTATGATTGGTCTGAATATACGTTTCGACTACATGATACCTCAAACTGCTTTCGATCCTGGTCTTGCGACGCTGACAACGGATAAAGTCTTTTATGATAATAGTTTACACCTCCAAGAAAACGTCATACAAGTTTTCACTGATGGATCGCGATCACGCAACAAAGTCGGATGTGGTGTTTTTTTGATAACAACTAAACATCAGATAGCCCCTTGCCTTACTAGATTTTTGTATTTTTCAGGCTGAAATAATGGCTATTTAAATTGCTGCAATGCGAGTTCGGCAACAGAGTATATAATATAGTGGCATGCACACATATTTATTAAAATTTGAATTACTAGAATTATCTACCAATAGTAAAGCGGCTATTAGACCCGTAAAGAATGTACACAGTACATATATGGTTGTCCAAGACTGCCAAGACTCTCTGAAGGAAATAACGAGACATTAGACCTTTTCCTCTTTTGGGTTACTGGACATGGGGACATCGAATATAAAAGCAATGTCGAAAGCAATGTCATTATACTTCAGTTTTTATTGCATACTTTATTTTAGTATCCGCTATAAAATTTGGTTATTTTTTTGGAATATTCGAAATGCTTTCTTCGTATTTTAGGAGTTTTCCTCAAAGAGCTTAATTATGTTTTATTTATACTGCTCTGTTGGCATTTAGAACACATTAAAACAAAACAAATTAAAAAAAACCACTTACTTGTCACAAGATTTAATTTTGTTTAGTCACGTAAAGGCCATTAACTTGTTAATTTTTTTAAGTGTTATTAACGCCGTAAAACACATACATACATACTTAAGATATATGCGCGTAAAAGTCAAGTACTTGTTTATTGTTGTTGTTTGTTAATATAACACATGATATGCATAGCTGTGGTGATCTTATAGAACATTTTTGGACTCTCTACCTATCATATAAAATTCGTTGGCCGTAAGAGTAGTACTAATATATTGTTTTTTTTTCACCACCTCTCTTAGCAGCATATGGCTTCCCATGTAAGAATACGGGTTCCTTTTCGGATCCCAAAAGTTGTTGCCATAAATTCCGGCAACATACCAAAAGCTCAATTGAGCACACATAGCGGCCTATTGTGACGCCACAGGTGAACGCAGCCTCTGTACTGACCAAGTTCATCCGAACCAAGGATGGAGAAGTTGGTCAGCACAAGGGCTGCACATTTAAAAGCACGACTACCACACGCTGAAGAACCAGCCAGAAAGCTTGAAAAACTAGGCTATATCCTCAATATCAATAGACGATAGCTCCGTCAAGCTGACAAGGGTTGTAAAGCCAACTTGCACCTCGCAAGATGGGAGCCGCATTCTTTCCGCGTGTCTACCCATAATACAGTGACCCATAATACTGTGATCGAGATGATGTTACTATTACTTCTGTTAAATCGTAGTATAGTAGGTAGCTTGTTAGCTTATTAGACGTGAGGCCACGGTTCAAACACATTTTTCAATAAAACGAAATGTGGAAAAATATTTCTTCGATGACTTCCTCTCAGCAGGTTTCTTGCAAAAACTCTGAGAGCAAATAAAATTGCCATGAAAAGTTTCTCAAAATCGGTTGTTCGAAGTCGACTTTAATCTGTAGGTCCCGCCAGTCATGTATAAAATAACACACACACAAGGTAAGTGATGTGAGAAGCTAGGTCGTAAACCTGACTAAAGAGTTGTGATGACCATTTATATAAGTATGTAAAATCTATTTAACTTTTTTAGTTTTAATGAGAAAGAGTGCGAGGATGTTTAAGTTTTCACGGCAAAGGTCATTAATCACATACATTACGTGAGAACATATTGACAATAAAGCGGAATGCTAAAATGAATGAATAAATATTTAAAGGGGGTTTCAAAGAATGTATAAGTATGAGAATGAAGTACAATGAAGAAAAAGTTCTTATATTCTTAAAAGATTAAATATTTAAGATAAAATTGTGTGCGTATAAATACTTTTTTATTTTTGCTTAAACATTTACGTCCCGTAATACATGATTACTTCAATAGTTAAGTAGCAGTGGCATTTAAGTACAGTTGCAGAAACCATCACGTAGTTATGAATATAAAAGCAAATTTTGCTGACATAATTTGAATGTGTACGTGAAGTACACACATACGATTCAGATACGAATTGGAAATGTATTTGAATTTAATCCATGACATGCAGTAAGATTTGTAACGAGAAATTACATTTTTTCTAATCTGTTGGAAATTAAAAGATTACATTTTAGTTATACGCATATAACGATTTTCTTGACATTTGAACGGGGTTTTTTCACTGGAAAGATAAATTTGATCTCTTTCACACTTGAACCCTTCTTTACCTTTCGGTTCTACTTAATTTTCTTAAGAACTTAATCACTATTTACTGAAAGTGTAGTTACAAGACTTTTGTTTTGCTACTTTAATAATTTATTTCTGATGTCTGATATCGTTTCCATTTGTAAAATGTATGTGTAAGTGTATTTCGAACGATATTAGAAGAAATATGTACCAAATGAATCATAAAGTGTGGAAAAAACGTCAAGTTATTGCCGAAATTTGGAGCCCTTGATACTTGGTAATATAATGAAACACTTTAATACAATTGGAACCCCAAATAATGTACCCAGACCCCCAAACTACGTAAAACCACAGCCAGGGAACTTGCAATAGTAATAAGAGCGTCTAATACTAACCCATTTAAAAACGCGAAGTGGCTAAAAGTTAAATTAGCGTCATCATATTGTCTAGAACTATTAAACGACGGCTAAATGAGGTTCCTTGCATGGATACAACGAAAAGTGAATAATTTTCGTAACCCAGATTAGGTTTTACCGTACAAAACATAAAGCAAGACATGAGTTTTGAGCAAAAAATTTTAGTGGTTGACGAATCCAAATGGAAATGGAATGGAAAATGGTTCAGTGCTGCAAAACTGAAATTTTAAAATGGTGCTGGACTATAACTGAAAAAGTACTTTTTTGAATCAAATGGTATTTTTTGTAAAAGATACATATGTACATACATACATAATTGGTCATTATAACCCTTCAATCAGGATTATGACTTAACTTCTCACAACACTTATTTGTTTAAAGTCGACTCCGAACCTCTGATTTTTCAAAAATTTTGTCATGGCAATTTTATTTACTCTAAGAAGGAAGTCGCCATAGAAATATTTTTTCACATTTCGTTTTGATGGAGACGTCTGACATGGGGTTTGAATCGTGGGCTCACGTCTAGTTAGCCAGCACACTACCTTGGAGATACTTATTTATGTTTAATAAAAAAATCATACAGGACAAAAAACAGCTGATTGGGAGCGTAACAAAACGTAAAAGCACCGTTTAGTCAAACATCGATGGAACGTAATGTAAAATACGTTAGTTTTTAGCATCTGAAGAGCAATGCAAAAGTTTACAACAATTACATTACTGTTCGGCAAGCGTTTTCATTGCTTTTCGAATTCTAAAAACGAACGTACGTTCCGCGGACGTTTGGCTAACCGGTGCTACAGCCTAATTCTACCTAAAGCATTCTGTTGAACATGTTGCTAATGCATTAATAGTATTATTATTTCTTAATAAGTGCTAAACACAGGGCATACCATGTGTTATGTTCTTCTCCAATAAAAAACTACATTACAACAGGGTTGGTCAGCAATTATTTTAATGCACCTTGTAAGAGGGTGACATTTTCTTTGTAGAAAAGAAAACACCATAAGATTTAAGCATATTCACCGAATTTTTCTTTATTTACTTTAACACTGAAGGCAGAGTTTTTGGTACGTATATTTTACTATTCTGATATGTATGATATTGTAGTTTAAAAATGAATTAATATTTTGCTTTATGTTTTTAAGTAATTTTTAGAAAATGGTGTAACAAAAAATCTATAAAAAAAATTTTGATTTAAATTTTATACTTAATGTGGGTTTTTATATAATCGTATTTTCTAAAAATACATTAGCTGCATGCAGACTTTATTAAGTAAGTGTATATGGCCACCACTGTATACAGATTGCATACATGTGTACGTATAATAATAAATGACACGTAATCAAAATTCCAAAACTTTTGTATTTATACATATTATAACTTGAAAGTAGTATTTTATAGTTACGTTATACTTACGTGTTCTCTTATTTCACGTCATGTGTCCGTGTTGCATTAAACAATGTACGATGGTGCAATAAAATCTATCGCATCAGCACATTTTACGTACTACTTAGTACACCATACGTTTAATGACTAAAGCCTTAGCGGTTTTTTAAATAGTGGATGAAAATGTGCTCATAATCTGTTTAAATTTAAAATTGATGTATAATGAGGTGAAGTTCTTTTGCCATTAATTTAATTGTGACATAATAATGTATGGATAAAATATTTCACATATAATAATTATGATAGTGTACGTAGTTCAGGAGAGACTAAAAATGTGTGACAGTTGTTTTTATAATTAAAACAATTTCTATGAGAGATTTTTGACAACTTATATTGATTCAGCTATGTTCAGTAGAAGCTATAAAACTACTACTCTAAATAATAAATTATTGAGGAGAGTGCTTTCTCAGTGCTGTTCTTTAATACCATATTCAGTTTACTGCTCACTTATTACACGGAGTAAGTGGCCAAAGCAACATAGCTTATATGAAAGCAAAATTTTGCCTGTTCATCTTGCAAATACTGTTATGATGTTTCTTATTTTATTCTAGTTTAGTTGTTACAGTCGTTTTGGTTTTAATCTGATGTTTTTGTGATAATGTCGTTCGACCACTCTTACGTCTTACAAAAAATTATACTTACTGCCTACAAAAACACACAAAATTTCGCAACATGAAATTGACAAAAATAAACTCAAAATTCTTCATTTAAAACGTTTTTCATTGTTTTAATGTGACACAATTAGACAAAGTTTATCCAAATCTCGATTTTCGGAAAACTTAAATTGAATTAAATATTACGTCAGGAGTATGAGTTTTTCTGGTTAAAAACAATTTTTGTAACAAAATCTTTCTCTTAAACTATTAAGCACTTACAGCACTTTTGTTTTCAATAATTAATTTAAATTTGTTTTTATTTTAACTATTTAAAGAAACTTATATAGTAGACCAAATCGCATTGTATATACTTTATTCACAAACAATGATTTTGACTGGACAATAGTCCAGTAGGTAGTGTGTTGGCTTATTACAAGCTAGGCCACGATTCAAACCTCGGGTCAAATATGAAAAAATTATTTCTTCGGCGACTTCCTCTCAGCAGATTTCTGGCAAAAACTCTGAGAGTAAATAAGATTGCAACGAAAAGTTTCTCAAAAATCTGTCGGGTTCGACATTCAATAGTAGGTCCCGTCACTCATGGATTAAATTAGCACACACAAGACGAGTGGCGAGAGAATCAAGGCCGTAATTCTACTTAAGTGCTGTTGAATTGAAAAACCAGATGCTTATGTTTGGTCATTTCAGGAAATGTGATTACATTGCATCAATAGGGGTTACGTGTTAATAAGAGTGAAGGTTAACAGTTGACTGTTTTGCATGGTACATATCTTACATTTACTGTATATCTGTACTGTTGTGTATCCTGGCAATAATATGCAACCAGATATGATCGACAATTTTTCAATAAATTGCTACCATATCGGATCTCGAAAGTCTTCTGTCTACTTGCTTAATAGAGATTAAGTTTCAATACAGCTTAAAGCTTAAGTAGTTCTCAGATTCGGTTTTATTACTTTCGTTTGTAAACTTTTAGCCGGATAATAAAGTGTCTTAAAAAATATTAAAAATAAACAAATGAAGCTGTAGTATTAATTGTTATATTAACTTCCTGAAGAGACTGCGCATCGTAGCGGGCCGTAATGCGTGCTCAAATGAGCATTGGTATCAAAGCTACCACTCCAATCTAACCTAATCTAACCCTGAATGTTTAAAGAAAAGCTATTTTTTAACACATTTGAATCAGGTATCCGTAAAATTATCCATCAGTTCATTTCATTGATACCGACGTTTATATGGGCAAGACGATGTATAATTCAAGCCAAATAGAATATAATTATCAGTTCTTTTCTCCAAATGGGTTATCGAGTATTGTAAAGTGTGTGTACACAGGCCTTTGTTCTCGTTTCATAAATATTGTAGGCTTAATTGGTGCTAAATAACTCAATACATTCAAGTTCCATTTGATTGCCAAAAATTCAATAAAAATTGAAATGAACTAAAATAGATGAACGGAAAATTAAACTCATTTATGTTGTGCTCTACTTTATTTGACTGGCCCAAATTTTCTGCAACAGATATTTAGAAATACGCCAAAAAGCGTTTAGCTTTTACAGCAATCACAATTTCTCACTGAAATCATGTGTTTAACTGTGTATATTTTTCATATTCAAGATAAATAATTGCTCATTTAAATAAGTAAGTTACTCTGCAAAACATTAACCCAGTAGAATTGCTACATTGACTTGTAAATGTCATTAATTCCAAATTAACATAACACTTTCTATTTATGTATGTAATTGAATTTAAAATACATATATTACTTATACGCACCATATGACATTTACTTAAATAATCACTCTGGAAAGTATGCAATAAAATAAAAAATTTTGATTTTGTCGTTTGCAAAATAATGAAATTAAATATCACTCATAAGTCACATACTTGTTGTTACGAATTTTAAATATGTGTTAAATATGAGCATTATGCGAGTAAATAGCTTTGTCAGTTGGGTCTAATAGCACTATGACACAAAATAAAAAAATGAAATACACTCAGATAATGACATCGTGTAGGTGATTAGTTTTGTCGAATAGAACTCAAAAATATTTTTTTTTTATATTTCTCGAACCCTCCAAACTTGTTTTATTTGGTTAAGCTGACTTCAAACAACAGAGAGGAACTTTTTATGGCAAGTTTTTTACCGAAATTTGCTGAGAGGAAGTCGCCGAAGAAATCTTTTTTAATATTTTCGTTTTGACGTCTAACCTGGGATTTGGACCGAAGCCTAATCTAATCGATTAAGGCGACTTCAACGGTACATATTGTTACAAAAATGGATATGGTGTTACATCGTTTAACATTAAAATGATAAACAGAAGCCACAAAAACAAAAACAAGGGACTTGTTTACATGATCAACAAATAAACAAATATATAGCAACAACATCAGTATAAAAAGAAAGGGATAAACAAGTAAAAAAACAGGCAAGAACAACACTGCAAGAACAAACGTAAACAAAATACGCAAACAACAATAACGCAAACAATATGTTTACATTTATAGAGATTTCGAAAAAGCGAAGTCATTTTCCTTCAAGAGCATTCATCAGACTGTTTACCCTGCGATATAAAAGGCAAGACAAAGCAGGCAACGGAGTCAGAAAAATTCAGTCAGTCTTGTGTGAAGACGGGTTGCGTGTGAAGAGAATAATTGTGGTTTGAAGATCTTCGTTATAAAGTTCTATTGAACAATTGTTACTGTTTACGCAAAAAAGTTAAAAAAAGAATAATCAATAAAGCAATTGTTGTTGCTTACATCAGGTTGTGAACAGTGGCACACAGAATTGGGCGAACAAGAAAGAAATTATTTAAAACTAAACACAAATTTATTTTCTTTTTTATTTGCAATCTACGAACTCATATTTTACACGTTTTTAAAAATGTAAAAACGTTACAATATATTAAGTCCAATTAAGAAATGATGCCTTCACCCCGCGACTCCATATAGTTTTAAACCATTCGTTAAGATCTGTCTACGGGACAGGCATTGTAAACTTCTTCGAGAAGTTATGGTGCGGTATCATGTAATCAATGTTCGTAAAAGTCCCCAATTCCACTTACAGATGAAATCCAGTGGAAAGAGAGGTAAATTGTCTCTAGCGCCGACATAGGTATAGCAGTCAAGTCGGGATTAGTCGTCATTTAACGGTACACCTGCCATGCTAAGTGAGGTCTAATCTTGTATAAGTCCAATAGAAGCAATAAGTCAATTCTAATATCACTAGCAATATGTTCTGCACAAGATTCCGTATAAGAGGAGAGATCTTCCGACCCTGTAGAGTTCCATTTAATATTTTTATAGTGATAAGGAAGCTCACTAGCGTCAGGTAGGTTACCTTTTGTTTTATTTAAGAACGGAAATAAAATAGTATGCGGTAGTTAAATATTGTTTTGAAACAAATTTGTTATTCGACAAGCAAATTGTTGCTTTTTTATATAAAAGACATCGTATTCCTGAGAAATTTCAGGCAAAATAATTATTTTTCGTATCCATGTTACGGTTCGTATTTATATTTTGTTTATGGGTCTAATTGTAATCCATTATAGTGGTACCATATCTTCAATATTACCGGCGAATGTAAGTGTATCAAATCAATAGATTTTTCAATGCAGAATCTCATACTCAACCGTTTAACTGGCCACTTCTCATACTTAACCAACTCCCTTTTTTAATATTTTTAGTAAATTTTGCATACATACATACGTATATTGTTATGTTTTTATACTACATGAGTAGAATATTTTAAATAAATTATTACATCGCATATGACAATAATTTCTTTGTTCTCTTTGCAACATATCAACATACAGATGTACATACATATGTATGTGTAGATGGTACAATACAATGGTACAGGAAAAATTATTTTTTATCATTTGGTTGGCGTTATACTCTGCTTTTTATAAATTGTGCTCTCGTTCCTAGTTTTGCTTTTGATTGCGTTTGTGTTTGTGTTTGGAATTGTGTTTTTTAACCCTGTTTCTGTTTCTTTTTCAATTTTTCCATTTTCTTGTTGTAAAATTTAAACAGCAAATATATGTGTATGCATTTGCCATCATACGTTTATTTATTATATTTTGCATGCATTTTTATTCGTTTGTTTATTTAGTTTCGGCTTGTTGACGTACGCAAATATATTTTAAGTGTGAGTACATACTGAAAATACCAATATATTGCAAATGCGTAGTTTATTTGTCGGTAATGGTTTCAATATAAATACGTCGGTGTAAACATCACAGTACGTGTTTTAAACGCAGTGACTTGTTTCGATAGTTAATTTTCGAAATATTTTGCGACATCTTATACTATGTTCCGACATGCACTTTTATTGAGTCAATATTCGGTTTATTGAGTACAATATTTTAAGTGTTCAGACATAATAATATACGCAGTTCAGCTGCTTATTCAATTTTCGTTTGACAGCTGGTAAACAAAACAGCTGGTTGTTTCAACAACATTGCTTTTATTTTGTTTTTCTTTTTTGTTTGTCGTTGTTGACATTTGAGTTGTCAAATATAAAGAAAAAGTGTTCGGTTAATTGTAATATGCTCACTAAATACACTTATGACAGTGTTGGATTTTAAGTTTTCTCAATATTATAACAATTTGCTTATTTATTGCGTAATAATTATATGAAATATTGAGCTCAATAATGGGGTATATTGCGATTTACGCATATCTGAACATCGTATTAGATTATTCACTATAGCCTAGATCAGTACAGGTTATGTACATGTAAGATCTACACACGGAACTCGCCGCAGTCTAGTAGGTATTGTGTCGGCTTATTAGACGCGATGCTACGGTTAAAACTCCAGGTCAGATATCGGCGACCTCCTCTTTTGTCAAAAAATCTTTTGTTCGGAATCGACTTTAAACTGTCGTGTATAAAATTAACACACACAACATAAGTGTTGTAAGGATCTAGGTCGTAATTCTGACCGAAGGGATGTAACGACCAATTATGTATGTGTATGTGTGGAAAATATCATCGAAAGAATATAACAAATGTCCGACAATGCTTCTCTGGGCAGAGCGTGTCCAAGATCTAAAAGCAGGCTAAATTTTACTGAAGGTATTTTTTATGTTGGCTTTGAGAACTGCTTAGATTTGTGTCTTATTCGCATACACCTGCGACTTAATAAAACCCTACAAAAAAATCTCTAGCGAGTTGAAATAGCACAAACTCAATAACTACTTGACATCATATCCACGTGAAATAAACACGCTCTTAAATCACTCGTATAGATGCACGTAGCGCTGACCTGCTGAAACACATATTGTAAGCAAACAGATCGTCGAACTCAGGCTAAAAGAAGCTGGTGGTCATAGAACTACATATAGTGCTCGCTGTCGACAGTGATGAGATATGGCCAACATCAATTAAATATGAACCAATTTTGTTTATCTATTTATCCAGAAATGAGGGTCATCGCTGAAGATGATTTCTCGATGAAAACTAGGCTTAGTTGCCAACTTCACCAGAACCTGTTCAGCGAAAACATGTCATTGTCTATAGTTGTCCATGATGATTATACGAAACAAAATACTTTTTGAAAGACCTGATATAAATTCAAATATTTGAAAAAGTATAATTTAGCCAATGCTTCCGTTAGTTTTTCATAAGTAGTACTGCAAATGGAAGTGCAAAAGTTAGTTTCGATTTAATTAATGTTTGAAATTACATTCAAATAAAATAAAAATTTTATCCTACCTAAAGAAAGTAAAAAAGAATCGTAATGATTTAACGACTACTTTTGGATTACTTTTGATTCCTTTTAATTATTTTGTATTTATCGCCAATAATCCCGATTACCTTTTGATTAATTGTAATTCTAATCAATTACATTATGTGACAAAATAGTGTGGGCTGTGAGTTTTGTTGAGTAGAACACAAAAATATTTTATTTAATATTTTTTGAACCCTCCAAACTTGTTTTATTTGAAAAAAACTGTTACACCAACAAATTTTAACTTTCTTCTTTCGTTTCTTAAAAACGGTATACATACATATACAGTCAGCGCCATAAGTGAGTCAACACCTTTGTTCTTAAGTATAAAACAGTTTTGTTCTTAAGATAAAAAAGTTCCTTTGTCATGAATTGTTGTTTTTGTTTTAACATTTTATAAGTAATAAATAAACGTTTTTATATTTGGAAATTTATTCGACTATTCTCATTTACTTTTCTCGCTATCTTAAAAAATGAATTATTTCAGTGGTGTTTAATCACTTTTGGCGCTCAGTGTATATATTATTCGACTTAACATTCTATGAGGTTTGATGAGATAAACTTAACAAATGCGAACTTTTTTTATATTTTTTTAAGTTTGTCCATTCATAGTAGCAAATTTTAATTAAAAAGTATAAATAAGTGGTGACATTCATAAAGTGCCTTTTCTCGTTAATATATTTACACTTCCTTTGATAAAATCGAACAACCCTTCAGTCAGGATTACGACTTAGTTTCTCACACCACATGCTTTGTGTGTGTTAATTTTATGCGTGAGTGGTGGGACCTACAGTTTAAAATCGACCCTGAACGACAGATTTTTGGGAAACTTTTCATGGCAATTTTATTTACTCTCAGAGTTTTTCCCAGAAATCTGCTGAGAGGAAATCGCCGAAGAAACGCTTTTTATATTTTGTTTTGATGTCTGGGCTGGGGCTCAAACCCTGGCTTTACGTCTAATAAGCCAACACACTACTTACTAGACCAAAATTACCGTTATTATTATTTAAAGAGTCTAACAGTCGAGTTATATTTTTCATATATGTATATTATTTTTTCAAATGAAGTTTCAGTTAAAAAATTTTCAGAACTTTTGATGGATCTTGATTGTTTATTTGAAAATGTGTCAATTTCGCGTTTAAACGACCACCAGAAGTTGGCAAATGTTTGCGCAAAGCGAAATAATAATATTTGCAAGAAACACAAATATTAGTCGACTTTTGGTAGTCTCCCAAACGTTAAAATCAATCAACAATTTTGAAAATGTTTGTACTAAAAGTTCATTTGAAAAAATATATATGTATATGATATATAAAAAACCGTTTCTGAAATCAACAAATTGTGCAGTACTTGCCAGCCGACATGGTGTAAGCTCTTTAAACTATGATGAGGAATCAGCCACTATTTTACATTTCAATACATACATGAGTACATTCTTTGTACACTCGGTATGTATTCAAGTGGGCCTCACGAACTATGTAAAAATGTGCCTAATTTGTTGGCAATAAAACTTTGTGCTTAACTTAAGGAATGGTTGTAAAACTTTAACGAACCATTCACTGTTCATTTTCAATCACCAGTTAGTTTCTATGCTTTGTTATAAAACATTTCTCTCAAAGTGTGCTCACTAAAAGTTTACTTATTTCTTTTAACTTATTTTAATCAATTTAAATACGGAATGGTAGTGTGGTTTATTTTTCATTTTTATTGTCGCATATTAAATAACCTGCAATGGCAGAAGTTAATTAGCTTAAGTGTCGTGCTTAAGGCAAAAATCTTATAATCTCTTAGAATTACTTTGGCATGCGGCCAAACTAAAGTTCATGTTTGTAGGGTTTAATAAAAGGTTTTTTCAATAAAAATAATGAACTCTTCAGCAAACGATGAAAGTAGAGAATATTTATTTTAGTTACGGTTAAAGGTTTCTGTTGATCATATGACTTAAAATTAATTGCTTTCAGAAATATTTACAAAACCAATGAACCAAATAGTAAAATTACATCCACACTATTTTTTAACACTTAATAGTCACTTGAAAGTTAACTGGTTTTGAAACACCTTTTTCGAATTTCTGTAAAGTCGTAGAATGGAAGACCTAATCTTTTTATACCTCTAAGCCATAAGTCGCCGTAGTCTAGTATAGTATTGTATTGGCTTATTAGACGCGAAGCCATGGTTCAAATCCCCGGTCAGACATCAAAACAAAATATGAAAAAATATTTCTTCGGCGACTTCCTCTCAGCAGATTTCTGGCAAAAATTCTGAGAGTAAATAAAAATTGCCATGACAAGTTTCTCAAAAAATCTGTCCCTCGGAGTCGACTTTAAACTGTAGGTCCTGCCACTCATGTATAAAATTAGCACACACAACATAAGTGATGTGAGAAACTAGGTCGTAATCCTGACTGAAGCATTGTAATGACCAATTATGTTATGTAATTTTTATCCGATTTGATCAGACGCAGTGTTAATCTTTTCACAAGATAAGGCACTTTCAGAAGCTCATCACTTATTTTATATTTTTTAATTAAATTTTGCAATTAAGAATAACTAAACTTGAAAAAAAATTAGAAAAAAAATTATATTTGCCAAGTTCACCATATTAAAACTCATAACATGTAAGTTTGAACCATATGTTTATGTATACAATTTTAAAGGCTCATCTCTCCCATTTTCAAAAAATTGGATTTTGAAAATAGGTTAAAAATATTTGGGTAATCAATGATTTTGTGTGCAAAGATTAAAAATGCCGTTTTTGTCAAATAAAACAAGGAGGAGGGTTTGAGAAATATAAAAACAAAAATATATTTGAGTTCTACTCAACAAAACTCACAAAATTGTTATCAATTGTTCAAACCAAAAATAATCGTAATTGTAATCATTATTTATTTCACCATTCAAAAAAAGTAATCATTACGATCACTAATCGTTATTTAACAGGTTTGTAGCATACCAAACTATGTGCTGATTTAGTTCCACTTTATGTTTAATGGCGAGTTCTGATAACGTTTAAACTCACGCCTAGAGCACTGGATCTGAAAATCGACAAAAATATTAGAATGTGCATACATGCCAGAGATCAGCAATGAATCGTTTTTTCGCTACTCAAAAGCACTCATGAAATGTTGAATATAAGTTAGTCAACAATATTGAAATTTAACTACTCTGATTCATTCGTACTCAGTATACAACGTTGATTTATAAGTATGAGTACAATGAGCATGAGTACAATGTTGATATCAAACTCATACCATTCGAAATATGTTTGATTCATATGCCTACTCATTCAGATTCATAACTTTAGAAAAATGCCTATAATACTCAAAAATGATTCAAGTGATTCGAATCATTCATCAAAATTTACACTCATAGTTCTTATCGCATTTACAAAAAAAGAAAAAAGAAAAAGAAAAAGACAGTAAACAAAGAAAATATACAACTTTCTAGTGAGTATTGTAGTGTTCGTAAGCGAATCATATTTAATTTGTGATTCTTGTAAATGTTGAGTCATGGAGGACCGAAATCAACAACAGCATATGTGTTGTTAAGTATGAGTATGATGAGTACTTCAAACTTTGAATATGAGTAGTATGAGTATAATATTAAAATAAGTATGAATGCGTATAAGTATCATGATTCGATTCTACTCATCTTTTTGAATACTCATTGCTGATCTCTGATATAAACCTACAAACACACATAGAGATAAACATTTGAAATAAATGAAATGTTTAAAAATATTTATTGCCAAAGATAAATAAAATTTTAATCATTTTATATCCATTCGATAAACAATGCCGTCTTTAAAACAGCATCTTCAATTTCAAAGGCCTGCAAGGACGATGCACTTAAATTTTGAAAACCATTCAATCTAACATTTGATAAAATTGTGTTTATTTGAAACTAAATAAAATTACGAAAAAAGAATATAAACAAATGAAAGAACATACATTTAAAGAAAACTTCATAAACATTTATAAACAAAATACATACATACTCTTGTGCATATAATTTATCTTATCGGTGTTGAGCATATAAGCAATACAAATTCTACTTAAATTTTTTGGTAAACGAATATCAACCACTACAGTCACAAACATTTGTATATCGCCTGCTAACATTCAAAAGCTCTAACTTTACTTTCCCTGATTTTTCTTAGAGTAAAGCATGTATCGAATTCAAATAAGGATTTTGCATAGTATTTAATAGGCATAGAGGTCCCATATTCTAGTAAGATTAGACATAAGCCCGCAGTTCGAACACCAAGTCACAACAAACTATAAAAAAATATTTCTTTCCTGTAGATTTATTCTCCAACAAGTTGAGGTTACGGCATAAAGTCGCCGTAGTCTAGTAGGTAGTGTGTTGGCTTATTAGACGTAAAGCCATGGTTCAAACCCCAGGTCAAAGATCAAAACGTAAATATGAAACAAATATTTCTTCGCTAACTTCCTCTCAGTAGATTTCTGGCAAAAACTCTGAGGGAGAAATAATAAAATTGCCATGAATAAGTTTTTCAAACATCAGTCGTTAGCATTAGATTTTAAACTGCAGGTCCCACAGCGCATGTATAAAATTAACAGACACAACATAAGTGGTGTGAGAAGCTAGGTCGTAATGCTGTCTGAAGGGTTGACCAAAGATGTATGTCAGTAGGCATAGAGGACTTCTTATTTTCTGGTAATAAATTCGCTTAATGAGCGTGTACGTAATTTTGTGCTCAAGAATATCGCCAATAATTTTGATTTTACTTTTTATTATGACATTACGGATTTTATGTTACGATACTTTCATATTAAATTTGAAATTGTGTACAAGTGTTCTGTGAATGTTTGTGATAACAATTTCCAATTCTAATCTGGACAATAAATTGTTTATGCTTTTTTCCATTGCATTCAAGTGTAAATGAAATAGTCTGTTGTAGGCATTTTACAGTTAAACTGAAAATAATGTCATTAACGCAAATATATTAGATTACAGTGTCTAACTATAGTAGAAGAATTTGTTATATTTTCCATTAGTGGCTTTGGTATGCCACATATACATATTGTGATTATCCTTATTCTGTTGAATTTAGTCAAAGATGACAGGCAATATGAGGCCAATAAGCTTCGTCTCTTTGTTCCATTCCAAATTTACAAACAGAAAAATTTATGTTAGGGAATAACGAGCTATTGGCACATTTTTTATTAGAGTAAGAGACTGTTAAAACTGCAATAGGGCTTCGTATAGTCACACAATCCAAGTAAAAAACAGCAGAACAGTCTACTCAGAGGATACCAAGTTAAAATGAGGCAATCAGAGCACATGTGCCCTGTTCATCATTAACGCAATCTTCAATGATATTGTTATGTATCAGAATTCACATAACAGTTATGTTTCAATGGTCTGAAATTTCAATGAGAATGTCTGATTGAAGTTCGCTATTCTACACAACCTGCATATCTTTCGATATAGTCATGGCTTTATGAATATACGAAAATATTATGTCAGAATTCGACTTCGTACATAGTTTTTTGATAAATTTCTCAGGGTACTTTTATTTTACTTTTAAAGTTTTTTTCAGAAATGTGCCAAGAGGAAGTCGCCGAAGGAATATATTTTCATATTTCATTTTGTTCGAGATGTCTGAGTTGGTGATTGAAACAGGGGTTCTCGTCTAATAAGCCAACAAAGAGGTGTATATACATTAGCCCATCCTCTCAAGGGGTCAATGAAGGAAATATTTTTTTCATATTTCCTTGTTTTGCGTATAAGAGTTAAGGTTTGTACTTCGAACCCTAGCCTAGTACGCCAATACTCTTAAAAAAGACTTGCATTTGTTTTGTTAGAATGTGTAGCAATTATTATTGCCAAAATTTTTATACTCACAGTCTTTTCCACGTAGTTAATACGGCAGCTGGCCTTTTATGCATTAGAACTTAAACAATACTTGGTTTAATTTAAATAAAAAATTAAATAATTCCTCGATTAAGTTTACTTTTAGAATATTGTCGATTATGCCGAAATTTATTCGTGTATACTCCTCAATTCCGAAGCCACATAATTGTTTTAAAATAAAGTTTCCTTAGAGAGTGTAAACACCGCACTTAAAATTGTCGAAGAATGCCGGGTACGTCAGGCTTTAGAACGCAAAATTCCATTGAATTCATCCATGAGAGAGGTGCCTCTACAAAGAGGCAAACAAATGGTCAGAAACAAATTTCACTTATTTATGAAATCAAAGTGAGATTAAGACTCTTTTTACAAATAAACCAGACTGGCCTGATATTAAACTTAGCTTAAGTCCATATAAGGTATTTCATAGCCTAAAAACGCCTGTAGGCCGGGTTTAAATCACAACAACTTCTTAGAAGCCGTAACGATGAGCAACATTTTTTTTTATCATTTTTCTATGCTTGGAAATATAAGAAGAATAATTCTTGGGTACCCAGAATTTATTTGTAGAACCTATCTAGTTAAAGATGAATTGAAGAGAATTTAAATCATCAGAAAACTAAGGGGATGTCTGAGAGCTGCCAACTAGAAATTGTAATTGTATGACGAAATGTGGGATATTTTTGTTACAACGGTAGGTATGATGGAACAGGTAATGGTGTTACAAAGCGACTTTATAGGATGTTCCAAGTCATCCATGCCTATTCAATCTAACCTAGCCTAAGGACAGAAAAAAAATTTATATTTCTCTTGAAGTCACCGCAGTCTAATAGCCAGTGTGGTGGCTTAGATGTGAGTAGTGATTCAAAATAAAACAAAATATCCAACAAATTTTCTGGCAAATATACTGAGAGTATATAAAATCTGTCGTACGGAGTCAACTTTGCAAATTACATACCACAACTCATGGATAAAATTAACGCAATCCTGACTAGATTGGTGTAATGACCAATTAAGTACAACAATTTCTCAGTAAATTTCTTATGCTTATCCGTACTGTCACAATGAAAACTATGGCAATAATTCAAATTATCACACTTTCATATTTCATCCTCGCGTGTCCAATACATTATCCTAATGACGTATACTAGTTTGGTATTCTTATGTTACAGTTTTAAAAACTTGTTTTTTATTTGACATGAATGAATCCATACACCGAAATAAAAATCAAATTAATTTAAATCTGAAGAAAGAAAAAAATTATCATTATCAAAAGCACTCGAAAATTTTGAAGATTTGAAATAGTTTGACACACACACACATTAAAAATAGTTTAACATACATACATAATATTTAAACACCTATGATTTCAACAACTGCTCTCGTATCTTACAAGAGTTTACACGTCATCATGATTTGGGGAAAAGCTGATACGAAATGTCGTAAATAAAAGTATGAGCACTTATGTATGTATATGATAATGTGCTGAAAAGTTATTGTCATTCAATATAAAACATAAAATGAAAAATGTATGTTATTCAAGGTATTTAAGTTTAAAGGCAGAGTCATTGTATAAAACGGTAGAGGAGATGACATTAAATTGTGTTTGTCATGAAAATAAGTTTCAGGCGTAGTAACTAATTTATTTTAAATGAATATTTAAACTTTTGGTTGAAGTTATCTTTAAATACAATTCATTGCAACTTGTCAAACGAATGTATTTTGATTTTGATGGAAATAATCTACGATTATTTATTTGATCCAAAGCAAATGTGAATTAATCGTTTCATTTTTATTTTATTTAAATTAGATTTCGTAGACAATTATTAATTCAATCAGAAAATCTAAAACTTAAAAAGAATGAATGAATTAATATGGAGACAACATGTTGTTTTAAAGAAGACACCATTCTGCGTTGAAAGACAAATAGTAGAATCTAAGTGCGGATATTGTATCCAGAGTAAAATATTCTTAATCTATTGGTATATTCTAAGCTTAATTCTAGGCTTTTGAAAAATTTTGTAAATTTAATTTGTAAAACTGATACAAAGGACAGGACATAGCAGTACAACCTTGCAAATAGGATGTGATGCGATGTATTTTTTATCACACCCCAGGTCAGGCATCAAAACGAAATACGAAGAAAAAAATTTCTTCGGCGATTTCCTCTCAGAAGATTTCTGGCAAACACTCTGAGAGTAAATAAACCTGTCATGAAAAATTTTTCAAAAATCTGTCGCAGTCGACGTTAAGCTGTAGGTCCCACCACTCATGTATAAAATGAACACACACAACATGAGTGGTGTAAAAAGCCAAGCCGTAATCCTGACTAAAGGGTTGTAATGACCAATTGTGTATGTATGTAGTAAAGAATTTTTGTTAAATTCTGAAATAACATCCGATTAAAAGAATCCACATCAACTGCTCTTTTTTAGAACATTGGAACGCAATAGTATATTTTTCTATTCAGAAATTACCAAAAAAAAAAAAAAACATTTGAATACAAATCAATATTTTACGTAATATAGCAAAAGAATATGCTAATGACTCAACAGTTACAAGAATCACAAAATAAATATGATTCGCGTACGAACACTACAATACTCACCAAAAGGTTGTGTATTTGCTGTCAATGTTGTACTCATACTCATTGCAACCTGTACTTATAAATCAATATTGTAGTGAGTACGATGAATCAGAGTCGTTGAATTTCTATACTGTTGACTCACTCATACTTGAAATTTCATGAGTACTTATGAGTAGCGAAAAAAAGATTCATTGCTGATCTCTGGTAGGGACACGGTTCAAAGCCCTGGTTCGACATCTCAAACAAAACTAGATATGAAATATTCCTATGATGGCTTCCTCTCAGCAGATTTCTAGCAAGAACTTTGGGAGTTAATAAAATTGCCATTAAATTTTTCTCAAAAATCTGTCGTTCTGAATCGACATTAAACTATAGGTCCCGCCACTCATTTATAAAATTAACACACACTACATAAGTGATGTGAGAAGTTAAGTCGTTATATATATATATATGACTGAAGGATTGTAATAATTAATTATGTATGTATGTGTGTAATAATTAAAATGACTATTGTGACGAAATTTTAATTTTGAGAATGAAGATAATCTCGTACTATTAGACACACCATATCTGGGAAGTCTTCTAAATAAGCTGAATTTGCTTTACGAGCTCTTGCTTAAAATACCCCACCTTCCTGACATCAAGATCGTGTGATTTTGGATTGTTTTTTTATGGGTTATATAAATTCTCTTATCTATGTCGATGAGATAGGGGCAATACAATACCTGAAAATCAACATTCGGTAGCATATGACCGAAAAGTTTATAAAAAATGTCTTTCCAGATTTCTTCTTGCCGTCCACGAAATCATAATTAAATATTGACGTCATAAAATTTTCTCTCCAACAAAACCTATTTCATATATTTCTTCCTTTTATTATGATTTTACTTTTTAGCTGCGAATAATAAATAAAACTATTTTCAATGTATATTAAATTCTTTCTACAAAAAAAAAAAAAAAAACAGCAACATATCAATGCTAATCTAAATGTGTTTTCTGGGTTAAATTTTGTATTCTGCTGTTATATTTCCTTTACTTATGCAATTAAAATTGAAAATTTCAAATGAATTTTATATTAAGTGCTCATCAACAACAATTACGAGTTGTAAAATTCCAATACAACTAAAACATTCAAAACTAATGGTATTTAAAATGGAAATTCATTTTCCTTCTCTCTAAATATTTAAAAAGAAAGTTTTCCTACAATAAATGGAAAATTTTTGAATAGTAAAATCAAAATAAATAAATAATTGGAAAATAAATGGAAAAAAAGAAAAATTATAGAAAATGAAAGTTGTGGACTGAAATGTTGTTTCTTGGAATAAACAATGTGTATAAAGCGTGGCCGTAATAGTCATTAGATTGAAATGTTTTTAAAATGTCTGTCAAAATATTTTTAAAATTTATTTGACGAAAACATTTACTGTTGCAGCAAAACTTTAGATAAACAAATAACATCACACAAGAAATAAATGAAATTTCTAAATTGGAAATTATGTTGGTTTTTTCATTTATTTACAAATAAATTGTTTTTTTTTCTATGAGAAACAGCAGTTAGTCAATAAGGTTGTACTAAAGTCAAGTACAGTCATGCAATTTAGACTTCAATCACGGAAAACAAGCAAGAATTCCATGGCAATCAATTCCGTGGGGCACAATTGTAATGCTATAAACACAATAAATGGGAAAAAATTTCTTAGCTGCACGAGGCGGACTAGTTTTAAATTTCGAAATCTATGTTGATACAGTAGCTCAGAATGTTTGGAAAAATCTTAGTCTAGGAGCGATGTTGTAGAAACACTTTCTCAACAGATGTCACACAAGTCTGAAGCTGGTCGATATTTAAATGAGTGGTCAAGTAGAAATTTTTTGGAAGGAAGTGTTATGACAAATAGGATGGCTATGCTGCTTAGCCCATCTTAAATATAAAGTCAGACAACCGGTAAAAAAAACAAATTAGGCAACCCATTCCATTAGGAATAGTGCGGCTTATGGAGCGGAGACATCATTGGCCCATATTTCTTTAAATATGAGGATGGCGCAATCATCACAGTCAATGGAGACATCTATCACACCATGATAACCGATTTTTTTGTACCCGGTCTTGATGGTATTGATGTGAACGATGTTTGGTTTAAACAGGGTGCAACTTGCCACACTTCTCATGTCACAATCGATTTATTGCGTCAAACGTTTGATGGCCGTTTAATTAGCCGCAATTGTTATGTCAATTAGCCACAAAGAAACTGCAATTTGACACCGTTGGAATATTTTCTGTGGGGCGCCGTTAATGAAAAGTGGTATGCCGTCAAATCAGAGACAATTGAGCAACATTCGTGATGCCATTGCCGAGATACGATCTCATACATTTGAAAAAGTGCACGAAAATTGAGATACTGTAAGGCCAGCCGAGGCAGCCATATGAATGATGTAATATTTCATTTCTATATCTCTGAACAAAAAAATAAAAATTAAATAAAATAAATTTGGAAAAATTTCAAACCATTTTAGAGTTATTGTATTTTTAAATTTAAATTTTTAAATGGCCGCACTTTAGAAGACAATCATATCCAATCATGTAAAAGAGGGAATGGCCAAAATTTTAAAACAGATCTGGTTCAATATGGCATACACTTATATAATCCACAAATAGTTACTCTGTATAAAGGAACATCTTGCAAAAGGACATCGTGCGATAGTACACAAGAAATGGATTCAAATAATGAAAGCCATGAACTGCGATATTTCGGATTCGAAACAAAGTTGCTCGGCTTTTTGAGAATTTTACAAATATATATTAAAGTCAATACAATTTCTTTTGCTTCCGCTACAGTTATAAACCTTATTGTGGTACTTAAATATGTAGCTGGGTACATAGTAGTTTTTTTGGTTTTCTATTTTGACTGTAAGTTTCTTTCGTTATAAGTCGAAAGTTTATTGAAAGTAAAATGAAATGAAATTTTCTTGAACAAACAAAAAATTTAAAAAAAAATTTTTTAATTTCATGCGATTTTCGCTGCAGGACTTTATTTAATGAAATTTAATTCTTCCACACCATAAACTCTTACCTTTCGCCTTTTTATTATGCTTTTATTCTCAAAATTTGACAGTAATTTTTATTTTATTTTAAGTATTTAATTTAATTTTGCTTTTAGTTTCCTTACAGTTCCAAGGCTACTCGTTCAGTTTTATTCATAAAACGCTTCAGCGGTTTTCTGGAAGAACTGCACTGTGTTAATGAGATGAATATAAGGCAAAAGAAGTGTAACAAATTTTATAACTAAACTTAGTTGTAATTAACAGGCGGGATTGCCTATTTTATTTTGAAAACAAAAATTACAACAAAAACAAATTATAGATAGTTGAATTGTAAATACTTTTGTGAGTAATTTAAATTTAATTTTCTCCTATGGTAATTGCCTATTCGCTATTCTTCTTTGTTTACGGCGCAGATCTTTACAGTGAAGATCTTCAAATAACGACTGTTTTCTTCACACTTTGCCTGCTTTGTCTTGCCCTTTTTTATACCCACGTAATAAGTCTGATGAATGTTCTTGAAGTCGAATGTTAGTGTGTTCGCATTCTCGAGAGTTCTATCGGGACTTCATTGTTGTTTGCGTATTTTGTTCATGTTGCTTGTTGTTGCGTTCTCGCTTACTTGTCTGTTCCCTTTTCTTTCATACCGATGCTGATGGTTTACTTGTAATAAGTTCTTTGTATTTGTTTGTGTAGCTTTTGCTCATTTTAATGTTAAACGATATTGCACCGTTTCAATTTTCGTAACAATATTTTATTTCTACTTTTTTTGTTGGCGTTAATATCTGTCATACACATTTACTATACCATGCTCTATAGGAAGGAACATGCAAAACACGTTGTCAGGAAGACAAAACTGTGTCTGGGACCAGAAATTTGTGGTGTACCACGAGCTCACAAAACCTAGTGAAACCGTTAATACAGATCGCTACCGACAACAAAAGATCTATTTGAACCATACATTGACCTACAAGACACGCAAAGTAATTTTCCAACATTACAATACACCTGCACCGAAACTAAACTCTGTTCAGGATACAATCGAAGCATTACGGTGGAAATGTTACTCCATCCCCCGTGTTCATCAGACTTGTTTCCTTCCGACCACTATTTGTTTTCATCGATCGGACACCCTTGCCAAGAGGAAGTCGAAAATTGGGTCACTAATTGATTTGTACGGTGATGATGTACGAATATATGACGGTGATGTATGAGTATGAAAATGATGTATGAATATGGCGGCGTCATACGAGTATGATAATGATGTAAAGTATGATGATGTATTAGTTTGATGGTGAAGTAGGAATAAAATGAAAATGTAGTAGTATGATGATGATTACGATTTGCGAATATGACGGTGATGTATGAGGGTTTTTGTAATATAGTGCTACGAAAATCGATACGGTGTACCATCGTTTAACATTAAAACGATAGACAAAAGCTACACAAACAAATACAACAAACAGTATGAAAGAAAAGGGTATAGACAAGTAAACGAGAACGCAACAACAAGCAATGTGAACAAAAAATACACAAACAACATAAAGTTGCGATAGAGTTGAAGCAACACCAAGTTTTACGCCTGAATCAGTTTTATAATTTTTAAAGAATCATCAATCAGGAATCAAACTGCCAGAAATATTATTCTCATGTCAGTGACGCAATGCCCTACTAGACTTTAGTCTCAGATGATCTAAAAACATCGTTGGAAGCTTTTTGTGCCAAACTACAATATTCTATAAAAGTTTCTCTGGAAACTAATTTTAGTAAAGGACGAACTGGACAGTATTTTACAGATGTAAGATATCACAACTCAATAACTAGTTGAGGCTGAGAAGATTCATTTCGTTCAAATTAGTATATTCTTTTTCCATTCTTTTTTTTGTTGACTGTTAAAAGATATACACAAGATGGTATTGATTTTACTTAATCTCTTTATTTGTTTAATATCTATTTTATTTAATACCCCGGGTGCCCTGGTAGTTTAGTGGGTAGTGTGCTAGACTATTAGCGTGAGGGTAGTGGCTTCGATTCCCACCAGAGACTCTTGTCTGTGACACTACACCGAGCATATGGTTAAATTACTCAGCTTATATAAAATTAAAATATAATTTTTAATTGTATTGTAATTAATAAATAAATAAATAAATAAATATTTAATACCCCAACAAGAGTATCATATAAACTGCAATCATCGATATCAGTGCTACATCCCTGATGGTATATGTGAGCGATATTGCCATCACTTAGCATAGAGCCATTTTAAAATGAATACATACATATATACTACATACGCTTCTTTACTTATTTGTTTTTGTTTTTATTTTCACATATTTAAACTTTTTTAATTTCACTAATGACAACGAAAGGAACTTTGAAGAAACAGAAAACTATGTAAAGTTATTTGATATGATTTCTTAGTATCTAATTTACTTCGAAATAGTTTTTGAATATTCTTTATTTTTATCTTTCATATAGTTTTTGGTCTTTAAGCTTTCGTTGAATTGTTTTTTCTTCTAAATGCGTAAATATTTTCGTTTATTTTACGGCTTTTTTTGGTGAACAAACAAAGCAAAAAGAAACTATTTTTGTATGTAAACTGTAAATATGGAAATTGTGTTCCAAGAAAAGATATTATATTTTCCCTCTAGGGTATTAACAGTTTGTAGTAATATGCTAACATGAAGAAACAGAATATGAAATGACATATTTTGGACCAAAAAAAAAAGAAAAAAATTAACCATAATTAAGAGACCAGCTTAAGACCAAATAAGTAACAATATCCAAAGTCGGTAAAGATGGAGAGAATAATAGTTATTTAAGCACTTTTCTTATTTTCTATAGTTTTATTATGCCCTGCTATTTAATATGCGTAACGATAAACACTAAAAATATTACATTTAGTTATGCGTATAAAATAATGGAGTACTAAACAATATCGAAAAACATAATTCGTTATTATTTGTAGGAAACATTATAAAATTCTCTAAACATATGCTTCTATTTTGTATTATTAGCAATAATTAGTGATTTTTATGGGAAATAATTTATTTTATTATTGGATGTGTATTAAATTTAATGTCGCGATATGATACTAGTTGCGATACGATGTAAAGCAAATTTTTAAATTTTGCCTTCATTAGAGCATTGGATTCAATTGCTAGCGATGTGGGAACAGCGACACAATATAACAAACCAAATCGACACAGAGTTTTTGCCAGAAATCTCCTGAGAGGAAGCCGCCGAAGAAATATTTGTTCATATTTCGTTTTGTTGGAACTGTTTGATCTGGAATTTGAACCCTGGCCTCACATCTAATAAGCCAACATGCTACCTACTAGAAAACTGCGGCTAAATATCAATTTACCAGACATTGTTACATTAATATTGTTACGAAAATGGAAATGGTATTATTAAAACGATAAACAAAAGGTTCAAAAACAAAGCAATGGACTTTTTACGAATAAAAAAGTATAGCATCAACATCACTATAAAAAAGGGGGATAAACAAAGTGAACAAACAGGCAACAACACTGCAAGGACAAACGTAAACAAAATATACAAACAACAATAACGAAAACAACATGTTTACATATACAGAGATTTCGCGAAGGCACAGTCATTCTCCTTTAAGAGCATCCATCAGATTGTTTACCCAGCGATATAAAAGGTAAGACAAAGCAGGCAACGGAGTCAGTAAAAATTCAGTCAGTCTTGTGTGAAGACGCGTTGTGTATGAAGAAAGTAATTGTGGTTTGAAGATCTCTGTTATAAAGATCTATTGAACAATTGTTATTGTGTCCGCGGAAGGCCGTAAATAATAATAATAATTAAAGCAAATTGTTGTTGTTGTTTAAATTAAGTAGCTAAAGGTGGTACACGGAATTGTGCGAACAATAAAGAAGTGATTTAAAACTAAACACAAATTTTTTATTTTTATTTGCAATCTACGAACTCATATTTTTAAGGTTTTTAAAAGGGTAAAAAACGTAACAAAAGATATGTAGGTACATGGTACGATTTTCCTGAAAATTTTTAGTGATTTTTATTTCTCACTGGAATCAAACTAACAATCTACCTACCGGCACCATACCGGTTTTCTGAAAGTCTTATAAATATTAGTAATGCTTTTAAAAGAGGCTCAATAGGAATTTATTTTATAAAGTAATCCGAGAAGTTACGCATTAACTGCCAAATTGACGGTAGTTTTTATTGCAAACTCTTAGGGGGGCAGAATAATCCTCACAAGGCCAGAATTGCTTAAGATAGACCGTTTAATCGTAAACAGGTCACTGGTAAAAGATAGGGGTTTAAACACTTCATTATACTCTGGCTGTAAAACGGCAATATAAAGTGGGTCCATATGGTGTGAAGTTGCTGGAATGCAATGTCAATGTAAGACAGCCTGTGAATATACTCTGCCATCCATGTTACGAGTACGCTTTGGACGATTCCAATCTTGTTGAATTGGATCCATAATAAGTTTCTGCCGGAACAGCAATTGTAGCAGTAAGGTTGAACTGGGCAAACTGCTGCTGCCATGTTATTCATAGAAAATGTTGGAATCAAATATCCTTATATACTGCTTGATTATATTATACATATTTACTTACTTTCTTGGTTATTACAAACCTCTGCTCAGAATTACAACCTAGCTTCTCACATTACCCATGTGGTATGTGTTAATTTTATCAATAAGTGTAGGCGCCGACAGTTTTGAGTAACTTTTCGTGGTAACTTTTTTTCATATTTCGCTTTCTTCGATACGTCTAAACCTGGATTTGAATCGCAGGTTCGTATGTAATAAGCTAACAACCTATTACTACTAGAATACGAGGACCTCTTATTATATTTGTGAAGGGTATATCGTGGATTATCATAGGAATTCTGAAATTCTGAAGACCAAAAAGATAATTCAGCCGGTGTGGGGCAGACTGAAAAGTAAGAGTGGAGCCAAGAGGCTGGCCAACCGCAAGGTGAAACAAAATATAACATTTCCGCAAAGTGAGGTAATGAGGTGATGTATGATGTATGTATAAATTTAATACAATTTTATTTAATTTAATTTAAACAAACCGTTATGTATAGCAAAGCATGCTGGGTTCTGGTTAGTTGCATTTAAAATGCCCTTCATTATAGAGAAATTATACAGAATATTCAAACAGAAAGTGTAATTTAATTATCGACATTCAACCTAGACGTCCTACTCAATGTTTATTAACAATTTATTCGATATCTTCATTTAAAAACTGCTGCAATAAAAACTTTCCAAAGCGGAAATATTTATTGTTATGGTATGAGATTTAGTTTCCGCCGTTATATCCCATTCTGCCTTGTTATTATATTTTTTTGGTGTGTGTGGCTAAAATCTCTTAAATGATAATGTGACCAAATTACGTCAAACATTTCTGGTTATTTTTTTTTTTCAAATATTTAAAATAAATTGGAAAACACTGGTATTGAATCAGTATTGGGGACAATTGAAAGTCCTCTAAAGGTTTCTATGAATGTATGTATTCAAACAAAAATGTATACACTTACATAGCCTGTTTGGAAACAGGAAAACAAATATAATTTTATTTTAATGATTATTGTTGTCTTCCGAAAGCAATGAACAAACATAAAATAAAATAAATTGAAATTTGAAAGAATACTTTTTTCTGCTGATTGTAACAGTAAAACTTTAAAACTATAACAGTTTAAATATTAAATATTGTATTCGACATACAGGAGATTTTTTGTACATTACAACCCTTTAGTTAGGAGGATTACGACCTAGCTTCTCACGCCACTTATATTGTTTGTGCTAATTTTTATACATAAATGTTGGGACCTAAAGTCATCTCTGAACGACAGATTTTTGAGAAATTTTCATGGCAAGTTTATTTACTCTGAGAGTTTGTGCCAGAAATCTGCTCAGACGACGTTGCCAAAGAAATTAGTTTTATATTTCGTTTGTGTTTGAGATGCCTAACATGTGGTTTCAACATGTGGTTTCTACAGTCAAACACACTGTATGTAAACTATTTTCCAGGTGATTTTTATCAAATTGAAAAAGGTGTTATAGCGCTGTTGACGGCAGTTACAATTAGGAACGTTTGAAAACAAAAACGAATATAAAAAATGCAACATAAAAATTATTAGAAAAAAATTACAAAAAATTAACAGTAAAGAATTAGCAACTGTGTTTGTAGACTTTTTTTTTATGACTGTAGATAACGAAAGGAAGTTAACAATCTTATCGATTGGCAGGCATACCATTTGGTAATATTATAAGAATATTGTTCAAAATAGGTTTGAACACATATTAATTTCAAAGGCAACAACAAAACACATTTCCATCAACCAAAAGGAATGTCTCAACCATTACAATTCCATTGCACAAAGGGAATGCCTCCACAATTCCAGTTACACAAATAGAAAGGGAATGTCTCCAATTTACTGTTAATATCAATTGTAGGGAGAGCAGATGTCTGCTGGAAAATAAAACTAGACAAAGCAATTACTTATAATCTTGCGCTTATCGTAACAACAACCTAATTTACCATCAAGTTTTTTTCTAACACATTCATAATAGGAAAATTGTGTGAAAATATTCTGAATAAAATTAACATAAAAAATTGTGCTCCAATATAATCAAAAATACTAAAAATAAAAATAAACTAAAATACATAATAAATTAAATGAAATTTATAATTAATAAATAAATCTATTTTCTAACCTTAAAAAACCATAATTCAAAACAAAATAATTTACATTAAAATTGTACAACAAAATAAAGCTATACTTACCTAAACTTATATTTACCTAAAATTATACTTACCTAAAATTATACTTACTCAAAGTTATAATAAATTATACTCAACTGAATTAGTTATACTAAATTATACTCACCTGAATCCTTCATATACCTAATAGTGCTTATTTGAATTTCTTAAATTATAAGTTTTACGGAAAAATATATTGTGCTAAAAATTGAACTTCCCTAATAAATTCTAATTTGGAAAAAAAATAAAGATCTCTCTGCGCTGGAAAAAAAAGGTAAGAAACTCTCTCTCTCTCTCTCAATATCTCAAATTACAGAAATTCAAATTAATTCTATTTCTTTTTCTCTCCCACAGCACGCATCCCAACGATTGTAATTACGCACGGGTAATTACAATCCACATCTCCTAAAGATCTCTTTCTTTAAAAGAGATCTAAAGGAGGTTTAAAAACAAATTTCTACCCTAATTTGTTTCAATATATAGAGTTTAGTCTGGAAATATGAATGTAGTGCAAATATAGAACGAAGCATATGTTCATTTTATAAATTTTTAAAACACAGATCTGGTGAAATATTTCGTTTTATAATCATTTAAGTTTTTACTTTATATCGCCTTTTAACAAATAAGCTCGCAAATAATTCAATATTTTTCTTTAATGTTCAATATTTTTGTACAATTCTTATATAAAAGATTAGTTAAACCGTTTATTGTCTCCAGTTGTCACTTTTTTTCAGCTAATCTTCTGTACAATGAATGCCATTTAATACGCATATGCAAAATTTCACTTGCTCCTTTTGATAAGAAAAACTCATCGAATAAAATCATTATTGTTAGACAACTAAACACTTTGATTTGAATATCATGGAAATCAGAAAATCTTTTCAATGTCGTATCTTAAAGAATTGTATTGCGTGTGATTTGCTAAGATTCCTGATAAATGACTGACAGTATGAGTAAAAACTATTGTTTTTATTTTTAATAAACTGAAACTTGATGGGCATATTGTTTTCCTTTTTTGATGTAAAGAATTTCACAGTAAAATTTAAATAACCCCGATTGTTTTTTTTTTATAAAAATATTATTGAAGTTCTTTTATTTTGTTGTTTATTTATTTTATTATTTATGTCTTTAGTACCACTAAAGAATATGAATTATCTGATGAAATTTCCAATGTTAAAGTATCCAATGGCATTAAAAGGCACATTAAGCGGCAAAAAGCAAGGCTGTACCTTTTTTACATAATATTGTTACGACAATGCAAGCACCCACAAAATAAATTCACACATCGTACGGTGCTCAAAATTACACAAATTAATGCGTAGGAATACATACATAAAGTTGCGGGACCTATAATTTAAAGTCATCTCCGAACAACAGATTTTTGAGAAACTTTTCATATCATTTTTATTTATCTTCTGAGTTTTTGCAAGAAATCTGCTGAGAGGCAGTGGGCGAGGAAATATTTTTTCATATATCGTTTTGTTGTGTTTCACTGTTTTACCATTATTATAACAAATTCTGCTCTAGTAAAATGAATAGACTTCTAGAAAAGAACTCATCTATTTGTAGTCGATTAGTTTGTGGATCACACCATACATTAAAGAGTGAAGCCTTTCTTTAACAGTACTATCCGTATGTGAAATGATTTTCCTACAGTAGTACTTCCTACCAGGAACTACTTTAAGTATAAACTGATTCAAATCTAACTTCCACAAACAATATTCTTACGCCCTTCATGGGTCATCCTTTAATTGTTGGTTTTAAAACAAAAAAGTTAATAACTTTTAATGTATAAACTTTAAAAATAATATGGAAACTATGAGACATTTATATTTAAATTTCGTTTATATTCTAAAGTTTTGACTCGTGGGATATTGTTGAACATATGTATATAACTTAGGGTGTTACATTAAGAATGCTTTTTTAATTTAAAAATAAAAATATATATTTTTGAGATAGTCTTGATTTTCTTCATTGGATAGTAAAGAAGACATATTACGATTAAGTATGAATAAAACATTTGTTAAACGAACACAGCTTTGATAATGGGCTCATAATTTTTTATTTTATTTTCCATAACTTTTCACAGAGTGGCTGTATAAAACTTATGATCAGAATTGAGCTCACGAATTGAATCTGGTTTGATCCGAAATTTCAAAAAATCAAAAAAATCGTATGGCATTAAATCGCATGATCTTGGTGGCCAATTGACATTAGAATTTCTTAAGATAATTTGTTCTGGCCCAGGCCAGACATCAAAACAAAAATACAAAAAGTATTTCTTCGGCGACTTCCTCTCGGCAGATTTCTGGCAAAAACTCTGAGAGTAAATAAAATTGCCATGAAAAGTTTCTCAAAAATCTGTCGTTCGGAGTCGACTTTAAACTGTAGGTCCCACCACTCATGTATAAAATTAACACACACAACATAAGTGGTGTGAGAAACTAGGTCGTAATCCTGACTGGAGGGTTGTAATGACAAATTATGTATGTAAATTGTTCTGGAAATTATTGCTGCAATAAATCGAACATGACATGCGTAGTGTGGCGAGTAACAATGTTTTGCTGAAACCACATGTCGTCCAGATTCGTGACGCCCAATTCATTCCACTAGAACTCCGTTATCGACTACGCCGGTCATAGTCACTGTAATTTGGCCCTCATCTTCAAAAAAGTATGGGTTAATTACGCTGCCTGAACACGGTTGGCACCGGCCAGTTACTCGTTGTAGATGAATTTTCTGATTCCCGGATAGAACAGGTTGTGGTATAACAATGGCTTATGTTGGATCTCTTTCTTTATGAGGGGTCCGCCATCTTTCTTAATCGAACCTTACCTAAATTTGCTCGACTCCCTTTCTGTACTCTGTTGGTTTGAGCTTCTGAGTAAACTGAGTTTTATACGCATGAGCTAGGAGGTATTTAGACAAATTCGCTACGTAGTGCTTTATGAAATTTCATGAAATGATGCAGAACTGATAAAGTCAAGTTGTCGGCAACAACTGTTCAAATGGTTGACTCATTAGGTGCACTTTCTCGTTTAAATTTACAAATTGCACTTTTATTGAGACACCCTTTATATATTTCGATAATGTCAACATCGAGCATACTTGATTAGAATATTTTATTCGTTATTTTTCAAATAATAACACTTTAGTTTATCCCATATATATGGTACAAGTACTTATGTATCTTTAACTATTTTTTAGTCTCACTTTTCTTCGGTTATGCTTTTTCTGATGATATTCATTGTAGATCTTAAGACGTCATCATTTTCGGTACATTAAACCGCAACACAAAACTTGACATATTTTTTGCTTGTTTTTTGTTTTTGTTTTGTCTACATACAACAAATTTACTCCATGTTTGTTTATTTATTTTTTTTACAAAATAAATGATAAGAATAAATATTCAGATTGCGAAGAAGAATAAAATTGATAAATAGGCTAAAAACTTTTACCGTTAATAAGAACGAATATAAAAACAAATAAAAAATGAAAATGTTTTTTATAATCATGGCTATACAAACATTAGTGGGAAATTTGAAATTTTAGTTTGAAAAGAAAACCGTTTGGAACTTTTGTATTTTGGTACTTTGCTAGTTTTAGCTCTGTATCCAGCTTGGACTTTCTGAATTTAATTTATTTATTTCTATTTTTTGGCTTTATTGCTAATAATTCATATTTCTCATAAACTTGATTTATTCATAAAGAAAAAACACTGACTCTCACCCATATATTAAATGATTTTGAACTTTTTACTTTCACTTGTTATTTTGTTTTTAAATTTCTTTAATGAAATGCCACTAGCTTTTCGTATTTCTTTTCTTTCTTAAATGTGACATAAAATTTCTTTTTTCTTACTTTCCTTGAAACAAAAATATTTTCGTTTTTTCTTTTTGAACTTTTCTTGTTTAAGAAATTCTCTAAACAATGTAGGTCACTTTATAGGTAACATTAGAACAACAATAAAACACATTCATCAAGTTGCGCGTAGTTGTGTTGCTTGTACGATAATTTTTTTGTTTGGAATTTTCTTTACTCCCACGGCATGGAACCAACCTTTTTGCTGGCATCCAACATTTGCCAGCCTTAACGAAAAGTTAACGACTGACACTTGCCACTTAAGATGTTTGTTGGTTCTGTTAATTTTGTTGCCGGCAGTTGAGTTTTGTTTTCATGCTTTGTGGTTAGGCCTTATGTTTTTGTTTTTGACTTTTTGCAACATGTATTGTTGCTAACAATAAATAGGCTCTCTTCAAATGTTATCTCATGTTTAGTGCAGGATGCATTAGCAGAGTTTATTTTTTTCTTTAACAGAACGTTTAGTTGCACTTAAATAGCCTTTTTTATTTTATTTTTATTTTATTTGCCTATGGAAATATTCCTTGCAGGTAATTTAGTAATGTTACAAAATATCTATTTTAAAAAACTATGAATTTAAATATATAATTACATTATTTTTTATAACGTTATTTGATAAAGAAAAATCTATTAGCATATACAATTTATTAAATTCGTTACACATTCTCCTTATTGGACCATAAAAATTGTATTGATAATGGGGAAAAATGACATTACGGTCGTTGAGGAACATTAAACGTGATATTATGGATTAAAAAACTGGAGCCTATATCACCAGTAATTACATTGAATATGAACAAGATATTTAACATAATTCTGCGGCTTTTAAGTGTCGGAGTTTGATTAACGCTAGTCTGGCAGAATAAGAAGGTAAACTTGTGGGATTAAAATTCAGTCCTCGGAGACAAAACATCAAAAACTGCTTTCGTAAAGATTCGATAACGTCGGAATATTTTTTATATAGAGGATCCCATATTATGGATCCATACTCGAGTATAGTCCTTGCAAGAGATGTGTAGAGTGATTTAGTAACATAAGGATCGTCAAATTCTTTTGCCCACCGTTTTATAAAACCAAGTACGCTTTTAGCTTTATTTACTGTCATAGTTATGTGTGGAATAAAATTTAATTTGGGATCAAGTAGAACTCCTAGATCCAGGAAGTTATCTATAAGCTCAAGCTTGTATCCATCAAAAGCATAGTTTGCAGGATTCGGATTCTTTCTTAAAAATCTCATGTATTTGAATTTTTTGAGATTAAGCTGCATTAGGTTTAAATTACACCATAAATGAAACGAATTTAGGTCATTTTGAAGAAGTTTCTGATCGGCACTTTGGCGATAACTTAAGAAAATGTTTACGTCATCAGCGTACAATAGGATATTGGAATAGTGAATCGTATCAGGTAAGTCGTTAATAAACAATGAAAACAGAAGCGGCCCAAGATGGCTACCCTGAGGTACACCAGAAAGGACATCAATACTAACAGTTTTTAAAAAGTACGGTTTGTTTTCTGTTAGTTAAATACGAGTAAATCCATTTTAGACTAAGATCAGAAAATCCCAATAAATAAAGCTTCTTCTTCAAAAGTACATGATTGACTTTATCAAAAGCCTTGCTGAAATCCGTGTAGATAACGTCTCTGTGTTGCTGATGAAAAAATCCTCGATAAAGCACTGTTGAAAGCTGAAGCAGGTTTGTTGTAGTTGAACACTTCTTTCTGAAACTGTGCTGATAAGGAGATATTAAGTTAGAAACTTGATAACATAAATTATCAGTAACCATTTTTTAAAATAGTTTTGGAATTATGCTCAGTTTTGCAATACCACGATAATTTGTAACATCGGATTTATTTTCTGATTTTAACAAGGGAATAATGAATGAATCCTTCCAAACATTAGGAAAATAACCATCGATTCGATATTTGAATATATCGGGTCAAAATTAAAAGTTATATGTATGATGTTCGTAATTTTTCTCACTATTCTTTTTATTTTTTTTTTTAATTTCTTTCTCCAGCTAAGCGACTTATTGGTCTACTGCAGCAGGTCTTAAGACAATATTTATACCATCCTTTCCTTGTCTAGAAACAATATGCACTGTGAACCCGTGGTTAGTTATTGGATTGGGTTTAGTTGTAAGAAACTTCTCTCGTTTGGCCCTACTCTTCATATTCTTTCTTTCCTATTTGATCGTACAAATCTTCCTTTGCTCCTACTACTCCCTCTGTCCTCCTTCCCATAACCTATTTTCCTAATCTCTATACAATGCACTGCATGAGTGTGTAGGCCTTATAAATAAAAGAGGTGATCTTCTTTTGATATTTGTTGCTTATTTTAGTTTTCTCCGAGTTATAAAAAATTTCAGGATGGATTAGGTTACATTACGTGAGACATTTAGATCCATTGTGATACCACAAACAATTCTACCTCGAGATTAAATATTCCCAAGAGGAAACCAATGGGATTAACTCTTGCTATTGCAGCAATCTTTAAATTAAAAACTTAGGTCAAATATGTCAGAAAGTCAAAACGCCCCGTCAATCAATGACGTTGACCGCAAACATTACAGACCGATGATTTCCAACTTCTTTGGAATGTCGTTCCAGCTAGACAGTGCTACGTGACATGTAGTTCAAGCCCCATTAGATATTCTGCAGGAGTGACTTAACAGTGAGGTAATGTGAACTGGCCACCGAAACATACGAATTGGAGTTGCCCTAAACCAATCAACAGTCTTATGGCAAAAACTCTGGGAGTAAATAAAATTGCCATGAAATTTTCTATAAATTCTGTGGTTCGGATACGATTTTAAACTGTAGATCCCGTCTCTCATAGATAAAATTAACACTCCCAACATGGGTAATGTTCGAAGATAGGTCGTAATCCTGACTAAAGAGTTGTAATGACCAATTAAGCGAGTTAAAATAGCTACGATTTTACGTTCCCACTTGTTGATTTGAAGAAGAGTTTTGCACTACCGCGGTAATTTCAACGAAATGGCTGAACAGTTCTGTATTCACGTCGAATGGATACCAGTTTATAGAGACATTTCAGTTGAATTTTATGCAGTAAAGATTTTCTCAATGGATAAAATGGTGGAGGCGATTTCTCATCAATTGGTCATAATATTTCCAAGGATTAAATATAGAAGATCCTTGCTTTTTCGTACTAAAGGGGTATCGTCATTTGTTCCAAGGACGTGCTCTTTGGATGCTTTGTCGATAGTAAATGCGAACAGACTACAATGTATTTCTTATCCCCCTTCACCTTTTTTATGTAAAAGTTATGGAAAGAAATAAGAATTGAAAAAAATTTCTTTCTTTTAATTTCTTTTTGCTGATTTTGTTGACTGTTTTTTAAGTGTTGAACCACAAAGGAACTAATCGAAAAGGATTAAAAACTGTAAAAACATTTCAAAATCAGTAAAAGCAGATCGAAATAATAAGTACATAATTTGCCAAAGAATACAATGAAGAGCGTTTTGAAGTACAATGTAATTATGTTTACTTTGTATCTTTCTTCCATCAGAAGCTTTTTTCACAATAAAAACTTCATTCATTTTGATTTTTCTTTTGTCCTCCTTCGAATACTGCACAGTTGTTTGAATACAGAAAATTTTGGTAAGAACAATAATTCTTAGTTGTTTATTTAAAAAAATCAATCAAATTTCATTGTATTAATCAGTTCTCAGCTTTTTTCCAAAGGACCATGAATCCTCGCCAACTACGCTGGTCAAGATCAACCATCGATAGCTGAAGACCTGGTATTGTATAGAACAACGTCTTGGTATAAATGTAAGATTGACTTCAGCTCATCTTATTACTTAGTCAAACCACGATTAGGAGCAGAAAATGAAAATAGTTACGTTTTTACCTTTTTAAAAACGTTTAAAAAAATAAGTTCGTTGATTTCAAACAAAATAAAAATAAATTTGTGTTTAGTTATTATTTTAATTATTTTTTGTTCTCACTACTTTTGGGTGCCACTATATATAACTTGGCGTATACAATAATAATTGCTTGTTCGCTATTATTCTTTGCTTAAAGCACAGATCTTTACAACGGAGATCTTTAAACCACAACTGTTCTCTTCATATGCAACGCGTCTTTACACAAGACTGACTGAATTCTTACTACTCCTTGTCTGCATTGTCTTGCCATTTTATATGCCAACGTAATCAGTCTGATGAAGGTTCTCGAAGTCGAACGTTCGGGGTTTCGCCTTCTCGAGAACTCTATCGCAACTTTACTGTTGTTTATGTATTTTGTTCACATTGCTTGTTGATGCGTTCTCGCTTACTTGTCTATCCCCTTTTCTTTCATACTGATGTTGTTGGTTTACTTGTAATAAGTTCGTTGTATTTGTTTTTGTAGCTCTTGCTCATTTTAATGTTAAATGAAGTACACCGTTTCCATTTTCGTAAGAATATGAATACAAGCGAAATCCTAATCGTCGAATATGAGGAATAACGAAAACTGAAATCATCTTACAGTTACATGGTGACAATTTAAAATCAAATGCAAGAATTCGAACTGTTGTATCAAACTTTACCAAAATATGTTGCTATTAGACAACTTCTAAACCGGAATCGTTAGTTTTTATTTTTGAAGTCGTCGTAGTCCAGTTGGCTTAAAAGACATCAGGCCAGGATTCAAACCCTAGATCAGATATTTTGAACAAAACGAAATATGAAAAAATATTTCTTGGATGACATCCTTTCAGTAGATTTCTGGCAAAGGCTCTGAGAGTAAATAAAATTGCCATGAAAAGTTTCTCAAAAATCTGTTTTACGGAGTTGACTTTAAACTGTAGGTCCCACCACTCATGTATAAAATTAACACACACAACATAAGTGGTGTGAGAAACAGGGTCTTAATCCTGACTGAAGGCTTGTAATGACCAATTATGCATGTATATACATATGTATGGCTTAATGAACCTTCTTTACGTGGATGCAACATACAGCGAATACCTTTCGTAGCTGAGGAGAAATTAGATCAAGATAGGTTTTTGCCAGACACAACATGAAGAAAAAAATGAGTTTCTTATCTGTCGGTTCCAAATTTTACAGATTGGGAATTGAATCCTGCACTGTGGATGGTTTTGAAGAAGCGTGCTTATACCACCTTAGTTTCATGGTATTGTTATTGAAGTGAGCAAATGTTACTTGCAAACCAATGTGCTGAAAACTTTAAAGTTTAAGTTTTTACTTTTCGAACCCCAAAAAATTTTAAAATACATGGAAAATGAATCAGGAGAAGTAAAGAAGAAAGAAAAAAACGAAATGAGGAAAACTTCAAAGAATACAAAATTAGTTGGTTTTTAAAGGACAAAAACTTTTAAAAGAGTATGTTTGTAAATCCGCAGTAATAGAAAAGGTTCTACAAAAGATAAAAGCGTATAGAAATTACATGTTTGTCATGGCATTACAGTAAAGGAAACGGAAAAATTTCAATAACTTATTTATTTATTTTATTTAATTTTTTTTTATACGAACATAGCGCTGTCGTAAAGCATCATATTAACCGTAGATCGAGCTTTGTATCAAAAACGATACATTTCTTTTTTTGAGATTATATAACTTTAATTTAGAAAAAGTAAGATGCCTGATATTTTTTTAATTCGTTAGTACTGTTATTGCCATGATTTTAAACCAAATAAAAAAAAGAAAATTTTATAAAGGACTTAAAAAATTCAAAAACTTCATAATACTGGCTTATGTATCATTTTTGATACATACGACTTTCCTAGGGATTCTTTGGTGTTGTGCATGTTTTTTTTTAAATTTTCAAAGATTTTGTGAAGTTTTATCGTAAATAATACATTATTTATTGTAGTTGAGATGGAATTGAAAATTAAGTGTTGGATGAAATTGAAGAGGTTGAATTTTCTGTTCTTGATATGCTCATGATATTGATGGAAGTAATCGTATTCCAGTGTGAAGCGTGTTAGCTTACTAGATGTCAGACCAAGGTTCAAACCTCATGTCAGACATTTCTAATTTCCACTGAAATGTTGTAATGGCAGATTATGTATGCATGTATGTAATATTCCTGATGCTGAAGACTCTGAAGAAGAAAACAGAAGCTCGGCTTATGAACTGACAAAAGTATTGGCAGCAACAAACATGACAATAGGATGTTTATCGCCAAATATGGTACTACTTGGAATAGAGAACCAGACGAAATAAGGCCCAGTTTCAGCTTAGAAATTGTGGTATAACATATCCGTTCCTTTGGTGAAATAAGCCTATAATCCCAATAGAAGGGCTTTACCATCAGCTGGTATAAAACGAAGGATTAGTGAAAAAGTTAGCACATTGATTTCCAGTAATAGTATACCTAGATGGACAATATATTGATGAAATGGATAGGTATTGCTGGAAGTCCTCAAGGCAAAAGTTTAAAACTTGAGGATTCACTCATGTGAAACTTTTTTAGTTGTGATATTAAATAAACTTCTATAAGGACCTTTAAGTCATAAATAAAGTCTCGGCACATTTTGCATGAGCATCTCGTTGTCAAAGAGGTTTCAGAAAAGTGCACAACGAAATTTTGCAGATACAAATTTTTAAGTAATTCATGGTTTCTGAAATACAATGTGCAATAACAATGATTAAACATTTCATAATTAAACATTTCATAATTAAACATTTCATAATTAAGTTTATCTGAAAGCGTTTTTACAGTTATATACATAGATACATACATACATAATTAGTCATTACAGCCCTTCAGTTCAGGCTTACGACCGAACGTCTCACACCACTTATGTTGTGTGTATTAATTTTATACACGAGTGGTGGGACTTACAGTTTAAAGTCATCTCCGAACGACAGATATTTAACAAAATTCTTCATGACAATTTTTTTTACTCTCAGTGTTTTTGACAGAAATCTGCAGTGATGAAGTCGATGAAAAAATATTTTTTTTCACATTTCGTTTTGTTGGATAAGTTTGACCTGGGGTTTGAACTGTGGTCTCACGTCTAATAAGCCGACACAATACCTACTATAATACGGCTACTAACTTTCTGTGGCTGCTGGAAAGGAATGACAGTCATTTAGCTCTATAAATTATAAGCAACCCCAATAATTAACCGTGTGGTTTTACCACAATTTTTACATATTTTCAAGCTGGCATAATTTTTCGACGTGTTTAACTCACCTCAAATAACGCAGGTAGAAGGTAACTTTCCGTACGATCTTGTGTGACCATACATACATAATTGGCCATTACAACTCTTCAGTCAGGATTACAACCTAGCTTCCCACACCACTTATGTTGCGTTTGTTAATTTTGTACATGAGTGGCGGGATCTACAGTTTAAAGTCGATTCCGAACGACAGATTTTTGAGAAACTGTACAAGGCAATTTTATTTGCTCTCAAAGTTTTTACCAGAAATCTGCTGAGAGGAAGCCACCGAGGCAATATCTTTTTGTATTTTCGTTTCGATGTCTGACGTGGGATTTGAACCGCGGCCTTGCTTCTAATAAGCCAACACACTACCTACGGCGACTTCTTGTGTGGCCATATTCATGACAATTCTGCCAATGCACTATGTTTCTTACACAGTTATTTGCCCCCTTAATAGATATTTTACACTATAAATGGAATGCAATTTATTGCGTTTAAACATTTTCATTTTCATGCTTGTCAAATTGTGAAATTATTTTTCTGTCTATAACCTCCAGAAGAAATCTTTCTTTTTTGAGTTATAATTTTATGTTGTATTCATTTTACAACAACTGGCTTCCTACTCTTGAATATTTCGCCTGTTTTTCTTTTACGACGCTATATGGCAATAGGTTTCCTTGATGTACAAAAAAGGAAAAAGGAGGTCAGTGAGTTTATTTTTTATATTTTTAAATTTCGTCTGTGGCCTAACCTACTACGTGGATATATTTGATCAGAGATTTTTCAAATATTTTTGATAGCAAAATATATTGCAAATGTTTAATTTCATAGAAATTTAACAGTTTATATTCTGTTTTTACTATGTATCTTTTTTTATTGATTCCAATTAAACAATTTCCAAGATAATTCTCTTTTTTTTCTATTATTTTATTGCATTCAAAAAAATTATTTGCACCCAAAGCCAAATAAACACGAACAAAAACATTCAAATTAAATTTTTTGTTTGAAATAGAAATATACTTTTAGTATGTTTTATATATGTGCAGCACAATAGCTATGCCATTTAAATAAATGCAATGTATTTCATTGCAATTTTATTACTTTAAGTGCCAATGCAATTTATCTGCACTTTGTTGAATTTTAATGACTACGCTACTATTGAATTTAAGTGAAAAGTTATTTGAAAATACAAAATAATTAAATTTTAACAATGCACATAATATGTTGAGGGCCATTATTATAACTTCCCGTTAAAGTTGGTTTAGTTAAAGATAACTTTAGCTAAAGAAAACTTTAAAGTCACCTTTAACTTCTTTTCGTTATTATATCCTAATGTTAAAATAAAGTTAACTTTTTCAAAAATATGGCAGCGCCCGAGCAATGTCGACAATACTGTTCAATTAAACAACAACAATTAATATAGCAAGTTCAAACATAAATTTAACTTTAAAAGTTACCGGTAGGATGATCCTCCATTTAGCTTAACGCTCACATCTACCATATTGTCCGCTTATAATAATGAAAACCAATTTATCTCACCGTTAAAATCCTTTAGTTAACGGCAAGTTGTAATAATGGCCCTAAGTACGATTTTAGGATTACTGCTTTACAAAAAATACCATGTTTATACATATATTTTCCATTTAGAGTATTTGTAGTGTAAATTTACTAAATGTTTAAATGTCACATTCACTGCATGTTATTTATTTTCCATCTTTATATTCTACACCTTGTGAATATTTAAATGAACGTTCCTTTGATATGAAGTAAAAAAAAATGTACGAGTATATGCATTAGTAGGGCACATTACTGATCATTACAACCCTTCTGTCAAGATTATGATCGAGCTTCTCACACCACTTATGTTGTGCGTGTTAATTTTTATACATGAATGGCGGGACCTACAGTTTAATGTCGATTTAGAACAAAAGATTTTTTGAGAAACTTTTCCCGACAATTTTATATACTCTCAGAGTTTTTGCCATAAATCTGCTGAGAGCAAGTTGCTCAAGCTGGATTCACCCAGTTTAGTTTTTTGAGAGTTTGTTTCAAAACCATTCACCCACTTCGAACAATTGTTCTGTAAAAACAAGGTTACCATATTAAAAATTTTTGTAAACGATGCGTGTTAGATTTGGTTTGTTTTCTTGGCTTGAGTTGTCATATTTTTTATTGTGTTACGAAGACATTGTAAATTAAAACAAATCTTAGTGAAAAAAAACTGGATAAACGTAAAGTTCTTCTTTTAATAGCAATTGAGTTGAAGAATTATACATACATACATACAAATGTACATAAAATATGATGTGGCAGCTCAGTTCAACTTTACTTAAAAAATTAAAGTAGCTTGCAGCACAGTTTGATTGTTTCGGAATAAAAATTAAACCAATTCGAGCTGAAATTGTGCCGAAGCAAGCTTGCTCTCCTTCGCTCTCTCTCTCAAAAAGAGAAACGTCAAACTACATATAAAAAAATTGTTTCGGAACAAACGAAACGATGGGTGAATCCAGCTTAAGAAAGCATTTTGTCATATTTCTTTGTGTTGCAGATGTCTGACCTGGGGCTTGAAACGTGGCTTTACGTCTAATAAGCCAACACACTACCTCCTAGACTATGGCGACTACATAAAAATAATTTTAGGTCGATCAAAAGCCCCTGATAGACGCATTTAGTTGAGTGGCTGATTTGACTGCGAACCGGCTAATTGGTAACCATGTTTGGTAATACAGCTAATGGCTATTGTTGTAGAAGGGAAGAAAGTTGAGATAGTTGAAGGCACTAGAAGCTTCAGTAGCGAGTTTGGGGTTACGGAGATATCATGTGCTGATCTGAATAACGTTCTCATGTAACTCAGTCTAACAATGTGAATATGCAATGATATAAGCTTATTGCTGATGTATGCGTTATCCTAACACGTTCATCGCCATGTCAGTCATATGTGTCTGACGCTAAGAAGTTCTACAGGAGCCATGTCAGTCATATGTGTCTGACGTTAAGAAGTTCTACATGAGCCATGTCACACATATCTGTCGGATTTGTAGTCCACACTATTTTGGAATTGTATTTTACAAATTTATTTTTGTAAAATACGCATTTTAAGTAAATAAATAAATAAAAAAAGTTTTAATATAGGGCCAGGTCAGTCATATATGAGTGACAAAAAAATAGTGTTTTCCGGGAATTTTGGCAAAAAAAAATTTTTCTGTGATAAATTAAGTTTCCTTGATACAGTTTTAACTAAATTATCTAATAAAGTTACCGTGGCTCATGTGAAAATTTTTCTTATATTATCGTGGCGATGAACGTGTTAATATTCTCGACAATCAGAATAAATGCGTTAATCAGCGGGGGTTTCTTTATAGCAAAAATATCACAACAAAAAAAGGAAAGAAAATAATTTATATTAAAGAAACGGCAACACATAAAATGTATTTGAATAAAACAATTGTATTTTCATCAACATATTCTGTGCTTTATCTTAATTGTAGTGAAATATTTTTATTTTTTATAAATTCCCAAAGAGATTTAACATCTCTTCAGTTCGTATTGACAGATTAATTGAAATCTCACCGCATAATGAAATTGTTGTTACACATTCGCAGTTCATAACAAAAAGTTGCTTTTGATGAATTTCCGTAAAGTAACTGGCATTGAGGCTTTTTTCCTTTCCTTTCATTAAAAATAAATTGAAAGTATGTGTAATTAACCTTTAACTTATGACGTGAAATTGTTTAGCGTATATGAAGAGGTGGTGTAAATTATACACCCGAATTATTTTTCATATAATATTTAATGTGTATATATTATAATAATGTTATGCTTAAATTATTCGAATTTGATTGCTTCTAAACACATTATTAACAAAAACAAGGAAACAAATTCAAATTTATTTAAAAAAATTGTACTTTATTTCACACGCCTCATTTACGCATACAAAAAAAATAGGTATATCATTTACTTGTACATCAAGAAAATTAAGGTTAAACAAAAACAATAAATGGAATTTTTCAACAGCCTAAGCTATATACTTATTAAAATAAAAAGGAACATTTCAATATCTTATATATATAAAAAAATAACAATCAGTCTTTTAGGTAAATTATCATTCGTCAAATTCATTCTTAGTACAATTAATGCATAGCCGTTTGCTGCAGCCCATACACAGTGGTTTATTACACTCTAAACATGTATGTGTAGTTTTCCTTTTTAATTTATTGGGGCATATATAGCATAATTTGCTCGTTTTTTTATGTTTTTGGATCACAGGCTGGGGAAGAGAATCAGACCGTATTTTTTGAATGTGCCATTTTCCACTATTTAATTGTACAATAATACAAAAAAAGTTAAACATTTTTCAGCAACTCAAAATAAAGTGAAAACAAAAATTACAAAAATACTTACGCTTACGCTTTTTTTACATGTGTTACTAACGTTAGATTAGACGTGGTAGTAGAACATTTTCTATATAAAAATCACACAAACAACTACGTGGTAGTAAAATATTTTCTATTAAAAATTTCCACAAACGACGACGTGTAGTAAATTTTACACCCAAACAAATCTCCGCGATGCTGTAACAATCAAAGGACAAAACTATACTGTCAATAAAAGCATAGTATAATATGAGGGTACTGGCAATATCAGCTTAAAAGAATGTAACAAATAGAAGTTATTAGAAAAATAAAAAATATAGTGTAAAATTTCCCACCACGTCATAAGTTAAAGGTTAAAACGAAATTTTGAAAACAGTTTTAAAAACTTATTAACTTTTGTTTTTAATCGCGTGTCACATACATCTACATGATGCATTATAGTGATGCACATGCATTCTTCTTACTTTCTTCTCACTTTATTCTTTAACAAGAACTATGCAAGCTTCTTATCTGTTACTCAGGATCAACTCCATAAGGTATGGATTGAAGTTATGTGTATATAGTTATACTTATGTGGCTACAGCAAAGTCGGTGGAATTTGCAGCTGCCTTTGGTTAAAACCGATACTCTGTCAGGCATATGTATCAAATGCGGTATGTATGTTGAGATAAATATTTACGAAACCCTTTAAAAATATTTTAAAATTTAAGCAAGTGTAGCTACAACCCTTCAGTCACGAGTACACATAGCTTCTCACACCACTTATGTTGTTTATTTTTATTCACAGTTTATAATCGATTCCGCACGACAAATTTTTGAGAAGCTTTAAAAGAGTTTTTGCCAGAAATCTGCTGAAGAAATATTGTTTTTCGTGTTTCGTTTTGTTACAGATGTCTAATCTATGGTTTGAAACGTGGGCTCAAGTCTATTAAGCCAACACACTGCCTGCTAGACTACGGCGACTGAAAAAAATTATTGCTTTCTGCAAATCATTATCATTATTTTCGGGTATAATTCGCAATCTTTAACGTGATTAAAATTTATTCGATATATAATGAATATATGTGATGACTAACATAAAAAAGGCTCGTTCATAATAAATATTCCAATGCAGATAATTGTATTTTGACGCTCACTTTATACCGGTACACAAGGTATATGTGAATGGTTATAGTTACTCAAAATTAAAGTACATATTAATCTTTTCATCTGTTACTGGCAATGACAGCATGGTTATGAACTTTGCCACACAATACTACTTTGCGGTTTATATGTATTGTATTTGCCTTTCAAACTAATATATAAGAGACTCTATGAGCGAAGTAGTACCGAAAATATAATACTAAACGAGGTAATAAATATTTATAAACAAACACTTCATGACACATGTGCGTTTCTCTTGAATAAGCCTCAACAACACGATATTGGCTTTTCTGTGTACACATGTGGTATAAATAAAATCTGAAAAAATAATGAATATGTTGACAAATAAAATTTAATAAATAATCGATAAGAAGCACAATAAACATACTTACATCGACATATATGATATATGTACACATGTACATGTAATTATAGTTTCCTGCTTCTCATTGTGTGAAAATATCTCTTGGCAAGTATTGAACTCAGCCCCATTTGTATGTGAGTAAGAACTAGGCAGCTGACAAGAAGAAACAGCAAAAACTTTACAACAATCTTGGTTTGGGTTTTTTAAAAATTAAAATTTTTTTGTATATTTGTATTTTTACACAATCTAAAGAGGATAGTTGAAGAAAACTAATTTGTATCCTTAAAATATACGTAAAATATTTTTCATATCCTAAGTAAACAAACAAATTTTGATGAAATTATAATTAATTTAGATAGAGATTATCTTTAAAAGGTGTGGATTCTTTAACCCTGGACGGCTACTCTTCATTTTTTACATTAGGGTTACTCTTCGTTGAATCGACGAACACTTTAACCCTAATTGGTTACTGTTCGTCGAATCGACGAAGCTCATTTACTCTTTATCATATAATTCTTTCATGTGATATAATTCTATTACGTGAGAAGCTAGGCCGTAATCCTGACTGAAGGGTTGTAATGGCCAATTATGTATGTATGTAGAATACGTCAATTTAAAATAAAACAGATACATACACAAAATGAAATTACCGTATTGATTTTGTAAGAGGAGAAATTCGAGGAAATGCTTGAAGACTTTTTGAATAACGTCTCATTTCATTCAGAAAGTTTATCATAGGTTCGTGTTAAGGTATAATTTTTTCTACTTGATTTCAACACAGGCATCTAAATTAAATTGGCTATCATTATAATTTTATGCGACTTCTGGTTATTTTCTTCGCAATTACTCAAAGAAAGAGTGACGAACACAAGAAAACGCAAAAGTATTGGCATCAACAACATCATGGAAATATAAAAACTTGTGTCAGTCGGCTTAAAAGAAATACAAATGCAATTTTCAGTGTTTGGCATACGCCAAAAAGAATTCGTCCATATATTTTCAAAGCACGCCATCAACCAAACTTCGTAGCTTATCAGAAATAATGTTTGTATAATAAGGATAAAGACTAAAAAGGTAGGAGTGCTCCATTGCTCTGCCTTATTTATTATTTCATAGAATTATAAGAAAATTGTTTCAGTTCTCTATCCAAACTAATTGTATTAGCGAATAACTTAAGCACTTAGTTGCTAATATTTTTCCTTAATAATGGCGGGAATGTTAAGGTCCATCAATATTCTCATTTCTAATATATTGTTACGAAAATGGAAATGGTGTTACATCGTTTAACATCAAAATGATAAACAAAAGCTACAAAAACAAAAACTATGGACTTGTTTACATGATCGACATACAAACAAAAATATAGCAACAACATCAGTATAAAAGAAGGGATAAACAAACAAGTAAACAAACAGGCAACAACAACACTGCAAGGACAAACGTAAACAAAATACATAAACAACAATAACGTAAATATCATGTTTACATTTATAGAGATTGCGAGATGGCAAAGTCATTCTCCTCCAAGAGCATTCATCAGACTGTTTACCCTGCGATATAAAAGGTAAGAAAAAGCAGACAAAGGGGAATTCAGTCAGTCTTGTGTGAAGAGAATAATCGTGGTTTGAAGATCTCCGTTGTAAAGATCTAACGAACAATTGTTAGTGTTTACGCAGAAGAGTGTAAAGAAGAAAAATATTCAAAGCAAATTGTTGTTGTTTACATCAAGTTGTGAGCTGTGGCACACGGAATTTTGTGAACAATAAAGAATTGATTTTAAACTAAACACAAATTTAAATAATATTTTAAACGTTTTTAAAAAGGTGAAAACGTAACAATATTTATAATGTAAAGAATATAAATTAAACCTGAAGTCGCCGTAGTCTAGTAGGTAGTGTGTTGGTTTATATAACTCGCATCGGTAACGCTCTCAATTGAGTAATGACTGAAGCCTGATTGTACAAACCATTGTAATATTTCGTTAGAAAAATTTTGTGACAACGTTGTGTGAGGTAAAAATGTTTCCCGTTATAGAACATCGATTATGTCAATAGCAATGCTCTCTCTTTGATTCCTTTCTGAATTCCCGGATACAGGTTTCCCCAAATACGGCTGTAAGTAGTCGCTACGCACGTAGAATGTACTTGAATCGAAAACTGACAATTCGATTTCTGTGGACCGCGAAATTTATAACGACCATAAAATTCAATTAGTTACTAATCTATAGCGACAAAATTATTGGGATTATTAAAAACTCAAAGATTTTCAGTTAATTTTTCCAAAAGCCCTAATAAGTGTAAATTTATCATCATTTGCGAGTAGGACATTATCAAAGCGAATGATTCTGTTATCTCATACGTACGTAGTTGACCGGAATATTATTACAGATGATAATATTTATGAAATAAAACCTAAGACGAAACAATTTTGTTTAATGTTTGTCTGTCACGTGAGATAAATCTGAGAAGAGCAGTAAGAAAGACTCTACAACATTTCAAGAAACATGTGATATTACCGCTTGAAAACTGGTAATATTTTCTCTTCCCAACTTACTAAAGGCATACGGTTCCCAAGTAGTACCATCTTTGGCGATAAACATCCTGTTGTCATGTTTGTTGCTGTCAATACTTTCATCAGTTCATAGGACGAGATTCTATTTTCTTCCTTTTCAGAGTCTTCAGCAGCATGAAAATTACATACATACATACAAAATCGATCATTACAACCTTCGTTGTAAGTTGGAAATGTCTCATCTAAGGTTTGAAGCTTGTTCCCACCACTCATTTATAAAAATTAACGCACACAACATAATTGGTGTGAGAAGCTAGGTCGTAATCCTAACTGAAGGGTTGTAATGCCAATTACGTAATGGATGTATATGGTGCTTAAACGATCTGTCTCTGAATATATTAGATTAACTTAAAGGGAACTTAGTTGGTTAATTCCATTTATTTATGATATTAAATTTTGGTAGCTAGTAAACTGGAACTATAGAATAGGACTATTTCGTTTTTTTTTTAATGTGAAAAATTTGATTCAAAGAATTCTTACTCAATCAATTAATTCTTACGAGCTTACATTGCATCTATCGACTTATGATAGTCAAAAGTAAAATCAATTCAGAATCGAAAAAATTGAACAAACAATTTCCCTTATATTTTTAATTTAATATTTAATTTAATTCTTACGAAATTTAATTTTCGTTTTCATTTTATTCTTATTCGAAAAAAAAAACCAAAAATTGTGAGTTTATTTCCAATTGTATGGAAATATGATATCCGGAAATTTTCTTACGGATGTAGATTATTTTTTTATTCACCAACAATTCAAACGTATTTTAGCATGTTTTTCAGTTTCCTTCTTTTTTCAACTGGGGAAAAATATTTATTTTTGAAAACATGATGTTTTTCTTTCATTTCTTTTTATGCTGTGCATTTTTTATTTGTAGTGGAAAGTTGTGGAATCGAAACAAGCATGTGCGTGTTGCAGTCCTAAGTATCTCTAATAACTACAAGTGTAGTGCATCCCCTTAATTTTAGTACATACTTTATTTAATATAAATAGTACCTAAATTTACAACGTTGTATCTTAGATAATTATAATCGTTAAGTAATAATATTCGTTAAGAAAAGAGTATAAAAGAGAACTAATAAATGACAAGAACATTCATTCTTGCGTTTCTCCTTGAAACAATGCGTTTTATTTAAATCGCGTATTACATGGCGACCGTGACAGCGATCAAATTTTTGTGGTTAAAAAAAAAGCTTAAACAATGAGAAATTCTTATTGTTAAACTGTAAAAAAAAAAACAAATTTATTATTACCCAGAAATAGACAAAACCAAAAGAAGAAAAAACGAGTAAAAAAAAAGGAGAAATGCATAATGCATAATGCTGAAGCTTGTGAAGTGAAAAAACTGTAAAAAAAAAATTTTTTTTTGAAAAATGAAAAAACGGTTATCTACAGAAAAAACAAGAGCAAAATTGCTATATGCAAAAGCAATGAAGAAAAAAAAGAATTCATAAACATACAGTGGTGACCAAAATTAAAACAACTAAAATATAATTATGGAAAAATTATTAATAACAATTAAAACAAATAAATTTTATAAAAAAAAAACTTAACGCTTGAAATTGTTTTAAAATAATAGAAAAAAAAACAATGTGCAAAAAAAAAATCACAGTGAAAAAAAAACCTAAAATTTCTAAATTTGAAAATACGTAAAAAGCAAAAAAAATATTTATATAAGTAAATTTATAATACAAAACAAGAAATACAAAATTTGCAGGCAAATATTAACGGTATTAAACAGTTAGCGAAATGGAAAAAATAACAACAGTTCTTAATAAACAGATAAAGAAACAAAACGGAAAAAAAACAACAACAAAAAAAAAAAATTTTTTTTAAATAAAACATGACTGTACCAGAAAGTTACATAAAAATATAGAAAACAAGTCAAAATTATAAAAAAAAAAAAAATTTGTATAACGGTCCTTATTTGTACATCATATCAACATACAAATCAAAAAAAAAAATTTTTTTGAAACAAAATACAAAAATTCCTAAGAAGAATATATTGCAACAAAGATCAACGAAAACAACAACATGTCATCAACAAACTTAACGAAACAAAAAAAAAACCAACATCCATAACCAGGAATAATTCCAAAAGTCAGTAAGAATAACGGCGAATTTACACATACATATATAACCTATATTTACATCTATATACTATTTTACATTATTTATATATAACTATATATTTGTATACAACTATATTTATATTATATACTTAAAAGTTATATTCTATATTAATATTATATATACTTACATATACTTATTACATACTTATTACATACTTACATATACTTAAAACTTATTTCTTATATCTAAATTTTGAATTATAAATTATTTTAAAATTATTCTCTATAAAGAAACTTAAAACTAATTTCTTATATGTATATATAAATTTTGAATTATTACTTATTTTAAAATTATTCTCTATATACACATATGTATCGGTATACAGTTATTTACATACACATAAAACTATTCTTAATCATACAAAATTATATATATAAAAAAAAAAAAAAAATTTTTTTAATTTTTAATTTAAATAAATCTTTGTAAAAATGTAAAAAAAAAAAAAGAATATATTATTTTTTTTTGAATGTATGATATTTTGAACAAAAACAATATGTAGACAATTTCAACAAAACAAAGCAAAAATTCTTAAAATAAGAAAAAGAAGAGAAAAAAGTAAAGAACAAATTTATATGTACAAAATAAAGAGAACGCTCATAAATACTATGCTCTTAAAATATAATGCTCTTATTCTGTTAACTACATTTTCAAATAACATTTTAAATAACGTTATCAACACAATAAAATACGGTTCTGTAATAAATGCCAACATTTGAAAAAGAGAAATTTAAAGAAATTGTCGGGAAATTTTATAACATTAAGAAAAGAATTTTACAAAGTCGACCATTGTCAACAAAAGAATCAAAAAGAAAAGAATACATACTATCATTAATAAATGGTTACAATGAAATTTTATCATATACAAGTTTACATATACATGACCTTCCAAGTACTGTTAAAGAAGAAACATTCAGAAAGATCTTGCATTGTAGAGAACTTTTGGTTAGATGTTTTGGGAAATTGGATTGCAGAATTAGGATACCTTGTGACATTGCCATTTTTGAACTAGTTGATGAAAAAATATTGTCAGATTCTGATTCGGATTTAGAGGCTGTAAAAACTGAAAAAGATATTAGGGCTAGTATAGGAGAAACTGATCAGGAAAACGTTATATTGCAAAGTGAAACAAACAATAGGACAGTTCAAGATCATCTCATTGCCGTAGACAATCTGAGGGCAAACATGGCATCCAGTGATCAGAAAAGGTCGTATATTGGCATGTGCGCCAATATCATTAGGGATAACTATGATGGAAACCCACTAGCTTTAGAATCGTTTTTAGATAAAATTGCCTTAATAGCGGACTTAACGGACGAAAATCTGAAAAAAACTTTCGTTACATTCTTAAAGTCGAAATTGGAGGGCAAAGCTCGTGAAGCTCTACCGGAAAATGTAAGTACCGTTGAGGACATAAAAGCTGCGCTGAAGGAGAAACTTAAACCGGATAACTCCAAAATAATAGCAGGGAAAATTGCTGCACTGACTGTTAGACACAATAATTTCACAGAATTTGCAAAACAGGCAGAAGATTTGGCAGATGCGCTTAAACGATCATTAACTATAGAAGGTATCACAAAGAGCAAAGCTCACGAAATGGCGATTGAGCAGACAGTATCGGTATGTCGTCTTAATGCAAGATCAGATTTAGTAAAATCTATTTTGGCATCATCAACTTTTACGGATCCAAAAGAGGTAGTTGCTAAATTAATAGTCGAGCAGACGACAGAAACAAAAGAACATCAGGTTTTGGCATTACGGAATCATCACAAAAATGGAAATCATAATTTTTATCAAAACAACAATTTACATTTTCGAAACAATTTCCGTGGTACTTCGTATCGTGGTTACAGAAACCTTCGAGGAGGTAATTATAACGGAAATGGCCGTTCTTTTTATAACAATAGAAATCAACATAATCGTAATAATGACCAATATAGCAATAGAAATCAATCAAACTATAGAGGAAGCAATAGAGGTCATTACCGTGGTAACAATAAAAATCAAAGAGCATTTGTTAGGACTTTAAACGAGGAAATCCCTCAACCGTCGTTGAGGGTTGCAGAAGAGAATCTATAGAATCAACTAATAAAAGATGTTCAATAGATTCAAATTTTCAAAAATCCATTTATACATTAAACCTCAGTTATGCCGATTTTATAAAATTAGATTGCATTGACACACATCAATCTTGTACATACCTCGTTGACACCCAGGCTGATATATCTTTAATTAAAATTTCTTGCCTAAACTCTGATTCTGTTTTTAATGACAACCAAATAATTACTATTACTGGTATAACCAAAAATCCAATTTTTACGCTAGGCACAATTTGCACAAATTTGATAATTTCGGAACAATTAATACCACAAGTTTTTCATGTAGTCAATGATGATTTTAATATTCCAGCAAGTGGAATTTTAGGAAAAGATTTTCTTAAAAACAATAGCTGCAAAATTGATTACGAAGATTTTACAATAACTGTAAATTTAAGAAATAATATTTCGAAAATACCAATTCTACACGGATCAGGTGAATGTACGTGTATAATACCCCATAGAAGTGAGGTGTTTCGTATTTTCAATTTGCAAAACATAACCGAACCGATGTTCGTCAAATCTCAGGAAATTTCCCGAGGCGTTTTTATAAGTAAAGGTATCATAGACTCGTGCAACCCAGTTTTAAGAATACTTAATACTACCGATGAATTTAAATCCATTAGAAATGATAAAATCATTGCAGAGAAACTAAGAAATTTTTATGTATACTCATTGAACGAGACTAAAATAGATTATGATCGTAAAACCAAATTAATGAATATATTAAAGGATCGAATACCTGATGATGTAAACAGTATTTTAAATCCACTTTGCGAACAATACGCAGCTATTTTTTCTTTGGATAGTGATAAAATGACCATTAATAACTTTTATGAACAAAAGCTCAGATTAACGGATTCGTCCCCGGTTTATATTAAAAACTATAGACTTCCTTATAGTCAAAGAAAGGAAATTAATAGACAAGTAAATAATTTGCTGGATAATGATTTAATTGAACCTAGCAGCTCAAATTTTAATAGTCCTTTAATTTTGGTTCCCAAAAAGAGTACTGGAGGAGACAAATCGTATCGCATGTGCGTTGATTATCGTGCAGTAAACAGAAAACTCATTGCCGATAAATTTCCGTTGCCACGTATCGACGACATTTTAGACAATCTAGGTCGCGCAAAATATTTTACAATTATAGATTTATTTTCTGGTTTTCACCAAATTCCGTTGCATACAGAGTCGCGCGATATCACCGCTTTTAGCACTGACAACGGTTCATTTCGTTGGAAAGTGCTACCTTTTGGATTAAACGTAGCGCCAAACTCATTTTCACGGATGATGACTATAGCGTTTTCTGGTCTTGGACCTGATAAAGCTTTTTTATATGTCGACGATATAATTATAACTGGCTGTAGTAAGCAACACCATTTGAATAATCTAAGAGACGTTTTTGACATTTTGAGGAAGTACAATTTGAAAATAAACCCGCATAAATGCAACTTTTTTAGACCTGAAGTTACCTTTTTAGGTCACAAATGTACGGCAAATGGTCTATTACCAGACGATGATAAAGTAAGGGCAATAAAAGATTATCCGATTCCAACTGATAAAGATTCAATCAGACGTTTTGTGGCATTCGCTAATTATTACAGAAGATTTATACCAAATTTTGCAATTTTGGCAGCACCATTAAATCAAATGACAAGGAAAAATATTCAATTCGATTGGAATGAAAAATGTCATAATTCCTTCCAAAGCCTAAAATCTGCTCTTTTATCACCAAGAATTCTACAGTACCCAGATTTTTCAAAGCCGTTTCTAATAACTGTAGACGCATCTAAGCTTGGTGCTGGAGCAATTCTAAGCCAAAACTTTAATGGCCACGACTTACCAATTTATTTCGCTTCGAAAAGCTTTTCAAAATCAGAACAGAAAAAACCAATAATAGAACTAGAGCTTTTAGCAATTCATTTTGCAATAAAACAATTTCGACCATATGTTTATGGCACTAAGTTTACGGTACGATCAGATCATAGACCTCTAGTCTATCTTTTTAATATCAAAGATCCTTCTTCAAAGCTAACGCGAATACGTTTGGAGCTTTCTGAGTATAACTTTACGGTGGAATATATTAAAGGTAAGAGTAATGTAGGAGCCGATGCTTTGTCGAGAATTTCAATAAGCGAATTGAAAAATGGAAGTGAACAAATTTTTGCAATAACTCGTTCAATGTCAGCAAAAGAGAAAACTAATTTGAAACAGTCAATTGAAAAACAGAATGATGCTCAATTGAGAATTTATGACAAATTTTCCCATGATTTTGACAAAAATATTCCAAAAATAAGAACACAAATAATTAATACTAATAACAACGGTAAAATATTGTGCATTAACCTTTTTAGAAAATTTAAAAAACTGCTAACTATCGAATTTAAGTTTGTTAACGAAACAATTAATTTAGATTTCTTGCTTTCGAGACTGCAGAGTACAGTCAACAACCTGAAAATTTATAGGGCAGAATGGCCAAAGAATGATTTATTTTTCACAATTTATACAATACAGGAATTAAAACAGCACGGTACCAAAATTCTGAAAACTTTAGAGATTATATTGACTGAACCAATTGAGACAATATTTGAAGACGAAAGGAAGCAAAAACTAATGCAAATATACCACAGTGATCCTATCCTAGGCGGACACTGTGGCCAGAAGAAATTATATGCGAAGCTTCGTACTAAGTTTTATTGGAAGAAAATGACAAAGGACATCGCAAAATTTGTTAGGAATTGTCCTAAATGCACTTTAAATAAGGTTAGACCAAAAAATTTAGAACAACTTGTTTTTACACCAACCCCAACGAAAACATTTGATATATTAGTTGTAGACACAATAGGTCCGTTGCCTCAATCTGTATACGGTAATAAATATGCATTGACATTAATGTGCGATTTGAGTAAATACTTGATTACAATAGCTATACCTGATAAGTCGGCACGAACAGTTGCTCGTGCAATCTTTGAAAACTTTATTTTAGTCTATGGGAAAGCTAACACCATAAAGTCAGATATGGGAACAGAGTTTAAAAACGAACTTCTTTCGGAACTATGCAAACTTTTCGAAATAGATTTAAAATTCTCGACTGCTTATCATCATCAGACAATAGGAACGGTGGAACGCAATCATCGCGTTTTCAATGAATTTCTTCGGGCTTTCCTAAATGAAAATATGTCTGACTGGGACACATATCTGAGATACTTCACATTTTACCACAATACAACGCCTAGTACAGTTTTCGATAACAAATTTAGTCCTTTTGAGCTAGTGTTCGGGAAGAAAGCAGTCATGCCAAATGAGATAAGTACCAATTTAGATCCAGTTTACAACGTAGACAGTTACAGTAAAGAAGTTAGGTATAGACTACAAAATACGAATATGCTAGCAAGACAACTGATTGACAAACACAAGACAAGAAACAAAAACTACTATGATAAACTTTCAAAACCCGTAACCTTGAAAATTAATGATTCGGTTTTATTACAGAAAGAACCATATAATAAACACGAAAGTATTTATGAGGGTCCATACAATGTAACAAATATTGATAACACAAATGTAACAATATATGATAAAACAACAAACAAATACAAAACAGTACACAAAAATAGAATCAGTACATGTTAATAATAATAATTAAATACCTTATATAATAAAACAAAGAAAATATAAAAAAAAAGCCTTTTGTTAACTATTTTAAATATTTTTACAAAACTGTAACAAAACTCTAACAAATAAAAACAATTTTTTTTCTCCCCTGTTATACCATTAATATAATTGGTACAATTTATTAACCAATTTATTACAAAGATGAAAAATATTAAAGCAATTAAGATTGATCACCTTGTTTGATTTAATATTTTTCAAAAAAAAAAAGGGAGGTACATAGGTAAGGCCAATACCTATAATGCTAAACTTTAATTCAATTAGAACATACATATATATATTTCAAATTCAAAAAAAAAAAATGTTTTTATTATAATTACTTTTTATTATAATTACTTTTTATTATAATTACTTTTTATTGTATTTTAATTTTTTAAAAAAAAAAAAGGGAGGTGTAGTGCATCCCCTTAATTTTAGTACATACTTTATTTAATATAAATAGTACCTAAATTTACAACGTTGTATCTTAGATAATTATAATCGTTAAGTAATAATATTCGTTAAGAAAAGAGTATAAAAGAGAACTAATAAATGACAAGAACATTCATTCTTGCGTTTCTCCTTGAAACAATGCGTTTTATTTAAATCGCGTATTACACAAGTAGAAAACTTCAAATTTTTAATATAGTTTATATCGGGTCTTTCATTAAGAGCCTCCTATCTTTAGATTTAAATAAAACAAACTGTAGAGAATATATCATCCAAGTACATCGTTTGAAAGACTTAATGATGTCATGAAAGTGAAATATGAAGGCTTTAAAAATCCAAAATGTTCAATATTTTCTGGCACATAAATCAGGCTGAATTTGATCAATGCTTCAAGGACCGCAGTGGTTTGTAGCTTATTCGTATACTCTTGCCGCTTAAAAAAATCTAACATCGAAAATTCCAAACGGGATCACATCGTACGTTCACTGTACTGAATTCATTTTTTGTTTATTCAATTTCATACAGTTTAAAAACAGACAGAATTTTGAGCCACTTTTCACAGCAATTTTATTTTCTCTTTGAGTTTTTGCAAGAAATCACCGAAGAAATATTTTTTCATATTTCGTTTTGTTGGAGTTGTCTGACCTAGGGTTTGAACTGTAGCCTCACGTCTAATAAGCCAACACACTATCTACTAGACTACAGCTACTAAAAAGGGATTTTTTTCGTATTTGACATTGATTTTCTTACTACATACGTATATATTATGTATACCGACTTCCAACTATCACACGAATTTTTAAATAGGAAACAACTAATTTGTCTACTATTACTGAACTACTGGTTGGCACTTATTTGTCCGTCGGGGACCGAAGATCAGATGCGCATACATAAAATATTGAGTGTCCAGGAACTCATGTCGTGGCCTTTAATAGGTTTGAGAACATGCTTACGCTTATTTCATGTTACTTCGAACTGGATGGTTTACAAAGTTACTTTTACCCCCACAGCAGGCAAATGCAGAATTTGGGCCCATCATCATATATACAACTATTATATTATTCCGCGACAAAACGCACATACAAGAAACGGTAAATTTGAGACCTGTGCGCTCTTCTCATTACTTAGTCACGTATATTGTATTGCTGCACTAGAAGAATGTTAAACAGTAATCGGGTATTAATGCCTCCACCAGAAGTTGCACAAATTCAGTCAATATAATATCCAGCAGCATCATTTTATTATATTCTTTTGTTTAGCTGTAAAAGCTTCCATAAAACTCGGATTGTTTTTAGTAAGATATTTTTTGTCATGTTTCAACACAAACGTTTTTATATCAACCCTCTCTATCCAAGTTTCCTTGATGATGAGAATAAAATAAACAATAAATGTTATGATTAATAACACGGTGCGACAGTGAAAATATGCACATAACAATAAATACACTAATAACACAGTGCAGAACTTAAAAATATTTTTTTTATATTTCTCAAACCCTTCGAACTTGTTTTATTTGACAAAAACGGTTTATTTGATATTTTCACACAAAATTATTGATTACTCAAATATGTTTGAACCGATTTTAAAAATCCAAAGCTTTTTGAAAAGGGAAGAGATGAGCCTTTAAACTGGTATAAATAAACATATGGTTCAAACTTACGTGTTATGAGTTTTGATTGGATAAACTTGGAAAATATGATTTATTGTTCATATTTCTTCATGTTTGTCTATTCATAGTAGCAAACTTTATTTAAATTTTATAAAATAAGTAGCGACGTTCTTAAAGTACATTCTCTTGTGAAGAGTTTGACACTTTGACTTTGATAAAATCGAATAAAAATTACCGTAGTTATTACAAAAAAGTAATTCTTCAGTGACTTTCTCTCAGGAGAATTCGGGCAAAAGCTATGATGGTAAATTAAAAATTGCCATGAAAAGTTTCTCAAAATTATGTCGTTCTGAGTCGACTTTAAACTATAGGTCCCGCCACTCAGGTATAAAATTAACACACACAATATAAGTGGTGTCAGAAACTAGGTCGTAATCCTGACTAAAGGTTTGTAATGACCAATTAAAAAAAAAAGACTAGCAGAGCAATTACTCAAATGTCTCCAAATTGAAGTTCTAAGGTGCCTTAGAAAGATAACAAAAACAACCAAATCCAATACTAAACTATTGAAAAACTATGATTGGTACCTTCAAAGGACAAGAATTGTTTATGCGTTTAATATTAGAATTGTTGTTAATATACGCAGTTACTGAAGAGTTGCACATAGAATGTTGAATATTGCCTATAGAATTTTTTTTATATTCCCATTTTGGATGCTTGTAATTTTAAATGAGACAATTTATAACAACTCAATTAAACACATTAATGTCGCAAAATGAGTTATAAGTTCTGTTTAAATGTTTGCTAAAATTTGCCACTTGTATCCACATACCGCAGTAACTTACCATGTCAAACCAAACGGCAAATTTTAATTCTATTGCTTTGCAAAGTTCATAAATTTTCATGATCAATTACGAAATTTTCATAATAAATATGCAATTCAGTACAATTTCGAAACAGTTGGGAGTACCATATTTGGTTCAATTGTCAAGTATTTTATGCAATTGTACTCGTACCAAATGTGTGTAAATAATTTATTTGTATTGTACCTATGAAATGAGAACAAACCAAACAAACATATTGTTACGCAAAGCGAAACGACCTAATATCGTTTAACAATAAAAACGATAAACAAAAGCTACCAGCTACACCAACACAAAGTCACACGATACAAATACACACTAACACAAGGTATACAATGAACGTGTTGATTATCTAAAGCTGCACACACACATATGTATGACGAACCTGGTTGCAACAACAACAACAAGTAAACCAGCTACGACAAACATGTAACGGACAACATAAGCAAAGTACACAAACAACAATGTACTAGCAATAGAGTTCTCGAGAAGGCGCGAGCGAGAACCTTCCACATCGAGAGCGTTCATCATACTGATCATACGTGCGTGCGGACTATAAAAGGGCTGGACAAAGCAAGCAGCAGTCAGAGTTAATTCAGTCAGCCTTGTGTGAAGACGCGTTGCGGTTTGAACGTACAAGTGGTATTGCTTGCATAAGGGTTGTAAGCAGAAAAGATCTAACGAACAGTTGTTAGTGTTAACGCGGAAGAAGATTGAAATAAAGTAGTGTACAAGATTATTATTGTTGTATCGTTAAGTTCCATACGGTGGCACACAAAAGTAGTGTAAATAATAAAGACAGTTAAGAAAAACTAAAGACGCATTTGTTTTTGCTTTGGTTTGCAATTAACGAACTCATATTTAAACGTTTTTAAAAAGGTAAAAACGTAACAATATTTATATGATATTGATAATTAATGGAAAAGCAAAATGGAAAACTAAAAAAATATTTTGCTTTCGTTCTTATGTTTACATAAACATACAAGCATTTTGATGAAAAATTAAAATTGGAAGCAAGGATGAAATAAACAATGATTTTGTATTTTAATATTATAAACTAATAAATTGTTGTTGTTGGTTGTGGCAGGTAAAAATAAATTGTTGCCAAATCACTGAATTGTGTTGTGAAATCAGCATTGCATAATTCCAGAGTGTTTAATTGGGGACAAAATAAAAGTAGAGAAATTATTAAGGTTCAGGTTCAGCTTCCGATGACAGATTATGATACGTTCCAGTATTTTTAAATCTTTGTCGCCGAAACTATTACCATTACATATGTTATTTTACATTGCCTCTTCTTCATCCAACATTGTATTTAAATAGGAAAACTTTATAATTTTATTTCATAACGTAATATTATCCATATTGTAATAAAACAAATAAAAATATCTTATTGAATAGTAGGAATCCTCAAAAAGCCTGCACACAATGAATGTAAATCTGAATTCGGTTGATAGTTTCGAAACAGAAACATGGTACTGCCTTGGAGCTAAACAGTACACATTTTATCATGTTCGTTTTTATCTACACACAACAGCATTCAACTGGGCAACACACACAAATTGGCTTAAATGTTTAGAATAGAAAACATCATGCTTGGTGGGTAACAGTTATGGAGCCCGTAGAAATTTTAATTTTTTGGAAATGTTGATTCAAAAAGGATTAAAAGGATCTGTACGTTATACCATTACATCGAAATTGCGATGGTTTTGAGAACGTCAAGCAAAACGTGAGCAAAAAAAAAACTTATACAGTTACCTTTTCTGAATAAATTTTAGTCCAAAAAATCATCGCTGGTACAAAAGAATGTTTGTTGTTGTTAATATTAAATTAAAGCTTGAAATTATTATTTTTATTATAAATGAAAATAATTTTCTTAACGGCAGACAGAAAAGGAGTGTCAAAACTAAACTACACTAATATTCATCGGCAGAGAAAGTTTCGGACAGAACAGGGATTGCTCTGGTAATTACAAAAACTTTGCAAGCATATCTCTTAAAAGTGTGTTGTGTGCTTGGATTACGTGTTTTTAATTTACAAATTGAAATCTCCTTGTCCAGATTTCAAGTAATAGTTGCCTATGTTTAATTCTATATGTCCACTGCAGCGTTTTTCAATATTTGCTTCCGGACAAGTTGGTATTTTGATAAGTCAACAATCATAATAAAGAGAAGGTTTCTTACTCTGTTTTCGCGCAAACGACCACATATACAAATCCGTACAATTATAATATCCTGTTTTTAATTCTTCTACCACTTGCCTCGGCTTTTTGGTCAAAATTAAATAAAAATATATAGTCTTATTACGTTTTTACCTTTTAAAAACTTTTAAAACATGAGTTCATAGGTTACAAATAAAATAAAAATAAATTTGTGTTTAGTTTTAATTAAAATTCTTTATTGTTCGCCCAATTCTGTTCACTGTTCGCTATTTTATGATGATGTTCTTGAAGGCGAATGTTCATGACTTCGCCTTCTCGAAATCTCTATAAATGTAAACCTCGTTGTTTATATGATAAAAATGATAAAAATATCAAATTTTAAATTTAATAAAATATTCAACAACTTTGAATTTAAATGTTTTTTGTATGTACACACAGTTACTAAAGTATACATACGGTTAACAAATTTCAGAAACTTTTTAACCAATCCGTCTGCGTTGAAAATCTTTATAATCTTTCTGACCTGGGGTTTGAAACTCGGCCCTACGTCTAATAAGCCAACACACTACCTACTACACTACGGCGACTTTTAATTACAAAATTTGAAATCTTGGTAGAAGAAATATTTGAAAAATTAATTCGAAAAGCTTATAAAAGTGATCGAAAATTCTATATCGCTTAGCATATTTTGCCATAATTTAGAGATAATTGTTCTCCAGAAATAGATATGGAAGTACATGGTACATGGTCAGAAGCTATGACAAGGTCTCAATGGGAAGACATACATAGAAACCTTAATTTTATAACAATGAAGATATTGAATATCTCAATCTACTCAATCTATCATTAAGCACATGACAATATTTAAGGGATCCAAGGTACTGAGTTCCATTTATTTACAAAAAAAATCCATCAGACTCCACTAAAATTCTATAATTTCATTCACTTTGTTATAAAATATTGATATTAGTACCTCAAAAACTAGAATTCTCTTAATTTTAAGTAATGAAAATAATAATATAAATTGTAAAGACATACAGTGGACAGCAAAAGTCTTAATACGGCAATATATTTTAGAAATTTCATGAATTTTAGCCAAAAGTTTGTATAAACTTTATAGTTTTTATATTTATTTTATTAATTTATTTCTGTTTTATTATAAAACAAACAATTTTTAATGTTTTTCCTAAAACAAGAGAAAAATAAGAAAGGTTTCAGATGACTCTATAGGTACCCCCAAGGAGAACCCTAAGTAAATTTAAAATTCAAATGCCTAATATATGAAAATGTTATCCCTTGTATTTAGTAGAATATCCCTTAAGGTCAAGCACTCCATTTAATCCATTTGGAATTGAATACACAAGTTTTGTTTAATGCTTTCTGGTGGCACCATGAGCAAGTTTTTCAGTTGACTTTTGTTTTAGGTTTAGCGATTACGTAACCGTTCTTTCAAATGACCTCCTAAATACTCTATTGAAGTTATACCGGGACTTTGTGCAAGAGTATTAAGACTGTGGGAACTTTTTTTTGTCAAAATATATTGGAGTACTAAGACTTTTGCTGTCCACTGTATATGTCCCTACAAAAAATTTAGAACACAGTCTTGGTTTTAGTAATTTGTTTTTAAAATACATGTTTTGGACCTTGACCAATATTGCAATGAGTACGTCGAATTTTAGATTAAAATAAGTTCAACTTTGCTTTCTGATTTATGTTGTTTTTAAGTTGAGTGCAATTTATAATTGTCCAACTTCGCTTGTTTTCATAGCTATTGTTGTTGAGTTCATGTTCTTTAGGTTCACAGGAGATGGTGAAAGTGATTGATAATGACATAAAGAAATCCAACTCTATGTCTGCATTAGAACAAATGTCTTTTGATTTGTCTGTGTTATCGCTACTTCAGCGGAATGTCTTCGATGGAATTCATTTCATCACTGCACATCTGTACTGTGCAGCACAGGTAAAGAAGAATTTAAAAAATAATATTTAAAAAGGTATTCAGACTTTATTGCCTTTGTTGTCATGGTACGTTAATTTTAAGCATTTGATTACATCTGGCAGAAGCAGGAAAGTATGCAAAAAATAATAATAAAAAAATAAAAAAATAAAATATCATTGAAATTGGAAAGGGATACATTAAATACGACAAAATGTTTCCGTTATTTTTGTTCCGTTCGACCGTATCCCTGTTGGCGTTTTGAATGTCGTGGCAGTTTAACTGCTTTGCATCATTTTGCTTCTTGTACAAGGTTTCAATGACAACGAAAACCTTAAAAAACTCTAGCAAAAGAATCGCCTCGTATTTAACAAACAAAAACAAGGATACCAGCATAATCTGAATATAAACAATTGTCGTAATTATTTTCAAATTAAAATACTGAAATGACAGCGTCAACCGATAAAACAAACTTTTTATAAAACCTTGAGTTTGTATCTGGCAAGTACACGATATTAAAATAGTATTACTTGAAGAAAATATCTGCCGCAAATACCACTGAATACCGCAGGCATTAACGTGCTTTTAATCATAAAACTGGTTTTAATATATGCGTTTTCTTTTGTTTTTTTTATTGTTTTTTATTTGTTATTTTTCTCTATTTTTGATACAGAATTGGAATAAAATTTATTGGCCATTCTTGGATACACGTATTCTCTAAAACAATTATAACAAAATAATGAAAAAAAGGAAATAACCTTAGGAATATCGTGTCGATTGCTCTTATGTTACATATTCCAGTTCAAAGTTCAGTTAAACTTGGCAAATATTTACCAAAATTACAGCAAATATTTCTATGCGGTGATGAGACCACAGGAGAAATTTCGAAAGACAAAAAAGCTGAAATAATGGTACATTATGTGGACACAGTCGAACAAAGAGATTAAATTTACTTTTTTCTTTTTATAAAAATTTAAGTTTACTTCAGAAGTCTCACAACAACAACAAATGTTGTTTTTATAAAACACAAGGTTTGAAAGGTTTTATGTCATGGTACCGAGTTTGGGTGACAACTTAAACTGTATCTGCTGAAATGTTTATGCGCCAGTGATAGCAAGCCATTATCTCAAATCGCTTCAGAGTAAATTAGTTGATTCTCACTCTGTCCAATGAAAACCAGTGACAGGTATGTTATGGAAATCTTGCTTTATCTTGTATAAAAAAACGAAATAAACAGTAGGCACTACGTCACCTTCCGTTGCATACTACAATCTGCATTGAGTTCTGTGAAGAAGAATTCTAAAGGTAATGATATATTTTGTTTCTAATACTGTGGCTTAAGACTTTGCAAATATAAAACGCCAAATCGTTGAAAATATCCAAGAGAAGAAAATTGGCACATTCCGGTTCTCAGACGATTTGGTATTTGACAGATCAATATGCTTAAGGATATTCGAGGCAATGTTTGGGTTTGGTTTTCCTGCAAAAATGATCGGCACGTGCAGAATGACATAAACAGAATAGAATTATACATAAATGTGGGTTAAACGATTCTGATTAAATGTGGCAGAAGAATTCTACGTAAGATTTATGGACAAATCAGCATCGGTAGAAAATATTGCGTTGGCCAGACAGGTAAACAAGTCTCCACTAAAAAGAGTGTTTGAAAGTGATTCCCATCTACTGTTGCTGTTAGATGTTGGAGAAAGATGTAGACAAGACCGCAGCGCTTGGAATTCTATCTTATGGTAGATTTTTGGCTCAGTCCGTTTGTAAAATATGGCAATGAAAATAAACGAGTACATCTCGCTATGTGTACATGTCGTTACGTGGGTACATTTTTTAAATTAAAAAAAAGCGTTTTCTCCTTTCCTTTGCCTTTTATTTATTTATTTTAATTTAAATAAAATTCATTATTTAACGACAATACATTACTAATAAAAAAATTTAAATTAAAAGTTTTCACAATTAATTTCAGTAATTTCTAAATTGAAGTACAGGAGCGTATATATGTTATTTAATTTATTCAAATCACTCTTACGTATAAGTTAGTAACCCGTTTATTTTGAAAGTGGTTTAAGTCCATTTTTTCATATATTGAGATATTTAAGGGTTTGCGTTTGAACTGTTTCAAAAATATTGTTAACTGGTATGAATATATAACATGAAAATAAACATGTTCAATATATAATGTAATACGTTTTGTAAACTTTACTAGAAAAATAAGCTGTGTGTTAGAACCTCAAATGGACTTAAACCACTTTCAAAATGAATAAAATGACTTTTTTGTTTGTGAAAACGAATAAGTCCACTCTGTTTTCTCTGTTTAATATTATTATAAGTTAATTTTTTCACTTAAAGTTACTCCACTAGTGATAGTGATTCCTCTAAATAGTTATCCTTATACTTAGGAGTTGGAAAAATGTACGTCCCATTTTTGTATAATGGCGTTAATTTTATTTTGCTGAAGTTCCTTGGTCTTCCCCGAGAAGGTAATAAATCAAATATTTTGGACTCTGTATCCACTGCTACAATAAAGATCAATCGAAAGTGGACTTACAATTATCTCCAGCGCTATGATAGTTGTGGTACCCAGTTCATCACTAATATACGCAAAAGTGTTTTTAACTTAAAATACAACATAGACAAGTGAAGTGAAGTCGCGTGGTCAAGTAGGTAACGTGTTGGCTTATTAGACGAAAACCCAGGGTTCGCGCCCCAGGCCAGTCATCAAAATAAAAATACAAAAAGTATTTCTTCGGCGGCTTCCTCTCAGCAGATTTCTGGCAAAAACTCTGAGAGTAAATAAAATTGCCATGAAAAGTTTCTCAAAAATCTGTGGTTCGGAGTCGACTTTAAACTGTAGGTCCCGCCACTCATGTATAAAATTAACACACACAACATAAGTGGTGTGAGAAACTAGGTCGTAATCCAGACTGAAGGGTTGTAATGACCAATTATGTATGTATAAATGTATTTTACCTGTGGCTTAAATATTTTGATATTCAAGATCGCTTCGCTTTCAAAAAAATATATTACAGTAGACGCCTGTAAATTAGAACTACTTTGTTCCTGGCGTAGTTCTAAATTTCGAAAAGTTTAAATTTCCGAAGTTTTTTTATTTTAATAAAATATCTTACATGCAACGTAAAAGTTCATCTTCGTTTAGAAAATGCACAAAAAACATTTCTACACAGATTTTTTAATTTTATTCATTAAAGGGAACACAAAAAATTGAAATCCATCATTTTAACCACAAAGAAGAATTTTAAATTGTATTGTCAAAATTTAACAAAAACTGCTAAACTATTTTAAATACTTAGAGACAAAAACGAAAACCCTCTGAAATTAGAACTGATGGTTCTAATTTCGGGACATATAATGTATTAAAAACCTTGTTTCTAATTTTCAAAGGCTTTTAATTTAAGCGAGTTCTCGCCGTAGTCAAGAATGTAGTGTGTTGGCTTAGTAGACGTAAAGCCAGTGTTCGAGCTCCAGGCCAGACATCAAAACAAAATACAAAAAGTATTTCTTCGGCGGCTTTCTCTCAGCAGATTTTTGGCAAAAACTCAGAGAGTAGATAAAAATTGCCATGAAAAGTTTATCAAAAATCTGCCGTTCGGATTCGACTTTAAACTGTACGTCCCACCACTCATGTATTAAAAAAATCAACACACACAACATAAGTGGTGTGAGAAACTAGGTCGTAATCCTGACTGAAGGGTTGTAGTTACCAATTATGTATGTATGTATGTTTGTTTTTATATTAAACAGTACCATAATTTGTAAACAGGTTCGTTTACTGCATTGTTTTGTTTTTGTAGTAACAACAAGCAGAAGCAGAAAAAAATGGTAAACAATAAAAAAAATATACCAACATCACTACAATAATAAGATTTATTGGGCCAACGAGCACGATGATGTCGATTTTGCTAAAAAAAAATCATCTTTTTGGACCAAGCTCACTTTTATTATAGTGGGTACGTTAATAACTAAAGTGCCGCATTTGGGTCTCAGAAAACCCAAACGTGGTCTTAGAGAAGCCAAAGCACCTATTACGATTGTTTGGTGCGGCTTGGGGAGTAGAGACTCATGTTTTTTTAAAAATGACGACGGCGCAACCATTGTGGTCAATGGAGACACCTATCTTCATGGTATTGATGTGAACGATGTTTGGTTTCAACAGGGTAATGCAACTTGCCACACATCTCATGCTTCAATCGATTTATTGAGTCAAACGTTTGATAGCCATTTAATTAGTAGAAATGTTGATGTCAATTGGACGCCAAGAAGCTGCGATTTGATAACATTGGACTATATCCTGTAGGGCACCGTTTATAAAAAGCATTCGGCCATCACACCAGGGACATTGCCATTGCCGAATTAAGACCCCATACACTCCAAAAAGGTGTAAAATTGATCCGAGCGAATAAGTTATTGTGAGGCCAACCGCGCTAGCCATATGAATGAAATTATAATCCGTTTCCAGTCGGGACAGTTGTAGTTCACAATAAAACAATACATTTATAAAAATTTCTAAATATTTTTGTTTTATGGCATTTTAAAATTTAAACTTTTAAATCACCCACCCATCATATGTAATTGCACACATTATGCTCTTATTTAACATATAAAATGCAAGCACTTATGTGACGTATGAGTAGGGTTGCCAGCCTGGCTGGACTTGGCTGGATTGTCCAGCTTTTTTGATGCTTGTCCAGTTTCAAGCTAAAATTTAATTTGTCCAGCTAAATAGACATTTTTTAGTACACTGCAATAACTTGGGCAATAATTTTCATGTTATCTTTGTCAAATCATTAGCTTATAACAAACGTTTTTTTTTTACCAAAGTACAAACTAGTATAAACAAAATCAAACTAGACTGAATTGTTATTTTTTTATTGTTTTGTTTATTTTTTGATTTTTTGTTTGTTTTTAGTATTTAATTTTAATTCTTTCTTACATATGTATATGTAAATAGTTATACAGAGGTAGTCATAAGTATTTACACAAAAGAGCATTTTTACATTTTTCTTAAAAAAGGTCTCAGTACTTTTTACTGGAAGCAAATTTTGGAAAACAAATTTTATTATTGCCTAGCCCGGAATATGCAGAAGTAAATAAAATAAAATTGGAAAAGATAACGGTTCTTAGTACTAAATAAAAAACAAATAACCATATGCTTATAAGTTGTCATAATTATTTACACACATTTTATTCTTTTCAAAAGTATTTACACAAGACTTAAGTCCGGTCGCAATCTTTATTCTAATAATTTTTTTTTATTTTTAAATAGTTTATTAATAAACTTAGCTAGTACTTTGTAATAACGCCTTTTGAATCAATGACCGCCTGTAATCTTTCTGGAATTGAGTTAATTAAGTTTTGGACAAATTCGGGAGTCAATTTAGACCAAATTTCACTAATTTCTTGTATAGCCTCTTTGCGTTTTCAACTTTTTTCTATAGTTCTATGATATTTTATGAAAGCCCAAACATTTTCAATAACGTTTAGGTCAGGGCTCTGAAAAGGCCATGGAAGAACAGCCTGACATACGTTTTCTAAGAATGTGGTAGGTAACCATCGTTTGTGGCAAGGGGCATTGCCGTGATGTAAAATCCAATCACTGGTTGGAAAAAGGTTGTTTGCGGACTCAAAGGCATGGTTGTTTATAATTTCGAGATAACCAGCCTGCTTTAAAGTCCCGTCTATCGGTACCAAATTGCAAAAACCGTCTCGCATTTGCTTTGGAGTATATTAAGAAGCCTATAGAGTTTTGGTACAGTGTATTGTGGACGGATGAGGCTGAATTTCAATTCCAGGGCTCGTTCTGTAAGCGCTTTATGCATCTACCACGAAACAAAAAAAAAGGCTGTACAACCACTTAACAGATTTGGTGGCAGCACGGTGATGTTTTGGGGATGTCTATCATATTACGGTTTTTGCAATTTGGTACCGATAGACGGGACTTTAAAGCAGGCTGGTTATCTCGAAATTATAAACAACCATGCCTTTGAGTCCGCAAACAACCTTTTTCCAACCAGTGATTGGATTTTACATCACGGCAATGCCCCTTGCCACAAACGATGGTTACCTACCACATTCTTAGAAAACGTATGTCAGGCTGTTCTTCCATGGCCTTTTCAGAGCCCTGACCTAAACGTTATTGAAAATGTTTGGGCTTTCATAAAATATCATAGAACTATAGATAAAAGTCGAAAACGCGAAGTGGCTATACAAGAAATTAGTGAAATTTGGTCTAAATTGACTCCCGAATTTGTCCAAAACTTAATTAACTCAATTCCAGAAAGATTACAGGCGGTCATTGATTCAAAAGGCGTTATTACAAAGTACTAGCTAAGTTTATTAATAGACTATGTAAAAATAAAAATAAATATAATTAAAATAAAGATTGCGACCGGACTTAAGCCTTGTGTAAATACTTCTGAAAAGAATAAAATATGTGTAAATAATTATGACAACTTATAAGCATATGGTTATTTGTTTTTTATTTAGTACTAAGAACCGTTATCTTTTCCAATTTTATTTTATTTACTTCTGCATATTCCGGGCTAGGCAATAATAAAATTTGTTTTCCAAAATTTGCTTCCAGTAAAAAGTACTGAGACCTTTTTTAAGAAAAATGTAAAAATGCTCTTTTGTGTAAATACTTATGACTACCTCTGTATGTCGGATTGAACCGAAAAAATTTAAGTTTAGTTAAAATTTTTTTAAAGAATGCAATGAATTTATTTAATTGTAATATTTTTAAATAGTAATACATACATATGTTGATAACAATGGATATTTTAATAAAAATTATTTACACAAAACCAAAATTAACAATTTCTCAGTATTTTGTATGTCCAGTTTTTTTTTTTTGTTTTGTCCAGCTTTTAAAAACCCAATGTCCAGCTATTTGCGAATCGGAATCTGGCAATCCTACGTATGAGTGATATTTAATTCCATTAATTTCATACATGACTATATTAACGATTTTTTATTGCATATTTTACAGAGTAACTAATCCATTTACATATGTACATACATGTAATATGATGCGTATGAGTAATATATTTCAAATTCAATTAAAAATAAAGTATACCCCATTAATTGTGGAATTAATATGTGGAATTAAGCCATGATATCATAATTCTGATGGATTTTTAAAAAATTTTAATATCGTAAACTAAAAGCAGGTTAGGATATTAACCTGCTGCGTAGTAGTGAGAAGTTAAATCAACGTATTTCTAATTTCGACGACTAATATTTAAACATATACACTTAATGTTACCAAATACATATACTTCTAGAAAAATAACATAGAAACTTTAGCATCAGAAAGATAATACAAATTTACTCGTATTTGCCGTTTAAAAATTTTTTTTGTTGTAATGTATTATTATTTGGCAAATTGTTTAATTTACAGCTGTTTTTCTATTGTAATGTGCATCAAATTTTTATTTTTTATGGAATAATTTATAACACATTAGATCTCTGCTTTCTTGTATAAATTAGCAAAAAAAATTTGTTTGTCTGTTTATTTAGGCTTAAATTAATTGAAAAATAATTCAAATTAAAATCGAATTATAATTATAATTTCATACATACATACATATATACATAATTGGTCATTGCAACCCTTCAGGATTATGGACCTTGTGTGTGTTAATTTTATACATGAGTGGCGGGACCTACAGTTTAAAGTCGATTCAGAACGACAGATTTTTGAGAAACTCTTCATGACAAATTTATTCACTCTCGGAGTTTTTGCCAGAAATCTGCTGAGAGGAAGTCGGAATACTTTTTGTAGTTCAAGAGATATATAAAAAAAATATTTTTGAGTTCTACTCAACAAAACTAACAACCAACACTATTTCAGTAGCTGGGTGTATTACATATTTTTTTTATTTTGTCGCATAGTGTAATTGATCTACCTATATACCAGTACTATTAAAATATTTCTTTCACTCGAAAACTCTGTTTCTTATTAGAACTTCGTTCCAACCTAACGGCAAATTTTAATTCTATTGCTTTGCAAAGTTCATAAATTTTCATGATCAATTACGAAATTTTCATAATAAATATGCAATTCAGTACAATTTCGAAACAGTTGGGAGTACCATATTTGGTTCAATTGTCAAGTATTTTATGCAATTGTACTCGTACCAAATGTGTGTAAATAATTTATTTGTATTGTACCTATGAAATGAGAACAAACCAAACAAACATATTGTTACGCAAAGCGAAACGACCTAATATCGTTTAACAATAAAAACGATAAACAAAAGCTACCAGCTACACCAACACAAAGTCACACGATACAAATACACACTAACACAAGGTATACAATGAACGTGTTGATTATCTAAAGCTGCACACACACATATGTATGACGAACCTGGTTGCAACAACAACAACAAGTAAACCAGCTACGACAAATATGTAACGGACAACATAAGCAAAGTACACAAACAACAATGTACTAGCAATAGAGTTCTCGAGAAGGCGCGAGCGAGAACCTTCCACATCGAGAGCGTTCATCATACTGATCATACGTGCGTGCGGACTATAAAAGGGCTGGACAAAGCAAGCAGCAGTCAGAGTTAATTCAGTCAGCCTTGTGTGAAGACGCGTTGCGGTTTGAACGTACAAGTGGTATTGCTTGCATAAGGGTTGTAAGCAGAAAAGATCTAACGAACAGTTGTTAGTGTTAACGCGGAAGAAGATTGAAATAAAGTAGTGTACAAGATTATTATTGTTGTATCGTTAAATTCTATACGGTGGCACACAAAAGTAGTGTAAATAATAAAGACAGTTAAGAAAAACTAAAGACGCATTTGTTTTTACTTTGGTTTGCAATTAACGAACTCATATTTAAACGTTTTTAAAAAGGTAAAAACGTAACAATATTTATATGATAGACACACTTGTATATGAAAATTAATGGAAAAGCAAAATGGAAAACTAAAAAAATATTTTGCTTTCGTTCTTATGTTTACATAAACATACAAGCATTTTGATGAAAAATTTAAATTGGAAGCAAGGATGAAATAAACAATGATTTTGTATTTTAATATTATAAACTAATAAATTGTTGTTGTTGGTTGTGGCAGGTAAAAATAAATTGTTGCCAAATCACTGAATTGTGTTGTGAAATCAGCATTGCATAATTCCAGAGTGTTTAATTGGGGACAAAATAAAGGTAGAGAAATTATTAAGGTTCAGGTTCAGCTTCCGATGACAGATTATGATACGTTCCAGTATTTTTAAATCTTTGTCGCCGAAACTATTACCATTACATATGTTATTTTACATTGCCTCTTCTTCATCAAACATTGTATTTAAATAGGAAAACTTTATAATTTTATTTCATAACGTAATATTAACCATATTGTAATAAAACAAATAAAAATATCTTATTGAATAGTAGGAATCCTCAAAAAGCCTGCACACAATGAATGTAAATCTGAATTCGGTTGATAGTTTCGAAACAGAAACATGGTACTGCCTTGGAGCTAAACAGTACACATTTTATCATGTTCGTTTTTATCTACACACAACAGCATTCAACTGGGCAACACACACAAATTGGCTTAAATGTTTAGAATAGAAAACATCATGCTTGGGGGGTAACAGTTATGGAGCCCGTAGAAATTTAAATTTTTTGGAAATGTTGATTCAAAAAGGATTAAAAGGATCTGTACGTTATACCATTACATCGAAATTGCGATGGTTTTGAGAACGTCAATCAAAACGTGAGCAAAAAAAAAACTTATACAGTTACCTTTTCTGAATAAATTTTAGTCCAAAAAATCATCGCTGGTACAAAAGAATGTTTGTTGTTGTTAATATTAAATTAAAGCTTGAAATTATTATTTTTATTATAAATGAAAATAATTTTCTTAACGGCAGACAGAAAAGGAGTGTCAAAACTAAACTACACTAATATTCATCGGCAGAGAAAGTTTCGGACAGAACAGGGATTGCTCTGGTAATTACAAAAACTTTGCAAGCATATCTCTTAAAAGTGTGTTGTGTACTTGTATTACGTGTTTTTAATTTACAAATTGAAATCTCCTTGTCCAGATTTCAAGTAATAGTTGCCTATGTTTAATTCCATATGTCCACTGCAGCGTTTTTCAATATTTGCTTCCGGACAAGTTGGTATTTTGATAAGTCAACAATCATAATAAAGAGAAGGTTTCTTACTCTGTTTTCGCGCAAACGACCACATATACAAATCCGTACAATTATAATATCATGTTTTTAATTCTTCTACCACTTGCCTCGGGTTTTTGGTCAAAATTAAATAAAAATATATAGTCTTATTACGTTTTTACCTTTTAAAAACTTTAAAACATGAGTTCATAGGTTACAAATAAAATAAAAATAAATTTGTGTTTAGTTTTAATTAAAATTCTTTATTGTTCGCCCAATTCTGTTCACTGTTCGCTATTTTATGATGATGTTCTTGAAGGCGAATGTTCATGACTTCGCCTTCTCGAAATCTCTATAAATGTAAACCTCATTGTTTATATGATAAAAATGATAAAAATATCAAATTTTAAATTTAATAAAATATTCAACAACTTTGAATTTAAATGTTTTTTGTATGTACACACAGTTACTAAAGTATACATACGGTTAACAAATTTCAGAAACTTTTTAACCAATCCGTCTGCGTTGAAAATCTTTATAATCTTTCTGACCTGGGGTTTGAAACTCGGCCCTACGTCTAATAAGCCAACACACTACCTACTACACTACGGCGACTTTTAATTACAAAATTTGAAAACTTGGTAGAAGAAATATTTGAAAAATTAATTCGAAAAGCTTATAAAAGTGATCGAAAATTCTATATCGCTTAGCATATTTTGCCATAATTTAGAGATAATTGTTCTCCAGAAATAGATATGGAAGTACATGGTACATGGTCAGAAGCTATGACAAGGTCTCAATGGGAAGACATACATAGAAACCTTAATTTTATAACAATGAAGATATTGAATATCTCAATCTACTCAATCTATCATTAAGCACATGACAATATTTAAGGGATCCAAGGTACTGAGTTCCATTTATTTACAAAAAAAATCCATCAGACTCCACTAAAATTCTATAATTTCATTCACTTTGTTATAAAATATTGATATTAGTACCTCAAAAACTAGAATTCTCTTAATTTTAAGTAATGAAAATAATAATATAAATTGTAAAGACATACAGTGGACAGCAAAAGTCTTAATACGGCAATATATTTTAGAAATTTCATGAATTTTAGCCAAAAGTTTGTATAAAATTTATAGTTTTTATATTTATTTTATTAATTTATTTCTGTTTTATTATAAAACAAACAATTTTTAATGTTTTTCCTAAAACAAGAGAAAAATAAGAAAGGTTTCAGATGACTCTATAGGTACCCCCAAGGAGAACCCTAAGTAAATTTAAAATTCAAATGCCTAATATATGAAAATGTTATCCCTTGTATTTAGTAGAATATCCCTTAAGGTCAAGCACTCCATTTAATCCATTTGGAATTGAATACACAAGTTTTGTTTAATGCTTTCTGGTGGCACCATGAGCAAGTTTTTTAGTTGACTTTTGTTTTAGGTTTAGCGATTACGTAACCGTTCTTTCAAATGACCTCCTAAATACTCTATTGAAGTTATATCGGGACTTTGTGCAAGAGTATTAAGACTGTGGGAACTTTTTTTTGTCAAAATATATTGGAGTACTAAGACTTTTGCTGTCCACTGTATATGTCCCAACAAAAAATTTAGAACACAGTCTTGGTTTTAGTAATTTGTTTTTAAAATACATGTTTTGGACCTTGACCAATATTGCAATGAGTACGTCGAATTTTAGATTAAAATAAGTTCAACTTTGCTTTCTGATTTATGTTGTTTTTAAGTTGAGTGCAATTTATAATTGTCCAACTTCGCTTGTTTTCATAGCTATTGTTATTGAGTTCATGTTCTTTAGGTTCACAGGAGATGATGAACGTGATTGATAATGACATAAATAAATCCAACTCTATGTCTTCATTAGCACAAATATCTTTTGATTTGTCTGTGTTATCGCTACTTCAGCGGAATGTGTTCGATGGAAATCATTTCATCACTGCACATCTGTACTGTGCAGCACAGGTAAAGAAGAATTTAAAAAATAATATTTAAAAAGGTATTCAGACTTTATTGCCTTTGTTGTCATGGTACGTTAATTTTAAGCATTTGATTACATCTGGCAGAAGCAGGAAAGTATGCAAAAAATAATAATAAAAAAATAAAAAAATAAAATATCATTGAAATTGGAAAGGGATACATTAAATACGACAAAATGTTTCCGTTATTTTTGTTCCGTTCGACCGTATCCCTGTTGGCGTTTTGAATGTCGTGGCAGTTTAACTGCTTTGCATCATTTTGCTTCTTGTACAAGGTTTCAATGACAACGAAAACCTTAAAAAACTCTAGCAAAAGAATCGCCTCGTATTTAACAAACAAAAACAAGGATACCAGCATAATCTGAATATAAACAATTGTCGTAATTATTTTCAAATTAAAATACTGAAATGACAGCATCAACCGATAAAACAAACTTTTTATAAAACCTTGAGTTTGTATCTGGCAAGTACACGATATTAAAATAGTACTACTTGAAGAAAATATCTGCCGCAAATACCACTGAATACCGCAGGCATTAACGTGCTTTTAATCATAAAACTGGTTTTAATATATGCGTTTTCTTTTGTTTTTTTTATTGTTTTTTATTTGTTATTTTTCTCTATTTTTGATACAGAATTGGAATAAAATTTATTGGCCATTCTTGGATACACGTATTCTCTAAAACAATTATAACAAAATAATGAAAAAAAGGAAATAAACTTAGGAATATCGTGTCGATTGCTCCTATGTTACATATTCCAGTTCAAAGTTCAGTTAAACTTGGCAAATATTTACCAAAATTACAGCAAATATTTCTATGCGGTGATGAGACCACAGGAGAAATTTCGAAAGACAAAAAAGCTGAAATAATGGTACATTATGTGGACACAGTCGAACAAAGAGATTAAATTTACTTTTTTCTTTTTATAAAAATTTAAGTTTACTTCAGAAGTCTCACAACAACAACAAATGTTGTTTTTATAAAACACAAGGTTTGAAAGGTTTTATGTCATGGTACCGAGTTTGGGTGACAACTTAAACTGTATCTGCTGAAATGTTTATGCGCCAGTGATAGCAAGCCATTATCTCAAATCGCTTCAGAGTAAATTAGTTGATTCTCACTCTGTCCAATGAAAACCAGTGACAGGTATGTTATGGAAATCTTGCTTTATCTTGTATAAAAAAACGAAATAAACAGTAGGCACTACGTCACCTTCCGTTGCATACTACAATCTGCATTGAGTTCTGTGAAGAAGAATTCTAAAGGTAATGATATATTTTGTTTCTAATACTGTGGCTTAAGACTTTGCAAATATAAAACGCCAAATCGTTGAAAATATCCAAGAGAAGAAAATTGGCACATTCCGGTTCTCAGACGATTTGGTATTTGACAGATCAATATGCTTAAGGATATTCGAGGCAATGTTTGGGTTTGGTTTTCCTGCAAAAGTGATCGGCACGTGCAGAATGACATAAACAGAATAGAATTATACATAAATGTGGGTTAAACGATTCTGATTAAATGTGGCAGAAGAATTCTACGTAAGATTTATGGACAAATCAGCATCGGTAGAAAATATTGCGTTGGCCAGACAGGTAAACAAGTCTCCACTAAAAAGATTGTTTGAAAGTGATTCCCATCTACTGTTGCTCTTAGATGTTGGAGAAAGATGTAGACAAGACCGCAGCGCTTGGAATTCTATCTTATGGTAGATTTTTGGCTCAGTCCGTTTGTGAAATATGGCAATGAAAATAAACGAGTACATCTCGCTATGTGTACATGTCGTTACGTGGGTACATTTTTTAAATTAAAAAAAAGCGTTTTCTCCTTTCCTTTGTCTTTTATTTATTTATTTTAATTTAAATAAAATTCATTATTTAACGACAATACATTACTAATAAAAAAATGTAAATTAAAAGTTTTCACAATTAATTTCAGTAATTTCTAAATTGAAGTACAGGAGCGTGGTCAAGTAGGTAACGTGTTGGCTTATTAGACGAAAAGCCAGGGTTCGCGCCCCAGGCCAGTCATCAAAATAAAAATACAAAAAGTATTTCTTCGGCGACTTCCTCTCAGCAGATTTCTGGCAAAAACTCTGAGAGTAAATAAAATTGCCATGAAAAGTTTCTCAAAAATCTGTGGTTCGGAGTCGACTTTAAACTGTAGGTCCCGCCACTCATGTATAAAATTAACACACACAACATAAGTGGTGTGAGAAACTAGGTCGTAATCCAGACTGAAGGGTTGTAATGACCAATTATGTATGTATAAATTATAATATAATTATACTAAATAGTTCTAAATTTCGAAAAGTTTAAATTTCCGAAGTTTTTTTATTTTAATAAAATATCTTACATGCAACGTAAAAGTTCATCTTCGTTTAGAAAATGCACAAAAAACATTTCTACACAGATTTTTTAATTTTATTCATTAAAGGGAACACAAAAAATTGAAATCCATCATTTTAACCACAAAGAAGAATTTTAAATTCTATTGTCAAAATTTAACAAAAACTGCTAAACTATTTTAAATACTTAGAGACAAAAACGAAAACCCTCTGATATTAGAACTGATGGTTCTAATTTCGGGACATATAATGTATTAAAAACCTTGTTTCTAATTTTCAAAGGCTTTTAATTTAAGCGAGTTCTCGCCGTAGTCAAGAATGTAGTGTGTTGGCTTAGTAGACGTAAAGCCAGTGTTCGAGCTCCAGGCCAGTCATCAAAATAAAAATACAAAAAGTATTTCTTCGGCGGCTTCCTCTCAGCAGATTTCTGGCAAAAACTCTGAGAGTAAATAAAATTGCCATGAAAAGTTTCTCAAAAATCTGTGGTTCGGAGTCGACTTTAAACTGTAGGTCCCGCCACTCATGTATAAAATTAACACACACAACATAAGTGGTGTGAGAAACTAGGTCGTAATCCAGACTGAAGGGTTGTAATGACCAATTATGTATGTATAAATGTATTTTACCTGTGGCTTAAATATTTTGATATTCAAGATCGCTTCGCTTTCAAAAAAATATATTACAGTAGACGCCTGTAAATTAGAACTACTTTGTTCCTGGCGTAGTTCTAAATTTCGAAAAGTTTAAATTTCCGAAGTTTTTTTATTTTAATAAAATATCTTACATGCAACGTAAAAGTTCATCTTCGTTTAGAAAATGCACAAAAAACATTTCTACACAGATTTTTTAATTTTATTCATTAAAGGGAACACAAAAAATTGAAATCCATCATTTTAACCACAAAGAAGAATTTTAAATTCTATTGTCAAAATTTAACAAAAACTGCTAAACTATTTTAAATACTTAGAGACAAAAACGAAAACCCTCTGAAATTAGAACTGATGGTTCTAATTTCGGGACATATAATGTATTAAAAACCTTGTTTCTAATTTTCAAAGGCTTTTAATTTAAGCGAGTTCTCGCCGTAGTCAAGAATGTAGTGTGTTGGCTTAGTAGACGTAAAGCCAGTGTTCGAGCTCCAGGCCAGACATCAAAACAAAATACAAAAAGTATTTCTTCGGCGACTTTCTCTCAGCAGATTTTTGGCAAAAACTCAGAGAGTAGATAAAAATTGCCATGAAAAGTTTATCAAAAATCTGCCGTTCGGATTCGACTTTAAACTGTACGTCCCACCACTCATGTATTAAAAAAATCAACACACACAACATAAGTGGTGTGAGAAACTAGGTCGTAATCCTGACTGAAGGGTTGTAGTTACCAATTATGTATGTATGTATGTTTGTTTTTATATTAAACAGTACCATAATTTGTAAACAGGTTCGTTTACTGCATTGTTTTGTTTTTGTAGTAACAACAAGCAGAAGCAGAAAAAAATGGTAAACAATAAAAAAAATATACCAACATCACTACAATAATAAGATTTATTGGGCCAACGAGCACGATGATGTCGATTTTGCTAAAAAAAAATCATCTTTTTGGACCAAGCTCACTTTTATTATAGTGGGTACGTTAATAACTAAAGTGCCGCATTTGGGTCTCAGAAAACCCAAACGTGGTCTTAGAGAAGCCAAAGCACCTATTACGATTGTTTGGTGCGGCTTGGGGAGTAGAGACTCATGTTTTTTTAAAAATGACGACGGCGCAACCATTGTGGTCAATGGAGACACCTATCTTCATGGTATTGATGTGAACGATGTTTGGTTTCAACAGGGTAATGCAACTTGCCACACATCTCATGCTTCAATCGATTTATTGAGTCAAACGTTTGATAGCCATTTAATTAGTAGAAATGTTGATGTCAATTGGACGCCAAGAAGCTGCGATTTGATAACGTTGGACTATATCCTGTAGGGCACCGTTTATAAAAAGCATTCGGCCATCACACCAGGGACATTGCCATTGCCGAATTAAGACCCCATACACTCCAAAAAGGTGTAAAATTGATCCGAGCGAATAAGTTATTGTGAGGCCAACCGCGCTAGCCATATGAATGAAATTATAATCCGTTTCCAGTCGGGACAGTTGTAGTTCACAATAAAACAATACATTTATAAAAATTTCTAAATATTTTTGTTTTATGGCATTTTAAAATTTAAACTTTTAAATCACCCACCCATCATATGTAATTGCACACATTATGCTCTTATTTAACATATAAAATGCAAGCACTTATGTGACGTATGAGTAGGGTTGCCAGCCTGGCTGGACTTGGCTGGATTGTCCAGCTTTTTTGATGCTTGTCCAGTTTCAAGCTAAAATTTAATTTGTCCAGCTAAATAGACATTTTTTAGTACACTGCAATAACTTGGGCAATAATTTTCATGTTATCTTTGTCAAATCATTAGCTTATAACAAACGTTTTTTTTTTACCAAAGTACAAACTAGTATAAACAAAATCAAACTAGACTGAATTGTTATTTTTTATTGTTTTGTTTATTTTTTGATTTTTTGTTTGTTTTTAGTATTTAATTTTAATTCTTTCTTACATATGTATATGTAAATAGTTATATGTCGGATTGAACCGAAAAAATTTAAGTTTAGTTAAAATTTTTTTAAAGAATGCAATGAATTTATTTAATTGTAATATTTTTAAATAGTAATACATACATATGTTGATAACAATGGATATTTTAATAAAAATTATTTACACAAAACCAAAATTAACAATTTCTCAGTATTTTGTATGTCCAGTTTTTTTTTTTGTTTTGTCCAGCTTTTAAAAACCCAATGTCCAGCTATTTGCGAATCGGAATCTGGCAATCCTACGTATGAGTGATATTTAATTCCATTAATTTCATACATGACTATATTAACGATTTTTTATTGCATATTTTACAGAGTAACTAATCCATTTACATATGTACATACATGTAATATGATGCGTATGAGTAATATATTTCAAATTCAATTAAAAATAAAGTATACCCCATTAATTGTGGAATTAATATGTGGAATTAAGCCATGATATGACAATTCTGATGGATTTTTAAAAAATTTTAATATCGTAAACTAAAAGCAGGTTAGGATATTAACCTGCTGCGTAGTAGTGAGAAGTTAAATCAACGTATTTCTAATTTCGACGACTAATATTTAAACATATACACTTAATATTACCAAATACATATACTTCTAGAAAAATAACATAGAAACTTTAGCATCAGAAAGATAATACTAATTTAAAAAATTTTTTTGTTGTAATGTATTATTATTTGGCAAATTGTTTAATTTACAGCTGTTTTTCTATTGTAATGTGCATCAAATTTTTATTTTTTATGGAATAATTTATAACACATTAGATCTCTGCTTTCTTGTATAAATTAGCAAAAAAAATTTGTTTGTCTGTTTATTTAGGCTCAAATTAATTGAAAAATAATTCAAATTAAAATCGAATTATAATTATAATTTCATACATACATACATATATACATAATTGGTCATTGCAACCCTTCAGGATTATGGACCTTGTGTGTGTTAATTTTATACATGAGTGGCGGGACCTACAGTTTAAAGTCGATTCAGAACGACAGATTTTTGAGAAACTCTTCATGATAAATTTATTCACTCTCGGAGTTTTTGCCAGAAATCTGCTGAGAGGAAGTCGGAATACTTTTTGTAATTCAAGAGATATATAAAAAAAATATTTTTGAGTTCTACTCAACAAAATTAACAACCTACACTATTTCATTAGCTGGGTGTATTACATATTTTTTTTATTTTGTCGCATAGTGTAATTGATCTACCTATATACCTGTACTATTAAAATATTTCTTTCACTCGAAAAATCTGTTTCTTATTAGAACTTCGTTCCAACCTAACGGCAAATTTTAATTCTATTGCTTTGCAAAGTTCATAAATTTTCATGATCAATTACGAAATTTTCATAATAAATATGCAATTCAGTACAATTTCGAAACAGTACCATATTTGGTTCAATTGTCAAGTATTTTATGCAATTGTACTCGTACCAAATGTGTGTAAATAATTTATTTGTATTGTACCTATGAAATGAGAACAAACCAAACAAACATATTGTTACGCAAAGCGAAACGACCTAATATCGTTTAACAATAAAAACGATAAACAAAAGCTACCAGCTACACCAACACAAAGTCACACGATACAAATACACACTAACACAAGGTATACAATGAACGTGTTGATTATCTAAAGCTGCACACACACATATGTATGACGAACCTGGTTGCAACAACAACAACAAGTAAACCAGCTACGACAAATATGTAACGGACAACATAAGCAAAGTACGCAAACAACAATGTACTAGCAATAGAGTTCTCGAGAAGGCGCGAGCGAGAACCTTCCACATCGAGAGCGTTCATCATACTGATCATACGTGCGTGCGGACTATAAAAGGGCTGGACAAAGCAAGCAGCAGTCAGAGTTAATTCAGTCAGCCTTGTGTGAAGACGCGTTGCGGTTTGAACGTACAAGTGGTATTGCTTGCATAAGGGTTGTAAGCAGAAAAGATCTAACGAACAGTTGTTAGTGTTAACGCGGAAGAAGATTGAAATAAAGTAGTGTACAAGATTATTATTGTTGTATCGTTAAGTTCTATACGGTGGCACACAAAAGTAGTGTAAATAATAAAGACAGTTAAGAAAAACTAAAGACGCATTTGTTTTTACTTTGGTTTGCAATTAACGAACTCATATTTAAACGTTTTTAAAAAGGTAAAAACGTAACAATATTTATATGATAGACACACTTGTATATGAAAATTAATGGAAAAGCAAAATGGAAAACTAAAAAAATATTTTGCTTTCGTTCTTATGTTTACATAAACATACAAGCATTTTGATGAAAAATTTAAATTGGAAGCAAGGATGAAATAAACAATGATTTTGTATTTTAATATTATAAACTAATAAATTGTTGTTGTTGGTTGTGGCAGGTAAAAATAAATTGTTGCCAAATCACTGAATTGTGTTGTGAAATCAGCATTGCATAATTCCAGAGTGTTTAATTGGGGACAAAATAAAGGTAGAGAAATTATTAAGGTTCAGGTTCAGCTTCCGATGACAGATTATGATACGTTCCAGTATTTTTAAATCTTTGTCGCCGAAACTATTACCATTACATATGTTATTTTACATTGCCTCTTCTTCATCAAACATTGTATTTAAATAGGAAAACTTTATAATTTTATTTCATAACGTAATATTAACCATATTGTAATAAAACAAAAAATATCTTATTGAATAGTAGGAATCCTCAAAAAGCCTGCACACAATGAATGTAAATCTGAATTCGGTTGATAGTTTCGAAACAGAAACATGGTACTGCCTTGGAGCTAAACAGTACACATTTTATCATGTTCGTTTTTATCTACACACAACAGCATTCAACTGGGCAACACACACAAATTGGCTTAAATGTTTAGAATAGAAAACATCATGCTTGGTGGGTAACAGTTATGGAGCCCGTAGAAATTTTAATTTTTTGGAAATGTTGATTCAAAAAGGATTAAAAGGATCTGTACGTTATACCATTACATCGAAATTGCGATGGTTTTGAGAACGTCAAGCAAAACGTGAGCAAAAAAAAACTTATACAGTTACCTTTTCTGAATAAATTTTAGTCCAAAAAATCTTCGCTGGTACAAAAGAATGTTTGTTGTTGTTAATATTAAATTAAAGCTTGAAATTATTATTTTTATTATAAATGAAAATAATTTTCTTAACGGCTATGTAGACAGAAAAGGAGTGTCAAAACTAAACTACACTAATATTCATCGGCAGAGAAAGTTTCGGACAGAACAGGGACTGCTCTGGTAATTACAAAAACTTTGCAAGCATATCTCTTAAAAGTGTGTTGTGTGCTTGGATTACGTGTTTTTAATTTACAAATTGAAATCTCCTTGTCCAGATTTCAAGTAATAGTTGCCTATGTTTAATTCCATATGTCCACTGCAGCGTTTTTCAATATTTGCTTCCGGACAAGTTGGTATTTTGATAAGTCAACAATCATAATAAAGAGAAGGTTTCTTACTCTGTTTTCGCGCAAACGACCACATATACAAATCCGTACAATTATAATATCATGTTTTTAATTCTTCTACCACTTGCCTCGGGTTTTTGGTCAAAATTAAATAAAAATATATAGTCTTATTACGTTTTTACCTTTTAAAAACCTTTAAAACATGAGTTCATAGGTTACAAATAAAATAAAAATAAATTTGTGTTTAGTTTTAATTAAAATTCTTTATTGTTCGCCCAATTCTGTTCACTGTTCGCTATTTTATGATGATGTTCTTGAAGGCGAATGTTCATGACTTCGCCTTCTCGAAATCTCTATAAATGTAAACCTCGTTGTTTATATGATAAAAATGATAAAAATATCAAATTTTAAATTTAATAAAATATTCAACAACTTTGAATTTAAATGTTTTTTGTATGTACACACAGTTACTAAAGTATACATACGGTTAACAAATTTCAGAAACTTTTTAACCAATCCGTCTGCGTTGAAAATCTTTCTGACCTGGGGTTTGAAACTCGGCCCTACGTCTAATAAGCCAACACACTACCTACTACACTACGGCGACTTTTAATTACAAAATTTGAAAACTTGGTAGAAGAAATATTTGAAAAATTAATTCGAAAAGCTTATAAAAGTGATCGAAAATTCTATATCGCTTAGCATATTTTGCCATAATTTAGAGATAATTGTTCTCCAGAAATAGATATGGAAGTACATGGTACATGGTCAGAAGCTATGACAAGGTCTCAATGGGAAGACATACATAGAAACCTTAATTTTATAACAATGAAGATATTGAATATCTCAATCTACTCAATCTATCATTAAGCACATGACAATATTTAAGGGATCCAAGGTACTGAGTTCCATTTATTTACAAAAAAATCCATCAGACTCCACTAAAATTCTATAATTTCATTCACTTTGTTATAAAATATTGATATTAGTACCTCAAAAACTAGAATTCTCTTAATTTTAAGTAATGAAAATAATAATATAAATTGTAAAGACATACAGTGGACAGCAAAAGTCTTAATACGGCAATATATTTTAGAAATTTCATGAATTTTAGCCAAAAGTTTGTATAAAATTTATAGTTTTTATATTTATTTTATTAATTTATTTCTGTTTTATTATAAAACAAACAATTTTTAATGTTTTTCCTAAAACAAGAGAAAAATAAGAAAGGTTTCAGATGACTCTATAGGTACCCCCAAGGAGAACCCTAAGTAAATTTAAAATTCAAATGCCTAATATATGAAAATGTTATCCCTTGTATTTACTAGAATATCCCTTAAGGTCAAGCACTCCATTTAATCCATTTGGAATTGAATACACAAGTTTTGTTTAATGCTTTCTGGTGGCACCATGAGCAAGTTTTTCAGTTGACTTTTGTTTTAGGTTTAGCGATTACGTAACCGTTCTTTCAAATGACCTCCTAAATACTCTATTGAAGTTATATCGGGACTTTGTGCAAGAGTATTAAGACTGTGGGAACTTTTTTTTGTCAAAATATATTGGAGTACTAAGACTTTTGCTGTCCACTGTATATGTCCCAACAAAAAATTTAGAACACAGTCTTGGTTTTAGTAATTTGTTTTTAAAATACATGTTTTGGACCTTGACCAATATTGCAATGAGTACGTCGAATTTTAGATTAAAATAAGTTCAACTTTGCTTTCTGATTTATGTTGTCTTTAAGTTGCGTGCAATTTATAATTGTCCAACTTCGCTTGTTTTCATAGCTATTGTTGTTGAGTTCATGTTCTTTAGGTTTAGGTGATTGATAATGACATAAAGAAATCCAACTCTATGTCTTCATTAGAACAAATGTCTTTTGATTTGTCTGTGTTATCGCTACTTCAGCAGAATGTCTTCGATGGAAATCATTTCATCACTGCACATCTGTACTGTGCAGCACAGGTAAAGAAGAATTTAAAAAATAATATTTAAAAAGGTATTCAGACTTTATTGCCTTTGTTGTCATGGTACGTTAATTTTAAGCATTTGATTACATCTGGCAGAAGCAGGAAAGTATGCAAAAAATAATAATAAAAAAATAAAAAAATAAAATATCATTGAAATTGGAAAGGGATACATTAAATACGACAAAATGTTTCCGTTATTTTTGTTCCGTTCGACCGTATCCCTGATGGCGTTTTGAATGTCGTGGCAGTTTAACTGCTTTGCATCATTTTGCTTCTTGTACAAGGTTTCAATGACAACGAAAACCTTAAAAAACTCTAGCAAAAGAATCGCCTCGTATTTAACAAACAAAAACAAGGATACCAGCATAATCTGAATATAAACAATTGTCGTAATTATTTTCAAATTAAAATACTGAAATGACAGCATCAACCGATAAAACAAACTTTTTATAAAACCTTGAGTTTGTATCTGGCAAGTACACGATATTAAAATAGTACTACTTGAAGAAAATATCTGCCGCAAATACCACTGAATACCGCAGGCATTAACGTGCTTTTAATCATAAAACTGGTTTTAATATATGCGTTTTCTTTTGTTTTTTTTATTGTTGTTTATTTGTTATTTTTCTCTATTTTTGATACAGAATTGGAATAAAATTTATTAGCCATTCTTGGATACACGTATTCTCTAAAACAATTATAACAAAATAATGAAAAAAAGGAAATAACCTTAGGAATATCGTGTCGATTGCTCCTATGTTACATATTCCAGTTCAAAGTTCAGTTAAACTTGGCAAATATTTACCAAAATTACAGCAAATATTTCTATGCGGTGATGAGACCACAGGAGAAATTTCGAAAGACAAAAAAGCTGAAATAATGGTACATTATGTGGACACAGTCGAACAAAGAGATTAAATTTACTTTTTTCTTTTTATAAAAATTTAAGTTTACTTCAGAAGTCTCACAACAACAACAAATGTTGTTTTTATAAAACACAAGGTTTGAAAGGTTTTATGTCATGGTACCGAGTTTGGGTGACAACTTAAACTGTATCTGCTGAAATGTTTATGCGCCAGTGATAGCAAGCCATTATCTCAAATCGCTTCAGAGTAAATTAGTTGATTCTCACTCTGTCCAATGAAAACCAGTGACAGGTATGTTATGGAAATCTTGCTTTATCTTGTACAAAAAAACGAAATAAACAGTAGGCACTACGTCACCTTCCGTTGCATACTACAATCTGCATTGAGTTCTGTGAAGAAGAATTCTAAAGGTAATGATATATTTTGTTTCTAATACTGTGGCTTAAGACTTTGCAAATATTAAACGCCAAATCGTTGAAAATATCCAAGAGAAGAAAATTGGCACATTCCGGTTCTCAGACGATTTGGTATTTGACAGATCAATATGCTTAAGGATATTCGAGGCAATGTTTGGGTTTGGTTTTCCTGCAAAAGTGATCGGCACGTGCAGAATGACATAAACAGAATAGAATTATACATAAATGTGGGTTAAACGATTCTGATTAAATGTGGCAGAAGAATTCTACGTAAGATTTATGGACAAATCAGCATCGGTAGAAAATATTGCGTTGGCCAGACAGGTAAACAAGTCTCCACTAAAAAGAGTATTTGAAAGTGATTCCCATCTACTGTTGCTGTTAGATGTTGGAGAAAGATGTAGAGAAGACCGCAGCGCTTGGAATTCTATCTTATGGTAGATTTTTGGCTCAGTCCGTTTGTGAAATATGGCAATGAAAATAAACGAGTACATCTCGCTATGTGTTAAATTAAAAAAAAGCGTTTTCTCCTTTCCTTTGTCTTTTATTTATTTATTTTAATTTAAATAAAATTCATTATTTAACGACAATACATTACTAATAAAAAAATTTAAATTAAAAGTTTTCACAATTAATTTCAGTAATTTCTAAATTGAAGTACAGGAGCGTATATACGTTATTTAATTTATTCAAATCACTCATACGTATAAGTTAGTAACCCGTTTATTTTGAAAGTGGTTTAAGTCCATTTTTTCATATATTGAGATATTTAAGGGTTTGCGTCTGAACTGTTTCAAAAATATTGTTAACTGGTATGAATATATAACATGAAAACATGTTCAATATATAATGTAATACGTTTTGTAAACTTTACTAGAAAAATAAGCTGTGTGTTAGAACCTCAAATGGACTTAAACCACTTTCAAAATGAATAAAATGACTTTTTTGTTTGTGAAAACGAATAAGTCCACTCTGTTTTCTCCGTTTAATATTATTATAAGTTAATTTTTTCACTTAAAGTTACTCCACTAGTGATAGTGATTCCTCTAAATAGTTATCCTTATACTTAGGAGTTGGAAAAATGTACGTCCCATTTTTGTATAATGGCGTTAATTTTATTTTGCTGAAGTTCCTTGGTCTTCCCCGAGAAGGTAATAAATCAAATATTTTGGACTCTGTATCCACTGCTACAATAAAGATCAATCGAAAGTGGGCTTACAATTATCTCCAGCGCTAAGATAGTTGTGGTACCCAGTTCATCACTAATATACGCAAAAGTGTTTTTAACTTAAAATACAACATAGACAAGTGAAGTGAAGTCGCGTGGTCAAGTAGGTAACGTGTTGGCTTATTAGACGAAAAGCCAGGGTTCGCGCCCCAGGCCAGTCATCAAAATAAAAATACAAAAAGTATTTCCTCGGCGTGGGTGGGTGATTTAAAAGTTTAAATTTTAAAATGCCATAAAACAAAAATATATAGAAATTTTTATAAATGTATTGTTTTATTGTGAACTACAACTGTCCCGACTGGAAATAGATTATAATTTCATTCATATGGCTAGCGCGGTTGGCCTCACAATAACTTATTCGCTCGGATCAATTTTACACCTTTTTGGAGTGTATGGGGTCTTAATTCGGCAATGGCAATGTCCCTGGTGTGATGGCCGAATGCTTTTTATAAACGGTGCCCTACAGGATATAGTCCAACGTTATCAAATCGCAGCTTCTTGGCGTCCAATTGACATCAACATTTCTACTAATTAAATGGCTATCAAACGTTTGACTCAATAAATCGATTGAAGCATGAGATGTGTGGCAAGTTGCATTACCCTGTTGAAACCAAACATCGTTCACATCAATACCATGAAGATAGGTGTCTCCATTGACCACAATGGTTGCGCCGTCGTCATTTTTAAAGAAACATGAGCCTCTACTCCCCAAGCCGCACCAAACAATCGTAATAGGTGCTTTGGCTTCTCTAAGACCACGTTTGGGTTTTCTGAGACCCAAATGCGGCAATTTAGTTATTAACGTAGCCACTAAGATAAAAGTGAGCTTGGTCCAAAAAGATGATTTTTTTTTTAGCAAAATCGACATCATCGTGCAGTTTCTCGTTGGCCCAATAAATCTTATTATTGTAGTGATGTTGGTATATTTTTTTTATTGTTTACCATTTTTTTCTGCTTCTGCTTGTTGTTACTACAAAAACAAAACAATGCAGTAAACGAACCTGTTTACAAATTATGGTACTGTTTAATATAAAAACAAACATACATACATACATAATTGGTAACTACAACCCTTCAGTCAGGATTACGACCTAGTTTCTCACACCACTTATGTTGTGTGTGTTGATTTTTTTAATACATGAGTGGTGGGACGTACAGTTTAAAGTCGAATCCGAACGGCAGATTTTTGATAAACTTTTCATGGCAATTTTTATCTACTCTCTGAGTTTTTGCCAAAAATCTGCTGAGAGAAAGTCGCCGAAGAAATACTTTTTGTATTTTGTTTTGATGTCTGGCCTGGAGCTCGAACACTGGCTTTACGTCTACTAAGCCAACACACTACCTACTAGACTACGGCAACTTCAACATTCCATTGTAGCAGGCATAGAAAAGCAAACAAGTGGTACAATAGAATAGAAAATAATATATTATTATGAAAATGGAAAAATCTATCTAGATTTTATTTTGGTTATATTTTTTCTTATTTGGTGATTTTTTTCACAAATGTTGGTTACAATAATTTTTTTTCATGGCAACACTGTTGCCATATAAAAAGCAAGGCAAAGCAGGCAACTGAGTATGTAAAAGTGCAGTCAGTCTTGTATGAAGACGCGGTGCGTTTGAAGTGAGTAGTCGTGGTTTAAAGACCTCTTTTAAAAAGATCTGTCGAACAATTGTCTAGTAATTGTTATTGTTTATGCAAAGGGTGTAAACAGAGGAATAACAATCTAAGCAATTGTTGTTATGAAATCAATTAAACACAAACTTGTTTTTATTTGCAATCTAAGAGTTCATATTTTAAGCGTTAACAATTTATTGTAACAATATATTGGCGCTTTTAGTAAGAAATTAAAGGAAAAACATCAATAAATACAAAAATAAACGATTTTAACTTTGGAATACCCATACTCCTATACTACTCAGAATCAGAATATTTTATAATTATTTTCTTAAATACCATAATTAAGATAATTTTCTTTTATTAATTATATTTATAATAAATTGTTTTACTTAAATACTTTATTTTCATCATCATCCTTTGATCAGGATTACTACCTAGATTCTCGCAGCACCCACGCTGTGGGCTTCAATTTTATCTAACGGTAATTTTATTTACTCTCAGTTTTTTGCCAGAAGGCAGCTGAGAAGAAGCCGTCAAATGTTTTTTCATACATACATACATACATACAAAACTGGTCATTACAATCATTCAGCCAGGAATACTAATTACAATTAATATAATTAATAATTAATAAGCCAATAATTAACATTTACATATAAACAGCCTTTTGTTATTTCCGTAATCAACGATACAAATACAAAAATTCGATTTCATTTTTGAAATGCAGGGATTTGTTATTGTGCCCATTATTTGCTTTGTAACATGTTAATTAATTTACACATGAAAGTGTTTTTCATTTTCACTCGTAGTGAATGTCTTCCCTCCAGCCTTTATAAAAAAAAAACATTTAAATTGGACATAAGCTTAAGATTTGCTTTTAGAATAATAATGAAAGAAATTGTTTAATTGAAAATATCTTTTTGCTTTTCCAATCTCCCTTGAAATCTATTTTGTTTTCATTTAATTGAATACCTTGTTTGAAACAGGGGTGCCTCTTGAAAAAAAATTTATATTGGAAATTATGAAGGTTAGGTTTGGTTAAATTGAAACTAATTTTTCTTAATAACACTGCTGTACTGTTGGATTGTAGGTATCTGTTTGACACTAGTGAAGGTGATTTTTATATACAAAATTATATTGGGATACGCCTTATACTTAATTATATTATATTGTTACGTTTTTAACGTTTTTTAAAAACGTTCAAAATATAAGTTCGTTGATTGCAAACAGAATAAAAATAAATTGTTGTACAATGGGTCAATTCGACCTCTGGGTACTGTACTTGTCTTAATTGACAAGTACACGTCCTCTAACCTAACCTAACCTAGTGGCGGGACCTACAGTTTAAAATCCACTCCCAACGGCTGATTTTTGAGAAACTTATCGTGGCAATTTTATTTGCTCTCAGACTTTTTGCCAGAAGTCTGCTGACAGGAATTCGCCGAAGAAATATTTTCTTCATATTTCGTTCTGTTGAAAATGTCTGACTTAAGGTTTGAACCGTAGGCTGACGTATAATGAGCCAGCAGACTACCTACTGCAATAAGTCAACTTCGATTGTTGGTCCTTTCTTGTCATTAAAAACTGAGGTGAAAAGAGCGCGATTAAAGTTGACCCAAATCTGATGGCATTCATTAGAAATTACAAATGTATATATATGATTGGAAAGATTGCTGATCTTTGCCTCACTCGCTATAGTGCCACCAACTACTAGGAGGAAAATGAGACTTTCACTCACTCTGTCATCATTTAGCGTTGTCTCTAAATAAAAAAGATTCATTGATAGGTACTCTCTGGAAACATAATCTGATAACAAATTAATTTCTGATTCCGGTGTTCAAAATAAAAGCTATTCTCAGCGTACAGAAAAACTCGAATTTCCGCCAGTGATTTTTAGGCAACGAACATATCCAATAAAATGAGTCGTATGTAGCAGTTTATTAATAAAGAACGTTATTATTTTCCTTAAATTTATATTCAACACATCTCTTTTGTAAACTTAAAAACAGATTTAAAATATTTTCTTTTCGTATTGACAGATTAATTGAAATTTCACCGCTTAATGAAATTGTAATTACTCGTTCGCAGTTAATAAAATAGAATCTTTTGATAAATTTCCGTAAATAAACTGGCATTAATCCTTTTCATTAAATTTAAATTGAATGAGTTATCAAGAGAGGCAAAATAAATAAAGAAGAGAAAATATTTTTAAAACTTATTCAACTACAATGCCAAAGATTTATAGCCGAATCAGAGCAATTAATTTTAAATTAAATGGTAAGAACTGATTGAATGTGGCTTTAAATGTAAATTTCATACATGGGCATGAAGGATTTTTATGTAAAAGTCATTAAATTCATGCATAATAATGGATATTCATTATGCTGATTTCATTTCCATTTTAGTCTGTAATACCGAATATGTAATCTCATTACATTACAGTTACTCAGGGTTAATCACGTGAACTATGGGTAGAAATTGTATATGATGATATTAAGGTGTCTACAGAAGAATCGCTTGAGTTTCGTTGTGGACACTCTAATTTGTATAAAACTGAACATATTTACCGTTTGTGGTTTCTTATTTAGTCATGAATTTTAATTGCGTCCAATATTCGTTTAATTGAGAAAAGTGTTCAGGCATACACAAATCAGCTAATTCAATAATTATTCGACAGCTGGAAAACAAATACATTTTTTTATTTTTTTATAACAATTCATAAATTTAACACTAAACCTACCGTGACGGAAAAAATTACTTATTTAAGATATTTTTTTTATTAGAATTTCTTGAATATAACATCACAACACCGCTATTTGCCTTTACGATTATTATTAAAAAATACATCGAATATATTTTTGTAGATTTACGCCTATTGTGTATTTTATTTTTACTGAGGAATGCATTATTTGCCCTGAGCACAGTTTCTGTATCTTGATTTGCATATTTTGTAATATAAAACCACTGTTTTGGACATTTATGGCATTGCCTGGTATGATTCGGTATATTGAAGTAGTTTGTTTGTTTTCTGGCAGATATTCACTCTACTCTAAGCGAGTATTACAGCCAAAAATTTCTTGTGCTATTTTGTTAATAAAAATTCTTATTTAATTGTTTTGTTATAGTCCATTCAAAATTCAAAAACATTCAAAATATTTTAAATCATTAGAAATTTTAAATAAAATATCGTAGAAAGAGAATGGAATAGGAATATAAATACAAGAAGTATCGGCAGATTTAGTGTTAATATAAATAAACTTACCTTCCACCTCACTCACCGTTTTATTTGCTAAAATTTGTTTGCATAAGTTGTAACGTTCTCACTGAAGATACTTATGACAGTGCAGCATTTTAAGTTTTACTCAATCTTATAACAATTTGCGTATTTATTGCGCAATTATTAATTGGAAATTTATATGAAATATTGAGTTCAACAATGGTGTTTATTGCGATTTACGCAATAAAAGTGCATATCTGAACACCGTATAAGTTTTACAACTTTGATAGCGTTTATACAAATAAATCTTTACGAAGTCGTACTTACTCTGCCTTGGTATGAAGGTTATACTGTTCAACAACACGTGCAAATAAAAAAAAATTGTTTCATCAAAATGGGTGTTTTTTTCGGGTAACGCGTCATCATCATCTTCACCGTTGATACCAATTTCTAGCTGAATAGCTAGCTAAACAAACAAAATTGTCGGAATGGAGACGACACCGAATACTGTTTTCCTTTTGGCATGAATTGAATAGTCTGGACACAACCGACAAGTGATCTCGACAGGACGGCGCTACCTGCTACCCAGCTTTTGCCACATTGGGTATTCCTCAAGAGCGATTTGAAGGCACGGTCATCTCAGGTGGAATTAAAGTGATGTGACTACTGAGATCGTGTGATTCAACGACGTTACACTTGTTCGTATGTAGTTTTCATTAGTCGCAGATGACTCACGCTCTATGCCATCGGTCAAATTCAGTCTAAGTTATTTGCAAGAGTCATCGAAATTTGTACATTTCGAATACGCTCTATCCAGAGAAGTCGTGGAGGACGTTTGAACGGTTATATTCCACCCAAAATGTCATTTATAACTCCTTTAAATGAGTGAAAAATTCCGATGATTCCCACACACACTTTTTTAATTAAATTTCAACATAGGAAGTGCTTAAAAAAGACCCTATATGATAAAAACAAACAAAATAAAACCGCGCAATTGATCACTCGGATCGAATGGAGTATGAGCTCTGTGACGAAAGTCCAAGAGGCTCAGCTTCTGAAACAAGAAGTCTACCGTTGGTAATGCCAAAAGAAGAAGCTGGCCAACAAGTGAAGATGGCTCATTGATTCCAGTATCAACGGTTGATCAGAAAACAAGAGTACAACGGTTCAAAAGTTCAGCTTTGAAATATTGCGTCAAAGGGCAGGAATAAAGTCCATTGCAGTTTAAGTTTTAATTAAAGGAAGGTGTAATAGGAGATCCATAGGCGCAAACAACAGATATCTGGGAAAGGGATTATCTAATGAGGGAAAAAGCTAAAAAAAGATTCCACCTGAACATCAGAAAATCAGGAGGAGGATGAAATATCCTGTTGGTTCATCAAATACCTCAGGAGTGCTGAGAAAAAATCCGCGTTCAAAATCTTCGCATATGTTTTAAGAGTGGTAAGGATAGCAGATCTTCGAAGGGAATACTCATCAGTCTATTTAACACCCTCAGATCACACTGAACTAGAAGAGGTAATCATCTCTGAAGTGACGCTCCAAACTTCCATATTTGGGTGGATTTCTTCAGTTATAGAAACAGCAACAAGTGACAAAGATTTACTTATATATATATTGTTACTTTTTTACCCTTTTAAACGTTTTTTAAAATATGAGTTCGTAGATTGCAAATAAAAATAAAAATAAATATGTGTTTAGTTTTAAATAAATCTTTTTTTTTGTCCGCACATTTCTGTGAGCCACTGTTCACAACTTGATTTGAATAACAACAATTTGCTTTATTTGTTATTCATCTTTACACTCTTCCGCGTACACACTACCAATTGTTCGATCTTTGCAACGGAGATCTTCAAACCACGATTATTCTCTTCACACGCAACGCGTCTTCACACAAGACTGACTGAATTTTTACTGATCACGTTGCCTTGCCTTTTATATCACTGGGTAAACAGTCTGATGAATGCCGTTGAAGGAGAATGATTTTGCCTTCGCGAATTTTGTATAAATGTAAACATGTTGTTTACGTTATTGTTGTTTTTGTATTTTGTTTACGTTTGTCCTTGCAGTGCTGTTGTTGCCTGTTTCTTTACTTGTTTATCCCTTTTTATACGGATGTTGTTGTCAGTGTTTTAAAATTCAGTACTTTAGTAGTTTGCTCAGTACTTTTTCATTTCAGAAATACCGCAATACCCCTGCGACGCTTTCCGTACTTTTTTATTATTATTGCATATTTTATGTCTTGCGATTTTCAACTATTAATGCATTAGCAACATGTTCAATGTAATGCTAAAGGTAGAATTAGGCTTTAGCCCTGGTTAGCCAAACGTCCACGGAACGTACATTCGTTTTTAGAGTACGAAACGCAATGAAAACGCTTGCCGAACAGTACTGTAATTTCATTTGCATTATTCTTGAAATTTGCATTACTCTTCATATGCTAAAAACGAACGTAACAATAATTTGCTTGTTCGCTATTCCTCTATGCTTACAGCGCAGATCTTTACAACAGAGATCTTCAAACCACAACTGTTCTCTTCCCACGCAACGCGTTTTCACACAATACTGACTGAATTCTTACTACTCGTTACCTACTTTGTCTGGCCATTTTATAAGCCCACGTAAACAGTCTGATGAATATTCTTGAAGTCGGACCTTCGTGGATTCGCCTTCTCGAGGACCGTATAACGACTTCATTTTTGTTTGTGTATTTTGTTCACGTTGCTTATTGTTGCGTTCACATTTACTTGTCTATCTCCTTTTCTTTCATACTGATGTTGTTACTTTACTAGTAAACAAGTTCATTACAACCTTTCAGTCAGGATTATGGACCTAGTTTCTCATACCACTTATGTTGTGTGTATTAATTTTATACTGTGGCGGGACCTACAGTTTATAGTCGACTCCGAACGACAGATTTTTGAGAAACTTTTCACGGCAATTTTATGTACCACGAAACATTACCGAAGAAATATTTTTTTCATATTTTCGTTTTGATGTCTGACCTGGGGTTTGAACCGTGGCCTTACGTCTAATGAGCCAACACACTACCTACTAGACTTCGATTTATTGTGTTTATTGCGATTTAAGCAATATCTGATCACCGTATAAAGCAATATGGAGATATTTATTGCTTATGAAGATGTCTAACTTTGCTTAACTTATTAAAAAATTGTTAAACGATAAAACAAAATTAGAGCAATACGTCAATAACGATAATATACAGTAGAACTTTAGCATGCTGTTTATCAAAACAAAGATTGGATAATATTGCGAGATATACTTAAAACGGATCCAGCCATCCTCTTCAAATATAAAGAAAAAAGCTGGAGAGTCGTATCGAATGCTTGTCGAGGCACATGATCGTGAGCTATCAGAAAAAGATGGTTTCGACGCTTCAGAGATAGAGATTTGAATGTGAAAACCACTAAAAAACGTGAAGACGATGAATTGCAAACAATGTTTGATGATGATGATACTTTGAGTCAGAAACAAAAGGCAGAAATGTTAAGTGTTGCGAAGAAAACATTTTCTGTACGTGTTGAACGAATGGGCCACAAGACAAGATAATTTTGCAACATTAGAATGCACCTCCACACATAGCAAAACCTGTTCAATGTGCTATACAATTAAAGCATTAGGCTAGAGTTGAGGTCTTCCAACTACTATTTGGTTTCATCGATGGTTCACGTATTAGCTGACCAGTACTTCAATTACTACGAGGAAGTCAAAAATTGGGTGACTAATTGGTTTGCTTCAAAAGATGAATAATTTTACTGGCGTGGAATCCACATATACCTGAAAGATGGAAAAAATTTGTAGCCAGCAATGGACAATACTATTAAAAACTTTTGTGTTAATTTCACAAAATAACGCCCATTTCATATGGGTATACCTGGTATGCACTTTAATGTATACGGTGGGCCATCTATCGGCTTAAATTTGAACCATCGGTTTTTTTAATCTGTCAATACTTATGTATGTCATTCTTTTCTGTCACAATATTCAGTATATTATCTTCACTGAACGTAATGAATAGATTTACGCTTGAGCAACGTTAGGGTTTATTGGGAGAATGGGAAACTTCACGATGAAGACGATTTTTCCAAAAAAATAATCTTGTCGGATTAAAATCATTTCAAACAAATATGACGCACAACTATTATGGTCAATGGAGACACCTATCGCACCATGATAATAGATTTTTTGAACCCTCTTCAGAGTATTGATGTGAACGATGTTTGATTTCAACAGAATGGTGCATCTTGCCACACATCTCATGCCACAATCGATTTATAGCATCAAACGTTTGATGGCCTTTTAATTAACCGAAATGGTGATGTCAATTGACCACCAAGAAGCTTCGGTTTGACTCCATTGGACTACTTTCTGTGAAGAGCCTTTAACCGTAGATCGATCCTTAAAAAACTTAATAATTTTAGCTATGTATCACTTTTGATACATACTTGTATTCCATAGAATTTTCGCAATTATTGATAGATTTTGTTACAAGATTTAAATGTTTTTATTTATTTTAATTCATTTTAATAAAATGAATTTATATTATTACATGTTATTATCACTTTTATGAAATTTACACCAAAATTTTTGACATGATGTACATTGCAGCATGGTTTTTTACGTAAAACTCAAACACTTTATGTCAGCTTGGTTTTGTTTTTTTTTAATGGTAATAGTTTGCTTGCTTTGTGGCGATTTATAAGTTTCCAAATATTCAGATGGGATAGCTTATTGTCACTCCCATCAGTAACGCTCCCAATCGAGGGCTAGCTGAAACCTGATAACACAAACCATTGTTATATTTCGCTAGAAACATTTGTTGTAGACGACAAGTGAGGTAAAAAAGTTTCCTGTTGCAATAGAACATCGATAATGTCAATAACAATGTTCTCTCTATCATTCCTCTCTGGTGTCCCGGATACAAGTTTCCCCAAATACGGCTATAAGTAGTTGCTACGCACGCAGCATGTACTTTAATCTAAAACTGCCAATTCGATTTCGATGGACCATGAAATTTATAAGGACCATAAAATTCAATTAGTTACAAATCTACAGCTACAAAATTATTGGGATTATTAAAAACTGAAACACTTTCAGCTCATTTTTCAAAAAGGCGTAAAGGTGTAAATTTATCATCACTTCCGAGTAGCACGTTATCAAAGTGAGTAATTCTGTTATCTCATACGTACATAGTTGACGAAATATTATCCGTTTGCAATATCAATGAAATAAAACATAGGACGAAACACTTTTTTCTAATATTTGTCTGTCACGGAAGATAAATATGAGAAGAGCAGTAAGAAAGACTCTACAAAATTTCATGTGGCTGCTAGCAATCTGCCTGGAAATTAGTAATATTTTTCCTTCCCAAACTGCTAATACGGTTCTCTATACCAAATATGGCAAAGATGGTACTACTTGGAACAGAACAAACTGCCTTTAGTAGTTTGGGATGAAAAAATCTAGTATCACACGTGACAGACAAACATTAGAAGAATGTGTTTCGTCCCATGTTTTATTACAGATGATAATATTTCGGTCAACTACGCACGTATGAGATAACAGAATCATTCGCTTTGATAATGATATATTTACACCTATTACGCCTTTTCGAAAAATGAGCTGAAAGTCTTGCAGCCTTTAATAACCATGCTTAAAGCCTTTTTTTTGAAATTCGAATGAAAAGGATTTTTTTTTCGAAAAAAAAAAATATATATTTATCTTAATTTTTTGTTTGAAAATTTTAACCATTTTCATAAAACTTTTATCACACAACTTGTAGTTTTATGTAAAAAATAATACTCTATAAATAGTTTGGGATTAGCTATCATACTTTCAGAGCAGCCCATATATCCTTTTTTAATATTTTTAAAAATTAAATTTTTTGTTCGCCTAAAAGGTAAGAAAATTAAAGAAAATATATTTAAATAATGATGCTTATGTTTTTATGTTCCTTTTTGGTATATATTCATCTCAAATTAAAGTTCTTTTGCAACAGAATTCAAAAACTTATTAGTTTTATTGTGGAAAATAAAAATTACCTCCAGCGATTATCATTGAAATTTGATACTTGGTACAGTGATTGTTAGGGAAAATAATTTAAGGATATTTATATAAATCAAGCTTCATAAAGAGATTTACGGAGGAATGCTTGGTATTGATTTATGTTTTCTTTCCTTTTGTTTTGTTTTATCAATTTTCAACTCATATTTAATTTTGTCGCCGAAGATTAGTAACTAGTTGAATCTGATGGTCATTATAAATTTCGAGGTCCACCGAAGTCGAATTGGCAGTTTTAGATTCATGTACACGCAACGTGCGTAGCAACTACTTACAGCATTATTTGTGGAAACCCGTATCCGGGAAACCAGAGAAGAATCAAAGAGAGAAAATTGTTATTGACATAATCGAGGAAACTTTTTACCGCACATGACGTTGACAACAAATATTTCAAACGAATCACAAGAATGGTTTGTACCATCAGGTTTCCGCCAGCCCTCAATTGAGAGTGTTACTGATGCGAGTGACAATAAGCTGTCCTATCTAAGCAATTGGAAACTTATAAATCGCCACAAAGCAGGGTGCTAGACGTCAAATTATTACCATTTAAAAAGAAATAATACCAAGGTGACATGAAGTGCTTGAGTTTTCTGTAAAACTGTATGCTCAATGTACATCATGTCAAAAATTTTGGCGCAAATTTCATAAATGTTATAATAAAATGTAATAATGTAAAGTAGTTTTATTAAAATGAATTAAAATATTAAAATTTTTTAACAAAATCTATCAATAATCGTGACAATTCCATATACTACAAGTATGTATCAAAAGTGATACATAAGCTAGAATTATGAAGTTTTTTAAGGCTCGATATATGGTTAATTGAACAATGTTATCGACATTGCTCCGGCATTGCCACTTTTTATCCGTAGGTTGTAATAACAAAAAGAACTTAAAGGTGACTTCAAAGTTCACTTTAGCTGAAGTTACCTTTAACTAAACCCAAATTTAACGGCAAGTTGTAATATTGGCCCTAAATGTAAAAAAAACTCGGGTATCAATATTATCCCTACTCTTACTCACACAAAAATGTAACAAATCTTAGTAAACAGAACCTATAAGGCGCATGGGTTTTTGTTACGAAAAATGTTTTAGCCTGTTTACTATAACAAATATTTTCATACTCTACAAAGTCTAAAAGCAATTGATGTTGTTTTCAAAATTAATTCTTAACTTAAATAAAAAGGAATTTACCCTCGTAAAAGTACATATGCAGAATAGAGAAATTGTATATGAAAGCACGACCTTTTTATAATTAGAAGAGGCCTTAAAAAGGATATGAATAATAATTCATTCAGTCAAATATTTGCAAAAAATATGAACTAATTCAGATGTGTCTCTGAGGCTCGTACCAGTAGTTAACGTTACACTTTTATATCGATCTCTAACAGATGGCAATATCTAATAATTCTTAATTTTTTTTTCACTGAATTTTTCAGTGATTAGCAGTATTTTACAACAATATTCTCAAATATTGAGTACTACATTAACCTACTTATTCAACAAAAGCTATTTTCCCTCCTTTTGGAAACAATCATTTATAATTCCACTGTTTAAATCAGGATCTAAAGCTGATATTTTAAATTATAGAGGAATTGCTAAACTTAACATTATACCGAAATTATTTTAAAAACTCTTATGTGATACATCGTCATTTCAAGCATCGTCTATTTTATCTGCATCCCAGCTTGGATTCTGTAAGTCTTGATCAACAATCACAAATCTTCTTGAATTTACAACTTTGGCAAATGACGAATTTATTGTAGGCAAACAAACTGACATCATTTATATCGATTTCAGTAAGGCATTTGATAAAGTAAATCATAATTTACTCGTTCATAAGTTTAATCAACTTGGTTTTAGTTCCTCATTATCAAATTGTATCAAATCATATTTAGTAAACAGAAAGCAGTGCACTAAATTCAGGAAGACGCAATCTAAATTTATTGAAGGAATGTCAGGCGTACCATAGGGTCACCTTGGGCCGCTCCTATTTACTCGTTTTATAAGTGATCTCCCTTCTGTTATCAAAAATTCAAACACATTAATGTATGCAGTCGATATTAAAATATTTTTATCACTTAATAACATTGAAGACCAAGTACTTATACAAGATTATATTAACTACTTAACCTCTTGGTGTAGTATTAATTTAATGGAGCTGAATGTTAAAAAATGTAAATATATGTGCTTCACTCGATCATCACCAACCAATGGATTTTACACAATGAATGGTGCCGCTCTTGAACTAGTTAATACCTTTAACGATTTAGGGATAGTTTTCGATTGTAAATTGGAATTCAGAAATCATATTACATCAACTGTTAGCAAAGCTACATTTATCCTGAAATTTATCAGACGATGGGCTAAAGAGCTTTCTGACCCTTATGTTACCAAACAATTGTTCACCACACTGGTTCGCCCAATTCTTGAACATGGATCTGTAATATGGGACTCTGAATAAGCTGTACACTCTGACAAAATCGAATCAGTTCAATTACAGTTCACATTACTTTGTATTCGTGGTTTAGGGAACGAATGGGATCCTAATAAAAGGTTACCATGTTTAAAAAGACGTCTTTTTGAACTTTTAGTTCAAAAATTTTCGGAATTTTTGATGGATCTTTATTGTTATCGGAAAATTGGTCAATTTTACGTTTGCACGACCATCAGAAGTTGGCCAATGTTTGCGCAAAGTAAAATAATAATATTTTCAAAAATCACATACTTCAGCCGACTTCTGGTAGTCGTACAAACTTGAAATTGACCAATTTTCCGATCTTTTTTTCCAATCTTGCGATAAACAATCAAGATCCATCAAGCCTTCTGAAAATTTTTGAACTGAAAGTTCATTTGATATGATGTCGTATATAAAAAATATAACACGACTGTTATACTATTTGAATAATAACTACGATAATTTTTGTCCGATTTTATCAACCGAATTGTCAATCTCTTCACAAGATAATGCACTTTCAGAATGTCATCACTTGTTTTATATTTTTTAATTAAATTCTGCAATTAAGAATAGCTAAACTTAAAAAAAAATGAGAAAAATATTATATTTTCCAGGTTTACCCGATCAAAACTCATAACATGCAAGCTTGAACCATATGTTTATGTATACCATTTTAAATGTTCATCTCTTCACTTTTCTAAAAATTTGAATTTTGAAAACGGGTTAAAAAATATTTGGGTAATCGATAATTATTTGTGAAAAGATCAAAAATACCGTTTTTTTTTCAAATAAAACAGGTTTGGAGGGTTCGAGAAATATTAAAAAAATATTTTTGAGTTCTACTCAACAAAACTCACAACCTACACTATGTCATTAGTTGGGCGTATTTCACTATTTATTTTGTCCCATAGTGTAATTGATTAGAATTACAAATAATCAAAAATAATCAGGATTACTGGCGATTAGTACAAAATAATTAAAAAGCATCATAAGTAATTAAATTGTTTTCAATAATGCTTGTTGATTATTTTCGATAATTGGAAAATACTTGAATTTCCAATTTATATGAAACAGTAAAATTTTTCGAATTAAAGAATTGAGGTTTTATAGTGGACTGTCCGTCAGTTTTAATATGTTATTCTTTAGAAGGACTTTTTATTCGTTTCATCCTCTGCAAATTTAAACGTTAAAAATCCAACAAAATTGAAAGTAAAGCAAAAAAACCGGGGATAGTCCATTAGTGGAAATGCACTGATATTTTTAGCGTAAAAACTATATAGCATCCATTCTCAACAGTTAATTTCATCAATTCAGGACTTAATCTTTGTAACACCTTAATCCATTTCGTTTGGATGCTCTCATTTAGTACTCTTAACGAAGAATTTTTAAAATTAAAAAAAATTGGGAAAGAATGACAATTATTGAAAATATTCAAGAAGAATTGAAAGTAATTATTGAAAATAATTAACTTTTGGATTACTTTTGATTCTTTTGAATTATTTTGAATTTCATACAATTAAATAATCAGAAAATCTGAAAAATTGTGACTTCAGCGTAAATAGTTTATTTGTGATAATGTAATCAAAATAAACTCAAGCCGCTTCGAGTCAGACAGAAACACTTTTGGTGTTAGAGAAACTTAAAAATTAATCGTCTGTTTGTTATTCAAAATGATAAAATTTTAATACTTAATTAGTACCTGACCAATATGCCACAATTGACTGCCACCAATCAATCCCTCAAGTTAAAAGGCTTAGGTAGACAAATGCACATCCATCTTCATAGAGTGCTCAAGCTATTGCTGTCGAATGCTTTATCAGGACCTTGAAAACAGAATGCACTTGTCTACCTGGGGTATATATTATGAGCGGTTAACTGGCAGAAGCGATTGTACAATATTGTTACATTTTTATCTTTTTAAAAACGTTTAAAATATGAGTTCGTTGATTGAAAACAAAATAAAAACAATTTATAATTTCTTGTTTCTAGTTTATATTTATTTCAGAAAGGAGGCTTTTTAGAGGCTTTTTGTGGCAAAAAAGTTATTTCTACTTCGATATGCAGTAGTTTACCTGTAACAGATATAAGAAATAAAATTGCCATGAAAAAGTTTCTGAAAAATCTGTCGGTCGGAGTCGACGTTAGGACCCGCCACTCACGTATAAAATTAACTCACACAATATGAGTGGTGTGAGATGCTAGGCCGTAATCCTGACTGAAGGGTTGTAATGGGCAATTATGTATGTATGTAATAATCTCAAAATTATGTTAACGCCCATTAGGAGAATTGTAGATCATTTTTATGAGATCATTGAATTAATTTTTCTAAGATTTCCTGTACCAAACTGTTAAATTTTATAGTTAAAAAGGATACATCTGGAAAAGGAAAAACGTTCGGAATGTATTCTCTAATAAGTAAGAATGCACAGAAATATCGTATCTTTTATTTCAACATCAGAAACGTTTCGGTTATCATCTCGTGTCAAAAGCCTTTGATTTATCTATCTTCGTCGACACCATTGCCTTCCATCAGTACTTGCAAAATTTCATTTTTATTGAGTTTAATAACTCCACGTCCTTTGCAAGGCATAATCTAAATACCAAAAGTAAGTAAGTTATGGTAATTGCAAGGAATCATGTCCCCTTACGGGACATAGGGAGACCGGTGTCACTTACTGTTTACAATAAATAAATTTTCAATACTAATAACTTCTTGTATTTATTAAAACATAAAGTCTCCGTTGTAGAGTAGGTAGTGTGTTGGCTTATTAGATGCAAATACCAGATCAGACATTTTCAAAAAAAAAACGAAATATAAAAAAAATTTTCTTCGGCGACTTCCTTTCTGCAGGTCTCATCTCAAAAACGATGTGTAGCTCGGAGTCGACTTTAAACTGTAGGTCCCGCCACTCATGTATAAAATTAACAAACATCGAGTAAGTGGTGTGAGAAGCTAGGTCGTAATCCTGCATGAAGGGATGTAATGCCCAATTATGTATGTAAATTAAGAACCCAAGAATAATAAATTTACATATGTTTGGTGATAAATGAGATTTAAATATCAAGACATATTATAATCTTACAGTCAAACAACTTTCAACTTCAAGTGACCATATATAAAGAATGACTGTTTAAATATATCTGTTAAATTTCATATATTATAGAAATCGTAAATATGCATATTTAGAAATTAATAAAAGTAACCTAATACCCACCCTGCTGTTAGTTGTTCAGATTTTTGCTGCTTTCGTCTTGGTACATGTGTCCCTGTGGTCACTTAAGGGTTAAAACAGTTTGTCTAGGTATTAGGTTAGGTTGGGTCGGAGTGGTAGCTGTGATATCCAAAGCTCACTTGAGCACGCATAGCGGCCCATTGTGATGCCACAGGTGTACAAATCGATTATAAATAAATAAATATTAGAACAACAAATAAATATTTATTAATAAATAATTAATTTATTAACCTTTTCAATGTTAATATAATTTTTGTTTTATTTCATTTTTCACTATAATATTTATGGTTTTTTAACAACATTAAACATATGTAGGCAGACGTATGCATATGAAACATATAATTTTTTTCAACTTCAGAAGCTGTAAATATCATATATTATTACAGAATTTTTCTTTTTGTCACTTTCGCAAATGAAAAATTTGTTTTCTTTAACAATAAAAAAAACGTTAAAGGCCAGTAGTCGCCTACAGGCATTAAAAAAATAGAAAAAATATCAAATATTTGTCATTTTAAATTTTTTCTTTTATATTTTTTTTATATTTTTCTTATTTTATTTCAACGTCTATCTCTATTATTTCACAATTTAGCTGTCAACAATATGAAAAGCATTTCAAAGTCAGGATTTTCTTTGGAGTAGCTTTAATATACAAGAAAATTTAAAGTATGTAAGAATAATTTGTTGAAGTCGTCGTAGTCTAGTATGTAATGACGTGATACCATAGTTCAAACCAAAGGTCAGAGAACTCTTATAAAACGTAATATGAAAAAAATATTTCTTCGCTGACTATCTATCAGTAGATTTCTAGCAAATCTGCCTTACGGCGTCGACTTCAAACTGTAGGTCCCGCCGCTTATGTATAAAATTAACACACGCAACATAAGTAATGTGAGATGCTAGGTTGTAATTCTGTTTGAATGGCTGTAATGACCAATTATGTATGTATGTACATATGTATATTATTTATTGAAAAATCAAAAATTTTAATTTTACCTCATACATTATGAGGTTACAAAGGCAATGGAAACGACTCACGATTACATATGTATAAATTTTTTTCCTGTTCAGAAAAAAAACTCTTTTTTACGCTTATACGACTTTACAGTTCGAAACTTCACAGTTGTTTCTGTACTAGATCGCTGTGGACATTAATGAGTTTGCATAAATACTTACATATATTGTTTAAATTGTCCTCAAAATTTTCTCGACCACGTTAAATATTATAGTATATAATGGAAAATTCAATATTCAAGCAAGTCAATGTTTAATGAAGAAATAAGGCTTAAGAAATAGGTGTTTCTGCATTTTATCTAGAAACGCAAATTCTAAGAGATTAAATCAGGGCGCAATTTCTGACATCATATTGAAGACTCGCCAAGAATCAACCAAAACAAGTAGATGTTAAACACCTGAGACTATTTAAAAACATTTCAAAGTTAATTTGTATATAACTTTGTTGGACTAATTGAACACAGGTCATTTTCAGTTTCTGGAAAATGTGGTTTGTGTGATTCTAGTAAATTTCTGAGAGTAAATAAAATTGCCATGAAAAGTTCCTCAAAAATCTGTCGTTCGTAATCAACTTTAAACTGTAGGTCCCGCCGCTCGTGAATAACGTTAACATACACAACATAAGTGGTGTGAGAAACTAGGTCGTAATCCTAACTGAAAGGATATAATGTCCAATTATGTATGTATTCGCATGTAAAAATTTCTTATTATGTAATAGAGTGCGGACAAAACATGCTATCGCTATCACTTTAATTCAAATGTATCAAAAGACAAGAATCTAATTACGTTTTTGAGTGGAAGTTCATTACTCGAACAATTATTGGCGATTTGGTATCTTAGTTGCCTTAAAGAGTAGAGTTTCATTGTATGTTTTAGATAAGAAAGATATGGATCGACAACATACCTGTTTTACTGTTTCGAATAAATTGGAGATTCATGCATTCTCCAATTATTGAAAATAATCAAAAAGAATAATTTAAAATAATTTTAATTACTAATTTATAATTAATAATAATTACTTTTGGATTACTTGTGATTCTTTTTAATAATTTTGTATTTATCGTCAGTAATACTGATTATTTTTTGATTATTTGTAATTGTAATCAATTATTAATTATTCAAATCCAAAATTATCGAAATTGTATTTATTATTTTACCATTAAAAAAAAGTAATCTAATTACCATTCATTACGTTTATTAATCATTACTTAACAGGTATGTTCGAAATAAGTTTTGAGATAATGTATTTTGCCCAGAAGATGCTAGTAATTCAAATGTCTAATCATGGGTATATGATTATAATATCGAAACCATGGCAGAATGGTGAGCCCAAATATGTTACCAATTTCTTCAATTTACAGTGGACAGCATTAGCCTGGGTACACCTAAATATATAGTTAATTTCGTATGCTTAAATTAACTTTATATTGTTACCAAAAGTTCGTATCTTATGAAATCTGGAAAACAATTGCTAGAAATATTTGTTAAAAAAATTGTGAAATTGATTTATGGCTTCTGTAGAACGACAATGTTTCTATTTACCCATCGTTGAAACCAATCAATATTCTCTGCGATATGTTAGCGTCAAGAAAGGAATGCATTTATAATACCATATTAATATTTAAGAAAAATCTTAAAATCTAATCCTTAAAAAATATGAGTAACCTTAGAATTATGAGACACAATATGTTTAAATATATAATTGTCTCTGGGTCTAATTCAAGTAAAACAATACGCAATGCTCACTGCATCCCTTAAATTTGCTGTCTATTTTTGCTATTTTTCTATTCTGTTGTGCTAACAGAAGACTTTAAGCATGAAAAGAGGTCCGCATATGAAGACTGCAGTAGATAATGAACAAAAGATAGCTGCAAAAAATATGATTTCTTGCTGTGCTAATTCCTATTTCTATCAACTCCTTTCGCCCTATGAAATATGTTGACCAGTTTTTATGTTTTACTTTTCTTTACCAAGAAAAGTAATAAAATATTGTAAAAAATAATTTAAAACGATGTAGGGAAGAAAGGGGGAATGCTTGCGAAACTGCGAAATTAGACGAATTAGAGAAATTAAACGAAATGTGACAAAATATTTCTTTGGCGACTTTCTCTCAGCAGATTTCTGGCAAAAACTCTGATTAAATTAAATTACCATGAAAAGTTAGTCAATAATCTGTCGTTCGGAATCGACTTTAAACTGTAGGTTCCGACACTTATGTAAAAAAATTAACGCACACAACATAAGTGGTGTGTAAAACTAGGTCGTAATCTTGTAATGACTAATTACACTATGTGACAAAATACAAAAAATTAAATACACCCGAGACTACCTAGTATAAGTTGTGCAATTAGTTGAACTGAAATTCTTTATTTTTCTCGAACCCTCCAAACTTGTTTATTTGACAAAAACTGTTTCTTTTTTACTTTACGCAAAAATTTATTGACTTCACAAACATTTCTAAACCGATGTCCAAAATTTAAAACTTATTAGAAAGCAGAGAGATGGGACTTTAAAACGATATACATATATGTATATATATATATTATTTGACTTAATATGCTATGGCGTTTGATGAGGTAAACTTAACAAATGGAAAATTTGGAGGGTTCGAGAAAAAAAATATTTTTGTGTTCTACCCAACATAGTAAATAACTGAGACTATGTCGTTACTCGGCGATATTTTCCCTGTCGCACCTTGTTATTTATGTTTTTGCGAGAAATCTGCTGAGAGGAAGTCGCCGAAGAAATCGTTTTTGTATTTCGTTTTGTTGGAGATGTCTGACCTGGGGTTTGACAAGTGGTCTCACGTCTAATAAGCCTACATATTACCTAGTAGACTACGGCGACTTCGATTATCGCCATTACCACTTTAAAAACGTATCCTTAAGCTTCTACTTTGCAGTACTGCTGAATTTGGTTTTTAAAGAAACATTTGGTGTTTAAAACAAACGTTTCTTTTACTTTACGTCGGTTAATTATGCCTAAGAAGGATTTCTTTTAAATGATATTATGTTAAGCAGTGGTTTCTATTCTCTGACGTATAAATATTCCTGCCTAATAATTAACAGAAATTTATATTTTTGAAAACTTTTTAAGAACATATTTTGATTAGAAATCTGACTTAAAGATTTCTTTACGAATTCAATCATTATTCTTATAAATTTATTTTCCGGTAAACAATACATAAAACCTATGAACTATTTGATGCAAGTTCGGGTAATTTCTGACCAAAATAAAACACGTTGTTAATAGCGCCATTTAGCTGAGCATTATTTTTTATTATCTCTTCTTCCCTTTCTTATATTTTATATCAATGATAACCCTAATAAACACGTATTAAAAAAAGTCTTGATTGCTTCCCTTCATTTGATTTCTGTTCGTTTTGCCTCCTGTTAAATTTATTCTAAAGCAGAAAGGATATGAAATACAATAAAAAAAATATTTTACAACTCTAAAGCCAAGCAGGATAACAAGGAAAAGCTATTAAAATTTCTGTAAAATAATTTCCAAAATACGCCTGACAAAAATGTATAAAAATCACGACCAGTCTTCTTGTTTTTTTTTAATTTTGCTTGTTTTTATTACCAATTTTGGTTAAGTGATAATAAGGCACTAATCATGAGCGGTTGGTAAAAACATTAAAATCAAGTAATAATCTTACCAATGCAAATGAAACTCAAAAGAAACTAGCAATGTGACAAAAAATTGCGGGGTATACCGGTATGCAATGACTGTTTTTTGGGCAAATAAAACACACATTTTTATTCAAAGTATTGGCCACTGTTGGCTACATATTTTTGAAACAACCCCATTAGTCAGGCAATTATCTGTAATAAAGTAGCAATAATTTTTAAATTACTTTTTTATTTATTCTTCGGTCACAATTAAACTTGATTACTTAAAACTAATTGTATGCTAATTTCTTAAGCTCTAACAGACTATGTATGTATTTCGTGGGAATATGCTGAGACAGCATAATACACGATGTCCCAGCATTTATGCAGTGTGGACAATATCAACGGGAATGTATTGATATTAAGTTGCATACAAAGGGTATGTCAACTTCGTCTAGTCAAACACACTACATATCGACTTTCTCGCTGGAATCGAAGTCCTGCTCAGCCAATGCGTATCACATCAACGAAACGAAAGCTGCTTAATTCTATGATAGTATGTTTAACCGGATTTGATTTTTGTGCAGGTGCATTATTATGTCACAAAATTATCTTTTGGGCCACTCTGGGCTTTTTTATGTATGGTTCGATTTGTATTAACCGTTTCACCAGGTTTTAGGACCCCGAGGTACACCACTATTTTCTGGTCTCACCCAGTGTCCGAAAAAATACTATACACAAACCATTGTGTACGTCGCTGATAAAATACTGTTACGTTTTTACCTTTTTAAAAACGTTTAAAATATGAGTTTATTAATTGCAAATAAAGTAAAAACAAATATGTATTTAATTTCAGTTAAACTCTTATGTGCCACTGTTCGAACTTGTACCACGTATCGGTTTATTCGTTATTCTTATCACACAACTATTCGCTAGATCTTTACAACGGCGATATTCAAACCACGACTTGTTTTTTTCACACGCGTCTTCACATAAGGCTGACTGAATTCTTACTGATTGTTACCTACTTTGTCTTGCCCTTTTATAGTTCAACACAAACACTATAACGAACATTCTTGAAGTGAAAAGTTCATATTCTCGCCTTCTCGAGAACTCTATCGCGTATGTTTGTGCATTCTGCACACTCGCCTATCCCTTTTTCTCTCATGGTTGTTGTTGTTGGTTTACTTGGAATGTGTTCGATGTATTTGTTAGTGTGTATTTGTGTCGTGAGTATTGTGTACACATTGCCTCTTGTTGCGTTCGTTATGTTTTCCTTATTTATCTCTTTCATACTCATGGTCTTTGTTTTTGTAGCTTTTGCTTATTGTTTTCATGTGAAATGATATTAGGTCGCTTCCATTTGCGTAACAATACTTTTAACTTTCATTTAAGTGTTTGTGAACTCGTGCGTATAAAAATTACATACACAACATATACACGACAGATGAATGCAAACTCTAACAAAACGTACTGAACAGAGTTCACAAGCACTATTTCTTACTGTTTGTGTACAAAGTACGCAAAAAGTATCAGTACACAATGAAAAAATTGGCTTTTAGTGAGCTTTTTGAGTAGTCTGAGAGCTAATAAAATAGACTTTTTTCGAACGTTTCGAACGCTCGTTTCACCAGACCCACAACATTGTCTTCCTGCCGAATCGGTCTGGTGTTGCAATCGAAGTATATGGTTTTCCTCGTTTAACACATGAATTTTTCGTTCAGGGTTCCGTTCGGTCTGGTGTTACAATCGAAGTAGATGGTTTTCCTCGTTTAACACATGATTTTTTCGTTCAGGGTTCCGAAAATAAATCAATTTTTCGACTCCAGTAACTCTTCTATGCAACATCCATAACATAACATAATTGGCCATTACAATCCTTGAGACAGGATTACGACCTGGTTTCTCACACCACTCATGTTGTTTGTGTTAATTTTGTATAAGAGTGGCGGGACCTACAGTTTAATGTCAACTCTGAACGACAGATATTTGAGAAACTTTTCATGGCAATTTTGTTTACTCTCAGAGTTTTAGCCAGAAATCTGCTGAGAGGAAGTCGTCGAAGAAATATTTTTTCAAATTTTCGTTTTGATGTCTGACTTGGTGTTTGAACACTGGCCTTACGTCTAACAACGAACCACACTGACTACTAGACTACGGCGACTTCAAACGTTTTCCATGTTTTCTTTAAATTCATTTATATGATTTTTTTCAACAAATGTTTCCGTTATTATTAAGTGAGTATTCTTCTATGCAACATTGATTTTTAATCGAGCCTTTGAAGCAAAATTTCGCTAGGCTTCTTCGATTTTCCATCTTCTGTCATTCAATTATGTGTCACCTATTTTCCAGTTTTGGATCTTTCCCATAGCTTTTAAATGATTTGAAATTGTATATTATGCAACATTTCGGGCACTTGTTTCTGCCTCATCACCTTTTTTGGTGGTCTTCCAAGTTCTTCATTTCTCACCTTAAAATCCTGATCGCTGATTATGATTACTATATGCTTTGGCAAGCTTTCGATGATTTGATGTATACTGAATATGATTGGCAGATGCTATCGCCAACACAAAACAAAAAAAAAGAAAATAATATTTAAGGCTCGTTCGCAATAATTGTTCCCTATGGAGACATTTGAAACCTGAAACAAAAGTCAACTGAAAAACTTATTCTTGAATGCGTCGCGATAAGTATCAATAAAAAAAATTAAACTGGTAGATTCAATGCCAAATGGATTAAATGGAGTGCGTGACCTTGTGGAGACACCAGACAGTTTCCATAATTTTTGTTATGGTTTGAGAAAACCATTAAATTTTTTTTTCGTTTAATATTAAAGAGGAATTATTTAATAAAATAACTATAAAAAAAACATCATTAATTTTAACATGTTATTGTTTAAAATACATGAAATTTCTAAAATATATTGGGATGCCTAGACTACTGCTGTCCGCTGTATATTAGTCGAAATATGCGCGTATGAGTAATAAAAATTTGCATAATATTACGCATACGCTAAAATTCTTTGTTAATTACACGGTGCGACAGTCAGAATACACCAAGCTAATGACATAGTGTAGGTTGGGAGTTTTGTTGAGTAAAACTCAAAAATATTTTTTTTTAATTCTCGAACCCTCCAAACTTCTTTTATGCGACAAAAAGGGTGTTTTTGATCTTTTTACCCAAAATTATTGATTACCCAAATATTTTTTAACCTATTTTCGAAATCTAAAGTTTTTTGGAAAGGGGACAGATAAGCTTTTAAAGTGATGTACACAAACATATGGTTCAAACTTGCATGTTATGACTTTTCATCGAGTAAACTTGGAAAATATAATTTTTTTCTAATTTTTTCCAGGTTAGCTATTCTTAATTGCAAAATTCAATTAAAAGATATAAAATAAGTGATGACATTCTGAAAGTTCAATACCTTGTGAAGAGAGTGACACTTCGTTTGATACTTTGTTTGTTTGCTTTTTGTAACAATCAATTCAATTCCTCGTAGGATGGAGTCCTCAATACTCAGAAAAACCTTATATTATAAGGAAATTCTAATTTTGGCGGACATATAGGATAATTTTCAATACTTTAGTCAACATATGTCCTTTGATCCCTTTTATAGTATTGTTACGAAAATGGAAAAGGTGTAGATCATTTAATATTAAAATGAGCAAAAGCTACGCAAACAAATACAACTTGTTTACAAGTAAAACAAACAACATCAGTATGAAAGAAAAGGGGATAGACAAGTAAGCGAAAACTCAACAACAAGCAATGTGAACAAAATACACAAACAACAATGAAATCGCGATAGAGTTCTCGAGAAGGCGAAACCACGAACGTTAGACTTCAAGAACCTTCATCAGACTGATTACGTGGGCATATGCAAGGGGAAGACAAAGCAAGCAACAGGCAGTAAGAATTCAGTCAGTTTTGTGTGAAGACACGTTGCGTAGTTTGAAGATCGCCATTGTAAATATCTATCGAACAGTTGTTATTGGTTACGCGAGCAGAAGTGTAAAGATGAATAGAGAACTAAACAAATTGTTGTTGTATCATCAAGTTGTGACACAAATATCACAAAATTAGTGCGAACAATAAAGAGTTTAATTAAAACTAAATGAAATTTATTTTTATTTTGTTTGCAATCAACGAACTGATTTTCTAAACGTTTTTAAAAATGTAAAAACGTATCAGCATATGATGTTGCACTTTCAATCTAAAGATATCCAGCATACCACCGAAAAGCATATAAATTAAAAAGTAATTTATATTTGGCAAGTTATAAGAATATTTTATTACAATTATTTTTCATAAAACCGCAGTACGTATATATATATACATAACTTCACGTTCACAGTACAATCTTTTTAGTTTGACTGTTTTTTGCACCATTTATACGCTGTAATTAAAATGACTTGAAAATCATCTCCACTCTGTAAAAATTAATTTTTATGGGTGACATATGGCACACTGTAATTAAATTTTCATTGTCTTGTGCTCCTACATAACCAAACAGTCCATCATATTTCATATTGTCATTTAATGTCTTGTCATTAACTGAAATAAACTCAAGCTAATTGGTTTTTGAAGATGCCAAATTAAGGCGTGTTGTAGGCTGATGGTTGAAAATTTTTTTAAAGTCTAACCAACTGAACAAAGTAAGAAATAAAACGAATGAATTATAAAAACCATTGGGCGTTATATATAGTGGATCACAGTGAAATTGGTCGTTCATTGCTGAGTTCTGTTATTTTTTTTTTAAGATTGTTTTGTTCACAGACGACAGCAAATATAACATTTCTGATTGAAAATATTAGTGGAGACTCTTAAACAGGAAATTAATCCAAGCATTTGCGTCCTAAGCGTCCAAATGCATTATTATGTTGTAATTATTGGATGTCCTCTTGGCATGTTCTTATTTTTTTTCCACATTGTGATATTCTATTTCAATTTTAATTTGGAACAAAAAAATAATTTTATAAAATCACAATGAAATTTATTCTTGTGATACATATATAAGCTGAGAATAAGTACTTAACTTGTACTCGCCTTCTCATCAAATCTCTAAGTGTCACATTGGTATCATTATTATTTTTCACATTACTGTATACTGCCCTTTTATTTTGGTTTACGTAAACGCACAATTGTACAAACCTACCTTCTTCCTTTTAGAAGTTGATTGTGAACAGTAAAAGTAAAATTACTCCTATTAACGATGCTGCACCATTAGAACAAACTGAAAATATCGCAATATGTTTTGCATTAGTGCAGGGTACTAACGACAAACATCGAATTAAATTTAATTGAACGAAACCGAAATTTAGTTTGTTTGCCTGACTGGATGAATGGATGGTTGAATAATTTATTGTTTGTTAATTTGGCTAAAAACCCCATGAACATTTTTTTTTTGTTTTCTTCTTAGTTTTGTTTTCTTTTTTATACTTGCTTGGCATTTTATACGGTTTCGGTTTCGTTTATTTTTCTGCACCAATTATTTAAAATTGCTACACAAAAAATGTCGTCGAAAACAGGAAAATTTGGTGTATAAAAAGCTTTCAATTTCTTGTTTTTCTAATTTTTTTCGTTTTTCTTTGCTTTCATTCTTATTGAAAAAACCTTGCCCTAATAAACTTTATCATAAATTTACCATTTAAATTTATTCTTGTTCATCTTAAAAAAACATATTTAGTCACTCAAACTACTGTCTCGGTATGTGGATAGTTTAGCACAACAAAGTAAAAACCACAATTATTGTGAAATTTTGTTCGTTTTTATTCACGACTATTGTTGTGTTCTTTTTTATATGTACCCTTATCAAAATTGAGCATACTTTTGGTCAATTCACACAAGCCGTTGTATCGTTGAGTTCATTGTATTGTTGGACGACTATACAACAGTGTATGATTGTTGTTGATAATTTTCATGTAAAAATCCGATACACTTATACACATTTTTTTCATATGTTTTTAAAAGTTGTATTGGTTTCGTGCTATCAAATTATGTGAATGAAAAAAATGTGTATATGTTTTCATAAGTTTTTAATAAACTGTGTTGGTTTCGTGCTATCAAATTGTGTGAATGAAAAAAATTATGAAGAAGAATACGAAATACACAATACAGCATAGCATTGAGCATTCACAAACAACCAAGTGTATTCAATACAACATACACGATACAAAGTCGTGTGAATTGGCCAATTGTATTTATATTGTATTTAAATACTTATCTGATACATGGCAGTGCGTGTGTTCGTTCATCTGAGCAATTCATATTTGATGAAAATTTTAATAATATGCTCTGCTTATACATAATTATATGATTTATGACTAATAGCTCCATAATACATATTATTACATACTAAATAGCGTTTCGATTACACTTACAACAAATTATATGTTTCTCAAAATTCGTTTTAATTATGTTAATTAAGTATGCATATGGTATTTAGCTACAGGAGAAATCTTTAATGAATTGTATATTAAAAAATTATTTTTTAACTTTAAAATGTTTACGGTAGAGATAAATTATCATCTCAAGTAAATACTTACATTCCATTAATTCAATTAAAATATTTTAAACGAATAAAAATGGAGGTCTATCTTATAAAATCTTCGGAACTGGATCTTCGATTTTACCAAACGAGCTGTCAATCTCTTCACAAGAGAATACACTTTATGAATTTCATCACTTATTTCATATTTTTTAATTACATTTTGCAACTATTAACTGACAAACTTGAAAAAATATTTAAAAAAATTCGCATTTGTCAAGCTTAACTCATCAAACATCATAGAATATTACGTCGAATAATATATAGGCCCATCTCTCCTCTTTCTAAGAAAGTTTAAATTTGTGACATTGGTTCGGAAATGTTTGTGTAATCAATAAATTTGTGCGTAAAGACTAAAAAACTTGATGACAATAGTGTACCTATCACTTCTATAAGAGTACCGCTTCTGTCGTACCGTATAAATCATAGAGAAAAATTTAAAAAAGCTTAAGGGTTTCACTAGATGCCAAAAGACCAAGTTACTCAATTTGAGTAGCTGATGCCAAAAGACATGTAAAACTTCTGCTCTTGTGTCCAGATCGTATCAGATTACATACAAATGAAATCATTTTTTAAGTAAGCCTCTGATTTGTTTAAGAACATTACTGTAAGGTTGCACAGATATTTTAATTGTTGGTGCTATATTTGGTGGGTGGTGTGACTGTCTTGCTCCTAATAAGCATCGAAACCTATTCTTTAGTACTCCTATAGTGCGTTCTACGACATTTCGGGTTTGGGAATGTTAATCATATACGGCTCTTCTCTTGGTGATCTAAACGGTGTAATTAAGAATAGCTCCAGAGGATAGTCTGCATCACCTTAAAAAATGCATAAATATTTTGTTTTAAATTATTTGACTTAATTATATTGGTTTTACCTAATATCCATGTGTTTTTATTTATCATTATTGTAACTGCTTTAACTCACTAGCATTCCATATCAATGAATCGTGAGCTGGCTCCTGGATAGTAAGATCATATGTATCTGATTTGCAGCTTATGATTACAAACCTGGTAACAAATTAAATATACATAATTATTCTTTAACATAATTTAAATTAAATTTTATACATACCACGGTTGTATTTAATCTATAGAAATCTTTTTTGTTATAGTACTTAAAACGTTCCAGAGTTCTGGGTGCTAAAATTTTAATGTGTGTTCCATCGATGCATCCTATAACACAGAGAAAACCAGTTTTATAATAAAAATGTTCTTTTATTTCACACTTATCGGTTTCACTCATCTTAAAAGAAATCTAACTTTTGCTGACAGAGGACTGGAAAAGTCCTACATTGTAGTTATTACCAGCTCCTATCTGGTAACTTCCTTCCGCAAGTACGTTGCCAGGTTTAGTATATTTGGCGCTGCGGATTTTCTTTTCGATTCTTACAATTTGGGCTCAATCATGTTCAAAATATAATTAAAAGCCGATTTTTTCAATCTAAAATAACTAACGAATGTAAAAAGGAATATTTTTAAACTTTTCTTTTTTTCGATACTTCTACTTTGAATATGGCATTGAAAATATATTTGATGAATTTCTTCTTTCTCTTCGCAAAGTATTTAACTCGGACACTGGATATCCATTTTCATCTTCGGAGTATGAATATAAGACAGCATTTTAAATTTTTTAAACAATTAAAGTTTTAATTTTTGTTTGCCGCCAATATCTTTTTATTGCTATTATTTTTCACAGTTCATTACAGACTTTTTCATAATATTTAATTATTTTTAATGTTTTGTCTCACCCTTTTTTTTAATCTGCTACAAATTCATTGTAATCGAAAAATTTACGTAGCACCACAAAGAAAAAATTCGAGAACCTATACAACTCTAGTCAAAGAACCATTATAAGGCTGAATAATTGTCGCAATTACCAACGTTAATTAGGATTTAAGTATACTTTGAAACCGTATATAAGGTTTTCAACAAGAACTTCCAGACTTTGACAATTATAACGGCATCTGTCAAATTTCTTGTCATTTGTTCAGTCTGTTTTGCAAGATCAAAGTAATAATTCATTGTCGCAATGTGGATATTCTAGTGAGGTTAAGTGGCCACCGGGATCGTTAAACTTTTTCTTGTGAGGTTTTCTTAAGATATCGGTGTATGCGAATAAGACAAAAACTACAGACAAATATATTATAAGTTCTTACAACCCTTCATTCAGGATTACAACCTAGGTTCTCACACCACCTTATGGTGTGTGCTTTAATTTTACTTTCGAGTGGCGGGACCTACAGTTTAAGTTGACTCCGAACGACAAATTTTTGGAAAAAAAAATACTGCCTTAAAAAAAAAAGACAATTTTAACGTTTCAGAGTTACTATTGTTATTCAACACATGAGTGTTGTTACAGTGTTTGAGTTTTTTTTTTTTGTTTTCCTTTATTTGTTTTACGTTATATATATTTTTTAAATTGTTTCATCATAATCGTTATAATATATAGTAACAAGCATCGGCATAAATCTCACTCATAAACTAGAAATCATCCTCTCGCACACTTATACATATACTAACAGACTTACATTCATCCACTATGCCATATGTATACTTTTAATGCTATAACCTTACGAACATTTTTTCCAACATTCCATACATACATACATTTAATTCCTATGGCATCTATGCTATAGGCCAACTGTAGTGATATGCTACATACATACATACTCTCATTTATACGTTGCTTATAAATGTGTTGTTACATTGAAATTTATTTTACACAACAGTTGTGAGAAGGATAGTATCAGTATTGTTAAATGGGTATGGCTCATTGCCGATGAATTTTTATGAACAAAATATGAAATTTTGTTTGCTGTAACACACTCTTTTTTTTGCTCTTTAGGCCACTTGATTTCTTTTTTATCGTTTGTTATTCTTTATTCTCCTGACATTAGCAATACAACTTAAGAGTGATAGAACACAGACATTATTATGTAATAAAAAAAAAACAAATTAAAAAAAATAGTTTTCATAACGACTGTTGACATTGTTAATGTTATTTAAGTTTGATTTGCAACCAATAAAAAGAATATTAGTCACCAGACTGAAATATTAAAAAGTACTGGTTTACTGCGGGATGTTTGTAATAGATTGTACATTGTATTCATTGTATTTTTTGGACTTATTTTTTTCTATTCCCTTTAAAATATTCATTGAGGTTTATCAGGGAGTAAAAGTACTCTTTAAAAGGAGTGGAATGTTATTATTTATTAAAAGATTGGCTGGGATAATCCATGATTAATCCCAGTATCCGCCCTCAAAATTTTTCAGAGATATGTAAATTCACTCAAACCACTGCCTTAGTGTTTAGCTAGTGTTAACAAATATGAATTCAACAACAAAAATATTATATCAATCAATCTGATATTTGGTGTATTTGTTTATTGAAGTAATGTGTACGGTTACCGAGAAATAAGCAAACAAAAGTAAATTTCCAAAAAAATAATATCATTATGACAAGCCTTAGAATGTGTTCTCTATACTCCTGAGAATTTTGAATGAATTGTGCACCCTTACTGCAAAAAGTCATAAAAAATATTTTAAATAAACCTGCTCCATTGGCTAATGACTTATGTTTGTTTATTTTGCGATAACGCTAAATATTAAAACAAATATGTTGAATTGTAGTTTTAGATAAAATCTCAATAAGCAAAGGAATCAAATATCAGACTGATTGAAATTATAGTTGTGTTGTCGTACATAAGCAAGTTAGATAAGTAAGTACATACATTACAACCCTTCAGTCAGGATTGCGATCTAGTTTCTCACACCACTTATGTTGTGTGTATTAAATTTTAAACATGAGTGGCGGGACCGACAGTTTAAAGTCGACTCCGAACGACAAATTTTTGAGAAAGTTTTCAGGGCAATTTTATTTACTCTCAGAGTTTTTGCCAGAAATCTGCTGGGAGGAAGTCGCCGAAGAAATATTTTGTCATATTTCGTTAAGTTATAGATGCCTGACCTGGGGTTTGACCGAGGTCTCACGTTTAATAAGCCAACACACTAACTACGAGACCACGGCGGCTTCACCAGACTAAAATTTCATAAGGCATTAGTTTGTTGTAGAGTGAAGCCGTAATAATATTTATGGAACATAATGTTGGTTTGTGCATGTAATGGAACTTACAGTATGACTGTTTGGAAATAAATTTGATTAATCCGTTATCACTACACTGTCCACTAGACGCGGTCTCTTTAGACAGCATTACAACCTAGGTTCTCACACCACTTATGTTGTGTGCTTTAATTTTACTTTCAAATGGCAGGAACTACATTTTAAATCGACTGCGAATGACAAATTTTTGAGAAACCTTTCATTGCAATTTTATTTTACTCTCAGAGTTTTTGCCAGAAGCTCGCCGAAGAAATATTTTTTAATATTTCATTCTGTAGGAGATGTTTAACCTGTGTGAATTTAATTTTTGTGACACATACGGTGAGAATAAGTGCAATGACTTGACAGCAATTTTCTGATCTTACATTGAAAAAATTATGGTTGTTGTTAATTGTTTTTAAATCTCCTTTAAGGAAAATGATCTTTAAGGGATGTGGATTGCAATTAGTCGTAAGTAATTACAATCGTTGTGTTGTGTTATTTGAGAAAGCAAAAGAAAGAAATAGAGTTATTTCGATTTCTGGAAGTGAGAGAACTTAAGCGAGAAACTCCTACCTTTTTTCGGAAACGAAATAAAAGCTTTTCTCTTCTAATACACGTAGAAGGCATTCTCCTTCGAAAGCATTCATCAGACTGTAAAAAGGCATGGCAAAGAAGGCAAGGGGATCAGAAAGTCAATCTTGTTTGAAGACGCGTTGCGTGTGAAGAGAATAATTGTGGTTCGAGGAACTCCGTTGTAAAGATCTAACAAAATAACGCTTAAGAGTGTAAAGAATAATAACAATTAAAGCAAATTTTTGTTGTTTAAATTAAGTTGCTAAAGGTGCCACACGGAATTCTGCGAACAATAAAGAATTTATCTAAAACTAAACACAAATTTAATTTTATTTTTATTTCCAATCTACGAACTCATATTTTAAATATTTTTAAAAGGGTAGAACCACACTTATATATGTATATAAATTTTATAAATAAATTTTGTATATAGAGTTTTGATTTTTATATATGTATATATTTACACTGTGAAGTATAATTATAAAAGTAGATTTTTTTTGTTTTAACACACTTTAGTAGAGCACAATTTGACTATTATTACAAAATAGATCGTTGTTGCTGATACCAATGCCAGACGTGAAGTAAAATTTATGTGCAATTGTATCTTCCACCAAACTTCTGTTCTTTTTAGATAATTAACATTAACTGTAAATTTTGGAGACATTTCCTTTGTTTAATGGACGTTGTCTGAATGGAACTGAAATTGATTAGAATCCACTTATGTTATGTTATGTGTTCAAACCTTGTTTGACCATAGCGCCGGCCTTGGAGTTAAACGCAAGTTGACCTCTCGCCTGGAGGTGTGGTGCAAAGTACTTGTGCCAAAGACTTAATGGCTTCAACAATTATTTTTGCATCTGACGTGGCGGACAAAGTCGATGGTGGTGTTTCTTTCGCTGACTTTCTCCTTTGAACCCTTTTATTTCTTTTAGCCCTTTCAGGGTTTGAATGGAGTAAGGTATGGTGGAACTTTTCGCATCTTTTAATTAGGATTTTAATCTTTTAGAAATGGAAGGCGACATAGTTTAGTTCTGGTTATAATTCCCGAAGAGGTGCGAATATCTGCTCTACTTACATTTCTATCCGGTCCTGGATATATAATTTCAATCCTTCCCAAATCGCCATTCGTAGGGTGATTGTAAATCGTCCATTACAACTACGAGATCTCCTACATGAATATTAGGAACTCAGAATTTCCATTTGTATTTCTTCTGGAGTGTTTTTAAATAATTTTCCTTCCACCGAATTGAGAATTGGTGGTGAAGTGCTTTCAGCTTTTCCCATCTGTTAATTAAAGAAATTTCCTGCCAATTTTGTTCTGGGAAAGCCAATAAAGGGGCTCCTCTTAAGAAATGACCCGGAGTTAAGGCTGCTAAATCTGATGGGTCTTCGGATAGTGCAGATAATGGACGAGAATTCAAAATTCCTTTTATGCGAGCTAGAATAGTTGAAAATTCCTCAAAGGTAAACTTTTGAGCAGCAACAATCCACTTCAAATGAAATTTGAAGCTTTTTACGGCAGCTTCGCATAAGGCACCCATGAGTGCATCATGAGGGGGAATAAATTTCCATTCAAAGCCATATGTTACGTATTTTCGAGCTACATCCTGGGCTACTGTTTCTACAAATACATTAAATTCACGTTCGAGTGCTCTACTAGCTCCGAGAAAATTACCACCATTGTCAGTTAATACCCTTTGCGGTAGTACATGCCTCCCAACGAAACGAGAGAATGCGGCTTGGAATGCTGAAAAAGACAGATCCGAGCATAGTTCCAAATGGACTGCCTTCGTGCTGACACAAACGAAAACACTAACATAGGCTCTTGTAAAGGGTCCGCCATATAACTTTTTTTTTTTTTTGAAAATGCTTTAAAAAAACTACTGAATATTTTCTCAAACTTCTTTTTTATTTGAAAGTACAATGCTTCCGGTTAATAATGGAAAATAATTTCATTCAAATGGCTGTCTCGGCTGGCCATGCAGTAACTTACACGATCGGTCCAATTTTTAAGCACATTATCGATTGTGTGCAGTTGTATTTCACCAATGGCTTCACGAATATTGTCCTTTAAAGAGTCAATTGTCTCTGGCTTGTCGGTGTATTACTTGTCGTTGATGGCACCCCACAAATAATAGCCCAACGGTGTCAAATCTCAGCTCCGAGGTGGCCAACCGACATCAGCTCTGCGGCTGCTAATGCGATCTTCAAAAACAGGGCGCAAAACATCGAGTGTAGCTTCGGCTGTGTGGCACGTAGCGCCGTCCTGTTGAAACCAAATATTGCCAATATCCTCCTCTTCAATTTTTGTGAACAAAAATTCGTTCAACATGGCCCGATGACGATCGCCATTGACTGTAATTGCCACTCCTTGCTCATTTTCGAAGAAGAATGGGCTAATTATGCCTCTGGACCAAATCTTAAATGCGACAATTTTGCTTGTTTACATACCCGCCAAGAGCAAAATGAGCTTCATCTGAAAAGATGATTTTTTTTGCCAAAATCGGCATCTTCTGTAAGTCGATCGCAGGCCCACTTAGCGAAGCGAAAACGCATTGGATGGTCAATCGGCTTCAACTTCTGAACCAATTGAAGTTTGTATGGCATTATTCCAAGGTCTTTATGCAAAATTCGTCTCAATGATGTCTCCGAAATGTGTTAAATTGTTGAGAACGACGGTGAATTGATGTTGATAGCGCTTCACGCACACTTTCTGCCACAGCAGCAATATTCTCGGGTGTACGCACTGTTTTAGGCTTTTCACGCTTTGGTTTATCGATGAGGATGCCAGTTTCTTTCACTTTTTTCACAAGATAACGAACATACGGAGTTGACGGTGCTTCTCTTCTTCCAAAATCCGTACGCAACTTTCGCAAACATTCTGCAACATTACCATGATTTTCAAAGTAATGTTGCAATATTTCCCAGCGTTGTTCAAGCGTATACACAACCATATTCGTTCAGCGGAAGGATAAAACTAATTATCTTTCAAATCAGACATGAGCTAAAATAATTCACGAAATAAGCACTAGTTGAAAAATAAAATGGTTCAGATAAAGCTGGCAAAATCGGGAGTTACCCGGTAATATAATGGGATCGCGTTCATTATATGGTAGGGAAAATAGAGACCATCTGCCATTTATTCTAAGAGGTGAATTCTCATCAAGGAATGGGTTTAAGATTTTGTGTGCCCTTTCGTTAGATATGTCTTCATTTTTAGACACAGATTTATATTCCTCTGAATAATAGGTTTTCTGACATATTTTAATCAGCCCGAATTTAACGAATTTTATTTCTTCGTTAGCCATTTTGAGTAATGTATGATTTGTTTGGTCTGAGATTCTTATTACAATTACTGAAGAATCGAAATGTATAGCATATCACAGGCAAAGCTCTATTGTATGATGAGAATCTAATTAAAATGTCATCATTCTGAACTTCTGTGTGCAGTGTCTGAACCTCATTAGAGATTTGGGTTATTTTCAATGGGATTTGTTTAGGCCACTCGGATGAGAGTATGGTTAACTAAGGTGGTCCATGCCACCACAGAGAATTATAAGGGAGATCTTGTGGTTTACAGCCACGAGTTCCAAGATCTGCTGGATTATCGTGTGTTGGCACATGTTGTCATCTCTCATCTGGAATTAAGTGATGAATTTGAGCAATTCTATTAGCTACATAGGTTTCCCAAGATGAAGGTGGTTTTGATAGAACTATTGATGAGTTAGTCCATAAATGTATTTCCGAGTTAGAGAAATTCAAGGATGCTAGACCATATTGGATAAGATTTTCTAATTAAACGGCTCCATTAAGTTCCAATCGTGGGAGACTGTCTGTCTGAATTGGGAACACTTTGGAATTTACTAGTACCAAAGTTGAAAATGTGTTATGTGTTCTTGTCTGATACCTAACTTACACTGTTTTCCATCGAATCTCAAAGTGTTACATTGGTATCCTTATTATTTTTTACATCAGTGTATATACAAGATGTATACGTATTATTTTCTTTCTGTAAAAAAAGCTGTTAACCGTTTTTGAATTGATTTTCTTCAGCACATCACTAGATAATATTTTCATCAGGGTGCCCTGGTAGTCTAGTGGGTAGTTTGCCAGACTATTAGCGTGAGAGTCGTGGATTCGATTTCCACCAGAGACTCTGATCTGTGACACTACACCGAGCATATGGTCAAAGTTACTCAGCTCGTATATAATTAGAATATAATTTGTAATTGTATTGTAATTAATAAATAAATAAATAATATTTTTATCAATAAAAAATACTCGTGTTTTAAAAAATTTATAATTTTAACGTTTCAATGTTCTTATTATTCAACACATAAGTGTTGTTTCAATGTTTGTGATTTTTTTTTGTGCATTGTTTTTCTTTTTGTTGTTCTATGTTAAAAAAATATAAAAACGTTTAAATTGTAACATCATAATCGTTATAATAATAGCAAGCAGAGGCATAAATGTCACTCATAAACTAGAAATCATTTTCTCGCACACTTACCTATACTAACAGAATTACATTCATCCTGACAGTTACCACTTTGCCATACACTTGTAATGCTATAACTATATAACAATTTTTGTTCTACATTCATTCCATCCATACATATAATTCCTATGGAATCTATGGTAAAAGCCAACTGTATATGGCAATTGTGTATATTGAAGTTTATTTTACACAACAGTTGTGAGAAGGATAGATCAGCCTTGTTAAATGATTATGTTTGAGTGTCGCTGAATTTTTATACACAAAATATGAAATTGTGTTTGCTGTAACACACTTTTTTTTTGCTTCTTAGGCCACTTGATTTTTTTTAATGTTTGTTTGTTTGTTATTCTTAATCCTCCCGATATTGAGAATGTAACTTAGGAGTGATAAGGCAGAGAGTTCATTATGCCATAAAAAAGGAAAAAATAATTAAACGTAGTTTTAATAATGACGTATGTTCACATTGTTTGCGTAACTTCAGGTTAGTTTGCAAAGAATAAAAAAAATTTCTTTTAATCATACATAACATAATAGGTCATTACAACCCTTTAGTCAGGATTACGACCTAGCTCCTCATACCACTAATGTTGTGTGTATTAATTTTATACATGTAAAAACTGAACTTAAAAAGTTAATTTGCCGCTACATTTAAAGTAGTTGCTGTTGTTTATCATTTTTTGTTTTTAAGCTGCATTTGGCCCTTAAACTCTAAACTATGAAAGATTTCATATTTTTTTGAATTTTCTTTCATAAAGTGTGAAAATATAAAAATAGGATTTTATTTTATTCTCTTTTATTATACAAAACTATAATATTGTTACGTTTTTTTCTTTTTAAAAACGTTTCAAATATGAGTTCGTTGATTGCAAACAAAATAAAAATAAATTTGTTCTTAGTTTTAATTAAACTCTTTATTGTTCGAACTAATTTTGTATGCCACCGTTTACAACTTGAGGAATACAACAATAATTGCTTGTACGCTATTCTTCTTTGCTTACAACGCATATCATTTCAACGGCGATCTTCAAACCACGTAACAATTTTTTTAATTTTTAAAATTATTTAGTATTTTTCTCTGAATAAAAGTTTCTCATTATATATATGTGATAATATATTATATGTTTTCAACAAAGCATATTCAACAACTCACATGTAAAAGATTTCTATCTTCAAAACCTCATTTCAAAACATATTTCGTTAATATTATGATTCAATAATTTCATATTTACTCGTATTTGCCTTTTTTGTCCTTTTTTTAAGACTAAATTTTAGGGGGATAAAATTTTACAATTTTTTCCGAGACCTAAATATCTGTTTGTTTATAATGACCTTATTGATGTATAAAACATTATCAAATGGAGTATAAATGATTTCCTAATTTAAATAATTCCAGAAAATAAGGAAAAAATAATACAAAATAAAATAAAAGAAAAAATATAGAAAATGTAAAACTTTCCAGTAAATATGTTATGAATATAAATAGAAAAGAGTTGGGTATTGACTAGGATTGTAAATAATAATAAGGAAAAGAAGATACACAATACGTGTCATAAATTATGGCATGACACTCTCAATGGCGGTTAGTTATTGTGAAGGAAAAAGTCTGGAGAGCATTACAAAAGTAGCCCTTCTCTGAATAAAAGAAATAAAAAATTATAAAAAACTAAAATAAAAATAAAATAAAATAAAGTAAATAGAAATCAATCGAACTAAATTATTGTTAAAAAAAAACAACTTATATTTTGTATTAACCCATTTACAGCCGTTGTGTCAATTTGGTAACACTTAGTCATTTAAGGTGTATGCAAATTGGCATTTATTAGAAAATTAATGCATTAATAACACGGTGCAATATTCAAAATACACCCAGCTAATGACATAGTGTAGGTTGTGAGTTTTGTTGAGTAGAACTCAAAATATATTTTCTTTTTTATATATCTCGAACTCTCCAAAGTTTTGTAAAATGGGGACAGATGAGCCTTTGAAATGATATACATAAACATATGGTTCAAACTTACATGTTATGAGTTTCGATCGGGTAAACTTGGAAAAAATATTTATTTTTTATTTTTTCAAGTTCAACCATTCTTAATTGCAAAAGTTAATTAAAAAATATAAAATAAGTGATGACATTCTGAAAATGCATTATCTTGTGAAGACATTGACACTTTGTTTGATAAAATCGGACAAAAATTACTGTAGTTATTACTTAAATAGTATAACAGTCGTATTATATTTGTTATATATGTCATCTTATCAAAAGAACTTTCAGATCAAAAAATTTTAAAAGTTTGGATGGATGTAGATTCCTTACCACAAAATGTGTCCATCTCACGTTTGTGCGACTACCAGACACTTTAAGAATGTCATGACTTATTTTATATTTGTGAATTAAAAGTTGCTATTATGAACGGACAAACTTAAAAAAAATTAGCATTTGTCAAGTTTACCTCATCAAACCACATAGAATATTAAGTCGAATAATATATATATATATATGTTTACCGTTTTTAAAGACCAAAAAAACCGTTTTTGTCAAATAAAACGAGTTTGGAGGGTTCGAGAAAAATAAAACTAATATTTTTGAGTTCTACTCAACTAACTGAAAAACTTAGACCAAGTAGTTACTCAGGTGTTTTTAATTTTTTGTATTTTGTCGCATAGTTTTATTTTTAGACAAAAAATTACAATTATTAAAACAAATTATGGATTATTCGTAATTAAATATTTTACCAAAACCATTATCCTTAAGTCTTAAGTGGTGTATATACATAGGTTTATACATACATATGTATGCATTTATCAACATTTAATCGTAATTTCTGTAGAAACCAATTCTGCCTTTAAAGATTCAACAAGAATAATTCAAATCCGTCTGCTTCTATAAAACAAATGTTAAATTATTTTGACAAAAATTATTTTTGATAAGAATAATTCAAGGAAAATATTTTTTTATCTAAAAGTCTGTTGAAAAATATGCATTAAAATCCATGCAAAATTGACGATTATGTCAATAATATAATTCTCAAAAAGTATTCAATTTAATTCCTCGAATTAATTACATGAATTAGAATGTTTGTTTAATATAATATTTAAATACATATACTAGTACGTTAACTACATATACGTATACGTTCTTTATCCTTTAATATTTAAGAGACTTGTGCTAATTACAACAAATTAGTCTTACAAAGTAATTGTTACTTAGCAGTCTTTGAAGGATTTGATTAATAATGCCTATAGTAACCTAAAAATAGTGCATAATTTAAATTTTTTTTCCATTATTTAATGTTGAAATATAATTTAATTTTGTCAATTTTTTCCTTACACAACATCATACTCTCTAGTGGTAAACTTAAACGTATGCCAAGAATAAAAGTTTAATGTTGTATTACTTTTATACACTTCGGTGTTGTTAAATTTTATTTTTCAAATAAATTTTTTTTTATATACACCCAAACCTTTTTTTACACGGTAGATACCTTCCAGTGGATACCGTGTAAAAAAAAAAACGCGTAAAAAAAGACAAATATTATGTATGTATGTAAGTGTATAAACAAACTGAAAAGATATACATAGGATTGATGCAGCAGCCTACATATGCCTATAAAATTAAATAATTTTATAAAAACGCACAGATTTAGTTCAATAGTATACACAGAGTTTTTATTTTATTTCATTTTATGATTATAAAAAAATAAAGAAAAAACTTAAAAATTCTCTTCCATTTATAAAAATAAAATTAGTTATCAAACTCTTAAGACAATTAGGAACGGAATTTTTTTTCAAAAATTTTTTTTTTATTTTATTCGGAGTCAGTTTCTGATACCAAGCGCATTCTCTTTTGCTGGGGTGGCTCAATATCAGTCTCGTCAGTAGAAATATATATTACTTCTACATCTTCTGCTTCTGGTGCTGGTTTATTTCTTTTAAGAGCAAATTCTGTTATAGTGCGTTGTGATCCAACTTTGCTCTTTATAGAGCTCTCTGTATCTAGTCATACATGTTTGTAGGTCTGATTGAAATTTCACAGCTTTCAATTATGTTATCACATGTCAAAAAGTGTTCTGCCAACTTATTTGCCATTTGAAGGCCTTCAAGTATCAACTTGGCAGTTATTGGACTTTATTTATTTTTTAAAGCGTAAAAAATGATGCCACATTATTTTTTATGCACAAACTGGGAGTTAAACGGGATTAAACGATTTTTTCCGTATAAAAAGGAACGAACAAAAAAATGGTAAATTTATTGAAAAAAACCGTGTTATTTCAAATTCGCGTAAGAAAAAACCGTGTAAAAACAGGTTTGGGTGTATATGTATTGTAACGTCGTAATCATTATATATATATCGTATACATACTAGACAATTACCACTTTACTATACACCCAAACCTGTTTTTACACGGTTTTTTTTTACGCGAATTTGAAATAACACGGTTTTTTTTTAACAAATTTACCATTTTTTTTTTGGTCGCTCCTTTTTATACGGATAAAATCGTTTAATAAAATAAAAACTCTGTGTATACTATTGAACTAAATCTGTGCGTTTTTATAAAGTTATTCAATATTATAGGCATATGTAGGCTGCTGCATCAATCCTATGTATATCTTTTCAGTTTGTTTATGCACTTACATACATACATAATATTTGTCTTTTTTTACGCGTTATTTTTTTTACACGGTATCCACTGGAACGTATCTACCGTGTAAAAAAGGTTTGGGTGTACATTGTCTTACTATGAGAATGTTTATTACAAACACAAACATATACAATTTCAAAACAGCAAACCAATGTGTCACAAGGGTATGCTTAAAACGTATACATTCTCATGTTTACGTTAGGCACGAATTCTGTATTTAAGATTATTCGGCACAGCATGAATCTGAGAATATTAGATTATTTTGTGGGTGTATAAGATCGTTCATGAATTCGTGCACAACTATGTATGTGTGTGGCTTAGTTGTGTTATAGGCCTCCACTCTTTAATTTTTTGCTGCTACTGTTGTTGTAGTGGATGCTGTTCTGATATTTGTTTTTCTATTATAAATTCAATACCATCGGCTATATGACTTTGGGGTAATAGTACATATAGCGATTTCGTAATGCCATTAAAGAAGGCAAATAATAAAAAATGAAGTTATTCTAAGAAATCTCAACGAAAGATACTCATATTTAAACTGAGGAAAACAATTTTATGACATTTTTAGTCTTTAGAGAACAGTTTAATTAACAACAGGTGTATGTTATACCATAAACCTATGCAACATTGAATACAAGGAGTACAAGATTCCTCAACAATTGAATATAAGAAATCTTGGATGCACGTTGACAGATCTTCAACTTGAAAATTTCAAAGGGAAGAAAAATGATCAGAAATAAAGTTCGAATATAATTTATTGACTGATCAGAGAAAATAAAATATGGTACTGCTTTATCCAATATGGTATTACAAAATCTAATTAAGCAATCTTCAAGCGTGTATGATTATGTGGGGTTTGAGCTACAAAAGTTAAATAACCAAGAAATGTCTTCCAAGTTTTTCAGTGGTCTTCGAAATAGAGATCGTTCCTTATTTACGTCTCCTCAATGTACACAGGAATCTCGTCTACAAATCAGTGAAGGATTTAACCAAATCAGCAAGTTCCGTGTCGATAAGATAGTTATGCATGATTTAAGACAAGTTCTTGTAATTAACAAATGAAAAGATAAGATTGCTAATAGTGCGAGAGTATAACTCCCGTCAGTATGGTCAACAAAATCATAGCCAATGTTTACATGATGTCAGACAGAGTGAGGCACGACGCACTTGTATCAAAACTTGTTGCCTGGTGTCGGTAGTTTTTTTTCTCGATTAGTATATCAAGGTTTCTCAGGGAGCGTTCTGTACAGTTTGATATAGATGGGATCTCATCAGACGAGTTCAGGTTTAATTTTGGGCTAACTCAACGCTTTGTTCTACCTCCAACTCTATTTATTATTTTCATTAATGATTGTCTGTCTTTAACTTCAAATCCTCTCTATTGTTTTGTATATGACAGTAATATTTGTCTTCATATTCGTTCGGTCACAGGCCGAGCCCTTTAGAGATTGACGCGAAAGAGCTTAACAACATGACATCCGACCTACAATCTATTAGGGTCGACTTTAATGCGTTGAAGACCCAATGTTGTTTATTGATACATAAACGCGACAATAATATTGCCTTGTCTGTTACTATAGGTGTTGTAAATATTAACGAGTCAGATACTCTGATGTTCTTAATACAGTATAAGAAATACTATACTCCATCTGATCTCCTTTTTACACCACTTATATCCGACAGGAAAGGGAGATGGCTCTAATTAATAGCGGTAATGTATGCAACCCTATTGCTTCATTGGAGTACTATCGCAATATCACTTTTCAACGTCACTATTCTATCGGTATTACAACGGATTCTGCTCTAGAGAGATAAGTGGACTAGTTCCCGAAAATCGTGTATTCTTACGTAACAGCCGTCTTTCTCGCAGAGCCCATCAGTACTATAAAGCAGCTATTACGAAGGGGTAATGGTCATGGATGGCAATTCGCTTTCTAGCAGGATTTCCCATTTTAGAAAAACATTTGAAGAATAGTAACACATACTTATTCTAGTGGTCTAGAGAAGAAATCTAATATAAAAAACAAAATAAAAGATATAAACACACGAGTACATTCCTCAACCGAACCCATGCATCAAAAGTCGCATATGGTCGCTTTTGATAATATAGGCGCCAAAGTTTCAATGCCAAAAAAGGCTAGCCATCTAGTGAAAACGGATGCAAAAACCCCTACGGAAAAATCCATCAAAAATATAATTGAAGCAGTGTCTCCATTATAATAATAAGTGAATAAGTGAATACTCCCAAGTACAGAGACAAGCCAGCCATAAATTCCGTTCTAAAGGACAACATTACAGCTGCCATGGCTGAGACACTGGCCCAAATACTTGAAAAAGTAACTCAAAATTGGAGATCAAGATTTTCAAATTTATATCAAATAATTTTTCAAATCACTGTAGTTTAGTGTTTTGGTTAATAGACGAGAGAGCTTGGTTTAACTCATGGCTCTGCCATCTCATTACGACTACCATTGGTGAACTACTGGTTAGTTAGTGTTAGTGCTGAATTATTTTTTTCTATACCAGAGGCTCCGTCGGGAATCGAACTCTCACAATCCCCACTCTCAAAGATTAGCTCTATAGCTACTCGTCCCCAAACGAAATATATAAAAGTTATAAGATACCTAAATTTAATCTTTCAAATAAGGTCAGCTAAAAAGAGTAAAAGCCTAACATACGCTGCTTTATTTAAAAATGTATTTCCTCACCATTCAACAGCCAGCAAACTAAAAGTAACAGAAAGTAGCCATCTTTGGAAAGACTACACTCCTCCTTTTATAAAATGAATAAACTAAATTTTTTTTTTGTGAAATATTTTCCCTCTTCTACACAGTTCATTTACTCGGTGAGTCGAAATCAAATAAATCTACTCTTAGGGCCATTATTACAACTTGCCGTTAACTAAAGGGAGAATTTTAATGGGCAGATAAATTGTTTTTCATTAATATAAGTGGTCGATAAGATAGAAGTGACCGTTAAGATAAAGGGAAGTTATCCTGCCGGTAACTTTTAAAGTTAAATTTATGTTTGAACTTGCCATATTATATATTATTTTCAATATGGCCACTTCAAATAAGAAAGATGTTCGAATATGTTGAAGAAATTACTATTCATATAAAACTCTGGCATGCATTAGTAGTTGTCTGAATAACTTCGCCTTCGTGAAATCTCTATAAATGTAAACATATATTTTGTTTACGTTTGTCCTTGCAGTGTTGTTGTTGCCTGTTTGTTTACTTGTTTATCCCTTTTTTGTGTACTGATGTTGTCGCTATATTCTTGTTTATTTTTTGATCACGTAAACAAGTCCATAGTTTTTGTTTTTGTAGCTTTTGTTTATAATTTTAATGTTAAACGATGTACCACCATTTCCATTCCAGAGATTGTCCTATTATAATGCGTACAGTGAGGTATACATAGTAAGACTTTTTACATTATTCTTTTGTCCTCATCCTGGTTCATCCTCGACCAGGAACGCCGAGTATTTATCTAAGAAATTACAGGCCATTGAAAATTAACTCTAAAATTCATTCCAGCATTTGTTTCACGGTATTGACGGATATTATGTTGCTAGTGATCTCATCAGAATTGATACGGAGTACGAATTTTCCGAATTGCTACGAAACCTAGATGCTACTATTTCTTAGGTTTAATGGTTGAGGAGGTGTCCGCAATTGCATGGAAGTCACTATTTCAGTGCTTGAAGATAAATTGAACATGGAGACCCAATTTTATAAAACTCTGTTGTTAATTTGTTTTTTAAAATATCAAAATTTGCTCTCTCATCTGTCATTGTTTCAATAACTTGAAGCAGATATACCTTATAGGCTGTCATACACCACTAAACCATTGTAGCATCAATATTTAGCTTTTTTAGAGTTACTATGACTTTTTTAATAATTGGCCAATTCACACGAATTTGTATCCCATACGTTGTATTGAATACACTTTTTGTTTGTAAACGCTCAATGCTATCCTGAATTGTGTATTTCGTATTCCAAACTTCAGAAAAAGTTAAGAAGAAGAAGACCAGTATTCATTATAGGATTTTCAAGCAACAAAATAACAAATATTACAGAAAAAATTGAATTAATTAATTATCTGTGCGAACAATTATAATTTTGAAATGTTAATTGTTGACTCAGACATATGCTTATTAAGCCATTCTTTCTTCGACATGCAGTCGAAACTGGATCTAGTTAGCGAAACCGCAAAGTTAGCTGGATTAAAGATGAGTATCCACAAAACCAAATTACTCAGTATGAATGCACACGCAACGGGGAAATTCCTAATATACGGCAAGGAAATTGATGAAGTGGAGTCCTTCTGCTATCTAGGCAGTATAATCGATAAATCCAGCTGTTCAACAGCAGATATTGCCAGCCGCATTAATAAGGCACGCAAAGCTTTTGCCCAACTTAACCCCGTTTGGAAATCATTTAATACATCGAGACGCATCAAAATTAAAATCTTCAACTCCGGCGTCAAATCCACATTACTTTACGGTCGCGAAACGTGGAATATGGCACCCCGAGATTCCCATTCTATTCAAGTATTTGTTAACAAATGCCTGCATAGAATCATGCTTGTTTACTGGCCCTCCATAATATCCAATGCCCAACTCTGGTCAGATACAAACCAGCAACCAATAGAGATGGAAATAAGAAGACGCAAGTGGGGCGCCTGGCTTGGGCACAGTCTTCGCAAGCCATTAGATGACATCACAAGGCAAGCCATAGATTGGAACCCCTAGGGAAGCAGGCGCATCGGACGACCATCACACAACTGGAAACGCCAAAACACAATCAAATTATTCAAACTACGTCTACAGTGGAACGAAGTCAAATACCGCGCTGACGATCTAGTTCATTGGAACCAACTTGTTGCGGCCCTATGCTCCCTAGAGGAGTAAGAGGAACATATAGATATATATATATATATATAATTGTTGACTCAAGTTACATAGAAAACATTTTGTATTTTTATTCTTCTTCGGGATTACTGGCATTTACATAAACTGATAGTACGAAACCAATACAAATTTTAAAAACATGTGAAAAAATGTTTGTAAGTGTATCGGATTTTTATATGAAAATTATCAACAACAAGCATACACTGTTGTATATTCGTCTAACAATACACTCAATACAACCATACAAGGGTTGTTGTAGTTGTTGTTTTTGTTTCAAGTCCTTATATGCTTGTCTAAAATAAACACTTATTTTGATATTTGAACGAATGAAGGAAGTAATTCGATAATACTCTTAATGAATTGCTTCCTTCCATGCCTCTAAATGCTACATCAATTTCAGCAATTTTGCTAAAGAATTTCCTCTAATAAGGATTCGCTTACAGGCTTAGGTATTTTAATGAGGGAAATCGATTGATTTATTTGTTGTTGAGCTTTATAAAATTCTTAGAAATTTACTTTGTTTTCAATTAAAAACGAAGCACTTTTATTTTTATTTAGATTCTTTAGTTTTGAAATAAATTCGAAAAACTTGTATGACTTTTGTTCGGTGTTAGATTGAACAGAAAACAACGTAGCGAAAGGCAATAATCTAAAAACAGAACAACAATCAATCATTTGTGGCCCATTAAATACTAAGAATTCAATGTTGATTGTTGATTTGGTGTTAATTACAGTTATAACTGTAATTTATTTTTTAACGCTTTTAATGTTAGAACACTATTGTTACGTTTTTTCCTCTTTAAAAACTTTTAAGATATGAGTTCGTAGATTGCAAAGAAAAATAAATTTGTGTTTAGTTTTAACTAAAATTCTTTATTATTCGCACGATTCTGTGTGCCACTGTTCATAACTTGATGTAAACAACAACAATTGCATTATTGGTTATTCTTCTATTCACTCTTTTGCGTAAACAATAACAATTGTTCAATAGATCTTTATAACGGAGATTTTCAAACCAGGATTATTCTCCTCACATGCAACGCATCTTCACACTAAAATGACTAAATTCTTTCTGACCCCTTTGCCTGCTTTTGCATGCCTTTTATATCGCAGGATAAACAGTCTGACCCTTATCCATTAAAATGTAAACATGTTGTTTACGTTGTTGTTGTTTGTGTATTTTATTTACGTTTGTCCTTACAGAGTTGGTGTTGCCTATTTGTTTACTTGTTTATACCCTTTTTTATACAGATGTTGTTGCTATATTTTTGTTTATTTGTTAACCATGTAAACAAGTCCATTGTTTTTGGTTTTGTAGCTTTTGTTTATCATTTTAATGGTAAACGATGTAACACCATTTCCATTTTCGTTACAATATGTAAGTGTGTATGTATATACACAAACTACGTTCTTTATGGTTTATGGTTTATTGTTGAAAGTTCTCGTCATTTAAATTTGCATTCACTGTTCCACACACCTGAATACTAATTTATTTAATTTGCAATGCAAATGTAAGCTACGTGCAAAATAAATAAATTTTGAAAACGTTATATGCACGTATCATCTTTTAATGTAATAAAAAGCGGTTATTATAATTAAAACTGAATTGAAGGTAATTTTTAATGAAATTACATAAAATTTTTAAACAAATTTTACTAGAAGCACAAATTGAATTGTTAAAACAAATTTATTTTATTCTAATATCGCAAATATTCTTTGAAATTTTGTGAAAATAATTTCCACTTGCTTAGTGGATAACTGTTTGTCCAAATGTGTAATATATACATTCACTTTAATAACCGACCATTAGATCGACTAACAGGGATCTTACGGGAGAGAATAGAAGGGAACCTAGCGCTTAAAATATTTACGTAACATTAAGTGGTCGTCGTATCAACAATTCTATAAACGCCCTTAGTTAGAAGGCAACCCCATACCATCAGGGATCCACAGCCAAACTTTAAAGTTGCTCTGACTTATTTTGCTTGAAAAATTTTTCCTGGCTTTTGCCAACAGCACTCCTTGCCATCTAACCCAAACAATTAATTGTGGTTTCACTTGATTAAATAACTTTCTCCCAGTCGTCCACCGTCAATAAAATGTGTACAAAGTCCAAACGGAAAAATTGTGCAAGCAAAATTTGTCAGATCACCTGTAAAGTTTGGCGGTGGATTCGTAATAGTAAGGAGTTGCATGGCATGATGGTTGAAATAGTCTACAGAATACTTGGTACGACATTCGCTCAAACCTATGTAAATGTTTTAAGCAGTAACTTACATCTTAATGGAGAAAGATGCGGATTAAAGACGGCGGATATCGTTTACCTAACTTAACCTTAAAATAATGGATCTATGACAACCGCTAGAAAGGTCTTGATCGGCGCGTCCAATTAGCCGATCTTAACCCCATCGATTACCAGAAGTTATCAAATGAGGCTTGGAACTGTAAAAAACTGTAAAAATTAGGGGACAGTATGCCGCGCCCTATAGAGTCTATATTGGAAGGAAGGAAGCTATACAAGATACAGAAAGTCATAAAATTTATTTAAAAATGCTAAACTTAAAAACCGTCCCTATGGGTAATTACACATGTTTGCTTATTTTTTGAAAACTATATATATTACAACAAAAATGCTATATGGTAATTGTAACAAGAGTACAATAGACCAAATATCAGAATGATTGGAACTACAGTTTTGTAGTTGCAACTTTATTTGTTAAAACAAAAATACTGACTGTATAAGTATACATAACATAACATACATAATAGGTTATTACAACTTATGTTGTGTGCGTTCATTTTTTTACTGTTTAAACTCGACCCCGAACGACAGATTTTTAAGAAACTTTTTCATGAAAATTTTATTTACTCTAAGAGTTTTTGCAAAAAATCTGCTGAGAGGAAGTCGCCGAAGAAACATTTTTAAATATTTCGTTTAGTTGAAGATGCCTGATCTGGGGTTTGAACCGAGGCCTCACGTCTAATAAGCCAACAATTACCTACTAGACCACGGCTACTTCCAAATACACAAACAACAATGAAGTATCGCGTTCTCAAGAAAGCGAAAACACGAACATTCGACTTCAAGAACCTTCATCAGACTGTTTACGTGAGCATATAAAAAGGGAAGTGAAGAAAACAGTGAGGATCGCCATCGTAAAGAATAGCGAACAAGCAATTATTGTTGTTGTAACATCAAGTTGTGAATAGTGACACATAAAATTGTGCGAACAATAAAGAATTCATCTAAAACTAAACACATATTTATTTTTATTTCGTTTTCAATCAACGAACTCATATTTTAAACGTTTTTAAAAAGGTAGAAACGTAACAATATTTATTAAGAAAGAGTATTTCGCGTTATTCAAAAACTATATGATCTCTTACTAACTCTTATCTAATTTCTCTTACTGCTGTTAATTTCCTTATTGAATCTTTCAACAAGGATGAATTAATAATAATATCATGTAACTTCTGCGAATAAGAGAGCATGTAAACACGTTGCGTTTGGATCTAACAGGAGCTTTTTCAAATATTTTGCTCAATGTTTCGCCAACCCTGTTTTAATATCTGGCATGTCGACATTCTTATGTATTTTCGATTTTTTGACACACGTATGCTCTAAGTAACTTGACGAAGTAGACACTTTTGTCCTGACAGTGATATGGGAACTGTGCATAATGACACACTTAATGCAGTACAGACAGATTTCGTCTTTAGATATGTGTATGTGGAATTCGCTTAACGTTTCGATCATTATTTGGTGGCGTGTTGAGCTGCGAGTGTTGAGGTCGTGGTTTCGATTTCCACGAGAGACCCTGAGCCTTTGTTATTATTAAGTCTTAGTTGATTTGTCTGGCAAATATGTGATGAAATGTATCGTGTAAAAACAAAGTGTAAATTGTTGTAATTTATATTGATATGCTATGTATGAGTTTCAATACTCAAACCTACAACAAATTCAAATCATGGAAAAAAGGTGACATTGGATTCACATTTTTTCTTTTCTTACAAAACTTTCTTTCTTGTATACAAACACAATGCACTACAGTGTGTCTCCTTATTATATAAACAAAAGATACTCTCTTTTCCCTGTATCCCCTTACCTATTCCTCTTGGATATTTGTGGTATTAAAAAAGGAAGAAAACACTCAATTACTTGATATCTGGTTTTAATTATTAAATAAACAATTACATCTCTTTATTGTTTTGCATGGACTAGAGTAGATATAAAATCTTATAAAGGATACAAAACTATTCGAAAATTTAATTCTAAATCAAATGCTCTGAGTAGAAAAATTCTGTGTTCCGAAAATATAGGAAATTGATAACAAAAGAAAAACTTTTACTAAAAAAACTCTCGTATCATAACATTTAAACTAAACATATAGAAAAATATTTATACAACTGAAACAATAGACAAGTAAATATTTAATTAAACAATAGTTAAAAAATAGAAAAAAAAAATACAATTACTGGCACATAATTATGTTTTTTAACATAAAGGCGTAAAATCAATTGAAATTGTACTAATTTTTTTACTACTTATAAATATGCATGTTTGGACATATTCACATAAAAAATAACAAAAAATTACTTGAAAATTAAAAAAGAATTGTGCAAAAATATTTCAGATCCTCGTATAGTTTCGTTTTTAAAGTAGGTTGTCCCTTAAAAATCAAATCATCAATATTGTCTAGAAACAATAATAGATCGTTTTATCAAAGGTAACTAGTGCGAATCATTACTAGAGCTTATCACTAATAAATATTGCCAAATGACCATCAAACTGACAAGTTCTCGCTGTCATATTGGCTATCAGTATTAATTCCGACTAATAAGGTGTTCAGATATGCACCTTTATTTCGTAAATCGCAATAAACGATATTATTGAGCTCAATATTTCATATAAAGTTTCAATTAATAATTGCGCAATAAGTACGCAAATTATTATAATATTGAGTAAAACTTAAAATGCAGCACTATCATAAGTGTGGTTAGTGAGCAATTAACCGAACACTTTTTATTGATATTTGACAACTCAAATGTCAACAAAGACAAAAAAAAAAAAAAACCAAACAATGTTGTTGAAACAACCAGCTATCCAATAAATATTGAGTAAGCAGCTGAACTGCGCATATTATTATGCCTGAAAACTTAAAATATTTTACTCAATAAACCGAACATTGACTCAATAAAAGCGCATATCTGAAAATACCATGTTCTGCAGTTTGTATAAAGAAATTCATTGATTTTTTCATGTTTGGACAAATACTATTAAGTACTAAGTACTCGATTCAGCGAACTAGTTCTGAGACGAAAAACTTCATGGCAGCTGATTATAAAAACAATGACATTGGTAATTACAATTTTTCAGTCAGGATTACCACCAAGCTTCTCTGACAAAATGGAAATAATGTACTGCGATACAACAGCTTCGAATACAGATAGTTTTCGACTTGGAAATTATTTCAGAATTTTTTATTTTTGTTGTTGTAATTCCCTTTGTCATAAAACTTGTCTTTCGAACCAAAACTAAATAAATTACTAGCGATCCGGGCATACTGGTTTTCAATAAATTCAATGAAAATTAGAAAAATATCGATACTGGTGTAATAATACCGATTCTTGATTTCATATAAGAATGTGTTGCAAAAGGCAAGAACTATATCTTTATTAAGGCTTGTTAATGCACAATTGGGCAAAAGCTTTATAACGATTACGCCGAATTGGTAGTCGTAAAGATTTGGGAATGTGATACAAAAAGGAAATTAAAATTCAAACCCACAGAAGCTAGGCATCTTTAACAATTACAACTCAGAATGACTGCGAAAGGCAAAGAGGCTATACACTATGTTTCTTTTTTCATTTGTGAAAGTCGTTTGTGAAAGTTTAGATTCCATGCGCAGTTCGAACTAAAACACTTAACCGAGATTTGTGCTTCTTGAAGATGTTAAAAGGGTATCAAAGAGTTTACGCAACAATTCTTAAACCTTCATTAAGCAAGTTTAGTCATCATATATGGTAATTGCAGATTTTCTGGACGCCAAAAACACAAAATAAAATTTAAAAAAATATTTCTTTGGCATCTTCCTCTCAGCAGTCTTCTGGCAAATATTCTATAAGTAAAAAAAAATTGGTTTCAAATGTTTCATAATATTGGCACGAAAATGGAAACGGTGTTACATCGTTTAACATTAAAAAGATAAACAAAAGCTACAAAAACAAAACTATGGACTTGTTTTCTTGATCAACAAATAAACTAAAATATAGCAACATCAGTATAAAAAAGGGATAAACAAATAAACAAACATGCAACAACAACACTGTAAGGACAACCATTAAACATTGTTCACACGAGTGAACAAATACACAAACCTAACCCTGACTTCCAATAGGACAACACAAACATCTTTAAAAAAACAATAACAATAATAACACCAACACATATCAACATTCATCATATATATCACAATTCACCACACACATCACGTATACACATTCTTCAATAGGTTCAAAAGGATTGTTTATATCCTTTTAGATCAGTTGATTATCGATCGTCAAACAAAGACAAACAACTACCCAACAAGCCTTACGCGTGTGAACTAAATTATATAGTGAAAATTAATTATAATAATAAATAATATTGTGAAATAACAAACATTGTGAACATTAACAGACTTAAAAACATATTTCGAACAATTGTGAACAAATTACATATATTATAAAACAAATACAAATAAATACGTTTATAAAGTTTTTGAAAATACATACAAATAAAACAACACTAATATTTATTTATTAACATAACACATGTATATACTCAATTAAAATATAAAAGATTTGTGCATTATATACCCTACCCCTCTTATCCCCTAAAACTAACCCTACCCTATAACCCGTTCATTCATGGTCCTTCGAGCCGGATATGAACCAGCGACCTACGGCAACAGCTTGACTGATACCCTACACATTGGTCCTACCCTACAACAAGATTTGGTTGTTTCAATCTTGGCGCTTTTATAAGATTGTTTTTAATGCCGACACGACACACCCTATCAAAGAATTTTATTCCGTAAAAGCGTCAACGAACCCATTCAAGATTACGAACTGCAAACAGTCACATTTGGCGTTAACTGTGCCCCTTATTTGGCTATCAGAACCCTACACAAATTAGCCGCAGACATTCAAGATACCCACCCAATTGCATCTCAAATTTTGAGAGAGAATATGTACGTCGATGATGTACTAGACGGTGCTCATACTGTTCAAGAGGCTGAAATCGCTCAAAAACAGTTAATCACTGCACTTGAATCTGCTGGTTTTCCTCTACGAAAGTGGACATCAAATACCCAAGAGCTCCTAGATAATTTACCCAAGGACCACCAACTCAATGCCGACTTACTCACCCTTCCGGAATCGGAAAACCCTAAAATTCTAGGCATTCGGTGGAATCCAAAAGAGGACAATTTTTTCTTTGAGGCCCCAAAAATAGAGAGAAAACCAGCCTACACTAAGCGAGCAGTTTTATCTGATATCGCTAAACTTTTTGACCCAGCTGGTTGGTTAGCACCAATTATAATATCCGCCAAAATCGTGATACAGCAAATCTGGCAGGATAATACAGCTTGGGATGAATGTCTTAACCCACTCACACTTATTAAATGGCACAAGTTTTTGCAGTTTTATGATAACATTGACAATATTCGAATGTATGTATGTAATCGAATATTCGATGGATAAATTTTTCACCCTCAGCAAAAATTGAGTATCATGGCTTTTCAGATGCTTCTGAAAAAGCATACTCTGCGGTTTTATACCCACGAGTTATACCCATAAACGGACCTATTTCCGTAACACTACTCGTCGCTAAGACGAGAGTTGCACCTATCAAGGTTATTTCCTTTCCGAAATTAGAACTTTGTGGTGCAGTGTTGTTGGCAAAAATGGCACAGAACATAATTACCCATCTGCAATTAAGCCAATACCCAATGCATTTCTGGATGGACTCCGCAATAGTTTTGGCATGGCTCAATAAACCCCCGACTACCTGGAATACCTTTGTGGCTAACCGTGTGTCTGCAATAGCCGAGGCTGTAGGAACCAAGAACTGGAGTCATGTGGCCTCTTACGACAACCCAGCCGATGTTGCCATTCTTGGATGCAACGCAGATGAACTGAAGGACGACAAGCTATGGTGGAATGGACCAACATGGTTGAAGGAAGATCCAACAAAGTGGCCAACAACACATTTACCCTACGAAACTCAAGCTGAAGCTAAAATTTATCAGTCGTTCTCTACGACTTTGAACCCAAAAACATCTATGGACTCTACCCACCCTACCCAGGACATTTTGGAAAGATTTTCTAAATGGTCCAAAGCACTTAGAATATTGTCATATGTCTATCGATTTTGTGATCGCGCATCAGTTACTCGAAGAAATGGAATTCGACATGACAGCGTAGTTCTGGGTCGAAAAATTCCACAATCTATTGACGAAAGACTCAATAGATTATTAACCCACCCGAGTATTGAACTTGATGCGCATGAGATCAAAGCTACCCGTGATAGACTGATAATTCTTTGTCAGACACAACATTTCAGTGAAGAATATTCTTGTCTGAAGAAATCGAACCCTCTACCCAAGAAAAGCAATTTACTCACCCTTACACCCTTTTTGGACACAAAGAATATAATGCGCACAAATGGCAGATTGGCAAACTCCAACAACTTAACGTATGATGAACGACACCCTATTTTATTACCCTACGCCTTTGCTAAATTATTAACCCAACACGTTCATCTTATAACCCTACACGGCGGAAATCGTCTAATGTTGCGAGTAATTCGCTCGAATTTTTGGATTCCGAGACTGCAGAATCTTATCAGTTCTGTAGTCAATAGGTGCGTAACCTGCACGAAATATAGGAATCGTCAAACTACCCACTTTATGGCTGCATTACCCCCCGAACGTACCCAAATTAGCAGACCATTTAATACTGTTGGAGTTGCTTTTGCCGGACCATTTGACAAAAAATCCTACATTGGTAGAACATGTAGGATAACCAAAGGTTATGTTTGCGTATTTGTTTGCTTTTCTACCAAAGCTATCCACTTAGAGCCCACATCTGACCTGTCTACCCAAGCATTTATGACAGCATTTGCCCGATTCTTTTCGAGGCGGGGATGCCCTGTCGCTGTGTATTCCGACAATGGAACCAACTTCGTTGGAGCTAGCCAACTAATTAAAAAGCAGCGACAGGAATTCCTCAAACAGTTGAAGGGATTGGTTACATCAACCAATAGCTTTCAAACTTGACGTGGCACTTTATCCCACCCGGAGCTCCACATATGGGGGGCTTATGGGAAGCCGGCGTAAAGAGCTTCAAGTCCCATATTAAGAAGCTCGCAAATTTTAAATATACCTTTGAGGAACTAGCAACCCTATTGGCTAGAATAGAAGGATGCCTCAACTCAAGACCCTTAAGCCCGTCGAGTGAAAACCCTCAAGATCTTAACCCATTAACCCCAGGTCATTTCTTAATTAGCTCACCCTTATTATCACCCTCTGAACCCGATTTTAGTAACGAAAATATTACCCTAGCAAACAGATGGCAAAGGTTGAAAATTCAACACCATCAGTTTTGCAAAAGATGGAAGGATGAATATTTGAAAGAGCTCCATAAACTTTATAAATGGAAAAACCCTAAACGTCCTGTGGAAGTGGATGACATTTTCGTCATCAAACAGGACAATCTACCCTCAAATGAATGGTTACTCGGACGAGTAACCAAAACTCGCCCAGGTTCCGATGGAATACCTAGAGTAGTTGAACTTCGGACATCAAACGGAACCTTGACTCGGCCCATAACCAAGGTCGTAGTCCTACCCACCCACTAATTAACTCCTTCAAATCTTCCATTTTCATCCTCCTTACACACCCATTACTCACCCGAACACCATCCTTACCTACCCAAATTTTTACCCAAAACACCCACAATTATTAATACCCACCCAAAGTCTAATTTCAGGTTCCACCCCACAAGAAGATATGGTTGATCTCCAGGTCGGAATTGAAAATCTGTACCCATGGGAAAACCCTGAAACCACGAGTGAAAAAAAAATTAATACCCTTTCCCACCTTTTGGACAATTAAAAATAATTTGTTTTTATTCACAGGTTGCCGGCCCGGGAGGATGTTCACACGAGTGAACAAATACACAAACCTAACCCTGACTTCCAATAGGACAACACAAACATCTTTAAAAAACAATAACAATAATAACACCAACACACATCAACATTCATCATACATATCAAAATTCACCACATACATCACGTATACACATTCTTCAATAGGTTCAAAAGGATTGTTTATATCCTTTTAGATCAGTTGATTATCGATCGTCAAACAAAGACAAACAACTAATCAACAAGCCTTACGCGTGTGAACTAAATTATATAGTGAAAATTAATTATAATAATAAATCATATTGTGAAATAACAAACATTGTGAACATTAACAGACTTAAAAACATATTTCGAACAATTGTGAACAAATTACATATATTATAAAACAAATACAAATAAATACGTTTATAAAGTTTTTGAAAATACATACAAATAAAACAACACTAATATTTATTTATTAACATAACACATGTATATACTCAATTAAAATATAAAAGATTTGTGCATTATATACCCTACCCCTCTTACCCCATAAAAATAACCCTACCATATAACCCGTCCGTTCAAACATAAACATATGTTTACATTTATAGAGATTTCGCGAAGTCAAAGTCATTCTCTTCAAGAGCATTCATCAGACTATTTATAGCGATACAGGGATGGGAAATTGATCTTAACAAATTGTACTAACTTTCACAAAAAATTTTACTTTTTTCTGCCCGATTGTACTAAATTCATTTTTTTTTCTTTTTTAAACTTTTTTATTAAAAATTAAATAAAAATATAAATGACAATTCATTTTACATATATTTATGTACATAGAGTGAGGTGCACAAATGAATACATGTTTGTATTTTGGACGCTTTTTATTGAATAAAACTAAAAGTAATAAAGAAAACTTCAAAAGTTAGAAATCATCAAGCCCTAAGAAAAAAACGAACAAAGCAAAATTAACTCGCATGTATTTAATTTTGCAAGTGTCCATTTTATGATATGTTTGCAAAAACGAAATCAAAAACTATCGTTATTTTTTCATGTTTTTGCACTACTTTGACTTTTTAAGAAAATATTAGTTTAATATTAATTACTTAATCTCGTTGAGCGAATATGTTTTGCAACTTATCGAACAAAAATAAATTTCTATTAAAAAATGAAGAAACAACTGAAGACAGTACTGTAGCTTTGACTGGAAGTGACCGTTCTACCAGGGAAATTTGTAAACAACTTGGAGTTAGTCAGTCAGTAGTCATCAGAGTCCAAAAACGGTCTGTTGTTCCCTAGCTTCAAGACAGACGTCGTAAAAAACTACTAACGAATGCGGATGCTCGTTTCATGCTAACAAAAATTAAAAGGAACACATTTTTAACATCCAAAGGAGCTTTTTGGCAATCGGGAAAACCGTTAGTCGATTGACGGCAAGTAGAGCTCTTAAAGATATTGGCTATACCTCGGCACTCAAAAAGAAAAAACCTGCACTTTCGGCTAAAAATGGCACTATTAAAGTTTACAAGAAAACACAGAAATTGGACAAAGTCCCGACCTCAATCTAATTGAGAATTTGTGGTCATTCGCGATGAGATGGTTGGGACAGTACTGATCAGCCCCAACCAATTTAGGTGAGCTTTGGCAACGGAGTCATCAGGACAATATTCCGAAAGAAATTATAGAGAATTTGGTAGAGAGCATGCTAAGTCGCGTTAATGAGGTTTTACATAACAAGGGTCTTTGGACAAAATATTAAAAATACTCGTATTCCCTAAAATTTTGGAATTGAGTACATCCGAGTTATTTTCCTCTTGATTGTTTTTTTCTTAGAATTTCATCATCTTAGTTCGGAAATTTATATTATTTTGTTAAGTACTAAATACTAAATAAAAAACGAAAACAATTTTTGAATTGCTTTAACACTTTTATTTTTATGCAATTAAAATTGCACAGAGTACAAACATATACTCATTTGTGCACCCCACTGTATATGCGTAAAAAAACATAAAATTTGACAAAAAAAGTACATTACAGTTTCTTTGTACTAAGTACTTGTATATATAATAGGTAAACTTAACAACTTACTTTAATACTTAAATATAAAGGAATACAAAAGTTTATCAATTCTAAATTTTAAATCACTATTTATGATACATTTTTTGCTAGCAAACTATCTGTTATTTCAAAATTGTAGCAACACGAATTTAAAGACTTCAATAAATCCCTTGTTTGGATTAAATTTGTAGACAGTCGAAGCAAACAGTCTATTTCTCCCTTTGTAGGGAGGGATTAGGGAAAATTTTTAAATAGTGCTAAATAAGTCATTGAGGTGCTATGGTGTTTTTAACTTCCAAATAGTGCTAAAAAAAAGTACAATTGTACCAACTTGTCCACCCCTGTAGCGATATAAAAGGCAAGACAAAGCAGGCAATGCAGTCAGAAAGAATTCAGTCAGTCTAGTGTGAAGATGCGTTGCGTGTGAAGAGAATAATCGTGGTTTGAAGATCTCCGTTGTAAAGATCTAATGAACAATTGTTATTGTTTACGCAAAAGAGTGTAAAGAAGAATAACCAATAAAGCAATTGTTGTTGCTTACATCAAGTTGTGGACAGCAATATAATACACAATAAATGTTTTATTTAAAACTGAAGCACAAATTTATTTTTATTTTATTTGCAATCAATCTACGCTCATATTTTAAACGCTTTTAAAAAGGTAAAAACGTAACAATATTTATTCGAAGTCGACTTCAAACTATAGGTCCCGCCACCCATGGATAAAATTAACACACTTAAGTTGGGTGGTGTGAGAAGCTAGCTCGTAATCCTGGCTAAGGGGTTGTAATGACCAATTATGTATGTATAATATATTTATATGTAAATCGTTTTCCGTTGTAATTATTTACGACTTTATACTGTCTTAAATATGCGTTTTGGATACTTGATACTACGTGCTTGCCTTAATTAACATAAAAAAAAATTAATTTTCGAGTGGCAAAATGATTAAGAAAAAGAAGAGAAATTAACATAAATATTCTTGTTTACAAAGATTTTTTATTTTTTTGTTTCTTAGGACCTCTTGTGCTTTGTGATTTACATTTAATACCTGTGGGAATTTTAGTTTAAAATCTTTAAACAACGAGCCCAAAGCTTCGCATTAATTTATGAAATGAGCGTATAATTGTGTAAAGGTAGGTCTTATTAACTGAAATATAATTAATTTGAAACAATAGGAAGGTGTTTTTGCTACACTTGCGTATTTACGAAATAAATTATTGTGGTTGTAAGATTATGGTTTATAAGATGAACATTGATTTTGTGGCAAGAGATTTCTAGTAATAGACCTATAATAGGAACAAATAAATTTAACATGTAATTTTTCATTGTTACAAGAATACCAAGCAGGTATAGAAGCAACTCTAACAAAACAACTCTAACAAAACAACTCTAACAAAGCAACTCTAAAAAAAAAATGTATTTAAAATTGATGAAGCCGTAGCTAATTTATCAACAAATACCTTAAGTGATATTCCGAAAGCAATCTATATTGTTAGGAGTGCTCGACAGAGAGAAAAGTTAATGTAAGTGTTTTTAAGTACATTCATTCAAATCTTAATCCCAAGCAATTTATTTTTTGGTCTACAATGATTTCACTTGTCTGACCTTTTTGAATATTGTGCTCTGTGCTTGCCAATTGCGAATTGAATCATAAATAAAATTTTGTTGAAAGTAGATGAATAGAATGGCAAATTCTGTTAACAAATGAGGGTGTAAGTGGGCAATGTAGATTTCAGACATATAAAGCCATTTGATATTACCTTACTTTGGTTTTGTACATCAGGGTTACATTGGTATTTTCCATTGGAATAATTTTTAAGTCATAATAAATTAATTGTGTACAGGAATTTTTAAATTCCAATTTCATATTCTTACCACATATTTACTTCTATGGTTACAGATTAGTGTAAATGACCGTAACAATTCCATCATGATATATCTTGCGATAACGGTTTTACTTAGGACAGAGTTAAATAAAAAACTTAAGCAATCAATACCCAATTGTGTCATAAGCAGTGCAGTAGACAATGTTTAATTATTAAATAGGCACAAAAAAGAAATAAAAATAAAATTATATACGAATTGCGTAACTTCGACCATATGCTCGGTGTAGTGAAACAGACTAGAGTTTCTAGTGCCAATCGAATCCACGACCCTCACTCTAATAGTTGAGAGTACTACCCACTAGACTATCAGGGCATTCTTTTTTCAACAGTAAATTATTCACAGCACATTAAAATTTATGAAACAAAAATAAGTGATTGACTAGTTAAGAAATTGTACAGGGTAAATGAAATTCCTAAGTCTAGTAGGTAGTGTGTTGATTAATTAGTCATGAGGCCTCTGGTAAAACCACAGGTCAGACCTCTCGATTAAAATGAAAATATGAAAAAATATTTCTTTGGCGAATTCCTCTCAGAAAATTTCAGATAAAAACTGTGAATATAAATAAAATTGCCATGAGAAGTTTCTCAAAAATCTGTCGTTCGGAATCAACTGTAAGATGTAGGAGCCACCAATCATGTTTAAATTAACACACACAAAATAAGTGGTGTGAGATCGGGTTCCATAAATGAGACCGATTCATACCGTACAATATTAAAATTTTAATCAATTTTTTAAATTGTTTTAATCAATTAACATATTTATTTACTCCCAAATCTGCGATAGATTTTGTAAAATTAGAAATTTTAATCATTTTTTATATTGACAATAAATTCCAACAAATACAAAAAATATCTTATAAATATTTCTTTAATAAAATATTGTATTTTTTACTCCACATATGTAGGTATTTAATTTTCCGCTTTAATCACTATAAAGCATCGCCTCTAAGCATCACTAAACCACTGTGACGTATAGTTCATTTAATTTGTAGAAATTACTCATACGACTCATAAGAAAGCTATTAATTAATTACACTTTAAGATGCAAATAAAATGAAATAAAATGGTAAATTTTAGTTTGCAGTGGAGTATGATATACGGACACGTTTCTTAGAGTTCCTAGTTTTCACATCAATTCACATCCATTGTATACCAAACGGTATGCCATCGTTTAACATTAAAAATAACAAACAAAAGCTACACCAACGAATACAACGAACTTGCATGCATACACCAACAACATCAGTAAGAACGAAAGCAACAACAAACAACGTAAGCAAACTTCACAAACAACAATGTCGTAGCGATAGAGCTCTCGAGAAAGCGAACACACGAAGATTCCATTTCAAGAACATTTATCAGGCTGAATACGCGCGCATATAAAAAGGCAAGACAAAGCAGGCAACGATTCGTAAGAATTCAGTCAGTCTTGTATGAAGACGCGTTGCGTGTGAAGAGAAGAGTTGTGGTTTGAAGATCTCCGCTATACAGATCTAACGTACAAGTGTTGCTGTTTACGCAAAGGGTGTGAGCAGAGAAGAATAGCGAACAAGCAAATTATTGTTATATACATCAAGTTGGACACAGTGGCACACAAAAATTGTGCCAACAATAAAGAGTTTAATTGTAACTTAACCCAAAAATTATTTTTATTTTGTTCGCAATCAACGAACTCATATTTTAAAAGTTTTTAAAAATGTAAAAACGTAACAATACATTTATCAGTGCATGTTTGGAAAAACCGATACCAATCTGAGAATTTTATGGACCAAGCGAAAGCTTTATCATCAAGCGGAACTTTGGCATAGGAAGCATTATGCTGGTTATTTATTGACTTTAGGTTTTCGATTATGCTTATTAGACGTGAGTCCATGGTTCAAACGGCAGGTCAGCCATCTCGAACAACAAGAAATATGAAAAAAAATATTTCTTCGGCGACTTCCTCTCAGCATATTGTTGGCAAAAACTCTGAGATTAAATAAAATTGCAAAGAAATGCTTCTCAAAAATCTGTCGTTCGGTTTCGGGGTTAAATTGGCTATTTCCGCCTAAGAAAATCCCGCAAGAAGAAGATACAACCATCGACCTGTTTCTCAAAGAAATAGGGACCGATATTGCCTTAACTAGTGACATTCGCTATCTATGGTCGCCCATGGTGACTTGGTAAAACAGACTGCATAAATGACAATCAATTTTGCACTCAACTGTATTTTGCCAGTTTCACATAAATCAGAATCTTCACACAGAAAGTGCTCTAGCGATACTTCCTTATCCAAACCAGTTCCTAAAAGTGTCCTAATTTGGTGAGTTAAAACACACAGACACACGTGCAATCCTACAGCGTTCACAAATTATACCTGTAAAGAGTCTGATTGAACTGGTTGAATTTGTTCTACCGAAAAGTGTAACCTAGGATAAAGGAACAACCCCGACGATTGCTTTAACTAGTTTATCGTGGAAAAAATTCCATTTAAAAAGACCACTCTTATCCAAAGCGATTACTGTCTGACTTTTAACGTTCGCAAGTGTAAAAAGATATATATACGTGTCCATTTATTAATACACCTTCCTTAGCTCTTTCCTACATCTTTGTATATATATATATATACAGTGCATGACAAAACAATGGAAACTTATTCAAAAATTTATTTATGTGTTACAATCGGACGAAAATTAAAAAATCTTTTTAAGAAATCGGCAAAATATTAATGCCTTTTATTAATATGCACTGTTATTAACATTTCTGTATTTTAAAAAATATATAAAAAGACTATATAATTCAGTAATTAAAAAAAATAATTCTATTCACATATTTGATGTTGACAAAACAATAGAAACTTTGGAAACTTTTTAATTTTTGAATTATATAATTCATTTTTATGCATAATTTTAATATACAGAAAATTTAATAACAGTGCAAGCTCCACAAATGTTTTGCCGATTTTAAAAAACATGTTAAATTTTCGTCCGATTAAATACATTTTTGAAAAAGTTTCCATTGTTTTGTCAAGCACTGTATATACTTCTGTCAAATCTATTCAAATGGCGCTGGTATTTAAAACGGAATAAATACACTTTCTGAACTGAATGTGCGAAAATGCTGTTGATAAGACATACCACAGACAGGCAAAGATATTTGACGCGGCGAATGAAGTAAAAAATATCGCGAAAGGGTCGAAAAATAAAATTAAAACCTCAAGGTGACAAGTGGGTTCAGAAAGGTTCTCTCTTTTTTAAGCACTGAACAAAATGGAACCACCTGAATTGAGCTTTAGACGAACATCGAATTGAATATTCAATCAGACGCTAGAAAGTTGAGTTCTCGGACATGCATTTCGCAGCAAAAGAGTGATTTGCACTTACCGCTGAATAACATAGATCTTAAACGACAGAAATTAGTTATCTGCACTACGAATTAAGCTCTGAAAAATGTATAATTAGGAAGAAATGGCTAAATTGCTGGAGAATAGACCAAAAGTTGCGGATGGAGGGCCATTATTAATTACCGTTAACTAAAGGGAGGATTTTAACGGACAGAAAAATTGTTTTTCATTATTATAAGTGGACGATAAGGTAAAAGCAGGTTAAGCTAAAGGCAGGATCATCCTACTAGTAACTTTTAAAGTTTGTGTTTGAACTTGCCATATTATATATTGTTTTCAATATGGCAACTTCAAATTGAAACAAAATGAGCATATAGAACAAAAAAACGAAGCCCGTCGTTGCCACTGCGTTAAAAAAAATTGTTTTATTGAGCAGTCTTATCGACATTGCTCCGGCTCCATTAACAACTCAAAAATGGACTTCAATTTCAAATTTATATACTGATTTGATTAGCAAGATTTGATAACTATTTCGTCATATTTCTTCTTATATCCAGCTTACAAACTCGTGTTGAAAATAGTATCAGTCGGATTGAAAATTAGATAGATGGTGCTAATAATACAAAATCCTCATAATTCGGCTTTATTCCTTACATTCGAAAGACTTGTGTATAAATTGTACAACTGTGAAGCTATTAGTCAGAGAGATGGGGCAGTACACCATGTTACAAGTCTATGAAAAAGATCGCTAAATTAACTGAATTGTGCCCTATATGGAGCAATTCGAAGAGAAGGTGTAGTGTTTAAATAGTCTTCATACCGCAGACAGAAACAAACTCCCATACGATACCTAAGAATCTTAGACCCACAAGTCCTTCCAACTTTCTACGAAAGAAATTGCTGGCCCAAAGGACTACACACTGGCCAGAGGGATAGGATGCGGAACTCGACGTGGTTCTCTATACTGTCGTTTAGAATCTTGTAATGTTTAAGCTGTTATTCATATAAAGTTGTTCTTATGTTCTCGTGCAGAATTGTCGACATTATTAATGATAGGATGCAACTCGACTTTAGGAAACTTATGTTAACACTACAAAATGGAGGTTGTACTCTTCACAAGAAGCCATAAGTCGCTACATTTTCGTCCACTGAAATTGTAAGTATCGAAACTTGACCTCAAGGTGGAAGACATGTGGGTTATTCTAAACAGAATACTGCCTTAGAAACCGAAATACTTTAATGATAATAAAAACTACTCCTTTGCTATCACGCTTGTAAGAATGTGATGGCCAAAAATTTGGATCTTGGACCTAGTATGACTCGGTTATCAAACCTATCCTATGCGCAAGCATAGTAGGAATCCCTTGATAAGACAACTAACTTGAACTAGATAATGTCCTGCGTACTACAAAATAGTGAATTGGTAAGACATTCACTTCATATTTGACGATATTCCAGGCAACTGCAAATAGGATGAACAAGCCAGATACGGTGGAATCATCGCACTCTTCCGGAAAGCCTAATTAAACTCGATAGGGCGACTCTGGTTATTGGAGTCATTACTGGACTGGAACCTGGCAACACGCACCAGTATTGCCCACTTGCCAAATGACTTCTTGCAAGGGCTGTATCGTTGAGAAAGAGAAAAAGGCTGTTATTTACATACTTGGCATCTGCGCAGCACTATGACAAAGAGAAAATGTCATTTTGCTGTCTAGTACATGCATAATTTAAGCAAACTATCAATGATAGAGATTGGTAGCGTAGGCTGCTTCATCAGAAGTTCCGGATGTTTCAGAGATTAGAAAAAATTTAAAACAATGCATTATGGGTTTAATATGGCTTTAGGGGTTCCATCCAAACTGTTTTTGTGGACAGCCACCTCTATCTACCTACCTAAAAAAAATTCAATATCAGAGAATACAAGAAAGACATACGTATACGTATTTATTAAGAGCAAATTGGCCATTAGAACCACAAAGTGGAAGTAGACCACTTCGAAGATTGTTCAAGAATGGTGGCTAGTCCTGAAAGTGGTTAAACAATGGTGGTTAACGTCAATGACTTCAAATCCATTTATGTAACTTTCACTTTAAAGTACAGTATTCGCATTAATAATCAAAATAATTTAATTGATAGGTCTCGATGGACGTTTAAACTGGTGATAATTTAGAAGATAATGTGAATTCATTAGGCTACATTTTAAATTATGGTCATTTTTATCATAATAGGGGCCTTCATCTGCTCTCATTCCACGCAGGTGAATAACTTCTTTTTAAATAATTGATCAAATAAATAATTTTTTATATTCGAAGAGTAATTGTTTGTTCATAATTTATAAAAATTAAATAAATAAAATGAAAAAAATAAAAAATGCACAATGCACCTACAATAACACTTATTACAACAGACACGCTTACCTGTGCAATATGTAGGTCAACAACGTATGATTTGCTACAAATATACCCCCGAGTTCATGTTGGGTTTGGAAGTGTACATACATACATCAAAGATTATTTGACAAAAGAGATGTGAGAATTCCGTTGTACAGAATTGTTACTTAAGGCGGCATATGGACGTGCATGAACTCAGAAATTTAAATGTGTATGCGATTATTATGTCACACTCTCCATTCTTTTATTTTATTGCGTCAGATAATTTTATGAATTGTATAAACGGTTTGTTCTTCTTATATTCAGAACATATTTGACTTTAGGGTGACAGAATTAGAGGTGATTATGCATTTCAAAATAAAAACTTTAGTTTTAAGAATGAATGTTAAAATTTTAAAATGTTTTTAAAAACTTAATTTCAATTGTCAAAGTTTAAAATTTAAATTTTCTTACACAATATAACTTCAATTCGAAATTTTGTTGATTAATTTAAGAATTCTGATGAAATTTTTCAATGCATATGTTAATAGCTTGTAATCTTTATACAGTAATCTTTACACAAGTGGCCCAACAAATGATGTTTCAGTCTTGACTTAATTAGAATGCCTATACCTCAGCATTAAGTGCTCTTCCAGTGTAGGGACTAAGACTGAATAGGCTACTTGACGTCTAATGTATCTCAAAGGCTAAAATTGGGACAACTTGTTTTTCTTCTAAAAAATATTCAATTTCACTAATATACTGGCGAGTGTTCTTTGCGTTCTAGAAGCAGAAATGTGCCACAAGCATATCCTGCATAAAATGTGTCTCGTTATTCATAAAGGTATTCAATGTCTGCATCAATATATTAATCGCTGCTTCAAGGCAGCAAAAGTTATTGCCTCAGGTCACATTTTATGGTTGCTTTGTGGGTATATTTTGTTGAATTGGAACACTTTTATGTGTATGATATTTGGCTGAAGGTTGGCGGAGATACTTCAGAATGATGTTTAATCTGAGTAGAACCTATTCAACCTTTATAAGTTGCTATATGACTTGAAGTCGCATTAGCCTAGTATGTAGTGTTATTAGGCGTGAGGCTACGGTACAGACATCTTGAAGGGTCTGAAATCTCGAACAAAACGAAATATGAAAAAAATATTTCTTCGTCGATTTCCTCTCAGCAGTCTTCTGGCAAAAATTGGGTAAAATAAAATTGCCTTGAAAATTTTCCAAAAATCTGTCGTTCGAAGTCGACTTTAAACTGTAGGTCCCACCACTCATGTACGAAATTAACAAACACAACATAAGTGATGTGAGAGTGTAGGTCGTAATAATGACTAAAGGGTTGAATGACCTATTATATATTTATGTATGTATACCATAATAAGTATAACATTTTTAGTAGTATCGATTACACGGAGCTCGTCGTATACAATGCACAAAACATGCAGTTTACAATATGACTTCGTGTGACCATACTCTTGGCGATTAACGCATTGGACTGGCCTTGTTCTTTTATGTGGTTTCTAGTGTCATCATTGATGTTTCTTATCCCGTACAGGCATTTTAAATAAAATAGACTTAAAAGAGATATAAATACGATTTTCTAATATTGCCGACTCAACTCTTTTTTCTATCTTATTAAATTTCTTGAAAAATTTGTATAGTTATTTTATCCATAGTAATTTTTTCGTATTCTAAAAACGAATATACGTTCCGTGGACGTTTGGTTAACAGGGACTAAAGCCTAGTTATACTTTAGCCTTGCGTTGAACATGTTTGCTAATGCATTATAAGTTAAAAAGCACAAAATATGTAATAATAAAAAAATACTGAATGCGTAGCGGGGGTACTGCGGTATTTTTTGAAATGAGAAACTACTGAAAAAAGTACAAAAGTATTAAATTTTTCAACACTGATTCTGGCTGAAAAGTTGTAATTGCCAATTATATATATAAGTGCATCTTTTTATTTCTTATACAAATTATTTTTTAGGTATTTAGTGCATTACTATGCACACAAAGAAGCCAATCAGTTGGAAAGCGGTGCTAAAAATTATAATTTCGTATACTAGTTTACACATTTATATAGCTTTTCCAAGGCTTACAAACGTTTTGAATGTGTATCTCTTTATATATGTTTTGACAAGTCATTATCATTGCCCAGTTTGTTTTTGTGATACGTAGAATTGCTATAAAATTGCCGTTAATGAGGACATACTTTTAATGGCTACGAACTCTATTGATTTTTTCGTTTCCTTTGTTTATACAACATAACGTTGAATGCGTTGAATTATTCGCTGACAATGAGCAAAATGCATTAGCGTAACGAATGCATGATAATATGAAATGGATATGAACGGACAGCTCAAAATAAATGCTAGAAATCAGAAATATGTGCAATTATATAAATGCAATTATAAAAATAATTTCATAAATTTTCATGTCAACAGTAAACAAATTGTACGTAAATCACCAGCAGAATACTGACTTTTATAATGACTATTGTAAAGTAAATCACACATAAAACTAGATATGATAGTTAACACATATATATGTGTTGTTTAGGTGGACAAGCATAGTCTTTTCAGTCCATGTGCACTTATTCTACTTCATTTGGATTGATTCAACGACTTTTCCATGTATATGCTTATAAGTACGTATATACAGTGGTGGAGATATAAATACACATAAATATGATATCTCACTTGTTCGATTTTTTATGTGTATGATCACTTTAAAGGTACTTTTTTACTGGAAGGATAAGTTTGATCACTTTTACACAGTATTCCTTCCTTATTTTTCTATTCTCTTCAATTTTTTTTACTAAGTCATTATTTATTAAAAATGTTGTTTTTGAAGCAGTTTTGCTACATTAGTAGCGTATTTTTAACGTTTAATTCTGTGTGCTTTTTGTAAATTTATTGGCAAGTATGTATATTTTAAATGATATGTAAAATTTTTGTATAAAACCATAAGATGTGGAAAAAAAGTTATTCCGAAAAACAAAGGACGATAATACGCACCTTCAGAGCGGTCGTAAAGACGGTAAATGAAATTTCCCAAGATATTTGGTTGTTTCAGAAGTAAAATTTAAAACGTAATGAAACATTTTAGTACATTTGGAACCAGAGATCAGCAATGAGTATTTAAAAAAGATGAGCAGAATCGAATCATACTCATAATTTCTGGTATTTATACGCATTCATAATTATTTTAATATTATACTCAATACTACCCATATTCAAAGTTTGCAGTACTCATCGTACTCATACTGAACAATATGTATGATGTTGTTGATTTCGACATTTACAAGAATCACAGAATAAACATGATTCGCGTCCGAACACTACAATACTCACTAGAAGGTTGGGTGTTTGCTTTGCTTGCTGTCTTTATCTTTTTCTTTTTTTCTAAATGTAACAACAACTAAGACTTTATATTTTGATGAATGATTCAAATCACTCGAATCATTTATGAGTATTATAAGTATAAGAATCGAACATATTTCGAACGGTAATGAGTTTGATGTCAACGTTGTACTCGTACTTATTGTACTCATACTTATAAATCAACGTTGTAGTGAGAACGAATAAATTAGAGTAGTTGAATTTCAATACTGTTGATTCATTTATATTCAAAATTTCATGAGTGCTTAGAGTAGCGAAAAAACGATTCATTGCTGATCTCTGTTTGGACTTTTGGACCGCTATACTTTATATAGTACACAACTTAAAGTCGAAGTAAAAATTACAAAATGTAGTTTTTTATTCTGGCAACGCTTGCTACCAGTCAATAAGAGTACATGCAACATTCACGTAGCTGTTGTAAATCATAGTTCAAAAATATCAATGAGGGGAATCCCCATTTTGGCTAGTGATTCATTTCTTGTCGGATTGTGAATGGTTATTTAGTTTATTTTACAGAAGTTAACTTTGAAGAACGTTGAAAAGCAGTTTATTTACTGGATGACATCACATTCTAATAAAAGCAATATAAAACGGTTTAGTTCGTATAGAATTTTTTGTGCTATAGCATATTAAGTGTTGCTGTACTAAGTTTAGTACACTAAGCGTTCAAGGTAAGATAAAATAGTACACTGAATACGTTTTCATTCCGGCATTGTGCTTTAGAATAAAAGTGTTTCGTGGTTTTTTTATTGCTTTTTTTTTGAATAGCGTCTTGTTATTAATTAAAAAATACTTTGAAAGAGTACGAACCGACGTAGCAGAAACTATTTTGGGTTGGAAAAGGCAATATGTGACATTATTAGCCAAGATAATGAAAATGACGTTACTTACGATGTAGTTATGCTGCCACCCGATTTAGATGTTCTCACTGACGAAGAGAAAGGTGGAGACGATGAATTATATGAAAATAAACTACCTCGAGATGTGCCCGGTAATATAGAGGTGGTTACTTACAGACCTACGGTTGAAGATGTATGCAGTAGCGATGGCGATGAGCTCCTACCAACGATCTCGTCATCTACTTCACGGAATGTTCAGAAAAAAAAAGAATTGAAGCTAGTGTTGAGTCCCCAAGTTGGAGAAAATGTGCTCCGTTTATTCGTTTTTTCCATCTCCCCCAGATCAAAAACATACTGAAGCTATGGGAGGGGTAGATCAGATGGACTAGTCTATAGGAATGTACCGAATTGCTGTAAAAGATAAAAAGTGGTAGTGGGTCTTGTTTACTTATTTAGTGGACTTGACTGTTTCAAATGCATGGAGACTATATTGCATTTCAAACCCTAATAATCGTGTGGATCAATTATGGTTTCGCAGACATATAGCACGAACATATCACAGTGACAAAAAGGACAATAAATGTAAATGTAAATAAACATCTTGCAGAATTGAAGGAGATGAAAAAAAGTAATGGCCACAACCCCCAAATAATTCCAAATCAACTTCGATGTGTCATATGCTCAAATCGAGGTAAAACATCATGTTGTAAATGCCTGAAAACACTTTGTTTGGAAAGAGGATGTTTTGCAATATACCACACGTAACCGCCCATTGTACTAAACTTAGTACACCTCAAAAAACACAACTTACAATATTTTTTTTGTTTTTTTCTTTTATAGTACTATAAAAACTGTTATTTAAATCTAGAAATAAAGATTGAATTTTAAAAATTTTTTGTGGTTCTCATTTAGGCTTTAATGGGTTAAAGTATCACTTCAAGAATGAATATGTTTACAAATGTACTAAGCATACTTCAAGAATTGTGAAAAGCTGCTAGAGCAAGAAAACATAAACATTTTAAAGTCCCAGCGTTATCCCATGATCTTAATCTAATTGAGAAATTATGGACTGAAGTTGAAAAGAGGTTGGAAGGCAAAACTCCAAATAATTACGTGTCCTCCCCTGTATATACATTGCAGATCTATTGAGTTTAAGCTTTGAATTTTTAGGGGTTTTCTCCTAAGATGAAATCTTAATACAGTATTTCCCGGACATAAGCATCTCGGATATAATAATTCCACGCTTAGTAGCACTGAAACTTGATTTTGGCTTCAGAAAGTACTGACCTAACTCGGTATATGCATCGTGCTTTTAAGCATTTCTCAAAAAATTTTACTCCATAATTTAAATTTACTTGGAAAAAAATTCGTTTATATTCATCACGTTTTCTAACAACTAACAACTTTCGTTCCTAAATTGTTTTGTTCACGAGCTCCCCCGTACGTGCGATAAAACGTTTCTGGATTTCCTTTTATGGGGACATGGGATTATGGTAATAAAATAGCAACTCTTGAGCCATTGGAAGCCAATATTCACCATTAGAGCCATTTGCTTGATTTATTGGAAAAAATAGTAAAAAATTGTACAGCAGCAATGCAGTTCCTTAGAATATTCCTTATGGTTTCATTCTCTCCGAGACGGAGGTTACACTCTGTCCTATCCAGAAGACGTAACCAACTGATGCAATACAATTTCAGATATTTGATTTGTGATAGAGAACCTACCAACCACCAATGTTAGTATTTCGTAATTTGTAAAGCTCCCCTTCTACTAACCTAGTCTGGTGCAGGTCTCGGGCGAGTCAATATCCTGACTAATCAATGCTACAATAAGACTCTTGACGATGCCTATAAAGTCTGCTGTGGATCCATCTCCTTCAGAAATTTCTTCGCCTTGGTCAAACAGCAACACGGACGGCCAACAAATTACCACACCGAGTTGTAGAAGATTATTAAAGCCGACTTCGACCAGCTGGCTCTTAGGTGCGAGTTTACAAGACAAGAATTCTCCGCTTCTAGGCAATATCCTGTAAGCATTTATTACTATAAGGATTGCATTTTTAAGGTTAGTTTTGTTCAGTTGGTTTTAACCGACAGTGTATGCTTCCTGTAAATATCATGGTTTGTAATCGTAATTGAGTAAAGGAATGAAGTCAGTTAGGTCATGTATGGAAATATATTTGCATGAGGGGATACAGCCCCAAGTGCAAGCATTTGTTAACAAACTTAAATGTCTCGGAAATATTTACATATACATACATATGTATATATTTACGCTATTACGTCCTTTAGGAGAACATTTAATGGAAAAAAATGGAAAATGAGCGAACGTATACACATTTTAAGGAACACGTTTGAATGACTAAATGCATAAATAAATTATCTGTGCCAGCTCCATCAACGTAATGTATCTTTAAATAAAAAGATATTTATACATACGTACATATACTATATCCACATATAATAGCTAAAAATGTGTACGTAAAAATATTTTTCCATCCCAACAATAATTATACAATTATACACATATGTGTTCTTATAACCCGTAGCATATGCATGTAAATGTACGTTACTGCAACTAGAATGCATTTACATACGCAAATATCAGGTGGCCCATTTATCGGTTTAAATTTGAGCCATTTGTTATTTTGAATCTGGATATACGTATGTTATTCTATTCTGTCCTAAAATTCAGTATATTAGCTCCACTGAACGTAATGAGTCGATTTACACTTGAGCAACGATAGGATTTATTGGGCCAACGAGAAACTTCACGATGAAGACGATTTTGCCAAAAAAAAATAATCTTTTCGTATTAAGCTCATTTTCATCTTGGTAGGTACATTAATTACTAAATTTTGCGTATTTGGGGTTCAGAAAATTCGCACGTGATCTTATGAACCCAATGCACCCATTACGAGTGACTGTTTTTTGAGGCTTGTGAAGCAGAGGCATCATTGCTCCATATTTCTTTAGAAATGAGGACGGTACAACCATTACAGTTATTGGAGGTACCTATCGCAGAATAATAACCTATTTTTTGTACCCGCTGTTCATGGTATTGATGTGAATGATGTTTAGTTTCAACAGGATTGTGCAACTTGCGTCAACCGTTTGATGCCCGTTTAATTAGCCAAAATGGTGATGTCAGTTGGGCGACAAAAAGCTGGGATTTGCAACCTTTGAACTATATTCGGTGGGGCGGCGTTTAAGAAAGCATTATTCCGACAAATCAGAGAAAACATTCGTGATGCCATTGCCGAGATACGATCCTATACACTCGTAAAAGTGCACTAAAATTGGTACGATTGAATGATGTACTGTGAGGCAACCCACGGCAACCATATGAATGAAATAATATTCCGTTTCTAACCGGGACAATTGTGCTTCACAACATAATAATAAATTTGGCCAAATTTGTTTTATTGCATTTTTTTAATTTAAAGTTTTAAATTTCCAACCATATTGATTGTTTTCGAATTAAATTAAGATCTGTGTTCTTTTCATCCAAGTTGCAGTAAATCTTCAGTGTATGTGTAACCATAATATATCCTATAGGCTCAGGCTTACTTTCCATATCAAGGTTGTAATAAAAGAGAAGAGAATTAGAGAATTAAGTCTAAAATAACCCATATATGATAACTATTTCACTGTATACATAATCTACCCTGTCATATTTTGAATTTTTGACTGCACGAAATTCAATTACAAGCACACACTATGATTATATTTCAGAATTTATGGAATGCAATTACTACCTTCATAGTGATATTTTGCAATTTACCGTTATCCGTAACACGAGCAATAAATGAGCTTATGTGTAACGATATAAAATTTTCATAAATTTTCGTAAATCACGTAACTTGCCGATTAAATATATTCTAAGCATTTAAGTAAGAAAAATGCAGAATTTGCCAACATTGGATCAACATGTTTAGACTTTAAAGGAAAATTTAGTACATGAATCGTAACAAAATTTATTACCTAATTTGCGTGAACTTTGATTTGTTATTAATTCTTTCTTAAGGTATAAACACATAGACGACAGACATGGGGCTTAGCTTCGGGCTACCATGGGGGTCAGTAGGTGGCGGATAACTGAACGGCCTATCCCAGGTAGGTTAGCTGCGAATAACCAATAAGCAGTCCCCGACCATGAGCGGCAGATACGGAGGCGTACTACAAAAAGGTACAAGTGACCGAAGACGTTATCTGCGACATGGCGAATCGATGCCGCCATTAACTAGGCATCATCCCACAGGGGGTTCCCTCAAGAGATGGGAAAATAGGAGAGTAACGACTCCGTGGTTCCCTCAGTTCCACCGAAGCGGCGAACTACGACGCCCTTGATTGGGGCATTAGAACCGAGCCCGGTAAGGTTCTAATTATGGTATACCGGAAATTGGATTTGAATTGGTGATATAGGCTGACGATGGCAGTATTCCGGCACTTTAGTAAGCGGTGTGATAGCTGGCTGAAATGGCTGTCGGGCTAATGCTGTCATTGCCCCCGCCCCGTTAAAATGATGGCAAGTCTGTCGGTACGTTCCTGATTTATCACCGTTAAGTTGGTGTTGTAGGACCAGATGTGAATCCCTGGTTTACGTCGACCTGGCTCTGAACACGTATTCCCATGAGGTTACGTGTCAACCCTCGCGTGGCCTCCCTGCTTTTGCATAGATAACCACGGGGTCTTTTGTGACGACTACAACGATGGATTAGGATAGCGGCCGGGAGTTGGGGCCCTAATGAAATGATTAACAACAAAAATAAACCTACAAATAAGACGACGAACGATATGAATACCTTGGAGCTGAACGCTTTCGGGCAGAGCTCAAGGATTCTAAGATCTCCTGTGCGGAATCGGGAAATGAACCCATTCGGCCAGAGTACGAGGACTCCGAGATCCCCAGTGAATGGAGAATCTTCAGGATTGGTGGCATCGGGGTCGGAACCGAGGCGAAGCAACCCGACGGCATCGACCAGCGGGGTTTTTGGTCAACTCGGAGACCAAATTAGGAGTTTAGTTGATATGATGGAGGATGGAAAGAGGAGATCAATCCACCAGCCGATGAGAGATGCAATCGACTCTATTAAGACCCTATACGACCTGTACGCAGGTGAATTGAGGGGGCAGTCAACTGATGAGAAGAGTTGCAGCAGTTCTGCAACTCAAACTTCGCCCTTGATGAGAAATCAGGAGGGCAAGAGGAGACAGGAGGAAACTGTTGAGACTCCCGAAGCAAAGAGGAGAACTCCAAATCCTGCACCGAAAGCTTTGGTTAGGAGGACTACTGAGACGACTCTGAGTCAGCAGGTAAACGCTCAGGAATCGACTGGAGAGCCAGGGTGGCAAAAAGTCACTAAAAAGAAAAAGAAGGAAAAGAAACCTCAGGAGAGGAAAACAAAGCCTGATGCGATAACGATAGCAACGAGGGATGACACATCGTATGCTGACATTTTGAGGAGGGTTAAAACGGACCCTAAGCTCTGTAAATTAGGTGAAAACGTGACGAAAATTCGGAGAACCGTCAAAGGGGAGCTACTACTTCAGCTCGGCAAGAACGGCGAGCGAACGGAGGACTTCAGAGAAGCCATTGGAGAGCTCCTAGGGGAGTGCGCGACTGTCCGCGCTCTAAAGGAGAGGAAGACAATTGAGATAAAGGACATTGATGAGATCACGGAGAAGGGAGATGTATATAACGCAATACAGAACATTCCAGGTCTTGAGGGCTTCGCTGAAGCCGACATAGTTGGTCTCAGGAGGGCATACGGTGGGACACAAACGGCCACAGTGAGCCTTAGTGCAGAAGGTGCAGCTATTCTCCTGAAGGAAGGTAGAATTAGGATCGGCTGGGTCATATGCAGGATTCGCGAGAGGAACATTCCGACGAAATGCTTCCGATGCTTGCAGTTTGGACATATAGCCCGCCTGTGCAAGAGTAAAGTTGACCGCTCGGGAACATGCCGCAAGTGTGGACAGGACGTTCACATTGCTGGGAATTGCGAACGGGAACCACTCTGCATGTTCTGCAAAGTGGACAACCCAAAGTTCGCCAAACATATCGCGGGGAGCAGGAAGTGTCCTCAGTTTCAAAGCGCTCTTAAATCGCGATCTAGGAGATGAAGTTAATACAAATTAATCTGAATCATTGCGAAGCAGCCCAGGACCTATTGGTCCAGAGAGTAAAGGAGGAGAATATCGATGTCGCAATCATAAGCGAACCTTATAGAGTACCGATGAATAGTACTTGGATCACGGACGGATCTAGTACTGCGGCTATATGGACTTGTGGTTCATTACCCTTCCAGCAAACCTATGCGCGGGACATTGGTTTTGTTATGGCCAGGATAAAGGGAGTTTTCGTCTACAGCTGTTACGCCCCCCCGAGGTGGTCAATGGATGAGTTCCAACATATGTTGGAGAGGCTGGCGTCACACGTGCGCCTGAACACCCCCGTTATTATTGGAGGAGATTTTAACGCTTGGGCGATCGAATGGGGTAGTAGATATACTAACGCCAGGGGTCGCTGCCTCTTGGAAACATTCGCTTCCCTTCCTGTGGCGCTGATGAATGACGGAAGAGGAAGCACATTTAGGAGAGCTGGTTCGAGCTCGATAATAGATTTGTCGTTCGTGAGCGATGGCCTTGTTTCGCGGACCGCATGGAGGCTAACTGAGGACTTCACGAATAGTGACCATCAGGCAATCGTGATGACGGTTACTGGGCGCAACACGAGAGGAAACGGATTGCCGAAGTTTACGGGACCTAAATGGAAGGACTCCCGCTTTGACGAGGAGACGTATAGATTGATGTTGTCGTCTTTTCATACGACTGGCAGCACGGTCGAGGAATTAGTGAGCGGCGTATACGAAATGCTCAACACTGCATGTGATGCTGCTATGCCTAGGAGAACTGTGTGTAGGGGACGTTCCCCCTGCTACTGGTGGAATAACGAGATTCGAAGACTGCGGTCGGCGTGCTTTGGGGCGAGAAGACGGGCCCAGCGCACGAGAGGAAGACCGACATGGGAAGCCGAACGGGCTTCATATGAAGATCTAAGGCGTCAACTTAGAAGAGCCATTAAAAGGAGCAAGAAACTATCCTTTCAGCGGATATGTCAGGAAGCTGACATCAATCCTTTTGGGACGGCGTACAGAGTCGTCAGCAAGAGAATCGGTGCTCGAGAACAGCATAAACTAGGTTGTCCAGTTTTGCTACGGGGGATCATTGGTACATTATTCCCACGTGGCCAGCCCTACACTTTTATAAGTAGGGAGCCGGAGGCCATTCATAGCATACCCGAGGTAACAGGAGAGGAGGTACTCACAGCATGCACTAGAATAGGAGATAGGAAAACACCGGGGCCAGATGGAATCCCGAATAGTGCACTTAAGGCGGCTATCCGGCTCAGACCGGATACGTTCGCCAAGGTGTTCCACAAATGCTTCGTCGAGGGTGTTTTTCCACGTAGGTGGAAGCAGCAGAAATTGGTTCTCATTCCAAAACCTGGTAAACCGCCAGGGAAACCATCGTCGTATCGGCCCATCTGCCTACTTGACACGATGGGAAAAATACTGGAGAGGATAATATACAATCGACTACTAACATGTGCTGAGGCAGGAGGAGCTCTCTCGGACCTGCAATACGGATTTAGGAAAGGACGGTCCACTGTTGACGCGATAAGGAGGGTGGTCGACATTGCAAGAGATGCAATAGAGGGCGAAAGATGGAGATTTGGCACTAAGGAATACTGCGCGGTTGTCACACTTGACGTTAAAAACGCGTTCAACTCGGCGAATTGGGGGCGTATTATGAGAGCCCTCTTTAACATGGCTACGCCGCCATACTTAATGGAGATTCTGAATAATTACTTTCAGGACAGGAAGCTAATATACCTAACGGATGAAGGAGAGCAGGAATACGTAGTGACGTCGGGAGTCCCGCAGGGCTCCGTACTTGGGCCACTACTATGGAACATTATGTAGGATGGAGTACTTCGACTGCGATTGCCAAGCGGGACTACAATTGTTGGCTTTGCAGATGACATTGCCATAGTCTCGGTAGCTAAAACGGTAGGAGAAATAGAGGAGAAAACGAACACAGCGATTCGAAATGTTGGAGCATGGCTGGATGAGGCAGGTTTGACACTTGCTGCACATAAAACGGAGGCCGTCTTGATAAGCGGTCGGAAGATAGTGGAGAAGATGGAAGTGACCGTTGGAGGTACAAGGATCGAATCGAAGAGGGCGATAAAATACCTGGGCGTGATTATCGACGACAGGTTGAACTTCAAGGAGCACGTGAAATACATCGGCGAAAAAGCATCTGTAACACAGGGAGCACTGGCGAGGATGATGCCAAATATTGGAGGACCAGGTCCATTCAAAAGGAGGATAATTTCGGCGGTAATAACGTCGATAATGCTGTATGCTTGCCCAATATGGTCGGAGGCACTCTCCGTGGGGACGACAAGGAGGATACTGTCCTCGGTGTATCGTCTAAGCGCGATTAGACGGATAAGTGGCTCCAGGACAGTGTCTGATGAAGCGGTATTGGTGTTGGCAAAGACAATACCAATAGACATATTGGCGGATGAGATGAGGAGGATATACCTTCGCCGTCTCGAGCACCCGGGACGAATAGCAGCTATAAAAGCGGAGGAACGAAGGACTTCCATGCACAAATGGCAGTCACGATGGGAAAGCAGTTTAAAGGGAAGATGGACATTTCGCCTTATCCCTGATGTAACCCTTTGGATGAATAACAAACATTGCGAGCTGAACTACTACGTGACTCAGATCCTAACTGGTCATGGGTGCTTCAGGAAGTACCTGCACAGATTTGGTCATGACACTTCCCCTATATGCCCAAACTGTGTAGATGAGGAGGAAGATGCGGAGCATATTCTAATATGCTGTCCCAGATTTAGATGGCCCGGGGAAACGAGTTTAGGACCAAACCGGCTAATGGAAGAGCTGTTGAATCGTAGGATTCTATGGAGTCAATATAGCCAGAGAATGGCTGAAGTTTTGATAGTACTCCGAAGACTGGAGGAACAGAGGCGAAATTTGAATTAACGAGATAAAGCTTTCAAGCTAACCAGCTCTCCGCGAAGTAATACCTTACGGCAGTCCCGCGGAGGGAGAGTGGTTGAAGTGTGTAGGGGGTGGGTTTAGTACGTAGGCACCAGTGATGGTGAATCGTGCACTCTTTTGTTGGAACAAAAGTGTCTTTCGAAGATTCCCACCTCCGGCTCAAGACAAAAAAAAAAAAAAAAAAAAACATAGACGACAGATAACAGAAAGCTGCCAAGTTTAGAATACACACCTTTATATGAAAACGATTATATTGAAGGCAGAACAGAAAAAGCCAAGACAACAACCTAAGCAGTTTCTGCCCAAACTAAACTATTTTCTATTTTTGTGAGCAGCTAAAAGCAAATTAGTGATGTCAATACAACATGAAATCATAATAAAACAACAGATAAAAATACTTACATTACTGAACAGGAAGAACAATTCTAAAATTAAGAAATAAAAAGCAATCCAAGTATTCATAATAAATAAAATAGAATTATAGATTCAATTTTGTATCTGAATTGATTTGATAAATGTTTTGTGTGTGCGGTTTTTTCATAAGTGAGTTTATTTTTGCGTACAAATAACCTGATAGTGACAACACCCAAGAATATATTTAAATTCAAATTTGAAAATTATTGAAAATATTTGAAAGTTATTGTATCAGTCGACATGCAGCAGAAAAAACGTTTGGCAGAACTGTCGAACTGCCGAACTGTTGTTTGTCGTCTATATGTTTACACCTTTAGGTTATTAACTAAATACATAACTTTCTACCGTAAATGCCATCCGTTCCTTACAACCCTTAAGTCAGAATTACGACTTAGCTTCTCACACCACTTATGTTGTGTGTGTTAATTTTATACATGAGTGACGGTGCCTCCAGTTATATTCGACTCCGAACGACAGATTTTTGAGAAGCGTTTTCATGACGATTTTATTTACTCTCAGAGTTTTTACAAGAAATCTGCTGAGTATCAGTCGTCGAAGGAAAATTTTTTTATATTGGTTTGTTGGAGACGTCTGACCTGAAGTTTGAACCATGGCCGCACGTCTACTAAGTCAACCCACCACCTTCTAGACTACGGCGCCTACAAATTAGATTGTATATGAAAGAAATTATCAAGTGCAGTTACTGTGTCATATTTGTTTAATAAAAGTCAGCTAATATTGTTCGGTTTCAAGAATTTTTTTGGGCTAGCAAATGTCATGGAGTATTTCATTAAACTCTTCTTATATTTAAATTTATATAAAATGAAGTGTTTGTTCGATATAGCCAAATTTTTTTATTCGTTTGAAAGACCTATTTATGGCATATTGTTTGGAATATGGTTTTATTATTTGTACTTGTTGTTGATTGCTGTATACGTCCATGGTCATTTGGGAAAATAGAGTGAATAAAAAACAATCTGGACAGGGAGCGTAGAATTACCTTCTGCTTGACCGCAGGTCAAGTTTGAATTCACGGTAATGTGCAACTGGGTCAACTTGACCTCCGGGTACTGTACTTGCCAAGTACCTCTAACCTAAAGCTAAACCTAGGTTAGGTTAGGTTAGATTAGAGGACGTGTAATTGTCAATTAAGACAAGTACAGTACCCGGAGGACGAATTGACCCATTGTACAACGTCCTAGTTTCTCACACCACTTATGTTGTGTGTGTTAATTGTATACATGAGTGGTGGGACCTACAGTTTAAAGTCGACTCCGAACGACAGATTTTTATTTATTGAGAAACTTCATGGCAATTTTTATTTACTCTCAGAGTTTTTGCCAGAAATCTACTGAGAGGAAGTCGCCGAAAAAATAATTTTTGTATTTTGTCTTTGATGCCTGGCCTGGGGCTTGAACCCAGGCTTTTGCGTCTAATAAGCCAACACACTACCTACTAGACTACGGCGACTTCTAGCTAAACCTAACTTGTGTGATGATAATGCATTTCATGTTAAGTACTAGGGAGGCAGTTATTTAATACCGAACAGCATCCTTAAGCTTGTTAGGCAACAGGATTGAGAGATATGTTATGGGGATACCCAATTTATATTGGAGACACTACAATAGCTTTTCATGTGTAGTGCTACATTTTAGTTCCATTTTATTACCAAAATCTATCGATTCATAGAAAGCATGTGGCAATCACTAGCCCATTATCAAATGGTAAAACAGCCTCTCTGAATGAGTTTCTTACTATGTACACTACAGATGAGCGATCCAGTGATTTGGGAAGAACGTTGTTCTCAGTGAACGTGATTTGTTAATCACTGTTCTTTAAAACAGTGATTGTGATCACAGTATTCCAAAAGAAAATAATAATGACAATAACGTATTTTATTAAGTGGTAAGAAAGAGACAACTAGATACATACCACGAAAAGACTACTAAACAAAATCAAAGTGATGTCATCAATGTTACTATTTTTAATGTATTTTTTTATATGAAGTTTGACAATTAAGTTTCACAGAAAGTTCATGTATAAAAGACAAAAGTAAATAATCAGCATCATCTAACAGTAATTCTGTCTCGCTCAAAATAAAATGAAATAAATTTGAGTATGTAATTTGGCAATTTCAATCACTGTAGTTACCAGTGAATTATCAATCACCGTGATTAAATCACAGTTTTGAAAATATCGCTCATCTCTAATGTACACACACCAAGAGATATTGTATTCCATTCGCATTCCTTATACTTGAACTTACCGACATCTCAACTTAATTTAATACCTAATAAAATATGGTAATAATTTCATACAATTCAGAAAAATAGAATTTATGACTCAATTACAAAATGAATATATTGTTGCAATAATTCTATTTTACGTCTTTCTTTCTTTACGTCTTGCAGCAATTTCAATAGCAACAGCATAATATTGTGTAGGAAAAACGCAAGAAATGAGCAAAGAACACTAAAAAATTTAATGTTTTATCAATATCTGAGTCTTAATGATCAATTGTCTCAACTGTTACAAGGTTTGTTTTCAATGGGAAATATTTAAAATATTTGATGTTGCACATAAAAATAATTGCTGATTCACGTACAATGTTAAGCACACTATACGTTTTTATCTTTTAAAAACGTTTGAAATATGAGCTCGTAGATTGCAGTAAAAATAAAAATAAATTTATGTTTAGTTTCAATTAAGTTCTTTATTGTTCGCACAATTCTGTGCCACTGTTCACAACTTGATGTAAACAACATCAATTGCTTTGTTTCTGATTCTGCTTTACACTCCTTTGCGTAAACAATAACAATTGGTCGATAACGGAGATCTTCAAACCACAATTATTCACTTCACACGCCAAGCGTCTTCACACTAGACTGACTGAATTCTTTCTGACTATGTGACCTGCTTTGCAATGGCTTTTATATGGCGACGTAAACATTCTGATGAATGATCTTGAGTGATGTTCGCCTACTCGAGATCTCCATAAATTTAAACATCGTTGTTTCTTTGTTGTTTGTGTATTTTGTTTACATTTATTCTGATAATGTTTGTTGTTGCTTTTTGTTCACTTGTTTGTCCCTTTCTTTATACTGATGTTGATTCTGTATTTTTGTTTATTTTTTGATCATGTAAACAAGCCAATTGTTTTTGTTTTTGTAGCCTTTGTTTATCATTTGAATGTTAAACGATATAACACCATTTCCATTTTCGTAACAATATATTGTTATGAAATATATTTTGTCAACTTTTAGGAAAAAATAGAGTTCATTTGTACTGCCTCTCAAATAAGTTTAGTTTCTTATAGTAGACAACATATACATACCTCGTGTTGTTCTGCTTACTGCCAGACCCATTTTAGTAGACCCCTGGTAATTATCACTAAAGCCAATAGTAACATCTCGGTTGTTACACTCAATGATGACAGTGTCGTCATCGAAGGCAAGCAATTGGAAATTTTTGTAAAAAATTGCAATGCAGATCCTCTTTACACTATGGCGACGTTGAACGGGACGAAATTGTAGGAGTTGCCTAACGTTATGCTTCTGTAATTTTATGCACGAGTGACAGTACCTGCAGTTTAATAGCCTCCGTACGACAGAGTTAAGAAGCTTTTGATGGCAATTTGACTTTCAGTGCAATTTGATTGCTGAAAAAATAATTTTTCATATCTGGTCTGGGTTTTGAGCTACAGGTTCGAGTCAGTAAGTATTCGTATAATCGACAAGGGAATCTTTCGCTTGGACGTTACTATAGTAAGCTATAGACGTGAATCAGAACCTGGTCGGAGCAAAATAAGGTAACCCAGACCTTCTTCCAGAATCTTACCACAAATAGAAATTAATTTAAAAATTTAAATAAAATTTGTTGTCATAACAGAAGTTAATCTCTTATGTCATTATTTAATTATTATTCGAGTATATACAAAAATCCGTTTTACTAATTGCTTCAACACTCTTTATTTGTAATTTTAACCTTTATTAGGGAATATATTAACCCTTAGCTTTAAGGTTGCATATTTAAAGTTGTAATATTATTTTCAAAACAATTTTGGTCTTTACAAAAGAAGAGTCTTTGGATGCCTTTGTGGAATTTCATTTAAATTTTTTGTATAATTATTAGCTGAACCCTTTGGTGTAATTATTTCCCTTTTTTAATATAAAAAAATTCTTTTGAAATTTACCTTCTGCATATAAATGGACAGAGTTCTTATTAATATCTCCACGTACTTTCCTTGTTTTTAATAATAAATTGAAAAATTCGTTAAGCTTTTAATAGAATTGTGCCGAATAGAAATTTAGTAAAGAATTCATAATGATGTGATAAGCCAGTTTCAGAAGCAAAACTAATTCCTTTTTCGGTTTTGAAACTGCGTAAAAATAATCATTATAATTTGATTTATTAATAAATAAATTAATAATAATAATAATTTATATTCTAATTATATACGAGTGGAGTAACTTTGACCATATGCTCGGTGTAGTCTAGCACACTACCCACTTTTGAAGAACTTTGTTTTAAATTAACAGCTTATGAAGCCATGTTGTACAATGAATAAAATATTTAGTTTCCATAGCGGTTTTTTAATACGGAATTAATATGAAATCATAAAAAATTCAATAAAATAATTTAAAAGAATTTTTAAATAAAACGGTAATGAATTGTTGAAATTTTTAATTCTATTACTTTTTACCATACAGATATAAGAGTTGTATTCCATAGGGTATAAATATTTTAAAAATATTTCTTCGGCGATTTCCTCTTAGCAGATTTCTGGCAAAAACTCTGAGAGCAAATAAAATTGACATGAAAGGTTTCTCAAAAATATGTCGTTCGGAGTCGACTTTAAACTGTAGTTCCAGCCACTCATGTATAAAATTAACACAGAGAACTTAAGTGGTGTGAGACAATAGGTCCACAATCCTGACTGAAGGGTTGGAATGAACAATTATATACAGTGGACAGCAAAAGTCTTAGTACGACAATATATTTTTGCAATTTAATGAATTTTAGCCAAGAGTTTATATAAATATTTATAGTTTATATATTTATTTTATTAATTTATTCCTGTTTTATTATAAAACACATAATTTTTTAATGTTTTTCATAAAACAAGAGAAAAATAAGGAAAACTTTCAGATGACTCCTTAGATACTCCCTAGGAGAACCCTGAGTAAATTTAAAATTCAAAGGCCTAATATCTGAAAATGTTATTCCTTGTATTTAGTAGAATATTCCATAAGGTCAAGCATTCCATTTAACCCATTTGGAATTGAATGTACAAGTTTTGTTTAGTGTTTTAGGGTGGCACCATGAGCAATTCTTTCGGTTGACTTTTGTTTGAGGTTTAGCAATGACGTCACCGTTCTTTCAAATGATCTCCTAAATACTCTCTTAAAGTCATATCGGGACTTTGTACAAGAGTATTAAGCCTATGATGGTTTTTTTTTTCAAAATATATTGCCGTCCTAAGACTTTTGCTGTCCACTGTATGTATGTAGACCAATGATGTCCATTTCATAGAACAATTGAGCTGACTAAAACCAAAGAAAATAAAGTATAAAGAATGTGCATTTTAACATATTTTGGAATATTTTTCAAAAATATTTCATGACGCGGAGGGAAAGATAGAAGGGAAGGTTACAGAAACCAAGAGCGTAGCAATGCGTTGTTCTCATCATGCGTTTTTCTCATCGTGCGTTTTTGTTGTTTGACCACTTTTTTATTTATTTTTCTGGTGTTAAAAACAGACGTCGGCACCAATGTCCCTCAGGGTAAGAACATCTTCGGCTTTTTACACACATAGGACACGAACATCAAGAATGTTCGTTAAAAAGAGCGTAAAATCTTCTCAGCTTTTAAAGAAGAACGTTCATGGCGCTTTTTTCAGACTTCAATTTACACCCAAAGAGCGTAACAATGTGTTGTTCACATCATGCGTTCTTCTCATCGTGCGTTTTTGTTATTTGACCACTTTTTTATTTATTTTTCTGGTGTTAAAAACAGACGTCGGCACCAATGTCTCTCAGGGTAAGAACATCTTCGGCTTTTTACACACATAGGACACGAACATCAAGAATGTTCGTTAAAAAGAGCGTAAAATCTTCTCAGCTTTTAAAGAAGAACGTTCATTGCGCTTTTTTCAGACCTCAATTTACACCCAAAGAAATATCACAGTAGTATTCGCTAATATCAATGAAAAATGATTTCGATTTTTGGAAGAATACTTGCCAAGTTAAATTCGGTGTCTTTAGGGATTTAGTGCAGTACAATTTTTCTATATTTTCCAACCACATATACATATCATTGGGTTAATAAGTACACTTGTTATTATTACTAACATTTTTCCTCTAGGTTAACACATGCCTATGGTTATGGATTAGTGAGTGAGAGAGAGAAAATAAGTTGAGAGAATTTATTTATTTACAGCCATATAAAAGTGTTAGAAATATACACTATTTTTATTTTCATTTCATCAACATACATATGTAAATGTATAATTTTAGATAAATAAAGATAAAATAAAAAGTCCATTTTATTATTAAAAGAACATAAAGCTTAAAAGCTTTGGCTTAGAAGTTAGGCCATGTTTTTTAGAAAAATAAAAAGAATAAAAAAACCATTTGTTACTAAAAGAAAAAACGAGCATTCCAAATCATTTAAAAAAAATTATACTATGAGACAAAATAAAAGAATGAAATACGCCGAGCTAATGACATTTTTAACACAAAATATTCTTCGAGTGTTATTCTGAAATAAAATTATAAAGCATCCGCTAAACATGTATTCTTGTCGCAGTCTGATCGACAACTTAATCAAAAAACACAAGAATACATACACATGTACATACGTACGATGAGAGCAACACATTGTTACGCTCTTTGTTTATGTTCATTTTCCTTCTGTCTTCCTCTCCCCTCACTCAGAAATGATTTTTAAAAAAATTTTGGTGAGAGCGGGTCGTAATGTAACGACCCGCCATAAGAAATTTTACTTCTACATGATGCGTATTCTTTATATCCATATTCTTTGCTAAAACACACACATATTCTTATTCTCTTTTGTTTAGTCGTCACTGAGCCAGCGCCGAATGCACATGTGTAGCGGGTGTACGATTTTCTGTCAATATTTTTGTTTAGAGCACTGAAAGAAATAAATATGGCATGCGAAAAATATTTTATGCTTATGAATGCGTTTGGCAATACTCAATGTCTATTATGTTATAAAACATTTAAGGAAATTAGGGGATATGTTTTAAAAAGACACTATGATTCCTATCATAGTAAAAAGGATAGATTTAGTGATAGAAAAAAAATATAAAATTATTTTTTTGGAAAAACTGAAGAATTGGTTATCTGATACGGAACCCAACGAAAAGACGAAAAGACAGATGATAAAAGTTTAAAAAAAGAGTTGTCAAGTCTTATAAGTTTAAATATTGTTAAACATGGTAGACCATTTTCTGATGGAATGTTTATTAAAAATATTTTATATAAATGTTTTGAAAAACTTAAGTACAATCTGAAGTTTATAGAGTCCCTTCCGCTATCTCGGAATAGCGTAGTTCGACGAACAGATCAACTAGGAATTTTTGTAGAGTCCGCTCTTATTGAAAATTTAAAAAACTGCGAATTTTTTTCATTTTGCTTAGACGAAGCACAGATATAAATGATTTGTGTCAACTTATCATTTGTGTCAGATGCGTAGACGCAAATAATGACGTTTTTGAAACAATGCTAATGTAATGACTGGTAAGTATGAAGGTTTCATAGGACAGGTGAAAAAACATGGAATCTCCGTCCATACCTTTCATTGCATTATTCACCAGACCGCCCTAGCTTCCAGACCACCCCTCTATGAAGACTTCAGATATATATAATAAATTACACTCCGCACACTTAAAAAATATTCTTTTGTTACAAAACTGTCATAATAGCATTAATGTAGAAAATTGCATTAATGATATATAATAAATTTCAATTTATCATTTTGTCCGTGAATTTTTTTTAAGTATACACAATTTTTCTTTCAGTCCAGTTATCTTTCTCTCACCAATACAACTACAGTTTTAGCTTTGGACATCACTGATGTAGACTTATTAAAGGTTTTAATCTGTTCAAAACTCTCTCTCTCTCTCTCTCTCAAAATGAGAAATCAATAACTTTTTTGTCTTTTTCCAATACAAGCGCAAAGTTAATCTCATACAAAATTATCATCCCAAACAAATATAAAATCTCCACTTAATTGTTTTTTCCATTTTTGAACACATTCTTGTTCACTTTTAATTAAAACCATAACGCAAATAGTGTGTGACTTTTATTTACAAAAAAGGTGTATAATTTTATTGACTTTATTTAAAATGCCCAGGGATTTTCGCAACTTTGTTTTAATTCAACAGCTTATGAAACTATGTCGTGCAATAAATTAAATATTTAGTTGCTATAGTGCCATAGAATTATATGAAATAAAAATATTATTTATTAAAAAAAGTGGTTAAAAATTGTTTTAACAATTGCAATTTTTATAGTTTTTATTTAAAGCCATCTAAGCTTGGTGTGCTTCGCTATCCCTTTCGTAATAAAAAATACAAAAATATTCAAAGTTACTTGGTCCATGCATAATACCAATCAAGTGATTGTGGACTATAAATATTCTGTGTATATAAATATTCTGTGGACCATAAAATCTTAATCTTCGCAGTGATCTTAAAGAATTCCATTAAATTCGAAACCATAGTAGGCTTTCGATACAAGAGTTCCCCGCTTATAAGCACTATCCTGCAAGCATTTTTGAAAGTGCTTATATCCGGGAAATACTACAGTTATTATTAAAATCCTGTTGGAATAAGAATAAGAAGAAGAAGAAGACCAGCATTCATAATTTGCTTTTCAAGCAACAAAATGAAAAATATTAGGAATAAAAATAAATAATTGATAAAGCCTTGCAAATTTGCACTTTTTTGTGCAAATAAGATGGTTCTGGGTGTTGCCGAAGGCATTTTGAGCGCTGAACATGAATCAAAATGGCGGATCCAATGTGGCGGTCAAGTAAACCTGATAAATTTGTATAAACCTCGACCGCCATATTGGATCCGCCATTTGTAATTTTTTAAATCTGAATGAATATCTGTAATCAGCGACCCCAAAAACTCCTGAGTAACAATTTTCAAGTAAATCTGATTAATTTTTAAGGACCTCTGTAATGAGTTTCTTTTTCTCTTGCAGCCCTTGACATAAACCCACCCCTTACTTTAAGGGTGCATGCAAACAATTTGGCTTTGGGCTCATTTTAAAGAGCAAAGATTAATTGTCAATTTCTGACAATAGCGATGGTTCTAGCACGTCAGTTTTTAACTCAACAATTTTTCAAAAATGGCTAAAAACGCTATTTTTAGAGGTTTCAGCCCCCTTTTTTCGAAAACCTGACGTGATGGAAAGATTCAGAGCGCAAAATGTCTTCGGAAACACCTGGAGTCATCTTATTTGCAAAACCCATGCTGGGCTGTGTTATCTGTGCTGACAATTATAATTTTGGAATATCAATGGTTGACTCAAGTTACATAGATAATATTTTGTATTTTTATTCTTATTCTTGATTACTGGCATTTACATAAACTGATAACACGAAACCAATACAACTTCCAAAAACATGAAAAAAACGTGTATAAGTGTATCGGATTTTTATATGAAAATTATCAACAACAAGCATACACTGTGTTATATCCGTACAACGATACAATGTATACAACGATACAAGGCTTGTGTGATTTGCCCAAGTATTTGAGGTATACGAAATTGTAAGTTGCCGTAGTCTAGGAGGTACTGTGTTGGCTTATTAGACGTAAGAACTCAGTACAAATCCCAGGTCAGACATCAAAACTAAAAAAAGGAAAAAAATATTTCTGTTTTTTTACTCTGATAGTAAATAAAATTGCTATGAAATGTTGCTCAAACACCTGTCGTTCGGAGTCGACTTTGAACTGTAGGTCCCCACCACTCATGTATAAAATTAATACACACCACAAAAGTGGAGTGAGAAACTAGGTCGTAATCCTGACGAATTATGTATGTATGTATTTGAACTTATGACTGAGTATTCTCCAGTAGTTACGGTCATATTCTGTTCTTGCAATGCTGATTGAGTTCCGTCTTATCCACACGCAAAAGTTAATTAATGAAAACAAAAATAATCAGTGAAATAAAAATTACAAAGAAAATTGCTTTTAATTTATTAATTTTGTGTTGGGTTTTTCTTTCTATTTGCAGTATGCTTTCGTTTCCATTAATTATATTGTTTGGTGGGGAATTGTCTTTTTGTCATATTTAAGTTAGAACGCTAATTGAATTCTTCAGCTCTTTTAACATGTAACGCAAAAATAAAGTAATAGTAGGCGAGAAAATGGATTTCAATTACTTTGCTACACTACACAACAGATAGTTTTGCTTTCGTCCAGAATTGTTTACAACTGAATGCAATTGTAAGAATTATTCAAATGATATAAAATGAGAAATAAATAACAAAATTTTTTATTTTCATTTGTATTATGTATTTGTTTATTTATAAAGGTTTTCCTACACACCCTCAGACCCTGTAAACTCAGGACATACAGTATACAGCAAAAGTCTAGGTACATGAATACATGAATGTTAAGCAATAATATATAAAAATAATTGATGTTTTTTATATTTATTTTAATTTCTTTACTCCCTTTTTTATAAAAAACAAAGAATTTAATGTTTGGTTTGTGAATAAAAAGAAAAATAAGGGAAACATTCTGGTGACCCTATATTTTTGCACTGCAAGAGTGTAGATACCCCCAAGAAGAACTGAGAGTAAATTTAAAATTCATAGGTCCAATATATTAAAATGTTATGCCCAATATTTAGTAGGATATCCCTTAAGTTCAAACACTCCATTTAACGCAATCGGCATTGAACGTCCCAGTTTTGTTTGGCACGATTGAGTTCATTGATTTGTTGGAAGTAGACACCATTACGAATTCCTAATTATTCCGAAGTTTTGGTGAATATATTCTTTTGAATGTTTATATACTCACCCTTATTTTTTATTTCCTCAATAAATTCCAACTGTCCAAACTTTCTATTGTTGTGCTTTTTATTTAACATAAACTAACTCGGTTTACCCTTCAAATGATAAATTCAAAATTATAAAATAAGTTTCATATCCTCTTAATCACAAAACTCAACAATTTACAATTTATATTTGGGCAGGACTATGCGGCTATTTACAGTTCCTACAGAAAAAAATAATTTATATAAAAAAATTGGAGCGTAGTGGATTGACTAGCATATTTCCCAGATTTTAATCGACTGACGCATATAAGAGGAATATTATTTGCAACTGCTCAAATGTATAATTGGACTATAGGTACGAGATTCTTCAAACGCCGATATGTTCAACTCAATTGATATATTTAAAAAAATTTTGATGTTAATAACACTATGCGACAAAATAAAAAAAAATGAAATATACCCAGCTAATGACATAGTGTAGGTTGTAAGTTTTGTTGAGTATTTTTTATATTTCTTTTTTGTATTTCTGGAACCCTCCAAACTTGTCTTATTTGGCACAAACTGGTGTTTTGGACTTTACGCAGAAATTTATTGATTACACAAACAGTTCTGAACCAATATCCAAAATTAGAAAGGAGAGTGATGGGCATTTAAAACGATGTACATATATATATTATTTGACTTAATATGCTATGAAGTTTGATGAGGTAAACATAACAAATGCGAATTTTTTCATATTTTATCATGTTTGTCCTTTTATAGTAGCAAACTTTAATTAAAAAATATGAAATAAGTGATAACATTCTGAAATTTCATTATATTGTAAAGACATTGACACTTCGTTTGATCAAATCGAACAAGAATTTCCGTAGTTATTATTTAAATAGCTTAACAGTCGTGTCATATTTTGTACATATGTCACCTTAATAAATGAATTTTCAGTATGAAATGAAAAAATATGTACGGAAAATTAAACTCATTTAGGTTGTGTTCTACTTTATTTGACTGGCTCAAATTTGCTGCAACAAATATTTAGAAATACGCATTTAAACGCTTTTACAGCAAACGCAATTCCTCACTGAAATCACGTGTTTAACTGTGTATATTTTTATTATGAAAGATAAATGGTTGGTCATTCAAATAAGAAAGTTATTCTGCAAAACATTAACCCAGTAAAATTGTCACACTACCTTGTAAACGGTATACTTTCTATTCAATTGAATTTAAAATATATTAATTATACGTACCATATGACATGTACTGAAAGAATTACTCTGGAAAGTATGCAATAAAATATAAACATATTCATTTTGTCGGTTGCAAATTAATTGAATTAAATATCACTCATACGTCACATACTTTCTGTTATGAATTTTACATATTAAATATGAGCATTATGCGAGTGGATAGTTTTGTCAGTTGATTCAATTAACACTATGCGACAAAATAAAAAAATCAAATATACCCAGCTAATGACATAGTGTAGGTTATTAGTTTTGTTGAGCAGAATTCAAATTTTTTTTTTTATTTTCTTGAACCCTCCAAACTTGTTCTATTTGACAAAAATTGTTTTTATGGACTTTACGCACAAATTTATTGATTTCGTTATCAACCAACATTGTTGATAAAAAGAGTGAAATTTAATCAAACATAAAAGAATTATATGATAAAGAATAAATGGGCTTCGTCGATTCGACAAACAGTAACCAATTAGGGTTAAAGTGTTCGTCGATTCAAAGAAGAGTAACCTTAATGTACAAAAATGAAGAGTAACCGTCCAGAGTTAAGTGGTCCAAAATTGTGTTGTTGCAAATTACATATCTGCCATTTGTTTCTGATTTCCACGTTCTATATTTCTCACATCAAAATCGTTACCTCTAAACAGTCGAAACTATTTTCTGCATTTTGCTTCTGATAGAGAAAGATCACCACATGCTCAACAAGCATTCGATGCTTTTATGCAGCATTTTTCTTCAAATGAAAACAAAAAAATTACTGCTTTCCGCGAATCATCATTTTGTGATACAAAATTCGCCATCTTTAACACAACAGAAAATACGTTGTGGTGATTTTCAATTTCAATGATTTTAACTTTCTTAACCTCTTAAAAACACCCCGCATTTAGTAACGAATCCTAAATTGTTATCCACAAACTTTCTACAGTTTCATTCAAGAGCTTTTCGATTTTTATGTGAGCATTATAATATACATTCGTAAGATAATAGAGTCTCCAATAAATATCGGCATCTGAAGAAATGCACTTATTTGTTGTATTGGGTATAGCGGTGACGAAATTTACTCACTGAGTCCTGCTGATGGTTAAGATGTGGCGCTGTCTGACTTTCCTATGGTATTATCTTGGGATATCAGGAAGTCGCCGTAGTCTAGGAGACAGTATGTTAGCTTATTGGACGAGAGGACATGGTTCAAACCCCAGGTCGGACATCTACAACGAAACGAGAAAAGAAAATTATGCATTTAAATATTATTATATTTAAGAATAAATTATTTTGAGTGTGTTGGAAATCGTTTTTATTTTTTCTTCTAAAAGAGTCATGAAGATTATCTTTTTCCTCTCCCAGATGCGAATTTAGATTACTATCCTCAGATCCTAGACACATAGCTGCCAGATTTAACGATATCATATTGACGATATGACGATTTATGCCCTTATTTTGACGATTTTTGCAAACATCATAAATGTACATCATATTTTTTACTTTAGTACATCAAAAGCCACTTTAAACTTTGTATTTGCTTTGCAATTGTTATTTAGGTTAGTAATAACAAAAGGGTAAAGTATAATATGATCAAATATTTAAAGAACAATTGTAAATTCTGCAAATATCTCCAAATACCCTAACATTATCCAGCTAATAGCAGCTATACCAAGTATTGTGAAATAAGATTGGCACTTTTCGTAGCCGAGCATAATTTATCATTTGACGATGCATACCATTTTTAAAGATTCCAATATAGCTACTAATATTACTCTCGGAAGACCAAGGCAAGTGCCATTATTTTATTTTTTCGTGCTGCCAACTCTCAGGGGATGGCCCTTACTATGCAGTGCATTATGTGGGAACTAGGAAAATATGTTATGGGAAGGAGGAAAAAGGGAGTAGGTTAGGAAGGAAGTTCCACATACGAAAATCAAAAAAAAAATAAATTTTGTCTGAAATGCAGAGTGCAATCCATTCGCCAATCGATCACAAAAGGATGTGCTCGCCAAGAAAGACAAGTGTTACGTAGAAAACATGATTCTCGGCAACAAGTCCCTTTATTTTGGTCGAGCGAAATCCGTTGTAGTAGCGATGGAACAGTGAAAGACAACGATGCTCTAATGAATCCATGGAGTTGGATACCCTATCGTGATAAACGTTCGTTCACCTTTGCTCTTTCCTGTAAGCGGTCAAGGGACGAAAAGGTCTCGGTTCCAGCAAACATCACACAGAATTTTCGTGCACAGAACGTCTGACACCCTAATATTTACACCTGCTCTTATTTATCAATAAACAACATTGAGATAGATTGTTTAAACCTTAAACAATTTTTTTCCTGGAAATGATATAAGACTTCTCGGTTTTTGGAAAAACTATCAGAAATGAAAATCAGAGATGGTATATTTTAATTTCCAGCCTTGACTAAATTTATTAAGAAATACTAGTATTATCACAGTCTTCAGCTAATGTAGAGAGACTAATAAGCCGAGTAAATTTAAATTAAACTAAATTCCTTAAAAATTAATTTCTTAAAACTTAAAATTAGAAACGATAATATATAAAAAGATTATTTAAAACTTAGAAATCGTAACTGCTTCGACTTTGATATTGTGCCTGATTTGATTAAAATGTTTAATTCTAATGCATTGTATACTTAAACTTTGTACCTAAATGTTTTTAACATACAAATATATTGTATAAAACAATCGATTATTAAGTTTGTTTTTATAATTAAAGCATTAAAAAGAATTGTTAATTTTTTTGTAAAAATGTTTTTTATGTTTTTTTTTTATAGTAGATAGAAAAGATACACATTGAATTTAGCTTCATATGTCATACTACAAATACACAAAATAACTTCTTTAAATGATGATTCTTTGACGAATTTAATGAACATCTTTGAGGATTTTTTTCTAATATACGACGATTTTATGCTTTTTTATCTGGCAGCTATGCCCAGAAATATTCTATTTAATTTTTTCAAACTCATCCACTTTACACTGTATTTTTGCTGTTCACTGCATGTGCATTTTTGTGTAACAAAACAAAGTCATCGTATTTTATAAAACAGAAATACAGCAACATGCACCAGCAATGTACTTGTTACCATAAATTGCAACAAATAAAACACGCATTTCCAATAAAATTGAGAGTGCATGTGTGAGTGTGTGCATATGTGTAAAGTGTTTGTGTATTTGTAGATTAAAGAATGATAAAAGAAAACTAAATAAACAACAGTGACAGTTGCTAACGGATGAAAATATATAAAAAATCGTAAATAAACGTATGATGGGAAATTTATACATTCGCAGTTTTATTACAAACAAACAAATAGAAAATTGAAAAAGAAAACATGATTGAATTTATTCCAACAATAAATAACACTTTAACAGCTACATGCAGTGCAATTTAAGACAAAAATACAATTACAAACAGCATAATGCTGAGGAATGGATACAGTTAGCGGAGCAATATTGTCTTTAAAATTGAAACAAATGTCCAACAAAGGAGCTGTTCGTGTTTTCTTTTATTCAATGTGTTTGTATGTTTTCTGTTTTCTATGCAATTACCAAGAGAATTTAAAATTGTTGCTAGATACTGTGTATATATGCGGATCTAAGTTGTAATACTTTATTTGAACAACGCTTTGCTTTCAGACATATTTACATTTATATATTTTGTTTAAATATAATTGAAATTCAGTTAAAAATGTTTCATCCACATAATCTGACTGTCTTCATAATTTAATCGTGGAACTGCTCAATGAAATAAAATCACTGAAGTATCTGAATACAAGTATATAATTATTTTTAATCTGTTAATTTAATTATTTAATTTTAAAGGATGTAATGAATTTGTTTTTTTTTTTCTAATAAATTATTTAAACACATAAAATACTAAAAACATACTTCATTTTTTTTTATCAAAAACCATAAAAGTAAGTATAACAGGATAAAAATGCGATTCTAGACTCTAAAATGATTCGTCATATGAGTAAAAAATAAAAATAAATAAAATAATTGTTTGGAAATTAAGGAGTATACTAACCCCTTAACTTCTGTGCCTTAAAGAAAGAAGAAAAGAGGAAGAGCATTCACAATACGTAGTATTGTAATGAATATTATTTATAAAGGATAATTTAAGGCTTCATTTCATATTTACTTTGTGTGCCCATTTTTCTCCAAATTGGTTACTTTCAGTAAACGATATGCTGCAACATAACTTTCTTCATTCCTTTTGAGACTCGCTGGTTTGCCGATAACAGTTTCATTTCTTTATCCTCATGGCTTGCTTTCAACAACTGCGACAACGTCAACACTAAATGCTGTAACGAAGAAAAAGGCAACAAAAGTGGAATTTAAAAGATATTGTGGATGCATGCATATGAATGTCATTTCATCGTCTTCATATTCGTATTAAATAGGCGTATTCGTGAGAGTTTAAAGAATCTAAGAAACATGACAAGGACCCCTCAGAGTGTTGAAAATAAGTATTAGCCTACACATACTTGTTTATATGTAAGTTCACTTCTACATGCATATGTACTTGCAAGTGAATATGTCATCTTCTCATTTGATTCCATTCATTCTTCATCTGAAAGTATACTTACAACTGTGGCAAAAGAAAGAACTCAAGCATAAAGATTGTAACATCTATACTGCAAACCATTGTGTATAGAGAAATTGCTGCCAGATATATAAAGCGTCAAATTGTCAAATATAATTAAAAAAAGACTTTTCAACCGCATACAGGATAGGGCGAAGTTGCCAATTAATGACGGCAGGGTATCGAACTCCATTGATTCATTGGATCATCGTTGCAATGTGGCTTGTGTTTCACTGTTCTATCGCTACTAGAGAATCATGTATTCCTACGTAACACTTGTCTTTCTCGATTGGCCACTGGATCGTACACTGTATTACAGACAAAATTCGTTCTTTAGTCGAACTATTCGTTTTCGGAACTCCATCCGTGCAGATGTTGTAATTTTTTGGCTTTTAAGGGGATAAAAAGGAATAAAATACAGAAAAATCATAACAGGTATATTTTAAAGATATATTTTAAAAATATAATATTTTACACCTTGTGATTACTAGCCTAAATTTGCAATAGTAACAATTTCAGAAGTAAATACAAAGCTTAAAGTGGCTTTTAGTGTACTAAAGTTAAGAATATGATGTAAATTTTTAATTTTCAAAAAAGTCCAAATAAAGGCATAAATCGTCATTTCGTCAATTTTCGGACCACAAAATCGTCAAAATGGCGACAAATCTTCAAATCTGTCAGCTATATATACAGGAAGGATTTCTTTAACATCTTAATCATATATAAATCTTTCCATTTCCTTTTAAGTATAGTGAGAGAAATCGCCAAGTGTGAGAAAAGAAGAGTCTGGAAAAAGGATGCAAAATTAATTGAATGACAGATGATGTAAAACCGAAAAAATGCTTGTGAAATTTTGCTTCAAAGGCACGTTAGAGAATTAGTGTTGCATCAAATTGTTTCTGAGGCAAAAGACTTGATTATTTTTAGAATTCTAAACGGGAAAAAATCATTGGTTAATCCGGGACTACCATCAACTTCTGGTGGGACCAGAAAGTTGTGGTGTAACACGAGCCACTACTGCCGACAAGTTATCAAATTGGCTGAACAGCACTTCGATTCCTACGAGAAAGTCGAAAATTGGGTGATTAATTAATTTGATTCAATAGACAAAGGGTTTATTAGCGTGGAGTTCATAAATTGCATGAAAAATTAAAAAAGTTTAACCAGCAAAAGTCAAGGCTTTGAATAAATGAATAGTTTTGATCCTTTACAAAAAGTATTATACATACATACATAATTGCCCATTACAACCCTTCAGTCAAGATTACGGCCTAGCTTCTCGCACCACTCGTGTCGTGTGCGTTAATTTTATACGTGAGTGGCAGGACCTACAGTTTAACGTCGACTCCGAACGACTGATTTTTGAGAAACTTTTTCATGGCAGGTTTATTTAATCTCAGAGTTATTGCTTGAAATCTGCTGAGAGGAAATCGCCGAAGAAATATTTTTTTTTATATTTCGTTTTGATGCCTGACCTGGGATACGAACCCGGGCTTTATGTATAATAAGCCAACACACTACCTACTAGACTACAGCAACTTCTACAAAAAAAGTGTTATCGGTATTCGTATATTTGGATGTGAACATTGATTTATGCGTCAGTCTTTTGGGTATATACTATATACCTTGCTGTGTTATTGACCTCTTAGTTGATTGTGTTAATGAATCTGTAGACTACAATGCAAACGAATATCATTGCGCTTTCCTTAAGAGAATTAAGTCCTCTAAAAATTGAAGAATTTTTAAGTAGAAAAATCTAAAAAAATTCATTTTATCTGAAAGTGCTCTTGTGAAAAAAAATCATTTCAGACTTTCAGGTTTGGTTACATTAGGCAAAATAATTTTTTAATATTGAAAAGTAAGATGTACAACCCGTCGAATGATCAATACAGAATATTAATATTAATCATACGACATGTAATTAGAAAGAAGAAGAAAGAAGCCACATAAGCATAGCTGTCAGATTTGAGGATTTATCGTCATTTTGACGATTTTGTGTTCCAAAAATATCATATTGACGGTATAACGATTTATGCCCTTATTTTGACGATTTTTGGATATGAAAAATTTACATCATTTTCTTTACTTTAGTACATTAATAGCCACTTTAATCTTTGTATTTATTTTGCAATTGTTACTATTGCAAATTTGGGTTAGTAATATCGTGGAGTGAATTATTATATTTTTAAATTATTTGCAAACACCTATGATGATTTTTATGTATTTTAGCAAAATTGAGCAAAATTTACGATTTGCCGTTGTATACAATTTTCAAAATTTGATTATAGCTTCTAATATTACCATCGGGAGAACAAGGACAAGTGCCATTATTTTTTTTTCGTAAGAGCAAAAGTAGCAACATATGTTATGGGAAGGAGGAAAGAGGGAGCAGTGTTTATGGACACTAGGTTTGAATATTTTTATACCATAAGTAACAGCAAAGATCTCTGCAGTAATTGAGTTTCACATACTAAACATACTAAAGTAAAAAACCAATTTTTCTGTAATACAATGTGTGATCCACTGGACAATCGACCGCATGCGGATGTGTTGGCCGAGAAAGACGTGTGTCACGTAGGAATACATGATTTTGAGGAAAAAGTCCCTTTATTTCGCTCGAGCAAAGTCCATTGTAGTAGCGGGAGAACAGTGAAACACAAGCCACAATTGCAACGATGCTCCAATGGATCAATAGAGTTTGATACACTACTGTCATTAACGAGCTACTACGGCCTCTCCTGTTCACGGTCGAGAAGCCTTAAAATAGACATTAAGGCACCGATCCATACATGAGAGTTGTATTTCACTCTCGTGTAACTAGGAAAAGCTCAGATGAAGTGAAATATTTCTTGCACCGTCTTCAGAAGCCAAGGCACTGAAAAATGTGTCGGTACCAGCCAACATTACACCAAATATTCATAATCAGAATGTCAAGAGCTTCTGACTCCTTAATATTTACACCACCTATAGATTTAGATAATGCAATACTATTGCTGCGCTTATGTGTCAATGAACAACACTGGGATAGATTGTTTAAACCTTAAACAACTTTTCCTAAAAATGATATAAAATTTCTCCATTTTTGGTAAAAAATGGATAATAATATTGTACCGGATTTGATTAAAATGTTTAAGTCTAATATATACATATAAATTTTCACTATATATGTATCTAACTGTTTTTAACATTCAATCATACATAATATCTGACGATTTTTTTACGATTTCAATGAACGTCTTTGACGATTTTGAAGATTTTTTCTCAAGTATTTGACGATTTGATGCTTTATTCATCTGGCAGCTATGTCAGTGGACAACAAAAATCTAGGTACCTCAATATATTTTATCAATTTCATGAATTTTTTGCAAAAATTTTTAAAAAATAATTGATATTTTTTATATATATTTTATTAATATATTTCAATTTTATAATAAAACAAAAAAATTTTCAAGTTTTCACAAACTTTCTTATGACTTTTTAAACCTCAAAAGAGTAGGTAAAACCTTCGTGACATTATTTTTCTCGAAAATTGATTTGGAATAACTCTAATCCTTCTTGCATTCGGGTTAATCAAACTCATGGCCTCGGCACTTGCGATTTAGCAAATTACCAAATTGATCATCGGGGCACCTAATAAATCTATTATTGGACTGCTCACTATACTATCCTCTCTACAAATTTAAATTTTTTCGTTTTGCGCTTTTCATAGGTCTCATAATTGGTCATTACAACCAGCGTTACCGTTGAGCGACTAAAGTCGGAATTTGACACTTTTTCAGTGACCCCGCCACTTTTTGTGCCCCCTTACCAAAATGAACTAAATCTGACACTTTTCAAGATTTTTGACCCTTTTTTCCCCTTTTTTAGAAAAAGTATTTTTTCTTTTATTTACATTTTTTTTTTGAAAATTGGGTGCCTGACGATGAACTTATAAAAAAGTACAGAAGCAATTTATCAAAAAATTTAATTAATTTATTTAAAAATTTAATCGAATGTAAATATACTAATATAACTGTGAAATATATGTTAAAACTCATTTTGTAATAGTGTTTTCACACCGAGTGGTTTTAAAGCAAAAGTTGGTTTTAACGTTAAAACCAAAAATAAAACCTGTTTTTACCATATAAAATTATTGTGTTAAAACCAAAATAAAACCTTTTTTGAATTGGTTTTAAGTAGGTTTTATGAAATACAACCTTGTTTTGATGTACTAAATCAGAGCTACCAGCTCTGAAATCTTGAAAACAGCTGATAAAAACAAAAACAACTGTAAATAAATAAATAAATGAAAATAATCATTTATTTTGTATTAAAAAAGGGAAAATTTGGAATATTTTCAATTTCTTCAATGAAAATTTTCAAAATTTGTAAATTTTTAATTATTAATCGAAATGTGTATGGTTTCTGGTCACAATGAATATAGTTTCTTGTGCAAAAGATAAGTCAGAAGCTAAATATATCAAGATGAAATAAGGCATATTGCTCATAACATTTTTTTCTCGCAGTCATACATGTCATGAATTTAAAACCAATTTCAATAAAACCTGCAGTGTGAACGCAAAATCAGCTGATTATGGTTTTAATGCTAAAATCAGGTTTTAAATTTTGGTGTGAAAACACTATAAAATATATAAACCAAAACTAGTATGGAAAATTAAGTAATATAGTCCTTTTTGACATTGAGAAATATCGCTGCATCCTAATTTCTAAGTATTTCATAGAACTGCGAATAAATTACACAGGCTAGTTTATAGACTTGTTAATAGATTAGTCAATATAGAGTAGATTTATAGGTTATTTAATACGCCAGTTCAAAGACTAGTAGACTAGTTCATAGACTATTTAAAAAACTAGTTCAAAGGCTATTTAATAGACCAGTTTACATATATAGTAGTCTATAGAGTAGTAAATATATTATACTAGTATATGATATAATATATTGATCAGTCTATGGACTTTTGTGGTCTTTTAAATAGCATTTGAACTATTTTTTTAAATAGACCATGAATTAATCAACTGTATTAGTGAATGGTTTATTCGATCGACCATTTTATAGACTGCTACTAGTCTATGGACTGGTGTATTAAATAAGATATAAACTATTCCATCGATTAGTTTATTGAATAATCTATAAACTAGTTTGTGTAATTTGATTATTTTTGTTGTTTTGTTTTGAAAAAAATCTAAATTTCAGAATTTTTATTTTCCATGCCTGAACAATAATAATAAAAAATGTGCCTTCCATTATGATATATTTTTTCATAAAATTGTGATATATTATGACATATAAATAAGTAATATAATATAAAATGTAAAACTATATATCATATTCAACTTATTACAAAATGTTTCTATTTACTTCTAAAATGAACCATTGTAACAAAATTAGTATTTATGTTTAACTTTTTGATCTCATTTTGTTTAGTACAATAATTTTCCAAATACTATGTACTGTAAGTCTTGTCATACCTTAGCGTAATTATTTCAAATGTATGTACCTTATTAACTTCATATCCTTTAATGTATTACAAAATTAGTAATTTTGTATAATTTTGAATTGTTTTTTTTTTTTTTTTTAAAATATATATTATATTTTTTGTTATTTTTTTTTTAATTTTTTACACAATACGCAATTTTGTATAATTTTTTATTTATTTTTAATGAACTGTTTTTTAGTTATAATAATAGTTTTGTATTATTATATAGTTGGTTAGCAAAAAAAGTTTTATTTAATGGAATTTTTATAAATTTAAAAATGCATTTTTTATATTTGAAATTTAAATGCCCTAACGTTCATAAATTTGAATGAAATTACATTTTAAAGCTAGAAATAAAACAGAACAAATAATTTTAAGAAAATTAAAATTTTTGTTTAGGCTTATTAATTTTTACCTAAAAATTTGTTTCTATTATAACAAATTGGAAAAACTATTAAAAAATAAAATTATTATATGTTTGTTAATGTACATTACAAAATCCAATAAAACTTTATATTTTTATCTGTATTAGTTCATTTTCTTTTCTTTTAAAAATGTTGCCCCTTTTTACTGCCAAAATACCCTTTATGTGCGACTTTTTTTTCAAAAATCCCCTTTTTGTGCGACTTCTTAAAAATTTCCAGCGGTAACGCTGATTACAACCCTTCAGACAGCATTACGACCTAGTTTCTCGAACCACTCATGTTGTGTGTGTTAATTTTATGCATGAGTGGAGGGACCTACATTTTAATGTCTACTCCGAACTACAGAATTTTTGAGAAACTTTTCATGGCAATTTTATTTACTCTCACAGTTTTTGCCAGAAATCTGCTGAGAGGAAGCCGCCGAAGAAAAATTTGATTCATATTTTCATTTTGATGTCTAACCGGTTCATACCCACAAAGACTACGGCGACTACAGCGTATAAATACTTTTCTAAAAACGTTCTGAAGTAAACTACCATAACACACAGATATAAGCACATACAATACAACATCCAGAGCATTGGTTAGATGAGTTAATGCTTTTAAGTTCATTTCTATGCTATGACTACCCAACAACATATTAATCTTTACCGAAATTGAATATAATATATGTATGAATGATGGACCTTAACTTTCATACGAAGCTATTAACAAGACTAATTCGTAATTTGATATATTAAAGTTGAAAGAAAATTTTTGTTTGCGGTCGTATTGTGTACATCACAGCATTTACAGCAGAAACTCTGAAGCTATAAGATCTACAATTAAAATATGAATAAAAGTATGTCTTCTATTTAATTTTTAATCAATGTTTAAAAGTCAAATTGAAAATGAAATAAAACACACAAAAAAAAAACAATAGTCAAAGAGTCCTTAAAAAATTAATTAAGAAACCTGAATCTTTGGACTTCTGGACTTAATAATGACGAGAAAGTTATTCAAGAATTTATTATTATGAAAAATAGAATGAAAAGAAAAAAAATTAAGAAGAGTGTCAGTGGACGTTTTGTTTTGCTCTATTAAAAGTTGTTTGTGTTTATTTTAGCCTGCCATGTTAATTTTATCATGCCAAGATACATCAAGGAGTGACAGGTAAAGGCAGTAGGATAAAAGGAACTAAAAAAAATATGTTATCATTAACAAAATATTCTTTTTTGCTGCTGTTTTCGTCGTAATGTTTATCTACTTTGGATGGGTTAACTCAATTTTATTATCTAACTTCTTCCACAAAGTTTAGTTAAATTTTTACATCAGAAGAAAATATATAATATATGAACCGGCTTTGACTAAGATTAAACTGGAGTTTCAGATCTCCTGGCCTTTACGATTAAAGAAAAGAACACAGGCGGCTATTGTTAAAGTTGTCAACTGCTATCATCTACAGCATGTTGGGATTGTCTCCCGTGACTCAATGCCTACAATTTTAATAACCACAATATTCTAAAAAAATGGGCGCGGTTACTTGCCCCTATCGGTTTTCCAGAAATCTTTCAAATACGAGTTTTTCTGCAAATTAAATTTAGTACTTTATTGTGTTCAAAAAAAATCAAACATATAAAAAAGCTACTCTTGCAACAATTCAATTGTAGATTTTAGTAGCGTACTTTTCTTTTTACGTGGTAACTTTCGTTGACCTGAAATGAATGGATCCGAACTAAGCAATAATATATGTATTTAGTAAATCCCTGTTTGTTGTAATTCTAGAAATTTTTCGTGTGTGTTGTAGCCTATATCTTTTAATGTCTTTATTTTTTGCTTCTGCAGCTTCCTCTGAAAGCTCTCCAATTGAAACTATGGCGTCTTCACTTACAGAGCGGAAGCGTGCAAAAGAATCTTGTGTACAGAAGGTGGGATATAGAACCAAGGGTACTTCTCTACAAGCTCTTTACCTGTGCGAATATTTTAAATTTGTCGATGTTTATTTTGTAGCCTGATGTCATAGCTTGCAGTAATATTGCACATCTATTTATGAGCCCTTTATCAACGTCAGTTATCTTAGCAGCCAAACCAGGATTGTTAAAAAAACGTCTTGCAGTGTTGCCATCATTAGACGTGCCGCCACCCCTTGTCTAGGCCTGTCTATTAACAAACCCATCTCGGATCTAAATTTGCTTTGAATTTCCCTTTTCCTATCCATAAATTTATTCTTTTCATCTGTTGATCTGCTGATAGACTACGTAAGGCACCCGCTGCAGTCGCATCAGTTTCTGCCAACTTTGCTGCTCTTCGTTGTCTTGTTCTTTTTAAAGAACTTGAGAAATCAGATGAAGGGCGACCATGTTTATTCGCTTTTAATACTTGTTCTTTAAGTGACACAGAAACCTTTTTCAGTTTTAAAAAAACAACCTCTTTTTTAGCTAACCAGTCTGAATGATTTTTTAAAACGTCTGATTTTAAGCGGTGATTGTTTTTCCAAATGTCAGCAATTCTTTTACATAAATATTGTACACATTTCAATAAACCACAAAACGCACCTTCTTCGCATTAAAAATTAATTAATTTGATTACTTCGTCATAAACTTGCTGTGATTTCGCCGAATTTGAACCCTTCTTAGAGCACCAAAGCTCGAAGATTGTCATTCGTGAAAATATGCATTGACGGAATGCTTCTATTATGTAGAATAAAAAAAAACTATCAATAAGAACAAAAATGTCAGTATTATTAAATCAAACGAGATACATAACAAATTTTAAAAACACAATAAACACAAAGGTTAAGCCAGTATACTAAATATATAGAAAAAACCTGCAAAAAGCTGCACTTGAATTAAACACAATTTTTTACTATAGATGTGTATCAATATTTACGAACCAATTTGGTCATTGGCTTTCATTGGAAAACTAACTAAAACTCTAATTATTTTTTACAAAGAATTTCAAACGGTGTTAATAAAATCACTTCTTAAAAATCAGTACTATACGAAAACTATAACACAATTTATTAAGTTATTATTTCTTAAAAATAATGTCAATACCATTCACATCAATTTCCATTTTAATTATTTTAATTGGGCACTTTAATTAAATGTATTTTAACAATTTGATATTCACTTTGTTTCCACAGTCGGTTAGTCAACTTTCTTCTTCTATATAAAATCGCACATTAATTGTTTGCATTCAAAAATTACCGTTAGATATTAACAAAACAAATTCAGAAGAGAGAAATTGAATGGCATTAGCGACTATTTATTTTGATACAAACCCAATATAGAAAAAAAACATTTTTTTATTTTTGTCATATGGGCGCAACCACTGTGGCATTGGTATGAAATCTTAAAAAACAATTCTTTTTATTATAAAACTTTTAAAAATTAATTTCAAATAGAAATTTCAAATCATTTATTTTTCTTTATTTTTTCCATATTTTTGGGAGTTCCGGCATCAAATTGTGCAAAAAAAATCCCGCAAACCGCATTTTGGACAAACGTACTCTGTTTTCCCACCACATTGCGCACAGCGACCGCGTTTTCCAATTTTATCAAACATGTGGCCAAATTTGTCAGTGCGTTTTGCTGCGCCATTGTGACAAATTTTCCATCACGGCGTCGATTTTCGCGAATTCTTACCAACGCTTCCACAACGCTAACCCGAAAATCGAGCTGGCTCATAGGTGGCAAACCTTCTCATCCCCTGCACAAGCAGTGTAGTTTCCATGCGTTTACATAGCTGCGTCAATAGCGTTAGTGAGTAATGGCCAATACGATAAATGTTGACGCCATTATCGATAAATCTGATGAACCATAAGGTCTCTTTTTCACCAACTTAATATCATCCGAAAATTCGTGATTGCTCCGGTTATCTTGAACAGTACATATTGCAAAATAATCTTTTCGAGATAACAAGATTTCGTTATCAACCAACATAGTTGATAAAAAGATCGAAATTTGGTCAAACATAAAAGAATTATATGATAAAGAGTAATTGTGCTTCGTCGATTCGACGAACAGTAAACAATTAGGGTTAAAGTGTTAGTCGATTCAACGAATGTAATGTACAAAAATGAAGAGTAACCGTCCTGGGTTAAAGAATATGATAGTAATACTGTTACAACCATATAACACCCACTATACTACAATACTTCACATTTTAAAGCCGATATTTATATTAATTTATTATTAGTTTTGTGTGATAAATATTTCAAATATTTATAACATGCAATATTTCATTCGAAAATATCTTAAAAAGTCTCATTTTCAAAAATACTCTCCATCTGTTTTTTTTAACATAATTACGCGATTTTAGTGATTTTTTTCGCAGTTTTGTTAGCATTATGTCGCCGTTTCTAATTCAAGAATATTATGATTTAATACACAGAGTCTCTAAACATACCATTTCCATTTATATTTTCCAACATTTTTTTAAAACAACTGTGTTCATTTGTTATCCTCTGAACAAAAGACTTCAAAATGTAACAATTCAAGTAGTTTCGCATCTGTAAATTAAATGAGGACTGCACCCGCTGACAAAAAGGGAAAAAAGAAGAAAAAAAAGTCTTCTCTCTTTTCACGGAAGGTTGAATTTAAACAAAAACCTTTCCTCTAAGAAAAAAATTTCTTTCATTTTTTGTTTTGTTTTTTTCTAAATGGAGCAATAAAGTGAGAAAAACAAAAAAAATAAATACAAAAAACACCAACGACAAATCCCAAAGTTAATAGCAGAAAATTATTTTGCGTGTTACCGGGTAAACATTTTGACGGTGAGGGATATAACCCTTGCTTTAAGAGAGAGATTAAATACCATAGGTATTTAAAAAAACTGCAATTAAAAGCAAAAACGAAAGAAAAATAACATGTATCGGATTTAAAATGATATAAGATTTCTGTAAGACATATTTCATAGTTAGAGTAACAATTAAAATGTGGTTTTCTGTATATTTATTTATTTTTTATTTATTTATTACAATGCAATAATTACAATGTATACAAAAATTCATCGACACTCAAACATAACCATTTGACAAGGCTGATACTATCCTTCTCACAACTGTTGTGTAAAGTAAACTTCAATATACAAAATTGCCATATACAGTTGGCTTTTACCATAGATTCCATAGGAATTATATGTATGGATGGAATGAATGTAGAACAAAAATTGTTATATAGTTATAGCATTACAAGTGTATGGCAAAGTGGTAACTGTCAGGATGAATGTAATTCTGTTGGTATACGTAAGTGTGCGAGAAAATGATTTCTAGTTTATGAGTGACATTTATGCCTCTGCTTGCTATTATTATAACGATTAGGATGTTACAATTTAAACGTTTTTATATTTTTTAACATAGAACAACAAAAAGAAAAACAATCCACAAAAAAAATCACAAACATTGAAGCAACACTTATGTGTTGAATAATAAGAACATTGAAACGTTAAAATTATAAATTTTTTAAAACACGAGTATTTTTTATTGATAAAAATATTATTTATTTATTAATTACAATGCAATTACATATTATATTCTAATTATATACGAGCTGAGTAACTTTGACCATATGCTCGCTGTAGTGTCACAGCCCAGAGTCTCTGGTGGGAATCCAACCCACGACCTCCACGCTAATAGTCTAGTCCACTACCCACTAGACTACCAGGGCACCCATATTTTATATTCATTTATTTATTTCATATTTAAAATTTACGTTAAAACTTAAAAACCGAGGTTCATAAAAGACAGAGGTCGTATTTTAATGAGATACTTTGAGATAAGTTGTAATTATCCGTTCAGAAATTTGCCAATCACCATCTTATCAGTCCTATTTCATAGACTTTTTTGACACTTTAAGACATAAATAAAATCGCTGTTGTCTAGTATGTAGTTTGTTGGCTTATAAAACGCCAGCTCGAGTCCAAATTAACTGAGAAAATTGGAGTACCTAAGCAACGTAACATGTCAGCTGCTTATGGGCTTTGGCAAGCTCGTCTGCAAAGTATTTTCTCATGATATTCCTGTGTACCAGAACCCATATAAGAGTTAGCTCGGAATTCATGAACGAGGGTATAGGTTAAAACTACGTCCGTTAGGGATATAATTGCAGCCTCGCTCTTTCAGGAAAACAATTGCCACTCAACAATCATTACACCACTTTCAAATTGCCATAACCTCTGCTTGAAGAACACTTTAGTGATTAGACAGAAATAAATAAACCACAGACAACTCTATCCTTCACACTTTGAGCGATCAGATTAAACTTTCACATTGGGAACCTCCGGTTCTTCTCATCAGAAGTTCTTAGTTGGAATTCCCTTATCGAAAGTTCTGTTCAGAAAGTTATAAGGAATCGAGGTAATATATGTCTTCCCAGAATTGCAGCATGTTCATAATTCAAATTGGGCCAGGATTTAATTGCATTGGGTCTTACTTCCCCAAATTTAGCCCTTGATTGGAGTGAAACAAAGCGCACTGGTGATCAGAACAGCTGATTGCCTGCATACTCTGTCTCTCACTTGCGACTGGTATAGATGCTTGCACGCCGTCCTCCAAACCACCATCGTCATTATAGAAGGGAGAATATGTTGTAAAATTTTAAAATTTTTTATGTAAGCGTAAAATGGTACAACAATTCATTTTACAAACTTTTTTTCCAAGAAATTTATGAAGATGCTGTGGTTTTACTTGTACCAGAAAATAAAAAAAATTTATTGTTGTATCAAAATCGTTAAAACATAACGTAAACAAGTAAAGTCATAGATAGAGTCACAACTCGTATGTACAATTGTCAGTTTTTATGAGGTAAAGGAATGACAATTCTTATAACATAAACGGGCCACAAGTGTGTGTTTTACCTTTCACACTTGCGGTTACGTTATGTTTTCATACACCTAAGACTATGTATTTGAAAACATGTGCAACTATGTATGGACGTGCATAAGTACATACAATTCTGTTGTTCTCTGTATTCTGTAATTTGATTGCTGTCGATGTAACAGTAAATTTAATGTAGCTGTTTGTCATATTTTTAATCATGACGCCATGATACCACAAGATAAAAAATTAAAGGTTCGTTATGCTATCAAAACACAACAATTACAAACAAAAGAAAAAAAATAATAATAATAGTTTTAAGAATAAATATTCATATTACTAACTACAGACCTTGAGTTCGATGTTTTAAAAACGGATATATGTTCCAAAGTTAATAAATAAGGCAAGTGAGATAAGTTTTAACTACTTGGATACCTACGTATGTATGTACATACATAATTGGTCGTTACAATCCTCCAGTCAGAATTACGACATAGCTTCTCACTCCACTTATGTTGTGTGCGTTAATTTTATGCATGAGTGGCGGGACCTACAGTTTACTCCGAACGACAGATTTTGAGAACCTTACTTTTCTTACCTTTTTAATTTTATTTACTCTCAGAGTTTTTGCCAGAAATCTGCAGAGAAAGTCGCCGAACAAGTATTTTTTCATATTCCGTTTTGTTCGAGATGTCTGACCTGGGGTTAGAACTGTGGTCTCACATCTAATAACCCAACACACCACCTTCTAGACTAGTGATTTGGTTAAGGAGACGGAATAAATAACAACTTCAATTGTCAAATCTCGGAACTTCCTGTTTCCCTCTATTTAATTATTTATAAATTACAATACAATTACAAATTCTATTTTAATTATACACGAGCTGAGTAACTTCGGCCATATGCTCGGTGTAGTGTCATAGACCAGAGTCTTGGTCTAATAGTCTAGCACACTACCTTATAGACTACCTGGGCATCCTGTTTCCCTGTATATTTTATTTGCACTTTATGTTTTTCTTTTCACCTCAAGAGATTTTAAATATTTTTTTCCTGTTACTTTAAGCGCCTTTAAACAACTGACTCAACTATCGTACTTCCAATACTGTGGCTAAAATGACAGAAGAGAAAAAAGTAATAATTGAGGTTTCTTTACAGACTTATATTGTACATACTGTTACGAAAATGGAAATGGTGTTACCTCGTTTAGCATTAAAATGATAAACAAAAACAACAAAAACAAAAACAATGGACATGTTACATGATCAACAAATAAACAGAAATATAGCAACAACATCAATATAAAAAAGTGATAAAGAAGTAAACAAAAAGCAACAATAAGCATTACCAGAATAAATGTAAACGAAATACACAAACAACAATGAAACAACGCTGTTTACATATATATATGGAGATCTCGAAAAGGCGAAACAACGTACATTCGACGTCAAGGTCATTCAGCAGACTGTTTACGTCGCCATATAAAAGGCAACGTAAAGCAGGCAACGGGCTCCGTAATAATTCAATCAGTCTTGTGTGAAGACATGTTGCGTGTGAAGAGAATAATCGTGGTTTGAAGATCTCCGTTATAAAGATCTGTCGAACAATTGGTGGTGTTTACGCAGAAGAGTGTAAAGAAGAATAGCACACAAAGCAAATAGTTGTTGTTTACATCAAGTTGTGAACAGTTGTACACAGAATTGTACAAAAAATTAGAATTTAATTAAAACTGAACATAAACGTATTTTTATTGTTATTTGAAATCTACGAAAAAGGTAATAACGTAACAATATATTGCTTTTTTAATTTAATTCCTTCTGCATTTTATTTTTTCCTTTCACCTCAACAGATTTCAAAAGTTTTTTTTCTATTCTCTTTTTTTTTAAATTATAATGAAACAACAGTTAAATATGTGGACTTTAATGACGCTTTAAATGCAACAGACTTGTGTAACGCTAACAATCATACTTCGAACGCTGTGGCTAATGTAACAAGATAAAAAAATTTAGTTACAGTCTTATATTGTACTATATATTGCTTTTGTTATTCTATTATTCTATTGTCTTTTTATTATTTTCAAATCTGCTCTTAATGTTTACAATACCTCTTGGTGTCTACGCAAACTAAACTCTCCGTAACGTTTGATAATAAAAACAGGAAAAAATGCTTCAATGTTGTTAAGGAGAAAAGTGCTAGAAAAGCAAAATTCTCTTGTAAAATTCTCTTTAACAGAAATAAAGAAAACAATTTTCTTTATATACGAAAACTGAAAAAACTTAAGTTGTTTGTCTGTTTTATCATGTACAGTAGTAGCTGGACTTGGTTGTGTGACTGAATAGTAACATACTTCAGCGTACTCGGAGTATGCAAAGGTGTTATCAAATTGTTTTTTGTTTACATTCGTTAAATGCTTAAAATCTAATTTTACTTCAAGTTTGTTCGCACAGCTTTTACTACAACATTGAAGATACAGTTGATTGGAAGGCAACGTATACTTTACGTGACTTTGAAATATTCGCTACGTGTTCGCCTAGTACGGCTAATTTTACCTCTACACATACTTAAAAATTTTTTATAAAAGATTACATACATACATAATTTGCCATTACAACCCTTCAGTCAGGATTATGGCCTAGCTTCTCACACCACTCATGTGTGCGTTAATTTTATACATGAGTGACGGGACCTACAGATTAAAGTCAACTCGGAACGACAGATTTTTGAGAAACTTTGAATTGCAATTTTATTTAGTCTCAGAGTTGTTTCCGGAAATCTGGTGAGAGGAAGTCACCGAAGAAATATTTTTTTTTTATATTTCGTTTTGATGTCTGATCTGGGATTTGAACCATGGCCTTACGTCTAATAAACCAACACACTACCTAATAGACTACAGCAACTTTATGAAAGATTATTCCAAATAAATTGAATTCACTAAAAATTTCAGAAAATAATACAGAGGTGCACAAAATTGTGAGAAATTATGAATTGAAATTATAACTTCACAAAGCGAGAATCAATTTGCAGTGATGTGAAGACTAATACTGCAAGGACTCAGCTCGGTATACTAAGGGGGAGCTCTGGCAGGGTCTTTCAGGTCAGAAAAACAGTTGAGGAGGAGTAACTAACAATTATCCTAGGGGATAAGGTGTTATTCGGAATGTGTTGAGAATCAGTAAGACTTTCGACCACCAAATAAATCTCTTGAATGCCAGTCTGGGTTCAAAACGAGGTAAACTTTACTATGTCATTCGTGCTCTAGCATGGTCACCCGTTTATTACCGAATTTAAAATACTGGAACATCAAAAATAAAAAAAATATTAAAAAATTAATAAAATAAGCCGCTACTGAACTTGTGGGCCGAATGGAGCATCAGCCCTGCGACAAAGTGTAAAAATGCACAGGTTTTCAAAATAGAACCAAAACAGTGGCAACGGCGAAAGAAAGAGAAGGGAAGACACTCTAAAACTCAAATGAACCATCGGCTCCAGTATAGAAATACTTAACCAAAATAGCTGATACAATGAACATAGTAGAGCTGGATCCACATTCAACTTTAAGGAACAGAAAATATTGCTTTGTGGCAGCAATGTGGACAATGAGAACATGTAAAGCCATGTATGAAAACGAATTAAATATCAAACTTTCTCAGGTTAATGGCTATCATGCAAAAGTTGGCATTGATTGCAAAGAAATTCATTCAAAACGACCTGGGATGAACATCATATCCCAGAAGCCTGGGACTTTAAAGGTGCAATCAGATCATTCTTATGTAAGAACGGACCGACACACACATAATAGCTCATTTTCTTATACAAAAATATATTAACTAGTTTTAAAGGACCACATATACATCCGGAGCGGAAGATAGAAAATAGTCTTGCCATCAGTTTTTTCACACACAAAATTTTTGGGTAGCATAAGAACATCGGGTGGTGATTCGCCAAATTATGTCTTGAAACGCATCATGAAAGTTTATCAAGCTTACGGTAAAAACAAAATTTGTAGTTTAGAGAATGATTTTGTTAAACCAAAAGCAAAAATTTAAGTGTGTATTGAAAAGAATTAATACGCGACTTATACATAATCAGCGGAACTGTGCTATGTAACATGGCGACAAATTTAGAATTGATTTCTTCTTTTTTCTAGTCCTGGACTAGTTCTAGATCTAGATCGCCATAGGTTTAACCACTTTTCCAACTGAAAGTTCTCTCCCTGCAGTGAGATGCTTCGTGAGAGTTCGCATGTATGCTGAGGAGAGCAACGGAAGTGTGAATGTAATAACTAATTGGCATGTCTGGTATTTTATTGATTAAAAAAAAAATCAGAACGGCTGGTGAGCACCAGCACCGCGTTCATTAATAAAATACCTTCGGTCTTTCAGAAATAATATTGTAACGTTTTTACCTTTTTAAAAACGTTTAAAATCTGATTGCAAGCAAAATAAAAACAAATATGTGTTTAGTTTTAATTAAACTCTTTATTGTTCGCACTACTTTTGTGTGCCACTCTTTATAACCTGACGAATACAACAACAATTGCTTGTTCGCTATTTTCCTTCGCTTACAACGCAGATCTTTTCAATGGCGATCGTCAAACCACGACTGTTGTATTCACACGCAACGCGTCTTCACACAAGACTGACTGAATTATTACTACTCGTTGCCTGCTTTATCATGCCTTTGTATATGCTCACGTAATCAGTCTGATGAAGGTTCTTGAAGTCGAACGTTCGGGGTTACACCTTCTTGAGAATTCTATCGCTAATTTATTGTTATTTGTGTATTTTGTTTAGATTGCTTGTTGTTGCATTCTTGCTTACTTGCTTATCCCCTTTTCGTTCATACTGATGTGCAGTTTTTGCTCATGTTAATGCTAAACGATGTACACCGTTACCATATTCGTAACAATACGATCAAAGAAAGTAAAGAATTTATAGAATTCAAAACGTAGATACTTAAATATTATATCTTCATAATTACAGTATTTCTCTATAATAATTAGAAACCATCATATAAAATTAAGCTCTTATCTTGTTCTATATTAGTCAGTTTAGTTTTTATTTTTTAGTTTTCAACATTTTGTTTAGACAGTAAACAGTTAACAACAACTTAATTAGCACTTCAAATATTAAAACAGTACAATGTATTTACATTCCTAGAATTGTTAACAGAGCTAGTAATTTGTTAAGAAACATAAATACCAGATAAAATGAAAATAAAAAATTTTAACTGCTGGAAGCCAAAAGAGGTTAACCATAAATTAGTGACCACTTCAACAGAATAATATACTTCTGCCGTTGCCCTGACTATAAGCCAATGAAATGTTTTTATCTGTGGGGGGATAATGTAAATTTTTCAGAACGGTTTTCTTCCTTTTTTTTCATGTGAAGTGGCAGTTAAAGTTGTTTAATAATCACTAATGTAAAGTTTTTAAATAAATAAAAAAAAGCTGTATAAAAAGCTGTATGTTTACTTTTTAATTTTTCATACCATAAGGTTTTCACAAATTCTAACTTAAAGTGGCCAACAGTTTTCCTTTTTATTATTCTGCATCAACAATTGGTTTGTACCTATATATATAAAACCATTGAACAAATTTATACATACTTTAAGTATTTCTTATCTATTCCAAACCAGAAAATTAAATCATAGGAGAAAAAACAAAAAATTGATCAAAAAAAAAAATTGATACATTGTAATGAAAACAATTCATATTATCATCTGATTCCATCGAATTGATGAATGAGCTTTTTAATTAGATCGTAAAATAAAATACTTCAAATATAGGAACGAAAAGCATGTCTTTCGATTACATAATGTTAAAGTGAATTTCGCAAATACAATAAAATTATTCACGCATTAAATGTAATACAGTGTTCAGATATGCACTTTATTGAGTCAATATTCGGTTAATTGAGTACAATATTTTAAGTGTTCAGGCATAATAATATACGCAGTTCAGCTGCTTATTCAATATTCATTTGACAGCTGGTAAACAAAACAGCTGGTTGTTTTAACAACATTGTTTTTTTTGTTTTTTTTTGTTTTGTTTTTATTTGCTCACTAAACACACTTATGACTGTGCTGCATTTTAAGTTTTACTCAATATTATAACAATTTGCGTATTTATTGGGCAATTATTAACTGAAACTCAATATAAAATATTGAGGTCTATAATGGCGTTTATTGCGATTTAAGCAATAAAGGTGCATATCTGAACACCGTATAACAAAGCGGTAGATTTTATAGTTTTGTTCTACTGTAACTGATGTAAGTTTAGTTGAGTAGAATACAAAAATGCGTGGCCATGAGATAGAAGTAGGAAACGAAGAGGGAAAATCGAAAATCTGGGGTCCCAAGCAATAACAGCGTAAGTCGACATAGACCAATTTGAGTTATGTATGCTATCATATTCTACTAAATAAACTTTATATTTACGTGAAATCCCATTGCTTTAACAATGCTTTAAGTATGAGTCGTAATTATGCCCTATTAGATTTATATTAAACACCTAAATATTACAAGTGAGACTTTCATTATCGTTTTTCATCTTAATCAAGCCTAAGTATAAGTATCTTTAATTTTGCAAAAAAAAAGTTTTATACACTTTCATATTTTTTTTCAGATACACATCTGCATTTAAAAAGGGATAAATTCTGACTTAGGCTATTATTGCTTGGAGCCACAGATATAAGCATTTGCAGTAACTTGTGAAATATTTGAATATTGTTCTTGCTGTTCTTTCTCCGTATTGTGTTCACTCATCATGACTATAGATTTTTATTTTCTTTCTCAATATTTGCAAATAATTAAAGAACATAAATAATAAAAAAGAACAAAAAAAAACAAAAAACATAAACTGTATTAATAGCAATAACTGAACAAGACTTGCATAACTTAAAAAAGCAAAAAAACAAAGACAAGTGACTGTCAATTGCACGAGACCTACTTTATGAAAAATTTAACTTCGTTATCTGTGACAATATAAAAATATAATGGTTTGAGAGCTACAAGAGTTTTTTAAATTAACTTACGCATTATTTAACTGCCACTCCTAGAAGACCACAATTTTTCACAAATACTTCTGAATGCCATTGACAAAAACGTGCCTGAAGTCATTTAATTCTTTTTCTTTATTGCACTTTAATTTACCATTCTCAAGGCTTTTTAATTTAAATTTCTTTTTTTACTTATAAAAATTATATTTTTTTACAATCATTATTAAATTAAAGGATATTATTTAATGAAAGAATTTGTCATAACAAAATGGATAAAAAATTAATTTAATTTTGGAAGTACATATGATTGAAATACACATGAGTGTAAATCCACTAAATTAATGGGAGTTTATTGATGTTTTGTCGGTTTTCCTGGACCTCTCACCATGTATCTCAATAAATATTGTAGCAGGGACAAAAACTATGGACGTTACTTTTATTTACCTGCATGTTAACTTATATGAGAAGTGAACATGTTGATGCTGTTGACTTCTGTTGTTCGATAAATGCTTTAAAAACTTTTACGTATCCGAAAACACTTCAAAGTGTATATTGGTACAAGAATGAAAACGAAACTTCAACTTGTTAAGAACTGCTAAAAACGGTAAAGTAATGAAAAATAGTTAAAGGCGAATAATCGAATACTGTAATCCCCCGACTTATGTCACAATTGGTTCAAATCGTAACGACATAAGTCGAATTTCATGTTGCTCATATGTATTACAAATATCTTTTTGAAAGTAGCTAAAAAAATTATACATCTATTGCACATTTAATGTGCTCTGGCACATTATTTGTATTTATATTGCTTTGTAGTTGACTTGATTGAACTTAATTTCACGATCACAAACAATTCACATAGTCTTGTTCAAATTATTGAAGATTCTTTTCAGGTTTATAACTTGTCTACTGTCTCCTTCTACTTCACTTGGGTATCTTCGTCTATTCTTTCTATGGTCATGTGGAATAAGATGGCTTTCATTATACCCTTATAATCGCCAAATGATGACATTGCGCGCACTTTCTGTGTATTCACTCCGTTAACCATATGTCGGAATATAATGCAGATGCTTTTGCAGTGGCGGGACAGAAAAGAGCACTGAAAAGTGATCCTCAAATCTTAACGCCTTTTGATCAAAACATTCTTTTAACCTGTCAATACTTTCAATGGCTGCAAAAAGTTTTGAGCATAAATGCTCTTTAAGGATTCAAAATTTTTTTACAATTGTTTAGTGTTTGCTCCTGATGAATTGTATCGACGTCTTCAGAATGTGGCGTTTGTTCATTATTATCCTCCATAGTAATAGAATTCAGGTGTACGTGTACCGTGAAGAGTTATGTGAGTAAACTCATTAGTATCGCCTTTATTTACTCATGTCAATCGAGTAACTTACTTATTTAACTTAATTAATTTGTCGTTACGAACCTTAAGACAGGATTACAGTTTAAAATTAACTCAGACAGATTTTTGAGAAACTTTTTGTGGTAATTTTCTATTGCTCTCAGAGTTTTTACCAAAAATCTGCTGAGAGAAAATTTCTCAATAAATATTTTTTTTTTCATGCATCGTTTCGTTCGAGATATCTGGATTGGGGTGTGAATCGTGGTCTTATACCTAACAATCCAAAACACTATCTACTAGACTACGGTGACTTGGTAACTTCGATCGGGAAGGTTAGATTTCATTATGCACACGACATTAATAATACACCAAATGTAACTATAAATAGGGCATATATTGGGGAGTAAGAAACCCTTAACCGTAGATCGAGCCTTAAAAACACATCATAATTCTAGCTTATGTATCACTTTTGATACATACTTGTAGTTTATAGAATTGTTTCGATTATTAATAGATTTTGTTAATAAATTTTAATATTTTAATTCATTTTAATAAAATTTTTTTATATTATTACATTTTATTATCACTTTTATGAAATTTACGCCAAAATTTTTGACATGATGCAGTATGGTTTTTTAAGTAAAAATTAAACACTTCATGTCAGCTGGGTTTCTTTTTTTCTAAATGGTAACAATTTGACATCTAGCACCCTCGCTTTGTGTCGATTTATAAGTTTCCAATTGTTTAGATGGGGCAGCTTATTGTCACTCGCATCAGTAACACTCTCAATTGAGGGCTGACTGAAACCTGATGGTACAAACCATTGTTATATTTCGTTAGAAATATTTGTTGTCGACGTTATGTGAGGTAAAAAGTTTCCTGTTGCAATAGAACATCGATTATGTCAATAGCAATGCTTTTTCTTTGTCTCCTCTCTGATTTCCCCAAATACGACTGTAAGTAGTTGCTACGCACGTAGGATGTACTTGAATCTAAGACTGCAAATTCGATTTCGGTGAACCACGAAATTATTGAACGACCATAAAATTCAAAATTCAAGTCACTATTCTACAGCGTCAAAATTATTGGGATTATTAAAAGCTGAAAGACTTTCAGCTAATTTTTCGAAAAGGCGTAATAAGTGTAAATTTATCATCATTTCCGAGTATGTAGCACTTTATCAAAGCGAATGATTCTGTTATATCATTCGAAAGTAATTGACCTAAATATTATCATCTGTAATATCTATGAAATAAAACTTCGAATGAAACACTTTTTTTCTAATATTTGTCTGTCACGTGAGATAAATATGAGAACAGCAGTAAGAAAAACTATACAACATTTCAAGAAACAGCTACTACTACTAAAGGCATACGGTTCTCTGTTCCAAGTAGTACCATCTTTGGCGATAAACAATGCATTGTCATGTTTGTTGCTGCCGATACTGTCGTCAGTTCATAAGACGAGCTTATGTTTTCTTCTTTTTCAGAGACTTCAGCAGCAGAAATATTACATACATACATACGCAATTGGTCATTACAACCTTTCCAATGTCTGACCTGAGGTTTGAACCTAGGTCTAACGTCTAATAAGCTAACATGCTTCATAGTAGACTACGACTACTTCAGTTAATCACAAGAATATGTCCAGAACAAAAAATTCAACCTGTTCACTTTCATCCAACACTTAACTTTCAATTCCTTCTCAAATACCATAAATAATCTATTATTTGCGATAAACTTCACAAAATATTTAAAACTTAAAAAAATTACATACACAACACCAAAGAACCTGTTGGAAAGTCGTATGTATCAAAAACGATACAAAAGCCAAAATTATGAAGTTTTTGAATTTCTTCAATTCTGCTTAAAATTTTCTATTTGTATTTGGTTTAAAATAATGGCTATAACAAACAACAAAACAAAATATTTATTTATATTTACCACAGGAAACGTAAATAGAAGATAAAGCAATACAAATTGTTTGTGAAAATGAATATCTTTCCTCTAAGGAGATAAGAAAAACCAGAAATAATATTTAAAAACATTGGAATTGTTATCAAATCCAAAGACATACACAAACAAATCTTCAAATTTATTTTTGTTTTAATCATGCTAAAACTGCTTTAAACTTAAGTACTACTTTCAAATATAGAATATTGTTACGTTTTTACCTTTTTAAAAACGTTTAAAATATGAGTTCGTTGATTGCAAACAAAATAAAAATAAATTGGTGTTTAGGTTCAAATAAATAATGAATTTGCTTTATTCGTTATTCTTCTTTAAACTTCTGTTCATGTACACACTAACAAATGTTCGGTATATCTTTACAACGACGATCTTCAAACGAGGACTGTTACATGCAACGCATCTTCACACAAGACTGACCAACAACAATCGGTATGAAAGAATAGGGGATAGACAAGGAGAGCAAGGGAGAGCAACGTGAACAAAATACACAAACAACAATGAAGTCGCGATATAGATCTCGAGAAGGTGAACACACGAACATTCGATTTGAAAAACATTCATCAGACTGATTACGTGGGCGTATAAAAAGGCAAAACAAAGCAGGCAACGAGCAGCAAGAATTCAGTCAGTCTTGTGTGGAGATGCATTGCATGTGAAGAGAACAGTCGTGGTTTGAAGATATCCGTTGAGAAGATCTGCGTTGTAAGCAAAGAAGAATAGCGAACAAGCAATTATTGTTGGATACATCAAGTTGTAAACAGGGGCATACAAAAGTAGTTAAAACAATAAAGAATTTAATTGAAACTAAACACCAATTTATTTTTATTTTGTATGCAATCAATGAACTCATTTTCTAAACATTTTTAAAGAGGTAAAAACGTAACAATATTATCACACTGCCATAGCTCTCTGAATTACAATTAGGACCGAGAACTCGGTGAAATACATGGGAATAAGGTTGGACTCCTGACTGACATTCTCGTATCAGATTCAGTACTCGGCTAACAAGGCCCAGAAGATCGTCGGACAGCTCAGCAGATTAATGGCGAATATTGGAGGACCGCTACCGGCGAGACGGAGACTAATGATGGATGTTGGAAACAGCATTATGCTTTATGGGAGCGAAATTTGGGCCGAAACACTAGATGATAAGAAGAGGGCAAACTCACTTGTATCGGTACAGAGAACGGCTGCATTGCGTGTCGCGTCGGCGTACCGTACAGTGTCCGCTCCGGCCGTACTGGTGATAGCGGGTATAATCCCTGTGATCTGCTGGCGGCAGAGCGGATGGAGATTTATAAGGCGAAATCGGCTGGAAATCATATAACCGGTTACTTCAGAGAAAACAACATTTCAAAATGGCAACAACGATGGATCGAGGAAGATGGACCGCGAGACTTATCCCGGACATAAGGCCATGGATCAGTCAGAAATTTGGAGAGATAAACTACTACGTTACACAGCTGCTATCGGGTCACGGATATGTTAGGAAATATCTGCACAGAATGGGCAAGGCCGCCTCCCCTTACTGTCTGTACAAGGAAGGGGAGGTAATTGATGACGCAGAGCACACTGTTTTCGAGTGTGCACGCTGGCAGAGCTATCGCTCTGTACTGACGTCAATAGTCGGCACAATCACAGCCGCTAATATTGTCGGGGTTATGACTGCGAGTATTGAAAATTGGACCTCGGTAGTGAATTACGTAGAGCGCATTCTGAAACGGAATAAGAGAGATCTTGAGGCTGCAGAACGAGTAAGCATGTCGGCATAGGTGATGCTGTCACACGTGCCGGGCGTAACCGAGACGATGATCTAGACGAAAGGAATAGTGGAGACGCTTAGAGGACTCCTCAACTTTCGATTCGCAATCCGGACGCGGATATGAACATGAAGGGACCAAAGGGCCAAAAGGACTCCACTCCGAAGTAATACCACCGTAGTTCCGGAGTGGGCACAAACAAGTCCACAGGAGACGACGGGGGAATTAGTGGGTGAGGACCCCACACACGGAGGATGTGACGACTTCCTCTATGGTGCGGTAGGTACATTTACCCCTCCTCGGCGAAAAAAAAAATAGCTCTCTGAATTGAAGGTAATTGTTCTTCCAGGTTTATTAGTATCTAAAGTACTGCTGTGGAGCTTACATTGCGAGTTCTCAAAGGTTTGATCATATCTGTAATGCTTTCAATCTCTTGAATTATCTTTATAAACTTATCAATTCCTTGCACACATTTGAATTAATTCTTGTGTTTATTTTTATTGAAAAAAAAAATTATTAAATTAGCTTGTCGGTCTCGAAATATTTAATGTCGGCAAAATAATTGTAGCATTTAAGAGATTATGATTTCATTACCACATACATATACAAATGTACATGCAAATGTCGCATTTAACGAACGGCTGTAGACATCACTCAAACGTCAATCAAATACATAATTTTAGAAGTGTTGGACACTTAATTAATTAAATACTAAAATAATTTCGTTATTAATTAATTTAAGGCCACTTACCACAGACTCTGTTAATGCATGTGTCACAGTATGAACATCAAAGTTAGTCTCCAATTAAAAACTTTAATTTTATTATTATTTAATTTTATTATTATTTTACTTTTTAATCAAAGCAAGACTGACACCATACCATCATATTGACACAATTAAGCGACACACTAGAAAGATATATACTAAGAATATACCTGGTGTAGTATTCATTCCTTTAAAAATGATATCCAAATCAATTTTAAGCAATTTATCATTTACCGTCATTTACTTGTACAAAATTCGCCATTTTTAAGACGATGATAAAATGTGATGTACACTGAATATGTTTGGTAGATTAAATTAAATTAAATTAGTGCTTGTTCACAATTAATGTTCCCTATGGAGACATATGTACCTTGTTGCTCACTTCATGCCGGTACACCAAAAGTATCACTCGTTAAATGGATGTGGAATAACATCTTGTCAGAAGCGACTCCATTTTTTTACTGTAGAATTAAAGTTCACTATGAAAACGTTCGTAAGAAAGCTTTTCGAAGAACTGAGATTTTCATATAGATTTACCTTTCCAGTTGTAGACATCAGTCGATCAGGTAACAATACTGGTTATTACAACACTTTAATCAGGATTACGGCATAATATGTCACACCACTTATGTTGTGTGTGTTAATTTTAAACATGAATGGCGGAACATACAGTTTATAGTCGACTCCGAACAACAGATTTTTGAGAAACTTTTCATGGCAATTTTATTTACTCTCAGAGTTTTTGTCAGAAATATACTGTGAGGAAGTCGCCGAAGAAATATTTTTTTTTTGATAAATTCGTTTTGATGCCTGACCTGGGGTTTGAACCGAGGCATCACTTCTAATAAGTCAACACACTAGTTACTAGACTATGACGACTTCAACAGAGATTTTCATATAGATTTACCTTTCCAGTTGTAGACATCAGTCGATCAGGTAATAATATTGGTTACAGTTTGTAAATATTCAAACCCGGTTTAGTAGGCCCAACTACTATTAACATCAGACATAATACTTTTGATGCAGTCATTGAATACTTTTGGTATTAAAATCGGTATAGAAATTCTATTTTGATATTGGTGAAGACTTATATGAGTATATCAATGGACAATATTACCAAAAATTATATAATTGTTGATGAACAATCCAGAAACAAAACAAAATTTTTTTTATTAGAAAAATCAATCGGAATGACTTTAAAATATTAAACACTTAAAAAAAAGAAAAACAGAACTTGAATCAGTGCAAATTTATTATTTTTCAACTATGAAGGTGATTAAGCGTATGGAAAAACAATTAAATTAGGATTGTATATTCCTTTAAAATGAACATTTAAGCTACTCTAGAGACCGTGAAAATCTTCTGACCATGGGAACGATATCAGAGCAGATTTGCTTGGTATCAAAATAATCCTACAATACAGTGTAGCTAACATAGTAAACGGCCAATAAGGGCCCATTGCATTTGGATATATTTTTCACACAATCACTTTGCTACTATCTTCTTTGCTACTTGCTCCCTAGTTAAAATTGGACTGGATAAATAAACTAAATCACGTTTATTTTAAATTGCTTCGAAATAAGGTTAGATAATCTTTTCACTCCTTGTCTTACCTGTGTTAATCCACAATGCAATTTATGCAAACGTTATTGCTCGTTATTTAATTAAAATTATATTTTTAACTCAACACTTTCGTTAGTACATAGAATTTTCTGTCTTCTTTAGTATGCTACAGTTAAAATACTAAAAAAAACGTAATTGCCTTTTACTGAATATTTTACTCCTATTGCTCCAAATGTATACATACATACATACATACATACATACACACATACATACATGCATACATACATGAAGAACGAACATTGCGAGCTGAACTACTACGTAACCCAGTTCCTATCTGGTCATGGGTGCTTCAGGAAGTACCTGCACAGATTTGGTCATGACACTTCCCCTATATGCCCAAACTGTGTAGATGAGGAGGAAGATGCGAAGCATATTCTAACATGCTGCCCTAGATTTAGATGGCCCGAAGAAACGCGTTTGGGACCAAACCGGCTAATGGAAGAGCTGTTGAATTGTAGGATTCTTGGTTGTCAATATAGTCAGAGAATGGCTGAAGTTATGCTAGAACTCCGAAGACTGGAGGAACGGAGGCGAAATTTGACTTAATGTGACAAAGCTGTAAAGCTAACCAGCCCTCCGCGAAGTAATACCTTACGGCAGTCCCGCGAATTATAATAATTAAAAAAAACTTTTACTGAACTAAATAAAATAATAAAAAATGTTTTCATACTTCTTTTTATCCGAAATAAAGTTAAAAAACTTCATATTGAATTCTTGGTCCCAATAAATTAAATTTGAATGCATTTGTATATAAAAAGTTGATTCCATTTGCGTCGTTTCGATTTGCGTCGCAATTCTCCGGTCAAAATTAACGACACAAGTTGGGGCTCTAATGTACTTCTAATTTAAGAAATTTTTTAAACAGTGAAATTGTTTCTTGTTCACTCATGCAAAAATATTTTTATTTATGGACATCAACTAGTTTGAAATATAATAAAACTATTTGGCAGTACCCCAGAGTTATTCGAAAAGCCACATGGCTTCTTAAACACACTCAATGTGTAGCTTAGTATATTCGTATAAATATAAAATTAGCGAGCGCATACTAAATAAGCTCTGATCTGTGTATGTGTTTATAAATATCATGCAAGTATTTGTTGTGCAGCGGTACAATTTATTTCAAATGTTGATGCATTTTCCGGAGAACTTATACGTGCTCTTCTCTCATATACAGTAGACAGCAAAAGTCTTAGTAGTATTTTAGCAATTTCATGAATTTTAGCCAAAAGTTTGTATACAAATTTATATTTTTTATATTTATTTTATTAATTTATTTCTGTTTTATTATAAAACAAACAAGTTTTTAATGTTTTTCATAAAACAAGAGAAAAATAAGGAAAAGTTTCAGATGACTCCATAGGTACCCCCAAGGAGAACCCTGAGTAAATTTAAAATTCAAAGGCCTAATATATGAAAATGTTCCCCTTGTATTTAATAGTATATCTCTTAAGGTCAATCACTCCATTTAACCCATTTGGAATTGAATGTACAAATTTTGTTTAGTATTTTCTGGTGGCACCATGAGCAAGTTTTTCGGTTGACTTTTGTTTGAGGTTTAGCGATTACGTAAGCGTTCTTTCAAATGTTCTCTTAAATAATCTCTTGAAGTCATAGCAGGACTTTGTGCAAGAGTATTAAGCTTGTGGGGACTTTTTTTGTCAAAATATATCGCCGTACTAAGACTTTTGCTGTTCACTGTATGTATGTATGCTACGTTTAAACTATTTTTAGAAGAACTGTATATGACTGATGTACATATACCACATAATTTTTATCCCCGTAATAAACATTGATTGTTCGATGTCCTGCCATTATCGCAATATCTTCGATTGTATACATTCCCGTTATAGACAGTTATAGCACAGTTACATAGTTTAGGCATGTATCTGCATTTATGTACATGCATTAGTATGTTTATTTTAGAACACGTAATATATACCATTGAGATTTTAACATCCGGTAGCATATCATAATTTCAAAAGCTGATGTTTATTTCGCCATTGCATTCAAAATATTTTGAATATTGTTCCGTTATACCGCCATTTATTTTATAATTGATTGCAAAGTTCTGACGAAAGGTTCATCCATTACATTGTATTTGTGCCGTACTGTTTATCCATTACATTGTATTTGTGCCATTTTAAATTGGTTATCTGTTTATGTATGCAACTGCTTGAAATCGTTTATAAACTATGTACACTCTGTTCTTAGTGAATTAATTATGCATTGAATTTGAAATTTGGCAATATAATCATTCCATTAGAAGAATGTGCGCAATTAGAATGCAGCAGGTATAATTTTATGAATGTTTAGTCAGGTGCTGTATGTGGAAATTGTGTTGTAATGTAATTTTAATGTAAAGCAAAAAAAAAAAAAGTTTGACAAGTAGCCAGAGGGACTTGGACGTACGGCTGGTTCAAATAGAATAAATAAAAATTTTAAGGGATAACCAAAATTGTTGCGTTATTGTGTTATTGCAATATAAAAAGTTGATAATGACATTTAGGTTGTACAAAAAGTTTCGTTATTTTATCGATGTTAATCATTACAAAAACATGTGTGTTTTTAAAACGCCCAGTGGCTTACTTCTTTCGTAAATTGTGTATACATTGCTACGAAATTTATTCTCATATAATTTAGGCAAAATTATTACTGTCATCGTCGCTATAGTCGCTGTAGTCTAGTAGGTAGTGTGTTGGCTTATTGTACTATGTTCAGATATGCACTTTTAATGAGTCAGTATTCGGTTTATTAATCACAATATTTTAAGTGTTTAGACATAACAATAGCAGTTCAGCTGCTTATTCAATATTCATTTGATAGTTGGTAAACAAACCAGCTGGTTGTTTCAACAACATTGTTTTTGTTTTTTTCGTGGTTTTTTTGTTTTGTTTTTTTTTGTCGTTGTTGATATTTGAGTTGTCAAGTATCAATAGAAAGTGTTCGGAAAATTGTTATATGCTCACTGAACCTACTTATGACAGTGCTGTATTTCAAGTTTTACTCAATATTATAACAATTTATAAATTTATTGAGCAATAATTAATTGACATTTTATATGAAATATTGTGATCAATTATGGCGTTTATTGCGACTTACTCAATATAAGTGCATGTCTGAAGATAGTATTAGACGTAAAGCCAGGGTTCAAACCCCAGGCCAAACATCAAAACAAAATAAAAAAGTATTTCTTCTTCGACTTCCTCTCAGCAGATTTCTGGCAAAAACTCTGAGAGTAAAATGAAAAGTTTCTCAAAAATCTTCTATTTATCTCTTCATCTAGCTTGGTGTTACTACCGCAGTCTAGTAGGTAGTGTATTGGCTTATTAGACGTAAGGCCAAGGTTCAAACCCCAGGTCAAACATCAAACAAAATACAAAAAGTATTTCTTCGGCGACTTCCTGTCATCAGATTTCTGGCAAAAACTCTAAGAGTAAATAAAACTGCCATGAAAAGTATCTCATAAATCTGCCGTTCGGAGTTGGCTTTAAACTATAGGTCCCGCCACTCATGTATAATATTAACACACACAACATGAGTGGCGTGAGAAGCTAGGACGAAATCCTGACTGAAAGGTTGTAATGGTCAATTATGTATGTATGCATTACTCTTATAATAACGAAATTGACATTTTTCTATTTACCGTATGACATGTACATTTTGTTGTTGCCTGTTTGTCATGTTTGCTTACTTACGTTTTGTCCGCATACAAATATACTCAGGATATGCCAGGGACTGGTGTTCATACACATTCTTCTACCTTTGCTGATCCTAATGTTTTGCAGTTCGAACCAGTATTCCATGTTTTCTTAGTGATTTTAAGTTAAAGTCTTTCGCACATGGACTATAAAAGAACGTACCAAAAATAATTTGCTAATATTTCTATTTTTCCGAAAGATAGAAATTTCTATCAAATCAGATTGAAAATGGGTAATCATTCTAACTATGAGCAGTTAAGAAGCAAAACATTTTTGTGGTTTTAAGGGTATGTGCACGGAAAGTCAAAATGGTTACATATTTTATTCGCCTTAGTTTGTTTCAACACATAAATATTGTAGATTAAGAACATTTTCATGTTCTACGCATAATAAAAGAAAATAAAGCCAAAAACAATTTTCCTTATGGTACGGTATGAACTTTGTCTAGTATTTTATGACCAAATTTCAGAATATAGCCCAAAGCAATCACATTCAAAAACAACATTATCAACAACAAATGGCAGCTTAAATGAAAAGGCATTCATGTTATGCCATCTACTAGTTAAAGGCAAGAATTCTAACAAGAACTGAAACTCTAAACTGTTATCATTTGGAACGAGGAGGAATAGTCGGATTTTGAGTGGAGACTCTGTGTTTTTATTCAATTTTTTGTTGGTCGTTACTAGTTCAGTTTTTATTTGAAAAAGGGAATGTTTCCAAAGGAATATTTAAAATTGTCCTTCGATTTCCCTTCATTTTTAAAATTTCCTTTTTCATCAGAGGATGCCTGATACATACCGTCGAGGGCATAGGCAATAAAAAAGGAACTAAAAATGGTTGAAAAAAGATTTGTTGGCATTAGCTTTAGAACAAAAAAGCATCATTTACATCATTTACCAACATATTCGGAATTTGATGTCTTAGGAGACCAACACATGTGAAGGTGTTTCAGAAACAGATTACAATCCCTATCTCACACAAATAGAACGGAACCATCGATCGCCATAACCAATTGTAGTAAATGTTTATGCTTTTAGAATCACAAGTAGAGATTACTGCGATTAGTGATATATTGGCAGCCGTTTAGAATTTGCTGAAGTATGTTCATATTTATCCACCAAGCCATTCTATTAATCTTTTGGATCAGATTCATTGTATTCCAGTGTGAAATTACAACTAATCTGTTGGTATATATCAAGTCAAACAAAAACCTTTTCTTGTCGATGTGTTTCTCACTAAACATTTGATGCCACAGTCATATTATATCATATTATGTCAGTTAAATTAAAAAAAAGAGAATCAGTTCTTAAAGCTTCTTAGTGGCCTAGCTTAATATCTTTTTAGAATGCAGGATTAAATTCAAATATTTAATCTTAGAGGCATTAGGTTCAAGAATAAACTAAAAAATCAAATCCATTGATAGATAGCACAAGTCCAGCACACTTCCCATGAACAACAGACTTAGTAACCTTAGCTTGAATTTCATACACAGTCGACGTAAATTCGTACGCTGTGGATTGGCAGATTAGACTGTAGCCCATTGTTCAAACCCCAGCTCAGATATTTGAACAAAACGAAGCATGAAAAAAAATCAGGTGTCTTCTGGCAAAAACTCTGAGAATAAATAGTTGATAAGTTTCTCAAATCTGGCCATTTACCAGGTCGCTCAATTGGTTCTCATCAACAGTGCTTCTTTCTCAATCTCAATCTATTCTGATATCCAAACTGCTATCAGATCCCTCTTAAGTGTTACAGTCACAGTGACATTACAGGCAACGATAGGGTAGGTTCAATCCTTCCGGAACCCTCGCCAATTGAATTGGGTATGTCACTTACCTCGGTTAAATCGGCTATTAGGCGAAAATTCTCTTGGGATTCCGACGTATCCTGGGTCAACGAAGAATATTGCTTCACTACCAGACTCGCGCAAACACTAATTGATCGGCAGATGTTTACAACGGAGATCTTCAAACCACGACTGTTCTCTTCACACGCAACGTGTCTACACACAAGTCTGACTGAATTCTTACTATTGGTTGCCTGCTTTGTCTTGCCTGTTTATATGCCCACGTAAACAGTCTGATGAATGTTCTTGAAGTCGAATGGTCGTGGCTTCCCCTTCTCAAGATCTATATCGTTGCTTGATTGTTGTTTGTGTATTTTGTTTACGTTTTTTTTGTTGCCTTCTTGCTGACTTGTCTATACCTTCTTCTTTCATACTGCTGTTGTTGGTATATGGGTTTTGTTTTTGTAGCTTTTGTTTCTCATTTTAATGTTCAGCGATGTTACACCATTGCCATTTTAGTAACAATGTTAATAAAATAACGTTAACCATACAGCCTTACAATCAAGTCAGTACTGTCAAAGGACTAAAAGTAAATACAGAAAACGTTTGATATCGCAGTGAAACTGTGATAAGCAGAGAAAACTACGCTAATGTTTCTCAACTGAATCAAAATAGAACTGACGAGCTTGTATCAACGGCGATAGACGGCGATAAAGATTAGCTGGCAAATCACAAGAAGCTGGTGTAAATAGTGCCAAGCCCAGACCGGTATTCTGACAAGTTTCGTTATGTAGTAAACAATTTTCTACAAATATCAAATAAATAGCAAATATCAACTAAAAACGCTAAACAAAACTGGTACATTCATGCCAAATAGGTCAAATGGAGTGCTTGATCTTAAGGGATATCCTACTAAATATTATTACTTCATTAAATTATCGCCGATAATACCGTGCCCGAAATGTGCAAAAAAGTGATCGGATGGTACCTCAAAAAGATTAACTGCTGCAACCATACAAAAGACGGCTATTTAATGAACATTGTATTTCGTACATAGTGGTAAAGTTCAAGGATTAAAATAAAACAAATATTTAAACGAAATTATAGCTCTTTAAGTATATTATTTAGGTTCACATTTGAAATTGAAAAATGTATAAACTGCTTAGAAAATAATGGATTTTTTTATTACTCTCATATAAGCACCGCACTCAATAGAATTCTGAAGCCACAAAATGTAAAATAAAATAAATCAGATATGGCTTAAGCTGAACTTGATTTAAAAGTACTAAAAACATCATTACCCAATGGCCAAAAAAATTAGAGAACTCTTTTTTCATATTACTTTACTACAGTTGAAGATATACGTAAATCATATTTAGTCCCAGTACTTTTGTACGGATGTGAAATCTTCGTCTCCTGTGATTCTGCGGTCTTAAGAAAATTAAATGGGGCTTATAATGCTGTAGTAAGATATGCACGAAGTACTACACGGTCGTAATGTAACATTTAACAGCATTCTAAATATTAGAGTACCATAAACGCCCGTGAACAAAGATATCTTTTTGTGAAAATTTCTTTTCTTCGGTTTCTGCTACTCGTTTTTTGAACTCTACATCACGTGAAGATACCTTAGCAGTGTTGGTCTAAAATGATATACATTCAACTATCGATCGTTTGCAACTCGGCATTAATATGTTTTAGGTGTATATATCAATCCAATGATTAAAAACCTTTACAAAAAGTAAAAAGAATTATTTTTTCTTAAGATTTTCACCAATCGGTGGGTTTATTCAGTAGCTGTAATAAATTTTTTGGATTGAATTTATTTGATAAGGTTTATGTATCACATCCTTTCTTGAGGCAGTCGTAAAACAGCATTCAAAATTAAACAAATATATTGTTATACGAAGTAGTCTTTTAAATTCATCTTGTTGACTTTAGCTACGTCAACTTTATTTGCAGAAGGCATTTTTAAATTAATTGAAAATATGGCTGTAATCAAGGCGAATTCATATAAGGTGGCCTTAAGTTACCAGTAGTTGAGTATAGTCATTGTCAAAAACAAATGTTTGTTTTTTTATATTTTGTTTCGATAATCAATTTCGTATTTATATTAGTCATAAACCCTCATATGTATCGCAAGTAGCCTTAACGATACGCACTCTGGAAATTCTTCAGTATTACTATTTTAAAGCCAATTATGTATATTAAAATTTTTGCAAGATGATAAACAATATTTAAGCCTTTAACACTAAATACATATATCTTTTAAGCTACAACTTAGATTTACTATATTTATATTTATTTAGACGAGAGTGATGAATTACCAATTAGCTGCCTAAACTATGGGCCATTATTACAACTTGCCGTTAAACTTGAGTTTAGTTAAAGGTACCTTTAGCTAAAGGAAACTGTGAAGATACCTTTAATTTATTTTCGATATTGCAACTTACAGATAAAATAAAGTTAACTTTTTCAAAAATATGGCAGTGGCGGAGCAATGTCGATAACACGGCTCAAATTAAACAAGTTTTATTTAAATGCAGTGGTAACGACGGGCTTCTTTTTTGTTGTATTTGCACACTTTGCTTATATTTGAAGTTGCTGTATTGAAAATAATATTTAATATGGAAAGTTCAAACATAAACTTAACTTTAAAAGTTACCAGTAGGATGATCCTCAATGTATCTTAACGCTCACTTCTACCTTATCGTCCACTTATAATAATGAAAAACAATTCATCTGCCCGTTAAAATCCTCCCTTTAGTTAACGGCAAGTTGTAATAATGGCCCTATGACAAATAAGAAATACCGTTGGCAGCTGATATTTTTTTCGATGGTCATATTTTTTTTCCATTTATTTTTTTTTTTTTATTGAATCTTCATTAATTATGAACTAACAATAATTATTCAAATCTTAAAACTACAAAGAAAATCTTAAACTAGAAGAAAATATTCAAATTAAAAAGAAAAAAAGTATATACATATTTATTTAGCCATTGCCAAATAAAATAAAATATTCAAAAATTGAGTATTCATCTCCCTCATCTTCGGCCGAGCGCAAGAGTATCCTTCCTGTTTAATCGAATATGACCAGTGTGACGTAAAATACCTCGGACTAACGGATTTATGTGGCTATCTAGGTTATCTAAGTACTTTACAGCACATCTAATAATTTCCATTTTAACCAGCGGGACGTCCAGGTCTTTGTGAATAATATTCGACTTTTGGTCTACCAAGCGGCGGCAATGATCATTCGTAAAATTTTATTTTGGCGCCTCTGAATTTGCTCTACGTTTGAAGCTGATGCAGTACCCCATAGCTGTACTCCATAACACCAAATTGGTTTTAATATTGATTTGTATATAACAATCTAATTTAAGTCATAAATTTCGATCAATTAACCAATTTCTTTGAGTAGTTTTCATATTTATTTGTGCCAGTTTTGACTCAATATGCAATTTCCACGTTAAACGACGTTCAAGGTGTATACCCAAGTACTTTACTTTTGTTATATTGTCTGATTAGTAATGCATATAGCAGGGCAGGTCTCCCTTCGCAATGGTTACGTGGGTGCATTTTTGTTCGTTAACGTTTATTCTCCATTTCTTCAACCATTCTTCCAGTAGGGATATTTGTTCCTGTAAGAACTGCGATGCAATCTGTGGGTTCATATGTACGCTTAAAATGCAGTGTCATCAGCAAATGTGGAAGTATGTATGTTTTCACTTATTGGCATGTCAGCTGCAAATATCAGGTATAAAACAGGGCCTAGTATGCTACCCTGAGGAACACCGGAGTTAATTTTTTGAGGGGAACTTAAAAAATTACCTTGTTTAATTACATATTTTCTATCACTTAAATAGCTCTTCAATATTTCATATATATTTTCAGAGAATATTTGCTTCAATTTGAGTATAAGACCTTCATGCCACACCTTATTGAATGCTTGAGAGACATCAATGAAGAGTGCAGAATAATACTTTTTTTCCTCGAATGCATTTCTTATTACATTTACAAGTCTATGGGTTTGCTGAACGGTATTATGTTTTCTCCTAAACCCAAATTGGTGATTTGGGATACAACCGAACTCATTCAACAAAGGTGCTAGCTCACATATCAGTACCTTCTCGAATAATTTGAATAGGTTAGGCAAGAGACTTATCGGCCTATATGCATCAACCTTGGTATGATCCTTACCTGGCTTCGGTATCATGGTAATGAGTGAAATTTTCCATTGTGTAGGGTAATATCTGAGTCGAATAACAGCATTCAATAGCATTTTGTTGCTTAATTTGGGTTAAGATTTTTAATGGCATTTACAATATCATGAAGCTTAAACCGATGGCCATATAAAAACATGTTCTTTACGTAAAGTAGAAATGTTATTGACTGCATGAAATATTTTTTTAATTTATAGGTGCTGCACTATTGTGTAAAAATCATAAGAATTTTCAATATATAAAATTTATTTAGTTTTTTTAAATTGCCTTAATTAATTTCCTATGGAGGTTTGAGGGTTAATTTTTTTGACAAGATTACTCTTTAACAATAAAAACAAAATGCCTGTTGTTTTTGCATTGTAGTATTTATTGTAGAGTTACGGTCGTCTAATAGAACGAATGCGTCTTGGCTGTAATCATTGAAATCTAATAGAAGACAAAGTGTCATATATTTATATCACCAGTTTAATGAATTTCCTGAACGTCATACATAACCCAGACATGGTAAAACGTAAATGGTGGATCAAAATTTAGTGAAATTAGGACTAGCAATAACTTCGCCAAACAAATCGATTCAGAATATATTTTTTACATTTTGTAAGCTATCATAATTTCTGGCTGACAATTGCAGTTAATTCTGAGATGTTGACTTTAATTTGACCATAAAAATAAATTAAAGATTAATTATCATTCATCCTTTTGTAGTTCACGTGTGCAGTAATTGTACCATAAATATTGTTAATTATAAGAATAAAAACAGTTTCACAAATATGCAAAAAGAAAAGCAACTGTTGTTTCGAACTGTCACTTATATTAAAGTAACATAAATTATATTTGTGCGCACGTATAATAAAAATTTAAAAAAAGGAAAAAATAAAATAAAATAATGAAAAATGAGATAAAAACCACACAAAAAAATTTAAAACAAAAAATTGCAAAATGTTATTCATCATGTAACCGTCTGTTCATTTGTTAGTCTTTACACAGTTTCATAAGTTATGAGGTTAATAAAAATTATTATTGAATATAAGCACTTTGAAAATAAAATTTTATATTATTTTTATTGTAATACAAAGAGAAAATATTGTATTTTTTCTTTTATTTTTAAAATGATAACAGACATCTGCAGACGAAATTGTATGTCGCTATTGGGTTTTGTAATGTCTGAAGCAAAATTTTACTTGAACGAATCCATAAAAAAAATTGCAGATCATTAGTTCAATCATCATTTTTAAAGCTGTACTATTGATATACTGCCAAGAGATTGAAAACCTGAATAAATCTTTGAAGAAAATAAAAATTGTGAATATTATTAAAGTGAATTGTTATTTATTTTGTAAAATAAATATATATTTTTTTTCATTAAACTATAACGACTCATAAATTAATACTTGATTCCACACACAGTTTATTAGAGTAAGAATAATAACAGTATTCTTTCACCACTCACTCAATTGTATTTGCTAATTTGTGTGTTATATGTTTTGAACAGTAAGGTAAGAATCAGAGATCAGAGATCGCAACTCATAAGTATTCATGAAATTTCGAGTATGAGTGAGTCAACAATATTGAAATTTAACTACTCTGATTCATTTGTACTCACTACAACATTGATTTATAAGTACAGGTTGCAATGAGTATGATTAAACGTTGACATCAAACTCATACCATTCGAAATATGTTTAATTCATACGCCTACTCATTCAGATTCATAAATTTAGAAAAATACTTATAACACTCATAAATGATTCGAGTGATTCGACATGTAAATTATTTGCATGGATAGATTAAGTTGGAAACTTTTTGTAGAAGCCGTATGTTTTGAAGGAATTAAAAGAAAATGGTTGGTTGGGTTATTGTCATATGAGCTTAGTAGTAGTTTCTCAGCAGTACACTGGTGCGTATGCGTGTGAAAAAATTTAAGTGGCAGTATTACTTACTTATCGAATAAATAAAGTGTTCGTTTTTATTTATTTTAAATCTTAAAACTCTAATTGGGCGCTGTAAAAGGCAGCAACAATGACTGGTGATTACGAAAACCTCTGGGATATAATCAAAATGGGGAAACAAATGTATGAGATTTCAGAATAGGGGAGAAAATTTGGCCTCGATTTATGTATGTTAAATACAGAAACAACAAATGAGGAACAAAACAAAACAATTCCAAATCATAAACTTTTCTTACAACAATAAATAAACTTTTAAAAACGAGGAAGAATGGAGAACGGCTAGTATGTGAAACCAGTTGGTTAGCTGTATGTGTTTATGTATGCATATATCGCAAGGAAACTGAAAAAGAACATCAACAGTGAAAGGCTATTTGTCATTGAGTCCCTAGAGAGGTATTGAGAACGTCATCCATGCCCTTTATATTTTTCGTGCGTAAAAAGTCAAAGCCGTTAATAAATGTTTTCTTATTATATGTATATTCGATTTTCTTCGCTGTTCGTATTGATTTCTTGTAGTGATGCTGTTCTGCTCTAATATTTTAATACCCATGAGACTTGCTGTACAAATTAGATCTTTTAAGGTTTTATGAGCAAATAACTACACTATCGCCTTAGGATAACATATTAACATGAAAGTGCGTTGACATGTGCTGTGAGCTGATGACTGTACTGGTTAAGATTTATTGGTTTATTTAATGTTCCATACATTAAATATTAAAGTTCAATGTCTAAACTTAAGGAAATTATTTAGGCTTTAAAAGCAAACAAGGAGAAAATTAATTAATTTTATTTTACTTCTATTAGATTTGAGTTTCAAATGAGGTTGTTTTGTAGGTATATTAGAGTGCGGCATTTTAACAAATTATGAAAAGATGTACATACTATAAATGAAGTCGCCGAAGAAATAATTTTTTAATCTTTCTTTTTGTTGGAGATGCCTGACTTGGGGTCACGTCTAGTAAGCAAACACATTACATACTAGACCACGGCGACTATTAATAATAAAATGTCCCCTTTAACATATAAAAAGTTTCATCTATTTAAGTCGAAAAAGGACCCTTAAGAGGTATACTAAACCCTTAAATAAAACAAAGTGTGTGTGAGATACCACTGAAATTTGTTATTCCTTGTAAATAACTATTGAATTCGTTATGTGTGGAGTGTAACATTGTTCGAATATCTACCCTAGATTCTCTGGATAGAGCGCATCCGAAATGTTCAATCTTCCATAACTCTGGTACACAAATCAGGCTGAGTTTTATCAATGACTAGGCTTATTTTTGCGTTGAGGCCCGTTATGGTGTTATGGCTTAGTCGCATGCAGAAGAAGAATAAGAAGAATAGAAAACCGCATATGAAAAATACTAACTGTGTCAAATCGTACGATCATAGGAAGTTCACATCACCTCCACTTGAGATAACTACAGCTTCAAATCTCTTCTGAAGAATATCCACTGATATTCCGTGGATGAAAAAGAGCATCGTCGTGTTGAAAATATATGTAGTTGGTGTCCATATCATACAATTCAAGCCAAAAGAAGGTGGTAATCATGAAACTATAGTACTCGCCATTGACAGTCATGTCCTTTCCAAAGACGTTCTCAAAGGAATATGAACCGATGATGTCTCCAGCCCAAAATCCATACCAAGCAGTGGCTTTTTCGGAATGCAATAGGCATTCTTGGATCTCATGCGCATTGGTGTCATCACTACTACCTATTCATCCAGAAATGGGTCTTTTCGTTGAAGATGAATTTTCGATGAATGTCATGTTCAATAAGAGCCTATTGTGGTTTGGCCAAACAGACTAAATAAATAAAACCTATTTGACAGATGTAACTTCAACAAGATGTCATTTATCAAAATTCGGATAAGCCTGTTGAAAGACCCTCTATGTTATAATAATAATAATGATTTAGTCAAAAGTGTACAAGTTAAACAGTCAAGAGTTTTTGTCATGTTGCTTTTTTAAACCCGTGGGTTCAATTCTCACCAGGGCGGTCGTTGTTTGTATAATATTATCATTATCATGGGTAAATGCGGGACAACCATCAACTTCGGCTGTAAAACCAAATCGATTCGGCAGTGCTGTGCATTTGATGAGACCAGAAAGGACTCACGCGAGTGTCGGTCTCAACAAAAAAAAATTGTTAATTTAAGCCACAATATTTCACAGAAGTAAATTATTTTAGAAGCGCTATGAAAACAGTTTTCAAATGTCAATATTTACTTCATTCATAGGACATTTACTGTTTTGTTTATTATATATAATAAAGCATCCATGTTTGCCTTAGCTTTCTTTGTTTTTACATTTTCAAAAGCTTAAATAACAAGCCATCTACAAGTCATTTGAAGACTTGATCCCATTATAATATAATAATATATATAATATTTCTAAAAAGAAAAAAAAAGAAAATACAGCTTAACATCTGTAAAAATTGCTTAATATTACTTCCCCTTTTATTCTTTTTTCTGGGAGTCACTCTCCTTTGCTGTAGCATACTACAACGCATTTTCTATTCGTCTCTATTTCTTTTATCTCTCTGAGAAATTTTGAAATGGTTACCACCTGCAGTCATACTTGGCGTGAGTTATTTGTTTTGCTTTAGAAATGTTTCCTTTTGGCGTATTGCTAGAACGATTTGTTTATTTAACCTCCAGCACCTTTCGTTTAATTGTTTATTGCACTTCTCTGGTGAATTGTAATTGGAATTTGAAGAATTTTTCCCTTTGAGCTGATGAAGAAATCAAGATAAAGAGAGTTTTGGTAGAGTCTTTAAAGTTTTCGATATTTTTTGATGTCAATCGAACTTGTTTTTGAAATTACGAGGACTACGAGATTTTTATAGAATAATAGGATGATTGTTTAGCCATCAGAAAAATAGTATTCACCTACAATTTAAACAGCTTCTGTAAGTTCCAAAAGATATCTTGGGGAATTGGAAATTTTTGCGTGATTAATATGACTTTAAACGTAGCAATCACATGAAATATGTTGTAAATTGTATGCTATTAGAACTGATCCTATGACAATGTTTTTATGCAGGAATTAAAATTCAAATTTTTAAAGTTTTGCCTTTCTTATAATATTTTCGTATTTGTCTCAATTTTAAATATTCACTGAATGAAACAAATACATCTGCTTTTATTGTCTGTATTTTGTTTCTTCCTCTTTCGTAATTGTAATGAGCGCGGGTTGTTGATGTAGAAAATGATGATTATTTATGCTAATGATGTTGTCTGACAACATTTCCGTGAATGCTCTAGTGTATAAAGATTACTGGTTATTTACTTGAAACATTATTTTTAATTCAAAGCATCAATTAATATATTTGGTTATGAACGCATTAAGTGACATACATACATAATTGGCCATTACAACCCTTCAGTCAGAATTACGAACTAGCTTCCTTCACCATTCATGTTGTGTGTGTTAATTTTATACATTAGTGGCGGGACCTACAGTTTAAAGTCGATTCCGAACGACAGATTTTTGAGAAACTTTTCATGACAATTTTTTACTCTCAGAGTTTTTGGCAGTAATCTGCTGAGAGGAAGTCGCCGAAGAAATATTTTTTCATATTTCGTTTTGATGAGTGACCTGGGGTTTGAGCCGTGGCTTTACTTCTAATAAGCCAACACACTACCTACTAGATAACGGCGACTTCGACTATAAAGTGGCTTACTGAAAACAACATCAGACATTTGGCCTGCAGAGTCACCAGATCCTAATCCAATAGAAAAATTATGAAGTATGCTAAAAATATAACGATTAGAATTCTGGTTCTCCAAAATCTGGAGCCGCTTTGGTCGTTATAACTGAAGAATGGCCAAAAATGTATCAGTCTATTTTATTTAAACAACTGCATACGAAAACGGCTTCAACAAGTTATTAAAACAAAAGGTGACCACATTAAATTCTAAAATGATGTTTGGAAATCTCAAATAGCCAGATTAATGTTGCGTTACAAAAGTGCACACATTAAATTTATTTTCTTTAAAAAAACTTAAATTTTTGTTACTTGTACTATCAAGTAAGATATAGAATTAACGGAGAATAAAGAACTTTTATTAACAAGATTGTGGTATGTATAGTTTTTATGAAGAGTTGTGGAAGTCACCGTATGTTTCAAGAATTTTCATTTAAAAAATCAATACATCTTTAAAGCAGAATTTCCATCAAGAAGTTAGAGACAGAGAAGATTGACACCTACAGGCGTATACGATTAAAGTTCAAAAAATGTTTGCATTTCATGAATGTGGGAGAGTAGAAATCAGAAGTATCATCTTTAAGTTTTTTTTTTTTAAGTGAATGTGAATGATGCGTGGGATGTGCAAATAGTTCATTAATACTTACGAAGAGATAATTAAAGCTAGAAAAATTTATGAAAATTTGTTAGGAGAAATCGCCGAATCACAATTAGAAATTTATTCGTGTCAATACAGATACAGTTATGAAAACTGTGAAATAAGAGAAGTATTTTGAAGGCTATAGAATTGTTGGCTTATTTGTGGTCAAGATAAAAAAAATTCATTCTATTTTCTGTATAAGCACTGGATGCCAATAATCTTAAGGAAACTAAATTCAAAATAAGTTTGACTTTGAAAAATGCAAACTTAATTTCAACTTACTTCGACTTAAGCCAGCTGCATAATTTTTTTTTCATTGAATTGTTAATTTATGCCATTTAAGAAATTTTTAAGGAAAAACCTTTATGTAGCTTGCTACTCGAAAACACTTAGTGCTTATTTTTAAAAAAGAAGAAGAAAAAGCAAACAATAATAAAGTAACAAAACATTGAAATAGAAGAGACACAAATTAATAGCAGTAAAATTATACTTTAGTCAATAGAAAATAGGAATTTTTTTATGCATGCATACTAAATATAACGGGAATTTAGCATTTTGTCTTTGGTTCCATGAATGAATATTTACAATATCGGACTTTCTTTGAATTGCTTAGTTTAGGCGACTGAATAAAAAAGTAAAAGTTTAACAAAAAATATATTGCTACCAAAATGAAAAACTTAGATACTGGTGTTGTGCTTTTACATCGCTTAACATTAAATTGTAAACACAAGCCGCAAAAACAAAACAATGCAGTAAACGAACCTGTTTACAAATTATCGTACTGCTTAATATAACAACAAACACCAGTATAAAAAAATGGTGAACAAGTAAACAAAAATACACAAACAACACTACAAGAATAAATGTAAACAAAATACACAAACAACAATAATGAATAGAAACAATAAATTATGTATGTAATCTCTATTGTTGACTGTTACGATTTTCTTTGTTGCGACAATTTGGTAACAAATTTGACTTGTTAACGTTGCTAATAATAACAACTACTGAGGTATCTTACATACCATAAATAATAATAAATTAACTTAATAGAATAAACTTAAAGATATTGCTGTTCACGCTTATGATTGTTTTTGTACTTGTTTTAAAACATGGTAAATTGTATGAAATGTATATTTACTATTTATTCAAGCAGATGTTACTTTTTATCTCGTTTGTTGTTATTTTTGATATTTTGATGTATGCATCATATTCTTTTTAATTCGTTTTATTTTTTTTTTTGTACAGACAGTCTGTTACTTTTTTTTTACGTTTTAGCACTGTTGTAACTACACTCAATATAAGAGGTATGCATTTCACCTATAGTTTTAAAAACTAAAACATTTTTTTACGCTCCATTTACTAACATGACCATTCCATATTACTGTGGTTTTATGAAAAACATAATTTTTTTTATTTTATTCTCTGTTAGTTTTTTTACTTTTACATTAAAAATAGGTCACTTTCTCATTGACTTACCAACACGAGAATCACTTGTTTCATAGAAGAACTATAGATTTTTTACGTTAAATTGTTATTTATTTATTTATTTATTTATTATTTCTTTGTTAAATATTTTTTACAATTTATTTTTTCATTAAATTTTTTAAAATTTTTTAATAATTGTATTATAATAATTTATATGTATTTGTCCTTTAGTTTTTAGTACAACTTAAATGTTTAAAAAAAATTTTTTTGAATATTATTTTTTTTAAATAAATACCCTTTTGTTTTTGCATTTCTGTATAGAAACAACATAATGTTAATGCTGAGCAGCTGATATAGAAAAATAAACGAGTGACTTCACACACCTGCCTTTTCGAAAATTAAAATTGTACTACTTAAACAGCAACTTTAACGGTTATGAATAAAATAAAATGACTTAAAAAAAAAAGAAAAAAAAAATTATCTGGACACATGCTTTTTCGCCTGTTGTTCTTTTCTAAATATTATTCTAACTGTGATTCTATACGCACGGCGACTCAATTGTTGCATTTGTATTATTTGCAAAATGGTGCATACTCTCTCCGCAATGTACATATACTCACTTCCTTTTGTAAACAAAAATAGCACCAAAGTTGTTTGAATTGTAAAAAGCAACAGACATTGGTAGAGAAAAATTCTAATATCAATTTCAAATAGAATAGCATTGCTTTGAATATTAACATAGAAAGAGAGAATTGTGATAACATAGTTCTGCAGAGTATTAAACTAACGTGCACAAATAGTAAATATTATTTAATTTCAAAATCTGTAACCACAAAAATCACTCTTTTAACCCTTTGCGACCGTATTAATTTTATATATGGGTGTCATGCTGAATTTTTCATTTCGTTCCCCACTACGTCACTATCAGAATCACTACTGGAAATATTTTCAGAACAAATGTTATCACTTTCATTATCAAAGTCAGTGTTGAAAGAATCAAAATAAAATTTGTCATCTCCACTTTCAAGTTCACGGAACACGTCATTCAGTAAATTTCTTTTTGCCTTTTTCTCATAGTATTATTTTGGAATATTTTATGAAACGAAATCGCTAGATCTAAGTTAAGCACAACTTAAAAAATATCATTCCATTTCAACGAACTTTGAAAGCTTATCGATTGAGAGCAGACATACGACTAGATCGGTAATAAAGCTTTGGTGGCTGAGAGCAGACACACGGTCGCAAAGGGTTAATATACCACTTATGATATCACTCTGGTTTCAGTTTATTGAAATACTATCGTAAGCTTATTTTAACTTAACAAAATTTTATTACAATAATGCACTGAACATTTTCAATAGCCTTATTTCACTTTCTTCTGATAAAAAAAATTAATTTTAATTGAAAGTGTTTTTTTTTGCTGTGTTAAAATTTAAATGCAGAAACTACGAGCATTGGTAGTGTCATAGCATTACTATATACTCTTTGAAACTGACTCGGTGAAGTATACTTTATTTGCAATTAAAATATTCATTAAGTATACGCCCTGTGTGGAAAGTAATTGTATATTTTTGTTAGACGAATAATTTCACACTTTCGTCTATTTGTATGGAAAATACAAACAAAATTGAGTGTTTTTATTTGTATTTCCCATTTAAACAGACGAACATGTAAAATTATTCGTCTAACAAAAACAGGGCATTATACTCTTACATATTATGAACTACTTGCACAATAATAAAATGAATTATTGTTCAGGTTTGATAACATAATACCGAATATTGGAATATCAATTGTTTTAAATTGTTTATAAGAAATAATACCCTAAGCACTAATGCTATAAATACAATGGACGCAACGCTTCAAAAACAACAATTTTCTAATTTAAGATTCAGGTCAGCTGTATGCCCATTAATTATAATAAAATCTGCAGAGGCATAAGCAAAATAAATAAAAAAAAAATATAATTTTTTCGCGTTAAATTTCATACATCGCGTTTTTAAACCTATATTTTATGTATGTTATTATACTGATAGCACTTATCCTCTCATTGTCAACACAAATCCTCTTGTAGTTAATAATTCTTTCATTGATGCGAATAAGAATAGAAATTAGACTAAATGTAAAGCAGCAGTATCATCGCTTGTTCTGGTGCTGCCTTTATAGTAATAACTTTTATATAAACGCGTACATTCTATTTATGAGAGATTGCAGTGTTTGCTTCGTTGCGGATCTTCTGTTTATGGCATAAACAGAACGTATAACAAACAATATTTTCAGTGAAATATGCCTCTAATCTGCTCTTTAATAGCAATTTAACTGCCACCTATTTCTCTGTGAGTGACCTAATATTTTATTTCGATTCATTACAATATGAATGTAGTTTAAATTAAAAGCAGATCGTTACATTTGCATGCATCTTTCAGGTTTTTATGTAAACATAAATAATTCTGACATTTTGCCTTTGTATCTTTATGGAAAGAACCCATTCTTACCTTTTGTGACAGTTTTGTACGTTCTAAACTATTCAGTTGAACACAAATTCGATTTCGTATTTGCCAATTCATGAATAGTAAAATAGAATATCGAAGGTCGATCAATACTTACTTTTAAATATCACAGTCGTTTCATATAAAATCTGTTTTTATAATTACATACATACATACATAATTGGCCATTACAACCCTTCAGTCAGGATTACGGCCTAGCTTCCCACACCACTCATGTTGTGTGCGTTATTTTTATACGTGAGTGGCGGGACCTACAGTTTAAAGTCGACTCCGAACGACAGATTTTTTTAAACTTTTTCATGGCAGGCTTATTTACTCTCAGAGTTTTTGCCAGAAATCTGCTGAGAGGAAATCGCCGAAGAAATATTTTTTTTCATATTTCGTTTTGATGCCTGACCTGAGATACGAACCCGGGCTTTACGTCTAATAAGCCAACACACTACCTATTAGACATTTGCAATTATTTAAACAAAATCAGAACGAAGTGTGAAACATATACATACACACATAATTGGTCATTACAACCCATCTGTCAAGGTTACGTCATGTTTATCTATTACTGGCGGGTTCTACACCTCCGAACGATAAATTTTGTTTTTTTGAGAAATTTTTCATTGCAGTTAGAAATTTGCTGAGGTGAAAACGCCGATGTCTAGCCTACGCTTGTTTGACCTCACGTTCTACTATATATGTTATTCATCTTATATATTAATTTCTAGTTTAAATTTGTGCCTCTGTGTATACATATTTATCGTATACAATGACAATAACCTTTACTTGAAGAATTAAAATAAAATCCTTAAATAGTAGGAATTATGAAAACTAAACAGACATTATTGACCCTGTTTTCATCTGGCTTATGCAAAACTAGACACAATTTTTTAGTTATTTTTAATCTTAAATATTTCAAAATATTTTACCACTTTTATCTTATTATATTATTTTTTGTTTTTTTTTCTACTAGTTTTCAATACTTTTGTAGTGTCTCATAAGGCATGTCAAAGATTAGTTAAGTATGAAACTATACTTTAAGATCTTCGCAATATTTAAATGAAATTCGAAATTAAAATAGCAAAAACAACAAAACTTATGTGAAATTTTTTCATTTCGCTATATTTAAAGTTGCTAGTACTAAAAGGAAAAACGAAATGGATGGAAAGTAGAAAAGCTTCTTATTTAACTTTTTAATAAACTGCAATATTGAAAAACTTTTTTAAACTCTTCGTGGCAGCTATTTTCTCTTTTTTGGCCTTCAAAACTTTATCAAAAAACTGTGTAGATTAACAAAGAATTTTTAAGAATCTTTTTACCACAAGCCTTGCTTTCTTTTTATGGTTATCATTATTTATGGTTTTGTAAGATGTGAAAAGCATTGTTAAATTGTTAAACAGGGGAAACTTAGGTAGATTAAAACATACCTTGCAACGCCTTAAAAAACCGATACATTCAACTGATTCTTTCGGCGCTTGAAAATATTATCACAGCATTGCATTTGCCGTAGTCTAGTAGGCAGTATATTGGGTTATTAGACATCTCGATCAAATAGGAATACGACTTCCTCTCAGCAGATTTCTGGCTAAAACTCTGAGAGCAGATAAAAATTTCCATGGAAAGTTTCTCAAAAAAATCTGTGTTTCACAGTCGATTTTAAACGGTAGATTCCGCCACTTGTGGATAAAATAACACACACAACATAAGTGGTGTGGGAATCTAAGCCATAATCCTGACTGAAGGGTTGTAATGACTAATTATGTATGTATGTAGCTTGATGTTACCAATTCAACCGCACTGTTAAACTTAATTAAATAAAAATTTTATAAAACAAATTATTACAAAATAAATAAAGCATTTATTTAAACAATTGAAAAATAAGACAAAACATAACATACATTATCGATGATTATAACGCTTCAGTCAGAATTACGACATAGCTTATCGTACCACTTTACAACGTGGCTGTTACGTGTGTCTTAATCTTTATATATGATTGGCGGGACCTGCAGTTTAAAGTCGAGTCCGAACGATAGATTCCTTAGAAACTTTTTCATGACAATTTTATTTACTCTTAGAGCGGAATCTGCTGAAAGGAAGTCATCGAAGAAATACTTTTTCATATTTCGTATCTCCTGTGAAACGAAACCGTGTACCGTGGCCTCACATCTAATAAGCAAACATACTAACTTCTTGACTACGGCGACTTCAAATAAGGCAAAAATATTTCTTTTATTTCAAAATTGTACTCCTCGAGGGTTATGAGGTTAAAACATTACAATATGCTTTTAAACAATAAAGCCTAAGCTAATCACAATTTTAAAGGAGGGTTATCAATCCATCGAAAAATACACAGATTAATGCAAACTGTAAGAACATACATAATTGGCTATTACAACCCAGGATTACGGCCTAGCTTCTCAACACCACTTATGTTGTGTGTGTTAATTTTTATGCATGAGTGGCGGGACCTACGGTCTAAAGTCGACTCGGAACGACAGATTTCAGAAACTTTTCATTGCAATTTTTATTTACTCTCAGAATTTTTGCCAGAAATCTGCTGAGAGGAAGTCGCCGAAGAAATGTTTTGTCATATATCATTTGATGTCTAACCAGGGATTTGAACCGTGGCTTCGCGTCTAATAAGCCACCACACTAACTATTAGACTAGGCATTTTTCAAGCATTGGACAGGCTTTGGGACAAAGATTTAATACTACTGGAGCTACATAATCGGAAAATGTTCTATTTTGAAATATTTGGAAGGACCTGTTGATTAAAGTTTTTAATTTTTAATTCTTGGTTCTACGTGCTGTAACCAACTGCTTGTCAGGGTAATAAAGAATAAACTATGCGTTTAGTATTCAAACTTATAATAAATTGTATCTTATGTGACACCAAACCCTACACAAACACGGCAATGATTAAATATGGACGTAAATAAAGAAACAAAATTCATGTTAATGTATGTGTTTTTTAAACGTATATGCTTAGTTTTGCTAAACAGTAACATCATCAACTTGAGTGGCCATAAAATATTCATACGACTACAGAAAATGTAATATAGTGGTGTGACTGCTGAACCTAACCGAACTGAAATGAACTTTTATTGCCCTAAAAGTAATGGATTGTGTGTGACAATTAATCTAGAAATATGTCGCGGTTGCCATTGAGAAATCCTAGTAAAGCAGACTTTCTAGTCCTATGTTATTGTTTTATTTTTTTAGTTTCTGTATTTGTGCAAAATGTAGTTGCAAAAATTTTGGAGAAATTCAAGTGTTTTTCTATGAGAAAAAAGCAAAACCACAAGGCTCCAACCAATGTTTTACTCGTCCAACGAATGCTAGGCAAAACTATGTATTTGATAGCCACAATTAATGTACAAAAAGTCAAAAATATTATAAGTAATGTAAGCAATAAAAGAAATATAAGTGTGGAAAAATATTATAAAATAAACTGAAACGCCAAATTTTTGGGTGTGGTAAATTTGTTGGAACAAATTGTTGCCTTTATGTTGTCTTTTATATCTGAATTTTATTCAGTAATCAAATTTTATTTATTTTATTTTTTTACTTATTTGTTGTTAAATACAATAATAACAAAAACAAAACAGTAATTAAAAAACTAATCATAAATGATACCATAACAGTAACATGCAAAAATAAAAATTATAATATTAAAATTATAAACAACAACAAAACCAAGGCATGGTATTAATCACCGTCTAGTAGGTATAGTGTTGGCTTATTAGCCCTGGACGGTTACTCTTCATTTTTGTACATTAAGGTTACTCTTCGTTGAATCGACGAACACTTTAACCCTAATTGGTTACTGTTCGTCGAATCTTTATCATATATTCCTTTTGACCAAATTTCGCTCTTCTTATCAACAATGTTGGTTGATAACGAAAGCTTGTAGTGAGTAAACGTACCCTGGTCACCCATTTTTTTAATCCTGGATGGTCATTTTTGTACAATAAGGTTACTCTACGTTGAATCGACGAACAAAAACAATTTTTTTCGTCTACTAACTGCAAGCTTTCATTATCAATTGTCTTTGTCGACTGCCTCTAAACCAGTAGTCGACACAAAGAGAACATGATTAAAATGTGATTGTAGTTGTGAGAATTATGTGTATAGCCAGAGGAAAATTTTTAGTAATATTTTCAAGTGCACTTATTAATCTAATAATGTGTATATGTATGTGGAAAATATGGAAAAAATGTACAGCGCTAAATCCCTAAATACAGCGTGTATAACTTGACAAATATGCTTGCAAAAATCGAGATCATTTCTCATTGATATTAGTCAATCCTACCGTAATATTTTATGGAGTGTATAATTGAAACCTGAAAAAAGCGACATGAAAAAAGCAACTGAAACATTTTTACTCTCTTTTTACGAACATTGTTGATACTCGTGTCCTATGTGTGAAAAAAACCGAAGATGTTCGGCCCCTGGAGGCTATTGGTGCCGGCCACTGCTCTAAACAGAGTTCTGGTAAAAACTCTGAGAGTGAATAACATTGCCACGAAGAAGTTAGACAAAAATCTGTCGTTCGTAGTTTCAACAATACCTGTAAAATTTCGATTACGATTAGTACATAATCTATTACATTACTTTTTAAAAAGAATCGTAATGATTATATAATTCTATGAAAAGTTTCTAATTAGTAATTGATTACGATTATAAAAGGTTAGGTTAGGTTAGAGGACGTGTACTTGTCAATTAAGACAAGTACAGTACCCGGAGGTCGATTTGACCCATTATATAACGTCCTAGTTTCTCACACCACTTATGTTGTGTGTGTTAATTTTATACATGAGTGGTGGGACCTACAGTTTAAAGTCGACTCCGAACGATAGATTTTTATTTATTGAGAAACTTTTGATGGCAATTTTTATTTACTCTCAGAGTTTTTGCCAGAAATCTACTGAGAGGAAGTCGCCGAAAAAATACTTTTTGTATTTTGTCTTTGATGCCTGGCCTGGGGCTCGAACCCAGGCTTTTGCGTCTAATAAGCCAACACACTACCTACTAGACCACGGCAACTTCTACGATTATAAAATAATCAAAAAATAATCAGCATTACGGATTAATAATCCAAAAGTAATCAAATTATTTTCAATTCTATTTGAATATTTTCAAATATTAACTATTTTAACGAAAAATAATCGTAATTGTAATCACTATTTAACCATTCAAGAAAAAGTCAAATTACTAAACATTACTTAACAGGTATGGTTTCAACTATCTAGACGCTTTTCAATGCCACGATGTGTGCCACATATCAATGATCTAACATTGCAAATAAAACATTGTCAAATACGTATGTATGCTGCTGATAACTGTACATTAGTTGTAGCGTTACTGATGCCCCTAACTACATCGGTTTTATAAACCAAGATTACATCAAATTTATTTATGGGCGTCTACAAATGGTCTAAGTATAAACCCCAATCATTGGTGTTATTGGTAGGAGCAACGAAAATGTTGGTCAGCGATACAAATTAGTGGATTAAATAAAAACTTTTTTAGAACAGTAAAATCTTGGTGTAATTCTGAATTGGTAACTAAGATGGTCTGATCCCGTTAAAATGAACTTTAGAAAAACGTTTGAGATGGTTCGAAATCTCTGGATGGCACAGTATTTTACACCAACTAATATGCGAATGATATTAGTGAAGACATACGTATTGACAACTCTTGTATACGGCTATGAACTGTTTGACGCAGTTAGTGGACGAATACTTAACGCAACTTACAACGCTATAGCTCGATATATTTTTTGGTATTAGCAGAAATAGGAGCATATTGCCTTTTGCACGCCTAATTTATAATGTCACATTTGATAATTTAGAGATTAATAGTTTCTAGATCAAATAGGGGAAATACGATAAATTCTATAAAATATAACACGCCCATCTCACAACAGCACTTTTCATAACCCCCATTCGCCTCTGGAGCCAACTTCCCCCTCAAATACAAATGATGAACAATGCAAGCTATTTCAAAACTGCCATATTCAAGCACTTTGCGTAGTTATAATTTCTTTCATTTAGAAATTTTATTCTTTCTTTTGCATTTCGTCTTGTGTTTTTGGTTTGTTTGATATAAAATTTTGCCGGTTATGGCAAATTAATCTAACAATCTCAATGTGGCTTTTAATTGCTACATTGAATGCTTTTAAGTAGTCATCTATTATAACTTCGATTGAAATGTTGGTCGCGAAGCCACTTGAGTGTGATTATGAAGGTATCATTACTCGTTAATAGCTTGAATTTGATGCTCAATATATAACAACATTGTTTCCATGAAAAGAATCATTGTAGTATTTTGTTGATTTGTTATATGGACAAATATTATTGCTCATAGCAAGCCTGTATACTTATCTATACATTTTGGTTTTAACATCAATGGTTCTTTGATATAATTGTCAAAAAGCATAATGTGTGTACATATTAATAATTACAATAAACTGTCTCTTCTAATTTTACTTCTGAACCATTTACGCTGCGCACATTTTCATATTTTAATAAAATTAAATCCAGCAATGTCTTACTGAGAACAATGTTGATACTATAACATTTAATAAAGAATATTCGGTTTAATTTGAAAAACATTATATTGTTAGAGGTGACCGAAATAATATTTTCTCACTGGAAGTTATGGAACCCCAGAAGCTTATTGATATCCAAAATTTCGTAAATAAAGATTGCATACAAAATATAAATTCACACAATTTCCAGCAGAATTAGATAGAATTATAAAACGAAATAAATGCTATGATGAGAAAACATTATTCAGTTGGGATGTAAACGTAGAATGAGTGAGTTATTTCAATAGAAAAATTTAACATTCCACTTTATCATGCTGTACTGAGAATTCTAAATTATTTCGGTTTAGAAATAATGGGTCAGATAAGAACTGTGTCGTTGTGATATATACATACATAATTGATCACTATTAACCTTCAGTCTGGATTACGGCCTACCTTCTCACACCATTTATGTTGCGATTGTTAATTTTATACATGAGTTGCGGGACCTACAGTTTAAACGACAGATGTTGGAGAATCAATTTTATTAACTCTCAGAGTTTTTCGCTGAGATAAAGTCGCCGAAGATATATTTTTTAATACTTTCTTTGAACCGTGGCCTCACGTCTAATAAGCCAATACAGTAACACCAAAGCTACGACAACTTGTATCAATATCGATGTGATAGTGCTATTTAAACTGGCAGAAGAAAAGATGAAATTTTGAACGATATGAACACGCTGAATTATACACAATTTCGTTTGCTGGTGCTTAAAGCTGTTGGAGAAGACGGGATCATTCTGGCTGGCTATCCACTCACAATAAGCACACCGTTGGTTGTCAAAGATGTAAAATCAAGAATTGAGCAAAAAAAAGTATGATCCGGAAGACGAATATCTTGTAAAAGTTCATGAGTCAAAGACTTCAAAAGGCTTAAGACTTGATGCTCTCAATTGACGTACCGGAATAAATTTTACCGTGCAGCAAAAATGGAATTTGTAAAGTAATAAGGTGTATACGATGTTTAAGAGTACATCTGAACTGATTTGTTGGGTCGAAAATTTCACAACCCAGCTTCGGATATGGTTTGGTGCAATGTTCATACTTGCATTTCTGGAAACAAGTAGTCGTAGCGTCGGCTAAGGTTTGCCAAGCAAACGTTTCTAAATCCGTTGTACAACTACTTAACCTTTGCATGCCCCAAAAGCGGTCGTGAACATTCTAGTAAGATACTACGCCAGCTCATAAAACTCCTAAATAATATACCATTATTTAACTCCCCCTAACGATCATCAATTGAACCTACCGAGCTACAAATTATGGATAGTTTTAGTTGACATTGTTTACCACAAATATCAACAAAATTTATTTCTTTATTACAGTCTTAATTCGTGGTGTGGCAAATTTTTCAATTGACGGGGTGCATGCGAATATTGCTATTAATAGCATTAAAAAGCACCTGCTATATTTCATTTTATTGTTCAAAGTATGTGCAGAAATAATTACGTCCCTACTATGTATTTACGCTTTAATATCGTATGATAATTAAAATACTCGCTATTACCTTAAAATTTTGTAAACTGTTTGGCTTTAATTTTTGCTTTTAGGGCATTCACTGGCCTTGCTTGTTAGTATAAATTGCTTTTTCGTTACCCACTGCTATTAACTAGACCACCTCCATTCTCTTCTAGGCATAACTAAAATGCAATGGAGAACAAAAACTCATTATCCACAGATATTTACGGTTAAGCTTTAGGAAACTGTTATTGTCTCTTTCTGTCATAGGTAACAATGACGAAGATTGTTTTTGTTTTTTTTTTCTCTTCGAATATTTTTTGTCTATTTGCTTAAAATAGTAGTGGTGAGTGCAAAACAGACAATGGCGAAAGACTAGACCGTGCAAGAAACAGGCAAAGACATTTTTAATATAAAAAACTGTTAAAAATTTCTATGTGGTCAAGTACGATTTGTGGATTCTCTATTCAACAAGGTATCTTAGAGAATTATAAGCCTTTTAAGATACAGTAGTTATTTTGAAAGTAAAAGGAAACTAGAGACCAACTTTTAGATGCTAAGATAGGTTATAAATATTTTATACACATATTGTTGTGTATGAGACTAAATCCTTTCTTTTAGTTGCTGTGATAAAAAGTCCGTTTCCTGATGTACGCCCGTAGGTAGATATGTGAAGAACTCAGTGTAACCAAAGGCATAATTTTGAGCATCAGTTTGTAAATTTGTCAAAATTATCGAATGTTTTTTAAAATTAAAAATTGCAGTTTAATTGAAAATATATAATTCATTAGAATGTTTACTAATGCATGTTCACTATTTTCCTCACTTACTTACTCATTACAATGCTTCCATCAAGATGAAACCTGGCTTCTCACACTTCCCATGTTGTAAGTGTAAATTGTATCCATAAGTGGCGGAACCTACAGTTTAAAGTCGACTCCGAACGACATATTTTTTGGGAAACTTTTTCATGCCATTTTATTTACTGGTTGTTAAGATGGATTAGGGTAGGACCTGCATATATTCATATATATACATCCAGACTTGTATAGTCCCTATATATCTCTACTCCGCAAGTGAGTACAGTATGAGTGAGATGATTCGGTTGTGCGTTGTCAGAAGGATGAAGAATATCAAAAATCTGTCTATCTTACGATGACCCATTATTTGACCAGTCGCTGTCCTTGTGAATTGTGTGTGTAAATCGAAATTTTCTAAAGATGTGGGTAAATTTAATACGTTAGCGTTTCGTTCGCTTGAGCATCATTTGACTGTCTTTTGGTTATTGTATTGCCGGAAAATGTTTTGTGTTACGACAGAGGTAGGCAGTTGTAAACGCAACCATCGAAGACACATCGCATTTTTGGACGATCTATAGATCTAAGATTTCCTTTCCTCTGAGTAAATATGTAGCCATAGTCTAGTAGGTAGTAGTGAGTTGGCTTATTAGACGTAAGGTCACGGTTCTAACCCCCAATTCAGACATCAAAACGAAGATCTGAAAAAAATATTTCTTCGGCGACTTCCTGTCAGCAGAAAAACTCTGAGAGTAAATAAAATTGTGATGAAAAGTTTCACAAAAATCTGTCGTTCGGAGTCGACTTTAAATTGTAGGTCCTGCCACTCATGTATAAAATTTACGCACACAACATGAGTGGTGCTAGGCCGTAATCCTGACTGAAGGGTTGTAATGGCCAATTATGTATGTACATATGTATGTAAATATGTTTTTAACTCTGACCCATTATAATTTAACACTCGATTCAAACTACGGCTGACCTTGTAGCAATTATCGGCCTGAATAGAAATACAGTAAACGGGTATTATTAGGGACAATCTGATCACTAAAGTTCAATTTAGTTCCAAGAGTGTGTCTTGTTGTGATTGCCAGCAATTGAGAGTTTGCTCAGATACTTTTCTGCAAAGCCAACCACAAAACCATCTATGTCAGATGGAGTTAGTTTGATTACACAGTCATACAGTTTTATACGTTTTTTGTGTTAGCAACCAAGTTTAGAGCACTGACGCCACAGTGATTCTGCATTAAGTATTCATATTAGACTTTAGTTCGCTGGCAATTATGATTACGATTGTGATTAACTTAACCAAATAGAGTGAGCACTTTTTCTTTGGTGCTATGTTTAGCGGATTGAGAGATCTTCTTTATATCTTCTTGTGAATAATAATAACTGTATCTTAGTTGGGTTAAACCCCGTGCCACATTCGTTGCACAATTTACCATTTTGCACGCCTTAATAGCCTTCAGCAGAGTGATGACACTCTATGGTAAAGGAGAAAAACTATGGAATCACTTGCGACGTTTAACGTAAAGTAACATAAAATCAAAATTCCTATACCTTAGCCGTTTTGTCTCATGACATTAATAAATGTCTCTAATATCTATAAAATGTCATTAAAAGCAACATCTACATATGTCGAGAAAAACTATATCGATCATCAGAAGGGTGTAGAAGTGAAAAAAATAAAACAAATATTTGCGCATTGGGACATATTAAATATTTTTGTTTTATAAAACGTCGTTTATGAACTATACAAGAAACCAGTCCCAGACAGACGCTGGTAATCCTAAGCACATGAACATGAACAATGAATGATAAAAAGAAATGCGAATAAAAATAAAGAAAAGCCGAAATTAGTGAAACACTGGGCTTGCAAAAGTAACAGAATTCGTGTCGTCAAATACAATTCTAAGTAAATAACGCAAACTCTTGTTATTGTAAGTCATATCACCACAGTATGGTAGACATTTAAGTTTTGTTTTTGTAAGTAGTCTAGTAGGTAGTGTGTTAGCTTGTTAGACGTGAAGTCATGTCAGACATCTCCAACGAAACAAAAATATAAAAAAATATTTCTTCGGCGACTTCCTCTCATTAGTTTTCTGGCAAAAACTCTGAAAGTAAATAAAATTGCCGTCAAAAGTTTCTCAGAAATCTGTCGTTCCACGTCGACTTTAAATTGTAGGACGTAATCCTGACCGAAGGTTTGCAATGTCCAGTTATGTATGTAACGAAAATTAAACACAACAAAGAAAATAAATTTATTTATAAAAACACAATTATTTAGACCTTATGCGCAGTGTAGTGTAACAGACCAAAGTCTCGATGGGCATCGACCCTCATAGCACACTACCCACTAGACTACCAGGGCACCCACAAAGAAAAAAGTGATACAAAAATGTGGGAGATATGTTGTGAATAGAAATCGGAACTGAGTAGAAAAAATCCTGTTATAACATTGCTGGTTCTAAAAGCTACATGCATCATAACAACTCTTTAGGGCAACCTGAATGAAAAGGTAATTACGAAACTGTAGAAAATGTACTGTTCATATTTTAGGTATTTCCGAATGTCTATGAAGAACGGAATTCGCTAAATCCTAACGTTTGAAAATGAAGTTGCTGTGCTAATACTATTTAACAAATTTAATGTAGCAGTTAAAGGACGATTAATTAAAGTAAAAGAATCTGAAAATTTTATAACGCTAGTTCAGAACAAAAGTAAAATGTTGATTTATTTAAAAACAGCATTCATGGCTGAAAAAATAAAGCGAAATGGGGGACCCTGAAAGTTAATGTAAGAGGACGTTTCTGGCTATTAGAATACAAAAACATAACTTATGCAAGGATTCTAATCATAATTTTCATCGAAATTTCAAAAGTCCACTGAATATGACTGAAAGCCAACATAAGCAGTTGGCAGACTATTTGCCCATATTTTATAACCATTAAAATATAAACCACATTCAAAAGCGTTTTCAACATTTCCTCTTTGTTAAAGTGTCTTCTTTGAAAATATCCTTTCAACGTAAAACTTTTGCATTCTGCGACAATGTTTATGTGCGATGTGTTCTGGTCACATTGTAAACACTTTAAAGATGTTTAATACTTTGATAGAGTGTTGATTGCTGTAATAATAGTTGGATTTATTTATGTTACTTCCTACTTACTTCTGAGTGTGACTTACGGATAAAATTGCAAAGAAAAGCAAAGGAATTGAAAAATATTTTAGGAATCAACAGAATTCTACATAGCCATCTAGAATTTTATACCAATCCCTTTAAGCCAAAAAGGTAAATTGGTGTGGATTTAAATTTATCTACTCTCAATATTTGTTTATACTATATAATGTTATATATTCAAGATAAGGAACATAATAAAGGAATTACGTTCTAATACAAGGTTTTCTTCTTCTTAGAAGTTTTCCTACTTAAGTAAAAAAAGAGCGTGTATAACTTGACAAATATGCTTGCAAAAATCGAGATCATTTCTCATTGATATTAGTGAATCCTACCGTAATATTTTATGGAGTGTATAATTGAAACCTGAAAAAAGCGACATGAAAAAAGCAACTGAAACATTTTTACTCTCTTTTTTACGAACATTGTTGATACTCGTGTCCTATGTGTGAAAAAAACCGAAGATGTTCGGCCCCTGGAGGCTATTGGTGCCGACCACTGCTCTAAACAGAGTTCTGGTAAAAACTCTGAGAGTGAATAACATTGCCACGAAGAAGTTAGACAAAAATCTGTCGTTCGTAGTTTCAACAATACCTGTAAAATTTCGATTACGATTAGTACATAATCTATTACATTACTTTTTAAAAAGAATCGTAATGATTATATAATTCTATGAAAAGTTTCTAATTAGTAATTGATTACGATTATAAAAGGTTAGGTTAGGTTAGAGGACGTGTACTTGTCAATTAAGACAAGTACAGTACCCGGAGGTCGATTTGACCCATTATATAACGTCCTAGTTTCTCACACCACTTATGTTGTGTGTGTTAATTTTATACATGAGTGGTGGGACCTACAGTTTAAAGTCGACTCCGAACGATAGATTTTTATTTATTGAGAAACTTTTCATGGCAATTTTTATTTACTCTCAGAGTTTTTGCCAGAAATCTACTGAGAGGAAGTCGCCGAAAAAATACTTTTTGTATTTTGTCTTTGATGCCTGGCCTGGGGCTCGAACCCAGGCTTTTGCGTCTAATAAGCCAACACACTACCTACTAGACCACGGCAACTTCTACGATTATAAAATAATCAAAAAATAATCAGCATTACGGATTAATAATCCAAAAGTAATCAAATTATTTTCAATTCTATTTGAATATTTTCAAATATTAACTATTTTAACGAAAAATAATCGTAATTGTAATCACTATTTAACCATTCAAGAAAAAGTCAAATTACTAAACATTACTTAACAGGTATGGTTTCAACTATCTAGACGCTTTTCAATGCCACGATGTGTGCCACATATCAATGATCTAACATTGCAAATAAAACATTGTCAAATACGTATGTATGCTGCTGATAACTGTACATTAGTTGTAGCGTTACTGATGCCCCTAACTACATCGGTTTTATAAACCAAGATTACATCAAATTTATTTATGGGCGTCTACAAATGGTCTAAGTATAAACCCCAATCATTGGTGTTATTGGTAGGAGCAACGAAAATGTTGGTCAGCGATACAAATTAGTGGATTAAATAAAAACTTTTTTAGAACAGTAAAATCTTGGTGTAATTCTGAATTGGTAACTAAGATGGTCTGATCCCGTTAAAATGAACTTTAGAAAAACGTTTGAGATGGTTCGAAATCTCTGGATGGCACAGTATTTTACACCAACTAATATGCGAATGATATTAGTGAAGACATACGTATTGACAACTCTTGTATACGGCTATGAACTGTTTGACGCAGTTAGTGGACGAATACTTAACGCAACTTACAACGCTATAGCTCGATATATTTTTTGGTATTAGCAGAAATAGGAGCATATTGCCTTTTGCACGCCTAATTTATAATGTCACATTTGATAATTTAGAGATTAATAGTTTCTAGATCAAATAGGGGAAATACGATAAATTCTATAAAATATAACACGCCCATCTCACAACAGCACTTTTCATAACCCCCATTCGCCTCTGGAGCCAACTTCCCCCTCAAATACAAATGATGAACAATGCAAGCTATTTCAAAACTGCCATATTCAAGCACTTTGCGTAGTTATAATTTCTTTCATTTAGAAATTTTGTTCTTTCTTTTGCATTTCGTCTTGTGTTTTTGGTTTGTTTGATATAAAATTTTGCCGGTTATGGCAAATTAATCTAACAATCTCAATGTGGCTTTTAATTGCTACATTGAATGCTTTTAAGTAGTCATCTATTATAACTTCGATTGAAATGTTGGTCGCGAAGCCACTTGAGTGTGATTATGAAGGTATCATTACTCGTTAATAGCTTGAATTTGATGCTCAATATATAACAACATTGTTTCCATGAAAAGAATCATTGTAGTATTTTGTTGATTTGTTATATGGACAAATATTATTGCTCATAGCAAGCCTGTATACTTATCTATACATTTTGGTTTTAACATCAATGGTTCTTTGATATAATTGTCAAAAAGCATAATGTGTGTACATATTAATAATTACAATAAACTGTCTCTTCTAATTTTACTTCTGAACCATTTACGCTGCGCACATTTTCATATTTTAATAAAATTAAATCCAGCAATGTCTTACTGAGAACAATGTTGATACTATAACATTTAATAAAGAATATTCGGTTTAATTTGAAAAACATTATATTGTTAGAGGTGACCGAAATAATATTTTCTCACTGGAAGTTATGGAACCCCAGAAGCTTATTGATATCCAAAATTTCGTAAATAAAGATTGCATACAAAATATAAATTCACACAATTTCCAGCAGAATTAGATAGAATTATAAAACGAAATAAATGCTATGATGAGAAAACATTATTCAGTTGGGATGTAAACGTAGAATGAGTGAGTTATTTCAATAGAAAAATTTAACATTCCACTTTATCATGCTGTACTGAGAATTCTAAATTATTTCGGTTTAGAAATAATGGGTCAGATAAGAACTGTGTCGTTGTGATATATACATACATAATTGATCACTATTAACCTTCAGTCTGGATTACGGCCTACCTTCTCACACCATTTATGTTGCGATTGTTAATTTTATACATGAGTTGCGGGACCTACAGTTTAAACGACAGATGTTGGAGAATCAATTTTATTAACTCTCAGAGTTTTTCGCTGAGATAAAGTCGCCGAAGATATATTTTTTAATACTTTCTTTGAACCGTGGCCTCACGTCTAATAAGCCAATACAGTAACACCAAAGCTACGACAACTTGTATCAATATCGATGTGATAGTGCTATTTAAACTGGCAGAAGAAAAGATGAAATTTTGAACGATATGAACACGCTGAATTATACACAATTTCGTTTGCTGGTGCTTAAAGCTGTTGGAGAAGACGGGATCATTCTGGCTGGCTATCCACTCACAATAAGCACACCGTTGGTTGTCAAAGATGTAAAATCAAGAATTGAGCAAAAAAAAGTATGATCCGGAAGACGAATATCTTGTAAAAGTTCATGAGTCAAAGACTTCAAAAGGCTTAAGACTTGATGCTCTCAATTGACGTACCGGAATAAATTTTACCGTGCAGCAAAAATGGAATTTGTAAAGTAATAAGGTGTATACGATGTTTAAGAGTACATCTGAACTGATTTGTTGGGTCGAAAATTTCACAACCCAGCTTCGGATATGGTTTGGTGCAATGTTCATACTTGCATTTCTGGAAACAAGTAGTCGTAGCGTCGGCTAAGGTTTGCCAAGCAAACGTTTCTAAATCCGTTGTACAACTACTTAACCTTTGCATGCCCCAAAAGCGGTCGTGAACATTCTAGTAAGATACTACGCCAGCTCATAAAATTCCTAAATAATATACCATTATTTAACTCCCCCTAACGATCATCAATTGAACCTACCGAGCTACAAATTATGGATAGTTTTAGTTGACATTGTTTACCACAAATATCAACAAAATTTATTTCTTTATTACAGTCTTAATTCGTGGTGTGGCAAATTTTTCAATTGACGGGGTGCATGCGAATATTGCTATTAATAGCATTAAAAAGCACCTGCTATATTTCATTTTATTGTTCAAAGTATGTGCAGAAATAATTACGTCCCTACTATGTATTTACGCTTTAATATCGTATGATAATTAAAATACTCGCTATTACCTTAAAATTTTGTAAACTGTTTGGCTTTAATTTTTGCTTTTAGGGCATTCACTGGCCTTGCTTGTTAGTATAAATTGCTTTTTCGTTACCCACTGCTATTAACTAGACCACCTCCATTCTCTTCTAGGCATAACTAAAATGCAATGGAGAACAAAAACTCATTATCCACAGATATTTACGGTTAAGCTTTAGGAAACTGTTATTGTCTCTTTCTGTCATAGGTAACAATGACGAAGATTGTTTTTGTTTTTTTTTTCTCTTCGAATATTTTTTGTCTATTTGCTTAAAATAGTAGTGGTGAGTGCAAAACAGACAATGGCGAAAGACTAGACCGTGCAAGAAACAGGCAAAGACATTTTTAATATAAAAAACTGTTAAAAATTTCTATGTGGTCAAGTACGATTTGTGGATTCTCTATTCAACAAGGTATCTTAGAGAATTATAAGCCTTTTAAGATACAGTAGTTATTTTGAAAGTAAAAGGAAACTAGAGACCAACTTTTAGATGCTAAGATAGGTTATAAATATTTTATACACATATTGTTGTGTATGAGACTAAATCCTTTCTTTTAGTTGCTGTGATAAAAAGTCCGTTTCCTGATGTACGCCCGTAGGTAGATATGTGAAGAACTCAGTGTAACCAAAGGCATAATTTTGAGCATCAGTTTGTAAATTTGTCAAAATTATCGAATGTTTTTTAAAATTAAAAATTGCAGTTTAATTGAAAATATATAATTCATTAGAATGTTTACTAATGCATGTTCACTATTTTCCTCACTTACTTACTCATTACAATGCTTCCATCAAGATGAAACCTGGCTTCTCACACTTCCCATGTTGTAAGTGTAAATTGTATCCATAAGTGGCGGAACCTACAGTTTAAAGTCGACTCCGAACGACATATTTTTTGGGAAACTTTTTCATGCCATTTTATTTACTGGTTGTTAAGATGGATTAGGGTAGGACCTGCATATATTCATATATATACATCCAGACTTGTATAGTCCCTATATATCTCTACTCCGCAAGTGAGTACAGTATGAGTGAGATGATTCGGTTGTGCGTTGTCAGAAGGATGAAGAATATCAAAAATCTGTCTATCTTACGATGACCCATTATTTGACCAGTCGCTGTCCTTGTGAATTGTGTGTGTAAATCGAAATTTTCTAAAGATGTGGGTAAATTTAATACGTTAGCGTTTCGTTCGCTTGAGCATCATTTGACTGTCTTTTGGTTATTGTATTGCCGGAAAATGTTTTGTGTTACGACAGAGGTAGGCAGTTGTAAACGCAACCATCGAAGACACATCGCATTTTTGGACGATCTATAGATCTAAGATTTCCTTTCCTCTGAGTAAATATGTAGCCATAGTCTAGTAGGTAGTAGTGAGTTGGCTTATTAGACGTAAGGTCACGGTTCTAACCCCCAATTCAGACATCAAAACGAAGATCTGAAAAAAATATTTCTTCGGCGACTTCCTGTCAGCAGAAAAACTCTGAGAGTAAATAAAATTGTGATGAAAAGTTTCACAAAAATCTGTCGTTCGGAGTCGACTTTAAATTGTAGGTCCTGCCACTCATGTATAAAATTTACGCACACAACATGAGTGGTGCTAGGCCGTAATCCTGACTGAAGGGTTGTAATGGCCAATTATGTATGTACATATGTATGTAAATATGTTTTTAACTCTGACCCATTATAATTTAACACTCGATTCAAACTACGGCTGACCTTGTAGCAATTATCGGCCTGAATAGAAATACAGTAAACGGGTATTATTAGGGACAATCTGATCACTAAAGTTCAATTTAGTTCCAAGAGTGTGTCTTGTTGTGATTGCCAGCAATTGAGAGTTTGCTCAGATACTTTTCTGCAAAGCCAACCACAAAACCATCTATGTCAGATGGAGTTAGTTTGATTACACAGTCATACAGTTTTATACGTTTTTTGTGTTAGCAACCAAGTTTAGAGCACTGACGCCACAGTGATTCTGCATTAAGTATTCATATTAGACTTTAGTTCGCTGGCAATTATGATTACGATTGTGATTAACTTAACCAAATAGAGTGAGCACTTTTTCTTTGGTGCTATGTTTAGCGGATTGAGAGATCTTCTTTATATCTTCTTGTGAATAATAATAACTGTATCTTAGTTGGGTTAAACCCCGTGCCACATTCGTTGCACAATTTACCATTTTGCACGCCTTAATAGCCTTCAGCAGAGTGATGACACTCTATGGTAAAGGAGAAAAACTATGGAATCACTTGCGACGTTTAACGTAAAGTAACATAAAATCAAAATTCCTATACCTTAGCCGTTTTGTCTCATGACATTAATAAATGTCTCTAATATCTATAAAATGTCATTAAAAGCAACATCTACATATGTCGAGAAAAACTATATCGATCATCAGAAGGGTGTAGAAGTGAAAAAAATAAAACAAATATTTGCGCATTGGGACATATTAAATATTTTTGTTTTATAAAACGTCGTTTATGAACTATACAAGAAACCAGTCCCAGACAGACGCTGGTAATCCTAAGCACATGAACATGAACAATGAATGATAAAAAGAAATGCGAATAAAAATAAAGAAAAGCCGAAATTAGTGAAACACTGGGCTTGCAAAAGTAACAGAATTCGTGTCGTCAAATACAATTCTAAGTAAATAACGCAAACTCTTGTTATTGTAAGTCATATCACCACAGTATGGTAGACATTTAAGTTTTGTTTTTGTAAGTAGTCTAGTAGGTAGTGTGTTAGCTTGTTAGACGTGAAGTCATGTCAGACATCTCCAACGAAACAAAAATATAAAAAAATATTTCTTCGGCGACTTCCTCTCATTAGTTTTCTGGCAAAAACTCTGAAAGTAAATAAAATTGCCGTCAAAAGTTTCTCAGAAATCTGTCGTTCCACGTCGACTTTAAATTGTAGGACGTAATCCTGACCGAAGGTTTGCAATGTCCAGTTATGTATGTAACGAAAATTAAACACAACAAAGAAAATAAATTTATTTATAAAAACACAATTATTTAGACCTTATGCGCAGTGTAGTGTAACAGACCAAAGTCTCTGATGGGCATCGACCCTCATAGCACACTACCCACTAGACTACCAGGGCACCCACAAAGAAAAAAGTGATACAAAAATGTGGGAGATATGTTGTGAATAGAAATCGGAACTGAGTAGAAAAAATCCTGTTATAACATTGCTGGTTCTAAAAGCTACATGCATCATAACAACTCTTTAGGGCAACCTGAATGAAAAGGTAATTACGAAACTGTAGAAAATGTACTGTTCATATTTTAGGTATTTCCGAATGTCTATGAAGAACGGAATTCGCTAAATCCTAACGTTTGAAAATGAAGTTGCTGTGCTAATACTATTTAACAAATTTAATGTAGCAGTTAAAGGACGATTAATTAAAGTAAAAGAATCTGAAAATTTTATAACGCTAGTTCAGAACAAAAGTAAAATGTTGATTTATTTAAAAACAGCATTCATGGCTGAAAAAATAAAGCGAAATGGGGGACCCTGAAAGTTAATGTAAGAGGACGTTTCTGGCTATTAGAATACAAAAACATAACTTATGCAAGGATTCTAATCATAATTTTCATCGAAATTTCAAAAGTCCACTGAATATGACTGAAAGCCAACATAAGCAGTTGGCAGACTATTTGCCCATATTTTATAACCATTAAAATATAAACCACATTCAAAAGCGTTTTCAACATTTCCTCTTTGTTAAAGTGTCTTCTTTGAAAATATCCTTTCAACGTAAAACTTTTGCATTCTGCGACAATGTTTATGTGCGATGTGTTCTGGTCACATTGTAAACACTTTAAAGATGTTTAATACTTTGATAGAGTGTTGATTGCTGTAATAATAGTTGGATTTATTTATGTTACTTCCTACTTACTTCTGAGTGTGACTTACGGATAAAATTGCAAAGAAAAGCAAAGGAATTGAAAAATATTTTAGGAATCAACAGAATTCTACATAGCCATCTAGAATTTTATACCAATCCCTTTAAGCCAAAAAGGTAAATTGGTGTGGATTTAAATTTATCTACTCTCAATATTTGTTTATACTATATAATGTTATATATTCAAGATAAGGAACATAATAAAGGAATTACGTTCTAATACAAGGTTTTCTTCTTCTTAGAAGTTTTCCTACTTAAGTAAAAAAATAGAGGTTTAAAGATTTGTTCAAATTATAATAAATGAATAAAGGCATAGGCTATGTTGATTACGAAGAAAACAACTAGGAACTGTTAACCACTTTCTTAAATTTACTTCCGCTTATCTTTTGTGTAGGTGGCAATTCAGAAATTTGTTAGGCGTCACATTTTATTTTCAGATAATTAAAAATGAAGCACCGTACAAAAGAAAATTAACGATTCTAAAAGCATTCAAAAAATTGTAAATACCTGAGTCTGTTATGGACAGTAGGATGGATACCTGTAAACTATATATAGTGACGGCCATTCATTCAATGAAACTGAAGGCAATGTAATTTTTTCGAAAAAAGTCATCTACTCCGATGAAATGCATTTCCATCTGAATGGCTTAATGAATATACAAAATTGTCAAATTTAGGACTCAGAAAACGCTCCTGCAATCCATGAGAAAAAATGCACCCAATGCACCCAACTTTTTTGAAGATTAGGCCGAAACTACACAGACTACGAACGGCATTCCTTACAGTAACATTAAAACGCAGTTCTTGTGGCTTCAACTGGACGACATGGATCTAGGCAACATCCGGTTTGGGCCAGACGACATAACCTGTCACACTGCACGACGATATCCAAAACAAATTAATGTCAACTGGCTACCAACATAAGGCGATTTAAATTTTTTTCAATGGGATTTAGTGCTATCTCGGCGTCATGTGAAAAAACCAGAAACAATAACTCAGTTCAAATCTAGGATCCATCCTCATCTAACCGTTATCGTTGAGACTCAACTACATCGTTGTGAAAATTTTATGGAAAATTTCATGAGAAGAATAATCAGAGAAGTGCAGTGGCTACCCTTAGATCCAAATTTGTAATTTGCTTGAATGACCTATTGATGTTATTATGTATGGAATACAACAGCATTCAAATTTCTGCGATTTGTAGCTTATTGCATACATCTGACACTTTAGAAAACTCCATAAGAAAAATCTAAAAGAGTCAAATCGAAAACCTTGTCCTCAAACCGTTTATGCTAAACATTCAATGTAGCCTGCATTGTTGAGCATGTAGAGCAATTCCATTAAAACCATATATCGCTGGTCTCTAGCGAATCCAATTCAGACAAAAAGACGTTGCTAATAATCGACTTATAGTGCTCGCTATGAATAATTGACAACTAGTTTGACAGATGTAGCTTCAATAAGATGGGCGCTATCAGATGCCGAATTTCGAAAATTCCGGTTGGAAGACTCTGTACTAGAATGCTCGTTATTTTGGTATTTAGCTACATTGCTGAACGTGGTTCTGGTAGAATCAGTTGGTGAGAAATTTCCAGTGTCAAAGAGATAAATGGACGCAGTTAAGTCTATTATTGAAAAATAAAACATTATTAATTACATCACATGTTTTGACAATAAATTCAAAAACTAATTTGTTTTATTTTTCATTTTAACAAAATGTATCAAATTTACCGAAGCTTAATAGATAAATTATGTTCCATTGTATAACAATATTAATTTGTATTATTTTGTAATAATTATTCATTTCTTTAGTATTCAAAAAGCCTAATTTTATTGGTCCTTCCAAGGGAGTTTATAAAACTTTATTTATACTCCTGTCTTAGCTCGTACAGCACATTAAAGCAATTTAAAAATAAAAAAAACTTGTCATAGATTTAATTTGGTTTAGTCACGTAAAGTCTACTACTAATTTGTTAATTTTTTAAATGTTATTGTCGTATTGGAACACTATATCTAAGTGCATAGGTTTTAATAACTTTACCTGTGTTGATAATCTTCAAAAATGATATTCTTTCCCACCATCAACTGGTCATTAATAACAGTAAGGTATCCAACTTTATTGATTCATTAGAAAAATCTCCGCAATGTAGCCTAATTCAACGGAATGTGCTCTAGTGAAAGGAACTTGTTCCCGAAAAATACATATTTTTCTTAATACACGTCTGTTAGGTAGAGCATAGCCGCTTGTGGTCGTTTGGCCAGTGGAGCGCACATTCATTACAGATAGAATTCCTTTTTCATTGTGCGTTTCCATTTCCATGTTCTCAAAACAAATTGTTTTGCTACTTGTTGCCCCAGACATTTTTGGTTGTCGAAAAATTTTTAAGAAAAAAAATTTTACTCCAAAACACGTCGAAAACTGTCTGTGCAGCACTGCATTACTTCTATATTTTAAAATGCGACTCTGGGGAATCCAATAATAGTGAGCGACAAATTCGAAAAACAATAAAATATAAATAAAAATAAAATAAATAGCTTAAAAAATGTATGTTTTCAATATTAATTTATTTGAGTATATTTTATCTTTAGACAAACTGAATTTATTTAATTATGTGTAACTAAAGGGAGGATTTTAACCGGCATATAATTTGTTTTTTCATTATTATAAGCGGACGATCAGGTAGAAAAGCGTTAAGCTAAATCGCGGATCATCCTACTGGTAACTATTAGTTAAGTTTATGTTTAAACTTGCCATTTTATATATTATTGTCAATATGGCAACTTCAAATATAAACAAAATGAGCACATACAACAAAAAAAAAAAAAAAAAAAAAAAGCCCGTCGTTGCCACTGCGTTTAAATAAAACTTGTTTAATTTGAGCAGTGTTATCGCTATTGTTCCGCCACTGCCATATTTTTTAAAAAGTTAGCTTTATTTTAGCTGTAAGTTATAATAACGAAAATAAGTTAAAGGTAACTTTCCAAGGTACCTTTAACTAAACCCAAGTTTAACGGCAAGTTGTAAAAATTGCCCTTAATCGGCCAAAGCTCAGTTAACTGCAAAAGTATAATTGAACTGAATTGGGAAACTCCAAACAAATAACCAACGCTTCAGTGGATCCTATTTACTTGAAAAGGTAGAACATTTAAAGGTGGTGTTTTCCTTCTTAAGAAAAATTTGTGGTAAGACAAATTAAAGCAGATGACTTACCACTTTCTAAAATCTCGGAGATTATTTCATTAAATCTTCTGCAAGCCGTTACTGTTGGCACAAAATTGTTGTATTTAAAAAGTTATTGAAAACTTGTATTGCCATATTATTATTACATACAGTATATTATAAAAGAAATTTAATTGAATTTCCCATTTTAAGACAAAACCTACCTATCATATAATAATTGAAAAACATTTATTTTTTTGGGCTTAAGGAGTACATTCTTAGAAAGAATGCTCGAAACTAAAAAATTATATGTTACTTCAGTAATTTACAATTTTACATCCTTATTCAAACTAAAATAAAATTTATTCACTGTACTTATGGTGTAACCTCAAATTATTACACATGTTTGATATAAAAACGTGTACGTAAAATAATTATTTAGTAAAATTTTTGAGAACTGCTATAATTTAATGACCTAAACACACGATTACTTCAAAAGTAAAGTTTCAGTTGCATTTAATTACGATTGTAGAAACCATCACGTAAAGATTTATTACTGACAAAATTTGAATTTAAGTATATATGTACGTACGTAAGTTACGTACGTAGGAACATTCTTAACTGTGTGCTACATTTTACTTTAATCACTAAGAAATTAAAATTGCTGCATTACTGCTACGACCGTCATTTCGTCGAGATTTCATGTAACTTTTTTAATAAAAAAAATCTGGTAAAGGACACGCAATCAAAGTTTCAAAACGTTAATGTTCATATAAGTACGAGTATGTGTGTATTATAACTAGGATTTCATAATTTCTTATTTTATTGTAACGTTGTAGTTTCTTGTTCTTTTATTTTACGTCAAGTGCTGCGTCATATTTCCTTGCAATGTTTTATAAGCACAATGTGCAGAGGCAAAAATTCTGAGAGTAAATAAAATTGCCTTGAAAAGTTTCTCAAAAATCTGGTCCCGCAACTCATGTATAAAATTAACGAACATAACATGAGTGGTGTGAGAAGCTCGCCGTAATCCTGACTGAAGGGTTGTAATGGCCAATTATGTATGTACAGTCAACCCTCCTATAATGCCGTACTCTCAGAACGCACTCACCGCGTTATAGGAAGGTTGACTGTACATATATTTTTTTATTCTTTCAGAAAATAAAGTTATTGAATGTCATGAACAATTAAAACATAATAATAATACCTTAACGAATTTCATGAGTGAAGCTTATTAACTGAAAATATCGAATTGAAGTCTTTTAACTTCAATTTTAACTTTAACTTTCTATAATGTAATAAAATCTGTCATAAATTTTGACAGCGTCAGCATTATCATATGCAATTTACATCATATCTTATGATTTAATATGTCATTTATTTCGTTAATTACACACAATAGATGAGTAAGCACAAAAGAATTTTAAAATATGCAGTAATGTGATGCATATGTGCCTTAAATGAATTGATTAAGTTATATTTAAACCAAGTAATACATAAAATATGGTTTCTATTAATTGGTAATGGGAAATTAGTCTAAACAAACAAACACAAAGAAATATTGATTTTTTATGAAAATTCATTTGTTAAAAAATCATATTTTTACGAATATGAAAATAGTGTTACATCGTTTAACATTAAAATGATAAACAAAACCAAAAAATAATGAACTTGTTTACATGATCAACAAATGAACAAAAATTTAGCAACAACATCAGTATAAAAAGGACATAAACAAGTAAATAAACAGGCAACAACACTGCAAGGACAAACGTAAACAAAATACACCAAAAACAATAAAATAAATATCATGTTTACATTTATAGAGATTTCGCGAAGGCGAAGTCATTCCCCTTCAAGAGCATTCATCAGACTGTTTACCCTGCGATATAAAAGGCAAGGCAAAGCAGACAACGAAGTCAGTAAAAATTCAGTCAGTCCTGTGTGAAAACACGTTGCGTGTGAAGAGAATAATAGTGGTTTGAAGTTCTCCATTGTAAAGATCTAACGAACAATTGTTAGTGTTTACGCAGAAGAGTGTAAGGAAGAATAGCAAACAAGGCAAATTGTTGTTGTTTACATCAAGTTGTGAACAGTGGCACACAGAAAAAACGTAACGATATTTAATTAAGACAAAAAATTTATGTTTTAAGTATAAATATTAAATATAAAATGGAGCATTCTTGAAGATTATGTTTTCAAGAGTTTTAGTGAGGGCTCGGGACAGATTAGATTTAAAAGATTAGTTAGGTGGTTGAAGTCGCCGTAGTCTAGTGGGTAGTGTGTTGGCTTATTAGACGTAAAGCCAGGGTACGAGCCCCAGGCCAGACATCAAAACAAATTAAAAAAAATATTTCTTCGACGACTTCTCCTCAGTAGATTTCTGGCAAAAACTCTGAGAGTAAATAAAATTGCCATGAAAAGTTTCTCAAAAATCTGTCGTTCGGAGTCGACTTTAGACTGTAGGTCCCACCACTCATGTATAAAATTAACACACACAACATATGTGGAGTTAGAAATTAGGTCGTAATCCTGACTGAAGGGTTGTAATGACCAATTATATATGTATGTATGTTAGGTGGTTGATTTAAATTTGTATTTATCAGAAAATTTGTATTCATCAAGCTAAGAGATTGGCGTGTAAACATCAGTGAGTTTTTATTATTTTGTGAAATGGGTGCCCTGGTAGTCTAGTGCGTAGTGTGCTAGGCTATTAGCGTGAGGGTAGTGGGTTCGATTCCCACCAGAGACTATGGTCTGAGATACTACACCGAGCATATGGTCAAAGATACAAAGTTTGTAATTGTATTGTAATAAATAAATAAATAAGTAATTCTATGTCAAAATAAATAAGTTCATTTTTACTAAAACACTCTTTATATTGTATTAAGTTCACATCTTTTTTAATAAAAAAATCAATACGACGATTTGTATTTGTATTTTTAGTTTTCATTCTGAGAATTTACAGTCCATTCTCATAACATGAGAACCTGTATCCCAATAGGCTTATAAAAGCTTATAATTCCCTAAATGAAGCTATTTATAATGGAAAAGAAAAAATATCTAACAATAGTTTTTAAATGCAAAATAAAAAAGATTTGGAAAGAAATGCTTTTAAGCTACATAATTGAAATTGTGTATCGATTTAAATTTTCTTATACCCTCAAGGATTAATTTCAGTTATTTTACTTCTTATGATTCTCCATTTAAATTTCTTTTTGTGTTTTTAGTAATACAAGATGCTAGTAGAGTCAGTCACTCGAACGTATAAACCATTTAATCATGCACTTCACAAATTGTCTTCATGTGAAGCTAAATACACAACATGGGTTAAATAAAGAAAATATCTACTAGAGAAAGAGGACAAAAAGGTAATTTACGGAAAGCTGATATAAAACGAAATAAGAATCTTACTCATACCTTTGTAATTAAAATTATTTCAGCTATGTTTAGTATACGTACTAATAAGCAATAAAAATCAACTTAAATTGCAACATTGCATGTCGTCTTCTTCTTAAATGTAAACGATAATCTTCACGTTTAGAAGGTTTAAAACAGTAGCAACCGCCTCTCATAAGTAAAACGTACATACATCGGGTGCCCGGTTGGTCTAGTTGATAGCTAGTTTATTCCAAATCATCAATTTGGATTTGGAAACAAGCACAGCACAATCGAACAAACTCATAGATTGGTGAGTGCCATAAGAAGGAATTTTGAGAAAAAAAGTATTGCTTCGCTGTTTTTAGAAGACGAGCGCAAATAATGTCAAATTGACTTAAGATTCTATGAAACCATGGAATTTTGTCCCGCGCTGGCGGGTTCCTATTATCGTTATTAGTTTTAATATTTTTTAATATTTAATATTTTAATTGTTAGATCACTTTTATAGTGAAGATTCAATTAAATAACCTGAGGGAAAAAATACATGTATGTTCTTAAAAGATATTTTTATTGTTAATAATAAAAAAATAATAAATAATTTAAATGACAAGGAAAGGGAATAACTTTTTTGGACATAAAGCAATATTTTGGGAAAATATAAAAGGTTGGTTATTAGTAGGTGAGGAAATTTATGACCCAAAATTAGATCTCAGCAAATAAATACGTGCCTAAAAAACATTCACTAATTATTAAGTCAAAAATAGATAGCTTTATATATGTTGGTGAAATGAAAATCAAAATAGCGTATATTACTAACACTTTTCTATGACTGTATTCTCAACTTATTTTCTCTCTCTTACTTACTAATACGCAACTAAAAATTTATTTGGTAAGCCCTGACTTAAATTTACTTTACGAGACACACAACCATTGAAGAAAATATTGTCGAACTAAGAGTATACTTAACTGTAGATCGATCCTTAAAAAAATTCATAATTCTATCTATGTATCACTTTTGATACATACTTGTAGTAACATAGAATTTTCGCAATTATTGATAGATATTGTTACAAGATTTAAATATTTGTATTTATTTTAGTCCATTTTAATAAAACTTTTTACATTATTACATTTCATTATCACTTTTATGAAATTTACGCCATAATTTTTGATATGATGTTCATTGCAGTATGTTTTTTTACGTAAAAACAAATACTTCGTGCCAGATTAGTTTCATTTTTTTCTAAATGGTAACTTTTTGACATCTAGGACCTCTGTTTTCCCACGATTTATAAGTTTTCAATTGTTTAGATGGGGCAGCTTATTGTCACTCGCATCAGTGACGCTCTCAATTGATAGCACAAACCATTGTTATATTTCGCTAGAAACATTTGTTGTCGACGTCATGTGAAGTAAAAAGTTTCCTGTTGCAATAGAACAACGATTATGTCAATAAAAATGTTCTCTCTCTCATTCCTCTCTGGTGTCCCGGATACAAGTTTCCACAAACACGGCTACAAGTAGTTGCTACGCACGTAGCATGTACTTGAATCTAAAACTGCCAATTCGATTCTGGTGGACCACGAAATTTATAACCACCATAAAATTCAAAATTTAAAGACTTTCAGCTCAGTTTTCGAAGAGGCGTAATAGGTGTTAATTTATCAACACTTCCGAGTAGAACGTTATCAAAGCGAATAATTCTGTTTTCTCATACGTATATACATATTTTACCGAAATACTATCATCTATAATATCTTTGAAATAAAACATGGGACGAAACACTTTTTTCTAATGTTTGTCTGTCACGGAAGATAAATATGCGAAGAGCAGTAAGAAAGACTCTACGACATTTCATGTGACAGCTGCCAACAATCTGCCTGAAAATTGGTAATTTTTCTTTCTTCCCAAACTACTAATAGGGTTCTCTATTCCAAGTAGTACCAGTTTTTTCGATTAACATCCTATTGTCATGTTTGCAGCTGTCAATACTTGCGTCAGTTCATAAGAGGAGCTTCTGTTTTCTTCTTCTTCAGAATCTTTAGTAGTAGGAATATTACATATGTATGTACATATTTAATCAGTCATTACAACCTTTCTTTGAAAACTGGAAATGTCTGACCTGAGGTTTGAAACTTGGACTGACGTCTAATAAGCTAACATAGTACATACTAAACTACGACTACATCAATCAATATCAAGAACAGAAAATCAACTTTTTCACTTTCACCCAACACTTAACTTTCAATTCCTTATCATAAATAATGTATTATTCCCGATAAAACTACACAAAATCTTTTGAAAACCAAGAATCGCTAGGAAAGTCGTATGTATCATAAGTCAGAATTATGAAGTTTTTGACTTTTTAATTCCTGTTTAAATTTTTTTTATTTGGTTTAAAATAGCGACAATTACAATACTAACGAATTAAAAAATATCAGGCATCTGACTTTTACTGAATTAAAGTTATATCGTCACAAAAATTTAAATGTATCATTTTTGATACAAAGCTCGATCTACGGTTAATGAAGCTTTCAATTACAAATAAAGTATACGCCCGTAGGCCAGTTGCAATTACAGAAAGCCTTATTTGCTACAGTAATTAAAGTAAAAAGAAATAAAAAAAAAAATAAAAAACAAAACAGCTTCTATTTTAAGTTAAATTTGAAGTCTTTCAACGACTGAAAATGAGTCTCGAAAATTCTATTTGTATTTTAATTAAATTATAAGCTTACCGTCATTTAAAAAATCTAGTCATAAAACTAAGGGCCGTTAAACTTGGATTTAGTTAAAGGTACCTTTAGCTAAAGGGAACTGTAAAGTTACCTTGAACTTATTTTCGTTATTACAACCTACAGATAAAATAATGTTAACTTTTTCAAAAATACGGCAGTGGCGAAGCAATGTCGATAACACAGCTCAAATTAAACAAGTTTTATTTAAACGCAGTGGCAACGATGGGCTTCTAATGTCATCATTCAATAAATTACAGAACGTAATTTGCTTCTGGTTTTTCTTACAACACAAATAATAAAAAGAATTAAATTCAAAATAACAGTGTGTAGACTATAATTGCTTCTTGGAGTAGCTTTAGCAGTACCTGCAGTGCAATTTGTAATGTTATTTGGCACAATATGCTTGCCTGAAGGCGATTATATTTCCAAATTTGAAATTGAAACGGTTAAATTTCGTAAATAAAAAATTCAACTTGAGCTCAGGAATAACTGTTTTATTCGCATAAATAAAAGATTTCACAAAAGCACAGAAAAAAAATCGCACGAAATTTAATCGCATGATTTGGATGGATGGTTGACATTGGAATTTCTTGAGATAATTTGTTCGTTGCCATATTCTAGTATGTAATATATTGGGTCACTAAACGAAAACTAAGCAAAATGTAAATGTAAAATTGTTTTGACGAGTGCGGACGTGTTTTTGAGCTCTCCTTTAAAACTTGTAATAATAATAATAATCAAAAATCATAATCAAAACAGAGTAAAAAAAAAAAGAAAGAAAGAATAAAAATAACTGAAAATAACCAAAACAAAATTATTTAAAGGTGGACAAAATAAAAAACAATAAAAAACAATAAATTTGTACAAGTAAATCTGTGCTTAATTTTTAAAACAAAATCATCAACAACATTAGCTACTTTGAAGAAAGTGATCAGTTAATTTACAATAACAAAATTAATATACAAAATAAACAACAACAACAAATATACTGAGCAGCATCCAAAAACACTTATTACAAAAAGAAAGTTCATAAAACAGAAAAAGTGAGAGAAGCAAATTGTAAACACATATAAAAACAACTAAAAAAAAAAAAGAAACAGCTATTTAGAACAAAAAAGTGCTACCAAGCTTTTCACACGCATTAATTAAATTAAACAGTTTTAAATCCATTGCTGTGTAACAGTTAATTTTAATTTCAAATTTTTAAATACGAATTTTTAAATTCCGGTTTTTCTCTAAATAAATGTATAATTTAAGAAACGATAAGAAAAACACTAGATCAGTTGACAACAATAAATCGAAAACTAAAAGCAATAAAAACTTAATGAACATGCAAACACCAAATAATAAACAACTAGATGAAGTTCGTCAGCAATCTGAAGCAGGCTCGTCACGCCTATCCATCGTTGATTCGCCTTTTAAAATTTTGAATTGCATGGATAAAAGGTTCGAAAAATTTGCCGAACAAATTCAGCGTACAATAGTTGCTAAATTTCAGGAGTTTAAAGTGGATCTCTTAAATGATTTACGTGAAAAATATAGAGTTATTGAAGAAAACTTACTTGCTCTTAATGAGAGGGTGACCACTTTGGAGAAAAATGATGGTGATATGCGGGATGAGATAAATACCCTTAAGACGAAATTAAAAGTGCAAGAAAATCATCATGTTTCGTCTGAACTGAGAATTAATGAGGTACCCTACGCGGAAAAAGAAGATCTTACTCTAATGTTTAAAAACGTATCCAGAGCTATAAACACTCAGATGCCTAACATAAGATCTATATACCGGCTAGGAAATTATAATACCAAGCAGAAGACATATTCCAAGGATGGGGTAATAATTGTGAAGCTGTGGTCTGCATATGACAAAAACAGTTTTCTTAAATCTCTGGCTGGCTATAAAAAACTTAATAAAGGGTTTGCCTTCAGTCTCAGACACCTTGGTTTTAACTCAGATGAAAAGTTCTTTTTAAATGAAAACCTAACACAGCACAATTTTAGTATTCTGCGGGCGGCTTTACGACTGAAAAGGAAGAAGATCTTAAGTTCTGCTTATACTGTGCGAGGCTATGTTTACATAAAGCGAGAGCTTAGTGATGATGCAATAAAAATAGACGAAATTGAGAAGCTGAATCAGTTTTTTCCGAGCATTGCTGAAAAAAGAAATATCAAAAGTAATTAAGACTTCTATTTTACTTATTTCTATTTATAATAAGAATTTTATTACTTATAACTTTTTATTTATTTTTGGTTTATCCTTTTATTTTTTTTTAACTGATGTTATAATTTTTAATTTTTTTGTGAGGCCACGTAAAATTATATATTCAATTTTTAATAATTATTTTGAAGTGAACGAAAAGACTGCTATTTCTCTACCTAATTATGAGTCAGACAAATTATAATGATAGTGTTGACGGAAACCACTCTGCTTTAATAAATATATTATGCAAACAGCGATCAGGTATTAATGTTGTGCATTTCAATGCCAGGAGTTTAAATGGACTCAAATTGGATTATGTTCGACATATATTTGAAAACTCTAAGGTTGATATTATTTGTGTAACGGAAACGTGGTTCCACTATGATGTTCCGGATGGTTACTATAGTATAAATGGGTATAAACTATATAGGAATGATAGGAGACATAAAAGAGGCGGTGGTGTTGCAATTTATGCTAAGAGTAACCTGAATACTAGAGTAGTGAACATGTCACAGGATTGTGACATTGAATTTATTAATATTGTCGTTTATGATAATAGTGTGAGAGCTTTAGTGTCATGCGTTTGTAATCCAATAAGAACATTAACTCTTGAACCTTTTTTTGATAACTTCAGGAATCATTCCATAGCTTATGACTTTTTTATCACTTGTGGTGATTTTAATGTAAACTTGATGGTTAAGGATGAAATTAGTAATGATCTCCTTGATATGATAAGTTCTGTGGGTATGACTACGGTTAATGATGACATTCCCACACGTTTTTCGACCAATTCAAGGCCAAGTTTACTCGATTTATTCCTGCTATCTCATCCAAGCTTATTACTTTTGTATGATCAAATTTCTTTCGTTTCTGACCATGATCTATTATTTTGCACATTAAATATTAACCTGACTAGAGATGATAGTCTCCGGATTATAACTTATAGAGATTATAACGCGATTGATTTTTCGTCCCTCTTTGCTGACATTTCTGCTCTGCGGTGGAATGAATGTTGGTATTATGCGTCAGTGGATGATAAGTTGAACGTACTTCTTGCAACATTGCAGGGTGCTTATGATCGTCATGTACCTGAACGTAGCTTTGTTGTAAATAATCGCTCTTGTCCGTGGTATACAGCTGCTGTAAAAAGTGCTATTCGTGATCGCAATTTAGCTTACAACGTTTGGAAAAGGAGATCCACTTTGATGAACAGAGCTGCTTACAATAGAGCTAGAAACCGCTCCAATCTCATTGTCAGACAGGCTAAAAAAATCATATTTCTCCCGGAAACTTAATTTAAATCTCCCTGCTGGCGAATTGTGGAGGAATGTGAAGTCGTTAGGTATACACTCCCGTAGTTCTTTTGGGTGCAAAATAGACCCAGATGAGCTTAATGACTTTTTTTGTATTAATGGCTTGACAAATAATCATACCAGTTCTAATCTACAAAATGAACTCTTCTGCAATACTAACTTCTCATTTTCTACAGTGTCAGAGGCTGATGTAACCAGGCATATCTTGAAAATTCGATCCAATGCCATCGGTGCAGATGGTGTAGCCATGAAATTTGTTAAACTTATATTGCCATATATTTTGGGAGCGCTGACTCATGTCTTTAACCATTGCATTACAACCACCCAGTTTCCTACAGCCTGGAAAATTGGAAGAAATATACCAATAGCAAAGATTTCCAATGCAGTGAGCGACTATAGGCCAATAAGTATTTTACCAGTTTTTTCGAAAATATTTGAGTCCCTAATTGCTGAACAGATTACGTTGTATCTGAATAACAATAATCTCTTGTCCCCATTCCAATCTGGTTTTCGCATTGCTCATAGTTGTACTACTGCGGTCTTGAAAGTAATTGATGACATAAGGCCCGAATATGACAAAGGAAACCTCTCTCTTATGTGTCTACTGGATTTTTCAAAGGCCTTTGACAGGGTTGATCACTTAATCTTATGTCGAAAACTGGGGCACTATTTTGGATTTACAAATACCGCTTTATCTCTTATGGAAAACTACTTGTATGGGCGAGCCCAAAGGGTAATTATTGGAAATAGGCAGTCAGGGATGAGGCGTATAACATCTGGTGTTCCACAGGGGTCCGTGTTAGGCCCCCTGCTATTTAGTATGTTCGTCAATGATTTATTTTCAGTATGCAGGTATACTAAGGTACATGCATACGCAGACGATATTCAGCTGTACATCTCAAACTGTATTGGTCTGATAGAGGATACAAGTTACAAACTTAATTATGACTTGAGGTCTATTTTAAAATGGGCTGAGGATAATAACCTTACGCTCAATCCTGGAAAATCTTACATTTTACCAATCAGTAGATGGGAATATGATTTAAGTTATTTTCCGACCATTTACTTGGGGAACACATCTCTTCTGTACGTTAGTAAGATTAAATACTTAGGATTTTGGATCAATTCCACCTTGTCATGCACTGACCATATTAATCATGTTGTGCGTAACGTATACCTCTTGCGTCGTAATTTACGAATGTCGTCTAACTTCACACCAGTTGAAGTTAAGAGGAAACTTATAATTCAATTAATACTTCCACTGATTAATTATTTTGCAGAGGTTTACAGTAAATTGGACTCTCTCTCACTACATAAGTTGCAAGTGTCTTTTAATAATGCTACGCGGTATGTGTATGATTTAACTAGGTTTAGCAGTGTATCGTCCTGGAGGAAAATGATCTTGGGGTGTGACTTGATCGACTACCTTAAGATGCGAAATATTATATTTTTATATAATCTTCTTTATCGAAAGAAACCACCCTATCTCTTTGAGAAACTTGTATTTGGCAGATCAACTAGATATACAAATCTAATTATACCTAAATACACTTACATCAATACTAGCAGATTGTTTTTCGTCAACGCAATTAATTTGTGGAACTCCTTACCAATGTCTATTAAAAACATTTCGAGAAAGAGCAGTTTTAAGAAGTCACTTTTTGACTATATGACCTCAAATATTTAAAAAATTTTATTTTATTTTTATTTTAGAAATTTTGTGTGAAATATAATTATTGCCTTTTTGTGTATTAGTTATATATATATTTTAAAACAATTGCAATATAATTTGGGGAATACTAATGACTAATGTAATTTGTGTATATCCTACTGAGCTATAAAAGAATAACATTCTTAAAGTTCTTGTAAGTTCTTGTAAGCAAATAAATAAATAAATAAATAAAATAATAATAAATAAAATAAATAAATCTACAATTAAATTTCTTTTGCATGATATTAAAGAATAATTACGCAAACTTTCATAAATTTTCCTTCATAACTACTTAAACAAAATACTGTGCATAATTTTGTTATCATAATACAAAACGAATGTTAAACAAGTAACGAAAAAGGAGGTCAAAATAATGGATATTTAACAGAGCGTTACTATTTTAATAATTATTCTGCATCGTCAACCACACAAATTGTTGATTGATTGGTTGATTAAACTTGAACTCATATATCACATGATGTCGATGCCTCACATCAAATGTACACACACAATGGAACGCAAAATTTATTATTCTTTGTTTTTTATTTATCATATAATTATTGATATAAATCTACTCTCCATACTCTCATTTTCCAAAAAAAGGAATCGTTTTCATAGCCCTCTAAATATTATGTAAACCCTCACTTTCAAACAAGGTCATTGTTTAACCTTCTAAAGCTGAAACATAAATCTGCTGCTTTCGCATACTTTTTATATATTGTTACGAAAATGGAAATCGTTTTACATCGTTTGACATTAAAATGATAAACAAAAGCTCCAAAAACAAAAACTATGAACTTGTTTACATGATCAACAAATAAACAACAATATAGCAACAGGCAACACTGCAAGGACAAACGTAAACAAAATACACAAACAATACAGATTTCACAATGGGAGTGCAAAGAAGAATAGCAAAGCAAATTGTTGTTGTTTACATCAAGTTGTGAACAGTATCACACAGAACTGTGCGAACAATAAAGAAATTATTTAAAACTAAACACAAATTTATTTTTTTATTTGCAATCTTCGAACTCATAACTAATTAAACGTTTTTCAATTCAATTCATTTATTTATCCATAATATTTACAAGTCAGTTATAGCTAAATTACATATTTAAGAGTTCAAGATTATTTTTTCTTTTTCAGCTTAATAATAGATCTATGTTAACAAAATTACTATATACATATACATACATTATTATAATTTGGAGGAGAAAATTTGGCAAAAAAAACCTATATGAATAACTTAAAACTACTTATGCTACTTAACTACGACTAGAAAAAACCTAAAATGATACTAGTTCATTAATATGGACGAAATCAGAATTCCTACATCTGTTATTAAAATTTTGTGTAAGCCTTTCGATCTTATCTGATACAGATTCGAAACCTGGGCAGATTACAATAGGCGCTCGTAGACCAAATTGGGGCTGCACAAAATAATACGGCATAAAAAATGGACTTTATAATTTGTTTCTTATTACAAAGATTAAGGTTAGATTTCCGGTTAATAAAAGGATACAGTATACGGGTTAACATATTAATTTTACTTACCACATAAGGTATGTGGTCCTTAAATTTCATTTTGGGATCAAGCATAACTCCGAGATATTTCACTTTTTGTTCCTACTGTTATTATTAATCCTAATATTGGTCTGTGGTATATAACACTGCTTCCGTCTCTTAGTAAAATATATCGCCTGAGTTTTTTCACAGTTTAGCATAATTCTCCATTTATTGAAATAGGATGAAGTAGCAGATAATGTCCTATTCAGATTAGCTATTATATCAACAGCCAGAATTCCTGAGCTAAGTATTGACACCGAATATTGACACCGTGGAATAATCGAATTGAGGAAAATCTGAAGTATATAAATTATAAAGGACGGGAGACAAACATGACCCCTAGGGGCAACCAGTCGTTATAGTGTGGCGTTCAGAATAATATGAGCCAATGTGGACTCCAAAAGTACGAGAAGTGAGAAAACTGTGGACCATTTTGGTCAATGCCCTCGGGAAATTTAAAATAATCATTTTGAAAACGAGACCTTCGTGCTAGACTGAATCAAAGGCAGCTTTAATATCCAATAAATCATACCCGTAGATCTCTGTTGGTTAAAATTTACTCTCACTAAGTTTCGAATTTATTTAAAACCAAATACATATTTGTTTTTATTTTTGTTTGCAATCTACGAACTCATATTTTAAACGCTTTTTAAAAGAGTAAAAACGTAACAATATTTTTTTTTATATATTCTGGGGTATAAATTAAGTAATCAGATATTATTTTATTTTTAATTTTTACTGGAAATCATATAATAGAACGGCGGGCATATGTGTACCTCACGAATAAAACACTCAACGTCAATATTTAAATTCGAAGTTGCTACATAAGGCAGTAGACAGTTTGTTATCTAATTTTGTTTACGGTTTTGTTACGGTTGTGATCTCCGTAGTCTATAAAGATTGAACAAGCACTTGTGCTCGGATGTCATCATAGTTTGACTTCATTCAATCTGTATTCAATATAGCAGAAAATGTGTATTACTTAACAATGAATTAAAAACAGGTCCAAAAAATAAATTAAATCAATCTCCTGCCAGATACATCAATCACGCGTTTATTAAGTGTTACAATCACCATTATTCTTTGTTATTTGGAACATTCTCTTCCCATTTCCATTATTTTCATTGGTTGTCTAACTTTAGATTTTGGGCTGTATTTTATTTGTCATATTATCACGCGGACAAAATCAAACTAAACGAAAATAGGTAGACAAAAGTTACAGGCAACGTTGCCATTTGCCAAGTTTTTTGAGATGAAAAAAGTTTTCATGGAATTTGTTTTCGAAAAGGTTTTTTCAACAAAATTCAATTTTAAATTTCTTCAATAAATTCATTAATAATAACTAAAAACATTTACTCCGGGGTTTTTCTTGCTAAAAACAAAGTTTTTTCCAGAAAGGCAGATATGTACAATATATATACATACATTGCCGTACTAAGACTTTTTGTTAAGGCCGATATTAGTTTTTATCAAAGAACAAAAGAGGAAATACACGTGTAGTTTAATTCAAAGATAATTTTAAAGTAAAAATAAGGTTAAGTAAAAAGAAAAAAGGTGTCAAAATTTAAAGTTGCCGGACAATAGCAAAATAAAGGTGTAGACAATGTAGCGGTTTTATTTCATCTCTAACATGCTGTCCACTGTATGTACATGAACCGCAAAGTCGTATTATGTGGCAAAGTTCATAACCATGCTGTCATTGCTAGTAACAGGTGAAATGTAAGACTAATTTTGAGTAACTACCGATATGAAGTGACCGTCAAGATACAAATGGGAAAATTTATTAAGAACGAATATTACTTTTTTGTGTTTGCGAAGATCCTTGGTCTAATATATTCAGCATACATCAAATTAGTGAACAAAAAATATCACATTATTCATCGTGTTAAATATTTCGAATTGAACAAGAAAATGATGATGCGAAAATCATTAAATTTTGCTTTCATTTGAAGAAAATTGCTAGAGGGTCACATCGAATGCATGTCGAAGCATATGGTGACCTTGCTCTATCAGAAGCAACATGTAGAATATGGTTTCGACAGTTCAGAGATAACGATTTTGATTTGAGAAATCAAGAAAATGGAAAAACCCCAAAAAAATTTAAGATGCCGAATTGAGAACAATATTGAATGAAGATGGCCTTTAAATCAAAAACAAATGGCAGAAATGTTAAATGTTGCACAACAAATAATTTCTAAGCGTTTAAAAACTTTGGGAAAGATGGAATATCGAAAACCCACTCGTGAAATTCTGAAATTCCATTAATTTAGTTTGCAAAATCAGTTCGATTCAGCATGAACAAGACCTCTAATACATGGTATTTTAAAAATTGTGTACATATACTTAGCTCTTCAGAATCTAAACTTAAAGGAAGCTCGTTTAATGTCTTAAAGCATAGAAAGTGATCAGTTCTTTAATAAATCCAAATAATCGATTTTATTTTTTCTGACACTCTTTTCATTATTGTGTTATTTGTTTTATTAACATTTATATTTTACTACCCCTTTGGACATAAATTCCAATAACGTGTGGTGTTTACATTATATCTCAATTTTCAACTTCTTTACTCTATCGCAACAAGCTATCTACTTGGCATTTTTAGTGTTCTTGCTTCGCCAGAACATATACTAAAATTGGAACGATACAGAGAAGATTAGCATTGCCCCTGCGCAAGGATGACACGCAAAATCGTGAAGCGTTCCACATTTTTCAAAGAACAAAAACAAAAAAGTTTTGGTGGATAATGGAGTAGTAAAATGTAAAACCCCTTTTTTATCCTTAAGACTTTTTTTAATATTGTGTTATATATAAGTAATGATTTTCTTCACATATTTCATTACAAATATAAATATAAATTTATATTTTTTTAATATATATAAATTTATTGTATTTGCAAATCAAAATTAATATTATAGCCATAATACTCGAGAGCTCGTTTCTGGGACTTTGTATATATGTAAATATGTATTCTAATAGAGTTTATTATAGTAAGAAAATTGTTATATATTGTAAATAAATAAACATAAACAAAAAAAAAATGACATTTTTAGTTTATTTTTTTACTACTATTTACTCTTAGAGTTTTTGTCAGAAATCTGATGAATTTTTTGCCGAAGAATTTTTTTTTTGTGTTGTTGGAGATATCTTATCTGAGGCTTGAACCATGGCCACGCGTCTAATAAGTCAGCATCCTACGTACTATAGACTACGGCGACTATAGAAACTATTAATTAAATTTTTCTTTCCAATAATTAATTACACGGTGCGACAGTGAAAATACACTCGAATAACTACATAGTCTAAGTTATACACTAGGTTAATTAGAACTCTAAAATACTTTTTTATTTTTCTCGATCCCTCCAAACTTGTTTTATATGACAAAAAGGTTTTTTTGATATTTTCACACAAAATTGTTATTTAACCAAATATTTTTTAAACTATTTTAAAAATTCTAAGATTTTTAGAAAGGGGAGAGATTAGTCTTTATAACGATATTTATTCTTCCAACTTATATGTTATGAGTTTTGATGGGGTAAACTTGGAAAATATTATTTTTTCCAACTTTTTCAAGTTTGGCTATTCTTAATTGCAAAATTTAATTAAAAAATATAAAATAAGTTGGAATATTCTAAAAGTGCATTGACACTTTGTTTGATCAAATCGGACAAAAATTACCGCAACTATAATTTAAAGAGTATAACAGTCGTCTTATATTTTTTATATATGTCATCTTATCAAATGAACTTTCAGTTCAAAAATTTTCAAAAGTTTTGATGGATCTTGATTGTTTATCGCAAAATTTGTCATTTTCACGTTTAGGTCATAGCATATTAAGTCAAAAATATATATATGTACATTGCCCATCTCTCTCTTTTCTAATAAGGACATTTTGGACATGGGACCAGAAATGTTTGTGTTATAAATACAATTCTGCTTAAAGTCCAAAAAAACAGTTTTTGTCAAATAAAACAAGTTTGGAGTATTCGAGAAAAATAAAAATATATTTTTGAGTTTTACTCAACTAATTGAACAACTTAGACTATGTATGTATATAAGTTTTTGTATTTTGTCGCATAGTGTTACCTAAACATCAGCGATTACAGTGCACTTAACAATCGCATTATTGAAAAAATTAATTTGATGTCAACTTTCTTTCCAAAGGTCGTACTGTTTAATGTTTCCCTGATTCGTACGATTTAATGCCTCTGTACAGCTTTTTATGGAATTAGGTTTAGTTATAGGTTAATGCCGATTAACAAGGCTTTGGAAACCAATATTCAAGCCATCATTGATATCAAACAGATTTATTAGAAAAAGTGATACAAATTTAATATATTGAATGAAGCATGAAACTCATATCAGCGAAGACGTTTGACGTTTTGTTATCGTTTTAAGTACTCAATCTCTTAAATAACATCATACTCAATCTCTTAATAACATCATTTTCTTACAAGATTTATAATCTCAACAACAATATAATGAAGTTAATAACATAAGCTTCAATTGCTTCAATTTTAGCATATTGTGACGAAAATGGAAACGGCGTACCATCGTTTAACATTAAAACGATAAACAAAAGCCTCACAAACACATACAACGAACTTGCTTGCATATACCAACAACATCAGTATAAGAAAAGCAGACAGACAAGTAAGAAAGAAAGCAACAACAAAGAACGTAAGCAAAATACACAAAGAAACATGAAGTCGCGATAGCGTCCTCGAGAAAGCGGGCATTCTACTTCAAGAACATTCATCAGACTGATACGCGAGCATATACAAAGGCAAGACAAAGCAGACAACCAGTAGTAAGAATTCTGTCAGTCTTGTGTGAAGACGCGTTGCGTGCGAAGTAAACAGTCCTGGTTTGAAGATCGCCGTTGAAATGGTCTGCGTTGTAAGCAAGCGATTATTGTTGGATTCATCAAGTTGTAAAGGGTGACACACAAAAGCAGTGCGAACAATAAAGAGTGTAATTAAAACTTAAAAGAACACATATTTGTTCTTATTTTGTTTGCAATCAACGAACTCATTTTCTAAACGTTTTTAAAAATGTAAAAACTTAACAAAATTTTTAAAGCGTGTGTGATAAACATTTATCTCAACATCCATATGTATTCAATAAGTATGCCTGGCAGAGTATCGGTTTTAACCAAAGGGGATTGCAAACTCCACCGATGTTGCTGTTGACCCATAAATATCACTGTATACAAATAACTCCAATACATACTTTACGAAGTTGATCCTGAGTAACTATAACAAGCTTACACAGTTCTTTGTAAACAGTAAAGTGGGAAGGAAGTAAGACTAATTAATATGCATCAATATGAAGCGTCATATAGATGTACATATGTATGTCACTGCTGATTAAAAACAGAAGATAATAAGTTTTTAAAACAGTTATTTTGCCATTTAATTTAAATTTTATTTTAATTACATTTAATTGTTCACCATCATTTAAAACGCTTGAGCATTGCAGAAAGTTGTTAAAGGCTCAACAAGCAAGGGTCTTTTGCCACTTTTAATTTGTTTTTAATGTAAGGCAAAAAAAGCCAACCTTAATGCCGGTTAATTTACGGAAATTCATCAAAAGCTACTTTTTGTTATGAACTGCTACACGTTCGCAACAACAATTTCATTAAGCGTGAGATTTCAATAAATCTGTCATTAGTAAAAATAAAAATAAAAATAATAAAAATATTTCACTACAATTAAGCTAAAGGACAGAATAGGCTGATGAAAATACATTTTTTTATTCAAATTCATTTTATGTGTATGTATCTGTAAGGAAACACTAGAAAACGTAAGCATAATGAAGTAACCGTAAGCATTCTCAGAAGATTATCAAAAGCCACGGCAAGGGTTTATCTACAAATTCGTTGTTATAATTGCAGAAGCGACAAGGGATTAGTAGGAATAGAAACTTTTTACTGCCTATCCAAATGCAATGTTCTCCAATGCAATATTCGGCATATTTATACGGAACAGTGTAGTGAGTTCTAGGCAGGAAGGTAAATCCGACTGAAAAACTATATCCAAGACGACTTTATGTTTAGTAATAAAAGGTCCTACCAGTGTCCTGTATGTATGTTCTGAAAAACGGTTGTAAATCGCAGTTAGTTTTCTCATTTGCCAAGCATATCTAAGCATTTCACTAGCGACAGAAAAAAAATGATGTTCAAGGAACAATTTTGATTTTAAACTCTCAATTTAGTGTTGTTTCAGTATACATGTATATTTTGTGTTTTTGTGTGGTATAAAAAATAAATTTTAACATCTTGATCGTTGTAATAATTTTACAATAAAGACAGTTCATACTTCATACAGCAGAAAGCCTACATCCTTACGGTTATCACATTGAAACACTAAGTGTAATACTATAACTGTATGTCAATTATTATTTTATTTGCACACATTCATATATAATTCCAGTAACATCTTTAGATCACATACTCATATGCACAACAGATGTGGGAATGGTAGTAACAGCCTTGTTTATGGTTGCTTGAGTGTCGATGTATTTGTATCTAACTGTGTGTTTGTTGTGACATATGTCGATTTTTGTCATATTTTTTATACTTTTATATTCATACATAGTGTAACTTAAGGGTAATAGAATAACAAGGTCGTTGTATCATTAGAAACAAAAAAAGGGAAAGAAGTTGAACAAAAGGAAGAGAATTAATAATGAAAGTTGACGCCGTTTATGAAACCCCAATTTGCTAAAAGTGAAACTGTAATATAAAAATAAAATTTTAAATTTAATTACAGTATAACATAACATACTCGTGTATGTATAAGTTTCACAAAATGTGACACTTTACTATGAAAGACAAATATAGTTTTATTTGGATTTATTCATGGTTTTGGCCATAATTTTCTATCTTTATTGCAACGTCCATACGAAAAGCATTTCGATTAAAAACAGTTTACACTTTTTCTTTGGTGAAGCGATATCCAAAACTTCTAAACAACAATTTTTGTTTTGAATAGTTTCTAGTTAGTATTACAATATATGTCAGAGTGTTGTTGTTATGAAATGTTAAAGCAGCATTCATGTTTTCAACCAATCAATTTTAATTAATACATATACCTTAATACGATGTTAAGATATACATCTTTATTGAGCTCAATATTTCACATAAATTTTCGATTAATAATTGCGCAATAAATACCCAAATTGTTATAATATATAATAAAGGTTGTGAGAGTCAAAGTTATCATTCATTAGATATCCATAAGATATACTTTTAAACAAAGTTTTTTTCTTGTGACATGCATTGTGTCTCTATGGTTGTTAAGGAATACATTTTATATAAATGTCTTCATCATTTAATATTAAGAGAAAGATACTCGTTTCTATTACATGAGGTACTAATATCTATTTGTATGCAATTTTAAAATTTTAGGTGAGTCCGGTGGTTTGTTCACCAGCCTGTAGCCTCATTTGACAGGCTTAAATTTTGTGCGAGATTACATTGTCTCTTAAATTTTGTCATGTGCTGATATATATATTGTTATTTGCCGTTTTGGAGAGCATTTTGAACCTCTTTATTGTTGCGAAAATGAAGATTTCTAAATATACTTTAAAGACGAGACTTTGGCATAACGTTTGATGTACAAGGTTGAGGGTACTTTCTTTTGTGCAGACCAGTAACCTCTAAATTATGGCAAAATATAATATTCCACAGAGAATTCATTTTATTTTATGAGATTATCGTGTGCATTTTGCTAATATTTCTTATACCAAATTATCAAATTTTGCAGTTGAAAGGGAGACTTGTGTAACAGGAAAAGCATTCGGAAAGTATGCTCTCCGACTTCTTTTAAATACAGATTTATCGTTTCTAAGTGGTGCAGAGACACGTTTAATTGAAAAAATTGAAAGTTCGGGCGATTTTTGGATATCGTATCATTAATTTCAATATCACATACGTCTCGGTCTTCAAAAGCCTTTGATTTATCTATCTACGACGTCACTATTGTGAACCATCAATGTGTGCTAAATTTCATTTTCGTTGGGTTTGATAGCTCCTTGTACCCTATAAAGCTTACTTACCCTACCAAAAGTAAGTAAATGATGGTAATAGTAAGGAATCGTAACCTCTGTAAGTAGAAAAGTTCTTTTACGGAATTTGTTTATTCGTATTTTTGAAATTTTCTGTTCGGGCCATATGTGTCCCTCTGGTCTTTAAAGTCACAAATTACCGCGATCCTTAAAGCCAATTTTATACCATCGATCGGATGTTGGACATTTTAAATGCGATGCACTTAGAGAAGCCGCGGCGGACATTTGAACAATGTTATATTCCATACATTGTGGTATCAATAGGACTTTGAAGCGAATAAAGAAATAATAATAATAATTTTTGTGACACTTAAAAATTAAAATATTTTTACGAAAATGGAAATGGTGGTACATCGTTTAACATTAAAATGATAAATAAGAGCTATAAAAACAAAAACAACGGACTTGTTTAAATGATCAACTAATAAACATAAATATAGCAACAACATCAGTATAAAAAAGGGATAAGTAAGTAAACAAACAGGCAACAGCAACACTGCAAGGATAAACGTAAACAAAATACACAAACAACAAAAGCATAAAAAACATGTTTACATTTATAGATATTTCTCGAAGGCGAAGTCATTCTCCTTCAAGAGCATTCATCAGACTGTTTACCCTGCGATATGAAAGGCAAGACAAATCAGGCGATCGGTCATAAAGAATTCAGTCAGTCTTCTGTGAAGACGCGTTGCGTGTTAAGAGAATAATCGTGGTTTGAAAATCTCCGTTATAAAGATCTATTGAACAATTGTTATTACTTATGCAAAATAGTGGAAAGGAGAATATCCAATAAAGCAATTGTTGTTGTTTACATCAAGTTGTGAACAGTGGCACACAGAATTGTGCGAACAATAAAGTATTTATTTAAAACGAAACACAAATTTGTTTTTATTTCTTTTCTTACGAACTCATACTTTAAGCGTTTTTATTTTATTTATTTATTACTATTCACCTTTTCAATACGATGCACACTCCCTTATAAAGTGTTGTATATGGAAATAACTTTTGAACATTTTATAAAAATGGATAAATCTGAATACATTAATATATATTCAAAAACAATTCAAAGTTATTAGCTGGTGGACATGTTTCATAACACTATGCGACAAAATACAAACAATTAAATACACGCGAGTAACTACCTAGTCTAAGTTATTTAGTTAGTTGAGTAGAACTCAAAAATCCTTTTTCTATTTCTCTCGAACCCTCCAAACTTGTTTTATTTGACAAAAAAGGTTTTTTGATCTTTTCATATAAAATTATTGATTTCCAAAATATGTTTGAAGCTATTTTAAGAATACAAAGTTTCAAACGGTATGCATAGAGATTTTGTGCAAACTTATATGTTATGAGATTTGATGGGGTAAACTCGGAAAAAAATGTTTTTCTTATTTTTCCAAGTTCGGCCATTCCTAGTTGGAAAATTTAATTAAAAACTATAAAACAGGTGGTGATATTTTTAAAGTGAATTCTCTTGTGAAGAGATTGACGCTTTGTTTTATAAAATCAGACACAACTTACAGTAGGTATTATTTAAAGAGTATAACAGGTGAGTCATATGTTTTATATATGTTCTCTTATAAAATGAACCTTAAGTTAAAAATTTTCAAAACTTTTGAAGGATCTTAAGTGTTTATTGAAAAGTGTTTCCTTTTTCTATTGGATCAACCACCAGAAGTTGACTAATGTCAATAATGCGCAAAGCGAAATAATAATATTTACGAAAAGTGGAAATATTAGACTAGTTTTTGTAGTGGTTCAAACGTGCAAAGCGCAAATTCTCAAGTAAACGATCAAGATACGTTAAAAATTTTGAAAATTTTTTAAATTAAAGATCATTTGATGAGACAGCATATATAAAAATTATGATTAAGCTGATATACTCTTTAAATAATAATTATTGTAATTTTTTCCAATTTTATCAAACGAAGTCTCAGAGTCCTGACAAGAGAATGCACTTTAAGAATCTGTTGACTTATTTCATATTTTTTAATCAAATATTGAAATTGAGAATGGCCAAACTTGAAAAAATAAGAAAAAATAATATTTTCCAAGTTTAACCCTTCAAAACTCATAACATATAAGCTTGAACCGTATATTTTTGTATACCATTTTAAAGGCTAATATCTCCCCTTTCTAAAAAACTTTGGATTTTTAAAATAGGTTCGAACATATTTGGGTAATCAATAATTTTGTGTAAAAAGATCAAAAAACCGGTTTTTGTCAAATAAAACAAGTTTGAACTGTTCGAGAAAAATAAAAAAAGTATTTTTGAGTTCTACTCAACCTAGTGACTAACTTAGATAATGCAGCTACTCGGGTGTATTTTCATTGTCGCACCGTGTAATTTATTTTATCAAAATAATGCAATCTGAATAAATATTTATTAAATATTAATTTAAATTCTTAAATTAAGGGGCCGAAGATTTGCACACTTTGATATTGTTCTAGGAAAACATAAATATAATAACAAAATAGTAAGTGAAAAGCAACAAACTTCTTTTTTTGCATAATAGCAATGTAACAGTTGTTACATAAAATATTTTTTTTATGATAAAGGTTATGTAAAGCCAGTTCCAGTGAGAGATGCCTTACCCACTCCTTAAATCTTTTAAAAACTTTTGTATCACAAAAAAGTTCATCTGATACAGAGGTAAAGGACACCAACAAATTCTACAACTAAAATTAAAGCTTTCGGCTTTCTGATGTTGCACAGCTTTAAACTAATTTTTGGTGAATTAAAAATTAATAAAAAAATATTTAAAAGCCAATGAAAACATGTCTAAAGTAAAAGCATTTAAAGAAATTTTATCCCACAGTAAGAAATTAAATAAATTCGTTTACACTCAAGAATAAAGGCCAAGAAATATTTTGTCGTTGATAGCTATTAACCTAGTTATTATAAATTGAAATCAGAAACTATTTCTTTCAACAAGATTCCGTGCATTGAGTCATTACAGTAGGAGTTTTTGTTTTGGAAGGGATATTGTAGTACGCGATGTATAACTATGTGATACCCATTGTGGTACTTGCCATTTGTGTTATCTATACATAGGACCCATGGGGCTCATTGTGAGACCACAGTTCATGTCAACTATCCCCTAGTCCTGGAACCACATAGAGCTTACAATAAAGCGACTCAAACTGCCGACGTCAATCTTCGACAAATCACTCAGATCATCGATGTAGAGGGTACCAAGATGTCTCTTTCTCCTTTGATTAAGCTGAAGAACAGTCTCTTCTTCCTCCTCGTCCCTGCAGCTTCTACAGAAATCATTTGCGAGTTGTCCCAGAAATATGCGCCTCACATGCACAACCATAATGCAATGCCCCGTCACGACTCCAATGATACCGTACTGAGCACGCTTCTGTGGAGTTTAAGCAGCCTGGCACTGCGCCCTCCATCCAGCATCGGCCAGATTATGCGCGCCATTCTGCCCTTATCCGTAGATGCCCACTAGCGACTGACAAAGTTCATTATCTCGATGATCATGAATCATGAGCTTGCAGGTCCCCAAAGGGACCCCAATATCCTAGAACTCGGAGAGTTCGATGGTCGTGCCGTGTCGATGGTCGTGCCAGTTTATCCGCTCTGCAGTAGCCAGGGATATCATTGTGTCCCGGAACGCAAATGAAGTGTACATTACACCTCTCCGCCACCCTGTTTAGCTATTTTCTACAGCCGTATACCGGCCTGAAGTTCATCACATTGGAGCCCAGAACCCTGATACCCGCCTGGCTACAGTAGTCTCGATATCCATTCCCCCATTGTGTCCTGTATACCCAATATTATCAGTGCGCCAGTAATAGCGCTTAGCTCTACATTATTGTAGGCCACTCGATGTCCAGGAAGGTAGCCAGAGTGTATTACTTTCTTGCAAGTGACCTCTCTGTCGTGCATGTTAAGCTATGTAGGGCAGTTTCAACAGAAACTACTGCCATATAAGACTTTTGTTATTTTTTTACCACAATTTCAAGTTTCATTTAATTACTTGTCTCCATAGAGTCCATTTGTATTCTCCAAATAAAAGAATGTTTTTTGTGCTTTTGCACTTTATGGAATACATATTTACATAAATTGTATTGATAATATCCGACTATGTGTAGATACGATTAACGATGATTTACGGAAAATTGACAACTGGGCTAGTGCTAATGGACTTTGTATTAATCCCTCTAAATCGAAATGTTTATTGCTCTCCAGGTCTAAGAGAGCGTTTGACGTGCCGGAAATTATTATCAGGGGGAATAAAATTGATTTTGTTGAATCGGTATCTAATCTGGGTGTTATCTTTAATGGTCGGCTAACGTGGTCTAGCCACATTAATATCATCGTTGGTAAAGTTTATGGTATGCTTAGGAACTTATGGGCTGTTATAGATTCGACACCTTTTGCTACACGCCTGCAACTGGCAAAAACGTTTTTGATTCCTGTTCTTTTATATGGATCGGAAATTTTCGCAAACTGTGATGCGGATGATAGGCGGAAACTCAACTTGGCTTATAATAACATAGCCAGATATGTATTTATTAAGGGACGTCGGGACCATATATCACAATTTTCTTACCAGATATGTGGTATTCATTTTGATAATCTATTGAATATTAAGTGCCTAATTCTCCTCCATAAGATTATTACTTTGGAACAGCCAGTATACTTATTTAGCAGGATTAGATTTGCTAGATCCAACCGCGGTAGGAAAATTATCCAATTAAGGCATAGGACTCTTTTGTCGAAACGACAGTTCTTTATACACACCATCAGTCTTTGGAATGCACTACCTAATTATATTCAGAACATAGGCAATGCAACTAAGTTCAAAAAGGAGTTATACAATCTGTTTAAGTAGTTTGTAACATATTTTGATTGTTTTATACATTTTTACTCTTCATTTTTATTAGTGATTAATTATTTTCATTTTTCTAATTTATTATTTAAGTTTCATTGTATCTCATTATATGTATATATATTTCTTTGTTTGTATTTTTCTTTATATTTGTATCTTTCCTAATTTAGTTTTTTACATATACTCATTTTCTTATCCTAATTTTGTTGTATCGATTGCTATTTCCTGAGGTTATAACATGTTCTTATTCTTATTCATTTTTATTCATAATGTACTTCAAACATTTCATTACTCATATAATCAATGATTTGTTATTACTTTTTCCTCTTTGATGTACTCCCATAGCACTTTCATTTATAAGATTATTATCTTGTTGTGCTATGATTAATAATAAATAAAATAAATAAATAAATAAATAAATAAAATAAAAAGAAAAAAAAAAAAAAAATTTTCTTTTTATTTTTGCTCAGTTAGGTTAGCAAATAGGTCACTTCGTCTCATTCAATGCAAACAATCAATTATTCACTTGTATTTTCATGGTACATAAAAGGTTAACAAATTTGCTTGCTTTTGATTGAAATTATATATGAGACGGAAGACAATTAGTCCCACCTTTGAACTAAAAAAGGAATACAGCTCCTGTTATCAAACATTTATACGAGTTGGCTCCTGTCAAAGTCTTAGGGCCATTATTACAATTTAGCGTTAAAGTTAGGTTTAGTTAAAGGTGACTTTAAAATTCGTTATAACAACCTACAGATAAAAAAATTAACTTTTTTTAAAAAATGGCAGTGGCGGAGCAATGCCGATAACACTGCTCAATTAAACATACATACATACATACATACATAATTGGTCATTACAACCCTTCAGTCAGGATTACGACTTAGTTTCTCACACCACTTATGTTGTGTGTGTTAATTTTATACATGAGTGGCGGGACCTACAGTTTAAAGTCGACTCCGAACGACAGATTTTTGAGAAACTTTTCATGGCAATTTGATTTACTCTCAGAGTTTTTGCCAGAAATCTGCTGAGAGGAAGTCGACGAAGAAATACTTTTTGCATTTATTTTGATGTCTGGCCTGGGGCTCGAACTCTGGTTTTTCGTCTAATAAGCTAACACACTACCTACTAGACCACGGCGACTTCATCAATTAAACACGTGCTTTAAAATCCCAGTGGCATCGACGTGCCACTGTTTGTGAATTGAGGTTTTTGCTTTTATTTTTGTGGTCTTAGTTTTAAAATAAATATAATGAATACGACAAATATCCATTTTGATTTGAAAAACTGTAAATATATTAACGTTTATTTTTCATGTTTATATTTGAATGGCAATTGGAATGGAATATAATATATACAGGGCCATTATTACAACTTGCAGTTAAACTTGGGTTTAGTTAAAGGTAACTTTAGCTGAAGGGAACTGCAAAGTTAACTTTATTTTATTTTCATTATTACAACTTACAGATAAAATAAAGTTAACTTTTTCAAAAATATGGAAGTGGCGGAGCAATGTCGATAAAACTGCTCAAATTAAACAAGTTTTATTTAAACACAGTGGCAACTACGGCCTTCTTTTTTGGTTGTATTTGCCATATTGAAAATAATATATAATATGGCAAGTTCAAACATAAACGTTACTTTAAAAGTTACCAGTAGGATGATCTTCCCTTTAGCTTAACGCTCACTTCTACCTTATCGACCACTTATAATAATAAAAAACAATTTATCTGCCCGTTAAAATCCTTCCTTCAGATAACGGTAATTTGTAATAATGGCCCATAATATGGTAAGAATAAAGATAAAGTGAACTTTAAAAGTTAAAGGTAGGATGGTCTTCCCTTTAGCTTAACGCTCATTTTTGTTTTATTGTGTACTCATAATAATAACAGTCAAGTTATCTGCCCATTAAAAACAGCTTTTAATTAAGGCAAGGTGTAGTAATGGCCCTTAGTGATTTAATTTTTGTTTAATAGCCATTTATAATAGACTATTCCATGATTGGAGTAGAAATCGATGAAAGTGCACTTCGTGCATTCTTCAGATTTACTCCAAAATTTAAGAAATTACTTGACGGAAAAAGATTTATTCACAACGATCATAGATAATTTTAAACAACTCTATATGACGATCTCCGGAAATATTTTGGAAGGAAGAGAAAATTGTTGGAAAATATATTTATTTCATACAAAAAGCCAAAGACTTATTGTCACACCCCCGCATATGTGTGTAAAACTAAAGGGTTTGAATACAAAAATATTTTTCATTCACAATAACAAAGAAAAATCAGAAATTTGTTTTCCTTTTCTTCATCAACTTTGAAACTTGATTGTTTTCTTGTGAAATTTTTTTATTTATGCTTTCTTTATTGTATATTTCTATATTTACAATGTATTATAATCTTGGCGTGTTTCGTTTTGTGTTGATATTTACTGTGTTATTTTAAAACATTCTTGTAAGCTATTCCATTTATAAAGAATATTTCGAAACTACTTGTCATCTTTAAGAAAAATAAAGAAATGTTTGATGGCACAAATACTTCTACACATCATTTTCGACATGTTTATCGAGAAGTTTACGCAACATTTGGCAATCCATTGTCAAAATAGAAACTAGTCAAATTTAATTTGCCTACTTGTCAAATTTGTCAATATGAAGTCATTGTAGTCTAGTAGGTAATGTGTTGGCTTTCAAGTCAGTCAACTTCAACAAAACGAAATATTATAAAATATTTCTTCAGCAACTGCCTTTTAGCAGATTTCTGTTAAAAACTCTGTCGTTAGGAGGTTGCGCCACTCTTGGATAAAATTAACACACACAACTTAATTCAGACATCAAAACGAAATATGAAAAAATATTTCTTAGGCGACTTCCTCTCAGCAGATTTCTGACAAAAACTCCGTGAGTGAATAAAATTGCAATGAAAAGTTTCTCAAAAATCTGTCGTTCGTAGTGGACTTTAAACTGTAGGTTCCGCCAGTCATGTATAAAATTAACACACACAACATGAGTGGTGTGAGAATGAATTGTAATGGCCAATTATGCATGTATGTACATAAGTGTTGTGAGAAGCTAGGTCGTATGCAACCGCTTTGTGATCCTTTTCTTTCCAAAATTGGACTTTTTCACTAATTCACACGTTGGTACAATTAAAAACGTTAAGTAATTGGGTTATGTTGATTAAATTGTAACTCTTAAACCATTGGAAGCAGATTTATTTGGCGAAAATAGAAAAAAAGCGTACAGCGCAATACAATTCCATAGAATGTTCCTTATTGTTTCATTCTCCTCGAGGCAGAGTATACACTCTGTCCCATCCAAAATACGGAATCTCAGCTAATTGATTCCTGATAGAAAACTTACCAATGTTTCACTATCGTAATTTGTAAATTTCTACTAATCTGACGATGTGCAGGTCTCGGAGAAATCAACGTATTCACCCGCTTTAACTCTTAAACCATTGGAAGCCAATATCCATCGTTAACACCATACGGCAGATTTATTTGGAGAAATAGAAAAAAATCGTACAGCGCAATACAATTCCATAGAATGTTTCTTATAGCTTCATTCTCCTCGAGGCAGAGTATACACTCTGTCCCATTCAAAATACGGAATCTCAGCTAATTGATTCCTGATAGAAAACTTACCAATGTTTGACTATCGTAATTTGTAAATATCTACTAATCTGACGATGTGCAGGTCTCAGAGAAATCAACGACCTGACACTATGCATAGTTAATGCTGTCATACGACTCTTGACTATACCTATAAAGTCTGCTGCGGATACATCTCCTTTAGCAATTTCTCCCAGTGATTTCGAAATGACACGGAGGGCCAATAAATTACTACTTTGCAAAACAATTTTTTTCAACGCAGAGTGTTATTTGCATTTTTTGCAACTCCAGCGGCTTCTATTGTGGCAGATGACACAACGCACAGACCCTCAATATATGATGACGAAGGCCGAGCAGAATGTCTTTTGGACGACTGTTTTAGATAAAATCCGGCTAAGGATCGACGAAATTGTAATTGATCTATAGTATTTTCTTCACAAAATTCATGTAGGCGCCACGCATTTGATATAGCCATTTCAACCATGTACGTAAATAAACATCACCACCATTTTTTGCTATGTGTGTATTCTAATTCGGTATAAAGATATAGATCGGTCCATTTCATCAACTCCGCCCATGCTTTTGTTGTAAGTTTGGAACAAGTGAGGTATTTGCATATCAACTTTTTGTTAATATTTTTATAATTTTTATATTTTTTATAATTTGTTTTTAGTATACTTGTGGCCATTGTACCCAAATTGGAACAGCATTATTATATGTTTTCTATAATCTTATACATTTGTTGTATGAAACTAAAAATGCTTTTCAATATTTCACTGTTTATTGAATTTAATATTATAACACAAATAACGACTATAAGCTTTAGGTAGAAAATAAAACTTTGCTTACCATTGACCTACCTCTACATGTGTATTTTTAATGAAGTTTAATAGATTGTTACAACAATAACAATAAATGTAGTTAAATTACTTCATTTAATATTTATTCAGAGCACTTTCCACTATACAATAATGCAAAAATAAATAAACAAGAGTAAACAGTTTTTTTGTACAGCCTTGATAATTAAGTGTTCCCAAATTCGCACAGCGACCGTAAATGGGTTAATAAATAAGAAAATTATTTGAGTAATAAATATTTTAAATTTAAATTAAAACAAATCTAAATTAAAAAAATAATAAAACTATTGTGTTCTAAAGAGTGGTCATAACTGCAGAAAAGTGTACATTTTTAAACAAATTTTGTTTTTTACGACATGCTTCACTACAAGAGTAATTGTGTCAATGTGTGGACATAAAGAAGTGTTTATAGTTATGTAAACTAACACTTGTATCTGTCTATTTAGGTTATGACCTTAAATCTGAATATAATTTTTAAACGTAAACAAAAAATAGACTGGGAAGTAAATGGCCTTACAAAATAGAGATATTTTAGATATGGGAGATATTTTATAAAAAAATAAATCTGCAAATTAATTGATGTCACATGGAAATATAATATATGCATAGAAAATGCAGGGTTGGTAGAAAATATAGAGGGAAATTTCATTTTTCTTATTAACAAATGAAGAAATATGGGTCCGCATAAATTTGCTCGATATTGTTGGCATAACATTAACATGCGCTACGTGGGTAGTTTTCAGAATACATATAATATTTTAACAACAATAATAAGTTGCCGTAGTCTAGTCGATAGTGTGTTAGCTTATTAGACATGAGGCCACAGTTCAGACTCCAGTTTAGACATCAAAACGAAATATGAAAAAATATTTCTTCGGCGACTTTCTCTCAGCAGATTGCCATAAATAGTTTCTCAAAAATCTGTCGTTCGGAGTCGACTTTAAACTGTAGGTCCTGTTGGGCTAGCCAAACGTACACACACCAATCCACTACATTATGTTTTAAAGTTCAAATATATCAGAGTATGCGCTAGGAACACTACAATACCTACTTACTTAATTGGTAACTGCAACCCTTCAGTCAGGATTACGACCTAGCTTCTCACAGCACATATGTTGTGTGTATTCTGAACCACATATGTAATTTCTTAAGAATATTTTCATGGCAATTTAATTTATTTACAAGTTCGTGGTAGCTTTAAGCCGTTTTGCCAACGAAAAGCGTTGGTATTTCATACATACGTATGTACATATGTAATTGAAATATACGTTTGTGTGTAACAATTATAAACCTTGTGTAAATTGATTAATTTTGAGAGACACAAAGAAATACATGTGAATCTTTGACATAAAAACACATGCAAAAACACTACTTACTAGACTACGGCAACTTTACATTACAACAACTGCTTTTTTTTTGAATTTATATCATTGGTTTTTTTTTTATTTGCCAACTTTTCACACAACAACTGGAGAAAAAAAATGCGGCTCAAATATTTGGAACAAAAAATGATGCATTGGTTACATAGCTCTGTGCACACAGCAAAAATTGTATAAATTTTCTGGAATAATTATCCAACAATGCATTGTATCTTGCAGGAAATATTTGGTCTATGAACTATTCACTACGATACTGAAAACGTACATATAAAATACACATACAGTGGACAGCAAAATTCTTAGTACGGCAATATATTTTGACAAAAACAGTCTCCACTGGCTTTATACTCTTGCACAAAGTACCGATATGACTTCAAGATAGTATTTAGAAGATAATTTGAAAGAACGGATACGTAATTGCTAAACCTCAAACAAAAGTTAACCGAAAAACTTGCCCATGGTGCTACCAGAAAACACTAAACAAAACTTGTACATTCAATTCCAAATGGGTTAAATACAGTGCTTGACCTTAAGGGAGGTATTCTACTAAATACAAGAGATAACATTTTCATATATTAGGTCTTCGAATTTTAAATTTACTCAGGCTTCTCCTTGGGAGTACCTATGGTGTCATCTGAAACTTTTCTTTATTTTTCTCTTGTTTTATGAAAAACCTTAAAATTTTTTGTTTTATAATAAAACAGAAATAATTTGATAAAATAAATATATAAACTATGAATTTTTATACAAACTTTTGGCTAAAATTCATGAAATTTCTAAAATATATTGTGAAAAAAAGGAAAAAAAACGAACAAGAAAGTGGTTTTATTTTTATTGGAAGAAATAATAAAGGAAAGTGTTCCTTTTGTGTTTTGATTGCGTTGGAACTATTCTAATTTGGTTCCTTTTTTTAGTGTCTGGAGCAACAGCCTTTTTTTGTGTGTTCTTCTTCCCACCCCGCCGATACAGTCCACGGATAAGCACTGATGATCTGTGCTTCTTTTTGTTTAAGGGACTACAACAAAAAGAAGTAAACATTTCCTTTTTGGAAGCGGAAGCCATTGTAAATAATCACGTCCAAACTTTAACACTGTTTATAAAAAACAAATTTCCGAATGTCCTTAGAATGCAAAAAATACTTTTTTAAGATCATTTAGGTAGTACGCTTTTATGCCAAATATTGAAAAATCTTATTCTTGAGTTAAAAAACAATTTTTTTTGATAGATATCCCACTCGCATCCCATTAAGCGATTATTAAGGCCTTTTGAGCAAAAAAAAAGTCCCATTTGGAAAAAAAATTAAAAAAAAATTAATTTAAAAAAAAAAAATTTTTTTATTTTTGAAATTATTTTTTTTTTTTTGAAAAAATTTTTTTTGGAAAGGACCAAAAGGTGAAAAATTACACACATTTTAAAAAAACCCTGTATGACCAAAATGTCCAACTTTGACCCCTCTAACTCCGGCAGTTCTTGACTGATAGAGCTGAAAATTTGTGTCTGACCTACTATCCAATAGTACTAACCTTAGTGCAAATTTCATCCAAATCGGAAGACATCGATTTTAAAAATTGGGTCACTTGACACGAAATTGCCCATATATACAACACATACATATAATAAATATGAAATATATTGGACGGTTTTCGGATTTTAAAATACATTTAATGTTAAATATTGTTTTTTGTTATTCCAAAAATTAACTCCAAGTCGGTGAAAGCTCAAAGTATATTAATCTGAAACATTCTTAAATTGCCACCAGGAATTTTTCTTATCTCAAAAATATTTTGTACATCTGACATCAAGTCAACTTTATTATGTTTGTAAAAAAGAGCGATCTATTAATGTTTGATCTTTCTATGATACTGGTCACACTCACGTTGGCATTTGGCAGACATTGATGTATTTTATTGTATTTATAATAAAAAAAGTTATCGATGCTTAATTTTTAAAAAATTTTTATTAAATTTGTTAGTATTAGCGGCCCAGGATTCACAACTTCCTTTATAAAATCTGCGCAATTATTATTTGTAAATTTTTTGATAGAGATCACCTATCAGAGACTAGAATACAAGTCTCTCAAAATCTTAGGTCTTTCGAATTGTTAAGACAATACATTACATGTGTATGAATTGGTGCACGGGTGCAGGCTCTTTATATGACTTCAATTGTTTCAAAATACATAGTAAATATAATTACAGTCATAAACAATTGTTTCACTAAGCTTACCTACACCACCAATCTTTAAATTTGAAATTCACATCATCTCTACATGCGATAGCCATGCCCACAAAACATTCGTGCAAAATTGGGGTCATTTGTCAACTGCGGCAGAACCTCGACCTCCTGGTCGTTATCTGTGATCATCCGTAATTACCATTTGTCAAGGTTAGGAAGTCCTTGTGGGAAAATCTTATGTAATACTTTCTTACTTACTTAATTGGTCATTACAAATCTAGTGACGATTACGGCCTAGCTTTTTAAACCAATCATGCTGTGTGTGTTAATTTTATCCATGAGTGGCGTGGCCTGGAGTTCAAAGTCGTCTCCCAAGTACAAAGATTTGAGAAACTCTCCAGAAATCTATTGAAAGGAAATCGATCAAGTAATATTTCTTTATATTTCGTTTTGTTCGAGATGTGTTCAGTTATTAATAGTAAGGCGATTAACTTTTCCCTAAAAGTGGTTGGTTCAACGGAAAAATAACACATCTTTCAATAAACATTTAAGATGCATCAAAAATTTTGGAAATTTTTAACTTAAAGTTCATTTGATGAGACAGCAAAAATATAAAAAATATGGCTAAGCTGTTATACTCTTCAAATAATAATTACATTAATTTTTGTCCAATTTTATCAAACGAAGTGTCAATCTCTTCACAATATATTGCACTTCCAGAACGTAGCCCCGTATTTCATACTTTTTAATTAAATTTTGCAATTAAGAATGGCCAAACTTGAAAAAATAAGAAAAAAATAATATTTTCCAAGTTTACCCCATCATATACTCGTACATATAAGTTTGAACAAAATGATTATGTATACCATTTTAGAAGCTAAACTCTCCCCTTTCTAAAAAATAGGTTCAAACATATTTGGGTAATCAATAATTTTGTGTGAAAAGATCAAACAAACCGTTGTTGTCAAATAAAACAGGTTTGGAGAGTTCGAGAAATATATAAAAAAAAATATTTTTGAGTTCTACTCAACTAACTGAACGACTTAGACTAGGTAGTTACTCGGGTGTATTTAATTTTTTGTATTTTGTTGCACAGTGTTATTATTGTATATAAACATTTAATTAAATTTAATTTAAATTTTGCTTCAATATAATTTTATAATTGAAATTTTTCAAAACACAACAAGCCTCAATAAATGATTAAAATAAATTAGACTAATTCAATTTATAATAAAATTCATACGATTTAATTCAATAAATATGTTGGATTACCGCCAATTAATTTAAAAAATAATTATTGCCTCATTAGACAATTTTCAGCAGTAGCTACAAAATTTAATTCACATGATAACTTTTTTATTACGGTTTTGAAAAATTCCAAAGCTGTTACAAAGAAGGTTTAAATTTTATGTGCACATTTAATGCGTATTCCCCTAAACAATTAAGTTAAATGAAAATTATATACAATGTTCTGTTTTCAAAAGACTTTTTGTACTTTACTTAGCCCATAAATATGCATGTACTTGAATATGTTGCAGTTACAAAATAATAAATTGGACAATGCACAGGAAAAATACAAAATATTGTCATAACCAAAACATGTATTCCCATGAATTATTTTAAAATTTTAAAATAATGCATCGATTTGTGAAATAATTTGTATACACATACATACACGTACGAGTATGTGCGCAATTTACAAAAGATATACACATGTGTTGATTTCCTGTTAATCCAAGACGGCTTTACTAGGAAAATGCTCATTATTACTGTCAAGACTGCACAAAATTATTCAGTGAATAAGATATAAATAGAGACACACACAAATAAACCTGCTATTTGTAAATGAGAATATACGGATACGAATATACCGTATACAAATAATACGGGTGTTGAACTATAATAATTTAATTTGCTTTGCAATCTGAAGGTTATTGGCAATTTCAAGGATTCATATCAATTACTGTAGATATTAAAGCAATTAAGCTGTTTAGTAGTGGAAAATTATTAGCTTTAAATAAGACATTAAAAACAATTTTAAGTATCTATTAGATCCGTCTTATCTCTCAATCTATTTAATTTGCTCTCAATTTCAAATTTTACTTCACTTTTACTGAATACATAATTTTTAAAACGTGAACAAAATAACTCTTAACTTATAGCCGTTAAATTTTAATTCAAAAAACATTACTTTCAATTAATTACACGGTGGGACGATCAAAATACACTGAGTAGAACTTAAAAATATTTTTTTTAATTTCTCGAACCCTCCAAACTTATTTTATTTGCCAAAAACGGTATTTTTGATATTTTCACACAAAATTATCGATTACCCAAATATTTTTCAACCTATTCTAAATGATAGATGAGAATTTAAAATGGTATACATAAATATATGATTTAAACTTACATGTTATGAGTTTTGATCGGGTAAACTTGGAAAATATGATTTTTTCTCAGTTTTTCAAGTTTAACTATTGCAAAATTTAATTAAAAAATATGAAATTAGTGATGACATTTTGAATGTGCATTAACTTGTGAAGAGATTGACACATCGTTTGATCAAATCAGACAAAAATTAACGTAGTTATTTTTCAAATAGTATAACAGTCGTGTTATATTTTTTACATATGTCATTTTATCAAATGAACTTTCAATTCAAAAATTTTCAAAAATTTTTATGGATCTTGACTGTTTATCGCAAAATGTGTCAACTTCACGTTTACACCACTATTAGAAGACGGTTAATATTTGTATTTTTTGCAAATATTATTATTTCGCTTTGCGCGAACACTGGCCAACTTCTGGTGGTCGCTCAAGAGTGAAGTTGTCAAATTTTACGATAAACAATCAAGATCTATCAAATATTCGCATTTGTCAAGTTTACCTCATCAAACCTCATAGCATATTAAGTCAAATAATATATATGTATATCGTTTTAAAGATCCATTCCTCTCCTTTCTTATAAGATTTAAATTTTGGACATCGATTCAGAAATGTTTGCTTAATAAATAAATTTGTGCGTAATGTCCAAAAAAAAAAAACAGTTCTTGTCAAATAAAACAAGTTTGGAGGGTTCAAGAAATTTAAAAAAAATATTTTTGAGTTCTACTCAACAGAACTCACAACATACACTATGTCATTAGCTGGGTGTATTTAATTTTTTTATTTTGTTGCATAGTGTAATTAATTATACTCAATTTAATAATTTAATTAAGTTCTATATTGAAAAAATTATTGAGACTTAAAAAATTGTTTGGTAAATATTTAGGCAAATATTTCAAAAACTACACTAGCTGATGGAATAGTTGCGCGTTTGAAGCTATCAAATCTATATTTATCAAATCTATAGATATCATAATAGACCGTTTATGGATGGCAACTAAACTTTAGTTGTGTTGCCAGTTAACAAGAATCAAAATCAACAATTTTTAGTTGATTTGTTAATTTTTTTTTTTATTTTTCTGTTACAAATGATGGTACCATTTGGAACCATTTCTGTCAACTGTCAACTCAATTGGAGCCCGGTTGCGATCAACAATTTAAGCAGCGCCAATGTGTGCGTGCAATTATAAAATAATATATCAGCTGCAACAATTTTAAAGCAAATTTAATTAATACTTTTTAATCAAAGCTTTAAATTAATGGTGATAAGTTCAGTGGGCGGCAATGGATTTTCATTACAATTCCAAAAATATATGCAAAATTTTTCAACAATGAAGAGAGGAACCAATAGAAGAGGTATTCTCAATAACACAGCAGCTAGTCAAAATTCAGATGATGATAGTTGCTTGGTAACTTCCTCCGCTTGAGTAGGAAAGAGTATCATGGATAGACTGGAAATGACATCAGACCATTTGCGTTCCATTTTCATTTTGCAAAAAAGTGAATGCTCGCTAGAGCCAACCCATATAATTAAAAATTGATTAGATTTGCCCGTGCCGCATTCTTTAGGCACATGAAATAGGCAGGTAACAATGTGTGTCTTAGAAAAGCGGTACCAAATTGTGATGCTTTTTATCAGATTTCAATTGCACGATTTAAATTAAATATTGAACGGAAAACCATCAGCTACAAGTAAATAATATTCCCGTGTGTATATTAGACAAAAAAAAATGGTAAAACATACATACATACATAATTGGTCATTACAACCCTTCAATCCTGATTACGACCTAGCTTCTCACATGACTTATGTTGTGTGAGTTAATTTTATACATGAGAGGCGGGGGGCATGCAGTTTAAAGTCGACTCAGAACAACAGATTTTTGAGAAACATTTCATGACAATTTTATTCACTTTCAGAGTTTTTGCCAGAAATCTGCTGAGAGGAAGTCACCGAAAAAATATTTTCCATATTTTCGTTTTGATGTCTGACCTAGAGTTTGAACCGTGGCCTTACGTCTAACAAGCCAACATACTACCTATTAGGCTACAGCGCTCGTCTTTGCACTAGACACAATAGTGAAACATACTACTTCGAAATAAGTGCTAATGTATGTCTGATAAGTAAAAAATTGGAAAATATATAGTCACAGTTTTCAATGAATAACGATAGAAAGTACAGATTACGTTCAATCAAATTCAATTCAATCAAATACGAAAGAAGAATACAATTATTACTAGAACGACTCTAAACTTACAGTGGCAGTTTTGTTTAATTTTTTTTCCAGTAAAATACTTTGTTTTTAGTTTAACATATGCAGAAACATTTTCTGTTAACAAGTATGAATAAAATTGAACACTAATGTCGCCACTTTCGTTGTTTATCTTATTGTACGGAAGACATAGCATATCTGATGTTGTCTTTAGATGAAAGTCTGTGATGTATGAATGTGTACCATAAGTTCGAGCAAACGTTTTCTATGTTTTATTCTATAAAAAACTCTACAGAAATTTTATTAATATCCTTAGTTTTCCTTTATAAAAAGTTTTTTCTTTCTAATTTTATGATGTATGAATGTGTACCATAAGTTCGAGCAAACGTTTTCTATGTTTTATTCTATAAAAAAACTCTACAGAAATTTTATTAATATCCTTAGTTTTCCTTTATAAAAAGTTTTTTCTTTCTAATTTTATTTTTTTTTATGCATACTATTCAAACTGTTTATACTCAAACTGTGTTTATACTCATATACTGAACCTATTTTTAACAGAAATTGTGTGAAACTAGGCGTAAGAGTTGTGCATAGTTTGTATTTTGATACTCAGTTGCTTGTATATAATATTTACTTGGATGTTTATTATTGGCAGGGAATTCAATATGAATTCCATAAAACTTTTAAACTCGTTAAGGTAGGTATTCAGTTGATTGGCTTAAGCTATTTCTGAGTTTTTATGGGGAACTGTCATTTACTAAACACCTTAGTAAGAAGAAGTTTTTATAAATTTAAGCGAATTGAAATAACAAAATTATTTATATGAATACTGTTTTAACAACAGAAAATTTGATTTCAATTCCAGAAGGTAAGCATTTATTCTGACATATTGTAGAAAAATATTCCTACATTTTTACAGAAGCTATTTTTTTGTTATTCTTCAAAATTAAGTGCAGTGAAATCGGAAAGAATAACATGAGAGCTCGTGAGAGTTTTAAACAACACTCTCAACCAGCGTTGTCAGTAATTTTTGTAAAAAACTTTTTATTTCTCGGAAAAAAAACTTTTTTTTTACAAAAAACCTGTTTTCTACAAAAGTATCAAGATTTTTGAAGGAAACACCGGAGACCGGTACCCTCTATTGGTGTTTCTTTTCTACTTTGGCCCGGGACTAATAAAATACACAATATATTATTTAAAAATGTAAATATTTCGTGTTATTGTTGAATTTATTGATATTTTGAATTTATCGAAAAAATTTGTTTTGTTAGAAAACGACTTTAATGAAAACTTTTTGGCATCTCAAAAAACTTGGAAAAAAGGGAAAACTTGGCAAATGGCAGCGCTGCTCTCAATTGAGAACAAAGAGATACAATAAAAGAAGACTTTAAACGAAATTTAAAGCAAAACATAACACAGCTGCTACTTTAATACTATAAAGACCTATTCCTGTAGTACGAATGGTTTCGTACGTTCGTCAGTTTGTATGGAAAACACAAAAAAATTGAGTATTTTTTATAGTTTTTGTTTGTGACGTTGTAGTCTAGTAAGTAGTGTGTTGGCTTATTAGGCGTGAGGCCACGGTTCAACCCCCAATTCAGACATCTACAACAAAACCTCTGAGAGTAAATAAAATTGCCATGAAAAGTTTCTTAAAAATCTGTCGTTTGGATTTGACTTTGAACTGTAGGTGCCGCCAGTCATGAACAAAATTAACACACACATGTCGTAATCCTGACTGAAGGGTTGTAATGACCAATTAAGTAAGTATGTTTTCCCTACAAACAGGCAAATGTGTGAAACCATACTTCTGACAGAAACTGCACATTTATCGTGATTTAATTATAAACAATTTCGTTAAATTTTATATTATTTTAAACATATTTATATGAATTGAAGTTCCACACCAACAAAACAAAATATGTAAACAAAGTCGGGTTCAAGACCGTTAATTTTTTGAAATTTAATTCTGAATAAAATAGCATGTTCTTCTATTAGTTTGGCAAACTGTCTTTGCATATTTTTTTTTTTTTCATTAAGATGTGGCAAGTCACCTCCAACTGATTAAGATTGCTTAAAAATTATGGACAATAGAGTTTATGGAACACTTCGTTCAGTGAGTAAGCAATGCGGGAAAACTGTCGACTTAAAGCTATTAATAAAACAAAGAAGGACACGTATCGAAGAGAATATTGCTGTTCAGCGCGAACTCTTGAATGAGATAGTGAAATGCCTATTCATTCGCCTTCTCAACCAAACAACATTGTCCCTTCGACTATGTAGCATATTTTACTTAAGATTTTTGGCCTACATACTTATCAAATACTTATCAAATACAGCTTCTATAAGCTCATTAGGCCTAAATGTTCATTGTTTGACTGTGGTCATTTGAAATTGGCCGAAGATGAGTATTTTGATTATTGTGTGTGTTAATTGATGGAGCTCATTAACCACAAATGGCTAAACCAAAATTAGCCAAGTCATTCATCACGATTACAGACATAATTGGTCAATTCAAACCTTTTGTTAGAAAAAAAGTTTAAGGTTTTTCACAAAACATAAGAAATACTTTTTGTTGACACCATATTTTTCCACCGCAAAAGTTGAGGTACCCCCAGAAAGAGCTCAAAGTAAATTTTACATTCAAATGCCCAATATATGAATGTGTTATACCCAATATTTAGTAGGATTTCCCTTAAGGTCAATCACTCCATTTAAACCCCTTGGCATTGAATGTACCAGTTTTTTCTTGTGTTTTGTATTGATATTTGCCGCTATGCGCTCATGAGCAAGTTTTTCAGTTGACTATTGTTTTAGGTTAAGCGAATACGTAACCATTCTTGCGAATTATCTCCTGAATACTCCCTTAGATATGTTATACTAAGCGAATGTCCTTATGTAGATGTCATATAGCAAGATATGATTTTGGATAAATCTGTAGGAGGTGACTTCTTTCAATTGAAATATTTTTTACCAAAAAGCTGTTTTAAGATCTTTTGGTCCATTGTCTTATGGGAACTAACAAAATCTCTGATTTGAGAATAGACTGATTTTATTTAAAAATCAATTCAAAACAAAACTATGTTATCAAAAGATTTTTTTTTTATGTTTATTAATTTGATACAATATTGGCAGCCATTAAAAAGGTCTCATTTTCTTGACAAGTAGGATATAGAATAACTTTGAAGATTTGCTGAATTGGTACTCGACAAGAAAAACTATAGCAATTTCCGAATGAAATAAACTTTTCATATCCAATGGTTAGTTTAATAATAATTTTTGAACAGTGATTTCATACACTGGACATCATTTATATTTGTTTGAACTGAAGAAAAGAACGCAAATGTCAAATATTTTATATCGAAAATCTTAAATACATACATTATTGTTGCAATTGGATTAGTTGCGCATTCAGTTACACTATAACAATACGTAGTTTGTATGTGTACATTTGTATATATTTGATGCAAATCAACATTTATATGTAATCATTGCACGATAGAATATGTTTGACGAAAAAACTGATCACAAGAGCCGCATATTTTTTATTGAAATTATTTATTTATGCGTTTGAAAAATATTTTTTAAATTCAATTTATTTAAATAAAATTCTCTTCCTTTAATGGAAAATCTATAACGAATGTATGTAATTTATAATGGAATTTGAAACTAAATTGCAACAACTATATCGGATTTAATCTTCGTTTCTTTTTTCGCAACCGTATTCGTCAGCAGTTTTCAATGGTCGTTTACAATGACAAAAACAAATTATGATTTTTATGAATAGATGTTTGAAAAGTTAATTAAAAAGTATTTCTTTTTTTATAACTTGCAGTTTTAATATACTGTATAAATAAATTTCTTTACGTATTTGGATTTATATTTGATTAAAAATACAAATATTTAAATATAATATTTACAAATATTTGAAATATAATTTCTTTTTATAACAATCTTACTAAAGCGCAATTTTATTCATTTATATTATATATAGTAAAATATATTTCTTTTATAATTTTTATTCCATTGCTTGTTAACCCTTTTCCTCCTAATTCAATACAATAAAAATAAAAATGAAGTAAAAAAAATATATTGAGGGTATGAAATGAACGTGAAATACATTTAACCGTAGATCGAGCTTTGTATCAAAAATGATACATTTCAATTTTCGAGACTATATAACTTTTATTCAGAAAAAGTTAAATGCCGGATATTTTTTTTTAGAAGGAATTGATAGTTATGTATTGGATGAAAGTGAAAAGGTTGAATTTCCTGTTCTGGGTATATCCTTGAGATTGATTGAAGTAGTCGTAGTCTAGTATGAACCGTGTTAGATGATTAGACGTCAGACCAATTTACAACGAAGGTTGTAATGATCGATTTTGTATGAAAGAAGATTAATAAGAAAGCAGAAGTTCGTCCTATGAAAGTATTGACAGCAACAAACATGACAATAGGATATTTATCGCTAAAGATAGAACTACTCTGAACAGGCCTTTAGTAGTTTGGAAAGAGAAAATATTACCAATTTAATCGTAATGTGTATGTAATATTCCTGCTGCTGAAAACTCTGAAAAAGAAGAAAACAGAAGCTCGTCTTATGAACTGATGCAAGTATTGGTAGCAACAAACATTTATCGCCAACGATGGTACTACTTGCAACAGAGAACCGAATACCTTTAGTAGCTTGGGAAGAGAAAATATTAGTAATTTTCACTCAAATTGCTAGTAACTGTTTCTTGAAATGTTGTAGAGTCGTTCTGATTGCTCTTCTCATATTTATCTTACGTGACAGACACACTTTAAAAAAAAGAGTTTCTTCTTATATTTTACTTCATAAATATTACAGAAGGATAATATTTCGGTTAACTACGTACGTATGAGATAACAGAAACATTCTTAACACCTATTATGCCTTTTCGAAAAATGAGCTGAAAATCTATCAGCTTTAATAATCACAATAATTTTGTCGCTGTAGATGTGTAACTAATTGAATTTTATGGTCGTTATAAATTTCATCGTCCACCGAAATGGAATTGGCTGGTTTAGATTCAAGTACATGCCACGTGCGTAGCAACTACTTACAGCCGTATTTGGGGAAACCTGTATCCGGGAAACCAGAGAAGAATCAAAGAGAGAGCATTCTTATTGACATAATCGATGTTCTATTTCAACAGGAAAATTGTTTATATCACATAGAGTTGACAACAAATTTTTCTAATGAAATATAACAATGGTTTTTACCATAGGGTTTCTGACAGCCCTCAATTGAGAGCGCTACTGATGCGAGTGACAATAAGAGCCCGTCTAAACAATTGAAAATTTATAACTCGCCCCAAAGCAAAGGTGCTAGATGTCAAATTAATACCATTTAGAAAAAAAATAAATCCAAGTTGACATGAAGTGTTTGATTTTTACATAAAAAGTCACACTGCATGTCAAAAATTTTGGCGTATATTTCATAAAGGTGATAATAAAATGCAATAATATAAAATAGATTTATTAAAACGAATTACAATAAATAAAAATATTAAAATTTTTCGACAAAATCTTTGTTGCGAAATTACTATCTTACGCAAGTACGTATCAAAAGTGATACATAAGCTAGAATTATGAAGTTTTTGAAATCTACGGTTCTACGGTTAAATAAAATTGAATTGAATTGAAACGTTCAGAGCATTTAATGCAAATGCAATGCTTTTTAATCGGAAATAAATAAAACAAAAAAATGTTTAAATAACTGCTAATAAAAAAGTCCACGTAAATTTCGTATGGAATTTAAATTAAAATTTTGAAATATGTAATAATTTAATCTAATTAATTAAACTAGGAAACTCGGGTATCAAATTAGTAAAATTGAGATTATTTAATTTCTTTAATCGAACGTAAATGGCCATATTAAAAAATATTGTTTGGTAATAGAATCAAAAAGTACATAACTTCCCTTAATTCTAAAACCGAAATCTATAAAAACTTATCGAGTAATTTTCTACTCAAGTTGCACAAAATTGATAGGCTTAATTTCAATAGCAACTATCTGCTTACTGCTAAATCCGTAAAAAAGCTGCTCGAAAATACAACAAGAACTTTTTAATATATATTGTCACTATAGAAGGGTGTAAGTGATATAATTTCATTATTCAATCTCATACAGTTGTTAAATTCATCACATTTATGTAAATCAGTTTATACTGTGAAAAATCAAGAAGACGTAGTACATTATTCAACACAATTTTTAAATTCTTTTAATTTGCCCGGAATGTCTCGCAGCATTCATTCGTATTTCTAATTATTAAGCAACGGAACAAGTTTGTAATTAAAGCAAATATTTTAAATTAGACAGAAATGGAGATGTTTTAATACCACTTATTCCAATAATTCCTGACGATATACCACTTAAACCTCAACGATATGAATTTTCCGTTTGTTTAGATTTTGCAATGATGATTAATGAAACAGTTGCTGCAAGTATATTGTTACGTTTTTACCCTCTTAAAAACGTTTAAATTATGAGTTCATAGATTGCAAATAAAATAAAAATAAATTTGTGTTAAGTTTTAAATAAATTCTTTATTGTTCGCTCAATTCTGTGTGCCACCTTTGGCTACTTGATGTAAACAACAACAATTTGATTTATTTGTTTTTCTTCTTTACACTTGTTCGTTAGATCTTTTCAACGGAGATCTTCAAACCACGATTACTATCTTCAAACGCACCGCGTCTTCACGCAAGACTGACTAAACGTCACTCACTCAGGCGCCTGCTGTGCTTTGCCCTTTATATGGCAATGCAAACAGTCAGATGAATGTTCTTGAAGGGGAACGTTCATGACTTCGCCTTCTCGAAATCTCTATAAATGTTTACGTTTATTATTGTAGTGTTATTGGGAAATTTTGGTTTACTTGTTTACCATTTTATATGCATGGTGTTTGTTGTTATATTAAGTAGTAACAAGTTCATTGTTTTGTTTTTGTAGCTTTTGTTTATAATTTTAATGTTGAACGATGTAAAAGCAAAAAGATTTTTTCATTTTTGTAACAATATACACGTTTTCATATCGTTAGCAGTAAATTGTATAGTCACGTGTTGTAAGCGCTCGTCTTTTTTTAAATACTTGATATTTTCTGTACTTCTATACTCATAATTTAATAGTTAGAAGAGTTAGTATATAATAGTCGTATATTATAAGGCGAAAATAGTAACAACACGAGTAACTTTGAAATTTGTATAAACAATAATATATAATATATATATAATAACTTTTGCTTTCATAATTTTTTCTTTGTTGCTAACTTTAATGGATTTTTTTAATTGTTTGTTGTTCTACTGTTTGTTGTGTTACTGAATAATAATTTTGTTAAAAAAAGGAAACCTAACATAAAACCGTATTTTTTAATTTACATTGAAAAAACTAAAAAGAGTTGGTTTTCAGAGGACAAATTACACTATGCTACAAAGTAAAAAAAAATTAAATACACCCAGCTAATGACATAGTGTAAGTTGTGAGTTTTGTTGAATAGAACTCAAAATATTTTTTTATATTTCTTGAATGCTCCAAACTGTTTTTATTTGATAAAGACTGTTGTTTTTTTGGACTTTACGCACAAATTTATTGATTACACAAACATTTCTGAAAGGATGTCCAAAGTTAAACCTTAATTAAACCTTATTAGAAAGGAGAGGGGTGGGCTTTTAAAACGATATACATATATGTATATATTATTTGACTTAATATGTTATGAGGTTTGATAAGGTTTGACTAATTTTTTTTTCATATTTTTTCAAGTTGGTCCGTCTATAGTAGCAAACTTTAATTAAAATATATGAAACACGTGATGACATTCTTGTGAAGAGATTGATTCTTCATTTCATCAAATCGGACAAAAATTACCGTAGTTATTACTTAAAGAGTCTAACAGTCGAGTTCTATTTTTCATATATATATATGTGGGATCGCACTTGAAAAGCACATCATTCGGGTCGAATGATTCGTCAGCAGGGCCGAATGTGAGATCGCTCTTGAAGAGCATATCATTAGGGTCGAATGATGCGTCAGGAGGACCGAATGGGGGATCGCACCCGAAAGGATTAAGGCGATCCCGAAGGGTTAAAGGAAAACTAAACTAAAATAAATATAGTAAGCGGGCTGAAAAACATAAACATGATAAAACTTAAATACTTGATCGAGTTTGAAAAATAGTTTTTCAATAAAAAAAAAACAGACAATTAAAATTATTATATATTTGGCAGCCGAGCCAAACAGTTCATTATGTGATTTTAAAAATAAAAAAATAATTGTTGTGTTTTTGATTTAATTTGTTAAAAAAAACTTAATAAATTTTATTACAAATAAATTTATATCATCAAATATAAATTAAACCTATTAAAACCTACATATAATTTTTCAAATTAAGTTTTAGTTCAAAAATTTTCAGAATTTTTGTTGGAGAACACTAGAAGTTGGTCAAAGTTTGCGCAAAGAGAAATAATAATATTTTCCAAAAACACAAATATTAGTCGACTTCTGGTAGTGGTGCAAACGTGAAATTGACACATTTTGCAATAAATAATCAAGATCCATCAAAACTTTTGAAAATTTTTGAACTGAAAGTTCATTTGATATGTCATCATATCAAATATAACACGACTGTTATACTATTTAAATAATAACTACGGCAATTTTTTCCGATTTGATCAAACCAAGTGTCAATCTCTTCACAAGATAATGTCAGAATGTCATCACTTATTTTATATTTTTTAATTAAATTTTGCAATTAAGAACAACTAAACTTAAAAAAATGAGAAAAAAATCATATTTTCCAAGTTTACCCGATCAAAACTAATAAGATGTAAGTTTAAACCATATTTTTATATATACCATTTTAAAAGCTCATCGGTTCCCTTTTCAAAAAACTTTAGATTTTGAAAATAGGTAGAAAAATATTTGGGTAATTAATAATTTTATGTGAAAAAATCAAAAATACCGTTTTTGTCAAATAAAACAAGTTTGGATGGTTCGAGAAATATAAAAAAAAATATTTTTGAGTTCTACTCAACAAAACTCATAATATATACTATGTAATTAGCTGGGTGTATTTTGACTATAGCACCGTGTTATATTTTATTTAGTTATTTTTTTTAAACTTTTTTTTGTATTTTAAATCATTCATTAATTGCTTACCGTAATCTGAAGTGTACCTTTAAACATAAACCAAAAGGTGATAAAAACTAAAGCTAGAATTAGAAATAAAATCTCCTCTATTTAATCTTTATGGCCCTAATAAGGACCTTTGATGTTAAATGAAATTATAAAATGTTTGTAGAGGGAAACAGCAGTTTAGAGATGGTGAATTTGACAGCTGTTATTTTTTTGCCAATTCAGAGAGCAGCAGTGTACGCCCACAACTTTTATTTGTTTGTTAGAATATGATCCAATTAATATGAACAGTATGGGACAATTCAGCACTTCTCACATTCGATTACTGCAGTGTACTCCAGACGAAGCGCACGTTCATATTGAAGGCTCCGTAATGCTTATTGGATGACTGTTTCTTAATAATCGCCAGATTTATTTGGACATGCAAGCCTCAATTAAGTTTCCAATTAACATCATCTCGACGTCCGTCTTCATTCAATAATGATAGAAATCAATCACAGAAATTTCGGATCACTCAAAAGAAATTCTTTCATTACACAGCATTATCATCAAAATTGCATGGCCAAAATTTCCAAAATGCTACCTGGCAAAGGTGCTCCAACTGCTTCAGTTAAATTGTATATTGAATCCCAACATATATTTATTCCCATGCATGTCTGTACATATGTGTGTGTATGTACATACATACTTAATTGGTCATTACAACCCTTCAGTCAGGATTACCGACCTAGTTTCTCACACCACTCATGTTGTGTGCATTAATTTTATACATGAGTGACGGGACCTACAGTTTAAAGTCGATTCCGAACGACAGATTTTTGAAGAACTTTTTCAAGGCAGGTTTATTTACTCTCAGAGTTTTTGCCAGCAATCTGATGAGAGGAAGTTACCGAAGAAATATTTTTCATATTTCTTTTCTGATGTCTGACCTGGGGTTTGAACCAAGGCCTCATGTCTAATAAGCCAACACATTACCTACTAGACTACGGCGACTCGTGTGCTTTTGTTTGTTTATCAATTGAGAAAGTTGCCAATTACAGTCAGGCAGATTAGCAAAACTGAAGGCAAACGTGATGAAATTGGTCCTTAAACGGTTTCTGAACGTTACAAGTTTACTTTGAGAAACTCTTAATATTTCGCTGGTGAGTATACGAACATTTTTAAACGCCGCACGAATACAGCAAAGATTGTACTTAATACCGCTCGTTTGTTCCTTCTCAACTACAGATTTTGCAAAATAAACTTTAAATGTGCCAAAGAAAGTTGCCAATCTTTTGGTTCTTCAAACTTTAACGCGTATTTTACGTCACCTCTGTATGTGTGAGGCAATAAGTGTCAGTTCGCCGACCATTTGAACATCCATTATAACTTTTTTTGTTCGTTGGCGTAGAAACTGGTGTTGTTGTAGTTGTTGATTTGAGTTGACATGAAATCCGAAGGAAAAATACCTGAAAATAGAGAAACGAAATTCAATTTAGAAAATGCCATTCAAAATTAACTCTAAAATGTAATGAATACATGAGCAAATAAAGTAAAGACTGAGTGATTGAGTGATGTAACCATAAGAAAATACTAAAGATTTTCTTTAATGAAGAATTTTATAGGCACTCACTATTTTTAATTTAAATGAAACAAAGTGTATGTGTTACATCATCGATATTTTTTATTCCTTTAAAAGGCATACTGCGGCAATTGTTATGAAATATAACATACTTCAAATGTCCACCACGACTTCTCTGGAGGGAGCGCATCCGAAGTGTTCAATTTCCCATGATTCTAGTCGTAAATCAGGCTGAATTTGATCGATGGCATAGATCGAGAAAGGTTTAACGATGGCAAATCGCAAGATTTCAGTTCACTAGTTCACATCACCTCTATATCTTCAAAATATAACATAGCGTAATTGGCCATTACAACCCTTTAGTCAGGATTACGGCGTAGCTTCCCACGCCACTCATATTGTGTGTGTTTATTTTATACAAGAGTGGCGGAACCTACAGTTTAAAGTCGACTCCGAACGACAGATTTTTGAGAAACTTTTCATGGCAATATTTTTACTCTTAGAATTTTTGCCAGAAATCTGCTGAGAGGAAGTCACCGAAGAAATATTTTTTCATATTTCGTTTCTGATGTCTGACCTGAGGTTTGAACCGTGGGCTTACGTCCAATAAGTCAACACACTACCTACTAGACAACGGCAACTTCAAAACACTCGTGGAAATTATCTAATGCAGCATGAGCTGTGTTGCATGTAGCGACGTTCTCCTGAAACTGATAATCATCTATCTGAGAGCAAAGATTTCAAAGTAATATGCACCTGTGGTGCCGTCAGCTCCAAATCCGCAAAAAATAGGAATGCATTGGAGTCTCTTGAATTTCATGTGGATTTGTATCATTTCAAACTCGACACTTTTGTTCGTTCACATACCCATTCGCCCAGAAATGGGACTCGTCGCTGAAGACAATTATTAAATGAAGAACAATTTCCAACAGCTCCGGAGATCATGCTGTAAAAGAAATTTAATTTTAATTCGAAAATTTCTTTCTTTTTTATTTTTCTACAATCTATTTACTACGAAGATAGAATTGATACTTTAACAGGTTCACACATTGTTTTACAATGAAAATACCGGATAGCTCCTACATCTCTCAAAAAACTTTATCTAGTTGTTCACACATACATATGCACATGTCTAGTGAGACAGTCAGATGAGGAATCTTTGCGATAGTTTAATCCTAATTTGCTCTTCCACAAATCGGGTACTGTGTTCACCCATTTAGGTTGAAATGGTTGAAATAAAGATTATCAACAATATTTCGAATCCAATATCAGAATATATTGAAAGAAAATATATGGAAAAAATGGAAATGCCGTTTCATCGTTTAACATTAAAATGATAAACAAAAGCTACAAAAGCAAAAACAATGAACTTGTTTACATGATCATCAAATAAACAAAAATATAGCAACAACATCAATATAAAAAGGGATAAACAAGTAAACAACCTACAACAATAACAATGCAAGGACAAACGCAAACAAAATACACAAACAACAATAACGTAAACAACATGTTTAGATTTATAGGGATTTCGTTAAGGCGACGTCATTCTCCTGTTTACCCTGCAATATAAAAGGCAATACAAAGCAGCCAACGGAGTTGGAAAGAATTCAGTCAGTTTTGTGTGAAGACATGTTGCCCGTGAAAACAATAATAGTGGCTTGCAGATCTCCATTATAAAGATCTATTGAACAATTCTTATTGTTTACGCAAAAGAGTGAAAAGAAGAATAACTAATAACGCAATTGTTGTTGTTTACATCAAGTTGTGAACAGTGGCACACAGAATTGGACGAACAATAAAGGATTTATTAAACACTATACACAAAATTATTTTTTATTTACAATCTACCAACTCATATTTAAACGTTTCTAAAAGGTAAAAACGTAACAATACAAATTGTTTCAAATCATTTCTTAAAATAGCAAACAAAAAAAACGGGTACGTTAAGTATCGAATTGGATATACCAGTATTTTTTATGTTCTTCGTTGGTATTTGCTGCCATTCACCCATGATTAAGTTTTTCTATTGACTTTTGTCTGAGGATTAGCGAAAACACAACTGTTCTTCCAAACGATCTCCTAAACAGAAATTTGGGCAGTTAAATATAAGAAACAGTTTGAGACCTTGAAAACTATGTCTGCGGGGTTCTGGCAACTAGAAAATTTAACAAAAGTCTGAAGATATGTTACTCCACTCACATCTTATACGTTCATTCAATTGCTTTACTAATTTTAGAATTGATTTACCGAGGTCTTGGATGGGACTTATATATTTTTTGGTTTAAGCAATGGCTATTATAATCCAATTTAAATGTGTTGCACGAATTAAAACTATTCAATAAGTAACATAAACATAAAGAAAAAGTGCCAAGTCGTAAATTTCTAAATGTACCTGATCGATTTTTAGTAAAATTATGGTAAGTATTCCTCCACTTTATGCCCAAAATTAATATGTAAAATTCGCAATGACACGTACGTGGCGTATGAGTTATATTTAATTCCAGCAGTTTCATACACAACATGATCAAAATTTTGTTATTGCATACTTGACAGCGTAATTATTCATGCATAGGTAATATGATGCGTATAAGTAATATATTTAAAATTCAATTAAATATAAAGTATACCCTTAATTTGAAATTACAGTAATCCCTCGATTGACGCCGCAGTTGGTTCCAAAAAAGGAGACGTTAATCGAAACGACGTAAATTGAATTTCATATTGCTTATACTACAAAGACGTATGTTTTTAACAAGGAACTTAAAAAAGTTATAGTCTCAATCGATTTACGTCGCAGTTGATTCCAAAAAAAGGCGACGTAAATCGAATGACGACGCAAATTGAAGTTAGAGGGAACAAAAACTTTTTCGACGTAAATCGAAACAACGTTAATCGAGGCGACGTAAATCGAAGGATTCTTGTAACAATTATTGTGGAATTTTTAAAATTTTAAATTTTTCGATTGGAATCATATCGTGACATTGTGGAACAGCATTAACCCTATTGTAGGCAAATCATCTGTTTATATTAGGAGCAGTATGACTGGTGTTCCTTATTTTCTTATGGGTTGTGAAAAACATTAAAATTTATTTCTTTTTATTATAAAATCGAAATAAATTTATAAAATAAATATAAAAACATTAATTTTTTTAACAAATTATTACTTAAAATTCATATATGTATGTATATTGGAGTACATGGACCTTTGCTATGCACTGTATAATTATATCTGTAGCAAAACTGTTGGCATTTAAAAATTCTGACTTTTTGGTCCATAGGTGAACCTATATTTCTTATAATTTATTATGGTAAGTTGCTTTAAAATCTCTCCATGACTTTATTTGTAATACATTACGTTGTTTATATTTAGATATGTGCTGTAATATTTGCATATATAATCAATTCTTCCATGTGTGTTGCCAACCCTCGCACTTAAATACTTGATAGGGCTATTATCGAAGTACCCTTTAATTCCACAATATGGCCACATTTCATTGGGTTACTCATGAATACATACTTCTATTGGAGTTTTTAGAGTTTTATACCATAGTCCTGTAGATACTTGATCTAGGAGCAGAAGTAGTTGAGTAAAAAACGAAAAGTTTTGATTTGACATGTAAATATCTTTACATATGTGCTCTTAAATACAAAATAAGAAGTAAAAAGAAAGGAGGAAGACCGACAATAGCGAGACCAGTTAACGCAATTGTCCATTCATATACGCATGTATCTATAATAAAAACAAAAAAAAAAAACATGACAAGGCGAAGTGATAAATAATTTTTCGTTCAGTCCCAATAGAGGTATTTTGAAAGCCATACGCTCTATGCTCTCTGTACTCAAAAGGTTTGTAAGTATGTGTGTATAAGTAGTCAAAGGCGTAAATAAATGTGTTGTTGCTTACATTCACTTTGCCTGGCTGTATTTTACTCCGTATTGCTCTCTTATGCTACACTGTGCTGTGTCAACATTGTAATACCTATGAGACTTGCTTTGCAAATGACTATTCTGCCATATTTACATACATACATGGAAGTGTGTAAACATGAAAGTGTGTAGTGTAAATATGGAAGTGTGTAGAGATGTACTCTAAGTTGATAACTGCACTTATTTATATTTATTTACTTATTCGATGTTCCATACAACAAGAAATACTGCATCCCGTTTGGACGTAGGCTACTGATGACGATACATAGAATACCCTGAATGTCAATCCTAAGTAATGCTTACGCTGTTCAGGATCGAGAAATTCTCAGACGTTGGTACGTTTTTAGTCGAATCGACATCCGATACTTCGTAGGGATATGCCTACCTCGCCAAAAAAATAGTTTGATGTATACAAACCAGTTGAAGAATAATAACAAACAGCCAAAAATTTCGCAGCGTTCCTTTTAATTTTTTTTTGTACTTCTCTGCTGAATTGTAATTTGATTTCGAAGAATCTTTCACAACAAATCAATATAAAGAAAGTTTTTGTTGGGTTTTTATATTTAATCTGATAAAACAGTTTTAAGTCTAAAAGTACGAGGATCACAAAATTTTTCAGGAATAATTTAATGAATGTTTAGTCGTAAAAAATATTTGTCACGGACAACGAGAACAGCTCTTATAAGATTATCTTTTTCGAGACTGAATTGTTATTTTCTCCTTTGTTTTAATAAGAGAAAAAGTCTGCATTTTTTTTAGAATAAGAAACTCAATTACAAGCCAGGAATAGCTAAATTGCCTTCACTTTAATGATGTTAACTTTATTCCAGTTGGTATTCGGTATTATTTTTCGGCGCAAAACGCTCTTTCGCTCACAACTATCGTAAAGTAAAAGTTAAAAATAGTAATCACCTTCAATTGAGCACCACAGTAACAATATACTGAATACCATGACGGTCAGTTCGATAATGAACTCTAGGGTCACGGTCTAACTAGACAAAGAAAAACCCGAAAACAACTTCTACAACGGCGCTGAAAGCTCTATTGGACTTAAGTCTGTTGCACATTGTAGTGAAGAGAATAATTTTGATTAGGATAATAGGAGACAAGCTTATATGCTGGCATTAATTTGTAAATTATTATATAAAAATGTATTTTCGTTCTTGTCATAGGTAGGTCCTGTTTATTGTTACTTTATTCAGCTTGTAATTAAGTTCTGTAGCTGATTTATGTTCTCGTTGCCATTACTTTTTCCTTATCCGCTACAGTCCGGACTGTAGTGTGTACGTGTCCCTACGTAATGGGGACGGGCCCTCCGCGGTCGGGTGAGGGAGGGTTAGTGTGAGGCCGGGGGAGATATGCACTTTTATTGAGCCAATATTCGGTTAATTGAGTACAATATTTTAAGTGTTCAGACATAATAATATACGCAGTTCAGCTGCTGTTGTTTCAGGAACATTGTTTTCATTTTATTTTTTTGTTTTGTTGTTTTTTCCTTTTGTTTGTCGTTGTTGACATCTGAATTGTCAAATATCAACAGATGTTCGGTTAATTTTAATATGCTCACTAAACACACTTATGACAGTGCTGCATTTTAAGTTTTACTCAATATTATAACAATTTGCGTATATATTGCGCAATAATTAATTGAAACTTTATATGAAATATTGAGCTCAATAATGCCGATTATTGCGATTTACGCAATAAAGGTGCATATCTGAACACCGTATAAGGCAGAACTGTGGGCGCTCAGATCTTATGAGGTAAAATCGACGGTGGAATGGGACAGTCTGGGCATTCTGAATCTCAGTTTTATCCCAAGGCAATGAGCAGGCAGATGAGCTTGTTGGTAAGAGAGCTTTCATGCCGCTGATTGGAGTCCGGACTTTTTGTAAAGTGGGGACAGATGTTAGAAAGAATATACTTAACGAAAGGGTGCCCTGGTAGTCTAGTGGGTAGTGAGTTAGACTATTAGCATGAGGGTCGTGGGTTCGATTACCACCAGAGACTCTGGTCTGTGGCACTACACCGAGCATATGGTCAAGTTACTCCGCTCGTATATAATTAAAATATAATTTGTAATTGTATTGTAACCAATAAATAAATAAATACTTAACGAAAGAAAAAATAAAATAGGCAAAGACACTCCTCAAACCACTGTAGAGTATACTTATTCTGAGTTCACGACATATTGTTACGAAAATGGAAATGGTGTTATTAAAATGAAAAACAAAAGCTACAAAAACAATTGACTTGTTTGCATGATCAACGAATAAACGAAAATATAGCAACAACATCAGTTTAAAAAAGAGATAGGCAAGTAAACAAACAGGCAACAACGACACTGCAAGGACAAATGTAAACAAAATATACCAACAACAATAACGAAAAAAACATGGTTACATTTATAGAGATTTCGCAAAGGCAAAGTCATTCTCCTTCAACGGCATTCATCAGACTGTTTACCCAGCGACAAAACAGGCAACGGGATCAGAACGAATTCAGTCAGTCTTGTGTGAAGACGCGTTGCGTGTGAAGAGAATAATTGTGGTTTGAAGAACTCCGTTGAGTGTAAAGAAGAATAACAAATAAAGCAAATTGTTGTTGTTTAAATCAAGTTCCCAAAGGTGGCACAAGGAATTGTGCGAATAATAAAGAATTTTAATTAAAACTAAACAAAATCTTTTTAATTTTATTTGATATCTACGAACTCATATTTTAAAGGATAAAAACTTAAAAAGGATAAAAACTTAACAATATGAAACATTATAAGTGTGCTAAGAATTGTTTTAAATTTTATGTAAAAGGAATAGATATGTTTTTACAACACCTTTTATTCCATGTAAATTATTGCTACCGTTTCATATTCGAAACATCATGGCACACAGTTCCCCTAGAGTGTGTCATTTATTTTTACTACTGTTTGTAGCTCATTGTTTATGCTTGTTTTTACGATTTTATAAAAAGGCATTCGCAAAATGACAATGAAGGATACCACAGACTCATCGCCTTTTCAGCAAGAGATAGTACAGTATTCCCTCGATTTACGTCGCATTTGGTTTCAAAAAAAGGCGACGTAAATCGAAACGACATAAATTGAGGCGACGTAAATCGAGGGATTACTGTAGAAATATAAATGAAAGAGTTTTTCGTTATGACGTTCTACATTAACATGCAACTTTTGCTTTATTCTGTACGATTTTTATATTTTGTTTCGTGCTGTTTACAAAACAAAATAAAAAAATATGATGAAAAAAAGAAATCTAAAAACGTAAAGATAAACGTAATCATAGTAGTTAACATAGGGAATTGTTGTAAAACTGAAAAAATTAACCAAGGATTCTGAGAAAGGGAGAGCAGTAAATACAAGGGAATACAAGAATTCTTATGAAAAATACACTTAAAATATAGGAATAGTTTCAAAGCTACCCTGGATCTACTGAAGTACATAAAGAACCACGCAATTAGGCTAATGAACTTTCGTATCCTTGTCTACTTCTGTCATTTAAATTGGAGACTATATTGCCGCTTTCTGTTTTCCTTTTAAATTGAATACGTAGATATGTATATTAAATACAATTTAAATATGGTTTTGAATGGTGGTTTGTATAAAAATTACTTACAAATGTAAATTACCAAAAACTACAACAGCCGGAAAAAAACGATCAAATCTCTTTGTTTATACGGTGCTCAGATATGCACCTCTTTTGCGTAAAACGCAATAAACGCCATTATTGAGCTCAATATTTCATATAAAGTTTCTATTAATTATTGCGCAATAAATACCCGAATTGTTATAATATTGAGTAAAACTTAAAATGCAGCACTGTCGTAAGTGTGTTTAGTGAGCATATTACAATTAACCGAACAATTTTTGTTGATATTTGACAACTAAAAAAAAAACAAAATAAAAACAATGTTGTTGAAACAACCAGCTGTTTTGTTTACCAGCTGTCAAATGAATATTGAATAAGCAGCCGAACTGCGTATATTATTATGTCTGAATATTGCACTCAATAAACCGAATACTGACTCAATAAAAGTGCATATCCGAACATACTATTACAGAGATTGAAATGAATTTATTGCTCAATTTTGAAGATAAATTCTTTATCCATTAGTCCGCAAAGGTTATTAAGTTTTGGGCACATAATGCTTATGTTAGGTTGCCAGGGCAGGTAAGAAGTACTCAGAGATCAGAGAAGTCCTTCACTATCACATGATAAACACAAAATAATAGAAAGGAAAAATTGAGGAAGAAATGGAAGATATGCGATTTTAAAAACATTAAGAAGGGATAAGTGACAGAAATAAAAAAGAGAACTAAGTGTGTCTTAATAGGAATGCTGTTTGTCATGATAAAATAAAAACATAAATTTTTTAGAGAAAATTGTTATTTTTTATTGGAAGGCGTGTTCCGATTAAGTATGTCTCTCATGCCAGACCATTACATATTTCCTGAAAATTTCTATGACTTTTTCACAGACATGTGGCCCACACCGATCACAGCGATGACATGGTGGACATCGCATGATGTTAAATCGCATGAACTTACAGGTTGCTAATTTGTTCTTGAAAACGTTGCTGTAATAAATCGATTGACAGATTGCGAAATCCTGTTCACGGTGAATGCAATTTTGACCCAATCTTCAAGAAATTAATTTTCACCCTCGTCGTCTGACCAAAATCAGCACCAGATATTGCATGAGAATTTTCTGAGCCCCCATTTCAACAATTTTATGTATTCGGTAAGCTTTCAGATGGAAATACGCTTCATAGGAAAATTTATGTTCTATTCTGAGTAAGATGAATTTTGCTTAAAATTTGATGAGTAGTGATTCCAGAAGTTTTAATTTGCGGATAACGATGCCAAATTGATATTTCATGGATTTTACGCACGATATTACGCAGTTGTCTTATTAGACGTAAGGCCTCGATTCATACCCCAGGTCAGACATCAAAACGAAAATATGAAAAAATATTTCTTGGGATTTCTGGCAAAAAGTCTGAGAGTAAATAAAATTGCCATGAAAAGTTTATCAAAAATCTGTCATTCGGAGTCGACTTTAAACTGTAGGTCCCGCCACTCATGTATAAAATTAACACACACAACGTGAGTGGTGTGAGAAACTAGGCCGTAATCCTGACTGAAGAGTTGTAATGGCCAATTATGTATGTATATTACGTATGTTCAGCATAACGTTCCAAATTTTTGCGATATATTAAAATTTTTAAAATTCTAATATTTTGTTTTTCCATAAAGAGATTAATTTGTAATAATCGGCATAAACATATGTATGTGACAGCTGCCTAATTTCAGAATTATTATTACAACAACAAAAAGTAAAAATGAGGCATGACACCTTATTTAAAAAGTGTACTCGAACTGAGGCACCCTTTAGAAGAGAAAAAGGAGTAAAGAGTCAATTAAAGGGTCAGCCAACTAATGCCAGAGGTGAAACTCTGTAGGTGGGAAATCCGTACAATCAAGGAGTTTTGCCTTTGCATGACAGGGCGGTTCACGTAATCCCTCGCACAAGGCAAAACATTAAAAAAATGTGGTATTGAAAAATATAAAATTCGATTAGTGATTCATCTACAGCCATAAAATTATTGGGATTATTAAAAGCTAAAAGACTATCAGCTCATTTTTCGAAAAGGCTTAATTGCTGTAAATTTAACATCATTTCCGAGTGACACATGATAAAAGCGAATGATTCGGTTATCTCATACGTACGTAGTTGACAGAAATATTATCCTTCTGTAATATCTATCAAATAAAACATAGGACGAAATACTGTTTTTAATGTTTGTCCGTCACGTGAGATAAATATGTGAAGAGCAGTAAGAAAGATTCTACAACATACAGCTGCTAGCAATCTGCATGAAAATTGGTAATATTTTCTCTTCCCAAACTATGGTTTCTGTTCCAAGTAGTACCATTTATGGCGATAAACATCCTACTGTCGTGTTTGCTGCTGCGAATACTTCCGTCAGTTCAAAAGACGAGCTTCTGTTTTCTCCTTTTTCAGAGTCTTCAGCAGCAGGAATATTACAACCTTTCGTCGTAAATTGGAAATTTCTGACCTGAAGTTTAAAGCTTGGCCTGACATCTGAGAAGCTAACAAGCTGCATACTAGACTGCGACTACTTCGATCAATATCAAGAAAATATCAAGAACAGAAAATTCAACTTTTTCACTTTCATCCAACACTTAACTTTCAATTCCTTTTCAAATACCAAAATAAAATGTATTATTTACGATAAAACTTCACAAAATCTTTGAAAACTGAAAAAATTGTATACACAACACCAAAGAATCTGTAAGAAAGTCGTATGTATCAAAAATGATACATAAGCCAGAATTATGAAGTTTTTGAATTTTTTAAGTCCTATTTGAAATTTTATTTTTTTATTTGGTTTAAAATATACTTTTTTTGAATTAAACTTACATGGTCTCAAAAATTGAAATGTATCATTTTTGATACAAAGCTCGATCTACGGTTAAACCACTTAACGGTTGGTTTCTTTAACCTTTTTTCAAGTTACCAAAATGTCATTAATATGAAATGAAGAACTGCGTGCAGTCCTGTTTTGAATGCGGAGGAGGGATCATCGCTTTTGAGTGATAATTTGTGTTTCATTATTATAAGTGAACGATAAGGTAGAAGTGAGCGTTAAGCTAAATGGTTAAGCAACCTTCGTTGGCACTGTGTTTAAAAATAACTGGTTTTATTGAGCAATGTCGATAATATTTCTGTCGGTGTTGCCTATTTTATCTGTAGGTTGTAATAACGAAAAGAAGTTAAAGGTGACTTTAAAGTTCACTTTAGCTAAAGTTGCCTTTAACCCTTCATTGCATGATTTTTTATTTTTTCGTGAAATAAATTACATTGATATAATTCAGGCTCTATATTAAGGAAAAAGTATTAAAAAAATATTTAGCTCAAGTAATTAGCAGAAAATTAGTAAAAACTCATATGATGGAAATTTCCATTAACATGCAAATCTACTAGTCAATTCACACAAGCCGTTGTATCGTTGTATTCATTGTATTGTTGGAAGAACATACAACAGTGTATGATTGTTGTTGATATTTTTCATATAAAAATCCGATACACTTATACACATTTTTTTCCTATGTTTTTGGAAGTTGTATTGGTTTCGTGCTGTCAAATTTTGTGAATGAAAAAAATGTGTACATGTTTTTAAAAATTTGTGTTGGTTTCGTGTTATCAAATTGTTTAAATAACAAAATTTATGAAGAAGAATACAAATTCAAAAAATTCAAAGAGACAACAGACAAGCGAAATTACAAACAATCAAATCAAAAATAAAAATGGAAAATTATAATACTAATCTGGTAAGAATATTAATAAAAAGTAAATTGTTTGTTTATGTATGATAGATGTACACATATTGTATATTTTTATGTTGCAGTCGAGACCGAAACGATTGCGTCTTAACCCAATTCGAAAGTGGTTAGCATCAGAGGAAAGGCTGCTTGTTGAATTTTTAATGGAAAATAGACAGTTCGAGGTAAATATATTTAAAATGGAATTGTGATTATACTGTATTAACATGTTTCAATATACTTGTAACGTATTTCAGAAACCAACAGCTCAGTCCTACTATCGAAGATTTTGCTCCGAAAAAAACGTTACAATGGATTGGCAACAGGTACGAGCAAAAGTGAGGAACATGCGGATAAATTACAATAAGGCGAATACGTGGGAGAACTCTACAGGCGTTGGCAATATGGACGGGAGTGCAATAAAAAGTAAGTTTTATCTCGTTTTTTTTCAAGCCACAAACGATTGTATTTGTTGCAGGTACTTTAACAAAAATGTGTACCTACTTTGACGAGCTTGATGACATTTTTAGTAGCCGCAACATAGAGAGCACTATTGTCGACGACAGTTACGACTCCGTAAATGAGATGCCATTGAACTCAATTGAAAATATCAATAACGAATCAACTGCAACTGAATCGCAGGAACAAATTCCGTCAACAAGTAGAAAAGGAATTCAAGGACTGCTGTATCCGAAATGATTCAGATGCAAACGGAAATAATAGAAATTAAAAAACAAAAAATGAATTTTGATAAAGATTTGAAGGAAAGAGAAGTGCTGGTGATGGAAAAAAACATAGAACTGAAGGAAAAAGAGCTACAACTTAGAGAAAAAGAAATTAGTAATCAAAGAGAACTGAAAATATTAGAGCTGAATATGAAGGAACGTATTGCTATGGAAGAACTGCGGCTGAAATATAGCAAATAGTATATTTTAATTTGTAGCTTTTTAGTATTAAGAATTTTTTGTACCTGTTTTTTATTATGATTTTTTTTATTTTTTTTGTTCCTTTTTTGTTTTATGAATTTGTTTGCTTTTTGTACCTACTTTTTATTATTTTTATTTTTGTTCCTTTTTGTTTTATGAATTTGTTAGCTTTTGTACCTACTTTTTATTACGAATTTTTTTATTGTTTTTGTTCTTTTTTGTTTATGAATTTGTTATTTTTTGTTTATTTTTTATAAATAAATAAAATTGAATTGAAAAAAGTATTCAATGATTTTTATTATTGGTTTCACAAATTTGGTATAAAACTAAGCAAGTCATTTCTATTATTTATTGGAGATATATGAGCCTGGAAAACGTTTTCCAAATTTTCATCTCTTTCGCTGTCTTCATAATTGTATTTTATGATAATATTATGTAGAATACAGCAAGCCATAATCCAATCATTGCATTCCTTTTTATTTTGTTCTGATAGCATTCTAAATTTAAGTTCATTTAAGCTGCTAAATTTTTCTTTTAACAAGCCAAAACAATTTTCTATTCTTACACGATATTGAGAAAAGTATTTATTGAATTTTTCTCTTACTTCTTTAGAATGTTCTGAGCTGTTTTTCGAAAAGGAGTAATTAAAAATTGCTCCAATGGGTAGGCATTATCTCCAGCAATCCATTGACCATTAGATAAATAACGATGGGGATGTCTGTCGAGAGGACAGTTTGAAAAAATTTTTGCATCGTGTACGCTTCCCGGATATCCAATGGTCAGCTGTCGTATACTTAAATTACGATCATATACGGCTTGTATTTTAATGGCATACTGTCGTTTACGGGAAAAATACAACTCATGTGATTTAATAGATGCCTCTACCAATCTAATTTCGGAACCATCTATATATCCAACACATCCAGGCAACTCGTTTCTTGTCGCTAAAACAAGACGAGTTCGTTCCGCTTCATTGGGCCAGTACAAAAATTGGTTTTTAAGATTAAGTATTGCTCTAAATACTCGTTTTGTAATATTTTGAATGGTTCCGCCATCTCCTATGCCGAATAGAGCTGCTACTTTTCGAACAGAAGCTCAATCGCCTGAAGATCCCAAGCGATAAAGAACGACTTTAAGTTGCAATTCAATTGGTAATTGTATATTTGTCCTTTCTGTGTGAAAAACTTCATCATTTTTTATAAGGTCGAGAATGTGTGCAAATTCTTCTGGCCGTAGTCGAACCATATGATTAAATCTGTGTTCGTCAAAGTTTCTCAAAATCTTGTTATACCATGTCAATGATTTAGGTAATCCCAAATGAATGCTTCTGCGATTCGAGAGAAGATGAAATAAGTTCATCCTAAAATTTTCTTGAATTTCATCCTCGTCCTCTTCGTCACCTGCAAATTGCCATATATTTAAACAAGCAAAATAATAAAAATTCTGTTTAACTTACTTGAGTCCACAATTAACATATCGAAATGATATTGATCCCACAAATAATTAATTAATTTATTTTTTTGGGAATTATTTTTCATTTTGTCGCTTGACAATCAATTTACGAATACTGTTATTATTTCTTCTGGCCAATTATACACATTTTTTTCATGTTTTTAAAAGTTGTATTGGTTTCGTGCTATCAAATTGTGTGAATGAAAAAAATGTGTATATGTTTTCATATGTTTTTAAAAAGTTTTGTTGGTTTCGGGCTATCAAATTGTTTGAATGCCACGAGATACACAATACAGCATAGCATTGAGCGTTCACAAACAAACAAATGTATTCCATACAACATACACGATACAAAGTCGTGTCAATTGCCCATACATGTTTAGCTCAGTACAAAGAAGACACAAAATAATATATAGTTTCTTATATTATTTTTATTCCACATGATAATTGAAAAAACAATTATTGTTCTTATTGAGGCATAAATTTACTCCACATTTGCTACAAAATATTGTCGAATAGCCTTTGCAATTTGGATATTTACATCTGAGTGATCCTCGTTCTTTTGGCCAATGTTCAAAACCATCTTTTCTAATATCTTTTGGGGGTGCAGGAGTTGTAGAACCTCTTTTTCTCTTTGAAAACAGTTCTTGCTCAATTGAACAGCTTGGACGCCCGCGCTTGGAATTCGTCCCTTTATTGCATAAAACACAGGCCAACTCATTTCTAAATTGACTCAAAGTTAGTATATCCTTTTGAGGCAAATTTCTTTCCCCAGCATTTTTTTATAAATTATCCAAGAATTTATAACTGCAAGATCAAATAAATGAAAAAAAATTCGCAAGTACCACTTTTTTGACCTTAATGTAATGTGGTTTCTTCCCAGAAAGCTGTCCATAAGATCTACGCCTCCCATGTGTTTATTGTATTCTTGGGCAAATACAATTGGACAGGTTATGCTAATTTTTTCTTTATTGGTTTTATCAAATCTAGTAGCTTAAGATAAACGCAATGCTTCAGCTGTTCGAGAGGATTCCTGATCATCTATAGCATCGTCTTCTTCGACTTCGTCCTCTACATTATCCTGGATGTTTTCCTCTTCCACTTTTGCAATTTCAACAGCGTCTTGGTCCTCTTCATAAGAATTTTCAACATCAAGACCATCTTCTGATAGCAAACCGTCTTCAACCTGAGCCAAAAACGTTTCAATATCTTCTTCATTTAAAGTATTTTGTAGTTTATTTATTTCAGTATTTTGTAGTTTATAACAAATAAGTTTTTGCAATACATTATAAATGCAGCTAGTGCATAATGATGTAAATTTCCATCATATAGTTTTTTGAAATAATAATAGGTAAATAAAAAAATGTTAAAAAATGTTACTAAAACATTTAGAACTAACCTCTTTTCCACTCATTTTAGATTTTTATTTTAAAAAATTTCGTCCGACCTTCTTTAAAAAACATCAAAAGTACTTAAGTTTTTGCACACTTTACCAAATAGCAGTGGAATAAAACAAAACCAACGTATTTGTGGAGAATTCCCTTTTTTACTTAACAATTCAGTGTGTGAACTACTAATATGAGATGGTGCCGACATCAAGCAATTTTTACCACACTGTTTCCATTCTTTTTTTTTTTTTCTTGAAAAAACGTTATGATGGAAATTTCCATCACGACGCAATGAAGGGTTAACTAAACCCAACTTTAACGGGAAGTTGTAATAATGGCCCTAATTGATTTAAAACCAAAGAAAATTGTTTGCAAATTAGTTTTCAATTCCAGTTTTATGTAGAAAGTAGATATATTTATACAGGTAATAGCACCCTTATAACAACTTGTTTCGCTTTGTATTTTGCCAAAAACGACATGTATTCGTTGATTTTTTTTCAATCCACGGGGCTGTCAAATCTTGTCTATTTCGCTAAAAACTAATAACAAACACACATAAAAAGCAAACATAAACAAACTTTTCGCTTTATTTTTGACAATTTTGTGGCAATACATAAAAGAATAAAAAAGAAACACTCAGCTGCATTGATAACTCTGCCTGTTTGAATATTATCTTGCTAGCTACCTAATATTTTTTAGTTTAACATTTCAGTATAAAAAATTTACTGCATTTGATACTAAATATCAAATTGATTAATTAAATCCACAAAATTTATCATTTTGTGTCTACGATATCAAGAGTTTCCATAATTTTACCAAACAAACGGTACCTGTAATACAAAATATAAAAATTCGAGATTAAATAAATGTTTATGGGAGTGTGTGTATTTTTTTAAAACATTCCAGCAAATGCCTCCATCTTTAAGTCACCGTAGTCTAGTAGGTGGTGTGTCGGCTCATTAGACGTAAGTCCACGGTTCAAAACCCAGGTTAGACATCTCCAATAAAACGAAATATGAAAAAAATATATTTTTCTTCGGCGACTTTCTCTCAGCAGATTTCTGACAAAAACTCTGAGAGTAAATAATATTGCCATGAAAAGTTTATCAAAAACTCGGAGTCGACTTTAAACTGCAGGTCCCGCCACTCATGTATAAAATTCGCACACACAACATGAGTGGTGTGAGACGCTAGGCCGTAGTCCTTGCGGAAGGGTTGTAATGTCCAATTATGTATGTATGTATACATGTCTCCGGGTTACTTAAATATTAAAACGAGTAACTAAAAAACCATAGGCTTTTAGCAAAAATTTTCCTAAGTACGTGTTCTGTAAAGTTTTCAAGAAAATCTTAAATCTGTTTGGAAAAATAAACTTTTTTAAAAACAAAACTTTCACTGTGACTATACTTGTGAAGTTAATTTTGGCGATAAAAATAAAACAATGGCATGCAAAAGCATAAAATAGTGCAGAACAAACCTTTTTTGCTGAATATGAAATAAAGAAAATTTTTTTTTCGCAATAGAGATTCGATAGGAGTTAAGGAACATCACAGGAGGGCTGAATAAAACAAGGGAATAGGTAAAAACCTGTTAGCCCACTTTTAGAACATGCATACATAATTGACTATTACAACCATTTCATTCAGGATTATGGACCTAGTTTCTCACACCACTTATGTTGTGTGTGTTAATTTTTATGCATGATTGGTGGGACCTACAGTTTAAAGTCGAATCCGAACGACAGATTTTTCATAAACTTTTCATGCCAATTTTATTTACTCTCAGAGTTTTTGCCAGATAACTGCTGAGAGGAAGTCAACGAAGAAATATTTTTTTTTATATTTTCGTTTTGATGTCTGACCTGGTGTTTGAACCCTGGCGTTACTTCTAATTAGCCTACACACTACCTAATAGACTCGGCGACTTCCCACTTTTAGAATACATTTATCGTAAAGAAATTTGAGGAATGGAATAGAAAAAAACAGAAATAATAGAATGAAAGATTTTGAAACAATGTTTTAGTGGACCTAGTATACGTGTTGGCTAACGATTAGATAAGTACGCTCGTAATAACACATTTAATTGTAAAACAGTTCTACCCAAATGCCTAAATATACGTAAAAATTAAACTCATGCTCTATTTACACAACCATAAACGTTACACCCGTACGGTGGGCATCAAAAGTCTGGGTACACCACTATATTTTACCAATTTCATGATTTTTAAGCAATAATATGTAAAAATAATTGATATATTTATATTTATTTTATTCATTTATTTGTATTTAATTATAAAACAGAAAAATTTTTAATTTTTTTCACAAACCAAAAGAAATATAAGGGAAAGTTTCGGGTGACTCCATAATTTTACACCACGAAAGTGTAGTCATACCCAAGAACAACTCACAATAAATTCAAAATTCAAAGCCACAATATTTTAAAATACTATACGCAATATTTAGTATGATATCCCTTAAGGTCAAGCACCCCATATAACCTACTTGGCATTGAATATACCACTTTGTTTAGCGTTTTCTGTTAATATTTGCCGCCATGCAAGATTTTCAGTTGACTTTTGTTTAATGTTTAGCTACTACATAGCCGTTCTCCCAATTAATCTCCTCTATATTTACTGGGGAACTTATCGGGAATTTGTGCAAGACTATTAAGCCGTTGGAACTTCGGTAGGGAAATCACATCTTCACATTAGCGGCAGTAATGATTGGGTTCATTGACTTGTTGGAAGCAATTTTTTCTTTATAAGGTATAAATACATATATAATTGGACTTCACAACCCTTTAGTCAGGATTACGACCTAGTTTCTCACACCACTTATATTGTGTGCGTTAATTTTATACGTGAGTGGACCTACAATTTAAAGTCAACAGATTTTTGAGAAACTTTTCATGGCAGTTTTATTTACTCTCAGAGTTTTAGCCAGAAATCTGCTGAGAGGAAGTCGCCGAAGAAATATTTTTTCATATTTCGTTTAGTTGAAATTGCCTGACCTGTGATTTGAACCGAGGCCTCACGTCTAATAAGACAACACACTACCTACTAGACCACGGCGACTTCTATCCTATTGTTCATGATTTCCTTAATTCCAAACGGCCCACAACTGTTGCTGACACCCATCCCCACAGCATAGTTCTTGAGATCGAGCTCTTGCTTTTTTTCCGTATACTAAAGTACATGCGTTCGCGTAAAAATTATTTATTTTGACTCGACTGAGAAAAACACATTATTCCAAAACTAATTTGGCATGGCCTTGGTAGGACAATGCTGTTGGGATGTGTATCTGATGTAAGGTTTGCATACCAGTGAGCACATACACTTTTTATTTACACTCGTGGTTGTATGTGAATACAAAACATACGTTAGTTTAAGTATGTGTGTTCATATAAATGTTCATGAATTTCAACAAATATTTATATAATTGAATGCGTAGAACACAATTGTGTTTGTATGTATGAATAAATGAAAGAATAGTTCCGTAAACTCTTGGCTAAGTAATCTCGGTGTCAATGAATTCTTCTTTTAATACAAAAGAATCCGTAATACATAAGATATGCTGGATACACACATTAATCTTGAGTGTTCAACAGCAACCCATAAAAGATAGACTAGATCAGGGTCACATGTCAGCAAAATTCATTACGTTCCCCATTGTCACACATAGCAGACGGCGGCAAAAACTTCTTGAGATTTCTGTTGCATTGTGCTAGCTTTTTGCACCAATTATATTTTTAATCGTGTTCTTATTAGTTATCCTTTGATGTTTTTCAAAATACCATGTAAATGTTTCATACCGTTTGAATCTGTTGTCTGGTGTTGTTGAACAATTACTTCTGTAATATAATATAGCAATATGTAAATCATTCACAATCTGGGATGACTTATTCGAATCACTACCACAAAGGAATTAAAAACGATATGATATTCCGAGTTTATAACACTGCTGTTCATGAGAAAGTGTTACAATTGTGACGAATTGTCAACCAAAATTTCATTCACCGTCCATTAAATGCAATTGTTCGCCACTTCAAAAATGGGCAAGAAAGCGGATTCACAATTGGTCTTGAAACATAAATTTGTTTTTCTATAAAACATAAAAAATGGAAACGGTGTACCATCGTTTAACGTTAAAATAATACAGAAAAAGCTACACAAACAAATACAACGAACTTGTTACAAGTGAACCAACAACATCAGTATGAAAGAAAAGGGGATAGACAAGTAAGCGAGAACGCAACAACAAGCAATGTTTACAAAATTCACAAACAACAATGAAGTCGCGATAAAGTTCTCGAGAATGCGAAACCCGAACGTTCGACTTCAAGAGCCTTCATCAATCAGGCAACGGGCAGCAGTAAGAATTCCTTGTGTGAAGACGCGTTGTGTGTGAAACGAACAGTCGTGGTTTGAAGATCGCCGTTGTAAAGATCTGCGTTGTAAGCAGCGTTGCCAGTAATTTTTTTTTAAACTTTTTATTCCTGGGAAAAAAGCTTTTTTCACAAAAAAAAAACTTGTTTTCTACAAAAATATCAACATTTTTAAAGGAAACACAGGAGACCGGTCCCCTCTATTGCTGTTTCTTTGCTACTTTTGGCCGGGACTAATAAAATACACAATATTTTATTTAAAAATTTTAATATTTAGTGTTATTGCTGAATTTATTGGTCCATTGTGATCCTTTAAATACTAAAAAAGGAAAGAGGAAAAGAAGGTACAGAAGAGAAAGGAAACGAAATTAAATATTTTATACTCCACTGTTTTGATCCCCACAGCTTTTGTCTCTTTTCAAGCACAAGTCTTTACGGCAAGTGGCTGTATTAACTCCTGTTCTTTCTCTTTTTTGACGTTTTTGTTTCCGTTTTTCTTCGAACTACAATACTCAGTGTAGAGTTTAACACACACAAGTCTCTATTATTAGCTGAACGAAGAAAATTGAAAAGTATAAATACGTGCAGAGTGTAAATGAAAATTTTTCATACATTACTCTACACAACAGGTGGTAAGGGAGTGTGTGCCAGTTAAGCAAAATTTATTTCAATTTATTTTATTTTATTTTGTGTATGCGAAAAACACAATATTACGACGAGTAACAGTAACTGTATTGAAGAAAGTATAAGATTTGTGCAATATAGTCTATATTTTTATATGTATGTAATTGACTGTACCTAAACACGGTATGTATATGCGTTTGGTTTTACCCGAAAGTATTTTATTATTGACTAGATATTCAACAGCAATCGTTATAAAATTTTAAAGTATGAAGTCTGGAGCCAACTGTGTTTATGGTGTACATATTTGGCGAACAATTTGCTAACACCAATACCACTGTCGACTTATAGAGAGTAGACAGTCGGATGTTATGATAACCAGTGCGCTCTGTTGCACTGCACCCATGGCAGTATTTGCTATATTCAATTGGCTCCCCACTGACCTCCTATTAAGGCAGAAGGCTGAATTGGTAGCAGTAAAACTCTATGCAGATAAATCCTGCCGCAATCTGAACTACGAGCATGCTGCCATTCTGAGAAGAATAGGAAGTTCTCAAAGGGACCCTTCAGCTTTACAAGGATGAATGAGAGGGCGGGCTGTGGTGGTGTGGTTATTAAGATTATAAACTTCTGACCATTGCAGCGTTGATTTACTTGGACATCCATACTGCTCTTAAGTCCCTATTGAACGTAGTTACAACGTCCGTCCTTGTCCATATAACCGAGGATTTCTCAGACAAATTGCAGATTATTCAAAAGTAACTCTTGATTGTTAGAAGTTGCCGTAGTGTGTTGGCTTATTAGACGTAAAGCCAGGCCAGACATCAGGACAAAAATACAAAAAGTATTTCTTCGGCGACTTTTTCTCAGCAAATTTCTGGCAAAAACTCTGATAGTAAATAAATTGCCATGAAAAACTTTCTCAAAAATCTGTCGTTCGGAGTCGACTTTAAACTGTAGGTCCCACCACTAATGTATAGAATTAACACACACAACATAAGTGGTGTGAGATTCTAGGACGTTATACAATGGGTCAATTCGACCTCCGGATATGTACTTGTCTTAACCTAACCTAACCTAAATCTTTATTGGGTCCCGGGATATAGGAATATCGTAGAAAATAGCATTGCTGATGAGCTGGCCAAAACCGGTATGGAGCTCGCAATCTCCGACATGTTATAGGTCATATCGTAGGTATTTCGACTGCGTTAGTGAATTTGGATTCTATCGACATTTATTATATTGTAATTTGGTATCAGGAGGGTAGGTGCAATATTGGTGGACTCTATTGGATATGATTCATTCCTCTTCTTAAATATCAAGGCCATCTATCGCACAATAGTAATTCTTATGGGCTTATGCCCTTTTGGTAGGCAGGGCGAAAGTATTGGCATTCCAGTCTGAGCAGGAAGAAGAGACTGTTTTTCACCTCATGTGTTTCCCTCTAATCTCTTTGACCGAGTTCTATAATATTGTTATCAAAATGGGAACGGTGTACATCATTTAACATTAAAATGAGCAAAAGCTACACAAATATATACAACGAACTTGTTACAAGTAAACCACCAACATCAGTATGAAAGAAAAGGGGACAGAGAAGTAAGCGAACGCAACAACAAGCAACGTGAACAAAACACACAAACAACAATGAAGTCACGATAGAGTTCTCGCGAAACCCTGAACGTTCGACTTCAAGACCCTTCATCAGACTGATTACGTGAGCATATAAAGAGGCAAGACAGAGTAGGCAAGGAGTAGTTAGAATTCAGTCAGTTTGTGTGAAGACGCGTTGCGTGTGTATAAAACAGTCGTGGTTTGAAGATCGCCGTTAAAAAAAATTGCGTTGTAAGCAAAGAAGAATAGCGAACAAGCAATTATTTTTTTTGTAACATCAATTTGTAAACGGTGGCACACAAAAGTAGTGCGAACAATAAAATAATTTAGTTAAAACTAAACACAAATGTATTTTTATTTTGTTTTCAAGCAACGAATTCATATTTTAAACGTTTTTAAAAAGGTAAAAACGTAACAATACAATGAATGCTGCAATAGCAAAATTTATTTTGCCTTAATAACGGAAATGGAAAGGATTTTGCTATCACAATGAGTTTAAATACAGAAATAATTAGGACCTCTTTTTCCAAGGAGGGTCCGCCTCCTTACCTACCCTAACCTATATTACATACATACATACATACATAATTGCTCATTACCATCCTTCAGTCAGGATTACGACCTTGTTTCTTGTCGTTGTAGTCTAGTAGGCTTATTCTAAAGGTGTGCCTAGTTCAACCCATCCAGTCATTTCGAATAAAACGAAATAACAATTCTTGTATGAGTTCCCCTCAGTAGCCTTGTGTCAAAATCTCTGAGAATAAATAAAAATTAGCATGAAAACTTTTTAAATTTGTCGTTTGGAGTCCATGCTAAACTGTAGGACCGGCCACCCCTTTTACAAAAATAACACCCAATATGGGTGATGCGAAAAGCAAGGTCGTAATCCTGTCTAAAGGATTGTAATATTCAACTAAATGTGTAAATAAACTCGTTATAATAATAGCAGCCAACATACGTTAGATATGTTTCTTTCCACACTTCATAATAGTCTTGGCTTGACTATTTTACAGCTGTTTTACAACACGTGAATCTTTTCTCTATTCAAAGAAAACTTGAAACGATACGTAGATGTGCATTTGTAATCGAAATTGTTCGTCATTTAATAGCTAAATGAAGCGATTTTGTAAGAAATTCCAGAACATTTTGTTTTATTTTATAGGACATCTCTGGTACCCACCATTATTTTTTTATACTCCTCTATATTTTAAATTTCTTTATTCACTTTAAGTCCACTCCACTTTAGACTGTTACGAGCAGCTTAAGAAGCTGTTATGTACGAAACGTGTATTGGATTTTAAATTTTATTTGTTGCAGTAATTCGGTAACGAACTTTTAATTCAAATACATACATACAGTTGAAAGAACTTAAAGATGTTGTTGTTCATATTGATGTTTGTACATTTGAGGTCATAACATTACGTTTTTGTACGTGTTCTAACACATATTTCGATTGAACTAAATACTCGTATATGCATTCATTTACTGTTTATTTGAAGTCGATGTTATTTGATTTTTATTTTTGAGTTTAACCTGAGTATAAGAACATATGAAGTTTTGATACATGTGACATATTTTTTTATACACTTTCTGTTACATTTATTGTAGACGTATATATTAATTTGTTTTAATTAATTTTTATACTGATACCCTCTTATCCTTATTAATTTTTCAGCACTGTTGTAATTGTACTTAATTGCATATTCCATCTATATTTTTGAAGTCGCCGTAGTGTAGTAGGTAGTTGCTGGGTGTAGGTGTAGGTGTTGGTTTATTCGACGAAAGGCCATTGTTCAAACCCCAGATCAGACTTCAAAATGAAATATGAAAAAAAAATTATTACTTCAGCGACTTCCTCTCAGCAGATTTCTGGCAAAAACTCTGAGGGTAAATGAAACTGCCATGAGAAGTTTCCCAAAAATGTGTCATTGGGAATCGACTTTAAACTGTGAGTCCCGCCACTCATGTATAAAATTAGCGCACACAATATTAGTGATGTGAGAAGCTAGGCCGTAAGCCTGACTGAAGGGTTGTAATTGCCAATTATGTATGTATGTATGTATCTGTATTTTTTTAACCGTAGATCTAGGTTTGTATCAAAAATTGATACATTCCAATTTTTGAGACTACATGACTTTAATTCAGAAAAACTTCGATGCCTGATATTTTTTAATTCGTTAGTATTGTTATTGCCATTATTTTCAACCAAATAAAAAATAAAATTTCAAACAGGACTTAACAAATTCTAAAACTTCATAATTCTGGCTTATGTACCATTTTGGATACACACGACTTTCCTAGGGATTCTTTGGTGTTGTGCATATAATTTTTTGAAGTTTTCAAAAATTTTGTGAAATTGTATCGTAAATAAAATATTTTATTTATGGTATTTGAGAAGGAATTCATAGTTACATGAGTGTTATATGAAAGTGAAAAAGTTGAATTTTCTGTTCTTGACATGTTCATGGTATTGATTGAAGCAGCCATAGTCTAGTATGAAGTGCGTTAAATTATTAGGCGTCAAACCAAGGTTCAAACCTAAGGTCAGACATTTCAAATTTACAATGAAAAGTTGTAATGACCGATTATGCATGTATGTATTCCTGCTGCTGAAAACTCTAAAGAAGAAGAAAACGGAAGCACTTATGAACTGACAAAAGTATTGGCTGCAACAAATATGACAATAGGATGTTTATTGCCAAAGATGGTGCTGCTTGGACCTTAGAACCATATGTCTTTAGTAGTTTGGGAACAGAAAATATTACCAATGTTCATGCAGATTGCTAACGGCTGTTTTTTGCAATGTTGTAGAGTCTTTCTTACTGCTCTTCTCATATTCATCTCACCTGACAAACATTAGAAAAAAGTGTTTCGTCCTATGTTTTATTTCAAAGATATTACAGAAGGATAATATTTCGGTCAACTACGTACGTATGAAATGACAGAATTATTCTCTTTGATAATGTTCTACTCGGTAATGGTGATAACTTTACACCTACTACGCCTCTTCGAAAAATGAGCCGATAGTCTTTCAGCTTTTAATAATCCCCATGATTATATCGCAGTAGATGAGTAACTAATTGAATTTTTTGGTCGTTGTATAATTTCGTGGTCCACCGCAATTGAATTGGCAGTTTAAGATTCAAGGACATGCTACGTGCCTAGCAACTATTTACAGCCTTTATCCGGGAAACCAGAGAGAAATCAAAGAGAGAGCATTGTTGTTGACATAATCGATGTTATATTGCAACTGGAAACTTTTTTATATCACATGACGTTGACAACAAATTTTTGTAACAAAATATAACAATGGTTTGAACCATCAGGCTTCAGCCAGTCCTCAGTTGAGAGCGTTACTGATGCGAGTGACAATAAATTGCCGTATCTTAACAATTGGAAACTTATACATCGCCACAAAGCAAGGGTGCTAGGTGTCAAATTAATACCACTTGGAAAAAATAAAGCCAAGGTGACATGAAGTGTTTGACTTTTACATAAAAAACGCTGCTGCTTTTCATGAAAGTGACAATAAAATGTAATAATATAAAATAATTTTATTAAAATGAATTAAAATAAAACAAACTATTAAAATTTTTTAACAAAACCTATACAAAATTCTGTGCTACTACAAGTATGTATCAAAAGTGATACATAAGCTAAAATTTTAAGGCTCAATCTACGGTTAAATACAAAGGAAATGTATTCATGCTCTATTAACATTCCATCTTATTGCCGTTTTATGCAAAACATCAAGTTTTCTTTTTTCTCTGTTGCTTTTTTACCGGTACATTAAAACATCATTTTTTCATTCACTTACACAGTCATCTTGAAGTTTATAGAAAGTCTTGTAGATTTTCTGTGTTAAATTCTTCCTTTTTTATAGTCATAATCTTTTGAAAAGCATTTTTAATATTAAAAAATTTGATTTTTTTTTCTAATTTTTAAAATTTATTTTTACATTGTATTTCAACAATTTGAACTTTCCACTTAGATTTTAACATTCAATTTAAATGTTTTACTTTTAAAATAAAAGTTGTTTTTGTTTATCTGTATAGAAATACTGAGCAGTTGTTGGCGGATAACAAATAAACGAATAACTTTACACAACCGCCTTTTTGAACATTAAAAATTGTACTACTGATGCTGCAACTTTTACGGCTGTCAATGAGATAAATTTACCAGAAAAAAATAAATATTGTCTGTTAACACTCGTATATTGTGTATCATTCCTTTTGGAAAATATATATTTGTTGTAAATCTAATGCCACACACACACACACGGAGATTTAATTGTTGCTTTTGTAGCATTTGTAAAACAGCTCTTTATAATTATAAAGCTCCATACTCTCTTCACAAAATACATAAACACGGCTACAGATTTTGAAATTATAAAACGCAAAAGACATTTAAAGAGCAAAATTCTCTTTTCAATTTCAAATAGAATAGCATTGCTCTGAACGGTAACATTGCAAGAGAAAATTGCCCAAAACAACATAGCACTGTAGAGTATGAAAACAACGTATTACCACAGCTACTCTGTTTTCTGTGGCATGTTATTTCAATACTATTGTGCGTTTATTTATAACTTAATAATTAAGTTTTTCTTTTCTTAATGTTCATTACAATACCGCTTTTAAGATTCTTTCTTTAATTTTCTTTGATTAAAAAATATTTGAAAAATAACTTTAATTAAAAGAGAACTACGTGCACTGTTGGTGTACTAAACCTCTGGCGTATGCTTTATTTGTAATTGAAATATTCATTAAGTATACGCAGCCTCATAAAGTAAATTTAAAATATGAGTGTAATTTAATTTAATAGCATGGAATCATTTTACTATTCCAGCGACAGTTATTATTGCTCCAATTGAAGCAGTTGGAGGTCATTGTCTATAATCAACTAAATAAAATGGATGGTTTGACAGAGTTGACATTAATTTACTTCTCTAGAATAAAGGGAAAGAAAGAATAGCAAATACATGTAATTGAATTATAGCCAATGCTGGCTCTAATAATAATTGAGTAATAACACTGTGCGACAGTCAAAGTACACCCTGCTAATGAGTTGTGAGTTTTGTTGAGTAGAACTCAAAAATATTTATTTTTTTATTTCCCAAACCCTTCAAACTTGTTTTATTTGACCAAAAAAAAAAAAAAAAAAATGTTTTTTTTACTTTGTTGGACAAATTTATTGATTACAGAAATTTTTCTTAACCGATTTCTAAAATTTAAGCTTCGTTGGAAAGGGGAGGGATGGGTCTTTGAAACTATTAGATATATCTCTTATTCGACTTTATACTCTACGAAGTTTGAAGAGGTAAACTTGGCAAATACAATTTTTTTCACTTTAATTAAAAAATATGAAATAAGTGATGACATTCTGAAACTACATAATCATGTGTAGAGATTGATACTTCGTTTAATCAAATCGGACAGACACTCAACAAAACTCACAACCTACACTATATCATTAGCTGGGTGTATTTCATATTACTTATTTTGTCGCATAGTGTTATTTTCTTTTCATCAGATTACCAGTGCTAAAGCAATAAATGAAATGGCAAGAAAGTAGAAAGGCATCTTATTTAACTTTTTAATAGACTGCAAGATTGAGAAACTTTTTTCATTATTTTTTTTTTTTGTTGTTTAAAAAGTACAATTTAGGCCTTCAATACTTTATCAAGAATTGTGTAAATTTACAAAGAATTTTTAAGAATCTTTTTACCACACTTACTTTTTTATCCTTTCTTTGGTTATCATTATTTATGGTTTTTAAGATGTGGAAAGCATTATTAAATAGTTCTCTTCACACTTATTTAAAGTTTATTTTAATCTTTAATTTCAAGGTTGTTTTGTTATTTGGTTACAGTACACTATTACTATAAATATTGTATAAATGCTAAGAACATATTGGGTGCCTTAAGATGCTGGTAACAGGCTAACAACAGTAACATACAACAATTCGCTTAAGCGCACGAAAATGTAAAGAAAATATTATTTTCCTATTTTTAAGGTGAAAATTTTTATTCTTTCTATTTTCGATGGGATATTAATTCTTAAACAAGGGGAAAATTAGTAGAGTGAAACATTTTGCACAACGTTTTAAGGACACTATGGATTTGAGTGATTCATTAGGCACTTGAAATATCGTCACCGCATTAAATTTTTATGAACTTAAACACATCCATTATATATCCTCTATAATTATATATGACTTATTATTAATGATGCACTTATGAGACACGCTTTAATACCTATCCTATTTGCACAACCCTGTTTGTACATTAACTCTATGTCTGATATATAATATTATTGTATTCGAAAATTTAGTCCGAATCATCCGATGAAATCCCACCTGTATTATTGAAAAAAGTGACTATCGACACCAAAAACAATAAGTTTCGATACAATTTTACTCTACTCCACTCTGTTTGCTTGGAAGGGTTTTAGGTGATCTGTAGCCAAATAATCAAAACCGTAGAGTAAACAAACAAAGAGTTTGCTTGAAACCTTTCTACCAAAATCGGATTTATGCTATAAACACAATAAACTTAACGCAGCAAACCCATCTAGCTCTCAAAATTAGAATACTTGGGTATATATGGAAGCGATTATTTTAAAGCGCGGCAGCAAGCATGCTTTACATTTTGGCTAATTTCTAATTCTTCTTCGCAGCAATGAGAGAGTTAGTGCTAACAATGAAAGGATTTGTGCTGGCAATGAGTTGATTAATGCTGCCAATACAACAACATACATGAAATATATGTTTTAAAAGCGCGATGTATGAAATATAACGCTAAAGAACATTTTAGTACCACAATTGTCAAAGAAGTAATGAACTGTTTATTTTTCATTTGTTTTGTTTATGCTTTGCTGCTGCTGTCTTTATTATAATTAATAAGCATGCAGCTCACCTCAGGCTAAAATTGCAAGATTATTGTGCATGCTGCGTTACATGCTGCAAATTAAGTTTAAGTTTTTTGTAAGTCAATCTAACTAAATTTCTATGATTATACACTATATTGTTCTTTATTAAAAAATCATTCATATCCGAAGGTATATTGCCCAAGTTATTATCAATCCAGGCACTGTAATTCTTGTTGTGAATTGTAAAACAAAAAAATAAAACGAAATAAAATTAAAGAAATAAGAACTTTTATAAAAAATTTCAAATATGTTTCAAATATGTAAAAAAAATTAAGAAACCAAACTTAAAAACAAAACGCATTCAATAAATATAGAAACGAATTCAAAAATATTTGAAACTTAGCGGTTGGTAATGCTAAGCTATGAACTCGAAACATAAAGGCAAACAAAACAATAAATAAAATAGCACACACACACACACATTAAGTTGAACATTTTCCAAAAAAGGACCAAAAACACATAGGTATGTACGTGTACTTATGTAAACTGCTTTTAATATGGTAATATTATAAAACAACAAACATACATATGTGTAAGGCCATAACGATGCACCATTGACGATGGTAACTAAAAACTTAAAACCTTGCAAAAACACTACACAGACTTGCTTAAGTTAACAATTTCATACAAATAAGAAAATCGTCCAGTTGATCTCTTCCAATGTGAACATTTCAAAAGTAATTGCAAGTGTATGCACAAGCATATAAGAGTCCATATCCACTAGATACACTTTGTTGTATATTTTTAGGGGATCACGTTACTTTTGTGTATAAATATAAGTGTTGAATGAGAACACTTAATTTCTACAGCATTTTTGGGAATTATTTCGAAAAATCATTTCCTACAGTATAACAAAAGAGATTAACTATCACATTAGAATAAAACATGTGAGAATGTTTAAAAGACAAAATATAAGGGAATGTTTTTAACATATTGAATAACATTGTAAGATTAAAAAGAAAAATTAATTACACTAGAGTAACGATATGGTGTTAGTTGTACAATTAGTTGAGTAGAACTCAAAAATATTCTTTTATATTTTTTGAATCATGTTAATGTGAATTACCTTAAAGATGTTGTTGTTACTATTTCTTGAATCGACCAAACTTGTTGTATTTGAAAATAAAATTGAACAGTGGACAGCAAAAGTCTAGGTACCCCAATATATTGTTACGCAAATGTTACGTCGTTTAACATTTTTAATGATAAACAAAAGCTATTGGCGGCTACTTACCATTGGAATATGCTGCAAACTATGCGTTTAGTATTCAGACGTATAATAAATGCTTGGAATTTTACCCTTCTTTCGAAATAAATTGTCTATTACGTGAACAGAAAGACTACAAAAACACGACAACTGCAACTAAAACAGAAGGATGAAAAATGAAGGAAAAACGATACAAAGAGTTTGTGAATGTGTGTGTCTTCTAAATTTATATGCTCAGTACTGCTAAACAATAACATCATCAACACAAGTCGCCATAAAGTATTCATACGACTACTGAAAGTGTAATAAATTGAGGTGACTGCTGAAGCTAATCGAACTGCGATGAACTGTTGTAGCTGTGAATATGTCTAGTATTAAAAGTAATGGATTGTGTGCCACAATTAATCTAGGGATCTGTCGCGAATGCATTTGAGTAATCCTAGCAGTGTAGAGTGTTTTGTTTTTGTTTCACATCACTTTTAGCCTCTGGATTTGTGCAAAATGTTTGCTTAAATGTTTCCGACAGATGTAAGTTTTTTATTTGAGAGAAAAGGAATTCCATAAGGCTCAGATATATGTTTTAGTCTTCCTACGAATGTTGGGAAAAACTGTGTATTTGAAAGCCACAATTAATGTAAGTTTAAAATGTCAAAAATATTATAAGTAATGTCAGCAATTAAGGGAATATAATTTTGTAGGAATAAATTTTATGTTTTATAACATCTCAATGATATAAATCAGCATTTTCTTCACCAACTAAAATTTTTATTTATTTTTTTAATTATTTATAATTATAACACCAATGGTGTATAATTACAATTTACGGTCTTATAATTCTAGCATAGCAGAACAATCATACATAATACGACAAATTCAGTATCGCATATAATAAATTGAAGTCGCCGTAGTCTAGTAGGCAATTGTTAAACATGAGGCAATGTTTTACACCCCAGGTCAGACTACTCGAACAAAAGGAAATATGAAAATATATTTGTTCCGCTAATGCCCTTCAGCAGATTTATGGCAAAAATTGTGAGAGCAAATACAATTTCCATGACAAATTTCTCTAAAATCTGTCGTTCGGAGTCGACTTTAAATTAACACAGACAATATAAGTAGTGTTGGAAGCTAGGTCGTAATCCCGACTAAAGGGTTGTAATGACTAGTTATGTATTTATGGTATATACTTTTAAAACACTTATTCAAAAAACGGTTTTTTAATTCAATTTTGTGGGAGTATCATATCTAAAAATCGTCAATAATTTCAAGGATAACGAAAAATAATTGTATACTAACAACCATTACGCGTGCGAAATTTTTGAATATTTTAAAATGTATACTTGATTCCTTTACATATCTGTTACCCTCATTACGTACAGTACTTGTAACATTGAAAATTTACAAAAAAAAAACTGAAAAACCAAATTTTAATCTGAATTTAGCAATATTACTTTTAATTAGTCCACAGAATACTTTTAATTCTCCAATCCAAAAGATTGCTTTTAACTGCTATGTCTATAACCTATTGATGATGAAACTGATGTTCAGTATGTAACAACATTGTTTCAGTAAATTATGTCCAGTAATGGATTACTGAGAACAATACTGATATTACAACTTCACAGGAAGATTATTCGGTTTAATTTGAAGTAATGTTCTTTGTTATGGAGTGGGTGAACTAATACTTACTCCCTTGATTTTATAACACTTGTTGATGCTGAGTAAATACATATGCTCAAAATAAACTCGAATCTTAAACCTTTATGAAGCAATATAAATGCTGTCATGAATAAACATAACTTAGTTGAGGCATAAATAGTGTACAATACTGAACACGCTCATTATTATAGAAGAATTGCATATTCTACTTTATTACCATATGAAATATAATCTAGAGGCAATCGCAATTTGAGCATTTTTGACTTATTTTGCTATATTTCAAATATCTGGTACTTTAACCCCTTTTACTTTACTTTTTTAATTTAGCATTACAAACAAATTTCTTTTCTTTACACCACAAGCCTGTATATATTTATGACTTATGTCTCGAAACGATTACTTTTTATGTTCAAATAAAAAATAGCAAAATATTATTAATATGTTATTAAAATCGCTAAATATAGTTAAACTAAAGCTAACATATTACGAAAATGGAAACGGGGTATATCGTTTAACATTAAAATGAGCAAAAGCTACACAAACAACGAACTTATTACAACGTAAACGTATTATAAGTAAATCAACAACACCAGTATGAAAGAAAAGGAGACAGGAGAAAGGAGGCAATTAAGCGACATCAACAACCAATGTGTACAAAATACACAAACAACCTGAAGTTGCGATAGCGTTCTCGAGAAGACAAAACCCCGAACGTTCGATTTCAAGCACAAAATATACAGAATGGAAACAAGAGTTTGACAGATAACCTTCCATGGAGAAAGAGATGGCAAATATTACGAAAAAGTATTTCTGTATCTCTCTCTGATTGCAACTCTGTTTTGTTTATTTATGTTTTTTTAGTTTTTGGGTGGGTTTTTATATTGGCGAGAGTTAATAAAAAATGTAATTTTTGTCTAAAGCTATTAATAAATATTAAAAACGACTAATAACAATAACAGTTTTTAACTTTTTCTTTCAAGAAATTAAAAAATATTGGCAACTTTCAGCAAGAAAAATTTCTTATGAGTAGTACGTCTTATTTTGATCTTGTAATATTTAGCTTCTTAATTACCTCTTGCACAAGAAACTATATTCATTGTGACCGAAAATTACACACATTTCGATTAATATTTAAATATTTAAGAATCTTTAAACTTTTCATTGAAGAGATTAAAAAAATATTCTAAATTTTCTCTTTTTAACACAAAATAAATGTTTATTTACATTTAGTTTTTCTACTTTAACCACCAGTTTTCACGCTGTATATCTGTTGCTTCTAACACATTTGATTCGCAAAACATTAAAATATTTTCTTTCTCCCTCTACGAGGTAGGTTAAGGTGCTGCTTTGAGCGTTTTTAAACGTCAAAGGTTTCAATTCTGTGTATTTTGTGATTTCAAGAAATTTAATCAGACTGATCGAGTACGCATATTAAAAAGCAAGACAAAGCAGACAACGAGTAGTGGTAAGAATTCAGTCAGTCTTGTGTGAAGACGCGTTCCATGTGAAAAGAACAGTCGTGGTTTGAAGATCGCCGTTGTAAAGTTCTACCGAACAGTCGTTAGTGCTTACGCAAGCAGAAGTGTAAAGAAGAATAACTAAGTAAGCAAACTGTTGTTGTATCTGCAAGTTGTGAACAGTGACACATAAAATTGTGCGAACAATAAAGAATCATATTATAAACGTTTTTAAAAAGGTAAAAACGTAACAATAGGATTCAACGAAAGAACAATTGACAGTCTGTTTGCCTCTACAATTTCTAGCTTATTTTCAACTACTTCCATTGCAGTGAGAAAAGCTTTTATATGAGTGTTCAAAGGCGTTGTCAACATTTCCTCTTTCTCATATCTGCTATAAAAATATCCTTTCAACATGAAACATTTATCTGCTGCGGCAGTGTTTATGTGTGATGTGTAGTGGTCATCCTCGAAACACTTAAAAGGTGTTTAATGCTTCGAAAGATTATTGATTGTTGTATTGATAGCTGGATTTATTTATGTTACATACATACTTGTGATTATATGTTGGGTGTTATACTACAACGACAAAATTTATATCACTTAAGTATACAATTACAAAGAAAAGCAAAAGAATAGAGAAACATCTTACGAATCAACAGAATCCTGCAAATCAATCAAGTATTTTATACAAATCCATTTAAGCCAAAAGGTAAATTGCTGTGTATATAAATTTATCTCCTCTCAATATTTGTTTATGCTATGTAATGCTGTACACCCATTGATGAGGAGCATTATAAAGGAATTACGTTTTAATACAAGGTTTTTTGTCCTTTTTTTATTGCTGTTTAGTCTTTAAGATGAAATCAATTTTTCAAATTTAAGGAGAAAATAAAGGTTTAAAGATGTATTCAAAATGCAATAAAAAAATGAAGGTATAGGTTAGATTGGTTACGTAGGTACATAGGCGAAAAATACACCTATAATAGTTTCTAAACTATTTTCAAAGACCAACGTTTTTTGAAAAGGGGAAATATGAGCCTATAAAATGGTATACATAAACAAATGGTTCAAACTTACATGTTATGAGTTTTGATCGAGTAAACTTGAAAAATATTATTTTTTTCTCACTTTTTCAAGTTTAGCTATTCTTAATTGCAAAATTTAATTAAAGAATATAAAATCAGTGATGACATTCTGAAAGTGTATTATCTATTAAAGAGATTGACACTTCGTTTGATCAAATCGGACAAAAATTACAGTTTTTATTATTTATATAGTATAACAGTCGTGTTATATTTTTTATATATGTCATCTTATCAAATGAACTTTCACTTCAAAAATTTTTAAAACTTTTGATGTGTCTTGATTGTTTATCGCAAAATGTGTCAATTTCATATTTGTGTTTTTTGCAAATATTATTATTTGTCTCTCCGCAAACATTGACCAACTTCTGGTGGTCGCTCAAACGTGAAATCGACACACTTTGCGAAAATCAAACTCTATTAAAAATTCTGAAAATTTGTAACTATAAATTCATTTGAAAAAATATGTGTATGAAAAATAGACTCTTGAAATAATAGCTATGGTAATTTTTATCCGATTTGATCAAACGAAGTGTCAATGTCTTCACAAGATAATGCAATTTCAGAAGGTTAGGTTAGGTTACTATGAACGGACAAACTTTAAAAAATATGAAAAAATTGGCATTTGTCAAGTTTACCTCATCAAGCCCCATAGCATATTAAGTCAAACAAAATATATATATATACCGTTTTAAACGCCCATCCCTCTCCTTTCCTAAATTTTGGACATCTGTTCAGAAATGTTTGTGTAATCAATAAATTTGCGCGTAAAGTTCAAAAAAACAGATTTTGTCAATTAAAATAAGTTTGGAGGGAAGAAATATATTTTCGAGTTCTACTCAACAAAACTCACAGCCTACACTGTGTGCTGTGTGTATTTAATTTATTTATTTTGTCGCATAGTGTTATTAATACGAAAGTGTTTTCGAAAAAGCATTATCCATTCGAAAAACATTCAAAATTTTTTAATAAATTGGATCAGCATAAAAAAAACATTTCATGAAGCCTGTAAAACCCAGATGACTTAGGAAGTAGATTCTAAAAAGCGTAGATTCTGATGAAGTGGAATGAATGAATGGATACGCAATATGAATGTGAGGCATATAAATCCTCACGCAAGCCATGAGAAAAAAATGCACATAAAACGAGCAACTGGCTAATGCGGGTTTAAGTTAGGTGACATCATTGTTGCTTATTATTTTTAAGATGAGGCCGAAGGCACAGTGACTGTGAACGAAATTTATTAATGGAACACGAAAACGGAGCTGGACGGCATGGATCTTGGTGACTTGCCAAACCACATATCTTGTCTCACTACACTTGCAGAATTCGATTGATTAGGTCAATTATATTGTTACGTTTTTACCTTTTTAAAAACGTTTAAAATATGAGTTCGTTGATTGCAAACAAAATAAAAATAAATTTGTGTTCAGTTTTAATTAAACTCTTTATTGTTCGCACTATTTTTGTGCCACTGTTCACAATTATATGTTACAACAACAAATTGCCTAGTTCGTTATTCTTCTTTACACTTCTGCTTGCGTAAGCACTAACAGTTGTTCGGTAGAACTTTACAAAGGCGATCTTCATACCACGACTGTTCTTTTCACAGACAACGCGTCTCTACACAAGACTGACGGAATTCTTACTGCCAGTTGCCTGCTTTGTTTTGCCTTTTTATATGCCCACGTATCAGTCCGATGAAAGTTCTTGAAGTCGAACCTTCTTGTGAACTTTATCGCGACTTCATTGTTGTTTGTGTATTTTGTTCACATTGCTTGTTGTTGTGTTCTCGCTTACTTGTATATCCCATTTGCATTGATACTGATTTGTTTGTGTAGCTTTTGCTCATTTTAATGTTAAACAATGTACACCGTTTCCATTTTCATAACAATATATTAGATCTGCTTACCTTTGATCTGAAAAACATACCAATTGGCTAGTAAAATAATAAATTCAGAAATCATCAGTTTAACAGAGAAAGTTCCCATATTTATGGTGAAAAGGAATTTCGAATTGTGACTAAGCATAGTCGTCTCTAATAGGCAGATATTCATCGAACGAGTTTTTTAGAACACAATAGTGGAAATGCAAAACGTAGACGTTCCGCTCTCTGCATCCACCTTTGTATTGGGCATGTCCAATTATGAGGAACAGCCTCTCTTTATCACTTAGAATAAATTTAGAAATTCCAAAATTAAAAGAGAAGTATTGTTACATTTGCTCCATGGTACATTAAAAACTCATATTTACATAAGATTAGCTGAAATCGAAAAATGTTGCAAGAAATATGTTTCTTTAAAGATAAAAATGGTTTCGATGCCTAATGTTGCAGTCTACTTTTAACAAACTAAACGTTCTTATATGAACATTCATATTAAACATTTCTTTTTATTGTTAATATGTGTTTTAATTGGCGAAAAAGACTATATGTCCGTGTCGGGTCTTTGATTATGCGCTTCCTAACTTAATTTAAATAAATTAATTAAACGTTTGATATATCATCGAAATTTAAGAAACCATTATGAATCAGTGTGAACCAATATGAAAACTAAACGTCGCCATTCTTAAATAATGCTGAATAAATCAGTTTTTAATTAACTTTCTTTTTATCAGAAATTTATGTACGTTGAATTGTTATTAAAAGGACAATGAGAGACGAGAACTACTTTATGCACTTACAATGGTTTTAATATTTTCATATTTAATTTTTAAATAATTGTTATTCCATCGTTAAACAACGCGTGTAACTATTCCTGCTCGTTTAACTGAAATTAAAACCAATGCAAATAAAAGCTTACATATTGGAATTTATATATGGGGAATTTCGTGTCAAATATTGAAAATATTGAAAAATCTTATTCTTGAATTAAAAAATAATATATATATATATAAAATTTTTATATACGTATGCATTTTTCCACACACACTATTGAACAAATACTTTAATAATTTATGAAGGAGCATTAATACTTTTTATAACTTAGTAGACAGGCAACCAACAATCCTGTCTTCATGTGCTGTACAGAGAAAAAGTCATTATTTAAGGCCATGTATGAATACAAATATTGATATATTTGTGAAACTATTATAAGCATTTATACTTATAGCTCTCATCGTATGTACTTGTTATTCCTTATGTTTAATGTTTGGATGTAATTCAAAAAAGCCGAATAACTAACACTGTTTCGAGAACGTCTTAAATGTGCTTTAAATAAAATAGTAGTATTTGAAAAATTATTATCGGAGGCATAATTCGATTGTTTGTGCTAAAATTTAATGGCTTTTATGAATAATTATATAAAAAACTATGCCAAGAAATACAAGTGAACGTTTACTCAAAAGTAGCCGAAGATAATTCAAACGTAGTCTCGTAGTAAAGCCGCAACTGTATCAAAACAAACGCATTTCCGTTATGGTAGTGTAGGGTATTAAAACAAACCAAGAGACTTAAAAGAGAAGCATAAGAAATATAAAAAAATACATTGACCTTAATAAACATAAAATATCAATATTCGCATACAATATATTCATATTCGACTTATTTGCTCTTTGGTTATAGAATCCATATATCTAAATGGAAATCTGAACTATACATACATAAATCCTATAAAAAATGTACTATTATGTTAATGAAGCAGCCTTATTGAATGAATAATACAGGGTGTAAAAAAAACTTGTACTCTTACTTTACTCTTTAGCAAAATATTTTTGCATAAATTTCAAATAAAATTCTAAATATTACAATAGAGGTAGCAATCTTTATTTCTAATAAATATTTTTCTTAAGAGCCATGTTTTTTTTTAACAAAAATATAATTTTAATACATTCATTACAAAAAACAGAAAATGATCCAAAAACTAAGATAAAACATTTTTAACGAAATTATATAAATACAAGGTGGGCCATCTATCGGTTTAAATTTGAACCATCAGTTATTTCGAATCTGGCAATAGTTACATCATTCTATTCTGTCAAAAAATTCAATGTATTATCTCCGCTGAACGTAATGAGTTGATTTATGCTTGAGTAAGGTTGTGATTTATTGGGCTAACTAGAAACTGTACGTTGATGTCAATTTTGACAAAACAATCATTCGTTGTTTTGGATACATACATAGTTGGTCATTACAACCCTTCAGTCAGGATTATGGAACTAGTTTTTCACACCACCTATGTTGTGTGTGATAATTTTATACCTGAGTGGTGCAACCTGCAGTTTAAAGTCAACTCCGATCGACAGATTTTTTTGAGAAACCTTTTCATGGCAGGTTTAATTACTCTCAGAGTTTTTGCCAGAAATCTGCTGAGAGGAAGTCACCAAAGAAAAATTTTTTTTTTCGTATTTCGTTTTGATGTCTGACCTGGGGTTTGACCGTTTTCCAGTTGAACCGTGGCCTTACGTCTTATAAGCCAACAACAAACTACCCACTAGACTACGGCTATGGTTATAAAATATTTAATAATGATCCCCTATAAACGATCATATGTAAATTACCATCGCAAATGTTTAGTTGTTTTATTATGTAAAATTATTTATATTAAAGTTTTACATTCAATAAGAAAACCTGAAATCCGTCACGTGTTTATCACATTCCCCCTGAAAAAGATTTCAGCTTTAAGATCAACTCCACATAAACGAACAATTCGCACTTTGCTTAAAAATGAGAAGAAAAGTTTTTTAATTAGCCCTACAACGGAAAAAATCATGATTGTGTTTTTGGTTAACATTAAAACATGCAGCTCATTCTTCATTTACGTTCAAAAAAAAAGGTTGTAACATTTTTTAATGTAATTCTCTGTCATAAATTTCGCTCGTGTTTTTATATGTCATATTACTTAACAAGTCCTTATGTCATGTAGTGTCCACAAACATATTAAATTATAATTTATATATGTATATATATATGTATGTGTACATTAATTAAAAAGAAGAGGCTGAATAAAATTGTGTGAATGATATTGCAACAATACCTAATACAAAACGGTTATAAGCTAAAATAAATTCAATATTTACGCATACCGTGACTCTTATACTATGTTCAGTCATGAATTATAATTGAGTCAATATTCGTTTAATTGACAAAATTATTTTAAGTGTTCAGGCATACGCAAATCAGCTTATTCAATAATCATTTAACAGCTGGAAAACAACAAGATTTTTTTATTTTTTATAACAATTCATAAATTTAACACTAAACCTACCGTGACTGGAAAAATTACTCATTTGAGATTTTTTTATCAGAATTTCTTAAATATAACATTATAACACCGCTAGTTGCCTTTACGACTTCTATTAAAAAATACATCGAATATATTTCTGAAGATTTACTCCTATCTTGTACTATTTTTTGTCTGAACATCGTATTTATTATGTATTAAATTTAAAAATTTTTATTATGATTTTGTTAGATTAAAATTCACAATGGCTCATTAAAACTTAAACTTTAAATATTTATTTGTCTGAGACAGAAGCAAATGCAGTTATAGTTGAAGCAAATAGAATTTTATTTAAATGCCATAATTTTAAATGAATGTGTCGGTGAGCATTCGTATAGACAATCATTTTTAATTGAGAATTTTAATTAAACGAAAAAAATATATATACATATGTACGTTTATGTATGTACATAAATTTGAAATTTTATTGCAAAAACAAACCTACACAAGTAATTTAATTTAATTCTTTTTTATGTTGATATAGCCAATTAGCGGGTAAAAATGGTTTACAAATTCAGTCGAAACTTTAATGTTATTTTTATAATATTTCACACTGACCGATAAAACAGAGTTAAAATAATTAATATTTTTCAATTGCAATTCATCATAGTCTACAGAAACTGTCAACATAATTAAAAAAATTGGGAAACATGCAAGAAAAAATCGGAAAAAATCATCAAAACGTAGATAAAATGGAGGAAAAGTAAAAGAAGGAAAAGTTAAATCTTTGCATTTTACGCAGAAACAAAAATATATAAAAATAACTGTTTGCTTATTGGAGAAAATAAAGTTGTAAAATCGAATTTCTTTTTACCTGATGTGCACTTCATAAAATGAAATTAGATAAAACTTAAAAAGATGCAGTTTTCGCACCAAGTGAGTTGCCGACGAAGCTAACGATGTATATGAAAAAATGTTAGCTCCGCCTGCTATATTCGGCATCAAGTACATATTATGTAGCTAAAATGCGGTTAATAACCTTTGGGTAGCTTGATGCATGATTTAAATTGTAATTATCTAACAAAAGTTTTGATTGCCTCAAATCATTTGGCCTTGATCGAGTATAACCTTAAAAACATATTTTCCCCTCCATAGAAATGTTTTGCCTCCGTCGGAGGCGTATAGGTTACCCACCTCACAAACTTATCAGACTGTTCATTTGCTTAAATTTCCACATGACCTCAAATTCAACAGAGTGTATCCCAACTTCACGTTCGACCCTGTAATATTTAAATTATTAAGAGCCTAGTGATCGGATCGCTTCCTGACTGTCAGATAGTATTGCTACGTTCCGTTCTTTTTAGTTTTGTCGTAGACTGCCGCTTTCAAAATACACACAAGATTTTAAATGGGTTCAGGATATTTCTCTCTGGGACCAAAAAACTCTTGCTTCTGTCTCAATATCTGCTTTCTATACATTACAACAGAATAGTCCTTGTCTTAAAAGAGTATGTAGTCTTGATAAATATTCACTAAATTTAGTAATAAAGCATTTTCCAAATTCATAAAGTCTACTGGTTGTGTTATTGGGATGGTTGAGGAAGAAACTGTCCGCCACTCGATTTATCAGGTCACGAAATCCGCTATGGATATCCTATTGGACTTGTTTCCTAACCTTAGCCTCTGGCCCTTAATTACGTGTGTAACGAATTTAAATCTAACTGAGCTTCCAGTGTCACTGTAGAAAATATTCTTATGGCTTCCTGCGATTATGCCATCTGTACAGTTTTTGCATTTCACCCAAACACTGGCTCCAAAGGTCACTCTGATGGTACACATCTAGTTACACCTATATTCCCAGAAATTTTATTTCCCGTAATTGTGATATTTCTTCCCCAGGAATCCAATATTATTCTAATTCCAAAGTTTTCCCTCCTCGTCAATGAATTCCTATTGTATTTTTTTTTTTTTTTTGAAAGAGTGTAACACAACAAACCAGAGTATTAGATGGGAATCGAACTCAGGACCCTCCTGTTGATAGTTCAGCACATTACCAACTATACTACCAGGGAACACGTTTTCATAGTTACTATTAATATTGTTACTAAAACGAAAAATCAAAATGCTGGTGTTTCGCTTTTACAAAGCTTTGCATTAAAATTATAAACAGAAGCTACAAAAACAAAATAATGCTGTAAACAAACCTGTTTACAAATTATGGTACTGTTTAATATAACAACAAATACCATCATAAGAAAATGGTAAACAATTAAACAAAAATATACCAACAACACTACAATAATAAATGTAAACAACTATGATTATATTTATAGAGATTTCGAGAAGCGAAATTTATTCAAATAAGTTGTTCCTAACAAGTAACGACAGTGGGAAACAGCTATAGTCTGTTGCTTTTCCTTACCAAAATATCTTCTTCAAAAGTCGTGGTATAATATTTACAACCTTTGGTTTCCTCGCCATATCCAGTATTTCGTTACGACTCCTATGAAGTCCTTAAGATTGATTTGTCGTAGACTTAATGTAAATTAAGTACTTCATTTATCTACAATGGGTCTAAAATATCATTTGGTTGTTCTCCAACGGAGTATGGTTTTTGAAGTATGAAGAAACACAGAAAATTTTCTGAAGTGATTAAAACATCCTTGATGGGAAATGGGTGACGGTCACATTAGGTGTGCTCTCTTTCTACTGAAGTTTGCTATCGGTGTTTCCAAATGCTTGTAGTGAGTTTTCACAATCATAACGCGTTGTTATTTTATAAGACTCTCAATTTTTAATAAACGGCATTAACATACGGTTGTGGTCTTATAATTAGCACACCTGTCCACCAAAAAGTTTGTTTTGAATATTTTATTCTTAAAACGATAAATTTTTCTGTCACATGTATTTAAAAATGACTTACTGACTTTAAATAATAAAACCTAGTAAATAACATTATTCTTAAATATCGATTACGATTAGTAATCAATTACATTACTTTTTAAAAGGAATCGTAATGATTATATAATTCTATGAACAATTTTTTCGAATTACTAATTGATTACGATTATTACGATAATCAAAAAGAATCAAAAGTAATCCAAAACTAATCAAATTATTTTCAATAATTACTTACAATTCTTTATTTGATTTATTTTAATTTGATTACTTTTGGATTACTTTTGATTATTGGACTAATCGCCAGTAAACCTGATTATTTTTGGATTATTTTGTAATCATAATCAATTATCAACTTTTTTACCAAAAATAATCGTAATTTTAATCATTATTTCACCATTCAAAAAAAGGTAATCAAATTACTAATAATTACTTAACAGCTAAGATTTATTTTTTCTGACGATTTTTTTACAATTTCCATGAACGTCTTCGACGATTTTGGCTATTTTTTTCTAATATTTAACGATTTGATGCTTTGTTTAGCTGGCAGCTGAGTTTACTTACACCCCATCTAATGGTGCGTTTGTTTCATAAGCGTATACTTTATTTTAATTGCAATGGTCACTAAGTATACGCCTGATATACGGTATATTTGGCTTTCTAATACAGTGCATTATTTAGTTTAGAAGAAATTTCTGTAACAGAAAGTTTTGCATGAAAATTTAAAATCAATTAACCGTAGATCGAGCTTTGTATCAAAAATATTACATTTCAATTTTGGAGGCTACATGGCTTTAATTCAGAAAAAGTTAGATGTCTGATTTATTTTAATTCGTTAGTATTTTGATTGTCGTTATTTTAAACGAAATAAAAAAAGACAATTTTAAAAGGGTCTTAAAAATTCAAAAACATCATAATTCTATCTTATGTATAATTTTTGATACATACGACTTTCCTAGGGATTCTCTGGTGTTGTGTATGTATTTTTTTTTAACTTTCAAGGATTTTGTAAAGAATTATCGGGAATTACACATTATTTATGATATTTGATAAGGTATTGATATTGATTGAAGTAGTCGTAGTCTAGAATGCACTATGTTAGCTTATTAGACGTCAGACCAAGTTTTAAACCTCAGGTCAAACATTTCCAGTTTACAAAGAAAGGCTGTAATGACCGATTAAATATGTACATAAATACATATGTAATATGCCTACTACTGAAGATTCTGAAGAAGAAGAAAACAGAAGCTCCTTTTATGAATTGACGCAAGTATTTACAGGACTTTAATCGAAAAAGATGGTACTACTTGGAATACAGAACCGCATTAGTAGTTTGGGAAGAAAAAATATTATCAATTATCATACAGATAGCTAGCAGCTGTCACATGAAATGTTGTAGAGTCTTTCTTACTGCTCTTCTCATATTTATCTTCCGCGGCAGACATACATTAGAAAAAAGTGTTTCGTCCTATGTTTTTTTTCATAGATATTACAGATGACAGTATTTCGTTCAAATATCTACGTATGAGATAACAGAATTATTCGCTTTGATAACGTGCTACTCGGAAGTGATGATAAATTTACACCTATTACGCCTCTTCGAAAACTGAGCTGAAAGTCTTTCAGCTTTTAATAATCCTAATAATTTTGCCGCTATAGATGGGTAACTAATTCAATTTTATGGTCGTTATAAATTTCGTGGTCCACCGGAATCGAATTGACAGTTTATGATTTGAGTACATGCTACGTGCGTAGCAACTACTTATAGCCGTATTTGGGGAAACTTGTATCTGGGACACCAGAGAGGAATGAAAGAGAGAACATTGCTATTGACATAATCGATGTTCTATTGCAACGGGAAACTTTTTTACCTCACATGACGTTGACAACAAATTATATTATATAATTATAACAACGGTTTGTACCATCAGGTTTCAGCTAGCCCTCGATTGGGAGCGGTGCTGATGGGAGTGACAATAAGCTGTCCCATATAAACATTTGGTAATTATAAATCGCCACAAAACAAGGCTGCTAGATGTGAAATTATTACCATTTAGAAAAAAATAACGCCAAGCTGATATGAAGTGTTTAATTTTTACTTAAAAAACCATGCTGCAATGTACACCATGTCAAAAATTTTGGCGTAAATTTGACAAAAGTGATAATAAAATGTGACAATATAAATGGTTTTATTAAAATGAATTGAAGTAAATAAAAATATTTAAATTTTTTAACAAAATCTACAAATAATTGAGAAAATTCTACGAAATACAAGTACGTATCAAAAGTGACATATAGCTAGAATTATGAAGTTTTTTTAAGGATTGATCTACGGTAAATATAAGTTTTTATATCTCCATTTATATGAGTTCCTCAAGAATATTCGGTTACAAAGATTTCCAATTTCAATGTATGCTTCCAAGAGGCTTTATCAGAGCTTAATTACATCATAAACAAATTGAAAATTTTCACCAATTACATACCTACATAATTGGTCATTACAACCCTTGTCAGGATTATGGATCTAGTTTCTCACACCACTTATGGTGTGTGTGTTTATTTTATATGTTACATGAGTGGCGGAATCTACAGTTTAAAGTCGGCTCCGAACGACATATTTTTTTTTTTTTGGAGAAACTTTTCATGGCAATTTTATTTACTCTCAGGGTTTTTGCCAGAAATCTGCTGAAAGGAAGTCAACGAAGAAATATTTTTTTCGTATTTTCGTTTTTATGTCTGACCTGGGCTTTGAACCGTGGCCTTACGTCTAATAAGCCAACACGCTACCTACTAGACTACGGCGACGGTAAATAAATAACAGTACCTACATAAATTATTAAAATTATATTTTTGTAAAGATAAAAATATTTCGGCACATATCATTAGCACCATGTATTTAGTCATTCTTTTCTCTGTGAGATGAAAAAAAAAATTAAACTAGTTTGCATGATTTCGTATTAACCCCATTATATTTACGTGTTTTCTAAGAAAATATTTCTAAAATTACGAAGACTAGTGGCACACATTTAAAAATTATCCAATAATACTGTCGCATCAAAAATATCTGAAAATAAATGCTGCCATTAGAAGAAAACCTCGGCCAAGAAACATTACTAGTGCCGTATACCTTCAAATTATTACAAAAATCATTCATTGCAAGTATTTTACACAACACATTCCTATGGTATCAAAAATACAAAGAAATACGCTTAACTTTATTCAGGAAAAACGTCCTTAGGAGTGGTGAATCTAAATTCAATTGAAAGAACAATGTGTGGTATTCAGCGAAGTAGGATTGAAATCCACGTTATACTTTGAAGTCAACTGACTATAGAGAAGTTGCTGAGTGGAAGGGCCAGTTTCCATATAGCATAGTATGGGACCAATCATAAAGAATGAATTCTTGATGGATCAACATTGAACCAAACAGATTGTGTAGATTTAATTGATTCCGTTGGCTCATGAAAAATTGTATGTAAAATGAATTTTTAAGCAAGATAATGAAGTCGCACCGCACGAATGGACAAAATATTTAGAGATCGAATAACTTGATATTATATAATGGCCAGCATAGAGCTGTGATTATAACTTATGGAACAATCTTGAGACACAAGTTGAAAAAAAAATTAAAAATTTTAAAGTTTTCCTGCTAAAGGTGGTTCAAGTGGCATGCAATGACATACAGAATGCAAGACAAGTGAAAGACCTCTAAATTAAAATTAAATATTAAATATAATTTATTGTTGAATTCTTTCGTCTAAGCATACACTAGAAATATTGTTACGCAAATGGAAATGGTGTTACATCGTTTTACATTAAAATAATAAACAAAAGCTACAAAAACAAAAACAATGGACTTGTTTACTTGACCAACAATTAAACAAAAATTTAACAACAACATCAGTATAAAAAAAGGGATAAACACGTAAACAAACAAAAACAACACTGCAAGAACAAACGTAAACAAAATACACAAACAACAATAACGTAAACAACATACATAATTGGTAATTACAACCCTTCAGTCGGGATTACGGCGTAATTTCTCACACTACTTATGTTGTGTGTGTTAATTTTAAACGTGAGTGGCGGGACCGACAGTTTAAAGTCGACTCCCAACGACAGATTGTTGAGAAACTTTTCATGACAATTTTATTTACTCTCAGAGTTCTTGTCAGAAATCTGCTGAGAGGAAGTCGCCGAAGAAATACTTTTGTATTTTGTTTTGATGTCTGGCCTGGGGCTCGAACCCTGGCTTTTCGTCTAATAAGCCAATGCACTACCTACTAGACCACCGCGACTTTTAACATTTATGTTTATAGAGATTTCGCGAAGGCAAAGTCATTCTCCTTCAAGGGCATTCATCAGACTGTTTACTCTGCTATATAAAAGGCAAGGCAAAGCAGGCAACAAGATCAGTAAAAATTCAGTCACTCTTGTGTGAAAACGCGTCGCGTGTGAAGGGAAAAATCGTGGTTTGAAGATCTCCGTTGTAAAGATCTTACGAGCAGTTGTTAGTGTTTACGCACAAGAGTGTAAAGAATGATAACAAAACAAATTGTTGTTATTTAAATCAAGTTGCCTACAGTGGCATACGGAATTGTGCGAACAATAAGAATTTATCTAAAACTAAACACAAACTTATTTTTATTTAATTTGCAATCTACGAACTCATATTTTAAACGTTTTTAAAAGGATAAAAACGTTACAATATTTTACTGTCCTTAAACAAATTTTGAAAACATATTTCGTCTTTGTTTGTTACTAGAAAAAGGTCCTATAGATGGGTGTGCCAATTATAAGACCACCACTGTATGGCACAACTTAAAGTTGAATCTTGAACACAAGAAACGATACTAAATTTTAGAACTTTATTCTCAATCAGGCATCCTTTGCAAGCTAGTTAAGTACAAGTATTATATGTTAGATAGGAATAATATAATTCTTGCTATTATTTTAACCTTTACTGCATGCAAAGGTGAAAGACAACGAATAATTATATCTTTGTAAAATTAAGTTAATGCATAATAATAATTATAAATACATAAATGCGTTTTTGAGGCATTTATTATTTTTGCTAAAGATAAACGCAGTTTTCTTTTATGTAGTAAAGAAAGACGAAAGGAGGCTGAAACAATTAAGAAAATTGACTTTTATTGCCCTTAAACATGTTAAAGTAATTTGAAGAGCAAAGGGTGACAGGCGATTGCATGTATTGTGGTATAATTTAATGCATTTGTTTATGGGTTCTTGATTCTATAAATGATTTAAAAGCCTTTAATATAGTGTCGCTCAGTCTTATTATTGGTTGTGGTTTTTATGTCGCCATTAAAATAATGTGTAATTTATATGGAGAGTGAATAACAGTGATTTGTTTTTGTGCTTTGAGAAATTAATAAAATTGCTTTTTATTTATTTACGTATTACAATGCAATTATACAATATTTTTATACAACAGTTATTAGGAGCTAAGTAACTAAGACCTCATGCTGTGTATTGTGTAACAGATTGAGTCTTTGGTGGGCATCGAATTTACTAACCTCAAAGCAAAAATCTATAAAAAATGAGATAAAAATAATTGTAAGCATATACTACTAAAGTAAATGAAACAAAAAAAATTCAAAAACTAAGCTCGAGCAATTGTCTATGTATACAGCTTTTACAGCCCTTCTAAAATAACGATTTTTTGTAATTTGGATCGGCTGTAAAGCAACCGTGGAATATGGTAGTTAACAGCTTTAGTTTAAAGAAAAAGCTCGAAGACACCGTTGTTACAAATGTCTGGAATATTAGGACAGCAATCATACAAAAGTTTTTGTTTTTAAGGGACATCATACAACACTTCAGTCAGGATTACGACCCAGCTTCTCATACCACTTATTCTGTGTGTGTCAGTTATACATGAGTGGCGGGACACACAGTCGACTCCAAACGACGGATTTCTGAAAAATTTTTTAATAGTTTAAATTTTTAAATTTTATTTACTCTCCGAGTTTTTGCTGAAAACCTGTTGAGAATAAGTCACAAAACCTAACGAACAAGCAATTATTGTTTTATACGTCAAGTTGTATACAGTGGCACACAGAAATAATCCGAACAATAAAGAATTTAATTGAACTTAAACACCAATTTATTTTTATTTTGTTTGCAATCAACGAATTCATATTTTAAACGTTTTTAAAAAGGTAAGGGTGCCCTGGTAGTCCAGTGCGTAGTATGCTAGAATATTAGTGTGAGGGTCGTGAATTCGATTCCCACCAGAGGCTCTGGTCTGTGACACTACACCGAGCATATGGTCAAAGTTACTCAGCTCGTATATAATTAGAATATAATTTGTAATTGTATTTTAGTTAATAAATAAATAAATAAATAAATAAATAAATAAATAAATAAATAAATAAATAAATAAATAAATAAATAAATAAATAAATAAATAAATAAATAAATAAATAAATAAATAAAAAGGTAAAAACGTAACAATATGTTTAAGTACAGTGGGGTACTGTGAATCACTGTTGTTTTGTGAGGCCAAATTTGATAGTCTGATGGGAATAGAAGCAATTTATTCCTTCAGGGTCGGTTCTGAATCCTAGTATCAACAAAAAGAAAAATTAAAGGAAAAAAGTCAATTAAAGGTGAAAATTGATCATGAAAATGATAAAACTTGACTGCAAAGTTTTGCTGCACACTCAGACTACCATTTATTTTGGTATTTGCCGAGCTCTCCTTATGATGATCAGTTTTTCGCTTATTAAAACCAGAAGTCCTATATTATTAACCAAGCGGTTAAGCCCGATCTGTTATCGATTGAAATATGTTTGGTACAATAAATGTGTTTAAATTTTTGAAAAATGTATAACCGAACACTCAATATTCATATTCAAATTAAATGTTGAGTTTGAAAATTTTAAACAATGTTTTGTTTACCCTTTTTCATTCAATTTAATTAATTTCAGACCAATTAACTCAACATTTGCTTAAGCCACATTTGGAATTTGTATTTACTTTATGTGACACACAAGTAGCCAATGATGTTACAAACATGGAAGAGAATGTTAAGATACTAACAGCATGCTTAATAAATTACAAATAAAGTATACGCATGAAGGCCAGTTGCAGTTGCCAGAGAGCAAAACATAATCTTATATAAAACAATTAATTAAAATTGTGTTTATTTGTTTGTGGATTTGTTTGTTTGTTTGAAGTCTATAGACGGCTAAACGGCTGGACCGTTTTTTTGAAATTTGAACAGTACCTTCCTGTATGTCTGGAAGGAGTTATAGGCTACTTTTTATTTAAAAATTTCAAGTAGGCGCGGTGCCACCCCAACATACCCAATAAGTATTTAATGTCGCATACCTCATAAACTGCAACTGCTAGAGTCCTAAAATTTTGTATGGACGACTTTGACGTATATATGAACAAAATGGAAGGATTGGCTATAGTAGACGTGTCACCTCCCATAGTCTATATATGTATATAAAAATGAATGTTTGTTTGTTTGTACCTTATAGAATCGTAAACTATGCATTTGATCTTTAGCAAAGTTGTTGCGCATTAGCCGACAAAGGTTTCTAAATTAGTATGACCAATTTCCGACAGGTGGCGCCACTGAAAATTACTTAAAATTAATTAAATCGTAGACTGTGCATTCTTTAACAAAGTTATTGCGCATGAGTCGACGGTGGTTGGTGCGATTAATTTCCGATGGATAGCGCACTGAAAATTATTCAAAATGAATGACAAGCAATTCGACCTACACCTCAAGCACGGAAGAAAAGTGCATTATGAGCCTCAGAATCAGACGAGCATTGAGACTGGAAAGTCTTCGATTATATGCCGCTGAGACCCGTTCGCTTGAAACACTTGAACAACGAGAAGTGAGATTAGAAATTGATTGAATGCGTACTAATCAGGCCCGTTCATCTGAATCATGGAACAACATCAATAAACAAAATCAATAAAATGATTCAAAATTATTTTATTTTTTATTTATATTATTTTTATTTTTAGTATCTTGTTGTGCTATGTAGATCATAATAAATCAAATAAATAAATAAATAAATAAAAAAAAATTAAAAAAAATTAGTTGGACATTTGTGTAATGTCTTTCGTTCAAATTTATTTTAGTTGGTGGCGCAGCAACACGCGCAGGTTACAGCTAGTAAGAAATAAAAAAACCAAACAAATTCTATTTAAAATTAAAGTAGAATGATTGAAAAGTAATCTCCGGATCTCTATTTGAAAAATTGTTTTTATTTAAATTATACGAGTATATAAACCCACTGTCATTCAAGAAACTAATAAAGAATAAACAATTTCTTATGCGAAAAGGTAAGAAAAACATTTTAGAGGGTTCGAGAAATATAAAAAAATACTTTTGAGTTCTACTCAACTAAATTAGACTATGTAGTTAGCCGGGTGTGTGTGGCTTGGAAACCTTCTGGTAGCCTCACATTTGAAAGTAGACGTTGGCGATACTAGAAGCCAAACGCTTTTGAATTTAAAACAGCAATTGAATGTAAAATGATTTATTCCAAGACAACTGCTCCTCAAGGTAATCATCCTCGATCAATTGAAGATGATTGTTTCTCCAAATATTCCCCTCCTACTCTTATGATGATAAGATAAATGACAGAAACGAGATGTGTTAGCAATTTTACGCTCAAGTCGAAACGTCCTGACAATGACCTGACCGCTTTATTGTCACGTAATGAGAGAGGATAAGCACAGCGCCGGTTATGACAATCGATGAGTTTAGTGTCTGATAATGAACAAAATTTGAGTGCTTCAAACCTGAAGAAAAACTGAATGAGTATGTAGCACTACATAATATAAGATCACAACGCAATGTGCAAATAGATGTCAATTCTCACGGGACATAATTTATCAGAACAAATTCACGGAAAATTTCACTTCATCTGAAGTGCTGTCAAGAGCCTTTTAAGCAACAAAATTATAAAATTGTAAAATATAACGATTGTAAACAACTTTAGGATCGCATGTTATATTTGAGAAGGGTCTAATATTAAAGAGTCCAAATAAAAGAGGACCTGGCTGAATTGACTTGAGAAAAAAAAGGCTGATTATAAATGTACTGAAAAAGAAACTGTCAGGTATTTGCGCTATCTCTTTCACAATGAAATTCATCACATCATTATAAACATAGAACAGACAGATGGTTAGCGATCTTTCTTATACAAGCATTCATTAAGAAGGTATTCCATATTCGTAACGACCATGTTATAAAATGCATATCGCGTTTGTACAGGCGGGCAATTGGATTCGAGATGACAATCGATCGCATATTTCAAAGACAATTAAAACCAATAAAAGCTAAAGAGAAAAATGGCTAAAAATATAATCACACACAAAGATAAATTAAGACTTCAGTTATCTGCGGAATTTTTGTATTAATGTGCTTTAAACTGTATAATCATGCAGCTATAGCGACAAAAGATGCCTCAACAAACTGCATTCTTTGAAATTTTCTCAGAAGTAAAAATAAATATTTTTGTTATAAGTATAGATTTTTAGTGATGAAACAGAATACTTCTGCAACTTCAATCAAAAACGGTGTCGAACAAAGATGGTCCATAATGAAGTCGACAGCCGTAACTTCCAACACTGTCAATTACGTTTAAATATACATATGTACGTTAATTGCCTTCTCTGCTTTTATGTTTGTTTTATTTTTTTGTTTTTATTTTTTACACACCTTAAGAAAAACCCACGGTTTTTGTTTACAAAATGCAATGCAAAATTCAGTGAAAGTACATCAACACCACGTACAGATTGTGGGAGCACCATTGAGAGAGTAAGAAAAAACGCTGTCAAAACAAAATGAATTCTATCTCACGACTGCTTTTGCCCAATTCCGTTTGATCACTTATGCGTGTTAAAAATTGAAAAGATGGTTAAAAAAATTTAAGTTGTAGATCTAGATAATTAATACTGTTACGTTTTTATATTTTAAAAATATTTAAAATATAAGCTTGTAGATTGCAAATAAAATAAAAGTAAATTGGTGTTTAGTTTTAATTAAAATTCTTTCTTATTCGCACAATTCTGTGTGCCACTGTTCACAACCGCGTCTTTAGACAATACTGACTGAACTTTTCTAACTAACTCGCACGCTTTGCTTTGCGTTTTATATGGCAGCTTTATGAATGTCCTTGAAGGCGAATGTTGGTGGCTTCGCCTTGTCGAGATCTCTATAAATGTAAACATCGTTGTTTCATTATTGTTGTTTGTGTATTTTGTTTACATTTATTCTTGTAGTGTTTGTTGTTGTATTTTTGTTTACTTGTTTACCATTTTTTGTGCTGGTGTTTGTTGTTATATTAAGCAGCGCGATAATTTGGAAACAAGTTCATTGTTTTGTTTTGTTAAATGATGTAAAAGCAAAACACCAGTATCTAGATTTTTTCATCTTCGTAACAATATTTTACACAGAATCCTAAAGTGCACCAAATAATTGTGCAACTGACTGTAAATAATAAAATTATGGTTCTATTTTATTATTAACTAAAAAAAGATGCTGTCTCAGTAAAAATGTCGTGAAGAATTAAAATTAAACCTCATGGCAAAGAGAAATGGCTTGTTATCAGGATCGCGGTGACCAATACGCGGATATTCTATTCCACAGCTAATCGGAACACGTTTTCTTTACAGTCCAATAAAAAGATTAACAACCATCTCACGCTCTATGTGTTTTTACTTTAAAATAAAAAACTGCATTCTTACTGAGACACTACTTAAATTTAATATTTTTAATATAAGTTTAATAACAAACCAGATGCTTTATATATTTTAAGTAGAACTCGGAATAATAAAAATGTGAACGAAAATAATTATTGAAAAAATTGTGAATTTTTATAGAAATTTATGTTTTTTTAATACTTTCATGTCGAAGACATTAACATTTATTTTATGCCAAAAATCCATATGTTTTCAGCCTTTATTAATACACACCTAAAATTATATTATCATGTACTTAAATGGTACGAATTAATTAAATTTTAGAAAATTTCGCAATTTAAATTGCCAGTGGTCTTAAAGGCAATTTACACATCTTCACACAATACCTACAATAGAAATATCTACAGTCTCACAAGTTCTCATCTACAATGTAGATACACAAATTGAAACAAACAAGAATTGTTATAAATTTATTAATAAAAGGAAAGAAATTGAGCAGCAGACTTCATGGAATCTCAGAGTTAAAATACAGAAAATGAGAGAAGCCATAAACCCTGTGGTTGATAACGTTAATAAAAGCAACGAGAAGCAACAAGAAGAAACGAAATATTTTATTATCTAAAAAATAGTACAACATTACATACAATGATGTGAAAAATAATGGCGACACACACTAAGTGACAATCCTCAGTCTGCTCTTAACACAGTAAAGCGTGATGGTGGTAATGTTGTTGTTTTGAGTTCATTTTCCTTCTATTGTATTTGATGATATGTCGAATAAAAATATATGCCACTTCGATTCGTGTTCCGACAGGACAATGACCACAAAGTGCACTAACAAATGGTTCGAAGAAAATAATTTCAATGTAGTATACTGGCCCACACTGGCTTCAGGTCAAAATCAGCTCGAAAACTTATAGAATGTATTAAACAACAATCGAATGAAAGAATCCAGCAGATTGGAATTAATTTAGGCTGCATGGTACGATATACCTGATTCGATATGCCAAAATTGTGTTGCCCATGTGCTTATATTGTGTTCACCACACCCTACTCTTATATTATTATTTGGGCAATTCACACAACCCCTTGTATTTATTGTATTGGTGAACGAAAATACAACAGTGTATGATTGTTGTTGATAATTTTCATACAAGAATCCAATACACTTATACACATTTTTTCATATGTTTTTAAAAAGTTGTATTGGTTTCGTGCTATCTGATTATGTAAATGCCAGTAATCGAGAAGAAGAATAAAAATACAAAATATTTTCTAAGTAACTTGAGGCAACAACTACTATTTCAAAATTATATTGTTCGCACAGATAATTAATTAATTTACTTTTTTCATAGAATTGAGCGTTCACGAACAAAAAGTGTTTTCAATACAACATACACGTTACATAGTCGTGTGAATTGGCCAATTATTTTATATCCATTTTAAAAACAACATGAGGTGTCCTTATACTTTTACAATTTTAATTTAATAAACATTTCAAAATGAAAATAATAACTTAATAAAATCGCAAAGTAATTTGTTCTTGTGATATAAGCTGACAATAAGGGCAATCACTTATCAACAATTTTACTTACATCTCATCAAATCGCTAAGCGTCACATTGATGTCCTTATTATTTTTGACATCAGTGATGGCCTTGTAAATTTAATAAGTATCTAATCTTAAACACTTCTTTGAGAAACTTTCATTGCAATTTTATTTACTATCAGAGTCGTCGAAGAAATATTTTTTCATATTTGGTTTAATTGGAGATGCCTGACCTGGGGTTTGAACCTAGGCCTCGCGTCTAATAAGCCAACGCACTACCTCCTAGACCACGGCGATCACCACTCATGAATAAAAATTAACGCACAGAACAAGTGGTGTGAGAAACTACGTCGTAGTCGGACCAAGTGAGAAACTTGGTCATAAACCAATTAATCTTAAACAACTACACACAAAAATAAGATTTAATTATAGTCCCTAGTCTAATCGGTATTATGCTGGCTTATTACATATGAGGCCACGGTTTAAACCCAATGTCAGATATCTCGATCAAATCGAAATATAAAAAAAATTCTTCGGCGACTTCCTTTCAGCAGATTTCTGGCAAAAACTGTGAGATTAAATAAAATTGCCATCAAATCTGTCGTTCGGAGTCGACTTTAAACTGTAGGTGCCGGCACTCATGTATAAAATTAACACACACAACATAAGTGGTGTGAAAAGTTAGATCTTAATCCTGACTGAAAGGTTGTAATGACCTATTATATATGTATGTATATACTGTTAGTATCAGTTTTAACCTTTATTTATCGGGTCTACAACAGAGCCTATGAAACTTTGACAAATGATAACGGCCATCTTGTTGAAGCTACACCTGTATAATTGATTTTCCATTATTCTAATCACCATTGACAATATAACGACAAGGCACATTTCTGAATGAATGGATACTTGAACAAACAAAATTGTCGAATTAGGGACGATACCAACCATCCACAACAGATTCAAGAGAATCCAATGTATCCAACGACATCTGGATGCAACGTTCAAAATAGGTCATGCTATATTGAATATACTGTGCGAGCGATTTAATATCATTTCCATCTCACGTGGAGTTATCATGCGATTTCACTCTGTTAGACCTTTTCTTGTAGTGTTTTCTTTAGTCACAGGTGTATGTGAATAAGTCACAATCCACTGTGGTCTTCAAAACAAACGTGATTCAAGCCATCCGTCAAATTCGGTATGATTTTTGCACCAAAGTTATGGAAAATTGAACATTTCGGATGCCCGAAGTAGCCATGACGGATATTCGAGCGTTGCTATATTCGACATATAAATGAATCAATTAGTCTTTAAAACGAATAAAAAATTGTGATATCTCACAAAAACTTTGTTTTAATTAAATTCAAACATAGTATTTGCTGAAAAGTACATACTTTTTTCTTTTTTTGTATTCAATGCCTTTTTTAAATCTGTGACCAGATGACACATAAATGTATATTCGAAAAAAAAAACGGACAGTATCAGGCAGGGGCTGCATCTTTTACATTTTCATTTTTAAACTTGTAAACTTCGTACTCATGTTTTGATTCCCTCAGCGATGTGGCAAACAACAACCTCACACAACGCACAAGCAACTGTTTGCTTAAGTTTATAGTGGAAGACCGTACAAAAACTGTCACTTCGCTTTTGTTGTCATTTACACTCATTTATTCATGAGATTTTTTATAATTTATAACCATGAGAAGGAGACTTCGGGGTACCATTGGTAGTGTAAAAATCTAAACAATGGTGACGTAAAACTTTTCAGCAATTTCTCAATTTCTCAACAACATTGCAGGCCCTGAAAACCCAAACGAATAAGTTAATCTGCATGTGCGTGTATAACATAAGCGTTTACATCACATGCACACAAAGTTAAAAAAGTTTTAATTTATTTTTGGTTATTCCGGTTTTATTTATTATTTCTATTTGATGTTGTGAAATACAACAAATAACAAGTTCAATGATTGTAAGATGTGATACATAAAGGATATTATTTGGGAAAATAGGATAAAACAAGACGCCGTAGTCTAGTAGGTAGGTCAAACTCAAGGTCAGACATCTCCAACGAAAAGGACAATTAAAAAAATTCTTCGGCGACTTCCTCTCAGCAGATTTCTGGCAAAAACTCTGAGAGTAAATAAAATTGCCATGAACAGTTTCACAAAAATCTTTAAACTGTAGGCCACTCATGTATAAAATTAACTCACACAACATAAGTGGTGTTAAAAAAGTAGGTCGCAAACCTAACTGAAAGGTTGTAATGACCAATTATGTGTGTATGTAGGCTAGAAGAAATGGACAACAATATATTTGCAACTAAACTAAAATTTGTAAGTGTGAAAATCCTTAATTCCAATCCCTGGGAAATTAGCAAGGATTAACAAAGGGGATGGGGCATATACTATACAGAAATAGATGGCGCGATTAGTTTTAGTTTTTAACTTATTTGGTATTTAAGACAAACATCCAAAATATGTTTGAAGAATATAAATTGGAAACATTAAGGTATAAACACATAGACGACAGACGACAGAAAGCTGCCAAGTTTAGAATGAACACGTTTATATGAAAACGATTATATTGAACGCAGGACAGAAAAAGCCAAGACAACTGCCCAAATTAAACTATTTTCTATTTTTGTGAGCAGCTAAAAGCAAATTAGTAATGCCAATGCAACATAAAATCATTATAAAAAACAGCTAAAAATACTTATATTATTGAAGAGAAAGAACAATTCTAAAATTAAAAAATTAAAAGCAATGTTTTCATAATAAATAAAATAAAATTATAGATTCAATTTTGTATCTGAATTCATTTGACAAATATTTTGTTTGTGCGGTTTTTTCATAAGTGAGTTTATTTTTGCGTACAAAAAACCTGATAGTGACAACACTGAAAAATATATTTAAATTCAATTGTTTTGATTTTGTTCCAGTCGTTTTTTCTGCTCTGCTTTCAAAAAATTTAAGCAGTAGGCATACGGCAGAAGAAACAGTTGGCAGAATTTTCTGTCGAACTGTTGTCTGACGTATATGTGTTTATACCTTTACTCGTTCCAGATTCCTGTAGTTTACACTATCAGTAATAGTGCTTCAAGCAATATACAAAATAAAAGAAATTGTTTGCCACTTAAACTAAAACCGAGAGATGTTAAGAAGTGATTTTGCAAGTCTGGAAAGCTGGAATCTGAAAGCTGTAAATCTTTAAAAACCAATCATTGACTTTTATTGAATATCACTGGGGACAGCAAGTGGATTCATTGCGACCATCCCGAAGCTGAAGAAATCATATCTAAAGCGCTGAATACAGCCAAGCAAAAAATTAACATTGCATTAAATTAATATTCTGTATTTTGTGGGATGTGACCCATTATTGGCCGCTAAAAATTGGCCAACTATTACTCTCGAACTACACAGGCAATAATTAAGTAATTTGAAAAGAAAAATGACCTAAAAATTTCTTGAATATGTAACTAGCAAAAGGGCGTATTTTTTCACGATGACTACGCTGGTTGTTTTTCTTTTTTTTTAATTTTATGGCGCCCATTGTTTAGTTAGTCACTCAATACATAATTGGCCATTACAACCCTTCAAACAGGATTACGGCCTAGCTTCTCAACCGCTCATGTTGTGTGTGTTAATTTTATACATGAGTGACAAGACCTACAGTTTAAATTCGACTCCGAACGACAGATTTTTGAGTCACTCAATACAATATTGTTATTGCCTTTCCTTTTTAAAAACGTTTAAAATATGAGCTCGTAGATTGCAAATAAAAATAAAAATTAATTTGTGTTAAGTTTTAATTAAATTCCTTATTGATCGCAGAATTCTGTGTGCCATTGTTCACAATTTTATGTATACAACAGAAATTGCTTTGTTTGTTATTCCTCTGTTTACACCCTTTGCATAAACAATAACAATTACTAGACAATTGTTTGACTGATATTTGTAACAGAGATCTTCAAACAGATCGCTTCTTCACACAAGGGTGACTGAACTTTCACTAACTCCGTCGCCTGCTTTGCGTTGCCTGTTATATGGCAAAGTAATTAGTCTGATTAATGTTCTTGAAGGCGAATGTTCGTGGCTTCGCCTTCTCGGGGTCTCTATAAATGTAAACATCGTTGTTTCATTATTGTTGTTTGTATATTTTGTTTACATTTATTCTTGTAGTGTTTGTTGTTGCATTTTTTTACTTTTTTATCATTTTTTATGCTGGTATTTGTTGTATATATATATATATACAACATATATTACACAGGCGATAATTTGTAAACAAGTTCATTGTTTTTGTGTTTGTAGCTTTTGTTGTTTAAATGTTAAACGAGGTAAATGCAAAACACCAGTATATAGATTTTTTCCATATTTGTATCAATATATTATGTTGTTGTAATAAAACGATTGTTCTGTGCAAAATATGAAAGTTAAGCTGCTACTATAGTTATAAGAATCAGTTAAACAATCTTGAAATATACGTCATTAACTTTATCCTATGGATACAATTATGCTCCTTTTTTCAATCAGAAAATTTTAACTCAATAAACTATTAATTTGTGATCATCAAAAAAAAAAAAATAATAAATTCAAAATTATTAAAGTGGAATAAACAACTTCCTATCGGTTATTATTGAATTATGCTACTTTCTTTTCATTTTTTACGAAATTATTTAGCTTCATGGAAAAGGCCATGAATTTAAAACATTTGTATTTTTATGGGAATATGACAACGGAAGCTTTGAACGGACGTACATAGTTTTTTATTTGTTAACAATTCTAGCGTTTTGTATTTTCTTTCTTCTTTGTATTTCCTTTCTTTGTGCAACCGGAAAAAAAATATTTATTTTTGGAAATATAACGATTTGTAAAGTTTTTGAAGTTAAAGAGTATTTTCCGATTTCTTTATTTCTGTTGATGAAAACTTGTAGACTAAAAACAAGAATCTGTTGCCTGCAGCACATTGTACATCTAGTAGACTAGAATCCAAATGCAAACAGAGAAGATTTATTAAAAAAATACCGATAAAATAAAAAATATTAATTTTTTATTATTTCGCTAAATTTCGAACAATTTAATAACTATAAATGTTCTGTTCGATTTTACTCACACTCTTCGCTTGTATACTCAATCAATTGAACTTAACTTCTGGTTGGTTCTCACTGGTTGACGTTTACTAAAGCAATGTATTTAATTGCCTGCCAAAACTTTTCCTTATAAAGAACTAAATGTAAACATTTCACCTTTTCTGTGGTGTTTTAAGTACCATTAATTTAATCGTAATTAATTGCATTTTGTCATAGACGTTGTCATTAGTTAGTTAGTTAGTTAGTTAAGTTTTATTAATCCAATTTAAAGTTTTTTATCTTATATCTAGATAATAATTTACACTTTTGGGATCTATCTTAATAATACTTCAGCAAGTAAATTTAATGTAATTTTATATAAATAAAAGCGTATCATTTTAAGCTAGTTATAGGTAAAAAGGATATAAAAACCTATATGTGAAATAATAGTGTTGATTTCAAATATAATTAGAAAATAATTGTTTAAAAACTGATTATACAAAAATAACAATTATAATACAATTATTTTCTATTTGATAATTATTATTATTATACAAAGATATGTATGTATTATGCTAATTCTATACTTTCACGTATTCTACGATAGCGTGATGTTATGATTTTTTGGAAATGATTATCATTTATTCTTTAAAAAAAAACTTGGAATAGCCCATATCCTGTTTCCTCATGAAGTAGTGAAGTAGGGAATCTCCAATGTAGATTATGGATCATCTTAAGAGATTTGTTCTGGATGATTTCGTACTTTTTAGATGGGTTTTCGAAGCACGATACCATATTGGAGATGCAAAGGACATTATTGGGCGGATAACGCCTTTATAAATAAGATTTTTGTTTTATCGGCTTAGTGTTGACCTTCTGTTTAAGAAGGGCCAAAGACATTTAAAAGCTTTTAACGCTTTTTGGGAGGATGATGATATGTGTTTTTGAAATGATAGTTAAATTACATCAATTAAATTACATACTCCTAGATAAATTACATCGTTTACGACACTAACCTCATTACCGTCAAAATGCAGATGGCGGAGATTTGTTGAACGGGAAAATGATAGCCTGTGTTTTATCCTTATTTAATTTTATTTTCCACTTTTTAAAGTAATTGTTACAAGATTTTAGGCTTATCTCCATCTTCTTTAGGAGTGCTGTTGTGAGCTTATTGGACGTTATGAGAGCTGTATCATCTGCATAGTAGGCTGTATCGACTTCTTTAGGTGGTTTGAAATCTGATGTGTAGGTTGAGTATAGTGTAGGAGAGAGTATTGAGCCTTGTGGAACACCCGCAGGGCTGGATATAGACGTTGTCATTACTTCTGTTGTCATGCTCTGTAAAACCAAAAGGAATGTTGCGTTGCTATGTGTACAATTAATTTCTGCAAAGGCCTTAAATTAAGATTTCCGTTTTTCCTGAATTTGTTGTTAGATAAACTTAATGATGCGTTTAAACTGCGAGAGTGTAGAAAAGTACTTTATTTCAATAAAATCATACAATACAATAGCCAAATACAATTTGTCTATTAATTTAATAAAATTTTAACTTAAGTTCATTTTGCAGCCATTTCAATGGACATAGCTTGCTTGTCCTGTTGTAACACCTATATTTCAAATGCCATTATATAATTAAAAGTCTTTGATGACATCTCTGAGTCATTCCAAGAGATTTAAAAAAGTTTACATTTTATTCAAGTCGGACACGTACTTTAAACCAATTCTAAGTGCTCAAGAATTCTTTCCAAGCGCCCGACACAGAGCGCAGAGCAGATGTTCTGTGGTCTCCTCTTCTCCCTCGTCGTTATAGATTCTGCAAAATCTCTCTCTGTCTTCTGGTATGTTCCCTCTAAGGTCGGTGTCCCGACATATTGTCCTTCAAGTAAGCTCTTATGTACTCGTTGAAAACTCTGTGATTCCTCTCAACTGTCCCAACTGTCTGGTGATGATAAGCTGTCGAAAAATGGATATTAATATTCAAAAGTTTGCACATCTCAATAAACACGTCATTTTTAAATTCCGTCCCTAAATCGCTTTTGATCGAAGACATTTTCCCATAAATTAATATAAAATTTTCAAAAATCGCTCTCGCAACTGTTTTTGCACTTTTGTCAGGGATAGCTATTGTCACCAAGTATTTTGAGAAGTCACAAATCAATGTTAACGCATACTTATTTCCATATTCCGAAGTCTGCAAGGGTCCAATTGTATCCAGTACTATTATACCAAACGGTTTCATCGGGGTTGGTGCCAAAGTGAGCTCTTCCTTTGTTCCGGGCCTAACCTTATTCACATTACATTGTTCACAATTTCCGATAAACCTCGCGATGTCCTTCGTCATTCCTTTCCAATAGTACTTCGTTTTCAGTTTTGCGTATAGTCTCTTACGTCCGCAGTGACCACCTACGATAGGGTCATTGTGATAGATTTCCAAAAGTTTATTCCTTTTATCTTTGTCAACAACTGTCTCAATTGGGTCTACTAACATAATCTCCAGTGTTTTCAAAATCTTGTTCCCATGGGTCTTCAATTCGTTCATGCTATAGCTACTAAAAAATGAATCATCCTTGGACCATTCTGTCATATAAATGTTATTATTGTTGGCTTCTCTCTGGAGCCTCAAAAGCATCTCATCGTAATTCAATGCTCCGTTAACAACATTTACATCTATATGAAATTTAAATTTGTATTTGTTATAAATCTTCAATTTTATGCTAGAATTTTCCCATCTTTATAAAATATCTGAGACCTTATCTTGGAGACTTTCTTGCTAAATTCATGTGAAAATTTATCGTAAACATGCACCTTTATTGTGCCATCACATGCAGAAGGTTTTGTTCCCATCGTAGTATGTCTAGATTTCGATCTAGTTGTCATTGCCAAAATATTACCGTTCTTTATTTCATCAATTGATATACGCGACAGCGCATCTGCACCTACATTATCCTTGCCTTTAATATATTGAATGGAAAAGTTGTATTCAGAAAGTTTAAGTCTTATTTTTGTTAATTTGGATGACGGATCCTTCATGTTAAATAAATATACCAAAGGTCGGTGATCAGTTCTAACGACAAATTCAGTTCCATAGACATAAGGGCGAAATTGGTTAATTGCAAAATATATAGCAAGAAGTTCTTGTTCAATTACTGGTTTTCTTTGTTCAGCTAAACTAAACGCTTTTGAAGCGAAATATACTGGTAAATCATGTCCATGGAAATTCTGACTTAAAATAGCGCCGCATCCTGTTTTAGATGCATCGACCGTGATCATAAATTGCTTACTAAAATCTGGATATTGTAAAATCTTTGGTGATATAAGTTCGGATTTAAGCTTTTCGAAGGATTTCTGGCATTTTTCATCCCATAAGAAATTAACTTTTTTTCGTGTAATATAATTCAAGGGAGCTACAATAGTTGCAAAATTAGGAATAAACCTCCTATAATAGTTCGCAAAAGCCACAAAGCGTTTAACAGAATCTTTATCCCTAGGAACCGGATATTTTTCTATAGTCGTTAGTTTCGAGTCATCAGGCAACAAGCCCTTTTGCAGTACACTTATGACCGAGAAATGTCACTTCCGGACGGAAAAAATTACACTTATTGGGGTTAATTTTCAAATTATGCTTCCTTAATATACTAAAAACATTACAGAGATTCTCTAAATGGTGTTGTTTACTACAGCCTACTACAATTATATCATCGATGTAAAGAAAAGCTTTATTAGGTTCCAATCCTGAAAATGCTATTGCCATCATGCGTGAAAAAGAGTTTGGTGCCACGTTTAACCCAAACGGTAACACCTTCCATCGGAATGTTCCCTGGTCAGTAGTAAAGGAAGTTATATCCCTCGAATCCTCATGAAGGGGTATTTGGTGGAAACCAGAAAATAAATCAATAGTAGAAAAATGTTTAGCCCTTCCAAGATTGTCGAGTATATCGTCAATCCTTGGGAGAGGATATTTATCCGCAATTAGTTTCCTATTGATGGCCCTAAAATCCACACACATGCGATAAGATTTCTTATTATCTGAACTTTTCTTCGGTACTATGGTTAACGGACTGTTATACTCTGAAGTGCTTGGTTCTATCAGGTCGTTATTAAGTAATTTCTGGACTTGCAGTTTTATCTCGTTTCTAGACGTATAGGAAAGACGATAATTTTTCACGTAAACTGGTTCTTTGTCCTTGAGTCTTAATTTCTGCTCGTAAAAATTGTTCTTAGTCATTTTATCATTATCCAGAGCGAAGATATCCGCATATTCTAAACATAACGTCATCAAGTCATCCTTGACGTAATCAGGCATCCTTCCATCTAAAGTCTTTCTTAAACTTTGAGCACGGTGTTCATCCGGAAAGATTTTATTTATAGAATAAACATAGAAATTCGAAAGTTTCTCGAACTTGATATTATAGTCTCGTATGAACCTAATTTCGTCCGTTGTATTCAAAATCCGCACAACAGGGTTTCCTGAATTTACTATACATTTACCAATGAGCACACCTTCACAGATCTCGTGACAATCGATAAATACCGGTTCGGATATGTTTCCTAAACTAACTTCCCGAAATACTTCACACCTTTGTGGTAGAAAAAATGAATTTCCGTTAAAACCGTGAATTATTGGAACTATTACCCTATTATTACCACAAACCTGGAATGAAACTGTCATTGAATTATAATCAATCCGACACCTATTAGACTTCAAGAAATTCTTGCCCAAAATTCCATCAGATGGTATATTGAAACCATCCGGAACAACGTGAAAAATTTGAGGCAATGAACAATTAGGAAAAAATAAGGTAGTATCAATTGTACCTAAAGTATTAGTCGTATTCGTTGTTATACCCACAATGTCGATGGTATTCTGCTTATCTATCTTTAAATTATTATCTATGCAAGAAACTTTTATAACCGAAATATCAGCCTGCGAATCAACTAAAAACGTCTTCACATTATTCGATACAGAACAGTGTAATTTTATGAAATCAGAGTAGTTTAGATTAAGGCTATATATTCCTCTGGGTGTAATCTTGACGTCATAATCTAGTGTTTCTCCTCCCTCAACATGTCCTGCTGAGGGACTTCCGCGTTTAAAGTCCTTACCGAGACTTCTTGACGCCGAAAATTATTCCCCATATTCTGACTACCGTAATAACGCCTATTGCGATTTCCATTATGACCGGCATTGTTATTACCTCGACCCCTGTTAGTGTCATTTCGTGGCCTATAGTTGTCATTATAGCGCGATCTACTTCTATAAGAATTATGGTTATCGCTCCGTGAGTCGTAAAAATCATTATTCCGCCGACAATAATTTTGCCTACTACCACTGTGCCGCATAGCCAGAACTTGACACTGCTTTTGGGTGCTAGACTCCTCAACAATAAGTTTAGCCACTACATCCTTAGGTTCGCTAAAAACACTCGAAGCCAAAATTGCCCTTACCATGTCCGATTTCGCATTGTTTCTGCATACTTTCACTGTTGATTCTATAGCCATCTCATGTGCCTTACCTTTAGAAACACCTTCTATTACTAACGATCGCTGCAAAGCATCAGCTAAGTCCTCAACAGTTCTCGAAAAAGCTTCATAATTATTGTCCTTGATACACAGACCTGCTATACGTCCAGCAACGACCTTGGGACTGTCCGGCTTTATCCTAGTTTTCAGAGCATCCTTAACTTCATCTATAGAAGTTATGTTCTCTGGGAGTATTTCTCTGGCCTTGCCGTCCAATTTTGATTTCACAAAAGATATTAAACAAGTAGTAAGATTCGGTGCTGTAATTTCCTCAAATAAATTTACTTTGTCCAAAAAAGAGCTCAGATTCACGGGATTCCCATCGTAGTTTTCACGAATGATACTAGAGCACATCGTAATAAATTTCGTCTTTTCTTCGATCGAAGCCATTATCGCAATATTTTCGTCCTCAATATTTACACTATTTAAACCAATGTCACGTTTCCGCTCTGTATCCGTTCCACAATCGGAGCTACTCATTCCAGTTTCAACCTCGGACTCAGAGTCTGTCAAAATATCTCTTCTTATTTCCTCAAACAAATATACACCAAATGGAATTTTTATTCTACAATTCAATTTACTAAAACATTTGAATAATATCTCCCTACAACGTAGTATCTTGCCACTTATCTCCTGTTTCAATGAAGTTGTTATCTGACCAAAATAGGGTTCTGTGTATGCTAAAATATTATTATATGTTGTGATCAGAGAATCTATGTACTCCTCAATTTTACTTTGTTTGGTTGATATTGGTCTATTTTGTAATATTCGTTTTTTAACCTTGTAAAAATTTAATAATAGTTCTTTAAAAATAGTAATCTGAAATTCATTTTCTGACATTTAAAAAAAATTATGTTCATAATATAGACCCAATTTCAACCAAACAAAATATAATCAAAAACGAAATTCCTTTGAAATGATTAAAATGTGAAGTAAGCTATGTAAAGTAATGTAATGTAAAGGAATGTAATGATTGAAATATTATACATATTTTTTTTTTATTTAATAAATTTGCAAATGCTACATATTGTATATATTCTATATAAACTATTTAAAATATATACACTATATACTACATATACTACCTAAACTACGAATTTATATATAACTTATATAAATTAATTATATAAATTATATATACATAAATTACATATATATACATATATATATTATATATAAATATATTATATATATATAAATATATTATATACAAATTATATAACCTATATAAATTATATACTATATAAAAATATTTAAAATTTTTTTTTTGTTCTTCTGTTTTTTTTTTACATTTTAAATTTTTTTTTTTTGTTTTTGTTAAAAAAAAATTTATTTTTTATTTTTTTTTTATTTATAATTTTTTTTTTTTTTAAAGTAACAATAAGGCTTAACTACTTATTAGTTAACCATTCCTTCGCCTATTCAAATACGCTCGATGCCTCTTCTCTCGCATTTTGGGACCCAGTGTGAAGTTTTTGTTATTTTTGTTGCAAATTATGTTGTAGTTGATGTTGTTGTTTTGTTCTTGTTGATTATTTCTTTTTATATTTTGTTGTTTGCTTTACGTTCGTTGGTTATTTTGCTGTTGTTGTTGTGTTGTACAGTTTAGCGCTGAGAAATCACTTGAGTTAATCGACCACAAAAATATTTGTATTTATTGTCTATTTTTTCTAACTGTAGTTTTTTCCACATTTCAATTTTCGTAAAAAGAATTTTTTTTTTTTTTAATTTTGGTTTCAACTGTACTTTTTCTTTTGTTGTTTTTTTTTACTGTAGTTTTTTTTTCACATTTCGTAAAAACAATTTTTTTTTTAATTTTGGTTTCAACTGTACTTTTTCTTTTGTTGTTTTTTTTTTTAACTGTAGTTTTTTCACATTTCGTAAAAAGATTTTTTTTTAATTTTAATTTTGGTTTCAACTGTACTTTTTTCTTTTGTTGTTTTTTTTAACTGTAGTTTTTTTTCACATTTCGTAAAAAGATTTTTTTTTTAATTTTGGTTTCAACTGTACTTTTTCTTTTGTTTTTTTTTTAACTGTAGTTTTTTTCACATTTCGTAAAAAGATTTTTTTTTTAATTTTGGTTTCAACTGTACTTTTTCTTTTGTTGTTTTTTTTTTAACTGTAGTTTTTTTTCACATTTCGTAAAAACAATTTTTTTTTAATTTTGTTGTCAACTGTATTTTTTCTTTTGTTGTTTTTTTTTTTAACTGTAGTTTTAACGTTTTAATTTTGTTTGTGTTTTTAAAAGAGTTTGTGTTTTTAATTTGAGGGCTTGTAACAATTAACAAATTTTTGGGTATCAAGTTTAGCTTTACAGGGAGGTCTTTAACACACTTTTCTAGAATAATTTTTTTTATGAGTACTTTAATACAGTTTTTTTTTTTAAGGTGTTTGATTTTTTTTTCGTGTAACTGTATTTTTCTTAGAATTTTTTTCGAACTGTACTTTTTCTTTTGTTTTTTTGTTATTGTATTTTTATTATACTTTTTTTGTAAACAGTATTTTTAAATACACACTAAATGCAATTTCCACAATGTTCTTTAATTTATATATTTTCACAAGTGTTGATTCGGTTTTTTTATTATTATTTTTAAACTATTATTTTGAGTAGTAAGTGGTATATTGTTTGTTTGTTTTTGTTTTCAATATTTTACAAATATATCTTAAATGCTAAAAAAAACATGTTTATTTTGTGGTATTTTTTTATTATTTAGAATTCCTTAGTTTCTTTCGTGTTGGTTATTTTTTTTGTGTTTTTCACTAAATTTTCTTAAAAAAAAAAAAGTTCTTCTTCGTTTGTTTGAGTTCAAATAATATTTTGCATACAACATTGATTTATTGTTTGTTTTTTTTTTTAAATTTATTTTTTAAATGTATGTAACGCGATTTCCTAATGGCAGGATCGCCATGTAATGATTGAAAGCACGTCTGTCTATTTTAAACTTCTCTTTATTTCTAATTTCTTCTTTTCAACAAATCTTACCATCTAGCTTATAATATTTACAGTGTTGCCTATGTTGTATAATAAGTAGTATATTAGAGTAGTGTAATAAGTAGTATAATTATAGCTTAATAAGTAGTATAATTATAGCTTAATAAGTAGTATAATTAGAATAATGTAATATAGTAATATAATTAATAGTATAATTATTAAAGTAAAATTTTAAGTATTATAAATAGTGGGTATGGCACTACACCGTTGTAACTATGGGGTTCCTAACATAGTCGGGTTTAACTTAAATTTTGATCCACATCGGATCAGATCTGTCTTATCCCTTCTTTTGTGCGAATAAATGAAGATTGACTGATGAAGTCGCTGTAGTCTAGTAGCTAGTGTATTGGCTTACTAGACGTAAGGCCACGGTTCAAACCCCAGGTCAGACATCAAAACTTAAAAATATGAAAAAAATATTTCTTCTTATGTATGTATTTAAAGAAAAACAAATTATTTTAATAAACCTGTTGCTATCATAAAAAGGAGCTAGAGTGCTCAGAATGGCCTTAGTCTATCAATGTATCTCTATAATGTCTGACCCAAGCCTATTGCCCTGGCAAACTTCAGAATGCTGCAAGTTATCAATAAGGAGAATTCTTTGCCCAGCAACTGAAATGCACCCAGGTATGTACTTTAATGATGCGCTGTCATTATAACTAAGTCTCCTTTGAGGGATCTACAGTACCCTATACAAAGATTAGACACTAACCTCAGTAAACATGCCTTTTATAGTTTCATTGAGCTCATCTGAAACATTTGAACGTTGTTAAAGAGAAAAAAAGAGATTCAGACAAAAGCTTAAAAAAATCTGAAATAATTATAAGAGGGGTCTTATTAGAAAAAGAAAGTGAAACGTCGGACTCGTAAGGTGTTTGAAATCGACTAGTGTATGAATCCTCGCTACTTTCTAAAAAACTTCTTAACTTCGTCGAATTGCTCATCTCACGGCATTTCAATTACACATGGACAAAGCATAACATTTATTTTATAGTCAATAAAATGAAAAATATTTTCATTATACTTCATTCATATATGTTTACTGTAAATTTTTGACCTAATAGCTCAATATAGAGCTCTGTAGGCCTCTATTCATTTATTCCAACGGAGACTATCCCGAAATAAGACTTTTGTGCATAGAAATTAATATTGAAGTATCGACCGTAGTGATGTCCATTTATCAAAAGATCAACAGGAATATATTTCTCCCACAAAATCTGGCCGTTTCTTTGAAAAATAGTTTAAAAGAAATTTCAGCCGCCAAAGGGCATCACACTCGTTTATCAGAATATATTTCGAATCAATCAATTTAAATGTTCATTACTGTACGGATAGTTTTTGAAGTTATCATTTTGATTTTTAATTAAATAAATTTGATAATTAATTTTTCTTTTTTCTTTTATCATTTTCTATATCGAATGCAACAAAATATAACACTTTAAATTCCATCATAGCATTAAAGAGTGGCATACAGTGTTCAACATTTTTGCTGTGTGTGTCTAGTTAAATATATATCTGCAAATATATACCTGAACAAACAAAAGAGAATTTGTTTAATCCAATTAAAAACTCCATGTGAAAAAAATTTATTTTAAAAATATGTTGTTATTGTACGTGAGAAGAACATTTTAATCAGAATAGGACATGAATTGAGTAGATATTCGAAAATTTAGAAGCAATTTTTAATTTCATAATGGAATTCCTGGCGATAATTTTCAAAATGACATCGTGAATTGTCGACGTGGAAAATTTTTCCCTAAAGTTCTTCAATTTAACTCCTTGACACAGTATATCGAAACTTCTCAGATCTTCAATGCATGCTTTAGAATACAAGTCGTCTGTAAGAACGATTATAAGCTTAGGGAAACTCTTATTTGATGTGAAGTCCTATGTGCCATTAGTACTGCCTATAGTATTAAAATTAAACCAAATGGTTCTTTTGTACCTTATTAATCTTACTATCGGCAAACGATGACAATGTACTTAAATTTCAAATTGAATTCTGGACTACAAACTCTACGATTAGGACACAAATGAATGCCCTTACGAACTTATATTAAAAAATCTCTTCTTAAGTATTTCTAGCATTTGACAAGGTTATTTTCGAATTCTACTAAATTCTAAATTAAAAAGTCGACTTGACAAATACAGTACTCGGAATTCAAGTTGACCCATTGTACTTCGGTTAGGTTAGAGGACGAGTGAGTCGGCACTTACATGTTAAACAATAAAATACAACCCAGATTTGAAAAAAACCACAGATAGGAGAACTACAAGGCACAAGTGGTATTTCGAGAACCTTTAATATAATAGCAGCATTCTTTCAATGGCTGAAATAAGAGGATAGAGACGAAAATGATGAACTAATTTCAAATGAAAACAAATGAAATATTATTGAGACGATTATAAATCCTAGGAATACAAATTAAGATGTTAATCACAGTCTATGCAATTATTACAACTGGCATACGTACATACATATTACAACCCTTGCCACTTACGTTGTGTGCGTTAATTGTATACTTGAATAGCGGGACCTACAGTTTAAATTTGACTTCGAGCGGCAGATTTTTGGCAAACTTTTGATGACAATTTTATTCAATCTCAGAGATTTGCCAAAAATGTGCTGAGATGAGGTCGCCTGAATGGTTGTAATGAGCAATTATGTATGCGTATGATACACAGTGGTTCCCGCTTATTTCAATTATGTTTATTCATGGTCATGTTCTAGAAAGTCTTATTAAAGTTTTTTTAATATATTGCTTCGTTCCGAAATTATATTTAATTTTTGATTAAAATAAGCTAAGAGCCACAGCATATTTATCGCGAATTTATTACTTCTCCCAATACTCTAGGAGAAAAGATGATGAATTTCGTTCCCGTTGCATTATTATACTTCTAATGTTCGTGAAAAGCTGCCAATAAACGAACAACACTCATGGGAAGATATCGTTGCAGGAAACAATCAAGCTGCTGAAGAATCATTGGGTATAGTGCGGCCACAGCGGAAAACGTGGATATCAGACGACACCTTGCACCTGATTTCTCAGAGAAGGGAGTTCAAACTGCAGCTTATAAACAATAACACATAATCTTTTAGACAACAATACCAACAGCTGGCAAATCGGGTAAAGAAAGCTGTAAGAAGAGATAAAAAAGTTCCTGTAACGGCTAGCAAGCACAGCAGAAGAAGCAGCTAGTGAAAATAACGTGAGAAAACTACATCAGACGATTAACTGCCTGACCATCAGGAATTGTAACAGTAGCCAAGGCATCATTGTAAAGTTACCAAAAAGCGGCGACTTGAAAGACTGCAACAACTGCTTAACACCATATACAAAATTTTAGAAATAATAATTGAATACCAATTACGAGACGAACAGGCAGGTTTCTGTTCAAAGAGAAGAGGTATAACATGGAGTCTCTCATGCCAACTCGAGGATTTGGATTATTTGCAGATGATATTTGTCTATTCTCGCACAAGGTCTCCAACATTCAGTCAAAACTCAAACACCAAGAAAGATTGGCTCGCAACGTTGGACTTGAGATAAGTATCAAACAACCCAAGGCATTGGAAATAAACAACACTAGCACAGATAAGATCATGCTACAGGGCCAAATAGTCGAGTACGTCGATAGCTTCCGCTATCTAGGCAGTACTATGAAAACAAACGGCGGAGCAGAAACAGACGTAGATAACAGACTCAACAGAGCGAGAGCAGCATTCGGGCAACTGCACTCCGTATGGAGAATCTAGGCGTACAAAGCTAAAAACATTCAACGACTGTCTAAAGTCAACGTTACTATATAGTAGCGAAACTTGGCTTATATTTTACACCATCACGCAAATACTTCAGATATTCATCAATAAATACCTAAGAATCATATGTAGAATATTCTGGCCCAACACCATCAGCAACGCAGATCTTTGAACTCTCACAGAAGATGAACCCATACAGAAGCAGATCAAAAAGAAAGAATGGGGGTGGATCGGCCTTACATTGAGAAAGAAGCCCGACAGTATTACAATAATGGCGCTAGAAGGGAAACCCCAGGGCTCAAGAAACCGTGGCAGACCAAAAAACACCTGGAGACGCACGGTCCTACAAGAATTAAGGCTTAATGACCTGACATAGGATGGCGCGGAGATGCTTGTGGAAGCCATATGCTCTCTAGAGGGGTAATGGAAGAAAAAAGGTTCGTGACTTACTATCAACATCAATTTGGATGTTTCATATGTATGTTCCATATACTTTTTAATAAAATTTTTTATATTTAATTTTCAATATTATATTTAACTTTTAACTCATATTAAAAAAAATTCTTGCAATTTTTAATGACACAATTTATAACAACTCCATTAAAAAGCAAAATATATAGTCGCAAAATGACTCATTGAAATGTTTGCCAAAAATTGATGCAGGGCGGGCATACTACATAAACTTTTAAAAGCAAAATAAAATTTTTAAATTATCCTGCTGTGCAAAGATTATAAATAATCATGAGCAATTACTTAACTATCATATAAAATACAGAATTTAGTAGCAAAACAGTCGGAAATATTTGGTGGAATTGTATTGTAGTCTAGTTGTATAAAAAACAAAATCTGTAATAAATTTATTTGCACTGTTCTTGAGAAACGACAACAATGCAAACAAAACATACATATTTATACACATACTTGTATACTGAAACTGATTTTTTTTGTGATTCCAATGTGTATTTGTGTTAAATACATTGGAATCCCAAAAAAAATCAAATTCGAAAAAAGTGTGAGTTAGGGCCTTTCTACATGAGACCAACGATATGAGAATTTATTGGGAAAACGGTAACATAAATAAATATTTTGCATTTGTTTTAATGTCTCCCATAAACTCTGCATATGCAAGCATTATCACATATTGACAAGAGGATAAAAAGCATAAAATAAAAAACAGTTTTTTTCACACAATTTAAAATCGAATTTAAAAAGTAGCCAAATGTCTAAATCATCAGATATGAAACCAGCATAGAGTTATTATAGACCGTTCATGTGAAAACTAAAGATGTCATCATATTTAATGTTTGTATAAGAAATGACATTATAATGATCTCAGCAGAAAAATTAAAATAAATTTAACCGTAGATCGAGCTTTGTATCAAAAATTGTACATTTAAATTTTTGAGACTATATAACTTTAATTTAGAAAAAGTTAGATGCTTGATATTTTTTAATTCATTAGCATTGTTATTGCCATTATTTTAAACACAATAAAAAAAGAAAATTTTAAACTGGACTTAAAAATTCAAAAACTTCATAATTCTGGCTTATGTATCATTCTTAATACATACGACTTTCCTAGAGATTCCTTGGTGTGGTGTATGTAAATTTTTTAAGTGAAGTTTTATAGTAAATAAAACATTATTTATGGTATTTGAGATGGAATTCATAGTCAAGTATAGATGAAAGTGAACATACTGAATTTTCTGTTCTTGATATATTCTTGTGATTGATTGAAATAGTCGAAGTCTAGTATGAAGCTTGTTAGATTATTACACGTCAGACCAAGGTTTAAACCTCAGATCAGACATTTCGAATTTACAACGAAGGTTGTAATGATCGATTTTGTATGTATGTTTGTAATTTTCGTGCTGGCTGAAGACTCGGAAAAAGAAGAAAACAGAAGCTCGTCCTATGAACTGATGAAAGTATTGACAGCAACAAATATGACAATAGGATGTTTATCGCCAAAGATGGTACTACTTGGAACAGGAAATCGTATGCCTTTAGCAGTTTGGGAAGAGAAAATATTATCAATTTACGCACAGATTACTAGCAGCTGTTTCTTGAAAAGTTGTAGAGTCTTTCTTACTGCTCTTCTTATATTTAGCTCACGTGACAGACAAACAGTAGAAAAAAAGTGTTTCGTAATATGTTTTATTTCATTGATATTACACTAGAATAATATTTCGGTCAACTACGTATGCATTAGATAACAGAATTATTCGCTTTGATAATGTACTACTCGGAAGTGATGTTATATTTACACCTATTACTCCTTTTCGAATAATGAGCTGAAAGTCTTGCAGCCTTTAATAATTATGTCTGAAGCCTTATTTCGAAATTCAAATGAAAAGGATTTTTTCCTAATAAAAATATATATATTTATCTTAATTTTTTGTTAGATAATTTTAACCATTTTCATAAAACTTTTATTACACAACTTGTAGTTTTATGTAAGAAATAATACTGTATAAATAGTTTGGGATTAGCTATCATACTTTCAGAGCACCCCAAATATCGCTTTTTAAGATTTTTAAAAATTTAATTTTTTGTTCGCCTAAAAGGCAAGAAAATTAAAGAAAATATATTTAAATAATGCGGCTTATGTTTTTATGTTCCTTTTTGGTATATTTTCATCTCAAATTAAAGTTTTTTAGCAACAGAATTCAAAAACTTTTTATATTTATTGTGGAAAATGAAAATTACCTACAGGGATTTTAATTGAAATTTGAGACTTAATGATGTTAGGGTAATTAATTTAAGGATATTTATTTAAATCAAGCGTCCTAAAGAGATTTACGGAGTATTGATTGGTATTGATTTATGTTTTCTTTCCTTTTGTATTGTTTTATTACCTTTTCAACTCATATTTAATTTTGTCGGCATAGATCGGTAACAATTGAATTTTATGGTCGTTATAAATTTCGTGGTCCACCGAAGTCGAATTTGCAGTTTTAGACTCAAGTACATGCTACATGAGTCTCATAAAGTTACAGCCGTATTTGGGGAAACCGGGAAGCCAGAGAAGAATAAAAGGGAGAGCATTGTTATTTATATAATCGATGTTCAATTGCAACGGAAAACTTTTTTACTTCACATGACGTTGACAACAAATTTTCCTAAAGAAATATAACAATGGTTTGTACAATCAGGCTTCAGCCATTACTCAATTGAGAGCGTTACTGATGCGAGTGACAATAAGTTGCCTCATCTAAACACTTGGAAACTTAAAAATCGCTACAAAACAAGGGTGCTCGATATCATAATGTTATCATTTAGAAAAACAAATTGAACCAAGCTGATATGAAGTATTTGATTTTTACGTAAAAAACCAATGATGAAAAAATTTTTGGCGTAAATGTCATAATGGTGATAATAGAAAGTAATAATATTAAATAAATAAAAATATATAAATTTTTCGACAAAATCTATCAATAATTGTGAAAATTCTATGTTAATGCAAGTATGTATCAAAAGTGATACATAAGCTGAAACTATGAAGTTTTTTAAGTTTCTATCAGTATCATAATTTCCGCCTGTAATAATTGCAATTAAATTCTGGGATGTTAATTTTTATGTATGTAACAATAAATATAAATAAAAAAATTATTTATTTTTTTTAAATCTGCAGTAACTGCAAATTTGGTTAATTAATAAATAAAAACAGTTCTACAAGGATGTCAAGGAAAAAGAAAATGCTGTTTCAAACTGTCGCTAATATTAAATAACAATAATCATTAAAAATTATGTTTATATGAATGTATATTGTATGTCATATACGTATGTATATATTTAAATAAAATAAACAGTAAAAAGCACGGTAAACCCAAATAAAATAATAAAAAAATGGCATAAAACCACACAAGAGCAAAAAATCCAAAAGAAAAAATAGAAAATGTAGTTCAGTATATACCCATCTGCACATTCTGTCTGTCTTCGGTACACAGTTTTACCAGTTATGACGTTAATCGAATTATAATTGAATATAAACATAATTGTGTACAAAATTTATTATGTTATTTTTATTGAAATACAAAAACAAAATATGTGTTGTATTTTGATTTTATTTTTAAAATGATATCGCGCAAGCGCAGGCTAAATTAGAGATACCATTTTGAACAAAACCATAAAGCGATTTTCAGTTCATTTGCTTAATCATTAGTTTTGAAGCTTTAATATATATTGTTGTACTGCGAAGTGATTGAAGACATGAGTAAATGTGTAAATCATTGGCCATTACAACGCTTCAGTCAGGATTACTGCCTAGTTGGGACCTACAGTTTAAAGTCGACCCCGAACGACAGATTTTTGAAAAACTTTTCATGACAATTTTATTTATTCTCAGAGTTTTTGACATAAATCTGCTGAGAGGGAGTCGCCGAAGAAATATTTTTCCATATTTTGTTTTTATGTCTGGCCTGGAACTCGAACCCTGGCTTTACGTCTGATAAGCCAACACACTACCTACTACACTAGGCCGACTCCAAATATGGATGCAAATTTATGAATTTAAGTAATAATTTGTAAAAATAATTAACGATTTTATATTTTTTTAATAAATTTATTTCTATTTTATTATAAAACAAAATAAATTTTCATGTTTTTCACAAAACCAGAAGAAAATAAGTAAAATTTTCTGGTGACACCATATTTTGCACCATAAGACGTCAATACACCCAATCAGACTGCTAATAATCTAAATATGTGATTTGCCTACAAAAGGTTACACAGGCTTGATGCTGTTCCCCAAAGTTCCGATATGATTCCATTCGAAAAATTTAAAATTTAAAAAATCCCACGACAATCGTTAATTCCAAATTAACGGTATACATTATATTTAATTATATTGAAATATATTACTTATACGCATCATATTACTTCTACTTCAATAATTATGCTGAAATGTATGCAATAAAAAATATTTGATTATGTCGTGTACGATTTTAATGGAATTAAATATCACTCATACGTCACCTACTTGTAATTATGAATTTTACATGTTAATTATGAGCGTAATGTGAGTGAATACTTACCATAATTTTATTAAAAATCGATCAGGTAAATTTAGAAATTTATAACTTGGTACTTTTTCTTTATGTTTATGTTACTTATTGAATGGTTTTAAATCGTGGAACACATTTAAATTGGCTTATAATGGCCTTTGCTTTAACCAAAAACTACATAACTCCAATCGAAGACCTCTGTATAAATCCACTCTAAACTTAGTAAAGCAATTGAAGAAAGGTATAAGATGTAAGTGGAATAACATATCTTCAGATTTTTGTTAAATTTTCTAGTTGTCAGAACCCCGCAGCATCATTAAAAGCTAAAGACTTAGTTTGCAAGGTCTCAAACTGTATCTTATATTTGACTGTCTAATTTCTGTTTAGGAGATCGTTTGGAAGAACAGTTGCGTTGTCGCTAATCCTCAAACAAAAGTCAGTAGGAAAACTTGGTCATGAGTGAATGGCGGCATATACCAACGAATAACACAAAAAATACTGGTATTTTCAATTCGATACTTAACGTACCCGTTTTTTTTGCTATTTTAAGAAATGATTTTGAAAACAATTTGTATTGTTACGTTTTTACCTTTTAGAAACGTTTGAAATATGAGTTCATAGATTGTAAATAAAAAAAAAATAAATTTGTATTTAGTTTTAAATAAATCCTATATTGTTCCTACAATTCTGTTCAGAACTTGATGTAAACAACAACAATTGCTTTATTTGTTATTCTTTTTTTCACTCTTTTGCTTAAAAAGTAACAATTGTTCGTTAGAACTTTACAACGGAGATCTTCAAGTCACGATTATTCTCTTTACACGCAACACGTCTTCAGACAGGTTTGACTGAATTCTTACTATTCGTTGGCTGCTTTGCCTTTTTGTATGCCCACGTAATCAGTCTGACGAAGGTTCTTGAAGTCGAATGTTCGTGGTTTCGCTTTCTCGAGAACTCTAACGCGGCTTCATTGTTGTTTGTGTATTTTGTTCACATTGCTTGTTGTTGTGTTCTCACTTACTTGTCTATTCCATTTTCTTCCATACTGATGTTGTTCGTTTACTTGTAACAAGTTCGTTGTACTTATCTGAGTAGCTTTTGTTCATTTTAATGTTAAACGATATTACACCGTTTCCATTTTCGTAACAATATTTTTATTCGGAAATTTAACACCAATTTTTATAATGAAACTATTTTCTAGGTTATTTATTTGTATTCTCATTTTAAATGCAGCTTAAATAGAATATTTTATTATGTTTTCATTTTTTATTTTATTCTTTCTAAATCAATTAAATTGAAAAGCAAAAGTAAATAAATTAAAATCTCAATTATTTAAAAACAATTCAAAGAAATTTAATTTGTGTGTTCAATGTTAAAATAAATGCAAACAAAATTTAATTCAATTACGTATTTATGCAAATACTTAACAAAGGGCATAATAGCGAGGTTAAATACATAAAACATGTAATGTTACATGTTACAAAAAACAATGACGAAAACAAATAGTGAACAAATATAAAATACAAATTAAAGAATTTCTCAATGAAGACAATTAATTTTTTTTTTTTTTTACAAATTTAGAAACTACTTGAATTCATGGTCAAATTTAATTTAATTTAAATTCAAATGATTACACTAGGCGACAAAAATTAAAATTATATACAATCGAGTAACTCCATTGTACATTTGGTTGAGTAGAATTTTATAATACTTTATTTATATTTCTCGAACCCTCCGAACTTTTTTTATTTGAAAAGAAAAATTGTAAGGAGAATAGAAAGATTTGGACATTCATACGTTGGAATTCTTATCGACATATCAGTCAAGACATTGAAATATAAAAAAACACCTGTAAAGTTTGTTCTCTGAAACCGCTTTAGATTGTTTGGAGATTTAGAATTTGAAGTCAAACCTGCACCACCAAATTATGACAGATTTAATTCTGTCAACGCACAGACTGGTTGTAATATTTCTGCCTAGTCAATATGTCTGAGAGTATCAATGCCAAAAGAAATATTTGTACTCGAATTTAAGAAGCTGATATGGCAAGTTTATTTAAAATAATCGTTGTGCCTAGTGGACTTGTATTGAAGACCAGGTTGAGCGGATCAATGGGGATAGCATCCCATTTCCATAACTCATATGCTACGATGAAATTTATTTATGGTTGGTCATTGCTGCCTCATATATTAAAAAAGTACGAGGCAATATGTCATCATTATCCCGCTGGAATCTGTTATATTATTTTAGCTATATTATGACTTGAAAGCGCAGCAAAGGCAGTGACTTTAACTTCGCAATATACAGCAAATCTGGTCAATCAAAATGGGACCGAGAACGATGAGCCAGTGGTGATCAATCAACTTTATGGCTTGTTAAGTCAAGTTTTTGAAACAATTTACCTCGTAATTATTGCCACAACTTTTACTCAAATATTTACCTAAATTTACCCAGATCTTGAATAGAATACAGTTTGCTACAAAAACAACAAAAAATTAATCACACCCCAGTAACAACATAGTCTAAGTTGTAAATTCAGTTGAGTAGAACTCAACCATATTTTTTTTTATATTGTGTATCGGAAAATGTGCCGTTTTCACGTTTGAGCGACTACCAGATGTCGGCTAATATTTCCGTTTTTTGCACATTTAGTTGCATTTAGTAGTTATGCAATAAACGAACTCATATTTCAAAAAGGTATAAACGTAACAGTATAGATACATGGAAATATGACTTGACTGTTGTACTTTTAATAATAACTACAGTAATTTTTGTTCAAACGAAGCAAGTGAAATGTAAATCTGTTCACAAGAGAATGGACTTCATGAATGTCAGCACTTATTTTATATTTTTTAATCAAATTTTGCAAATTAGAATGCTCAAACTCGAAAAAAAGGAAAAAATCATCATGTATATCGTTCTAAAGGTTTATCTCTAGCCCTTTCCAAAACACACTGATTTTTAAATTCGGTTTAAATTTGAATTATCAGTAATTTTTTATAAAAGTTCAAAAAAACAAGTTGGAGGGTTCGGGAAATTGAAAAAGAGTATTTTTGCAATTTACTCAATTATATGTACAACTTAAACTGTTTTGTTACTGGCACGTATTTCCATTATCGCACCATGTTATTGTAGTTTTGCTTGATAAACTATAAACTAGATGTGGCTAAAAAGGCTTTACCTTAATTCACAAAATTAGGTACCTTTTTGGCTGCCCTGACGGTCTGGTTGATAGTGTGGATTTGATTCCTACCAGAAACTCTGGGTGTTCCTGATTGCCTAATTATTTGTACGATATTATATATGATTAACAACTGCAATACAAAAAAAAAGTGAGAATTATTATATCATTATTATATCATTACAAAAAGAAACAAATTATGGCACATTAACCCTCATACCTTTCTCCTATTAATTTTTTCCTGCATTCCAACAAAATGTACAGCATTTATAGGAGGAGTCATCCCCTGAGTGCTTGCCTTAAAAAAATAAAGACTAAAAATTGCATATGAGGTATTAAGAAGAACTTTTTTCTTATAAATATTGCTGAAATAAAGAAATATTGTACGTACATACATACATACATATGTAGTGCAAAAATATCTCTGACAACTGTTGTGTAAGATTGTAATGCTTTTGCGATTTTCTGATTTCAAACAATCAATATTAAAAAATGACAGAACAAAAAATATTGTAAGATTATATGTAAAATTTAGGGGTTAGAAAATTATAACATAATAAACAACTAACAATGAAATAACTCAGTGTGCTAGAGTCTTAGCCCGGGTTGTGTTGATTAAAGACAGAAATTTCAATACAAAAATATATATTTTTTAATTTCTAATTTAGGAAGCTCTTGACATGAACTAGAAAAAATTATACCATAAAACACTGATATAATATTGTCAATTAGTTTGGGACATCCGATTTAATTATTTATATTAATATTTTAGGCTTGTACCCGAAGTAACACCAATTGAAGTTTTTAAACAAATCCATCTTAATCTGAAATTAGACAACACAAATTTTCAATGCTTCATATAGATTGCTTCATGTACCATCGTTTTGGAAAGTCGCCGTGGTAGTAATGATAACAAAACCTGAAAAACCTCGAACTGAAGTTAAATGATATAGACCTATTTCACTTCTACCCATCTTATCGAAATTATATGAGAAAATATTACAAGTTCGCATTAAACAGATAATTGAACAAAGAAACAACAATTGTCCAGGTTCATCGCATTACTGATGTAATAGAAAGACCTTTAGAGGAAAAAAAATATTTGTACCGCTCTATTCTTGGACGTTTCACAAACATTCGACAAAGTCAGTCATACTGGTTTACTCACGAAACTAAGCACGCAATTACAAGTGCGTGCTGTACTTTATATAAATCATACCTGAAGAATAGGTTGTTTGGCGTTAAATATGAGGATGAATATTCCCAATTAAGGGCAATACAAGCAAAGAAGCATTCTGGGTCCACTTTTGTATGTTTTAGAAACCAGTGATATACCAGAAGTTCCTGGAACGACTATGGCTACATTTGCCGATGACACGGCTATTTTGTCAGTTGCCAGAACTGAAAATGAGGCGAAACACAGGGTACAAAATGCACTTACCTCGGTCTTAGAATGGCCTAGAAAATGATGCATAAAATTAAACAGTTCTAAGTCAACACATGCCAACTTTAGGTATCCCTTCATGGATGGTATACAAATACCTTATGCAAATACGACAAAATATCTTGGTATGACACTGGATCCAAAGTAACTTTGGAACGAGCATATTAAAGTTAAAATTATGGAACTACAACTAAAATGGAAGAAGCTAAACTGGCTAATCGGGAGGAAATCCAAACTGTCTATCGAAAATAAATTGTTAATGTATAATCAAATATTAAAATCTATATGGACTTATGGAGCACAAATGCGGGGATGCAAGGGCGAGAAAAATATAACTATTATTCAACGTTTTCAGAACAAAGTACTCAGATGCATCGTAAACACACCATGGTATATACGCATAAGTGATTACTAACATAACACCCGACTCAGAGACCACGTAAATTCGGAAGCATAATCTCTTGCTGATTCCATTGTTTTGGAACCCAGACTTAAAAGAAGGAAGCCATCCGATCTAATTAGAAGCTCTTTTTTGACTTGATGACTTAATATTAAATTAAAGTTTATGTTTATTTAACTGTTTGAAGTAAATTACTTGTTAGTTATAGTAACTAGTTGTAATAATTAATAAATGAGAATTTAAAAGGAAAAAAATGTGACAATTCCACTTTCAGTAATCTGCGCACATTCTTACCTAATTTTGCAATAAAAATAAAATATCGAGGGTGCCCTGGTAGTCTAGTGGGTAGTGTGCTAGACTATTAGCCTGAGAGTCGTGGGTTCGATTCCCACCAGAGTCTCTGGTCTGTGACACTACACCGAGCAAATAGTCAAGTTACTTCGCTCGTATATAATTAGGATATAATTTGGAATTGTATTGTAATTAATAAATAAATAAATAAATAAAATATCGATAGTGCTACCAATTTGGAGTCATTTTTAAAGGAAGATAACTGTCTTCTAACAAAATAACACCTTAAATCGTATTTCCTTTAGCTGGCTATATTGTTGCCTGGTGCAATAATTACATTTTAGAGTAATTTATGAGAACATTTGATAGGTTTTTTTTTGGTTTTCTTTAACACGTGAAAGTGAACCCAATTCGTTATCACTCAAGAAACTCCAAGTTATCAATAATCTAGATCACAGTTTCAAATTTTAGACTCTATAACCTTAACATTAACAAGTAATAAAGGTGGGGTTTACGCATACTCTTTATTCGGCCTCGGTAGTACAATATTTGGGCAAATGTGTCGGCATCAGATGTAGACAGTTTGGAATTTATTGAGGAAATAATAAATCAAGGAGAGTATTTAAAAATTCTAAAGAACAAATTCATCAAAAGTTCGTATGGATTAAGAGTTCGTAATAGTCATTACTTCCAAAAAGTCAATGAACCCAATTATACTGCTGCTAAAAAACTTGCTCATAAGTACATGGCGGCAAATGTTAAAAAAAAAAATAAAAAAAAAACTTGTATATTCCATGCTAAATGGAGTGTTTGACCTTATCGGGTATAAAATTTCATATACTGGGCCTTTGAGTTTAAATTTGCTCTGAGTTCTTCTTGGGGGTACCTACACTTTTGCGGTACAAAAATATAGTCACCGTAAAGTTCCACACATTTTTCTCTTGGTTTATGAAAAACATTAAAAAAATTTTTGTTTTATAATAAAAGAGAAATAAATAAATAAAATAAATATAAAATATTGTTACATAAATGGAAACATCATTTAATATTAACATGATTAACAAAAGCTACACTAACAAATACAACGAACTTATTACAAGTAAATATCAAGTAATATCAATATGAAAGAAAAGGGGATAAACAAGTAAGCTAGAACGTAACAACAAGCAATGTGAACAAAATACAAAAACACCAATGAAGTCGCGATAGAGTTCTCGAGAAAGAGAAGACACGAACATTCTACTTTAAGAACCGTCATCAGACTGTTTACGTGAGCATATAAAAGGCAAGACAAAACAGGCAACTAGTAGCAAGAATTCAGTTATGCCCTGGTTACCCAAGCGTAAGAAACGTAATTTCGTAAAGTATGTAGCCTTAAAATCGTTTGTGTAGTTATAGAAACGTTCAAAACGGGACATGTCAACGAAGAATGTAAATAAAAACGAAACAGAACACAAAGCAACACACAAACGAACACAATAAATCAAAGAAATTGGTATACAGACTTATCATCAGTGTTGCCGTTTTTTGTTCAATGTGTAGATTTTCCCGGATTTAGTTATTATTTTTCTTATAAAAATAGCTTTTGTTTTGTTTGTTAAAATTAATTAATTAGTAAGCCTACAATTTTATTTTGTTACTTTTCTTTTCTTTACAATTATAATTTAAATATCAAAAAAAAAAAAATAAAATAAAAAACTACGAATTTAATTTTGGTCATATTTGGTGATTTTTTCACAAATGTTGGTTGCAATAATATTTTTTCGTGGCAACACTGTTCATCATCTCTCATGTTCAAATGTCACGTAAAAACGTGGGAGAATGCTGTTTTATACAGATCGTTTTGTTTTGCTAACGAGAAAGAACGTTTCGGTAATCGTTTACATTGTTCTCCATATGCTAAAAAGAGAACTTTCGCTACGGTACGTTACGTTACGTGTGGGTAACTACAGCACTCGTCTTGTGTGAAGACGCATTGCGTGTAAGGAAAATAGGCGTGGTTTGAAGATCGCCGTTGAAAACATCTGCGTTGGAAGCAAAGAAGAATAGCGAACAAGCAATTATTGTTGTATTCGTCAAGTTGTAAACGGTGGCACATAAAAATAGTGCGAACAATAAGGAGTTTAATTGGAACTAAATACATATGTATTTCTTTTTATTTTGTCTGCAATCAACGAACTTATATTTTAAACGTTTTTAGAAAGGTAAAAACGTAACAATGTATATGTAAATGTTTAGATTTTTGCTGTCCACTGTATTTGTAACATCAAATAACAACATAAATTTACTTGACAAAATATTGTCTCGCTTAATATTCCATGGAATTATTTACCTTTTCATCGCAGTAAGTGCGTACATTGATCAGACCACAATGATCCAATGTAGCCGAAAGTTGGAAACCTGGGACGAACGATTTTTTGACACACAGGATTTATTTATAAATATGTTTAAGCTAACATGTCATAGAAGTACCAGGACAATTGAGAGATGTCTGCCAGGAGTTACATACGTATGGCGAAATAACTATAATCGGTTTTACAACAGGGTATTATAGGTGCCAAGTGGCCTATGCTTTTGAGTATGAATTTTTTTTCCTTTACCTTACGCCGTTTTTTTATTTATTCTTTTACTATTTCTTTATTCAATCCAGAAAATCCAAAAAAAGAAATGTTTTGTCGTAGTAATACTCTTCTGTTTTATAACCTGTTTATGTCTGGAAATCGAAAAATCCCATCCCCGGCGATCAATTTCAAGAAGCCTAGCCACCAACAGACAGCACTACAATATTAGTTTAAGCTTTCTTGTTTTTTTTTCATAACATTGTAATGTAATGTAGTTTAAGCTTTAGGAATTTATAACTTTATACTGTAATTTAAGTAAAGCTTTTGCATTGTTTAACATTATTCTGGAACTTATTTAAGTTAGGCTTCTTGTTTGTATAATCTCAACCTAAATTGATATTCTAGTTTTGTTAATCCAAAGTGACACAACTTGTTTACTTAACAATTTCATATTTGATGTGATAATTTTGTTATATTTAAAGTATTTAATTTTGTGGAAGAAAATAAAAATAAAAATTTGTATATATTTGAAACTAATAGTGTTTACACACCAAAATTTAAAACCTGATTTTAGCATTAAAACCATAGTCAGCTGTTTTTGCATTCACACTGCAAGTTTTCTTAAAATTGGTTTTAAATTCATGACATTTATGACTGCGAGAAAAAAATTTTATGAGCAATATGCCTTATTTCATCTTGATATATTTAGCTTCTGACTTACCTTTTGCCCAAGAAAATATATTCATTGTGACCAGAAACCACACACATTTCGATTAATAATTAAATATTTCCAAATTTTTAAAATTTTCTGTGAAGAAATTAAAAATATTCCAAATTTTCCCTTTTTAATACAAAATAAATGATTATTTACATTTATTTATTTATTTACAGTTGTTTTTGTTTTTATTTTGTTTTCACCTCATAACTTTGTGTAAAATCAAGAAAAAATCAGAAATTTAATAATTTAAGTGGAATTTAAGGAAAGTGTCTTGCTTCTTTGTAAATTTGTTATCAACTTGGAACTTATTTTAATTTGTGAAAAAGCGATAATAAGAAGAATACCAATATTTATAATTTAATTTTCAAGCAACAAAATGAAAAATATTATGGAAAAAAGAAAATTAATTAATTACACGGTGCGAAAAATATAATTTTGAAATGTTAATTATTTAGTATTTTTGTATTTTTTCTTCTTCTTGATGACTTGCATTTACATAAACTGATACCACGAAACCAATACAACTTTAAAAACATATGAACAAAATGTTTATAAGTGTATTGGATTTTTATATTAAAATTATTAACAACAAGCACACACTGTTGTATATTCGTCCAACAATACACTCAATATAACGATACAAGGGCTTGTGTGAATTGCCCAAGTGTATATGTTAATTTCTTTAAACCATATTTTTTTTCATGCGATTTTATTATTTTAGTTTACAGTACACACATGTGCGGGAGTAAGCTTCTGTAAGGCAAGCGATTATCTGAAAACAAAACCAGATATTGTTATAAAGTTAGTTATGGTTTGTAGTAAATTCTCATTAATCTCGTTTTAAAATTTGTCTGCATATAAGCAAAGAATAAAGCCCCGGTTACCAAAATGTCCACGGAACCTAATGGAACGTACATTAGTTTTTAGCATATGAAGAGTAATGTAAATGTCGAAACTGCATTGCTTTTCGTGTTTTAAAAACGAACGTACGTTCTGTTCTTTCCGTGGACGTTTGGCTAACCGGGACTTAATTCAAAACAAAGGAATACTAACCTGCAGCAGTAATGCGAAAATCAACGTTGTTGAATGTTTAACGTGACCACAACTATCTTGCTATAAATTGAACGAAAGCTTACAAACAAACAATAACACAAACGCAAGGTGGAGCTACACCAATCGATTGATTCCCCTACATTATAATTAGCTAAATCCCATTGTATCCTTGTATTAACAAACTCACACAGTTATAATCCATTTGATTGAGATATTACATATACGCATTACATTGCACGCATTACAAAAAGCTCATTTAACTTAATAAAATAAAAAATAATTTTAAATATTGTAGCACATTACAGCTCACAGAAACCAAATTGACTAAAGAAAAAAAATTTTACATACCACTGTATGTTGCCAAGCTACGAAAGTTTATTAGAAAAAATCTGTTCATTGCCACGTTAAAACCTGTGTGGTTGATTAGTGGTATTTCACAGTTCACTAGCTCATGAGGTAAAAAGTGTTAAATTGTTTTCCTATCTGTTTCACATTTTTTTTAGAATTTCTTATGGACGGTAATTGGCAGAAGAATATAAAAAATATATTGGCAACTACGTTTACGTTACAAACGCTCAGTTTTGCTGAAGAGTAGTAAGCAGAAGAATTTTTTAAGTTGAGAATTCTTTAGTTGAGGTCATTGCAAAATAATGTTAAATACAGAATTCTATAAAATTCTTCAAACATTTATACGGAATAGTATAGATTACCACTCAGCTTGAATTATAAGAAAATAATTCTTGGTTTATTTGGAGTTATTTATTTTGGCACCACGTAATTTTAAATAGAATTTGATATTTTATTTTTGTTTTTGATTTCGAAATAAAATTTAAGGATTCATAAAATTAATTTTGTACGTGAAATAAAAGTTCATTTCGCTACAAATAGGAGCCAATTGCAATACAACATAAAGCGATGACCAGAGACTGACAAGTCCTGATTGTCCAGTCACAATATTCATACATATATATTTGGTCACTACAACCCTTCAGTCAGGATTACGACCTAGCTTCTTACACATCTTATGTTGTGTGCGTCAATTGCATACATGAGTGGCGGGCAATCTTATTTACTCTCAGAGTTTTTAGCAGAAACCTGCTGAGAGGCAATCGCCGAAGAAATATTTTTTCGTATTTTCGTTTTGATGTCTGACCTGGGATTTGAACTGTGGCCTTACGTCCAATTAGTCGACACACTACCTACTAGACTATGGTGACTACTCACAATATTCGCCGTTAATAAGAAACCATTCCTCCCTTGGGATCTTGTTGAAAACCAGCTTAAAAGAGTAATTAATTTACTAATCGATTTGGTGTCAAGTATTGTCATCTAGAGAGGTGCCTTACTACACTACTATTCATACTAGAAATTCCGGATGGGAAATCCAGAGTCCTGATATTCCGGAATTTTCATGATTTTGCAAATGGCATATATCGAGACGTTTTGAAATTTGTCCCGGAATTTTCGGGGTTATAAATTCATATGTAATTTCTAAAGTTAAAAATTAAGTCTACGGCATTATCTTTTATTTAGTACCACGTTAAATAACATCAATGCAAATTTGCAAGGGTATCTTGAAATAATTAAGTGGGTATTTTATGAATAAAATGATTAATGCTTGGATAAGATGCCCGCAATATAAGTTAAGAATATAGGATGTATAGCTCAATATGATTAATTATACACGATTTTGCATATAACACATGTTTAAGCACGTATGCATAACATACGAAATCCGTATTTTAGCATACACGTATGGCTTGTTTTGCAATTAAACGAAATATTTATTTTTGTAACGTTTACCAGTAATAACAGGCTGAAGAATATTTGTTATTTTATAATCAGCATTTAATGAGCAATCTAAGGGTCAGTTTAGGTCTGTTTAATTCAGGGCCATATCGGTAGTCGCTGTAGTCTAGACTAGTAGATAGCAGAGATCTGCAATGAGTATTCAAAAAGATGAGTAAAATCGAATCAAACTCATAATTTCTGATATTTATACGCATTCATTCTTATTTTAATATCATACTCATATTACTCATATTCAAAGTTTGAAGTACTCATTATACTCATACTTAACAACACGTATGATCTTGTTGTTTTCGACTCTCCATGACTCAACATTTACAAGAATCACAAAATAAATATTATTCGCCTACGAACACTACAGTACTCACTACAAGGCTGTGTGTTTGCTTTGCTTGATGTCTTTGTCTTTTTGTTTTTTCTTTCTTTTGTAAATGCAACAACAACTAAGACTGTAGATTTTGATGAATGATTCGAATCACTCGAATTATTTATGAGTATTATTACAAGTATGAGCTTGATGTCAACGTTGTACTCATACTCATTGTACTCATACTTATAAATCAACATTGTAGTGAGTACGAATGAATCAGAGTAGTTAAATTGCAATATTGTTGACTCACTTATATTCAAAATTTCGTGAGTGCTTATAAGTAGCGAAAAAACGATTCATTGCTGATCTCTGGTAGATAGTGTGTTCAACAAAACAAAATATGATAAAATATTTCTTCGGCGACTTATTTTCAGAGTTTTTTCCAAAAGAGTTATTTACTCTGAGAGTAAAACAAAATTGTCATAAAAAGTTTCTAAAAAATCTGTCGTTCGGAGTCGAATTTAAACTGTAGGTCCCGCCACTCATATATAAAACACACACAACATGAGTGGTGTTAGAAGCTAGGCCGTAATCCTGACTGAAGGGTTGTAATGGCTTTTCAGAGAAATGTTTTGGCTACAACAGTGGACATGTGGAAGCCGTCCTCCTCGCATGTTTATCTACCTGCTTAAGCCGCGAATTCATATATTCCAGGGACCTATTTTTCTATCCAGCAAGAACCAGCATGCTGCTAGGCTGTCAGAGGAGGACAATTTCAAGTAAATCTGATTAATTTTTAAGGACCTCCGCATGTGTTTCTTTTTCTCTTGCACCACTTGACATAAACCCACCCCCTACTTTAAGGGTGCGTGCAATCAATTTGGCTTTGGGCTCATTTTAAAGAGCAAAGATCAATTGTCAATTTCTGACAATAGCGATGGTTCTAGCACGTCATTGTTTAGCTCTACAATTTTTCAAAAATAGCCAAAAACGCTATTTTTAGTGGTTTCAACCCCTTTTTTCTCGAAAACCTGCAAAACCCATGCAGGGCTGTGTAATCTTTATCGCATTGGATCTCCTCACTTCATGAAGGGATTTTACGCAGAAATTTTAATTGAGGGCAATTCGCTAGAATACCATACCAAAAGATCGACCAAGCCATTATTGCATTCTGAGAAGATTTTTTTGTATTCTGAGAAGATTTTTCCCTATAACTTCGGAACGGATCGGCGCATCTTAACCAAATTTTGACAGTATTTAAGTTAGAGAACGTAAAATTGAAAATGCAAGAACATTAAAAACGTTCTAAGTACAATTAGAACTTTATAGAATGGAGGCGTCGGCTAATCAGAATAATAACACAATATTCCTATATTCTCCAATAAACGAAAATCAACCAACGTAAAAGTACGGGGTTTAATAACAAAACTGACGCTTTTAATAAAACATCACATTTATAAACATAATTGCCTGATGCATTAGAACCCCGATATACTTACAATACATATTATTGTACAAATAAATGTATGCCTGTATAACTGTAAGATTAATGGTTATTAATGACTTTAACAGGATATTATAAATTATGTATGCATGTTATCATGATATCGTGATTAATTACCGAATTTTTGATGTTTGCAATTTGGAGTCGTATTAATTTATGAGTGCTCAATTAAGGAATAATCGAATACCACCATCAGCCAACAAAACAATCAAAATACCACTGCGTTGTATATTGGCTTGATAAAACAGAACTTTCTTCTTCTTAACAAATGCTTTTTCATTCAATATGTTCACAGCGCTGTAAAATTTGTGCAAATGACTTCGAAGGTTAGGTTTAAGTCTTGAACGTAACTGTAGTAATTTACCGATTTTAATCAACAACTGTCAGATTCATCTGTGTGACTCAACATATACCAAACTATCATCAATACAAAAGCAATATGGCGTCATTACAATAGGGGCTAGGAATGGTTTTTTTGAACTTGATACATTTTTTTATTTATTATTTATTTATCATTAATATAATACATGAAAAAAGTTAATATAGCCCGCTTGTCCGTTTCTTCTGGTGAAAATTTACGTTTAAACAACATAACGATCATAAACTTTATTTCAACTTTAAAATACTGTTCATGAAAGAAAGGATGTTTACGTACAGGCATTAAGGCAGGAGACCTACATACATATTATGCTTGATTGCAAAAGATATAACACGTTATTAGTGCCAGAATAAATTCATACGTTCACAGTCTCAGTTATCGTTTTAATTGTTTTTTAATTTCGACGCTTGCAGTTGGCAGATTCTTGTTTTCGGTTTTGCCTTTTTTATACCATCGCCGTCAGTAATTGTTTTTTGCAATGTTAACTTCAGTGAGTTGGCTAAATTAGAATTTTGCTTGGGGTTGTTGCCTTTTTCGGTTCCTTTTAAACTTTTTAAAATAAGAAAAAAGACTGGAAATTCATTCACAGCCATATTATGTAAACATGATGGTGTAAAACTCCAAAAGAATTATTTTCTTGTTATTTAATTAAATTTGTTTTCAAAGTTTTTCAGAATTTAAATTTTAGTCCTTTTTACTAATGTAGTTTTATTATTTTATTTTGCCTACGAAATACTTATTGGCTGTTACAGTAACACTTCTGAATAAATAATATAACACGGCATCACGAAACCATTTCTCCATTAATATTTTCGATTAATATCTTACATGTATGGTATGTGTACTAGCTCATTTAGTACATAAATACGCCAACTGGAATACAGGTATAAATATTCAGATTGAAATTTTCTTACAACATAAAATTGAAAAATTAAAAATTTATCAATTTTATCTTTTAAATAATTTCTCAATCTTACTCGGCATTTTTCCCTTTTCTCTTTTATTTCAATATAATTCGTTGCCTTATACGGTGTTGAGATATGCACTTTAATTGCGTAAATCGCAATAAATACGAAAATTATTACAATATTGAGTAAAACTTAAAATGCAGCAGCTCTGTAATAAGTATGTTAGTGAGCATATTACAACTAACCGAACACTTTTTGTTGATATTTGACAACTCAAGTCAAGTGAAGAGTAAGTTTTTATTAAATTTATTTATTTATTTATTTATAATTTTTAATAAAAAATAATCACTTTATATTTCCAAAGCTATGTATTCGGTGTAAAACAAGCATTAGATCCGGCCCAGTGACAAGCTTGCGGCACAAGAAGCGATACGGGCATCTGATGAAACCATCAAATGGTTGGATGCCAATACCTTGGCAAAAAAGAAGAATACGAAGACAAAATGTATTCACTTACAAAACTCTGCACACCCATAACGGCGAAATTACATAATGGCTGTGGCAGTAGAGCTGGAGCATCGTGTGGTCAACAGGCAGGCAGTTTCGGATAAATTGTCAAATAAAATAAGAAAACAATAAATTGTTTTATGTTAAAACACTTTTAAAGAAAATTAATAAATTTGTGTTTTTTTATTTTACATATTTGGTGGTAAAAAGAGATATGAAAAGATGAAATAAATAATAATATGATTTATATAAAAAATTTAGTGTTAAGCAATCTATTTTTAAATTCAAATTTAATTTCATGGTCTTAAGACTTTATTGTGTTTTCCACAAACATATTTGAAAATCCTCTATTAAATTACATTCATTGGATAATTTTTCAATCGATGTAATATGTAGCAACAATTCTGTTTGTGTGCTTGAGTAATTATTTCCTTTCAACTGCATATTAAAATAATAAATTTGTTTTCCAAATAACAAATTTTTTCGACACAAATTTTCGCGACCAAAATAAAAGCAATGTTGTAAGAAAAACCAGCTGTCAAATGAATATTGAATAAGCTGAACTGTGTATATTATGCCTGAACACTGAAAATATTGTACTCAATTAACCGAATATTAATCTTATATATAAAAATGAGTGTGTGTTTATTTGTTTGTGGATTTGTTTGTTTGTTTGAAGTCTATAGACGGCTAAACGGCTGGACCGATTTTCTTGAAATTTTCCTGTATGCCTGGAAGGACACTACTTTATATTTTAAAATTTCAAGTAGGCGAGGTGCCAGGCCCACATACCCAATAAGTATTTAATATCGCATGTCTCATAAACTGCAACAGCCAGAGTCCTCAAATTTTGTATGGACGACTTTGACGTATATATGATGGGTGGATTGGCTATAGCGGGCGTGTCACCGCCCATAGTCTATATATATAAAAATGAATGTTTGTTTGTATGTTCCTTATGGAATCGTATACTATGCATTTGATCATGATATGATGTTTAGCAAAGTTGTTGCGCATGAGCTGACGAAGGTATCTAAGTTGGTATGACCAATTTCCGACAGGTGGTGCCACTGAAAATTACGTAAAATGAATTAAATCGGAAACTGTGTATTCTTTAACAAAGTTGTTGTGCATGAGTAGACGGAGATTGGTGCGACTAATTTCCATTGGATGGCGTCACTTACAATTATTTAAAGTGAATGACAAGCACCTCAAGCACGGAAGAAAAGAGCATTACGAGCCTCAGAATCAGACTTGCATTGAGACTGGAAACCACTTGAACAACGAGAAGTGAGAAACTGATCGAATGCGTACTACTCAAGCCCGTTCATCTGAATCATGGAACAACATCAATAAACAAAATCAATAAAATGATTCAAAATTAATTGGATATTTGTGTAATGTCTTTTCTTCAAATGTATTTTAGTTGGTGGCAACACACGCATGGTACAGCTGGTAATCAATAAAGGTGCATATCTGGCATAGTATTAAAATACAAACTCAATTCCCTTAATCTCCATGAGAAATTCTTAAATTGTTACCTACCTCCTGTAAACTTTTGGCGTCTTTACGTATTTATTTTGTATCAGCTATAGCGAAATCCAGATATTATCATTAACTTTTCAGTTACTGATTGCATCATTTCTCATCATCTTTTTTATTTCTTAAATGTTGACAATAGTTGTTAACGCATTGGGACACCAAAAAACTAATTTCATGATTGATTTTTTACATACATACAAATTTTTTTTATACTTTCTGCATGTCAATTTTCTTTAGCTTCTTATAGAAATGAAAAGAAAAAATAAAAATGTCACAGCCACGTTGATTAAACAGATTTAGATTTTATTTTGTTTTTATCAACATCAAACACTTCAAATATATTTGTTAGCAAGGGACAACCAATCTACAATCACTCAATATCAGTATCAGAGTGTCCCTACTATTTGCAAATTAATTTATTGTAGACTTTTTCCTAATTTTTTAATAATGACGCCTGTCATAAAAACATCACTCAAGAAACGAAAATGGCTTTATGTATGATTGAAGCTCAAGCTGTGTATTAAAGTAAAATAAACTAAATTTTAATATGTATGATTAGCCATGGCAATGTCATGTTTAAAATAATGTTAAATAGCAAAAAACTTGATTATTTATATATTTTATACTACGCTGGAATAAAATGTCTGTAGTAAAATTAAAAAGAAATCGGCAAACAATCAATTTTATGGAAATGAAATAATTTGAAATAATTGTTTAAAACTGAAATGAATTTGCAAACGGGAAAGAAATATATATTGTTACGCTTTTACCTTTTTAAAAAAACGTTTAAAATATGAGTTCGATTATTGACAAAATACAAATTTTCAGAACTTGATTTTACAACAACAATTTGCTTAGTTCGTTGTTTTATTTACGCTTCTGTTTGCGTAAGCACTAACAACTGTTCGGTAGAACTTTACAACGGCGATCTTTAAACCACTGTTGTTCTTTTCACACGCAACGCGTCTTCACACAAGACTGACTGAATTCTTACTACTCATTGCCTGCTTTCCTACACCACCTGCCTGCACGTAATTAATCCGATGAAGGTTCTTGAAGTCGAAAGTGCGGGGTTTCGCCTTCTCGAGAACTCTATCGCGACTTCATTGTTGTTTGTGTATTTTGTTCAAATTGCTTGTTATTGCGTTCTCATTTACTTTTCTATCCCCTTTTCTTTCATACTGTTGTTTTTTGTTTTTCTTGTAACAAGTTCGATGTATTAGTTTTTGTAACTTTTGCTCATTTTAATGTTAAACGATGTACACCGTTTCTATTTTCGTAACAATATTTACAAGATAAAAAAATGGCTGTCATTTGCTATTTAAAGACTTTGTCGTGTAAATGTAGCTCACGATAGTGTTAAAAGCGCTTCGTCCGTGAGATTCAGTTTTTGCACACAATATTTTTACAAGATCTACAATTGTGGCTAGCTTGTCTCTTTACACGATACACTTCATATGTCTTCATTTGAAAATAGTCCAGTGGTACGAAATGAAACAACCTTGTAATAAATTTTTGATATTTATTGCTTGTGTCTTAACAGGTACGCAGTTTTAGATTAGACATCGACTAAGTCCAAATCGTCCAGCACAATAAACACAACACAGCAATATCTGAAATATAGATTACATGGGAAGAATACATGGAAGTGATGATTTCAAAGACAACGCAGCAACAAACAAGGGTTCTGCAGCGTAGCATTTAGGTTAATTTCTATTTTTGTCCGTAACAATGATGGAATTAATGCTCAAAGTGAGAGAATTTCTGTTGGCGATGAGAGAAATTAGTGCTATCAATACAAAAACATACATAAAATCCAGGTTTTGAAAACGTGATATATGAAATATAACCAGCAAATGTTTATTTGTTTGTTTTTGTTTGCATGTGACTTACCTCAGACTGCAATTGCAAAATTGTTGTGCTTGCTGCGTTGTGTTTATATCATATATCATTCTTATACTGAAAAAGAAGATTATGAAAAACCATATACAACAACAACAATTTAAACCAAAGTTTTTAGTAAATATAAATTTTCCTCATCTAACAACATAACCTTCTGGGTCAAAAAATCATGTGCTACCCTTAAAAAATAGGATTATGGCTCCTAGCCTATTCAACTGATCGTATTATTATGTATCGTTGAAGACAAATAAATTTGAAATTAATCAGGAATTTAAATTTAAAATAGAAATTAAAAACAGTTTTTTCCTCAATGTATACACGTATATTGATAAAATCTCAATAAACGGCATTATTGATCTCAATATTTCATATAAAATGTCAATTAATTATTGTTCAATAAATTCATAAATTGTTATAATATTGATTAAAACTTGAAATACAGCACTGTCATAAGTTCGTTCAGTGAACATATTACTATTTTCCGAACACTTTCTATTGATATTTGACAACGCAAATGTCAACAACAACAAAAAATGGAAGGTCAGCAGAAGGGATGAGAAAATATTTTCAAATGATGTCATATAAAAAAGAATTTTAATAACATCACAGACTTGATGTCGTATTTAATTTTTAATCCTTTCGATCCCAATGTTGTTTGAAGATAATTTCTAATTTATTTCGAAAAGTTATTTATAATACCCTGAACTGAGATAATACTGGGAATCCAGTTCCTGCTTTGAAGAAAGCAGCTGACCTTCTAGGTCTTGACTGATGGTCTATAACAGTTCTCGCAATTTTATCTTCGGGTTTATGCAGAATATGTTAACTGACCGGTATATTTTGAAAATACGACGTATTCAGCAGTTAACAAATAAAGACCTTTAAGTTTAATTTTCCTCTAACAGTGCCATAAGCAAAAGCTTTCTTTCTGCAAGCTATGCAATATTATCAAATTTTTCTTTATCATCCTTCTGAGAGAAGCCACTTTGGAGTCAGAAATATTCCCTACTAACCGCAACAGCTCCGCGGTTCGGTTAATCATTAGTAAGATCTTTTCCAATGTTAAATTGTTTTCCATTTTTTCTCAAATTTTTTTGACTATAATTTTCGCGATTAAATTAAAAGCAATGTTGTTGAAGCAATCAGCTGTTTTATTTACAGCTGTCAAATGAATTTTGCGTATATATCTGAACACTAATAAATATTGTTATCAATAAACCGAATATTAATTCAATAAAAGTATATGTCTGAACATAGTTGGCCAATTCACAAGACTTTGTATTGTCTATGTTGTACTGAATACACTTTTTGTTTGTGAAAGCTCAATTGTATGCTGTATTGTGTATTTCGTATTCCAAACGTCAAAAAAACGATAAGAAGAAGAAGACTAGTATTCATAATTTGATTTTCAAGTAACAAAATTAAAAATATTACGGAAAAAAGTAAATTAATTAATTACCTATGCGAACAATTATAATTTTAAAATGTTAATTGTTGACTCAAGTTACATAGGAAATATTTAGTATTTTTATTCTTCTTCTTGATTACTGGCATTTACATAAACTGATAGCACGAAACCAATACAACTTTTAAAAACAAATGAAAAAAATGTGTATAAGTGTATCGGATTTTTATATGAAAATTATCAACAACAAGCATACACGGTTGTATATTCGTTCAATAATACAATGAATACAACGATACAAAGGCTTGTGTGAATTGCCCAAGAATAAGAAACTAGCAGTGAATCTAGCGCCATTTAGTTAATTACGTGAACGGAAAGAGAAAAATTAATACCTTTGACAATACCTTCGTACTTTCATTCTTTGGTTCGTTTTCATCCTTTAAGTAACGAAATAAAATATAAAAGAGGTCAAACACAGAAAAAAAAGAACTAAACCCAGTGAAGATAACCGACTGTGAATCCTAATATTAACGTGAAGGAAATAATGTGCGTTTTCGAGAGAAAAACTGGAAAGGAAAGGGAAATAAAAGGAAGAGTTTATAATTTATTTTGTTAAAATTTCCATTAATTTTACAAATTTCTTGGTCATTGGACTTAAATACCCTTTCCTCAATTTTTTTTCTTTAATTTAATATTTGGAGAGCATTTTGTAAGATCTGAATATGATCTTTTTTAGTACAAAAGGAATGACCTTTTTCAGGAAGTATATCGTATCGAAGGTAAGGTTTGTGGCTTTCTGCAAAGAGAAATAATATTTCAGTGTAAGCGGCTTTGTCTTACTTCACTACAACATATCTTCTTGTATTATCTAATAACAGGCATTTAAGGCCGCAGTTGACTACATACATACATACATAATTGGCCATTACACCCTTTAGTCAGGATTACGGCATAGCTTCTCACACCACTCATGTTGTGTGTGTTAATTGTATACATGAGTGGCAGGATCTACAGTTTAAAGTCGACTCCGAGCGAAATGGCAAGTTTACTTTCAGAGTTTTTGCCAGTATTTTGCTGAGAGGAAGTCGGCGAAGAAATATTTCTTCAGATTCCGTTTTGATGTCTGACCTAGGGTTTGAACCGTGGCCTTATGTCTAATAAGCCAACACACTACCTACTAGACTACGTTGACTTCACTGCCGGCGACTGATAACACTACCTTACATGAGAAACCTCATGAAGCACATAGATACTTACAGGTTTACATCCTACAGCTGGAAAAGTAGTTTAGCATACATGTAGAAGATAAAACAAAATGAGCGAAAAGTTTTCAAATAATGTCTATGACGTGTATATTCTTATGCTCCGAATATTTGATCCGCTTAATATTAGTAGAGGTACTCCCCAGGGGCCAATACTGGGACCTCTATTGTTTGGTATATAAATACCACATGTTTTGGTTGACTGTAATATTCGTATGTATGCTGATGATGTGCAGCTATATACTAGTACTCATAAGGAGCAAATTAATTCATGTTTAGATTCTCGTGATTTAGTAAAAATTCAGAGCTGGGTTTCAGCTAACGGACTATGTATCAATCATTCAAAGACGAAATGTATTATACTTTGGAAATCATTTGCCATACATGAATAGTGTATCAAGGGAAATAAAATTGATTTTGTCGAGTCTGCTACCAATCTGGGTATTGTCTTTAATGGCAGATTATCGTCGTCCAATCATATCAGTATCATTGGTTTATAAAATTAACAAATACAACATGCGTGGTGTTGGAAGCTAGGTCGTAATTTTGACTGTAGGATTGTAATGACCAATCATGTATGTATTTAAGAAATCTCTGAATTTTATGTTTTAAATATAGTTTTTGTATCAATTTTGAGGTTTTAAATGAAACAATTTTTTTCATTATTATACTAAAAGAAACTCTGAAGATTTTATGTTAATTTAAAAAGAAGATTTTTTAACAGGTATTACAATACTTATAATCCTGACTGAAGGGTTGCAACGACCAATTATGTATGTATGTATGTATGTAAATACAATATTTAAAAGAAAGTAATTCATTATAGGTATTACGAAATAAGTTCAGTCGTGCCGATTCAAGAATAACAAAGAACTTCAAATTGTAAGTTAAGAAACACAGTTAATGTGCACAATAACAAATCCTTTCCTTCCGAAAATGGAATTGAATTGATAATTTGTTAATTAAGCATATCGGAAGACACTGTTGGCACATGAATGATAACAAAATGTACCATAACATGATGATAACAAGACGTAATTATTATACTTTTTGCAAGTCTGAAAAATTGCCGCATTTCGTGTAATTCGAATTATAATACATACATACACACATACATACATAATTGGTCATTACAACCCTTCAGTCAGGATTGCGACCTAGTTTCTCACACCACTTTTTTTACTCTCAGAGTTTTTGCCAGAAATCTACTGAGAGGAAGTCGACGAAGAAATACTTTTTGAAACTGGACCTCAACATTTCTCTCCGTCTGCCGGACTACTGCAGCGTGTTTCAGGCGGAAAGGCGGTGCTCCTTTCACTAGCATCTCGGTTTTTTATGATAGTCAGGCCGCGTTAAGATCTTTATCGGGTTTCATGAATAACTCTAGGATCGTTAGGGAATGTCACCGCTTTCTCGACCTTTTAATGGGCACTTCACCAGTGTCCCACTGGTGTGGATCCCCGGTCACAGTAACATTCCGGGAAGCTGTAGGGCCTACGAGCTAGCCAGAGCTGGTGCGCTCCTTCCAGAATCCTCTTCAGTTGAATTGGGTATGCCGCTTGCCTCAGTCAAGTTGGACATTGCGCGGAAATTATTACGGGACGCCATCCTATCCTGGGTCAATGAGGAGTCCTACTCCACTGTTAGACTCATCTCATCCACAGTGACCATGCTTACAGATCATTGATATCATCTATTTTCTATTTGAGCTATCATCTATTGATATCAAGGATATAGCTTCGTTCATCAAACTTTCTGGCTGGTTTTCCAGGATAGTCGTGCTTTTGATGTGCAGGCCTTGCGTTGAACAACTTCTTCCTCTTCCTTGATTTTGGTGGAACTTCACTCCGACCTAAACCTAATACTTTTTGTATTTTATTTTGATGTCTGGCCTGGCTTTACGTCTAATAAGCCAACACACTACTTAATAGACTACGGCGACTTCATACATACATAATTGCACGAAACTCCCATATTATTTTCTTTACATATAATAGCTGCTGCGCAGAAATTCTTTTAAGGTGGATTTACATGGTCACACAAGTCGTACGACAAGTAGAAATTTTAAGTCGTGATTCTGACTAAAGGGTGGATGTAACCAACTCAGTAAGTCACGATTTAGCCTAACTTTCTATTTCGAGTTTCCACATTTAGGCTGCTACTCAATATTACCCTTTACGTTTATTTATTTACCATTTTATAAATAGAGCACGTTGTCATTTTTACTCAAAGCATATTTTAATATTAAAATTTAATTTAATTTAAATTTTTAAATTCTTCTTCTTTTTTCCAGTAGCAGCATCTCATTACAGAACTACCCTAAATAACCAATTAGTGAAACATTCGTTGAAAAGTAAAAAAGAAGCAAATGGAAATGTGGAAAAAGTTCAACATTTTCGTTTTTGTTCAATTTTTTGTTTATCCTTTGGTGACGAATACATACCAATTAAATATACATGTGTGATGTGACATTGATGCTCGTATTGTTCGTTTAAATCGATTAAAAATGCGTGACACCAAGATAACACATTGAGCATTAAAAGTGAATGTGAAATTCATTCAAATTGAATCTCATTGACTAATATGTCGTCGTCTCAATAGCGCTGAAATAAAATTGATAAATTGATCGGGTTAACATTTGCTAACTAGTATATGCCAGAAATGACATATTTTTCTGTACGAATGCATACGTGAGCAAACATAATTGTCCAATTTGGAACGATAAAAATTCACATGAGCCCAAGAGCCTTCAATTCATTCCGGAAAAGCCACTATCTGGTGTTGATTTTGGGGCTGGAAGCTTCATCGTTCCATATTGCTTTGAGAACGACGTTGGTCAGGTTATTATGTTTAACGGCGAGGACTATGGGTCGACGCTTATGAACTTCTTTTGGACTGAATTGGATGGTATGGGAATTATGGCATGTGATTTCAAAAGGCCACATTTAACATTTTTCAGAACAGCGATTAACCCGGTTAGACTTTTTGAGGGGTTTTCTTACGTTCTTATGCGATTAATGAAAATACCAATACATGTCGTACCTCGTACAAAAGTTTACAAGATACAAATAGCGGGACTAACCAACTTATATGTACCTTGTTAAAATATGTTCAAAGGTTTTAGGTTTATTGTTAATATAAATATAAATTCAAAAGGTTTTTTAATTAAAATATAGGCTACGTGAAATATACACGTGCATATCAATAAATATTTGGGAAATTCACACAATCCCTTGTATCGTTGTATTGTGTGCATTGTTGGATTGAAATACAATAGTGTATGCTTGTTGTTGATAATTTTCATATAAAAATCCGAACCACTTATACACATTTTTTCATATGTTTTTAAAAGTTATATTGGTTTCGTGCTATCAGTTTATGTAAATACCAGTAATCAAGAAGAAGAATAAAAATACGAAATATTTTCTATGTAACTTGAGTCAATAATTAACATTTCAAAATTATAATTGTCCAAAGAGATAATTAATTAATTTACTTTTTTCGTAATATTTTTCATTTTGTTACTTCAAAATCAAATTATAAATACTAGACTTCTTCTTCCTATTGTTTTTTGACATTTGGAATACGAAATACATAAACAAAAAGTGTATTCGTTCAATACAAAATATACGATACAAAGTCGTGTGAATTGGCGAATTGTATTTATGACCCTAAACTTTACCCAATCGTTTGGTTTTCGCAACCCTTTCACACAGCGACAAATACTATACAGATGGTCACTGTGATTATCAGTACATATGTGTGTAGGTACATTCAAACTTACATATATTCTTTGGTATGTATGAGTAAAAAAATTTGATAAAAGTTTCCATAGAATATGTAACAAACAAAAAAATATATGTGAACTACAAAAAAAAAGGGCAGAGACACAATAACAAAATATATGTTTTCTGTTGGGTTATTGTTTTTTAATACTTTCACTTTTATGGATTTCAATATTGTGTCGAAATTAATTTCGTATGTTTTTTTTTACACTTTTTGTTTACCGAAAAACATGGTCTTTTAATAGTTTCTATTTCCCAATGCTTCACTTTCTTATTTACAATTTTTACTAAATTGAATTGGGGTTAAAAAGGATTGATCGTAAAATATTTGTTTTTTTATATTCTTTAAACAGAGGGAAACTACGGCTTTTAGTTTAAACGTTTTTATTCCTACTTCCATCAACGTATATATTTTTAACATCACAGCAAACAGTTATAACTGATTTCGGCCTGCCTTAACACATCCTTTCAGGCGCTTCTGCTCCTTGCGCGCCTACGCCAATTGGTCACATTAATCGATGACATGGTTTCCTCGATTTGGTCCAACGTAGACAAGGTCGTCTTCTTCGCCGATTTCCGCAGATCCCCGCATCAAATACCCGTCTCGCTGGAGCATTCTCCTCCATTCGAACGACATGGCTGAGCCAGCGCATCCACGTGTGCGTGTGTGTTAATACGCTACACAACGTCTATTTCGTTGAAGAGCTCATACAGCTCACTGTTGGATCGTATGGGGAAATCATTGCTAACTTGCAATGGACCGAAGATTTTATGTAGGACTTTTCTCTAGAATACTTTCAAGGCTGCTGCATCAGTGCTTAATAGGTTCCAAGCAGTTATAAACTTGTCTGTAATTGAAGCCGTTGTCGAAAAATTATGATGATGTTGGTTGCATAACAAAAATCACATTGAAGACAAACGTGCAAGTACTCTACTGTCCATGTTTTAGTTTGACTATAATTACAATTCTGGACCCCAAACTGTCCTGAAAGACGAACACGACGGAAAGGATGAAGAAGGCCATGAATGCCCTGAAAGTCTGTATAAAGACGTTTGGCAGTAGATGGGACCTGCAGCTTCGTATTATCTACTTAATGTACACAGCGGTTGTACGGCCTACACTCTCCTACGGGGCAATAGTATGGGAGGAGGCCATACAAAAGAGGATATATCTCGCTATGCTAAACAAGGTTGGCATGATTGGGCATCGCGGGTGCTCTAAAGGTTATATTGTCTCTTCAACCATTAGACATAAAAGGCGTTGTTTATATTATAAATATATTCACCATTCGTAGTTTGTAAACAGTTTTTCGTCTGAGAATTTTGCTGCAAAGTAAAGTTCTAAGTCAGTAGTCTATCCAAAAAAAAACTTCCTCTCCTTTCCACAATTCGTCCTTAACACTTCCGTGTAGCATAAAATTGTCCCTCTTTTGAAAGAGTATGTAGGGCCTCAAAATCTTGTATGTTATGTTAGACTTGTCTTATATTGTTTTTAGTCTCCAAAGCATTGGTCTGCACTATAGTATGCAGCGGACTAAAAGTATAAAACTTAATTTAAAAAACAAACAAAAGCAACCTAAGACATCTAACTCATAATGAAAATACTAAATTTTTGTTTCAGGAAGTTCTGGGTGCAGGGATGTATAAAATACCATTGAATGAATGATTTCTTGGAAATATTTTTTGAAATATTTTTTTGGTGATGATTAAACGTTTGTTATAGTGAGCCAAATTAAATAATCCGTTTTTCTTTGGTATTTAATCAGGAAACAGAATTTAAAACGAAAGTATATGATTATACAATAGAACAATTCTGCACAGACAGGTGTTTGCTTAATTCTTTAAACAGGAACTTAATTTCTTATTTTGATAGAGAAAGATGCCAATAAAAAATGTTAGAAATTAAAATTCAACAATTTTATTTTATATTGTGACACAAAAAATAATACATACATAACATAATTGGACATTACAGCCCTTCTATCAGGGCTACAACTTACATTCTCTCACCACTTAGGTTATGTGTGTTAATTTTATACATGAGTGGCGGGACCTACAGTTTAAAGGCGACTCCGTACGACAGATTTTTGTGAAACTTTTTCATGGCAATTTTATTTAATCTCAGAATTTTTGCAAAAAATCAGTTGAGATTAAATCACTAAAGAAATATTTGTTTATATTGTTACGAAGATGAAAACATCGTTTAACATTAACGATAAACAAAAGCTACATTAACAAATGCAACGAAAACAACAACAGTGTGAAAGAAAAAGAGACAGACAAGTAAGAAACAACGCAACAACAAACAACGTGAACAAAATACACAAACGACAATGCAGTTGCGATAGAACTCTCGAGAAAGCGAAAATAAGAACCTTCTACTTCAAGAACGTTCATCAGACTTATTTTGTGGACATATCAAAAGGCAAGACAAAGCAGACAACCAGCAGTATGTAGTAAGAATTCAGTCAGCTTGTGTGAAGACGCGTTGCGTGCGAAGAAAACAGTCGTGGTTTGAAGATTTCCGCTATACAGATCTCATGTACAAGTGTTGTTGCTTACGAAAAGGGTGTGATCACAGAATAATAATAACAAGAAATTATTGTTGGATACATCGCGTTGTATACGGTGACACATGAAAGTAGTGCGAACAATAAAGGATTTAATTGAAACTAAACACAAATTTATTTTTATTTTGTTTGCAATCAACGAACTCATATTCTAAACGTTTTTAAAAAGGTAAAAACGTAACAATATTTTGTTTGTTGGAGATGTCTGACTTGTGGTTTGAACCAAGCCCTCATGTCTAAGAAGTCAACAGACTACCTACGAGAATACGGCGACTTCATGAGTCGGTGTAACTTCTACCTTAAGAATCTACTTTGAGTTCCTGACCAACCTAAATTTTATAGTCATATTGCAATGATTTTAAGCGATTAATAGATACGTTGGCATACGGGAATCTTACTGTCCATAATTGATCCAATTTATAAAATTTATTTGCCCGAATTATTTGAATGAATAATGTTCTTTCGTAAAGCACTTTGTTATTAGTAATCAGAAGCAACATCCCAAGAAAATGGTAAAGAGTATAATTTTCTATTTCTAATGTCTTAAATGCTTAGAACTAAAATAAAGCCTTAATTTTTTATTTTATTTTTTTGTTTCCTTTTTCTTGTTTTCCAATTTTTTTGCATTTATTTTGGTTTTATTTGCTTTGCGCGCTTTCCGGTCTCTAGGCGTTGGTGAATTTTTCACATACCTACGTAACCAACCTATCCTATACCTTAATTTATTTATTATATTTTGAATACATCGTTAAACTATTATTTTTACCTAAATTTGACACATTGATTACATCTTTAAGACTAAACAACAGAAAATAAAGGAAAAAAGAAAACCTTGTGTTAAATAGTAATTCCTTAAGTAATGTACAACATTACACAGTAAATATTGAAAGCAGATAAATTTGTATCCACGCCAAATTTACCTTTTTAGCTTAAATGGATTTGTATACTAGATTGCTATGCAGTATTCTGTTTTTTTCTATTATTTTGCTTTTCTTGTAAGCCTATAAATTTTGTCTTCGTAGTATGAGAGCCAACACATACTTACAAGTATGTACATATGTACGGGCATAGGAAGTAACATAAATAAATCCAGATATCAATATGACAATCAGCTATCTAACGAAGTATTGAACACCATTTAAGTGTTTCCAGCATGACCACAATACATCACACATAAACACTCTCGCAGCAGATAAATGTTTTATATTTAAAGGATATTTTTACAGCCGATGTCTTAATAAAAAGAAAATGTTGAAAACATCTTTGAACACCTATAAAAAGATCTTTTCTTACTTCAATGGAAGCATTTGATATTGTTTATATAGAATATAAGCCAGTCATTGTAGAAGTAATTTAATATGGGCAAATAGACCTTTTCGTTTATATTCTAGAGTTATAGACTTGCGGATGTTTTTACGATAAGAAATGCTTCATTGAATACTAAGCAATGCGAACAAAATACACAAACAACAATGAAGTCGGTATAGAGTTCTCGAGAAGGCGAAACCCCGAACGTTCGACTGATTACGTGGGCATATAAAAAGGCAAGACAAAGGAGGCAACCAGTAGTAAGAATTCAGTGAGTCTTATGTGAAGACGCGTTTCGTGTGAAGAGAACAATTGTGGTTTGAAGATTGCCGTTGAAAAGATCTGCGTTGTAAGCAAAGAAGAATAGAGAACAAGCTATTATTGTTGTATTCGTCAAGTTGTAAACGATGGCACACAAAAGTAGTGGGAACAATAAAGGGTTTCATTGAAACTAAACACATATTAGTTTTTATTTTGTTCGCAATCAACGAACTCATATTTTAAACGTTTTTTAAAGGCAAAAACGTATCAACACCATAAAATGAAATTTAAAAAAATCTGGCATCGGTTACCTGGTTACACTTTCAAAAAAGTTGTATGCATTCAGCCTAGAGAGCAATTCCTAATTTTGAAAACTTCGTGTTTGCAAAGCATTTTCGGTCAGGACCTACTGTCCTACATCTTTCAAATTGGTTGTCGTTTATTCAGTGTATTTTTCAAATCAAACATGACGTTTGTTTTCTGAATAGACTTTGGACCAGCTGGCCACTGATCCTAATTTTCATCGAAAAATTATATTGAGCTATAAGGCCTATTCCGGGATGCATGTGTACTTGGACAAATTAAATTGTCATATTTGGGATGATGCTAATCCATATGGGATCTAAGAGCTTCCAATACATTTTGAAAAAGTCACTGCTTTGTGTGGAATTTGGGCTTTTTTGGGCATTATCTGTCCTTATTTATTTCAGAACAGCGTTGGCTAGGCCATCACTATAATGCAATGATTACCAAGTTCTTTTAATAATCAGAACACCAAAGACAATTGATATCAACAGGACTGTGCTACGTACCAAGTATACATATTGAATATTTTGCATAAGTGATTTGGCCACCGAGATCGTGCAATAGTCAGCGTTTGACTCTTTCTTGTGGGGTTTTTCTTAAGTCTTTGGTGTATGCGAATAAGCAAGAAACCGCCGATTTCCTCAAAGCAAACAAACATAACCCATGCCACCAGTCAAATTCAGCTTGATTAATGCGCTAGAGTCATGAAATATTGAACATTTCGAATACGCCCCATCCAAAGAAACTGTGGCGGAGATTTAAACGATGTTATATTCAACACATAACGGCTTCAATAAACCTTTCAAGCGATTTAGAAATTTAGATGATATCTCCCACATACTTTGTTTCATTTAAAGATGGAAAATGCCATCCTACCAGGTTTTTCATCTGCTAATTTTTTGTTTAATATCAACCGGCATCTTACATATGTACCATACATACATAATTGGTCAAGACAACCATTTAGATAGGTTTACGATGTTTCTCACATCGCTAATGCTGTGTGTGTTAATTTTATACATAAGTAGCGGGACTTCCTGTTTAAAGTCGACTTTAAACGACAGATTTTTAAAAAAATTTTTCATGTTAATTTTATTTACTCTCAAAGTATTTGCTAGAAATCTGGTGAGATCAGCTCGCCGAAGACATATATACTCGTAAAAATGTAACAAAGTCGCTCTTAAAAAAATGAGTTACATAAAAAAATATGAAATTCTTCGTAATTTTTACTAAATTTTGTTACGTATTCAAAGTCTTCTTCTTCTTTAATCTATTTCAAGTCGATTTACAACCCTACAGGGACATCCGTCATGTTTCTTAACTTAAATTTAAAGTTAAAAAAAAACATACGAAAAGAAAAAATTTCTGTAATTCAAAAGTTCTAAGTGAAAATCTGCAAATAAAACGTTTTGGTTTTATACTTCAGTTTCTTATCTTATGAATGTTTGTTTTTAACAGAGAAATTCAAACACAAAAATTTAGCGTCGTCATATGAGATAATATTCTTCGTGGCATTAAAGCAGGGGTTAGCAAAAATTTTTTGTTTGTGTATTAGTGAATAAGAGAGAGAAAATATGTTGATAGAATTCGTTTATTTACAGTCATAGAAAAGTGTTAGTAATATACGCTATTTTGATTTTCATTTAATCAATATACATATGTAAAGCTATCCATCTTTGGCTTAATAATTTTAGATAAATAAAAATAAAATAAAAAAAACAATTTTTTTAAAAAGAACATCTTTGGCATAAAAATTAGGCCATGTTTTTAGACAAATAAAAAGTACAAAATCCGATTTTTTATTAAAAAAAAGCGAGCATTCCAAAGCATTTAAAAAAATTATACTATGTGACAAAAAAAATATGAAATACGCCAAGCTATGGACATTTTTAACATAAAATATTTTTAAAGTGTTATTCTGAAATAAAATGATAAAGCATCCACCACACATGTGTTCTTGTCCCAGTCTGATCGACAACTAAATCAAAGAACACAAGAATGCGTGTAAGTGTAAGTGTGTAAGTGTTGTAGAATTGTACTATGAAAGGGTAATCCCTGCATTAAAGTCACAGCTTACTTGTGCACACAGAATGAACTGTACAATGAAGTGTAGCCATTTAATGGGTTACATTAACCAAGGTGAGAGGGGATAATAATGAGTAAGAAAAGATATTTTATTTGAAAATACGCACCCACAAGTTTGTAACATGTCATATGCGTTCGTATATATTTTTCAGTGGCGAAATACAAAGTGCTTTTTCAGTTTACGCAAAATATTTGGGCAATTCACACAAGTCCTTGTATCGTTCTTTGGCGTGTATTGTTGAACGAAAATACAACAGTGTGTGCTTGTTGTTGATAATTTTCATATAAAAATCCGATACATTTATACACATTTTTTCATATGTTTTTGAAAATTGTATTGTTTTCGTGCTATCAGTTTACGTAAGTACTATTCATCAAAATATATTGATAAAGATGATTAATTAATTTACTGTTTTCCGTATTATTTTTCATTTTGTTGCTTGAAAATCAATGTATGTATGTTGTTGCTATATTTTTGCTTATTCGTTGATCATGTGAACAAGTCCATTGTTTTGTTTTTGTAGCTTTTATTTATCAATTTCATAACAACATTTTCGTAACAATATGTTGATTACATGTTGTGTAGTTAGCGGACCTCACCAAGGGTGTTTTGAGATTACATTGGTAGTGAACTTAAAAAACTTAAACTGTTTTAAATTAAACAAATTTGTACGCTTCAGATGATACATTTCTTCCTTGGTACGGGTCTTGTGTACGAAATAGGCATTTACTCATATTTACCAATAAGATTATCGAACTCTAGTAAATTATACACAATTTTTAAAAACATATATGATCGCACTAAAATAAAAATTCATAATAATGAATAAGATTTATTAGATTTAAACGTGAAAAGTGCACTTCTGTACGAGTATTTCTTGTCTTTACATATCTGTCTGTCAAACATAAACGTCCGTTTATCGTTTCTATGAATCTTATGTAAGAATGTCTGTTCGTAGGAAAAATAAGTACTACCTAGAGGAAGAATGATTTGAATAAAGTGAAAATGTGATATATAAGTTAGAAGTGTAGATAGCTGTGTGTGTATGTGATTTTGTGCATTCATTAATAGAGAAAATTACCAATTACAGTTAAGTAGACTAACAACAGATGTGATGAAACTTGACACTCATAATAAATATCTTGAATCACTGCAATATATATGACAATCAAATGTAAGTAGCAGTTCGTCGCCTATTCGACACATTCACAATGCTTTGTTTAAGTTGTTCCATAAATTGTTACACAAACAAATACAACGAACTTGTTACAAGTAAACCAACAACATCAGTAAGCAAGAAGAGGGGATCGAAAAGTAAGTGAGAACGTAACCACAAGCAATGTGAACAAAATACATAAACAACAATGAAGTCGCGATAGAGTTCTCGAGAAGGCGAAACCCCGAATGTTCGACTTCAAGAACCTTCATCAGACTGATTACGTGGGCATATAAAAAGGCAAGACAAAGCAGGCAACAGTAGTAAGATTTCAGTCAGTCTTGTTGGAAGATCGCCGTTAAAAAGATCTGCGTTGTAAGCAAATATGAATAGCGAACAAGCAATTATTGTTGTATTCGTCAAGTTGTAAACAGTGGTACACAAAAGTAGTGCGAACATTAAAGAGTTTATCTAAAACTAAACACATATTTGTTTTTATTTTGTTTGCTAACAACGAACTCATATTTTAAATGTTTTTAAAAAGGTAAAAATGTAACAGTATGATGAATGTTTGAATTGATTGCAGAGAAATATAATAATAATCATAATCTAAGTAAGGAAGTAAGAGATTTTGTTCATTTTTTAAAAGAGTGGAGAATAGTCTTGTTCGATGTCTACCTTTAATAGACAATGACTGTTCATTTACTCGCCCAGTTAACAAAACTTATAACTGAAATATTCGCAAATAATTTCAATCTGTTGGAAAGCAATCTGTTCGAATTTAAAAGGGTATCAGCAACTATACCTAGAATATTCTTTCAAGAATGCTTACGGATCCCAACATAAGCAAGTCTTCTAAGCCGTGTGGTATTTTAGCACTGTTCAACAATTACTCATTCATTAGCTATCCTTTCCAGTGTCTAATATCGTGCCGGTATTTTTTTTATACATATACCCAAAAATATATATTATATGAACTACCGACTAATAGTTACGGAACGTATGAGAAACCTTAAGCATGTGACTTATTTAGAGTGCAACCTGATTAGTGATAAACAGTAGGGTTTCTGTAAAGTAAAAGTGGGCATACATATATGGGAAATGAGTCACAATAGAATGTAAAAACAAAGAAGTGCAATTGTGTTGTTCTAATTAAAATAATCCAGAAAAATATCACTGGACAATTTTAAGTTATAAAAAAGTAATCATACTCAAAGGGAGAGTTTAGAAAGAGAGATACAAGTGTAAGCAAATACTAACGAAAGTAATTTATTAATATCAAGTGTTAGTGTCAACTGTCTGCTTTATTGTAGAAGAACAAGGGTAAAATTACTAACTAACAATAGAAAAAATAGAAAAGATTAGGAAGGAAGTTGAAGTAAAGTTAGACTCTTACTTTTAAATAACAAATACCATACATACATATATATAGTATACGTGGTGACCTTATAATTAGAAACGATGTTTTAAAAAATGAAATAGAAGCTTAAATTTTTTATAACCTACGCTGTAATTTATAAGTAGCGTTATTCGACGTGTATACCACCATCATTGTTGTCAATGCAAAACACGTGGAGTTTTAAGTTTGGTTATTAAAAAAAAATTATTTTCCAAGTAGTTTCTTTTGGCTGGTCACGTAATTGGAAACGTTTAGTTTACTTTTAATTGTTGAATTTATTTTGTTATTAGTAATAAATTGAGTATAATTTGAATTAATTAATCACCTTGTAATAATTTGGTGCGTTTTAGTTTTTAAAATGGAAAAAAATAAGTCTTGTACTCCAAAACTTCGGGAGTTAATTGTGCCTTGTTATCAGGAGGAAAAACTTTCAATGCTATTCAGCTATTGAATATTCTTGCTCCAAAAAATGGTATTTGGTGCAACACATTTGTACAATAAAACGAAATAGTTTGAAACCTCAGAGAGGAAGCTTAGAGCGAGAAAAACGACTCCAGCAGAAGACAGAATTATTTGTAGTATTTGTTACTGCCTTCTCGTGGAATAAAGGCTGAAATTGGTTAAAATATAACGCCAGAAATATTCACACGGACAAAAAGAATGCGTTTACAGGAGTCGGGACTTCGTAGGTGCATTGCACAGAAAAAACCGCACATTTCAAAAAAAAAAAAAATATTAAAAAGCGGTTACAGTTTGCAAGGGAAATGCTTAAAAAAGAACCGCGTTTCTGAAACAGTGTTCTCTGAAGTGACGAATCAAAGTTTAATTTGTTCCAATCTGATGGAAAAACTTATGTAAGACGTCCTCCAAACAAAGCCCTTGATCCCAGGTACAAAGTGAAAACTGTCTAATTGTAAGAATTGAAGCAATAACGGACTAATATCAATATAAAAGCATTTTGGAAAATGTAATTGAACCGTATTCCTTTGAGAGTATGCCCGTCAATTACATTTTTCAGCATGACAATGACCCAAAGCACACTTCAAGGTTAGTGAAGTGTTGGTTTTCGGGTCAAAATATTGATGTTCTAGACTAGTCACCCCAAAGCCTTGATCTCAACTCAATTGAAAATTTATGGGCAATTATTAAAAGAGATCTTAAGGACAACAAAGCGGACAAAGTTTACCGAAAAGATTTGCAGATGTTGTTCAAAACAAGGGCTATCCGAAAAAATATTAAAAAACATGCCCATTAAATGTGAACATAAGATATTTTTAAGCTGTTTGTAAGGACAACAAACATACGTAACAAACATACATGTCGCTAAGTCGTTTCTAATTATAAGGCCACCATTAGAGTATAGCTTGCTATATTTGATGGGTTAAAGAAGTATGAATATGGAACTTATCTTCGTAAATTTTGTTCCACTTGATCTGCTCTTTACACATTCCAATACGACTATAACAAGCTGAGTTTAGAAAACACTGAGACACTCATATGTACTCTTTGGAAATCAGAAGCAAAGGTGAAGGCTAGTGTTTTTAACCTAAATAAACTTAATTCAATAAAACTCACTCTTCATATAGATTAAACTTAGCTTAGATAAAATTTTCAATATTTTTTCAGAGTGTTGTGATAATGACGAAATACCTAAAAAATTATATCATAATTCGAGTTCTCAAAAAATTGCATGAAGTGAATTTTAAAAAGTAGAGGTTTATTTTAATTTCCAAAATTTTAATGATCGAAATATCACCCGTTAGTAAATTTGATATAGTTCGTGGTCAGTAGAATTCTTTTATTTACGTGCAAAAAGTGATCAATGAGAAACCCTTGATTTTTAATAAACCCTAATACAAGGTTCAGGCATGAATTTTGTGTCAATTGAGTCAATATTCGTTTAATTGACAAAATTATTTTAAGTGTTCAGGCATAAGCAAATCAGCTAATTCAATAATCATTTGACAGCTGGAAAACAACATTTTTTTTTTTATTTTTTACAACAATTCATAAATTTAACACTAAACCTACCGTGACGGGAAAAATTACTTATTTAAGATTTTTTATCAGAATTTCTTGAATATAATATTATAACACCGCTATTTGCGGCTTCTATTAAAAAATACATCGAATATGATTTTGAAGATTTACTCCTATCTTGTGTTTTTTTTACTGAGGAATGCATGTAATCTGCCCTAACTACTTCGGGAAGTTATTTGCTTTGATTACAGGTTCATATCTTGATTTGCATATTTTGTGATATAAAACCACAGTTTTGCATATTTTTGGCATTGCCTGGTATGATTCCCGGTATATTGAGATGTATAGTTTATTTTCTGGCAGATTGACATTCATTCTACTCCAAGCAAGTATTACAGTAAAAATTTCTAGTGTGTTTTTGTTAATAAAAATTCTTATTTCATTGTTTTGTTATAGTCCTTGTCCCCAAAATTTCAAAACATTCAAAATATTTTAATCATTAGAAATTTTTAATAATATATAGTAGAAAGAGAACGGAATAGGAATAGAAATACAAGTGTCGATAGATTTAGTGTTAAAATAAATAAACCTACCTGCCACCTCACTCACCAGTTCTATTTGACGTTGATATTTGTATTTTCAAGTATCAACAAAATTTGTTCGCATAAGTTGTAATGTTCTCAATGAATATACTTGTAACAGTGCTGCATTTTAAGTTTTACTCAATATTTTAATATTTGCGTATTTATTGCGCAATTATTAATTGAAACTTTAAATGAAATATTCAGGAGTTTATTGCGATTTACGCAATAAAGGTGCATTTCTGAACACCGTATAAGTTCGATTCTTTTTAGCAGAGTGAAATTAATGCAAACACATATTCTATCTACACTTTACATAATTTAAAAATATTAAATAAAAAATATTATTACGTTTAAGGTAAATTAGACTTTCTTTGAGCTAACAAATATTAAGAGGAATATTACAATATTTGTTTGCTTATCATACATGTTGAAAAATTTTGTAAAATGAAGCCATTTGTATAAAAACTGCAATTCGAAAATAGTTTTAAAATTGACTTCAATCATATGTTATTAATTGTTTTTAGCATAAAACCTACATTTATACCAAATGTAAAGCATTCATTCTTTTCTTTTCAAAAGCTTAAGTAGTATGACGTATACAAGTCATTTGGAAACTTGAACCCATTAAAATACCGATGCAAATCTTTTTTGACAACTGATGTATAAATACATCTTTGCGAAGGTTTTCTAATAAGAAAGGAAAAAATAAACTTAAATACGGCTAAACAGTCGAAGCAAATAATAGCAAACAAGCAATATTTTCTCAGTGAAGAACACTCAATCTTACGCTCCTTTCTTTCCTTTTTCTTGAAGCCAATTTTGATTTTTCGCAGTACATTTTAACGCATTGTACATCTCTATTTATAGTACATCTCTATTTATTTTACACCCATACCTCGTTTTGCGAATTGCTGAATTTTTTTTTTTAGTACTGAATTAGTACTAATTTTACGAGTTTTTAATTTTTTTTTTTTAATTTCCTTTTTTTCTAAAAAATGGCACGACTTTTGTTTTCTAAAGATTTACTTAGTTAAATTTTTTTTTTTCAAAAGTAGTATTTTCGTAACCCTGGAACCTATCTTTGATATTTAGATGGTTTGCTATAAAAAATAAGAACTCAGTTCGCGTCTTTTCCATTTGCGTCGTGTTTTTTTTTTTTTTTTTTTGGAACGTACCCACGACGCAAAGTGAGGTATGGATGTATCGCCATAAAAAATTTAAAAATTGTTAACATCTACGGATTTATTTTGGCGTGAATTATTTGCTTTGCTGTGCCAATGCTGCCCGTAGACGTACTGTCACGTATTGAACGATTTCTTTATTTACCTTCTAAAACCTTCCGTTTAATCAGCGCATATTTGTATTCTACTGCTGAATTGCAATTTGATTTTGCAAAAATTTTCACTTCATATTGATGCACAAGTAAATGTAAAGAAAGTTTTTTTTTTGGAGGAAATTTTTTTGGAATTTTCATTCAATCCAATAAGGCTTTTTAAGTTTTTATGAATTGTTCTCAGATAGAATACACATGCCAACACCTCTGTAACCATTGAAAGATTTATTATAAACGTTCTTCTATTACAAGTCTAGAAGTTATTAAATGATCTTTCATTTTGAAATTGGATTGGGCATATTTATTTAGACAAAGTATAGTGAAGAATTGTTTTACTGTTTTTTAATATTGAAATTCCTATAACGGCACAGGTATCATAATATTTACTTACTCACTAATTCTTAAATATACGTATGCAAAATATTTTGTTAAAATCTTTACCCATTCTCATTCTGAAGAGAGAAATGGAATTTGGTACAAGAATTTGTAACGGCATACTTATTTTGACATTCTATAACTTCATTTCATTTTGTTTTTTGTGTTAAGCTTTAATAAAAAGTGGACGTTGTTGAGTATTAAATATTAACATTCGATGAAAGATAAATAGAAAATTCTATTACTATTGTGTAAATATGGAAAAAATATCGGAATTAACTAACACCGTCAGGAGTGAAATTATAATCAAGTATAATCTTGGAATATCTGTAACAAATATTGCCAATGAGTACAATATACCTAGACAAAGCGTTTGTTATCAAATAAATAAATGTAAAAACCAGAATCTGTCATTAATTTGCGTCGAACAGGAAGAAAGCGAAAAACAACGGCAGCGGAAGATCGACAAACTATCAGAAAATTTAAATCTAATCCATGTTTGACACCCAAAGCCGCTGCGTTGGAATGGAATTCGCACTCTGATAGTCATTTAAGCGAAAGAACAGTTCGACGATGTTTAAAAGAAGTCAGCATTAATACATATGTGGCAAGATCAATTCCATGTATAGCCCCAAGGAACCAAATTAAAAGGTTAGTATTCGCAAACAGATACGTGGACAAGCAAAGAATCTTATGGACCGACGAAAGTACTTTCGAGTATTACTCGTCAAAGAAAAAAGTTTTTGTTAGACTAGACCAAAAAACTCGAAAAAAACAGCACCTGTTGTCGGAAAAGTTAGTCATGGAGGTGGCAGAGTCATGTTCTGGGGCTGTATAGCATATAAAGGCTTGGGATATTTGGTTCCCATCGACGGTTCGATGAACCAAAACCAATATTTGACAATTTTAAATGAACATGCTTTTTCTTCTGGCGATAGGTTTATTTTAGCGTATTTTCCAACAGGACAATGCGCCCTGCCACAAAAGTAAAATGATTAAGACATTTTTGACAGAAAATTCCATTGAAACCTTGGGATTGGTCACCTCAATGTCCGGATTTGAATGTGATTGAGAATGTTTGGTCATATATAAAGCGCCAAAGAACCGCAGATCTGACAAGAACTAGGGAAGGAACAAAAAAAGTTTAAATCTTTGTGGTAGGACATACCAATAAAATACATTCAAAACTTGATCGATTCAGTTCCTAAAAGACTCCGGAAATTCATTGCCGCTAAAGGAGGATACACGTTTTATTAATATTAAAAATATCTAAAAGTATTACAAAAGTTGGAATAACATATTTTCGTTTAAAGGGTTAAAATACTATACATATGTTAAAATACTTATGCCACCCCCTAAATTTTTGAATTAGTTGCATAGAATGCAAATTTAATTTAAGAAGTTATGATTTTATATTTTTTAGTTATTAAATAAATGCTAATTTCATTAAAAAAAAAATTTGAAATTGTTAATTTTTTGGAAATTTGTGTCAGATGGTAAAAATTCTCAGGTGCCAAAATAAATATGCCGACCACTGTAATTTAAAAATTGTAATTGTTTTTAAACAAACAATCAATTTCGAACTATAATGAGTACTGAGCTAGTAAATCGTTATCATGCCAATGATCAACAACATACCATCTAACCGCATGACACCCTAGAACTTTGCTACAATAACACGGTGCGAAAGTCAAAATACACCCAGCTAACGTTGGGAGTCAAAAATATTTTTTTATATTTATCGAACCCTCACACAAAATTATTGATCACCCAAATATTCTTTAACCTATTTTCAAAGTCCAAAGTTTTTTGAAAAGGGGACAGTTGAGCGTTTAAAATGGCATACATAAACATATTGTTCAAACTTACATTTTATGAGATCGGGTAAACTTGGAAAATAAGATTTTTTTCTCATTTTTTCAAGTATAGCTATTTTTAATTGCAAACTGTAATTAAAAAAGATAAGATAAGTGATGACATTCTCAAAATGCATTATCTTGTGTGGAGATTAACACTTTGTTTAATCAAATCGGACAAAGATTACCGTAGTTATTATTTAAAGAGCATAACAGTAGTGTTATATTTTTTATGTGGTCGTATGTCATTTTATCAAATGAACTTGTTGGTACAAGTAAACCAACAACAGTATGAAAGAAAAGGTAGACAAGTAAGCGAGAATGCAATAACAAGCAATGTGAACAAAATACACAAACAACACTGAAATCGCAATAGAGTTCTCGAGAAGGCGAAACCCCGAACGTTCGACTTCAAGAACCTTCATCAGACTGATTACGTGGGCCTATAAAAAGGCAAGACAAAGCAGGCAACGAGTAGTTAGAATTCAGTTAGTCTTGCGTGAAGACGCGCTGCGTGCATAGCTGCCAGATTTGACGATTTATCGTCATTTTGACGATTTTGTGCTCCAAAAATATCATATTGACGATTTGACGATTTATGCCCTTATTTGTACGATTTTTTAGAAATTAAAAATATAAGTCATATTCTTTACGGGGTATATTTTCTTTTTAATTGTATTTGAAATATATTACTTTGAAATATATTACTTTGAAATATATTACTCATACGCATCATATTACATGTACTGGAATAGTTACCCTGAAAAGTATGCAATAAAAAAACTTCGATTTTGTCATGTATGAAACAAATAGAATTAAATATAACTCATACGTCACATATGTTCTCTGCATTATGAATTTTACATATCAAATATGAGCATAATGTGACTAAATATAATAGGTTGGCGATCTAAAAGTTTAAATTTAAAAATATAATAAAACAAAAATAGTTTGAAATTTTGCCAAATTCATTTCTTTGTTATGAATTACAACTGCTCCGGTTGGTAATGGATTTTTATTTCATTTATATGGCTGCCGCGGATTTATGCCCTTATTTTGACGATTTTTAAAAAGAAAAAATTTACATCATATTCTTCACTTTAGTACATTAAAATCCATTTTAACCTTTGTATTTACTTTGCAATTGTTACTATTGGAAATTTATGTTAGTAAAAACAAGGAGTAAAGTATGTATTATATTTTTAAGTTACTTTCGAATACCTCGAATATCTCTTATGTGTCTACTGGATTTTTCAAAGGCCTTTGACAGGGTTGATCATTTAATCCTATGTCGAAAACTGGGGCACTATTTTGGATTTACAAATACCGCTTTATCTCTTTTGGAAAACTACTTGTATGGGCGAGCCCAAAAGGTAATTATTGGAAATAGGCAGTCAGGGATGAGGCGTATAACATCTGGTGTTCCACAGAGGTCCGTGTTAGGCCCCCTGCTATTTAGTATGTTCGTCAATGATTTATTTTCAGTATGCAGGTATACTAAGGTACATGCATACGCAGACGATATTCAGCTGTACATCTCAAACCGTATTGGTCTGATAGAGGATACAAGTTACAAACTTAATTATGACTTGAGGTCTATTTTAAAATGGGCTGAGGATAATAACCTTACGCTCAATCCTGGAAAATCTTACATTTTACCAATCAGTAGATGGGAATATGATTTAAGTTATTTTCCGACCATTTACTTGGGGAACACATCTCTTCTGTACGTTAGTAAGATTAAATACTTAGGATTTTGGATCAATTCCACCTTGTCATGCACTGACCATATTAATCATGTTGTGCGTAACGTATACCTCTTGCTTCGTAATTTACGAATGTCGTCTAACTTCACACCAGTTGAAGTTAAGAGGAAACTTATAATTCAATTAATACTTCCACTGATTAATTATTTTGCAGAGGTTTACAGTAAATTGGACTCTCTCTCACTACATAAGTTGCAAGTGTCTTTTAATAATGCTACGCGGTATGTGTATGATTTAACTAGGTTTAGCAGTGTATCGTCCTGGAGGAAAATGATCTTGGGCTGTGACTTGATCGACTACCTTAAGATGCGAAATATTATATTTTTATATAATCTTCTTTATCGAAAGAAACCACCCTATCTCTTTGAGAAGCTTGTATTTGGCAGATCCACAAGATATACAAATCTAATTATACCTAAATACACTTACATCAATACTAGCAGATTGTTTTTCGTCAACGCAATTAATTTGTGGAACTCCTTACCAATGTCTATTAAAAACATTTCGAGAAAGAGCAGTTTTAAGAAGTCACTTTTTGACTATATGACCGCAAATATTTAAAAAAAATTTTATTTTATTTTTATTTTAGAAATTTTGTGTGAAATATAATTGTTGTCTTTTTGTGTATTAGTTATATATATTATAAACAATTGCAATATAATTTAGGGAATACTAATGACTAATGTAATTTGTGTATATCCTACTGAGCTATAAAAGAATAACATTCTTAAAGTTCTTGTAAGTTCTTGTAAGCAAATAAAATAAATAAATGATTTTTCTGTATTTTATTCCTTTTTAATCACTTAAAAGCTGAACAATTACAATTCCTAAATAATCTCGTAGTTGAATAGAATAATATATCACTTGTCGTTGCAGAATATTTTAAAAATTCTAGTATAGCTTCTAATATTACCATCGGAAGAACAAAGGCAAACGCCGTTATTTTTTTTTCGTACGACCAACACTCAGGGGATGGATGGCATTGAGTTTGGAACTATGTTATGAGTAGAAGGAAAGAGAGAGCAGTGTTTATGGACACTAGGCTTCTATATTTTTATATCATTAGTAACAGGATAGACCTCTGCAGGAAATGAGTTCCACATACGAATAGTCCGACTAAAAAACGTATTTTTTCTGTAATTCAGTGTTCTATCCACTGCCCAATCGACCACATACGGATGTGCTGGCCGAAAAAGACGAGCGTTATGTAAGAATACACTCAGCCACAATAGTACATATACGGATAAAAAATTTCAGAAGTTTTTTAACCAATCCGTTTTTTTTTTTAAATATTTATAATTGTCTGACATCTTTCTTCGGTTTTAAGACGGTATTTTGCATTGGTTCAGAAATTTGTGAAATTTGTAAATCGGATGCATACCTTTGTGGGCCTGTGCAGAGCTACAATTCAGTTCAATTTCAGAAATTTTTTAACCAATGCAAAAGACCGTCTTAACACCAAGGAAACTATAAAGATTTTCAACGAAAATGGATTAGTCAAAAATTTCGGAGATTTTTTAACCGTATATATAATTTAGTAACTGTGTGTATATGATTTTCGGGGAAAAGACCCCTTATTTGGTTCAAGCAAAACTATTTGATAGTAGCGACAGAACAGTGAAACACAAATCACATTGCAACGATGATGATGATTCAATGGAATTGGATACTCTACCGTCATTAACGAGATACTATGGCCTCTCCTGTACACGGTCGAGAAACCCCAAAATAGACGTTGAGACACCAACCCATACATGAGAGTTGTATTCCATTCTCTGTCACTTATAAACGGTGTAAATAGTAAGATCGAATGATAAGAACTTGAGAAGGATGTGTCAGCATTACACTGAATTTTCATGCTGAGAACATCAAAAGCTAATATCTACACCGCCCATATTGCTGCGCTTATGTGTCAATAAACAACGTTGGGATATATTGTTTAAACTTTAAACAATTTTTTCCTGTAAATGATCACCATTTCTTCATTTTTGGAACAAAAATATTAAATGAAGATAAGGGACGCTAACTTTTAATTTCCAATAAATTCTTTGTTAAATGTTAAACTCAGATATGTAGATACATTGACTTCATATGTTTTACTACAATAGAAATAATTTTTGTTTTTAAATAATTTTAATTTATTTATTTATATTTTCTGACGATTTTTTCACGATTTTAATAAACGATTTTGACGATTTTTTCTCAAATATTTGACGAATTGGTGCCTCATTTATCTGGCAGCTATGGTTGCATGTGAAGAGCCAAGTCGTGGTTTGAAGATCGTCATTGTAAAGACCTACCGAGTAGTTGTTAGTGAATACGCGTACAGAAGTGTATCATCCAGTTGTGAACAGTGGCACATAAAATAGTGCGAACAATAAAGAGTTTAATTGAAACTAAACACAGATTTATTTTTATTTTATTTGCAATCAACGAACTCATATTCTAAACGTTTTTAAAAAGTTAAAAACGAAACAATATTCTAGCTGGCAGTTTTGTGTAACATTTAATTACAGTTTAAAATTTTTTAAGAAATGATGTGCAACAGAGCTTGTCTTATATTTTTATATATGTATGTATGGTTAAATAGACCGGAATAAGTTTGTAATAAAATTAGCCTTATTATGCTGGTGTAAAATTAATGTTCTTCTTCTTAACATTCTTACTGCCTTTATTACTTCATTTTACTCTGTGCTATGCTGTGTTTGTTATTTGGTGAGAATTTTATCCTTTCGGCTGACGTAAAAACTTTGTCAACGAAGTATAATACTGTGAATATTAATTAGCAGCCATATTTTATTAAAACTAAAACACAAAAACAAGAAGATTTTTTTTTTATTCCATTATGTTAACATTTTCTTATTGCTACTTTTGTGGATACAACACCAAGATTAAATTTATAAAGAATAAAAGCAACGTCAGCCATAAGAAAAAGGATAATGTTGGTTCTATCTCTACCATTATTTCATTCTTATTTTCCTTGAATTTTTTTTTGATTTTTTTAATACAATTTTAAAAGGAGTTAAACCCACAATGGTATGAGAAGATATATTCTGAGTCGTAGTTAATATTAGTTTAGTATGTTTTCCTCTTACTTCATAACTTCAGTTACTCCATTCAAAAATTATAAAGCCGTTCTATATTTGATCACTGTCTGTTATTATATTAAAAAAAATAACTGTTGTTTTGCGATCTCTTTTTTGAGGACACTTAAGCGGTTAACACGTTGAAAACGACGACGAATCGACGACATTTCGGCTTCTTGGTCAGGACTTTTTAAGACAAAGTAAAATTAGCGAAACAGATTAATTACATGCCCTCTAGGTTGATTGTGTTGACGGTTAAATGAACGCAGTACTCTAGAAACTTCGCGAACAGATTTGCTTTTGTCCAATTTAAATTTTACTATTTGGAACCTTGTGGCTGGCGAGTACTGGCTTGCCGATCTTTAACCCTGGACGGTTCCTGTGCGTCGAACCGACGAAAGTCATTTACTCTTTATCATATAACACTTTTATGATTGACCAAATTTCGCGCTTGTTTTCAACAACGTTAGTTGATAATGAAAGCTTGCAGACAGTAGACGAAAACAAATTTTTTTGTTCGACGATTCAATGAAGAGTAACTTTACTGTACAAAAATGACCATCCAGGATTAAAAATATGGGTGGCCAGGGTTTACTAACTACAAGCTTTCGTTATCAACTAACATTGTTGATAAAAAGGGCGAAATTTGGTCAAACATAAAAGAATTATATGATAAAGAGTAAATGACCTTCGTCGATTCAACGAACAGTAACCAATTAGGATTAAAGAGTTCGTCGATTCAACGAAGAGTTTCAAACCGCAGGTTTTTTTTCTTCCCCGAATTCCTCTCAGCAGATTTCTGGCTCAAACTCTGAGAGTAAATAAAATTGCCATGAAAATTGTCTGTCGTTCGGAGTCGACTTGAAACTATATGTCCCGCCACTCATGTATAAAGTCAACATAAGTAGTGTGAAAAGCCAAGTCGTAATCCTGACTAAAGGGTTATAATGACCAGTTTATAGGGACATATATAGGCGGTATATATCATGTGGTCTACCTTTTTTTTAGCACAGGGCAGATTTTGATGCACCCTACCAGCTCATTACCCCCGGTTTCAAGCAATTCAGCGGGCGGACTATCAGGGCCACTAGTTTTATTGTTCTTAGGTCGCATAATCGCGGCTTTGACGTTTTCATTGCTAAGCGGTGGTATCCCAACGATATCATCATCCATTGGGTTTGATACATCTACGCTCTTAACTTTCCTAATATCTATTCTCGCGTCTGAACAGATGTTTCTTTTCCCTTCTCCTCCCACCGACAATATTTCGCGAAGCGACTGACTACAACGTTTCTATAGTGGATCTGCTAATTACTAAAATTTAAATAAATATGTTTCAATTACAATTTTATATGATATGTTTAAACAAATCTGTGCATATTTTTGAAGAACTATACTTTTTTTAAATTAAAATTAACGTCACTATAACATTTAAAGTGCTTTGGTGAACGTTGATTAATTTTTTTCTTAAAAACACATCAGGACATCAACGACTGTCAGAACTTATTTGTCCCAGAAAAGTATACAGTTTTATAAAAAGTTTAAGTTACACTAAAAACGTGGAAAAGCGTCTACATTTGAGAGACTCAAGTCTGAGTTTCAAAAAAAAAATAATTTCACATTTAAAATACTGTGCATAGAAATGATTCCAAATTTTTTTTTGACATTTCAATATGAAAAATTTAAATTATTTTCTTTTGAATTTTAACTTCTTTATAGTCTTTTCAATAATTAAATTTGGAAAATTTCTCATTTTGTCTCTGCAATATAAAAGGATCCATAATTTTAACAAACAAAAGGTACATGCGATAGCAATATTAAAGAATCGTGACTTAATAAATTTCTGTATATTTTCTTTTATAATATTCCAGCAAAAAACTCTGTTACTTATGGAATACTGAATCTATATTTTGTATTTGTCCACGTGCCACACTCTATTCTAGTCATGGGCGTTTTAGACTTTAATTTGTTCGTACAGGCAAACATACCTTTTAAGGAACTGTCATAAGTACGTTTGTACGTTTTCTACAATGCATTCGATAAAATCTAAGGTGTGTTTGTGAGAGCAAGCTTTAAAAGAAAACTCTTATTGCAACTATTTTATTGTAAAGTTAATTTTGACAATAAAAATAAAACAATAGCTTGGAAGAGAATATAGTATTATGGTATGGAATACAGCTCTTTTTTTTACAATTGTAATAAGGAATATTTCAATTGAGATTAGCTGAAGGATATGGAATCTAGCAGCCAAAATAGAAGAGAAACAGAATAGAAAAGCAAAAACGATTGTTTCGATGGACCGAATGTATGTGTAAGTTTACGGTGAGATAAATACGCTTGGAATAAGCTGTTTCGTTGTAAAACATAAAATTATGAAAAAATTAAAGACACTTCAAATTTCAAGAAATTTTGTTACTTGGTTTTGTGATTTTGTATTTACTTTTTAGTTGTCTAAACAAAAAATCAGGAGCTAAAACGTCGCTTCGTGATCGAATGACTTTAGTCGAAATTCTATTACTTGAGATCGCCGCATTCGTTATCGAATAACTTGTATCGACATTTTAAATTGTGGCATTCGATAACGATCATCAAATGCCTTCTCTCGAAATGTCATTCGATAGGTTAACAGTTGTCGAAAACATAAATAATTTATTTTTAAAAAACTAAAAACTAATTGAATTTTGATCTTTTTGTGCTAAATTATAATATTTATTATTGGTATTTAAAATTAAATATGTAAGTATACATATTAAACTTATTTTTAGCAATAAAAAATATATTTGTTTCCTAGGACAAATGTAAACAAAATTAATGGCAAACAGAAGGAACTAATGGCCCAATTTATGATGGACCATCCCAATTTTTCAAAAAACATAATACCAAATTCTGCGCAAGGTAAGACACTTTTAAATAGGTTATGGAATGCACTTATGAACTTTGAACTCTTATGGGCCAGCAGTGAAAAAGGCGGTAATGTGGCGGAAAGTATGTCAACTTTTTATCATATTTTATAGTCTCAATAAAATTTATTTTTAATTTTTTAGGTTTCTGCAGACCAAAAACATAACGCTTAAAAGAAACTATCCTTCAACAAAGAGTCCAAGAAAAAACCGGAGGATGACCATACGAGGAATTGGTGCAATCACCAGCAGAAGAACAAATAATTCAAGCTGCAGGAATTGAAGCTGCTGTTGAAGGCATCCCTTCTGTTAAATCATTCGGTGCACCAAAAACCGTAAATGTGGCAATTTCCAATGAAGAACAAAGTTTAAGTGCTTTGTTAGAAGACAGTATGGAATATGACAAAGAGAATGGTATGGGAACGAGCGGAAATTGTCAAGAATCTGAAAATATGGATAACCAACCGTCAAGAATAAAGAAAGTAAACTCTAAGTATGAAACTAAATTAAATCTTTTAACATCAAGCCTTTCCAACGCTTAAAAATACCATTTTGATTTGTGTTCAAAACTGGACCACCTCATAAAACTAAAAGAAAAATCTCTCAAACTTAGAGAAGAAGTGCACTCTGTTAATATGGCAACAAAAATTTTGGATTTTCAAATTAAAACTATTGAACTTGAATTGCTAAAAAAGAAACAGTAATCATTTTAGGCACATTTTAAATGATTGCATAATGCATATAAGAAAGTACAAATAATTTTAGTTTATTTACTATTACTTTTTTATTCTAATATTAAATTTGCAATGAATTCAATTTATGATTTGTTAATACAAAAACTTGTTATGTAGCATAATAAAGAAAATCATTTAATGTTAATTTTATATGATCTTATCTTATTCCCACAAAATTGAAAGCTTCTTTCGTCAATCTAAATCGTTTTCGAAACCTAGAAGTATGGATTTTTAGAAGAAATATTCTTAAAAGTAATTTATTTCTTTCATACGCATTATCGGACAATGATAAAGGATCACTTTTGCTTCTCATTATTCTTCTGGTACGCATGACATGGCCTTCGTCTTCTTCATCAGATGAAGATAAATAAAATAAAAACAAAGGATCCATTTTGTTAGAAGACAAAATCGATTTATATAAGAAATATTTAAGTTTTTAAAAACTTTACTTTTTTACTTACCATTATTTATTTTTACATTTGTTTACAAATGTACCAATCATATGTTTGTGTTCTATTACTAAACAAAAAATATTTGCAATCTTTTTGTAAATTTCGATTCGATAGCTATCGAATGCCGTAATTTGGTTATACGATACAAAACGAAATTTTACTCGATACGAATGCTCATTCGATCATGAGTGCTGCGATTTGGGCCCAGCTGTTTCCTTGTGTTTTCGAAAAGGCAAATCACACCGAAAAGTTAAAAAATTTGTGGTTTTCAGGAAACTCTTAAATCACAATTGTGATTTCAAAAGCACAAGTGATTTAAAATCTTGTCATTTTCAGAACTGCCTGTATATATACAGTGGACAGCAAAAGTCTTAGTACGGCAATATATTTTGACAAAAAAAAGTCCCCACAGGCTTAATACTCTTGCACAAAGACCCGATATGACTTCAAGAGAGTATTTATTTAGGAGATCATTTGAAAGAACGGTTACGTAATCGCAATCAAAAGTCAACCGTGATATTCTACTAAATACAAGTGCTCAGGGTTCTCCTTGGGGATAACTATGGAGTCATCTGAAACTTTAACTAATTATTCTCTTGTTTTATAATAAAACAGAAATAAATTAATAAAATAAATATATAAACTATAAGTTTTTATTCAAACTTTTGGTTAAAATTCATGAAATTTCTACAAAATATTGCCGCACCTTTTGTCTGTCTGTCCACTGTATGTACTTCATTTTAAAGGTATAGTCCCCTATAAATAAATAAAAGGATTACATTTATCGCTTAATTAAATTCATCAAAATGTAGTTTATTATCAAATCAACATATGGTATGAGAAATTGTTAAAAGACTTTTTAGAAATAAAAATCTTTCAAATATGTTCTTTAAATTTTATTTTATTTTACATGATAACTCTGCCTCCCATTTCATTTTTGCAAGCGTTTTATGTTGATGACATTCCCAAAATGCATAATCTTGTGAAGAGATTGACACTTCGTTTGATCAAATCCGTCAAAAATTATCGATATTATAACAGTCATGTGATATTTTTTATATTTGTCATCTTATCTTATCAGTTCAAAAATTTTCAAAAGTTTTAATGGATCTTGATTGGTTATCGCAAAGTGTGTCAATTTCACGTTTGCACGACTACCAGAAGTCGGCTAATATTTGGGTTTTTTGCAAATATTATTATTTCGCTTTGCCTAAACATTGTTCAACTTCTGGTGGTCCCATTTTCCCATGAAAAATCAAGATCCCTTAAAAATTCAGAAAATTTTTGAGCTAATAGTTCATTGGAAACAATATATATATGAAAAATATAACTCGACTGTTAGACTCTTTAAATAATAACTACGGAAATTTTTGTGCGATTTCCGAAAGTGTCAATCTCTTTACAAGATAACACACTTTCAGAATATAATCACTTATTACATATTTTTTAATTATATATAGTTTGCTACTATGAACGGACTGGAACTTGAAAACATATGAAAAAAATTCGCATTTGTCAAGTTTACCTCATCAAACCCCATAGCATATTAAGCCAAATAATACATATATATATATGTATCTCGTTTTAAAGGCCTATCTCCTTTCTAATATGATTTAAATTTTGGACATCGGGTCAGAAATGTTTGTGCAATCAATAATTTCCTGCGTAAGGTCCAATAAAACAGTTTTTGTCAAATAAAACAAGTTTGAAGGGTTCGAGAAAAATAAAAAAAGTATTTTTGAATTCTACTCAACTAACTAAACAACTTAGACTGGGTAGTTACTCGGATGTATTTAATTTGTTGCATTTTACCGCATAGTGTTATTTGTTATAATTTTAAGATTTCTAATGTATTTGAACAAACATATGAAATTGTTATGCTTGCAGCATACTTTTTCATCTTTTCTTATTACATTGTTATTGTTGTTATTATTTTATGTTATTTTTCTTTTTTAGCACCGACAGGCTTGTTATTCAGTTTTCATTTTTACATTAATTCCACTAGTATGTTTAACCCACTCATATTAAAAAAAACTAATTTTTCACGCCCCATTTGCTAAAATGTGTTTCTTTTATTGCCATTTTATGGAAAACACAAAATTTTTCATTTTTTGTGATATCTTTTTAAATTTACAGCGAAAATGGTCCACTTTTATTCGTCCAAATTACTTGCCTCTTTATAAAAAAAATAGTTTTTCAATGCTAAATTCTTATTTTTTTTAATTTTTAATAGCCACGTTTTTAAAAAACATCTTCAATATGAAAAAACATTTTTTTTTATAAATTTCATTTTTTTTAAATTTAAATTTGTTTTACTTTTCACTGCAAATGTTTTCATATTTTTATATCAGGCTCTTTTTGTTTCTGTACTCCCGCTCAAAGCTCATAACTCTCTCAGCAAAGTAAAGCACACTCGCTTCCTTTTGTAAACAGAAGTAACAGCACAGGTTAGGTTTTGCAGAAATCAAAGGTTATTGATGTAGCAAAATCTATCTTCTCTATTTCAAACATAATTGCATGGCAATGATTAATAACATCGAAAGAGAGAATTGTCAAAACAATAACACTAAAGAGAATTTAACAAATGCAACAGAGAGTAAGTTTTCTTGCCTTTCTTACATTGCTCTTTTGAAGTGACTCTTATAATCTCAGTAACCACAGCCACTCTAATCTATGTGGCAAGTCATTTCAATACAAATCGTGGGCTTGCTTATACGTTTTTTTTTCTATTTTTTATTGCTGTAGGTCATTACAACAACAAATTAAGAGGTTTTGTTTATTATTTTTAGAATTTTCTTTGATTTAAAACTTTAATTGGAAGTGTGTTTTTATAATCTGTTTTATTGCACGTTTCACTTACGGGTACATACATATGTATGTATGTACATATTTGTAACTGGCCCACATTCGTATACTTTATTTGTAATTGAAATATTTATTAAGTATTAGCTAAAACCCGGTGTGCTCCGCTGCTCTTATCGATATGAAATATAAATATTCAAAATATAATATCAGAGAATAAGAAATAATTATTATGAAACATTTTAAATATCAGTAACAAAATAAATATTTTAAAATCCAGACTTCTTATTTTATTATACATAAAAAAATGTATATCAATATATTTTAAATATTTATATTTCATATCGATAGGAGTAGCGGAACACAGGGTTTTAACTAGGCAGCTCTAGATGTAGATGCTGGTAGTCTCTCTCTTTCTAGGCGTACATCGTGTTGATCCGGCGTCTATCAGGTCTTGATCTTGACGATTGGGATCGTTTTCTTCGAAGACGTGCATCACGTTGATCAGGAGTCTCAGCTCCTCTCAGCAGCTTTCTGGTAAAAACTCTGAGAGTAAATAAAATTGCAGTGAAAAGTTTCTCAAAAATCTGTCGTTCGGAGTCGACTTTAAACTGTAGGTCCCACCGTTCATGTATAAAATGAACAGACACAACATTAGTGGTGTGAGAAACTAGCACGTTGTACAATGGGTCAAGTCGACCTCCGGGTACTGTGCTTGTCTTAATTGACAAGTACACGTCCTCTAACCTAATCTAACCTAACGAACAAAATTCTCGAACTTGCAACGATACCAATCTACATCAGATCTAGGAGCATCCAATGCATCCCGAAAAGTCACTGTTTAATATGGATTTGAGGCTATAGGTCGATGATTTAGATCTTCTTTTGGCGAGTATTGGATTATTAGAGCACCAATAATATGTAGTGTCAGCAGACGGTTAGATTCGAGGATATGGTCGCTTTAGGAGAAGATGATATGAACTGATCAACGGGTTTGTGTAAATCGCATGTGTATGCGAATAAGCCAAAGAGCATAGTGGTCCCCAGAGCCAACAGAACCCATTTGTCAAATTCAGACTGATTTATTCGCTAAACTCTAACAGAGTTATGTAAAATTAGACATTTCGGTTGCCTTCTATATAACCCATGGAGGACACTTAAGAGGTGTTACGCATATAATAACATCATAAAGTCTTTCAAACGAATTAGAAATTTCATTGATGGATCACTTATATTTGTTTTATATAAATTTAAAGAAAGAAAGCTCTTAATGAAACACCCTTTATACGGACAAAGTGCAGTCGTGTAATAAAATTTGATACATCAACACATTTTGCGTTCAATGACTTAAGCTTTTGTTACAAATCATATGGTAGACGAAAGTACTCATTCTGTTTAAATTAAATTAATGTGCAGTGAGGTGAAGTTCATGTGCCAGAAATTTAATTGTGATATAAGAAAATAGCTTTATGTGCATAAAATATGTCACCTATAATAAGACCAGTTTCTGAAATTCTTGACGTGTTGTTTAAGTTTTTTGTAATGAAAACAATGATTAGGGTTTTTGCAACTTATATCCATACAGGTGTACAGTGCCAGACATATTGACTGACTGCTATGATGGAATTGTATCTAAGCATTAATACATCGTCTTTCTTAGGTATATTAATAATCGTTTGTTTATCAGTGCTGCTCATATTAGATTGCGTTTAATTTAGTTGAATGCATTTTTAAATGCAATAGAATGTCGAAATCATGCTTGGGCACCATGCAGCCTATTTCAAAAAAAGTCTCTAGCATTTTCACATGTGTATATGCACTTCGGAATGTGTACTCTATGGCTGCATTTTAAAACAGGTTAATAATATGATTAATAAATAATACTACCCTAACCACTTCTAATTCATACACCACACATTTTTGTTTGATATGCCTATATTTAGAGCTCCATATTTTGGATAGTAAGGAAGGAATCATAAACTTTTTATGGAAGTAGCAAAAAAAACTGTCATCTTTAAGTGACCATATATGAAATGGTGCTAATACACCCGACTATAGATAAAAAACTACGCACCTTTAGTTTTGTATCTTATCTTCTAATCTTTAGAAACAAAACGAAGTAAATTTTTAAATTTTCGGTTTGAAACATTTGGGTCCCTTTGGTCGTCATGGGGTTAAACTATAATTATCGAAAGTCATACTAAGATTTAAGTCCTATTGGTCAATTCACACAAGCCGTTGTATCGTTGTATTCATTGTATTGTTGGACGACTATACAACAGTGTATGCTTGTTGTTGATAATTTTCAGGTAAAAATCCGATACACATTTTTTTCATTGGCCAATTCACACGACTTTGTATAGAGTATGTTGTATTGAACATACTTTTTGTTTGTGAACGCTCAATGGTATGCTGTATTCAATACAACATACACGATACAAAGTCATGTGAATTGGTGAATTAAATTGAATTGAATGTGAATTTCTAATTGTAAATTTAGAACTATTAAACAGTTTGCCAAGTGTGATAAAATAAATATATTAAAAATTTAGTAAATAAGTAGTGAGATTATCAACATTTAATCATCGTTACGTTAAATTCCGTAGATTTAAAGTAAACGTCTTTTTTAACATTCTATAGTCACATGTCTTTAAAACTTTAGCAGTTCATTTCACTGATACTGCCGTTTGGATCGCTCCGTTAAAATATTTTAAAAACCCTTTAAAATTGAATCTAATGATTTACTCCTTTTTCCAAATAGTTCATCGAATTTTATAAAGTGTGTGTGTGTTTGGGTGTGTATTTTTGGCCACTTCTTCCATTTTATAAATATGCTGGTCTAAATAATGCAACACATTCAAGTTCTGTATTATTGACAAAAATAAATTTTGAAATTGATACAAAACAAAAAAAGTCATTTATAAATGCAACATTAATTGGTTTTGGTTCAAACGTTTATCTCCGAATGAAATCATATTGTGAGGCTGTGAGGCTGCTTTTCATGTGAAACTGGAATAATTGGTCATTCAAATTAAGTGAACATTAAACTTCGAAAGAGTTCTATTGTATCTCCACATCATAGATAGGAAAATAAGTCAAATATGAGTCAAATATTGTATTTTTTTTTATTCACCAAAATTCAGGGAATGGCTGCTGCTAATAGATTGGAGTAGACTTTGAATTTTCATGTTTTTACATTTCAAACAACACAAAGGAGAAGAGAAGAGAAGAGGCCGCTGGCTAATCCTATATGATTTCGAAACAAATGAAGGCTAAGAGCCATTGTTACAATTTACCGTTAACTAAAGGCGGGAATTTAACGGGCAGATAAATTGTTTTTCGTTATTATAAGTTGTGGCCCTAAATGAACAAAATTTAGAATTCAGTGTAGACCATATGAGACTTGATTACCCTAGAGTACAGGACATTGATGATAAGATCGAACTAATTTCTAACGCTCTAGTTAACTATTCGAAGAGAGTTGTGAAATGTTTAACAATATCTTTATAAACTTGATTTTAATGCTTAACTTCTACAGTTTGTATTTAAATATGTTACAAGTAAATTGTGTGTAAAGTCTGGAACAGTAGTTGTAGTAAACGCTGAAGCTTACGACGTAATGAGTAGCGTAGTAAGCAAAAATACGAGCAGAATAGTGAAGTTCTCTTATAATGTGACAAACAAACTTCTCAAAAACTTACAGAATAATGAAGGAATATTATGTGAATTTTTTCATCAAACTGAATATCAAATTTTATAATAAATTCATATCCAACGTCGCATTTCTCTAAAGCAACATAAAATTTTATGTTTCACGTATTTAATGAGGAATGTATTAAAAATCATGGAAACTCTGTCTACAATTTACATATATCTGTCCCGCGGCAAATTTCAAAAATTCGAATTTTGAGCTTCAGCTTATACTATGTTCAGATATGTACTTTTATTGAGTCCAATATTTTAAGTGTTCAGACATAATAATATACGCAGTTCAGCTACTTACATAATATTCATTTGACAGCTGGTAAACAAAACAGCGGGTCATTTCAACAACATTGTTTTTATTTTTTTTGTTTGTTTGTCATTGTTGACATTTGAGTTGTCAAATATCAACAGAAAATGTTCGGATAATCGTAATATGCTCACTAAACACACTTATGACAGTGCTGCATTTTAAGTTTTACTCAATATTATAACATATTGCGTATTTATTGCGCAATAATTAATTAAAACTTTATATGAAATATTGATTTCAGTCATGGCGTTTATTGCGATTTACGCAGTAAAGATGCATATCTGAACACCGTATTATGTTACAGCTACTGCTACAACCATTGGGCAATTCACACGACTTTGTATCGTGTATATTGTATTGAATACACTTTTTGTTTGTGAACGCTCAATGATGTGCTGTATTGTGTACTTTGTATTCCAAATGTCAAAAAGCGATAAGGAGAATACTAGTATTCACAATTTGATTTTGACGTGACAAAATGAAAAATATTACGGAAAAAAGTAAATTAATTAATTATCTGTGCGAACAATTATAATTTTGAAATGTTGATTGTTGACTCAAGTTGCATAGAAAATATTTTGCATTTTTATTCTTCTTCTTGATAACGGGCATTTACATAAACTGATAGCAGGAAACCGATACAACTTCTAAAAACAACAACATATGAAAAAAAATTTTATAAGTGTATCGCAATTTTACATTAAAATTGAATTGCCGTTTAAGCTTGCAGTGCTACTCTACAACGACACTTAAGTCAAATCGTATATTTTTATATGTACATATAATCCTCTACAATAGCTTGTACAAAATTTCTTATAATTTATTTCACAAAAATGCAAACGCATAAATAAAAGAAAAACAAAATGAATTAATTTTAAATTTATTTTTTAATTAAAGACCTTAGAAAATATATAAAAAGTTTTCGCTTTAAAATACACCCGAATATTTTGAGGGTTTGAAATTGTCGGACATACATACATACATTCACTTAAAATAATTAAATATAGTAGTACACACTCATTACTATTGAAACTGCAATGATTTCAACTACAGCTCTTGCTTGTACTTTACTTTAGTCATCATGATTTGTGGAAATGCTGATATTAAATGTCATAAATAAAGTATGAGCATTAACAGGATGAAGTGCAGGAAAGCAATTGTTCAAAATAAAATGGAAAACGTGTGTTATTCAATGCATTTAAGTTGTAAACAAATCCTTTGTACCAGAATGGAAAGGAGACAAAATTGAATTGACTTTGTGATAAAACTACCTGTCAGGTGTAATAAATATTTATTATTCTAAATAAGTATTTAACTTCACATACAAAATGTAAATAAGTCAAACCAAGTTAACAGTCTTCAGCATATGGCAATTCTTTAAAAATAAAAAATTATATCATTGAATATAATTTTTTTTTTTTTAATAATTTCATGGCATTTATTTTTTAATATGATTTTTAGCTTTAGAGCCCGTTCGATTGGTCAGAATTTTTCTATAAAAAGTAATTCAGAGGCACTAAATCGCATGAACAAGTTGTAACCAAACTGAATTCGAAATAAATGGATTGTCAACTGCGCTGCATTCCAAGTTAGATTTGTCTTGTCCGCATCAAATTTTGGTAATAAAAATGAAGTTAGCTTGGATAGATAATACTTGCTATTCAGCTTGCTTGTTAAATTGTTATTTATTTTTAAGGTAATATCTCTGCTTTAAAATAACAAAGTTAGAAGAATTCATGCCATTAATTCAAGTTTCATTGCACTATCCACTGTACATATTGCTACGCTTTTAGTTTTTTAAAAACGTTTAGTATATGAGTTCGTTGATTGCAAACAAAATAAAAATAAATTTGTGTTTAGTTTTAGATAAATTCTTTATTGTTCTCACTATTTTATGTGCCACTATTCAGCTTTATGATACAACAACAATTGGCTTAGTGTGTTATTCTTCTTTGCACTTCTGTTTTCGTAAGAACTAACAACTGTTCGGTAGATCTTTACAATGGTGATCTTCAAACCACGACTGTTCTCTTCACACGCAACGCGTCTTCACACTAGACTGACTGTATTCTCACTACACGTTGCCTGCTTTCTTCTGCCTTTGTATATGCACACGTAAACAGTCTGATGAAGGTTCTTGAAGTCGAACGTTCGGGGTTTTGCCTTCTTGAGAACTCTATCGCGACTTCATTGTTGTTTGTGTATTTTGTTCACATTGCTTGTTGTTGCGTTCTGGCTTAAATGTCTATCCCCTTTTCTTTAATACTGATGTTTTTGGTTTACTTGTAACAAGTTCGTTGTATTTGTTTGTGTAGCTTTTGCTCATTTTAATGTTAAGCGATGTACGCCGTTTCCATTTTCGTAATAATGTAAAAGGAGACATATCGTTAGTATAATTCGCAAACATGTTAACTCACTTTTTTCAAATGTTACGGGAGACACAAAAAACTTTCCAGGTTTTTCAGTTTTTAAAATTTGTAAACTTTTTAAACGCAATTAATTTTACAAAACAGCTCTCTTAATGACCTAGATCAAATTTTAAGAATAATTAATAATTAATATTCGTGGAGTTAGCACTTGCCTTTAATATTTTTCGTAGTTTTGTGGACTTAGCGTTTTTGAAAACCACAAAATTACAACAACTTTAAACTACATACTGACATTTTTTGTTGTCGTAAAATATGTATTTTGTATAATGTTACCGTTTTGCATTAAAATCTCAATTTCGGAAAAAAGTGGGCTTAGCGTCTTTGCGAATTATACTAACGACATGTAGCATTTGACGCATATGATGTCAATTACAGAGGCGCAGGTCTTCCCACAAAGGTTGCTTGACACGTTAACATTGATGGTATGAATAAAGTCGACTTGGTTTCAAAAATAAAATTCTATTGAATTTCACTGCATTCCATCAAAATCTGTATATGACTAAGGAAAATAAACCTCTTACTCACTATCTCAATTAATCTTTAAAACTCTTTAGTCAGAATTACGACCTAGCTTCTCACACTACCCATGATGTGTGTGTGTTAATTTTACCCATGAGTGCTGGGACCTACAGTTTAAAGTCGACCCCGAACGACAGATTCTGGGACACTTTGTATAGCAATTTTATTTACTCTCGTTTTGTTAGAGATGCCTGGGCTGGGGTTTGAACTAAATTGAACTAATTTGTCAATTCCGATATTGAAAGCCCTTCGAAGGTATATAATTTCATTAAGAATGAAGCTGTTTTTATATATTTTCTGTAATTTCTAAAATAATGAGCCATTTGCACAAATTCATATGGATCGTAGTAAAAAATGAAGACGTTACTGCTTTTACAACATATGTAGATATATAAATATAAAATATTTTAAAGTGAAATATTCTATGTATGCATTACATTACATACTTATATACAGTGGACAGCAAAAGTCTTAGTACGGCAATATATTTTGACAAAAAATGGTTCCCGCAGGCTCAATACTCTTGCACAAAGTCCCGATATGACTTCAAGAGAGTATTTAGGAGATCATTTGAAAGAACGGGTACGTAATCGCTAAACCTCAAACAAAAGTCAACCGAAAAACTTGCTTATGGTGCCACCAGAAAACACTAACCAAAACCTGTACATTCAATTCCAAATGGGTTAAATGGAGTTCTTGACCTTAAGGTGTATTCTACTAAATACAAGAAATTACATTTTCATATATTAGGCCTTTGAATTTTAAATTTAGGTTCTCCTTGAGGGTACCTATGGAGTCATCTGAAACTTTTCCTAATTTTTCTCTTGTTTTATGAACAAAATTAAAAAATTGTTTGTTTTATAATAAAACAGAAATAAATTAATAAAATAAATATATAAACTATTAACTTGTCTACAAACTTTTGGCTAAAATTCGTGAAATTGTTACAAAATATTGCCGCACTAAAACTTTTGCTGTCCACTGTCTATGTGCATATGTACAATATTTTGTTATAATTTTTAATGTAATGTCAGCGCTTACATATCGTATAATTGTTCATAGCTGTTTGTTTCTGCATTTATTAATTATAAAATATGTATTAATTTAAAATCAGCTTCATAATGTAAAACAATACACCAAGATTACGTTACCTGAAAATGAAATCAGCGAAATGTATACAATTTTTATTTGAGATTTAGATAAAAAAAAAATACAAAAATTGTTCGTGAATCGATCCGTAATTTCTGAAGATATTTTTAATAAAACTATATTAATATTAATTGAATATTAATTGAATATTAAACTTAGGACGGACGGGTGCCCTGGTAGTCTAGAGGGTAGAGTGCTGACTATTAGCGTGAGGGTCATGGGTTCGATTCCCACTAGAGACTCCGGTCTGTGACACTACACCGAGCATATGGTCAAAGTTACTCAGCTCGTATACAATTAAAATGTAATTTGTAATTGTGTTGTAATTAATAAATAAATAAACTTAGGACGACGTTAGAATGATTTAGTTTTCAGATGGCGATATATGTATATCATACAATTATATAAAGTTTATATTCGTAAAGGGTTATCCATTTTTCTGTTTCAAACGTAATGGTAAATAAAACACACATATGGTTTTGACGAAATTTCATTTTCGAAATTGCATGGAATAGTGATACCTTCAGCCACATTTTGCGCATGAAGTAAGTTTTCCATGGTCACTCGCTGGTTCTCCGAGCTTGTTAATTGATGACATAAAATCCGTGAATAAAAATATCAAACAAAAATTTATTGATTCAATGTCTGTTACTATAGCATCTACATAGACGATCTATGGCGTTGAGTCGTTAGTCTGCATTAGGTTTTACCTTAAGCGCCCTGGAGAAGATCAAATAAATTTATCAAATAATACATATGTGTGAATAGCGTTTCTTTATTTCATTATTTGAATTTTAATTTCATGGCGTTTGGATGCAAAAATATCTTCTACGGTTGGTGATTTGTTTTATTCATATTGTTACGTTTTTACCTTTTTAAAAACTTTTAAAATATGAGTTCGTTGATTGCAAACAAAAAAAAATAAATTTGTGTTTAGTTTCAATTAAACTCTTTACTGTTCGCACTACTTTTATGTGCCACCGTATACAACGTGATGTATCCAATAATAATTTCCTGTTATTATTATTCTCTGCTCACACCCTTTGCGTAAGCAACAACACTTGTACGTTAGATCTATATAGCGGAGATCTTCAAACCATGACTGTTTACTTCGCACGAAACGCGTCTTCACAAAGGAATGACTGAATTCTTACTACTGGTTGTCTGCTCTGTCTTGCCTTTTCATATGTCCAGAAAATCAGTCTGATGAATGTTCTTAAAGTAGATGGTTTTCGCCTTCTCGAGAATTCTATCGCGACTACATTGTTGTTTGTGTATTTTGTTCACGTTGTTTGTTGTTGGGTTCGCTTATGTTGCTTTTCGTTATCTATCCCCTTCTCTTTCTAACTTATGGTCTTTGTTTTGTAGCTTTTGCTTATTGTTTTAATGTGAAATGATATTACACCGTTTCCATTTTCGTAACAATTTTGTTTTTTTATCTGCATAGTACTGCATGACGACAACATATTTATTATTTTTTTATCAGCTAATGAGTTCATTACTACAATATCGAGGAGATAATGGTTGTTAAACACAATTGGAGACGATCAAATGAAAAGATAACAAGTCATGAGAATACCAGAATTCTTTGCTTTTCATCAATCAATGCCGACGCAATAAGGCGACATAAAATCATAAGACGTTGATAAATTAATTTGATCGTCTGCAGGCACCTTAAGTTAGACTTTATGACTGTGAGCAAATCCAAATCCATAATGATCCAAAAGGTAGATCCAACGGTTGAAAAAACTTGGTATTAACAAATTTAAAATATTCGCCACATTTTCTTGAACAAATTTTCAGCTGAGCGTGCATTACCATGATGCAGAGGCTTGACAACACCTGTATTGCCAATTTCGTAACTTGTAGTAAAATTTAAATATCTTAAAGTAAGTAAACAAGCTCATTGACCTAGGAAGAAACTCTATTTTTCCTAACTATTCGAGTCATCTTCCTCAGACAAACCCATACAGTCGTAGATTTAACCTCACAGGAGTCTAGTCTAGTTTGGGGGCAGCCTGTGTACCGTCCTAGTATGTTGAAGTCGCCGTTGTCTAATAGGTAGTGTGTTGGCTTATTAGACGTAGGGCCTCGGTTAAAACCCTTGGTCAGGCATCTCCAACTGAAAGAAATATAAAAAATATTTCTTCGGCGACTTCCTCTCAGCAGATTTCTGGCTGCCATGAAAAGAGTCTCAAAAAAATCTGTCGTTCGGATTCGACTTTATATTGTAGGTCCCCCCACTCATGTATAAAAATTAAGGCACACAACATAAGTGGTGTGAGAAACTAGGTCCTAATCTTGACCAAAGGGTTGTAATGATCATTTATGTTATGTTATGTAAGTAAACACGTGTAGTACTTCGCAAATGGTATACATTTCATTTAATAAATAAACCCTATAAAACCAGCGATTTGGAAACCCCTATATGGATAACACGATATGATTTTATTGAGCCTTATTCGCTTTTACACATACTACTTGCCCATTAAGGAATACGCAAACGGAATATTTATGTACATTACACATGCAATTATTTACACACATAAATAAAGAAACGCATACAAATTATTTAAAATGTATAATTTTAACTTAAAACAAATTCAATTTCATGATGTTTGTTTAAATGTGAATATAAATCTAATTTTCTTTCTTTCTTCTTCTTTATATTTTATAAACCCATGTTACATATTCAATGCTAAATTAATTAATTATTAAATTAAATTTATTCCATTTGAAATCAACTTCAATACCTTTAATAGAAACTTATAAAATTGATTCATTGCTCTTTTGGGGAGATTTAATTACCGTAAAATTGTTTTATAAGTTCAATTTGTGCTTATAAGTCTTAAATACAAAATCTTTTTCTTTTTTAAACCATTGAAAGTAATCCCAATATTAAAACCGGGAAAGGACGCAAAGTCACCTACAAGTTATCATTCCATAAGCATGTTGAATTGCTAAGATAGTCTTCGAAAACATCGTGCTGCTACAGAAAATAAATGAATACATACATACATAATTGGTCATTACAACTAAATGAATACACCGAAATTAATAATATAATACAAAAAGAGCATTTTGGTTTTCGAAAGGAACAGTCAACAGTACATCAAGTAAAGAGAATTGTAAACTTTTTTTCAAATAACAAAAGTAATCGAAAAAGTACTGGAATATTGCTGTTAGACGCAGAAAAAGTCCTTTATTCTACATGGCACAACGGCCTAATTTTTAAACTCCATAAGTTTGGTTATCCAATATATTTACAAAAAAGTGTACAAAGTTTTTTAAACGAGAGATCATTTGGAGTGAATATTGATACTGAATACTCTTCGCTACGAATATCCCAGCGGGAGTTCCCCACGGTTTGTTGTTGTCACCAGTTCTGTATTCAATTTATACATCGGACTTTGAAATACTCAAATATCCGTCAGTTACTGCCATTATAACAAAAGGTAAAGTTTCAAATGCCATAGTCAAAAGGATGAAAAAAGGTCTTTTCATGCACAGAATTACTTTAAAATCTGGAAAATAAAAATAAACGAAAATAAAACTCAAGCAATAATATTTCCTTTCAATAAATCTCCGAAAAGGATACCTTCGATACCACTATCTGTAGAAGGAGCTGAAATTCATCTTCTTAATACCATTAAATATCTTGGAATTGTGTTAGATAATAAATTGACTTTCAGACATCATGTTCTAAAACTCTGTTAAAAGGCAATTAAATGGGGAAGAGCCCTTTTTCCATTATTAAATCGAAAATCAACTTTGAATTATAAAAATAGAATCTTATTATACAAAACTTGCATACGGCCTATTATAACATATGTATGTCAAATTTGGTCATATTATTAGGTTAGGTTAGGTCGGAGAGGTAGTTCTGATATCAAGAAGCTTACTTGAGCACACACCCGTTGGGATGCTGCGGGTGAACGCAGTCTCGGTAGTGACCAAGTTCGACCAAAATCAGGGAAGAGGAGGAAGTTGGTCAGCACAAAGGCTGCACATCAAAAGCACGACTACCCTACACTGGAAAACCAGCCAGAAAGTTTGATAAACGAAGCTATATCCTTGACATCAAGAGATGATAGCTCCGTCAAGCTGACAAGAAATGGATAGTCAAATAACATATATCTGCACCTCGTAAGAGATGGGCTCTGACGAAGAAAGTGGATAACAGTCTCCTCTCCTCCTCTCAGTGGATCTGGGAGCCGCATCCTTCCCGCGTGTCTACCACTAACACAATGATATGTAAGCATGGCTACTGTGATTGAGATGATGCCACGACCAAGTCCAGGTAACTGGTTGGTACGCCAATTTGGTCAAATAGATGTGCCGAAACCTATCTAAATAATCCAGAATAAAAATTTGAAACTTATTTTTAATTTACCTAGAAGATACTCAACAAGTAGATTGCGTCAACTTTTTCAACAAGATTTGCTTAAATCAGTAATATCTAATTTAACAAACAGATTTGAAGTTCGAAATAGAGTTTCAAATTAAGTTATAATAAGGAATTTGTAATATTAGCTTCTTCTTTAACTGCAGTGATGAAGCTGAAGATAGAAGGATTAATTTAGTATTTCTTTAATTCTTTACTAGGTTCTTCCCTATTTTTTTCCTAACTCTGCATTAATGTAAATACTAAATTATAGAGATTTTTACATACTAGGTATAATGGTAAGTAAAAATATATTTAACCCTACAATAATGTGCATTTAAATTGATTTATTCGAAATTAATTTTTAATAACAGATATCTCCTTTGGTGGTAAAAACTAATTTTGAAGTTTTTCGTAGAAATGCCATGAAAAGTTTCTCAAAAAATCTGTCCTTCGTTGTCGACTTTAAACTGTAGGTCCCGCCACTCATGTATAAAATTAACACACAAAACATAAGTGGTGTGAGAAACTAGGTCGTAATCCTGACTGAAGGGTTGTAATGACCAATTATGTATGTATTTGATTTATTATGTTATTTTAGAGTGTAATCAAAAAGCAGTTTTATATCCTTGCTGAGATAAAAAGGTTTCTAATGTTGAAAACTTGGCTTATATTTATTCGAAACCAGAAAATTTTGTATGATCTGAATTGTTATTAAAACGTTTTCATAAATTCGAATGTTTTTTTTTATTGTTTTACAAGATTGAATTTATTTAATAATTAATCTATAGCTTGATTTGATTTTCCTCTCTAAGGAAGCATCTTTAATTTTTGCTCGACCTTCTGGAGAAATTACAAACGAACGATGATTGTCTTCTAATATTTTCAGAAAGTTCTAGCTAACTTTTGCTGTCATTACGGTTTTTAACAAACAACTCCTTTGACGTCAATATAATTTTGATTTGCAGTCAATTTGATGTTAATTTTCATGTTCCATCACACCGAATAACTCTTAATAACGTAGAATTGCTAGATTTGATAGATAGATATGAACAATTACTTGCCCCTTTGTTTTCGATTTATTTATTTTTGTTTTATGTTTAAAAGTTTTCTTGACTTAATTGCTTATATATTTATTCGTCGCTCGAAAAAAATTTTGTTAACTCAAATCGACCTGATATTTCCGAAATACCATGTAATATATTTTTTATAGTATGGTGTATGGAATTCTGTCTGAAACTGAAAACTTGAACTATATATGTACTATATTTATGCTAATGACAGACCAAATTTTGATAATCTAATATAAAGCGCCTCACTGGAATCTACTGGGTAGCTAAAAATGAGCAAGGCGTGAAAGCGAAATTACACATTGGATGAAGACCTGGAATGGAATAAAATTATTAATTCTTTATAGTCTCGAATAATAGTATATGGTCGATTAGGTTCCTTTTGATCTTCCTTTTATCTTATCATGTACTTTTGGGTAACACTATATTTATATACTGTATTATTGTTGTTGTGTAATTTTAGTTACATAATCCGTATTTAATTTCGTTGTAAGGAAGCAGAAATAAAAATATTCATAAACTTTTTTGTTAATTTGTTTACATGTTAATCAAAATATGCTGTTTCCCATACTAATATTTAATAATAAAATAAATTTTGCCACTTTCTTCTAAAATTTTAGATTTTAGTGAACGCAAGTCATGAAAATTCTGTTTTTTTATTATGTCATGCATTTTTTGTTTAGGATTCTGAAAATAAATACATTTTTCATTATCAGTAACAATTCAATGCAACATTAATCTTCTATCGTGTCTTTAAAGGTAAATTTCACAAATAATTTTTCGATTTAGCATCTGTTTATATTTAATTTATTTGGCACGCATTTTCTAGGATCTCAAATAGCTTTTAAACGGTCAGCAATTGTCTTACTAATCCAACATTGTTTGCAATTTAGCGACTTCAAATTCTCGTGGTGTATCACGAGATCCTAAAGCCGTTGATACAAATTGCTGCCGCCAACAAATGATCATAAAACAACCAAAATGGTTCAGAAGGCATGGCAATCAAATTTTGCAACATGACAATGCGCCTGTAAAAAAAGCGCTCATTTCATTTTTTTCTCGCATTTTTGGTAATAATTTTTTTTAAACATGTGGGCAATATGTTATATTGAATACACTTTTTGTTTGTGAACGCTCAATGTTAAAAAGCGATAAGAAGAAGAATAATATTATTTATAATTTGATTTGCAAGCAGCAAAATGAAAAATATTATGGAAAAAAGTAAATTAATTAATTAATCTGTGCCAACAATTATAATTTTGAAATGTTACTTGTTGACTCAAGTTACATAGAAAATATTTTGTATTTTTATTCTTCTTCTTGACTACAGGCATTAAATAAACTGATAACACGAACATATAATACTTTCAAATACATATGAAAAAAATGTGTATAAGTGTATCGGATATATTATATGAAAATTATCAACAACAAGCATACACGGTTGTATATTCGTCCAACAATACAATGAATACAATGATACAAGGGCTGGTGTGAATGGCCCAATGACTTATTCATAAATAAAGCACTAACATGTTCGCACAGTAAAGGACACTGTCCTTTGACTGAATGTTATTTTAAATTTCTTTAATGAAATGTCTTAAGCCATTTTTATTTCTTTTTTTAAATTCTCCTTTTTATATTTTCCTTCAACCACATATTTTTTTTGTATTATTTTCTTCTTTTTAAGAGATTCTCTAACAATGTAGGTCACTTTAGGTTACGTTAGAATAGCATTAACAGACTTCCATCATGGTACACGTACATAACTGCCTTGCTAACATGATATTTTTTTTGTTTTGAATTTTCATTGCTCTTACAGTTCAGAAATTTCCTTTACCCTCTCGCAAATGGTAAATGGCTTAACGGATAGATGTTTGTTGATTCTGTTAGTTTTGTTACCGGCTTTTGTTTTTTTTATAATCTGTGTTTATCAAAATGTTCTTGTTTGCGATTTTCTGCAACAAGTACTGCTAACAGATATATAAACTCTCTTCATATGTTATCGTGTTGTATAGAATTTATTAAGATAGTTTGATTTTTAAGAAGCCGATTTTAAAATTTTCAATAAAATTTAAAAATTATAATTTTCGCTACTATTTTATATTAATATTAAAATTATTTAAAACTACTTTTCATTTCTTTAAAGATCACTGTCATGACTTTTAAGCCCCGGTTAGCCAAACGTCTGCTGAACGTAACGGACGATACAAGTGCTTCCCGAAATTACATTCACATAACACATATATAATTGGCCACTACAACCCTTCAATCAGGATAACGGCCTAGCTTCTCACACCACCCATTTTGTGTGTGTTAATTTTATACATGAGTGGGGGAACCTACAGTTTAACACCGACTTCGAACGACAGAGGTTTGAGAAACATTTCATGACAATTTTATTTACTCCCAAAGATTTTGCCAGAAATCTGCTGAGAGGAACTCGCCGTAGAAATATTTTTTCATGTTTCGTTCTGACCATGGCATTGCGTCTAATAAGCCCACACACTACCTACTAGACTACGGCGACTTCCCGAATTACATTACGATTCGGTAATAGTTCTAATTCCTTTTCGAATTCTAAAAACAAACGTACGTTCCGTTAGGTTCCGCGGTCGTTTGGCTAACCGAAGTTCACAAAGCATCTACGCCACCTTCTTAATATTTGTTAGTTTTATTTCTACTTAATTATGATTTTTTCTATTATGCGGGCAATTTGTTTAGAGCGGACATGTGGAAGGTTATTAAATTGTGTGTAAACTGCTTAAAAGTTTTTCTCATTAAGTCCTGATTAGCCAAAAGTAGAAGTCATAAAAACGGAACGTATGTAAACATAACATCTGGATTATTATTCAAACATACTTTCACCGTACAGTGCAGCCACTAAATCTCTTCTAAATTAATATACAACTTTCATCGTTATAATGTTCTTCGCACTGAGCAACACGTCTTAACATTGCATGGAACCTTATTCACCTATTGATAAAAGTATAAAGCAGACTATAAACAAGACTATTCGAAAAGTAAGAGGACTTTGCAAGACTACGAAATGCACTGCTTCCATGCAATATCCGCACGCATACAAAAATAAAGCTCTTGAACTCATACATGGAGTCTGTTCTTTCATTCATTGTATGTAATTGATTTCAAGTCTATTGTTCGTACAAACATCATCTATCAATTTAGCAATGTCTGCAAACTCCATAAGACGTTTTCTATCGCTCTTTATCTGCCTTTATTCATGCGCATGGCCAAAAAATGCTTTCAAAACTCTCCCTTTGAAAGAGATTCTGTTTCATACTATTTCCACGTTTTCTCTTCAAGGCAAATGTCTACAAACGTTTTAATAGACAAAAATATAGCATTTATGTCCTTTTATTAGTTGTTTATTACACCTTAAAAACAAAAAAATAAATTGCAGTGGAACGTGTCACATGACCTTGAATATACGGTAATGGTTGATAGAATAGAACCAAAGAAATATTTCTATTCTATTATTATTAATGAGAAAAGGACCCATAGTTCTACGAGCATACCATTTATTGTACTCCCCTCAGTAGGGCAATATTTGGTATCCCTTCAATATCTCTTCCTGGTAAAGTTGACGATGTTGCTCGGTTACAACAAGTACAATTACCTGTCCCGCACCTGGTATATTTCCAGTTATATCCTCCTGTGATATATACGTACTTCATACATAATTGGTTATTACAACCCTTTAGTCAGGATTACGACCTAGTTTCTCACACCACATATGTTGTGTGCGTTACTTTTTATAGAAGAGTGGCAGGACCTCCAGTTTAACGTCGGCTCCGAACGACCGATTTTTGAGAAATCTTTCATGGCAATTTTATTTACTTTCAGAATTTTTGCCAGAAATCGGCTGTAAGGAAGTCGCCGAAGAAATATTTTTTCATATTTCGGTGAGTTGGAAATGTCTGGCCTGGAGTTTGAACCGAGGTCTTACATACAATAAACCAACGCGCTACCTACTAGACCACGGCGATATATGTAGGTGCTTCACGGGCTGTAATAATGGGTTCTTATTATTCATTCTCATCATCACAAGATATACATGGTGTGTTCAATACTACTCTCATTCTATAAAAGCGTACTTTGAGTTTACAGTGCCTCTGACAAAAACCGATTACCAACCCATTTCGTCCGTGAAAATTCTTTGCATGTTTTTATCTTTCCCTTCCAATAATCTGCCAGGAACATTCTAGTTTCGTCATTGGCATGGAAGCTCTCCTCCTAGCAAGCTGATTTCCCGGCTCATTTATTCATAACCTGGCACCCAGGGCAATTCTATTTTTCCTATCTGATTCAGCTTTCACAGACAATCCCATACTAACTTCGATTTAACCTCATAGGTTGGGCAGTGGGGCGGGATGGTCCGATTCCGGTATATCTTAGCAGAATTTTTTGTTTGTTGTTTGATGTTATCCGTTGCTGTACTCCATACCCTATACGATTATACATAAACGATGAGAGGTTAATTCGTCCAGAAGGCATTTTCTTCATTGTGCTCATATAACCCACTTTTGGATTGTTCGCCACTTTTGCATTTCTCCAGCCTGTTGGTATATATCCACAAATCAAACCGCCTATACTTTTGGGTATACAATACAATAACTGCCAACAGTTTTGCTACAGAGATAATTATACAGTGCATAGCAAAGGTGCATGTACTCCAATATATATGAATTTAAGGTAATAATTTGTAAAAATAATTAATGTTTTTTATATTTATTTTATAAATTTATTTCTATTTTTTCTATGAAGTCGCCGTTGTCTAGTGTGTTGGCTTATTAGACGAAAAGCCAAGTTTCAAACCCCAGGTCAGACGTCTCCAGCAAAACGAAATACAAAAAAAAGTAATTCTTCGGCGACTTCCTCGCAGCAGGTTTCTGACAAAAACTCTGATGGTAAATAATTGCCATGAAAAGTTTTTCAAAAATCTGTCTTTCGGAGTCGACTTTAAACTGTAGGTCCCGCCACTCATTTATAAAATTAACACGCACAACATAAATGGTGCGGGAAACTAGGTCGTAATTCTTACTGAAGGCTTGCAATGACCAATTATATATGTAATAAAACAAAATAATTTTTAATGTTTTTCGCAAACCAAGAAAGAATAAGGAAAACTTTCTGGTGACTCCACATTTTGCACTCCAAGAAGTCAATACACCCAATCATACTGCTACTAATCTAAAAATGTGATTTGCCTACAAAAGGTCCAACAGGCTTGATACTGTTCCACAAAGTCACGATATGATTCCATTCGGAATAACCGATGGTAGAAATTTCAAAATTTTTTAATTTTAAAAATTTCACTATAATTGTTAATTCCTAATTAACGGTATACTTTATATTTAATTGAATTTTAAATATATTACTCATACGCATCATATTACTTGTGCATGAATAGTTACGCGGTAAAGTATGCAATGAATTTTGTTTTATCATGTCGTGTATCAAACTAAAGGAATTAAATGTCACTCATACGTCACGTATTTGTAATTACGAATTTTACATATTAATTATGGGCATAATGTGAGTGAACACTTACCATAATTTTTTAAAAGTCCATTATGTACACTTAAAAATTTATGACTTGGTACTTTTTCTTTTTGTTTATGTTACTTATTGAATGGTTTTAAATCGTGGAACACATTTAAATTTGCTTATAATGGCCTTTGCTTTAACCAAAAACTATATAAGTTCCATCGAAGATCTCGGTATAAATCCACTCTAAACTTAGTAAAGCAATTGAAGGAAGATATAAGATGTAAGTGGAATAACATATCTTCAGACTTTTGTTAAATTTTCTAGTTGTCTATAAATAAATTTGTGTTTAGTTTTAAATAAATACTTTATTGTTCGCACAATTCTGTGTGCCACTGCTCACAACTTGATGTAAACAACAACAATTGCTTTATTCGTTATTCATCTTTCCACTCTTTTGCCTAAACAATAACAATTGTTTAAAATATCTTTATAACAGAGATTTTCAAGCCACGATTATTCTCTTCACGGGCAACAACAAGTCTTCACACAAAACTCACTGAATACTTGCTGACTCCGTTGCCTACTTTGTCTTGCCTGTCATAATGCAGGGTAAACAGGAGAATGACTTCTCCTTTGCGAAATCTCTATAAATGTAGACATGTTGTTTACGTTATTGTTTTTTGTGTATTCTGGGTACATTTGGCCTTGCAGTGTTATTGTTGCCTATTTGTTTACTTGTTTATCAATTTTTTTATATTGATGTTTTTGCTATATTTTTGTTTGTTTGTTGATCATGCACACAAGTTCATTATTTTTTTTGTAGCTTTTGTTTATCATTTTAATGGTAAACGATGTAACACCATTACCATTTTCGTAACAGTATTTTTGCATTGTACATCCAGCCATCCAGCACTTCCTATCCACCTCTACGACCTGTGAGTATACTTACTTACTTTAAGCAAACACCGAAAAAATATTTCTGTTTGTATTTGTTTACGAATACATATTGTGTGAATTGTAAAACCAAGTAAGTAAACATTAAAATGTCATAAAATTTTATTAAACTATTTCAACCGCATTCATTGATAAATATTGCAAGTATTTGGAAAACCCACAAAAAATTTAAATATTCCTTAGTAAAATGGCTAATAGGTCTATACGGCTACATTACTGTTATTGTGAACACGCAACTGAGTACAACTGCACCATTGTGTCAACAGTTTTGTGAAATGAATATTGTTTTCATAATATAAGCTAGGCCCATGAAATAAATTTATGCTGGTATTTGACTTTTTCATGAACATAAGTGAATATATTTTACACAAAAAAAAACAAATAATAAGAAAATTTTAATACCATGCGTAAGTACTTGAAATGTCTACCTCAATACTTTTTTGTATAAATTATGTTAGTGTTCGAAAAAGTTTGGTTCGAAAATTTACAAAAATTAATCTCCCGGTACTAATATGTGTAATGAGCTTTATCAAACCAAGTATGTGTCAGTTTGGAATTAAAAAAAATTGACTCAATTGCATTGATCTTTTCTTCTACAATATTTTAATTGACAATACATGTGTATAAAATTTTCATAAGTGCGCTTTGATGTGTTTTTACGGGTACAACCTTAATATAGTGCTTCTCAAATTCTGGTAACATTAGGTGCTGAATAGCTTTGTAAGCAATACAGCTCACCCTCGACACAGTAATTTTTTTTTATATTTTAACCGTAGATGGAGCCTTAAAAAAATTTCATAATTCTTGCTTATGTATCACTTTTGATACATACTTACAGTACATAGAATTGTCACGATTATTGATAGACTTCGTTAACAAATTGTTAAAATTCTTATTTATTTTAATTGATTTTAATAAAACTATTTTATATTATTACATTTTATTCTCACTTTTATGAAATTTACGCCAAAATATTTATCATGATGTAAATTCCAAGATGGGTTTTTTACGTAAAAATAAAACAGTTTATGTCAGCTTGATTTTATATTTTTCTAAATGGTAAAATTTGTAATCTAGCACCCTTGCTTTGTGGTCGATTATTGTCACTCGCATCCGTAAGACTTTCAATAGAGGGCTGGCTGAAACCTGATGGTACAAACTATTGTTATATTTCGTTAGAAATATTTGTTGTCATCGATATGTGAGGTAAAAAATTCCCTTTGCAACAGAACATCGATTATATCAATAACAATGCTCTCTTTCTTTGATTTCTCTCTGGTTGCCCGAATACAGGTTTCCCTAAATATGGCTGCAAGTAGTTGCTACGCACGTAGCCAACTGCTAATTCGATTTCGGTGGACCACGAAATTTATATCGACCATAATAATTGGAATTACTAAAAGCTGAAAGACTTTCGGCTTCATTTTCGAAAAGGTGTAATATGTGTATATTTATCATAATTTCCGAGTAGGACATTAACAAAGCGAATGATTCTGTTATCTCATACGTACGTAGTAAAAGTGTGCACAAGACATTAAAAATTGTACAGTATTGTATTTTTCTCATGAGCGAATATTTACTGTGGCTGCAAATATAAATAAGAGTGAAGCCTAGATAGAGAACAAAAAAACAACTGCACTTATAAATAATTGTACAACAATACAAAAGAGAGTTGTGTGAAGAGTACAGCAAAAATATTGTACACTTCATAGTGTCACAACGTGCATTTCTTTTTGCAGTAAGTGTGAAAAAAATGTTTTTTTCTTTTTTTTTCAGAATAAAGAAAGAGTATTTATTCAATAGCAGACGTCGGTATCAATAGCCCCGGGGGCCTTCGGCTTTTCACAGACATAGGACACGAACATCAACGATTATTAACATAGCAATTTGAAGAGAGATTGTTGTTGGAAGAGTTCATGGCAGAAGCAAAGAATATATAGAACCACTTATGTACGCATATTTTTCAACGTTGATACTACTGAAATTCATTTGACAATACTGAAAATTTAGTTTCAGTAGTGAAATATGCTCTTACAACACAAAGCATATTTCCACTTCACAGATAAATAAATGCTGTTGTATACTTTGAATAAAAGAGAAATACACATTTCAGTGTCATTCATTCGCGTGTGGGTGTTTAAAGCCTTCGGACGTGTTATTAAAAACGACCGGTTTATCACGTGCATATTCAATAAAAACAACCTTACTTATTTTAATTTTCTAAAATGAACAACAAACGCAAAATATTTTGGGGAAACCATCCAAAATATAAACTTACCAAAACAGGTGAAACAACTTCAAGAAATAAGTTCCAGCCATTATCGGATTTGGAAGATTTTGATTCAATTAGCCTCGAAAGCGAGGTGCAATCAGCTCCAATCACTAAAATTCCACCGATTGTCGTTGACGGAGAACACAGCTTTAACAAAATAATTGATTTACTTGGACAAAAATGTAAGTACAAAAGGATGCCAATTGGTACAAAAATAATTCCTAACACGCTTGAGGACTACAATGAAATTGTCAATACACTGAAATCTAAGAACTTGACTTTCTTTACTCATCCAGTAAAAGATAACCAAAAATTAAAGCTTGTTCTGTATGGTCTGCCCCAAATCAGTACAAAAAAGATCAATGAGGAATTCAAGACAATGTTTAATATTGAACCTCTTTCGACAAAATAAATTCATACTTCTCGCTCTAATGCGAATGATGCATTATATATGCTTGAATTTAACAAAAATGAAATTTCAAAACGTGAAATAAGGAAAATAAACTATTTATGTGGGATTGTTGTGCAGTGGAGAAATCCCCTACGTAGCAAGAAAGGACCCACGCAGTGCTCTAAGTGTACAATGTACGGTCATGGAGCCGCAAATTGTTTTAGGAAAGAAGCATGTTTAGGTTGTGGGGGTTCACATGACTATTCAATTTGCCCCTTGGACAAAGTGCCTTCAAATGGGCCAGTTATTTACAAATGCTTCAACTGCATTAAAAAGAACCGCAAGCATGTGAACCATCGAGCTGATGATCCACGCTGCCCCCTCCGTAAAGAGTACATCGATATTAGACACAGAATTACCAATAAGAATCCGCCAAATCGTTACTTACAAGAAACCTCTCAGGACATTGATTTTTCCGAGAAAGAGTTCCCAGTATTTAATAATATTAAGACAACACAGAACCAAACAGGCAATTCTAACAAAGCCTCATACGCATCTATGATAAAATCTAGAACTGAAGTAGATGATAATGACATTTCTAACGAAAGAATTCTAGAAATCTATTTTGAAGCACTTGATGCTTTACAAAAGTGCAAAAACAAGTTTGACAAAATGAGAGTTCTTGGTATGATGCTAAAAAATGTCTTGCAATCAAAATTCACAAAATGATTTTCAGATTATGCACTGGAACGCCCAAGGCATAACAAGTCCGTCAGCAATGTTAGAACTAGAACACGTCCTTAATGAAAAGCATATTGATATTGTACTGATAAATGAGACTTTTCTTAAACCACACCATAAGTTTAAATTAAAAAACTATAATATTCATAGAGAAGACCGCCTAACTCATGGTGGAGGTGTTCTAATTGGCGTTAAGAAAAATATTCCTCACAAACGTCTTCCAAAATTTCCTACTACCACAATAGAGAATGTATCAATATTAATTTCTGTCAACAATGGCCCAATAAGAATTACTTCTGCATACTGTCCGCAATATTCATCACATTTTACTGACGATCTAGACAAAATAACAACAACAAGAAACGATTTCTTTATTTTTGGAGACTTTAACGCTAAGCACACTAGCTGGAACTGTCACCATAACAATAGATCTGGTAGTAAACTTTACAATCATCAAATTACATCACATTATTACGTTCACTATCCCGGATGCTTTACAAGATATGGTCAGCAAGTAGCACCAACTTTGCCCTCTGTGGTGGATCTTCTTCTAACAAATAGCAGCTTGTTGATATCTCCAATAGAAACCCACAAAGATATATTAAACTCCGATCACATGCACAATTTACGGATCTATTATTGATAAATCGATGCTTGTCCCCCAGTATAATAAAGCAAACTGGATCGCTATACAAAAATGGGTAGATGATGAGATTAGAAACTTAAACTTGCATACTGTGGATATAACACAAACCAATGTTGAAGATGTTTTAGCAAAGATCACACAGACTATACAAGGATCCTCAAATCTAGTGCCCGTAACCGAAATTGAACCTTGGCAGAAAAAACTAAGTCAAATTAGTATATACTTAATTGGCCAAAGAAGGAAATATCGGCGAAGATTACAAAGAAGCATTGATATACTAGAAAGAAGAACACTGACAAGCATCTTAAAACAGCTAAATTTGTTGATCAAATATCACGTGCTAAATGACAGGAATAACAGCTGGTCAAAATTTATACATAGGTTGCCAATCAGAAAGAAAAAATTTTGGCTATTAAGTAAAGCCATAAAAGGTAAAAGAACACCAGTTGGTACTTTACATGTAGATGGCGCTGATATTTACGACAGTGAAATCAAAGCAAATACTATCGCTCAAACATTTGAAAATTTTCACGGGACTACTCACAGCATAATATCACCAAATGAAAGAAAAGTAATAAAATTTTGCGAATGGTTGGATAATACTTGCCTTCAAGAAAATATATATGACGTGTTAACGAGTGTAGATGAAGTAAGATTTTATGTAAACCAGTTAAAGAATTCTAAGGCTCCAGGAATTGATGGTATTAAGCCAATTGTTCTCAAAAATATGCCAAACTCTATTTTCATTATTATATCTAAGGTTTTTAATTGGTGCTTGACAACCGGATATTTCCCCGAAATTTTCAAAAATGCAAAAGTGATTCCCATTTTAAAGCAGGGTAAAGATCCAAAATCACCAATGAGCTACCGACCCATTAGTATGTTGAATTGCTTAGGCAAGATTTTCGAAAAGATAATTTTAAGCAGATTAAGCGAGTTTACGGAGTCCAACTCAATATTAAGAGAAGAACAATTTGGCTTCCGAAAGGAGTTTTCTACGACACATCAAATTAAAAGAATTGTTAACCTGATAAGATTAAATAAATTGCAGCGTAAAAGTACAGGCATTATATTTCTGGATGTAGAAAAAGCATTCGACACAATATGGCATAAGGGTCTCGTGTATAAGCTTAAAAACTTCGGTTATCCGATGTATATTCTAAAAATCGTTAAAAGCTTTTTAGAGAATAGAAAATTTGTGGTAGAAATTTATGCAACACACTCTTCCCCTCGAAATATTTTAGCTGGCGTTCCACAGGGCTCAGTTTTGTCACCGATTCTATATTCCATATATACATCGGACTACAAACTACCAAGAAATTCAACTTTGGCCTTATACGCTGATGACACTGCTTTAGTTTCATGCGGAAAAGTTTCAAATGCTATCATCAAAAATATGAAAAAGAATTTTTTGCATACTGAAAAGTACTTAAAAAAATGGAAAATACAAATCAATCAGGGAAAAACACAGGCAATAATTTTTCCCTTTAACAAGACACCAAAGAGAATTCCCTCAATTCCGCTAAATATTCAAGGTCACCAAATTACAATACAAACATCCGTCATACCTTGGTATTATTCTGGATAAGCGTTTGTCATTCAAGGAACATGTTTTACATGCTTGTGATAGAGCTATAAGAGCACTTTTTCCTCTGCTAAATCGAAAATCTAAGCTGAACACTAAGAATAAACTTTTACTCTACAAAATGTGCATCCGTCCAATCATGACTTATGGATACCAAATATGGGCAGAAATTTGCGCCAAAACTTATCTGAAAAAATTGCAAATTATTCAGAATAAGAATCTTAAAATTATACATAACCTACCCAGACTATACCCTACTTCCCTTCTTCACAGGAGATTTAAGGAAAATATGTTCAATACCATTACCGCTAATCTCTCTCGGCGATTCGAAGATCGAAACAGATCTTCACAACATAATGTTATAAGAAATTTGAATCAATAAACTCTTCTATTATTTCAGCAGTGAAATTTTATAGAAGTGATTACATCATCAAATTTTTCTAATTATATGAAAACTCTTTGCTCTATCTTTTCCCCTAAATTGAGTTATTAATAATAAGATGACAATATTTAATAAATAAGTTCCTGATTGCTGCAATATTTTATTTTAAGTTAGATCTCAAGCATTGTAAATACTAAAAAAAAATTTTATATATTTTTTAAATTGTAAGAATGATAGAATAAATAAATTACAAAAATACATTTCAGTGTACTCGTATAATCAAGACCAATAAAAAAGAGAACAATTCAGTATTGCATTTAGTGAAGGGTAAGCTAGCAAGATGTCTTGTGCACACGTCTAGTACGTCGTTAACCGAAATATTATCCTTCTGCAACATCTATGAAATAAAACATAGAACGAATCACTTTTTTCTAATGTTTGTCTGTCACGTGAGATAAATATGAGAAGAGCAGTCAGAAAGACTCTACAACATTCCAAGAAACATCTGCTAGCAATCTGCTCGTAAATTGATAATATTTTCTCTTCCCAAACTACTATAGGCATACGGTTCTCTGTTCCAAGTAGTACCATCCTTGGCGATGGACAACCAATTGTCATGTTTTTGGTTGTCAATACTTGCGTAGTTCATGAGAGGAGCTTCTGTTTTCTTCTTCTTCAGGGTCTTCAGCAGCAGGAATATTACATATATATACGTTTCAACCATAAGCCAGAATTATGAAGTTTTTGAATTTTTAAATTCTGCTTAAAATTTTCTATTTTTATTTGGTTTAAAATAATGGCGATAACAATATTAACGAATTACAATATCAGACATCTAACTTTTCCAGAATTAAAATTGTATTGCCTCAAAAATTTAAATGTATCATTTTTGATACAAAGCTGGATCTACGATTAAATATATATTTAGGAATTGAAATAACAAATATCTAGTCATTTTTTTGCTGGCTTTATATTTGGTTTTCTAGATCTGATTGAAATATAAAGACTGTGAAAAACTGCTTTTTTTATTTGTCAAATGTATTCTGAACTGTTTTTACTGTTTGAGTAATACTTTAACACTCAATGTAGTTGTTTTCCTATTTTATTATCTTGAACATGAGATTTTAATATTGTGAACACAACCATGTTCAAGCTAGCTTCCAATTCAGAATTTCACGCATTAGCCCTACTTACGTGCACACTGTTACATTTCATGCTTTCACTTATTCTCCCGTAACCCAATTACAGGAAGTTTTAATTGATTTACTACCACAACCGAATGTGTCTGTTGCTGACTTGTTGTTCACTTACAGCAAATGCTCAGTCTATGCGAGAACTGAAAATGTATGGATATTAAAGAGTTTTTTACCTTTTTAAGTAGTTTTAATGTGATTACTATTACGTGGATTTTATTACTCAATATACGAGCTGGGAAAGGGGTTTCTTCTGGTTTTGAGTTCTTTTAGAATTTAATTAGTTTTGGTTTTCAGTCTGTTTACAATTTAAATTTTTTCCTTAAAGACCCATTTTGTGATTATTTACGTTTGAGATTCAGAAACAGTGAAACATTTAAAAGAAAAATGATATGCATTATTAATTAACAATTAATTATTCCTTACTTGTTATTATTTCTTGCTTTCTTTTAAATAAAAAAACTTTTTAAGCTATTTATTAATTAATAATAATGTTAACAAAATGGAAACGGTGTAGCATCGTTTAACATTAAAATGATAAACAAAAGCCACACAAACAAATACAACGGACTTGTTACAAGTAAACCAATAGCATCAGTATGAAAGAAAAGGGGATAGACAAATAAGCGAGAACGCAACAACAAGCAATGTGAACAAAATACGCAAACAACAATGAAGTCGCAATAGAGTTCTCAAAAAGGCGAAATCCCGAACGTTCGACTTCAACAACCTTCATCAGACTTATAAAAAGGTAAGACAAAGCAGACAAAGAGTAAAGAGAAACGCGTTGCGTGTGAAGATAACAGTCGTGGTTTGAAGATCGCCGTTGAAAAGATCAGCGTTGTAATCAAAGAAGAATAACGAACAAGCAATAATTGTTGTATTCGTCAAGTTGTAAACGGTGGCACACAAAAGTAGTGCGAACAATAAAGAGTTTAATTGAAACTAAATACATACATGGGTGTATTTAATTTTTTTTTTATTTTGTCGCATAGTGTAATTTTTGATAGAAACAGTTTCTTTGAATAAGAATTCTTGGGAAATGCTATGATAGATTTGTGATTAAAATTTCATTCGATGTGATTTGTTTTTAAATAATTCTCTCTTTTCTACAGTATATTTGGTTTGCAAATAAGCATCACACATCAAAAATACACAAATCAGCAATACAGAGGTAGAAACACTTTATAACTGGGATGGGAAACTGTGTATAAAAAAAATTTTAGACTCACTGGTTGTTTAACAACTTGTAGCAATTTGGTAAGAAAATAACTATCAGATAGTATTAAAAATAAATATTTTATTTGTTAAAAGATAAAAGAAGAATAAAAATTTACCAACATTTTGTGGAACGCTTCAGGAAACTACAAAATATACTGCTGTTGTTATGTTAACCATCAAGAAACGAAAAGTTTTCGTATGTGGGGGATTGTACACGTATACAGTAAAGTTTCAATGGGGAATAAGGAAATGACTATTTAAAATCTGTTAAATTGTTAGAAAACTAAAGAAGTAAATAAATTTAATTTATTTATTATTATATAAATATGAATGTAAAGAATACTTTAGAAACTGTAATACTTAATTTCGATTCTCCTAAAAAATATATATTATTGCTTGGGAGTATCATTTTTGTTAGAATCATATACATTCAACTAACTACACAGTGCAACCGTGAAAAAACCACCCGAGTAACTATATATTGTTAGTTGTGTATTTAGTTGAGCAGAAGTCAAAAATATTTTGCGTATTTCTTGATAAGCTGGTGATAAAGATAAGGATCCATTATTAATACGATGTTTTCAAAAGAATTACATTTTGTTTGACAAGGAAATTTTTTTAAAATATAAGAAACATATAAATTTGGCAAAATTAATCCTATAAAACGCCTTCTTTGAAAATTAGGCTGATAAATAAAATACATTTTAAAATTAAAGTTTTAAGTTAATAAAAACTATTGTTAAAGGACATAACAAAGTTTTTATCCAACATGAACAATTTAACTATTTTATTAACTTTTTATTTCAGTTGTATTGTAATTCTTGTGAATGCGTTGAAAAAAGCGAATTTCACATCTCTTCACATTCACATTTCTCGGCATCCTAAGCTTGAAATGCTTATGCTTATCAAAGTGTAAAATTGCTGCAATTCATGTGAATGAAATGAAATAACAGCGTGAATCTCTATATAGTCGACATGAATCATAAAACAATGAACTTAAATTACTTCAGGCGATTTTCGTTGTCAGTTTACGAATGACGGCAGCTAGTGTACTACAATAAAAAGAAGAATTATGACAAATTAGTCATAATTTTAGACAAGATAGCTTCAAAGAGTTAGAATGTTAAGTTGTGCTTGTCTTTATTTATCTGCTTTGTGTGTGTGTTTTTTCTTTTTCTGATTTAAACCAGTTACTCCTGCAATGTGGTTATATTAACGTGATAATTGAACTTATGTTTAGTAGTTTTCAGTGCTAAGATTTATAAAAATGACATGGGTTTGAATATAAATTGTATACATACACTTATTCGTATAGACCAGAATATAAAGAATTAATTAATCTGCTCACAATATCAACTGAAAATATAAAAGAATTTAAACATAGGATCATGCTTGTGTATGCTGCTTTAATTCAATGCTTGTATCTCACAAAAACGGTTTTTAAGATAATCCAATTTACTGGATATATTTAGTCGGAAATGAACAAGAACATTAGCTTCGGATTATTTAAGGTTTTAGAAGCTTATACAACCTACACAATTCGAATGCTTACTGATTGACAAGCAGCTCTAGAAGCCTTGATGATGATTAAGTTGGTTAAAGATGCCAAACATCTGTTAATGATATGGTGAGATATTCTTACTTAATTGAACATTAAAACCCTTCTGTCAGGCCTACAATCTAGTTTCTCACACCACTCATGTTGTGTGTAATAATTTTATCAATAAGTGGCGGGACCGTACGACTGATTTTTAAGAAACTTTTCATGGTAATTTTATTTGCTCTCAAACTTTTTTGCCAAATATCTGCTGAAAGTCGCCGAAGAAATATTGTCTTCATATTTCGTTCTGTTGGAAATGTTTGACCTAGAGTTTAAACCGTGGGCTGACGTATAATAAGCCTGCAGACTACCTACTAGAATAAGTCAACCTCGATTGGTGTTCCTTTCTTGTCGTTAAAAACTGAGGTGAAACGAGCGCGATCAAAGTTGACGCAAATCTGATAGCATTTATTTGAAGTATGCACAGTGATTAGAAACATAGTAGATCTTTGACTCACTCGCTATAGGGCCACCAACTCCTAGGAGGACAATGAGACTTTCACTCACTCTGTCATCATTTAGCGTTGTCTCTATAACAGATTAGTTTCTGATGACGATTTTTAAAATAAATACAGAAACACTGTAATTTCCGCCAGTGATTTTTAGGTAACGAACATATCCAAAAAATTGTAACAGTTTATTAATAAAAGAAGTTATTATTTTCCTTAAATTTATATTCAACAAATCTCTTTTGTAAATTTAAAAACAGATTTAAAATATTTTATTTTCGTATTGACAGATTAATTGAAATTTCACTGCGTAATGAAACTGTAATTACTCGTTCGCAGTTAATAAAATGGAATCTTTTGATAAATTTCCGTAAATAAACTGGCATTAATTTTTTCCTTTCATTAAATTTAAATTGAATGAGTTATCAAGAGATGCACAATAAATAAAGAAGAGAAAATATTTTTTAAAACTTATTCAACTGCAATGGCAAAGATTTATAGCCGAATCAGAGCAATTAATTTTAAATTACATGGTAAGAACTGATTGAATGTGGCTTTAAATGTGAATTTCATGAAGGATTTTCATGTAAAAGTATTTAAATTAATGCATATTAATGGATATCCATTATTCTGATTTTATTCCGACTTTACTCTTTAATACCGAATATGTAATCTCATTACATTACAGTTACTCAGGGTAAACCATGTGAACTATGGGAGGAAATTGTATATGATGATGTCTACAGAAGAATCGCTAGAGTTTCGTTGTGGATACTCAAATTTGGATAAAACTGAACATATTTACCGATTGTGGTTTTTTATTTAAGGCACACATGGTACTATGTTCAGGCACGAAATTTAATTGAGTCAATAGGTGTTTAATTGACAAAATTATTTTAAGTGTTCAGACATACACAAATAGCTAATTCAATAATCATTTGACAGCTTGAAAACAAATACATTTTTTTTTTATTTTTTTATAACAATTCATAAATTTAAAACCAAACCTACCGTGACTCATTTAAGATTTTTTTACCAGAATTTCTTAAATATAACATTATAACACCTGTTTTTGCCTTTACGACTTCTATTAAAAAATACATCGAATATATTTTTAAAGACTTAATCCTATCTTGTATTTTTTGTACTGAGGAATGCATGTAATCTGCCCTGACTACTGCGGGAAGTTATTTGCCCTGAGCACAGTTTCTGTATCTTGATGATTGTCTGCTATGATTCGGTATATTGAAGTAGTTTGTTTGTTTTCTGGCAGATGGATATTCACTCTACTTCAAGCGAGTATTACAGTAAAAATTTCAAGTGCTTTTTTGTTAATAAAAATTCTTATTTCATTGTTTTCTTATAGCCCTTATTTCCAAAATTTCGAAACATTTAAAATAATTTAAATCATTAGAAATTTTAAATAATGTATAGTAGAAAGAGAATAGAATAGGAATAGAAATACAAGAAGTATCGATAGATTTAGTGTTAATATAAATAATCTTATCTTCCACCTCACTCGCTATTTTTTTTTGACGCATAAGTTGTAACGTTCTCACTGAACATAAGTACTTATGACATTGCTGCATTTTAAGTTTCACGCAATATTATAACAATTTGAGTATTTATTGCGCAATTGTTAATTGAAACTTTATATGAAATATTGAGCTCAATAATGGCGTTTATTGCGATTTACGCAATAAAGGTGCATATCTGAACACCATATAAGTTTTACAACTTTGATAAAATTTATACAAGTAAATCTTTACGAAGTCGTACTTACTTTGCCTTGGTATGAAGGTTATAGTGTACAACAAAACGTGTAAATAAAAAAATTGGTTCATTAAAATTGGTGTTCTCTTCGGGCAACGTAACGTCATCATCCGCACTGTTGAGGCCCATTTCTGGATGATTGGCTACATAGACAAACAACGGAATGTAGACGATACAGAATACTTTTTCTTTTTGGCCTGAATTGAATAGTCGGATACAACCGACAAGTAGTTTCGACAGGACGGGTTACGTGCTAACCAGCTTTTACCACATTGGGTATTCCTTACGAGCGATTTGAAGGCATGGTCATCTCAGGTGGAAGTGATATGATGTGACTATTGACATCGAGTGTTTCTACGACGTTAGACTTGTTTACGTGTAGTTTTCATCAGATGAGTCACGCTCTAGGCCATCGGTCAAATTCAGTCGAAGTTATTTGCCAGAGTCATCGAAATTTTTACATTTCGAATACCCTCTATTTAAAGAAGTCGTGGAGGATATTTGAACGGTGTTATATTCCACCCAAAATGTCATTCATAACTCCTTTAAATGAGTGAAAAATTCCGATGATGTCTTACACACATTTTTTAGTTAAATTTAAAGATAGAAAGTGCTTAAAAAAGACCCGGTACAATAAAAAAAAACAAAATCACTCGGATCGAATGGAGTATGAGCTCTGTGACGAAAGAGGCACAGCTTCTGAAACAAGAAGTCTACCGTTGGTAATGCCAAAAGAAAAAGCTTGCCAACAACTGAAGATAGGTTCAAGAGCATTAACAGGAAAGTAACCCGAAAAGACAATTGGCTCGTTGACTCAACTCAATTCAAACGTTCAGCTTTGAAATATTGCGTCAAAGGGTAGGAATAAAGTCCATTACAGTCTAAGTTCTAATTAAAGGAAGGGTACCATCGCCTGGTGTAATAGTAGATCCACGGAGCAAACAACAGATATCTAGATATATGGGAAAGGGATTAACCTGATCATCATATCCTGTTGGTTCATGAAACACCTCAGGAGTGTTAAGAAAATCTCTGCGAGCAAAATCTGCGCATAGGTTTTAAGAGTGGTAAGGATAGCAGATATTCGAAGGGAATACTCATCAGTGTATTTAACACCCCCAGAGCACACTGAACTAGAAGAGGTAATCATATGGATGGATTTATTCAGTTATAGAAACAGCAACAAGTGACAAAGATTTTCTCAAATATATTGTTACGTTTTTACCCTTTTAAAAACGTTTCGTAGATTGCAAATAAAAAAAATTTGCGCTTAGTTTTAAATAAATCCTTTATTGTTCGCACAATTCCGTATGATACTGTTCGCAACTTGATTTAAACAACAACAATTTGGTTTATTTGTTATTTTTCTTTATACTCTTCCGAGTACTTTAAATGTAAACATGTTTACGTTATGATTGTTTGCGTATCTGGTTAACGTTTTTCCTTGCAGTGTTGTTGTCGCCTGTTTGTTTACTTGTTTATCCCTTTTTGTATACTGTTGTTGTTGCTATATATTTGTTTATTCGTTGATCATGTAAACAATTCCATTGTTTTTGTAGCTTTTGTTTATTATTTTAATTTTAAACGTAACAATATGTTACCTGGATTGAAGTATTGTAAACACCAGGACAAAGAAACTCAAGTCATTAGAGTGACTTTGGCAACAAAAACAGTAAAAGTACCGGACGTGCTATTGTCAATTGTTTACACAAGTAAATATCTACGATAGTTTACCTCTGGAAAATGGCATAAGCAAAGGTGTGTGTGTTTATGTATAAATATTTACCAAAAATTTACCACCTGTTACTTGCTCAAATATAACACCGGAAACATGTTTACATCCAATAACACTTTGCGGCCTACGTAAACAAACAATATCCATACAGACGGATGTGATGGTTTAAGTGAATACGTTTAACGAACTTTTAAGAGAACGAAACAGTATTTCTGTATGAGATTCAATAAAATAAATAATAAATATTTATAAACAAACTACATCTCACATGTGCTATCAGTTAGTTCGCGGCACTTAAAGTGTACGGACGTGTAGTCGGCAAATTATAAAAAAATATTTGGAATAAGTGTTTTATTACAACTAAAATAAAAAAAAGAATAATAAAAAACAAAACAACTTAAACTTAATAAAGTTTAAAAAAGAAAAGAAAACTGCATAAAGACAGACAACAATCAAATAAGTAAAAAAAAATATAAAGGCCGTTAACCTAATTAATGAGTGAGCCAAGTGCAAGTGGTAATGAACGCAGACTGAGTTTTAATGATAGAAATGCTTACGTGATCATTACTTCAAAAGAATGTGAAACAGTTAATATAAATAAAAAAATTGATGACTCGCGTTATTTGACAGCGAAGCCTGCAAATCGGGTACGCTACGTTAGCGACCCAACAAGTGAAAAAAAAATCAGCAATAGTGCGAGTGGTCAAAATTTAAATAAGTGTGTTGGGCCAAATACAAATCTACCCCATACCCCTCTTTTGGGTAGTCATAAGAACATCGAAGATATTTTGCAATCACCGGACGTAAATAAGGAAAGTACAACAATTAAAAAAAGTGCAGCGAAGACTGAGAGCAGTGAAAAAGTTCTCACAGGTATGGACCGTTATATCACAATAACGAAACGTAAGTCCAGCCCTAGAGCAGCCTCCACGTTGGAACCACATCCAAAACAGGCAAAAAATAACACTGACAACGCAAACCGTTTTGCAATTCTTGCAGAAAAAGAGAAGGAAGACAATACAGCTGCAAAAAAGAATTTCAAACCCCCACCACTGTACCTACGAGAGCCCACTACCAATGCCTTGGTAACTAAGTTGACACAGATTGTTGGCAAAGACAATTTCTACGTTGTTTCTCTACGAAAGGGTAATATTCAGGAAACCAAAATCCAAGCCAAAGATGAAAAGATTTTTAGAGCAATTGTGAACAAGTTCGATACTGAAAAGAAAAACTACTATACTTATCAACTCAAAAGTGCAAAAGGTTTAAACGTAATTATTAAAGGCATTGGCAGTACTGTACCTATTAGCGATATTAAGAATGCCCTTCAATCTGAAGGGTATGAAGTCAAATCAATCCATAATATTTTAAATAAAAATAAAATTCCACAACCGCTTTTTAGAGTCGAAATAGAATTTAACTCGAACAATATAAGGAAAAAAGGTGACAATCATCCTATATATGGATTACGGTATCTACTAAACCGTCGAATATATGTAGAGGAACCCATTAAACGTAAAGGCCCCCCTCAGTGTCAAAATTGCCAAGAATTTGGGCACACAAAATCTTTCTGCAAATTACCGGCAGTATGCGTCAGGTGCGGAGACGTACACAGAAGCAGTGAATGTCCCCACCCGAAAACTGAAGTTAGCTGTAAAAAATGCAGTAATTGCGGTGAGAACCACACGGCTAATTATCGAGGATGCAAAGTATACTTGGAACTCAAAAATAAAGCGGTGGTCAAAAGACCTATATATAATCAGTACCGTGAATCAAACTTCCCAAGTTTACCTCAGCCCACCATTCCACAACAGGCAAACTCCAAAAATGTTGCCCAAACCACAAGTAAATTTCCAGATGCTTTTTCATATGCTGACGCTCTAAAAGAAGGCATTCCAACTGCACATTCGAATTCCCAAAATTCAATTGAAACTCTAATCCAAACAATGAGTAATTTTATGGCTAACATGCAGAACATGTTGCAACAGCTGCTGCAAAACCAAAATATGCTTATGCAGATTTTAGTAAATAAGACATGAACACCCTCAAAATGTGCTTTTGGAACGCGAACGGCTTAAGCCATCATAAAAACGAAGTACAAAACTTCTTATATACTTACCAAATTGATGTCATGCTAAACACACTTCTCGGACAAAAACTGCTTTAGAATTAATGACTACTACACATATGACGCATAACACCCTAGTGGTAGGGCATGCGGAGGGGCAGCTATTCTTGTTCACAAGGACATTAGGCACTTTCCATTGCCAGAATTCACCCAAGATTACATTCAAGCAACATCAATCAATTTACCCTACATTGGTGTTACAATATCAGCACTTTATTGTCCTCCAAGACACAACATTTGCAAAGATCAATTCCTCGATTACTTCAACACGCTGGGTCCGAAATTTATTGCAGCAGGTGATTATAATGCAAAACACACATTCTGGGGATCACGTCTCATTACTCCGAGAGGAAGACAGCTATTGGACGCAGTATCTTCGAACAGAATGGATGCCTTGTCTGCTGGTCATCCTACTTATTGGCCAACTGATCTAAACAAAATTCCGGATGTAATAGATTTTGCCGTAGTAAGAAATATTAGACGTGAAAATCTTCGTATGCACCCGTCATTGGATCTGTCTTCTGATCACTCACCAACCATCCTAACATTTGTGCCTGATACAAACCTACTGGAGCAAAATTATCTTCAGACGAGGACAAATTGGCGGAAATACAAAATGTTCGTAAGCTCGCACCTGCCATCAAATATCTCTTTGAAGTGTGAACAGGAAATTGAATCCGGCGTCCGCCAGTTTGCTAACATCTTAACTGAAGCTGCTAGGGTATCTACATCCTCTACCCCTTTGGTAAGAAAACGAAAATTTTCCTGCTCTAATAACATAGAAGCACTGTTACGCCAAAAAAGGAATTTAAGACGCCAATGACAAGAATATCGTTCTCCAGGTCTAAAGTCTCAACTTAATCAGTGCCAAAGACTTCTGCGTGACGCTTTGCAGAAGCACAAAGAGTCGAACCTGCAAAAACACTTGCAAAATTTGGACGCAACGAAAGACTCAGAGTACAGTTTATGGAAGGCAGTAAGGAAAATGAGGAGACCTACTTTGCATGAATCCCCTTTACGACTACAGCACGGTGATTGGGCAAAAAGCGCAGAACAGAAAGTGGACGCTTTTGCCAACTACTTAGAGAATGTTTTTACACCAAACAATTCTGTTTCTAGTATTGCCCCAGTTACAATCGACGATGTGGTTAGTAGGCCGATCAAGTTCCGGCTGTCTGCAGTGATTGCCGTCATCCAGAGCCTAAAGCCGAACAAATCACCTGGTTGTGACAAAATAACTGCGACAATGATTAAAAATTTGCCTACATCGGCCGTGCGTTTTATATTGTTCATCTTTAACTCTATGTTGCGAATAGGCTACTTTCCTGCATCTTGGAAATTATCTGATTTAGTGATGATACCTAAACCAGGCAAGGACATAACGCAAGTATCATCATATCGTCCAATAGGTTTACTCCCAATACTTTCTAAGATGTTCGAAAAAATGCTGCTTAATAGTTTAATACCGCATATTGATGCCAACGCCATAGTTCCCGACCATCAGTTTGGTTTTAGGCGAAAACATAGCACGATTCAGCAAGTGCACAGAATTACCAATTTAATTAGACGTGCTTTTGAGAACAAGCAGTATTGCTCTGCGCTATTTATTGATATATCTCAAGCCTTCGATAAGGTCTGGCACGAAGGACTTCTTTTTAAGATTACACAGTTTTCACCAAAGAATGTGCATAAATTGCTAAAAAGTTACTTATGAGATAGATATTTCCAAATAAAATCAAAAGATGTCACCTCTTCCCGCAGAAAGATATCTGCTGGCGTACCACAAGGAAGTATTCTAGGGCCGTTCCTTTACTTATTGTTCACTGCAGATATGCCTACAAGTTTAGTGACTCACACGTCTACTTTTGCGGATGATACGGCGTTTTTAAGTATTCATAGAGATTCTACAGTTGCGTCACAAAGACTTCAATCTCATGTTAGTGATTTGGAAAGTTGGATGCTGAAATGGAAGATTAAAGTCAATGTCTCTAAATGCATGCACATCACGTTTACACTGAGAAAGGGAAATTGTCCGCCCATCAAGATTAATGGTGTGACAGTACCAGAACATAGTAGTGTAAAATATCTGGGCATCCATCTCGACCGTCGCCTTACCTGGGCTCACCATATAGCTGCCAAAATTACCCAGATCAAACTCAGAACAGCACAGTTTTACTGGCTTATTGGACCTAAGTCAACCCTTGATCTAGAACTAAAACTGCTTTTGTATAAGTCAGTATTGAAACCTATTTGGCTTTATGGTATCCAACTGTGGGGAACAACCTCACCATCCAATGTAGAGAAGCTTCAAAGGCGGCAATCTAGGCTTCTTAGAATAATAACAGGTGCTCCTTGGTATATGAGAAACAGTAACATCCACAAAGATCTGAAGGTGCCCTTAGTTCGAGAGGAAATAAAAATAGCAAGTGTCAATTACATCTCTAGGATTACAGAACATCCCAACCGTCTTGTAAGAGACTTACTTGTATTCGAGGGTCACAGACGTCTCAAAAGGGTTCAAACAAATGATCTGATCAGATAAATTTACTTTTGATGTGCACTTTTAGTTGTACGTTGCAGTGGCAATAACAACTTTTATTATTGTATTTTAGGTTAAGATTTGAATACTTATTGTAAATTCTGAAAGGAAAGATTCAATAAATAATATACGAAGAAAAAAAAAAAAACATGTGCTATTCAAATCGACCAAACCTAACCCTATATGAATATGGATTTCTGTGTACGTTCAATATAATTGAAATTAAATTAAAACAAAAACATAATTATAATGACTATGTTTATAGAAGATATTTAATCAATCACCGATAAGAAGACAATAAGCACGTTTACGTATGTATGCATGTTTATAATTTGGGCAATTCACACAAGCCCTTGTATCATTGTATTGAGTGTATTGTTGGAAAATACAGTAGTGTATGCTTGTTGTTGATAGGTTAGGCTATGTCGGAGTGCTGGCTCTGATATCACAAAGCTCACTTGAGCACGCATAGCGGCCCGCTGTTATGCCACGAGTGAACGCAGTCCCTGTACTGACCAAGTTCCACCAAAATCAGGAAAGAGGAAGAAGGTGGTCTACCCTACACTGGAAAACCAGCCAGAAAGTTTGATGAACGAAGCTGTAGCCTTGATATCAATAGATGATAGCTCCGTCAAGATGACAAGAAATGGAGAGCCAAATAACTTATATCTACACCTCGCAAGAGATGGGCATTGACAAAGAAAGTGGTTAACAGTCTCGTCCTCCTCAGCAGATCTGCATCCAAGGCAGAAGTCGTTAAATGGGAGCCTCATTCTCTCCACATGTCTACCCATAACGCAATGACCTGTAAGCAAGGCCAATATGATTCAGATGACGTCACGACCAAGTCCAAGTAATTGGTTGGCACGCCTTCTATCCATCGACCCTCCCTCCTCATTGACCCAGGATAGGTTGGCGTCCCGAAAGAATTTCCGCGCAATGTTCAACATGACCGAGGCAAGTGACATACCCAATTCAATTGAAGAAGATTCCGAAAGGAGCGCACCAGCTCTGGCGAGCTCGTCGGCCCTACAGTTTCCCGGAATGTTACCGTGCCCGGGGACCCACACCAGTGAGACACAGGTGAAGCGCCCAGAAAGAAGGTCGAGACTGCGGCGACATTCGCAAATGATTATAAAGTTATTCACGAAAACCGATAGAGATCTTATCGCGGCCTGACTCTCAGAAAAGACCGAGACGCGGGTGAAAGGAGCACCGTTGACGAGGATGCATTGAGCGGCCCGGTAAATTGCCGTCACCTTCGCCTAAAACACGCTGCAGCAGTCCGGCAGGCGGAGAGAAATGTTCAGGACCAGTTTCACAGAGTAGAAACCGCTTCCAACCCCATTATCGAGTTTAGACCGTCGGTATATATATCCAGGACTTCCGGGGGGACAACCGTATTAGGATTCCAGTCGCCCGTACTCGGAATCAGAAAGTGGAAACCCCTATCGAGACAATATTCAGCAGGGAGATAGTGGATGTTCACGGGGGCCACTGGATCATCCTCCAGAATAGTGGAGAGACCAAAAGCACAATGTGCCAACGAGACAGGGCATTAAGTCTAGTCGCAGCAAACTTAACCGCCTGCTTAGCGAGAAGCACAGTAGGAAGCCAGTTTAGCATTGCGAACAAGCCTTTCGTGGGGGTGGTGCGCAGAGCGCCAGTTATATAAATGGCCGCAGACCTTCTGACCTTGTCAAGGAGTCTGACATTTTGTTGTCTGTCCAGAGCAGTTCACCAGAAAGCAACACCGTATAAGAGGTTGGGTTCGATGACTGTAGGCTAATCTCTTCCCTTTCTAAAAAATTTGGATTTTGAAAATAGGTTCAAAAATATTTGGGTAATCAATAATTTTGTATGAAAAGATCAAAAAACCGTTTTTGTCAAATAAAACAAGTTTGGAGGGTTCGAGAAAAATAAAAAATGTTTATGAGTTCTATCCAACATAGTGAATAACTGTCGCACCGTGTTATTTGTTTTGTTTTACAAGATATTGTAATGGAAACGTCAAAATATTAAGTCAGTTGCTTTAGTGTATGTGCCACCAGTGTAATTACGTACGTTGAATTCAATTTACTGTTGAATTTTCATTTCACTTCCTCGTATATCAATACTCCAATAATATTCAATTTATTTTAACATTTTACAACTCATTTTGCATCCCAAAAGGCAGTTGTAATCTTTATCAACTTTTCAAATTCTTTGAATGAAGCTATTTATAAAGAATAAATTTTAATTGCTAAAAAATATAAAATTTTGAAAGAAAAATTTTAACTTCATAATTGGACTTCTGTATCAATATAAATTTTTCTATTCCCTCAAGGACTAATCCCTACTTTACTAATACAACCAATAATTCAAATGTGGAAACCATTTAATCAAACGTTTGACAAATTTTCTTATGAGTTTAATTAGAAAAATTTAACAGAGAAAGAGGACGAAAATATACTTAAAGGAAAATTGATACAGAAGCAAACAAAATTATTGGTGTTTAGTGTACATACTTATAAGCAATAAAAATTAAACTTAAATTGTTGGTAAAAGCATATTTCAATCGTTTTTTGCTAAAATTTAAAAATGCAATTTCTTACCCCTTAATCTTAGCCTGTGAGGCTCATTTTGACGATAAAATCAATGCAACACGACATATCGACCACTCCGTTCTATAACATTCTAAGTCGTAAAAGTGTGTTTTGAGATATGAGCTCTCAAAGTTTTCACACGACATACGACTATATGTGTATTTTAAGTAGATTTTTCCCTATAACTTCCGAACGGATCGGCGCATCTTAACCAAATTTTGACAGTATTTAAGTTAGAGAAAAAAAAAGTTCTAAGTACACTTAGAACGTTATAGAACGAAGGCGTCGATATGTATATTTAACATACTGCAAACAAATTTCATGACTTATATTTTATATTTGAGCCGTTCTGTGCACAAAGTGATTAACTCCACTTTTTGAAAAATCTTAAATTTAAGTGTCAAAGCACTTGGGATAGGCATAACTTTTTATATTTATTATAACTTTCCTGAATAGTAAAGATAAAGACCATTAAACGACAAAAAATTTTGGGCCATTGAATAATAAGTAATTTATTTCAGAAGACATTTTGATTAACTCCATACTCTTATGTAAATCGTTTTAATAACGCATGTCAAATGACCACTAGCAACCATTGAATGATAACAGTTATCAAAAAAAACTGTTTTAAGTTTATTGAAACTTCTCAAAGTACGGAAATAAGAGCTCAGTCAATTGAAATGAAATTTTTGGTAAGTGTCTCAGATTTTGCAAAAAAAAAATTCAAACAATATAATCAAAAAGGCTCTTGGTGCAAAAAGAAAGCACCATTTAACCTTAAGAAAACTCAATCATTGACAGAAAAGCGACCGATACATCCAGGTTAATTGGCTTAAAATAAGCTGCATAAAGTTAGGAAGGTCAAAACTTCATCTCATACAATTCAAATATAACTATAATGAAGATTTTGAATTTAACAAAAAAATGTAGATCAGCAGGGTACCAAATATTCACTCACTTATCACTCACGCTCATGATAAAGAAAAAGAATTTTGTTTTGTTATCTTCCATTCGTGAACAAAAATAAAAGTTTGCTTTATTCATGTATGATACTGTTAGTAATGTTTTTTATTTTCGTTCAAAATTGAAAGAATAAGAAAAACATTTTTTATGCACGTGCACATTTTTGAGAAATAACATTTTTGTAAAAATCTCACAAATGAAAGAGCATAAAGTTTTATTTTGCACTAGCATTCGAAAATGAAATGTAAAATTTTTATTTAGTTCTGTTGATAAATAAATATAAAATGTTGAGAGTGTTCACACATGCACATGCATAAAGTTTTATTTTGCAATGTTGAGAGTGTTCGGGTTTTTGCATGCATGAATAAAACAAAAATATGTGCACAGACTGGTGAAACAAAAATGTTGTGCATTGTTATGATGGGTTTTTTGTTTGTGTTTTCCATGCAAACATGCAGGCAAGTGAAATAGCCTGTGTTACAGAAACATCACATATATTGTATAAACAAATGAATTACATGTGATCATGATTGGATAGCGAAGTTGTTAAAGTAAACCATTATGACAAAAACATAGGCACAAGTTGTGCCTAACAACTAAAAAATCAAAATATTTTTCTACATACATACATATTAAATGCAAAAGAATGTGAAAACATCTTTGGTTTGTGAAAAAATTAAAATGAAAAATTTTCATGAAAAATTTTCATTTTTGTAAAGTAGCAAATAAAACAAACAACGCGCATATGAAAATAAGAAACAAACCACAAAAAGTCCGAACACATATGATAAAAAAAAACAACAACATTAATGAGTATGTACTCTCATATTGGTACATTTCACATTTCTTACTTCTCACAATTCATATTCGCGAATATGTACCAAAATAAAAAAATAAATTTTTTTTTATTTATGAATGCTTAAAATGAAAACAATTCTTAGCTACTCATTTGCGAAAAGTGAGCATAAAACAAAAAGTTTGAAAAGTACACTCGTGTCTATTTATCATAAATGTTTAAATTAAATGTTCATACATGAATTTTTCTGAACCCTGTAGATCAGCCTTTATTATATCCTAAACGCAGAACTGTGACAAGGGAAAAAAGTAGAAACATGATGTATCTGCTCAAATTCATTCCTACTGTTAATCATAGTTACTTTTAAAACTTGAGAACAAATCGAAATGATACGTCCTGACATACATCTGATGAAGAAGACATTAATTATACTGCTGATAAATTAATCACAAATAATATATTATAACATCACTGTAAACACTCATTTTTATGGAAAATTTGTAATATAAATGTATAATAACTAACTTTTTCTGTAATAAAAAGCTTAAAAAATTTAAACTAAAAAATTTAAATACCTAATTTAATTTGTTTACTTTTTTCAGTTGCCAAATCGATTAACTCCTCCAGTCGCATGCAATTTATAACATTACTGACATTATTTTTTGACTATTCTTTCTTATTAATTTTATATACCATTAAATGAGAGCTATATATGTATTTATGAGTTCTACAATATATATTTGAATTTATATTGTAAAGGGAATTTTAAAAAATAATTTATATTATTTCATTGCATTTCTCAACGTTTTGTTTTATGGAGTTCATCGATTTGTGCACTGAGCGGCTCATATATATGTCTTTGAAAATTATATAATATATATAATAAATATATAAAATAAATGGTTTTAAAATTCAGTAAAAAAATAGAAAATTTTTAAATATTTCAATCTCTTGGAGACCATAATATAAAATAGTAATGTTAACTACTGACATGAGCCTCAGAGACTCACATAAAATAGTTCATTTTATTTTTAAGTTTTTGAATGACTGAATAAATCTTTCTTCATGTCTTTGTAATACGGTGTTTATTGCATAAATCGCAGTAAATTCCATTATTGAGCTCAATATTTCATATAAAGTTTCAATTAATAATTGCACAATAAATACGCAAATTGTTGTAATATTGAGTGAAACTTAAAATGCAGCACTGTCATAAGTACTTATGTTCAGTGAGAACGTCACAACTTATGCGAACAAATTTTGTTGAAATTTGAAAATAAAAATATCAACAACGTCAAATAAAAATGGCGAGTAAGGTGGAAGGTAAGTTTATTTATATTAGCATTAAATCTACCGATACTTCTTGTATTTCTATTCCCATTCATTCTCTTTTTACTATATATTATTTAAAATTTCTAATGATTTAAAATATTCTGAATGCTTCAAAATTTTGGGGAACAATGAAATACGAATTTTTATTAACAAAAACACACTAGAAATTTTTAATGTAATACTTGCTTGGAGAAGAGTGAATGTCCTTGTGCCAGAACACAGACAATATGCCTCAATATACCAGGCAATGCCAAAAATGTTCAAAACATTACAAAATATGTGAATCAAGATACAGAACCTGTGCTCACGGCAAATAACTTCCCGCAGTAGTTAGGGTAGGTTTCATGCATTCTTCAGTAAAAAAAGTACATGATAGTAGTAAATCTTCAAATATATATTTGATGTATTTTTTAATAGAAGTCAAGAAATTTTGATAAAAAAAAATCTTAAATGAGTAATTTTTCCCGGCACAATGGATTTAGTGTTAAATTTATAAATTGTTATAAAAAAATAAAAAAATTTGTTGCTTTCCAGCTGTCAAATGATTATTGAATAAGCTGATTTCCATATGCCTTAACACTTAAAATAATTTTGTCAATTAAACGAATATTGACTTAATTAAAATTCATGCCTGATGTAAGAAATAAAGAACCAGTTGTATAGTTCAGTGATCAAAGTAAGATGATGTTCTCTTTATTTAAATTTGGTCTTATATACTAATACATTTTCTAATTCTATGAGTGACTTTCTAAACTCACTCAATAACTTAAACTATACTCAAAGTAATTAAAGTAAAATACACTCAATGTAATTTTGTTGCACTTGAATTAAACATACACCAAAAGTGTTCTAGATGGCACATGTTCCGCATTCCCATCACTTAGGTCAGTTTACAATAGTGACACACTTCAGAAACTGGAAGTATTACTACACAAAAAACACACACAAATGTAAACAAATATGCGGTTGGTTCAAAGTAACACTTTGTAATCATATTGGTGTAATCCAATACACTGTATCCATGCATGAACTAAATCGGAGTATGCATTTGTACTCTACAATATGAATAGACTACACTGAACATAATATAAATTAAACTTTATGCTCGGTGTAGTACAACAGACTAGAGCTCCTATTAGTTATCAGAGACACTACCCACTAGACTACCAGAGCATCCTATTGTTTATAAATTTATAAAGTTTCATTTCGACAATATCCTTTTTCCGTCTTGTATTACTAATATAACTTCTCAAGTTCGGAATCTAAAGAAACACCCTGTTCAAATTTCGCAGTATCCCAAAAACTTAATTAGCCAAAATAAAAATCTCGAATAAGAATGTGCCGTAAGATAAAAGATAATAAAAAAACATAAAACACGGAAAAACCAAAGATAATGTTATGACTAGATATTAACCAGCGTAATGAATTGCTAGTTTTCGTTGTTATAATTTTGAAGTCATAAAATCAAACTGAATATTCTTCATCAACCGGTAAGTAACCGGTAATTTGTATTAAACTGGATATATAAAGAGACTGAAAGTTTTCAGCGAGAAAAATAATATCGTATAATAGAAAGGAGTAATCCAAGGGTCAGAATTTATTAACTGACAAGATTTTGTGTTTCAGTGGAGGAAACTCGATTCACTATAAAGGACGCACCTAACATTCTCAAATTATCAATTGTTTCGGTCTCTGAAGAAATCAGTCAGTGATGAGAATTTAAATTCCGCAAAGGCATGCAAAACAAAACTGCATCAATTTTCCTTAAATCTCTAAATCAGAGATCAGCAATGAATCGTTTTTTTCGCTACTCATATATAAGTACTCATGACATTGCGAGTATGAGTGAGTTAACAGTATTGAAATCTAACTACTCTGATTCATTCGTATTCACTACAACATTGATTTATAAGTATAAGTACAATGAGCATGAGTACAACGTTGACATCAAACTCATAACATTCGAAATATGTTTGATTCATAAGCCTGCTCATTCAGATTCATAAATTTAGAAAAATACTTATAATACTCATAAGTGATTCCAGTGACTCGAATTATTCATCAAAATTTATAGTCTCAGTTGTTAATGCATTTACAACATACCTGTTAAGCAATGATTAGTAATCGTAATGATTAGTAATTTGATTACTTTTTTTTGAATAGCGAAATAATGATTACAATTACGATTATTTTTAGTTAAAATAGTTAATAATTGATTACGATTACTAAATAATCAAAAAACAATCAGAATTTCTGGCGATTAGTCTAGTATTCAAAAAGAATATTAAAGTAATCCAAAAGTAATAATATTTTTTTAAATGATTCTTTTTCATTATTTTCAATAATTGAAAATTCATGCGTTCTACAATTTATTCGAAACAGTAAAATTTTAGTTTTATATATTTATTGTAATAAAAACAAAAACAATATAATTTAAAAACACAAACTCAAACAAACTGAACAAACGAAATAGTAAAGATATAAACAATAACAGAAAATGGACATTTGATGAAACACAAGAAGAATTAACATCATACAATTACACATATTGAAAATTGGCCTTCATTAACACTACTTTTTCAAACGAAAAATCAGCTAATGATTGTCGTCTTGGGCTGTTGACGATTCAGGCAAAATAAAACAGTCGTTCCACTGGAGCTGAAGACGTTAGGGGCGTGTTAAAATTTATAAATGCTTGTTTTAGCAAATCATATTTTTACCAATTCCCATCTGCACTCGAATTATCGTTCAAATAACTAAAGAACTGATGTTTTATAGTCGACTGTCGATTAAGTTTAATATGTTCTTCTGGAGAAAGACTGGTATTAATTTCATCTTCTGCAAATTTAAATCGTTGTTTTCCTTTCACCTGAAGAGGGTGAAAGTGTGGATCCTTAAAATTATCATCTGACGAAAATTCGGTTTAAGATATATTTCCTGACATTTCGAAGTCTTAAACTAATTTAAATAAATATTTTTATTAGAATCTTTAACAACTGCATCTTTTATACTTACCAAAAAATGTAATGTATTAGTAAAAGTAAAAATTTTAACATAACTGAATACAAAAAACTGAATTCCGAAGAATTTTTAAAATACTTAAAAATTTTTTTTTGGAAAGAATGACAAATATTGAAAATATTCAAAAAGAATTCAAAAGAATCGTTGAAAACAATTTGATTACTTTTTGATTACTTTTGATTATTTTTAATTATTTTGTAATATGCCAGTAATCCTGATTATTTTTAGATTATTTGGTAATCGTAATCAATTAGTAATTCGAAAAAATTGTTCATAAAATTATATAATCATTACGATTCCATTTAAAAAGTAATGTAATTGATTACTAATCGTAATCGAAATTTAACAGGTATGATTTACATAATAGGAGGAAAGAAAAAGACGAAGACAGCAAGCAAAGCAAACACAACGCCTTCTAGTAAGTATTGTTGTGTTCGTATGCGAATCATACTTATTTTGTGATTCTTGTAAATGGTGAGTCAGGGAGAGTCGAAATCAACAACATCATGCGTATTGTTAAGTATGAGTACGATGAGTACTTCAAACTTTGATTATGAGTATTATCAGTATGATATTAAAATAAGTATGAATCCGTATAAGTATCAGAAATCAGTATGATTCTAATCTACTCATCTTTTTGAATCTCATTCCTGATCTCTGCCCTACATATCCAAACACATAATGGCTTTATCGCCAAATATTACAAAATTTTAAAATTATTACCAAACAATCAGTGTTCTTATTTTGAATTAATTTCGGAATTTAACACAATCTCTTTTTTTACAGAGATGTGTGAACAGTTCTCTTTTTCATTTATTTTAATGAAATAAGATTAATTTACGGCAGTAGCATTCAGCATTTAGTCAAAGAAGTTGTAAACTTCGCTGTAAACAACGAAGAAAATGGGACGAGACTAGCTTGATGAATATTCGAATTACAAATAAAGTATACGCCCGTAGGCCAGTTGCAGTTACAGGGGCTGCTTCTTGCAGCATCATAAAAGGAAATAAGAAATGAGACAAAAAAAAAATGAGAAAAAAAAAAAAAAAAAAAGATAGGAAAGGGACCAAACAAAAAAAAAATTAAAAAAAGGTGGAGTCACCTATAGAAAATTAATGAAAACTATATTTTTAATGTACGAGAAAATTTTAAAAATCAAAAAAGTTTTGTTGAAAGGTAACTGTTCGATGTTTCTAACTTAATGATATGAAGTGTCTAGAATAACTGTTAAAAAACAAAAAAGTGAGCTTAATCGTTGGGTGTTTAAAAATGGTTGGTTAGAAATTTCACATTTCGATGGATAATATTTTGATACTATTCCACCACTACAAAACATCTGCGATTTTCGAACTCAAAAGTTAATTATTTACATTTTGACAATCTGTATGAAATTTCAATTTATGTCATTAAGAAATATTTGCAAAGATCCAAACGAATAATAACCATAGTGAAAACGTGAAAACTTTCAGTTTCAGCTGGGTGATCACAGATGTGTATGGGCTGGCGTTATTATAATGAACAACACCGCTTTAATTGAATCACTTTAGTGCCAATATTGGCTTTGCTAACTCTTATCGGCTTACCTCACTCATTTTCGCACATTACCGCACTTTTCATTCCCCCAAATCATTTGCATCGATTTCATATATTAGTAGTGAATCGCAAAGGAAATTTAAATCCAATTAATTTCTTTCTGCTAATTTATGTATATTTTTTCTGAACTTGCGGTGGGAATCTTCGAATGTTTCATAATAAGAGTCCAAAGTGCTCCATCGCTGGTGCATCTGTACATGGGCCATAACGGTTGTAAGTGATATTAAGGATTTTAAATAATTAAGTTCTTTTGTTAAGATAACTTTAAAGGTAGAAGTCGCCGTAGTCTAGTAGGTAGTCTGTTGGCTTATTAGACGTAAGGCCCGGGTTCAAATTAATAAGCTGAGCAAAAGTTACGAATAGACTCTACGCATGAATACCAATTTCGAAAAGTTCAACGAGTTACACTCTAAGTTAACAAGTTAAGAGGTGCTTATACTTACTCATACCTGAGAATTTGTTAGATACCTTAAGTTTAAGTTTTGCTCTAAAAATTTAACAGTATAACATGTTCTCACGTTTAAAACAAACTCCGTATATGCTGACATGTGCTTAATTTCATTTATTTTCAGAGTGGTCACTTCGAGAACTTATTGTTGACTTGTTATTTTTATTTCTATCTTTTGTGGCCCTTTGTCACCATTCTTCCAATTTAATTTTTTTTTGTTATTGTAAATCTTTATTATCCTCAATTTTTCTATATTTATTGTTGATGGTTTGTCTTCTACTTATTGCAGAATAAATACTTTACCTTAATCCGTAAAGAGTCATTGCATGATAGGAATCAACTTAGCTTTCCCCAAAGGGCACCTACATACATATGTGTGGTATGAGGACACTGAAAAGAGGGATTAGGTGATTAGGTGAATAATCTAAAGGCATTTCATGCCTTACAACAGCAATGAATGCCAAAATATTTTGCTGTTTTACTTTTTAGGTTTTATTCACTGTTTGACAGTTTATGTGGACATGTTTTGTTACTTGTTGTATGGCCAGCAATAACTTTTTTTACCCACTGTTGGTATGCTAAATACCAGTTGTCATAAAGGAAAGCAAAGAAGCTGTGCTACTTGAAAGGTATTAAAAAGGACTTTGAGTGTGTATAAAAATCACTTATGTTTTGTTCTATTCGACCACAAAATATAAGCTACTTAAAAACATAAGTTCGTATTTACATCAGTGGTTTTGGTTGTGTTGGTAAAGCGGAGCACAAACTCAATTTTTGTGAATCGTACACTGGGAAAATAAAAAAATAAAAAAATTGGTTTATTGTGTTGCGTGTATGTTATTACATAATGAACTTATGTATGTATGTATGTATATATGTATTGATGAATATATTGATGTATGTATGTGTGTATGTATGTCTGTATCGATGAATATATTGATGTATGTATATATGTATTGATGAATATATTGATGTATGGATGTATGTATGTATGCATATAAAATAAGAATTACAACAAAAAGTGCAATAACACACAATACATTGTGCATTATTTTGTGCATATTCTCTATAAAGAAAGAAATCATATTCCCAATTTTTATCAAACATTTTGCTGCGTGTATTTGCAAAAAACAAAAAATCATTCAGAAAAGCTGCGTAGCGAGATCTTGCTTCATCAAGTGCTAAAAATCAACTGAATTGATTTTGTTCTCTGAGTTCAACACAAAACAACAAACAAAGCAACAAACACACGATCATTATAACAAACCACACAAGTAAGCTTATAGTGTAGGTGTATCAACGCAGCGTCAGCAGAATTTTCTACATGTTTTTTATTTATTAATTTATATTTATTTATAATTTAGATTTTGAGCGTCACTGATTTACATACATACATACGTATAAACAACAAATCATGTAGATTTGTATGTTTATCAACAACAAATCATGTAGATTTGTATGTTTATCGTGCTGACTACATTCAAATTCATATGCTCTTCTTTATCTTCCCTAGCTCTACCATTTTTGTAAATAAAACCTAATTACATAAGCAATTAATGGACTGTTTGTGAGTGATGGTCTAAAATTCCTGTGGAAGAAAACGGGAGGAGACCATAAGATGGAGTTGGAAATTTAATATCGAGACTTATGGATGCAGATTCCATTGGCAAAGCAGTCTGAAACCTTTGACTGCATAAAAAATGCTGAAGAAATTTCTTGAAGAAATTGAATAGAATAAGAAAAGAGCTGAGGCGGCAAGGACCAGAATAAATTCCAGTCTTAAGTAGTAACGATATATGTAAGTGCGAAAAAAAATAAATTATCCTTATTACAAAAGCGAATTGATTGATTTATTTTATGCCTCGATATGAAAAACATAGATGATGACACTGTAAAACTTTGTATAGATCTGATACAGATATGATCATACTGCATTACAACCTTCAGTTAGGATTACGACCTAGCTGCTGACGCCACTTATATCGTGTCTGTTAATTATATACTTGAGTGGCGGGACGTACAGTTTAAAGTCGATGAGGTCTTTGAGAAACTTTTTTTTACTCTCAGAGATTTTGCCAGAAGACTGCTGAGAGAGGAAGTCGCCGAAGAAATATTTTTTTTTTCATAATTCGTTTTGTTGGAGATGTGGTTTGAACCAAGGTTTCACGTCTAATAAGCCAACACACTACCTATTAGACTACGGCAACTTCAGAACTTTTATGTAAGCTTTGTAATCCCACGAGAAATATATTCATGCCTACACTAAATTTTAATAATTTTTTTTTTCCTTTTTTATTTTATAAAACTGAATTTATAACTTTTTTAAATTCTTTTTAAAAAATACCATACAGTACGTATGAGCGATTTGAAATTCTATTTACATCGTTTCGATTTACGTTATTTTTTGTAAACAACCACGACGTAAATTGAGGGATTGATGTATTTATTCGTCATCCATTTTCAAAATGGCAATTTTTAGAAACTAATGTGGCTTTGTTATTAATATTTTGAACATCTTCCCTACTTCTTCTATGTATTGGTTTCATAAGTCGATCTCTATTTATCTCTATTCTTTGTTATTTTGTTATTGCTTCTCTTTTTTAGAACAAACATTTTATAGCCGTATTATAAGCATTTTAAATAGTTCCTTAAAGCTTTTTTCAAAAAAATTCCTTAAACTACTATTCAAAATAATTATTTCCATTCGTAAATATTATTTAAAACTAAAAAATTGAAATTACCTTCTTTAAACATACTTTAAATTGAAATGTCATTTGTTTACTTATGTTTTTGTTTTCTGTATTGCCAAAAGTAGTATTTCGTACTGAAATTGAAATCATTGGAACAACACTATGCGACAAAATAAAAAAAAACACCCAGGAAATGACGTAGTGCAGGTTGTGAGTTTTGTTTAGTAGAACTCAAAAATATTTTTTTATATACCTTGAACCTTCTAAACTTGTTTTATTTGACAAAAACTGTTTTTTTTTTGACTTTACGCACAAATTTATTGATTATAATAACATTTCTAAACCGATGTCCAAAATTTAAACCTTATTAGAAAGAAGAGGGATGGGCGTTTAAAACGGTATACGAGTACATATATTCATTATTTGACTTAATATGCTATGAGTTTTGAGGAGGTAAACTTAACAAATGCTAAATTTTTCATATTTTTTTCAAGTTTGTCCGTTCATAGTAGCATACTTTAATTAAAAACTACAAAATAAGTGGTGATATTCTAAAAGCGCGTTATCTTGTTAAGAGATTGACACTTCGTTTGATTAATTTGGACATAAATTACCTAAGATATTATTTAAACAGTCTAACAGTCGAGTTATATTTTTCATATATATATGTATACATATATATATATATATTTATATATATTTTTTCAAATGAACTTTTATTTCAAAAATTTTCAGAATTTTTGATAAAACTTGATTGTTTGTCGCAAAATGTGTCAGTTTCACGTTTGAGCGAGAAGTTGAGAAGTTAGATAATGCTTGCGCAAAGAAATATAATAATATTTGCAAACAACACAAATATTAGCGGAATTTTGACAGTCGTGCAAACGTGGAATTGACACATTTTGCGATAAATAATCAAAATCCATCAAAACTTTTGTACTGAAAGTTCATTTGATATGATGACATATACAAAAAATATATCACGACTGTTATACTATTTAAATAATAACTACGGTAATTTTTGTCCGATTTGAACGAATCTCTTCACAAGACAATGCACTTTCAGAATGTCAGCACTTATTTTATATTTTTTGAGTAAATTTTGCAATTAAAAATAGCTAAACTTTAAATTAGAAAAAAATCATATTTTCCAAGTTTACCCGATCAAAACTCATAACATGTAATTTTGAACCACATGATTATAAATACCATTTGAAAGGTTCATCTATCCCCATTTCAAAAAACTTTGGATTTTGAAAAAAGGTTAAAAAATATTTGGGTAATCAATAATTGTGTGTGAAACGATCAAAAATAAAATAATAGAGATAAAACAAGTTTAGAGATTTCGAGTAAAATAAAAAAATATATTTGAGTTCTACTCAACAAACCTCACAACCTATTTTGACTGTCTATTAATTATAATTAATAGAGAAATAAAATTCTGCAATTCAAGCTGCATATCAAATACAACAAATCAAGTTATTTAATTTTTTTTCATTTAATGCCTTATTTTAAACCTGTGAATCAGTTGACACATATAACCATAATTTAAAAAGAGAACCATCCATCTTTGTGACCCGTATTCACATGGTTGAATCTTTTAAGCAAAACAACATTTAGGTTCTAAACTTTTAAACGAAGTTCTCATGCTTTTATACCCTAAGCGGTGCTGCAAACAACCACCAGTTTGCTTCAGGGTATAACAGAAAACATCACAAAAACTGTAACTTCCCTTTTATTGTCTTTTACATACGCATTTCTGCCTGGGTTTATTTTTTCATAAACATGACAAGGGGAGGTCATGGAACCATGGTTAAAAATGAAACACTGTTGAACGAAGATTTGCTGACAACTGCAGCAACAAAAACTCTAATGAATGTTTGTATAACATAAGTATTTACATCACACGCACACACGAAAGAAAAGTTTTAATTAATTTTTGGTTACTGTGGTGTGGTTGTATTGATACAAACTGATTTAATGTTGTTTTTCTATTAATTATTGTAAAGTCCAAACAGTAGTATATCCTTACGTGGAGGATGGGGCCGAAAGTAACATCACAAGACCATTAATACTAACTAATAGGTAGTGTGTTGTGTTTACTTTAATGTAAAAACTGATGAATTGCGTGAACTGTTAAAATTAATAAAAAACTGAGAAATAAAAACTTGAGTTTAAAATAAAAAATAAACTTTCGATAACTTACGAAATTTTTTTTTTTTTGACGAAAACACGTTTCCTACCACAAATGATTGAACCCAAAAAGTCGTACCAACGAAAAATTTCTTACATAACATTCAGTCGGAATTACGGGCTAGCTTCTCACGCCACTCATGTTGTGGGCGTTAATTTTATACATGAGCGGCGGGACCTATAGTTTAACGTCGACTCCGAACGACAGATTTTTAAGAAACATTTTCATGGCAATTTTTATTTACTCTCCGTGTTTTTCCTAGAAATCTGCTGAGAGGAAATCGCTGAAGAAATATTTTTTTCCTATTTCGTTTTGATGCCTGACCTGGGATACAAACACGGGCTTTACGTCTAACACGCCAACACACTACTTACTAGACTACGGCGACTTCAAGTGACAAATTATTTACAATTGCTAATTTTTGGATAACGATACATATTTGAAGTTGCCGTAGTCTAGTTGGTAGTCTATTGTCTTATTCGTGGTAAACTACAAAAAACAATTAAAATGTGGCCAATTGAATTCCCCAATAAGAAAATCCTATTGTAGGAGATCGTATACACAAGTTTGACATTCGCTCACTATTTTATTTAAAAACACTTATGAGCTTATGGTTTGTTTTAGTAATATTTTTTTATTCCATTACTTCTTTTTTTTATCACCATAAAATATACACATAAGACCAAATTTTTTGGTATGCAGTGTTTACATATTCACTTAAAATCTTTATCTATATACAGTCAGTTGTATGCAATGCACTGTGTAAGATTTAGCCATTCTAAAGAGACAGAATTAAATATCTTGGAAAAAGAATTATGCTAGACTTATGAATTTTGGTACAAGGTGTTACTAGGCCAATATGTACCATTGCCAAAAAATGGGCGACATTGGACCACTCACACGCTCACCTCCCATACAACTGGAAAAATTTATTTTTGATATTATTCGCGTAGGATAAACAAAAAGTAAAAAGCAGTGAGTATGCATGATAATGTTTAAAATAAATAATAAGGAGGTAGAAGTAATCATTTATTTTTTTTAGTTTTATTATTTTTTATTATTTTTTTAATTTTTATTAATTTTTAAATAAGAATATATTTCATTTGTACATACATATAAAGTAAAGAAATTCAGTGGTCAATGCTGCTTTTTTATATACAGTAGGTCTTCGCAAACTGTATACATATGGATCAGATGTTATTAAAAGTATGTTTATTGAATCTTTATTAGTGTCAGGTACGGCAAATCTCGGCAGATGATGCCTTAAAGTATGTACTTTAGACGTTCGAATAAAAGTAATTTGGTGTTGAACCGTTGTGAAGAAAAGAATTTATCGATTATAAATTTTTTTTTTCTTAACTTAAAAAAGAGTAAATTTTTATTTTGTAAAAGTAAAATCTCGTGATATTAACAGCGAATAAGCTGAGTTTCAAAACGAAAAAAATTTTTAAAAAATTCCATTCCAATAAAAAGTTACAAGCTTTTAAGAATGAGCAATTTTATGTAACTGTTTTTGTTGTTTTGAATTCACTCATAAATATACAAGTTTATAGTACCTTTATAATGTTATTTTTGACAAATAAGGCAAAGTTTTTGCATTCCTTTATTTTATAACAAGTGCTCTTTTATATTGGATAACAATATTTACTCAAATGAAACTCAAAACAACGACTATTGCCCAGCCAGATTAGGAAAATCTTACACTGTGCATTGTATGTACATATGTATTTTTCTTCCCAATAATTTCTGTGTTATATTTCTTCATATTCGTTTTCCTCTTCAAATATTCTTGTTTGTAAATGCCTTAAACAACGCTATAACATCATTTTTAATTTGAAAAAAAGCATCTGGATGTCATACATCGATGTATGTATGTAGACTTTTGTCTCTGACTGTATATATTTTCATGCTTGCAAATATTTTCTATCAACCTCATATAAAATCAAAACCAAAGAAAAATAAACAAACTTTTAATTAATTTTTCTACATTGTGGCACAGTGGTATGTATGGTTGCTTATCTTTTTTCCTTCTTTTTTTTTGTAAAACAAAGACAATATCAAGTGGCCTAAGTAGAACTTGAGAGACACTAAATAGATTTTTATTTTTTGATTTCATAACGTCTAAAAGTTATGGTTTATATAAGTTAATGTATTTCAATTAGCAAAGGATTTTAAACTTAAAAAATTACTTATCGATGATAAAATTTATAAACAGAAAACATTATCTACAATATAACCGAAAAGCGAGAGAGTAATGTCATCTGTACTACACGCAAAGTCATAGTTAGGATCCTGCATGCAAGCCTCGATTCATCCCTGTGTTGAACTAGGATAAAAGCTGGCATGTTTGCAACCTCCGCTATTCTATTTGACCATTCCATCCATCAATAACTCATATCATAGCTTTAAATTTTGAGGTTATTTGAGTCGACACCGAAAACAGATGTTTGAGAAACTTTTTCATGGCAATTTTATTTATTCTCAAAGTTTTTGCCAGAAATCTGCTGAGAGGAAGTCGCCGAAGAAATATTTTTTTTTTTCATATTTCGTTTTGATGTCTGACCTCGGATACGAGCCCGGGCTTTATGTCTAATAAGCCAACACACTACCAACTGGACTACGGCGACTTCACAAATGCCAGCATGCGAAACATATTACACCGCTGTTTGCTGTTTTAATATACCCTAGCATTCTGCCACCCTTCAACACGTCTGCACCTCTAGGAGAGGCAAAGCATATAAGCCTTTATTGCTTGTGACGATGGATTTTTTCACACCCCGAATTTATTGACAGATTATTTCTAACAAAAGGTGATTTTGATTAAATTCACAGTTTCTTCCGCGGAACTTACGTTCATTTGTAGCATGTGAAAGGAAATGAGAACGATTAGAACGGTTAGCTACCGTAATGAAATTTCGGTATGCATATGCAACATTTTCATATGCTATAAATGAACGTTTACGCTGCGTGAACTTTCAACTAATTTAGCCTTCAATGTTTATTTCCTCTGATCCTTTTATTCGATTACGTGATTTTCCTTTTAACATAACATGCATGTATCAGAATATGTAAGTATGTGAGCAGTTATTTCATTGTGTGAACCAGACACCATTTGTGTATATGTATATACATATGTACTTGTTGTCAAGTTAATTGTGGTTCGTAGTCAATTTTTTTTTGTTGCAAAAATCTCATTATTCGAGTTCAAAAATTTACTGCACAAAAGAAACTCGAAACAATGGAATATTAATCTGCAGCAACGGTGAGAAAAACAACGAAACAGAATAAATTGAATGTTCATTACGAAGAGCAAATCGGATAGCAACATAAGCGCAGGGTGATTTGTTTCCATACATCACAATTAATCTTCCCGTAAGTCCTTTTTTTTGGGAATAAGTTTTTTGCATTAGTATGTAAAAAATTGCCCATTTTGTGAATTTGATTCAGATATCGATGCTTGCCTGGCCGTTACAAACAGCTCTAAAAATGCAATACACAACGCATTTTTAAATGTTGTAACACGTAGTACACAGAAATCAAAGCGACTTAATTAAAAATCATACACGCGTGTTGTTACCAAAAGGGGATTTACATGGTCACACAAGTCTTACGACATGTCAAGTTCTTGTGTAGAAGAAAGCGATTAGTATCATGTAATCCCAATATGTAATGAGAACGTACGATGTTGGAAAAAAATATGGAAAATATGGAAAATGGTTATTTTAATTCCATTTTGTTTTGGCATTTTACTAATCCAGTAAACGGAAAAATCCTGTCTTAGGGCCATTAACTAAAAGGAAGATTTTAACGGGGAGATAAATTGTTTTTCATTATTATGAGTACCCAATAAAGCCCACTTCACACGGTAATACTTTACGTACGTAAAGTCTAATGAAAAAGTAAAATGAAATTCCATCCGTATGACAAAAAAGAGAATAAAAGTCGTATGATTTATATTTTGTGCGTTTACATGGTCGGTATAAGACAATAACAAAGTAAAATGAAAACAGCTGTTACACTTTTTTTCTATGTGTTTACATAAAATACGTCCCTGATCTAATGCGACTTGCTTGTTTTTTGAATCATTTCAAAAAATGAAGAGAGCCATACGACTGTCAAACTTTTCATCCGTATTTTCTCTCAATGTGTGATGGTTTCATTACATAGTACGATTAGACGATCACATCCGTACTCTTCTACACAAAATTTTGACAGATCATATTACTTGTGGAACCGTGTAAAGTAGGCTTAAGATAGAAGTGAACGTTAAGCTAAAGGGAGGATCATCCTGCCGGTAGCTTTTAAATTTAAGTTTATATTTGAAATTGCCATATTATATATTATTTTCTATATGGCAACTTCAAATTTAAACAAAATAAGCATATACAACAAAAAAAAAAAAACTAAGCCCGTCATTGCCACTGCGTTGCTTCGGCACGGCCATATTTTTGAAAACAGTTGACTTTATTTTATCTGTAAGTTGTAATAACGAAAATAAGTTAAAGGTAACTTTACAGTTCCATTTAGCTAAAGGTACCTTTAACTAAACACAAGTTTAACGGCAAGTTGTAAAAATGGCCCTTAAGCTGTTTACTCTCATTCTCTGATTTTACATCCGTAAACTCTTATCGTGTAAAATACCCTCTATCTACAAATGATTGTAAAAAAATATGTACACTGCTGCGGTTGAAAATGTGTGGATAATTACAGGTTTTTTGAGGTACGCAGCTCGTGAAATTAAAACAGTTAATTTGTTTACCAGTCAATCTCACCTTTTTTTACAATTTTTATAGAAAATGATTGGCAGAAGATAATGGAAAATTTTTTTTTTTGAAATTAAAAATTTTATTATTTTTAATGGCTATACGCTCTTAAGCCCAGCAAAATTTGTATGAAGATTCTTGTTGCGGCAGCAATGTATGCCGATCTCGAACAATAATAAAACAAATGTTTCTATTTAATTTGGCGTGTTTTATTATCTAAAAACAAGATTCCAAGTAGAATAAAATTTATTTTTTAAAAGAAATTTACTTACTTTATTCTGACCTCCGTGGTGACCGGCGCAATTATCAAAAAAATTCTTTAACCGTGTAGTTAAAGAAACCAAGCGATTATCAATTCAAAAACTTACACCGATTACTCACAGGGTAGGTACAAAAATATACATTAACAAAAAACAACTCTGATTCTTAAAGGCGAATTAATCCACAACATCCTGGCCCCTGTGAGTCAAGAAGGGAGACTCACCACCAACATCGAGAACTGCTAACTTTGATGCCGGTCGCTTTAACTTCCCAACTGTTGTTCTCACCATCGCCGAACGAACTTGCCCATCTACTGCCGGAAAAACTTCCTCCACCACGCCACGTTTCCATTGTCCACGCGTTTCGTTGTCGTCGCAAATTATCACTAACTCTCCCACCTTTATAGGCTCTATCGGCCGATACCATTTCGTTCTCAGGGTAAGCTCCGCGAGATATTCCATAAAGTCTGTTTCAACTGTTGCAATATTTGCCATTGCTTCCTAAGGCATTTTCCCTCAGGTACACCAGGTGTTTGCAGAATATTTGGACACGCAAGCAAAAAATGATTGGGTGTTAACGGATCGGAGTCAGAGCTCTCAATTGGGAGGTGCGTTAGAGGTCTCGAATTTATTTGATTTTCCGCCTCTATCAACAGACTGTAAAATGTTTCCACCTGAGGAGACCTTTCCTTTAAGGTAAATGATAGTACATTCTTCACCGAACGCACCATGCGTTCCCATGCACCGCCAGCTGATGGATTTGTCGGAGCGTTAAAGAGCCATTCAATTCCACGTTGCGCGCATTCGTTGAACACCTTTACACCGTCGAAAACTATGTCCTCTTTGCTGGCTCCTACGAAATTGGTACCTCTATCACTCCTTATACGTATAGGTAACACTCTTTGATTAATGAAATTTCTGATACATAATATTACCGCATCAGTCGACAAATGTCTTGAAATTTCCAAATGAATCGCCCGTGTCGTCAGACAGGTGAAGATAGCCACCCATCTTTTTTCCTGTCGTCGGCCAATAGAGATAGTAAATGAGCCAATATAATCTATTCCCGTGTAGGAAAATGGTCGTACATATGGGGTAAGCCTATCCTCTGTTGTCCTATTAGGGGGGGTTTTGGCACGGCTGACTTGTTCTTGCAGACTTGGCATGGTATCCAATATTTTAACCTTATAGCTGCGCAAATGGATTCTTGATTTTGGTGTTTGAAATCTTCGTGAACCTGCTTAACTATAAGTTTGGTCAGCTTGTGTTCGTTCGGCAATATAATAGGTTGTCTTGTAGCGTAGTCAATACACATAGCCTTATTGATGCGGCCAGACAAGCATATTAAACCGTCTCACAGTGGTCCAAATGGTCATTCTAGCCGGACAAAAGTTATAACTCGCTTTTGCAAAGCCGTACCGACATAAAACTTGGTACGTTTATAGATTTCATCAATATAAACAAAATTAGAGGAAAAAATCAAATGTATATGTGTGTGTATGAGTGTGTGTATGTATGTAAATTTGTTTTTTGGGTCTGTTTGAAGCCTAAAGACGACAAAAAGACTGAACCGATTTTCCTAAAATTTTCACGCCGTATTTCTGTATGTGTGGGTGGAATTATAGGCTAATTTTTATACAAAAGTTTTAAATGGGTGAAGTGCCACGCCTACCTTAAGGATTAAGTATTAAAAGTCTTATATCATGGAAACTGCAACAGCTAGAATCTTCGAATTCAGCAGGGACAACTTTGATATCCACATAAACATTTGTGGGAAAATTAGTTAAACTGGCTACAGTGAGCGTGTTACCTCCCATGTAAATAAAATACTAAAATTCGTATATCTGGAAAAACAATAACAGTCAAAATCCCCAAATCATATATGATGAAATTTAGTGTCGATATTAATATTTTCTTAACAATAAGCGGACTAGCAATAGTAGGCGTAGCACCTTCCATATCACATGGATACTAAATCTGGGAACACCTAATTTTATTTATATTGTAAATATGTAGCTAGTCTCTATATATAATTATTATAACTTAAATTGAAAGAAGAATCTTTATAAAGAATTATTTCAAATTATTTTAATATATTTAATAAAATTATAAAAAAAACAGGAAATACATTATGTTTATTTCAATCTATATCTGATTCACTTTCAGAATCTAGATGTCACTCTGGCATTGACGCATCTGATAGCAAGGCAAGAACTTCTTCATCCAAAGGTTCTGTACTGCGGGAATGAATGGAAGGCTTTTTAGATAAAGAGGATATAATAGGATCTGAAGATAACAGAAGATAATGAAAAAGAATCATAGATTGTTTTTTCGCGAGACATTTTTCTTGTGTGATGTTCTCTTATATTTCTGAAATCTTTATTTCTAGATTCAAGAGCTTTTTTCCGATAACATTCCAATAGGAAGTGCTGCGCACTGAATAATATCGGCACCATGGATAAGAATTTTATGTACACTTGATGGCATGGCATATGTACACTTGAGAGCAGATTGCCTTACTTTTCTGTAATAGCTATCCGTTTCATCATTCTTAATACTAACCTTAGCAACAACGTGTTTAACAACAGCATCAGTTTTCTTAGTTAGTTGTTTTTCATTACAAGTATTATACAGATCTTTTCTTCTAATGGACATGTTAAACTCTAAATGAAATAAAAATCGTTTGGGCAAAATCCGGCAGCTAATTTTTTAAACATTAAAAAGCTACATATATACAGATGACGACAACATAAAAACATAAAAGCTTAAGTACGATAAATTACCATTTGAAATTCTAATTGAAAATCGGACATTAAAAAAAATTTCAAATTTAAAACACACATGTACATAATTGTATTTTATTTATAAACAAAACATATTTTATGAAAAATTTAAACAGTATTTTTTTACTCATACCTTTGTTATATTAATTACACGAAAAATTTTTTTTTAATTGTCTTATTATTTTTTCACGACAATTTCACTGGCACTGTTAAATGTCACTTGAGATATTAATTTTTTTTAGCAAAGAAGCAATTACTTGTATTTGAAGCAATATATTAATGCTAGTGTAGCTGTTTAAAGAAAAAAAAAATATGCCGTTATGTACTTTAGACACTTGTCAACATATTACCATACAAAAAATTTACTTTTTAAATATTTTAAAAAATAACTTTTGTCCGGCTAGATTGAGATTTTGGACCACAGTGCGTCTTGCCGAATGAATGGGTTAAGATTATAAATTGGGCTCGACTTGAGTACAGGTTTATTTTCCCCTAATCTTCTATATTCATCTAAAAAAAGATCACGCTGGGCAAGCTTACACAAATAATTAGTCGATTCAACAAGCTCCTTGACACTTGATTGTGAACCGTATATTTCTGCGGTATTCCGCTGTCCTTGGCCGCCTGATTTAAATGCTCTTACCGCACGTTGAATCCAACACATTACCCTGACTAGTTTTTTGAAGTTCGAGTGTCTGTCAAATGAAATAAATGGCTCTTCGGCAATGGCAAATACAAATTTTGATCTTCTTTCCGCTTGACAGTCATATTAATTTATGTCGTTTGGAAGTTCTGACCAATTCCTTTCATCATCCTTCAAAAACTTTGGACCGCTGAGCCATCGAGATATATGTGTTGATTCATCAATAAAATTTTGTGGCCTTGTGGCGTCATCTGCAGGGTTCAGGGCACCAGGTACCCACCTGAATTGTTCCACCTTTAACGATTCAATAATTTCAGCTATTCGATGCGCCACAAACTGTTTATAGGTCTTGCTGTCGGATTGGATCCATTTTATAACCGTTTTCGAGTCCGACCAAAATATTATGTTTCCTGGCTTTATTTCATGAAATGCGGTAATCGACTCCTTTAATCTTATGCCAAGCACTGCGGCCTATAGTTCAAGGCGCGGTATGGACAAGGGCTTTAAGGGTGCGCATCTGGATTTGCCGGCAATAAAAACAACGTTAACCTTATTGTTGCAGTATATTCTCCAGTAGGCTACTGTCGCAAATGCCACCTCACTTGCTTCTACGAAGATATGTAAGTCAATCACTGCTTCTTGACGAACAAAATTTCGTCCATAGCATCTGGGAATTTTTATTACTTCTGTGTGCTGCAGGCTTTTATACCGTTCGTACCACTCCGCATAAATGTCATCCGGAATAGGGGATTTCCATTCAACCTTACAGCGCCACAATTCTTGAAGCAATGTCTTTGATTTAATGACTATATTTGCTAGAAAGCCGAATGGGTCAAAGATTGACATTTTGAGGCTTAACATTTCGCACTTAGTTGGTTTTCGATCCCCATTTAACACCGCCTCTGGAACTCTGGTGAACTTTAACGCGAAACAAAAAATATCATCAGAGGGCCTCCAATGCATTCCTGAAATTTTTTCAGTACTAGCTTCGCCAACGCCCAAATATCATAACTTGCATCACGTACCTTGCAGGAGGCTCTTTAGACTTTCCATCTCACCATAGGAACCACTGAGCTGTCTGGTCCGGCTTGCGAATTCTAACGCGATGAAACATCTCTTTAATGTCGGCGCAAACACCTATCTCCCTTTGGCGAAATTTAAACAATATTGTCAGCAACGACTTAGGTTGGTACTTACTGGGACCTTTAAGCAGCCTCGAGTTAAAGGATTCACCATCTACGCTTGCGGCGGCATCAAAAACTAGACGTCTCTTGTTTCCTTTGTTGATGTGACAACAAAGTGTGGCAAATACCAGTTAAGGCTATTTTTAACAGCGGCTTCCTTTGGTGACAACTTTCGGGCATACGATTTAGAAATGTAATCTTTTATTTTTTCCTTGTACCACATAGCAAAATCCATATCCTTGTTCATTTTAGTCTCCATATTGCAAAGACGTTTCATAGCCATTGAATAGCTATTCTTCCTATCAAAATAATCAGTTTTCCATAAAAGGCCCGTTTCATAATAACAATCTTTCTTCTTCGTTGTACTGTACACAATCTCCTCTGCGCGCTTGTCTTCGTTCGATGTTAACGGTTCTAATGTTCTCACTCCTAAATTTTCAAGAGTGAAATACTCCATTACTTGTTCCTGTATTTCACTTAATATGTCGAAATCAATTTTACAGACCGTTGCTCCATTAGAACCTTCATTCGATCCGAACAGGACGCTGCTCAAAATAATCTGATGAACTGAAAAACATCCATTCAGATTAAATATTCTAATTTGGCGCACAAGTCTTATGTGGGGAGGACCAATGAGTAGTTTGGGCTGCTCGTCAAAATATTCATCAATAATAATTTTATCTAAAATCGGAAAACTTTTCCTAAATTTTGCCAGCTGTAAATTTTGTCTCGATAGTCTCAAATTAATTGTGGTCCAAACATTTCTCATTTGAAAACTGTCATTTTCGCCAACGGTACTAATTTCCAAATTTACTTTCCTTGATATTTCGTCAGTTGGCTTGCCGCCTATTCATCCTAGACGTAAGTTGTTCGAGGTACCGTTTAATCCTATTTGATTTGCTATATTTTCCTCCAATAGAGTAATTTTCGATCCCTCAACAATAAAGGCCAAAACTTTCATTGAACCTTTCGGGTCCTTCAGTTCAACTGGCAGATACTTAAACAGGGTTTCCTTATTTAAAGAATTATCAACTATCGTATTCACCGAGCTCTTATCATCTCCCATTTCAGTAATGTAATTTGTATTATCTTTGCTTTGGTTGTCATTTATACGTTTATGTTTGTTAATATTCTCACATTTGTAGCTGTTGTCAACTTCACGTTCATTTGATGTTTTGTCTTCGTGTAACAATTTATTATGGTATTTTTAATACATTTTGATACTCCACACTGGCGTCTACTCTTACAATCAGTTGTGTTATGACCGGCACGAAGGCAACCAACGCAAAAGCGATTAATATTTACAAAGGTCCACCTCTGATTTGTTGTGCTTTTCTTAAATTTGCCGCACTGATATTACGGATGACCTTGGTGGCACATTGGACATTTGAGAGGCTTGTCGTTGTCTGGTATAATGGTAAATGACGGATTCATCCTTTCCCTCTTAATAGGCGTAGCATTAGTTTTACCCGAATCGGCCCCAACAGAAAGGTAAATGTACATGGCAACTTCCTGCAGCCAAGAAGAGTCATATAATGTTTCGTCCATTCTTCGCGTTTCTGCAGCGGCAATTTGCTAAGCAGTTCATCCAGAAGTGTAGGTAGAAGTGCGTTCGCATTGATTAAAAATACCCTTAGATTTGACACCATGGTACTGAAATTTACTAATTCGTATATTTTTCTCGCAGATATTGGCGGAAATGCTCTAACCTTTGCGATCTGGCTTCTTATCAAAACTTGGGGGCGACCATAATGAAATTCTAGGGTACTTACTACCTGACTAACACTATATGGGAAGCAGATGAATATATTGGTAGATGCGTAGAGGTAGAAGTAGCTATGTGCGGTTGGGTCGATGTACGTATCTGGCCTGGACGTTCTCGAATAAAATCAAGCGGTGCTGGTAAAGAATTTGACGGTATCGCCGTTTGTGCAAATGGTGGCGAAATATTATAAAAGGCAGAAGTTGTAAGCATGGGAGACCGTGAAATGTGCGACGAAGGAGTCATTGTGGGAACAAATGTTTGTGGCAAGTAATTCATTCTCGGTATAATCGTCTATGGCGTATGAAATTGAAAATTTGTTGAATATGTACTCACTTGTACTTACTCTTGGCTGTAGCTTGCTGGTGCTATTTTCATACCTGTTATTGAATAGGCATTATCATTTGCTGTGGCGGATGGTGCAGCTGCTGATGGTGTTCCAGTTAGCAGTTGAGCATATTCTCTCGTTGTATTTCGTGGCAAGGCATTCTGTACGGCTGTCAATTGGCTCGTCCTCGCTCTCAACTGGAGAAGATGTAAAGGTGTCTTCCATTTCAGTTGCCATAGTTTTCTTGTGAAGTCTTGTGTTTGGGCGTGGCATTTGATTTCAAAATAAAATAACAAAAAATATTGCGGCAGCAACATATGCCGATCTCGAACAATAATAAAACAAATGTTTCTATTTAATTTGGCGTGTTTTATTATCTAAAAACAATATTCCAAGTAGAATAAAATTTATTTTTTAAAAGAAATTTACTTACTTTATTCTGACCTCCGTGGTGACCGGCGCAATTATCAAACAAATTCTTTAACCGCGTAGTTAAAGAAACCAAGCGATTATCAATTCAACAACTTGCACCGATTACTCACAGGGTAGTTACAAAAACATACATTAACAAAAAACAACTCTGATTCTTAAAGGCTAATTAATCCACAACAATTCTATTTATCTAGAATGAGATATTAAAATATAATTCTTGCTCTATGTTATAAGTTCTGTTCAGTTCAGTTCTTTTATATGATGTTATCTTTTATAAGATATGATACATCTTTTATAAGACATAAAAGTACTACTTTACTGAAATCAAAGCCTTTTTGATCATATAAAACGGCCCATTGCTGTACTGTATGAAGCTATGCTTTCGAGCTGTTATTATCATATTCCATTAGAATTAAACTGAGAGACATCCCGAAAGTCTAATAATCATCGTTTTGATGAGAAACCACTTTATTGACTCGGATAGCCAGACTGTGGTTAAGAACCTAACGACATAGTCTATCCCTGTTCATGGATTCCGAGAGTTTCTCAGGCAAACCTCGGATCATATCCGGATATGGTTGAAAATTCGACGCCTCCGTTCTATAACATTCTAAGTCGAAAAAGTGTGTTTTGAGTTATGAGCTCTCAAAGTTTTCACGCGATATATATATGTATGTACGCGATATATATATCTATATGTGTATTCTAAGTAGATTTTTTCCCTACAACTTCGCAACGGATCGGCGCATCTTAACCAAATTTTGACAGTATTTAAGTTAGAGAACGTAGAATTAAAATGTAAGTACACTGAGAACGTTATTGAATGGAGGCGTCGAATTGTATTATTGATGAGATGGCGAGAGCCGGTACTGAGCTCGCACTCTCGGACATGTTACAGGGCCTTAGTTAATTTGGATATTATCCACACTTATTGTAGGGAAGCTCAATTCCGGTAGCAGCATACGTAGAATACTGTTAGACTCTGTTGGACACGTATGGAGAAGAAGATGACCGACTCAATTCTGTGTTTCAATTGCATGGTCATCCATTGTCCAACAACGATTTTTTCAGTCCACTGTCCTTTTGATAGGCATGCCGAAAGACTCGACATTCATCTGCTAGAGCTGCAGGTTTCCAATTCCAATTTGCTGGCGTTATGTTCTTCATATCCTGTATGAGAAAAATTACTGACAGAAAGGTATACCTCACCATCTGTGAAGGGACATTATATGTATTTTAAAAATTAACGTTTAATAACACAGCCCTGCATGAGCTCCAGGTGTTTCCGAAGGCATTTTGCGCGCTGATTACGAATCTCGGTTCAAAAACTTTCCATCACGTCAGGTTTTCGAGACGCTAAAATAGCGTTTTTGGCCATTTTTGAAAAATTGTAGAGCTAAACAATGACGTGCTAGAACCATCGCTATTGTCAGAAATTGAAAATTGATCTTTGCTCTTTAAAATGAGCCCAAAGCCAAATTGTTTGCATGCACTCTTAAAGTAGGGGGTGGGTTTATGTCAATGGGTGCAAGAGAAAAAGACACACATTACTGATGTCCTTAAAAATTAATCAGATTTACTTGAAAATTGTTACTCGGGGATTTTTGTGGTCGCTGATTACAGATCTTCATTCAGATTTAAAAAATTCAAAATGGCGGATCCAATATTGCGGTCGAGGTTTATAACAATTAATCAGATTTATTTGACCGCCATATTGGATCCGCCATTTTGAATTTTTTAAATCTGAATGAAGATCTGTAATCAGCGACCCCTTCGGAAACACCTGGAGCCATCTTATTTGCACAAAAAAAGTTCAAATTTGCAGGGCTGTGTAATTTGTGACTTAAAAACAGTGTTTGTAAAAGAAATAATTTTTATGATTTGAGGCACCATTGTTTTATTATTGTTTTAATTGTTATATTTATTTTTTAATTACGACTCATGCATATATTTTGCTTCTGTTGTTTTTATGGTATGCTGGTCGGCGTCAGAAACTCTTATTAATATTATTAATGTTATTGTTCCTTTTTCTCGGTTAAATGTTAGCGATGAGTAGGCTAAATATATAATCGATATTTTGCCGTTTTTCGATTACTTTTAAACTTTGTGAACGAACTGAAGATTAGTAGCCACATTATGTAAACATGATGCAGCAAAATACCACAAAAAATATTTCTTTTTTGTTTTCTTTTTTTCTTATTTTTTTACAAATTCAACGTTGGCTTTTTGATTTATTTTCTCTTTTTTCATTATATTGTAATATTGGCTAGTATAGAAAAATTTCATTTCAAGAACATGGCATAACGAGACAATCACCACAATATTTTTATCGATTAAGAAAAGGAAAAAAAATTACTCGCAATTACAAACGCTGCTGCCTTCTTCATCTTAAAAGCAATTTGCTATACTGATATGTGGCTGAAGGTTTCCAGAAGGAAATGATTGACTTTGAAATTGAATTCTAACGACAGGTTGACTGAAAAGTTTTTAGTTTTCTAGTCTTTTTCTTCTTTACATACCTGTTAAATAGCGATTATGTATTAATTTGAATATCCTTCAGACATACCTACATAGTTGGTCATTATAACCCTTCAGTACGGATTACGACTTTGCTTCTCACACCACTTATGTTGTGTTGGGGAAACCTGCAACCAACTCTGAAAGAAAGATATTTTTGAGATAATTTTCAAGACAATTTTATTAACTTTAACTATTTGCCAGAAATCTGATGGCAAAAATTACAAATAAATTAAACAAAAGTTACACTGCAGCTAATCAATTTATTTCATAGTTTCCTTATAGTTTTTTAAGTAATACCAGTTGCCACATTGGTTGGTAGTCGCAAAATTTTGATTTCCGATTACATAATGGATTACATTATAAGTCAATGCTGACAAGCAATAGGAAAGTAACACTGCGCAAGTTCTAATCATACATATAAATTGCCAACAGCGTGCATGACCAATTAACGAGTCTTGCCTCTAAAAAATATTGCATTAATATTAATGTGCGACATAAAATGAGTTTAATAAGATTATATGATGAGCAACAGTTTGTCAGAAATATATACCGAGTGACACATCACATAAAAACAACTGTCGATTTAATCAAACATTATCGTTAATCTCTCCTGTCATTCTACTTAATTGCTATCGATTTTTTACATAAAGACTGACAGCTTAATTGAAATCTTATGGCTATGTTCAGTGTTCATAATGAAAAGAAGCTTTTAATGGATTTACGTAAATTTATTCGCATCAAAATTGTTTTATTTTTTGCTTTCCTTAAGAATAAATTAATTACTCATAACGTAAAGATTTGAACAACATTAAAGGCCATAAATGGTCTAAAACAGAGATCAGCAATGTTTTTCGCTACTCATAAGTACTCATGAAATTTCGAGTATGAGTGAATCAACAGTATTGAAATTCAACTACTCTGATTCACTCCTACTCACTATAACATTAATTTATAAGCACAGGTTGCAATTAGTATGAGTACAATGTTGCCATCAAACTCATAACTCATAACGAAATATGTTTGATTCATACGCCTACTCAATCAGATTCATAAATTTAGATAAATACTTATAATACTCATAAATGATTTGAACCATGCATCAAAATTTACAGCCTTAGTTGTTGTTGCATTTACAAGAAAAGAAGAAAGAGAAAGACAAAGACAGCAAGCAAAGCAAACATACAAGCTTCTAGTGAGTATTGTAGTGTTCGTACTCGAATCATACTTATTTTGTGATTCTTGTAAATGTTGAGTTATAGAGAGTTGAAATCAACAACATCATGCGTATTGTTAAGTATGAGTACGATGAGTATTTCAAACTTTGAATATGAGTAGTATGAGTATGACATTAAAATAAGTATGAATGCGTATAAGTATCAGAAATTATGAGTATGATTCGAATCCACTCATCTTTTTGAATACTCATTGCTGATCTCTGGTCTAAAATGCTGATACTGAACAACTAGTTTTAAATTAAATGACATAAAATTTAAAAATTCTTTGGACAATTAAATGTATTCAAACACACCAAGTTAATCCGACTTTCGTTAGCCTCTACTGATTCTACTGGGCTTGTTATAACAATTTTGCTTAAAGTGATGGTAGGATTTCAATGAAATATTCCTACAGTTGCTACAAAGCCAGAGATGAAAATACAATTTCTTGCATCTCCAAACAAGCGGTGAAATATTTGTTCTTCCTTACCTTGAGCCTGGGGTTAGTTTTGTTTTCACCAAAGCTATTAAACAGTTTCCTTTTCTAGTATACTACCCATATTGGGAAGTTGATTTCAAAATTTTCGAAAATATTTCTTTTTTTATAAAGTGGTTTTGTTTTCAAAAATGAAACATTAAGAACTTTTATCGTAATTTAGTATTGTTTTGTAAACAAAATGTACAGATTTTTTGGGCCAAAAGTATTTTCAAGTTTGTTTTTAGTATTTTGGATTTTGTACATGGAGTGTTTCATACGACATTCAGCTTCGATTTCTGTAGTTTAGAAACCAAATTTTAAACTCCAATTCTTGCCTTTTTATCCTAATTTTTTCTTCTAAGTGAATTTTATTAATTAATTTAGTTCCAAAAATTTTATCCAAAAATTTATATAATTTTATAATCTGTTTTTTAGCGAAATTATTTTATGGAAACAACTGAAACTTTTTACTCACTGAATCGTTTATATTTCAAATGGCAAATACCTTATACACATACATACATACATACATACATAATTAGTTATTGCAACCCTTCAGTCAGGATTACGACCTAGCTTCTCACACCACTTATGTTGAGTGGCGGGACATACAGTTAAAAATTGACTTCGGCTGACAGATTTTTTGAGAAACTTTTCATTTGCATTTAAATATTCTTCTTCAAAGGCATACATATAATAAAATTAGCCTATTAAATGGATTACATAAACTACAGCAGCATGTAATACAAAATACATCACAGACACACCAACAACAACTTCATAGCGTTGATTATTGAAAAACTATCAAGTTAAATTAAAGTCCCTGATGAAAAAGTTTTTAAAACAGTGTTTACCATTTCATAGCACAATTGTGCAGAGAAAATTCACACATATTGCTTGCGCTCTTTATTTAGTTGTCGATCAGACTGCGACAAGCACACTCAAAAAATATTTTATGTTAACACATTTTTGTTTTAAAATTCAATGTTTTATATGTTCTTAAAACACAATTTGACTGTTTTAATAACACGGTGTGACAATCAAAATACACCCAGCTTTGAGTTGTGAGTTTTGTTGAGTAGAACTCAAAAACATTTTTTTATATTTCTCGAACCCTCCAAACTTCTTCTATTTGTCAAAAACTGTATTTTTAATCTTTTCACACAAATTTATTGATTACACAAATATTTTTTAACCTATTTTTAAAATTCAAAGTTTTTTGCCTTTAAAATGGTATACAATAAACATATTGTTCAAACTTGTTATGAATTCTGATCGCGTAAACTTGGAAAATATGATTTTTTAAAGTTTAGCTATTCTTAATTGCAAAATTTAATTAAAAATATGAAATAAATGGTGACACTCTGAAAATGCATTATTTTGTGAAGAGAGCTGGGTGTCATTAGCTGGGTGTATTTATTTTTTTATTTTGTCGCATATTGTAATCAAGTAAATAAATTAAATGATATGGAAAGAGAACAATTTTTTATAGATATAGAGCAATATTATGGAAAAATTAAAAGGTTGGTTATTAGAAAGAGTGGAAATTTATAAACCAAAACTAGATCCCAGCAAATATCTAAAAAACATTCCCTAATTATTCAGTCAGGTATGTTGATGAAATAAAAATCAAAATACGATATATTGCAACCAAACAATTTTTGGTAATCCCTGTTTTAAAACATCTTTGGCCAATGACATCAAAGTAAAATACTTCATTTGGTAACATATTGCTTAACTTAAACGCTCTCTTAGAAAAATTAAATAAGTTTCTGTCACTCTGATGTTGAACAAGTTTTACTATTTTCCTTCCTTTTACTTTTTATGATAAATGATAAACCATGAAAATGTTTACTATATTTGTTCTTCCTTTCCGGGGAAAACTAAATCAAGACTATAATGTATATTGCATATACAAAAAAATTACTTTCATTACCAAAATGTCGTTCAAAAAAATTTCTATGCAAGAGCTTGCTTAGTTTCATAATATTTGTACTATTTATGTGCGATAAGGAACTGAACATATTTTTAGCATCTGGAGCTAAATTCTAAAGTGTATTTTGTAGAAAGGAAAAATTATTTAAATAACAGTTTTGTTTTGTTGTGAAAATCATTGTGTTTGATTTCATTCCAACTGCGTTGTTGTCTTTATTAGTTATGAAACATAATTGAGGAGGTCCATAACAAAACGCAATAATTACATTTTTCAAGTTTTTTGATTTTTTTATTGAATCCCATTCTATACATTGAAATCTATACTGCCTTTATTATAAAGTATTCCAAAACTCAATAATTACACTGTAATTCAATATCAAATATAATGGTTCGGAGCAAAATGCAATAATTACACATCTTTGCCATAAATCGCTACAAGAAATTTTAAAAAATTTATCAGCTATCTTAAACGAGGCAAAAGACCCCCGAAGACGCTTGATAATATTCCTCTTGGTGTTGCAATTAGTTTTGAAAAGAAAGCAGATGTTTTAAAACTACTGGAAAAACATTATGGCCAAGGGTGGTCACAAATTTCGGAGTTAGAGTATTATGCACATATATTTTCAAATCAGCAAGGAAATAGCGGCAATGGTGAAGTCGATTCATCTTTATGTGACTGTTTGGAGGACGACGTTGAAATGAAAGTATAACATAATAATTTTTGTATTTTCTTAATAAATTCTATGAATCTGGATTACATAAATTTAATTTAATAAACGTGTTTAACATAAAAAAGTGTTTTCATTTTTCTACAAGTAGTTGCAATTTAAATCACAATGACATAATACAAGTCTATTCAAAGCAAAAAGGAATAATTCCAACCCTAGTTCAGATCAAAACTCAATATTTTCATAAAGTTCAAAGCAAAATGAAATAAATACTATGATTCGGACCAAAACGCAATAATTCCAAATTTGTTATCTAAATAACTTTAAAACAAACTGTCAGATAAAATAATTAATTTGTGATTAATATTGTTTTTTGTAGACGATAACACCTCAGAAATTGTTTTTCAAAAAAATGTTGTGCTACTTACTTAAATTACAATTTTTTATTTATCCAAAAAAATGTTATGGTGTAATTATTGCGTTTTATTAGGGACCTCCTCAATTGAAGGATCATTATGTTACATTTTTTACATTTTTGTAAGATTTACATATTCACCAAAATATTGCAATAATGGCAGTTCCAAACAGACAAATAATACCTCATCATTATCAATTTAAATGTATGGTATAAAACACAATAAAAATACTGTTTTTTGTACAATACATTATTCCGTACTCAATAAATGATGGCTGCATACCGCTTACTTTATGAATAGGTATTATATTTTTACGTTTTTACCTTTTTAAAAACGTTTAAAATATGAGTTCGTTGATTACAAACAAAATAAAAAATATGTGTGTAGTTTCAATTAAATTCTTTATTGTTTACACTACTTTTGTGTGCCACGGTTTACAACTTGACTTACACAACAATAATTGCTTGTTCGCTATTCTTCTTTGCTTACAGCGCAGATCTTTATAGCGGAAATCTTCAAATCAAGACTGTTTTCTTCACACACAACGCGTCTTTACACAAGACTAACTGAATTCCTACTACTCGTTACCTGCTTTGTCTTGCCTTTTTATATGTCTACGTAAACAATCTGATGAAGGTTCTTGAAGGCGAACGCCTTCGCGAGAGCTCTATACCTACTTCATTGTTGTTTGTGTATTTTGTTCACATTGCTTGTTGTTGCGCTCTCGCTTACTTGTCTATCCCCTTTTCCTTCATACTGATGTTGTTGGTTTACTTGTAAGAAGTTCGTTGTTTGTGTAACTTTTGCTCATTTTGATGTTACACCGTTTCCATTTTCGTATTAATATTTTTGTTCTGCAATTGCTTCCTTAAAAAGAGATGAACATTTTAGTGAATTGTGCTTTAAGTAATAAAACAGCAATTACAAATAATGATTGCTAATTTGAACATTTCCGCCAAATTGACGTTAGTTTATTTAAATTAAATATTTATTTCATATATTTTATTGATTTAATTATACAATCATACATACATACATAATTGGTCATTACAACCCTTCAGTCAGGATTACGACCTAGTTTCTCACACCACTTATGTTGTGTGTGTTAATTTTATACATGAGTGGCGGGACCTACAGTTTAAAGTCGACTCCGAACGACAGATTTTTGAGAAACTTTTCATGGCAGTTTTAGTTACTCTCAGAGTTTTTGCCAGAAATCTGCTGAGAGGAAGTCGCCGAAAAAATACTTTTTGTATTTTATTTTGATGTCTGGCCTGGGGCTCGAACCCTGGCTTTTCGTCTAATAAGCCATCACACTACCTACTAGACCACTTATACAATCATGGTATTTAAATTTACAACTTGTCAATGAAACAACAACAAAGATTTCATTAATTTAATTTTAATAATTGCCTAAATATGATAGATTAAATGCATCATTTTTGCCACTGTCTGTGGGGACTTACATTAAACCAATCATACTGTCTCTCTGTAATGGAAATGAGTTGTAGTAATTACAGTGTAATATGTATTACTATTGTCTAATTATAAAACAAATAACCAAAATAAATACATCATATAAATTTCAAAAATTTAATTTCCTTACCATATGGCTACATCACCTGTCAGATTAGTTGTCATTTACTCAATCTGTTTTGCAAATCAACATGGTCGGATATACAGATGAGACCTATTTCTAAATGAATGAGTGCGTGAAGAAATAAAATCGTTGATCTTGGAACGATATCAATCCATATGCGATCTTAACCAGAAAAAGTAACTGTTTTATATGGATTTTGGGCTGGACTTTTCCTTGTAGTGCAATAAGTCGCCACAGTGATTCTCAAAGCCAACAAAGTTCAGTCTGATTTATGGACATCTCAGATGCGCTCCACCCAGAGAAACCTAACGAGAATGAATTGCTCTCTGAGCATTTGCTATAGAACTGCTTTAATATGGTACAGGAAAATTATTTAATACTGATACAAATACTTCTTATTTCTGATTTTTATTACCAAAAAACATTACAGCGATAATTTGGCGCCAAATATAAGTATTAACCGTGTAGGGATAACATGCCGTGCCAGTCCATATAGGTCTACTAGTTTTAAAGTATTTTCTAAATGTCGATTGGGGAGACCTAACGTTGACTGCAAGAAAAGTGCAGTTTCCATACAAAATCCCACTTTTTCCAAAATTTTCTAAGAAAAGATTGTCCTACAATTGTCTAAGACCGGGTAATATTTATGTATATACCAGAGATAATACATAACATGAGTGGTGTGAGAAGCTAGGTTGATTACTGACTAAAGAGTGGTAATGACCAATTAAGTAAGTTAGGTACCAGATTTCTAGTGTCTTAGATTAATCTTCAGGATTAATTTGTATCACAAATATCCTCAAGGAAAAAGCTGACATCTAAATTAGTTTGTTAAAATAATTACATATCTTTATAAACACAACTGCAACGTAATTGTTTAAAACCCACCATAATCCTCACCATAACGACAATAGATGTGCTTAGTTACGCAGTTTAGTTTTCTTTGTTTGTTTTTACAATCCTTCAGTCAGAATTACGAGCTAACTTCTCATCTGTGTCTTCCTACTGAAAACTGAATTTAACATTTTGACAGTTTGGTTACATACATTTTAATTTATATTACCACCACAGCGAACGTCTTTTACTTTTATTTGATTGCAAGATTTGTCATTTATGTACGGGAAAGGGAACAATAAATTTAGTTTACAACTGTAAGGATATTTGTGTGACTGCATGCGAATGATGAGGGATATCCTGAACAACTATTATTTAAAATGCTGATTTTATGCAAATACTATATATAAACCTAAATTTTGAATACGTCGAAGTGTGTGTTGTCACCGTGGCATTGTGTCGCCATAGTTATATATGAAATTAGTTGAGGAATTTCCACTGTGACACATTGCATTGTAATAGTACTGCCAACTTAAAACTCGATGCAGAACCACATTAGACAAGCATTTTAACGCGTATAGCGATGCATGAATCGTAGTATTGAATGCCAGTGTGACTGACGTTTGCGGTTAATTTATATTTACGAGTGCGATAGATTTGCGAATTGTTGATGGAAGTGCAATTGAAATTGACAAACCACTTAAACGTTACATCAAGTAATTGTAGGCAATATAAAAAAGGGATTCTATGTATATATGTGTTGAATTGTTTGTTTTTAAAGTAATATTCTTAGGTTAGATACTTTAAAATACACAAATATTTGCTAAATTTTGACGACGTACACATCTGTAAATTGCTGTGATCCGACAGTATTTGGTGTTAGTATTACGAAAATCAAAATTGTGTTACATCGTTTAACATTAAAATTATAAACAAAAGCTACAAAAAACAACAAATAAACAAAAATATAAATATATCAATATAAAAAAGGGGATAAACAAGTAAACAAACAGGCAACAACAACACTGCAAGGAGAAACGTAAACAAAATACACAAACAACAATAACGTAAACAACATGTTTACATTTACAGAGATTTCGCGAAGGCGAAGGCATTCTCCTTCAAGAGCATTCATCAGGCTGTTTACCCAGCGATATAAAAGGCAAGACAAAGCAGGCAACGTGAAGACGCATTGCATGTGAAGAGAATAATCGTGGTTTGAAGATCTCCGTTATAAAGATGTGTTGAACAATTGTTATGCCCTGGTTACCCAAGCGTAAGAAACGTAAAATCGTAACGTACGTAGCCTTAAAAACGTTTGTGTAGTTATCGGAACGTTAAAAACGGGACATATGTCAAAGAAGAATGTAAATAAAAACGAAACAGAACACAAAGCAACACACAAACGCACACAACACAATGCAAAGAAATTGGTATACACACTCATCATCAGTGTTGCCGTTTTTTGTTCAATGTGTAGATTTTTCCGGATTTGGTTATTATTTTTTTTTAAAATTAATTAATTAGTAAGACTATAATTTCATTTTGTTATTTTTTGTTTCTTTTTTTCTCAATTATAATTTAAAATTTAAATTTAAATAAAAAAACTGCGAATTTAGTTTTGACCATATTTTTCCTTATTTGGTGATTTTTTCACAAATATTGGTTAGAATACTTTTTCACGTAAAAACGTGAGAGAATTCTGTTTTATACAGATCGTTCCGTTTTGCCGTTACCGTTTTCGGTAATCGTTTACATCGTTCTCCATATGCTAAAAAGAGAACGTTCGCTACGGTACGTTACGTTACGTGTGGGTAACTATAGTATTACTGTTTACGCAAAAGAGTGAAAAGAAGAATAACCAAGAAAACAATTGTTGTTTTTCTACATCAAGTTGTGAACAGTGGCACACAGAATTGTACGAACAATGAAGGATTTATTTACTAAACACGACTTTATTTTTACTTTTTATTTACAATCTACAACTTTAAATGTTTTTAAAGAGTAATAAACGTAGCAGTATATTTATTATTTAATTGGTAATAGTTTTTCTGTCCATTTGTCTGTTTCGGATTTATTCCAATTCTCCTATCATTTTCTTAATTTTCACCGTCGCACAGTGGGGTTTTTGATACCAAAAATGGGAATTAATTGCAATATTAAATTTAGGAAAACTGAATAAATTTTTGTAGTCGGTAAAAGTATACAACATTCCACATCACTGGTGCAAAAATTTTGTTTTTGACAACTAACGTTATGTCACAATATAATTTTAAAGTATGAATTATTTGTAATTTTCCTTGCGTGAAATATAAATTTCAATTTTTGGTGTCTTAAAAATTACTTTTGGGGATTTTCTAAAGTGATAATTAAAAATATTTTAATGGAACCTCAGGTTAGTTAGATTAATTTATGTTTTTGGTTTTTATGTGCAATTTGTGTTATTATTTTTAATTAATTTTCATGCGTAAACCTATAAATTAGGGGATTTCGGGAAATATGTCGATAAATAGTTGTGAATAAAATATAAACGCTTTTGAAAATATTTATGAAAAATTTCTCTGCACTTTTTTGCACATTTTAAAATAAAATTTAATTATATTGTTGCACCTACATATAAAAAATTTAAACAAAAATAAAATAAAAAAATTAAAAAACCTTAAAGAGTGTAATTTCTTATGGAGAAAAACGCTTGAAAGTCAATAATAAGTTGGTCCTATCCATGATTGATGGAAAAATAATATGTAATACACTCACAGAAACTACTAGTACACAAAAACGCTTTTTATATGGTGCTACTTCCAAAGAATTTAATAATATTGACAAAATCTGGAGATCGGTTTGCCGATTCTGCATGGATGGATCAGTTTTTTTAATGGCATTTGGCATATAAGATTCCTATAAAGAAACGGCAAGTTATATCGGATATCGAAAAACAAGTTGTTGCAAAAAATAAAGTACGTATTCAAGAGGAGTTCAAAAGTAAAACTGGTCTTATTATTGACCTTTCGAAACCTGACTTTAAAAATTCGAGTGACAGCGTCACAGCTCGGCGCTTCTTTCAAAATACGGACAGTTCAGCTCAAATTACAAAATTTGATGCAAAATTGATAAAACAACTGCGTTCAATTATGGTTACCGTTTTTAGTGGATTTCAAATAAAAACTAATGCCTTTCGAGATTTCGCTCTTGATAACGCAAGGTATTTTTTACAACTGTATCCTTGGTATTCTATGTCCCCAACTATTCATAAATGTTTAATACATGGACCAGAAATAATAAACCATACTTTACTACCAATTGGACAGCTGACGGAAGAAGCACAAGAAGCTCGAAACAAAGATTTCAAAAATTTTAGGGAGCATTTTTCGCGAAAATGTCCTGGAGAAAAATCAAGTGAAGACATATTTAAAAGACTATTAGATACTTCAGATCCAGTAATATCAAATATGAGAAAATTGAAAGAGAAAAAACCCATAATTTTTCTATGGAAGCAATTCAATTGATAAGATTTGAATCAAATGATACCTAAACTAATTATAGTGATAATGATGATAACAATAATTGATGATGATGATTATAAAGGATTGGATAAGGAATAGAAATGTGAGAATAAATATTATTCTTTTTATTTTTTTGGAAATATTGCAGTTTTTTTTTAAATAGACTAATGGGAATTAAAATTTGTACTAAATAATATTAAAAAATGTATTAGTTTTACTTCTTAAAGTGAATTTAACTGAAAAAAGTTAAAATTATAAACAGGGAAAGTTACCTTGAATTAATTCCCACTTTTGGTATGAAAAACCCCACTGTGCGTCGTTACAAATTCAGTTTTTTGCGAAACAGTTTAATATACTGACGGCACTCTTAATGCGTACATATGTTCCTTGTATAACCAATGGAATATTTTGTCTATTTTGCAACATACCTTGCTGCCGTACAGTGCTCGTGGACTTCATTAATAAATTTTACTTTAACTTTATTTATCTTTTAATTACAATGCAATTACAAATTGTATCTAATTATTATCAGCCTTATGCTTAATGTAGTGCAACAGACCTGAGCCTCTGGTGGAAATCGAACCCACGATCCCCACGCCAATAGTCTAGCACACTACCGACTATATTACCAGGGCACCCAGCACATAATTATTGAATATATGAAATTATTATATATGAAATATAAACTTATTTAGAGCTGTTTTAAATTATAGAAGCAAAGCGGCAGAACACTAATTTTTATAAAAGTATAGCATTTGCAAGTCTTAGGGCCATTATTACAACTTGCCGTAACTAAAGGGACGATTTTAACGGGCAGAAATTGTTTTCCATTATTATAAGTAGGCAATAAGGTAGGAGTGCACGTTAAGCTAACTTTTAAAGTTAAGTTCTCTTTGAGCTTGCCATATTATATATTATTTTCAGTACGGCAACTTCAAATATATACAAAGTGAGCAACTACAATAAAAAAGAACCCCGTCGTTGCCACTGCTTTTAAATAAAACTTGTTTAATTTGAGCAGTGTTATCGACATTGCTCCGGCACTGCCATATTTTTGAAAAAGTTAACTTTATTTTGTCTGTCAATAACGTCTGTTGTAGTAACGAAAATAAGTTAAAGGTGATTTTAAACTTCACTTTAGCTAAAGGTACATTTAACTAAATCCAAGTTTAATGGCAAGCTGTAATAATGGCCCTTACAGTTTTACGAATAAAATGTTCTTATATATTACATAATTCGACACATATGTATGTAGACTGTTTTTCATGCGCACTATATTTCACTATTTAACAATAATTTAATTGTGTAGAGTAAATTTTATTTTTCACTTTATGTAACCTGTTTAAAGAGCCTATGTTTCCAGACACAATTTTATTGTGGAATAATTACAAGGATACCTATTCTTCCATTCTGTTTTATATTATGCCATTAATTATATTATATTAATCATATTCCATTGAGCTGATGTTCAAACCATCTTTTTCAGATATAGGTAGGCTTTTTTCGACTATCTTAAATTTATCAATCAATCGCCATCATGGATACACTATTCATTCTGAGGTTGCTTGAAAATATAGTCGATGCAATTCTGTAGGTAATTCGCTCGATTGGTGCCAAAGGGCTATAATGAAAGATTTATCAGCAACACCGATAAATAAATGTTTACAGTGAATATATGTCATTTCCAAGTTTCAGAACCGTATAAAAGTGTAGACGGGTGCCTTGGTAGCCTAATGGGTAGTGTGCTAGACTATTAACGTGAAGGTCGTGTGTGTAGGAATCGATACTCTGGTCTTTGACACTACACCGAGCATATGTATGTTCAAAGTTATTCAGCTCGTATATAATTGGAAAATAATTTGTAATTGTGTTGTACTTAATAAATAAATAAATAAATAAATAAAAGTGTGGACTTTACATTGGAGATAAAATATCTGAGCTTTGCAGATCATAATATCGTTTCGTAGGTCGACAGTTCTGGATACGATGGTGCCGAGATAGGTAACAAAATCATCGAGTTCAACATTTGTTACCTTAGAAGAGTCGGTTTTAGTAAGTATAACCATTGTTTTCCTCATCTTAGTTTACAGACGACACGATATATTTGATTCAATTTGGCAGACATGTAACAGCAAGATTTAGGTGCAGCTGTAATTTTGTTTCTTTACGAACTTGTTCAAATAATTAAAAAAGATAACGACTTCATTTCTAGTACTAATTGGTCATAGGATACTTTAAAGGAACAAAAAAATTCGACAAGTAGTTGTTGCAGATAGCTGGGCCTATCTTAATGTCTGCAAATTTTTGTAAGTGTATGCGGTACTTTCAATACAAAGAAGGGGTTGTCAAATTTATCATATTTTATATACATTATATTATATTATATCCTGCATATACACTTACTATCGGATTCCTTTTAAAAGGAAAACAAAGATTTTGTCAAGAGAAATAAATTTCAAAAAACTTCAAAGACACTGGAAAATATTCGTGTTTAAGATTTAATTTATTTAAATTAACCCGGCATGTCTAATTTAACTTCTTCTTTACGAAAATTTAGTTGTTGGTGGTCTGACATATTTAATAAGCGCAACCATTCTCAAATTTAATTAGGTTGAATGATGTTGAAAATCTTTTCTCTCGTATATTTCAGTTACAGTGGCAAAGAAAATATTTTGGTTATTGGATGTTAAGGCGTAGCGTTGCAATTGTAAATTTTGTTTACAATTTTCAACACAATATCTTCATAAGCAAGTCGAATGTTACACAGAGCTCCGAGTTTAAGGTTTAATTGTTATGCTCTGCTTTTTTTTTTATTTACTTGGGTAATAAATCCTTATAATGTTATGGAAGGATCAAAGATCAGATTTGAGTACAGCACAACTTTACTCAAAAACAGGTTTTATTTAAAATTTTGTAATTAAAGAGTAATTTTTTATTTTATAATTACACTATGCGATAAAATAAAAAAAATTAAATACATCCAGCTAATGACATAATATAAATTGTGAGCTTTGTTGAGTGGAATACATAAATATTTTTTTTATATTTCTTGAACCCCTCCAAACATTTTTATTTGACAAAAACTGTTTTTTCTTTTGGACCTTACGCACAAATTTATTGGTTACACAAACATTTCTGAACCAATGTCCAAAATTTAAAGCTTATTAGAAAGCAGAGGAATGGGCCTTTAAAACGATATACATATATATATTATTTGACTTAATATGTTATGGAGTTTGATGAGGTAAACTTGACAAATGCGAATTTCTTTCATATTTTTTCAAGTTTGTCCGTTCATAGTAGCAAACTTTAATTCAAAAATATAAAATAAGTGAAGACATTTAGAAACTGTATTATCTGGCAAAGAGACTGACATTTCGTATGATCAAATCGGTATTGTCGATAATACACGATATTGTGACTTTGCCAGCCGCTATTTGGCCTTCTTGCGCTAGTTTTCAGAAAAGAAAACGTTATGAGAGGGACTTTGTGGCTGTATAGTATTATAATAAGCAAATCTGAACAGCACAAACTGGAATCGGGAACATCTTTATCATTACATACATATTGAAAATATGCAAAGAATGCTGGGCTAAAAGGTCATTTATTTTTAAAGACTTTCTTAAGGAGTAAGAATTAAATGTCTTGTATAACTTAAAAAAAAAGATATGTAGTAAATAACTCAGTGAAAATTTTACTTGGGTTGGTTTATTCTAACCGTATCAAATAAGACCTTAAACTAGAAATACCACGCCTACTAATGTTCACTTGACAAAACAAAATTGTTGACATATGGTTTACACTGTAAAAATTAGTTGTTAGTGTTTCAATAAATCAGAAAACATTTCTTTATTTCTCTTTTAGTATTGCCACAATCATTTGTATTGTTATTTTGACATCTTCGTTGTGTAGTTGTTATTCCTTTGTAATGTCCTTTGATGTTCCTTTTTTTAGATTTTAATGTTTATGGTATTTGAATTTGCATTTGTTTACATGTACATATAAATTAATTTTTGATGAAATACCACATTTTGTTTGTTGGGTTTGGGTTAAATAAATTATTTTTTTAAGTTGTTTTTTTAAAGTTTTTATATTATTTATTTGTTTTAATACCTTGGTTGCGATTCTAGTTTAATGTTAATTTTATTTTGAATTAAATTTAATTTTCACGTAAACTTATTCGCTTTTTAAAAAATTTAAATAATTTTATTTCTCTCACAGGTATTTGTTTCATCTTATTAGAAATTATTTTACAGAATTCTTAACTTAAATTTTATCCACTATTTTAGTAATTTTATTTAATTCTTATATCAACTGTTGCAATGTTTTCAATTTTATTCGAAATTATTTTATTTTAATTTATTTTTATTTTAGTTCAATCTTATAAGTCAAAGTTTCAAATTAGTTTTCCTAACGCTAATGGCACTGTTATAATGTTTCTAATTTTCATTTGAAATTATTTCATATTTTATTTTAATTTTAGTTTATTTTATATTTTAGTTTTATCCTAAGTAAAGGTTTCAAATTAATGTTCTTAACGTTAATGGCACTTAGGAATTATTAACTTAAACTTTATCCACTATGTGGAAATTTCAATATCTTAAATAGTTTTTATTTCTATTTCTAGGTGTCACAATATTTACAATTTTGTTTTAAATTATATTATTTTATTTTTATTTCAATTTATTTTATATTTTAGTTTAATCTTATAAGTTAATTTTTCGATCTAGTTTACTTAACGTTGTTAGTTGTGATTTCAGTTTAGGATAATATTATTTCGTTTTAATTTCAATTTTACTTAACTTAGTTGTGATTTTAGTTTAGGTTAATTTTATATTGTTTTAATTTTACTTAACTTAGTTATGATTTTAATTTAAGAATAATTTAATTTGGTTTTAATTTTAATTTCACTTAACTTATCCACTATGTGGAAATTTTAATAACTTAAATATTTTTATTTCTATTTTATTTGTCACAATGTTTTTCATTTGAAATTATTCTTTTAAAGTACTTATTTTATTTTCATTTTAGTTTATTTCAAATTAATATTCTTAATGTTAATAGGCCCGAAGCGTAACTGAAACTGAATTTAGCTTTCACTGAAATCTGTTTAAATAGTCAAGGATAATATAATGAAAAAGAAGATCAATGAAAGAGAAAATATCAATGAAACTCTTCCGCATAGCATCAGTTAAGAATATTAATAGAAAGTACAAAAATAATTTTTACTTTACTAAGCAAAAAGCAATAACAAAAAATATGAATGAAAAGGAGAGAAGTAACAATGTAATAGAGTAGAACAATTAATTAACCCATTGTTAACTTATAGAAACGGAGAATTTTAATTTTGCTTACGTTGATACAACGTGTGTTATGTGACCATTATGCATAAATATAATTCATTATTATCAACATTAATGTCTTTAAGGACCTAAATGATTTTTTGTTAAGAAATTTTGTAAAATTTAATTATACTTCTCCACTTTCGTTTCGTCTTTATTTTGCGCATTTTTGAAAATGTTAAACATCTGGGTTTTTACATGAAATATGATAATGTCCTCAACGTGAAAACAGTTTAGACAAAAAGTTTATACATTGTAGTACGTTAATTAAAGCATGTGAGAATTCATTAATAAATTTAAGTTACATTTTTTAAATCTAAATTGTCGTAGAAAAGATACAGACGTTACGTGTTCGTTAATGCAATAATAAATAAATTTATCTGGTAAAAGTGAAATAAAATTTTAATTAAAAAGAATAACAGACTCAAAAAAAACAAATGCATTTATAACATTGTAAGCCAGAAAATAGTCAACCAACAATCAAAAGCTCTTCTCGATGAGCTACATACGATGAGTCAAGGATAAGTTTGCCTTTCGATCTAAACGTGGTACTACATAACAACTTCAAAGAATATCCACACTTATATAGATGTTTGAAAAGGAATTAAAAAATGTTTTAGCTATTTTTACTGACATCTTCCGGTCATTCGATAGCCTTTGTGATAAAGCGCTGCTCATTAATTAATTTGAATGTGACTTCTTCCCAACAATATTTGCTAACTTCCTAAAAGTATATTGAAAATATGATACAATGAGTAAGTTTCTGCAACAAGAAACCTTTATACGTACGTTTCTTAAGGCACTAAACTAAATACTTAACTACACAGACTCTACTCCAATGTAGATTTAAAAGCAGATTTAAAATCGTACCCAGCTAGAGCAATAAGTAAATAAAGTGGGGATTGAATGTAAATCAACCGAAGAGTGTTCATGCAACGTTTTTGTTCAGGAGACAAATCTATCACTAAAAACACGAGAGCATAACATAACAGTCCCGTCAAATATCTTGAATTCGACCTAGACACGCGACCTACATGGTCGCTATATGGTTGCTATATTCAGGCTAAGTTAATTGCAATTAAGCTGCAAAAAGCTCAAATGCAGTGTTTCCAACTCAACACAGGATAGATAACTTCTAAAATTTTTTTCTACAAAAGCGTCTAGATATTACTTAAAAAGAAGACTATGCAGTCTAAGCTGCTTAGCATATTTCTTTGCAGATTGCTGCAAAACTCCTCCCAGTTGCACACAATCTATAGAAATTCTCCGTTTCGGACGTACCACTGATACAGTTTTAATCGGCGAAAAATCCAAAATTGTTTACTGACTAGTAAAGCAAGAATTCATTGAAAAGACCTTAACCTTTCCTTAAATGTTTCATCAAACTTTTCTCTTTTAAATCTTTCGTCTTCATAATTCAAAAAAATTTTAGCAGTTTTGAAACAAGCTAAGTTTGCAAAGGCATTAACCGCAAACATCAGTCAGACTTTGAGGAATAAGTTACTGCGGATACCCACATCAATAGTTTTTTTAATAACAGTTTGTAGCAGATTTTCCTATCAGTTTTCATAGTTGTATGAAGTTTTTATTTCTACTAGTTTTTAGCATGCCTTATGTTTTCTTCTTCGTTTTATTATTATTTTTTTTCTTTATTAATAGCCTCTAAGAGTCGTCGTAGTCTTGTAGGTAGAGTGTTGGCTTATTAGTCGCATGGCCACGGTTCAAACCCCAGGTCAGACATCAAAACGAAAATATAAAAAAGTATTTCTTCGGCGACTTCCTTCAGATTTCACGCAAGAAATTTGAGAATAAATAAAAAAACTGCCAATAAAAGTTTCTCAAAAATCTGTCGTTCGGAATCGACTTAAAACTGTAAACTCCGCCACTCATGTATAAAATTAATACACACAACATGGGTGGTGTGAGAAGCTAGCCTGTAATTCTGACTGAAGGGTTGTATTGGCCAATTATGTATGCATGTAATAGCCTCTAACCCTAAGAATTGAAAAATTTAATTCTGTTGTATTTCTATTCCTCTTCTTTTGTTTTCCCTGCGGTATTATTGTTACTGCATTTTGCGTTTTTTTACAACTGACAAAATTTGAGCTGAGGAGATGGTAATCCTGCTTTTCAATAATGACGGCTTAAGACAATTATGTTTGTAAGGACAATGAAAACGCTTATACTATGTTCAGATATGCACTTTTATGGAGTTAATATTCGGTTAATTGATCACAATATTTTAAGTGCTCAGGCATAATAATATACGCAGTTCAGCTGCTTATTTATTATGCACTTGACAGCTGGTAAACAAAAGAGCTGGATGTTTCAACAAAATTGTTTTTATTTTGTTTTGTTTTTTTTTTTGGTTTGTCGTTGTTGACATTTGAGTTGTCAAATATCAACAAAAATATCTCGGTTAATTGTAATATGCTCACTAGACGCACTTAAGAGAGTGCTCCATTTTAAGATTTACTCAATATTATAACAATTTGCGTATTTATTGCGCAATAATTAACTGAAACTTTATATGAAATATTGAACTCAATAATGGCGCTTATTGCGATTTACGCAATAAAGGTGGATATATGACCACCGTATTACATAGTCAATGTACAATAACTGCAATAAACAGAAATAAAACAACAATGCAACTGAAGTTAACGATACTATTTCTTTTTGACTTTAGAAATTTATTTCTGATTAGCTTAAGAGAAGAACTTTATATATAGCGAACTTCTTTAATACATACATAATTGGTCATTACAACCCTTTAGTCAAGATTACGATTACATGAGTGGCGGGGCCTACAGTTTAAAGCCGACACCGAACGACAGATTTTTGAGAAACTTTTCATGGCAGTTTTTATTTATTTCTTCTTTAATATGTTTACTTTAATGGCACGAACTAAAGCAACTGACTGAATATTTTTACATTTCCATACCAATATTTTGAAAAGCAATCCTTTAGGGTCTTATTAATGTGGGATAAGGCAGTATTTAACGGACATACCAGTACAACACTGACATTCGAAAGAGGACAACGCAGACGTACTAAATAATGCAACTCAGACGGACAAGTAGAAAAAGAGAGAAGTGGAAGTTGAAAGAAGTTGTTAAAAAGGGAGAGACATTTTTTCTTGAGGTTTTTCTAAGGTGTTCGGAGCTAGAGCGAAGTTGTTTTAAAAAAGTTGAAAAGAGGACAATTATAAGTAAAGTTGTGCGCTGAAGTTTTAAATTACTAAAGTTGTTTAAATAAAAGTTTTTTTTTGTGCAAAAGTCAAGACTAAAAGTTGCTTAAAATTGAAATATTTAAAGTTGTTAAAAGTTGAAATATTAAAACTATTATCCGGACAGTCAAACCCACATTGGATTAAACTTATATATTTTTTGTATTTTAAACTTATTATTATTATATTATAAAAACTGAATTAATTAATAAACTAAAATTGATAATATAAAATAACGCACTCGCCTACATTAATGTAAATAAAAAAAAGTTCTAGTTCGAAGAAAATATGAAATAAATTTAAATGTTTTACATTTAAATGGCAAAAACTCATTTAAACTATATTTCAATTTTTTTACATACATTACAGAATATCCTTTATTTTGCAAACCAGTAACTCATTTGTGAGGCATTTGAGGTATTCAGCTATCAATTTCTCTTTCTAAAATGTTTTTCATTCTTCTTTTATTTGGAGGGAAAATTTTCGTTTATCAGGACCCAGAACCCGTTTTATTTTTCTACCCAACCACAGCCCCACAGATTTTATCCGAGATTTAATATGCGAATGTGTTGTATAAAATATTTTGAATCCAGGACTTAACAGTCTTCAATATATGATTTATATACAGTGCGCGCCATAAGTGAGTCAACGCTTTTGTTTTTAAGTATAAAACTGTTTTGTCCCTAAGCATAAAAAAGTTCCTTTATCATGAATTGTTGTTTTTGTTTTAACATTTCATAAGTAATAAATAAACGTTTTTATTTTTGGAAATTTATTCGACTATTCTCATTTACTTTTCTCGCTATCCTAAAAAATTTATTATTTCAGTGGTGTTTACTCACTTCTGGCGCTCAGTGTATATATACATAATACATACATACAAGTATATATGATTTGCCAACGCAGTTAGGCAGTTTGGAATTCCACAAATTCCCTATATGACTCCAAGAGTGTAGTTTGAAGATTATTTGCAACAACGGTTGCGCAGTCGCTAAACTTTAAACAAACGTCAACTGAAACAGTTGTTCATGAGTAAATGGCGGCAAATATCAACAGGAAACACAAGAATTAACAGTTACATTGCATGCCAAATACGTTCGACCTTAAGGGATATCATATTAAATTTTCACGCATTGAGCCCTTAAGTTCTTTTTGCGGCACCAACACTTTAGCGGTGCAAAAATTTGGAATCACCAGAAAGTTTCCCCACATATTTTTGTCAAAAACTCTGAGAGTAAAATAAAATTGCAATGAAAAGTTTCTCAAAAAAAAACACATCTTATCGTTCAGAGTGGACTTTAAACTGTAGGTACCGCCACTTATGAATAAAATTAACACACACGACATAAGTGGTGTGAGTAAATAGATTGTAAGCCCGATTGAAGGGTTGTAATGTTCAATTCAGTAAGGTAAGTAAGGACAACATTAGAATATCTCACGATATCATTAACAGATATTTAGTACTTTTAACCATCTTAATTATCATCCAAGCCTTTTACAGCTGCTTGGCTATCAGTAAGGAGTCGAATAGGCGTATAGATTGTATAAACTTCTAAAGTCTTAAATAATCCGAAGCTAATATTCTTATTTATTTCCGACTAAAGATTTCCAGTAAATTAGATTATTTTAGAACCCATTTTTATGAGATACAAGCATTGATTTAAAGCAGCATGCACAAGCATGATCCCATGTTTAAATTCTTTTATATTTTCGGTTGACATTATGAGCAGATTAATTGATTACGATTCACGATAATAGATCTGCAAATCGTTTATATTCTGCTCTATATAAATAAGTGTATGTATACAATTTATATTAAAACCCATGTCATTTTTATAAATCTTAGCACTGAAAACTACTAAACATAAGTTCAATTATCACGTTAATATAACTACATTGCAAGGCTAACTGGTTTAAATCAGAAAAAGAAATAAAAAAAAACACAGAAAGCAGATAAATAAAGACGAGCACAACTTAACATTCCAACTGTTTGAAGCTATGTTGTCTAAAATTATGACTAATTTGTCATCATTGTTCTTTTTATTGTAGTACACTTGCTGCCGTCATTCGCAAACTGACAACGAAAATCGCCTGAAGCAATTTAAGTTCATTGTTTTATGACTCATGTCGACTATATAGAGATTTACGCTGTTATATCATTTCATTCATATGAATTGCAGCGATTTAACACTTTGATAGGATGCCGAGATATGTGAATGTTAAGAGATGTGAAATTCGCTTTTTTTTAACTCATTCACAAGAATCTAAAATGCAACTGAAGTAAAAAGTTACTGAAACAGTTAAATTGTTCATGTTGGATAAAAACTTTGTTATGTCCTTTAACAGTTGTTTTTATTAACTTAAAACTTTAATTTTAAAATGTATTTTATTTATCAGCCTATATTTCAAAGAAGGCATTTTATAATACCAGGCTTAATCTGGCCAAATTCATATGTTTCTTATAATTTAAAAAAAATAACTTGTCAAACAAAATGGAATTCTTTTGTAAACATCATATTAATAATGGATCCTTACCTTTATTACCAGCTTATCAAGAAATACGCAAAATATTATTGACTTCTGCTGAACTAAATACACAATTTTCACGGTTACACTGTATAGTTAGTTGAATGTAAATGATTCTAACAAAAATGATACTCTTAAGCAAATTAATATACTTTTTAGAAGAGTCAAAATTAATATTATTATCAAAATATATATTATCGGGTCCGACATCTAACGTTTTTTTTCAACTAATGCTTATTTCGTGAATGGTAACACTTAGTTCATGTCTGACGGATAATTAGTTTTATCCTTCCGCTGAACGAATATGGTTGTGTATACGCTTGAACAACGCTGGGAAATATTGCGACATTACTTTGAAAAACATGGTAATGTTGCAGAATGTGTGCGAAAATTGCGTACGGCTTTTGGAAGAAGAGAAGCACCGTCAGCTCCGTATGTTCGTTATCTTGTGAAAAAAGTGGAAGAAACTGGTATCCTCATCGATAAACCAAAGCGTGAAAAGCCAAAAACAGTGCGTACACCCGAGAATAGTGCTGCTGTGGCAGAAAGCGAGCGTGAAGCGCCATCAACATCAATTCACCGTCGTTCTCAATAATTGAACATTTCGGAGACATCATTGAGACGAATTTTGCATAAAGACCTTGGTATGACGCCATACAAAGTCCAATTGGTTCAGGAGTTGAAGCCAATTGACCATCCAATGCGTTTTCGCTTCGCTAAGTGGGCCTGCGATCGACTAACTAACTAAGATGTCGATTTTGGCAAAAAAAAAATCATCTTTTCAGATGAAGCTCATTTTGATCTTGGCGGGTATGTAAACAAGCAAAATTGTCGCATACATTGAAAAGCCGACGCACCCAAAACGAGTCACTGTTTGGTGCGGATTTTGGTCCATAGGCATAATTGGGCCATTTTTCTCCGAAAATGAGCAAGGAGTGCATGTTACAGTAAATGGCGATCTTTATCGGGCCATGTTGTACGAATTTTTGTTCACAAAAATTGAAGAGGAGGATATTGGCAACATTTGGTTTCAACACGACGGCGCTACGTGCCACACAGCCGAAGCTACACTCGATGTTTTGCGTTTCGCTGTTTGCTGTTTTTGAAGATCGCATTATCATCCGCAGAGCTGATGTCGTTTAGTTACCTCGGAGCTGCGATTTGACACCGTTGGACTATTAATTGTGGGGTGCCGTCAAAGATAAGTGTTACGCCGACAAGCCAGAGACAATTGACGCTTTAAAGGACAATATTCGTGAAGCCATTGGTGAAATACAGCTGCACACAATCGATAATGTGCTTAAAAATTGGACCGATCGTGTAGGCTACTGCATGGCCAGCCAAGGCAGCCATTTGAATGAAATTATTTTCCATTATTAACCGGAAGGATTGTACTTTCAAATAAAAAAAGAAATTTGAGAAAATATTCAGTAGTTTTTTTAAAGCATTTTCAAAAAAAAAAGTTATTTGGCGGACACTTTATAACGGTTTCTGTAGTATTCTTTTCATTCATATTAATATAATAATAAATAAATAAAAATATTTTCTTCTTTAGTTTTATAACAATTTAACAGAATTTAAATAGTCATTCTCTCAGTCCCCATTAGAATTTTGCTGTATGCGAGTACAATCTCCCACAGATGAAAACTTTTCGTTTCTTGATGGTTAACATAACAACAGCAGTATATTTTGTATTTTCCTGCAGCGTTCCACAAAATGTTGGTAAACTTTTTTCTTTTTGTATCATTTAACAACAAAAATATTTAATTTTAACCTTTAACTTATGCCCTGTCTTTTTTACCTCAAATCGAATTGAGCACTCTTTAATGGCATAGGCTTTTACTTTGAAAATAACCGCTAGTTTCTAAATGAGCACACAATGTTGCTTTCTGGGACCCAGTACTACAGATTCTGTCCTAAGTACAATCACTAAAATTTTTAATTATATTTTTGAGTAACCATTAAAAACCACTAATTATATAATGTAATGTATATAACATAATAAATTTTGCATCAAAATTAATTATTAATTCATACTTGAAAGTAGTTTTTACATTATAAAATTCTTCGTTTCAGTTCTTCCATTAAAGTACTCATCTACAATTTAAATATTGTTTGAAGTATGAGAACAACGACAACAACAAAACATAATGGAATTTATATTCAAAATCCATTTGAATAAGAACAGTGTTTACTGTTCTATTCCTGGTTGGCAGGGGCTATTCGTTTTAAATTAATGAAAATTTTCAGTTTTCCTAAATAAACAGAAAATTTTAAATGATAAAACCAAAACAAATATAGAAATGAAAATTAAAAAACTATTTTAAATGAAGAGAAAGTTTTCCTTCTTAAATAAAATGGATATGAAGTGTTAATATAATGGAAAATTTTTTAAATGTCTAAGAAGAATTAAAGCAAAATTTTGTGAGATGAAAACGCAAAATTTTAGATTCAAGATAAAGTAACCAGGGTAACTACAGTATTAATATAATTGATGTGCGACCGAATAAATTAGATTATACTTCGGGGCGTAAACCATTTACTCTGTGCGCAAAAACATAAGTGAAATCAATTAAATATGTGTAATACTATGTTCAGAAATGCACTTTAATTGCGTAAATCGCAATAAACGTCATTATTGAGCTCAATATTTCATATAAAGTTTTAATTAATAATTGCGCAATAAATACGCAAATTGTTATAATATTGAGTAAAACTTAAAATGCAGCACTGTCATAACAATGTTCAATAACCATATTACAATTATCCGAGCAATCTTTGTTGATGTTTGACAACTCAAATGCCAACAATGACAAACAAAAAAAAACAAAAAAAAAAAAAATGCAAAACAAAATAAAAACAATGTTTTTGAAAAAACCAGCTGTTTTGTTTACCAGCTGTCAAATGAATATTGAATAAGCAGCTGAACTACGTATATTATTATTCCTGAACACTTAAAATATTGTACTCAATTAACCGAATATTGACCCATAATATTGAACATAGTATAATAAGTTATTTCGCGCACGTTTTTTTTTTTTTCTTTGGAAATGCATACCTTACAAACAATATTCGTATCGTTCGCGAGGCACACATATAGATTCCAATTCAAGGTGAAATGTTTAAGAAAAATTCCTAGGCCTAAAGTTTGTGGAAGTCGCCGTAATCTAGTAGGTACTGTGTGTTGCCTTATTAGACGTTAAGCCAAGGTGCAAACCAAGGTCAGACATCAAAAGGAAGTTTGAAAAAATAATTCTTCAGCGACTTCCTTTCAGCAGCTTTGTCAAAAACTCTGAGAGTAATTAAAATTGTCATTAAAAGTTTCTCAAACATCTGTCGTTCAGAGCCGACTTTAAACTGTAGGTCCCACCACTCATGTATAAAATTAACAGACACAACATGAGTGGTGTGAGAAGCTAGGCCGTAATCCTGATTGAAGGGTTGTAATGACCAATTATGTATGTATGCATGTAAAGAAGGCTCGCAAGCGATTATCGATATCCTCTCCCCCGATTTTCCGTTCATAATTATAATGCTCACAAGAGTGCTGATTTGGCTCACATCTTCTACATTGCCTGCACCAATTAAAAATATATCCAGATATGTAGCATTTATACGTAGAGTCTTTGTCTACAAGACGTTAATCTTTAGACCTGCTGCTTTAGCTGCTGTTGCTTCTCAAGTAGACAGAAAACGTCTGCGTAATCCATTTCGTTTAGGCGACCTTTTAGTCACATGCTATCCCCCTACCATTAATAAATACTCTTCCAAATATCGTGTCCAGAACTATATGAAATAGTAATGGAGACAGAACACAGCCTTGTTGGACTCCACTGTCACTGTCGATATCTATGAAACATACATAACCTGTTAAACGCCACTCTACGTGTTGCTTCACAATAACATGCAGACTATTTATGTGGTTGATAGTGGATATCTTCATTTGCTTTCATTGTACTGTCTTAGTTTGTTTGAGAATCGAATTTTTCAAAAAAGGGGAAATAAATATAAATTTGTCTAGAAAGGGTTTCTAGGTGGTATTAAATAAGGCAAGTAAAAGTTCTAACATAGTTTCTATCTATCACTGGACTACATTTGGAAAAGCAAAAGAATCTGTGGCTTACAACTTGTTTCTTTTGTATAAAGAGAAATTTCGTTCAGTAACTTAACTTAATTATTTTCATGATCTTAATTAAGTAATTAAATTGTTCTCACAGTTTAAGTAAACAAAACTGCATAGTCATAAAATTTTCTTTTTATTGACAAAAAATGCTACAAAACACACGAAGTTTTTAAACATAGCCTTAAGCCCTAGTTATGCTACCGGAACGTAATGTAACGCAATGTAACAGTAATGTGCACGGAACGCAAAAATGTGAGAGTAATTATAGAACGTAAAAACGTAATCATATGTTTTTAGGTAAACAAAACAATTAAATAAATAAACAAAAAAACATATAAAGGAATAAAAATTGAAAAAACTAAAAGACAAAAATTCAGATATGGATACAGAAGACTTGTTTTTGGGTTTGAGTTTTTATTTTATCATATTTATCAAACTTAATATTAATTTCAGATTTTAAAAACGTTTTCAATCTTTTTATCACTTTTAATATGGCGCCTTTTGTTTTACTTTAATTAAGCTATTAATCAGTGTTATCACTACATCATTCAACGATTTTATATTTATTTAACCCTGCTGTTAGGCTTGGACCATTTTAGTCAATTTTTTTTTTAATTTTTATTTAAGTTTGCAATGGCTTATCGTATCAACTTAAAACGTCAGCTCAGGTATTTTTTTATATTTTATTGGTTTTAGTGAGTTTTTAGCTATCTATGACAAAATCGAACAGGACAAAATTGAAAGTTACAAATCTTAGGTTATGGACCATTTTGGTCCATGCAGTTTATTCTATTCTGTATATCAGTAAAAGTAACGAAAAATAATAATTGGCTTATTGCTATTTTCGCAGACACATGAACAAATTGTTTTTCCCTTCAATTTGCATACAAATTTATTGCATATAATGCATTTGACATCACATTTGGACTTACAGCAATGGCAAATTCCCCGTTTTCTAGGATCTGACTTTTGTGTATCACCTTGTATCACCGCTTGTAGATGGTACACTATTTGATGACGATGCTTGTAGTTGAGTCAATAGCTATGCCGAAAATAGTTTTTTAGGTTTGACTGTCCTTTTCAACATGTATTCTTCTGATGGGCACAAAGCTAGCTGACGTAAAAACTCAGGTCTTCTGCGATTTGAATAATTTGCAGCCCACGAAGAATCAATTTCTGAATATAAAGTAAATGCATTCAATGCGGATATATCAACTATGTTGGAAAAACAACATTTGGCCATCTATTTGTTTTTCTTTTAGTGCTGTAGTAGCTAATCATTTGATCAGCAGTATCAAAGCCTCCTAAGATAAAGGAAATTATTTTTACAGAAACGATAAATAATGATAAAATATAACAAATCTTTAGCAGAGTTATAATAAGGAATGATTGCAGGTTTCTTCTTATAATTACTGAAATCGATTTCAGTTGTTTTGTGCATGGTGCTCATCAATATAGTACCTTTATTTTTATGGCCGGTATACGTGGATGTATATAAAGGAACTTTTTTGTACATAAGCAATTTCGGTGGGATAAAAGTTTTGTTCCTTTGTAAAAGATTTTTCCCCAATTCAAAAGATGAAAAAAAGCTATCGGCTGTAATATTTTGCCCTTTCAATTCTTCTGTTACCTCCAGCATGACACGCTCTCCTTGATTTTTTCAGGCTTATCAGTTTTTGGTTTTCCAAGGTACGGTTGTATTTTGCATATGTATCCTGATTTGAAGTCTACAGCTAACCAAAATTTAAGCCCAAATTTGGCTGACTTTACAGGCATATACTGCCTAAAGGAACATCGTCCTCTAAAACCCATTAGCTGCTCGTCAGTAGTGACAGTTTCATGACAGTTATAATAATATTGAAAGAAGTGTTTCCCAATTGTGCCATAACTCACGAATAGGAGCAAACTTGTCACTACTTTTTTGTTGTCTTCTGTTGATAACACCATCAAAGCGGACAGCACTTGTTATCCTCGCTCATAATAGACCGGAATAAACACGAACTGGAGTAAAACTTATACTCGTGATATACATATCTGTATAGGAATGGAGAATCCCAGAACTTATGTAACAATTTAAATTATTTAAAATATTTGGTCAAAAGAGTTTTATATCGAATTATTTATGAAATATGCAAAGTGGACCAAAATGGTCCTTTACCTAAGATTCGAAAGTTTTTTTTGACCTAACAGCAGGGTTAAAGGTACTTATTAAAAGTTTTATGTAGTGTTTCTGTAAGCCAAACAATTTCACTTTCACTCAAACAAAAACACTCAATTTAGTTTGTGTTGCGGAAAACAAACACAAAATTGAGTTCTTTTGATTGTATTTTCCATATAAATAGACAAGCAAGTGAAATCGTTTTTCCAAGAGAAACAGATCAGGTACTTCGGAAACCAAATTTGTGCGACGTTAAACGTAGTTATCTTCTCTAATAAAATAAAGTGGAATGCTTTTCGAACGTTTTAATCAGTTAAAAATCTATAACTATATTTTTTCTAATATAAAATAAAAACAGACACTACCTACATAATGTAATAGTAAAATAGTGTTTATTTTTATTTTAAATTATAAAAGTTAATAATGAAATAAATTTTAATTCGGGTTTTCAAAATATTTGAAGTTTTATTTAAAGAGAATTTCACATACAGACAATCATAACATACATAGGTACAAAATGTAAATTCTGTTTATAATTTCAATTTTCAGTTTTGGTGGTTTTTGATATTGACATGTTGTTAACACTGCTAAACAGATGTCACGTAAAAATGTAAGAAAATTGTATTTTTTACAGATTCTTACGTTCCGGTTACGTTACATTACATTTCTATAACTATTCGTATTGCTGTATACATAACAAAAACGATCAGCTGTTTCTTACTATTGCGGTTACCTTCCGTTACGGTAGAATAACTGGGGCTTTAGCCGTATGCATTTAAAATTGAGTAACTAAAAATACTTTCAAAAATTATTTTTATGTTCTTGTTATCATGTAAAGTTGGCTATGTTATCATTACTTGAAGTTAGAATATCAATCTCATTTTCCACATATTAAAAAAAATGTTCGTAAAGACTTTCTGCATATGTTATATTCTGACGCGTTATGAGAAATATTGTTATAAAAATGGAAACGGTGTAATGAGCAAAAGCTACACAAACAAATACAACGAACTTGTTACAAGTAAACCAGCAACAGCGGTATGAAAGAAAAAGAAATGATGGACAAGTAAGCGAGAACGCAACAACAAGATATGTGAACCAAATACACAAACAACAATGAAGTCGCAATAGAGTTCTCAAAAAAAGCGAAAACACGAATTTTTGTCTTCAAAAACCATCATTAGACTCAAATTCCAAAAACCTTCGTTATTGCTCAAATTAAACGCAGTGGCAACGACGGGCTTCTTTTTTATGTATTTGAGCATATAAAGAGGGAAGACAAAGCAGGCAACGAGTAGTACGAAGTCAGTCAGTACATATTATGTGAAGACGCGTTGCGTGTAAAGTGTGGTTTGAGATCGCCATTGAAAACATCTGTGTTGTAAGCAAAGGATAATAGTGAACAAGCAATTATTGTTGTATTCGTAATAAAATGTAATAAAAAATGTATTGCAAGTAATTTAAATTTTAAAGAGTATGATTTTTTTATTTATTTGAATCCTATGTACATGTTAATAATTTTTGCAAATAATCAAAGCACAGCAGCATAATTAAGTGAATAAATTGAACAAGAAAAAAATGTATTGATTTTACTGGTATTATAATAATTGATTTTAAATTTAAATGATTTTTATTGTAGAATAAAAGCAACAAAAAATATACGTATGTATTGTGAATATGTGTAATATTTGAATATTTTTTAGCTCGCTTTAGTTCCATTTTTATGTTTGTTTTGTAATTTTTTATTTAAATTTTTTGTTTTAATTTTAATCCATCTGCTCAAAAAGCCCAATTGAAATTTAATGATTTCACACGTTAACACTTTTTTGTGCAAATAAAGCTTATTAGACTGTTGTGTGACAATTCGTGGCTTTAATTAAAATATTACAATTTTTAATTAAATTTATTAGAAAAACTTAAACTAAAACGTTTTATGAAGGTTTATAAGTTTAAAAAACGACAATAAAACACTTAAGGCCACTATTACAACTTGCCGTTAAACTTGGGTTTAGTTAAAGGTACCTTTAGCTAAAGGTAAAGTAAAGTTACCTTTAACTTATTTTCGTTATTACAACTTACAAATAAAATAAAGTTAACTTATTCAAAAATATGGCAGTGCCGGAGCAATGTCGATAATATTGCTCAAATTAAACGCAGTGCTTCTTTTTTATGTATTTGCTCATTCTGTTTGTATTTGAGGTTGCCGTATTAAAAATAATAAATAATATGACAAGTTCAAACATAATTTTAACTTTAAAAGTTACCAGTAGGATATTCTTCCCTTTAGCCTAACGTGCATTTCTACCCTATCGTCCACTTATAATAATGAAAAAGAATTTATTTGCCAGTTAAAATCCTCCCTTTAGTTAACGGCAAGTTGTAATAATGGCCCTTAGTAATGCAAAATTTTAAATTTAATTGGTTTTTAACTGTTTTAGGGTTAAATGAACCGTTTAAATGAAATGTTTAAAAAAATGTTAAAAGCTTTATTTTATTTCATCAAAGAACACTTCAATAAAAAATTATTTGAAACCCTTTATCCAGGCTTACAACCTAGCTTCTCACTCATGTTGTGTATGTTAATTTTATACACGAGTGGGTGGAACTACAGTTTAAAGTCGACTCCGAACGACAGATTTTTGAGAAACTTTCCATGGCAATTTTTATTTACTCTCAGAGTTTTTGCTAGAAATCTGCTGAGAGGCAGTCGCCGAAGAAATATTTATTTATTTATTTATTTATTTATTAATTACAATACAATTACAAATTATATCCTAATTATATACGAGCGAAGTAACTTGACTATTTGCTCGGTGTAGTGTCACAGCCCAGAGTCTCTGGTGGGAATCAAACCCACGACCTTCACGCTAATAGTCTAGCACACTACCCACTAGACTACCCTAAAGAAATATATAATATGCCAACAAACTACTTACTAGACTACGACGACCTTTTGACTAGATTCAGTACCATTTTAATTGCTATCATTTTACAAAATCATGTATAAGACTTTTAAAACTCATGATTACATAAGACAGCTTCGTAAGCATATTATTACTGACTTTGTCTTTACTAGGTAATTACTTTGAATATTTCCAAACACATAAATTATGACATATTGTATATCGTAAATTGGTTGTGTCACTACATAAATTTTTCTATATTTATTTTTCAACATCAAATAATAGAGTTTCGTGATGTTTAACTAAATCTGGAAGAGATTTACAAGCCCTACGCTGCAATCAATTTTTTTACTCTGGTGGTGAAACAAGATTCTCTCATGTAAGCATAGCTACCAGATAAATAAAGCATCAAATCGTCAGACGTTCATGGAAATCGTAAAAAAATCGTCAGATAAAATTTAATACATACATAAATTAAAAAAAAATTTGTGGTGAAACGTATAAAGTTAAGTCAATGTACATATTTTAGTTCAAAAATAAATAAAAAAAAAACATTTAACAAAAAAATTTAAGAAGTCCTTTTAACGCTTTAATTGTAAAAATAAACTTTAAAAATGAATGTTGTATACAACTTATTTGTGTGTGTTAAAATCATGTAGGTACATAGTTATATTTATAAACATTTTAATCAAATCAGATACAATATTAAAGTCGAAACAGTAACGATTGCTAAGTTTTAAATAATCTTTTCATATAATATTGCTTCTAAGGAATTTAGTTTAATTTAAATTAACTTAGCTTAATACTCTCTCTACATTAGCTGAAGACTGTGATAATACTAACATTTTTTTTATAAATTTAGCCAAGACTGGAAATTAAAAGCTACCATCCCTCATTTTCATTTCTTAATTTTTTTTACATAAATCGAGAAGTTTTATATAATTTTCAGAAATTTTTTTAAGGTTTAAACAGTCTATCCCAGGGTTGTATATTGACACATAAGAGCAGCAATAATATTGCATCATCTTAATCTATTGATGGTGTAAATATTAGAGCGTCAGAAGTTCTTGACGTTCTGAGCATGAAAATTCAATGTGATGTTCGCTGGAACCGACACATTTTTTAGTTCACGGTGCAAGAAGTACTTCACTTCATCTGTTCTTCTTACTATTTTCACCGCTTATGTCCGAAGGAGAATGGAATACAACTCTCATGTACAGGCCGGTGCCTCAACGTCTTTTTTGAGACTTCTGGACCGCGTACAAGAGAGGGCGAAATTGCTTATTAATGATGGTAGGGTATCGAACTCTATTAATACATAGAAGCATAATTGCAATGTGGCTTGTGTTTCATTGTTCTATGGCTATTACAAAGGATTTTGTTCGAACGAAATAATAGAACTTGTTCCCGAGAATCATTCCAATTCCTACGTAACACTCGTCTTTTTCATACGTACGTGGTCTATTGGCCAGGGGATCGCACACTGCATTACAGACAAAATTCGTTCTTTAGTCGAACTATTCATTTGTACAACTCTCTTTGTGCAGAGGTTGTAATTTTTTGGCTTTTAAGGGATGAAAAATCATCACAGATGTTAGCAAATAATTTTTTTTTTTAATAAATTCTTTATTCATTTGCAATCTGTCCACTTTCAGGACAATATGCAAATTTTATAACTTGGATATTAAATAACAGGAGCTATGCACCTCCAGTGAAATGCATAAACTAGGTACAATTAAACATAGTTAACAATGATTTTAAATTTATTTACTTATTTACAAGATAAGAAGATTTGTTTCTTTGTGCTCTTTTGAATCATCGAGTTTCAGTGGTGTCGTCCAATAGTGCAACAGCCAGAGGGTTTATGTGGTCAATCAATCTTTGAAGGTATTTTTCAGAAAAATTTTTAAGTTCATCCCTTACTGATAAAACATTAAGATCTCTTCTAATAAAATTGTTTGATACAAAGAAGTAATTAGTCTTAAAGTTTTTGACTGATATCTTTCGAGAATATCTATATTTGATTAGCTTAATGTTTCCCATAACATAATTCCATATGTCCAAACCGGTTTTAAGATGGCTTTGTATATTCTCATTTTGTTGTTTAAAGTTAATTCAGATTTTGGTCCGAATAACCAATATAACTTACGAGTTTTCAACTTTAAATGAATTTGTTTAGCCTTAATGTGCGACTTCCAAGTAAGCGAGATATTTAACTTCATTTTCATTTGGTTTTTGTTCACCATATAGTCTCATTTGAACAATCTTCTCTCCTTAATGCAAAGGTAATGTGTCTGGACTTCTCAGGATTTACTAGTAAGCCATTTTTCAAGGAGGCCAATATGGCGCTGGACTATAGAGAAGCTTCTGTTGGATATTGGCTTGATGCTGCTTTTGCTGTATCATCTGCATATGTTGCTACTATGACGTCGTTTGTTATCGGAATATCTGCTGTGAAAATTGAGTACAATACAGGTTCTAGTACACTGCCTTGTGGTATTCCCACTCTGATTTCGAATAAAGCTGATCTTTTGTCTTTACTTTTAACATAAAAATGTCTTTGAGAGGGATAACTTATAAAAAAGAAAAAGTATGGAGCCGGTAAAACTTTCTTTATTTTAAAAAGTAAGCCAAGGTGCCATACTCTATCAAATGCTTGCTGGATGTCAAGGCAAACCGCAGAGCAATATCGTTTATTTGCTAAAGCATCAGTTATTACGTTTACAATTCTATGACATTGTTCGGAGGTTCCATGTTTATGACGAAACCCAGACTGATGATCTGGAATAATATTTTGTCTCTCCAGAACTGGCAATAATCTTCTAAGATATATTTTTTCAAATATTTTTGAAAATATCGCAAGTAGACTTATAGGTCTGTATGATGACAACATATCTTCAGGTTTGTTAGGCTTAGGAATCCTAATTATTTCTGCACATTTCCACTGCGACGGAAATTGAATTGAAGATCATAGTCAAGAATATTATACTTTTTCGAGTTGATTTGTTGACAACATTTGCAGAAATCAGGTCATATCCAGGAGATTTATTTTTATTCAACATTTAATTTCAGATTTAACTTCGTTAGGCGTAAAATATTTTATTGGTAAATCCGTTTGACACGGTGAATCTAAAAATTCCATTACTTCATCATATTTGCAAATAACTTAAAAATATAATACTTCACTCATTGTTATTACTAACACAAATTTTCAATTGTAACAATTGCAAGGCAAATACAAAGCTTAAAGTTGCTTTTAATTCACTAAAGTAAAGAATATGATATAAATTAGTACTTTCCAAAAATCGCCAAAATAAGGACGTAAATCGTCAAATCATCAATACGATATTTTTCTAGCTAAAAATCGTCAAAATGACGATAAATCGTCAAATCTGGCAGCTATGCATGTAAGAGATACCAGCAGTCTGCCGAGCCTTTTTTGTGGATTCCTTAAGTCAAATTTTAAATTGAGAAGTTTTATTGCCACTATATTCGAGATATATTTCCTGAGAAAATTATCAATCTTATAAATTTTTAAAGCTGATGAATGATATGCAAAATAAATTCTTTAATGATAAATCGGTTTAAGAGTATATTTTTAAGGTTACATCTGGTATATATTAAGTGCTATCTAGACTACCTCATAATATTGCAGTGGTATATACGGAAATATGTATGTCTTGTATTTTATATTCGAAGCTAGCATGATGTCAAAAAAAAAATACGTAGAACAACTACCAGGTATTTAAAATACATTTACATACACATCTGAATTCATGTAGAAATATTTATTAATGGTCAGTCACAAGGGCATGAAACGAATGATTGATTGAATGGAAGGTTTTATATGAATACCGCCTGTGTTTATGTCATTAGTGTTTGGTTAAAGTCCCATGCAATATTGAAATATTTATTGTTTGAAATTGAAATATAACCAGAAACGCAAGCATACGATTTAACAGTTAAACTGACATTTACAATTCAACGGACGTATGTACATGTTTACATGCAATGCCACACAATATTAATTTCTGCAATGAGGCCTTGATGCGTTTAGCAGCTGTTATCAAGCTTTTTGCATGATAAATAACTTCGTTTTAAATTTCTTTCGCTAGAAAAAGAAAAATTATATGACGACATGAACAGTTACGAGCTTGGATGTGGTTAGTGACCTTGTCAGTTTTTCCTTTTGCCTTTCGAAGGAAGTTGCTGCCAGCTTTGCGCTGGTTATGGAGAAAGTGTACCATCGTGTTATGTCGTCCCAGGCACTCCATACACCGATCTCTACACTCTACGGCAATTCTTCAAAAAATGCGACTGGGCCAAATAATTAATGCAGTGTTTGAATTTCCTTACTACACCCAGTCGCTTGTGAGGATTCGAAGGGTGAAATGTCGAACATTTCTGTAGGGAGTGGAAACCTTTGCAGAGGCGACATTTGGATCCCTATCAGTAATAATTTCGTCGAGAGTCTTGATTTCAGGGCGTTCGACGTTAAGCCTGCGAGGCGCTGTTTCAGACAATTATAAATAAAAAACAAACAAAATAGGAAAAGAGGGGATACGAGTTAGTTCTCTAGGGCTGGTGCACTCCTTCCGGAATTCTCTTCAGTAGACTTGGGCATGCCACTTGTCTCGGTCAAGCTGGCCATTACGCGAAAATTCTTTCTAGACGCCAACCTATCCTGCGTCAATGAGGAGTCCTGCTCCACTGCTAGACTCACTTATGCCCTTGATGGATAAAAGGCGTACCAACCAGTTACTTGGACTTGGTTTTTGGCATCATCTCAATCACAGTGGCCGTTCTTACAGGTCATCGTGTTATGGGCAGACATGCGTGAAGGATGCGGCTCCTATTTAGCGACTTCTGCCGTGGATGCAGATCCGCTGAGGAAGAGGATGCTGTTATCCACTTTCTTTGTCAGCGCCCATATCTTGTGAGGTGCAGGTCATTTGGCTCTCCATTTCTTGTCAGCTTGACGGAGCTATCATTTATTGATGTCAAGGATATAGTCTCGTTTATCAAATTTTCTGGCTGGTTTTTCAGTGTGGGGTAGTCGTTCTTTTGATCTGCAGCCCTTGCGCTTACCAAAGAAGAAGAGCAGTCTTATCGACATTGCTCTTCCACTGCCAAATTTTGGAAAAAGTTAAATTTTTTTATCTGTAAGTTGTAATAACGAAAAGAAGCTAAAGTTGACTTTAAAGTTCACTTTAGCTAAAGTTACCTTTAACTAAATCCAAGGGCAAGTTGTAATAATGGCCGTTAGGTTAATTTAAATGAAACTTTATTTTCGTTTGTTTAACTTGAGCAGTGTTATCGACATTGCTCCGCCACTGCCATATTTTTGAAAAAGTTAACTTTACTTTATCTGTAAGTTGTAATAACGAAAATAAGTTAAAGGTAACTCGTAGTCTAGTAGGTAGTGTGTTGGCTTTAGAGATGAGCGATATTTTCAAAACTGTGATTTAATCACGGTGATTGATAATTCACTTGTAACTACAGTGATTAAAATTGCCGAATAACAGTTACTAATAATGTCGTTCTTTCAAAATTGTTACATACTCAAATTTATTTCATTTTATTTGGAGCCAGACACAATTACTATTAGATGATGCTGATTATTTACACGAACTTTCTGTGAAACTTAATTGTCAAACTTCATATAAAAAAATTACATTAAAAATAATAACATTGATGACACCACTTTGATTTTGTTTAGTAGTCTTTTCGTAATATGTATGTAGTTGTCTCTTTCTTACGACTTAATAAAATAAGTTATTGTCACTATTGTTTTCTTTTGGAATACTGTGATCACAATCACTGTTTTAAAGAACAGTGATTAACAAATCACGTTCACTGAGAACAACGTTCTCCAAAAATCACTGGATCGCTCATCTCTAGTTGGCTTATTAGACGTACGGCCAGGGTTCAAACCCCAGGTTTGGACATCAAAACTAAAATATGAAAATACTTTTTCGGCGACTTCCTGTCAGCAGATTTCTGGCAAAACCTCTGAGAGCAAATAAAATTGCCATCTAAAGTTTCTTAAAAATCTGTCGTTCGGAGTCGACTTTAAACTGTAGGTCCCGCCACTCATGTATAAAATTAACGCACACAACATAAGTGGAGGGTTGTAATGACCAATTATGTATGTTATGTAATCTTACCTTTAACTTAGCTCAAATTTAACGGCAAGTTGTAATAATGGCCTTAATTGCTTTTGGCTTTTGAATTTAAAATGAATTAAAAAATAATTAAAATTTTCGTATTCCAATAACAATAACATTGTTAACTACAATTAAGTTTAGTTTTTATTTTAATATGTAAACTTTTTTACAGTGACTGTACCATTATTGAATTTCAAATTAAAATATTTGTTTGACTTTTCACGTACGTAAATGTAATTTAATTTAAATTAAATATATGCACGATGGTTTTTTTTAGTTTTTTAAATAATTTAAACACAAAACGAAATGTAAATAAAATACTTAAAAAATGCTTTTAATGTTATTATATACTGATGTAACAACTGGCAATAAACTTTATCTAATTACTTTCGCCGACCCCATGCCGCGCCGATGGATGGTAGTCACCAATAAGGGAGGATAAAGAAAAATACTGACCTTGTAAGGCGCTGAGATGGGCAAGTAATGTAATACAAACACATGTAATTCTCGTTTAAACTTGGGACAAAACGATATAATTTTCATTAAACTTCCAAATTTGACCAATGACATTAATCCGATACTGCATTCATAATCCAGAAATGCTATCAACGAAACTCTAGCATAAGAGTTCGTGGGGACTAGTTGCTGTATGAATAGCTCTAGACGTTGTTTAGGAATGGACTACATTGTAGATACCTACCAGAGATCAGCAATGAATTGTTTTTTCGCTACTCATAAGCACTCAGGAAATTTTTAATATGAGTGAATCAACTGTATTGAAATTCAACTACTCTGATTCATTCGTTTCACTACAACGTTGATTTATAAGTACAGGTTGCAATGAGTATACGTACAACGTTGACCAGTCGTCATACTATTCAAAATATGTTTGATTCATAATACTACTTTTTTAGATTCATAACTTTAGAAAAATACTTATAAATGATTCGAGTGAATCGAATATGCAATACATATTACGAAAGAATTGCGTACTATCCTCACATGTATGATATTTGTCAGACAACATGCATTATTTGTAATAAAGCGGCACTGTCACATAGGCACTTTATTTCCATATTCTATATGATTATATCTAAGTCAAATTGGCTACATGTCGTGTGAACCTAATCTTGACTAGGGACTTCATACTATAATTCCAAGCAGGGAAAACTGGTACTCTGATATGGTCACCTGCAAGGGATCAATGAAAGATTCTGCAGGCGGAATACAGAAGACTGTGGCTCTATGTAAAACAATCATATCAACAAGACATATCTACATTTCCAACACTACTATGGGCTATTTCAATCCGAAATAATGGACATTAATCACTCTGCAGCCAAATCACAAAGCAGCCTTGTATTATAGAAATCGTGTATATGACTAACTAATGAACAATTTCGGTAAATTTATCTTTTCTATAGCCGTTTTGCATCGCTTAGCTACACAAAAATATACAACGAACTTGTTACAAGTAATACAACAACATCAGTATGAAAGAAAAGGGATAGACTAGTAGGCGAGAACGCAACAACAAACAATGTGAACAAAATACACAAACAAATGCTGGTCAAAATTATTGACGCTTGTCGAAATTTCAAAAGTAAAGGCAGTTAAAAATGTGTTGTTTTGAATGTCAAATGTACCCTTAAGTTGACGTCACTAAGGCGAATAAATTAAAATTTTCATGGTGATTTCAATGCGAATGTTGGGACAGATAATTTCAATTTAGAATGCTCGAATGGTGCACGGTACAGTTTGTATATCACGGCACTAATTTCATTCACAAAAACATGCAAAAGTGCATATAAAAATGCGCTTACAGAACGAGAAGAAACAAACAACAACATTCTTTTCTTTTCATGCTTTTAATAGATATTTTAAACCGTTACTTTATAATTTTCAATAGTGAACACTAAACACTTGGTTGAAATTTTCGGACTTTATAAAGAGGAGACAAAAGCGTTAAACGCGTACAAATACAACTTCAAAAAATCACTCCAACGACGATGAATTCATACAACACTGTTTTCAGAACAAACTTTATCAGTGGAATACTTAGTGCATGCCTGTAGACAAAACTCATAATCTGTACTTCATTTAGAAGAAATCTGAAGGAAATCATGTTTAAGTAAGAGAACGTTGGTTCAAATTCAAAACTTAAAACAATTTGAAGCCCAACAATTACTGCGTATAAGAGACTGTAAACCCGTAGTACCGGCGATCAGCAGCCAATGTCATGCATCTTGCATGTTTAGACAGGGAGCACACATAATATGTTGGATATATGCGTCAAGCATACTATAATACTATACAGTGCAAGACAATAATTAAGGATGGAAACAGATATAAATTTATTAAACCAGACGGACAACTACTAAGCCGTTGGCATGAAATTATTGAATGTAGCATTTGGAATGAAATGAAGTTTCTTAATTTTCTTTAAAGACGACAAACATGATGAATATTTCGTTTTTCCGGCGTTTCAACGAGGTTAATTCTAATTCAATTTTGTAAAGAAAACTTTTTAGTACCATTAATAATGCCCACAACGTTTCCGGGTTTCTGGCGTTGAATTAAAGCATAACATCAGAAGATAGTTGTAATCTTAACTTGTTCGACACGAAACATAAATTCGAAACAAAAATAAAAATGGCTCATGCAACGAAATTCTGTACAACAGTGAGGTAGAGCTGCAAAGCTATCGATAGTCGGCCCATTCGATAGTTTCGATAGCCAGGTATAAAACTATCGATACTATCGATAGTATCGAATTTTTAGAAGAGTGTTAAATTTCCCAATTTTAATTCAAAATTATACAGGCGTATATAAATAAATAGATGTATATACATACGTATATACATATGCATATGTGTATATATGTAAGTATATAGTGGTGAAAAAAAGTAATAGAAACACACAAGATAAATGTATATATCCTACTTTTTTCATAACGAAATTTTCTATTTTGATTGTATATAACGGTTCATTTTATAGCTATTCTGTAAATTTAAATTATTTTCTAATAGTTGAAGTTCTTAATAAAAATGTTTGGAAATTTGTTACTATTTTTTAACCTTAACTTTAAAAATCGATACTATCGATAGTACTATCGATGGTTATGCAGCTCTACAGTGAGGACAATCACATTTCTATAGTAGAGCTTCTGCCTCTCTTAGGCGTACGGGATAATTAATTAGCTGATAATATTACAAGGTAGCACTTAGCTGAGCTAATGTTACTTTTCAAAAGCTTTATTGAATATGAATACTTTAATAGAATATTCATACATATTTGGCCATTACAACCCATCAGTCAGGATACGGCCTAGCTTCTCACACCACACACGCGCGTTAATTATATAACTACAGTTTATAGTTTAAAGTCGACTCCTAACGACAGATTTTTGAAAAAATTTTCATGACAATTTTGTTTACTTTCGGAGTTTTTGCCAGAAATCTGCTGAGAGAAAGTCGCCGAAGAAATATTTTTTCACATTTCGTTTTGATGTCTGACCTGAGGCTTGGATCGTGGCCTTACGTTTAATAAGCCAACACATTACCTACTAGACTGCGGCGACTTCAGAAATGAATAGAATATTCACCGTATTGTGTTTTGGCTTATTATACAATGTTCAGATATGCACTTTTATTGAGTCAATATTCGGTTTCTTGAGTACAATATTTTAAGTGCTCAGACATAATAATATACACAGTTCAGCTGCTTATTCAATATTCATTTGACAGCTGGTAAGCAAAACAGTTTGTTGTTTCAACAACATTGTTTTTATTTTGTTTATATGTTTTTTTTTGTTTGTCGTTGCTGACATTTGAGTTGTCAAATATCAACAGAAACTGTTCGTTTAATTGTAATATGCTCATTGAACATACTTATGACAGTGCCGCATTTTAAGTTTTACTCAATATTATAACAATTTGCGTATTTATTGCGCAATTATTAACTGAAACTTTATATGAAATATTGAGCTGAATAATGGCTTTACTGCGGTTTACGCAATAAAGGTGCTTATCTGAAAATCGTCTTAGACTTAAGCCAGTGGTGCAATGCCTGACTCAGACGTCTTGTATATAGCGAATATGAAAAAATATTCTTTTCGGAAACATCCTCTCAGCAGTCTTCTGGCAAAAACTCTGAGGATAAATAAAATTGTTCTTGAAAAGTTGTTGTCAAATCTGTCGTTCGGAGTCGGCTTTATGGATAAACACAACATAACATAAGTGGTGTGAGAAACTAGGTCATAATCCAGGCTGAATGATTGAAATGACCAATTAAGTAAGTATTTTCTTTCGAATTCTTACAGTCTACATGATATCATTTTTTATCATTTAAGTAACGCAGTGCTATCGTAAACGCCCCTATAATCTTAAGCATATTCAATTTCATTAGTCATTTTTTTCAGCTAAATAAAATACTGATCAGGACTGCCTAGGTAACCTACATATATTAAAAACAACAATTATTACTACATTGTAAATTATTACTACATTATAAAAAATTCTTTCTTAGCTAATTATTGCTTAAATCTCAGTTCATAGTATAATTTGACATAATTTTTGCTTTAATTCATAGTACATCTTCATTCATTAATTTTTAGAATACATAAAATTCTTTCAACTCCATTCTTGATTTTAAATTTGTTATACTGTTGACTTTTACGAGCATCAGCAGATGTTCGAATTTTGTTTAATATAATTATTTGGCCACAAATTTGTTTGTTATGGCTTGTTAAAATTGCCCATTATTGGAATTAAGGTACATCGTAATAAAAATTGAAAATGTTGTGGCTTATGTTGTTATTACTCTTACTTCTACCATAAACTCTTAATACTCAATTTTTTTTTTTAATGTATTTCAATACAAGAGCTGAGATATTTATACAACAGATTCAAGCAATTGTTATTGCTTGTTGATTATGATTATTAATGTTGCTTTGGCAACGTATTTGAACATAAGAAATTCTGATGTGTACGACAGTTTTGTTGAATAACCTTAAACCTCCGACAACCATAAATTTTTACAATGTTCAATAATTAAGCACTTCTGAAGACTGAAAAAGTGATTTTTTTTTGTTGCCAATTTAATTCTTCTATTTATTTATCCATAATATTTATATTTTCTTTATAACTAACTGCAAAGCTATATACTTAGGTGTTCAAGATATATTACAAAATTTCTATATACTACATATTGTTACGAAAATGGTAAATGGTAAATACAACGAACTTGTTACAAGTAAACTAATAACATCAGTATGAAAGAAAAGCCGATAGACAAGTAAGCGAGAAAGCAACAACAAGCAGTGTGAACAAAATACACAAACAACAATGAAGTCGTGATAGAGTTCTCGAGACGACGGAACCCCGAACGTTCGACTTCAAAACCCAAAAAAGTCGTGGTTTGAAGATCGTCGTTGTAAAGATCTATCGACCATTTGTTTGTGTGTACGTGGACAGAAGTGTAAAGAAGAAGAACGAATAAAGCAAATTATTGTTGGATTCAAAAAGTTGTAAACGGTGGCACACAAAAGTAGTGCGAACAATAAAGAGTTTAACCGTTTGACTGCTAAGCGATTCTGGTGAGAACGTTCGAAAACTGCTCGAAAACTACTACTACTACTATAATAAAAAAATCTACAAAATTCTAATAACCTCTGTATAAAAAGAAGTCCCTATATCTCGTCTTTTAATTTTATTTTTGCTTTTTGACTAAATTTTTACACTGACATTCAAAGCGCAAATTCGATTTTCGTAACGACTGCCGCATTGCTTTTGCGCCGCGTAGCAGTCAAACGGTTAATTGAAACTAAACACATATTTGTTTTTATTTTGTTTGCAATCAACGAACACATATTCTAAACGTTTTTAAAAAGTTAAAAACGTAACAATATGTATGTGAATACAATGGCTAATTAAAAATTGCAATAATTATTAGTATTTATTTAGAATGACTCATTACGATAAGAATTAGGATGCAAGATAATGAGTGCTAGCAGGAATTGATGGACTAAATTTTAATTTTCTAACGAACTCCAGTCTTCGTCATCGCTCTCATTTAAACACTGAACAATGTTTCTTTTGCTTTAATGACATCATTGGCGCTCAAGTACTGAAAATGCCAGATACTGCTGTGCTAATTACTAATTGTCTACAATTATACGCAGTTGCTTTTAAAGCCTCTTTAGAGCTTGTAAACATTAATTTTTTTTCTTTTCTCATTCACTTATAATTATTTATGGTACAGTTTAAATTTTTCATTAATTTTTTCCTAATGCTTAGTGCGCACAAATAAAATAAAACCACAACAATAGTAATAATTGTATATAGGACTTCAAATTTAGTTGGGGAAATAATGTAAAATCATTCTAAAAAGTCATGAAATCCTAAACAAATCAACCAAATCAAGAAAAAAAAATTCGGTGAACATTTTATAAGGTCTCTAGAGAGCTCATCAATCATCAAAGGGTTAAGTGCTTTTTTTATTTACATTTTATATTGTTAGTCTTAGCAGATTTTTTTTCTACTATTTCAATTTTCACTTAATTGCTTACCTCAATAATGGCTATTTATATGTGTTTTACAAATAAAAGAAATTTTTTTGGCTCCATTTGCAAACATGAACGTTTTACTGACATTTTACGGAAAATACACAATTTTTTTATTTTTCTCCGCTGTAGCGCTGAAAATAGGTCAATTGCACTCATTCATTGCAGACGGTACATTCACTTGCATTTTCATAGACAAACTGCAATTATTCCGTTTTATTTCCTTTCCAAAAAAACATTTTTTTTTCTTATATTTTCCAACAGTTTTTAATATTTGCTTTCCATTTCAATAATTTAAATTCCTTCTTTAGTTTTTCGTTCAACTTAACCGTAGATCGCGCCTTAAAAAATTTCATAATTCTAGCTTAAGTATCAGTTTTGATACATACTTGTAGTACTTGGAATTGTCGCGATTAAAAAATTTAATATTTTAGTTCATTTTAATAAAACTATTTATTTACTAATATTATATTTTATTATCACTTTTATGCAATTTGTGCCAAAATTTTTGACTTGATGTACATTGGCATGGCATTTACATAAAAATCAAGCACTTTATGTTAGCTTGGTTTTATTTCTTTTTAAATGGTAATAATTTGATGTCTAGCACCCTGCTTTGTGGCGATTTATAAGTTTCCAATTGTTTAGATGGGGCAGGTTATGATCACTCGTATCAGTAACATTCTCAGTTGAGGGCTGGCTGACACCTGACGATACAAACCATTCCTGTTATTCGTTAGAAATATTTGTTGTCAACGTCATTTGAGGTAAAAAATTTCACGTTGCAAAAGAACATCGATTACGTCCATAACAATTTTCTCTCTTTGATTCCTCTCTGGTTTCCCGGATACGGGTTTCCCCAAATACTGTTGTAAGTAGTTGCTACGCATGTAGCATGTACTTGAATCTAAAACTGCCAATTCGACTTCGGTGGACCACGAAATTATATAACGACCATAAAATGCAATTAGTTACTCATCTACAGCGCCAAAATTAAATATGAGTTGAAAAGGTAATAAAACAAAACAAAAGGAAAGAAAACATAAATCAATACCAAGCATTACTCCGTCAATTTCTTTATGAAGCTTGATTTGTACAAATATGCTTAAATTAATTTCCCTAACAAACACTGTAAGTATTCCATCATTAAGTATCAAATTTGAATTAAAATCACTGGCGGTAATTTTCATTTTCCACAATAAAACTAAAAAGTTTTTGAATTCTGTTGCTAAAACACTTTAATTTGAAATGAAAATATTCCAAAAAGGAACATAAAACATAAGCATCATTATTTAAATATATTTTCTTTAATTTTCTTACCTTTTAGGCTAACAAAAAATTAAATTTTTAAAAATCTTAAAAAAGGATATATAGGCTGCTCTAAAAGTATGTTAGCCAATCCCAAGCTATTTATACAGTATTATTCCTTACATAAAACTACAAGTTGTGTAATAAAAGTTTTATGAAAATGGTTAAAATTTTCGAACAAAAAATTAAGATATGTAAATATATTTTTTTTTTAGAAAAAAAGACTTTCAGCTCATTTTTCGAAAACACGTAATAGGTGTAAATATGTATATCATTATCAAAGCGAATGATTCTGTTATATCATGCGGACGTAGTTGACCGAAATATTATCATCTGTATGTTTCTCTGTCACGTGAGATAAATATGAGAAGAGCAGTAAAAAAGACTCTACAACATTTCAGGAAACAGCTGTTACTGCAGCTAAAGGCAGTTTGTTCTGTTCCAATTAGTTCCATCTTTGGCGATAAACATCCTGTTGTCGTTTGTTGCTGCCAATACTTTCTTCAGTTCAGAAGACGAGCTTTTATTTTCTTCTTCTTCAAAGTCTTTAGCAGCAGGAATATTACATATAATTAATATATAATATATATATATTCGTTATAAATTGGAAATGTCTGACCTGAGGTTTGAACCAAGGTAGCACGCTACATACTAGACTACGACTACTTCAATCAATATCAAGAACATATCAAGAATAGAAAATTCAACCTTTTCACTTTCGTCCCACACTTAACATTCAATTCTTTCTCAAAAACCATACATATTGTATTATTTACGATAAAACTTCACAAAATTTTTGAAATTTTAAGAAAATTACATATACGACACCAAAAAAGTCATATGTATCAAAAATAATAAATAAGATAGAATTATGAAGTTTTCGAATTTTTTAATTCCTGATTGAAATTTTCTGTTTTATTTGGTTTAAAATAATGGCGATAACAATACTTACGAATTATAAAAATATCAGGCATCTAAAGTCGTCGTCGTCTAGTAGGTAGTGTGTTGGCTTATTAGACACAAAAGCCTGGGTTCGAGCCCCAGTCCAGGCATCAAAGACAAAATAAAATGTATTTTTTCGGCGACTTCCTCTCAGTAGATTTCTGGCAAAAACTCTGAGAGTAAATAAAAATTGCCATGAAAAGTTTCTCAATAAATAAAAATCTGTCGTTCGGAGTCGACTTTAAACTGTAGGTCCCACCACTCATGTATAAAATTAACACACACAACATAAGTGGTGTGAGAAACTATGACGTTATACAATGGATCAATTCGACCTCCGGGTACTGTACTTGTCTTAATTGACAAGTACACGTCCTCTAACCTAACGTAACCTAACCTAACTTTTTCTGAATTAAAGTCATACAGTTTCAAAAATTGAAATGTATCATTTTTGATACAAAGCTCGATCTACGGTTAAATGATTTCGTTTTTTCATAGTCTATTCTCGTTTTGTTTCGGATATATCTCATCAATTAGAGAGTTTTACTTTCGCCTGAGTTCCCTTAGCATGAAAATAAAAAGTTGATACATTTCATTCAATCGCTTTATTCAACTTTAAAAGTTTTGCTATTGTCGTCCCCACAGCATTGTTTGCCATTCAGCTCAGTTACCTCATCATAAAATTATTACATTAATTGCATTACTATTTTTACTGTATATACGTACATACATATGTAGTTATTCTTGTTGTTATTATTAATGCAGCGATAATTCTACACTCGTAGGGAATTAATTAATAAAATAATACATACTTGTAACATAAAAACAATAAATAGTGTTGAAACTGTTCTTCAAAACTCCCTATATTTAGAATGAAAATGAGGAGGAAATTTTCAATATTTTAAGGACGTTAAAATCCAGGAAAGGCCCAGGAATGGACGGTATTAGACCATCCGATTTGAAAAATAATGCGAGTTACCTTACCCCAATACTAACAAAGTTTATCAACTTAAGTTTAGAAAATGGCATTATACCAAATATACTGAAAACTTCGTTAATACGACCCATTTATAAAAGCGGATGCAGACTACAACAACTACAGGCCTATTGCTATTTTACCAGCTGTTGAAAAAATCTTAGAAGAAATCGTTGTGAGAAGATTAACTTCCTTCCTAAGGAAATATAAAATTATAAATAAAAATCAATTCGGCTTCCAAAAAGGGTTAAATATAAATAAATTATTGGGAAACTTCTCAAATCTTATCAATAGTTGCCTTAGTAAACATTTGCATTGTCTAGTGCTATTCGTCGACTTTAGCAAAGCCTTCGACACACTCACACATAACAAACTACTACAAATGCTAGAGAGAATTGGAGTCAGAGGAAACACATTAAATTGGTTTAAGAACTATCTGGATTGCAGAACTTACCGTGTGAGGATATGTGACAAGCACAGCGAAGAAGTGGCAATAGACTGTGGTGTACCACAGGGCTCAAAACTTGGACCAATACTGTATTTAATACATACATACATACATACATAATTGGTCATTACAACCCTTCAGTCAGGAATACGACCTAGTTTCTCACACCACTGATGCTGTGTGTGTTAATTTTATACATGAGTGGCAGGACCTGCAGTTTAAAGTCGACTCCGAACGACAGATTTTTGAGAAACTTTTCATGGCAATTTTATTTACTCTCAGAGTTTTTGCCAGAAATCTGCTGAGAGGAAGTCGCCGAAGAAATACTTTTTGTATTTTAATTTGATGTCTGGCCTGGGGCTCGAACCCTGGCTTTTCGTCTAATAAGCCAACACACTACCTACTAGACCACGGCGACTTCGACTTGTATTTAATATACGCCAATGAAATGATAAATGCACTTCAAGGAAGTACAACTTTTGCTTACGCTGACGATACCGCAATAGTGGTCTCAGATAAAAACATCGAATATGCCACAGAAATAATGCAGAAACAACTAAATATAGCAGCGAAATGGTGTCACGACAATGGCCTAATTATTAACGCGACAAAAACGAAAATTATGCACATAAAACCTACACATCTTACGCAGTCAAATATATACGTAAAATTTCACAATTACGAATGTCTTCATAGAAGAGCTAAAAACCCTAATACAACAGATGATAGGTGTGACACAAACATTGAATTAGTGGAAACGTATAAATACTTAGGAGTATATGTCGATAATAAGTTTAAGTGGAAGACCCATATTATAGATCTACAAAAGAAACTACGCAAATCGGCATATATGCTTTATCAATTTAGTTACTGCTCTACATAGAATGTACTAAGACAAGCGTATCACTTATTGGCTGAATCTTATATAAGACACGGTATCACTACATGGGGAGGTTCAACACATTGCAGAATACTACAAAATACACAAAACCAATTATTAAAAATTCTTGAAAAAACAACCATTTCTTCAACAATACATATAACAACAATCACCCACTAAATGATAGCAGTAACAACATTCAAAGTAACACAACACTTTACTTCAATACTATACTTAACATACCTAACAACATACGACCAAACGCAATACAAAACAATATTTTCGTCAATACAGTCAACAACTCGTCTATTAATAACAACTCAACAGTAACTTAGAATTTGCAAGCAAACAACACATCGTTAACAACCAACAATACAACAGCAAGAACAATAGATAGAACAACCAACATAGCAACAAACACAACAATAGGCACAACAGCAAGTACTACAACAACAAACATAACAACAAACACAACTACAAATACAGCAATAAACAATCCAAACAATCTTGCCTCTAAACTCAACGTTTTAAAAATCAAAAGTATTTATTATTTTACATTAATAAATGAATTTCATAAGGACGATAGATTCCTCGAGGTCATCGATCACCGGTATAATACAAGACGTCGAGCTCAAGGAAGATATAAAGTAAAACAGTTTTTGAATGAATATGGCAGAAATGAGCTAAGCGTCAGGTTACCAACAATTTATAATAAGATACCAACACATATAATTAATGAAAATAATGAATTTAGGAGAAAAAAACTTTTGAAAAAATATTTTTTAAGATCGCAATGAATTAATGAATTAATAAATTTAGGAGAAAAAAACTTTTGAAAAAAAATTTTTTAAGTTCGCAATGAATTAATGAATTAATAAATTTATTTAATATATTAGAAAATTTTAATTCTATTTTCCTGCTGACAAGCCAATGGCTTAGCGGGTTATATTAATATTAATTTTTCAATGTATTATATTAATGATAACTAAATAAATAAATAATAATACAGCTTTAAAGCCTCTTAAAGAGGGGTACATCTCTGTCTTTCTTAATTCTCTTACGTTAACAGTTTACCTTAAAACAAAATCAACTCGAATCATATAAAGTATAAAAAGTATTTTTATTTGAATAATATTTTAAATAATCCATAAATTATTAATAAAAACTATACAAAAATTGTAATATTTTTCTCTTTTTTATAAATAAAATTTTGAAAACTTTATATTCTAAAATTTATGAATAAATTATTGTAATAAAAAACAAAATGCAATTTAAGAGAAGGTATTTAAGTATTAATAAAGATTATTAAGTATATATTGTATTAATAATCAAACAAAAAAAAAAAATAAAAATAAATCTAAAAACAAACTGTATTTATATATACATATATACAAAGCTAAATAACAAAACCTCTTCCTCCTACTCCTACACCCCCCTATTTATGTCACTAAACTAAAGAATATTAAAAAAAACTTAGAAAAATAATTAAAAGGAACAATTATTTTATTTTGTTTTCTTCTTTTCAAATGTAAAAAATAAATTTTTGTATAAAATAGCAAACATGCATACAAACAAACAAAAAAAAAAAAAAAAAAAGGATTATAAGAGAGGCCTCAATGTTTACATGTTAACAGGTCGTAACTTTAACTACCCATAAAATATGTACTCACGCAGAAACTTCTGTAATAAATAAAAACAGAAACTTTACGGCTGTAAAAAGCAACGACAGAAATATTATTTGCATTTTAAGCATTTAATTTAACATTGGAAGAGAAAATAAAAATAAAACGTGGCAAATGTCAACGCTGCGCAGTGTTGGAAAACTGAAATTTTGAAATAGTACTGAACTATAACTGAAAAAGTACTTTTTTGCATCAAATGGTACTTTTGTAAAAGATACATACATACATAAATGGTCAGTATAACCCTTCAATCCGGATTGCGACCTAACTTCTCACACCACTTATTTTGTGCGCTTAAATTCTATACATGAGTGGCGGGACCTACTGTTTAACGAAGGAAGTCGCCGAAGAAATATTTTTTCATATTTCGTTTTGATGGAGATGTCTGCAGCGCAATACCTACTAGACTATTTATTTGTTTATATTTAATACACATACAGAACAAAAACAGCTGATCCGCAACGTAACAAAATGTAAAAGCCCCGTTTAGTCAAACGTCGATGGAACGTAATGGTGCACGCAGGGTCAGTGTTGCAGAAATCAGTACTTTAGTATTTTTTTCAGTACTTTTTTATTTCAAAAATAAAACAGAATCCCCGCGACGCTTTCAGTACTTTTTTATTATTGCATACTTTATGTCCTGCGATTTTCAACTATTAATGCATTAGCAACATGTTCAACGCAATGCTAAAGGTAGAATTTAGCTTTAGTCCCGGTTAGCCAAACGTCCATGGAACGTACGTTCGTTTTTGGAATACGAAAAGCAATGAAAACGCTTGCCAAGCCGTAATGTAATTTCGGTAAGCATTTGTATTGCTCTTCATATGCTAAAAACGAACGTATGAAAAGTCGCCGTAGTCTAGTAGGTAGTGTGTCGGCTTATTAGACGTAAGGCCACTGTTCAAATCCCAGGTCAGAAATCAAAAACGAAAATATGAAAAAAATATTTCTTCGGCGACTGTCTCTCAGCAGATTTCTGGCAAAAACTCTAAGAGTAAATAAAATTGCCATGAAGAGTTTCTCAAAATCTGTCGTTGCAATAATATTGCATCATTTAAAACTATTGGTGGTGTAAATATTAGGGAGTCAGAAGTTCTTGACGTTCTGAGCATGAAAATTCAGTGTGATGTTCACTGGAACCGATATATTTTTCAGTGCCTTAGCTTTTTAAGACGGTGCAAGAAATACTTCACTTCATATGATCTTCTTACTATTTACACCATTTATAACCGACCGAGAATGGAATACAACTCTCATGTATGGGTCGGTGCCTCAACGTCTATTTTGAGATTTATCGACCGTGTACAGGAGAGGCTGTAGTAGCTCCTTAATGGTGGTAGTGTATCCAACTCCATTGAATCATTGGAGCATCGTTGCAATGTGTTTTCTGTTTCACTGTTCTATCGCTACTACAAAAGGATTTTGCTCGAACGAAATAGGAATCATATATTCCTACGTAACATTCGTCTTTCTCGACCAGCACATCCGTAAGTTGTCGATTGGCCAGTAGATCGCACACTGCATTACAAAAAAAATACGTTTTTTAGTCGGACTATTCATATGTAGAACTCAATTCCTGCGTAGGTCTTTCCTGTTACTTATGGTATAAAAATATACAAGCCTAGTATCCATAAACACTGTTATATCTTTCCTCTTTCCCATAAGTTTCGGACGCGGAAATCATCGCCAACTCGCACTGGACCGAAGATATTCCGTAGGACTTTTCTCTCGAATACTCTCATCAGTGCTTAATAGGGTCGATGCATCTTTGCCATAAAGAAACACGGGTAGGATGAGCGTCTTGTAGAGGTCTTTGCTACTCTATTACCTATTGAGACCATAGTAGCAGCTGTTGCCCAGAGTGATCCTACGCTTGATCTACAGACTGGCATCATTTTTAGTGGTAACGGCGGAGCCAAGATAAATAAATTACTCGACTGTATCAAAAGTATAGTTATCGGCCGTAATCTGAGAATCAATACCCCGCACGTCTCTACATGTCGATAACATATACTTTGTTTTGCCTTCTTTTACTGTCAGACCCATCTTAGTAGACTGCCGTTCAATAGCACTAAAGGCAGCAGTAACATCTCGCTTGGTACGCCCAATGACGTCAATGTCGTCAGCGTAAGCAACTGGACACTTTTTTGAAAAATAGTGCCATTGCGATGCACTCACGCCTTTCTCAGAACACTCTCCATGACGAAGTTGAAGAGGTCGCATGAGAAGGGTTTGCCTTGCCTTGGTATTAAAAGGCTCGGAGAGGTCCATTCCTACCTTGACGGAGCTGCAAGAATTGCTTAACGTCATTCTTATTAGCTTTGTAAGTATACCGAGCTCAGACAATGCGGCAAAAACACGATCCCTTATGGAGCTATCGAAGGTAGCCTTAAGACGCATAATCGCGAATTTGACCTCTTCATGGCTAGGCGGCGGAATCTCCACGCTGTCATTATCAATCCGGTTCGGGACATCATCTCTAAAGGCGGTATTGGTGTCGTCATCGCCTTGTAGCAGAGTAGAGAAGTGTTTCCTCCATAACCTGAGTTTCCATTCTCATCCTTGCAGGAAGGCGCTCCGAGCTTATAACCCTCGGTTAGATTCTTAACCTTTTGATAGAATTTTTGAGCGTCATTGGAGATTTATTTTATTTTAATACAGTAGATTGGCTTGCCTTAGTGTGTGATAAGACTTAAGATTTTAGTATAAAAAAATTAAAAAATTACAAATTTTACGACAACTAAAATTTATATATATTAAGGCCACTGCTCAACCTAACTATTATTGGGAAATAATTTTTGCCTGAGATACAGGATGGATTGTATCTGAAAAAAACACGTGTAAGGTTGCCTAATATCTGCCATCAATAAATATAATTATACGGCGATATTGAGTCTTGTTTTTATTCATATTTTCGAAAACATTTATTCGAAATGTTTGCATAACTTACTTCAACATCATTGGCTTCTGACTCATCAGCAATTATTGTGTCTAATTCAGCTAAAATAATTTCTAGTGGGCAGTGTGCTAGACTGTTAGCGTAAGGGTCATGGATTCGATTCCCAATAGAATATGATTTGTAATTGTATTGTAATAAATAAATAAAATAAATAAATTTACCAACGAAATTTTCTTAAAAAAACAGTGTAGATCGTTGCAAAGACAATTTTTCTAGTGTCAGCTCAGACTTAAAGTATTGACAATAATATCATTAGGAAAATAATTATTCAATAATTAGGATTGTATTGAATACAATGAATTATATTTTCCTACTTAATATTTATAAAAAGCGAAAAAAATTTAACTTTGGGTACCACCATCGCATCAGGCAAAAAAATTAATACAGCGTTTATGATAACAAACCTCGTATAGCGCACATATTAAGAATTAAAAAACAAAAACAAATCCATTTAAACTGAGACCAGTCTAGTGCACATACATTCATACTGCGTTGGCTTGTGTGTAACACGGTTATTTCTTGTGCTGTTCAAAGCATTTTTCAATTTCCTTTTTGCTAAAGTGTGCGCATTATATCGCATTTGTGGCATTCACAAACACAAACAATATCCTTAAAACGTAAATCAGCACATAATGAAACCATGAAGCTATGAAGGTCCTTATGCGTACTGCGTTGTGGTCATACTGGGTATCCTATAGATTATTGATCGTTACATTGAAAGGTAAATTTATTTATGTTACTTCCTGTACACTGAACAAAGACAAGATTTATGTGACTTAAGAACAAAGAAAACATATTTAATCGTTGAAAGGTAAACAAAAACCGCATAGCATGTGGTTCCAATTCATTTCATCTAAAAAGCGAAATAAACAGTTATTAGTACAGATTTATCTATTTTCGGTAGTTGTTTATACTTCGTGGCACCGTAAATTAAATTAAGTGTCATTATAACGGTGTAATGGTTTTAATAATGCTTTTATTGTTTACACTTAACTAATGACAAAAACTGGCTTTGTTTTTTTTGCCGGAGCCTAACGAAAGAACCTACAACGAATTTTTTTTAGGTTATGATGAAAATAAAAGTGAAAAATAAAATCTTATGAGAAATCAAAAATTTTTCGTTAGGCTATTAACTGGCAAACCAAATAAACAAAATTAAAATTTTTTTATAACATAAAAATTGGTACAGTGGCATCGTATAAGTGAAACTTTGAAGAGCACCCTTTGTCAATATAAAGTGCTCCTTCCTTCTGTTGTGGTAGATTTCACAACGTATATAATGCGGAATCTTTTCGGAAAAGTGATCGATGCTATCTACTTTAATTTAGTTAAAGTCTAGCTGTTGTTCATCGAAATAGTGGCTGATTCATGCTGTTTCCCTTACTTATCAAGAATATTTCTGTGGAAAAAAAGAAATAAACAGAGAGAAAAATACTCTTTTCAAAACAAATGGGTTTGAGGCAATAAAAGTTTTGTTGGAGAATTACACTAAGAGAAGATTTGAGCCACGCATCAGCCTGTGTAGAGGTAACCTGTAGTTAGTAACTGGTACTTTGATAGGACATTGAAGACTCAAAGTACACTTGTTCAGAATGAATCCAACATTAAAACACCTTTTTGGAAACTGTGAGGCATTAATAATTAAATTACAAATTAAATGGTCTAAACGGAAGGGTTATTGGTAGAAAAACTTCAATTATTATAATTATTTCGTACGACTTATGGTAATAAAAGTTTTCGTATAATAAATAAAAAAGAGGAAAAATGTAAAAAGATTGTTTATTAACTTCAGGGGTCTAATTCTCGCAGTCATGATCGAAATTGCGTTCGAATAGAAAATAATTTCGATTGCGAGAAATTTTCTGATGATGTAACTCGATACGAAACGAATCGCTTTGTTGCTTAGGTGTTGTGTTCGTTTTACAGCGCTGACTAAAATTCAAAAAATGTAAACAAAAAATGTTTTCTTACAAAAATAAAAGAAATTTAATTAATCCAAAGAAGAAAAGTTTTATTAAAATTGTAATATTTCGTATGGATAATATATTTTGGTTTTACTTTCTTATTATCTGGGGCTGAAGTTTCTTCTGCAGTATCATCTTCAAATTCTATAAAAGAAGACATGGTAGGTTCCATTTTGTCTTCTTCATAATCCGATAAACAGCAGAGAGATACGTCAGGAATACTATTTTTGGGTGAAGTTGTTGGTGTAACATTTTCTTTGTCGCAATTCTCTTTTGGTCTGCCTTCTGATGTTTTTGAAGACCCAAAAGTTTGGACATTTTTTAGACCCTCAGCAGAATTTTAAACTAAACAAGAGTTTGTTAAACCACCATGTGCTACATTTTTGAACCTTTGATTGGTGGACCGGAATCATTGAGCTTAGCTGTGAGCTGTTCCCATAGATAATTAGCTCTTGCCTTTCCCTGAAAAGTATTTGGTATAATACTCTTTGCCAATTCTGAATGCTTAATGTAATTAATTTATAAAAGTTTTGAGGTACAAATACTGCAATTAATGTTTTATACATAAATTATTATAAATTTGTTACTTACATTTTTTCATATTGTTCTTTACAGCAGGAAAACGTTAATTTGAAAGCTTTAGTGCTTACGAGTAAAAACTCGCAAGGTGGCATTCGAATGATCACACGTTATCGAAATGCCACCATTAGATATTTCGATATATTTTACTCGATAGAATAGAACAGAGAATCCCAAAACTAAAAAAGCTCGCACGTTCGAAAAAAAATTCGTTCGTATACGACTGCTAGAATTAGCCCCCAGGTTATCCCCAATCAGTTTGTTGTATGATTCAAACCTTCTCTTATTATAACTTCCCAACAAAAGTTTTGATTGCCTCAAATCCATTAGATTTAAAAAGAAACTTTGCCTCTTTGCATGTTTTCTTTAGTTGAGTATATCTTTCCAAACATCTGTTTCCACTCCATTCTGGAATATTGATCGGTGTGGGGATATTTTATTCTGGGGCCTACATATATACATACATAATTAGTCATTACAACCCTTCAGTCAGGATTACAATCTATCTTCTTACAACACTTATATTGTGTGTCTTAGTTTTATACATGAGTAGCGGGACCTATAGTTTAAAATCGCCTCTGGATGGCAGATTCTTGACAAACTACTCATGGCAATTTTATTTACTCTTATAGTTTTTTTTTCAGAAACCTGCTGAGAGGAGATCGCCGAAGAAATATTTTTCATATTTCGTTACATTTTTATGATAGCATTAGGCTAAATCAACGACAAAGGCATGAATTCAATTTCATGCATTTTAGGCATGAGGTACTGAGGTCATTTATTGACGTTAAATGTAATGCTATTGGCTATGGTGATATGCATACAAAATTTATTAGACTTACGCTCCCTTATACACATATTTATTTTAATAATTTCTTCAATACAATTGCCACCATCTCTACATACCCATCTGTATGGAAACATGCTAAAATCGTACCAATTTTAAAACAAGATAAAAGTTTTCGGCCTATTGCTAAGTTGCCTTACTTATCGAAGGTCTTTGAAAAATTAGTTTATTTGCAAATTAGTAATTATTTTAATATACTAACTCGTTACTGACGAGAAGGCAATCCGGATTTAGACCACAACGCAGCTGTCTTAGTGCGTTGGTTGATGTAATTGAGGAAATAACGTGCCAGATTGATAAACGTCACACTATGTCATTTCTTGTGCTACTGGATCATTCTAAGGCATTTGACACTGTCCATCATTCTATCTTGAAACTTAAACTGAAATATATGTTAAATTTTTCCTCGACTACATTAAAACTAATCTCCTCGTACCTAAGCGATTGAAGTCAAATTGTTGGCCATAATTCGGTTATATCGGGAAACTGCTTAATGCCAAGAGGTGTGTCACAGGCTCTATATTTGACACATTGTTGTACTCGATTTATGCTAATGATCTACCGTTGCAAGTAAAACATTGCCAATTACACATGTATGCTAATGACGTACAGCTATACATAAGTCGTTGTGTTAGTGATGCCCCCAACAGCATTATTTTAATGAACCAGGATTTGATTCAAATTTATTTATAGGCATCTGCAAATGGTCTAAATATGAACCCCAATCATTGGTGTTACTGGAGGAGCACCTAAAAATTTGTTCTACCACCAATTCAAATTCATGGATCAAATATAGGGTTTGTTAGGACAGCTAAAAATCTTGGCGTAACCCTGAATAGGGAATTAAATTGGTCGGATCACGTTAAAATGAACTGTGGAAAAACTTTTGCAATGCTTCGAAATCTCTGGATATTACAGGATTTTACACCAACTAATATTCGAATGCTATTAACGAAGACATATTTACTACCCACTCTTATGTACGGATGTGAGCTGTTTGCAAGCTGCGTTGCAGTTAGTAGACGAAGACTGAACGTAACTTAGCACGATATATTTTTGGCATTAGGAAAAATTGGAGCTTATCGGATTTCGCTCGTCTAATTAATTAAATTGTCAAATTTCCTATTTTTACACAATATTTATGAGAGATTAATTTTTTCTAGATCAAAGGAAACAAGATAAATTCTATAAAATATAACAATCTTTTCTAATTTTGTAAATGTATTTTCCCCTTTCTTTTTTTATTATTATTATGATAATAATGTTTCTTTTTTTTCTTAACATAATTTTCCTTTCGTTTTCTTAAATTTTAAGTTTATTTTATTTTTAAACTAATTTTTTTTATTAAATTTGTTAAATTAGTTAAAATAAATGATTCAAAATTAATGTTAGTAACAATTGCTAAGCAATACTATAATATAATATTTATTCTTGTGTGGATTCTTTTGAACAAATAAATAAATAAAAAAAAGTAATAAACAAATGATACAATTGTTGCAGGAGGATAGAAGCTGGCCTTTTCTGTGATCATTTAGGAAAAGTTTTTGGCGCAAAATATATCAATTTAAATTTCCATAGTATTGTAAATTGTTTTTGCTTTTTTTATGTAAATTACATTTATTTCGTAACTTTTAAAACAATTTTTTTTTGTACAAATTGAGCTATAAAAACAATTTTATTTAATCCCAAATTGGTAGGTATGTATGCAGTTTTTGAAATATTGTGCAAATAGTTTCCGCCTGCATGGTAGACGTACAATATTTGAGTGAGTGTACATATATGCATTTCCTAAATGATATTTATTTATTGTGAGTAAATTACTACCTTTTGTATGGTAATTACTTTGTTTGTCTGTATACGAGTATGAAATTTAATTAATATATGTATGTACATACAGATATGAGTAATACAAAAGTACAACAAAAAATTACAGCTTTGGCATTCTGTTACAAACATACTTATTGATATTTTTCCCCTTGTTTTGTCGAGTGGTTGCCTGTAAGTCTTTAACCCTGGATAGGTTAAAAATTGTTCGTCGATACAACGAAGAGTAACCTTAACATACAAAAATGGAGAGTAACCTTCCAGGGTTAATAGTGTATAATTTATTTGTATTGAATTGAACTGCATGAATTTATGAAAATTTTATTTATTCTTGACATAAATTTAATTTTATTTTGTTTTGAAATTTATATATATTTTATGTTTGTTGTAAAAATGAAATTGTAAACAAATGCATTATCAGTCGTACTTTTATTTATTGATTTTATTTGTTTTTATTTGTTTGTAAATGCCTCTGGGGATTCATTTAATATATTTGTTGCTTATATAAACAAAACAATACACGTATAATATAAAAATATTTAAGGCCATTATTACAATTTGCCATTAAACTTGGGGTTAGTTAAAGTTAACTTTAGCTAAAGGGAACTGTAAAGTTACCTTTACCTTATTTTCGTTATTACAACTTACAGATAAAATAAAGTTAACTTTTTCAAAAATATGGTAGTGTCGGTGCAATGTCGATAAAACTGTTCACAACAACAAGTATTTTCAACGCAGTGGCAACGACGAGCTTCTTTTTTATTGTATTTGCCGATTTTGTTTATATTTGAAGTTGCTGTATTGAAAATAATACATAATATGGCAAGTTCAAACACAAGCTTAACTTTATTTTATCTGTAAGTTGTAAAACGAAAAAAAGTTAAAGGTGACTTTAAATTTCACTTTAGCTAAAGTTACCTTTAATTAAACCCAACTTTAACGTCAAGATGTAACAATGGCCCTAAAATTGTTGAATGGTAGAATTGTACTTCCGGCAGACACGTAGACGTTTACCTTTGTGTTAGGAAACTGAAGCGCCATAGAAGTTGTAACAGTTGTTTGGGCCTTAAAATTTTTTATCCTTTATGTGGCATATCTACATCAACAGAATCAAAGAAAAAACATTTTAACAAAAGGTTGTGGCTTAATGCTAAAATCACTAAATAATCCGAAATCAAATTACATACATTGGTATGTAAGATTCTGGTCACAACAATCATCAAAACGAAATAATTTCTATAATCGAAGAACTTAAAGAAGCTAACATAATTTATTAGAAGAGTGAAAGAAATGTCTTATATTAATAAATTTGGAAAAAGTTTTAATAAATATAATCATAAAAACAAAAAACAAAATGTCGTACCCAAAAAAAAATATTTACATAACACAAATATGTAATGATCTAGCTGATCAAATAAACAATTTAAATATTGATGTAGAAAATGTTTATCTAAAGCATGACAATGACAAAAAAATAGACAAAACCACACTCGACGAAAATATGTAAAAAACCAACAAGGAAAAACAATTTTTGTTTTTAAGATATAAAGAAGATCGATATCAAGTATAAAGTAGATCGTGAGCAGATATAAAACAGATCAGGACTAGATATAAAGTAGATCGTGACCGGATACAAAGCAGATCGTGATCAGATGTAAAGTAGATCGCGACCAGATACAAAGCAGATCAAAATCAATATTAAAAGAAAATTAACATACTGAAACAGTGATCGTATAAATTGGTGTATATACAGGAAATCGTCTTGATTTCAGTTATTTTTGCGAAGAGGTATAAAAGTAACGGGAAAAAATTGTTATAATTTACAGTCAAAACAAAAAACCAGTCAGTGTAAGATGGGAAAAGGATTTGTAAACAGTTTAATAAATAAATTACCTGTTGAATTACATCTGCCTGGATATCAATTATGCTGACCTGGAACAAAACTTGGAAACCGTTTAGCAAGAGGAGATAAGGGTATAAATTTATTAGACGCATCTTGTAAAGAACACGACATTGCATATTCACAATTACACGACATAAATAAAAGACATCAAGCAGATCAAATATTAGCTGAAAAAGCTTGGCAAAGAGTAAAAGCTAAAGATAGTGATATAAAAGAACGTGTAAATGCATGATTTGTGACAAACGCTATGAAAACAAAAGTAAAATTTGGATTAGGTATGAAGGAGCAGAGGCATAAGAAAAGAAAGAATTTAAAAATAATGAGAAAAGGAAAGAAGAATAAATGTAATAAGAAATTATTCACAGCTACTGTGAGAAGAACTTTGAAACAATTCAAAGAACAGAAACCCCTTGATATAAATGGTGCTGTTAAAATAGCTCAAAAGACGATTCATTCAAATTTTAAAGGGAAAAAGCGAGCAAACATTATAATACCGAGAGTTATACCTGTGCCGAAAATTGGAGGAATTCTTCCACTTATTCCCGTACTGTCAGCATTGTCAGCGCTTGGTGGTTTAGCAAGTGGAGGATCTGCTATTGTTAAAGCAGTAAATGATATCAAAAATGGAAAAGAACAATTGGCAGAAGCTGCTCGTCATAATAGATATATGGAATCAATTGCAATGGGTAAAGGGTTATATCTCAAACCATATAAAACTGGATATGGTCTCTACTACAGTCCAGCTCCAAAAACTACTAGATAACCTACCTGAGCGCCCATTAACAGATTTAGATATAAGACAATATGGTAAACATTTCAAATACTTTAGAGGTGTTTTCATGCGTGATTCTTTACCTAAAAAACCATTCAAACAAATCAAATGATATGGGAACACATTGGGTAGCATATTATAAAAACCACAACTATAAAGAATACTTTGATAGCTTTGGAAACTTACAACCACCACTTGAGATTGTCAACTACTTAAAATTTCCACTTGTGTTTAATATTTTTATTCAATAAATATAACACTAACACAACCTACTTTTAACTTTTTAAAGAAGGGGAACAAAATGGTAACATCAGCTGAATTGAAAGAACTATTAACAAAACATAGTAATCAGATTAATAAAGAGCATATAGATTAATTTTTAAGCCTTATCAATGAACTAAGAATATGCAACATTAGTAAAATAAGTAATCCATTTATATTTGTTAATAATATTATACATAGATACGTTTGTATTATTGTGACAAAATTTACGCAGAATCTTTTGACATTTGCAGATGCCAAACATTTTATGAAAAATGTTTGTTAACACTTAAGCTATTTAATATGTATAAACGAATGTTTAACTATTATTGTATTCAATAGATATATGTATTGTATTGTACAAAATGACAAAATCTAAAAATAAAATATGTATACCTAAGAAAAAAAACTAATTTGTTTTAATTAATCCCTGTATTCTTTAAACAGTAAAACTAACAAAAATATAAATATTTAAAACAAGCCTATTTATACTCTATTTATGTAAAAGCAGATATTCTACTTATGCGTGAAAAAAACGCAGGTACAACTATACATTTCTTTCTTATCAATTTAAAAATCCTTCAAATTATGTCATACAAAAAATAAAAACAACCGCACAACCAACCTACCCTTTCTTATCAGTTGATATTTCTATTCCTTCTACCTGTGATCATGAGCAATACGTGCCAAGAATTTATTATTAAAAAAAAAACGATCATACACATTACATGTTACACACACACTCATTCGGTCCGTTCATTCGTACATACGTACATACATTTTCACATTACAGTCTATTTATACTCTGGGATGTAGATGAGGAAACGTGCACACACTCATTCTGTCCGTCCAGTCATTCGTTTGCAAAGCAATGCAAATGAAAGGACCAAGAAGAAGCAGGTATGATCATAAATTTGAATGGAAAAAATGAAAATCAAAATGATTTAATTCTTTTCCAGATATGCATGCTCCCAAATTTTAACACACAGACACATAAACATTAAAAAGCATTACCTTTTCATAATACATGTTACAAACCTAAAGACCGATCGCACACAATTAATTTTCACAATTCTGCAATGTTTTTACTCTTTTACAGCTATGCATGCTCCTATATTTGTATGGAGAAACTGCGCCAGAAACGTCATAAACATACTACTGAAGCACTATCATATCATATCATAAGTGTGTTTAGTGAACATATTACAATTAAGCGAACGCTTTCTGTTGATATCTGACAACTCAAATGTCAAAATAATGAAAAAAAGATCAATTTCCTAATTTTACTTGATTTAATCTCAGAACATATTAGTTCGTACACAAAGCAGACGGAGAAAGTTTCACAATATTTAAAAAAAATTATTATCAGATTTGAAAAAAAAATTGGGTTAAAAGCTCAATTTGTGCTTATAATAACAGGGCGCGACAGTGAAAATACATCTGAGTAACTACATAGTCTAAGTTCTTCACTAGATTGAGTAGAACTAAAAAATACTTTTTTTTATTTTTCTCGAACCCTACAAACTTGTGTTATTTGACAAAAACCGTATTTTTGATCTTTTCACACAAAATTATTGAATACCCAAATATTTTTTAAACTATTTTCAAAATCCAAAGATTTTTGAAAAGGGAACAGATGAGCCTTTCAAATGGTATACATAAACAGTTTGTTCAAACTTACATGTTATGAGTTTTGATGGGGTAAACTTGGAAAATATTTTTTTTTCTTATTTTTCCAAGTTTGACCTTCTTAATTGCAAAATTTATTTAAATACTATATATATATACTGGCGATATTCTTAAAGTACATTCTCTTGTGAAGAAATTGACACTTTGTTTTAGAAAATCGGACAAAACTTACAGTAATTATTATTTAAAGAGTATAACAGCTGAGTGATATTTTTTATATATCTTGTCTTATCAAATGAACTTGAAGTTCAAAAATTTTCAGAATTTTTGATGGATCTTGATTGTTTATCGCAAAATGTGTCAATTTCACGTTTACACGACTACCAGAAGTCGGCTAATATTTGTGTTTTTTGCAAATATTATTATTTCACTTTGTGCAAACATTGGTGGTCGCTCAAACGTGAAATTGAAATGTTTTCCGATAAACAATCAAGATCCATAAAAAATTCTGAAAATTTTTTAACAAAAAGTTCATTTCTAAAAATATATACATATAAGAAAAATATAATGTATGATAGTCGTATACTATTTAAATAATGACTACGGTAATTTTTGTCCGATTTGATCAAACGAAGTGTCAATATCTTCACAAGATAATGCACTTTCTGAATGCAATAACTTATTTCATATTTTTTAATTAAAGTTTGCTACTATGAACGGACAAACTTGAAAAAATATGAAAAAATTCGCATTTGCCAAGTTTACATCATCAAAACCCATAGAATATTAAGTCGAATAATATATATATGTATGAATATCGTTTAAAAGGCCCATCCCTCCCCTTTCTAAAAAAGTTTAAATTTAACACATTAGTTCAGAAATGTTTGTGTAATCAATGAATATGTGAGTAATGTTCAAAAAACAGATCTTGTCAAATAAAACAAGTTTGGAGGGTGGAAGAAATATAAAAAAAATTGTTGAGTTCTATGGGAGTATTTTGACTGTCGCATCGTGTAATTAATAAATAAAAACAATGTGAAAGAGAAGACACAATAAATCAAAAATAATAAAGCTAAGGACAAGAAAATTTCGATAAAAAAGTCTGAAAGTATGTAGTGTGTAATGCAATAAAATGTTATGGTCAAAGGGCAAAAGTTCTTTACGATATGACTGTGTGAAATTTTTCATTATAATAAATTAACTTTATAGTATTTATATGCTCATGAGGAATATGATTTTGTAGCCATAAAGACGCAAAAAAAAAAAAATAAAAGACAAAGAAAAGACCAATTTAAGCAAACATAACGAATATGGATGGCCGGAAAGAATGCCATAAAAAAGTAATAAAAATTTCTATTTTCAAAATAAAATTTTAGTATGCCTCTAAGACTTATGTATACAGCCACAATCTTTAAATAATTTTTTATTTTTATATTTTACTAGTTATTGTTGCCAAAGAAAATATTTTGCTGACCGGAAATCGATTTTAGTTTTTATTTTTGTTAACTTTGCAATTAAATTACAGGAGGAACTTTTAAAGCCATTTATTTATATATTCTCGTTACATTTATTGCTGGAGTATATTGGAGTAAAGAGAATTTGTGTGTACGAGTATAGCATACTCTATATCGCTACATCGCAGTGTCCTCCCGGTGAAGTATCAGCCAGACTGGCTTTGATGTTTATTTAAGAAGATAATATCTAAGAGAGATATATTGACACAGTTTCTGATAAAAAAAAGTTGCTGTTTTCGTCATCCGCGGGTTACAACTTTAGACTTACTAAGCCCAGAATAAGTGGTATTAATATCTATATAACTGTATAACTGCATAAATAACTGTTACCGTAGTCTAGTAGATAGTGTGTTATCTTATAAGACGAGAGGCTACAGTTCAAGCCCCTGCAACTGAAAAATTTACAATGTGAATAAAAAATGACAAAAACTCTGAGAGTAAATAAAATTGCCATGAAACGTTTTCTAAAAATCTGTACTTCGGAATCGATTTTTAACTGTAGGTCGCGCCACTCATATATAAAAATTAACAACCACAACATAACATCAGGATTTCGGTATAGCTTCTCACACCACCCATGTTGAGTGCGTTAATGTTATACATGAGTGGAGGGACAAACAGTTTAAAGTCGACTAAGAACGACAGATTTTTTAAAATTTTTCATGACAATTTTATTTACTCTAAGAGTTTTTGCCAGAAATCTGCTGTCACCGAAAAAATATTTTTTTCATATTCTCGTTTTGATGTCTGACCTGGGGTTTGATCCATGGCCTTACGTCTAATAAGCCAACACACTACCGACTAGACTACGGCGATTTCTGGTATTAAAAAGTTTTAATAAAATAGACTGGAAATTGGATGAAGTGAATGAATGGAGTGTTTGAGTAGGATAATGTATTATCTTAAAATTTGCAATATTTTCTTGCGAAAGCGTGCTCTTAGTGCATTCAATCAAATATTAATTTGTATTATTGTATTTACACCGTTTTCATAATGGAGTAAGGCATGAAACTTACGTAAAAATTCACATAAAAAATGTTTAATGTATCCCTAGAGAAGGATATAAAGTATGTCGGAATGAATTTTGAATTAAGTGTTGCAAACATTTAAATAAGCACATTTAGGAAAAAGTTTACATAACCTTACTGAACCATATTCAATTATTTACTTTCTTATTTAATTGGCCATTAATAACCCTAACAACTGATTTCGGCCTGCCTTAACACATCCTTCCAGGCGCTTCTGCTTCTTGCGCGCCTAGGCCAGTTGTTCACATCAATCGATGACAGGGCTTCCTCGATTTGGTTCTTACAACGGAAACCAGGTCGTTCTCTTCGACTACTTCCGCAGATCCCCGCATCAAATACCCTTCTCGCTGGAATATCCTCCTCCATTCAAGCCAGCGCAGCCGCTGGATGTTAATACGCTGCACAACGTCTATGTCGTTAAGGAGCTCATACAGCTCACTGTTGGATCGAATGCGGAAATCATCGCCAACTCGCACTGGACCGAAGATCTTACGTAGGACTTTTCTCTCAAATACTCTTAAGGCTGCTGCCTCTGAGCCATAATGAAGCACGGGTAGGATGAGCGTCTTGTAGAGTATTAGTTTTGTTGTACGAGAGAGGTCTCTCCTACTCAATTATCTATTGATTCTGCGCTTGATCTCCAGACTGACATCACTTTTGGTGGTAACGGCGGAGCCAAGATAAATAAATTCCTTGACTGTATCAAAAGTATAGTTATCGGCCGTAATCTGAGAATCAATACGCCGCACATCTCTACTTGTCGATAACATATACTTTTTTGCCCTCATTTACTGCCAGACGCATCTTAATAGACTCTCGTTCAATAGCACTAAAGGCAGCAGTAACATTTCGCTTGGTACGGCCTATGGTGTCAATGTCGTCAATTTCGCGTAAAATTGTTAATAATCCAGTAGAACTCTGCAAATTTAATACACATACTTCTGGAACCAACAAAAGAACGGGTGCCAAGTAACAATATCATTATATTAAGGCCACGCTCATCGTTCAACGCCCATACAGTTCAAAACGATTTTTTCGTGTCTTCAGACAATTTTGAATTTTTTTTCATCGATCAATTCAAGTTGGCGGAATTTTTTTTTTGTTAAATTCAGAGAATAGACTCTCCATCATTTCGTTCTATTAAAATGTCGAAGGTAGAGGGTGCTATAATTTTTATCATTCAAACTGCAAATGTTGCATTTTACTACCCCATTTTTAAATCACCGTAGCCAAGTAGGTAGTTTGGTATGAGATATGAGACCAATCATCAGATCAGAAAAAAAATATAGATATATCATCGATGAGAGTAGATAAAATTGCTATGAAAAGTTTCTCAAAAATCTGTCGTTCGGAGTCGACTTTAAACTGCTGGTTCCGCCACTCATGTATAAAATTAGCACACACAACAATAGTGGTGAGAGAAACTAGGTCATAATCCTGACTGAAGAGTAAGTAGTAAGCAGGTGCTGTATGTTAATCAAAATTGCACTGAAAAGTTACCAGTCAAAACATTTTACATTCATTTCTTACTGAGTTCCAGGAAAATTTTCTGTCTTAATATTAAGTGTAACAATAATTGTGTAACTTAAATTGATTGTTTCTCATATACAATTTCACTTTTCTCAGTAATAATTTTATTTCAATCAATTAAAATATCATCGTGCGGCTTGACAGTATCAGCTACAACTACTCATCAAGTCCTATTGTTTTATCAAGACGCGGCGCTGATTGCATTCCCTAAAGGTTATTCAAAAGAATCAAAACTAAGTATTATTTTGCAATAAATTGTTAGGAGCGTTCAGAATTCCTTTTTCAAACAATGACCACAATATATTTTGAAATATTCGCTTTTGTTCATTTTTAATTCCTACACTTTAGACTGTAATTTTGCTGCATACTCATAATTTCTGATGATTCTTATTTTAATATCGTAGCCATACTATTCATAATCAAAGTTTGAGGTACTCATCGTACTCATACTTAACAATACGCATGATGTTGTTGATTTCGACTCTCCTTTACTCAACATTTACAAGTATCACCAAATAAGTATAATTCGCTTACTAACACTACAATATTCACCAGAATGTTGTGTGTTTGCTTTGCTCGCTGTCTTTGTCTTTTTTCTTTTTTTTAAATGTAACAAAAACTACTCGAATAATTTATGAGTATTATAAGTACTTTTCTGAATTTATGAATCTGAATGAGTAGGCGTATGAATCAAACATACTTTGAAAATTATGAGCTTGACGTCGACGTTATACTCATACTCATTGCAACCTGTACTTATAAATCAATGTTGTAGTGAGTACGAATGGATCAGAGTAATTGAATTACAATACTGTTGACTCACTCATACTAAAAATTTCATGACTACTTATGAGAAGCGAAAAAACGATTCATTGCTGATCTCTAAAACGTACCCCCTTCCCAGTGTACATTTAAATATCAGCAAATAAAATATGGATTTTCAATAGTATTTATAACGAATATCTTAGTAAGTATATACATATATATGTGCAGTATGTCAAATGGGTTGTTTGTACAATGAAGATAAACCTACAGTGGCTAACGAATGAAATAAATAAAAAGTAATAAATTAACTTATAAATGAAAACTGTATACATTTGATGTTTCATTTTTACAATACTAGCAAATAGAAAGTTGAAAAAGACCCAAGTGAGTTTATTAACAATAAATAACACTTTAACAGCTACATGCAGTGCAGTTTAATTCAAAAATACTGGTGAATATAGTATATATATAGAATATAGAGAAACAGAGAAAGTTGTTTGCGTGTGAATTTTTTTAGAAACGAAAAATGTCAAAACAAAATCTGTCCTTATTTTCCATCACTTCATATGTACATACATACGTATGTTTTCTGTATTTTATACAATTATAAACAGAAACAAAAATGCTCACGTACGTACGATGCATGTATACATACATACATAAGTAATACATACATATGTAAACATACATTTGTATCTACATATATTGCATATGATGTAATAATTTATGTAAAATAAATATTTTTTACATACCATCAGTGGAACCATATTTTTATTTTACAAAGACTAACAATTTCAAAAATGTGTGTAAAAAACTTTTCATTAAAAATGTTGGAACCATGTTCAAGCAATTTTTTTCAAAAAAAAAAAAAAAAATTTTTGTATCATATTAAATAAAACGAAATGCAAATAAATATTCTGTGAACCCTCTACAAAGTGAGCAAAGTTTAAAGGCTCTAAATAATGAACAATTATGGAATTTTTTTTGGGATAAATTAATAAAAAAAGTAGAAATATTTAGTTCTCGAAGTTGTCGTAGTCCAGTAGGTGGCGTTTTGGCTTCTTAGACTGACGCTTCGAGTCAACCCCCAGGGTGAAATTTCTCCAATAGAACGAAATTAGAAAAATATTTCTTCGGCGACTTAGTGAGCAAGAGAGAGAAAATAAGTTGAGAGCTCACAGTCATAGAAAAATGTTAGTAATATACCCTATTTTGATTTTCATTTCATCAACATACATACAGTTATACATCTTTGACTTAATAATTGTAGAAAGTGTTTTAGATATTTGTTGGGATCTAATTTTGGTTCACAAATTTTCTCTCCTACTAATAACCAACCTTTTAATTTTTCCAAAATATTGCTTTATGTCTATAAAAAGTTTTTCTCTTTTTTTTTATCATCTAAATTATTTAGTTGACTATATAAGACTTTGAATTAAAAAAAAAGATTTTTAACATAAAATATTTTTTGAGTGTAAACATAAAAAAAATATTATAGCGTTCGCTGACATGTGTGCTTGTCGCAGTCTGATCGACAACTAAATAAAGGAGCATAAGCAATGTGTGTGAATTCTCTCTGCACAATTATGCTATGAAATTGCAATCCTTGCTGTACAATAAAATTGCCGTGAAAAGTTTCTCAAAAATATGGCGTTCGGAGTCGACTTTAAACTGTAGGCCCTGCCACTCATGTATAAAATTAACGCACAAAACATAAGTGGTATGAGAAGCGGATATCCTGACTGAAGGATTGTATGTGTGTAATATTTATTTCTTTAGTATTTGGTTTCTACTGCGTCAAAAGTGTGTAATTATTTAAATTTTACAAAAATTCAGAACACTAAGTAAAAATTATACAAAGTGAAATTCCGAAACAAGTAAGGTAGATGTTATGGACCACAACAACGAAAATTAATTCAAACTTTATAGCTTTGAATAACTGAAAAATTTCTATTCATGTGGTGTATGAACGCACAAAATTTAAACCTTTTGGTAGATGGAACTGTAATGAAGATATGTAATGAAATCAAACGAGTTCTTTATTGCTTGAAGTTCAAAAGCATAATTTTTCATTTATTAAAAACTTCTCGCTTAAATACTAACAATGAGAATTTCTATTTTCTGAATTTAAACATATCTACAATTTACATTACAAAGTATCATATCATTATTTCGGAGTTTTGCGTACGTTTCATGTTTTACCAAAATTACAAAGTATTTTACGCGAGCAATCGTTGTGTTTTTCTACGACATCAGATTGCACTAAAATATCGAACAGAGTCCGTTACTGACCTATGTTAATGCGATGGTTTGTATGTACTTTGGTTTTTAAAGTTTGTTAACTCTTGTTTGGTCTTTGTTTGGCTTATTTTCAAATTCAGTTTATTCCGTTTGCAATAAATGATCAACATGACTTCATTATTCATTACACTACAGGAACAATGTAAAAAAAAATTATAGTGAAAGTACCAGCGCTGTACTACTCCAAATATGAAAACAAAGGATATGTAATTCGTCTGATACAAATTAGCGAAATAAAGGTTTGCATCAGAAAATCTTCAAGTTTGCTGTAAATAATATGTTGTGTTACAAAAAAGGTAGAGCCACAGTGTGGTGCTACATAATCGAAATCGTGAAATGCTTACCTTGGTTTCTATTACATACATACATACGTACATAATTGGCCACTACAACCTTTCAGATTCGACGTAACATCGCAAACTTCTTACATTGTTTGTGTTAATTTTATACATGAGTGGCGGCACCTAGAGTTTAAAGCCGATTCCGAACGACAGAATTTTTGGAGAAATTTTTAATAGTAATTTTATTTATTCTCAGAGTTTCTGCTAGAAATCTGTTGAGAGAAAGTTGCCGAAGAAATATTTTTTTCATATTTTGTTTTGTAGGCGATGTCTGGCCTGTGGTTTAAACCGTGGCCTCATGTCTAATAAACCAGCACACTACTCTAGACTACAACTTCAATTATGACCAAAACTTGATTTCAATGTGAGGAAAATAGTTGAACTATGAAGAGTGAGAAAAAATAATTTAAAAAATTTTAATTTCTTTCGCTAAAAATTTTGTTAAAACTTAAAAAATTAGAAATAAATTAAGATTTATTAGTAGGAATTGAATGAAAAGATCGATTGAAATTTCAAAAATACTCAATTTTGCAGGTACATTCAAAAGCATTAAAAATTTTATGCAAACAGTTGGTATTGTTACCAACAATTTAAAAGTTCATGGGTGCTCCAGTATAAGTATTGAAACATTTCATTTCACTAACGTTATTACCTCGCGTAAACGCTCTTTAGCAAATATTTGACTCCAGTCAATTTATCAGTTTTACTTTATAATGAAAATTCAAATTCAAACAATGCTGTGTTGAAGCCATTTTGCGCTTTTATGTGAAATTCCATTTAAATTCATTTCACATTCAGTGTTTTTTATTCTCTGCGTGTTAATTTATGTCACGCATTTTTAATCAATTTGAACGAACAATCTATCAGTTCATTTTCTCATCACACTTGAATATTTAATTGGCCAGTATTGGTGGGCAAAAAATAAACAAACAATTGGGGGGAAACGGAAACACAGTGCGCGTCTCACATTTTCATTTTAATAAATAAAATCCTTGTGTTTTTTTTGAGGAATTGTTTATTGAAATTTGATTTGGAATAAGCTGCTGGCACATGAAAATGGTGTTACGAAAATGGAAATGGTGTTACATCATACATAATTGATCATTACAACCCTTCAGTCAGGATTACGACTTAATTTCTCACACCACTTATGTTGTGGGATAATTTTATACATGAATGACGGGACCTACAGTTTATAGCCGACTCCGAACGACGGATTTTTGAGAAACTTTTCATGGCAATTTTTATTTACTCTCAGAGTTTTTGCCAGAAATCTGCTGAGAGGAAGTCGCCAAAGAAATACTTTTTGTATTTTGTTTTGATTTCTGCCCTGGGGCTCGAACCCTGGATTTACGTCTAATAAGCCAACACGCTGCCTACTAGACTACGGCGAAGAGTCTACGTAACTCCATACGCATTTTAATTTGATGAGGTGTGATCGCAGCTCTTCGATTGTAGGATGTAGGTTTCTGGCTTCTTAAAATACTTTGGCCTGAGTAGGTAATCTGCATGATCCATTCAGTGCCAGCTTATCAGAATACATACCAGATCCAATTCCGCATTCCAGTTATGTGCCATCTGTGATGATCCTTATATCACCGTCACCGATGACAACTTCTCCCGTGTAGGGGTGTAAGTTTTGTATGTTCGTCTCTCGTACCATGTGGATACATCTAAAACTCTGCACTCTGTACAAGTGCAAAAAAAAAAATATAAAATAGACAACAAATTGTCCCGAAATATATCTGCTAACACTCTGAAAGAAACGAAATTAACATCACTGTTGTTGTTGTTATATTTGAAGACAAAATTATAAGTTTTATTTAATTTTTTTTTTAAATAAAATTACTTGAAACTTTGAAAATACCTTCTTTAGAACGTTAAGGACATTTAATTCAATAAATTAATGAAAGTTGTAGAACATCGCACAATATGGAACCAAGATAAAAAATATTGAGTTATGCAGGAAAGTAAGGCATCCTTAAAAAGTAATTAAGATGACTTTATTTACAGTTAATGACAAGAAAACATTGTTCGCACATAATTGGCAATACGTAATGTGGTTGCATTTTAAGGCACATGTGTAATATATACGTATGTGAAAGGAAATTTAATTATAGTCTGCCATACGTTGCATATAAAAATTAATCTCGGCATAATGGAATTAATTTACAAGAAAGTATGATTGGAGAGGAAGGCTCGAATATTGATACGAAAATGGAAATGGTGTTACATCGTTTAACATTTAAATGAGAAACAAAAGCTACAAAAACAAAAACAATGGACTTATATAAACAAAAATATAGCAACAACATCAGTAAAAAAAGAGATAAACAAGTAAACAAACAGGAAATAACAACACTGCAAGGACAAACGTAAACAAAATACAAAAACAACAATAACGGAAACAACATGTTTACATTTATAGAGATTTCACGATGGCGAAGTCATTCCCCTTCAAGAGCATTCATCAGACTGTTTACCCTGCGATATAAAAGGCAAGACAAAGCAGGCAATGGTGTCAGAATGAATTCAGTCAGTCTTGTGCGAAAACACGTTGTGTGTGAGGAGAAAAATCGTGGTTTGAAGATCTCCGTTATAGAGATCTATTGAACAATTGTTATTGTTTATGAAAAAGAGTGAAAAGAAGAGTAACCAATAAAGCAATTATTGTTGTTTACATCAAGTTGTGAACAGTGGCATACAGAATCGTGCAAACAATAAAAGATTTATTTAAAACTAAGTACAAATTAATTTTTATTTGCAATCTACGAAATCATATTTTAAAGGTTTTTAAAAAAGTAAAAACGTAACAATATGTCATTTTCTTTTAAGATAAAAACTCGATTTTAGAAGTGGCGTGTAAAACATTCAATCCAAGTGGACTTAAAAAATAAATTGAAATTACGGAAGGGTATATATGTTAGTTAAATGACAAGAGACAATGCGACTCCGTTCATCACAGCTGGCACACAAGAAACATCTTAAACATGTATTGTAGTCCACTGCTACTTATGTGTGGACTTTGTTACTTATAATTTTGAAGTCTTCATGTTATTCAAATGTTTGTTAGAGAATATTTTTCAATAACACTTCATTGCTATGTACAACAAAATGTATTTTTAAAAATATTATCCAATATAAAAACAAAAAATAAAAAACGCGTAAACAAAGAGTGATATTTACTAGTTATTGAGATTCAACATTGAGATTCATCTTATTAAAAAATTTCTTACCAAGTAGTTTAGTTGCAACTTGTCACAAGGTCTCATAAAACATCAGCTTTCGAGGAGATAAGTATTGCTAACAAATTAGATTTAAAAGGAAAAGTGGAAGACAGACAGAATATTAATAGCATAACTGCGCTCCAGTAAAGTTGCAAAAAGAAAAAAAAAAACATTTATATCAAGTAAGAATCTTAAAGTCGACATAGTCTAGTAGGTAGAGTGTTGTCTCATTAAACGTAAAGCCAGGATTCAAACCCCAGGCCAGACATCAAAACAAAATACAAAAGGTATTTCTTCGGCCACTTCTACTCAGCAAATTTCTGGCAAAAACTCTGAGAGTAAGTAAAATTGCCATGAAAAGTTTCTTAAAAATCGTTCGGAGTCAACTTTAAACTGTAGGTCCCGCCACTCGTGTATAAAATTAACACACACACAACATAAGTGGTGTGAGAAACTAGGTCGGAATACTTATTGAAGGGTTGTAATGACCAATTATATATGTTATGTAAGAATCTTAAAGCGAGAACAGAATTCGCTAAGAACATTTAGACTGCAATGTTGGAGAATGGATAGAAATATTGTTTTCCGGTGGAACGATGGAAATGAAACGGACATCTGTATTAAATTAGTAGAACTATGGATCGCTGCCTGTACAAAAGCCCAGTGGACTGCAAAAGTTTTAGTAAAACAATATAGTTTTAAGCAATAATTTGTAAAAATAATTGATGGCTTATATGAGTCGTTTATTTTGAAAGTGGTTTTAATCCATTTTTAAAAAAAATTAGTTAATGATAAAAATAATCACAATCCTATATAATCTTTTTATTTATAAACAATTTAAGTCTAGTATCATTAAAATCGCTATGATTTGGGGCACTTGAAAATTAGCTAGTTAACGAAATGCAAAAACAATTATTTTGAAACATTGAAATCCATAAAATTGGCAGTAACATGGTTGAAAATTGTGCAATCGGCAGAAAATAATGCAGATATTATTGACCATAAGTTTTTACTATCAGGACATTCATTTTTGTCAAATGATAGTGATTTTGGAGTGATAGAAATGGATTTGAGGAAAAATAATTTAATGTATGTCCCCCAGGGTTACTATGAAACTATAAAAACATGTCGAAAGAGTAACAAATTTATATTCACCAAAATGAAACGTGAAGATTTGCTTTCTACAAAACCTCTGGAAGAAGCTATTTATAAAGTATTAAAAAATACTAGTGGCGAACCTGTAAATTGGCTAAGGATATGTTGGATGCGATTTATAAAAAGCGAACCATATAAAATGTTTTGTAAACAATATATGGAAGTGGATACAGAGTTCAAAATACTTGACTTATTACCTTGTCGGGGAAGACCAAGGAACTTCAACAAAATAAAATTAACACCATTATACAAAAATGTACGTCCTATTCCAACTCCTATGTACAAGGATAACTATTTAGAGGAATCACTAGGTATACAATTCTTTTGGATAATTTGTTTAATATTTTGTGAAACTAAAGTATTTTGTTTGCTAATCAACCGCATGTAATAATTATATTGGAATTATATAAACGTAGTGGAGTACTTTTAAGTGAAAAGATTAACTTATAATAATATTAAACAAAGAACACAAAGTGGACTTATTTCTTTTCACAAACAAAAAAGTCATTTTATTAATTTTGAAAGTGGTTTAAGTCCATTTGAGGTTGGGAAACACAGCTTATTTTTCTAGTAAAGTTTACAAAACGTATTACGTTATATATTCTAACATGTTTAAGGTCACAAAGCCATGAAAACAAATAAATACCAGTTAACAATATTTTTGAAATTCAAACGCAAACCCTTAGATATCTCAATATAAGAAAAAATGGACTTAAACCACTTTCAAAATAAACGGCTCATATATCTATATTTATATATTTTATTTATTTATTTCTCTTTTATTATAAAACAAAAATGTTTAATGTTTTACACAAACCAGGAAAAATCTGGAGATTTATATGATTAATACCCCAAAGAGAATTCTGTGTAAATTTAAAATTCAAATTTAAAATATTATACCCAATATTTGGCAGAACGACCCTCATGTTCAGATATGAACTTTTATTGAATCAATGTTTAGTTAACAATATTAGCACAATATTTTAAGTGTTCAGGAATAATAATATATGCAGTTCAGGTGCTTATTCTATATTCATTTGACAGCTGGTAAACAAAACAGCTGGTTGTTTCAACAATATTGTTTTTATTTTGTTTTGTTGTTTTTATTATGTTTTTTTTGTCGTTGTTGACATTTGAGTTGTCAAATTTAAAATAATTGTAATATGTTCACTAAACACACTTATGACAGTGCTGCATTTTAAGTTTTATTCAATATTATAACAATTTGCGAATTTATTGTGAATTGAGCTCAATATGACGTTTATTGCGATTTACGATATCTGAACAACGTATTAAGATCAAGCACTCCATTTAACGTATTTGTCATTCAATGTATCAGTTTTTCTTGTGTTTTCTGTCGATATTTGTCGCCATTCACTCATGAGCAAATTATTGAGTTGATTTTTGTGTGAGCCTACGTAACCATTCTTTCAAATTATCTCCTAAGTACTATCTTGGGGACTTTGCACAAGAATATTTAGCCTGTGTTTACTTTGGAAACCAAATAACATCTTCACATTAGCAGTAGTAGGACTGTGTTCATTGACATGTTAACTTTGTGTTGGCACCAGTGTGGACAGTTGGGTATTTATTGAGGGAATAATTATTAGGAGAGAGTATTTGAACATACTAAAGAGCTAATTCTCCAAAAGTTGGGAAGAACTTAATAGACGGGAAACTGTGTATAGAAAACAAATATTTTTATACTCACTGCTTGTAGTAATTTGGTAAGAAAAAAAAATTAATACCAAATAATATTAACCTTTAACTTATGACGTGAAATTGTTTAGCGTATATGAAGAGGTGGTGTAAATTATACACCCGAATTATTTTTCATATAATTTTTAATGTGTATATATTATTAGAGAGTCAGGCCGCCTTTCGAGTACACGACAATTACACAGGCAATTACATCGGCAAGAGCGTCTATTACATCTGTTATTATAGAGGAAATTATAGCGGGAATTACAGAAGCAAGAGCGGCCATTAGCGCGGCAATGACAACGACAATAGCGACAATTACAACGACAATAGCGACAATTAAAGAGGTAATTACAGCGACAATAGCGAGAAGCTGAATTAGTTGGATAGGGAAAATAGTATTACGCTCTGCAGGATCCCAGATTATGTAGAAAAATACATTTGTCTGTCGAAGAGTTATTAATCAATAAAGTTGAAAACTTTTATATAATATTCAAACGTTTGGGCCTTCCCTTAACTTTATTATAAATTATAAATCATTTGATTTAACTAAAAAAAATTTAATTTAATTACTTATTTTGCTATTTATATTATAAGTCTTTTAAAAATCAGAATGCGTCTTAAAAAGTTTCCATGACGATATTATGCCCCCTTAGTGCATCAACTATGTCAATAGCAATATATTCTCTCTGGTTTTCCGGATACAGGTTACCAAAAATACTGCGGTACGTAATTGCTACACACATAGCATGTACTTCAATATAAAACTGCCAATTTGATTTCGGTAGACGATGAAATTTAAAATGACCATAAAATTCAATTCAGCTACAGCAACAAAATCATTGGAAACATAAACAGCTGAAAGATTTTCAGTCCATTTATCGAACATGTTCTTAATAAGCGTAAATTTTTTATCACTTTCGATTAGTACATTATCAAAGCCAGTGGTTTTGTTATCTCAGACGTACATACAGATTGACTGAAATATCGTCCTTCTATAATATTCGTCTGATTGTTAATTTATAGGGCGAAAAAAAATTTTTCTTTTCAAATATTTGTAACGTGAGATAAGTTTAAGAAAATTCGGAGAATGTCTCTCAAATACTATTTACGCGAGGTGGGCCTAAAATAGATAATATTGTTACGAAAATAGAAATGGTGTTACATCGTTTATCATTAAAATGATAAACCAAAGCTACAAAAACAAAAACAATGGAGTTGTTTACATGATCAGCGAAACAACATCAATATATTTATATTCTGGGATATAAATAAAACAAATTGTTGTTGTTTAAATCAAGTTGCGAACAGTGGCACACGAAATCGTACAACCATTAAAAAAATTAATTAAAACTAAACACAAATTTATTTTTATTTTATTTGCAATCTACGAACTTATATTGTAAACGTTTTTAAAAGGGTAAAACGTACCAATATTTTTTTCTTTTTATATTCTGGGATATAAATAAAGTAATCAGATATTATTTTATTTTTCATTTTTACTGAATATCATAGAATAGAATGTGTATCTCACGAATAAAACATTCAACGTCAATATTTAAATTCGAAGTTGCTACATAAGGCAGTAGGCAGTTTGTTATCAAATTCTGTTAACGGTTTTTTTACGGTTGTGATCTCCGTAGTCTATAAGGCTTAAACTTAGCATTTATGCTCCGATGTCATCATAGTTTGACTAGATTCAATCTGTATTCAATATGGCAGCAAATTACTTGACAGTGAATTAAAAACATATCCAAAGAATAAGGAAAATCTCTTTCCTACCATTTTATTGTACACTTCCTACATCGATTGTAAATTATGATTCGATTACATATATGGACCAGATACATCACTCTTTTGTTTTTTTTTTTTTTGAAAATGGAAGAAAACTCATTTATTAACCTATATGTCAACACATACATATCGATGTATGTTTTGTGTATTTAAATCGCCGTATCTCTGGAAGTAATAACTGTACTAACATGCCTATTCAATGAACACATGTCTACTGTAATTTGGCAGGATGACTGAATAAATGGCAACTAATTTGACAGTTGAGAGCTTCAACATGTTATCAACTGTCAAAGTTCGGTCCCTCTTTTAAGTCCCTATATATACATACATAATTGGCCATAACAACCCTTCACTCAGGATTAAGGCCTAGCTTCTCACACCACTCATGTTGTGTGCGTTAATTTTATACGTGAGTGGCGGGATCTACAGTTTAACTCAGAGTTTTTATCAGAATTCTTCTGAGAGGAAGTCGCCGAAGAAATGTTTTTTCATATTTCGTTTTGATGTGTGACCTGGCATTTGAATCCGGGCTTTACGTCTTTAAGTCCCTATAACAAATTCTATAAATTTGGAACAAGTTTTCAAACCTGAAACCGAACAATCATTAAAAACATCTAAAGGACAGTGTTCACGCTGGCCACCCTACTTTTAAGTTTAGTTTTAAGTTTTGTTAAAGTGTAATTAACCACCCCTGCTTTACTATGAATTATTGTGAATTGATAAAATTAGAAAAGAATTGATCATTACCCGATCAACCCCCAACCCGAAAGGTACGTTTATGTACAACAAATAAATACTATTTGATTATTTAAACTAATTACATTTGTTTTTCATTTACCCCAATTCTCGCACAATATTTTATTTTTATTTATTTCCCCTCTCACCCCCACAATTTGGTCCAATCGAGCCGGATCATTCCCTAAATAAAATAAAATATTTGCGGGACTATATTTGCAGATTGTGTCGAAGATCGCCATACTGGTTACTTTTCCTTGGATAAATTACACCCTTTTCTCCCCTTCAATTTTTTTTATAGTAATTTGGTATTAATTAATTACATTTTTCAAGGTATGTGATTTGAATTTTCGGATATAAAAAGTGAAGTGTATCATTTAAAACAAGTGTAAGAATATAAAGAATATAAAGTGAAAATTAGAAGTGCGTTGTTGTTTTCGGAAAGCAATAAATACAAACAAGTGCATTGGTGTTGCTTTATTTTGTATAAGTAAGAAGTGCACAAGTGTTGTTTTTTATTTTTATTTTATTTTGTTTACTGGATTTGTAAGTAAACAGTTTATTGCTTTCTATGTAAAATTGTCAATTTTTACTAAGCCGCTGTTAATAATTTTCGATTGTTGACATTATTTTTTGCGTTTTTTTTTTCGGCAATTTTTTATATTCTTACGCTTAAATTAAAATTATTTGAACTTTTTCGAAAAAGTTGCGATAACTTTTAAGTATATTTATACTGAGTATATATACAATTTATTATAACTTAAATCTTATATAATATATTTCTCCGTACACTTTAAACTTTTCGATTCCTTTTTTTGAATTTTGTTTCGGAAATTTTCGCAAATTCTTTTGTGCAATTTTTAAAGTTTATCGCGAATAGTTCTTTAAGTTTTGTAATTGAAGGTGATATTTTCACACAGTTCTGTTTGAACTTTCGTTTTCTTTTATTCGATACCCCATATTTTTTTGGAGTTTTTCTCAAACTTTTCTTTTATTGAAATTAATTTAAATTTTCAAACTCTGAGTTATTTTTTTCTCGATAAATTAACTACAAAAACCCGAATTGTAGCAAAATGGCCGCTTTGCGAAATTTAAATAGAAATTATAACCGCTTAAGCGATTTGGAAAGCTTTATTCAAGCTATTCCGCGAGAGGAACATTCGGTTCACTCTCTAGGTGTTCATCGGCAGGAGCTGACTCGTTTGTGGGAAGTCTTTCGTGACAGTTACGAAGACTTGTTGGAAAATGCCGAAGAGACCAAGGTCTCGACAAAAGACGCGAAGGCCAAATATATGTCGGGATATACCTTGTATTTTCAGTCCGCTTCATTTATTGACGGATTAATTGATAGCCTTAATAGTAAGGCCACGAAACCGATTACTAGCACTGTCCCTATCCAACTTCCCCCATGTGACACCCCAACCTTTTCTGGCGATTATGCGTCTTGGCCAACATTTAGAGATATGTTTTCGGCCATTTACGGAACTAACCCCCATATTAGCAACATCCAAAGGATGTACTATCTCTTACAGAAGACAGAAGGTGAGGCGAGGGACATTATTCGAACTTGCCCCATGACGAATGATGGTTTCGACATGGCGTGGCAGAATCTTGTAGATCGGTATGAGAATAAGCGCGTTTTAGTGAATTCTCAATTAAAAACCCTCTTTAACCTCCCTTCCATTTCCAAAGAATCTGGCCCGTCGATTAAAAGTTTACAACGGACAATTAATGATTGCATTTCAAATTTGTCGTTGTTGGAAATAGAAACTAAAAATTGGGATATCATCTTTGTTTACATTTGCTCCACTAAACTTCCCCAACACACCCTAGGTCTTTGGGAGCAGTCTCAAGGGCCTTGCTCAGACCTACCTAAGTGGAGCAAGATGGATGCGTTCCTGACGGCCAGATATCGAACTTTGGAATCAGTATCTGACATTATCGGCAGTCACAATTTTACCCAGGCTACTAACCAAAGCAGCTCTGGTAGCCCCCGAAAATACAGAATTCATGAGACTGTTGCCCCGAATCTAACCCAAGGAAAGTGTCCGATTTGTAATCAGAATCACCCTATTCGTTTGTGTTCTGATTTTCTAAGAATGTCTGTTGGTGAACGCTTGTTATCTGTTAAAGATCATAAGTGTTGCACGAATTGTTTGGCCATTTCCCATGAGTCAAACAGATGCCATAGCTCTAACGTTTGCTTCATTTGCAAACAAAAACATCATTCGCTACTTCATCGTATCGAATCTTCCCCCCGGGAGGAACCGAGGACTGGAACTAACCCCGCTAAATCTTCTACCCCACATAGTTCCCCAGAAATCCCTCGGCCTTCTGCACAAAAGCGAAATGATGAGGATAATTATCCATCGACATCCACTACTACCCGTACTTTTCAGAACTTCGCTACCCGATTACAGTCCACCCCGTCTTCAACAGTTTTGTTAGGAACTGCCCGTGTGAATATAGAATTAGATCATAAAATTTTCTCTGCGAGAGCTCTGATAGACCCAGCGTCTCAAGCTACTTTCATCTCTCAAAAGTTGCAACGGAAGCTAGATATTCCGACATATTCGGCACCTGCTGCCTCTGTTGTGGGCCTTAATGGCGCAGTGGTAGCAAACTCTAGAAAAGTCTGCATTATTTCTCTGCGATCTCCTATTGATCCATCCTTTAAATTGACCACGGAAGCGTATGTTGTGGAAAAACTTACTGGTCAATTACCCACATGCTCGTATGATGATTTTGATACTCGTACACCTGATCTCCCGGTATCAGATTTTAAATATACCCACATGGATTTGCTATTGGGTGGAGATTTATACCCCCAGATAATGCTTTCTGGATTTCGAAAGGACCCCAAAAACACTCTGATCGCCCAACGGACCGTTTTCGGTTGGATTGTGACTGGCAAAACACGTCAGTCAAATTCGTTATCCTATAAATCCGAATTCCCTACGGACTTGAGTCCTGGTCCATCTTCTAAGGGTTCATTTGCTCAAAATATGAGATTTGATTGCTACGGAGCCCCGAGATTAAAACCTAATACGAGGAAGTAATTGGGGAATCCCTTTCCCTAGACCACTCGCCGATCATGACTGCATTTTATTCTCCTCCAATTACCATTTACCCTATCATACCGTTTTTTAAGTCAGATAATTGATGTATTTTTGTTTTGTTTGCTTCCCGAACATCCACTAGATTCCAGATTTTTGAAATTGTCAGACGCCAGCACCGCTAAAACTCTGGGTTTACGTTGGAATGCGAGCATTGAAACATTTTGCTTCAAGCCAGCTCCAACGCCCTGTTTCTCTATAGTCAAAAGTTCTGTCTTGTTTCAAATAGCCATAGCTATTTGACCCCGTTGGGTGAGTGGCACCTAAAATCGTAGTTGCTAAGATTATTTTATGCGACAAATTTGTAAAGGCAGAACAGATTGTGACGAATGTTTGAAACCCATGAAGTTTAACAGGTGGCTTGAGTTTGTCGATGATTACTCGTACATCGACAGGATTAACATCCCCCGTTGGGTTAATTTTAACCCTCAGCATGAAGTACATATTTCATGCAATTTGTGATGCTTCAGAGAAAGCATATGTTGCCATCCTGTATAGTAGAGTCTTAACCCCGTTTGGTGAATTTGTCACCCACTTACTCGCTGCCAAGTAAAGTTGTGCCTGTAGAAGTGTAAACTTTACCCCGTTTAGAGCTCTGCGATGCAACTCTATTGGCAAAAAATGGTATTTTCACTTCGTAAGAAGCTGAATCTTACCAGGTCGGAAGCCTTTGTGGGACAATTTCGACTATCGTTCTGTCCTGGCTTCAAAAACCCCCGTGCCATTGGCCAACTTTTGAGGCAAATCGAGTATCGTTTATCGTGGACCAGGTAGGCACTGACAATTGGAATCACGTGGAATCTCGACATAAGGTTGATATTCTATAATGACCGTTTTATGCCTCAAAAACCTGTCAAGGAGACTTCGTTGATGCCGATTTGTTGTCATTCCTCATGACAATTTACTCCTAACAATCGGAAATTTGGTTGAATCCAATGGATTTATTTCGTCCCTTATTCGAAGTGCGAGTGTTCGATTCGCCAATGGCGTTCTAACCCGTCTGATTGCGAAGCTCGTGCTGCTCCCTAGTCAAGAGCAAAACTAATTCGTTTTCTTTTTTCTCTGTTGCGTGTTTGTCGTTTAATTATAGATAGTGTAATGCGGTAGGCTAATTGTCGAACGCCTAGGAGACAAACACCTCGAAAAAAGCTGGCAACAAGAAGGAACCCACTCACACCAAAGGGAAAAGAAGAGCGCAACCCACAACCAGGCTCTTATTAAAACTATGTTTCCAGTACTAGCATCAGTTCCAGTCTTATATTTACTTTTTATTTTATACCCTAAATTTATTATTAATTAATTGTTAATATTTTATTGAAATGTGAATTTTGATATTTGGCCAGGTGACTTCTCGGTCCTCTTGTTGCAATGTTGCAAGGGGGGCGGGATGTTCACGCTGGCCACCCTACTTTTAAGTTTAGTTTTAAGTTTTGTTAAAGTGTAATTAACCACCCCTGCTTTACTATGAATTATTGTGAATTGATAAAATTAGAAAAGAATTGATCATTACCCGATCAACCCCCAACCCGAAAGGTACGTTTATGTACAACAAATAAATAATATTTGATTATTTAAACTAATTACATTTGTTTTTCATTTACCCCAATTCTCGCACAATATTTTATTTTTATTTATTTCCCCTCTCACCCCCACAGACAGTTTACACCATAAGAACTGTCTTTCAATGTAAACAACAAACAAAGTTTGTATAAAATAGTAATTTTTTATTCGATTGAATGACCTTGTGATGGCCTTATGTGAAGAATATAACATCTTTCAAATGTCCTCTGTTGCTTCTTTGAATGAAATACACTCGAAATGTTCTATTTCCCTTGATTCTGGCTCACAAATCAGACAGAATTTGACCCATTTTAGCATTATGTCGGCTGTGACATAACCGCAGTGGTTTGTGGCTTAATCTCATACACCTGTGACTTAAGAAAACCCCACAAGATGTCTGACCACATAATGTCTGACAACATCAAATTGTACGATTTCGAGGGCCAATTCGCATTACCTCATGTTGAATTAACTGTGAGCACGTAGAGCCGTCCTGCTGAAGCTACATTCATGGGTGTCCAGATTATCTAATTCAGAAGTTGGTGGTCATCGACCCATAATGAATAATATAATGCTCGCCGTTAAGAGTGTTTGACTGACCATCAACATTCTTAAAATCAACACCAAACCGTATCGTTTTCAGAATGCATTGGACCCTATTGGATCTCTTGTGGATTGGTATCGTGGCAAATTCTGCAATTTTGTTTCGTCACGTACTCACTCTTTTACAAATGGGACACATCGCTGAACATGATGCAATTCCAAATTAACCGTATACTTTCTATTGAATTGAATTTAAAATATATTACTTATACGCACCATATGACATATACATACTTAAAGAATACCCTGGAAAGTATGCAATAAAAAAACTGATGAAGTAATGGAATTAAATATCACTCATACGTCACATACTTGTTGTTATGAATTTTAAATATTAAACGTAAAATAATTTCATATCCATTGTTTCAAGTGGAACTTGAGCCTGCTGAAGTCAAGTAAAAAACACAATCAAACGCATCTTATGCACAATATGAACCTATTCTATTATATAAATATATATTATATGGACATCATTGAAGAACCCCATAAGCGTTCAATGTGTTAGTTAGTAAGTTCAGTTGCACGAAGATTTATTTTAAACTTCTCACTGTTATGAGAACGTTATGTACTTTGAATTCCGCAAAATAAACAAATTTAACATACTTAAAGCGTCTCGTCGGTTTCGTTATCAATAAATCTATATTAAAGAATAATTACTGAAACTTTCATAAAATAACTTAAACAAAATACTGTGCATAATTTTGTTATCATAGCATACAACGAATGTTAAACAAATAATGAAAAAGAAGGTCAAAATAATGGCTGTTTAATGGAGCGTTAATATTTTAATAATTATTCTGCATTGTCAACATACACAATTTGTGTGGTTGATTAAACTTGAACTCATATATCATATGATGTCGTTGCCTCACATCAAATGTACACACACAATGGAGCGCAAAATTTATTATTGTTTGTTTTTTATTTAATGCATCTCCATACTTTCATTTTCCAAAATAAATTATGAAAATCCTTACTTTCAAACAATGTCATAGTTTAATCTTTTAAAGCCGAAACGTGAACCTGCTGTTTTCTCATAATTTTTATATATTATTGTTACGAAAATAGAAATGGTGTTAGATCGTTTAACGTTAAAATGATAAACAAAAGCTACAAAAATAAAAACTATCAACTTGTTTACATGATCAACTAAATAAACAAAAATATAGCAACAACATCAGTATAAGAAAAGGGATAAACAAGTAAACAAACAGCCAACAACAACACTGCAAGGACAAACGTAAACAAAATGTTTACATTTAGAGAGATTTCGCAAAGGCGAAGTCATTCTCCTTCTCCTGCAGAATCAGACTGTTTACCCTGCGATATAAAAGGCAAGACAAAGCAGGCAACGGAGTCAGTAAAAAATCAGTCAGTCTTGTGTGAAGACACGTTGCGTGTGAAGAGAATAATCGTGGCTTGAAGATCTCCGTTATAAAGATCTATTGAACAATTGTTATTGTTTACGCAAAAGTGTGAAAAGATTAACCAACGTAACGTAAAGCCTCGGTTCAAACCCAGGTCAGACATCAAAACGGAATATAAAAAAAAATATTTCTTCGACGATTTCCTCAGCATATTTCTGGCAAAAACGCTGAGAGTAAATAAAATTGCCATGAAAAGTTACTCAGAAATATGTTGTTCGGAGTCGACTTTTAACTGTAGGTCCCGCCACTCATGTATAAAGTTGACACACACAATATGAGTGGTGTGAGAAGCTAGGCCGTAATCCTGACTGAAAGGTTGTAATATGCCAACTATGTTTGTGTATGTATATAGGTTGTTTACATCAAATTGTGAACAGTGGGACACAGAATAGTGCCAAAAATAAAGGATTTATTTAAAACTAAACAGAAATTTATTTTTATTTTGGAACGGCATGCAGTTCGCTTTTCAAAGTAGTACCGGTTTTTGTAATAAATAGTTGATTACCGTGTTTTTTTGCAGAATATAACATGTGAAGTTTCCTCAACATAAGTTTCCTCAGTTTATAAGGCGAGCTGCGGTTTTCTTCTTCTTTAGAATCTTCAGCAGCAGGAATATCATGATTACAAACGTTAACCTCGTCACCCTCATGCAATGCATTATTTAGGATAAAAACTTCACAAAAACTTTGAAAATGTTAATTATACACACAACAGCCCAGAGTTACTAAGAAAGCTATATGTACGTATGTATTACAAATGAAATGAGCCAGAATTATGAATTTTTTGTACTTTTTTAAGCCCGGAAATAACAATGTACTGACAAAACGAGAACAAAGCAGGCATCTAACTTTTTCCGAATTAAAGTTATATTGCCTCAAAAGCTCAATCTACGGTTAAATAAAACAAAAAATTATAAATGAATATATTTTATTTGATTGTATTTTTGTTCAATGATTTGTTAATCGATTTCCTCGAATGTGAATGGGTTCCAACCAATTTAATATTTATGTGTGTTTTCAAGGGAATAAAGGAAAAGTATTCATAAAATAAAATGAAATAAAATATTGACTGTAAAAAAAAATTCCACTCAAACGCTAAGTGCTTTTAGTGTGGCATCAATTCAATGCTGGTTCAATGGGTTTGATTAAATATTTGGTCTAGACTCTAGAGAATGTGAGACAGAAATTGAATAAAGGAAATAAGTGCGCATGTATCTGTAATAAAATGTCAATAAAACTACCGTTTGCAATGTAATAAATTTTAATTTTTAATTTAATTAAGCAGTAGTTGAAATTATCAATTAAGCCCTGTACTTAAAATACAACGAAATTAATTGATTAATTGCGTACTCAAATATGTACACATGAATACACACACGAAGTGATTTAAAAAATTATTGTCATTGATTTCTATATATTATATTTTACATCAATTGAATAATTCGTTGCATCATAAATTAGTTTGATTATAATTAAATAGAAAAAAGATCATTTTTAAATTGTTTATATCAGAAAAATATAGACCACGTTAGATTTTTCTTTTTTGTAGGGTCTTCTCAAGTTGTGGGTGCATGCGAATAAGCACAACAGTTCTAAAAGCCAACATAACCCATGCAATCAGTCAAATTCAACCTGATTTATTATCCATCGTTAAGGAAAATTGGCATTTCGAATTTCTTACACCCATGAAAACCGTGGCGGACTATTGAATGACGTTATATTCCACAGATAGTGGCATCAGTAGGTGTTTACCACAAATAAAAACATCGATGATATCTTATCTTTTCACAATTTGTTATATTTAAATTAAAAGATAGAAAGTGCTAATGAAATAGTCGTATTGTTACGAAAATGGAAACGGTGTAGCATCGTTTAACATTAAAATGAGCAAAAGCTACACAAACAAATACAACGATAAGTAAACCAACAACATCAATATGAAAGAAAAGGTGAAAGATAAGTAAGCGAGAACGCAACAACAAGCAACGTGAACAAAATACACAAACAACAATGGCGTCGCCGTAGAGTTCTCGAGTTCTCTCTCTCGAAACCCCGAAGGTTCGACCTTAAGAACCTTCATCAGATTCATTACGTGGGCATATATAAAAACGCAAGACCAAGCAGGCAACGAATAGTAAGAATTCACCCAGTCTTGTGCGAAGAAGCGTTGCGTGTGAAGAGAACAGTCTTGCTTTGGAGATCTATGTTTCACTTTATGTTTGAGCTTGCCATATTATATATTATTTTCATTATGGCAACTTCAAATTTAAACAAAATGAGCATATACAACAAAAAACAAAGCCCGTCGTTAACAGTGCGTTTTTTAAACGTTGTTTAATTTGAGCAGTGTTATCGCCATTGCTCCGCCACTGCCATATTTTTGAAAAAATTTACTTTTTTATCTGTAGGTTATAATAACGAAAAGAAGTTAAAGTCAACTTTAAAGTTCCCTTTAGTTAAAGTTAACTTTAACTAAACCCAACTTTAACGGCAAGTTGTAATAATGGCCCTTAAACGATTTTTTAAAATTGTTTCTTATTCTTTTTAACTTTCATGGTATTGGCTGCATGACTTAGGTGTGAAAGTATAATGATTTATTACGCCATAAAAAATCGTAAATTCAACAGAATTATTTTAAGACTTAAAGTTGAATCAGTTATCGATAGACATGCAAATTTGGCAAAGAAAACTAATTGCAATTTAATATTGAACTAACAATAGGTATTAAAATATGTTTAAAAACTTGACATCAGCTATTTTTGGCTGATAAACATTAGAAACAAATTCATCTGACAGATGACACATATGTGCATACAGTGGCGAGCATAAGTGGTTACACTATATTTGTAAAATATTTTAAATCTAATAAATAAGAAATTGAAAATAAAATTACTTCTCGCAATAAGGACTAACAAACTGCACAACAACGAAGCAAAATACTGTGGGCAAGTAGTTAAAAAAAATTCTTTAAAATCGATAAACAAATTCGATTCGATTCCAAATCGCGAAAAAAAAAGGAATAATAAATAAATGAAGAAAATTTCAATTGAAGTTGAAAACATCATAGTCGCTCTAGCTGGAAAATATTATTTTTCAAGAAAATTGCTATAAAGAATATATTATATTTTTAATTAAAGTTCGCTACTATGAATGGACAAACTTGAAAAAATGTGAAAAAAATTCGCGTTTGCTAAGTTTACCTCATCAAACCTCATGGAATATTAAGTCAAATAATACATAGATGTATATCGTTTTAAAGGCCCATCCCTCCCCTTACTAATAAAGTTTAAATTTCTGACATGATTCGGAAATGTTTGTGTAATCAATAAATTTGTGCGTAAATTCCGATAAAACAGTTTTGGCAAATAAAACAAGTTTGGAGGGTTCAAGAAATATAAAAAAAATATTTTTGAGTTCTACCAAAGGAAATAAAGTATAAAGAATGTGCATTTTAACATATTTTGGAATATTTTTCAAAAATATTTCATGACGCGGGGGGGAAGATAGAAGGGAAGGATACAGAAACCAAGAGCGTAACAATGCGTTGTTCTCATCGTGGGTTTTTGTTGTTTGACCACTTTTTTATTTATTTTTCTGAAATCAATTCTATTCTGGTGTTAAAAACAGACGTCGGCACCAATGTCCCTCAGGGGAAGAACATCTTGGGCTTTTTACCCACATAAGACACGAACATCAAGAATGTTCGTTAAAAAGAGCGTAAAAATCTTGTCAGCTTTTAAAGAAGAAGGTTATTGTCGCTTTTTTCAGACTTCAATTATACACCAATCATCATCAATTATCAATGAGAAATGATTTCAATTTTCGGAAGAAGACTTGCCAAGTTAAATACGGTGTCTTTAGGGATTTAGTGCAGTACAATTTTTCTGTATTTTCCGATCACATATACATATCATTGGGTTAATAAGTAGACTTGAAATTATTACTAACAATTTTCCTCTACGTTAACACATGCCTATGGTTATGGATTAGTAAGTGATAGAGAGAAAATAAGTTGAGAGAATTTATTTATTTACAGCCATATAAAAGTGTTAGTAATATACTCTATTTTTATTTTCATTTCATCAACACACACATGTAAAGCTGTCTATCTTTGGCTTAATAACTTTTGATAAAAGAATAAAATAAAAAATCTATTTTATTATTAAAAAACATTAAGCTATCCATATTTGGCTTAAAAATTAGGCCATGTTTTTTAGATAAATAAAAATAAGAAGAATAAAAAACCATTTTTTAATAAAAAAAAACGAGCATGCCAAAGCATTTAAAAAACATTATACTATGGGACAATATAAAATACGCCCAGCAAATGACATAGAACATTTTTAACACAAAATATTCTTCGAGTGTTATTCTGAAATAAAATAATAAAGTATCCGCCAAACATGTGTTCTTGTCGCAGTCTGATCGACAACTAAATCAAAAAATACAAGAATACATACTCATGTACATACGTACGATGAGAGCAACACATTGTTACGCTCTTTGTTTGTGTTAATTTTCCTTCTGTTTTCCTCTCCCCTTATCAAGAAATGATTTTTAAAAAGATTTTGGTGAGAGCGGGTCGTAATGTTACAACCCGCCATAAGAAATTTTACTTCTACATGATGCGTATTCTTTATATCCATATTCTTTGGTTCTACTCAACAAAACTTACAACCTACACTATATAATTAGCTGTGTGTATTTCATTTTTTTTTATTTTGTCGCATAGTATTATTATAATATGCATTGTTTTTTTATTTTAAAAAATTTTTGCTCGCCGGTGCATATTAGAATTTTGGATATACAATGGTGCTGCTATATTCAAGTTTAAAATGTTGTTTTACCATTTTTGAAGTGGATATCGGAGGCTGTTCTCCGTAACTGAACAACATAAAGTCATATTCGTTTTATAAGTGCATTATAAAGAAGCCAACATATTTTGAAAAGTTTCAATTTAAATTGTTCTAGTTTTACATCATCGGACTATTGTGGCGAATAGCCAGGTATTGGCACAGAGGTCATATTTTCCTTTGTAATGTGAAAGTCAAATGAACATATTAATGTTCATTCATTTTATGTGTTTTCTCTGGATATGTTTCAACTGTTTTAGGAATGTTCTTTTTATAATTTTAATTACTTTTTCTCTTGTTGTCGAATCTCTAAATAGCCCTGGTAGAACAAAACTAACCATTTTATTTTCCTTTAAATGTGTATTAGGCCTACAATATTTGTTGTAACAGTAGTAGTAATTGCATCCTTTCATTCACATGCCCACTCCAAATGGGTAAATTCTTAAAGTAGTAAGGTTTTATTACGGAGTCAATGTGTAAACGCATAAACGGCAGGCTACCAACGACATACTAGTGACGACTGAAAGCTGCCATGTTTAGAATACATACAAATGAAGAAGAACTCATACTTCAAACATTTTTAAACAGGTAAAAACGTAACAATATTTTCTCCTCTCAAACTACCAACGGCATGCAGTTCGCTTTTCCAAGTAGTACCGTTTTTTGCAATAAATAGTTGATTACCGTGTTTTTTTTTTGCAGCCAATAGTTTTCTCAGTTCATAAGGCGAGCTTCGGTTTTCTTCTTCTTCAGAATCTTCAGCAGCAGAAATATCATGATTACAAACGTTGACCTCGTCACCGTCATGCAATGTATTATTTACGATAAAAACTTCACAAAAATTTTGAAAATTTTAATTAATTATACACACAATAGCCCAGACTTACTAAGAAAGCTATATGTACGTATGTATTACAAATGAAATGAGCCAGAATTATGAATTTTTTGTACTTTTTTAAGCCCGGAAATAACAATGTACTGACAAAACGAGAACAAAGCAGGCATCTAACTTTTTCCGAATTAAAGTTATATTGCCTCAAAAGCTCAATCTACGGTTAAATAAAATAAAAAATTCTAAATGAATATATTTTATTTGATTGTATTTTTGTTCAATGTGAATGGGTTCCAACCAATTTAATTTTTATGTGTGTTTTCAAGGGAATAAAGGAAAAGTATTCGCAAAGCAAAATGAAGTAAAATATTGACAGTAAAAATGAACGTGAAATAAATTTGAATAAAATTCCACTGAAACACTAAGTGCTTTTAATGTGGCATCAATTCAATGCTGGTTCAATGGGTTTGATTAAATATTTGGTCCAGAGAATGTGTGACCGAAATTGAATAAAAGATGTAAGTGCACATATATCTGTAATAAAATGCCAATAAAACTAACGTATGCAATGTAATAAATTTTAATTTTTAATTTAATTACGTAATAGTTGCAATTATCAATTAAGCCCTGTACTTAAAATACAACGAAATTAATTAATTAATTGCCTACTCAAATATATACACATGAATACTCTTACACACACGAAATGATTTAAAAAATTGTTGTCATTTATTTCTACTTATTATATTTTATATAAATTGAATAATTCGTTGCATTATAAATTAGTCTGATTAAAATTAAGTAGAAAAAAATCGTTTTTAAATTTTTTATATCAGATAAATAAAGGCCACTTTAAACTTTTTTTGGTACGGTCTTCTTAAGTCGCGGGTGTATGCAACTAAGCACAATCTATAACAGTTCTCAAAGCCAACATAATCCATGCAATCAGTCAAATTTTGTGCGAACAATAAAAAATTTATTTAAAACTAAACACAAATTTATTTTTATTTGCAATCTACGAACTCATAATTTAAACGTTCTTAAAAAGGGTAAAAACGTAACAATATGCAATCTACGGTTAGTTTCTTTATCGTATGCACAGTGTTTACATAAATTATTAGGATTACTTCCTCTTCCACCTGCGATAATAATCCAACTGAAGTATTTTATTTTCATTTTATATGAATTCTCCTTCATCTTTGCCATTTTTAAAATCTCAACATTTTACTTATTTGAGGATAAATTCTACCCTTCTAAATAGGCATCAAGTTTGTTGGTTTTTAAAGGGGATTTTATTTATCGCTGAGTTCATTTCGCTATTTCGTTTGCTTTCACTAAAAAATTAACATATTTAGTATGTCCTTCCGTTTCTTTTGTATTTTTAAAAAAGTTTTTTATTCTGTTATTTTAAAATGCTTTAGAAGGGTAAATTTATTCCACTGCTGTACCTGGTTTACAGAAAAAGCATTAGAGGACATTGAAATTGAATCAAAGGAGCCATTCTAGTAAAAAAAATTCTTTTTGATTATTTTACGCATTTTAATAGGGGAGATTTTAATTAGGAATATGGGATGTGAATAATTAAATTTATTCTTTTACTAACTTTAAAGGATTGATGGTTTATATCATTAAGTTCTGCTATTAAATTTAGTAATATAATAGAAAAATTTTAAATGAATTGATACAGCAAAATTAAATGAAATTAAATTTACTCTGAATCTTATCGGTTAAATTTAGAACCTAATTGAAAGTAGATACGTGACTCTAATGTATATTGTGAGCAAACTATCATAGCACATTAACACTAAGGATAGATGCTGATTGCATTGCAGGCAATATTGATTAAACATACATAACACATGTTGATTATACTGTACACACATACATAATTGGCCATTACAACCCTTCAGTCAGGATTACGACTTAGCTCCTCACATCATTTATGTTATGTGTGCCTCAGTCTTACGTTTTCAAATATAACTGATGAGAATCAGTGCAGAAAATCGTGCTTGCTGTTTTAAGAATTTCCCCTGACCTGTACCAACGTTTTTAATTTCTTTTTTCATTATTTGGCTTGCAATTTGGAGTTATCTTCTATATTGTACTGATTTTGCCATTGGGCAATCTTCCGAAAATCATTCTTCATCCATCAATAACATTCTGCTATTGATTACCATACAAATGAATCTTTTTGTGTGCTCCGTGGGCAGAATATTATGTCACATCTCTACTGACATTATATTTTCTCCAGAGTTGTTTCGTTAGAAACTTGGTTTAATTAGTTTAGTTAAGTTAAAGTTAAGGTTAAGTTTAATAATCCACCTTCATTCCTAGAAAATGAAATTAAAGTAATCGTTTGGCGTTGGTTAATATAGCTTTTACTCCTCTAGGGAGCATAGGGCCGCAACAATTGATTCGAATGAGCTCGATCATCAGCGCGATGTTTGACTTCGTTCCATTGTAGATGTAGTTTGGATAGTTCAGTTGTGATTTGGCATTTCTAGGTGTGTGATGGTCGTCCGATTCGCCTGCTATCCTGGGTGTTCCGGTCTATGGCTTTCCTTGTGATGTCATCTAGTGGCTTACGAAGAGTGTGCCCCAGTCATCCCCACTTGCATCTCCTTATTTCCTTCTCAATTGCTTGCTGGTTTGTGTCTGACCAGAGTTGGGCATTGGATATTATGGGGGGACAGTAATCACGTTGGTCCTGCCACTCATGTATAAAAATTAACTCATGCAACATAAGTTATTCGTGAATCTATGTCGTAAAGGGTTGTAATGACCAATTATGTATGTATGCGTCTCGTTATCTCAGACGATTTTCAAACAGGGTTAAGTTGGGCAAAAGCATTGCGTGCCTTATTAATGTGAGTGGCAACATCTGCTGATGAACCACCGGATTTATCGATTATACTGTCTAGATAACAGAAGCACTCCACTTCATCAATTTCCTCGCCGTGTATTAGGAATTTTCGTTCTGCGTTAGCGTTTAACCTGAGTGTTTTGTTTTTGTAGATATTCATCTTCAGTTCACTTAGCTTTGCGGTTTCGCTAACTTAGTAAGTATCGGGAAGTCCTGGTCTTCCAATCTGTCTTGACGTTGGTTGAGGCCATATACAAATTTATACATACATATCTGCATGCGGTCAGGCTTACGACCTAGTTTCTCACAACACTTATGTTGTGTGCGTTAGTTTTTATCCATGAATGGTGTGACCTACAGTTTAAAGTCGACTCCGAACGGCAGAGACGAAGTCGCCGGACAAATACTTTATCATATTTCGTTTAGGTGGAGATGCCTGACCTGGGGTTTGAACCGCGGCCTCACGTCTAATAAGCCAACACATTACCTACTAGACCACGGCGACTTCATGCGGTATTATTGAATTAAATCAAGAAGTAGTTCTAAGATCCCATGGCAGCTTTAGTAGATTTTATCACAGCCTAAAGCATTGGTAAACATTCCTTTTTTATTTCGCAAGTTACCATTTAATATTCATAAGCTTATAATATTTCATGCCATTTATTCATATAAAAGGCAAATCAAATCTATGGGCATATGCATGGATTATTTTGCCTCATGAATATGTACTTTCGCTTACTTAACACAGAAAAATTGGTTTGACAAGTATTAAAAAGGGAAATATGAAGAGAAAGACAGAAGCAAATTTATGATTGACAGCTGGTAATTTCTCTTGACAGATACATAGAATCTAATAAAATTTAGACACTAAATGATAATAAAAGATGTCAAAATACAAAACACAGTTTTAGGCCCATTATTACAACTTGCCGTTAACTAAAGGAAAGATTTTAACGGGCAGATTAAATTGTTTTCATTAATATAAGTGGACAATATGATAGAAGTGAGCGTCAAGCTAAAGGGACTGCTGGTAACTTTTAAAGTGAAGTTTATGTTAGAACTTGCCATATTACATATTATTTTCAATATGGCAACTTCAAATATAAACAAAGTGAGCATATACAGCAAAAAAAAGAAGCCCGTCATTGCAACTGCGTTTAAATAAAACTTGTTTAGTTTGATAAGTGTTATCGACATTGCTCTGCCACAACCATATTTTTGAATATGTTAACTTTATTTTATCTGTAAGTTGTAATAACGAAAATAAGTTAAAGGTGACTTTAAAGTTCACTTCAGCTAACGGTACCTTTATCTTAACCCATTTTTAACGGCAACTTGATATATTGGCCCTTAATCGGATAAAATAAAAACATAAGACAGAAGAAGAAAAATTATAAACAGCATATTCGAAGATATCTACTGAGGCTGAGTCGATTGATTTGTGCAACTGATAGACATGGTAAATATTTGTTTCTTAATAAAACAAGATTCTGTATCCAAAACAAACAAAAAATATGTTGACGATATCAGCTAAGCCTCATGTAATAAAAAATAAAATAAAAAAAAAAATAAAAAAATGTAATAAAAAGTAAATAAAAAAGTTTGAAAAAAATTAGAAATATAACAAAGACAAAAACTTCTCTTCAGTGAAACGAAATCTATAATGAATCGAACTTGTGTGATTACAACTCGTTTCTCTTTTGTTTACAATTCAAATAATTTTGATTTTTGGAATCTAGGAAGGGGTTTAGTACTGGAACTGAAAGGGTTAAAGACAAAAGGGCAAAAGTGTTAACAAACACATTTATGTAGCATGTGTTCTGTTTGCCAGATTTTGTACTCAATAATACAGGGAGATAAAATTTTAAAAAATGACCCAAAATCCTTACAGCATTTAAAAGTGCTAAACTTACCATTCAAACACTTTTTGTTTCGTCTCGGAGATATCGTTGAAAGCAAAGTAGTTTTTCTTGTTTTCATATTTTTGATTAGATTTGAACGAAGCTGCATCGTGATTTTAGAAAAAAAAAATTACTTCATACATACATAATTGGCCATTACAACCCTTCAGTCAGGATTAAGACCACTCATGTTGTGTGTGTTAATTTTATACATGAGTGGCGGGACCTACAGTTTAAATTCGACTCCGAACGACTGATTTTTAAGAGACTTTTCATGGCAGTTTTATTTACTCGCAGAGTTTTTGCCAGAAATCTGCTCTGGAAGTCGCCGAAGAATTGTTTTTTCATATTTCGTTTTGATATCTCACCTGAGGTTTAAACCGTGGCCTTACGTCTAATAATCCAACACACTACCTACTAGACTACTAAGTCGCCAGAAATCACAGCAGTTTGGTGATACTTGCCACAATACACATACCTGAGCGGATTGAGGTTCATTTAACGCGGAGGTGTTCACGCTATTTGGCCCCGTTAGATTTATTCCTGTAGAGTTTTCTTAAGACACAGATGTGTACGGATTAACCACAAATCACAGCAGTTCTCAAAGCGAACATAACCCAAGCAATCGGTCAAGTCTGGTTTCTTCACCAGAGTCATGAAAAATTGAACGATGTCAGACATTTAATGCTTCATTAGGTCCTTTTAAATGAATAAAAAGTGTTGATGATATCCCACATATACTTTGTTTTATTCAAATTTAAATATAGGAAGCACTTAATAAAATCCCTTTATATTGTTACGTTTTTACCTTTTAGAAACGTTTAAAATATGAGTTCGTAGATTGAAAATAAAATAAAAATAAATTTGTGTTTAGTTTTAATTAAATTCTTTATTCTTCGTACAATTATTTGTGCCACTGTTCACAACTTGATGTAAGCAACAAACATTGTTTTGTTTGTTATTCCTCTTTACACTCTTTTGCGTAAATAATAATAATTGTTTAAAAGATCTTTATAATGGAGATCTTCAAACACCGCACGTCTTCACGTAAGACTGACTGAATTTTTACTGACTCCGTTGCCTGCTTTGTCTTGCCTTTTATACCGCAGGGTAAACAGTCTGATGAATGCTCTTGAAGGCCAATGAAATAAAATGAATATAAATGTAAGCATGTTGTTTACCTTAGTGTTGTTGTTGCATTTTTGTTTACTTGCTTATCCCTTTTTATGCTGATATTTTTTGTTGTATTTTTGTTTACTTGTTTATCATGTAAACAAATTCATTATTTTTGTTTTTGTAGCTTTGTTTACAATTTAAACGATGTAAACGCAAATCACCATTTCCATTTTCGTAACAATATATTACTTATATTAGAGACTCCAAGCCACAACTTGATTAATTCGTGATTAAAATTTATCAAAATTAATTTGAAAAGTTCTACAAAACGAAAGAGATAAATGATCCTATCCGCCATGCAAATTTCGACCTAATTAACATAATTAAGGTAGAATTTAATTCAAATTTCTTTCTAATGCGAATTTTGCAAAATGGTGCTTATTCGAGGTGCCATTTTTAGAAATTTATAGACCCGGAAACTGTAAAAAGATTATTACAAAAGCATTTGTTTCTATTTTAATTCGCTAATAATGTCATTATATATAAATCAAAGTAAGAAGAAGAATAAGTAATACAAAAATATGATAACATAAAAGATGACAATTAAATAATGAAGGTGGTTGCCATCCAACATCTCCCTTTTTTGGAATCTAACCCGGAATAAATCTGTCGACCGGTTTTCGTTCTCGCTGAGACCGTCTAAATTGAGGTGTATTAAGTTGATCGTTGTCAGGTTCTCGGGATGTTTGTTAGTTACCTGGTTCACCCAATATTCCTTAGGCATCACAACAATTTTTATTAAAACCTTCGTTACTATTCTTGTCGTAGTTTTTTCTTATCTGATTTGTATGAACTCGTATCAATTTTCCACTTGTAAGTAAAACGTTATACATGACATTCCCTATTCGTTCAATTATCTTTCCAGGTAGCCAATAAGAATCTTTGTTGTTTTCATAAAGTCGAGCATACACATTCTCTTGAACAGAAAAATAGGTTTCTTTCGTGCCTTGTTTCCTATTAAATTGAGTTTCCATGGCAGTATTTCTAACAACATCTTTTTTCGGACATGGTTTGATTAGATCCAAGGTTAAACGAATCTTTCTGCCAAATAATACTTTTGCCGGCGATAGATTTTTAGACGAATTTGAGTTTGGAGTCGATCTGTAGGTTTGTAGAAATGTCTGAAGATTTTATCTTGTAGTCCCCTCTCCATCCAATTTCTGAAGTGAACGTTTCAAAGTGTCGACAAATCATTCGGCTTGTCCATTGGATATCGGATAGTATGGGCTGGCTTTTAAATGTTCTATACCGTTTCGAATCATAAAATCTCTCAAGTAAGCGCTGGTAAATTGTGTACCATTATCCGATACCAATGTTTTAGGTAAACCAAAACGAGAACAATTCCTTCCAGAATTTGGACTGTTTGTTCTGCAGTAATAGATTTTGTCTTTACTATTTCTGGCCATTTGGATATTGCATCGACTAACACCAAGAAATAATGTCCATCAATAGGACCAGCATAATCGATGTGTAATCGTTCCCATGGTTCCGAAGGAATGGGCCACGGTTTTAAAGTTGTTTTGGTAGGCATTTTTAGAGCTGCTGCGCATTTACTACAATTTTGTACCATAATTTTGATATGTTCGTCAATATTTGGCCAATAGACATAACTTCTTGCTATAGCATTTGAACGCTCAATACCTGGATGTCCACGATGTACCATTTTTAATATTCGTTTTCGAAAAATATTCGGAATCAATACTCTTTCACCGAACATAATTACACCATCAACTATGGATAAGTTATCCTTACGATTATAATAAGCTTTCATTTCAGGATCTTTTATTTCTGTGGGCCAACCATTTCCTAAATAGTTTAACAACAAATGTAATATTTTATCTCGTGATGACTCATATTTTATCATCGTGTTGGTCAAAGGCAAGTTTTCAAGGCTATTTTGTACGATGGATGCTATGACATAATCTTCGGCTTCATTGTGGTTGTTGCTTATAAGTCGTGAAAGCACGTCTGCATAAACAAAGTTTGTCGTTGACACAAAACTTATATCAAAGTCATATGCCAGAAGCTTCACTGCCCAGCGCTGTAAACGATTAGCCTGATGAACTGCTATTCCAGACTTTTTTCCAAAAATGGCTAATAACGGTTTATGGTCGGTGTGTAGTGTGAATTTTCTGCCATAAATCATTTTATGAAATTTCGCCACAGTGAATACTAGTGCTCGCCCTTCTTTTTCAATCTGACTATAAGATTTTTCTGAAGGTGTTAGAGCTCTCGAGGCATGACATATGGCTTTAACTGAATTATCTGGATGTTGGAGAACAACAAATTAATAATTATTCAGTTAAACGTATTTTATATTATAATTTAGTTATATTATCATTTCTAATAATATTCTTAATGTACCACTGTACTTGCTATAATTTATCTATTATCTATCTTCTTTCTTTGCTATTTTCTATTTTACACATACATACACACATACATGTACAAGCTTTGTCACGCGATTTTCTACCTGCTACTAAGCTAACCGGTTTTTATACATATCCTTGTTAGTGTAAAGAACCCTTTTTTTTATTATTTGTTACAATTTTGTAAGAAAACAGAATTATTTTGGTTTGCCTAAATTTTGTAACAAATTATTATAATTCTGATCGTGAAAGCTAGAACATCACTGCCTTGCTGCTAATTGTATAGCTAGATCAGTAATTTATAGTCATACTGCCTTGCTGCTAATTTATATTTATTGAAAGTTAAATCATTTAAAGTTAAATTTGTATAATAATAAGTTTTTAAATAATAAATAAAATTAAAATAATAAATAAAATTAAAATAATAAATAAAATTAATAAAGTAAAATAAAACCTCAATCTTAAACATTGGTGCCGAAACCCGGGAAATATTGTGAAATATTGCCTATTCTGGAAGATTGCCTATAATTAAGTTTTGCCTACTGTGGAATCTTGCTATTGCCTACACTGAGGTCTTGGACAACATACATCGCCTACTTGGAACTGCTAAATTGGAAGAAATCTGCTGGATACTTGTACTCTATACTTTGGTTTGAATTGGGTTAAGTTAACCTGCGTTACTACTGCCTTACTTTGTGATCCAAACCGTATGTATTAATGAAATTTATCTAAAAAGTGTGTTTTTTAAAAGTATTAAGTGAAAAGAAATTAAAATGGAAAATTTAACGAAATTAATCGACGAACAACGGTTGTTGTTAAGAAATTTGCAACGTACTGCAGAAGCATACCAGTCTAAAACTAATGTTACTCGTGGTTATGCTCAATGTGTCTTGGAAGAAATCGAGTCTTCTTACACTCAGTTTAAAGATATTCATAAACAGATTTTGGAAATTATTCGCGAAAATTCGTTTAATATGAGTGACGTACCTTACTTCTCTGAAGACGTATATTATAATTTTCAAAACGAATTTTTATTGTTAAAGGGTCAGTTAGTTGATATAGTAAATGAACCTGTTAATCCTCATGTATCAACTATCCATTCAAGTACGTTTGCAAACTCAACACATAATAGAAACGAAACTATATCAGTTGAAGCTCGTTTGCCTAAAATAGATCTACCGGTATTTTCTGGAGACTATGTCTCTTGGATTTCTTACAAAGAAATGTTTGTGTCGTTAGTTCATAATAATCAGGCGTTAAGTAATGTTCAAAAGTATTATTTTTTGAAAAGTTCGTGTTCAGGTATTCCTTTAGATATTGTGAATGAATACCCTGCTTCAGACGCTAGTTATAGCTTGGCTTGGAATTCCTTAAACAATCGTTATCACAACAAAAGAAAAATTGTCGACATGGTAATGAAAAAGTTGTTTTCAATACCTTCTTGTAATGGCTCAGCTGAAAGCATTCAGATTCTCTTAGATACGACGCGCAATAGTCTTGCTTTGTTGCGCACATTAGGAGTCAATTCTAATGGTTGGGATGCTATTCTAATCTATATGTCCGTTAATAAACTAGATCAGCAAACTCGTAAGGAATGGGAGCAATCTTTAAAAGCTTCTACTGAAGTTCCATCCATTACTACGCTTTTTGAATTTTTGGAAACATCCTTCAGAACTTTAGAAACAATTAATGATCCTCATTCTTCGTATCAGAGCACTAAATCTAGAAGTTTATATCAAGCAACAAACAAAAAGGTTTCTAAAAGTAATGTTCATGTGACTGCAACTAATAACGATACAAATTGCCCTTGTTGTGACAAGCGACACCCTTTATTTAAATGCTTTAAATTCGCAGCTATGTCCTCTGACAATAAACGCAACTTTTTAAACGAAAAGAGAATTTGTAGAAATTGTTTAAATATCGGACACTTTAGCATCAACTGTCATTTAAAATCAAATTGTCAAATTTGCCAGCAGAAGCACCACACCACTGTGCATAAGGAATACGGAAAAGTAAATAGAGCTGATAATAATTCATCTGACAAGGTCATTGAAAACTTAGTTTGCAACTGCAATATTCTAAAAGATCAGCCTCAAGTACTCTTAGCTACAGTGCGTGTAGTAGTTAAAACACCCAGCGGTCTTTTTTATTTAAGAGCAATTCTTGATCAATGCGCTCAGGCTTCATTTATTACTCAAAATGCTGCTGAAACTCTAAAACTACAAGGTATTAAGACTCATGCTCAAATAAGCGGTGTTTGTGGAAAGGATTACACTGCCACAAAACTAGTTCAAATTAGTTTGTCTTCAAATTTTGAGCCAAATTTTGAGATGGTCTGTCAGACTTTTGTTTTACCTAAAATTACAGCTTATCAGCCGCAACCAATAGATTCGAAAATGTTGTCAAGTTTAAAGAAAATTAATCTGGCTGATCCAAATTTTACTGAACGCGGTTCAATCGACTTACTCTTGGGAGGAGATGTCTACAGTAATATAATTTTACCTCAGCAAAGAAAATTTAATAATTGCTTATTCTTACAACTTACTCATTTTGGTTGGGTAGTTTCTGGGCCTACATCACAGGTCTCTTTTCCGAAAAATAATATAAATGTGAACGTGTGTGCTTTGGATAAGCAACTTCGTGCATTTTGGGAGCAAGAAGAAATAATAGAAAAGCGACTTCTTACAGAAGAAGAGGAACTTTGTGAGAAGTATTTCCAAAAGACCACTACTCGTGACCATACTGGTCGTTACACAGTTCATTTACCCTTTAAAGCTGCTTTAAAAGGATGTCCTTTGCCAATCTTTAATCATACTGATTATAACGCGCTTTCTCGGTTGAAGAATGTTGAAGCAAAATGTAAAAGGAATCCGATGTTTGGTAAGCTCTATGAAGACTTCATAAAGGAATACGAAGAACTTGGTCACATGGTCAAACAGGGTAGATACCCTCAGAATTTAGTTGAAAATAGTTATTTCTTGCCGCACCACGGTGTACTACGAGATAGTAGCACAACGACAAAGTTGAGAGTCGTTTTTGACGGTAGTTCTAGAAGAACATTTCAACCCTCTTTAAATGAGGAACTGTCTGCAGGACCCGCTCTGCAAAATGATCTTCCTACTATTATAACACGATGGAGACGTTATCGTATTGGATTCACAGCGGACATAGAGAAAATGTTTCGCCAAATCAACGTAGCTAGTGAGCACCAAATATATCAACGGATATTGTGGCGAGATTCTGATTCTAATGATATTAACATATACAATCTTACAACCGTAACCTACGGTACTAAACCAGCTCCATTTTTATCAATAAGAGTACTTCGACAATTAGCGCTGGATGAGAAAGAACAGTTTCCATTAGCCTGTACTCAATACTGACACTTACGTAGACGACGTGATTGCTGGAGCTGATGATTTGACTCAAGCCCTAAAGCTTCATTCGGAGTTGTGCAAGTTATTAAATAAAGGTAAATTCAATCTACGTAAATGGTCCTCTAACTCTATGGATCTCATGGAATCTATTCTGCCTGAACTTCGAGCAGATTCTAAAGTTTTTGAAATTGAAAATGATAATTTTATAAAGGCTCTTGGTCTTGAATGGAATATAAAAGATGATTTCTTTTCTTTTAAAATGAAATTTGAAAATAGTGACGAGAAGGTCACTAAGCGAAGTCTTTTATCAGATGCAGCGAAGCTATATGACCCTCTTGGTTGGCTTTCGCCTACAACTATTCTAGCAAAGATAGAATTTCAGAACTTATGGTTGTTGGGAATCGATTGGAATGATTTTGTTCCAGAAGATTTAAATACAAGGTGGATCGAATATAGACACAGTTTAAAGGAACTGGAAAAAATAAAAATTCCTAGATGGATCGGACTTTCAGCAACTAGAAAAGTTGAAATTCACGGATTTTGTGATTCTTCTAAGTTTGCGTTTGCTGCTGCTGTTTATGCTAAAGTCATTTTGAATAATTCTAGTGTGAAGGTAAACTTACTACAAGCGAAAACTAAAGTAGGACCACTAAAACGACTAACTATACCTCGAATGGAACTCTGTGGAGCAACATTATTAGTAAAGCTTGTTAGCAAAATAACCTCTTCACTTGATAGCGAAATTACTAACATCTTTTATTGGACTGATAGCACAACAGTACTATCATGGATTAGAGGCCAGTCATCCAGATGGCCAGTTTATGTTGGAACCAGAGTAGCAGAAATACAGAGAAGATCAACGAATAATCAATGGCGCTACATTTCAACACGAGATAACCCAGCCGATTGTGCATCTCGTGGAATTTCAGCAACGGAACTCGTTAACCGTAAGCTATGGTGGAATGGCCCTAAATGGTTGTGTGAGATACCAGAAAAATGGCCAAAACAACCAATTTTAAAATTTGAAAATTCTGATTTACCAGAAGAACGTACATGTGTAAATATACATTCAACTATTATGGAACTCGAATACCCCGAAATTCTAACACGATTTTCCTCTCTTAGCAGGCTAATACGCGTAACTGCGTACATATTTCGGTTTACTAAAAATTCATTATACAAAACAGAATCACAAATGACAGGTAGTAGTAAGATGACAGGTTTTCTTACCAGTAACGAGCTTAATTACGCCCGTATGAAACTTATCAGAGTTTCACAACAGGTTGATTTTCCGAACGAAATACTTCAGCTCAGAGAACACGGTCATATTAGTACTAATAGGACAGTTGCTAAACTGTGCCCTTTTCTCGATTCTTCAGAAATTATTCGAGTTGGCGGTAGAATTCAAAACTCAGATTTAAATTACTTTTCTAAGCATCCAATTTTACTCTCGAAAAGAAATCCTATAACTGATCTTATATTTTTAGATGCACATAAAAGAACGTTACATGGCGGCTTAATTGAAATGCATTCATTTGTTTCACGAGAATATTTCATTTTGTCAGCTAGAAATATAGCGAAAAAGGTGTTACGGCAGTGTATTGATTGTTTTAAATACAGCGCAAAGGCAGCACAACAAGTTATGGGTAGTTTACCAAGTGTTCGTCTTAAGCCAGCACGACCTTTCAAGCATAGCGGCGTGGACTATGCAGGACCAATTATTATAAAACAATCAACTGCACGGAATTCGGTCACCACAAAAGGTTATATTTGTTTATTTATTTGTATGGTAACGAAGGCTATACATCTGGAAGCTGTGACCAGTTTATCTACAGACTCATTCCTAGCTGCATTTCGACGCTTTATATCCAGACGTGGAAGTTGTACCGACCTGTATTCTGATTGCGGTACGAATTTTGTTGGTGCTCAGAAAGAACTGGAAGTTCTTTACAAAAACAAATCTTCTTTACCTAAAGAGCTCGCTGAACTTCTGGCCTCTGATGGAGTTACGTGGCACTTCATACCACCAGCATCACCTAATTTTGGAGGACTGTGGGAGGCAGGAGTTAAGTCTACGAAACACCATTTACGCAGGGTTATGCATAATCGTATTCTTACATTTGAAGAGCTTACAACGCTTCTTACTCAAATCGAGAGTTGCCTGAACTCTAGACCATTGTGCCCTCTGAACAACGATCCTTCTGATGTTAACGCTCTTACACCGGCACATTTTTTAATTGGCGAACCATCTGTTTGTGTACCAGAAGAAGATATACTTCAAATCAACATCGATCGCTTATCCAGATGGAAAGTCGTCGAGAAATTAAAGCAACATTTTTGGCGCCGCTGGTCTCGCGAATGGCTTTGTCGGTTACAGGCTAGACCTAAATGGCTAAAGGTCTCGAGAAATGCTAAAGTAGGTGACTTGGTGATTATATTTGATGAACGTTGTCCACCCGGACAATGGCCTTTGGGTCGAGTTCAAGCAGTACACCCTGGTAGTGATGGATTCGTGAGAGTAGTGACGCTGTCATCGAATGGAAGACTTTTTAAACGTCCTATTTCTAAAATAGCCTTTCTACCTAATTTAGATACTCTTGGTGAAAATAATACTCCCTTAAGTTAAACACTATCGTGCTTAGGGGGGGAGAATGTTGGAGAACAACAAATTAATAATTATTCAGTTAAACGTATTTTATATTATAATTTAGTTATATTATCATTTCTAATAATATTCTTCATGTACCACTGTACTTGCTATAATTTATCTATTATCTATCTTCTTTCTTTGCTATTTTCTATTTTACACATACATACACACATACATGTACAAGCTTTGTCACGCGATTTTCTACCTGCTACTAAGCTAACCGGTTTTTATACATATCCTTGTTAGTGTAAAGAACCCTTTTTTTATTATTTGTTACAATTTTGTAAGAAAACAGAATTATTTTGGTTTGCTTAAATTTTGTAACAAATTATTATAATTCTGATCGTGAAAGCTAGAACATCACTGCCTTGCTGCTAATTGTATAGCTAGATCAGTAATTTATAGTCATACTGCCTTGCTGCTAATTTATATTTATTGAAAGTTAAATCATTTAAAGTTAAATTTGTATAATAATAAGTTTTTAAATAATAAATAAAATTAAAATAATAAATAAAATTAAAATAATAAATAAAATTAATAAAGTAAAATAAAACCTCAATCTTAAACACTGGATATTTATGAAATATACATGCGCCTAAGCCGTATTGAGAGGCATCAGCATTATGTCCTTTTTGGGATCATAATGTATAAGTAAAAGCTTCGATGTTAAAACCTCTTTTATTTTCGTAAAGCAATTATCATGTTCTTTGGCCCAACGCCATTTTACATTTGATTTTAACAAATTATCAAATGGACCTCGCAATTGTCTCATATTGTTGACAAATTTCCCATAAAAATTAACTGCTCCAAGAAAAGATCGCAGTTTTGATATATTCGATGGTTTTTGCAGATATACGTTGTGGGTCTGGTTGAAATCCATCTTGATTAATTACATAACCCAAGTACTTTACTTGAAAACTTCACTTTAAGTGACACAAAAAACATGACGACATAAAACATCTTGAAGATTTTTGTGGTGTTCCTTTTCATCTTTACCAGACACAAAAATATCGTCAATATATACTGCGACATTTTCCAGACCCGCGAGCATTTTATCCATTATTTGTTGAAAAATGGCTGGAAAAGTTTTTACGCCAAAAACCACTCTGTTGTACCGATATAACCCCATATGCGTTGTTATGGTTAAAAGATGTTTTGATTCGTCGTCGACCTCGACCTGCAAAAAAGCGTCCGACAGGTCTATGTGACTAAAGTATTTTGCATTCGTCAATTTTGAAAAAATATCATCAGGGAGAGGTAAGGGGTACTGATGGTTTTCTAAAGCTTCATTTAGACCCGTAGAAAAATCAGCGCAAATCCTTACAGCGCCATTAGCCTTTTTAATTACAACTATTGGAGCTGCCCAATCCGAGTAGTTGACAGAGGAAATTATACCGATGTCTTGTAATCGTTTCAGTTCTTCTTCTACAAGATGTTTCACCGCATAAGCTACCGGGCGTTTAGAACGAAAAACTGGTTGTATATTTGGTTTTATTACTAAATGAGCTTTTGTTTCGTGCAGAGACCGAATTTTCCATCAAAAACATTTGGAAAACAAGACTTTAAATGGTTAATGATTTTATCAATTGTTAATGGAGAACTTCCCTGATTTTCAATAATAACGTTGTTGCAAATAGCATTAATAGACATGTCATCCAATTGAAGAGCTTTAATCCAATCTAGATTAATTAAATTAAATTTTGTATTTTCGTAACGTAACAAGTGACATATGCATGTCTCTTTCTGAATTTAACATTACAATCAAACTGCACTGAAAGTGGAAGTACTTGTACTGCGTTTGTAATTTGAAGCATTTTAAAGGTTTCTTCTGATATAAAGGTTATATCAGATGCAGTTTAATAACTCCACAAATTTATTATTAATTTCTACGGTTACGTATTTACGGTCTACATTTATTTTGTTAACAAACGAAATACTTTTTGTTTCCACCTTAGGTTTGTTGTTTTTGTTATATTTTGATTTTGTTTTTGCGTTTTTAGAGTTTTTCTTGACCACACTACAATAACCTGCCTTGTGCCCAACTACATTGCAGAGTTCACATTTCTGTTTTTTGTATGAGCATTCACGAGCGAAGTGCATTCCACCGCAAAACCAGCAAGGGTACTTTGGAGTTTTTTTTTATTCTTTTTGTCTGTTTGTAATTGGTTAACATGTGGTTCTATTTTCGAACTCTCAATAAGTACAGTGTCTGTCTTTAGATTGAGTAGACGTTGACATTCTCTTGTTAGAGAATCTAATGTAACAGTACTACCTTCGTGATCTATTTTATTTAATATGTTTTGTACGGATATCAAAATCTGCAGATGATTTCAAACCCATGACAAAAATTAAGCACTTAAATTGGTCTAGAGACAATTCCCTCAATTTAAATTGTTCGCACTGCTTGTTTACGATTCCGGCATATGTAACAAAATCGGTATGGGAATCTTTTGTTGTTTGTAAGCAGTTATATCTTATGTTAAACTGAGACGTTTGGGTACCGAACAACTCTGTGAGTTTAGTTACAGTTTCCTTAAAAGTCAAGTCTCTTGCGTGCTTTGGTAAAATAAAATTGGTGTATTTATTGTGGACAACGGTGTTAAGTTTTCTTAACAGTAGGCGCACTGTTGCTGCATCATCCAACTTAGCCGCATCGACTTCAAAAAGATCTTCGTATCTTGCAAACCACATTTCAAAAGTGAGGTTATGTTCGTCGAAATTGAATTCCGTGATATTAGATGCGAGAGCTTCGATGAGAAATTAAACGTTATCGCTTTTGTCAATGGATTTTTCTGATGATTTAGCTATGCTTATATATGGATTTTTCATCAGTTCATGCTAAGCCATATTGTGCCGTTGCTGCTCCTGTTTCATTTTTACTATTTGCTTTAGCACTTCTTCCATTTTTGCGAAATTTTAATTTATGCGCTAAGCCAAGGTTTTCCTTGTATAATAAATGCAACTTTTTTTTAATATTTAATTAAATTTCTTTGTGTTTACACAGAAGAAAAAAAGCAACTTTTTGTCCTCGTCGCCACTATTGTAATTCTCTAATAATTTTATTATATATTAGTCAAAGTAAAAAGAAGAATAAGTAATACAAAAATATGGTAACATAAAAGATGACAATTAAATAATGAAGGTGGTTACCATCCAACAGTTTCAAAGCCTCCAATATTAGTAGTATCAGTTTCAATTGATTTTTTCATTTCTATTTATTACAGTTGAACTCTGTTCAAACCAGTAGTCAGATAATCTGAAATATAATCGTCCGTTCAACATATTTTCATGGTAACCACTATCCAACTGAAAAATGCCTTCATATACATACATACATACAGAATTTAATGTTAAAGTATAGAAGTTAATTAATCAAATACAATTCTGGTGTAAAAGAAAATGAACAAGAAAATATTAATTATCGCCTGTCGTGCTTTTTTAATTTTCCTCGTTTTTTCTTTAACTTTTGTATCATTTTTACAGTCATTAATCACTTGGCTATCGTGTGGTGTTTAAGCAAATATTCTGATTAAATTTTCGGAATGAGATCTTCATCCATTTTCATTTTTATAAATACATAATTTGTGTCTCCTTGTGCCTTTATTCAGTTATTCACGGAAATATAAAATATTGGTAAACAGCTACTGTTTGGGTAGCACAAAATTATTTAGCATTGAAAAAGAAAAAAAATTATTTAACATTGAAAAGAAATATCGTTTTTTCGTAATTGCTTTAAAAATTCAGTTCTGCTTTATACGGTTTTCAGATATGCAACTTTATTGCGCAAATCGCAATAAACGCCACTATTGAGATCAATATTTCATATAAAGTTTCAATTTCAATTAAGTTTCAATTAATAATTGCGCAATAAATACACAATTTGTTATAATATTGAGTAAAACTTAAAATGCAACACTGTCATAAGTGTGTTTAGTCAGCATATTACAATTAACCGAACACTTTCTGTTGATATTTAACAACTTAAATGTCAACAACGACAAACAAACAAACAAAGAACCAGCTGTTTTGTTTACCAGCTGTCAAATGAATATTAAATAAGCAGCTCAACTGTGTATATTATTATGCCTGAACACTTAAAATATTGTACTCAATTAACCGAATATTGACTCAATAAAAGTGCATATCTGAACATAGTATTACCATGTCAGATTCTTCAATAACGTTGTTGAACACCACGTATCAGCCAAGCAAAGAGCCTTCTACATCATCAAACCACAAAAAACAAAGATTGACTTCGAGTTTTCCATGTGAACTTTGCCAAAAAGAAGTTAGAAAAAGTTATAATTGCCATAAAAAATTATATACAGGTAAGGAACATAGAATTAAATATTATTTTATTTATTCTTCTAAAATTAAGAACTTTTATATTCTTTCAGTCTTGTTTTTGGATTCCTTTCGTTAAAAATGACATAAATTGTGGAATCATTGCAACATTGTTTACCACTCAATTTAGTAACCAAGAGAATCAAAAAAATTAACAAAATCCTTCTTAATGAATTCAATGTTTGCTTTTTGGTTTCTCTCTGCTCCCTCTTTTGGTTGTTTTAATATAATCCCTTGAAACTACAAAATTTTAAAGTGTGCAATAAAACACCAACAGCAACAATAATACTTATCGTTACAAACGACAACAGAAATGGTAAATTGATATTTAATTGCACTTAACGGCTAAAGCGATTCGATTGCGTTTTTCAAACTTGTATAAATTGATTGATTGATTGATGAATAAAAAAGTAATTTTTTCATATGCTTTGAGTATGAAAATTTTCAGTTTTTTTTTTTTGTTTTGTTTTTTTGTTATGCCTATACCTTGGATTTGAACCAATTATGGATGACTTAAAATATATTATAGTATCAGATTATAGAAACAAAAGCACAAAGTAAAAGTCAAATTATCTCAAAGAGAGCTACCATCTTTTTAAAAAAATTGCTGAATAATTCTTGGGTGAAATTTTTGGATACCTTTATGATCGCTGATTAAAATTTGATGATAAAGACTAAAGATTTGTGTAAACAGATTATGTAACTCAGTCAGGCTAATTCAGGGATCTTAATATAATAAGAATAAGATACAAAGTACTAGCGATATGTAAAACAAGTGCGATTAATATGAAGTTACATCTGCTTAGAGGTTTACCTCTAAACCATTACAGACTAAATGCTGGTTATGCTACTTCAGAATACATTTCGGAGGTTTGATGGATAAAATTTGAAATACCCCATGTCTCTTATGGAGTTATTTATTAAACACTGTTATATTGCGTATTATCAATATTAAATGAACACAGCAAAAGTCTTAATAGGCAGTCGCTTAAGTCTCTGTCCATACCAGAAACTTGGAACTTAAACAACGGAGATTGACGCATAAATTCTTCAATCCTTAATAACGCGATGCGACAGTCAAAGTACATCCGGTTAATGACATAGTGTAGGATGTGAATTTTATTGAGTAGAACTCAAAAATATTTTTTTCATATTTCTCGAACCCTCCAGACATGTTTTATTTGAAAAAACGGTATTCTTGATCTTTTCACACAAAATTATTGGTTAGCCAATTATTTTTTACCTATTATCAAAATCCAAAGTTTTTTAAAAACGGGACAGATGAGCCTTTCAAATGGTATACATAAACAGATGGTTCAAATTTACGTGTTATAAGTATTGATCGGGTAAACTTGGAAAATATGATTTTTTCTAATTTTTTCTAGTTTAGCCATTCTGAATTGCAAAATATAATTAAAAAGTATAAAATAAGTGATGAAATTCTGAAAGTGCATTATCTTGTGAAGAGATTGACACTTCGTTTGATCAAATCGGACAAAAATTATTTAAAATTTATAGTTATTATTTAAATAGTGTAATAGTCGTGTTATATTTTTTATATATTTATGTCATCTAATGAAATGAACTTTCAGTTCAATAATTTTGATGGATCTTGATTTCTTATCACAAAATGTGTCAATTTCACGTTTGCATGGCTACCAGAAGTCGCCTAATATTTGTGTTCTCTGATTCTGATCAAATATTATTACTTCGCTTTGCGCAAACATTGGCTCATTGGTTGCTCATACGTGAAATTGACATATTTTCCAATAAACAATCATGTTCCATCAAAAATGTAATTTAACAAAATGGGGGAAAAAAACGTAGTAAATAATTTAATTAAGAATCAAAATTTCTCATTTTATTTGGCAAACATTTTAGGAAATCTCAAAGAATTTAAAATAAATTTTCAGAGCCCAAGTTATTTATCATCCCGCAGAAGGAATACATAGATCAGCTTTCTCATTAAAGTAAATTTATTCTATGTTTTCAAATTTATTTTAAGCAACCTTTAATCATTTTAATCATATTTTGTTTTCAAGTCTACAGAAAATATTGTTACGTTTTTAACCTTTTAAAAACGTATAAAATATGATAAAATAAAAAAATAAAAATAAATTTGTGCTTAGTAAATTAGTAAATTCTTTATTGTTCGTACAGTTCTGTGAGCCACTGTTCGCAAATTGATTTAAACAACAACAATTTGCTTTATTTGCTATTCTTCTTTACTAATAATTGTTCGTCAGATCTTTACACGCAACGAGTCTTCACACAAGACTGAGTAAATTTTCACTGATCTCGTTGCCTGCTTTGTCTTGCCCTTTAAATCGCTGGGTAAACAGTCTGATGAGTGCTCTTGAAGGAGAATGAGTTTGCCTTTGCGAAATCTCTATAAATGTAAACATTTTGTTTGTTTGTTTGTGTATTTTGTTTATGTTTGTCCTTGCAGTGTTGTTGTTTTCCGTTTGTTTACTTGTTTATCCTATTTTTTGGATACTGATGTTATATTTTTATTTATTCGTTGATAATGTAAACATGTCCATTGTTTTTGTTTTTGTAGCTTTTGTTTATTATTTTAATTTTAAACGATAACACCATTTCCATTTTCGTAACAATATGTTTTTTTATTATAATTTTCTGTTTGTTTTTTTATTTCCTAGATAAAGTATGATAGGTCCCCATAATTTTGAACGCTCAATAAGCTGACTTGAATTCTATGGGTGGTGTCCTCGCTTTTAACACTTTATTAAAACTAAAAATTTTCCCATGTTTTAACGTATGTACTTCTGGTATATCGAGAATTAAGGCGTCATCCGTTTGGTCAGCATATCAGTTAAAAACCTTTGGATATTTTTCAAAATAAACTTTAACCCAGAATAGTACGGTTTTCCATTATTATATTTTTGCAGTTCTATGTGATTTTTATCCACCTTCAGCAGATCGTCTTGGTCTGGATTTAATTGAAACTTTTAATTTAAACTGATTTTTAGTAGTGCTTACGGATATAAAGGAATATTTTGCTTAGTAAGCGAAGTATCGTTTACAGGGTCATTGTATTCTAGTAATTAGTGTATTGGCTCATTAGACGTGAATACACGGTTCAAACACCAGATGCGACATCTCCAACAAAACGAAATATGAACAAAAATTTCACCGGCGACTTCATCTTTGCAGATTTCTGGAAAAAATTTGAGAGAAAAAAGCCATGAAACGTTTCTTAAAAATCTGTCGTTCAGAATTCACTTTAAACTGTAGATCCCGCTACTCACGTATAAAATGAACACACACAACATAAGTGGTGTGAGAAGCTAGGTCGTAATCGTGACTCAAGGGTTGTAATGACCAACTATATATGTACATAAGTACAATGTATTGTTCACGTAACGTTTTCCTGCGTCTGCTACTTTGATGTGTGGTGACTATGTAGCATACAAAACATCGTTTTTGTAAATTAATTGTAAGTTTGTTGTTTGTTTTTCTGTTAATTTTATTTCTTTTTGAGTTGTGTAAGTTGTGTTAACATTTGCAAGAGCGTTTTATGTTATGAATGTATGCGATACTAAGTGCAAGGCGTGTATATATTTTGTCATTTATTGTATAAAGTATAAAAATATAATTGTTTAGATAATTAATTAACCACTTCTTTCTTTTATATTTTGACTTTAGAAAATTGGTTGATTAGTAATTAAAAATTGAATTTCAACCACATCCAGATGGACCACATTATATCCAATAACTGAAATCTCTATTAAAGTTTCGTTATTGATATTTAAACTTTTATTGCATTTTCTCAATATTCAGACCCACATCCTTTAAACCAAATATTTAATCTGACTATTTAAACAATACTGTACTGATGCCACGTTAAAAGCGCTGAGTATTTATTCAAATTTATTTCGCATTCGCTTTTAATTCTCAATATTTTATTTTACGCATATATTCAGTGAATTTTTCTGGGAGCCATTGAACAATTGTGAGTCTGATTGTGAGGCATACAAAATTTCATTTGTTGGTAGCATGAGTATTCAGAGGCCAACGATTAACAAGCAATGAAAATGAAAAATACAGAGGTTTTTCCATATTATTTAAATGTTTTCGGTTATTGAAGTGATTCGTGATGAGTGGCAGGGATTTGTGGCTGTGAGAAAGAAAAAAATATTTTTTTCAAATATTGAATAATTGTGATAAAAATTGGCACAACACTTTAACTTTTGAGTGGGAGCTACCCCAACCAAAAGTATTATGAGAATATTATTATAATCTGTTCTCCATATTTTAACCTTTTTTAATTTTATTTCACTTCACTAGCATAAAATGTTTTCGACACCAATCAATCATTAGTCCAGGTTAAGCAAATTTAAGGCTATTATTACAACTTGCCGTTAAACTGGGGTTTAGTTAAGGGTACCTCTAGCTGAAGGGAATAGCCAAGTTACCTTTAACTTATTTTCGTTATTACAACTTACAGATAAAATAAAGTTAACTGTTTTAAAAAATATGGCAGTGGCGGAGCAATGTCGATAACTCTGCTCAAATTATTTTTTTATTTAAACGCAGTGGCAACGACGGGCTTCTTTTTTGTTGATGTGTTTCCCCATTTTGTTTATATTTGAAGTTGCCATATTGAAAATAATATATAATATGGCAAGTTCAAACATAAACTTAACTTTAAAAGCTAGCGGAAGGATGATCCTCCATTTAGCTTAACGCTCACTTCTACCTTATCGTCTACCTATAATAATGAAAAACAATTTATCTGCCCCTTAAAATCCTCACTTTAGTTAACAGCAAGATGTAATAATGGAACTTAATATAAAGTTTTAACTGAACATGATGACAGTTGATCTACATATGTATGTTTAGAATTTAAAAGCTTTCTGTCAGAAATTAAATTTTTTCAAAGCAAATTAACAAAAATTCATTATAAAAAGCATTGGCAAATATGAAACTTGGCATGAATATGTACACATAACATACGTAGTTGGTCAACCCTTCAGTCAGGATTACGACCTAGCTTCTTTAATCACTTATGTTGTGTGCGTTAATTTTATACATGACTGGTGAGACCTACCGTTTAAAGTAGATTCCGAACTACAGATTTTGGAGAAACTCTTCAAGACAATTTTATTTACTCTCAGATTTTTCGCCAGAAATCTGCTGAGAGGAAGTCGCCAAAGAAAAATGTTTTCATATTTCGTTTTGATGTCTGACCTAGGGTTTGAACCCGGGCCTTACGTCTAATAAGCCAACACACTACCTACTAGACCACGGCGAATTACTATAATTAGTAGACTATATAATAGGGCGATGTTACCAGTCAATCAACAATGACTGACCCATTACTGAAAGTCTGATCTTCATTAATAAGAACTGATAGCGTTGTAATGTTAGGATTTACTTAATTCAATAAAAATCAATAACAATTAAATGTGAATAATTTCTTTAATTTTAATGGCAATCATCGAATTCTCGATAAGTAAAGCAAAATTTAAAAAAAATTGAGAAATTTTATTTAACAATAGAACACCGTCTTAATTTAGTAGACCTATTTACCGTGATCAGTTGAAATAGCAACCGATTTTTTATGCTAATATATTCACATTTGACATACACTATTTATCACACAAAATCAGCCAATGTGAGGAGCTTATTTACAGGGGACAATAGCCTACAAACTAGAACCATCATACATTCTTACATACCTACTTACTTAATTGGCCATTAACAACACGATTAACGGATTTCGGACTGTCGCTACACATCCTTCCAGGCGCCTCTGCCTTTCGCGCACCTAAGCCATCACGCCAATCGATGACAGGGCTTCCTCGATTTGGTCCTTCCAACGCATACAAGATCGTCCTCTTCGCCGACTTCCATAGATCCCCACATCAAATACCCGTCTAGCCGGAGCATCCTCCTCCATTCGAACGACATGGCCGAGCTAGCGGAACCGCTGGATATTAATACGCTGCACAGCGTTGAGGAGCTCATACAGCACACTGAAATCATCGACAACTCGCACTGGAGCGAAGATCTTAGTAGGGCATTTCTCTCGAAGCAAGCGTCATACATACATATAACAAAAAAACACTTTTAAAAGATATTAAATACTTTTGCAGATTGTTCAGTGTCCATTGTTTTAGATGATGTACAGTCTTGTTTACGTTAAAAACTTGCTGAGTGCAAGAACATCAACCTCTTTACTTATGTACTGTAGAAAATAAAATGTTAAATGTTTGAGAACTACAATATCAGTGGTATTCACCTTTTTCTAATGGCAGTGCTTTTAATATTATCATGAACATGTTTTTACTGTCAAACCCCAATAACAGTTAAATAATTGCGCAATAGAGTAACATATAAATGTCAAAGTTAAACTAGGCATCTGTCTTTGATAGAATTTTACATACTATACGAAATTCTGTTATAATCTCTCCTGTATTCTATTCCACAATCATTGATGGCTGACTAGTGTCTGATTTTCCACACATTGTCAGTATTTTATTGCATTTGAATGTGTTCAACTATCGATCTTAATTTGACACAACACATGTTATTGTGTCCGTATGGCACTTGTTTATGTTTCTATATACATACATACGTGTGTTTTGAATTCACGAGCTTTACTGAATTTTTTTAACTGTTGGTTGCTATTGGGTTGTTCGGAAAGTAATTTCGTTTTTTTTTTTGTGGAAATAAAAAATAAATAAAATATCAAGTCTTTTCAGCAATTATGTTTATGAAGACCGTCATGATTTTATCATCATAAAAATGTGTGGAAATGAAAGACAGTTTCGTATAATATCAATCAAGTGGTCATAAACAGTTGAATTTGATAATTTTAACCTCAATCCGATCTCACGTGTTGTTATTTGCCGGTTCGCATCAACTAATGCCCTTTTTGCGTCTTTATCAGCTTCAACCGGCCTTCCCGAACGTGTTGCATCTTCGACATCAAAATTGCCGGATCGAAATTTAGCGAACCACTAGCGTACTGTCAACACATCTTCTCCATACACATCAGACAACTTCTTTCTGGCTTGAACAGCATTCTTACCCTCTCTGTAGTAAAACAGTAAGGTATGTCGAAAATGCTGCTTATCGCTCTCCATGTTTAAAAGGGCGCCAACCAAAAACTACTGCGTATAATTAATTCGAATTTTTCACACACAAGCCTTGCTATATGGGCTCTCAAAGCGTATAAAAATTATACGGCTTAGGTGTGAAGTTGGGTGCAAAAAATAAATAATCCAATATTTGTATTTGTAATTGTGCGTTTTGTCTCAAAAATCAAACTGTTTGTGCATATGTATGGCATTCGAAAAGTGATATTTATTATTGCAATAAAATTCGTTTACATTTCGTTATTTTATTTGTTTGCGGTACGACTGAATCGAAAATATTTATGCATTTGCCAACATCATACGTTCATTTATTATTATTTTATTTGCTTTCATACGTTTGCAAGTGTCATGCACTTGTTTTATGTACAAACACGCAAGCAAACTTATTTACAGACTTGGGTACACTATCCCATAGTTATTGAAAATGCGTATTTTAGTTGGTAAATATTTGTGTATACTTGTGGTTTGTATGTATTGTATGCTGTACATGCACATACATGTGGTTAAATAAAATACAAAGATTTGCTTTGTGAAAATATTTATTAAATTCACAAAAAAAAAATTACGTAATGTGTATACACTCAACAACAAAAGTACAATCGAAAGCAGGTTGGTATAAACAAGAACACAAATATATTGAATTACATTGTAATGTACGTAAGTACTCTTATCAAATAGTAGACAAGGTGTTATCCTTACCAGAGATCAGCAAGCAATCGTTTATTCGCTACTAATAAGTCTGAATATAAAATGAAAGTCTAAATATAAGTGAGCCAACAATATTGAAATTTAACTACTCTGATTCGTTCGTACTCACTACAACGTTGATTTATAAGTAAAAGTACAATGAGTATGAGTACAACGCCATTCGCAATACAATGCCATTCGAAATATGTTTGATTCATAAGCCTACTCCTTTAGATTCATAACTTTAGAAAAATACTTATAATACTTATAAATGATTCGAGTGATTTGAATCATTCATCAAAATTTACAGTCTTAGTTGTTGTTGTATTTACAAAAAAAGAAAAAGAAAAAGACAAAGACAGTAAGCAAAGCAAACACTTAACCTTCTAGTGAGTATTGTGGTGTTCGTATGCGAATTATGCTTATTTTGTGATTCTTATGAATGTTGAGTAACGAATAGTCGAAATCAACAACATCATGCTTATTGTTAAAAAAAATATATATTAAAAAAAAACTTTGCATATGAATAGTATGAGTATGATATTAAAATTGGTACGAATGCGTTTAAGTATCAGAAATTATGAGTATGGTTCGATTCTACTCATTGCTGATCTCTGATCCTTACTCACACCGAAAATGCTAAGGTTGATCAGAGCAATATGGTTTAGGGAGATATTATAGATTATGGGTAGTAGTACTTAAGTGCATGCATGTACATGACAATATTATCCAATACGTATGTGTTATTATCTATGTATACCAACATTGTTTCATTCTTATTCAGTTAGTACAAAAGTTCTGTGAGCCTACCATATGCAGTCACATGGCTCCGATGTCTACTTAGTCTGATACAGGACTCAAACCTTTTCCCATTATAATTACAGTCAAAAGTTTAGATTGTATCAAACCAGTATGACCTGACAATTGTATCCACGTCTCTTCTCAGAGTAAACTTTTCCAAACTCCTTGCCCTTTTCCACAAATGGATTCTAGCCCACCTCGTTTTATTTGCAATTGTGCCGATATTGAATTTATTATTCACTGGTCTTAAAACAACTGCTGCGTCGTAAAAAACTCGCTTCCCATACTGGGAAAATTTAAAAAAAAATTAAAAATTATTTCGTTTTCTATGAAATTTGAATTGGGATTACTAGGGCTTGTAATAAAGTACTTTGGATACCACAAGAAGTTAGATTAAGTAAGGTGGAAAACGGTCCACATAGGCCAGCATTTTGGCCCAATGTTAAACCAAAATGAATTCTTTTCGGGGATCAAACATTTTCTAGGAAAAACTAACCCGATTTCAAAGTGTATCTTGCTGTTGCAGCAATCTTTCTATTAGAGAGCTCGGTCAAAGTTGCAAAAAAAAAGAGAAATCGCAAAACATGCCTTTACCAAAAGAACAGTGGACTCTAGGGATTGCTATTGTGCAATGGATGGCTATGTGATCTAAGGGCAGGTGTCCAGCAGAGTCTAGCAATAATAAATGTACCCTCTTGCTACCAACGACATTGAACTTCCCTATAATAAGTGAGGATAATATCCAATTTAACTGAAACATTCGGTATTCCTATGCTCAGTAACATATCGTAGATTTCGACATCAGTAAGAAATGCAAGTTCCAACGATATTCCTATACCTTTGATTGATCCGAAATTTCCATGAGAAATCCTGGACATTCATTGGCAAGGACAAATGTTGAAACTACGTTCATTAGTTGTTGGCTGTCCGAGTAAATCAAGAGATCGTCAGGGAAAATCTGCCTTGAAAACATTGCAGTGTTCAGGCTTACATAATTGGCCATTACAACCCTTCAGTCAGAATTACGGCCTAGCTTAACACACCACTTATGTTGTGTGTGTTAATTTTATACATTAGTGGCGGGACCTACAGTTTAAAGTCGACTCCGAATGACATATTTTTGAGAAACTTTTCATGGCCATTTTATTTACTCTCAGAGTTTTTGCCAGAAATCTGATGAGAGGAAGTCGACGAAGAAATATTTTTTTATATTTTGTTTTGATATCTGGCCTGGTGCTCGAACCCTGACTTTACGTCTAATAAGCCAACACACTACCTACTAGACTACGGCGACTTTTCCCTAACTGGAATTCTAAGATCGAATGTTCTATTCAAAACTTGTATGGAATCGACCCTAATATGTCTGTATTTTCCCAGAATAGTCCATAGTCTAGATTTGGCCAGTATTTTTCTGTATTGACATTGTGATGACATTCTGAAAATGCATTATCTTGTAATGAGATTGCTACTTCGTTTGGTTAAATCGGACAAAATACCGTAGTTATTACTTAAAGAGTCTATCAGACGAGTTATATTTTTCATATATATATTTTTGCAACTAAACTTTTAATTCAAAAATGTTTAGAATTTTTTATGGATCTTGATTGTTTATCGCAAAATGTTTCAATTTCACGTTTGAGCGACTATCAGAAGTTGAACAATGTTTGCGCAAAGCGAAGTAATAATACTTGCAAAAAACACAAATATTAGCTGACTTCTGGTGGTCGTGCAAGTATTAAATTGACACATTTTGCGATAAACAATCAAGAGCCATCAAAACTTTTGAAAATTTTTGAACTGAAAGTTCACTTGAAAAAATATATACTATGAAAAATATAACTCGTATACTCATATGTAAATAAAATACAGTGTTTGTACTTTGAGTTTTATTCGTAAACTGAATTCTTTATTTATTAAAAACATTTTATATATGATTAACATTATAAAGGTTCTCACAAAAAAATGCTGATTTTACATTAAGTCTAAAAAAGAATGTTTTTCTTTTAATAATAATTTATGTTATAAATGCTCTTATGAAAAAATGCTGATGTTACAGAGTGTTTAATTTATTTTTATCTTCAACTTAAGAAAAATATGAATGCAATAACATAAAGAGTAAGAAACGTTCAACTTAAGAAAAATAGGAATGCAATAACACAACGAATAAGAAATGTTTATTTTAGATTCATATTACAATACATGAATTATGGTATGCATATGTCACTCATATACATATATATTATTTGACTTAATATGCTATGAGTTTTGATGAGGTAAATTATAAAGAAAATATTTTTGAGTTCTACTCAACAAAACTCACAACCTACACTATGTCATTAGCTGGGTGTATTCTGACTGTCTCACCGTGTTATGTATGTGTCTGTAGTTTAATTTAAAACAGATGTCTGTGTGTATTCTACACACTGTAGTTTGATGGCTCCTTCTCAAAATTATCCCTTATAATTAGTTTATTTACTTACGCTTTTTTTACCAGGGCATATCCATTTTTTGAATTGTTCGATTTTGTTGTTCGAAAATAAATTTTTTAATACTAAGATTTGATATTTAATTTAATTTAAAATTTTAATCATGCTTGCTAAATATACAAATATACTTTATACGCCAGCAACTCTAAACAAACCAATTATTTGTAAACAATTACTGAATCATTCGTTGTAAAATAAGTAAAATATTGCTACGAAAATGGAAAAAGTGTACATCGTTTAACATTAAAATGAGCAAAAGCTACACAAATAAATACAATGAACTTGTTACAAGTAAACCAACAACATCAGTATGAAACAAAAGGTGATAGACAAGTAATCGAGTAAGTAAGTAAGATCATGAGGTTACTGTAAACATGCTCGGAAGATTTTTAAAAGCCATGGCAAGAGGTATTCTGTAAATCCGCTGGTATAATTGCAGTAGTTCTTGGAGATTAGTAGGAATAGAACCTTTTACTGCCTACCCAAAGCGATGATCTCCGATGGAGTATTTGGCATTTTTATACGGATCAGAGTTTAGGCTCCGTCACACAAATCGTCTGCCATCTGATCAAAAAATATTAAATACACTCAGTAAATATAACTATAACCGTTTACCCGAAATTATCTGACTTCTTAAAATATATTTTGTAGCATAATCTAAACGCAGGCTTGCTAAGAGCCAAAGGCTTTTTAAGTGGAAAACATGATTTAAATTCGATCATAAGTAGAAAATGATGTACGATTTCTAAATTTTTTCTAGGAAAACACACAACATAAGTAGTCTTAGAACCTAGGTCCATAATCCTGACTGAAGGGTTGTAATGACCAATTATGTATGTATGTATGTAAATTTCGTGCAAAATATTCTCTTCGGAATAAGTTTTTATTCTTCAGTTTTGCTCCAAAAATAGTTTAAAAAGATTACATCCCAACGACTTCAAATAAATTCATTTGACGATCTCAAGAAAGCTGATGGAAAGACTCATTCAAATTGCCTCACCCTCGCATATGTGGGTAAAACTAAAAACAATATGAGTTGCAATGGCATAACATTGAATCATTGTTGATTATACCCTCCTCAAAACAGGACACAACCATAAATAATAAGAAAAATAAAGAACAAAAAAAATCCAAATCTAATAAAAACCACTTTGTGAAATGGGTTGAATTCAAAATCTTTTTAACATAAGAAATATCAGAAACTCGTTTTCCTTTTTTATCAGCTTTGAAACCTGATTGTTTTCTTATAACATTTTTTTATTTATGTTTTTTTTTGATGTTTCTGTATTTACTGTGCGTTACACAGCACATTTATTTACCACGTTATTTTAAAACATTCGTTTTCTAAAGAATATTTCAAAACTATTTGTCATCTTTAAGAAAAATAAGAATATGTGTGGTTCCTGGCACAGAAACTTCCATACATTATTTTTGAATTTTTTTCAAATTTAATTTACTTGCTTTTCAAATTTGTCAATAGAAAGCCGCTGTAGTCTAGTAGATATTGTGTTGGCTTATTACACTTAAGTCCTCGGTTCAAATCGCAGGTCAGACATCTCGAACAAAATGAAATATGAAAAAAAATATTTTTTTGGCGACTTCCGCTCAGCTGATTTGGCAAAAACTTTGAGAGTAAATACACTTGTCATGCCACTGTAGGTGCCGTCACTCATGTATAAAAAATTAACACTCACAACATAAGTGATCGGAAAAGCTAGGTCGTAATCCAAACTGAAGGATTGTAACGGATAACCTATTAAGTATTGTATGTGATGTACTAGTGAAAGTTATAAAAGCAAACTGTTTGGAAATGTGATCAGAAATGCATTTAAAAGATACCGAAAAGGTCTTAATTGATAATTTAAAACAGATGGGATATTCGAATATAAAAATTGAGATAATAATGGATTCTGATAGACTGATAAGAAATTGTCCAAAACTTATGCCATGGAACGAAAATTCCAATAACAGGAAATTCTAAAAGAAAAAATCGACTGGGAGGAATGATTTAACATGACGCCACTAAGTATCGTTATACATCGTTTACCCAAAAAAAAAAAAACTTTGTCGTATATGTTTTAAATGCTACTATGTCGATTAAATGGAAGAAATTGTCTTTTGTGAGAGTAAACTGATGAGAAACATATGGAATTAGCCACAAACGGAAAAGTTTTTTTCGACAAAAAAATTTAATTTAGTTGGTCCAGAGTACTATGATTGTTATAAGCATAGTCTGCACCAAGTAAGTGTTGTATGCTTCAAGCAATATTTTTGCCGGAGCTTTGAGCTTCCTATATGTTTCATTACATTCATACATACATAATTGATCATTACGAACCTTCTTCCAGGATTACGACCTAGCTTCTCACACCACTTACGTTGTGTGTGTTAATTTTTATACATTAGGGGCGGGACCTACAGTTTTAAGTCCATTTCGAACGACAGATTTTTGACTTTCTCACGAAAATTGTATTTACTATCGAGAGTTTTTGCCAGAAAACTGAGTAAGTAGAGTAAGTCGCTGAAGAAATATTTTTTCGTATGGCGTTTTGTTGGAAATGTCAGCCGAGGGGTCTGAATCCTAGCATCACGTCTCATAAGTCAACACACTACCTACTAGACTACGACGGCTATATTTCATTACACCTAGAATGAATTAGGCAGCCTATTTGGAATTTCTAGAATATATTCTCATTAGATGAGTTTTTTTTTCCTAAAATAGGGAACAACTTATATGGCCTGATTTCAAATTGTGTAGAAGAGAAAATCAAGGAATTCTGGTTGTGTTTTGTAACCAACCGGTTATTAATAATAAGAGTTCATATAAAATATAAGCAATCATCAGTTGTTTTTTCTTTCTATTTTACTTAAATATAATTGCGTTTAAACGAATGTCCTCTAATTTTAACCAGCTTTTTGTGTAAATAATAAAGTTATTAACTACCAAAAATTAATTGTACATCATCAGGGTGCCTTGGTAGTCTAGTGGGTAGTGTGCTAGACTATTAGCGTGGGGGTTTTGGGTTCGATTGCTACCAGAGACTCTGGTCTGTGACACTACACCGAGCATGTGGACAAAATTACTCAGTTCGAATATAATTAAAATATAATTTGTAATTGTATTGCAATTAATAAATAAATAAATTAATAAATTGTATATCTTGTATATCAATGTAAAATATTGTAACGAAAAGGAAAAATCCAACATTAAAATTACAAACAAAACCTACAGAAAAAAAACAATGCAGTAAACAAATCTGTTTCCAAATTATCGTAATGATTAATATAACTACAAACACCAGCATAAAAAATGGTAAACAAGTAAACAAAAATACAACAACACTACAATAATAATTGTAAACAACGATGTTTACATTTATAGAGATTTCGAGGAGGCGCAGACATGAACGTTTGCCTTCTAGAAACATTCATCAGACTGTTTTAGTGAAGTTCAGTCAGTCTTGCGTGAAGACGCCGTGTGTTTGAAGAGATTAATTGTGGTTACAAAGATCTGTTGAATAATTTCCTACTAATTGTTAATGTTTATGCAAAGTGTATAAACAGAGGAATAACAAACCAAGCAATTGTTGTTGCTTACATAAAGTTGTGAACAGTCTCACACAGAATTGTGCGAATAATAAAGAATTTTAATTAAAACTAAACAAAAATTTATTTTTATTTTATTTGCAATCTACGAGCTCATATTTTAAATCTTTTTAAAAGTTGAAAACGTATTTAAGTCCTGTTCAATCCCTTAAGCCAATAAAGAAGTATTAAAAATTTTAAATTTAAATTAACACAAATCTAAATTAAAAAAGAAAACTATTGTAGGCAAACGAACGTCCATGACTGTAGGAAATATATAAATTTTTTATTATTACTTTTTGTTTTTTTATGACGTTTCGTTACAAGAGTGATTGTAATGATGTATGGACATGAAAAGGTGTTTAAAGTTATGTAAACTAACACTTGTATCTGTTTATTTAGGTTGTGACCTTAACCCTAGGTATAAATTTGTTTATTTTTTAACTTTAACATAGAATAGATTGAGAATTAACTGGCCTCATGAATTAGAGCGGGAGATATTTTATGAAAAAATAAATCTGCAAATTGCTTGATGTCACAGTGGAAATGTAATATATATATATAGAAAATGCATAGATGAAAAACTATTTCTTCGGCGACTTCCTCTCTGCAAATTTCTGGCAATAACTCTGAGAGTAAATAAATTGCTATGTCAAATTTCTCAAAAAATCTGTCGTTCGGAGTCGACTTTAAACTGTAGGTCCCGCCACTCATGTATAAAAATTAACGCACACGACATAAATGGTATGAGAAACTAGGTTGTAATCCTGACTAAAGGTTGGTAATGACCAATTCTGTATGTACGTATGTATGTTACTTGTGTTCCTGTTTTAAACTTACCCACTGTAGTTAGTAGTTGTAATGCATTTTCCATTTTGTGCAACAAAACAGATCATCGTACTTTATGTACACGTACAGCAACAGTGTGTTTTTATCTATAAATATCGACAATTGAAACCTGTGGTCCCAAGCAATGAGAGCCTAAGTCGATTAAGGTCAATTTGAGTTAATTATTATATCATATTCTACTAACAAAACTTTATATATACGTGAACTCCTATCCCTAACAATGATTCTTAAATAGTTTTTAATAACAAACTTGCTGACCTAAGTCGTAACTAAGGCCCTTTACTTTCTTTCAATCTCTGATCGTAAAAAAATTGGCATGAAATTTTTTTTCCAAAATCTGTCGGTTAGAGTCAATTTTAAACTGTAGATCCTGTCACTCAAGTATAACATTAACTGACACAAGATAAATGGTGTGATATGGTGTTCAGATATGCACCTTTATTGCATAAATCGCAATAAACGCTATTATTGAGCTCAATATTTCAGATAACATTTCAATTAATGATTGCGCAATAAATACGCAAATTATTATAATATTAAGTAAAACCCAAAATTCAGCACTGTCATAAGCATGTTCAGTGAGCATATTACAATTATCCGAACACTTTCTGTTGATATTTGACAACTCAAATTTTAACAACGATAAAAAAAACAATGAAACAACCAGATGTTATGTTTACCAGCTGTCAAATGAATATTGAATAAACAGCTGAACTGCTTATATTATTATGTCTGAACACTTAAAATATTGTACTCAATGAACCGAATATTGACTCAACAAAAGTGCATATATGAGAAACTAGGCCGTAATCCTGAGTAAACGGTTGTAATGACCAATTATGCCTGTATGTATTAGGGATGCCAAAGTGGATTGATTTTAAAAAATCCCGGGATTCGGGATTTTGAAATCCCGATCCCGAAATCCCGGGATTTTTCGGGACAATTCGGGATCGAAAAATCACGAAATTTCCCAAAATATCCCGGGATTTCGGGATTTTCTCTTAATAAAAAAAGCTAAAAACAATTGTGTTATTAAAATTTCATTAATGTTTGATCCTTATCACAATACACATGTTATAAAATAGAGAAACACAACCAAAAATTAACAAAAATAAAAATAATTCATCTGTGTCTCCATACATAGATCTACATATGTATAAACACATTAGCGAAGAAACAAATAGCTACCATTTTAAGAGTATTATTTAGTGTCCAAAATATATATGTATATTAATTATATTCATTGTTTTAAGTAATTTTTTAAAAAGATCAAAGACGCTAATATTTCATCGAAGAGCCTTAATTTTGATGCAAACGAAAACATCCTTTCGCTGAAAAACATTTTTTTCAATCTACACTTGTGGCAAAATGGTTTCAAGATAGCTATATGCAGAGTAAACTATTCACCTCTAACACCTCGTTCTTCAATCAAATCTATTTCTTTAGAAAGTTGATTGTCTAAACCGTCAGCTGTATAAAAAGATTTTATTGGGCTTCGGGGGCAACGTTTAACTTTTTAACAAAGGAAGTTGGGTTCTTATTCAGTTCGATGTCGAGTGATATAGAATATTCACTTCATTGTTGCATGATACACTTGAAAAACTACATGAGTGTTATTTAATGTAATATTAAATAAAAAAACAATGCCGTAGACTCAATTTTTTCTTACTTTATAAAGTGTATATGTATGAATTTACAATTCCGAAAATTCCCGGGATAATTTTAAAAAAATTTTTGTAATTCGGGATTTCCCGATTGGCATCCCTAGTATGTATGTATGTTTAATTTTTGACTTAGGCTGTTATTGCTTGGGACCACAGAAATATGCATTATCAAGAGAATTGATAGCGTATGTTTAGTGTATATACTCGTACATATGTATTTTGAGTGCTTTGTTTGTATTTTATAGGGAAAAGAGCAGTGGCTAACAGTTGAAGATAAATAAAATGCATACATTTTTTGATATTTTCGTTTTACAACAAACAAATAGGAAGTTGGAAAAAGAAACAAATTTAAATTTATTCCAAAAATAAATAACACTTTAACAGTGTAACTTAAGTCAAAAATACAGTTACAAACTTCATCAGTGACACAACCATGGTAAATACTGTAACTATACAGAGAGAGAGATAGAGAGAGAAACATTTTTTGTAAAACCGAAAAAAATATCAAAACATAATCCATACCTATTTTTATTGCTTTATGTACGTATGTTTTGTGTATTATTTACAATTACGTACAGGAACAAAAATAATTTATTTGGAATAAATATTTTTTACGTATCATCAGTGCTGCCATATTTATTTATTTTTACAAATACTGACACTTTTCAAAAAGATAGGTTTTACGAACACAACTGATAAATGCATATTTGAGTACTTTTAATTTATTTTTATTAAATGAAAAATATTTCATTTTCTATTACTTGAAATACAAGGAATTCAATGAATATGAAATAAAAAATAGCACAACATAAAATATTTTATTTAATTCATAACGCGAAGTGATACAGTAAACTGGCGGTGATAATGAGGTATAATTTCGGGAAGTCGCCGTGGTCTAGTAGGTAGTGTGTTGGCTTATTAGATGTGAGGCTTCGGTTTAAATCCCAGGTCAGACATCTCCAACTAAACGAAATGGAAAAAATATTTCTTCGGCGACTTCCACACAGCAGATTTCTGGTAAAAACTCTGATAATAAATAGTTTCGCAAAAATCTGTCGTTCGGAGTCGACTTTAAACTTTTTTTATTTACATAATTTTTTACTAATTGAATTGGGATTGAAATAAAGGTGATCGAAATTTTTTTTAGATTATTTCTATCGAAGGGAAACTTCATAGTTATTACACGAAATAATTTTATTTGTACTTCTATCATCAATATCTCTACCATCCCAACAAGCATGTTGTTTACGTTATTGTTGTTAGTGTATTTTGTTTAAGTTTGTCCTTGCAGTGTTGTTGGTGACTGTTTGTTCACTTGTTTATCACTTTTTTATACTGATGTTGTTGCTATATTTTTGTTTATTTGTTGATCATGTAAATAAGTCCATTGTTTTTGTTTTTGTAGCTTTTGTTTGTATTAAAACTGCGTTTTACTACAATATAAATAATTTGGAAGAAAAACATTCTATTTATTTATTTATTTTTTACGATTTCAATGAAGTCTAACAATTTTGACGACTTTTTTAATATTTGGCGATTTGATGCCTTACACATATGGCAGCTATGAGTGCAACCCTTAGAGTATACACTAAACATACATAACCTAATACGTATACTTAATAATTAACACTTTCGAACTTTACTGAATTAAATATTTATCATACGCCATGTGATGAATACATTTCTTCAATTTATGTTTTTAAAAAGTTTTTTTCACATAATTTGAAATTAAAGAGTACATATTTTTAAATATGAAACAGTCGCTAAAGAGTCGCTTTGTTGGAAATACCTAAAGCCTGGGTTTTGAACGAGAATGCGCACGTTTAACAAGGCAACACACACACAACTATGGTTTGAACGATTTTCGAAACTTCCCTCTATAGATTTTATTCAACAGGAAAAAGATAATATGTTGCAAAGTTAGGAGTGTTATCATTATTAAATCCAATTATGATTATTCATGTAAAAGTTTAAGTAGAACATAAGCTGTAGCAACCAGTTTTAGCTCATTTCAAATCTTTCCCTTAGTAGTACAGCCACCACATACAATAGGAACCCATATGTTTCGTGGTCTTCGGATGTCTTTATTAGTTCTATTCAAACGTAATTCTTGATATATTTTCCGTAAGCTTTCTGAGAACATAATGCTCCAAATCCACTTTCTACTCCGAATTTGAATTCTACTGGGTACGTGTTAGCCATGTTTAACAGTTTGTAACTTGCAGCCCATAAAAGCACCAAAAAAGTGTTCCAAATTTGTTTCAGACCTTTTTTCACCAGTTTTAGCGAACATATTACTTTTTAATAATTTTTGAAGTGTACGTGTACACTGTACGTTGTTTATACTTTTTTGAAATGAAGGAAAGGACACTAGTAACAAACATTTTATATCGAAAATCATAAATTCATACCTTATTATTGCTTGCACGTGAATAAATGTACACACACTTACACATATGAGAATTCGTAGTATATAGGTTATAATGTGCGTATATGAATGCACATTATATTTGATGCAAATCAACATTTATTTGTATTTATTGTACGATAGAATAGGTTTGATGAAAAATAGATACTAAGAGCCGTATATTTTTTATAGATATTATTTATTTAAAGGCTTCTATAATATTTTTAAAATTAAATTTTTTCAAATAAAATTGCATTTTTTTATTTAATGGAAAACCTATAAAAAAACATGTTCATGCTTATCTAGTTTATAATGGAATTCGAAGCTAAATGGAAAAAACTATATCGGATTTAATTTTCGTTTCTTTTTCGGCAACCGTATTTATTATTAAAAAAAATATATAACAGCAGTTTTCAATGGTGGTTTTCAGTAGCGTAAACAAACTGTTGATTTTATGAATAAATATTAGAAAAATAAATTAAAAATTATTTATTTAATCTTTTGCCATTTTAATACGATTTCAGTGTTTCTTTATAGATTTGGATTTATGTTGATTAAAAAATACAAACATTTATAACATGGCCATTGAAAATGAAAAAAACAATAATTTTTTATTTTTTTGATACCGTTACTACTTATAGATAAGCCGTTTATAAAATTCATACCGCCGACGTAGAATTTTATTATATTTTATTCTTTATCGATTTAAATTTTCAATAAATACATATTTTTCTTAATTAAATATTATTGTATGTACTATATTATTGTATGTACTATATAGTATGGCATATCGAATAGGATATATCATACCACGCAGACTGAATTAATTTCCAATTCTTATAAGAAATTGTTAATTTCCTCTGATTGTTGTTTTTTTTATGTACCGTCAGTCTCAATCGATTTTGGACGTGAAGACAGTGCCAGCCAGTATAATGCATCGATATTTTTGTTTTATACCATTTCTTAATATACTTTGCAATATATTCGGGATCGTTAACCTGCTAGAACATAGCTTCATATTCTTATTTGACATAATGTAGCAAAAAATTTCGAAGGTTTACAAAATAACCCATTACTTTCTAAAGGCCTTGTACACGCCAACGCGACCTAACACCATAGGTTGGAGGCCATAAAAATACCACCGCCGGGAATCACTACCGTTGGTTCATTAAGTCACGAAATCCACCGATGAATTTTATATTCAACTTGCCTCCCATTATCCTTGGTTTCCAAAACTTTGCTCTTGAGTAACATGTGACTTAAAGTTCAAAAAGTAAGTGATTGACAAACAACATCAAAATGAAAAAAGCAACATGTATGTAAGGGTGCGAACATAGTGAGCGCTGATGCCGAGGGGAGCCGAGCCGAGCTTATTGACGCTTACTTTCATGCGAGAAGAAAATTTGTATATAATACAGTGAATGCGAGAAGCAGCGCTGAAATTCTGTTTATTGCATGTGTTTCGCTTTTATGTCATTTAGGGAGGAGTTATTTCCTGTTCATATGCCGACGCCAACTAAAAAACACTTGGAAGAAGTTGCAGCGCAGTACTGGAATTTATGGGACTTCCCAAATTGCATTGGTGCTATTGATGGAAAGCACATACGTATCAAGTGTCCTGCAAGCTCTGGCTCAATGTTTTATAATTACAAACATTTTTTTCCATTGTGTTGCAAGGTATTTCCGATGCCAACTGCAAATTTATTGCGATCGAAGTTGGGGGAAATGGAAAGCAAAGTGATTTTGGTACTTTCAGTTATTCTCAAATTTATAAACTTTTACAAACTGGGAAACTATAGGTACCGCGAAGCACAAGTCTACCAAATACAAACAAAAATTTGCCATATGTTTTTCTTGGTGAAGAAGCCTATCCCCTTTTGGAATATTTATTGCGGCCATATAGCAAAATAGAGTGTACTGAAGACCACGAGTATTTTAATGCGCGCCTTTCAAGGGCTAGAAAGTGCATTAAATGCGCTTTTGGACTTATAAATGCCAAATTTAGAATTTTATGGAAACCGATCCTTCCTTTGCTGAAGTAATTATTAAGGCAATTTTCCTACTGCACAATATTATTATTGATCGAGAGGGTTTGGATGATAACTTGAGAGAAGAAGTTGAGAAGCAAAACACAAAAGAAGCGCAAAAAGAATTCAATAAAACTACCATCAATAATGGTAGATTAATTAAGAGATCACTTTTGTAATTATCTATGCCTCAATAAACTTAAATAAGTAATATTACTTACTTGGTACTTTTATTTTAGCTGCAACGGATGTCCAAATTTTTTCCACACAAACACGATTGTGATACAATTTGTTTTTTTGGTCCCACAAAGCAGGCCGGGAAAAATTTTCAATTATTATTTGAAACCATTGCACACTAAAAAGTAAACATCAACAATGCAAAAAGCGCGCAAAACGCTTTGAAACTGTTTTCTCGCACTCATCGGCTTTGATCTCTGCTATTGTCGGCGTTCACTGTGTTATACACAAGCTTATTTGTATTGACTTGTATGTAATCAGTTTTATCGCACTGACAATCTTTATCGCACTGACAATCTCGGTTCGGCTTTCAGCGCTCACTCTGTTCGCACCCTAACTCGTAACGAAAATATAAAATTTTCTTTTCAAAAATTTGTGTGTACTATACTTCTGTGCCCAGAAATTTCTAAATATCGCTCAATGTATTGTTTGAATATCAAATCAAGTGTAAAATCATTCTGTTTACGTCCGGAGATTGCAAAATCCCACCTCCGGCGATCATCTAGAAGAGAACTAACATCCAATAGAGGCCGCTACAATATTAATTTAAGCTTTCATAATTTTTTTTATAACAGTGCAATGGAATGTAATTAAAGCTTTGGGATTTTATAAACATTATACTGTAATTTAGTACAATGGGTCAATCCGACCTCCGGATACTGTACTTGTCTTAACTGACAAGTACACGTCATCTAACCTACTGTAATTTAAGTAAAGCTTTGTCGCTCTTTCACATTATACTGTAATCCTGTTTAATTTAGGCTTCTTTATTGTTTAAGTTGCACCACATTGTGTCAAAAGAAATATCAAAATTATATTTTAATTAAATAATTGTGAAATAGTGAACTTAGGTTACCCAAGATGCCATGAAAAATAAAAAAAGATGATAAAAAATAACTCCCTTGAACACTTTAAAAGTATTTACTTACTTTTCTATTAGTAATGTCAGTCATCTCTACAAATTACGTGCAAACAATAACAAGAACAAGAAATTTATAAAAAAAAACTTTAAATGTATTTTCATAAATTGGAAATTAATGCATGTTGTCCAGATTATTAACAAACAATTTAATAATTCGTTTATATTTTTCTACTCAATTGATTTTTATTTCCGAAATAAACTTGGAAGCTAAGACCAAGTTTTTCTATTGACTTTTGTTTGAGGATTAGCGACAACGCAACTGTTCTTCTAAACGATCTCCTAAACAGAAATGTAGGTAGTAAAATATAAAATACATTTGGAGACCTTGCAAACAAAGTCTTTAGCTTCTAATGATGATGCCGGAAACTAAAACTAGGAACTAGAAAATTGAACAGAATGCTGGAGATATGTTATTTCCCTGACATCTTATATTTTTATTCAATTACTTTACTAATTTTAAAGTTGATTTATACCGAGGTCTTCGATGGAACTTATGTAGTTTTTGGTTAAAGCAACGGCCATTACAACCCGAATTAAAACTATTCAAAAAGTAACATAAACATAAAGCAAAAGTGCTAAGTCATAAATTTCTAAATGTACCTGATCGATTCTTCGTAAAATTACAATTTGTGGTAAATCTTCACTCACATTATGCTCATAATTAACATGTAAAATTCATAATTACAAGTATGTGACGATTTATCGTCATTTTGACGATTTTGAGCTCTAATAGTGTCATATTGACGATATGACGATTTATGCCCTTATTTTGACGATTTTTAGAACTTATAATCAATCATAGTCTTTACTTTAGTACATTAAAAGCCACTTTAAGCTTTGTATTTACTTTGCAATTGTTACAGTCTGGATTACGACCTAGTTTCTCACACCATTTATGTTGTATGTGTTAAATTTTATACATGAGTGGCGAGACCTACAGTTTAAATTCGTTTCCGAACAACAGATTTTTTGAGAAACTTTTCATTACAATTTTTATTTACTCTCAGAGTTTTTGCCAGAAATCTGGCTTTTTCTTTGATATATGGCCTGGGACTCGAACCCTGGCTTTACGTCTAATAAGTCAACATACTACCTACTAGACTACGGCGACTTCCTATGAAACTTCCTATTGCAATTGTTACTATTGCAAATTTAGGTTAGTAATAGCAAGGAGTAAAGTATTATATTTTAAATTTATTTGCGAACACCTTTGAAAATTTTTCTGTATTTTGTACCAAAAAATTACAACCTCTGCATGAAGGCAGTTCCACATATGGATAGTGCGACTAAAGAAAGAATTTTGTCGTAATGCAGTGTGCGATCCACTGTCTAATCGACCACATACGTATGTACTCGCCGTATGTACTCGAAGACGAGTGTTACGTAGGAATACATGATTCTCGGTAATAAGTCCCCTTATTTTGCTCGAACAAAATCCGTTGTAAAAGCAATAGAATAGTGAATCACAAGCCACATTGCAACGATGCTACAACGACTCAGAAGAGGTCGAAACCTACCGAGCATCTTTGCCCTCTCCTGTAGACGGTCGAGAAGTCCCAAAATAGACATTGAGAGTTGTATTCCATTCTCTTTTGCATATAAGTGTTGTAAATAGTAAGAAGATCAGATGAAGTGCCCGTGAACCGTTTTAAGAAGCAAAGGCACTAAAAACTGTGTCGGTTCTAGAGAACATCACACTGGATTTTCATGTTCAGAACGTTTCTGCGCTTATGTGCCAATAGACGACACTGGGATAGACTGTTTAAACCTTAAACAATTTTTTCCTGGAAATGATACAAAACTTCTCGATTTTTGGAAAAAAATCAGAAATGAAAATGAGCTTTTAATTTCCAGCCTTGAATAAATTTATTAAAAATGGTAGTATTATCATATTCTTACGCTAATGTAGGGAGAGCATTAAGCCAAGATAATTTAAATAAAACTAAATTCCTTAGAAGCGATATTATATAAAAAGATTATTTAAAACTTTGCAATCGTAACTTCTTCGACCTTGATATTGTATCTGATTTGATTAAAATGTTTAATTCTAATGTATATATGTTTTTAATATGTTTTTTTTTGTTTTTAACTTACAAATATATTATATAAAACACTCGTTTTTAAACTTTATTTTTATAATTAAAGCGTCAAAAGGACTTTTTGAACTAAAATCTGTACATTGACTTAACTTTATATGTTTCACTAAAATTTTTTATGTTGTATCTTATGTATTTTTTGTTACGCTTTTTTATGATTTCCATGAACGTCTTTAACGATTTTGACGATTTTTTTCCTAGTATTTGACGATTTGATGCTTTATTTATCTGGCAACTGTGTGTATGCGTCATACTTAATTCCATTAGTTTCAATCACGACATAATCAAATTTTTTTGTATTGCATACCTTTCAGCGTAATTATTCAAGAACAAGTAATATCATGTATAATATCAAATTCAATTAAATATAAAGTATACCGTTAATTAGGAATTAACAATTATAGTGAAGTTTTAAAATTTAAAATTTTTAAATTTGAACCTTCGGTTATTTCGAATGGAATCACATCGGGACCTTGTGGAACAGTATTAGGCCTGTGGGGCCTTTTGTAGGAAAATCAGATCTTTACATTAGCAGCAGTATGTTTGGATATATTGACTTCTTGGGGTACAAAATATGTAGTCACCAGAAAGTTTCCTTATTTTCTTATGGTTTTATGAAAAACATTAAAAATTATTTTGTTTTCATTATAAAATGGAAATAATTTTTTTTTAAATTATTACTTAAAATTCATAAAAATTTTTACATGTATTGGAGTACATAGACTTTTGCTGTTCATAGGAGGATAAGGCGAGTTAAAACTTTGTGTGTTGCCAACTCACGTTTCTTAAATAATTAATAGGGCTATTATCTACATGCCCTTTAATTCCACGATATTGTCATATTTCAATTTCTTACTCAAAAATACCTGTCTTTTATTGAAGCTCTAGAGTTTTATACCATAGTCCTGTACATACTTGATCCAGAACCAGAAGTAGTTAGTTGCTTAAAGAGTTATAACAAAAAATCTTTCTGGTCACTTTCAGGCCAGTGACAATCAGAAATCCTTCAGTTCTAAGGAAAAGTCTATTCACCGATACAATAAGTAAATAAATCTGAGATAAATTGCCTCTTCAGCCCAGCTTAATAACATCATAATTAACAGATGTACTATATATAGGCCCACTCATGTATAAAATTAACATACAAGCTTAAGTGGTGTAAGAAGTTAGGTCGTAAGCCTGGCTAAAGGGCTGTAATGACCGATTATGTATGTACATACATATGTAAAGGGTGGGCTATTTAAAAGTTTAAATATAAAAATATAATTAAATAAAAACGGTTTGAAATTTTGACAAAAATGTATTTTTTTGTTGTGAAATACAATTGTTCCGGGTAAGAAGTGTAATATTATTTCATTCATTTGGCTGTCGGGTCTAGCCTCACAGTATCTCATTCGATCGGAAACAATTTTCGTGGACTTTTTCGTGTGTATGGGGTCGTGCCTCGCCAATGGTGTCGCGAATTTTGGCCCTCAAATGCTCAATTGGCTCTGGTTTGTCGGCATAACACAATTCTTCAACGGCGACCCACAAAAAATAGCCACATCAACTCCATGTCTTCAAATCACTCGTGCAAAATATCCAATACAGCATGAGCTATGTTGCATGAAGTGCCGTCCTGTCAAGATCATTCAAACCATTTTAGAATTTAGTTCAACATAAATTGGGAATTATCAATCTATAGTGCACGGCATTGCCAGAAATACCCTGACCAACGTTTTTCTCAAAGAAATAGTGACCGAAGACGTCGCCAGTTGAAAATCCGCAACAAATTATAAGTTTTTCAGCATCCATTGGACTCTCTGTGATTTCTTGTGGATTTGTATCGTCAACAATTTTACAATTGCGTTTGTTCACGTACCAATTCATTCAGAAATGGGCCTCGACACTAAAGATGATTATCTTATCCATTTCCTCATTGGTCATTGGTACAGCTTGAGGACGTCATGATCAACCGTTATGTATATGTAGATTCTGTAATAATCTAAAATAATATTGTTACGAAAATGGAAATGGTGTTACATGGTTTAAACATTAAAATGATAAACAAAAGCTATAAAAACAAAAACTATGGACTTGTGTACATGATCAACAAATAAACAAAAATATAACAGCAACCTCATTATAAAAAAGGGGATAAACAAAGTAAACAAGCAGGCACCAACAACACAGCAAGGACAAACGTAAATAAAATACACAAACAACAATAACGTAAACAACATGTTTACATTTATAGAGATTCCGCGGAGGCAAAGTCATTCTCATTTAAGAGCATTCATCAGACTGTTTACCCTGCGATATAAATGGCAAGAGAAAGCAGGCAACGGCCTCAGCAAAAATTCAGTCAGTCTTGTGTGAAGACGCGTTACGTGTAAAGAGAATAATCGTGATTTAAAGATATTCGTTGTAAAGATCTAACGAACACTTGTTAGTGTTTACGCAGAAGAGTGTAAAAAAGAATAACAAACAAAACAAATTGTTGTTGTTTTCATCAAGCTGTGAATAGTTGCACCCAGAATTATGCGAACAATAAATGATTTATTTAAAACTGAACACAAATTTACTTTTATTTTATTTGCAATCTACGAACTCATATTCTAAACGTTTTTAAAAGGGTAAAAACGTAACAATATGTCTATAAAAATGCATTAAAATTTGTAATTTTTTTTTTTATAATTATAAATAACGTCGTGTTTAGACTATTTATATCTTCAAACATTTACTCATGTTTTCAATCACTTCGCAGTGTAACAATATCAATATTGATCCTTCAAAACTGATGATTGAACTAACTAATGACTTGAAATCCCATTTATTGATTTATTCAAATAAAATTTTCCAACTTTGTCTGCACTATTTTGTTATAATTTTTAAAAATAACATTATATTTTGTATACAATTATGCTTTTTAATTAATCAATTGTAATTTTAATTAACGTCATAGCTGGTAAAATGTGTAGCGAAGACAGACAAATGCGCAGACGGGTATATCCTGAACAATATTTTCCATTTTTTCTTTTTGATTTTTTGCTTTTTAAGTGGTTTCATGTTATTTTTTTTATTAATTTATTTGGGTTTTACATTCTTTTTGCTGTTTATTTTATTTAAATGTATACGTATGTATATGACATATGTACATGCATTCATATAAACATAATTTTTAATGTTTATTGTTATTTATTATGAGCGACAGTTCGAAACAGCATTAGCTTTTTCTTTGACATCTTTGTGAAAGTGTTTTTAAGTTTAATGAACAAAGCTTACAATTGCTGTACAAGTTAAAAACAAGATCACATGAAAAAGCTTTTTTATTTATATTTATGGTCACATAGAAATCAACATTACAGAAGTTTATTGCAATTGTTACAGTCGGACATTATGATATTGGAAGATTTAAAACAATTTTTAAACTCAAATACAAATTATAAATAGAATTAAATTAATTAAAAAATAGTAAAATTTTCCTTGGGGAAGTATTTTAATAATCCTGTCGAACTTAAAATTAAATTTTAATATATACAGTGAGAAGCAAAACTGTCCAGATGTTTTGCATTAAGAAATTAAGGTAATGAAAGTAATACAAATATAGGTGTAGTATCAAATATATGTATTTTTTTTATTTTATTTAACATTATTCTAAATTATAAAGAACAAAAACTTATATAAATTTCTTCAAAAAAATAAAAAAATACAAAAACGCAAAAATGCACTATTTCGACTGTTTTGCACTGTTTGCAAGGTTTGTTGAAAATCATTAATCGTTGCCAATTTAATAATCCATAAAAATAATCCATAGTAATATAGATTATGTTCTGGACACTGGTCAATCGAGTATCGTGGAGAAATTTGAGGCCGTCGGGGACCTTGACTATATGATACCGCGATATGACTTCTCGATGAAATTCATGACGGCCACCCCGGATAAAGAGGTCTGGAGCAATTGTGCTGAGCACCTCGTGAAGGACTTCGTCCAAATCTTCACTAATGGATCCAAGTTAGGATTAATCGTTGGTGGTGGAATTTACTCGGAGTCAATAGGTATAGCCGAATCGATAAGGCTAACATACGGCTGTCGGACACACCTCAGCAGAGTAGCAGAGGTATAATGTACACATCATTTGGGTTCCGGTACACAATGATATCCCGGGAGGGACGAGGAGTAGGAAGAGACTGTTCTTCGTCTACTGGGAGCATGCCCTGCTCTATGTCAAAGGAGAAAGAGACATCTTGGTGCCTACTACATCGATGATCTGGGTGTCTGTTGAACATTGAAGTCGGCAGTTTGAGTTGTTTCATTGTAAGCTCTAAGTGGTTCCAGGACTAGGGGATACCTAACATGAACAGGGGTATCACAATGGACCCCATGGGCTCAAGTGCGTTCATCCGTTTCCTTTGGGGGATGGCCACGTATACCTTCCTACCTGGGTGTAAGATTTGTGTCGGGAGAGTATATTGATGTAGATGGAATTTACTACTGGAAATATAGAAACCATCAGGGCTAGGAATGGCAACCACATATAAAACAGTCTTATAGGAAGCATTGTCTATAAGCAGCGGCATAATCCCAATAGACCTTTTGATTTAGGAGAATTAGAATACGAGTGGAACAAAGGCAAGGAAAGGGAACGGATAAAACGCAAACACGAATTAAAATCAACAAAAGGAAGGAGAACGGCAAGACTGATAACAAGGATAGACGTTTAGTTGAAGAGAGAGAGAGAGAGAGAGGGAGAGAGAAGTAAATTATTACTTTACGCATATGCCGTCCGGTTACTTCTGGATGGAATGAGAAAACCAGGAGACACAAGTTGTTTGTATGGAAACGGAGTTTTAGACAATGCCGAACACAAATTCTTTGAATTTGGGAAATTGGAAAAATAGAAAAGAAATTAGAGATTAAATGACGAAATTGACCCCATTGCTATTGAAAACATAGTGACCAAGATGCTTTGTAGTGAGGAGAACTGGTCAAAAGTAGAAAAATTCTCCGAGTATATCCTGAGAATGAAGAAAGTTGATCTGGGCAAGTAAATACTGCAACATGCCTAGACGCAGACCTCAAATGAAGGTACATAGAACACCCTGAGTCCCTATCCGAAATAATGGTTATGCTGTACCGGATAAAGAAATGGTAGGTGATTTACATTCGATGGGAATCCCCAGAGATTTCTTTACCTCGCAAAAAAAATATGACATATACAAACCAGTTGAATGTTTATTGCATTAAAATACTGAGGCAATCTTTTGACACAACTGATGTAAAACTTCATCAAAAATAATAGCAAGCAAAAATAATAGCAAGCAAATAATATTTTACAGTCGCCGTGGTCTAGTAAGTAGTGTGTTGGCTTATTAGACGAAAAGCCAGGGTTTCGAGCCCCAGGCCAGACATCAAAATAAAATACAAAAACTATTTCTTCAGCGACTTCCTCTCAGCAGATTTCTGGCAAAAACTCTGAGAGTAAATAAAATTGCCATGAAAAGTTTCTCAAAAATCTGTCGTTCGGAGTCGACTTTAAACTGTAGGTCCCGCCACTCATGTATAAAATTAACACATACAACATAAGTGGTGTGAGAAACTAGGTCGTAATCCTGACTGAAGGGTTGTAATGACCAATTATGTATGTATGTAAATAATATTTTCTCAATGAAAATTGCAGTTACTTCAACCCCTCGCCTTTTTTACCTTAATATCACTCCACTGCTATTGCTGTAGTACACTTTAACGCAATTATATTTCGATTCTATTTCTTTTATCTCCATGCGGAATTTTAAAACTGTTACCACCTGCAGACTGCCTTTAGTGTGACTTATTTGTTTTGCTGTGTCAAGACATCCTCTTGGCGTATTGTGAAAATGATTTGTTTATTCACCTTTCAACACTTTCTGTTTAATTTCTGTTGATTCTTTGCTGAATTGCAGTTTGATTTCGAAGAATATTTCACTCTGAACTGATTAGCAAATCAATATATGGAAAGTTTTTGTGGAGTCTTTAAGATTCTTGATATTCACATTCAATCTGATACGACATTTTAAACTTTTATATCAAACTTAAGACAATCATTTACACCGATGTTAATCAAACTGGTTTTAACAGTACGAGGATTACGAAATTTTTCAAGAAATATTTTTCACGAACAACATGAACAGCTTCAGACTGTATACGCATAAACCAAAGCTTCTAAAAGTCTCAAAAGATTTTTCTTTTCGAGACTCTGCTTTTTTTAAAAGGGACGTAGATGCCAACATTAAAAACTGAATTGAAAGCAACCATAAACGAACAGGTAAATGGCCTTCACTCTAAAGACGTAAATTTCATTCTACTTGGTTTTCAGTATTGCTTTTCGCCGCAAGAACTGTCTTTAAAGGTAATTACTTTTATTTAATTGGTAATCTGTCCATGTGCCAATACTTAAATCATAGTCCTTAAAACGTTTGCCGCGGTTGGAAGCGATCTTGTTAAGAATAATTGAACATTGAATAATGTTTTTACGTGATGGGATTCAAGCCCTAACCAAGCCCAAACTCATTTGATTGCTCTGCATGCATTAAGACTGTGAAAAACCTTATCTGGTGTGCATATATCCCATCCCTAAAACCTTAACCTTAGCCCCATTATTTAGATATAATATCATACTCTATAACCCTTGTCCAGTGGGTAGTGTGTTGGCTTATTAGAAGTGAGGCCACGATTCAAACCCGGTTCTTCGGCGACTTCCCTGGCAAAATCTCTGAGAGTTTCCAAATAATATATCTTTCGGAGTCGGCTTTAAACTGTAGGTCCCGCCACTCATATATAAAATTAACACACACAACATAAGTGGTGTGAGAAGCTTGGTCGTAATCCTGACTAAAGTGCTGTAATGACGACTTATGTTTGCATCATGCTCTAAATAATTTTCTTGCTTGCAGACCACAGTGCCGAGTAAATTACACTCTTCTCAAGCTTTGTAACAAAAACACTATAACGCATTATACAATAGAGGTCAAACCAAAAATTGAAAACATTGAATTTCGGAACTTCAGCAAACAATTTAAAGCAAACAATTTAATGAAATTCACTAATTTCTACCACTGAAACTACAATACCAAATCAGTGAGCAAGTCAAAGGAAATTGTAAAAAGAATTAATAAGCTTTGCATTATAAGGCACAAAATCTACAAGATTTTTTCCAGTATAACTCAGGAATATTTTGGCATTTGTTTTACCAATTACACTATGCGACAAAATAAAAATAAAAATTAAATACACCCAGCTAATGACATAGTGTAGATTGTGAGTTTTGTTGAGTAGAAGTCAAAAATAATTTTTTTTTTTCTTGAACCCTCCAAACTTGTTTTATTTGATAAAAACGGTATTTTTGACCTTTTTACACAAAATTATTGATTACCTAAATATTTTTGAACTTATATTCAAAATCCAAATTTTTTGAAAAGGGAAAATCAGTCTGATCTTGCGGTTTAGTGCAATATAGTTTCCTACATGAAGGTGCAGTGCAACAAAATTGTGGAAGCAATTTTCACCCTTAAAAAAAGTGCAGCTTAATGAACTGCTCGTCATCTGTCCTGTGTAAAATTAAAATATTGAAGAGGAAAACCCTATCGTTGATCAGTGCAAAAATGTTTAAAGTATCAAGAAAGGCTTTTATATGTCTTAATTACTTGATTATTGTAAAACAAATTGGTTTTTAATTTGATGTATCGCTGAGGCCCTGGCAGATTCAAATCCATTGCATATGGGTGTAAAAACCAGAAGCTTTATGCGAATATCTTTCTAACAGAAAGAGCCGGGCATGTCACCATCAGGTGAGGAACGGTCTTCGCCTCTTCCTCATCTCTGCAGCTTCTGCAGAAATCGTTAGCAAGGTGTCCAAAACCAATGCGCCTCGCATGCGTACCCATAATACAATGCCCCGTAATGACACCGATAACCACACAGAGCGCGCCTCTTTTGAGTTTAAGTAGACTCATTGTACGCCCCTCATCCAGCTATGGCCAGATTTTACAAGCCGTTCTACCCGAGTCCGACGCAACCCACCTGCCGTTGACGGTATCGACAATCGCATTATCAATTATGAGCCTGCAGGTCCTCATAGGGATTCCCAGATTCGAGAACTCACCGGAGATTTCGATGGTCGGGCCCCGCCTGTCAAGTTCATCAGCTCTGCAGTTACCCGAAATACCACTGCGCCCCGGTACCCATACGAAATTGATATCATATCGATCCGCTATCTCGTCGAGATATCTGCGGTAGCCGTACACCGTCTTGGAGTTCATCACGTTGGAACTTAGAGGCCTGATAGCCGCCTGGCTGTCAGAATCTATGGTGAAGTTCTACTTGGATACTCTTCCGTCCCTAATAACTTTCGCCGCGGCCTGTATTACCACCACCTCCGCCTGAAAGATGCTGCAGTGGTCTGGCAGTCTTATAGACTGGGCTATTCCAAACGATTCCGACAAAATTCCACTCCCAACAGCTCCGTTCGGCTTCGAACCGTCGGTGTAGATTTGTACGGCGTCCCTTACCGGGTGCGTAACACCACCCTTCTAGACCTTTTTGTGCGAGACCGATATCCTGAATCTCCTCGTGAAGTCGTACCGCGGAGACTACTCCACATAAACAAGATACCTGTATGCTAATTAAGTACTGGGCAGAAACTTATCTTTATTCGAGCAGCATAAGTTACCCAAAATGGGACAGCACAATAGATCACCTAGTCGCAATTGTTTATAACATCTTACAAAAAAAAATCCAATATTAAGAGCAATCTCAAACAAAAATTGTACCCTTTCAGAGATTGAAACTTTTCTGGCTAATTATGGGAAGAGCCTGTACAAAAATTTCATAAAGGGAGATACCTTTTTGAACTTCCAATGATTTACATGGTACTACTTTACTGGGTGTATTATATAAAATATTAGACCATATAATTCCCCAAAAAATCTTTGGTAAATCAAAAATAGCATTGCGATCACAGCGAGCGAGAAATTTGTGATTGACCTTATGAATAGTCCACGTGTACTCGTCTAGCTACTAATAGAATGCTTCATAAAATTTCAGAAAGAAAGAAAATAAGCCATAATATCATGACGGGTAAAAATATAAAAAAAAAAACATCGATGTCATTACGACAAATTAACACTAGTAAGATTATGTGGTAGCAAAATAAACAAAATATAGCAGAAAGTCATTGATACACCATTTGATTATATAACTCATTGTCTTCATAATCAGTAATATCAGGATTTTCATGAAAGTATGTAAACAAACTATAAACAACAATCCTTAACTCAGAAAACTGCCGAATGTTGAGTTCGTTTCTGAATTTAATACACAAACTTTTATTATATTACTTTCTTACTATTCTGAGATATTCATAACGAGTTAAAGAAGGATTTAATATTCTCTGAACTCAATATAGTCTTAAACAGATAGGCTCCCGTAGTTTACTAGATAGTATATTGATTTACTAGATGAGAGTTCGTAATACCTCGAAAAAAAAACACGGATAGCAAAAAAATTGCCATGAAAAATGTCTCAAGAATCTATCATTCCGACTCGACGTTAAATTCTAGGTCTTACCATTCATGGATAAAATTAACACAAACAACATGGGTGATATGAAAATAATCCTGCCTAAAGGGTTGTGTAAATAACAATATGCTCGTATTCTAAACTCTAGAATTTGTGTCTTTTCATACTTAATAAAGGTCTTGGCTTATCTACTTTACAGTTGTTTTACAGAAACTAAACCCTATGAAAGTGACTATTTGGTCTAATTAATGAAAACTTAACACGATGAGTAGATATGCATTTTTAAATAAAATATTTCATCATTTACATGTTAAAAGTTTAATGGCTGTCAGAAAATAAATTCTTAAAAAAATTAAAATTTTTAGAAAAATTTCATAGAATTTTTGTTTTACTTTGTAGGACAACTCTGCTACCCACTTCTATTTTTTATACTCCCTTTCAATTCTTTTAATTTCTTCATGCACTTTAAGTCCACTCCACTGTTGACTTTTACAAGCATTGTGGTTTTGTACGAATCGTGTATGTATTGCCAATAATAATAACTGTAATGTAAAAATGTAAAAGGTAATTTAAATACATACATATATATATATATATGTTGTTGTTCATGCTGATGTTTGTACATATAACATTACAATGGTTTTTCTACGTGTTTTAAATCATATTTAGATTGAATCAAGAATACGTATGCATTTACTGTTTATCTAAAAGCAGATGTTTTATTTTTTGGATTTTTAGCGTATTAGAGTATAAGAAATTTTGATGATTTTATACACTTTCTCATAAATTTGTTGTATACTTATTAATTTGTTTTAATTTTTCTTTAGACTGACAGCCTATTACTCTTTTTTCTGCACTGTTGTAACTGCACTTAATTGCATATCCTATCAATATATGTTTTAAATACAAAAGAAAAGATATTCATGCTCCATTTGCTAATATGAACACTCTAATTTACTGCCGTTTTATGGAAAAACATAGGATTTTTTCTTTATTCTCTCTTACATTCCTTTTTTACCGTTGCACTGAAAATAGGTCACTTTTCTCACTCACTTACTGACACAGAATCCCTTGAAGTTGTATAGAAAAGTTGTAGATTTTCTATGTTAAGTTCTGACTTTATTTTACAGTTGAACTCTTTTTTTAAAAGTATTTTTAATACTGAAAAAATAATTTTTTTCTCTTGTTTTAAATTTTTAAAATGTTTTTTGCATTGTATTTCAATATTTAAATTTGTCATTTATTTTTAGTTCCATTCAAATGTTTTATTTTTATTATGAATTTTGTTTTTGTATTTCTCTATTATGAATAACGTAAGTTTGATACTGAGCAGTTGTAGGCGGAACACAAAGAAAAAAAAAACGAACAACCTTCTTAGTGAACATTAAAAATTTTACTACTGATGCTGCAAATTTAACGGTTGTCAATGACATAAAGTACCGTCAAGAAAACATTATCTGCACACACTCTTATATCGTGTATTGTTCTTTTGTGAATATATTTTTTTGTAAATCTACCACTTCACACACGGCTATGTTGTCTATCAAGCATTTGTAAAGCAGCTCTTTTTGTTTACAAAGCTCTTTACTTTTTACGCAAAGTACATATACTCACCGCCTTTTGTATACAAAAACTTCGACAGATTTTGATATTGTAAAATGAAAAAGACATTCAAAGAAAAAAGTCTCTTTTCAATTTCAAACAGAATAGCATTGTTCGGTATGATAACATTGCAAAAGAGAATTGACAAAACAACTTAACATTGCAGAGTATGAAACTAACACACAGACACAGTAATCTCAACTACTATACAGGAATTACCAGCTACTCTGTTTTCTATGGCAGTTTATTTAAATAGTATTGTGGGCTTATTTATAACTTAATTAAGATTTTCTTTTCTTAATGTTCATTACAATAGAGCATTAAAGATTTTTTTGATAAACAAAGATCCCTGAAATTTAATTTTAATTACACTTCTCTGTTACACAATTTAACTGCATATTTTAACTACGAGTACTGTTGATGTACTAAATGTTAGGCGTATACTTTATTGGTTATCGAAATATTTATTAAGTATACGCAACCCTATTAATGACAGGGACAAATACATCAGAAACCGAAAAAATTTGAGTACCTAAACCCGGTTTTTATGTTATATTATTTTTTCATTTCTAGAGATGAGTACTTAATTCTACTGTCTATAGCCGATTGTATTCGAACAGTATTTGGCACGTGAGATTATAATATTTTATAAAAGTATTTTGATGAAAATACTCATTTTTCGCTATACATATTGTTACGTTTTTACCTTTTTAAAAACGTTTAAAATATGAGTTCGTTGATTGCAAATAAAAATAAAAACAAATATGTGTTCAGTTTTAATTAAACTCTTTATTGTTCGCACTACTTTTGTGTGCCACCATATACGACTTGACGATACAACAACAATTTGTTTATTCGCCATTCTCTTTGCTTACAACGCAGATATTTTCAACGGCGGTCTTCGAAACACGACTGTTTACTTCGCACGCAACGCGTCTTGACACAAGACTGACTGAATTCTTACTAATCGTTGCCTGCTTTGTCTTGACTTTTTAAATCTCCACATAGTCAGTCTGATGACGGTTCTTGCAGTCGAACGTTCGGGGTTTCGCCTTCCTGACAACTCTATCGTGATTTCATTGTTGTTTGCGTACTTAGCTTACGTTGTTTGTTATTGCTGTCTTTCTTACTTGTCTGTCTCCTTGTCTTTCATATTTGTTGTTGGTATATGCAAGCAAGTTCGTTGTATTTGTTAGTGTAGGTTTTGTTAATCATGTTAATGTTAAACGATGTTTCCATTTTCGTAACAATATTATAAATTATTTATTGTATTTTATTAGATATGAAAAGTTATTATTGCAGAAAACTTAAAAAATAATTGTTAAGGCTTAGGGACTCTGGCGTCCTTATGGTCCATAAAGGAACTTTTCTACTTGCATACACAGGTTACTATTCCATAAAATTAACATCATTTACATACTTTTGGAAAAAGTTTTTCCTGCTTCAGATGTATTTGTATTATTTAAATATTTAAAATTAATTAATACGATAGTCTCATAAAAATGATTGAGAATTCTCTATGGATCATCATATTTTGGCAGAATTTAGAGACTATTGGTCTTCAGAAATAGATATGCGGTTACCCCGTATATCAAACGTTATGCCAAAGCCTCTGTTTGAAGAATTACCTACAAACCTCAGTTTTTGTTACAATAAAGAGGTACAGGCATTCAAAACATCAAACAACAATATATCAATAAGCACATGAGAAAATTTAAAATAAACAGTGTAATGAAGCAGTATGAAAAATACAGGCCTGTCAAATGAGGCTACAGCCTGGCGAGCAAACCATCGGATGCCACTAAAATTTTAAAATTTCAAAAACTTTATGACCAAAATGCGGACAAGACTTTTTTCATTGGAGTACTAACGACCCCGATGTCACCGATAGCGTTCATCTGTTCAGCCTTGGTATAAATATTCTCGAAATATTCGTATCGGCCTCTGTAGATCAATATTTTAACCTTACAACTGCAAATTGATATTCGGTTTCGCCTGTTCTTTCGTTCCACCAGTTTTGTTACTGCATATGCGGTAAGCATTGCGCTATATAGTGGCTTGATTACGCGATGATAATAAATTACTCACAACAGTCTTACAACCATCTTGTTTGTCCTGTCCTTTCAGAAGTTCTTAGTAATACATCGACACCTTATCCACCAAATTGGCTTGATGTAATTGAAAATGAGCAATTAGTAACACGTTCATTTCTATTGCGCATTCGAACATCAAGCCCTGGATTAATTTACTGACAATGTGGTCGATCTAATAGTGCTCGCATGTACAGAGTTGGATCAGATTGTAAGACTGGCATGCTTTGGCTTAACTGTGGCAGTAAGAAACGATCATATGGTGGCCTTAGAAGCTCTGGCGGATTTAAGCCCGTTGCAAATAATAAGAAACACCAGTATTATAGGCACTATAATTAGGATAAAGGAAGAAACATCGATCATTAATCCTAGTAATTTGGGATGTGAATTTCTCGTTCATTCAAGAAAAAAGAAAAATGAATGAAGAAATTTGGAAGCTGCATACTCTTTTTAAAGAGTGGTATACGGATAAGCTGACGATTGATAGTTGGCATCCAGCGAGAACGTTTTGACCCAAAATGAAATATTATTTTAAATCGCCATTTATTATTAGTAGGTAGTGTGTTGATTTATTAGACGTAATGCCACGGTTCAAGCCCGAGATCAGACATCAAACAAAATACGAAAATTATCTATTCGGCGACTTCCTCTCAGCAGATTTCTGGCAAAAACTCTGAGAGTAAATAAAAATTGCCATGAAAAAGTTTCTAAAAATTTGTCGTTCGGAGTCGACTTTAAACTGTAGGTCCCTCCACTCATGTATAAAATTAGCACACACAACATAAGTGGTGTGAAAAACTAGGTCGTAATACTGACTGAATGGTTGTAATGTATGTATGTAATATAATTAGTTTCCCAATAATTAAAGAACAATTCGAAGAGTGGCCCTCCACATACACCTAATATTTATAGTTTTTACATTCTTTATTGCATCACAAGTGTCCAAAAAAAAGAATCCTTTTTGGCGACCAATATCGTGGTACGTTAGCTTCTTTGAAGCTACTGCAATCTACGCATGTAATCCCCTAACATTTCAACATTCGTCTAGTTATCGTCGAGATACTCAGACACAATTGCATTTATTACACTGCGTTAGGACGGGATTGGAAAGATTCTAACCTGTGAAGTTGTTCCCACGGAAATCATTGGACTTATAAAAGATTTCTTGAAAATTCCATATGTGGCATACTACATGAGCGAGTTGTAGGAAGTCATTACGGATACAAATCATAATATCGTAGTTTACAATATATTGATAAAAACAATAAGTAAGAAAAGAGATATTGCACGATCAATTCGATGATCTCTGATGATAAGCTGAAGATTTGTGTTGGACTCTAAATATTGGGTGGGCCATCTATCGATTTAAATTTGAACCAGAGGTTATTTCGAATCTGGCAATACTTATGTCATTATATTCTCCACTGAACGTAATGAATCAATATACAATTAAGTAACTTTGGGATTCATGGGATATTTATTTCCGAAACAAAAACAATTGGTCGGAAATTGCATGAAAATATCATATAAAATTTGGTCACAGAGAAGGACGAATAGCTTATTCCAAAAATTCGTGAAACTGGTTTCCTTATTGGTGAGCGTGCTCGTTCAGTGCGTACACCCGAAAATATCAAAGCTGTGGCTGAGAGTGCATATCCATAAACATCAACTCGTCATCGTCCTGAAGAATTAAACAATTCACGCACCAGCTAACGTCGAATTTTGAGAAAAGATGTCGGTATGACGTCTTACAAAGCTTAATTGGTTGAAGAGTTGAACCCGCATGACCATCTGCTTAGTTTGGTCAACGAGAAGCTACACGATGATGTCGATTTTGCCAAAAAAAAAATCAACTTTTCGGATGAAGCTCATTTTCATCTTAGTGGGTACGTTAATAAACTAAAATTGCCGTATTTAGAGTTGAGAAAACCCACACGTGGTCTTATAGAAACCAATGCACCCATTACGAATGACTGTTTTGTGCGGCTTATGGAGCATATTTTTGAAAATGAGGACGATGCAACCATTAGGGTAAATGAAAATACCTATCGCAACATGATAACTGTTTTATTTTTTACCCGGTCTTCAAGATATCGATGTGAACCATGTTTGGCCACACATCTCATGCCACAATCGATTTATTTCATCAAATGCGTTTGATGGCCCTTTAATTAGCTGAAATAGTGATGCCAATTTGCCACTAAGAGGTTGCGATTTGACGACGTTGGACTATTTTCTGTGGGGCGATGTAAAAGAAAAGTGTTATGCCGAGAAACCAGAGGCAATTGAGCGTTTGAGGGCCAACATTCGTTATGCCATTGCCGAGATATACATACATGCACTCGAAAAAGCCCACGAAAATTTGTTTAGTCGAATAAGGTAAGGTGAGTGAAGCCAGCCGCGGCAGGCATATGGATGAAATAATATTCCATTTCTAACCGCAACACTTGTTCTTCATAGCAAAAAATAAATTTTGCAAAATTTCAAACCGGTTTGGTTTCATTGCATTTTTAAATTTAGTCTTTTAAAATGGTTTCTTATTGTTTCCTTCTACATGGGGCAAAGTCTGCACTCGGTCCCATCCAAAAGACATAACCCACTGAGGCAATGTAATCTCTGGTAATTGATTCCTGATAGAGAATCCAGAATCCACCAATGTTCTCCCTTCTTCTTCTACTAATCAGACCTAGTACAGGTCTAGGGTGAGTTAGCCTCCATGTTTAGTTTATGCGACAATAGCACTCTTGACTATGTCTGCTGCGAATCCAACTCCTTTAGCAATTTTTTCGCAGTGGTCCCGAAATGATATGGGGGCCCAGCAAATTCCAACTTTGTTTACCACACCGAGCTATAGGAAATTATTAAAGTCCTCTCCGAAAAGCCGGCATCCTATCGAATACGCACCCATTGCTGTCAAAGAGATAAATAGAATTCCATCAGCTTGAATGACACGCGGCTATTTCTCTCTGGTGCGGGATTTCAATATAAGAATTCCCCGCTTGTAAACACTGTCCTGCAAGCATTTTTGAAAGTGCTTATATCCAGGGAGTACTGTGTATGCAAAACAAAGATCCATTTATTGAAGGCCACTCATTAGGAATCAACGGTGTTGAAATCGAAAACTCAAAAAAAGTATAAACAAGTACTCTTCCGCGTACACAATAAGTATTGTTCAATAGATCTTTATAACGGAGATCTTCAAACCACAATTATTCTCTTCACACGAAACGTGTCTTCACACGAGACTGACTGAATTCTTTCCGACCCTGTTGCCTGCTTTGATTTACCTTTTATATGGCAGCGTAAACAGTCTGATGAATGCTCTCGAAGGAGAATGACTTTGCCTTAGCGAAATCTCTATAAATGTAAACATGTTGTTTACGTTATTGTTGTTTGTGTATTTTATTTACGTTTGTCCTTGTAGTTTTGTTGTTGCTTCTTTTTTACTTGTTTAACTCCTTTTTATACTGACGTTGTTGCTATATTTTTGTTTATTCTTTGATCATGTAAACAATTCCTTTGTTTTTTCAATTTTTGTTTATTATTTTAATGTTAAACGATAACACCATTTCCATTTTCGTAACAATATCATTACCAAAAAGAAAAGAATGGATAAGGCCCAGTGGGCAATATGGTAGAAGTGAGTGCTAAGCTAAATGGAGGATCATCCTAACGGTAAGTTTTAAAGTTTATGTTTGAAATTGCCATATTACATATTATTTTCAATATGGCAACTTAAAATATAAACAAAATCAGGAAACACAACAACAACAAAAAGAGGCACTTCGTTAGCACTGCGTTTAAATAAATTTGTTTAATTTTAGCAGTGTTATCGATATTGATCCACCACTGCCTTATTTTTGAAAAAGTTTAGGTTTCAATAAGGAAAAAAAAGTTAAAGGTGACTTTAAAGTTCACTTTAGCTAAAGTTACCTTTAAATAAACCCAACTTTAACGGGAAGTTGTGATAAGGGCGCTAAACCTACTTATTGTTATCGAAAAAGCAAAGACAATAATAAGCAAGAAAATGTGAAAAGAATCAAATAATCAAAAAACCTACATGCGAGTATGTTTGTATTAAAAAAAAAAATAATCATGGCAAATCAAACAGTTCAAGGTTGCCAAAAAAGAAAAATAAGGAAAAAGGAAAATAAGGAAATTGTACCATTACAATCTTCTTTTATTTCTATTGTTGTTGTAAATGAAAAAATAATATTTTTCCACTTTCATAAACATGTCACACTGTATTACTTGTATTACTGCGTTTTAGATTTGGATTTTCGTTTCATGTCTTTATTTCTTCTTTGTATTATATTTCGGGTTGTGTTTTTCCATTTTCTTTCCATTGACAGTCATGTAATATTCATGATTTTGAATTTATACACACACTGCAAAAATTTTACCCAAAGGCGTAAATCTGTAAATCTTTTAATTTTGTACGACAATAAAGTCAAATACAGTACAACGCAATAGTAATAAAAACGTTAAAACAATTTAAAAATTTGCAGAAAGTCAAGTTTATTTTTGCTATGCATAATGCTATAAACACAACGCAGCAAATACAGAAATTTCTCCAAAAATTAAATACATAGGCCTATATGGAAATGATCATTTAATGGCAACACAACAACAAGCAAATTGTTGTTGTAAAATTGCTATGTTCGCTGTGTTGCTTTTATTGTGTTTATAGCATAACGTGTTGATATATTTTGAAACATTTTCAAAGTTTAGAAAATTTGAATGGAAGCCTTTGTTGTCTTAATTTCAAAATGAGTGTATTTTGTGTGCCGCCAAGGTCAACAACCAATCCACCCACTACAGTGCTGCGTTAACAATTTCTTAAAACTGTTTTAATTTTTGAAATGAAACAAATAAGCCCACAATAATTACACGGTGCGGCAGTCAAAATACACCCAGTTAATAACTTAGTTTACGTTGTGAGTTTTGTTGCGTAGAACTCAAAAATATTTTTTTTTATTTCTCGAATTCTCCAAACTTGTTTTATTTGAAAAAAAAAACGATATTTTTGTTCGTTTCACACTAAATTATTGACTAACCAAATATTTTTAACCTATTTTCAATATCCAAAGTTTTTTGAAAAGGGGACAGATGAGCATTTAAAGTGAGGTACATAAGCATATGGTTCAATTTTACATATTATCGGGTAAACTTGGAAAAATAATTTTTTTCTTTTTTTTCAAAATTAGCTATTCTTAATTGCACAATTTAATTAAAGAATATAAAATAGGTGATAACGTTCTGAAAGTGCATTATCTTGTGAAGAGATTGACACTTTGTTTAATCAAATCCGACAAAAATGACCGTAGTTATTATTTAAATAGTATAACAGTCGTGTTATATTTTTTATATATGTCATCTTATAAAATGAACTTTCGGTTCAAAAAATTTCGAAAGTTTTGACGGATATTGATTGTTGTTTGCACGACTGCCTTCATTATCAACTAAAGTTGTTGAAAAAAGAGCGCAATTTGGCCAAACATAGAAGAATAATATGATAAAGAGTAAATTACCTTCGTCGATTCGACGAACAGTAACCATACAGGATTAAATTGTTCGTCGACTCAACGAAGAGTCACCTTAATGTACAAAAATGAAGAGTAACCGTCCAGGGTTAAACAATGTTTGACTTGTTTAGCCATCAAGTTCTATTCGTTTGATATTCACTCTGCTCTTGTTGTTACACCTGCTGCTGCTGGTGACGGTGTTGTTGCATTTACACAGACAGCCCTGTGTCAGTTTTAAGAAAGATTTTTCTTCTCCTTCATCTTTTTTCACAAGTGGAGAGATATCAGACAGAGAGCAGCAATGAGTATTCAAAAACATGAATCGATTTGAATAATACTCATAATTTCTAATACTTTATACGCATTCATATTATTTTAATATCATACTCATACTACTCATATTCAAAGTTTGAAGTACTCATCATACTCATACTTAACAATACGCATGATGTTGTTAATTTCGACTTTCCTTTTCTCAACATTTACAAAAATCAAAACCTACTCACTAGAACGGTGTGTGTTTGCCTTGCTTGATGTCTTTGTCTTTTTCTTTCCGCTTTTTTTGTAAATGTAATAACAACTAAGAGTGTATCAAAATTTACACTCTCGAATCATTTATAAGTTTTTTTTTTCTAAATTTATGAATCCGAATGAGTGGCGTATCAAACTCATTCGGAATGTTTTGAGTTTGATGTCGACGTTGTACTCATACAACCTGTATTAATAAATCAATGGTGTAGTGAGTACGAATCAATCAGAGTAGTAGAATTTCAATACTGTTGACTCACGCATACTCACAATTTCATGTGTACTTATGAGTGGCGAAAAAATGTTTCAGTGCTGATCTCTGATAGCAGATGAATGCATGGTTTAGATGATGGGTTAGTTGGGTGCTTGGCTTATGACGTAATAAAGTTATCATGCGTTGTTAATTTAAATAAAGAACCAAAAATAAATAAAATAAAGGATTATGTTTTTTTTAAAAACTTCAATCCTCACATCCACACTCGTTACAACTGATGATTTAAACTTCAAGAAAAATATGCAAAAAAATATGTATAAAATTCACTTTAATTTTTCAATCAATCTCATATTGTTATTCAAAATAAATAAAAGATTGTTTCCTAGCCTTTAGCAAAAAAAAAATCCGGCCTTTTTTAAATCAATAAATTCATCACAATTGTTATGATTTCTTTTGTTAGTTATTCAAAGTCCTCACATAACCTAACCTAACCTAACCTACTTCAAGCCATCATATATCCCTACAGGGACATCTGTCATGTTTCTTAAATTAAATTTGGAGTTAGAAAAGAAAGGCACGCAAGAAAAAACTTTGCAATTCAAAACTTTTAAGAGTAAATCTGCAAGTAAAAGTTTTGGTTTTACTCGTTTGTTTCCGTACTTTTTTTTCTTTCGAATTTTTGTGTTTAACTTGATTTTAAAACTAAAAGTTAAGCGTCGTCATATGAGATGATATTCCATTTGGTTTGTTTGTTAGGGGGAGTCATTGTTTACTCTTTCAAACACAATAAATTTTACAATTAAATTTTACCATCGAAAGTGTTATGTTTACCAAGATGACGAGAGTTATTAGCGAATACGCGAAGATATGTTACTTAACAACTGCTCACCCACAAATTAGTAAGTTGTCACATAAGTTCAAACACCATTTCAGTGTCGAAGTACAAACTTCTTTGAGTTCTGCTTGGCATTTAGTTTATTGCGTACGTACAAGATGTGGCATACAGTGGGCACGTTTTGTTCAAAAAATGCATCCTATTACACAATTTACAAGGAGTTGTAATAGCAAACAGCTCTTAAAATCGCTTCATATTTATTTAGCTTGTCACTGGACTAACCAATATAGTGTAATAATATTAGATTGTGCATAGGTACGCGTTATTTTTTGCTGTTTAAATTTTGAATTGGCAATTTGTATGAAAAGTCAATTTGAGGTAATAAAGGAAAAACTGTCATTTACTTTTCAAAGATCAGTTCATGCATATGTTGCCTGCTGCTACGACTTACATATGTGGTCCATCCAGCAGTTGTTATTCTGGGTAATATCCTCATATCGTATTGGTAGTTCGCCAATCCAGCCTATCAAAGGTTCCATGGTATCTAATGCCGTGTGGTATGCATCCTCGCCTTGTTGGTTTCATATGTCAACCAACTCCAATTTTTCCATTTTTGGAAGCAAAGTCGGAACTTATCACATGGTACTTTGTACCACTGGCTGTATATAACGTTAGGAATTCTTTATTGAATGATGCCGTCCGCACATTAAGAGACCTTGAATATTTCAAGGTACTTTGGAATTCATCGCATAGTACATAACGCCAATGACTCTAATGCTATGACTTTTATCATTCTTCATGAAGTACTGTCCAATGATGATGCCGAGCCGCTAACTACTCTAAACTGTACGGCTTTTAGCGTGCATTAGAAACTCTTAAATTGTCTTTGGATGCTATTCGCATTAATTTCGACGATTCTGCATTGAGTAAATAATTAAATTGTTTCGATAGAAACGCTTTTTGGTAGGAAAACATTTGCAATACCTACATACATACATAGACACATAATTGGTCATAACAACCCTTCAGTCAGGATTACGAACTAGCTTCTCACACCAATTATGTTGTGTGCGATAAATTTATACATGAGTCGCGGGACCTACAGTTTAAAGTCGGAAGAAATCTGCTGAGAGGAAGTCGCCGAAGAAATATTTTTTCTAATTTCGTTTTGATCTCTGACCTACGTTTAATAAGCCAACACACCACCTACAAGACTAAGGCGACTTCAACAACATTTCTAATACAGCACGAATTTTTAGCAATATACATGTCACGAATTGTTTTTCTACTAACAAAAATTACACAGAAAAATCAAATAGCAAAAACATCATATATTATATGCATATCCTATATATACAACGTATTTTTTTCATTCGCTTTGGTTGTTTGATTTGTCTTCAGTTAACGCCCGGTTCAAAAATTTTGCACTCTGGTTGGTGTCTTCGGATGTCCCCTGCTCCATGTGGTTTACCGTGAGGTTTTGTCTTCGCCATTTATGATGAAGAATTTGTCTGGGGATTGGAGGACGCTAGTGTTTCTACACCCATAGTTACACATTGGACATTTTCTGAGGCCAAAACCTTTTCAATATTCTTCGGAGACAGAGCTGGCAAACACCTGAAGCGGGTTAATATCATACGATGAAGAGTTCCAGTCATACAACTCTTAAATTTAGAGGATTAAAACGCGGTTTATACTCCAACAAAATAGAAATAAAGATTTGGATGTCCTAGTGATCGATTTTTTGCTGAATTAGCTAATGTCTCTGTATCCAAATTAGAGGCTATCACAAAGAATACGTCTGAACTAATGGACATTATCATTTACTGTTTTCGTCATAAGTATGTGTTGAAGGTATGACATTCACATACATTTGCCACTATACTTCTATATTAGCCCTAGTACTTGCTTAATCCTTACATCATGATATATTATGGCAAGGATTGTGCTCTTTCTGTAGCATCTAATAAGTATAACTATACCGTTAAATATGGCTGAATCAAATGGAATACATCTGTTCGTCAATTAAACCTTGAAAACTTAATTCACCATTTCGACAGTTCAGTTACATACGCAATTTTTCCCTCTGTTAAGTGTCTCTTTGAATGTCTTCATTTGTACTTCCATAGCGTAACTCGTCTGCAATCACATAATTTTTGTTTTTGACAAGATTTGAGAGTATATATGTACGTATACGTGCGGTAAGGGTCGTGCTATAGAAGTATTAGATAAGCTGCGGGTTTTACTTTGATGGTATTTGTAAAGCTATGGATACGTCCAACAGTGGTTGAATACATGAAGGATTATTCACATTTGTACTCACCTAATGCCACGGCGACTAGTGTCATAGTTTAGTAAACGCGTATTGTGTCGCCAAGTTATACACGATGTTAGTTGAGGAAGTTTTGATATGACACATTGCAGGTCAATAGCACTTCCAGCTTTTTAATACTTCTCTGGTATAGTAAAACCACTCTCCACATGAGGAACTGTAAGTACAAGTTGAACATATACATGATAAAAAAAAGAATTTGTATGAGATTATAAGTTCTGGTGTTGGTTGCTAATGTATGTATCGTATGTAAGTTAAGTCTGCGGTTGTGTTAAATATATGAGTGGTGAAGTACGGATCTGTGTTGACGTTGATGTAAGTGAAAATGAATATAAACAAAACATTTAAATGTAACGTCAAATATTTGTTAACGACGTAAAAAAGGGAATTTCATGTACGAGTAAGTGTATGTTAAATGAAGAGAAACTTATACGTCTTGTTTACTCCATTATGATGATAGTATCCTGAGGGGTTTTTGAGCTTGTCATGGGACACTTTAAAATCATGTCATAATGTAAGGGGGTATCTGCTGAAATCATTCTTAAAAAACCTTAATCGTTGGATTGAATTGGAAATATATTTTATAATACAAATCCACTTTAGAAGTGGAGTGCTGTCCACACTTTTCTGAGTTGTATTGACTCAAAAAGAAAGAAAGAAAAGGTAAGTCATTATAAAGGAGGTTAACCCTCAAGCAGTGACCAGTGAACAATTCATATGTTATGAACATTGACTTAAAGGGAGGGTTGAATTAAATCGAAAATAAATTTAACTACAAACAATTCTATAACACATTGAAACCCCTTTGGTTAATAACAGCGAACTATGTTAGTGAGTGTTCCAATTGGCACTTTACTGCTTTACCTATTTTATTATGTTCAAAGAACACTTCTGACAAACATTTTTAACCCTGGACGGTTACGGTTCCTTGAATCGAAGAAGCTCATTTACTCTTTTTCATATAATTCTTTTATGTGTGACCAAATTTCGCTCTCTTTTCCAACAACGTTAGTTGATAATGAAAGTTTGCGGTCAGTAGGTGAAAAAAATTTTTTTGTTTGTCGATTCAACGAAGAGTAACCTTACTGTACTAAAATTACCATCCAGGATTAAAAAATGGGTGACCAGGGTGCGTTTACTCACTACAAGCTTTCGTAATCAACCAATATTGTTGATAAAAAGAGCGAAATTTGGTCACACATAAAATAATTATATGATAAAGAGTAAATGAGCTTCTTCGATTCGACGAACAGTAACCAATTAGGGTTAAAGTGCCCGTAGATTCAACGAAGAGTAACCTCAATGTACAAAAATGAAGAGTAACCGTCCAGGGTTAGGAATGTGGCATCAAGGATGCAATAAGTCCTATGAAAAGATGGTAGCTGATCATGAGCAGTAAAAACAAAGATTAATTACCTCCGTAAATTCCAATTAACATACATAATTGGTCATTACAACCCTTTAGTCAGGATTACTACCTGGTTTCTCACGCCACTTATGTTGTGTGCGTTACTTTTTATAAATGAGAGGCGGGACTTACAGTTTGAATTTGACTCCGAACGACAGATTTTTGAGAAACTTTTCATGGCAATTTTATTTACTGTCAGAGTTTTTGCCAGAAATTTGCTGAGAGGAAGTTGCCGAAGAAATATTTTTGTAATATTTTCGTTTTGATGTCTGACCTGGGATTTGAACCTAGGCCTCACGTCTAATAAGCCAACACACTACCTACTATGTAGGATTGATAGTAAAGATTTAAACGTTTTTTAGTTTTTTTAAAGAGCTCAATTGAAGAGCTCTGTTCTCTTTATTCTATTCAATCCAATTGATTTCGATATGGGAATTATTTCCTCTTTTATACAGTTTTTTAGCTGATCCGGCAATTTCGAATCAACTCCCTTAATTCTATATAGTTCTTAACTTATTACATATGTTTGCTTAAATGTTCTAGTGACCTATATTCTAGCAATTAATAATACATGTGTTTGTGTGTATGCAACACGATCCAAGCCTTCAGCGCAACACCAGTAATGCACACAAAGCATAATTCCCACGCTAGCCAGCGGAGAATTCACAACAACAACAACATTCACATAATGTATTGACGACTTGAGCACGCGTCAAAAGCAGCGAGAGTCAATGCCCAGAATTATGTTAATGACACACTCGCTTATGTTATTTGATATTCATTTGTTTATACATGTTGTGCCGTTAATGATCATTAGCCCTACAGAACATTGTGTTGGCATAAACGGCAGTAGGGTCGTGCTACACTACGGCGACTTCAATAAAATGTTTTTTTTTTTAATTTTTTACACAGTATGCTACACTAAAGGTCACGGTTTAAACACAAGACATCTCCAATAAAACGAAATATTAAGAAATATTTCTTCGGCGACTTCCTCTCAGCAGATTTCTATCAAAAACTCTGAGAGTAAATAAAATTGTGGTGAAACAGTTTCTTAAACAACGGAGTCGACTTTAAACTGTAGGTTCTGCCACTCATATATAAAATTAAATAACACAACATAAGTGGTATGAGAAGCTAATTCGCAATACTGATTGAAGGCTTGTAATGCCCAATTAAGAATTTATATATGCATGCTACATTAGAATGGGCCATTCATATTAATTGTTTTTTATATAGTAAGACCTTTACCATTGAAATCTTACTTACTTTATATAAAATATCGTACAATTTCCTAACTCTCTTGTGCAATAACGATTATTAAAAATGCCTAGAAGACCACGTGTACCCTCATTCTCAATAAAACTCACATTTTTTAAATTATAAATTGATAAATTAATTTCAAAAATATTTAATTTTATACGTTACATCCTCTACACATATGTATGTATGTACGTAGTCCTCATCATCATCATGTTAGGACTTCATTTACAGTTCAAATAATAAAAAATAAAATGAAAGGATATTAAAAAATACATGATTTCCGGTTTAGAAGTTATAATCCCAGATAGATGTTGAAATGGGAGTACATTGAGTCATATTTTTATTACTGTCGTTATTGTTATTTAGTTGGGAGTTTTATGTACAAATCCAAATTTCTACCTCAGGATACATTCCTCCTTACTAGTATGAGGGCATTGTGTGTATTCTTTCATACTGTAAGTATATTTTGTTGTAAGAAACATATTGTATATGCACATACACATATACACATATATGTGTGTATTTTGGAAGGTCGTTAAATGTATGCATATTTCTTTATTTTTGTAATAAAACATGTTTGTACGATATGAAATGAATGACTGACTGTTAGTTTGAACTCACTGAATGGTTAAACGACTTCTCCTCTGTCTCACATATAGCATGTGTGTATGGTACTTCTACTCAAATGTATACCATATTTCTTTCTATGTGAGTATGTGTGCCCGTGTGCATGTGTGTTTTTTTAATATTATTGTATTGGTTGCCTCTAAAAGGTCTAATAACGTATGAGTATGATCCAGTATGTAAGTATGTAAGTGAGTGTGAATCTCTATAAATTCCGTAGAATGAGGGCGACAAATTTCAAATTGTACTGCAAATGAAGATGTGCTCTTGACTGTTTAACTTCCCATCATTCTACGAAATTTTTTCTTCTATTTTACAAATACACACATTCTAATCCAAATAATGCTATACACTAAAAAAATTTTAAAGAAAAGAACAGCATTGCCACACAGGTCTCAAGAATTTGTTCCGGTGATTCATTCTCATCGCTACAGAATCAACATGTTGGATTCCAAACAAAACTTATTTTGAATAAGTTTATTCTGAACCTACAGTCTTTTGTCAAAATCGTTTACCAGCCTAAGGTTATTCCTAAACAATCTAATGCATGTTGTGAATTCCCAGAAAAAGTTTAGATCTCTTCAAATCCATTGAATTGGGGAAGAGTCTTTGTCTCTCTTTAAATTCCTTTTTGATGAGCATATTTTTAAACATCTGGCATGTATGCTTTTGTGGAGGTATAAGGCATGAGCTATGCGATCGATACATCAAAATTCTCCACATAAACTTTCTCAGTTTCTGTTTCGCCAACAGAAACATACGAGGTTCAGCTTTGTCCATATGGAACACATCACCTTTTCCGTTGATCAATTAATGGAATATTCTTGCATCTGTATCGCCAATATTTGAAAGTAGAGATCGAAACACAACCCTTCAGTTACTTATATTGTGTGTGTTAATTTAATACTTGAGTGGCGGGACCAACAGTTTAAAAAGACTCCGAATGACAGATTTATTCGATAAACTTTTCATGACAATTTTATTTACTCTCAGAGTTTTTTTTTGCCAGAAATCTGCTGAGAGAAAGTCGCCGAAGAAATATTTTTTTGCATATCATTTTGCTGGAGATGTCTTATCTCGTGGACTCACGTCTAATAAGCCAACACACTAGCTACAAGGCTATGGAGACTTCATGAATAAATTCGCAAAATTACCTTAGCGAAACTTCACTTTCCATACATACATAATTGGCCATTACAACCCTTCAGTCAGGATTACGGCCTAGCACTCATGTTGTATGTGTTCATTTTATACATGAGTGGCTGTACCTACAGTTTAAAGTCGAATCCGAACGACAGATTTTTGAGAAACTCTTTATGGCAATTTTATTTACTCTCAGAGTTTTCGCCAGAAATCTGCTGAAAGGAAATCGTCGAAGAAATATTTTGTCATATTTGCGTTTTGATGTCTGACCTGGGGTTTGAACCGAGGCTTTACGTATAATAAGCCAACACACTACCTACTAGACTACGGCGACTTCAGCGAAACAGCAAAACTTCGTAAAGAGATCCACATCTCATTGCCTGTCACTGTACTATAGGCTTCAGAAATGGTTAGATTGCTTTACAATTTAGGAGTTAATCAAAAAGGCATCCACTCGATCCATTTGGCGTGGATTAAGCACTTATTTCTATAGGGTGGTGCCGAATGGTGCCTATCTAAAGCAACACATGGCAACTTAAAATATTTACCGACTGATGTTTACGATTGTGTAGTAAATGCAAAATTGTTTTTGCAAAGATTTGTTTAATCCATTACTTCCAATTTCTTCGAGTGTAATACATATCATTATATCGTTGTATGTTCTAATTTTCTATGTATGTACGTATGCTCTACGGTACATAGACTATAAAAGTACATACTGGAAACAATTTTTGCGAAAGATAGGAATTCCCTATCAAACCAACAGATAAATTGAAATTATTAAGCATGTGAACTATGAACAGTTAAGCAACGAAACATTTTTGGGGCTTTAAGGGTATGTTGTACGAAAAGTCTTAAATTCATATATTTTTTTATTCGTCCTAATTTATTTCAACACATAAATGTTGCAGATAAAGAACATGTTCTACATACATACATACAGTAGAAAAGTAGAAGCAGAAGAAGGAAGAAAGCGAAAACAAAAAAATCATTTTGCTTATATGAAATTTGTCTAATTTTTGTTAACCAAATTTCACCAACATGGCTGCTTAAATGAAAAGGCAACCATGTTATGCCCTCTAAAAGTTAGAGGCATACACAAGAGTCTTACAAAGAACTGAACTGAACTCTAGAGATTCTGCCATTTTGAACGAGGAGGCCTAGACGGAATATAAATGTACGGATTCATTCGTTCATTTGCCAAAGGAATATTTCTAAAAAAAAAAAATTGAATGTATTTTAAACTCTTTTTTCATTACCCCTTCCTTTTCCTTTCTTTTTTTTTGCAAATTTACTCGTTCATCAAAGGATGGTACATGCCGTTTCTCCGAACAGAGGCCGAAGAAATAGAACTAAAAATGATGGCGAAAAAGTGTTATTGGCATCCGCTTAAAGAGTCAAGAAAAGAAAAACAAATTAAAAAAAAGTTATTGGTGTTGAGGGTTTTCCAAACAGAGAGAATTAAATTCAGTTGATGCAATTCTAAATGTTTAACAAGTAATCTTTGCTTTAATATTTAAAAGTTAAAATAAAATACTGTTACGAAAATGGAAACGGTGTACATCGTTTAACATTTAAACGAGAAAAAGCTACACAAACAAATACAACGAACTTGTTACAAGTAAACCAACAACATCAGTATGAACGAAAAGGGGATCGACAAGTAAGCTAGAACGCAACAACAAGCAATTTGAATAAAATGCGCAACCAACAATGAAGTTACGATAGAGGTCTCGAAAAGGCGAAACCTCGAACGCTTGACTTCAAGAACCTTCATCAGACTGATTACGTGGACATATAAAAAGGCAAGACAAAGCAGGCAACGAGTACTAAGAATTCAGTCAATCTTGTGTGCAGACGCGTTGGGCGTGAAGAAAACAGTCGTGGTTTGAAGATAGCCGTGGAAAAGATCTGCGTTGTAAGCAAAGAAGAATAGCGAACAAGCAATTATTGTTGTATTTGGCAAGTTGAAAACGGTGACACACAAAAGTAGTGCGAAAAATAAAAAGTTGAATTGAAACTAAACACCAATTTATTTTTATTTTGTTTGCAACCAACGAAGTCATATTTTAAACGTTTTTAAAAAGGTAAAAACGTAGCAATACCATGTTCCACAACGGTGCTGGATGCTCTGTTGGACTTAAATTCGTTGCCCGTGGTAGTAAAGACCTGAGCTTTGGAAATTATAGTTAGGTTGATGAGAAACAAGTTGAATATGAAATTCATTACGGAATTTCGTGAACTAAGCATTTGAATAGACAGAACCAATAAATTCTTTGTGATTTTGATAAGGTCTTCGCTGAATGGTGTAATTCTGAAATCAACATACTTTCTTAAAATGTGGACTATCCAATCAGCACTCTCAGTAACTATCTTCTGCCCAGACAGAAGCTCTATAACTTTAGGAAATGCTCGCAATGAGACTTACTGACAAAAATGAATGAAGTAATCTAGAAGCTGCATAGTCCTTTAAAAAGAGGACGATTTTGTTGTATAACAATGGATAAAAGACGAATCATGGACAGGAGCAGTAGTTTTTGGTTGCGAGCACATGGAGAAACTCCGAGGTTTGTGTCATCAAAAGATGTGTGCAACACAATTTCGACAGGAGGTGCAGAAGACAGGACACAGCCATACTGTCTGACAGTCAAGTCGCCACTTGGAACACTTGATTTTTATGAGGTTAAATTGAAGATAGTATGGGACTGACTGGGGAAAATGAAACAACTAGGTAGGGAAAATGAGGCTTCCCTTTGCTGGGTCACTGGTCATGTGGATATTCCCGTAGCTTCCAAATCATTGATGGGGCCACAACCCTCCCTTTGAATTAGGGAGGTAGTTTGGAAAGGAATGCTCAAGGAAAGGGAAGATAAAAACAGACAAATACTCTTCTTGAACCAAGTGGGTTTGAGGCAGTTACAACTTTTATTCGAAACTTACACGAAAAGAAGATGTGTGGCATGCATCAGGCTATTAGGAAATAACTTGATATTATCTGGTCTTTTGACCTGACTCAGTGTACACTGTGGACTCAGTGTACACTTATTCAGAATGGGAATTGTCTTGAGCGTTACATGAGAATGAATCTTAGGAACAAATTCCTGGAACCTTTAGGGCATTAATGCATCTTAGAAAGAAACAACTGAATGCGAACTAGATAGTGGTCAAGGAATTGGTATTGTTGACACCGAGCAGCATCTTGAGGTTTGTCAGGGCAATATGCATGAAGCAGACAATCTAAAAAAGTACAGTAGATCGTATGGTCGCAGAACTAAGGCATTATTAGTGCTTTGCTCGTTATTGAATTGCAAACTGATCCAATCAGTTTTAAGTTTGGACTGCGTCAAGCAACTACGTTTTACCTATCAATATAAACTTTTCAACACTCTTCATGCAAAAGTAAATTGGAAACAAAACTTTAGTTCTTGTATCTGAGAGATTGAAGGGATCCTTCCTTTACAAATATATTATCAATTTCATGTTCTATTCTGATACAGTACATGAGAAGGTGGCCTAGGAAATATAGATATTTTTGGGAAAAATGATCGATATTGTCCAACGAAATTAGAGATCATGTGTGCAACCCAAGGATAACAAAAAATGCCTCAATAAACAGAATACTGGTCGCTAAAACCGTGGGTCTTTTATTTTCATTCATTTGGAATCATCCGTAGATGTGGCAAATATCGAAGAAGACTCTCTTCTTGTAAGGATTAAGGAGAACGAAGATTACTGCTGAAATGGGGTATATACTGTAAGTATTTCTGAATTTCTTGAAATATATTCATAAAAGGTTTTGATACACAAACCTGGACACTCAATGCAGATGTGAGCAGTATCTTGACTATGGCACTCAACTATAAAATTTTTGAATAACAAGACATTTTTTTATTTTCAATTACAAGTGTATAAACCTTTTCCCTAATAGCATATTCTGTGAATGACTGAAACTACTCGTCAAAACTCTGATTGGACCTTATCAGCGAGGCTTCAAACCTGCTAAGTCCACTATCAACTAGATCTTCACATTACTTCAAATGCTGGAGAAGACCCATGAAGAACAAGACGCCACACACCATCTTATTGTAGACTATAAGGAATCGGGATTATTGCCACAATATCTGAGCTCGGTAAGTCTATGTAGCGGCTCTGTCAAAGAAGGAATGGATCTCTCTGAATGTTTTAATATCGTGCGAGTTTTCAGAAAAGGCGATCCCTTATCAGACGATTTCTTAAACTTCGTCCTGAACAGTGTTCTGTGGAAGGCCGTATTACGTCGCAATGCCACTATTTTCCACAAAAAAGTTCAGTTTGTGTACGCCGACGACATCATAGAGTTTATAGAGCGAGCTATTTCTGTTGCAGTCATCGACAATGAACGAAAGTCTGCCGAGATGGGTCTAAGAGTAAATTAGGGCAAAACGATGTACATATATAGTATAGTCGACAGATAGCAATATGCGGCGTATCGGATCCCAAATTACGACTGTTAACTGCAATTTCAATGTTGACGGCGGTTTTTTTTGTCTGTTGGCTCCGCTGTTACCAGCAACAATGGTGTCGGTGTCGGCCAAACGTGAAATAACTTTTGACACTTTTTGTTCTACTATGGTCTCAAAAGTGAATTGAGTAACAGAGACCTCTTTTGTACGATGAAGCAAATACTGAAGAAGTCACTCATTCTCTCCGAGTTGTCTATGCTGCAAAAGCTATGCAGCAGCCTTGAGAGAGTAATGTCATACATACAATTTTAGGTCCAGTACGATTTGACGATGATTTCCGCATCTGATCTGTACAATGAGCTGTATGGGCACCTCAACGACATGGGCGCTGCCCAGTGCATTAACATTCAGGGAATGCACTAGTTAGGCTACGAAGTTCGGGTGGAAGATGTTCCGATGGGACGAGTATTTGATACTAGAATTAATGGAAGTCGGCGTAGTGGATGACCTTGTCTTTGCGTTGGAAGGACTAAACCGTGGAAACCCTGCCATCGATTGTTGTAACCATTCAATTTGTTTGAGAAATTCAAAACAAGTTTTTTTTCAAATAAAAATATTTTTGAATCGTATTTAATTAAATTTACAACCTACACCATCGGTGTAATTAATTTTTGTTTCATATTATTGAGAAGCCTTCCTTATTGATATTGAATTCATTTTCAGTTACGCTCAGATTAACTGCACAGTCAGTCATCGATACAAGCAACAAACTTTTAATCAAACCTTCGTTTTAATTGTTATAAACCTTGTAAAAAGACAACATATATTAACGATTTGTTAAGAAATCATGAACACTGTTTAACTCAACACTTCATATTTTGCCCACAATCACTCACTGTCATTGTCCTTAAATGGGAAAATTTATCACAATTTTTTCTTTTTCCACGCAAAAGTTATAAATTAATAGAAAAACATGAACAACAACAACAAACAATTCAGTTGAAGATGCAGATAATTACTAAGAAAAGTGGAATTTTTACAATGCATTTCGCTTTATTGCCTGCTAATGAATGTATTTGATCACATACATACATAACGTACTGGCATTCGATTTAAATATTCTTTCATTCAACCATTACACGCACGTCAAGAATGATTGAAGCGTAACCAGATAGACAGATTATTGCAACCTAGTACAAATAGAAAAGTAGACTTTTGAAGAGGTTAGTCAGTCCATCAGTAGCGGAGTACACGTACCACATAATCTTCAAGTGAAATCACAACAAAAGAAGACTGATTTTATATCCGGACTTTCATGATGACGATGATGAAAATAATGATTAAAACATGAGTAAGAAGCCTGTAGGATATGTTAAGAATGTACGATGTGTAGCTAGCTGTGTAAGTTTAAGACTGCTGTGGTTCAACATGATTGATTGTACACGATATTACATGTAAAACACATACATACAAACGCACATGCATAACACACTGTGAGCATACTTGAGTTAAACGTATGGGTTGTTGTACGATGAAGCGAATTTTTATTTTGTATTTCCAATGAATAAGCAATTAATAAGCAGTTTATCTTGGGTTAGTTTAGCGGGTAGCTTGCCGTTCACAGGCTGTTTCACTCGGTAGTCATATGGCCCATTGTGTTACCCAGTACGAAATAAGTCCCGTTATCATGATCCGTTTGCTGTGGGTTTGATCCGGATAACACGTGTTCCGGATGTAACTGGCCAGTTTCCCTAGTGCACGGAAAACCATAAAAGGTATTGATACATTCCGTTCATGGATTCTATATCATGGCAGCTTCTGCAATAATCCTAGCTTGTCAATGAAGCTGCAAATAGCTCAGTGTCCAGTTAGAATTCCTGCGAACCGTTTTCCTGTCGAACTCAAGCAGTTTTCATGTTCTTTCCCTATCCACTGTTGGACCTGGTATGGAGTCCCACCCACGATTTGTTCAATTCTCTCCTGCTTTTTCCAATTTTGAAAAGTATTCATGTAGAGACCCCTCTATCCACTCCTACTCAGATATCTCCGATCGTAGCCAGTTTAATTTAGAATAATTTTATGACCTTATGCAACAACAAAACGAACAGCAACAAGCTTATAGAGCAGGAAAATCTACTGAGCCAGCTCTAGTAGGTTTTGAGAACATTCTGAAGTTCACAGGAAACGAGGTAATGGAGATCGACAAAGCTAGGGGATGCCAACAGTGTGGTGTCGTTCCACATTAATATGGAGCCCGGTTGTGGATCAAGTCCTGATTAATATGGATGAAAGCAAATTTGAAAAGACTCTCAGCGAAATCATTTAAAATAGAGATCTTGAGATTGCAAGTCTTTGGTGCATGACAGTGGACCTAAGAAGTTAAAAATTTCCTAAATGGAAGAATACTCGACTCCAGGATGAGATAATATCACAGAAAATACTTAATACTAAAATACTTAGGAATAGCACTGGATAGTTAATTGTCATGGAAGGCTCATATAGAAACGGCAGACATGTCATAATGGTATGCAGAAGGGTTGAAGGGAATACCTGGGGATGTAATCCAGAAATTATGCACCGGATATATACTATGATGGTCAGACCAATAGTGACAATTGTGGGCAATTGTTTGTATAGATAGAACAAATCTGAAGACAGCCCAAATGAAGTTGGATGAGAAATAAAGACTAGTATGTGTTGGCATAAAAGGGGTAGTGAGAGCCTGTCCTACAGCTGGAAGCTTTGGACGTTATAGTTAGATTCATTAGACAATAATAAGAAATTCATTAGTGTATTGAGTAGAGCATCCTCCTTAACTGCCCGCTAGACAGAATCAGAACCTGCATACTGTTTTAAAATACAATGTTGTTGTCTTCAGATACGTTGAGAACGGATCTTGTAATAGGAGTTGGCGGTTTTATCTCAGAATGAAATATTTCGAACCCATGGAAAAATTCGCGGGTATATTCACTTTAATTTCAATGTCAAAAGTACGAGTATTTCGTTTGCTATTCGTCGAACATAAACGTCCGTTTTGTGTAAGAACGTCTGTGTGGGTGCCTCAATTGTAAGAATAACAAACACTTTCGCAGTGGAAGAATGAATTGAATCAAGTGAGAAGATGATATATGAGTTAGCAAGTAGATATGTGGGTATGTGAATATGTGCATATAAAGAGATGTATGCCTTTGTGTTTATCAATAGAGAAACTTACCAATGACAGTTAAGTGAACTAACAACACTAAAGGCGGATGTGGTGAAATTTGGCACTCATAAGGACCCTCGTCACGTTCGTTAGCGTATTGGATTAAAAGTTTCCAATCGTTTGGTTCTTCAAACTCTAACGAATATCTTTAATCACCGCTATATGTGTGACGACCAAATGTAATAAGTGTCTGTTCGACGCATCCATGATACCTTTTTTTCGTGTACGTTATTATTGTTGAGGTGAAAACATATGAAAATAAAGAAAACAAAATTTAAGTCAGTATTTTCAACTGAAAGTCGTTTCTTAAGAATAATAAATAAATGAGCAAAGGGCATAAGGAGTGAATGACTAAATGAGTGATGAATGTTTGAATAAATTGAAGAAAATTGAACGCTTGATGTAATCATAAGAAAGCACCGTTAAATTTCTTAAATGAACAGTATAAAGTATATCTGATTGAGTATGTGCCTGTAGTTGAAAACCAAAAGTGGTTAAATGGTATTAAAAAAACATAAGAGTCACGTTTTCAACTTTTATCCTTTAACTTTGTGCCTTTAAAGAAAACTAATTTTAAAATTAACTTCGAATTAAGCATTCAATAATCCTATCGTAAATCGTAAAGAGGACATTGCATAGAAGAGGTATTCAGATGGATGACAGAGGTTCCATACATATGCGAGATAAAAGGGTCAACACAACTAGAGGACGTCCATACGTTGGTTTCCTATCATCACTAATGTCGAGCATGGTTAGGGATCAACTCCTAACAAAACTATTTGAGGCAGACATTGACAGTCAAGTATTTGCAGGCTAAAGGCAAATTTCAAGAGAAGCTATGCTATGGTCTATTACCCCAGGACAGAAATCTCCAGCAAAACGAAATACGAAAAATATTTCTTCAGCGACTTTTTCTCTAGATTCTAGATTTCTGGCAAAGAAAAAATTTCACAAAAATCCGTCGTTCAGAATTGACTTGAAACTGTAGGTCCCGCAACTCATGTGTGGTGTGAGAAACTAGGTTGTAATCTTGACTGAATGATTGTAATATCCAATTATGTATGTATGTATGCTATTCAAAGTGATCTTGTGATTGTAAGTTGTTGGTACATGACTGTCAGTCTGTTGATAAACTCGAGTAAGACCACAATAGTACCGTTTAGAAGAAAAAGAACATCAATGGAAATGGAGGAATGTTCGACTCCTGGGTGAAATAATACCATGGAAAATGAAGATTAAATATCGTGTCATAACACTGGATGAAAAACTAATGTTGAGGGCTGTTTTTCCTTAATGTTTTTAGGGAATTAATTAAATTAAACAATTATAATTTAATCCTAAAATGGGACACTTATTACAATGACCGCGAAGACCAAAACGAAACGAAATAAAAAGGACCGAAAGAGTGTGATTATTATTATCAATTAAGTTATTACTTTACTTTTTACTTAATTCTAACATATTCTATATACTTAATTCTAACTATGTAAATCTATTCAGCAACTCCGTTGCTTATTTTAATTCCTTATTGCTATTTATTCATTGACCTTATTAAATGTATCAAACAATCTTAAACTTAATTAGCAATAGGGTGGTACAAATTCATTATTATTATAAAAAAAATTATAAATTTAAATATTCAGTTATTTAATTTAATAACAAGATATATAACAAGTATAAATAAATATATAGAATATAATTATGGCGCAACAAGGGCTTTTATATGCAGAATATCTCAGTAAAGGCCAGTCATGCCATAATACTATACAGACTATAAACCGGATGTATACTATGATGGTCAGACTAATAGTGACCTAAGGGGCAATTGTTTTGGAGATAGAAGAAATATGAAAACAGCTGAAATAAAGTTGACAAGATACAGACACAAACATGTGTTGACATGGACAAAACCAATGAGTATCAATACTACAGGTGCGCTAAATGTTTGCACATGGCTTAAAGCTTTGAAGACAATAGTGAGGTTGATGGGAGCCAAATCCAGCATGAAATTCATAAGGATTTCGTGATTGGCTGACAGCTCCCTCTTTACCAATAGAGATATTAGTTACAAAAATTAACGAAGTAACCTGGAATTTTCTACCGTTCCTACTTCCTCTCCTTTTTCCTATCCCCTCTATTATCATCTTATCTTAAGGATGTTTTGTACAATGGGTCAACTTGCTCTCCGGGCACTGTGCTTGTCTCATTTGACAAGTACACGTCCTCTAACCTAAACCTAAACTTTCATACTTTCCTAAAGCGAGACTATTTTGTGGTATACAGACAGTTCATGAACGTGTCTTGAAACCGGAGGGGAGGTGTTTGTCTGAGGATGAAATATTTGGAATCCTTGGAAAAATCGCGTGGAGGAGGTACTAAATGCCTGCAGAAAACACAAAACATACGGTTTACTTTCTGGTCAGTTTAGCATGTTGCTTTTATGCTGTAGTGCCATGCGGCTAGATCAAACAAGAAAAATTTAAATTAATTTTAAAATGGTAACAGTTTCTTCTGCACATACTTATTAGCTACTATTAAAGATTTTTTAACAAATTCTTCTAATTCTTTGTTCCCCATGAAATTTTTCATTAATATTTCCCCTTGAATTCGCAGAATTGATTTCTTATGATCGAATCTGTGAAAAATCAGTCAATATATTATGTACTTATGTGCTGCAGTACTATACTATAAGCATGAGGGTCGTGGGTTTGATTCCCACCAGAGACTCTGGTCTATTACACCACACCGAGCATAATGTCTATGCTACTCAGCTCGTACTAAAACTTGTAATTGTATGAGAGGAATGTAAAGACTTCATGTCAGTGCATCAAGGACTTTCCAATGACAACGTCTATTTACAAACCCATATAAATACAAATAAACTTCGTCTTACAAAAGTAAGAGCAAACTTGTCAGTTTGTCGTAGTGCATTAATTCTGGAACCACCAGCAACTTATCACGCTTAAGAATTTAAAAACCTTCCTAAAAAATCTTGCCATATAATGGCTGCATTTATGCCCAAATCACGCTGTAAGCGCCTCTTTATTGATAAATTTTTTTTGTTGTGATTTAACTTACTGTGAGAATATTATCAACTGAAAAATCAGTTGAACAATTCGTCCTTGTTTTTATATCAGTAGACTTAAAATATTAACAAGTTATAGTTGAAAGATAAAAACAACAAATTTATAAATAATTTTGCAAAATGAATTTTAATATTGTGTAGTGAAAAGAAAAAATAAAAAAATGTTTGTTAGACGTCATGCATAATTGCGAACTTTAAGGACCCTGTAGCATATCCAATGCAGATGGAATTTATTTAAACCCACCCTAGATTTATTAGCCCTGGACGTTTACTGTTCGTCGAATCGACGAAGCTCATATACTCTTTATCATATAACTCTTATTTTCGACCAAATTTCGCTCTTTTTATCAACGACGTTAGTTGATAACGATAGCTTGCAGTCATTAGACCAAAAAAAATATTTTTTTTAAATTGTTAGTCGATTCAACGAAGAGTAACCTTACTTTACAAAAATGACCATCCAGGTCTAAAAATGGCCAGCGTACGTTTACTCACTACAAGCTTTCGTTATCAACTAATCTTGTTGATAAAAAGGGTGATATTTGGTCAAACATAAAAGAGTTATACGATAAAGAGTAAATGAGCTTCGTAATTCGACGAACGGTAACTATCATTGTTAAAGTGTTGGTCGATTCAATGAAGAATAACCTTAATGTACAAAAATGAAGAGTAACCGTTCAGGGTTAAATAGCACCTACTTTTTCAATGTCTTTATGAAAATTCAACATTCTTTACCTGAGATTTTAGTTTTTTAATTCAATTTTGAAAATATCTTATCCTGTATGTTTTATTGTTTCGCTAAAGAAAATGTTAATGTTGTTGTATTTGTTGATATTGTAGGATTTTTTTCCACTACACCTCTTGGGAGCATGTGGCTTATCACAAAGCATTTTCCATCTTATTCGGTTGGCTGCTGTTGTTGCCATAAGTTCCGTTTGATTGTTATTCTGTCTTCTTTCCGTTTCGTTAATCTATTGTTGTTCCAGTTAAGCAGGTGATGGGTCCGCTGTAGCAGGTCCTAGCATAATGGTGCTGCCATCATCTATCGTTGTCTAGAAAGAATGCCCTCCGAGTATGTGTATGGTGTGGTATTGTAGGATTAAGTTATTTGCAACGTCCAATACAACATATCAGTAAATAAATAAGACTTTTAAATTATAAACCCTTTAAAGTATTAAAAATAAGCCCCGCAATAACTGAAGCATTATATTTCACTTTTAAACAGAATATTTAAATTTAAGCATACTTTTACCACGTTGCAACCAAACCATATTTTTTCCTGATTAATCAAGTTTTTCTGCTAAAAATGTAACTAGACTTCTGTAGCAATCCTAGGATGATAGGTCTGCTGATGATTGCTGTTGCCTAGAAATAACGTCGTTTGTAAAAATAATTGACTTTTAGAATGGGCTCAATCGTGAGAAAATCCTATAATGTTCATTGTTAATACCATCATCTCTGAAAAGCAAGAGTGCTGCCTGGATGGATTATTTGCAGGCCAATTGAAACTTAACGGTTGATTTTATCATTTCTCCATGTAAAGAGTAACAAACGTATAAAGCTTCATTAAATTTTATTATCAAAATTTTTGACATGTGAGCGTGTTTTTATCAAAATTTTTCTTATCAGAGACCAATTGATGCTTTTTGCTTTTTGAATCTTAAGAATAAAATCTTGCAGCAAAAAAGGGTATCGTGACATAAAGCAATGATAAAATTCATCAAAATAATGAACCTGTTTACATGAAACAAAAATATACCAACAAAACACCAGTATAAAAAATGGAAATAAGTAAACAAAAATACAACAACAACACTACAAGAGCATCCATCCAATGTAAGCAACGGAGTCAGTAAAAATTCAGTCAGTCTTGTGTGAAGACGCGCTGTTTGAAGAAAGTAATCCTGGTTTGAATATATCCGTTATAAAGATCTGTCGAACAAATTGACTAGTAGTTGTTATTGTTTACACAAAAGAGTGCAAAGAGGAATAACAAACAATACTATTATTGTTGTTTACATCAAGTTGTGAACAGTGGCATACAGAATTGTGCGAACAATAAAGAAATAAATTAAAAGGAACATAAATTTATTTTTATTTTTATTTGCAATATATAAAGCTTCCAAATTATACGTACATAAATACATAACTGGTATTACAACCTTTCACTTTGAATTACGACCTAGCTGCTCATACCAGTTATGTTGTGTGTGTAACGCGACCGGACGACAGATTAAACTGTTCATGACAATTTTATTTACTCCCAGAGTTTTTGCAGAAATCTGCTGAGAGGCAGTCGTTAAGAGAAATATTTTTTTATATTTCGTTTTGTGGAAGTCGTTTGACCTGGGGTTTGAACCACGGCCTCATGTCTAATAAGTCATCACACTATCTACTTGTCTACGGCGACTTCAAAAGCTTCCAAATCATTGAATTTTATTACCAAAAATCGTGATATGTGAGGAATAAATTATTTCAGCAATGAAGTTTTCTTTTGGTTCGATGGGTTAATCAACAAATAGAAACGTGGTAATTTGGAAAGAGATTAAACATGAATAGTTTTGTAGGAATGCTTGCTAAACTAGGTTATTATCGGAAATGCCCAAGTATTTTGCGTTCCTGTTTATAAAGCAACTAATTGGCTTTCGTTGTTGCACGTAAGAAGGACTATCACTAAGGTTATTAATAAAGGACGGAGAGGTGTGTAACTATGCTTTAAACATATTGCTGATGGAATACAAACAAAATACATAAAAGTGTAGGTAACACACATTTTAATATAAAATTTAATAAAGCGCTACAGCTAAATCTTTTCTAATTCTTTAAGTTTTGATGAATGGATACAAAAAATATTTCTTTTTAAATCTTGTACTAAAAGTGAGACACAATAAAACATCAAAAATAAATTGGGTTGGTATAATTAAAATAAACCAGAGAAACAAAATTGGAAACGTTAAAAAAAAGAAACGTTAACAAACAAATTCACTAGACAATCTAAAGCTATATAAAGAGGGAAAGGAGACGTTCATGTGATGACAACAAAAGCTAACAATAAATGTAAAACAAACATCCAAGAATGACATTTATTAACATCAAGTACTGATGACAACTGTCTAGTTTATTGTAGGAAAACAAAGACAGAATATAAAAAAGCCAGAAAGCATATTTACGTAAACGGAGTCTCTTGGTTAAAAACAATAGACGTTTTTCTATATAGTAGCGCGAAAGACTGTATGTAGTACGTTGAAACAGTGTACCTATACATTCCAGATTCCATTTGGTTTCTCTGTACACATTATAAAAAATCCATACGAGTTTAATAAAGTGAGAGTAAAGCCCCGGTTAGCCAAACGTTCACGGAACATAACGGAATGTACGTTCGTTTTAAGCATATCGTATTTATTATGCAAATGCTTAACGAAATTATATTGCGGTTCGGTAATCGCTCACTTTGCTTTTCGTATTCTAAAACCGATCATACATTCCGTGAACGTTTGGCTATGCGGGGCTTTAGAAACAGTTGAAAATACGGTTTTATTTCCTTTGACGTAAATCGAAGCTTACTACATTCAATATATAGTTTTTAAGACAAACACTCAGGGAAAGACCCATACTGATGCAGTATTGTGTTGAAATCAGGAAAATAGGTTACCGAAAAGACAGAAAGAGGGAGCAGATTTTGCCCACAAACAAAAATTTTAGTATTTTTACCTTATAAGCGACATGAGAGGCCTCTGCAGGAGGGAGTTCCGCATATGTATAGTCTGGCTAAGGAATGAATTCTGTCTGTAATACAGTGTGTGAACAATCGACTAAAAACGGAAGTGCTTTGCGGGAAGGACTGGTGTTGCGTAAGAGTATATGTTTTTCGGGAACAAGTCCCGGTATCTTGCTTAAGCAAAATTCAATGCAGTAGCGATAGAAAGTGTAACACAAGCCACATTGCGATGATACTCCAATAAATCAATAGAGTTGATTTAATGAGCATTAAAGAGTCATTAATGAACATCTTCGTCCTCTCCTATATGCAGTCGAAAAGCGTAAAAATGGACTTGAAGGCAATAGCCCATACATTAGACTTGTATTCCATTCTCGGTCGGATATGAGTGATGTAAATTCTAATGAAATCAGATGAAGTGAAATATTTTTTCACCGCCTTAATAAACCGAGGCACTTGGTTATTTCTTCCAAGTCTTGAAAAATGTGCGGATCTCACGGACATCACACTGAATGAAAAAGCCACAGATGACGTTATATTATTATTATTATATTATCTATTGACATTAAAAGAATATGAATAGCAAATATTGATATCATCTAAAAAAGAGTAGATAGGGTTAGAAATTAGAAGATCGTTAATGTAAGTAAAAAATAGAGTTGGAGATAGAACAGAACCTTGCGCTACTCCAGAGTTTAACCTGAACACGTCTGTTGAGATCCCTTCTACAGCAACCCTTGAACAACAACCAACACCGAAAGGAATCAGTTTCGATAGATTTGCAGCGTGTCATACCCTGTCAAATGTCTTGGATTAGGCCCTAAGTAAATCGTACTGTTTGTTTCTAGTTAGGTTATTGAACTCTGGAAAAGATAAGATGGTGGTCTGCCATGCTTTTCATTATTTTGGAAAATGTGGATCATCGTTTTTGGTGATCGGCGTTACATTAGCCATCTTTTAGAAGGATGTAAAAATACCGGCACGATATGAGGCACTGAAAAGACTGGCTAATTCAGTACCAGTGCTGAAATACCATCTGTCCCAAAAGATGTTGCGATCCGTAAGAACTCTTCTAACTACGTGAACACAAAATAATACATATACTAGTCAGAGTTAGTGAAACCCCTTTCGAGTTTGAGCAGTGGTTGGTTATTCTAAGCCCTTTTAATGAATAACCAATAGCTCTTACTTCCCCTAGGAAAGGATAGAGCTTTAGTGCTAAGGTACTAAATAGCCTTTTCGCGCATTAGTGGCACACGAAGTCTTCGACGATTTACGGAGCAGATAGGTCAACAAGCTTCCACGTCTGATTAAACCAAGACACAAATTCGAAGTAGTTTTTGCAGGTTTTGCATATTATTTTTTCAACCATTTCTGCAATGGCATCATTGAGATGTATTGGCTAAAGCGTCTTTTCGTATACAAAAGCGGATGTACTGATGAACGAAAAGGAGGCCGATATGGTGCAATGATCCGAGTTTCCGAGAGATGCAAGTACCTTCACTTCATATTTTTTATAACTCAATATATTTTTACGTTTTACCTTTTTAAAAACGTTTAAAATATGAGTTCGTGTATTGCAAACAAAATAAAAACAAATATATGTTTGGTTTCAATTAAACCTTTTATTGTTCGCACTACTTTTGTGTGGCACCGTTTACAACTTGACGAATACAACAATAATTGCTGGTTCGCTATTCTTCTTTGCTTACAACTCAGACCTTTTTAACGACGATCTGAAAACCACGATTGTTCTCCTCACACGCAACGCGTTTTCACGCAAGACTGACTGAATTCTTACTACTAGTTGCCTGCTTTGGCTTGCCTTTTTATATGCCCACGTAATCAGTTTCATGAAGTTCTTGAAGTCGAACGTTCGGGGTTTCACCTTCTCGAGAACACTATTGCGACTTCACTATTGTTGTGTGTATTTTTGTTCACATTGCTTGTTGTAGCGTTCTCGCTTACTTGTCTATCCCCTTTTCTTCCAAACTGATGTTGTTGGTTTACTTGTAACAAGTGCGTTGTATTTGTCTGTGTAGCTTTTGGCATTTTAGTGCACACCGTTTCCATTTTCGTAACAATATTGTCCTTCTGGAGTTATGTGGCTTGAATGGATGGCCTGTAAAATGACAATCGGTTAATGAACAAAATGAGGGACATTCAACTTTGTTATTCCTAGGTTATTAATTTCATGAACAATAAAGGTTTCCTTTTTACTAAACCTTACATGCCGTGAATATTAATATTAAAATGCCTAACCAGGAGTGATTTTATGTAAAGAGACAAATTCCCTTGATTAGGCTTGTTTTTAAAGAAGAAAAAAATGTTTGTTTATATTTTTGGTAGAGTTCGACGGTGTATTTAAATAAAAGTCAAATGAATATCTAAAATTATTGAGTAATTTGTAAACTAAAAGAATAAATGATTAGAGCAACGTTAAGGAAACTATATTTTTCCGTGATGTTTGTTCTGACTTTACTCGGCGTCAAAAACATTTAAAAGTTTTAATTTGATTCCATTGTAAAATCCCTTAAAATCTTACGTAAATATACGGTTAGATGTACAATATTGTGTGTACATATATATGTATGTATAGGTACCAGTTAATCTGTTTTTGCGGTTTGCCACACTTTGTCACGCATCACTTGATAAGTTGAAGTTGATGTGAAGAATTTTGTTTACATGGTTTTTGGTCATTGTATAAATAAATATACAAACCTATGTCAATGCATATAGAAATACAAGTACAGATACCATACATTCATACACATTTATTTTGGAATAGTTTTCAATTCTGTATACAAGTGAGGAATGTATACATATCATATACATACATACATATTATGTGTATATATTTCCAACAAATATGAATGAACACACCACTTTTTTAAATAAAATATTTTAATACACATACCCAAGCACATATAGACACAAAATCTAATTAAAAGTTATTCTTTTCTCTTCTTGTATATTATACCATGCGCGGTTTGACTGAAAAATAATTTAAGTTCACTACAAGTCTTCAATGTTTCCATAAGTGGAAACATTCTGTGGATTCCCAGCAAAGTCCGTCATTGGTATTTAGTCGGAATTGACTGGTAAACCTATAACATTTTGTAAACCTTTCAAAAAGCTGTTCCTTCTTTTGCCGATGAAAGTTCAAATTCGTCCGATTCTAAGCCATTTCAAATACTGCCATCAAATTTGTTTAAATTTGTTGTTAAATTTGAAAGCGCATGTAAACTATAAACAATCTTAGAATAAAACCGAGCAGGTTTACAAATTATTTTAAAGTGGGAGAAGTCAGGAAACTGTTAATCACTCAAAATATTACAAGGATAGGAATCATGGTTTGGAATGAGGTTTGGATAAATTTCGATGCGGAAAGCTCTTCGAATTTAATTCACTTAGGACTATCTAGAAAGAAATCATTTAGTGAACAAAGCTAACTACGTTCAATTATTCTGTAACAGATTTATTCTCTCTCAAATAATACGGTCGGACAGTCAAAATACACCAAGCTAATGACATAGTCTAGGTTGTGACTTGTGTTGAGTAGAACTCAAAAAAAATTTTTTTATATTTCTTGAATTCTCCAAACTTGTTTCATTTGGCAGAAACTCTTATATGGACTTTTCACACAAAATTATTGGTCGTCAAATATTTGTGTTTTTGCAAATATCTATCGACCAATAATTATATAAATATATATATATTATATAAATATTATATCTCTTTGCGCAAACATTGGCGAACTTCTGGTGGCCGTTTAAACGATGAACATTTTCCGATTAACCATCAAAATCCCACAAAACTTTTGAAATTTTTTGAACTGAAAGTTCATTTAAAAATATATATATGAATTGTTAGAAGTTCAGTTGATAAGATGACATATATAAAAAATATAACACGAATGTTACACTGTTTAAATAATAACTACGCTAATTTTTGTCGGGTTAGATCAAACGAAATAACAATCTCTTCACAAGATTATGCACTTTCAGAATGTCATCACTTATTTCACATTTTTTAATTAAAGTTCACTACTCTGAATGGACAAGCTTGAAAAAATATGAAAAAAATTCGAATTTGTCAACCTTACCTTAATACACCTTATAGCATATTGAGTCAAATAAAGGCGCATCACTCTCCTTTCTAATAAGGTTTAAACTTTGGACATCGGTTCAGAAATGTTTGTGTAATCAATAAATTTGTGCGGAAAGTCTGAAAAACGGTTTTTGTCAAATTAAACTAGTTTGAACGGTTCAAGAAAAAAAAACTATTTTTGAATTCTACTCAACAAAACTCACAATCTACACACCATTGCTATGCCATTAGTTGGGTGTATTTCATTTTTTTGTTTTGTTATTTTGTCGCATAGTGTTGTTTGAACCAACTAACAAAACTATTCACTAGCGTAATGCTCATATTTAATACATACAATTTAAAATTCATAACAATATGTATGTGACGTATGATTGATATTTAATTCCATTACTTTGCAAGCGACTAAATCAAACATTTTTTTTATTTTATTGCATACTTTTCAGAGTAACTCTTTAAGTACATGTCATATGGTGCGTATAAGTAATATATTTTAAATTTAATTAAATAGAAAGTATACGGCTAATTTGGAATTAAACATTTAGAAGCTATTGTGACAATTCTACTGCGTTAATCTTTTGCAGAAAAACCTAATTATTTGAATGACCAATTATTTTTCTTGAAATCGCCGTAGTCTAGTAGGTAGTGTGTCGGTTTATTGAACATAGGCCTCGGTTCATACCCCAGGTCAGACATCAAAATGAAATATGGAAAAATATTTCTCCGGCGACTTCCTCTCAGCAGATTTCTGGCAAAAACTCTGAGAGTAAATAAAATTGCCATGAAAAGTTTCTCAAAAATCTCTCGTTCGGAGTAGACTTTAAACTGTATGTCTCGCCACTCATGTATAAAATTAACACACACAACGTGAGTAGTGTGAGAAGCTAGGCCGTAATCCTGACTGAAGGGTTGTAATGGCCAATTATGAATAAAATTATTTATCTTTCACAGGAAAAATATATACAATTAAACACATTGTTTCAATGAGGAATTGTGTTTGCTGTAAAAGCGTTTAATGGCGTATTTCTAAATATATTTTGCAGCAAATTTGGACCAGTCAAATAAAGTAGAGCACAACATACATAAATGAGTTCAATTTTCAGTTCATCTTTTTTTAGTTCATTTAAATTTTTTTTTTTTATTTAAATTTATTTAAATAATTTTTCTTGCATTTCTGGCAATCATACAGAACTTGAATGTATTGCGTTATTTAGCGTCAATTAAGCCTACGATATTTATAAAACGAGAACGAAGGCCAGTAATACACATTCGGAAAAAGTTTGGAGGGTTCACGAAATATAAAAAAATATTTTTGGGTTTTTCTTAACAAAACTCACAACTTACACTAAGTCATTAGCTGGTTGTATATCATTTTTTTATTTTGTCGCATAGTGCAATCGTTAATCACGAGTAGGTTACAAAAATTTTTTGTGAAACTTAATTAAAACTTCTTAAATATTGTGGGCAACATTCTTATTCAATCGGATGATTAACTATTAGAGCTATTTTAGATATACTGAAAAAAAAACAAATAAAATATTGCTGAAGTGTAAGCGAAGGAAGAGAAAAACAGATGTTGCTAATAGACATAAAGAAATTAAATGAGGTTGGATAAGTTTGTAGAACAATTCGCAAAAATTCATATGTAAACCCTCTAAACCACAAAAAGAAACTCTTGTTCACAAAACACCCAACCAACGCTTTTGGAATACCGCTTTTTTGGATTAATTTTTTTTTTTTTTTTTTTTAATAAATTCCATTATCACGGATGAGTCAAGGTATGCGTAAACCTTCTTCTTAAGCTTCAGCCATATAACACGGTGTAATAGTACTCGTTTGGAAGTGTATGATTGCCTTTGGTATGTATAGATTGGTTTATTAAATCGGTTTCATAGATCGGTTTTCCTATTTAAGCGCTTCAAACAATAATTTGCATAAGAGTGCTGCAAAACATGGGTTTTTTGCAAATTCAACGATCTCATAAAGTAAAAAATCAATTTAAGATTCCACCTCAATCGCCGGTTATTAACCCTTTTTGTAGACCATCACGACATTAGGGGCAAAGAAGACTTGCAAGTGGTTTCTCTGATGTGGAGTGAGACTAAATACTACCAAGCATTACCATGAACCCGGTGTCATCGATGCAAAATCATCTCTAAGAGGTCATTAAAAACAAAGACTTTCCAACCAAGTATTATAAATACTGAAATTTACTGTATAATTAACAAAATTAATAAAAAATTAATTAATATTAAGACTATTATTGCTAATTTGAAAGAATTCAGTTTTTCTCTTTCCTTTTCTTTTTTGTTTTAAAATAAAATTTTCTTAAAACAAAAGTCAGTATTAGTCTGATCATTATGCAATGAATGTCTATTTTTTATTGGCTCGATGTTTAGCTCTATCGTTCCATATAAATTTTATTGACAGACTATACTGAAACAAAATTGAAAACCAACAAAACCAGTTTTCCGTCGTTTGTGTACATAGGGGACATTTTATGCAACGCTATATTGTTTGTTTAAATGGCAAAAACTCATGCCATTTTCTTTTTATAAACTCAGATAACACAGTTGTTGAGTGAATATGATGGTACGTGTTTCTTTTTGTTGTTAAATTAGTTACCAAAAGCGAAATAGTTATTGTCTTCACCTGTTACCAAAGGCAAATAAGAGAAACAAACGTATTTAACGGGTGATTTTTAAGCGTTTTGGTTTTGAAATTGACCACAAGAGAAACATAGAAAATTTCCAAAAGTGAATGAAATACTATGTGGGGTTACATGAGTGAATGTCCGCCATTTACTTATGATAGATGATATCATGAAATTGATATCCGCAATTACAGCGAATGTAGTCCATCAGTGGTCTCCAATTTGGATATATATTTTCTATCTTTTCAAACCAATATCTCAATACCTCTAATTTGGGCAAAAGAAAACGCCAAGTCCAATTAATTCAATTTAGTCAAAAAGCCCGTAGTCAACTAACTGAATCTTTCATCTCTCTGAGTGTGTTGATAGATCTTGAACTGCGTTTGGTTGCTCTTCAAATTCTGTAAATTTGACAATACCGCCGTTTTTCACGTTGATAGTCGCCGTAGTCTAGTAGGCAGTGTGTTGGCTTATTAGACGTGAGGCCAGGTTTCAAACCCTAGGTCAGACATTTCTGGCAAAAACTGTGTTGACTTTAAACTTATGGATAAAATTATGACACACAACATAACTGATGTGAGCAACTAGCTCGTAATCCTGACTGAAAACTTGTAATTACCAATTATGTATGCATGTGTGAATTTTTGTAATAAAATTTAAAAATTTTAAATTTTTTTCATTTGTTTGTCTACTCATGGAGAAATGACGAGCATTTTTTCTATGACTCTAAAACACCTGATATCAAAAACACCTGCAAAGATCAACAAAATTTTCCATTTTTGTAGGCATATATAAGAGGAAAAGATAACGAAAAAATAAATATTTAAAACAAATACTTTATGCCACACGTTTATATCCACAATGTGAGTGTGCTAGAATAAATATAATAAATGAAACTAATGAGTATATTGACTCATAAAAATTAATTAAATATCAGTATGAAAACTATATACACACATACCATACATTTTTACATTGTATATGTACATGTAAATGCACATGCATGCGTATTATATATGCCTTACTTAAACTACAATTTAATTATAATTCCTTGCCATAAGTGTGTACAAATATTGTGGTACAAGTGTGTTTGCCTTTTCAGTGTATGTGATAGTAATTATTATTTGTTCGAATTGAAGGAATTAAAAAAGGTAAATAAATAAAACTATAAAAAAATAAGAGTTTGTAACAATTTTAATTTAAAATTTTAAAAGTTCAACTTTTCATATTGCCACTAAGAGACTCTACATAAAATGAGCAGCATGATTATTTTATATATTTTTAAAATCATTTCTTTTTGATGTAATAATAATCTACAAGAATAAACATTAACTACTAAAGGTGAGTTATAATATTTCATACATTCAAACATAATTGGTCATTACAACCCTTCAGTCAGGATTACAACCGAACTTCCCACACCACTTAGGTTGTGTGTCTTAATTTCATACATAAGTGGTGCGACCTACAACTCCGAACAACTGATTTTTTTAGAAACTTTTCATGGCAACTTTATTTACTCGCAGAGTTTTTGCCAGATTTCTCCTGATATGTCGTAGAAAACTATTCGATCTAAGTTCGATCGCTAATAAAGGGTTTAAGTTAAACTTTAACCTCAATGTGGTTTATGGATGTATATAAGATTGATCCGGGTATAGGGACCTGATTTAATACGGTGATCGACGTCCCATGCCCTACAATAATAAATAGCCAATTTTCTTCTGATTTAAAATTCAGGTATTTTCTAACCCAGCTAATACTACAGAGGACTAAATGGAAAAATATTTGTATTTCCTAGGTGTGCATTGCTGGGCTCCAAAACCGACTTCTCCAACAGAACGAAATATGAAAAAATATGTCTTCGGCGACATCCTTTCAGTAAATTTCTGGCAAAAACTCCGAGAGTAAAGAGAGATGCCGTGAAAAATTTATCAAAAATATTTCCGGAATCGAGTTTAAACTGTAGGTCCCGTCACTCATGTATAAAATTGATACGAGTACATAGGTCGTCATCCTAACTTAAGGGTTGTAATGACCAATTATGTATGTATGTATGTATGTATGTATTTATGTATGTATTTATGTATGTATGTATGTATGTATGTATGTATGCAAGTAAGTAAACAAGTATTCCTGGGTTCCGATAAAAACATCGCTGGTAACGAAATTGCTGATAAACTGACAGGGCATAGGTTCGCCCTATTGTGGCAAAACTTGCTTAGAGTCGCTGTAGTCTGTGTCACGCCAAACGAACAATTGAACGATTAAAGAGAGCTGTATTAATTTCGAATGGTGAATATACTTGACATGAGATGTCATGTCAATCAGTTCCATTTCTTACTTAAGATGAGCTGCCGGCACTCTTTGAGCGATAATGTTGCAACTGGGCAAATTTGGAACAATTTTATTCCTTACTTCTTTCTATACTTTATTTTTTAATTCTTTACTTCTTTACATTGCAGATTGCAATTTTTTATTTTAATCATAGCCAATAGAATTTAAGGAAAGTTAGTTTTGGTTTTATTTGAGATACACTGGAATGCGTTACGAAAATGGAAATGGTGGTACATCGTTTAACTTTAGAATGATAAACTAAACTAACTTTAGAATAACAAACGTAAACAAAGTACACAAACAACAATAACGTAAACAACATGTATACATTTATAGAGATTTCACGAAGGTAAGGTCATTCTCCTTCAAGAGCATTCATCAGACTGTGTTTATCCTTCGGTATAAAAGGCAAGACAAAGCAGGCAACGGAATCAGTAAAAATTCAGTGAGTCTTGTGTGAAGACGCGTTGCATGTGAAGAGAATAATCGTGGTTTGAAGATCTGTGTTATAAAGATCTATAGAACAATTGTTATTGTTTATGCAAAAGAGTGAAAAGAAGAATAACCAATAAAGCAAATTCTTGTTGTTTACATCAAATTGTAAACAGTGGCACACAGAATTGTGTGAACAATAATGGAATTATTTAAAACTAAACACAAGTTTATTGTTATTTTTATTTGCAATTTACGAACTCATATTCTTAAACGTTTTTAAAAAGGTAAAAACGTAACAATATCCTTCACAACTGCTTCTTAATTGACACATTATGGGCTGTTTGTCGTCTATACTTGTGTTTAACAGACATGTTTTCTGTTTTTCAGTTTTTTTTTTAATTTCAAAATTTGAAAACGATGGAAATGAAAGTATGCTGTAACTGAAATATTCTTTTTTGCTTTAAATTCACGAATATTGAAACTGTCAGCAATTCCGAACACGTTTCAAAACAAAGTGTAAAAAACAAAAATAAACGAAATATAGAAATTATAGGAAACAGTGAGTGATTTTTGGATATATTTTTAGCCAAGTAAACATCTTGATGATGATGACGGCAACGATGGGAATGACGGTAAGCATGACATTTTTGTAAAAGTATGTCATATTTTAACAACAAAATGGAAAACAAAATACCGGTAAAAATAATGATTTTCAGCAACATGTGACGGACATACAAATGACTGAAAAAAGGCTTAATGTAAAGTGTAATAGAAATAAATCCCTTACTTTTGCCAGGTCAATCACTTGTTGCCACTTTGAAGGTCACTTCATTTTTTGTTTTTCATTGAAACACGCTTTGATTTTGAACAGAAAATATAGATTTTGTGGATTACATTTTTTTGTTTATTTATTTTATTTGTTCGTTGTTCTATACCACAAGACTTATGGTCTTATAGTCGTAGTGTAGGACTTGAATATTGTTTACACTTACAAAAGACAACATAAGATATTAATGAATACCACAAATAATAAAATAAATAGTGAGAGGTTTAATTATACAAGGATATTTTTGATAGTTGATAACGTTCATTTTGTTAAAGCCACATTTGTCAAATTACATACATACAACCCTTTAGTCAGGAACACTTATGTTGTGTGTTTTATGCTGAGAGAAAGTCGCGGCAGAAAATTTTTCCAGATTTCGTTTTGTTCGAGATGTTTGACCTGGTGTTTTAACCGTTGCCTCATGTCCAATAAGACAACATAATACCTTCTAAACTACGACTAATTCATGTGTCAAATTAATTATGATTTATTTAATCTGAATGAGCTCTTTAGCAGTTGGCAATTAAACTTAATTTTCATCCAAAAATCATCTTCAGTCACAAATTTTTGAGTGAATGAGATCCATGAAATCCAAGAGCCTTCAATGAATTCCGTAAAAATCACTGTTTAGTGTGGATTTTGGACTGGGAACAGCCTTGAGAATGACGTTGGCTATTCCATCACAGTCAACGACGAGCATTATGGGTAAATGATTACAAATTAATTTTGATCTGAATTTGATGATCTGGACACCATGTAAGTTCACACAGCTAATGTCACATTGGATATTGTTACGTTTTTACGTTTAAAATATGAGTTCGTAGATTGCAAATAAAATAAAAATAAATTTGTGTTTAGTTTTAGATAAATTCTTTATAGTTCTCACAATTCTATGTGCCACTGTTCACAACTTCATGTAAATAACAACAATTGCTTTATTTGTTATTCTTCTTTACATTATTTTGCGTAAACACTAACACTATGCAGATCTTTATAACGGAGATCTTCAAATCATGATTATTCTATTCACTCGCAACGCAACTTCACACAAGACTGACTGAATTTTTATTGACCCCGGTGCCTGCTTTGCCTTGCTTTTATATGCCAACGTAAACAGTCTGATGAATGATCTTGAATTCGAATGTTCATGGCTTGACCTCCTCGAGATCTCCATATATGTAAACATCGTTGTTCATTGTTGTTTGTGTATTTTGTTTACATTGTTTGTTGTGGTATTTTTGTTTACTTGTTTATCCCTTTTTTTACTGATGTTGTTGGTACATTTTTGTTTACTTATTTATCATGTAAACAAGTTCATTACTTTTGTTTTTGTAGCTTTTGTTTATCATTCTAAAGTTAAACGACCTTTTAGTAACAATATAATGCACGAGTGAATTCACGTCGTGGTGATGTAATGTGAAGTAATAATCGAGATCGTGCTATTTGACTCCGTTAGTCTTTTTCTTGTGGGTTTTTCTTTAGTTGCAGAGGTATGCGAATAATCAATAAACTACAGCGGCTTTCAAACTCAGATTAACACGGATTTAAGACTCAAAGTCATGAAAATTTGCACATTTCTGATGAGCTGCACCGAACGATGTTGTATACCATACTTTATAGCATCAATAGCTCTTTCAAATGAATATAAAATTTCAATGATATCTAATAAAATAATACCCAATATATAATATAGTGTTCAATTCTGCCGTGTGTTGAATCACAGATATACAAGTTCGATGCCAGAACTTTTTTGAAGGATGTTATATTCCAAAAATAATGGCATCTACAGGTCTTTAAAACGCATAAAAAATTTCTCATACACACTTTGTTTTATTTAAATATAAAGATAAGAAGAGTTTGTAAGACACCCTATATATATATAGATGTGATAAGAATTATTTAATCTTTTTCTTCTTTAAGCAGCTGCTTAAGTTCTACAAAGCAACTACTCGTTTTAAGCCACAAGTAGTTCTGATTAATTTTATTCTGTATGATAGAAAAACAATTCCTTTAAATTAGTTTTAGGCAAACTTTTAATCGACTTGTGCTTGCTGCCATCTTTTTGTATATTTTTTTTTAAATTCAGGCAGCTTTTAATTACTAATACGTGTTGCACAATTGTTATGGATGGCACTCTTTGGCCAAATATATTTTAAATTTGTTCATAGATTTTGAAAATATGAATTTAGAATTGGTGTTGCTGCATGTGATGTTGTGACATTGTGAGATAGAAGTGTCGTAAAATGTTCAAAACACACCTGAACAATTTATGCAAATACGAGTATGCTGACTTAACTACGTAAACTTTTTCGTTTGTTTACAGAGCTTAAAGCATGAGGTCAAAGTGTTATGGGACTTTTAACTTTAAAATATTCATCATTAAAGAAATGCAAAATTATTATATGCTTTAAATTTCGTTGAAAAGAAGTTCAAACTTTTTAATTGCATTTTTATGCACTTTGCTGGTGTTGTTAAAGTTCTGTTACTCATTTCAAATACACTATAGTTTAGCTAACCAAAAAAGATGACGGATATCGTTGGAAATTGTATTGGCCAGTGCCTGTACGTAACTCGCAATATCCAACATGTTACAAATTATAGGTAATCCGATTGCTTCAGTTATCTTAGATTTGATCCACATTTATTATAGGGAAGCTCAATCTTGTTGGCAGGAAGAGAGTATCTGCAATATTGATAAACTCTGCTGAGCATGTATGAATTTGTTGGTCAGAGTAGGAGCTGCACACTAAAGCACGAATACCTGTGTTGGAAATCAGCACGGAAGTTGGATAAACCAAGCAATATCCCTGATATCAATGTATGATATCTCCTTTAAACTGAAAAGGAATCGAGGGCCATAAGATTGACAAAGAAAGTGGATAACAGTCTCCTCCTCGAGATGACATTGTGATCATGTTTGAGCAGTTGCTTGGTATTATGGGCCAAGTGAGTCTGGCAGTGCAGAAGGAGTCCTCATTAACCAAGGAGCTTTTGCCAGAAGACTGATAAGAGAATGTCGCCAAAGAAATATTTTTTTATTTTAATGCCACAAGATTATCTTTCGGATAAATAAAATGCATGTCAATCGAATAATCCATCGTTGTTTTATTGCAACTTAAAGTTCTATACCTCTGTAAAAAACACCCTTTATTTATGGCATGGGACGTCAAAGTTTACATGTATGCATAAGTTTCGGTGTATGAACATGAGATATTCGTAGGAGTAGCCATATAGTCGACATGGTGGTTGGATTTTGTGTTTTTTCTGTGACTGATTTGTTTTGGTAATCGTTATCTCCATTAAATGTTGCGGTCATGAAACTGGATTATATATTGAAGATGCTTAGGCTTTACATAAATACATACATATATAATTGGTTATTACAACCCTTCAGTCAGGATTACGATCTAGCTTCTCACACCACTTATGTATGTTGTGTGTGTTAATTTTATACATGAGGGGCGGGACCTACAGTTTAAAGTCAGCTAAGAACGACAGATTTTTGAGAAACTTTTCATGGCAATTTTTATTTACTCTCAGAGTTTTTACCAGAAGTCTGTTGAGAGGAAGTCGCCAAAGAAATATTTATTCATATTTCGTTTTGACAGAGATTTCTGAGCGGGGATTTGACCCTGGACTCACGTATAGTAAGTCAACACACTACGTACTAGACTGCAGTGACTTCATTTCATCTCACTGGACTTACTTATTTGTTAGTGTGTTGGCTATGTTATTCATGTGAATGTCTCTGTATCTCCTTCAGAGGAATATTTTTAGACGACATAAGAAGTTGTGGCCATACTCTGTTTAAATAAATACTCTCAGGGAAGGTAATGTCCACTTTATTTCCAATAATTAATTGTATAGTCCTAATCAATATTGTTACGAAAATAGAAATGGTGTTTGGCTCCACATCGTTTAAATTGTAAAAAATTATACCAACCAGCATAAAAAGGGAATAAAGAAGTAAACTGAAATCCAACAACAACACTGCAAGAACAAACGTAAACAAAATACACAAACAACAATAATGAAAACAACACATTTACATATATAGAGATTTTGAGAAGGCGAAGTCATTCGCTCCAAGAGCATTCATCAGACTGTTTACCCTGCGATATAAAAGGCAAGACAAATCAGACAACGGAGTCAGTAAAAATTCAGCCAGTCGTGCGTGAGTCAGTCGTGGTTTGAAGATCTCCGTTATAATGATCTATTGAACAAATTGACTAGTAGTTGTTATTGTTTACGCAAAAGAGTGCAGAAAGGAATGATAAACAAAGCAATTGTTGTCGTTTACATCAAGTGGTGAACAGTGACAAACGGAATTGTGCGATCAATAAAGTAATTAATTAAAACTGAACATAAATTTCTTCTCAAACGTTTTCAAACGGCAAAAACATAACATACAATACTACATTCGTACAGCGAACATTGAATAACACTGCAAACGTCGTGTAGTTTTAGGAAGAATCTAAGATTCAAAAACACTTCTCGAAAAAAAAAATGTATATTAGAAATCATGGCGTTATAAGAATACTGATGTTTTCATCAGTGTAGTGTATTCAGCATAAAACCAATATCCAGTAGTCAATAAAGCAATCTAGATCAGCTATATGTAAGATTTTCGTATGATCATAGCTTCTATATTATAATGATCTTATGGAGCTCACAGTTATTTCCGTGTTTAACCAAATCTCTGCTCTTAACATTTACATTATTATTGCGAAATATTTGATTTAAAATATACAAATTCGCTAATTTACATGCTGTTCTAAAATATACTGAAACTTAACTACCACAACATATTTTGAATACTTAAGTATCTACCATAACAGTGTTGCAATCTTTTTTATCAAAATTATTTTCTTTTTTGTGAAACATTTTCATTTATTTCGTATTGAATAAATTTATTTTATGTGTCTACCTTTAGTTTGCAATAAGACTCAGTGAAAGTGTTCAGTTTTCTTCAATTACACAGTGCGACAGTCAAAATACACCCAGCTAATGACATAGTGTAGGTTGTGAATTTTGTTGAGTAGAACTCAAAATTTTTTTTTTATATCTCTCGAACCCTCCAAACTTGTTTTATTTGACAAAAATTATATTCTTGATCTTTTCACACAAAATTATTGATTACCCAAATATTTTTAAAACTATTTTCAAAATCCAAAATTTTTACAAATTTTTAGTTTAAACATATGGTTTAAACTTACATGTTATAAGTTTTGATCGAGTTAACTTGGAAAATATAGTATTGTTCTCATTTTTTCAATTTTAGATATTTTTAATTGCAAAATTTAATTAAAAAAATTAATAAGTGATCAGATTCTGAAAGTGTATCATCTTGTTACGAGATTAACACTTCGTTTAATCAAATCGGACAAAAATAAAAAAAAATTATTTAAATAGTATAAGAGTCGTGTTATCTTTTTTATATGTCTTTCAGAATATCATCACTTATTTTATATATTTTAATTAAAGTTTGCTACTATGAACGGACAAACTATAAAAATATGAAAAAAATTTACATTAGTCAAGTTTACCTCATCAAACCTTATAGAATATTAAGTCACATATGTATGTATATGAATATCGTTTTAAAGGCCCATCCCTCTCCTTTCTAATAAGGTTTAAATTTGGGGCATCGGTTCAGAAACGTTTGTGTGATCAATAAATTTGTGCGTAAAATCCAAAATAACATTTTTTGTCAAATGAAACAAGTTTGGAGGGTTCAAGAAATATAAAAAAATATATTTTGGAGTTCTACTCAACAAATCTTACAACTTACACTATGTCATTAGCTGGTTGTATTTTTATTTTTTTTATTTTGTCGCATAGTGTTATATGAACGTTTTTTTTTTTAATGAAAAATTCCTTTTACTTACATTTCTCCCTTGCAAATCGTTGAGACGACAGTGCAGATAAACGTTTGCAACTAGTTGGGTGCTTACATTGACGGTGGTAAAGGCCTTGACAAAGAAAGGAAACGGCTCATGTGTTGTGATTTCTGTAACTTCTAGTTTCTCATCCACTGTGGTGTCGGTGAAGTGCGATGAAAATTCTTGCCAAATATTTTTAGGAAAGATATCGAATGGATATCCAGCTCGCGGTCGTTTTACTAAAACAAAAAGATGTTTAAAATTTTCTTTTTTTTATTCGAAAAATATTCGTAATATTTGTGAATGTCTGCAACATGAATATTTTAAGAAAATTTAATGCTACTCAAACAGAATTTAAATGTTTATTTAAATAATTTAGCAATTAACACCATACACACAATTAAATAAACACAGATTATTAAGCCTTAAGGAATTTGCTTGCTGGTATTTGTGAAAAAAAAATATACTTACAGGGTGTTGAGGTGGATACAAAATGTTGGATTGAATTTTTTGATTATCTAAAGTAGAAAATAAAAGTAGAAAAATATAAAAACATGTACATTAAAGTATAGGAAATAGAAAGTAAAATATATGAAATTTGATAAAAACACTTATTTTATTTTATTAAATTGATTGAATGTAATTAAATTGATTGAATGTAATTAAATTGATTGAATTTAATTTATAAAAAATACACCATAAAAATTTTTAACGAATTCTAAGCTTTGCTGGTTATACTTCTTACCATTACATATACAGTTCCGATTGAAACATTTTGGACAAAATTTGAATTGTCGTTTGAATCGTGATATATTATGTGGAGGCTCAATAATAAAGATGTTGATTATTGTCATGAAGCAGTAACTCAGTAAGGCAAACATACTATCTGTAACACTCCTCTTCAACTTTATAGGATATAGTTTTAAATACAAATACAAATTAATCGTTGTGCTACTCGAAAGATAAGAGTCCAGCCTCGTTACTTGCAATAGCTCATGAGTCTCTTAAAGAACCTTTCAATATTTCAAACAAGCCCAATGCGCTATAACAACGTACTATTACACGATGTGATACGTTGTCTGGGAAAATTTAAAGAGAAATACACTTGTTTGATAATGGTGGAGAACGTGCTGACTTTTTAAGGACTATTAAGCCAGCCGGTGTAGCGGCTGAACGTGCTTTCTCTGCAGCCGAATGGGTGATGTAAGCCCGGGATTGTAAATATAATTCGGGATTGCCCAACTCTATCCCCTATGCATTCAATCGTTGAAATACCTTGTGGACTATAAATTATATAACAAGTCTTGGAGAAATTAAGACAAAACTTCTTGGATGAAGGTGAATAATAAACATTTTAAATTTAAATTGAAATTAGAAATTAAACGGGCAGTGATGGTATTGAATATAAATTTCAATTTTAAACAAATTTTATTTCAAACTCATCAACTTCTTCTGTAACAATTGCAATTAAATTGTGAAATGTGGAAAAGATTGTGTAACCATTTTAATATAAAATCTTAAAAGAATAAAAAAAAAATAAAAATTAAATTATCCCTCGTCTGTTTCCATTTGTGCAACAATTGTAAATTTTATTGTTAATTAAGAAATAAAAAAAAAAATTCCCACAAAAGATGTCAAAAAAGAAACGCAATGTTAAGTAACTGCTGTTTCCAACTGTCACTCATATTGAACAACATTAAACGTCAAATACTATATTTATATGGATGTAAGTAGACATGTATGTATACTTTTAAATAAAATAAAATCGCAAAAAAAAGAGAGAAACCAAATAAATGAATAAAAATGAGAAATGAAACCTTGAAAGAGAAAAATGCGATGTACTCGCATTATTTTCACATATTCGCTAAAGTAGTCGTATATTAACAGTCGATCCCATAAATATTGTATATTTGCTTACTCCTCCAGAAATGTAATATAGAGGAAATCGTTGGTATTTAATATTAAATTTTATTTAATAAATTTATTTTGAAGAAATATTTTTTTATGTTTCTTTTTGTTCGAGATGTCCAACCTGGGGTTTGAAATGCGTTAAAACTACTGCCTCGCTTCTAATTATCCAAAACGCTACTTACTAGACAAAGACGACACTTACATCCTCGGTTATTATTTCTTTTTCATAGGTTAGTTTGTTTCAAAATTAGCACATTTCTGAGAAACATACATACATACATAATTGGTCATTACAACCCTTCAGTCGGGATTACGACCTAACATTATGTTGTGTGTGTTAATTTTATACATGAGTGACAGGACATACAGTTTAAAGCCGGCTCCGAACGACATATTTTTTTTTTTGAGAAATATTTCATAGCAATTTTATTTACTCTTAGAGTTTTTGCCAGAAATCAGCTCAGCTATACACATCGAAAAAATTCGTCAAGAGATATGATAATGATTAGAGCAGCTCTGTTGTACATTAATAATGTTGTTACGAAAATGGAGACGGTGAAACATCGTTTAGCATTGGAATGGTGAACTTGTTACGCGCCGGTTGTACCTAAATAATCAATAGACTGAATTTCAATAGAAAAAATAGACTTCCAAAACCGAATAAAATATCAGGGTCAAGGGCATGCAGAGATCTCCCCGGCTGCTCAAAACAAAGTGGTTCTCAACCCGTATTTTACGACGCGCAAGCATATACACACAGCCTCCATGCCACCAAAGAAAATACTCTAGACTGTGTGAATGTAAAAAAAGTACAATAATGTTAAACGCGAAAGTATCCGGAACCAGAGAAAAAAAATAACCAGCCGAAGCGATTTAACGGTTAGATGTTATCCCGCCTAGGGTGATAGGCTCCCTCCCAGTGACAAAGTCACACACCATGACAGACGGACACCCTAATCAAATACTACATCTGTCCCTAATATGACCACGTACCTCTTACTCTACTATGTCCCCAGTATTCCGCCCGTATTAACCAATTAAAGAATCATGTTAATTTCGTTTCATAATAAAAAAAAATTTAGTTTCATTCACAAATGAGGGAGAAGAGAAGAAAAATAGGAATATGTATATATATATATATATATACATATATTTACAAGAAGGAAAAAAAAGAAATATTCATTTGGTAAATTTTATTAAATATTACATCTAAAAATAATAAATCTAGAAAAAATATAATAAAGGTTAGGTTTATACAAAGAGATATAATATAATATAGTATATATAAACATTAGAATAAGAAATAATGTTGTGTGATGAACTTAGCTGTGCTGCGCTGCGGTCCACCGATCTCCTTTAACCGCCTTAAGTAACACACAAATAAAGAATCACAATGAATAGACCATGTCCTATAATTACATGTTAGTTCACTTGATTTATAGGTAAGGGTAGTGAATAAATGCAAGCCATAAGGTCCATAAGGTGCTGTTTCCTCCTCCATGTGGAATTTTACAGTTGATGATATGGAGCCAGAACTGCAGCGACAAAGTTAAATAGTTTTTGATTATGTGGAGGATCTGCCAATTATGGCACCAGGTTTTGATTCGCACACCCTTTGAGATGTAACCAGGCACTAACGCTTACAGCTGAATGGAGTTCCTCGCAAAACGGAATTGTAGCTTTTTACCAGTGGATATAAACTTACGATTTTTAACTAAACAATCTTTAAAGAAGTTCAACTTAAATATCTGAGGCTCATTCTAGACCCAATGCATCCCCTGCGTTGACCATTTCTTCGATGGGATTGGCGGAACTCGGTCAGCTATGCGTGCTCAAGTGTGTTCCGAAGTTCTCATGAAGAGATATCATTATTGATACGGCCTAGAAAGCGATAATAGCACTCTACTCAGACAAACCATCACATACCGACTCCATCGGGTTGTGGTGGAGTCAATCTAGATCTTTGGTGTGCAAACGCCAACGCCACTGCCAACTGATAGACAGAGTACGCAGGCAGTCAGCTATTCTGATCACCAGTGCACTTTGTTTCATTCCAACTAAGACAATATTTGCTATACCCAATTGGCTCTACTGTAATCTTCTGTTAAGGCAGAAGGTTGAGTTGATGGCGTTAAGACTCTATGGACTACAGATATTCTGCTATTCTGGGAAGAAATAGCCATAGCAATATGGTCGATTATATAATTTCTAACAACTTTCTGAATAGCACATTCGACTTTGAAATTCCAACAACCGACTTCTTCATCTCCAAGATGAGTACAGTGGGTGGGTTGTGGTACAAAGTTCTGATATTAAACTTTATTCGATGCGGCCCGACTACTGCAGTCTTTTCAAACAGAGGTCATGGCAATTTTGAAAGCGGCGCATTGCTTTTTGAGTTGAGGCAGGATTTTCGCTGAAAATCTCTTGATCAACTTGGTTTTTGTTCATCTTTATTGAATTGGATTAATTCGTATTTAGTAGACAGAAAACAGTGCATTAAATTCATGAATACGAAATCTAACTTTCTTGATGTACTGTCAGGCGTACCACAGTGTAGTCATATTGGGCCGCTCCTATTTACTCTTTTTATAAATGATCTCCCTTCTGTTATCAAAAATTCAAACACATTAATGTATGCAGACGATGTTAAAATATTTTTATCATTTAATAACATTGAAGACCAAGTACTTTTACAAGAGGGTAACCTTAACCTCTTGGTGTAGTATTAATTTAATGGAGCTGAATGTTAAAAAATGTAAATATATGTGCTTCACTAGATCATCTCCAACCAATGGATTTTACACAATGAATGGTGCCGCTCTTGAACTAGTCAATACCTTTAAAGATTTAGGGATAGTTTTCGATTGTAAATTGGACTTCAGAAATCATATTACATCAACTGTTAGCAAAGCTACATGTACCCTGGGATTTATCGAACGATGGGCTAAAGAGTTTTCTGATCCTTATGTTACTAAGCAATTGTTTACCACACTGGTTCGGCCAATTCTTGAATATGGATCTGTAATATGGGACCCTCAATATGCTGTACACTCTGACAAAAACAGTTCTTATTATTTTAGTCATAAAATGCTAAATGCTGTCTTCCTCCAGAAGCTGATTAATGGTGTTTTCAACTCTCAATTTCTTCTAGAAAAACTTTCCATAAAAGTACCTGTTCGTCCAAAAAGATACCATAATTTCTTAAATATAAAATATTACACAGTTAACTACGCGAACTTCGATCCATTTCGTAGAATCTGTAATGATTTCAATGTTGTCTCTTTTTTAACTAATTTTTTGAATTGACATCATAATAATAATAATTCTGAATTGAAATATAAAATGTAATATTCTGTAAGGATTTTCCATAGACTTGAAATAAATAAATAAAATAAAAATAAAATAAAATCTCTTGCATTGCAGACGACCCGACCATATACAGCTCGCTATTTCTAATATGTATTCCGATTCCTTAGTAACCTTGAATATTATATATATTTATTATAGTGAATCTCAATCTCGTTGGCAGTAAGAGGTTACGTGCAATATTGTTAGACTGTGCACGTATAGATAAGAAAGGACCTGAGTTTATTCTGTTTTTAAATCCCACAGCTATCTATCGCTGAATAACTATTCGTACACGACACTGTTCTTTTGGTAGGCATGCCAAAAGTCTCGGCATTTCGTCAAATGATTTATGCAGGAGCTGTTAGTTTGAGGAGGATTAAGAGATTGTCTTTCACTTCTTAAGTCACTTTGTGTATATATACGAGTATATGTATATATACAAAGATTATTGAAATAGCAAGATTTTTTTGGTTTTATTTAGAAAATATTTGATCCCCACAATGGACCTAAATGCTGACTTAAATTGCACCTCTGCCGTAAAGAGGTTTGCAACCTTACTTAACGTAAAGCAAATCTTTGATTGTTGTGTTGTGGTAATCATAGATTAATTGAAAACATTGTAAATACATAGGCTATAATGGGTAGTGAAGAGTATTATTTGACCACAATGATTTGTTATAACCCGTCCATTAGGATTACGGTATTGAAATAAACAAGAATTAAAACAATGCTTCATTCATTTTCGGTTAATTTCACGTTTCTTTGAATTTATGATAATGAAAAAAGGGTTTTAAAATGTAGGAAAAACAAAAAGAAAACATATTATTACACTATAAAACAGGTCAAGTAAGATTACACAAGCAAAACAAAACAAAATAAAACAAATAATAAAAACTTGGTAAAACAAATGCCAAAACACCTCTGCGTAATTCTAGGGAGAATCTTGTAGTCCTTTTAAAATTAATTTTTGTTCCTTATTTTTTCTTTCTGCTTTGCTATTGAGTTTCCATTTTTTTTGTTTTTATTATTGTTTTGGTGTAAAACTCATTAATTCTGTCTATATTTTCCTCTGATGGTATGCCACAGTAGTTTTAACTGAAAAAAAAGATGTGAGGCTAATAAACTAATTAAGGGTTCTCAAAATTTGGAGTTCATATTTATTATTCATTCGTTTTAATTGAATTCTATAGTGTACATTCTTTGTTTGCTAACGGTATGTCCATAAACATAAAGGGGCAGTGTAATATATTCGGCTCCTTACTGTCCTATTCGGAAAATAAGTCATTGCATGGGCAATTAGTGGTTGCCGCAGTGCAGTTGCTCAAGAGAATATGAACAAGCGGCTAAGTAAGGTTTTATGATAGCCCAAATGTAATGAAGAACGAAGAGCGAGAACAAAAATTCAGGATTTTCCAAGCAATATTCAGAGTACATTGCATTTCTGAAGCCTCGCTTTTAGCTACCAATGTTTGTCCTATTCATAGAAGTTATCTTCTCAGCACGTCATACTGTATTAGGCTTTGGTTTTTAGTGTAAAGCAGTTCAATATCGCAGTTCAAGTCACCATAGTCTAGCAGATAAAGTGTTGGCTTATTAGTAACGAACCCGGAATTCGAGCAAAACGAAATATAAAAAAACTATTCTCTCGGCAACCTCCTCCCTGCAGACTTCTGGCAAAAACTCTGAAAGTAAATAATAATGAATTTACTTAATTGGTCCTTACAAACCCTTAGTCAGAATTACAACCTATTTTCTCACAACACCCATGTTGTGTTGTGTATTAATTTAATTCACGAGTGACAGGACCCACAGCTTAATTTCGACTTCGAATGACAGATTTAAGAGACTTTTCATGGCGATTTTAATTACTTTTCGAGGTTTTGAAGGAATGCTGCTGAGAGGAAGTTGCTGAAAGAAATATTTTTTCCATATTTCGTTTTGTTCAAGGTATCTGTGTAGAGGTTTGAGCCACGGGCTTGCATCTATTAAACCAACCCTTTAATATGTATTTTCCTTTCATTTCATAATTTTCCATTCCAAAAGTTTTTTAATTGGTACATATTTTTCAAATAAATATTGTACCATACATTACCATGTAAAAATGTGACTTGCTTTTCCACTGTTGGCATTTGTTTCCGTGCTATTGATGTTAATTCCATTTTCAGTGAGAAAATGGATATCTTTATCTTTAAAATAAAAACGTGTTTCGAAAACCTGTGGCAAAAAGTTGACCAAATAAAAGCATTCAATTGGGTTTACTAACGAAGCATTAATTTCAATTACAAACCAGGGCTGGAATTGTAAGGCAATTAGGAATTCAACTCTTTATAAAATGTAAATCAATGCCATTCCCTTCTCCTGCCAAACCTGCCCTAAGAATTTAAAATTCTTTTATTTACTGAAAACTGTATACCAGTGTACTAACCACCCACTTCCTCTTAAAAGTTTTAAAAGTGATTTAAAAATGCACTACATTTACAGGGATTAAGAAAGGAAACGAAATAAATAAATAAAGAAGCAAAAAATAAAATAAAAAACAGACAGAAAATATTTTCAAATCCACAAAATTAGTTCTGCTTTTGGTTTTTGCAATATGATGATCGTATTTTAGTACAACTCAATCAAAAAACGTTAACAGCGAACATGGTAGTATTTTTCCAAACATCAATAATCGACAGCAATTTGTTGGCCAATAAATGGTTGGCGTTTAATCAAAAACATAGAGAGAGAGAGAGAGAGGGAAAAAAATGAAAAATAAAAAATTGCATCATCGCCAATATTTTTTTCCCATATGGTATTGATAATTTTCTTCGAATTACACACCTCCCATACATTTATTTGTGAAATATTGCAATCATTAAAGACAGCTTTAAGTTTTCCTCACTTTTACGTCAGTTTTATATTTTTCGTTTTTTTATAATTTTCTCGGTTTTTTTTTTTTTTTTCTATGTTTTTGCATTTCTTTTTATTAAAGACGTTACTATCGTGCAGACATTTTATCTTACCCTGCCTTCAAGGGCCCTTGTTATTTATTGCATTTCAATCACAGTTTCAGGGATGGTATGTGGGAGTTCAGTTGTATTGTTACTTGTAGACTTTAAAAAGCGGGATTTCTCAGGTTGGGCTTTAAAAAAAATATAACAGGAGTGCATACTAAAAATTCTGGCATACCTTTTACTATAATTAAAATAATTAATTGTCATTATTTTGGTTTTGTTAATCGGTCGCTCTACCTTATTGAACACATGTAAAGTTTAATTTTTATTACAAAATTACATCTTTTGAAACCGAATATTGAGTATTTTGTCAGAAAAGCTGAAGTAGGAGTTGTCATTGAAAGTTTTTTTTTTTTTTAGAAATATAACAAAAAAAAAAAAGAAAAAAGATTATCTCAAAATATAATTATTTGGGCAATTCACTCGACTTTGTATCGTGTATGTTGTATTGAATACACTTTTTGTTTGTGAACGCTCAATATTATGCTGTATAGTGTATTTCGTATTTCAAACGCCAAAAAGCAATAAGAAGAAGAAGACCAGTAGTCATTATTTGATTTTCAAGCAACAAAATGAAAAAATGTACAGAAAAAATTAATTAAATAATTATCTGTGCGAACAATTATAATTTTGAAATGTTCTTGATTACTGGCATTTACATAAACTGATAGCACGAAACCAATACAACTTTTGATAAACATATGCAAAAAAAATTTGTATAAGTGTATCGGATGTTTATATAAAAATTATCAACAACAAGCATACACTGTTGTATGTTCGTCCAACAATACAATGAATACAACGATACAAGGGCTTGTATGAATTGGTCAGTGGTTTAATGGACGATGAGACACATGTGTAAAGTCGCCGTAGTCTAGTAGATAGTCTATTGGCTAAATAGAAAAACGAAAAAAAAAAATATCTTCGGCGAGTTCACCTCAGCAGATTTTTGGCAAAAACTCTGATAATATATAAAGTTGCCATGAAAGCGTTCTTAACAAGCTTTAAGCTGAAGATCCCACTCCACTCATGTATAAAATTAACACACAACTTGTTGGTGTAAGAAGTTAGCTTGTAACTCAGAGTAAATGGTGATTTTGTTTTCTTTTTTCTTAATATGTACAGTGGACAGCAAAAGTCTTAGTACTCCAATATATCTTGACAATTTCATGAATTTTAACCAACAGTTTGTATAAAAATTTATAGTTTTTATATTTATTTTATTAATTTATTTCTGTTTTATTATAAAACAAACAATTTTTTAATGTTTTTCATAAAACAAGAGAAAAATAAGGAGAAATTTAAGATGACTCTATTGGTATTTCCCAAGGAAGAGCCCTCAGTAAATTTAAAATTCAAAGGCCTAATATTTGAAAATGTTACCCCTTGTATTTAGTAGAATATCCCTTAAGGTCAAGCACTTCATGTAACCCATTTGGAATTGAATGTACAAGTTTTCTTTAGTGTTTTCTGGTGGCACCATATGCAAGCTTTTCGGTTTGTTTGAGGTTTAGCGATTACGTAACCGTTCTTTCAAACGGTCACCTAAATACTCTCTTGAGGTCATATCGGGACTTTGTGCAAGAGTGTTAAGCCTGTGGGCACTATTTTTTTTTGTCAAAATATATTGGAGTACTAAGACTTTTGCTGTCTGCTGTATAAGTCAGGTAAGTGTGATTTAAATCAAAGCCGGGGAAGTTGCAGTAGTAATAAGAGCAAGGAAAACGTTAAAACATTATTTTAATAACTGGTGGGTACACATAAATAATATCCGGATAAACGTTAACAGAATTGTTATTTCTTATAATGCAAGATGTAGATAAGTAAAGCCATCTAAAGAACTGTTCTGAAAAAAAATGACTGGCAAAGTGAAAGCCTATGTATTTTTCATTTTTATTTGCAACTTATATTTGCTTTTGCTGTTATCCCCTATTTGTTTTCTTTCGTTAAGATATGAGTTAATCTCTCTTTATTGTTGTTGTTTTTTAATATATGTCGTTGTTGTTATTGTCGAAAAATAACCGTTAAAAATTCCATTAATTGACTGACATTACATTCGTTTTTAAGAACTGTAAACATACATATGGTGTTTATCATCATCATTATTATCATTGTCATTATTTTTCTTTTTCTTCTTTTCTTCTTTCTCCTGTGTTAAAAAAAAGAGAAAATAAATCATTAAGAAGAGAAGGAAAAAAATCGAATGTAAATCAGACCAGAAATCAAATACACCTGTAGACGTATACACACATATGTACTATATGTATATAGCAAACTTTCTGCTCCTTGAGTTCGATCTTGAACGTGAAGTGTGATAGACGTGTTACGGACGCTTGTAAAGTTTGTTTCTTTAATAATTCTTGTTCATTATCTTTTGTTAGTGTAAATAAGAGCAAAATAAAAACATCAATAAATCTAAAAACCGGTTATGAGTGAGCTTAATGCTCCAAACTCATATAACAACAACAAGCCTAATTCTAAATTAAAAGACAATGTAGTGCATTGCAATGTAAAAATATTGATAATGAAAGAAAAAGAAAAAACGAAAACATGAATAACGAAAGTGTAAATAAGCATTTTAAAAATAACTGCTACTCAATTCTAGACTGTGAGAACGATTCTCAGTGTAATCAAAATGTATTAAAAAAATTTGAAAATCATGCAAATGAGATAAACAAAAATCATCATGTCAATGTTAAAAACAATATCCCAAACAGATCTCAATCAGCATCAGCTGTGATCAACAATACCCCCAGTGGAGATAACAGAGAAAACACAGTGGTTTATATAGAAAAAATTAAGAATAAAAATATCCCCCCAATTAATATTATAGACATAAACAGCAACAACCTTGTAGAATTTATTAAAAATGGACTAAAAATTAATGAATTCAATATAAAAGAATTTAGAAATAAAATATCATTATTTTTGAACTCAATTGAGGACTACCAAAGAGTTAAAGCTTATCTAGAAAAAACTAAAACGAAATTTTTTACATTTACGCCCAAAGAATTTAAAATCAAAACATATTTACTCAAAGGTCTCGACGCCAATATTGATACTGACGATATTCTGTGTGAACTATTAAAATTAGAAAGTGAAAATTTAAAATTCTAAAAAGTTAGCCAGTTTTCCACTAAATTATCCATTGAAAAAGGAAAAAAACTCCCAATATTTATGGTTCAAATATCACCAGATAGCAGTGTCAACAAACTTAAAAATATAAAAACAATACTACACCGTATAATTAGATGGGAACAAGTTAGAAGACCCGAAATACCCCAATGCCGCAACTGTCAAGGCTTTTTCCACAGTGCTGTTAATTGTAACCTCCCTAGGAGATGTGTAAAATGCAGCATGGACCACGAAAGAGGAAAGTGTTCGTTAGAAAAGGTACCAGCTGAAGAAAACGATAAATTATTTTGTGTTCTGTGCAACAAATATGGTCATCCAGCATCCTATAAGGGGTGCGAAAAATATAAGCAGTTAAAACAAAAAATTAATTTAAAAAGAAAAGATTTTCTTGTAAATAATGCTAATATTTATACTAATACAGTTTCTTCCTTTGCAAATGTAGTTAAGGGAAATAACACTACTAACATAGATTTAAAAACCACTTCTAACACAGTCAATAACTCTTTTATTCAAGAAATGAGAAACTTTTTGATAAATATAAATAATCAAATGTTAAGTTTTCAAAAACAACTAGAATTGCAAATATCTAGAATTGATACAATTTTTTCAATGCTTGAATAATGTCTCAAAATAACCAAACATTTATTTCAAAAAAACTTAAATTAATACATATTAATGTTAATTCCCTAATATTAACGGATAGAAGATATGAGCTTCATGAATTCATAAAGAATAATACACCCGATATTGTACTTATAAACGAGACAAAATTAAATCATAGACATAAAATTCAATTTGACAACTTCCATGTTATAAGAAGCGATAGAAAAGGTGCAACTCGAGCAGGTGGGACAATGATATTAATTAGAGATAACTTAAAATTCTTTAATTATACAAAGAGTTGATAACATTTGACGTGTTAGAAACCTGTATTATTCGTCTTCCTCTCTCTACAAATGAAATATTATATATTATTTCAGCATACTACATACCCATCAGATAATAATGATACTCATTTGAGAAGTGAGATTCATAGTCTTTTTGAATCTTTGAATTTACAAAGTACAAATAATTATTATATTTTAGCAGGGGACCTAAACTGTAAACATACAGAATGGGGCAATCCTAGTAATAATCAAAAGGGTAATATACTTTACAAATGGCTATTAGATAATGAAATTCGTTTTAAATGTAAACTTTATGCTTCATGTCGTCCATCATACCCGCGAACTAGTTCCTACATAGATATTTGTTTAGTCGATTGTAGACTTCATATTATCACTGAAAATAATACAATAAACTCACTCAAAACTATAGATTATGATAGCGACCATGATGCTGTACAGATTGTAGCATACATGAATAAAGAAAACGCAAGGTTCACATTTTTGTGCGATAAAGTAAATCTTACTTACAACTATAAATGTACCAATTGGAAAAAATTTCAAAATAATATTAGTCAGAAACTCAGCCAAGATACTCAAATTCCTAATAATCGAAACCTTTCGAATGCTGAAATAGACTATCACTTAGGCAGATTAAATGATGTTATTCTTAAAGCAACAGAAGGAACAGTTCCTAAACATAAAAGTGGCAAAACCTTCTCAAAAATAAGCAGCTCAACTATTAAAATGTTATATTCTGCGAAAAGCAAAATATTAACTTTAGTTAAAAAACACAATAGATTAGAACTAATACTTTCCGAAGAGACACTAACATTGGCAAAAGCAAAAATAAGAATAATTAAAAACCGTATCAAAGATAATTTTGCAATTAATATCAATAAACAGATCCAAGTAAAATTAACGAATATAGACCCTAAAGATTCAAGAGACATGTACAACCAAATTAGAAAAAACTTCAAAATATTTAAACCCTTAAACTTACAGAAAATTAAAATTCCTACAAATGAGGAACTTATTTTGAACAAGGTGGGGATAAACCCTCAAAGTTTAAGAACAGATGACCAAAATAATTATATTGTTGAAGATCAGGTTCAAATGTTAAATACTATAGGATCATATTTCGAGACCATACATGAGTGCAAAGAAACTATTTCAAATAATGTTGTTCATCAGCAAGTCCAATCCACTTCTAATAGGTTTATAGAACTGAAAAGGGAATATGAGAATAACAAAACCACACTCATAAATTTCAGCGAAGCAATACTATCTGACAACATTGATGAAAATGAGCCTAGTGACTTTTTTATAACAAGAAGTAGTATTGTTTATATTTTCTCTAAATTAAAAAATAAGTTGTCGTCCGGAATTGATAATATATATATTAAAGAATATTCCACAAAGAATGATTTTTGATTTTTGCATATTGTTCAACAATATGCTGAATAATTCATATTTTCCTGACAAATGGAAAATAGCTAAAGTTGTGTTACTGCCTAAAAAGGATAAAGAGCCAAATAGTACAAAAAATTTGCGACCCATAAGTTTACTACCTAACATCAGTAAAATTTTTGAAGTATGCGTAAATAATATTCTATGTAAATTTTGTAATAATAATAATATTAATAGCGAAAAGCAATTCGGCTTTAAATTCAAACACTCTACCATTAACGCAATACATAAAATAACCTCCGATATTAACTGGAATTGGCAAAAAAAGTTTTGTACAGGAGCATGCCTCATAGACATGGAAAAAGCATTCGATAGTGTTTGGATCGATGGCTTAATACATAAACTATTTCAATACGGACTACCCTTAAACCAAATAATACTAATATATAACATGATAAGCAATAAAAAATTTAAAGTCTCCTACCAGAATATTGTAACCGATAAATCATTTAATATCATTAATGGACTACAACAGGGAACAGTCAATTCACCCATCCTTTTTAACTTGTTTATTTTAGATCTTCTTAACCAAATAGATAACATCATTTCATTTGCAGATGATATTATAATATACCATCATGACGATAAAATCGAAAAAATTAACAACTATTTACAGATATCCTACAACAAGGTAGAGCAATATTCAATAGATTGGAACATGAAAATAAACGCACAAAAATGTGAAACTATACTGTTTAGACCACCAGTGAATAAATGCAATTATGATATAAGGAAAAATTGGAAAAGTTTTCAGATAAAGTCTAATTTACATAATTGCAACATACCAGTAAAAGAAGTAGTAAAATATTTGGGTGTTTTTCTCGATAAATTTTTATATTTCAATGTTCATGTTAAGGAAACTTTATCCAAAGCAAGAAAAGCTTATTTTGCATATAGATCTCTCTTTCACTCGAAATATATTAAGAGTAAAGTTAAAATAATAATGTATCAATCCTTAATTAGACCTATTCTTACATACGCATGTCCCATTTGGTTCAATATTTCCCCCTTATATATGGAAAAATTTAGAATATTTGAGAGGAAATGCATAAGATCATGCACTTCACTTTATAGATCTGCAAATAGTGACTTCACAAAGTATATTTCTAATAAGATTCTGTACAATAATGCAAATATAATACGCATAGATAATTTTATAATCTACCTGATAAGAAATCACGTTGCACGATGTTGCAAATGTACAGATAATAGTTATATAATGGCTCCTTATTACACAAATTATGAATACATAACTAGAACCTTAAAAAGTGGATTTGTTCCGCCAGAAGCTTTTGTGTACCTGGATAGCAAAGGATTAGTTCAAAACAATAATGGGGTTCCCATCTTATATCACAATTATAGACGGGCGACTACAAAAACAATTAATTGTAATTTAAATCAATTAGATATGAGATACAGTGCAAGCATATCAGAAAAGGATCTAAAATTAGCGCAAAAATCTAATGCCAAAATATTTTGGTGGCTACCAAACTAAAGTTAATCTATTTCTTTTTTACCCCTCTGACTTAACTTTACTTTTCCCTGATATAAAAATAATGTTTTTTGTAATTTTTCATTGTATTATTCTATATTAAAAATTATATTCACTTTTGTAAATATATAAATATTGTTATTTTTTGTAAAAAGCAAATTATTATTATGTTATATTATATTATTAGAGCGCTCGATTTAGAGACATTGTATAATTGAATTTATTATTGTTAACTAGTGTTTATAATAGTTTAAACTTAAGTATTTGAATAAATGTATAAACAATTAAAAAAAAAAAAAACTTTCTGCTCCTTCACATTTAAAAAGAACTACAAACAGTAGAGGGGAAATAAATTAATTTTCCCTCAGGTGTAGTTCTGGTAAGGATTGAATGAAACTCAATTGAGAACGATACAACAAAAATGGTCGCTTTGCATTAATCTACTTGCATCTAATCTGTATTGAACTAATAAAATATGTTATGAGAAAAAGGAAAGAGGAAGTAGTGTTTGTGGACATTTTTATTCTTTTTATATGAAAATTAACAGGAACGACCTCTGCAGGAAGAGAGTTCCATATACGTACTTGGACTAAAGAATGAAATCTGTCTGCCTGCAGTGTGCAATCTACTGGCCAAACAAACAGAAACGAATGTGCTTTGTGAGAAAGACGAAAGTTACTTAAGAATATATGTATGTGATTTACGGCAACAATCGTCGAATAAGAAATGTTTTCATTTCATATTTCGTTCTGATGTCTGACCTGGGATACGAACCCGGGCTTTACGTCTAATAAGCCAACACACTACCTACTAGACTACGACGACTTCAAACAGTTGATTTTGGGCAACAAGTTCTTTTATTTTGCTAGAGTGAAACAAAGGCCAATAATGAGCACCTTCCCATTCTCGAGAAGTATCAAATAGTATTCGACTCACACGTGGGACTTGTATTTCATTTTCGTTATACACATGTAAGATGGCATGAAGCCTTTCTAGCACGGTGTTAAAAAACCAAGACACTTGAATGCTTTTTTCGACACTGTAAACATGTGCTGGTTCCAGCGAACATCATATTGAATTTTTATTCGTAAGAGATTTGATTACTTCTTTCTAGTGACACCTTGTTCAGGAGCCCCCCTTGGTATTGTGGGAAACAATGAGAAAAGATGAGACCACGAGACAGAAAAGATGTAGGCGACACAATCCACAGAATTAGTTTTGACTCCACAATACCTATTTCGGATGTTAGAATTCCTGATAATATGAATTTACATCGTATATATTAACACACTACATATTGTTACGAAAATGAAAATGGTGTACATCGTTTAACATTAAAATGAGCAAAAGATACACAAACAAATACAACGAGCTTGTTACAAGTAAACCCACAACATCAATAAGAAAGAAAAGGGGATAGACAAGTAAGGGAGAACGCAACAACAAGCAATGAGCAATATGAACCAAACACACAAACAACTATAAAGTTTCTTTATCTTGTCCTTTTTTCCTTCTCCATTATATGGTTTCATTTGCTAATTTATTATTCTTCAAGAGTTTGAATATTCTTTTGGTAGTTTGTGAATATGTGAACACCTTTGCAATATTATTCAGTCTGACTGACAAAACAAAAGGTCTGTAGGTTTTAAAAGGTCGTACATACCATTATGTACGTATTACATATTGTTACTAAAATCTCAGATCTTTACTTTGTTAGACAAGGGTTTTAGTAAGCTTACGAAGCTTACTAGACAACTGCAACTTCAATTATATGTTCTATTAACAATGAATTTATCAATTTGGTAACAAGTTATTGAAAAAAAAAAAAGTAATGAACACTTGACAATGCCTTGATTTTATGCAGAAATTGTGAATAATTTTTCTCACACCTTAATGCTCATGGGCAGAGAACAATTTTCTACATCAGCAAAAGATCATAGAAAATAATACATACAGCAAAAATTTTTATAGTACTTCTTAAAAAAAAGGAAACAAAGAATATTTTTTTCATTTTTGTTTAGAGTTTATTATCTGCCTTTATGGCTTTTTTCGTTTTCCTTTTTTTTGATGCATTTTTTTGTCTTTTTCACTTTCTTTTTTAAAATTAACGTTTATTGTGTACATGTATTTGTGTATGCATATAGCACTTAATGATAGTATACATCTTCTTATAATGATAGACTTGTGCTGTGTGTGCATAAATAACAATCATCATCGTTATCATCGTCATCGGCATTTACGATAAATTGGTTTTAAGGGCATTAACGGTTTTTGTGATGAAATTTTCTAAAATGTCATTATTGTATGCCGTTTCCATTGTGCTTTGCTTTGCTTTGCAGGCCATAAAATTATATAATATATGCGAGTGAGTGAGTTTGTGTAATTTTCTAGTTTTTTTTCGTTTTTTTAGATGTAAAAACATCTGAATTAAAAAAAAACGTGTAAATTTCTCGAACATAAAATCTGTGTTAAAATGTAAAAACAAAAAAAAAAAAGAAAAATACAAAGTTTCCAAATTATCTTACGTTAGCAAGAGCAAGAGCAGAAGCATGTGCGATTTCATTAATAAATTATCATTTCATTTATTTAAATTTTAATTTTCGTGGAGAAGATAAAGATGTTTTGTTGTGTTCCTTTATGCATTAATAACACTACGTGAGAAAATAAAAAAAATTAATGCTAATGACATACTGTAAGTTCTGAGTTTTGTTGTTGTTGTTTTCATATTTCTTGAACCTCCAAACTTGGACGAAAACAATTTTTTTGACTTTACGCATTAATTTAATGATTACACAAACATTTCTCAACCGATGTCCAAAATTTAAACCTTATTGGAAAGGAGAGGGATGGGCCTTTAAAACGATATACATATTTGTATTATCTGACTTAATATGCTATGGGGTTCGATGAGTAAACTTGACAAATGCGATTTTTTCATATATTTTCAAGTTTGTCCATTCATAGTAGCAAACTTTAATTAAAAAATATTAAATAAATGATAACATTCTGAAAGTGCATTCTGTTGTGAAGAGATTGACACTTCGTTTGATTAAATCGGACAAAAATTACCGTAATTATTATTTAAATAGTATAACAGTCGTGTTATAATTTTTATATATGTCATTTTATCACATGAACTTTCGGTTAAAAAATTTTCAGAATTTATGATGGATCTTGATTGTTTGTTGGAATGCTCGTTCGAGCGACCATGACAAATGGACAATGTTTGCGCAAAGCGAAATAATAATATTTGCAAAAAACACAAATATTAGTCGATTTCAGGTAGTCGTACAGATCCATCAAAACTTTTGAAAATTTTTGAACTGTTATACTATTTAAATAATAACTATGGCAATTTTTGTTGCATTTGATCAAACGAGGTGTCAACCTCTTTACAGGATAATACACTTTCAGAATGTCATCACTTATTTTATATTTTTTAATTAAATTTGGCAATTAAGAATAGCTAAATTTGAAAAAATTAGAAATAAATCATATTTTCCAAGTTTAGCATGTAAGTTTTAACCATATGTTTATGTATACCATTTTAGGTTAAAAAATATTCGGGTAATCAATAATTTTGTGTGAAAAGATCAAAAATACAGTTTTTGTCAAATAAAACAAGTTTGGAGGTTTCGAGAAATAAAAAAAATATTTTTGATTTCTACTCAACAAAACTCACAACCTAGACTATGTCATTAGCTGGGTGTATTTTGACTGTCGCACCGTGTAATTAAATTTTTGTCTTATATTAAATGGAATTTTGAATTTTAATTTGCAAATGGAATACAATAAAACAATGCCTTTTTTAATTTCATAATGATCAGACAATGATAATGTCTTATTAACAGAAGTTTTGTGGTATTAAATCTTAAAATTAAGGTTAAGACATTAAAATTAACATTTTTTTAAATAAAATTTTCTCAAAAATTTTCTCGTGTAATAGTTTGCTTGTACTTAATCATCAATTGTTTTCGTTCATTTCAATAACAAACAGATTATGGAAAATTGATAATTTTTATAAATAAGAACTGGAATTTACATACATACTTTACATACATACATAATTTGTCATTACAACTTTTTAGTCAGGATTACGATATAGCTCCTCACACCACTGATGTTGTGTGTGTTCATTTTATCCATAAATGGTGGGACCTACAATTTGAAGTCGATTCTGAACGACAGATTTTTCAGAAATTTTTTTTAATGGCATTATTTTTGCATTCAGAGTTTTTGCCTCAAATCTGCTGAGGAGGAAGTCGCGAAGAAATATTTTTTCATATTTCGTTTTGTTGGAGATGTCTGATCTGTGGTTTGAACCGAGGCCTCATGTCTAATAAGCCAACACACTACCTACTAGACTACGACAGCTACACATTCACATTATACGCTTGTAGAGTATTGCTTACACACATTCATTATTAAACATAACGCATCAGTTAAAGTTTTAAATGCAAAAAGTGCAATAATAGTATTGATTATGGGTTAAAGAAAAAAAATATCGTGCGACATTAGAAATATCGTTGTTAAATTAAGAAATGAATCGGTCGATAGAGTAAACTATTATACGATATCAAATCTCATAATGGAGGCCAAAGAAAGTTTGATGCTGCACACGTCAGATTTATTCTTCAGGAAGTGCGGAAAGACGCAAGAACGTATACCTCAAAGTTAGCTGAAAATGATTAAATACTTCAGAAAAGAAAGTAAAGCAACTAGCGATTTCAACCACTGCTTTGTCATAATGACAAAAACACATTTTGACGTGGATGGTTGTTAATTAACGAAATGAACAAAAAAATTCAGAAAATTTTTGGTATACAATGTGCCAAAATATGACGAAACTTGCCGCCAAAAACACACAAAGAAATGCAGAAAATTTGGTGGAAAACGAAGAGAAAAAAACTGTATAAGGAAATTTACATTGCATACTTAATTCATTAGACTCGTATGACGCTGATTAAATGCACTATTCTCTTCACAGTGTTAAATTTTAATAATTTTCCACAAAGGGGCTAATGTTCGTGACACTCTGTTGTGTCGTCAGCAATTTGGAAAATGTTTGAGTATATCTAACTCCCACTTGCATGAGTGTTTTCGATATCATGTAAATGCAAATGAAGTTCACGTAGAACATTACAAAAACAAAAAGCGAAATAATACTGTTGCCTTTTCAACAGTGATACAAAATGAGATATAAAACCTTATTTGTGTGAGTTTGGAGTCATTTTTCGATATATGTACGCTTATTCGCCACATATGACTATATGATATAAATTCAGATCCAAGATTAAATCTTGTTACATACATGACGTGTACTGAAAACATTTTTACAATATGCATCTGTTTGAATTGATATTATTACAATGAATTTATAATTTCATAAAATAGGATAGGATAGATAGGATAGAAGTGAGTGAAAGCTTCTTTGAAATCAAGGCTTATTAAAACATATATAGCGGTATAATAGATACAGCTCCAATTATGTCAGGCGCATCTGTCAACGAAACAAGGTTTTTTTCCAACAACCTTTAAATACCTAATGGCCTAATGGTCGGAGGTAAAAGGTTTTATATGTGGTACGGTGTATGATAGGAGGTAGGTCGCTTTTTATCCAAATTATCAGCGACATAATTACCCGAAAAGTCGCTGTTATAAGGTTCGTTTTAAGATTGACACAAAAATGATCAGTCGATATGAGTCGCCGCTGATATTAATCAGATCGGATCAGTTGTACTTAAAAATTGAAGTAATTGTGGCTCAGAGCTCCCACACGTGGTCTTACAGAAGCCAATACACCCATCACCCATTACGAGTGACTGTTTGGTGCGGCTTGTGAAGCGGAGCCATCATTGGGCCATATTTACATATTTGAAAATGAGGACGGCGTAATCATTACGGTCAATGGAAACCCATATCGCACCATGATAACCGATTTTCTTGTACTCGCTCTTTATGGTATTGATGTGAACGGTTTCAACAGGATAGTGCGACTTGCCACCCATCTCATTACACAATCGATTTATTACGTCAAACGTTTGATGGTCGTTTAATTAGCCGAAATGGGGATGTCAATTAGCCACCAAGAATCTTTGATTTGACACCGTTGAACTATTTTCTGTGGGGCGCCATTAAAGAAAAGTGTTATGCCGACAAAACAAAGACAATTAAACATTTGAAGGCCAAAATTTGTGATGTCATTGCAGAGATACAACCCCATGCGCTCGTGCACAATTGTACTCTACATTTTTGTGGAAATTAAAAAAAGTGAACATTTTCTTGTTTTTTAATCTATTCGTATATTAACCTTTCCGTCCAATTCTTATAATGCGAAAGTGAATTGAAAATAAAAGTCACGTAAATTGGTAGAACTCTTTTTTTACTACAAAACTGAAAACCAGATTTCTTGGTTAAACATTTCTTGTTGAAAACATATTAAAGATGTCAGGCTTGCAGAATTTGTAGTCTTCAATGAAATAAAAATTTACAAACAAATAAAAAGCCTGCAAACGCAGTTCATCAATTTTACGGTATAATAAGCTCATTTAAATGAAGAATTACAAAAAAGTAATCTGTAAATAGCTTTTGGATTTAAGAATTAACATATTTATTTATAATTTATTCCAAACTCTGTGCGTCCTTTTATTGCCAATAACAGTTTCTGTTTTTAAAACAAATTCTTGAAATGCCCAATAAATTTCATTTTTATTTAATCATCACATTTTTAATTTTTTTGTAGAAATAAAGCAGGAAATTAAATATAAAACTCAATACGGAAGGTAAAGCAGAAATAAATTTCAAAGTAAAATACGATAATAATAAAAACTAAACAACAAAAGTGTAATGAATTTAAATAAAAAAAATAAATTGTGAATAGCACAGAATTCGCAAAATTACAATTTTAAATAAAATCGAGAATAAAAGGAAGTAGAACAATAATAATAAATCTATAATTATTTATATTGTTTTTAATAGATTGTTATACTAATATGTATTCGTATTAAAACAAAACTTTTAGGGAATTCATTGATCCTTATATAACAAGACTGCTATACATTTCACTTGTTAGACCTATTTTGGAGTATGCGCGTTTATTATTTGGAATCCATACTATCGTTGTATAGTGATTCAATAGAGTATGTGCAGAAGCAGTTTTTATTATTCTGTTTACGTGACTTAGGATGGAATTGTGCCAATGGGTTTCCGTCATACGAGGCTAGATTAGGTTTGATAAAACGTCCAACTTTAGAACGTAGAAGGGCTGTTTTAGGGGTTTGTTTTGTTTTTAATCTGGTTAGATGTGATACCGATTCTGAGTTTTTGCTTTGTAACCTGAATTTCAGTGTTCCAGAGGGATTTTCACGGCACTATCGTCCTCTTTCTTTAGATTTTTATAGAACGAACTATGGATGTAATTTTAGTTTTCGTAGATTATGTAGTGATTTTAACTTATATTTTGATTTTATTGATTTTAATTGTAGTGTTTGTAATATAAAACGTAGTTTATATGCTGGCATTTATTTGTAAATTATTATATAAAAATTTATTATCGTTCTTGTCAAAGGTAGTTCATGTTTATTGTACCTTAATTCAGCTTGTGATTAAGTACTGTAGCTGATTTATGTTCTCGTTGCCATTACTTTTCCCTTACCGTTACAGTCCGGACTGTAGTGTGTACGTGTCCCTACGTCATGGGGACGAGCCCTCTGCGGTCGGGTGAGGGTGGGTTTGTGTGAAGCTGGGGACGTTAGAAAATAAAATAACTCTGGATGATGCTAAAAAAAATAGGATATCTTATAGAAAAAAAAAACATATTTTGGCTGAAACAATATTCGTTATTCGAAGTCGCCGTAGTCTAGTAGGCAGTGTGTTGGCGAGAGCACGAGGTTCAGATCCTTCCTTAGACATTTCGAACAAAAGCTAATTATGAAAAATATTTCTTCGACGACTGCCACTCGGCTGATTTCTTGCAAAAACTCTGCAGGTAAATAAAATTGCCATGAAAAGTTTCTCAAAAATCAGAGTCGACTTTAAATTGTAGGTCTCGCCGCTCATGTAAAAAATTAACACAAACAACATAAGTGGTGCGATAACCTAGTTCGTAATCCTAACTGAAGGGTTGTAATAACCAATTATGTACATATATAAATATTGTTAAATTTTTACCTTTTAAAAACATTTAAAATATGAGCTCGTAGATTGCAAATAAAATAACAATAAATCGGTGTTTAGTTTTAATTAAATTAAGTGTTTCACTGTTCACAACTTTATGTAAACAACAACAATTGCTTTGTTTGTTATTCGTCTGTTTACACCAATTACTAGACAATTGTTCTTTTGATCTTTATAACGGAGATCTTCCAACCACGTTTACTCTCTTCAAACATACCGCGTCTTCCCATAAGACTGACTGAATTTTTTCTGACTCCGTCGCCTGCTTTGCCTTGCCTTTTATATGGCAACGTAAACACTCTCATGAATGTTCTTGAAGGCGTATGTTCGAGGCTTCGCCTTCTCGAGATCTCTATAAATGTAAACATCGTTTCTTCTTTATTGTTGTTTGTGTATTTTGTTTACATTTATTCTTGTAGTGTTTGTGTTGTATTTTTGTTTACTTGTTTACCACATACCAGAATATATCATAATTACGTGACATTTTGAACTCTCCATCTTTTAACTATGAGGACAACACTGCTCCAGAGAAAGTTTGAAAAATTAGTTTTTGTTTAGTAGTTATTGACAGCAGAATATCGCCAGATTTGAGAAGAAGTGAATTTTGGGCAAAAAATCTGTGAATTAATTGACAAGCTACACTCAAATCCGCTTTATATTCCGTATTTTGTTTCTTGTTTTTGAACTTAAAAAAATGTTTGTCATGATCATCAACAAATATTTTTATTTGAAACATATGAATTTTTTACAAACCTCTGTTTAACTCAAAAAGTTACAGACTTAACCTATCCTCGTATACACTTGTATTTTTTGTACCATTTTTTTAATTTGGTTTGAATTAACTTTTATGTCGACAGATCCGTGTATGTTTTGTGTTTTTAAATTGCCGTATCTCAGGATGTAATAACTGTATTAACATGAAATTTCTTGATATCTCCACTAGTAGTGTTTTCTACCTTATTCCTAGATATGAGTAAAAATGGGGAATGGGGGCCAAGGATGTGGCCATTCTTTCAGTCATATCCCTTACGTCAACAGTTGCATACATGGGTATGTATAATGAAATATATGAAAATATTTTGATATTTGATGTTTATTAAATTTAATTTACAAGTTCTTAATAATAAGATTAAAATTGAATCAAATATAACATAACATAAAAAAATATTAAATGCTAATTTTTCTTAAATGCATTTATTACAATGCGGCATATAACTTGAATGAGCGGCACTCACGGAATTTTTGCATAAAGTGCAGGATTTTCTGGTTGGCCGCCGTTTTGTACATATGTAGCAATTACCTTTTGCTTTTATTTTACCAGTACTATCACGTTCTTCCACACTTTCATCTCTAGCACCTCTTACGGTCAAAGATTCCTCATATATGGTTTCAATAGCATTGCGTGTGTTGAAAATATTTTTGTAACGAGTTTATTTTTGGCTCTGTTTTCTATTTCCGGTTTCACCAGTTGTTCTCTGAGGCAGTGTGGGAACATTTTACGGCAGCTTGTCGAAGCTTTTAACATCGGGTAATTCTCAACGTAAATTATGTATACTGCAAGTGCAGCGACGTCTAGTATATTGTAGATGAAAGCCAAGGACCATTTACTTGTTCGTCGCTTTGTTGAATATTCTGCTAAAAGCTTGTCCATATTATCGACGCCACCTTTCTATTTGTTGTAATTTAAGATCGTGGGTGACTTTTCCTTGGACCCTGCACTTCGCATGAATAATGCATTGTGGAAAGAAGTATAACCGACTTATTTTTTTGGGATGTAAGAGCACAAGGTAATATTGTTACTGAAATCAAATGTAGTTGACTCTACTTCCCGTCCGTTAGATAGAGCGAAATATGGTGGTACAAGCACTGGTCTTCTTTTTACTGTACCTAACATTGATAAACTGCTGTCTATCAGTAAAGTTATAATCCATTTCCACTACCCTTTCGCCAACGTTTTTTTCCCGGATGCAGCCAATCCTTCATTGGATAGGATGAAACGGAGTCATATACCCACCATACTTTAATTCCGTATTTGGTTAGTTTCGATGGTGTGTATTGGGTACACCCAGTACCAACACGGAAGGGATACAACTGCTCATCAACTGTCACGTTACATAACAAAAGTAAAATCAAAGTAAAACCAAATCAACACAGAATTAAACTTAACAATAAAAGAAATTCCATATAAAATGTATGAACATAACCCGGTATACTTCTGTTACCGTACTATGTATAATTTTTTAGCTGTTGACATAAAGGTTAAACCAAATTCTATTGACAGGCCCTTATTTATGTTTCTTTATCCAACATCTTATTGTTAAAAAATTCGTTGTGGTTTTAACACTTTGATTACACCAGTCAACTAGTGCGTGTGTATGTTGGTTCCATTTAAAGTTGCTTGTTTTAGGCTGAGAATCCGAAAATGTAAGAATTAAAATTTAATTCCAAAATATTTTCACAAAATTTTTTATCCACCCGTGTTAAATTCAATCAAAATTTTCTTATTTGCTTACCGTATAATTTGTTGACAACTGGTGCACCATTGATTCTGTTTTATGTTCATATATTCATAGGTAGTCCGGATTAAATTCACAATAAAATTCAATTTTTTGTATTCATTCTGAAATAACACTTATCTGTTCGTGTTTTCTTTTGTATTGATATTCTTACTATTTTTTTGCTGCTTTTTATTCCGTATGCTACGGTGTGAGATTTTATGTTTTCAGCTTCCTTAAAAGTCTGCTTTTGACTGTGATCAAGTGCTAACGTGTAAAATTCCAAGATCGCTGAAGTGTTTCAAAAAAATAATATTAAAAATAAAAACAATTGTCTTGTTACAATTTCAAAAAAAAAAAAAAAAATTAAAACAAGAACAATTTATATTTCAAAAATTCTTTTGAATAAAAACAATTAACAAACATTCTTTCGTATAAAAACAATTAACAAACATTCTTTTTAATAAAAACAATTTACATTGCTATCATGGATAATGATAGCAATGATAGTAGTGACGATGATGATATTTGCTGGCAAGTAGTCACATCGAGTAAAGCAAGAAAACGTAGGCAAAGCAAATCACCAAAAATATTCTTAAACAAAAGACAAAACACCAACAAAAACAACAGCATTGCTTCTGTATTTACAAAAATAAATACAAACAACAATATTAACAGTGTAAGTCAAAATAAATTTTCGAGTTTAAGTGACGATGATGGAGATAATGATACCGAAACTGATAATAAACAGACAAAAAATAATGATACACCAAAACCACCTCCAATTATCATACCTAATGTATCGGATATAAGCGCTATGATAAAAAGTTTTAACACCTTAATACCATCCTCATTACTTAATTACAAAACTTTAAGAGACGGACAGATAAGAATTATGGTAAAAGATATTGGAAAATATAGGGCGCTGATCTCATTCCTAAAAGTTAAAAATATAATGTTTCACACATACCAACTGAAACAAGAAAGAGCTTACAGAGTTGTAGTTAAAAACCTACATCCATCAACACCAAATGATGTAATAAAAAGTGCTATAGAAAATCTAGGACATAGAGTCAGAAATGTCACCAATATCAAGAGCAGAATTACAAAAGACTCTTTACCAATGTTCTTTGTTGATTTAGAGCCAAGTTCAAACAATAAAGACATATATGAGACTAAAACTCTGTGCAATGCTATTGTGAATATAGTACCACCAAAAAAGACAAATGATCTCGTACAATGCCACCGTTGCCAGGAATTTGGGCACACTAAAACTTATTGCAGGAAATCTGTTAATTGCGTTAAATGTGGTTTAGGTCATTTAACTGCAAATTGTACTAAGGATAATGATAGTGAGCCAAGATGTGTTAACTGCTTACAAAACCATCCAGCAAGCTATAAAGACTGCATTGTATATAAACAGCTCCTAAAGAAAAAAGTGCAACAAAAAATAAGTAATAAACATCACAGCGCTACTTATAACTACAACAACGATGAGTATCCCTACCTAAACAACAACACATTTGAACCAAACTTGAACGTAAATCAGAATAACAAATCTTACTCTGAAATGCTTAAAACTGATCAGAAAAATTCATTTGAAAAGTTAGAACATTTAATACAAAACCAAATTGAGTTAACTAACAAACTACTTAATATGATGACGGTTTTGATTGCCAAACTATGCAATTAAATTTAAATATTGCAATATGGAATGCTAATGGGCTTTCCAACCACACTAATGAAGTTGAATTATTTCTTAAATTGCATTATATTGACATAATGTTAGTGTCAGAGACACATTTTACTTCCAGATCCTTCTTTAAAATAAGAGGATATCAATTGATAACGGCAAATCACCCTGATGACAGAGCACATGCTGGGGCTGCAATTTTAATAAAATCGACAATAAAATATGAACTATTAGATGTAGTAAGAGAGCCATATCTTCAAGCTGCTTGTATCAAAGTCATATGTGATCAAAACAGTATTTCGTTCTGTGCTATTTATTTTCCACCTCGATTTTCGGTGAAATTGCCTACTTTTCAAAACTTTTTTTATAAATTGGGACACAGATTTTTCGTTGCAGGCGATTTTAATGCCAAACACCCCTGGTGGGGTTCAAGACTAGTTAATCCTAAGGGTAGCGAGCTTTACAGATGTATAGTTAATAATAATTACTCTGTCCTATCAACCGGTAATCCAACATATTGGCCTACAGATACTACAAAAATACCTGACGTCTTAGATTTTGCTGTTTTTTCTGGAATTTCTAGTCAACTTCTTGACATTGCGAAAATTGACGAACTCAGCTCTGACCACACACCTCTCATAGCCACACTTAATACTACTTTTGAGCCAGATACAACAAAAACTATCATAAATAGTAGAACCGATTTAAAATCGTTTTCTACTTGGATTGAGAGAAATATAAATCTTAATATATCTCTAAAAACTCCTGCAGAAATTGATGATGCTGTTGAAAGGCTTAATTATGTAATTCATAAAGCAGGATTTTTATCAACTCCAAAATCACCGATTCAACGTAATCATAACCAAATTTTGTTAACATCTGAGATCAGGCAGCTTTTATTAATAAAGAGAAGACTTAGAAAAAGATGGCAAAATAGCAGAGATCCTAACGACAAACGCATTTTTAATAAAGCTGCTAAAGACCTCAAAATTGCTCTTTATAATATAAAAAATGATCAGATTGGTACCTATCTTAGTAATTTGAATACCAATAATATAAAAAATAATGAGTTCTCGTTGTGGAATGCCACCAAATATATAAAAAGACCAACAAAAAGAAATGCTCCTGTGAAAGATAGTAGCAATGTATGGTGCAAAACCGATAAAAGCAAGGCAGAAGCATTTGCTCGTCATCTACAAAATACTTTCCAACCTTACGAAAATCCTAACCCTTTTACTGATGAAATAAATGCATTTCTAGATAGTTCTTGTCCTATGGATTGGCCAATAAAGCATGTGTCTCCAACTGAAGTAAAAGAAGAAATAAAAAAACTAAACTGCAAAAAGTCCCCTGGTTACGACGGCATAAATGGAAAAGCAATTCAAGCACTGCCAAAAAAGGCTATCTTATATTTAACATTTATTTATAACTCTATGTTAAGACTGACTTACTTTCCCTCGCAGTGGAAGTGCGCAGAGATAATAATGGTAAATAAACCGAACAAGCCTGAAGGAAATCTTGCATCCTATAGACCCATAAGTTTACTGCCTATATTCTCCAAAATATTTGAAAGAATATTTTTGAAGAGATTATTGCCAGTTTTGGAAAAAAACAACATCATTCCTGATCACCAATTTGGTTTTAGAAAAAAACATGGTACTCCGGAACAATGCCATCGTATCGTTGCATTTATAAGAGATACATTGGAAAACAAAAAATATTGTTCAGGGGTTTTTCTAGATGTACAGCAGGCCTTTGATAAAGTATGGCATGGTGGGTTATATTTCAAACTGAAAAAATTACTTTCAACCCCATTTTATTTGCTCTTGAAATCGTACCTAACTGAAAGAAACTTCTATGTGAAAATAAATAGCACGTTTTCCCAAATATGCGATATTCAAGCAGGTGTTCCCCAGGGTAGCGTACTTGGACCAATACTATACACAATTTTCACCTCAGATATTCCAATCAGCGAATGCGCTTTAATTGCAACATATGCAGATGATACTGCTATTTTAACGGCCGATGTTTGTCCAAACACCGCATCAATTCAGCTTCAAAATGAACTTAATGCAATTGCAGCTTGGCTAAACAAATGGAACATCAAGGTCAACAGCGAAAAATCAACACATGTCACATTTTCATTACGACGAGGTAACTGCCCTGAGATACGTCTAAACAATAATCCTATCCCTCAAAGTGACTGCGTGAAATATTTAGGAATGCATATTGATAGAAGGTTAACATGGAAGACTCATATCAAAATGAAGAAGCAGCAATTAAATATAAAAACAAAACGTCTATTCTGGTTATTAGGCCCAAAATCTCGTTTGAGTTTAAGAAACAAAGTACTGATTTACAAAACTATCCTGAAACCAGTTTGGACCTATGGAATTCAACTTTGGGGAACGGCCAGCAATTCGAATATTGAAATACTTCAACGTTACCAGTCAAAAACTCTGAGGCTCATTGTCAACGCTCCATGGTTTGTATCGAATTTTTCAATCCACAATGATCTTTCTATTCCAAAGGTAATAGACGAAATAAGAAGGTTCAGTGAAAACTATTTAGACAGGCTAATTCACCACGACAATCCATTAGCTATTGCTCTTCTTGATCACACCAACGAAATAAATCGACTGAAAAGGCATCACATACTGGATTTGCCATTTCGAAATTAATTATATATGTATCTATTTTCCTGATTATAAATATGTAAATATGTATATACTTAACTACTATTAATTTATAGATAAAATTTGCATAAGTATGTATGTTGTTGGTCTCAATGGAGTTCAACAAATATGTCAAATTAATATAGTATCAAATTTGCTTATTATCCCAAAGGGATAGATTGTAAATAAAGTGTTGAGAAAAAAAAAAAAAAAAAAAAAAAAAAAGCTTCCTTAAAAACTTTGTTAACAAAGTGTTATACCAAGAATTTTAAGTAACAGCCATATTTTATTAAAACTATAGTTTTAAAGAAAAGGCAAAAACAAAAACAAAAATATTTATTTAATTGCATTATTTTGTGAATTTCTTATTGCTACATCTGGCTGCCACAACATAAAGTTGATAAAGTTTACAATGAATAAACACTATGACAGTCCGAAAGAAGTAGAATGCGAATTCTACATCTATCTCACATTTTCTCTCTCTCTCTCTCTCTCTTTCTCTCTCGCTTTTTCAATGTGAATTATTGAGTTTAATTTTAAATAAAACTAAGGCCACATTATCTGTGTATGTATGTGCAGCTATATTATGAGTGGCATACAGTCTATTCTAAATTCCTCCTAATTTGTTACTATCTATACTTGTCGGCACTGGAGATAATTTTACGCCTCTTTTCCCTCCCCGCATTATGACTTTTGAAAGAGATTCAGGGCATCCCTTCTAAACAAGTAGTTCTGAGAAACTTGTGCGGCGCACCTCGTAAAGAACTCACTAATGTCCCCAACTTGGATGAAACCGTTGAAGGTGGAATTTTTTGCATAACCAATCGGAATAGCCCACTCTATAATGCTGCCAAATTACAGTGACGTCTTGCAGCCGGAGGTGTCGGCAATACAACAGTGGTGAAAATTATTGGGGACGTAAATATCCCCAAACTCGACATTACAATACCTTCTGATAGTAATGCGGCCATCAAAAAAAAGTTGTTGGACATGTCACATGGTTATAAGTATACAGTGACATTCCTGGTAATTGCAGAACAGATGAACTGGTCAGGCGTGGCACAACAATCGAATTCTCCGGTGAATTCTCTACTTTGGGAATCTTTCTGCAAACCTGCTAAGCTGATGTGATCGCCGATTCTATTAAACAAAACCTAAAAAAATCACAGTTAGTTTGGTCGCCGGAGTCATTACGAGACATTGAATTTTTAGCATGTATGCGAGACGAATTAGTCCGGGACACCTTGCGAATGATTTCTGAAGAATATGAGAAAGAAGAGTAGACTTCTGGGTATATGAATGACACTATGTTGCGGGGGTGTCTACTATATAGTCGATCTGGGAGAACTGTCACGCATTGAAATTAGCATTCTGAGTCGAAAGTTCAATGTAGTTTCGGGACTAGAGGATAATGAAAAACTGTGGTATCACAATAGGCCCTATGTAGCCTAAGTGTATTCATCAATATTCTTTCTTTTACATCATGTGTCAGCGCCCTTCTCTTGTCATAAATTGATGCAATTGCAAGATATATTTTTAACTCGGAATGGTTTCTTCTAAGGATTGTTTGATCCACGTGTAGATTAGGGCATCAAATGGGTCTAAACGACATTCTATTAAGATGGTTTTGGCAGTAATCGAGGGCAATACGAAGTATGTGTTTTCGATAAGTAAAGATTTGCGGCATATCGGATCCTCGTTATATATAACTCTAATTTCGATGTTATCCGTGAATTTTGCTAATCTTGTCTCCCCGGTTACTAACAACAATGGTGTCAAGCTAGAGCTCAACAGCTGCTGCTGTAGTCTGAACTGGCAATTGAATACCAGCGACCTTTATTGTACGAAAGTTATACTCTAGAAGTCGTGCTATTCTCGGTGCTTCTTTAAGGCCCAGCAGCATGGATACTATTAAGCACCGATGTGATATTCGAGGGGAAAGTCCAGCGCAAGATCTTCGGCCTAGAGCGAGTTGGCGATTATTTCCGCATCCGATCCTTTTATGAACATCCTCAACGACACGGACTACTCAGCGGATGAACATCCAGTGACTGCGCTAGCTCGACGTTGTCGTTCGAATAGCAGACGATGTTCTGGAGAGATGGGTATTTGATGCGGGGATTACAATAGAGGACGACCTTGTCTAGGATGCCCTGCTATCGATTTTTTGTAACCGTTTGGCAAAGACGATCAAGAAGCAAAGACGCCTAGAAGGATGTATTACGGCAGGTCGAAATCCTATAAACTAGTTGTTAGTGGTCATTTAACCCATTTCCGCCCGCTGTACTATATATAGTACACAACTTAAAGTCGAAGTAAAAATTACAAAATGTAGTTTTTTATTCTGGCAACGCTTGTTACCAGTCAATAAGAGTACATGCAACATCCACGTAGCGGTTATAAATCACAGTTCAAAAATATCAATGAGGAGAATCCCCATTTTGTCTAGCGATTTATTTCTTGTGGGATTGTGAATGGTTATTTAGTTTATTTTACATCTGTTAACTTTGAAGAACGTTGAAAAGCAGTTTATTTACTGGATAACATCACGTTCTAATAAAAGCAATATAAAACGGTTTAGTTCGTATAGAATTTTTTGAGCTATAGCATATTAGTGTTGCTGTACTAAGTTTAGTACACTGGGCGTTCAAAGTAAGATAAAATAGTACAGTGAAGACGTTTTCATTCCGGCATTGTGCTTTAGAATAAAAGTTTTTCCTGGTTTTTTGATTGCTTTTTTTTTTTGAATAGCGTCTTGTTATTAATCAAAAAATACTTTGAAAGATATAAAATGGCGAACCGACGTAGCAAAAACTATTTTGGGTTGGAAGAGGCAATATGTGACATTATTAGCCAAGATAATGAAAATGACGTTACTTACGATGTAGTTATGCTGCCACCCGATTCGGATGTTTTCACTGACGAAGAGGAAGGTGGAGACGATGAATTATGTGAAAATAAACTACCTCGAGATGTGCCCGTTAATATAGAGATGGTTACTTACAGACCTACGGTTGAAGATGTATGGAGTAGCGATGGCGATGAGCCCCTACAAACGATCGCGACATCTACTTCACGGAATCTTCAGAAAAAAAGAAGAATTGAAGCTAGTGTTGAGTCCCCAAGTTGGAGAAAATGTGCTCCCGTTAAATCGTTTTTTCCATCTTCTCCAGATCAAAACCATACTGAAGCTATGGGAGGGGTAGATCAGATGAACCAGTCTATAGGAATGTACCGAATTTCTGTAAAAGGTAAAAAGTGGTGGTGGGTCTTGTTTACTTATTTAGTGGACTTGACTGTTTCAAATGCATGGAGATTATATTGCATTGTAAACCCTAATAATCGTTTAGATCAATTATGGTTTCGCAGACATATAGCACGAACATATCTCAGTGACAAAACGGACAATAAATGTGGGCAAACGTCTTCCAGAATTCAAGGAAAAGAAAAAAATAATGGCTACAACCCCCAAAAAATTTCAAATCAACTTCGATGTGTCATATGCTCAAATCGAGTTAAAACGTCATGTTGTAAGTACTTGAAAACACTTTGTTTGGAAAGAGGATGTTTTTCAAAATACCACACGTAACCGCCCGTTATACTAAACTTAGTACACCTCAAAAAACACAACTTATTATATTTTTTTGTTTTTTTCTTTTATAGTACTATAAAAAATGTTATTTAAATCTAGAAATAAAGATTGAATTTTAAAAATTGTTTGTGGTTCTCATTTGGGCGTTAATGGGTTAAGTAGATAAGTAAGTAACTTTTGTCAAAAGAAAAAACTTGCTAAGGCTTGGGCTGTAGTTGCGAAATTAGCACCAAGGAGGATTAACGCGGTGTATGCACCCAAAGATGATTTTCCCAACGCAGACATTAAAAGGTTTGACCGCAAAGTGACTCTAAAAGTATCAAAGAAACGTGTTGGTTATATAGTGTTGTATATACAAACTCGAGCTCTTAATCGGCCAACGAAAACAACAAAAACAAAATATCCGAAGAGAGCTTGAGATGTTCTAGCCTAAAATTTTAAATTAATCACAACAAAACAATAGTATTCAGAGTTCACGTGGTGAACCGTTTCGAAAGAATTCAAAAGCACAACATACGATTGGCAAGGTTATGACTTCCATCTTGAAAAGGAAAAAAAAATCAACAGTATTACGTACCTGGTGTTATTGAAGTAGTAGAGTTTTCAGCTCACCGGTTGCATCACTGTCTTCCCATTGTTCGCAGATAACCGAATACATTGTTATTTCCAGTATTCCGAGTTAATGGTATTGTTTGAACTTGACTGATGGTTTCAAACGCGTTCAATAGTTTCTGTTTTTAGTGATCATTTGTGAAACAAACAAATTGTATGGCACATGCCAACCGACATGCTGAAATTATTCTTGTTTCTTTTAGCTATGGTAAGGAATTACATTTTACTTTTCAATATATTCATGAGGACGTTATTTGTATACTCGGTGTGTATTTAAGTGTGCCCGAAAAACTATGCAAAAATATGCCTAATTTGTTCGCAATAAAAATTTGTGCTTAATTTAAGGAAAGCTTGTAATGTTTAATGAACCTTCATCTTGAATCACTAGTTAATTTTTATGCTTTGTTATAAAACATTTCTCTCAAGGTGTGCTCACTAAAGGTTTCACTACTTCGTTTACTGCTTGAGTTATTTTAGGTGATTTAAACACAGAACCGTAGTGGTTTAAATAACCAGCAATGACAGACGTTAATTAGCTTAAGTGTCGTGCTTAAGGCAAAAATCATATTGTCTCTTAAAATTAATTTGGCATACGGCCAAACTAAAGTTCACGTTTGTAGGGTTTAATAAACGCTTTTTTTTCAATAATAATAATGAACTGTTCAACAAGCGATGAAAGTAGAGAAAATTTATTTTAGTTACGGTTAAAGGTTTCTTTTTTGGTTTCTCTTGGCTTAAAATAAATTGCTTTAAGAAATATTTACTAAACCATTGAACCAAATAGTGAAATTACATCCACACTATTTTTTAATACTTAATAGTCGCTTAAAAGTTAAAAGGTATTGAAACACCTTTTTAGACTTTCTGTAAAGTCGTAGTGTGGAAGACCTAACCTTTTTATACCTCTAAGCCATATAAATTGAGCCTAGTTTGCACTCAGTTTTAACTACATTGCCTAGATCCCTTTTTGCTACGTTACAACCATAGAAGTATGGTGAGCGTATGTTGGGTAAAATGATGCTTCTTGTGCGCCTTTGCTATAGTATAATGATGCTGAAAACGACGATGTTGATAAAGAAGAGGATGATGTAGTTGATGTACAATAACTACAATAACCATGAATAAAACATTGTATCTTATGGCATTTAAAATTGTACTTTTGGTCATTCCCTATGAAGACCTTTATTGTTGTTGTTTGTACGACATTTTTTGTTTTTTTATGTATGCAGCTGTATATACTTTTTTGGGCATTGCACTAAATAACAATGTTCATTAAGCCAGTTTCCCAACGATGACTTTTGGCTAAAACCAAGAATCGTTTTTTTGTTTTTTATTGTTTTCTCGATTGTGCAATTGAGTTATAAACACATACGCGTTTTGTGTATGCATGCACATACATACATATAAACGTTTTCATATTGTATTAGCCACGACTCGTTGAAAGTTGGTTCTACTGTACAACTTTCATTAACCCTGTTGCAACATATTCATTTTGGTTTATTTATTTATTTTATTTATTTATTTATTTATTATAATTAACATAACACAACAAGATTTTAATCTTATAAGTTATAGTGCTATGTTTAGGATCAATAAGATATAAAACATAAAAGAATAATAAATATTGTGATATATAAGAAATATAAGAAGTTAAGCAAAATAACAAATTAATATAAAAAACAAATTGATTAAAATATAAAATTTAAGTAGAAATATAATTTAAAATAATATAGAAAAACTAACAATACTACAGAAATAAAAAGAAAATAAAAAGTTAAAAAAATAAAGAATTCCAATAATATAAAAAGGAAATATTTACAAAAATCGATATAGAAAGTAAGGATAAATATGTAATCGATATAATAACCAAGCATTTCATTAAGAGAAAAATTTAAATAACTCCTTTTTGAACGCATTTGCATTGCCTATCTTTTGGATATAATTTGGTAGGGAATTCCAGAGACTAGTGGTGTGTATAAAGAACTGTCGCTGTGACAAAAGAGTCTTATAACTTTGTTGAATAATCTTCATGCCCCGGCATGACCTAGCAAATTTAAATTCGGCCTAATAAATATTCCGGCTGTCCCGTATTAATAATTTTATGGAATAGTATGAGGCATTTAATTTTCAGAAGATTATCAAATTTCACACTAAATATCTGGTATGCTAAATGAGAAATATGATCCCGGCGACCCTTAAGAAAGACGTATCTTGCTATATTGTTGTATGCCAAGTTTAGTTTCCGATTGTCATTACTATCGCAGTTTGCAAAAATTTAGCACCCATACAATAGCACAGGAATTAAATAAGTTTTAGCAAGTTGCATACGAATTTCAAAAGGAGTTGAATCAATGACCGCCCATAGATTCCTAAGCATGCCATATATTCTGCCAACAACGACACTTATATGGCCAGACCACGATAATCTGTCATTAAATACAATACCCAGATTGGTAGCAGACTTGACAAAGTCAATTTTATTTCCCCTGATACTCAATCCAGGTAAGGCAAACGAAACATTGGTCTTCGAAAGAATTAAACATTTGGACTTAGAGGGATTAATGCGTAGTCCATTCGCCGAAGCCCAACTGTCAATCCTATCCAAATCACTGTTAACAGAGTGCAAACAAGAATCAATATTCTCCTTACGAGTACTGGCATAAATCTGCACATCATCCGCATACATATGAACACGGCAGTCAACCAAAACATCCGGTAGATCATTAATATACATACAGAATAACAGTGGTCCCAGTATTGATCCCTGGGGAACACCTCTACAAATATTTAGCGAATCTGAAATATTCCCATTTAAATGAACCCTCTGACATCTGTTCAACAAATAAGAAAATATTAGACTAGCAGCAGAATTAGAAAAATTAAACAGTTTCCGGAGTTTATTCAATAAAATTTTATGATTAACTGTATCGAATGCCTTGGTGTGGTCGAGAAGAACTAAAAACGCTACACTATTTGCATCTAGCTCCAACCTAAGATCCTCAACTACATTCAATAGAGCGGTAGTACAACTCCTACCTTTCATGAAACCCGACTGACTGACTGATAAATAATTGTGACATTCCAGATAACCATTGATCTGTCTGGCTATAATGTTTTCCATTACCTTCGACAAAAAGGGAAGAATAGCAATTGGTCTAAACTCATTGTTCGATTTGGGAATGGGAATGATCTTAGCCAGTTTCCATTCATCAGGAAAAGTAGATTTAGTCAGCACTGTATTGAATAAGTGGGTATAATACGGCAAAAGTCTAGGTGTTAAAACTTTCAAAAACAAAGGATCTACATCATCAGAGCCAATTGCGTTCGATTTCACCGCTGAAATACATTCCAAAACTTCGAACTGATCAACGCAACGAAAACTAAAGGAATATTGTGGAGGGACACAACAAAGGTCATCATACATATCACCGATTGCCATCGGAACACTTGAATGTACAAACTGGTCATTAAGTTTATTCACATCCACATCAAAATCAGTTTTAGGACACCTAGCACCAATTCCTATTTCACGAATCACATTCCATTTAGATTTATTGTCCATCGCATTGTAAAACCTTCTACCATAATACAATGTTTTCTCAATTCTGATTCGCCTAGTAACCTCCGACCGTGCGGATTTATGAAGAGCTTTCAAGTCATCAGTCCTGTACCTCTTCCACCGCTTGTAGGCACTATCCCTCTTCTCAATTAGTGCTTTTATTTCAGTAGTAAACCACGGTTGTTGTTTGGGTTTAATGAGCTTGGTTTTGACAGGAACGCATCTGTCATAAAGCTGACGCACATTTTCCTGAATAAAAAATAATTGGTCATTAGCATTACCCAGTGTATAGACCTGGTCCCAATGTATGTTATCCAGTTCATGATTCAAAGTTACATAATCTAAATTCTTAAAATCACGATAAGTGACATATCTGTCCACAGCACAAGTTACAGACATATTATAATTCAGGAAGAGAAGATCATGGTTAGAGAAACCGGAAGCAGAAATTTGGTCATATAACAGTACCCTCTCATTATGATTTACAAATATCAGGTCAATCAGGCTACTGGACGTTGAATGAAAGTGTGTAGGTGTCGAAACATTCACAGGATTCAGATGAAGTGATAATAAAAGGTTCAAAATTCAAACTACAATTCGGTCTATATACACTACCTAGAAGAAGTTTACAAAAAAAGAAGAAAAATCCTGAATATTGTTACATACCATAAACCTGTCAGATTAAAAGGCTTATTATCAGCATCATGGTATTTTTATAAATAGTACCAGGGAGAGCACAATACAAAAATAATTAACTTGTCTTAAGTGTAGTCGCCGTAGTCTGGTAGGTAGTGTTTTCGCTTATTAGACTGCTCAAACCCCCTGTCAGACATCTCCAATAAAACCAAATATGAAAAAATATTGCTTTAGCGACTTCCTCCCAGCAGATTTCTGGCAAAAACGCTGAGAATAAATGAAATTGCCATGAAAAGTTTCACAAAAATCTCTTGTTCGGAGTCGAAACTGTAGGTGCCGAAACTTATGAATAAAATTAACACACACAACGTAATTGGTGTGAGAACCGAGGTCGTAATTGTGACTAAAGGGTTCAGCAACCAATTATGTATGTAAGTAAGTGATCAAAAGTAATATGTCTATCGACTAATTTCCAAACATCTTCCAAATAGTAACACATTTAAAGCACTTCTAAAACACCAAATTATTTCTGTTGAGTAAAACAATGTTTGACAAGTTTCATAAATTTGTAAGTAATTAGAAATCACTGAAGGACCTAGACTTTATTACCCTAATAGAACATTTTTTGTAGGCTTTACTGTCAACACTGTCTACAATAAAATAGTTTACCAGGTGTACCCGTATCAATGAGATACATACTATGTCTCCATTGGAAGTATTTAATGTGGGGACGAGTCTTAATTTTTATTTTGTGTTAGGGATGACATCTGTCAAACTTATTCAAGCAAGCACCGAATCTTTCACCGAATTTTGTACCAAAAAATTACGAAATGCTTTAATTTTTTGTTTTCCTTTGAAGAAAAGTGCTAGAGAGTCGTATCGAATGCTTGCCAAGGTACATGATTATCATGCTGTATCAGAAAAAATATGCAGAAGATGAGAAATGAATGAACATTGGAAGCCACCAACAAAATTTAATTTAATTTAAAGACGCCAAATTGGTACCAATATTGGATGAAGATGACACTTTGAGTCAAAAACATATGGCAGAAAAGTTAAATGTTGCATAACAAATTATGTATAACCATTTTAAAGCTATGGGAAAGATCCAAAAGTCTTCATTTGACTGCCAAATGAATTAGATGACAGACAGGAAAATTGAAAAATCACTTGTGAAATTTTGCATGAAAACACGATAGAAAATCAGAATGAATGAAACCTGAATCCTTTTTCACAATCCTAAATGTAAAAAATCTGGGACAACCATCAATTTAGGCAGCAAAACCAAATTGATTTGGCAGGAAGTCAATGTGAAGCGTCTGGTGGTACAAGAAGGGTTTGGTATACCCTAAAAGCGCCTAAAACCTGGTGAAATCGTTAATAAAAATCGCTACCTACAACAAATGATCAATTTGAAGCATGTATTAGTCAAATAACAATCAGAACGGGCCACTAGACACGGCAAGGCAGTTTTACAGAATAACAATGAACCTGCACACAAATTAAAACCGTTTCGAGATACATTCAAAGTATAAAGCTGACAGCTACTATTCACCAGACTTGATTTCTTTGTTGGGCTGAATTGTTGGTATACACCTTCATACAGAAAAATATAATTTTTAATTTCCAAATTTATTGTAAATTGTTCAATCATTGAATGACTCCCCCTGCCGTATTCACCAGACTTGACTCCTTCTGAGCACTATTTGTTTTTAACAATGGGATGCGTATTGGCTGAGTGTCACTTTTCTCACATTTCTGCAAGGAAGTCGAAAATTAGGTGACTAAAGCGCTTCAATTAAAAGACGAACAGTTCTCTTGGCGTGGAATCCATACTTTGCCTGGCAGGTGCAAAAATGTATAGCCAGCAATGGCCAATTCTTTCAAAATTACTATTAATTTATTTAATAATAATTTGTGTTTAATTTTCACAAAAAAAAAACTGATTTAACCGTAGATTTTGTAAAAAAAAAACTTGTGCCAACTTACTCTTTGACCACATTTTAAATTTATATGTCGTACACTTTAGCACAATCTGTCTGTTTTTTTTTTTATCAAGAGTCAGTAGACAATTTTGTTGCAATTGTTTCACAAACGAAATATGCCTATGGCTTGAAAATAAAACAATAGAACCCACTCACATTTAAAAAGTATGTTTTAAACTTAGAAAAAGGAAAAGTACATTTGCTTTTCGCACCATATACTTGACATACTTATGCGCCATAAGTTAAATGACTTGAGAATGATGTCTGCTGTTTTAAGGGTAACATATGGTTGTCTGTAATTACATTTTATGGGTCTAATGCTTCCACTTACTCATCTATGTTCGAAGCCATTTACATGTGAACACTGTTTTCTTGTCATTATCACTAAATGAACCCCAACATAAATAAGGATTCCAGTGTATTCGGTAACTTAAGTTAATTACTTGAAAAGTGTTTCTTATGTTATGTTATGGTAAGTGTATCTAATTACACTTTTGTGTTTTTTTTCTTTATGAATCTTCCCACATATTTATGCTGTTGTTGGAGAAAGAAAACTTATTTATTGCGGGTGTATACAAATTAAAAAAAGGTCAGGAATTATTGTGCCATAAATCGGCGAATTAGACAGTGGCGATCGAAGGATCGGTGTCGTACCAGAAGGAGCCACGAATTATAAAGTTATAAGATTATTATTATTATTATTATTGAAATGATTTCATTTTTATACTATGTTCAGATATGCATTTTTATTGAGTCAACATTCGGTTTATTGAGTACAATATTTTAAGTATTCAGGCATAATAATAATAGTAAACAAAACAGCTGGTTGTTTCAAAAACATTGTTTTTATTTTGTTTTGTTTTTTTTTTGTTTGTCGTTATTGATATTTGAGTTATAAAATATCAACAAAAAGTGTTCGATTAATTGTATTATACTCACTGAACATACTTATGACAGTGCTGCATTTTAGGTTTTACTCAATATTGTAACAATTTGCGTATTTATTGAGCAATAATTAATTGAAATTTTATATGAAATATTGAGCTCAATAATGGCGTTTATTGCAATTTACGCAATAAAGATGCATATCTGAACACCGTATTAAATTCGTCGACGCTTGTTATTCAAACATTACACTTGAAGGATATCGGAAGCAGAAGGAGTTAATATATATGTTTGACTGAGTTCATAAAAATCTGGGCGAAAGTAATTGACCATCGTCCTAAGTTATGAAGAAAACGAAAGTTTTAAATTGATTGTCCCGTATTATGCCAAATATAGAAGGACTGGAATAGCATAATAGCATGTTATCAAGCAGCATAAATGTGTTTAGTGAACATAGCACCTTATCTTCGAATGTGGCAAGTGAAGTATTAAGAATTATGCCCACTGGTATGATGGCGAAGTTAGTTACTAGGTTATGTTTTTAGTAGGTTGCTGCATCTGGTAACACTATACCTCATGTAAGCTTCATTTAGCTGGAAGACATAATTCAAATCATATTACTTCGTGAAAACTATTCAGAAGATCTGTTTTTTGCTACAGAAAGGTAAGAATGCGTCGTAAATTGCTGAAAGAAATGATAATTTTGATATTAAAGTTTATCCCCGCTCTGGCGAACCAACCAAAAAATGAGAACGAAAAGCACATAACCAGAACCATTCATACGGCCCTTTGCTCAATAGAGGAGTAAAAGGAACATATAAATGTATATAAAACCATTCATTACCAGAAACCTGGATTTACAAGGAAGCTCTAGGTTTACATTAATTAGTCGATCAATTTATTAGAATAAATTTTTATTTGGGATTTATTACTAAAACAGAAGAAATAAAATCATTGCTGAACGGACAACATAAAGTGGGTTATGTTTGGCAATAATACAAGAAATAATGCAAGAAACCACAGGCAAGGCAAGGCAAGCCAAAGATTTGTAGAATGTATTGAAGTCAGAATTAACGCCAAGACAATAAATATTGTGTGTCTGGTGGGACTGAGAGTGAATTGTTCGTTATAAGTTTCAATAACCTAATCAAACGATTGATGTTGAATAAGACTTAATCTGGACAAAACTGATGAGACGAAAAGTTATTCTATTCCATTATGCGATTAGATCATTGATAACCCGAGAGGAACTGATAGAGATTTGCTGCCTTCCACCATCTGATTACCATTTGTTTTGATTTTCTCTGAACTTGGTGTAATGGTGTAAATTTAAATTCCGTAGAGGTCAGTTGCCCACGGCAAGGGCAACTAATAAATTTGGCGACACGTATAACAGTTCCAATAAGTGTTGCTAGCGCTGGGGATGAGTGTAGTTTAAGTCGATAAGTAGTCAAAAAATGCAAGATCTGGTCTATGCACCGGTAAAAAAAATAAAAATTATGTTTCTGACTGTTTTTGACCATTGCTGCAATATGTGACCGAGCGTTGTCGCGATATAAAATTACGACCACCTGTCTGGTTGCATATTAAGAGTGCTTTTCCCCTGACGTTGATTTCAAACGAATTAATTGATGTATGTTGAGGTGTTATGTGTTAGTCTGAATTGGTGTTAGTAGTTCATAATGGATAATAACCTTCTGTTCCCACAAAATACAGAGCTGTAAGTTTTGCTCGTTGCCCGTGTTTGACATATGATTTCTTGGGCTTGGGGTTTTCGGTTTTGTCTATGTCGAACAATTAATTTCAGATCTAGAATAGACTATTGGCGGATCATGATTTTTTCGTGGAAATATGTACAGGGACAACGATAACACATGTGTAACACATGATAACACATGTCGTGTTGTTTTACTACTCGTAAATTAAGAAGAATGCTTTTATACAAGACTTAGGGCCATTATTACAACTTCCCGTTAACGTTGGACTTAGTTAAAGATAACTTTAGCTAAATTGAACTTTAAAGTCACCTTTAACTTATTTTCGTTATTACAACCTAATGATAAAATAAAAAAAACTTTTTCAAATATATGGCAGCGGCGGAGCAATGTCGATAACACTGTTCAATTAAACAAGGCTTCGTTTTTTTGTTGTATATGCTCATTTTTTATATTTGAAGTTGCCATATTGAAAATAATATTACGGGTGACTTTTTAGATATTATCTTTTTGGCAACACTGGTTTAAATAGCTCACGCACGTTTCGTGTTTTGTTTCACTATCAAACATCTTCAGTTTGGTCTATAATTTAACCATGAATCGTCTTACAAACGAACAACGCTTGCAAATCATTGAATTTTATTATCAAAATGCGTGCTCTGTTAAGAAAGTTCATTGCGCGCTTCTTCCATTTTATGGTCAGCTTAATAGACCCACTGAAGCGGCTATTCGGGCTATTGTGACTAAATTTCGCACCAAATTTACATTGTTGGTCATTAAACCACCAACACGCTTACGTACAGTGCAAACTGAAGAATATATCGCAGCTGTATCGGCCAGTGTTAATGATGACCATCAATTATCGATTCGTCGCCGTTCGCAGCAATTGGGCCTCTGTTACTCAACAACGTGGAAAAGAAAAAAGTCACAGTTTGGTCCGGTTTATGGGCTTTTGGCATCATTGGACGGTACTTCTTCAAAGATGCTGCGAATCGTAACGTAACTGTGAATGGTGAGCGCTACCGTGAGATGATATCCAACTTTTTTTTCCCAAAACGCAAGAGCTTGACTTGCATGACATGTGGTTTCAACAAGACGGTGCCACATGCCATACAGCACGCGTAACAATGGACTTATTGAGAGGCGAGTTCGGTGAACATTTTATTTCACTTTCGGGACCGGTCAATTGGCCGCCTAGATCGTGCGATTTAACGCCTTTAGACTATTTTTTGTGGAGCTATGTTAAAGCTCATATCTATACAGACAATTGGACTAAGCTGATGGACCATATGAGGCGCAGTCGCGGTTAACATTTGAATGAAATAATCTTCAAACATTAAATTATATGGACCGTACTATCGATTCAAATAAAGATTTCATGCATTTTTCTGAATTTTATGTGTTTTTTTTTTTAAATTTTCCTATAGCTCTTAAAAAATCACCCATTATAATATGGCAAGTTCAAACATAAACTTAACTTTAAAAGTTACCAGTAGGATGATCTTCCCTTTAGCTTAACGCTCACTTCTACCTTACTGTCCACTTAATGAAAAACAATTTATCTGCTCGTTTGAATCTTCCCTTTAGTTAACGGCAAGTTGTAATAATGACCCTTAATGCACTAACAAACTATAATTAGATCCGCTTACAAATCAAATGCAAAAGCGTTCATAGTTCTTCATTTCAATGAAGATGATAATGCAACCCAAAACAATACTCATGATTAACTAAAACTAAAATTTGGCTGTTGATGTTTGGCATTCACAAAATCAGCTTTATTAACAACAACAAGGAATGACAACAATTCAAAAACAACAACTAAAATATTGTTTATGTTTCTTGAAAAGCAAGTAAAATTTCAAATAAGAGCACAATATAGAGGCAACTGCCAATATGTCATGGACAGTGTGTTTTTAATTTAACTTTAATGTTTTTCAAAGTTTTTGATTTTTATCGATTTCCTAATTTCTTCAACATTTGGTCAAGTTGTACACGGTACAGACACTAGTATGCGTCAGTATAGCAATTTGTTCTGGGTGAAATGAATACCTAAGCCATAGCGGCTGTGATCAAAGTGTGTTGTATTATTAAACCAGCACCTATGGTTCAAACCCTAGCTAATGCTAGAAGCACAATAAAAGCAACGCTGCAAAAACAGTCTGCCTCACTCAGCTTTGGAACCTAAGATAAAAATGTACAGAAGGAAATCAGGTACAGAAAAAGGAGTTAGATTACCCATAATATCAAGAGTGAGCACGATGGTACATCAAGAAATATAATCCAGGATCTCAGAACATTGGAAAACGCAAAAAACAGATGAAAAAATAGCAAATGCCTTGGGAAATCCTTATACGTCAAAGGCGGGTAGTATTTGCTACCTTCAACAAGCGCTTTCTACCTTTAAATAAAGAACGTGTATGTGAGATACCATCGTTTAAACATCCACCACGGTTTCTCTAGAAAGAGTACCTCAGAATTTCCAATTTGCAATGGATTTGACACATAACTCAGGCTAAATTTGATCGATGGAATGGCTTATGTTGCCTTTAAGGGCTGCTGTGACTTGTGGCGCATTCACATACTCCTGCTACTTAAGAAAACTCCACTAGAAAAAGCCTTACGGCGTCAAATTAAACAATCTCTGTTGCCAGTTGACATCACCTTCACGTGCGATAATGAGCATGCCTACAAATAGCTCGTGTTGAATATCAAATGTGGCATGGGCTGTGTGGCACGTAGTAAGGTCTTGTAGGTGTCCAAACCCTCCAATTCAGGCCAAAAGGAGATGGTTTTCATAGACCTATAGTGCTTGTCGTTAATAGCAATCTCAAACAAATAGGAACCGAAGACTCCGCCCGCCCATAATGCACATAAAAACAGTGACTTTTTTGACGCTTTGGTTGTTTTTGAATATTATGTGGTTTGAGATCGTCCTAAATTCGATATCCAAATTCCTGTACCCATACGTCTAAGTATTATGACGATAGTAGTGGTCGAAGCGCACAGAAAGAACACCGAAAAGAACTCATATTTAGTTTTTATTATTTTGCCAAGTTATGTTCCGCGAAAGGCTGAGTTCTTGTTAGCCGCTCGAAATAGAGTGCTTCGGATTTTCCAGTATACTCTCACGGATAGCGGTTAAATTTTAGGCATATGTTGTATTTCGCCGACGTACGGGTTTTAGTCGATCGTTTACTAAACCTTGGGCTTAAAATTATCCACCACATTGTTAAAGGTCTTCCCGGTAACAGCATTATGGCTAAGCGTGAGTTACGTTATTCGAGCAATTTTGTTGTTGCGTGCTATATCCATCCATGGTGATTTGGCAAAAAAAAAAAACTGAATAAATAACAACTTCTCTGGCAGTTGGAGCTTGAAAAAGAAGACCGTTATCAACTGTCAAAGTTCGGAAGTCTCTTTAGGAAGAGCTGATATAATAAGGACTGATATTTAATAAAACTCCTGTGCTTGATGATACCAAACTTATCTTAGTATTTATAAAATAAATTTCACAAATTTAAACTAAAATTATTTGTCTCAAAGTGGTAGCAAACATCATAACAAACGTAGAACGCACCTTAAATGTTGGTGTAGGATGTTAAAGACAAACAGCTAATCAAAATGTTATTGACTGAAACTGAAATTTAGTTTGGTTGGCTGGACAAATGGATTGATTGGTTGAATGGTTTATTGGACTTGTTAATGCAATGAATGAAAAAATCATTGAATGATTTGCTATCGTAATGCTTTTCTGTTCGCCCTTTTTGTTTTTAGTTTTTTCTGTTTTGTATTTTATTAGTTTTTTGTTCTGTTTGTTTCTGTTTCTCTATTTCATAAATTCATATGAATAAAAATTTACTTTAGCACTTTCGATTTAGTCCCTTTTGTTTTTCTGCATCAATTGTTTAAATATTCAATAAAAATAAACAAACAAACAAACTGAAGGTCAGGCAAAGAATTTGTTTATTAAAAAACTTTTCACTTTTTATTTATTTTTTAATTGTTCTTTTTTATTTTCCGGCATTTTCATTGGAAACTTTGCCTTTATTTGTTTAAAATTATTTTCTTAGTATTGTAGATCAAATATAATTAATTTTTTGTTTGTTTTGTATTTAACCTTTTATATTAAAATTATTTTCTTAATCATAAGAAAATATCTTCCGCATCTGATCCAACAATGAGTTATATGAGCTCCTCAACGACATAGACTTTGTGCAGCATATTAATATCAAGCGGCTGCTCTCGCTCGGCCATGTCGTTTGAATGGGGGAGGATGCTCCGGCGAGACGGGTATTTGGTGCGGGGATCTGCGGAAGCCGGTGAATAGGATGACCTTGTATGCGTTGGAATGACCAAATCGAGGAAGCTCTGTCATCGATTGGTGTGACCAACTAGAGTAGATGCGCAAGAAGCAGAGGCGCCTGAATGAGAATTTTTTACTTTTCTCTGAAATACAAGAGAATAAAAACGTAACACTATGCGACAAAATTAAATACACCTAGCTAATAACATAGTGTAAGTGGTGGGTTTTGTTGAGTAGAACTCAAAAATATTTTTTTTATATTTCTTGAACCCTCCAAATTTGTTTTATTTAAAAAAAACTGTTTTTTGGACTTTACGCACAAATTTATTGAGACAATGCATATATATATTATTTGACTTAATATGCTATGAGGTTTGATGAAGTAAACTTGACAAATCCTAATTTTTGCATATTTTTTCAAGTTTGTCCGTTCATAGTAGAAAACTTTAATTAAAAATTATGATTGTGACGCAATTCCAAAAGTGCATTATCTTGTGAGGAGATTGACACTTCGCTTGATCAATTCGGATAAAAAAATTGGAAAAAACCCATATTTTCCAAGTTTACACGATCAAAACTCATAACATGTAAGTTTGAACCATATGTTTTTGGGTAATATTTGGGTAATCAATAAATATTTTTGAGTAAAAAGATCAAAATTATTGTTTTTGTCAATTAAAACAATTTTGGAGGGTTCGAGAAATATTAAAAAAATAGTTTTCTACTCAACCAAACTCACAACCTACACTGTGTCATTAGATGGGTGTATTTTTACAGTCGTACCGTGTAATCAATTAGGTTTAAGTTTCAAATTGCAGCAGTAGGTAGTAAAAGTAAATAGCAATTCTAATTTAGTTATTAAAAGTAGTATACGAAGTGTATTTGAATCATTGCCGAACTTTTATAGGACTTCTCAGTACGCAATTACCTGTCACAGTCTGCCAAATTTTCCTTTCAAACAATAGATCGTTTTGCTTGGAAAAATAAAATCTCTTTAATTAAACTCTACAAGAAGTAAGTTCCTGACTTAAGTTCTCTAGATAATTTTAATGTGACTTTAGGAAACTCCACAAGAATAACTTTAATGGGTTTTCAATTCTCTCGATCTCTGTGGCCACTTACATACATACATACATACATACATAGTTAGTTATTGCATCCTTCAGGATTTCGACCTAGATTTTCTTACCACTTATATTGTGTGTGTTAGTTTTATCCATAAGTGGCGAGACATACAGTTTAAAGTCGACTCCGAACGACAGATTTTTGAGAAACCTTTCATGGAAATTTAATTACTCTCAGAGTTTTTGCCAGAAATCTGCTGAGAGGAAGTCGCCGAAGAAATACTTTTTGTATTTAGTCTTGATGTCTGGCCTGGGGCTCGAACCCTGGCTTTACGTCTAATAAGCCAACACACTACCTACTAGACTACGGCGATGTATGGCTTAGAGGTATAAAAAGATTAAGTCTTCCACAGTACGACTTTACAGAAAGTCTAAAAAGGTGTTTCAATACCATTTAACTTTCAAGTGACCATTAAGTATTAAAAACTAGTGGGGTGCCCTGGTAGTCTATTGGGTAGTGTGCTAGACTATTAGCGTGAGGGTCGTGGGTTCGATTCTCACCAGAGACTCTGGTATTTGACACTACACGGAGCATATGGTCAAGTTACTCTGCACGTATATAATTAAAATATAATTTGTAATTGTGTTGTAATTAATAAATAAATAAATAAATATGTTAAATTTTAAAACTTACAAATATGTTCTTCAGTTATTGTACAGTTCTGCCATGCATATAGTTCGAAGCGGTTTTGGTACACCCTTGCGACGGCATTGCTCTTCCAAAAAACATTTAATTTTAAAAACATTTTCGTATTTGACAGGAAACATAATATCCTACGTCGTCTTTCAAATGTGGATTATTGTTAGTCTATTATCAAAAGCATCGCTATTTCTCGCCTCACTTCGGAGATTACCTATACCTTAATTTATTGTCCACCATCTTTAAGTCGGCATTAAGACCTAGCTTCTCACAAAACTTGTGTTGTGTATGTTAATCACACTCATGATTGGTTGGGCCTAGAGGTTAAACTCAACTCCGAACGAAAAATTTTTGAGAAAGTTTTAATGGCGATTTTATTTTACTCTCATAGTTTTTGCCAGAAGTCTGAGAGGAAGGTAACGAAAGAAATATTTTTTTACTATTGCAGATAACTCAAACGTGAAACTGACGATTCTGCTGATAAACACCGAACATCGAACAAACATTTTGAAAAATTTTAAAATTAAAGTTCAGTCAATAAACAGGTAGGTAGGTAGAGGGGCCGTCTGTTTAAAGAGGTTGAATGGATACACTTCTGCCACAGTTTTCCATTATCTCCTAGTCCTGGAACTATACGTAACTTTTGATGAAGTGGCTCTTACTGTCAATGTTAGTGCGAGATAGTTCATCCAGATAATCTATATAGTAGTCATCAATATGTATTTTTCTCCTACGATGTAGTCCCAGGCATGTACCCAGCGGGTGAAGAACAGTCATTTCTTCTTTCTTATCTCTGCAGCTTCTGCAAGATCAATGCGTGCGAGCTAACAATTCAATACCTTATAATGAGCGACCTTTTTTGCGCCGTCCTACCGGAGTCATAAGCCGCCTATCTATTGTTGACATAATCAACGATTGCATTGTGAATTATAAGCTTGCAGGTTGGCAGAGGGATTTTCAAAGTCGAAATTAATCGAAGTGTTCAATTAATCTGAAATTTCACTATATCACAGCGCTCATATATACATATATGACAACTGTACACTGTCTTGGAGTACGTCACATTAGAATTCAGTGCTTTGATAGCCGCTATCTTAAATTATGGTAATATCTCGCTAGAGGATGTTTGCGCCATCAATAATGAATTCCAAAAAAATTCTACCTACAACGGTTCCCTACAATTTCGAGACAACGGTATAATTTTTCATGAAGTGCTTTACGAGAATTGCCGAACCATTTTTCCAGATCTGCTTGTCCAGAATGGATGTCCGGAAAACACTCAAATTTTTTCGATGCACGTCAATATAATCGCGAAGAGGTAAAATTAATAAAAAAATGCATGACATAACTTTTATTCTCTTTAAATACCAACCACGTAAAAGTTTGTCCAATTTTATCTAACGAAAGCCTAAGTCTTTAACAGGAGAATGCATTTTAAGAATATCGGAAGTTATTTGATATTTTTAATTAATTACACTATGCGACAAAATAAAAAGTATGAAATACACCCAGCTAATGACATAGTATATGTTGTGAGTTTTGTTGAGTAGAACTCAAAAATATTTTTTTTATATGTATTTCTTGAACCCTCCAAACTTGTTTTATTTAAAAAAAAAATGTTTTTTGGACTTTGTGCACAAATTTATTGATTACACAAATATTTCTGAACTAATGTCCAAAATTAGAAAGTAGAGAAATGGGCCTTTAAAACGATATATATACATATATATATATTATTTGACTTAATATGCTATGAGGTTTGATGAGGTAAACTTGACAAATGCGAGTTTCCTATAAATTTTTTCATGTAGTAGCAAACTTTAATTAAAAAATATGAAATAAGTGATTACAATCAGGAAGTGAATTATCTTGTGAAGAGATTGACACTTCGTTTGACCAAATTGGACAAAAATTACCGTAGTTGTTATTTAAATAGTATAATATTATCATATTTTTGTCATATTTTTTATATATGTCATCTTACCAAATGAACTTTCAGTATGAAATGAAAAAATTTGAACTGAAAATTAAACTCATTTATGTATGTTGTGCTCTACTTTATTTGACTGGCAAAAATTTGCTGCAACAGATATAGATATTTAGAAATACGCCATTATACCCTTTTACAGCAAACACAATTCCTCACTGAAATCATGTGTTTATATGTGTATATTTTTCTTATGAAAGATAAATAATTGATCATTAAAATAAGTAAGTTATTCTGCAAAACATTAACCCAATAAAATTGTTACATTAGCTTGTAAATGTTTAATTCCAAGTTAACCGTATACTTTCTATTTAATTGAATTTAAAATATATTACTTATACGCACAATATGACATGTACTGAAAGAATTACTCTGGAAAGTATGCAATATAATAAAAAGTTGTTGATATTGTCGTTTGTAAAGTAATGGAATTACATATCACTCATACGTCACATACTTGTTATGAATTTTAAATATCTATTAAAAATGAGTATTATGTCAGTGCGACAAAATAAAAAAATTAAATGCACCCAGCTAATGACAAAGTGTAGGTTGTGAGTTTTGTTGAGTAGAACTTAAAAATATTTTTTTATTCAAACTTGGTTTATTTGACAAAAACGGTATTTTCGATCTTTTCACACAAAATTATTGATTACACATACATTTCTGAAACAAACATTTTCTTAGAAAGGGCAGAGATGGGCCTTTAAAAAGGTATACATATAGAGTGGACAGCAAAAGTCTTAGTACGGTAATATATTTTGACAAAAAGAATCCCCATAGACTTAATACTCTTGCACAAAGTCCCGATATGACTTCAATAGAGTGTTTAGGGGACCGAGTCAAGTCGCCCAAACGTGAAATTGACACATTTTGTGGTAAACAATCGAAGGATCCATCACAAATTTTGAAAATATTTGACTGAAAATTCATTTAATAAAGTATATGTAAAAAATATGACACGAATGTTACAGTATTTAAATAAGGACTACGGTAATTTTCGTCCGATTTTATCAAACGAAGTGTCAATATCTTCACAATATAAAGCACTTTCAGAATGTAATCACTTATTTTATATTTTTTAATTAAATTTTGCGATTGGGAATAGTTAAACTTGAAAAAATCATATTTTCCAAATTATTATTATTTTGAAAGCTCATCTGTCCCCTTTTCAAAAAACTATCGAGTTAAAAATGTTTGGATAATCAATAATTTTGTGTGAAAAGATCAAAAACACCGTTTTTTTCAAATAAAACAAGGTTGGAGGGTTTGAGAAATATAAAAAAATATTTTTGAGTTCTACTCAACAAACCTCACACCTTGCGCTGTCATTAGCTGGGTGTATTTTGCTTACTGCAATAATCTGGTTATTAAAAATAAAGCCATGACTCAAACCCCATGTCAGACATCAAATCGAAAATTTGAAAATATTTCTTCGACGACTCTCTCTCAGCAGATTTCTGGAACTGTAGGTCCCGCCACTCATGTATAAAATTAAATCAGCCAACTTTAGTGGTGTGAGAAGCTTGGTCGAAATCTTGACGGAAGGGTTGTAATTGACCAATTATGTATGTTACGTATGTCAAGAATCTTACCGTAGATTAATCGTAGATTACCAGAATTATTTTAAAAATAAAATGAAACTATACCTTCAGGGTTCTACCAATCTTCAAAGTTTTGAAAAGTAGTTATTTTCATGATTATATTTCGCTATCCTTAATTTCGACACCTAAACTAAATATGCCACGACTATCTATAGCAACAACACTTTACGGTTATAGTGGCTTAATTTCTACCGAAAATTTAACTCTGGTAATTGAAAAAAATAAAATACACAGAGCTGTAAAAGAGATTGGAGGTATTGTTATTAAAAGCATTTACTTCGATGGACGAAAAGACAAGACTCTAATAAGTGAGAAAATAGGAGATCGTTGCCATCGCAAAGAAATTTTAGAAGAATTAATCTCAATTTTAGCAGAACCTGAATCAGTTTATTTGGGTCGCACAACGCCAAGTCGTGGCATTACAAAGGGCATTCTAACTTCGATCACCACTTTATTAGAAAAAAAGGTTGGAATTTAGATGACGTGGTTTGCATTGGATGTGACGGAACTGCAACTAATACCGGTTGGAAGGGTGGCGTTATTCAATATTTGGAGGAGTATTTGAAGAGACCGCAACAATGGTGTGTTTGTATGCTCCATGCCAATGAGTTACCCCTTCGTCATTTATTCTTGGCTTTAGATGGTTGTACTTTGGGACCTAGAGAATATTTTGGTCTTATTGGAAAACAGTTAGCTACTTGTGATAATGAATCAACGGTGTCTTTTTGTGCGGTAGCTGGTAATTTGCCTGACTTGCCGACAAATGTCGATCAACTAAGTACGGATCAAAAATTTCTTTATGAGATATGTAAAGCTGTACAAACTGGTTATTGTAGTCCTGAGCTGGCAAACAGTAAACCTGGAAAAATTGTGCAACCGAGATGGCTTACCTTTGCTAATCGTCTACTCAGAGTTTACGTAAGTACCCTTAATCCATCGGAAAATTTGCAAATGCTCCGATTTGGTTCCTAATCAAGCAAAAACCGTATTTTAAAGAAGGAGCCAAACATATTTTTCATCTGATTATGTACTCTCGTTTTTTACCCGAAAATATAAGATCAGTTGTGGATTCTGTTATCGAAAGAAATGCTTTTTTTGCTCACCCGGAAAATCAACTTGTCAGTATGCTGTTTGAAGATAAAGACCATATTCGGTAGCTGGCATTGCAAAGAATAATCAAAGCTAGAGAAGCTGAAAGTAGCACTGAATACAGAATATTTAAACCACCAAAAATTAACTTCTCTGCTACAGATTACACCGAAAATACTATATGGCACGAGTGTAGGGTTACAGCACCACCGGTTCTTCGGCATATTTCCAATGAGGAATTTCAAATCATGGCAAAAGATAACAGCTTGGAAATTGATGACTTTCCTTGTCACACAAAAGCTGTCGAAAGATGTGTTAAACTGGTAACAGAAGCCTCTCAATGTGTAACTAACGCTGCTTCTAGAGACGGCCGTATTAGAACCAGGTTGAAATCAGGAGCAGAAATGCCAAATTTTGGCCAAAAAAATATGTTTAAATTTTAAGTTTTGGTCATTTATTACAAGTTTTATTGTCATGTACATTAATTGCAAGTATAAAATATATTAATAAAATAAATTTGTATCTCGTTTTTCATTTTTTTTTTATTTTAAGCATAGGGTTTAGGTTTGTAAAAACGTTTTCAAAAGTAGAGCCCTGAAGATGGCATGTAATTCGATTTTTATTAGTTTTGCCGTAATCTGTGTAAAATTACGCAAATTTTGATACCTCTTGCGAAAGTGTAGCTAAAAAAACTATTCTTGTCATACAAGGACGGGACAGCCTAATGTAGGTCTCGCAACTCATGTATAAAATTAACACACACAACATAAGTGGTGTGAGAAACTAGGTCGTAATCCTGAAGGGTTGTAATGCCCAATTATGTATACTATGTATATACAAATTGCATGTAATTTAAAACGAATGCTCTAAAGAAAATTGTGCCATTTTTAAAACTAACAAAAACGAAAATTCTTAAATACGGATTAATATTGTGTTCGTTTTACTGCAGTAATAAAAAATTCCATAAATACAATATTTAATTTGTTGTTGTTTGAATTCTTAACATTGAAAAAAATTTGAATAAATCTATCAATTCTTAGAAGCAGTTCAGTAGATGTCATGATATTTACATTTTTTCTACAACGTTTTGTATTAAATATTCAATTATTTTTTCAAAACATAAATGTTTTTATTTAAAAGTAGCAATGAATCAAAATTATAATTTTTTTTTTTTTGGAATGAAATTGTATTTCAACAAATATTCTACAGAAGTATCCAAGTCTGGTGAATACGGCGGATGGGGTAGCAACTGCCAGCTTATTGATTGTCTGGTTTAGCAGCTGAAATTGAAGTTTGCCTGGATTCATCCAATATTTTTTCCGTTTAGGGTTCTGAAAATAAATCAATTTTTCAACGCCAATATCAATTCTATGCAACACTGATTTTATATCGTGTCTTTAAGGGAATATTTCAATTAAATTGATGCTGGCTTTGGATACATTATGCTGTTACATTTTTGGAGAATGACACAGTTGGTGTTAACAACATTCTCAATACTTCATATACAATCTCTACTGCTTTACCATAGAATTTCTTTTTTTTCTTTGAACTATGTCCACCACCTTGAATAATCATTATTTCTTAAAGAAGTTTCACTTCCATTCTCCGTATCCTACAATATTCCTCTAGTTTAGTACTCATGTTTGGTAAACTGTTAGTATATTTAGCAAACATAAAAACATGAATGTCGACGCTCATGCTCATTTAGTCCATTAAGATACAGACCAACAAGATTGGCGGCAACAAACATCCTTGCTCAACACCAAAACGGGTTTCGAAATTTCCCGAAAGATCGGAACCAGTTCGTATTGCAGATACGGTAACTTTAGATTGTTTCCATAAATTTAGATATTTTAGATGACATTCTCACCTGAGTAACAACAATAACAAACGCAGCTATGTATTTCGATATTCTGCGAATTTTATATTTACTGCGGTTAAAAGGCAATAAATATTGTCTACGGTTGAGTAACCCTTGCGAAAACCAATACAATTCATAAACGATAACCCTCTGTCATTATTGGGGTCGTTCGTGTAGCCTTTTTTGCTAATTGGGAATACGATACTCTTGTTAAAAATATCTGAACATTGTTTTCCATTTTGAATTTCCGCGTAGTCTGTAGTACGCGATGCTAGGTAATCACCAGTTTTGCAAAACTGAAATTTTGAAATGATGCAGAACTCTAACTGAAAGTATATCTTTTAGCATCAAATGGTACTTTTATAAAAAAATGTATACATACGTATTGGTCATTATAATCCTTCAATCAGGACTTCACACCACTTATTTTGTGTGTTTTATACAGGAGCGGCGGGACCTACTGTTTGAAATCCACTCCGAACGACAGATTTTTGAGAAACTTTTCATGGGAATTTGTTTGCTCCTAAATTTTTTGCAGAATGAAGTCGCCGTAGAAATATCTTTTTATATTTTTCGTTTAGATGGAGATGTCTGACATGGGGTTTGAACCGTGGGCTCATGTCTTGTAAGCCCGCACACTACCTACTAAACTATTTATTTGTTTATATTTAATACACATACGGCACGGAACAGAAAAACTAACGACTTGTTTGCGTTCCTTATATATAAGACAAAAACAGTTGATTCGAAAAGTAACAAAATGTAAAAGCACTTATTCGTCAAAAGTCGTACGTAATGTAACATACGTTCTTTTTTGGCATATGAAGAGCAATGCAAATGCTTACCGAAGTTATATTACGGTTCAGCAAGCATTTTCATTGCTTTTCGTATTCTAAACACGAATGTATTGTATTTGGACGTTTGGCTAAGCGGAGCTAAAGACTAATTCTACCTTTAGCATTATGTTGAACATGTTACTAATGCATTAATAACTGAAAAGCGCAAGACATAAAATATGTAATAATAAAAAAGTACTGAAATCGTCGTGGGAGTATTGAGTTATTTTTGAAATGAAAAAGTACCGAAAAAAGTACTACAGTACTGAATTTTTCAATACTGGTTATCACTAGCATTTGTATAAAATTCATACGGTATTCGATCCTCATCTGGAGTTTTCACTTTAGCAGGTTGAGCTTTTAATTTGTGCAAAGAGAATGGTTTATCTAGTTGATCATCTATTTTCAAGTTTGAAGCATAGTGGTCCATAGCGCTAACCGAGAGATTAAGCATAGTTTTAAAATATTCTCGAAACCTAATCTCGCTAATATAAAGATTTTTTTTTTCGTATGTAAATGTAATTCTTCTTACATACATACATACATAATTGGCCATTACAACACTTCAGTCAGGACTACGGCTTCGCTTCTCACATGTTGTGTGTGTTAATTTTATACATGAGTGGCGAGACCTACAGTTTAAAGTCGACTCCGAAACATAGATTTTTGAGTAACTTTTCATGACAATTTTATTTACTCTCAGGGTTTTTGCCAGAAATCTGCTAAGAGGTATTCGCCGAAAAAATATTTTTTCATATTTCGTTTTGATGTCTGACATGGGGTTTGAACCGTGGCCTTACGTCTAATACGCCAGGACACTATATACTAGACTACGGCGAATTCAACGTAATTCTTCTTATCTCTTACACCCTATGACCTCCGGAACAATGTTAGTGCTTCTTTTGATTTTCCCTTGAATTTTTATATTCTTTGTCAAACCATTTGCTCTTAAACTCTAATTGACTGTGTATAATATTCGCCGTAGTCTAGTATGTAGTAGGTTGGCTTATTAGATATGAGGCCGCGGTTCAAAACCCAAAATGAAATATGAACAAAGATTTCTTTGGCAAGTTTCTCAAAAATCTGTTGTTGAGAGTCGACTTTAAACTGTACGTCCCTTCACTTAAGTATAAAATTAAGACACACAGCATAAGTGGTATGACAAGCTAAGCCGTAATCCTGACCGATCAATTATATATGCTTGTATGTAGGTATTATAATTGGCTATCAATTGGCTGTTAAACTTTTTTACGGATGTCCGAAACCGTGTCTTCGAGGATAATTCTTTAACGTTTGGTCATGTGAAAAACTTGCTCAAAAGAACAAATCTAAATGTGATCAATTAAATGGCGTTGTATTTCGGACGTCATTCGATATTTTTAAACTTGTGATAAATATACAGAAAACCATAGCCAGGAGAATTAGCAAGATTTAAACCTTAGCAATAAAGGTGAATAACAAGTACAGTAATGTGAGAGTATTATTCGGAAGACCACAATCCATACAAACCAAACTCCAAAGCAGATGTAAAATCAATTCTGATGTAAGGAAGTAAAACCTGTATAGTTACGAGCACCATCAGTTTATTTTAGTTGTCTTTACTATTGAAACCGAAATATGTAAAACCTTTAATAACCTCTAAAAATTATTATATTATTTTTTTTTTTAACTCAAAGCATGGTTGTATTACATACATACATAATTGGTCATTACAACTCTTCAGTCAGGATTACGACCTAGTTTCTCACACCACTTATGTTGTGTGTGTTGATTTTATACATGAGTGGCGGGACCTACAGTTTAAAGTCGACTCCGAACGACAGATTTTTGAGAAACTTTTCATGGCAATTTTATTTACTCTCAGAGTTTTTGCCAGAAATCTGCTGAGAGGAAGTCGTCGAAGAAATACTTTTTGTATTTTATTTTGATGTCTGGCCTGGGGCTCGAACCCTGGCTTTTCGTCTAATAAGCCAACACACTACCTACTACACCACGGCGACTTGGTTGTATTAGAAAGCCCATTAAAAGTTTTTCATTAAAAAAGAAAAACAAAAAAAATTAAATTTCTAATTCATAGCTCAAGTTTATTTCTTTGTTAAGTTAGCTAACGCATAAATAAAATCTATTGTGGTCATTGAATTTGGTTGTTAAGAAATGTGATTAAAAATTTCATTTAATGTCTTTTTTTATTTCCTGTAAATCTTAAAGCAATGGCACATATGTATGTAGACCCATAATTTTTAAGCTTTAATGTACTGTATACCACTGCTGAGTACAGCTGGCTAAAGTGAAAAGGTCCATTCACTAGTATCTTCCATGCGTATGTTTTTTTTTGTTGTTGTTACTTTCTTGTGGCATAACCTATAATATATGGAGTTAAAAATCTTTTTAATGACTCATCAGTAGTAATAAATATTGGTCATTAGGCAATATTTTAAACTCATTCTTTTGACTTGATTATTCTTTTTTGGAATTCTTTTGTGGTAATTTTTTAGTATTCCTCTGGTTTTAACTGTATAACTGCTTTATTATAATATTGTGAATTGTATTAAGCTTACAATACACTGAGCGAAATTTTAAATTAGAAATTTCATTCAACACTCAGAGAGTTTTGTCAGAAAATACATTGGCTGTGAAAGAGATCAACCACAGTAGTTGAGTTCTACAATCAGGATGAATATTTTGTTTTAAGTCAAATATATTATTGTTCCTATAGTCGTGAAAAGGTGCCTAGGTGCAACCATGCGATCTATTATACATCTCCCTAATTTTATATTCCTTTAATATCTCCTCGTAACCAATTGTCCTGAAAAACTTTAGGACGCTGTTCGGTATGAAATGTTTTCTTCTGGAACATGTTAATGACTTCCAGGATAAAGGAATTTGTTTCGATAATTCATTCCCATCGTCCCAGAATCTACAACCCCCACTCTAAATATAGAAGTTTTCTGGCCTCATTAATAGTAAGTACGCTCTATTCCTCATAAGCTTGTCGGCTAAATCATTGCTGAGAATTTCCATACGAACTGCGACCCAGCTGGGGTCCCTTCTAGACGACACAGTTTCCTCAGACTGTCCTATACTATTGTTACGTTTTTACCTTTTTAAAAACGTTCAGAATATGAGTCCGTTGATTGCAAACAAAATAAAAATAAATTTGTGTTTAGTTTCAATTAAACTCTTTATTGTTCACACAATTTTATGTGCTATTATTTACAACTTGACGTTGCAACAACAATAATTTGTTTAGTTCATTATTCTTCTCTGCTCACACCCTTTGCGTAAGCAATACCACTTGTACGTTAGATCTGTATAGCGGAGATCTTCAAACCACGACTGTCCACAAAATCAGTCTGATGGGCGTTCTTGAAGCAGAAGGTTCTTGTTTTCGCCGTCTCGAGAATTCTATCGCGACTGCATTGTTGTTTGTGTATTTTGTTCACGTTGTTTTTTGTTGCGTTAATAAATACTCAAATTGTTATAATATTGAGTAAAACTTAAAATGCAGCACTGTCATAAGTATGTTCAGTGAGCATATTACAACACCGAACACCAAACAAACAAAAAAAAAAATAAAAACAATGTTGTTGAAACAACCAGCTGTTTTGTTTACCAGCTGTCAAATGAATATTGAATAAGCAGCTGAACTGCTTATATTATTATGCCTGAACACTTGACTCAATAATAGTGCCTATCTGTCCTATCCTATCATAGTATAAGCTAATTCTATTTTAAGAACACTGTGCGAAAAAGAACTCTTTTTCAAATATTTTTCAATTTGACATTTCAATGAGAAAATTTTTATGTATTTCGTATTGAATTTCAATTTCTTTATAATTTATTGATGTATGTTATGTATGTATTAAATTTGTACAGTTTATTGTTTTGTGTCTATGATATAAAAAGTATCAGAATATTATCAAACAAACGCTATTTAGGATACCGAAAATTAAAGACTCTAGATTTAAATCCTGTGTTACTTTTAAAAATTGAATATAAATTTTCTATTTTTCCACGTGCCATATTCCAGTGCAGAATAACAAATCACTCACGTGTCCTTTTTCTCGAGTAGGCAAATACACATTTTGTACGAGTGCGAGTAGTTTTCTACAATGTATTCGAGAGCATCTAAAATTTGTTTTTGTTTTGGAAAAAATAAAACTTTCTTAAAAACAAAAACTTTCATTACAACTGTACATACACACTAACTTACATATCTTTATAAAGTTAATTTTGGTAATAAAATAACGGCAATAGGATAAGAAGAGAATAGAACTGAATGAAGAATAAAAAGTCTTTTTTCTTTAAGTGTATTGAAGAATATTTTTATCTCAATTGAGATTTGCAAACGGGTTAAAGTATATCGCAAAAAAGCCTGTATAAAACAAGAAAAAACGTTTTAAAACAGACAAAAAATACCCATTCACTGTTATGCTACTTTTAGAACATAAATTCTAAAAAACTAGCAGCAGAAAACAAAAGCAAAAAACAACGAAATAAATGAAAATCTTTTGTAACAGAGTGTTTCGATGGACGTAATGGACGTGTTAGTTAGATAAGTTAGATAAGAATGCTTGCAATAACACGTTTTGTTGTAAAATAATTCTACACAAACAGATACCAAATATACGTATAAAATTTACACACACATCCTGTGTTCACATGCATAGAAACATTACTGTATACATCCCAGCTGGCATTCGGAAGATTGTTTTTAGAAAAATCACCTTACTGAGTCTTTTTAGAGTACTTTTGGTGACCAAAAACTTATTGGTGAGTTACACGTCTAAAAAAGGAAAAAGAATCATAAACGAAGGTAAATTTAGACTAATAAATGATCAGAAAGCGATTCGAAAATGATCATTAAACTACTAGAAAAAGGGTCGAAAATTACTCTAAGCTAATATAGAAAATGACTCATAAATGACTTCTTAAGAAGAGTCGCGGGTAGTCCCTTTTTTCTTCCTACAAAAGTATCTTTCATGATCAGAACATCAGTACACTTTCTAGCTTTTTAATCGCACATAAGAATCAAAAAAGACTCGAATTTGATTTAAAAATTTCCAAAAATGCTGACTGGGATCCGATATGTATGTATGTAGATACATATATTAATAATACAATCTCTCTCTCTCTCTAACATACAAATAAATACCTTAGGTATACATGTAAGTATATTTATGTATATCTACATATATTTATGCTTGCGTATGTGAAATATACATTTGTTTTAGTATATGTTTACATATGCCCACAAAATGTTCATGAATTTCTACAAAACATTCTACAAACATTCATTCATTCATACAGTTGGATGAGTAAAGAATGATTGTGTATACAAATGTAGGATACAAATGCGTGCATGATTAAATGAAGTAAAATGTTCCGTAAACATTTGACTCGGGCATTGCGGTGCCAATGAATTATCTTCCTAACCTTTAAGAGAAACAAGAATTTTCCTTTTTAAGATTTCCAAAGCGACTGTTAAAAATATAAAACCAAAAAGCTTTTGATGAATGTGTACTTTTCGCTAACATTTCTCAAAGATTGGTAACAAAATAATTTTAGACGTTATTATGAAATTTTTTTAGTGTGTTAAACACAAAATCAGGGTTAAATTCGTACAAGGTTACGTAAGATTAAACTGGCAGCCGCCTCAGTAAGCATAGGTTACTTGGGTCCTATAAACTCCCGTTATATAATTACATATAATTATAGCTTGTGGTAGACGTTTCAGAACCATCCTGAAAGTCTTATGATGGTGTGAATTTTCTCAAATCACCCTTGGCTAAACAAATTCCGCATGTAATGAATTTAAAGTAATAACTTGATTTTCTAAGGTTTGTTACTAATCTGCCTGGTTTCATCGATTCAAGATTTTAAATGCTTACTATTGGGTCTTCCAACAGAGACTTCCGCAATTTGATAGATGATAACGGCTACCTTGTTGAAACCACGTTTGTCAAATTACAGTACTTACAGTCGTAATTTTTTCAATCTGTTTTGCAAAATCACTCAGACTGGGGCTCTAGATTAATAATAATATTCAACGAAAAATCATCTTCAACCCAAAAAACCATTTTTGGAATGGGTACGTGAATAAATAAAATTACCGAATTAGATCATTAATCATCATTTCACATTAGATTCAACAGCGTAAAATGCATTTCGAATACGATACTGTTTGGACTGGATTTTAAGCTGGCGGCGTCATTAGACTGTATTGGCCAGAGCATCACTGTCAATGGCACGCATTATTGGTCGATGTTTACCAACTTATTTTAACCTGAATTGAATGATCTGGACATCAACGTCATGTCGCTTCAACAGGACAGCTCTACGTGCTATACAGATATTCTGTAAGAACGATTTAAACACCTGACCATGCTCATAAGAAAGTGATGTGAACTGGCCCTCAGGATCGTGCAATTGACCTCGTTAGACTTTTTCCTGTGGGGTTATCATAAGACGCAGGTGTATGCCAATAAGAAACAAATCAGAGCGGTCCTTAAAGCTAATATAGCCCACGGCAACGATCAAATTCTGCTTGATTTATGTGCCACAGTCATCAAAAATAAGGCATTACGCATGCTCTCCACCCAGAGAAACGGTAACGCACTTTTGAACGATGTTATATTCCATATATAATGACATCAATGGATCTTACAAACAAATACAAATTTTCGATTATGTCTCACACACGCTTCATTTTATTTAAATTTAAAGCGTTTGCTGGTCCAGACGTTAACCCTACTGACTGATGCTGCTTCAGTTTCCCCAAATTTACTAATTTGAGTAATTTTTAATCCGAAGAGATTGTAAAGTAGTCGAATTTGATGATGATAATGATGGAATTCCAGCTTTAATGAAAAATATATACGAAAATAATAGAAAGATCTAGATACTGGTGTTTTGCTTTTACATCGTTTAACATTAAAATTATAAACACAAGCTACAAAAACAAGTAAACAAAAATATACGAACAAAAAATCAGCATTAGAAATGATAAACTAGTAAACAAAAATGCAACAACAAGCACTACAAAAATAAATGTAAACAAAATGCACAAATAACAATAATAAAACAACAATGTTTACATTTACAGAGATCTCTAGAAGGAGAAGCCACGAAAATTCTACTTCAAGAACATTCATCAGGCTATTTACGTTGCCATATAAAAGGCAAGACAAAGCAGGCAACTGGGTCAGTAAAAATTCAGTCAGTCTTGTGTGAAGACGTGGAGACAATTGTCTAGTAATTTTTATTTTTTTGATGCAAAGGGTGTAAACAAAGCAATTATTGTTGTTACATCAAGTTGTAAACAGTGACACACAGAATTGTTCGAATAATAAAGAATTTTAATTAAAACTAAACACCAAATTATTTTTAATTTATTTTCAATTTACGAGCTCGTATTTTAAACGTTGTTAAGGCAGAAACGTAACAATATATTCCTTAGAAAAGTCAAAAGTGAATATAACTTGCTTTGAATAAGAAAAAACTTAACTATAGAATTAAAAGCTCATGTATCTTGAGAAATAAATTTGTACTTGTCTTATAACAACAATGCGATGTGATCCGTATGTATATAAAACAAGTATTTTGGTAAAGTTTTGTTCATCACTGCATTAAATATATTCAGTTTTTTCCTTTAAACACAAGGCTTTATTTCAAGTGGCTGCTTCTATTTGTGCTCTTTCTATTCTTTCCTCTTTCTTTGTTTTTCTGTTTTTTTCTTTTGAATATAATATTCTTTATAAAGTTTAAAACATACAAGCCTTTGCAATTAGCTGAACAAAGAGAATGAAAAAGTATAGAGTGTATGTATACAAGTATTTTTACTGACACTGGTTATGTATGTACGAGTATAATTATGTGTGTCATGTAAAACAAACTTTTTCTCACGTTACCCTACACAAGCGATGGTGCAATGAATTAGTGTAGTGTGGGCCATATACTTCTGACAGTTAAACATAGTATGTGTTAACTTCCATTGCTTTCTTTTAAAAATTTTTATTTTTTTTTTCTTTCACATACACTTTATATACATTACACGAACTGTCATGACTAGCAACAGCAGTTGTGTAGGAGAATGTGTATGCCTTGGGCATTAAAGTTTAAAGTTTTATAATTAATTAACCGTGTACATAATGATGGTATTATATTTCAAATATATATATACATTCTCTTCCTTAAATAAACTAAATGGTTAAATAGAAATCAGAATCATATATTTTTTTAATATTTTCCCAATTCGTTGGGAAACATAAGGATTTTCGAAAGAATTCTCTTAGTTTTTCAATTTTTGTTCCTTGAACCAACGCCCATTAATCTTGGTAGTGGTAAAAAAAACTTTTTCATTAAGTTACGCCGGTCCTTCACAAAAAGTAGCATAGCCTGGTCTCTCTAAGATGAATTTTTGTAATACTATTCTCTTTATGAGGCTAAAGGATAGACGACTTATTTATTTATTTTTATTTATTTATTTTATTTGCCTATGGAAATATTCCTTACAGGCAATTTATTAAAGTTACAATTGTAAATTTAAATTTATATCAATTTTAAAAACTATGAATTTAAATATATAATTACATTATTTTTTATAACATTATTTGATGACGAAAAATCTATTAGCATATACAATTTATTAAATTCTTTACACATTCTCCTTATTGGATCAGCACCAGCGTAGTTGGATCTAAAAAATAGTATTGATAATGGGGAAAAATGACGTGACGGACGTTGAGGAACATTAAACGTGTTATTATGGATTAAAAAACTGGAGCCTATATCACCAGTAATTACATTGAATATGAATGAGATATTTAACATAGTTCTGCGGCTTTTAAGTGTCGGAAGTTTAATTAAAGCTAGTCTGGCAGAATAAGAAGGTAAACTTGTAGGATTAAAATTCAGTCCTCGGAGACAAAACATCAGAAATTGCTTTTGTACAGATTCGATGACGTCGGAATATTTTTTATATAGAGGATCCCATATTATGGAACCATATTCGAGTATAGGCCTTACAAGAGATGTGTAGAGCGATTTAGTAACATAAGGATCGTTAAATTCTTTTGCCCACCGTTTTATAAAACCAAGAACGCTTCTAGCTTTATTTACAGTCAAAGTTATGTGCGGGATAAAATTTAGTTTGGGATCAAGTAGAACTCCTAGATCCAGGAAGTTATCTACAAGCTCAAGCTCGTATCCATCAAAAGCATAGTTTGCAGGAATCGGATTCTTTCTTACAAATCTCATGTATTTACATTTTTTGAGATTAAGCTGCATTAGATTTAAATTACACCATAAATGAAACGAATTTAGGTCATTTTGAAGAAGTTTCTGATCGGAACTTTGGCGATAACTTAAGAAAATTTTTACGTCATCAGCGTACATTAGGATATTGGAATAGTGAATCGTTTCAGGTAAGTCGTTAATAAACAATGAAAACAGAAGCGGTCCAAGATGGCTACCCTGAGGTACCCCAGAAAGGACATCAATTCTTCTGGAGCAGCAGTTTTTAAAAAGTACGGTTTGTTTTCTGTTAGTTAAATACGAGTAAATCCATTTTAGACTAAGATCGGAAAATCCCAATAAATAAAGTTTCTTCCTCAAAAGTACATGATTGACTTTATCGAAGGCCTTGCTGAAATCCGTATAGATAACGTCTGTTTGTTGCTGATGAAAAAATCCTTGATACACAACTGTTGAGAGATGAAGCAGGTTTGTTGTAGTAGAACACTTTTTCCTAAAACCGTGCTGATAAGGAGATATCAAGTTAGAAACTTGATAACATAAATCATCTGTAACCATTTTTTCAAACAGTTTTGGAATTATGCTCAGTTTTGCAATACCACGATAATTTGTAACATCGGATCTATTTCCTGATTTGAACAAAGGAATAATGAATGAATCCTTCCAAACATTAGGAAAATAACCACATATAATCGATTTATTAAATAAGTATGATAGTGGAACAGCTATAGAGTCGGCACAATTAATTAAGATGCTACTAGGAATGTTATCAGGTCCAAAGTTATAGGAGAATTTTAGTTTTCTCAATTCCATAGAAATAGTAGGAACGTTGATTAAATTTATTGATACTGTGGAATTTGTATTTATTTTAATGTGATAATCAGTGGAATCATTATAAGTTGCATCCGAATAAGTTGTGGAAAAGAAGCTGGCAAATAAATTGCTTATAATGCTGACATCACTAGATTCAATCTGCTGAAATCTCATAGAAGATGGAAAACCAGTTACTTTTTTCTTTGAGTTCACAAATTTAAAAAACGATTTTGGATTACGCTTAAAGTTGTATTTCATTGTATTTACATATTTATCGTAACATGATTTATTAAGTATTGTGTATTCCGCCCGGGTAAAAGAATATCTTATATAATCCATATAACAACCAGATTGTTTAAACTTTTTATAGTATTTATTCTTCTTATTTTTTACACGAGCCAGTTGTTTATTATTCCATGGAGGACCGGATAATTGTCTAGATATTTGCTTTGGAACACATAAATTCAAAAAGGTATTAACCTTAGAGTAAAAGGCTTTAGACATATCATCAACATTAGTATAGCATGCAAAAAAGGAGTGCCAATCCGTATTGATTAGGAGTTCATTTAACATATTATAGTTGGTGTGCTTAAATGAAAAAACTTTCTCATTTTTGCTACACGAAGGCATCGATAAATTAAGTGGAATGGATGTTTTTAATACGAGCGTTGGATGATAACAATCTTCTGGACTGGTAATAGGGAACGAGCGTTTAATAAAGCTATTAGTCACCTCATTTACGAATATTAAATCCAATATTTTGAAATTAATGTTTGGAATGCCATTAATTTGGAACAGACCCAAATCATACAAAATATTAAAAAATTCGTCGAAATTTGAATTCTGCTTCATTTGAATGAAATAACCATCGTCTGGTAAGTATTTCCATTGAATTGAAGGTAGATTAAAATCACCGAGGACAAAAATAAAATCACCGTCTTTTGAAGAATGAGCAACAGTACTTATAGCTTCTGCATGTTTTATGTATACAGCTTGTGGAGAAGATGGCGGAATATATGAACAGGTAATAAAAATACGATGACCATTCATTTTTATTGAAACAGCTATAAATTCAATATCGTGAGGTGTATCAGTTACTAAAAGCTCAGATGGTAAATTACATGAAATAGCAATAAGGACACCTCCTCCTGTAGTTTCATTGCCACGATCACGACGAAAGATATTAAATTTGTTACAAAGTATTTCAGTATTCAAAAAATTATCGTTTAACAACGTCTCCGTAAATACTAATATTTGCTGATCGATGTTAAAACTATTCGTGTATAATGTAGTAAGTTTTGTTCTCAAGCCACGAACATTTTGATAAGCGATGGACATAAAATCATCAGTTAGTTTTTTGGAACAAAAGATTCACGTTGTGGAAGTACGGCAATACTTTGGGGTCTAGCTTTATAGATATATTCCCGAACTAGAGTATTTGTTGGCCAGAAATTCGGATTAATTAGAGTCTCAAAAATATCCGTAGAAATAGTAATTTTAAATGATGAGATAGATCTAGGCTGAGAAAAATTAAATTTCTGTATTGATATATCCGCATCACTACCAATAGCATTTCTTATGTATAAATCAACAGATTCCGATGTTGTATCGTAATGTAAGCGCGAAACGAAAATTGTCTTTTTTGGAGGAACTGCTCGTAGAGGAATATACCTGGAATCACTATTTATGGATCCGGGAGGATTAATATTTATAGATTGTGGAGGATTGCTTACATTAGGATATAAATTAGTACTATTTAATTCAGTAATATTGGAAGAAGGAACAATGCAATCGGATTCACGATATAAATTATTACTATTCAATTCAGTAATATTGGAGAATTGAACATTACCATCGGATGCAGAATTACATGGGGGCGCAGAAACATTTTCTTGGTCGTCACGTTTATCTTTATTCATATTTCTTGCCGACTTACGACGTTTTGGAGAGGACTGTGGGGGAGATTTTAAATTATCCAAAGATTTAAAATCATCAAATAATTTTCCATATGCCGAAATGCGGTCATTTAATTTAATTGCCTCTTTTTGAAGTTCGGTGAATTTGTTTTTAGTCTCTTGAAAAAAACGGTAATAATTTACTCCGAATTTTCTACAGTTTTCGCAACACCAATGCAGACCTTTATTTTTAGAAACGGCTTCAGCAACGAGTCCTGAAAGATCACTACATTTAAAATGACAACATTCGTGACACAGCCAACAAACAATCATTCTTTCATCATCGTTTTTTATATTACAATTTTTTACTAAGCAAGCCATTTTCAAAATTAATTATATAATGTTTCGCTCAGTGTAGAATAAGTATGAAGTAGATGGCAACTCTATTATTCAGCTGTAGTTATTGTTTCTATGTTCAATTGGTGTAAAAAAAACGGTTTAAACTGTTCCGATCTTAGTTATTGTTTGTGTATTTGATTTTGTTTTGATCTTTATTTCAATTTCTTTTCTTTTCTTTATATTCAATTTGCATATGTTTCGTATTGTTTTGATTTAAATTTTTATTGTTTATTTATTTGTATGTTTTTTTGTTGGGAGAAATCAGCTGACTGTGAATTGTTGTTATTGTTTTGAATTTATATTGTTTATATACCAATGTACGCTATTTATTATATTTGAAGTTTAATGTTATTGTTTTGATATGTTATTGTTTATATATTTGTTGTAATTGTTGTATAAAAACGGTGCATTCTACAGATTATTGTTATTGTTTGTGTATTTGATTTAGTTTTAGATTTATTCTTTATTTCTATTTCTTTTTATTATCCAATTTGCAAATGTTTTTGATTGTTTTTTAAATATTCTATTTTTGTTTTTTTTTTTTTTTTTTTTTTTTTTTTTTTGTTAAATATGTTTTATCAATAAGTAGACAGTTCACAATAAAAACTTTAATAATTTTTAAATGCAACAAATAAAGACACGTCCGAACAGTTCGACAGCTAAGACAGTTGTGGATTATTAGAACAGAAATTTAGGCCGCGTAATTATTCATAAATTTAAAAAGTGTGATAAAAACTCTTTGAAATATATCGGTATTTAAATAGGAATTAGATTTCTTTTTATGGGGCTTTCCTAAATCGCTGGTGTATAGGAACAAGTCACAAACCACAGCTGTGCTCAAAGCTAAGAAAAACTTTACCGTAGGTCAAATACAATCTGATTTATGCGCCAAAGTCATGGAAAATTTGTCATTTCACATGTGCTCCTACCAGAGAAGCTGTGATGGACATTTGAAGGATGTATTCCCCATTTAATGACATTAATCGTTCAAACGCATAAACAAATTGGGATGATTAAGAGACATGAAGCCTTTAATGAATTACCCACGAGTTATGGACTGTTGGTGTCGCACACACCTGCGACGTAAACAATTTACAAAAGAAAAAAAAGATCGTTTAACTCAGGTAAACTTTTTTGTTATCATCGACCTATAGCACTTGCAATTGTCGGTCATCGCCTGGCCAATTTATTGATTAGGGGCAAAATGTTTTCTTTGGGATGTTTTAAGCAAAATGTATACAGAACGAGACGATGTAGAGAAATTTTACCCACCACATTATCTTCGTAGATTTCAGAGGGAAGAAAGCATAACATAAATGACGGTGTGTGAAAGGAATGAACACGCTACACGGTGCTAAGGAAGTAACAGCCGGCATACAGTGGCGTCAGATTGGACTATGCCGACGATATATGCCTGATGTCACTTGCTTACTTACCTAATTCAGTCAGGATTACTACCTCGCTTCTCACACCACCCATGTTGTGGTGTTAATTTTTATCTATGAGTGACGGTACCTACAGTTTAAAGTAGCCTCCACACGACAGATCTTTTAGAAACTTTTTTGCAGAAGACTACTACGAAGTAGTCGCCGAAGGAATATTTTTTATACTTCGTATTTTTGATGTCTGAGCTGGTGTTTGAACCACTGCCTTGCGTCTAATAAGGCAACACACTATCTACTGGACAATGGCGGCTTGCCTAACATTCTTTTCCAATCCCATAGCTGTTATTACTTAGCATTAGAAAACCAATTTCGGGAAATATTTTGCATATACAGTGGGCATGAATCACTCATAACGTCCACATAAACATTGGGGGCATTACAAACACCATAAAGTAGTGGAACGCCTCATGTATTGCGGGTGCTACCTACTACTACTAACTAGCCAGCTGGATAATCTAAGTAAGTACTATACTGGATATAAATCATTTCAGTTTTCAGCATGACTAAAGTGTGACAGGAGAAAAGGTGATATTTTCAAAAAATATCGAGTTCAATCATGAAATCCGCTTCATAAACAAAAAATTATAGTGAGGGAAATGAATATCTTGCAAAAATTAATGCATAGAATTATTGAAAAGGACTTCGGACTTGGTGCTTCAAATAACCTACTGGAATTTTATTGAATGCAGGTTTGGAAAAAAAGTGCGGAACAAATGACGGGTTAAGCAAAATTTCCCAGAAAATCCTTCTGGAAGCTGTAGTAAAATCAGTTAATCGTTCCATATTTCAAAACCAGCCGTTTACTTCCCAGCATGATTGTGTGCCAATTCATAAACGTAAAAGGACCCAAACCTAACTGCGATAAAATGTTCTACCATCCTTCTCCTCTAAAGAATGATTTTATCGTTGGACTAGAAATTCTTGTCAGTTTTAGTGAATATAGTTTGCAACAAGAGATACCGCAACATTAATTTTTTTAAGACAATATTAATTGGTATTGTAGCAAAGTTTCCAATTAACGAGGTAAGTGCAGACCGACTTAAGGTGTACTCATTTAAGTTTTAGTTTCTGACTTGATTTAAGTCAAACAGTGCAACATATATTTTTCCTGATGTTTAACATTCATTTCATTAATAGTTTTAGTTGAGTCATCATCATTTGCGGTCTATATTCCATGACATAATTTCTAAAGCTTTGTGAATTACTTGCGGAAGTTATTAAAACTTAAGGCACTATCTGTAAAAACCAAGACAGAAAAAGAAATTAGCTTGGCTGGCAAAATAATTAAAGAGATTGTCATTTCTATTCTGACATTAACGAATAGTTTCTTAAGACAGAAGTCATTGTCATCAGTTGCAAATTTGTTGAATTATTCTTAAAATCTTAATGTTCAAATATACGTTTGTGCGTGTAAAGTGAGAGAGAGAGAGAGGGAAAAACTGTATTATTGCGTTAACAGAGGCATATTTAAAATTAATATTTCATAATTTGCAGTATGGTTTAAGCCAAATTATACAATTTTCTGCAAATTCATTAAAATAATGAATTGCAATCAATTTTGTAGGATACAATGTGAATGTTTTTTTTCAGCTTGTCGTTTGCAACATTTACCGCCAGCAACTAAATGTCAAGGTTTCATTAGAACGATTGAAATGCGAAACTAGTCTGTTGGCTTTCAATACAAATAAGTTTATTGTGTTCAGTAAAAATCGGCATTTCTACAGTTTAAAGTCGACTCCGAACAATATATTTTTGAGAAATGCAAATTTTATTTACTCTCAGAGTTTTACCAGAAAACTGCTGAGAGTGAACGGTGAGTAGTTATATCCTGCATATAGCTGTCTTGAAACCATTTTGCCCACAAGTATAGATCGCGAAATATGTTTTTCAGCGGAAGCGTATGTTCACAACAAAATCCGTTCAAGGCTCTTAGATAAAATAATATCGGCTTTGATCTTTTTAAAAAATTATTTCAAACAATAAGTGTAAGTAATATGTATATATTTTGGACTTTAAAAAGTGTCCTTAAAAGGGTTGGTATTTGTTTCTTCACTAATGTATTTATGTATGTATGTATGTAGACACAGGTGAATTCTTTTTATATTTGTTAATTTACGCTTTTTTGTTACTTTCTGTTCTGTTTTTTATTTTATATATATGATAAAAATTAAAAATAAAAAAAATTTTTAATAAAACAATTATTTTTAATTTTTTGTTATTAAGAGAAAATCATAAAATCCCGGCATATTTCATAATATTTCCCGGGATATCCTGTATACTGTCACATACATACATATATATTCTCATGTTTATGTTATGTTTGAATGCATTTATTAGGGTGATCCTTAATGTTCAAAATTTTCACCAGGACAACACCCTAAACTGGAAATTTAAATGGAACATAAGTATTAAAATTATTTATCATTTAGACTTTCAATGTTCAGTTCTTTACACTCCCATGGCATTTATTAGAGCCGAAATTTTGTTTCAATATACATAGGTGAGATATTTAACAATTAATTTTTATAATTAAAACAGGGTTTTCATGCCATTTCAATATGGGAAATTACTTTTTTCAAACTGTCCCTTTGATCATTGACTGTAACAAACACAGTTATTTAAAGCTGTGAACTATATCGACGTGAATGTTTTGAATGTTTTTTCGTATAAATTTAATATTGTAATCCTAATACACTGTCTGCAGTCAATTTCTCCGACTTACTATCCGTCTTCGGCAAATCGAATATTAATGACTAACATTGTTGTCGTCTAAGCTATCACACCAGGAATAAATTAAAAATTTCTTCATTCGATTCGATTGTTGGGCGGGGTAGCATGTTATTCAGAATATCGCGTATTTAAATTTATGTGGATGTAGTCGCGGGATTTCTTTTGTTTACAACAATGTCATCGGCATTGCAGAAATATTAATATGTTTGCTTATAAGGATGTCCGAAGTATAAATTAAATACAATATGGGTACGCTGTGAAATACCGGTTACGTTCTTAAAGTCGTCTTTCTTAATAACAAAAGCTCAGTCGACAAAAAATCAATTACATATTTTAATTGCAAATAACTCTCGGGAGTAAAACTCAAGTTGCAAATCTGAGTTCTTGCTACTGATTTATCATTACGATCTGGGTCGTGCGGGTCTTCATTATATCCATGACTGGCGGAAGGTCGATTCCAAACGACAAAGTATTTAATAAACTTTTCATGGCTATTTTATTTACTCTCAGAGTTTTTCCTGAAAGACTGTACAGAGAAAGTAGATGAAAGTAATATTATTTCAAATTACGTTTTGTTCAAGATATCTGAGCTGGGGTTTAAACCACGGGCTCTCGTCTACTAAGTCAGTACACTACCGACTACGGCGACCCTAATTTAGATCCAGGAACCCCCTGTACACATTTTTCCTATACCCGTTGAACGCCAAGATACAAATGTTTCCATTATTGTACCAGAAAATGGTGATTTGCCGAAAGCAATTAAAGTTTCTAACAGAAGCAACATGTATAAGATGGTTTCAAAGTTTCAAACATAACGATTTTGATGTGAAAAATGAAGCACGTGAAAGGCAACCAAACAATTTCTACAAAAGTTACAAATTAAAGAGGACGTAAAGCACTATTAGAAATTTCTATTAGAATGTTTTCTATTACCAATACTTACTAATTTGTGGGAAACGAGTAAAGACAATTTGAAAAAATTTCCTCACATAGCTAGAAACCACCCTAGTATTGTGAACAAGCATGCATGAATTCATATTTAAATTCTCGATTACGTTTGTTGTGACATACTTTCTCTTTTATTTTTCTTTTTTATTTTTCTTTTTCTCACTCACTAGTGTCAGAGTAGGATTCTTTTTAACTGTTTGTTTATCTTTTATAGCCTAGTCGGCATTGACAGTGTAACTTATGAGAGTTGCAATAACAAGTTCATTGTGTTATAAAAATAGAAAAAATAAAATATGAAATAAAGGAGAACAGATTTAATAATGAAAGTTGACATTGTTGACTATCGGGTCTTTCATTAAGCGCTTCCTATTTTTAAAGTCAAACAAAACAAAGAGAATTTGCAATATCATTGAAATTTTTTATTCGTTTAAAAGTCCGATCGATGCCACTACGTGTGGAATATAATATCGTTCAAATGTACGCCATGGTTTTTCCAGATACCGAAATGTTCCATTTTCCATTACACTGGCTCATAAAGAAGGCTGAATTTGGCCGATGTTAAGGTTTATGTTGGATTTTTTAACTACTGCAGTGTACTGTGGCTTTTCCACACAAAGCAGAATATCCAATACAGCATTAGCAGTCTGGTCGTCCTGTTGAAACCACATGTCCAGATCTTCAAATTCCGGCCAAAACAACAAACCATCAACGAATAGTGCCCGTCATTGACACTCTGGTTTTCAAAGAAATGTGGCCCGGCATCATCGGTAGATCAAATATAAAATTTTCTATTGAAAAATTTCACATACCTCCTTATCGCTGAAAATAACTTTGCTATGAAAATTTGTGTTGGACAGAACATACATTTTGACAAAAAAAAAAAAAAAAAATATATATATATATTAACTGCACGTGTTGTTGAATGCGTCATCCATCCATGTTGGTTTTACGAAACAGATGGAAAAATAATAATTAGTTTGACCGAAGTAGCTTCAACAAAATGGCTGTAATCAACCTTTAAAGTTCGGAAGTCCCTGTTGGAAGAACCTAAATAATTTTATAAATACATTTTTATATATCAGCTTTATCATTCATTTAGAAATGGGCCGAATTGCTGAAAACCTTTTTTGATGAAAATTAACGTCAGTTGCCAACTGTTTCAGACTCAATTCGGTAAACATACGCTGTTGTCTATGGTGATTTGACAAAACAGACTGAGGAAATGACAATTATTTGACAGAAGTAGCTTTAATAACATGGTGATTATTAATTTGTCGCAACTCATAAGTTCCTATTGGAAGACTTGATATATTCCAATTTGGTACTTACAACCTCTTGATATTTTCTTATTTGCAATTTATTGCGTTTAAATTCCCTGCGTTTTATTCCCTCATTTTAAAAATTCAAACAAATTTCTGATAATGTTTTGGTATTCAGGTTTAAATTTACTGTTTGTGCTTCGATAACCTCATAAGTAGATGCATAGCGCACGTAAGGTTTAACTAAGGTTTGGTTCAACGTAAATTTTAACTTTATAAAATTAAAAATATGTATCAAGGTTTATAATCGTAATGTACAAGGCATAAGATTGTATTGACAGCCTTCATATGTTACGTTACTATGAAGGTTAATTATACAGTGCGACAGTCAAAATACACCCAACTAATAACATAGTGTAGGTTGTGAGTTTTGTTGAGTATAACTAAAAAATAGTTTTTTTTATTTCTCGTTCTAAAGGCCTATCCCTCTCCTTGCTAATAAGGTTTAAATTTTGGACATCGGTTCAGCAATGGTTGTGTAATCAATAAATTTGTGCGCAAAGTTCAAAAAACAGTTTTTGTCAAATAAAATAATTTTGAATGATTCGAGAAATATAAAGAAAATATTTTTGAGTTCTACTCAACAAAACTCACAACTTACACTATGTCATTAGCTGGGTGTATTTAATTTTTTTTTATTTTGTCGCATGCTGTATTTATCATTATATAAAATGATAACAGTCTTTACTCTTAATATTAAACAATTTCAAATATTCAGATAAATAAATGAAAGAGGAAGAATAACTGAACATATACAATATTGACCTTATTTTTATCTGTGCAGTGAAGGTCTAGACAAAATTGTTGGTTTTTTGTTGTTAAATTTTCTGTAAATGCTTAAACGCTTATACACTCAAACAAGTGTCTTCTCAGTATGCATGTCAGTGCATAGTTAAGTCAGAAATAATACTTAAAGTTTTCTTCTAATCTTTAAATGAAAATCGAATTTATTTCAGTAACAAAAAAAAGAAAAAAGAATGAATTTTAAGAATTTTTTTGCTTTGGCTAGATTTAAAGCTCTAACGCAAGAGCTAAAGGAATAAATTAAATGGAAAGAAAGTAGAAAAGAACTTACTGTTGATTGCTAATTGTTATCTTTGATTATATCAGCTGATATCCGCATACAAAAAACATTGCAGTCAGCCGTTACGTTACGGGATTATGCGTCTTAAGAACAATAAAGCTGCAGGACCATATAACCTGCACGCTGAATTGTTTAACATAGGAAGTAATGAATTGGTAGGGTGCATGTACCAAATTATTAGCAACATCTGGCTAAAGGAAAGTATGCCCAATGATTCGAACCTCAGTGTCCTCTGTTCTGTCTTGGAAATGGCAGACCCTACGATATGCGCCAACTATAGAGGTATAAGCCCACCATCTATTGCATGTAACGTTCTTTATATGTGCAGGCTTCAGACCTGGCAAGTCCACTATCAACTAGATCTTAATTTTACGTGAAACCCTGGAGAAGACATAAGAAAAATATGTCGACATATATTTTTTTGTCAACTATAAGGCAGTCTTCGACATTCCTATAATGCTGCAACGTCTGAGCTCGGCATACCTACGGAGCTGATAAGGCTAAGCAAAATGATATTGAGCAACTCCTGCAGCTCCGTCAAAGTAGGAATGGACCTCACCGAACCTCTTTATGTCGTGCGAGGTTTCAGACAACTTCATCAACTTTGCCATGGAAAGTTTTCTGCGAAAGGCGGAGGTGTTCAGCAATTCCCTAAAAAAGTGTCCAGTTGCTTGCTTGTACGCTGGCGACATTCATATCAAGCAAGATGTTGCTGTTGCCTTTAGTGCTATTGAGGGCAAAACGAGAGACTCCAATGCCTACCGAAAAAGTCACTGTTTAGTGTCGTTTTTAAGCTGGCGGTGTCATCGTTCCATTCTGCACGACCGATTTGAGGACATGCTCGTATCATGTGAAGGTGATGTGAAGTGGCCACCGAGATCGTGAGTTTTTTACTCCGATAAACATTTTCCTTTGGATCACAGTCACAGATTTATGCAAATAAATCACAGAACACACAAAACGGCATTTCAGATGCGTGCCACCTAGAGAATCCACACATATTGGCATCAATAGCTGTTTCAAACGAATAAAAAATGTTGAAGGCTTTGTACATGCTATCAAGGCCGTATAGTGAGAACAATGCGAAATTGGCCACAACACAGAAAAAGATTTTTCGATTATTATTAGGGTCAGTTGTCAACTGCTTGAGAACCTATTCAACGAGGCTCAATATTTTCAAATTTTCTTTTAAACTTTAATTGTTTAACTTTTCAGGCACCTATTTAGCTTATGAGTGTAGAAGCAAAATATTGCTGTGTGCCTTAGAGTTTACTCTCTCTGTGGTATTTGATTTATGTTTGCTTGCCTAATAACACTTTGCTTTTCACCTTACCTTACCTTACATTAATTACAGGCACATGCCGTAGAGTTTGCAAATTTCCATTACAGTTTTCAAGTATTCGCTTGAATTGTTTTCGTTACCCTCCGCTATAAACTAGACCAGTGCTATGTTATTCTAGGCTTCAATAAAATGGAAAGGAAAACATAAACAAATTATCCACAGATATTTACGATTAAGCTTTAAAAGACTATTGTATCTCTCTGTTCAAGGTAAGAATGACGCAAATTGTATTTGTTTTTTTTTTTTTTTTATTTGAAAGTGTTTGTATATTTGCTTCACATAGTAGCTGTGCTTACGACAAATAATGGTTCGAAAACCAGACAAAAACATGTTTATGTTCTTCTGAAATCACACGAAAAAACTGCAAGTCAAGTCCAATTTGATTAAAGAATGAAGGATGCTGTAATCTATAACGTACGTTACTGAATCATAAGCCTTTTATATCACTTTAGGGTTCGGTTAGGTTAAGTTAGTCGCCGTCTTTAAACGCATATTTCAATTATTTTCAGTAAAGTGTTGTTGTAATAAAGACTATTTTTAACTTCTGGCATATTATCAGATTTGGGACAGCTTGAATTTTGTCGAAATCTCTTATGTATAGAAATGTGCTGTACATAAATGCTAAAAAAATCCTTCGTCTTAGATTTTCATGTAGCGGACTATTACATGGAAAACTTCTGGCTGTAGCTTATCTTCTTTCTCGTGATTACAGCTGTTGCAGAAGACGTCGTGGGGAATTATGAGACTTTTGTCGTGTTTCAATGTACCGGAATGACGGCTGTGAAGTTCTTAAAGTCGATTCTAGGTAGATCGATTCTATGTAGCGGATCATTTTTGCCTATACTCTGTAAAAATGCGTCAATTTTCCTAATTTTTCTTTGCAGGTGAGAAAAATTTGTGCGATAATTTGTTTGTGTCAAGGGAATCAAAGAACTCTGTCAGTAGCATAAAGTATGAACAACTGATTAATAAAAAAGCTGGTAGAAGGCAATAAGGATGATTTTTGGTGATTTTTGCTGCCTTTAAAACTGCAGTATCCAAGGCCATAAAAGATATCTATATCTAGCTATAATCATAACTTGGGTATGGTTGGTCTGAATATATCTATCGACTACACTACACCTAAACCTGCTTTCGATCCTATTCTTGCGGCGCAGAGATCGAATAAATTCTGTTATAATAATAGTTTACACCTCCCAGGAAACGTCATTCAAGTGTTCACTAATAAATCCACGCAACAAATTCGGAAGTGGAATCTTTGTAGAATAACTGAACATTAGATCGTTTCTGGCACTACCTGATTATTGTAGTACTTTTCAGTCTAAAATAATGAGTATCATAGTATATCATATGGTGACATGCGCATATTAGATCCCTAGAATGAATGGCGAATGTTTTTGCAGAAGATATTCGATGATTACCTTTATTTAGATTCCTGGATATAGTATATCCAGGAATAGTAATAGTATATCCAGGAATCCATGGGGACATCGTAAGTAACAACAAAGTCGACACACTTGCCAAAGCTAGCACCATGGTGCATTCAAATGATTTCCAACATGAATTGGCGTTTGTCTCCAGAAAGAAAAACCACTGGTCCCCATTTATTGAGATATGTAAGATTGGATAATGAGCGCACTTATAGAGATACCAGACATATCAGGCCCGGCATGAATAAATATCGAAAAGAATTTGCATTGAACCTATCAAGATTTCTTCCGAGGGACTTCATAACAGTGATAACGGGGGACTGCCCTCGAATGTCAAATGGTAACGACTTCTGCTGAAGCTGCAACGACGAAGAAGAAGTAGATGTCTTAGAACATTTTCTCTGTCATTTTTCGGCGCTTGGGGACATGAACAAAATAATTCTTGGCCATCGAGAATTTAATAAAAAAAAAACATGTCTAGCAAAAGGTGATTTGGGAAAAATTCGTAGGAGGAGCTATAATTTTATGACGGAATAAGTAATATTGGTGTTACAACGGGTTCTTATAGGACCCAAGTAAGCTGTGCCCACTGACGCGGCTACCAGTTTAATCTAACCTAACCTAACTATATCTTCGACATATACAAGCTTACTATTGACAAATTTTATCTGCTGCGCTTTGTCTGTTTGCCCATACTCAAATATTTATCACTGAAATGTTAGGTTTATATCATATACCAACTAAGCTGACATAAAAAACACTTTTTTATAAATGTTTAAAGGTACATTCAACATTTCTTTTTTGAAAAGGTATCTTCTATAAAAGCATACAGAAATTCAGGTTTCTTATCTTGTGGACGTAATCGAACTCATAATAACATAACATTTGTACGCTGCGACAGTGTGTATCTGTGAAATGTTGTAGTCATGCTGGAAACAGTTAAAAGGTGTTTAATACCTCAATGGATTGTTGATTGTTATAATGGTAGCCGTATTTATTTATGCTAATTCTTCCTCAAGGATAACATTTATATGACTTAAGGACAAAAATAATAAAGAAAAGCAAAAGAAACATTTATTGGAATTTATTGGAATCAAAACAATCCTATTTAGTCCACCTAGACTTAAATAAAAATCCATATAAGCTAGAAAGGCAAAGTAAACTGCTGTACCTGTAGATACAAACTTATCTTCTGTTAATATTTGTTCACAGTTTGTAATGTCATACATTAAGATACGGATTATTATCAAGGAATTACGTTTTTCTGCAATGTTTTCGTTTCATAGTTTTCTCTTGAAGATGAAGTCTATCTCCTAAATTTTACTGAGGAAAATTAAAGGTTAAAATTTTTTTTATTTTACTCGTAATATATATGTATGGGTTAGCATATGGCGTAAGTATTTTTAATAATAAGGTCCATTGCTTTAAAGGTTCATTTTGAAAAATTTTTTAGATCCAGTTTACATCAGCAATTTTTCTTGCAAAATAAAACCCACTTTTTATTTCTCTCTTCGGTAAAAAATGTAACAACCAATAATACGTGTTCACACTTTACATACATACATAACATAATTGGTCATTACAACCCTTCAGTCAGGATTACGACCTAATTTCTCACACCACTTATGTTGTATGTGTTAATTTTTATACATGAGTGGCGGGACATACAGTTTAATGTCAACTACGAACGACAGATTTTTGAGAAACTTTTAATGGCATTTTTTTGTATTTACTCTCAGTGTTTTTGCCAGAAATCTGCAGAGAAGAAGTCGCCGAAGAAATTTATTTTGTATTTTGTCTTGATGTCTGGCCTGGCGTTTGAACCCTGGCTTTTCGTCTAATAAGCCAACGCACTACCTACTAGATTACCGCAACTACACACTTGTTCACACTTTACTATTGTTTAATTAGGAAAAAGTAACTCCCGCTTGAACTATGACATCTTTTCTTTGGTGTTTTCTTCATATTTTTAAATTTAAATGAAACAAATTGTATGTGAGAAATCATTGACATTTTTTATTCGTTTGAATGAAATTGTGAGCGGACAACAATTGCTTATTACAACCTTTTAGTCAGTGTGTGTTAATTGTATCTATGAGTGGTGAAACCCACAGTTTTAAGCCGACTCCGAATGACAAATTTTGTAAAAAACTTTTTATGGCAATTTATTTCTTTTCAGAATTTTGGCCAGTATACTGCTGAGGGGAAATCGCCGAAAAAATATTGTTTCATATTCATACTCGTTTAACCCTGGACGGTTACTGTTCGTCGAATCGACTAAGCTCATTTACTCTTTATCATATAACTCTTTTACGTTTGACCAAATTTCGCTCTTTCTTCAACAACCTTAGTTGATAATGAAAGTTAAGGTGTTCGTCGATTCAACCAAGAGTATCCTTAATGTACAAAAATGAAGAGTAATCTTTCTTGCCCCTAATAAGCCAATACACTACCTACTAGACTATGGCCACCTCATATGCTGAATATTAAATGCCTGCTATAACTTCTCTGGGTAGGGCTCAACCGAAATGTCCATGTTGGCTTTGAAGACCGCTCCGATTTATGTTTCATTCGCACACATCTGCGACTTAACGGTAACCATTTCGCAACACCTGCAGCCGACGTGACCATGCGCCCTAATCAATTGTGCAGAATATTCAATATGGCACGAGCTGTATGGCACGTAATACTGTCATGTTGTATTTACATATCGTTGGTGTCCATTTAGACTAAAAACGGTTGACATATAGCTAGCAGTTGATAAATTGTCGATTTAATTACTGTGACTGAAAAATGGGTCTAAAGTGGCTATAATGATTGACCATCACCACGTGTAGCATTTCTAATTTTTTAGTACCAGAGAACAATGGAACTGCTAAATTTCTGCAATTCCACTACTTTTAATTGGACATGTATAATGTGAACGCATGAGACTTTTGTAAATTCCAGATGAAAGGTTAACCTTCAAAACGAAGAAGATGAGTTTCTTTCATAAAGTCTAACGGTGTCAAATTACACGATACCGTTGGGCAGTTCATATCCCTTCCAAGTGGGATGTATGCCCTCAAATAGCTCTTGCAGAATATTCAATGTGACATGAGATATGAAGCACGTAGCGCTGTGGTAATCATCGACCTAAGTCTTTGTGCTTGACAATGATGACCCGGCCAACACTGTTCTCAAAGATACATTTACTGTGAACGCCGCAAACCTAAAAAACTACACCAAATAGTGAAGTTGTCTGGACGTATTGGATGTTTTTGGATCTCATGTGGATTGGTATCGTCCATTCAACAAATTGGTTTGTTCACGTACAACGACTTATTCCGCTACGAATGTGCCAAAGAACAAGATCTCAAATTTAACCACATTGCTGAAGGAACTCTAGCTAGACTAAAGACAATTGATATGGAATTTTCCGTACAAATGAGCAGAGTAATTGTGTTTAGTTCTTTAAGGTTAATTAAGATAACATTGGATCTGGAAAAATAGAATAAGTAGCACGCAGAATATTTCTTGGAATATTCTAAATGCTTTGTTTTTATTTTATGAGTTTTTCTCAAAGAGCTTAATTATGTTTTATTTATACTACTTTTTTAACACTTAGAACACATTAAAACAAAACGAATTAAATAAACCACTTGCTTGTCCCAAGATTTAATTTTGTTTGGTCATGTAAAGACCATTAACTTGTTAATTATTTTAAATGTTATTAACGCCGTAAAACACATATATACATACTTAAAATATATGCGCGTAAAAGGCAAGTACTTGTTTATTGTTGTTGTTTGTTAATATAACACATGATATGCATGGCTGTGGTGATCTTATAGAACATTTTTGGGCTCTCTACCTATCATATATAAAATTCTTTGGCCGTAAGAGTAGTACTAATATATTGTTTTTTTCACTACCCCCCTTAGGAACCTCTTGGTTCCATTTCGGGTGCCAAAGACGGTTGCCATAATTTCCGGTTGATTGGTATTATCCCAGGTCAGACATCAAAACGAAATATGAAAAAATATTTCTTCGATGACTTCCTCTCAGCATATTTCTGTCAAAAACTCTGAGAGTAAACAAAAAAAAAAAAAAATTGCCATGAAAAGTTTCTCAAACAATCTGTTGTTCGGAGTCGACTTTAAACTGTAGGTCCCGCCACTCATGTATTAACACATACAACATGAGTGGTGTGAGAAGCTGGACCGTAATCCTGACTGAAGGAATGTAATGTTCATTGGCCTGCTGTGCAAGTCCTAACATAATGGAGTTGTAATCTAACATTGCCTTGTAACAACTATGATGAATTTTGTTTAACTCTATTGTGATTCGAAGCTTGGCTTTTTCCACTAAATCCATAATTTACTTGGCAAAGTAAGAAGAGGAAGAAGAAGAATATTAATGAATTTTTCAGCAATTTAATTTGAAAGTAGATCGATTATACGTGTCACATTGAACAATGGTTCTACTGAATTTGATGGTAATCATATTTACATATTGTAGGACACGTGCATAAAAAATGCCCTTCCAAACGCATAAATCATTCACGTCCTAGGGTGAATGGATTGTTATGAAAATATATTTGAAATCGTGTTAGGTTAGGTTAGGTTAGCGTGGTAGCTTTAATTTATCAAAAAAGTCACTTGAGCACGCATAGCGGCCTATTGTGACGCCACAGATGGACGCAGTCTCTGTACTAACCAAGTTCTTCCGAACTAAGGAGGGAGAAGTTGGTCAGCGCAAGGTCTGCACATTTCAAAGCACGACTACCCCAGGCTGGAGAACCAGGAAAAAGCTTGATAAACGAAAAAATGGACGATAGCTCCGTCAAGCTGATAAGGGTTGGAAAGCGCCTCGCAAGATTGGAGTCGCATTCTTTCCTCTTACATAATACATTGACTTGTAAGCATGGCCACTGTGATCGAGATGATGTTACTGTTACTTCTGTTAAATCTATTTAGAAGTCGTTGTAGTCTAGTAGGTAGCTTGTTAGCTTATTAGACGTGAGGACGCGGTTCAAAGACATTTTTCAACAAAACGAAATATGGACAAATATTCCTTCGATGACTTCCTCTCAGCAGATTTCTTGCAAAAACTCTGAGAGCAAATAAAATTGCCATGAAAAGTTTCTCAAAATCGGTTGTTCGGAGTCGACTTTAATCTGTAGGTCCTGCCACTCATGTATAAAATAACACACACACAAGGTAAGTGGTGTGAGAAGCTAGATCGCATACCTGGCTAAAGGGTTGTGATGACTATTTATATAAGTATATAAAATCTATTTAACTTTTTTAGTTTCAGTGAGAAAGAGCTGCGATCATGTTTAAGTTTTTACGGCAAAGGTCATTAATCACAAACATAACGTGACAACATATTGACAATAAAGCGGAATGCTAAAATGAATGAATAAATATTTTAAGCGTTTTAAAAAAAGAGTATCAAAATGAAAAAAAAGTTCCTACATTCTCAAAAGATTAAATATTTAAGATAAAATTGTGTGCGTATAACTACTTTTTTGTTTTTGCTTAAACATTCTCTTCCCGTAATACATGAATAATTAGCAGTTGCCTTTAAGTGCAGTTGCAGAAACCATCACGTAGTTATGCATACAAAAACAAATTCTTGTTAACATAATTTGAACTTATGTGTACGTGAAATCCACACATACGATTCACATACGAATTGGTAATGTATTTGAATTTAATCCATGACATGCAGTAAAATTTGTAACGAGAAATTACATTTTTCTCTAATCTGTTGGAAATTAAAAGATTACAATTTAGTTATACGTATATAACGACCCCCATTTTCTTGATATTTGAACGGGATTTTTTCAGTGGAAAGATAAGTTTGATCTCCTTTAGATTTGAGTCCTACTTAATCACTATTTAGTGAAAGTGTAATCACAAAATTTTTGTTTTACTACTTTAATAATTTATTTCTAATGTCTGATATCGTTTCCTTTTCTAAAATTTATTGGTAAGTGTGTTTCAAACGATATTAGAAGAAACGTGTATCAAATGAATCATAAAGTGTGAAAAAGCGTCAAGTTGTTCCCGAGACTTGCAGCCCCAGTTACTTGGTAATGTAATGAAACACTTTAATACAATTGGAATCCCAAATAATGTACCCAGAGCCCCAAACTACATAAAACCACAGCCAGGAACATTCAATAGTCATAAGAGCGTCTAATGATAACTCATTTAAAAGCCCGAATTTGCTAAAAGTTGAATTAGCGTCATCATATTGTCTAGAACTATTAAACGACGGCTAAATGAGGTTCCTTGCATGGATGCAACAAAAAGCGAATACCTTTGGTAACCCAGATTAGGTTTTACCGTACAAAACATAAAGAACGACATGAGTTTTTAGCAAAAAATTTTAGTGGGTGACGAATACAAATTTGATAAATGGGGGTCAGAAAGAAAATGGTTAGTATGATTCAGTGTTGCAAAACTGAAATTTTAAAATGGTACTGAACTATAACTGAAAAAGTACTTTTTTTAATCAAATGGTACTTTTGTAAAAGATACATATGTACATACATACATCATTATAACCCTTCAATCAGGATTATGAGTTAACTTCTCACACCACTTATTTGTTTAAAGTCGACTCCGAAACACTAATTTTTCGGAAACTTTGTCATGGCAATTTTATTTACTCTAAGAGTTTTTACCTAACGGAAGTCGCCGAAGAAATATTTTTTCACATTTCGTTTTGATGGAGACGTCTGACATGGGGTTTGAATAGTGGGCTCACGTCTAGTAAGGCAGCACACTACCTAGGAGACTATTTATTTATATTTAATACACATATAGGACAATAAACAGCTGATTCGGAACGCAACAAAACGTTTAGTCAAACCTCGATGTAACGTAATGTAATATACATATGTTCGTTTTTAGCATATGAAGAGCAATGCAAAAGCTTACCAAAATTACATTACGGTTCGGCAAGCGCTTTCATTGCTTTTCGTATTCTAAAAACGAACGTACGTTCCGACGTTTGGCTAACCGGGGCTAAAGCCTAATTCTACCTTAATCATTGTGTTGAACATGTTGCTAATGCATTAACAGTTGAAAAGCGCAAGACATAAAATATGTAATAATATAAAAGTACTGAAAGCGTCGAGGGGGTACTGTGGTATTTTTGAAATGAAAGAGTACTGAAAAAAGTACAAAGTACTGAATTTTTCAACATTGGTATGGTTTCAGTTACCAACATCTTAATTCCTGAAGTACCATCAACACAATTTAGTAAGACGGCTGCAATATTCTGGTATGGGATATCTCTTCTTGGCACTGTATTGAAGTATTTTAGTGGTCAATTCAAAAATGAATAAAACGTTAGACAAAATACAATGCTATCATTTGCGATGAAAAATTTACCGGTAGTATGGCATGTTTATGCACGAAAATAACCCTAAACTCACTTCATGACTGTTAAGAGGAACAAAACATAACATAACAGCTCAGTGCCCTGATCCCAATCCAATTGAGAACTTGTGGACTGAAGTTGAAAGGAAAATAAAAGGCAAAAATCCCAAAAATTCTGATGGATTATAGCAAGGCATTGAAATGTGTTGGAGGGCTATTCCTCGATCTCTCTGTAGGCACTTATTTAACAGTTTGTTAAACCGATGTACAAATGTTATTAGAAACTAGGTTCCGAAATATTGGTGGTGAGAATATTGAAATGCAAATGAAATCGTCAAATGCTTCAATTATTTAGTCAACCCAATAAAATATTTTTTTTTAATTTTTTTTTGTACAGAATTCTAAATGTTACTTATCAACCGCATTGGAAAATGTTTAATTTTTACATTTAAGAACTAAAAAATAAATTTTGTTATCATTTTTAATTTTAAAAATAATTACAAATGTTTTAATTTTATGGCCACAACTGTATACAGATTGCATATACGTATGTATAATTATAAATGACACGCAATCAAAATTCCAAACTTTTGTATTTATACATTAAAAAATAAAATATACATTAATATGTAAAAATAATTAAAAATGTAATATGTGTTGCATTAAAGAATGTTCGATGGTACAAATAAATCTTTCGAATCAACACATTTTACGTACCACTTAGTAGACCATACGTTTAGTGATTAAAGCCTAAGTGACATGTCAAATAGTAGATGAAAATATGCTCATAACCTGTTTAAATTTAAAATTAATGTGTAATGAGGTGAAGTTCCTGTGCCATAATTATCATTATGACGTAATAATTTATGTATAATGTACGTATAAAATATTTTATAGTTTAAGAGAGACTACAAATTAGTGAAAATTGTTTTTGAAATTAAAAACTTATATTCATACGACTGTGTTCAGTAGAAGCTATACAACTTATACGTTGGAATATAATAATTAACATCAAAACTAGCTCAAATACCAAAAATTACAAAAAAATTGTATTGACGCCATAGGCTAGATTGTTAAAATGCGTAATGATGGCAATTGCTGAAAATATTAGACCAAGATCGTTAATTCAATATGTGACACAAACTTAACATAAATCAGGCTTTCGCTTTTAATTTTCCCAGGAGGAGTTCGAGCGGATATGAATGATACTTCCTTATAAGGGAAATTCACTTACATTTTTTTCGATCTTTCATTAAACAAATTCCGAAGATTGGCAAAATAATAGCAATTAACAAGTTTCCTCGACAAACGAGGATTACTTTTTTTAGAGTTTTGTAAACTATTTAGTCTTTGTTGTGTTAATGTGGATTCATATTTCAAAATGCTTTTGAACACTGCATTTTTGGAGAAGTTTCATGACACAAGTGAGCATTCACATTTCAAAGTGTTTTCAATTGAGCATTCAGAAAGTTCTATCGGCAAAACGTTAAAAGCCTAGCTTTTACAGAAATTGAAAATTCACATGTTATTTATCGTCAAATTTTTTTTACTTATTTCTTCTCAAATTGCATTGTAGATTGATGCTCATAGTGTCACAATCTGAATGACGCAACTTGTTCAAATTTTAAGGAGAGTCTTACTTACTTTACTTCTTGCTGAGAATAATATGTCACCAGATGAACTCCACAATTTTTCAACAAATTGCTTCCAAATAGGATTTCGAAGTCCTATCGTCTGCTTGTTTAATAGAAATTATGAGTCAAGACTGCTTTCAGCATAATCCGTTCTCAGATTCGGTTAAGAAATGTTGCTGCCGTTTGAATAATTCTGGGCGCATAATAAAGTTTCCTAAAAAATTATTAAAAGTATGTATATATTATTCAAATTAATTATTATGGTAACATTAATTTTAATACATTTTAATCAAGTCTCACTAGAAATTTTCATCAGATATTTCATTGGTGCCGACGCTCATATGGGCCAGACAATATATGATTCAAGCCAAATAGAATATAATTATCTGTCCTTTTTCCAAATCGATTGTCGAATATTATAAAGTGCGTGTATTACTGGTCTTTGTCCTCGTTTCATAAATATCGTAGGCTTAATTGGTGCTAAATACATTCACGTTCTGTATGATTGCCAGAAATGCAATAAAAATTGAAATGAACTAAAGAAAATATGAACGGAAAATTAAACTTATTTATGTTCTGTTGTACTTTGTTTGACTGGCAAAAATTTTCTGCAACATATATTTGGAAATACGCCATTAAACGCTTTTTCAGCAAACACAATTTCTCACTGAAATCATGTGTTTATCTGTGTATATTTTTCATATGAAACATAAATGATTAGTCATTCAAATAAGTAAGTTATTCTGCAAAACATTAATCCAGTAGAATTGTCATATTAGCTTGTAAATGTTTAATTCCAAATTAATCATATACTTTCTATTTAATTGAATTTAAAACATATTACTTATACGCACCATGTACTGACAGAATTGCTCTGAAAAATATGCAATAAAATAAAGACATTTTGTCATTTGCAAAGTAATGGAATTAAATATCACTCATACATCACATACTCGTTGTTATGAATTTTAAATATGTAAAGTAGGACCTTGATTATCCGTGATTCGATTATCCGGCAACATCAATTATCCGGAATGGAAAAAGAAAATTTTTTTCATCGATTTAATTTTATTTTGGATCGACTTAAATTTTTCTGCATCTTTTAACCGTGATTACCTCTATTATCCGCGATTATAAGCAAACATTTTTTTTCTATTATTTATATTATATTTATATATGAGTCAGAAGCATACATGTAAACCTGTTTAGTTTAATTTAGAAATTTGAGAAGTGCGGTTTTTTTATATTTTTAAAACACGTATGTAAATAAAATCCTTGAATTATTTAGGTTTTATATAAATATGTACATATTCATTTATTAATTAATAAAAATATCTATTAAAAAACTAGCCAAAATTGGTACTCAATTAACCGGGAAAATCGATTATCCGGAATGCTTCCGGTCCCGACCATCACGGATAATCAAGGTCCTACTGTATTAAATATAAGCATTATTGTCAGTTGGTTCAAAAATGTCAATGCGACAAAATAACAAAAATGAAATACACCCAGCTAATGACATAGTGCAGGTTATTAGTTTTGTCGAGCTGAACTCAAAAATATTCTTTTTATATTTCTTGAACCCTTCAAACTTGTTTTATTTGACAAAAACTTTCTTAGAAAGAGGAGAGATGGGCCTATAAAACGGTATACATTGACATACATACATATATATTATTCGACTCAATATTCTATGAGGTTTGATGCGGTAAACCTGGCAAATTCGAATTTTTTTCATATTTTTTAAATTTGTCCATTCATACTAGTAAATTTTAATTTGGTTAGGTTAGGTTAGAGGACGTGTGCTTGTCAATTAGACAAGTACAGTACCCGGAGGTCGAATTGACCCATTGTACAAGGTCCTGGTTTCTCACACCACTTATGTTGTGTGTGTTAATTGTATACATGAGTGGTGGGACCTACAGTTTAAACTCGACTCCGAACGACAATTTTTTTTTTAATGAGAATAGCGAATTTTATTTACTCTCAGAGTTTTTGCCAGAAATCTACTGAGAGGAAGTCGCCGGAAAAATACTTTATGCATTTTGTCTTTTGATGCCTGGCCTGGGGCTCGAACCTAGGCTTTGCGTCTAATAAGAAAACACACTACCTACTAGACTACGGCGACTTCAAACTTTAATTAAAAAAATATGAAATAAGTGGTGACACTCTTAAAGTGCATTCTCTTGTGAAGAGATTGGCACTTCGTTTGAACAAAAATTACCGTAGTCATTATTTAAATAGTCGTGTTTAATTTTTTTATATATATATATTTTCAAACAAACTTTCAGTTACAAAATTTTCAGAAAGTTTTGATGGATCTTGATTGTTTGCTGGAAAATATGTCAATTTCAAGTTTGAGCGACCACCAGAAGTTTGCCAATGTTTTCGCAAAGCGAAATAATAATATTTGCAAAAAACACAAATATTAGCCGACTTTTGGTAGAACGTGAAATTAACACATTTTGCGGTAAACAATCAAGATCCACCAAAAATTTTGAAAACTGAAAGTTCATTTGATAAGTTGACATATATACATATAAGAAATATAATACTATTGTAGTCCTATTCATATATGAGAACTACTGTAATTTTTCTTCGATTTTATCAAGCGATGTGTCAATCTTTTCACAAGATAATGTAATTTCAGAATGCCATCACTAATTTTATATTTTTTAATTAATTTTTCAATTAAGAATAGCTAACTAACTTAAATATGTTTATGTATATCATTTTAAAGGCCCCCCTTGTCAAAAAATATTCGATTTTAAAACTACGTTAAAAAAATATTTGGGTAAACAATAATTTTGTGTGAAAAGTTTTTATTATTTACCCTTTTTGTCAAATAAAAGAAGTTCGGAGGGTTCGAAAAACATAAAAAATATATTTTTGAGTTCTACTCAACAAAACTAACAACCTACACTATGTCATTATGTATTTTGACTGTCGCACCGTGTAATCAGATGTTTTGTATTTCTTATCCTACTTTCCCTAAAAATACCATAGTATATTCTGTCTGTAGAAAATAAAAAATTTTAAAATTGTTTAGTTGTTTTTAACATTGTAGTACATCTCTTACTACATACATAAGAATTGGAGCCCACTATACAACATGAAACAGTTCTGAGATATGTTTTCATTTACATACGACCAACACTCAGGGACTGGCTCCCATTCAGACAGTGCATTGTGTTGGAAATAGAAAAATATACTGAAAGAGAGATCAATGATATATTAGACTTTATAGATATTAAGTTTTATTCAGTTAGTGTTGCAATTTAACAGGAAAGATACGAAGTCGCCGTGTGTTGGCTTATTAGACGTAAAGCCAGGGTTCGAGCCCCAGGCCAGACATCAAAACAAAATACAAAAAGTAGTTCTTCGGCGACTTCCTCTCAGCAGATTTCTTTAACTTCTAATCTCTAAGAGTAAATAAAATTGCCATGAAAAGTTTCTCAAAAATTTGTCGTTCCGAGTCGACTTTAAACTGTATCACCATAAAATTAACATACACAACATAAGTGGTGTAAGAATCTAGGTCGTAATCCTGACTGAAGGGTTGTAATGACTAATTATGTATGTATGTATGTGATATTTACAACATAACACGATACTGTGCTGTATGCAAACCACTCATCAATCGACCACGAATGGTGGAAAACCAGCCAGAAAGTTTGATAAACGATAAATGTTAGCTCCGTCAAGCTGACAATAAATGGAGAGTCAAATAACCTATGTCTGCAACTCGCAAGAGATGGGCATTGACAAAGAAAGTGGATAACAGTCTCCTCCCCTTCAGCGGATCTACACCCACGGCCGAAGTCGTTAAATGGAAGTCGCATCCTTTCCGCGTGTCCACACATAACACAATGACCGGTAAGCATGTCCAATGTGATTGAGATGATGCCACGTAAGTAATACTCCAAAATATTTGAGAAATTGAGTACGTTTCGTATAAAGTTTCGGTGGTGCGAAAGCAATTGCTTTACTGAACCGGAGTATTAATATTATTAATGCATACAGGTTTAACCTTTTTAGACATTTCCCAGTATCTTGGCAAAACACTGAGTATTTTCGAATTCCTTGCGGTTGGCCATAAATTGGGAAGGCTATATGATATTAATAGCATGGTACCACATTTATTTTGTTGGAGATAATAATATTAATAATAAGATTATTAACTTTCAGAGTTTTTTTTTACAGAAATTTGATGACAGGAAGTCGCCGAAGAAATCTTTTTAATATTTTCGTTTTGATGTCTGACCTGGGGTTTGAATCGTAGCCTCACGTCCTAACATCAACATAACATATACATATACATATATAATCAACGTAATAATGGATTACGGTGACTTCAACCGTACATATATTAAGTCGAATTTTAATGTTCGATAATAATTACCGTGGCATGTATGGCACACGTTTCCGCTTGGCAGAATCCAATTAAGAAATGATGCTTTCACCCACTACTTCAAACAGGTTGAAAACCATTCGTTAAGATCTGTCTACGGGACAGACATTGTAAACTTCTTCGAGAAGTTATGATGTGGTGTTAATGTTCGCAAAAGTCCCCAATTCCATCAGGATTCAGCGCAATTGTCCTGTCGATCAAAGATATTGTAGCCGCTTAGCACTTATAGATGAAATCCAGCGGAAAGACAGTAAATTGTCTCCAGCGCCAACATAGGTGTAGCACGACCCTACTGTGGTTTATTCCAACACAATGTTCTGTATAGCTAATGATCATTAACGACACAACATGTATAAACAAATGAATATCAAATAACATAAGCGAGTGTGTCATTAATATAATTCTGGGCATTGACTCTCGCTGCTTTTGACGCGTGCTCAAGCCGTCAATACATTATGTGCATATTGTTGTTGTTGTGTATTCTCCGCTGGCTAGCGTGGGAATTATACTTTGTTTGAATTACTGGTGTTGGGCTGAAAGCTGGGATCGTGTTACATACACACAAACTCATGTATTGTAAATTGATAGAATATAGGTCACTAGAACATTTAAGCAAACATATGTAATAAGTTTAAGAACTATTTAGAATTAATTAAGGGAGCTGATTCTAAATTATCAGATCAGCTAAAAAACTGTATAAAAGAGGAAGTAATTCCCATAGCCAATTCAATTGAATAAAGTGAACAGAGCTCTTCATTTGAGCTCTCTAAAGATAAAAGAACTTTATTATTTTTTCTGTCCATCCTACATAGGTACATCAGTCAAGTTAAGGTTAGTCGTCATTCAACGGCACACATGCCATGTTAAGTAAGGTCTAAATTTGTATAAGTCCAATTTATAGTAGCAATCAGTCAGTTCCAATGTCACTAGCAATATGTTCTTCACAAGTTCCGCATAAGAGGACAGAACTCCCGATCCTGTAGAGTTCCATTTAATATTCTTGTAGTGATAAGAAATCTCGTCTGGTAGGTTACCTTTTGTAATATTCAAGAATGGAAGTAAAATAGTATGCGGTAGTTAAATATTGTTTTGAAACAAATTTGATATTCGACAAGCAATTGTGACTTTTTTGTATAAAAGACATCGTAGTCCTGAGAAACTTCAGGAAAAATTATTATTTTTCTTACCCATTTTACGGTTCGTATTTATATTTTATTTATGGATTTCATTTTATTCCATTATACTGGTAATATATCTTCAATATTTCTGGTGAGCATAAGTGTATCAAATCAATAGATTTTTCCAAAGCACTGTCCACTTCTCATTCTTACCCAACTACATTTTTTAATATTTTTAATACATTTTGGATACACACTTATTGTTACGAAAATGGAATTGGTGTTATCGTTAATATTAAAATAATAAGCAAAAGCTACAAAAACAAAAAAATAGACGTCATCAATGTTATTATTTTTAATGTAATTTTTTTTTAAATTTTTAAAGTTTGACATTTAAGTTTCACAGAAAGTTCATGGATAAAAGACAAAAGTAAATAATCAGCATCATCTGGTAGTAATTCTGCTGCACTGAAAATAAAATGAAATAAATTTGAGTAAGTAACAATTTTGAAAGAACGACATTATTAGTAGCTGTTATTTGTCAATTTCAATCACTGCAGTTGCCACACACTGCAGTTGCAATCACAGTTTTGAAAATATCGCTCATCTCTCGTGTACATACATAAATGTATATTGATATATTGCAAAGAGAACAAAGAAATTATTGTCATATGCGAAATAATAACTTACCAGCTGCCAAGTGAACATTGAACAAGCAGCTGAACTGTGTATATTATTATATCTGAACACTTAAAATATTGTACTCAATAAACAGAATATTGAACATAGTATAAACCTAAGATGTCACAAAATATTTCGAAAATTAACCATCCAAACAAGTCACTTTATTTAAAACACGTACTGTGATGTTTACCACCGACGTATTTATGTTGAAACCATTATCAACAAATAAAATACGCATTTGCAATATATTGATACTTTAAGTATGTACTCACACTTAAAATATATTTACTTGTGTGGATATTTATTTGCGTATGTCAACAAGCAAAAACTAGATAAACAAACGAAAAAAAATGCATACAAAAAACAATTAATAAACGTATGATGGCAAATGCATATATTTTCAGTTTAAATTTTACAACAAATAAATACAGAAATTGAAAGGAAATAGAAACGGAATTGAATTTATTGTGTAACAATAAATAACACTTTCAAAATAACACATGCATACAATGCACTACAGGGTTAAAAATAGAATTCCAAACACAAACTCAATCAAAACCAAAACTAAGAACGCGAGAACAATTTATAGAAAGCAGATTATAACACCAACCAAATGATAAAAAAGAATTTTCCTAATTGCACTATTGTATTGTACCATCTACAGATCTACATATATGTACATGTGTACATTAGAGATGAGCGATCCAGTGATTTTTAAAGAACGTTGTTCTCAGTGAACGTGATTTGTTAATCACTGTTCGTTAAAACAGTGATTGTGATCACAGTATTCCAAAAGAAAACAATAATGACAATAACTTATTTTATTAAGTCGTAAGAAACAGACAACTAGATACATACTACGAAAAGACTACTAAACAAAATCAAAGTGGTGTCATCAATGTTATTATTTTTAATGTAATTTTTTTTTATATGAAGTTTGACAATTAAGTTCCACAGAAAGTTCATGTATAAAAGACAAAAGTAAATAATCAGCATCATCTAATAGTAATTCTGCCTCGCTCAAAATAAAATGAAATAAATTTGAGTATGTAACAATTTTGAAAGAACGACATTATTAGTAACGGTTATTTGGCAATTTCAATCACTGTAGTTACCAGTGAATTATCAATCACCGTGATTAAATCACAGTTTTGAAAATATCGCTCATCTCTAGTGTGCATACATACCAGAGATCAACAATGAACTGTTTTTTCGCTACTCAAAAGCACTCATGAAATTTTGAATATAAGTGAGTCAATAATATTGAAATTTAGCTACTCTGATTCATTCGTACTCAGTACAACGTTGATTTATAAGTACAGGTTGCAATGAGTATGAGTACAATGTTGACATCGAATTCATACCATTCGAAATATGTTTGATTCATATGCCTACTCATTCTGATTCATAATTTAAAAAAAATACTTGTAATACTCATAAATGATTCGAATGATTCGAATCATTCATCAAAATTTAAAAGACAAAGACAGCAAGCAAAGCAAACACACAACCTTGTAGTGAGTTTTGTAGTGTTCGTACGCGAATAATATTTACTTTGTGATTTTTGTAAATGTTGAGGAAATGAGAGTCCAAATCAACAACATCATACGTGTTGTTAAGTATGAGTAGGATGAGTACTTCAAACTTTGAATATGAGTATAGTATGAGTATAATATTAAAATTAGTATGAAATTATGAGTATGATTCGATTCTACTCTTCTTTTTTAATACTTATTGCTGATCTCTGATATATATCTACAAACACACATAGAGATAAACGCTTGAAATAAATGAAATGTTAAAAGCATTTATTGCCAAAGATAAATAATTTTTTAGACATTTCATAGCCATTCGATAAACAATGCTGTCTTAAAACAGCATTTTCAATTTTAAAGGCCTGCAAGGATGGTTTAGAAAACCATTCAATCTAACATTTGATAAAATTGTCTTTATTTGAAACTAAACTAAACAAGGGGTTTAATTACAAAAATAAAACGAAAAAAAAAATACAAACAAATAAAAGAATATACATTTAAACAAAAACTCATAAACATTTATAAGCAAAATACAAACATACTCTTGTGCATACAATTTATCTTATCGGTGTTGAGCATATAAGCAATGAAAATTCTACTTAAATTTTCTGGTAAACGAATATCAACCACTACAGTCACAAACATTTGTATATCGCCTGCTGACAGTCAAAAGCTCTAACTTTACTTTCACTCTTTTTTCTAAGAGTAAAGAGTTTATTGAGTTGAAATAAAGGCTTTTGCATAACATTTAAAGGCATATCCGGCTTTTTGCTTTTTGGTGATAAATTAAACGTGTAAATACATTTGAGCATGACAACATTATCATTAAAATGAGAGATTTAAAATTTTGTTATGACATTACGGATTTTATGTTACGATACATTCATATTAAATTGGAAATTGTGTGCAAGTGCTCTGAGAATGTAAGAATGTTTGTGATAAGAATTTCCAATTCTGCTTGTGCTTTTTTCCATTGCAGTCAAGTATAAATAAAATTGCCTGTTGTAGGCATTTTACAGTTAAACTGAAAACAATGTCATTAACGCAAACACATTACATTACGATGTCAAACTATAGTAGAAGGTATTGTTATATTTTCGATTAATGGCTTTAGTAATCTGTAGTCCACATTACAGCTGTATTTTGGTACGCCATCGAAAATTAAGCAGTTTTTAGAGGAAACTATTCCAAATTTAAAATATATTTTGCTTGTTCGATAACACTTAACCTGTTGAGTTCAGACAAAGATGACAGGAAATGAGAGGCCAATAAGCGTATCCCATTCGTTCCATATCAAATTTATAAACAAAAAGTCATGTGGCGGAATGGCGAGCTATCAGCAGATGTTTCATAATGGCAGTGGACTGTTAGAACCGTAATAGTGAGTCTTACGATGCAAGAAAAAAGAACAGTAGAATCTCCTTAGGGGCTCCGATGTCCTAGTTGGTATTGTGCTAAACTTCACGGGGTCGTAGGTTCGATTCCCACCAGACTCTTCGAGTGTCTGCGATTGTCTGATTGTATGTCTGATATTATATTTGACTACTCACAATAGCAAAAAGAAAGTGAGAATTATAAGTAAAAAACAATTCTCCAATAAAAGTGCCGAAGGTATACTAAACACATACTTAAAATCTTTATTGTTCACACAATTTTGTGTGCTACTATTTACACCTTGACGTTACAACAACAATAATTTCCTTAGTTCGTTATTCTTCTCTGCTCACACCCTCTGCGTAAGCAATACCACTTGTACGTTAGATCTGTATAGCGAAGATCTTCAAACCACGAATGTTTACTTCGCATGCAACGCGTCTTCACACAAGACAGACTGAATTACTACTCGTTGCCTCCTACATCTTGCCTTTTTATAAGCGCACGCAATCAGTCTGATGAACGTTCTTGAAGTCGAAAGTTCGTGGTTTCGCCTTCTCGAGAACTCTATAGTAACTTTATTCTTGTTTGTGTATTTGGTTCACATTGCATGTTGTTGCGTTCTCGCTAATTTGTCTATCCCCATTTGCTTTCATATCGATGTTGGTGCTTTACTTGTAAGATGTTCGCTGTATTTGTTAGTGTAGCGTTTGTTAATCATGTTGATGTTAAACGATGTTTCCATTTTCGTATACATCAGGCTATCCTCTCAAGGGGGTAACTGAAGAAAATATTTTTTCATATTCCCTTTTTTTAGATGTCAGACCTAAGGTTTTAAGTGGGCCTACACACTTCAAAAGGACTTGCATTTGTTCTGGTAGACTGTATCGCAATTATTATTGCCAAAATTTTTCTGAATTATTGCACTGACTAGTCATTTATTACATTTAAAACTTTTGTCTAAATAATAAGCGCATTAAAGAATCTGGCAACCGAAACTGGTCACAAAAATATATAAATAGCCTTCAAGTATTGAAAGAAAATATAAAACTAGTGGACAGAAAAGTATTTACAAAGGAAACAAAATATTCAGGATTTTGTCTAAATTTTCTAACGACTGTGCAACAAAAGCGGACAAATAATGAAATACACACAGTCTTTACCTCGAAGTAGTTAACAGAAACGCAAACATTTTGAGGATGCAAAGAAAGCAAGAAGTTCTTCTCAACTTCCTCGATCAAATTTTATAGTTGTGAATTCAATTGAATTTGTTGGAGAATAATTCGTCATGTGGTAAAAACGTATGTGAGTGCTCACTTTTCATAATTTATGTTATGCTATGTTTGCAGTAATTATTTTTCTGTTACCATTTCTAATTACCCATAAAGTGTCCTTAGTTTTCTTGGCAGCTTTTGTCACTTGTCACTATAAAAGAAAAGCAATAGAGTGGGGCAATACGATTAATATTGTTTATGTACCCAATCTATCAAATTGCACAACAATCCGCCTTATTTAACCCATTTCCGCCCGCTGTACTATATATAGTACACAACTTAAAGTCGAAGTAAAAATTACAAAATGTAGTTTTTTATTCTGGCAACGCTTGCTACCAGTCAATAAGAGTACATACAACATCCACGTAGCTGTTGGAAATCATAGTTCAAAAATATCAATGAGGAGAATCCCCATTTTGTCTAGCGATTTATTTCTTGTGGGATTGTGAATGGTTATGTTAAGGCACGGTATAAATGAGCCGGCTTTAAATAAAACACAAAATTTTTAACAGCACTCCTTGTGCACTAATTTATTAATTTTACCCTGAGCGATGAGCGCTTTAAAACAATTTTGTAGGCTTGTGTGCTTTTAACCGACTGACAAATAAATTTTCTAATCGATAACTGCTAACTTCAGATGCCTATGTGATACATATGTAAATAGGTAGCGTTATAATTAATAATAAGTTCTCTTATACACATTTCAGGAAGAAAATAATGTATAATACAAAATATAATTACAGTTAGCGAATATTTGCTATTTTAAGAATTTTCAAATTTAAGACTTTTATGGGAAGTATCCTAATATTAATATTTGACTAATATTTCATATTATAATGATTTATGAAATTAGTTTCGTTTAAATAAACAATAAATGTTAATAAATTATAAATCAGTGAAAATAATAATAAAAGTTCATTATCAAGTGGATTTCGGCGGCAACATTCTCCCTCTCGTAATTGAGTCCGTGGACGAGTTTACCCTTCATTATTGGCGACGTCTAGTCTTGCCATCTTCACCGTTGGTCGTTGGAAAGTACCATTTTTAGTTTGAACCTTCGCCTGACGTACCTGACCATCTTTTGCCATGATTGTCTCAATTATTTTGCCTTTTGGCCAACAATGCCTCGGAAGGTTTTCATCAATTATGATGACGATATCACCGACTAGTAGTGGAACTGTTTTTTCATGCCATTTACCTCTTCTGATAAGAGTTGGTGCATATTCCTTTATCCAGCGATGCCAAAACTTATCTGCAAATAGCTGAGTTTGATTCCAACTCTGTCGTAAATCAACTTCTTTGTAGTTGATGGGCTTGAGGCCACTTGATGAGCCCAGTAACAAATGGTTTGGTGTAAGTGCCTCGTCGTCACACGTTTCCAGTGACACAAAAGTAAGTGGTCGTGAATTAATAATGAATTCTACTTCAGATAGAGCACATTTTAGGGTTTCATCATTAAAATTCATATGGGGACAAATATGATATAACGCAGTTTTCACCGAACGTACAAGTCTTTCCCAGGCTCCACCCATGTGGGGCGCGGCAGGTGGGTTAAGTTTCCATCTGATGCTTTCAAATGGTTTTGAGACCTCAGCATGAACAACTTGAGGACTAAATATTTTAGATGTACTTATAAAGTTTGTGCCATTATCGGTGTATATTTCTCTTGGCGTTCCTCTTCGAGCCATAAAATTTTTAATGCACATAACACAGGAACTTGTATCGAGACTGTGAGCAATTTCAAGATGGACTGCTCTTACAGTTAAGCAGGTAAATAAAACGCCCCATTTTTTCTCCTTTCTTCTTCCCACGGTGACGTAAAGCGGTCCAAAGTAATCTATTCGCACAAATGTAAACGGTCTTTCGAAACTTGCTAACCGAGCAGGCGGTAGTGAAGACATTTGTGGCATAACTGGTGCGGCATTTGCATTTTTGCATATTTGACAAGATTTCCTTACGCTTTTATAGAGTACTCGTAGCTGAGGTATGTAATATTTACTTTTAATATTGTTGATTACGGTCTCATGTGACATGTGATGAAATGTTTCATGTTCATAGTGAACTATTAGAAACGTCACATGGTGATTGGTAGGCAGTATTATCACATCTTCATAATTCAAGAATGATACACGACCTTTAGCTCTTAATACTCCCTTGTCATCTAGGAATACATTTAAATTTATTAGTTTACTGGTTTTTGGAATACTCTTACCCTCTTTTAAATAATATATTTCTTCATGGAATTCACTGTGCTGTGCTTTTCGGTACAATACGGACCTTGCATCTGGCAACTTCTTCTGTTGGCAACTTCCTTTTTCACATTGTGCTTTAAGCTTACCCAAGTAGAGTATAAAGGTAGCTACAGCTCGGTATAGTCTTCTCCAGTTGGAAAAATTCTTAACGTTGAGTAAAATGTTCATTTCTTCTTGATTGCATTCGCCCAAATTGTTGCAAGTTGGCCATGTTGACATATCTTCCTGAAGAAATTCAGGACCAAAAACCATAAGGAGACATCCCATCGTGTTAAAACTCTTGTTGCTAGATCCGCCGGGTTCATTTTGGAGGGTACCCATCGCCATTTCGTTACTTCTGTTGTTTCTAATATTTCGCCAACACGATGCATAACAAATAGTTGGAACCTTTTGGGATCCATTCCTAGCCACCGTAGTACGGTTTTAGAATCGGTCCAAAAATATTTCGCGGTAAAATTTATACGTGCAGTATTTGCTACCTTCTTGGCTAGCCTAACACCCGCAACAGCAGCTTGTAGCTCCAGTCTTGGTATGGACATCGGATTTAATGGAGCAACTTTCGACTTGCCTGCAGCGATAGTCACATCATAGTTTCCTTGATACACAATACGAATATAAGAAACTGCAGCATAAGCGTCTTCGCCAGCATCAGTAAATGTATGCAGTTCAATATAAGTCGTCTCGTTAATGTATTGGGAGTAGAATCGAGTTATTCGAATAGAAGCTATGTGTGTAATAGCCGTTTTCCAATTTTTCCATTTCGGTAATAGAAAGTCAGAAAGCTCCCCATCCCAATCGATGCCAGATCGCCAGACTTCTTGTAGAAGAATTTTTAAAGCAGTAGTGTAGCATGATATTAAACCCAGAGGGTCAAAAATTGACATCAGCACCTAAAGTAGTTCTCTTTTTGTACGAGTTATTTCTTTGGTACATACTTCACGCCGAAGTCTGACAAATTTGAAAATATAGAAAAATGAGTCGTTATTAGGGTCCCAATACATCCCCAAAACCTATTCTGTATCTCCTAGGTCTTTTGGCTTCTGATCTTGGGAAGGACCATCCTGTAGGTGAATGACGACCTCGCTGATATTTGAAGACCAATTTGGAATATGGAAACCTGCGGCAGCATGAATAGCTTTTACTTGCGACGCTAATTCAATGGCTTGTTGAACGTCGTCTACACTATCGATGAAGTCGTCTACATAATGTTTATGCTGAATGGATTCTACTGCTCGTGGAAACTTTTCTTTGAATTTTTCAGCATTGAAGTCGCGTACATAAAGTGCTATGCATGAAGCACACGAGATACCAAATGTTAAAGCTCGCATTACATAAACGCTTGGATTATAAATGTCATCATTTGTTCCCCACCATAGGAATCTCTGAGCGTGCATATCGCTCTGTCGTACATTTATCTGGTGGAACATTTCGGCAATATCGCCGCAAACTGCAACTCATCCTACACGAAAACTTAGCAAAACATCAAACAAAGATTTTAACAGATCGGGTCCCCTGCTTACAAAGTCATTAAGAGATGATCCATTAGATTTGGCAGCGGCATCCCACACCATCCTTATCTTACCGGGCTTGTTGGGATTTTTTGTAATAAATATTGGGAGATACCACACTCGTTCCACAGTTTTGATTATCTCTTCATCACTTAACTTTACGGCATAACCTTTCTGTAGCAAATTATCAGTTTGATTTTGTAACATAATTTTTAAACCGGGCTCCTTTTGAAATTTTCTATTTAGGCACATGAGGCGCTTATAAGCGTTATTGTAGCTTTCAGGTAGCACACGAACATTATTTTTCCACAATAACCCAACTTCATAGTGTCCATCAATTTTCTTGCACGCGGCCTTCAAGATCTCCATTGATTTCTTATCTTCTAAGGACAGCAATGACGCTTTTAGTGATTCTTCTATATTGAAACTATCTTTCACCATTTTATGCAAATCATTGTAATGCTTTTCACATTCACAGCGATGAATATTTAGCCACTCACCTTGGCTAGAGCGTCTACTATAGCCCTGATTTGTCCAGCCTAACCGCGTTTTTGTGGCAATCGGTTGATTCCACGGTCCTTCACGGATCTTTAGCGGCACTGCGACACTCCAGTTGCTTAAACCAATTAAGATACTCGGCCTCACCTTTTTAAAAGACTGTATGGGAAGTCCTCTTAAGTATGGATATTTATTTACCATATCTTTCATATTTAATGTCTGCTGGGGCAGATCTAAATTTTCAACCGTATGCACACACTGAAGTGTAAATTTATCACCATTGTTTATATTGGCAATATTTAGCGAGGTTTTTACAGATGCATTTTCAAGGCGAGTGGTATTGCCCGTCCGCCTTAAGCATAACGACTACTCTTCACCATCAAGATCAAGTAAATCAAAAACTTCCTTTTCGATTAACGGCACAGAAGAACATTCATCAAGAAATGCATATGTATTAATATATCCACTTCTTTTATACAGACGAATAGGCAATATTCTGAAAATTTGTTTTTGATTTTGGCCCGGCGTAGAGTGCGAGTTAATTGTTTCACTGATAGTGCTATTTGCTTGTGTAGTATTGTTCTGTCGCGGAGACGAGTTAGATTCAGTAGAATATTTATGTAGCAATTTATGATGCTTAATACTGCAGCCATCAATACCGTATTCTTTTCTGGCAAAGCATTTACCTTTGTGTTTATTCAGACAATGACGACACAAATTGTTTTCCTTCACTATATCCCACTTTCTATCCAATAAAAACTGTTTGAAATCTTCGCAAACTGCTACTTTATGCTCACTATTGCACACAAAACACTTCAATTTAAATGTTTGTCGTTCTTCAGTATGAGTATTTATATTAGCGTTTTTAACTGTGGGTACGACTGAAACAACTGTGCTCGCGGCATCAGCGATTTGAAAAATCCAATCACTAAATGTTTTCATTATAGGTAACTTATTGTCTTTTGGGTACGTAGCCCAGCTTAATTTATATTCGCTAGAGAGCTTGCCAACTAGTTCCTTTACTAACATGGGGTTATTCATGTAGTCATTCATTTCGCAGACCTCCATGGTGGAATATATATTTTTTACACACAGTGCAAAATCAATCATCGACTCCAACTTATCCTTCGGTGGGGGTATTTTTCTCGCCTTTTCAATTACTCGCTCTAAAATATGTTCCGGTCGTCCAAAACACATTTTTAAAGTATAAATTATTTCCGGCACCATTTTAGGTAGCATGAGCCTACTCTTTACCAAGTCCTTTGCCTTTCCTTTAAGGCAGGCTTGAAGTCGTATCAAATTTTCTGCATTTGAGTAACCTGCTACTTCTGTACTATTTTTGAAGGTGCTAATAAACAACGGCCATTCCTCAGGATATCCACTAAAATGCGGTAAATCGCGGGGAATTGCTTGGCGTGCGGCCAGTTGTGATGGAGTAGGAGAAGAAGAAAAGTTCCAATTATAAGTCACGTTAGAAGGATTTTGCTCAAACTCACCTTTTTCCCCAATTTGTGATAATAGATTTTAGCTGTAAATCCACTTGCGTTGAGAAAGTCTCATTCTGTTGCTTTGGTGCTGCCTTTTGTTTATCCGTATTAAACGGAAATGACGATAAGTTGGTAGCAACGGTTGAAGTAAAAGGCTTTGAACAAGACGGCCTTCCTGGAGAGGAGTTGTTGGTGTTCGCTTGGCTGTAAAATGGTAAATTTATTTTTGTGCTCATAGGTATCGGTGATGTTGAGACTGCATTGCTTGATGGTAAAATCCTATTGCCGATTTCTCCTGCGATCGTATTAGCCAGTTGCTTTGTCTCCCTTAAAATCGTTGGTGATGACGTTGCCTGCGGCTGCTTTGGTAGACCCATAGAATTGGCTATAGCTGGATGAATACCTAATCGACTTGTGGTGCTTGCTTTGCCGTTGTTGGAATTACAACCTTCACAATTCCAGCTGACATCAGCAACTCCACTGTTTACTGCGGCACAATCATAATGATACCACTGATCACACTTGTCGCATTGTACCGTGCGATTATTATCCACTGCACTGCATTTTTTGCAATTATGGTCTGTTGTTACGTCTTCGATTCATTATAAAGTGGATTTCGGCGGCAACAGGTTATTTAGTTTATTTTATATCAGTTAACTTTGAAGAACGTTAAAAAGCAGTTTATTTACTGGATAACATCACATTCTAATAAAAGCAACATAAAACGGTTTAGTTCGTATAGAATTTTTTGAGCTATAGCATATTAAGTGTTGTTGTACTAAGTTTAGTACACTGGGCGTTCAATGTAAGATAAAATAGTACACTGAAGACGTTTTCATTCCGCCATTGTGCTTTAGAATAAAAGTTTTTCCTGGTTTTTTGATTTGTCAATTTGGAATGTTACATGAAAATTTATCAATTGACGAATCAATGGTTAAATATTTTGGTCACCATTCAGCCAAACATTTATAATGGGAAAACCTGTACGATACGGTTATCGTAATTGGGCGTTGACCAGCTGCGACGGTTATTGTCATACATTCGATGTATATTGTGGATAAACTTCCGAGGCTACCAATGAGCCTCTTGGCTCTCGTGTTGTATAGAATTTGCTATCAAAAGCGCCAACAAACCCCGAAGAACATGCAGTTTACTTTGATAACTTTTTTACAAATTACGATCTTCTTGTAGACCTCAAGAGCCTTGGATACAGAGCTACTGGAACCTTGCGCGAAAACAGGACTTAGTGATGTCCATTGATTTCATCAAAAGATATGCGTAAAAAGCCTAGAGCTGAATATGACCATAGGTTTGATAAAGCAAATTAAATTCTTATGATTAGATGGAAAGATAATAATGTTTGCACGATTGGAATAAATTTCGATACCTTGGAGCCTATCGGAAAAGTTAAAAGATGGTGTCCTATAAACAAGCAAAAAGTGGATCAATTATGGTTTCGCAGACATATAGCACGAACATATCTCAGTGACAAAAAGGACAATAAATGTAGGCAAACATCTTCCAGAATTGAAGGAGAAGAAAAAAAAATAATGGCCACAACCCCCAAAAAATTCCAAATCAACTTCGATGTGTCATATGCTCAAATCGAGTTAAAACATGATGTTGTAAGTGCCTGAAAACACTTTGTTTGGAAAGAGGATGTTTTGCAAAATACCACACGTAACCGCCCATTGTACTAAACTTAGTACACCTCAAAAAACACAACTTAGAATATTTTTTTTTGTTTTTTTTTTTTCTTTTATAGTACTATAAAAAATGTTATTAAAATCTAGAAATAAAGATTGAATTTTAAAAATTGTGTGTGGTTTTCATTTGGACGTTAATGGGTTAAAGATATTAGGCATTACTAGCATAACTTTAGAAATATTATGCATTAAACCATAATACATACGTGATTGGTTATTAAAACCCTTCAGTCAGGATTACGACTTATCTTCTCACACTACTTATGTTGAGCGTGTTACATGAGGGGCTGGATCTACAGTTTAAAGTCGACTCCGAACGACAGATTTTTGAGAAACTTTTCATGGGAATTGTATTTATTCTCGAAGTTTTTGCCAGAAATCTGCTGAGAGGAAGTTTGCGAGGAAATATTTTTTTGTATTTCAATATGTTGAGGATTTTTGACCAGGGATTTGAACCGTGGCCTCACGAAGCCAACACGCTACCTACTAGACAACAGCGACTTCTTAAACAATATTTGCTTTAATTTAAATAAAAATTGAAATAATTTTAGCATTAAGTTTACTTTTAGGCAATAGTTATACAGAAATTTATTCGCCTACACTCCTCATTCCCAGAAACACACAATTTTTAAGTTTTTAATTTTTTAGCAAAATTTTGAAGCTTCTTTAGCGAATGTGAAAACCGCATCTAAGATTGTGTAAGAATATCGGGTGTCTGAAGCGAAGACAATCGACGGTTATTCTAACATTGGTTTGAATTCATACGTGAAACTGATACTCCTCTACGAAAAGGCAAACAAATTGTCTCAAACAAATTTCATTTATGTATGAAATCAGGTTGGCATAATAAATATAATTACAGAGAGACCATAATAGTCCGATTTGGGTTATTTGAGTGTACATACTCGGACGCCGGAATACCTTCTGCAGAAGTCACATCGTCTTTGTCATCGTCCCGTGTTTTGGGAAGATATTTTCTTTTGGAAAATATTCTGAGAGTAAATAAAATCTGTCATACGGAGTCAACATTAAACATCAGGTCCCACTATGCATGACTAAAATTAATACTTACACACACAAAGTGACGGTGTTAAGTGAGTAAATTTCGTAAATTTCTTGTGCTTATAGTTACTATCACAATGAAATGTATCAAAATAAGTAAATTTTCTTTAGGGTCAAATTTCATCATCATAGTGCCCTATGCATTATCCTAATGACGTTTACTTGTTTGGTATTCTTATGTTACAGTTTTAAAAAATTGTTCTCTATTTGACATGAATGAAAATCAAATAAAAATCAAATTCATTTAAAATAGAAGAATGAAAAAAACTTTTGCACCCGAATAATTTGAAGATTTGAAATAGATTGACACACACACACACACACACTCAAAATAGTTTAATATACCCATACTTCAATATGACTATGACTTCAATAACTGCTCTCGTACCTGACGAGAGTTTACAAGTCATCATGATTTGTGGAAAAGATGGTACGAAATGTATAAAATATGAGCACTTATGTATGTGATAACGTGCTGAAAAGGAATTGTCATTCAATATATACCAATAAAATGAAAAATGTCTGTTATTCAAGGTATTTAAGTTAAAGGTAAAGCCATTGTATAAAACTGTAGAGGAGATGACATTAAATTGTGTTTATCATGAAACTAACTTTCAGGCGTAGTAAATAATTTATTTTAAATGAATATTTAAACTTTTGGTTGAAGTTATAAATACAATTCATTGCAACTTGTCAAACGAAGTATTTTGATTTTGATGCAAATAATCTACGATTATGTATTTGATCCCAAGTAAATGTGAATTAATTGTTCCATTTTTATTTTGTTTAAATTAGATTTCGTAGGCAATTATTAATTCAATTACAAAAGCTAAAACTTAATAAGAATGAATGCATCATTAAGGAGACAACATATTGTTTTAAAGGAGGCATCATTCTGCGGTGAAGGAAAAATAGTAGAATCAAAGCGCGGTTGTTTTATCCCAGAGTAAAATATTCTTAATCTATTCAAAGCTTACTTGTAAGCTTAATTCTACGCTTTTGAAAAATTTTGTAAATTTACTTTGTAATATAGATACAAGGGATGTAAGTTTTTTTTCGTATCCCAGGTCAGGCATCAAAACGAAATACATACGAAAAAAAATATTTCCTCGGCGATTTCCTCGCAGCAGATTTCTGGCAAAAACTCTTAGATTAAACAAAATTGCCATGAAAAATTTCTCAAAAATCTGTCGTTCGGAGTCGAGGTTAAACTGTAGGTCCCGCCACTCATGTATAAAATTAACGCACACAACATGGGTGGTGTGAGAAACTGAGCCGTAATCCTGACTGAAGGGTTGTAATGACCAATTATGTACATATGTATGTATGAGATCTAAAATGTGTGCTTATTCGCACACACTTGGAACGAAAGAAGACCCCAAAAAAAGGCCAATGGTGTTAAATTGCTCGGCGTCGGTAGCCAGTTTACATCACCTTATTGTTAGATGATCATCCGAATCCCGCCGCCAGTCCATAGTCCGTCATTTTTTATGCATTGTACGCTCTTGGATCTAATGTGTATTTGAAATCATCCCAAATTACGTACGTAGTCATTCATACAGAATTGGGCCTCATTGGTAAAGATGATTTTTCAGTGGAAATTAGAAACAGTTGACCCCAATTGAACCTATTCTGCGAATACACATTGTTGTCCAATGCTTAAAAATTTATAGTTTATTTGTTTTTGTTGCTATTTAATTTATGATTACAAATATTTGTTAACCGTCAATGTAAGATTAAATGCATATGATAGTTAAGGTGTGCCTTAAATAACCATGCAATCAATTTATTTTCATTGCAAACTTTTGTAGATTAAGATTATTTATGATTTTACTTTATTGCCTGCCTCTTTCTCTCTCTTTGGTGTAGAAAAACAATAACATTTTAATTATAATTTGATTTTAATTTGAACTTATTTTTCAAAAAAAAAAATTTACACAGAAGGTTAATATCTTAACCTGCTTTTACCTTACGATATTAAAATTTTTTAAAAATCCATCAGAATTGTCATATCATAGCTTAATTACATATTAATGGGGTATACTTTATTTTTAATTGAATTGAAATATATTACTCATACGTTTCATATTACATGTACTGGAATAGTTACTCTGAAAAGTATGCAATAAAAAATCTTTGATATTGTCATGTATGAAACTAATGGAATTAAATACCACTCATACGTCGCCATTGTTGCCAATTTGACTTTTTTCCCGTCAAATCTGACGTTTTTGCAATGCCAAATACTGGAAAAAATGCTTTTTAGCGGTTAGCGTGAAATCTGGAGTTTTTTTTACAGCACTTTAGCGTTTTTTACCGTTTTTCCCAACGTTGTATTATATGATATAAGTATGATAAAATGCAACCATCTATTTGTATTCGAGAGTCGAATAACGGTTAGTAGAAAGAGTACAAAGAAAAAATCGAAAACGTAAAGTTGAAATCGGTTTCGAATGAAGGTGAAGCTTAAAGTGTTGTGTTTAAAATAAGAAGGCAGAAAAAAGAAAAAATATTAAAAAAGTAAGTATAGGCTGTTTTTTATAGAGATATAGAACTTTAAGTTGCAATAAAACAACGATGGATTATTCGATTGACATGAATTTTATTTATCCGAAAGATAATCTTGTGGTATTACATTTTAAATATGATTTCTGGCATATGACCGCCACGGCTGGCGCGGATGTAGTCCAATCTGGACGTCCAATTTTCGATGACTTTTTCCAACATTTGTGGCCGTATATCGGCAATAATACGCCGAATGTTGTCTTCCAAATGGTCAAGCGTTTGTGGCTTTACCGCATAGACCAATGACTTTACATAGCCCCACAGAAAGTAGTCGAGCGGTGTTAAATCACAAGATCTTGGAGGCCAATTCACAGGTCCAAAACGTGTAATTAGGCGGTCACCAAACGTGCCTTTCAATGAATCTATTGTGGCACGAGCTGTGTGACATGTTGCGCCGTCTTGTTGAAACCACATCTCCTGGACATCATGGTTATTCAAATCAGGAATGAAAAAGTTAGTAATCATGGCTCTATACAGATCCAATTCCTGTGCTCGATGGCGGATGGACTCATTCGGGTCTTCCTCAATGCTACGCTCTACAGCAGCAATAGCTTCTTCTGTACGCACCGTACAGCGTCTCTGGGGATGCGAGTTATCAATAAGAGTAAACGTGGTGCGAAAACGTTCCATGGTTAATCGAATTAACTGCTCTGATGGACGATTTTGTCGACGATAAAATGGACGTAGTGCGCGATACGTTTTCCGCACAGAACCATTATTTTCGAAATAAAATTGCACTATTTGCAAGCGTTGTTCAGGCGTGAGTCTATTCATGATGAATTGCCAAACCAAACTGAGAATAAATCACTTGACAGCTGTTAAATCGGTCGCCATCGTGAAAAGTAATGCCAACTTAAAGTTCTATACCTCTATAAAAAACACCCTTTACATGACAAAAAAAAATAAAATTGTTACAACATAAATTATATGAATATAATTTTAAAATGTACATTTAAATTGAATTTTCTCTTTAAAAAGTTATCGCACCTCAGTATCCACAAAAGTTTCGAAACGAATGGCTGGACCATTATAAACTAAAAGGATGGCTAACAAAAAATGAAAAAGATGATACAAAAAGTTTTTGCAAGTATTGCAAATATGCCTTATCCGGAATGTTGAGCGATTTAATTAATCACGGAGAAACCAAAAAACATAAAACCGTAGTATCAACAAAGTAGGTACAATGACCACTTATAAACAAAATGCAGAAGACTGGCACTATATTTTTGAAAATACCTAATTTTGTTTGTAAATTATTAAACATAATTGAAAAAACAATTCAATAAAAAATATGTGTAATTGTTTAAATTTTATTTTAATTATTTACATTTTATTTTATTTAACGTTAATTTAAAATTTTCAAAATATTTATTTGACGAGTTTCTGACGGTATTGTAAAAATTTAATTTAGCGATTTCTGGCGATTTTTAAAGCCCAATCTGACGGGAAATATTGAAAAAAATTTGGCAACACTGTACGTCACATATGTGCTTGAGTTTTACATGTCAAATAAGAGCATAATGTGAGCAAATACATATAATGGGTGGGCGATTTAAAAGTTTAAATTTAAAAATGCAATAAAATAAAAATGGTTTATAATTTTGATAAATTTATTGTTTCGCTGTGAACTACAACTGTTCCGTTTGGTAATCGATTACCCTTATGAGATAAACTCGAAATAACTATGATACTTCCTGGACAAACTGAAACAGCAACGTCATCCTCTGTTGGATCCCACATCAGGTGAGCATGCAGGGTCGCTGACAACGCCAGAGCCATTCTGGGGAGTGAACGGAGAAAATTGAAAGGCAAACGGGTTTGAGTAAATTAAAACTTTTGTTAGGTAATGAATTGGCCTTAGACGGGATCTCTGTCGTTGAGTGGCGTTAAAAGTTCCTCAATCTTTAAATTTGTGAGAACAATAAATTATTCGGAGTGAAGTTCTGTTATAAACAAAAAGGTTCCAAACTGCCATCAAGAATTTTTGGTGAAAAGTTTTTTAGTGCTTTCAGGAGTTAGTTGGCTTCCTAAATCGTGGATTATTTCGAGAGAAATGAAATCTCTTAATTTTATGAATTATAATATTTTAGACATCCCGTTGTTTTGCTCAAATTAAAATAATAATTTTTTGTTTTTGTCGCATAGTGTTATTAGTCGAACATTTAAACCATTACTGTTCATCACCCATTCCTATACAAACTAGTAAAATAAATACTGGTTGTTTAGTCTACAAAAATCACTATGAAAACAAATAATAATGAAATAATGAAGAAGAAGATGCTGAAAACAATGATTATAAAAAATTACCAGTACTATGTAGAAAGGCCACGACGCAATTAACAATTAACAGAAACGCTATCGAATTTGCTAAACTGAAGTTTTGTAAGGATCAATATAATGTTCTTTTAAACTTAAACTAGCAAAGAATTATGAAGTCGCCGTGGTCTAATATGTAGTGTGTTGGCTTATTAGACGTGAGGCCGCGATTCAACAACCAGGGCAGACATCTCCGCTAAAGGAAATATGACAAAAATATTTCTTCCGCGACTTCTTTTCAGAAGTTTTCTTACAAAAACTCTGAGAGCAAATATTGCCATGAAAAGTTTCTCAAAAATCTGTCGTTCGGAGTCGACTTTAAACAGTAGGTCCCACCACTCATGTATAAAATTAACACACACAACATAAGTGGTATGAGAAACTAGGTCGTAATCCTGACTAAAGGGTTGTAATGGCCAATTGTGTATGCAGTAAAGAATTTATTTAATTTATAAAATAAAATCCGATTAAAAGAATCCACATGAAATGCTCTTTTTTAAAACATTGAAACGGCAAAGTATATTTTTCTAGTCAGAAATTCCAAAAAAAAAAAAACAACACTTGAATACAAACCAATATTTTAGGTAATATAGTAAAATAATATGCTAATGAGAGGTTCTAACTAATAGCAACTAGACCACTTATTAGTCCTTCCAGCATAATAGGAGTACATTGGCTTACTTGAGCTAATATCTATCTCTGTGTATACCTCAGTACAGTGCTAGTCCCCGTAATCTAATAGGCAGTGTGTTAGCTATTAGACGTGAGGACCAGAGATCAGCAATGAGTATTCAAAAAGATGAGTACATTCGATTCATGCTCTTAATTTCTGATACTTATACGTATTCATACTTATTTCAAAATCATACTCACACTACCCATATTCAAAGTTTGAAGTACTCATCATAGTCATACTGAACAACATGTATGATGTTGTTGATTTCGACTCTCCGTGACTCAACATTTACAAGAATCACAAAATAAATATGATTCGCGTACGAACACTACAATACTCACTGGAAGGTTGTGTGTTTGCTTTGCTTGCTGTCTTTGTCTTTTTCTTTCTTCTTTTTTTTGTAAATGCAACAACAACTAAGACTAAATTTTGATGAATGATTCGAATCGCTCGAATCATCTCTAACAAAAAGAGATATGAAATATTTCTCCGATGACTTCCTCTCAGCAGATTTCTAGCAAAAACTCTGAGAGTAAATAAAATTGTTATGAAAAGTTTCTCAAAAATCGGTCGTTCGGGGTTGAATTTAAATTGTATGTTCTGCCAATTATGTATAAAAATTAACGCACGTGACTTAAGTGGTGTGTGAAGTTAGATCTGACTGAAGGGTTGTAATAACTAATTATGTATGTATGTATGTACGTAATAATTAAAACGACTATTGTGATGAAATTTAAATTTTATGGAGTCTAGTAGGTAGTGCGTCGGCTTATTCGACTTAGGGCCAGGGTTCAAATCCCTGGTCAAACTTCAAAACGAAAATATGAAAAAAATATTTCGTCGGTGACTGACTCTCAGCACATTTATGGCAGAAACTCTGAGAGTAAATAAAATTGCCATCAAAAGTTTCGACTTTAAACTGTAGATTCCGCCTCTCATGTATAAAATTAACAGACACAACATAAGTGGTGTGAGAAGCAAGGTCGTAATCCTGACTGAGGAGTTGTAATGACCAATTATGTATGTATGTATGTATGATAATCTCGTACCATTAGACAAACCATATCTAGGAAGTCTTCTATACATATAGATATTTCTACACACAAATAAGCTGAATTTTCTTTACGGGCTCTTGCTTAATAAGCCAAATCACTACCTACCAAAATACCCCACCTTCCTGATATCAAGATCGTGTGATTTTGGATTGTTTTGTTAGGGGTCATATAAATTCTCATATCCATGTCGATGAGATAGGAAATGGAATGGAATGAAAATCAAAATTCGATAGCATATGACAAAAGTTTATGAAAAATGTGGTTTTAGACTGCGTCTTGACAGACACGAAATCATATTTAAGTATGACGTCATAAAATTTTCTTTTCAACAAAACATATTTCATATATTTCTTTCTTTTATTATGATATTATATTTGAACTGCGAACAATTTGCAAAGCATTTTGAATACTTTCTACCAACAATAGCCACATATCAATATCCATTAAAACGAACTAATCAATACTGAATAATAAAACAGTTCAAAAACAAATCAAAAATGCTGGTCTAAATGGGTTTTCTGGGTTTAGTTTTTTTTTCGTTTAACATTAAATAAAAAAATTCTTCTGTTATTTTTTCCTTTACTCATGCTATTAAAATTTAAAATTTAAAATGAATTTCATATGAAGTGCTCATCAACAATAACTACGAGTTATAAAATTCAAATACAACTAAAACATTCAAAACTTATTGTATTTAAAATGGAAATTCATTATCCTTCTCTCTATATATTTAAAATGAAAGTTTTTCTACAATAAATAGAAAATTTTTGAATAGTAAAATCAAATTAAATAAATAAATGGAAAATAAATAAAAAAAATAATGTTGAAAATGGAAGTGGTAGACTGCGTTGTTGTTCCTTGAACTAAACAATGTGTACAAAACGTGGCCGTAGTAGTCATTAGAGAGAAAAGTTTTTAAACTGTCTGTCAAAATATTTTTAAAATTTATTTGACGAAAACATTACTGTTGCAGCAAAACTTTAGATAAACAAATAACACCAGAATTTCTAAATGGGATTTTATGTTCTTTTATTGTTTATTCGCAATTAAATGGTTTTTTTTTGTTTTTCTATGAAAAACAACAGATAGACAGTAAAGCTATATCAAAGTCAAGGCTGTTTAAGGCAGGGATGCAATTTAGACGTCAATCACTCAAACAGGCAAGAATACAACAGCACTCAATTTCGTAGGGTATAATTGTAATGCTATAAATACAATAAACGCAACACAGGAAGCACAAAAATCTTGCAATTGCAGCCTAAGTTAAATTGTATGCGTATCAATTATAATAAAACATCAATTGTTCATACATAACATAACATACATAATTGGCATTACAACCCTTTAGTCAGGATTACGATCAAGTTTCTCACACCACTTATGTTGTGTGCGTTAATTTTTATACATGAGTGTTGGGACCTACAGTTTAAAGTCGACTCCGAACGACAGATTTTTGACAAACTTTTCATGGCAATTTTATTTACTCTCAGAGTTTTTACCAGAAATCTGCTGAGAGGAAGTCGCCTAAGAAGTATTTTGTAATATTTCGCTTAGTTGGAGATGCCTGACCTAAGCTCAATTGTTCATCAATTCTTTATTAATGGTGCCACTAACACATTTTTTCGCGTTATATTCACACATCACGTTTTTAAAACTTCTATTTCATGCATGTGGTTGTATTGACTGCATTAATCCTCGCATTGCCAGTATAAATCCTCTCACTGTGAGTACTAATTCTCTTTTTGCCGCGAATAAAAATAGAAATTAAGTTAAAAGCATAGCACCAGAATCTTTGCTTGTTGTCGCGCTGCTTTTAAAATAATTACTTCCAAATAAAACCATGTATTCTTTTTTCGAAAAATTGCTGTATTTGCTGTGTTGTTTATAGCATAATGCTGTAGTATTATTTCAAAGAAAATTGTAATTGAGAAATGGAAGTATGTTTTCTACAATCTTAAAGACATAATATTTAATATTAAACCGAAATATTGCTGAAAATATTTTTTATCATAATCAAGGTATTTATTTTTAAATATGATTTCTGATATATACTTTTTCCAATAAATCTCGATGTACGGCTTTAATGGTTAAAAGTGTAATCCGTTAGGAGTAGTATAAGAAACAAAACCACTTGTTGAAAGAAATTTGGCAACAAATTGATTTTTCAATATATAGATAGTTAAGTGTGCTGTATGGCAAATTGAGCTGTCTTTTTGTAGCCATTGATATTTAATTGACTAATTTTCGCAAACAAAAGGAAACAAGCATCGCATAAGTAATCAAGCAATCAATTTTAATGTAGGATGTAGAGATGATTCATTAACGACTTCAGCATTTTCTTCGCTCCAAAGACGGCAATTTTTCTTATTATATTTTTAAATTACAGGCGCCGTAGTCCAGTAGCTAGTATGGTGGCTTATTACACAATATACCGTGGTTCAACTCCTGACCAAGGCATTTCTAACTAACTCAAATATGATCAAATATTTCTTTCGACGACTTTTTCATTGGAAGGTAAAATAAAATTCCCATGAAAAGTTTCACAGGACTCACCTTTTACTACATGAGTTCTGGGAGAAGGTAGGTTGTAGTCCTAGCTAGAAGACTGTAATGACCAATAAGGTATGTTAATAACTATTTAAACTGAAGTGAGCATCACAACATTGAAAATTTTTTTTGATAAAAATGCTTATCATCGGTTAGTTACAAACGAGCCCAATTAGAAAAAGTGCGCGGCATACAATGGTCAATTGTTTTCAATTATGGAATGAGCGTAGGATATTCTCAATGACAGTGATTTCAATTTCTGTTGAGATGGTCTATGTTCCTCCAAAACTCACTTTCTTCCAAACAAGTGGAACATTTTCTGGACGTTGCGAGTGTCAGTCAAGCCAATTCCACTAGGACTAGGCAAAAATGATGTGACTTTTCAAGACGTACTGGTTTCAAACTTCGTGATCCATGTCAATACAATAGCTACGGTTTCTAGGAGCAATATTGTAGAAAAACTTTGTAGTACAATTGATTTCCGTAGTGTTTTTTTTTTTGGCAACTTGTGTGAAAGTTTGAAGCTGGTGGAAATTTTCTGGCAGGAGTGCTATGGCATATGACATAGTCGGTAAAAAAATGATGAATGGAGTGATAAAGTGACATAACGACAAAAGATGTAGGGTTAAATGGATTGGCAACCATGGCGTTACTTCTACTTGCTTCTACTGCTCCAATCATGTAAAAAAGGGAATGAAAAAATTTATAAACAGATCTGGTTTAACATACGCAAATACAATACACTTATATGATCTACAAAGGAACTTCTTCCGAAAAGATACCGTGCGGTGGTACACAAAAAATAAATCCAAATACTTCAAGTTCCTCTGCGATATTTCGGATTCGAAACAAGGTTGTGAATTTTTCAAGTATCCATTAAAGTCAATACAATTTCTTCTGTTATCGCAACAGCTATAAACTTTTTTGTGGTACTTAAATATGTAGCTGGGTACATAGTAGTTTTTTTGGTTTTCTATTTTGACTGTAAGTTTCTTTCGTTATAAGTCGAAAGTTTATTGAAAGTAAAATGAAATTAAATTGTCTTGAACAAACAAAAAATTGAAAAAAAAATTTTTAAATTTCATGCGATTTTCGTTGCAGGACTTTGTTTACAGAAATTTAATTCTTCCACACCATGAACTCTTACCTTTCGCTTTTTTTATTATGCTTTTATTCTCAACATTAGACAGTAATTTTTATTTGATTTTAAGTCTTTAATTTAATTTTGCTTTTATTTTCCTTACAGTTCCAAGGCTACTCGTTCAGTTTTATTCATAAAACGCTTCAGCGGTTTTCTGGAAGAACTGCACTGTGTTAATGAGATGAAGATAAGGCAACAGAAGTGTAACAAATTTTATAACTAAACTTAGTTGTAATTAGCAGGCGGGATTGCCTATTTTATTTTGAAAACAAAAATTACAACAAAAACAAATTATAAATAGTTGAATTGTAAATACTTTTGTGAGTAATTTAAATTTCATTTTCTCCTATGGTAATTGCCTATTCGCTATTCTCCTTTGTTTACAGCGCAGATCTTTACAGTGGAGATTTTCAAACCACGACTGTTCTCTTCACACGCAACGCATCTTCACACAAGACTGACTGAATTCTTATTACTCGTTGCCTGCTTTGGCTTGCCCTTTTTTATGCCCACGTAATGAGTCTGATGAATGTTCTTGAAGTCGAATGTTCGTGTGTTCGCCTTCTCGAGAGTTCTATCGCGACTTCATTGTTGGTTGTTCATGTCGCTTGTTGTTGCGTTCTCGCTTACTTGTCTATTCCCTTTTCTTTCATACCGATATTGATGTGTAGCTTTTGCTCATTTTAATGTTAAACGATATTGCACCGTTTCCATTTTCGTAACAATATTTTATTTCTAATTTTTTTTTGTTGGCGTTAATATCGGTCATACACATTTACTATACCATGCTCTATAAGAAGGAACATGCAAAACACGTTGTCAACGGTTTAGAAATACCGATATAACGTCAGCAATGAAGAACGTTAGAAACCACCAAAAAAGTTTGAAAACGCCGTATGCATGATATGTGTTGCACAGCAAACAATTTTTGACCGTTTAAAATCTAATCGATCCCATATTCCAAAAGTCTGAAATATAGGAACCACATGAATTGAACGACAAACAGATAGAAAACTGAAAAACCACTTGTGAAATTAGGTAGAAAACTCAGCGACACATCAAACTGTTATTGGCAATGAAAATTTGATTTATTTTTAGTGTCCTAAACGTCTGAAGTCATGGGTTAATCAGCGGCAACTATCAACTTTGGCTGCAAAGCCAGATCGATTCAGCAGGAAAACAAAACTTTGTCTGGGACCAGAAATTTGTGGTGTACCACGAGCTCACAAAACCTAGTGAAACCGTTACTACAGATCGCTACCTACAACAAAAGATCTTTTTGAACCATACATTGACCTACAGAGACGCAAAGTAATTTTCCAACATTACAATACACCTGCACCGAAACCAAACTCTGTTCAGGATACAATCGAAGCATTACGGTGGAAATGTTACTCCATTCCCCGTGTTTAAGATTGAGGTTTTATTTTACTTTATTAATTTTATTTATTATTTTAATTTTATTTATTATTTTAATTTTATTATTTAAAAATACTTATTATTATAAATTTAACTTTAAATGATTTAACTTTCAATGAATATAAATTAGCAGCAAGGCAGTATGACTATAAATTACTGATCTAGCTATACAATTAGCAGCAAGGCAGTGATGTTCTAGCTTTCACGATAAGAATTATAATAATTTGTTACAAAATTTAGGCAAACCAAAATAATTCTGTTTTCTTACAAAATTGTAACAAATAATAAAAAAGGGTTCTTTACACTAACAAGGATATGTATAAAAACCGGTTAGCTTAGTAGCAGGTAGAAAATCGCGTTACAAAGCTTGTACATGTATGTGTGTATGTATTTGTAAAATAGAAAATAGCAAAGAAAGAAGATAGATAATAGATAAATTATAGCAAGTACAGTGGTACATGAAGAATATTATTAGAAATGATAATATAAATGTGCTACATTATAAAAATACGTTTAACTAAATAATTATTAATTTGTTGTTCTCCAACATTCTCCCCCCCCTAAGCACGATAGTGTTTAACTTAAGGGAGTATTATTTTCACCAAGTGTATCTAAATTAGGTAGAAAGGCTATTTTAGAAATAGGACGTTTAAAAAGTCTTCCATTCGATAACAGCGTCACTACTCTCACGAATCCATCACTACCAGGGTGTACTGCTTGAACTCGAGCCAAAGGCCATTGTCCGGGTGGACAACGTTCATCAAACAGAATCACCAAGTCACCTACTTTAGCATTTCTCGAGATCTTTAGCCATTTAGGTCTAGCCTGTAACCGACAAAGCCATTCGCGAGACCAGCGGCGCCAAACATGTTGCTTTAATTTCTCGACGACTTTCCATCTGGATAAGCGATCGATGTTGATTTGAAGTATATCTTCTTCTGGTACACAAACAGATGGTTCGCCAATTAAAAAATGTGCCGGTGTAAGAGCGTTAACATCAGAAGGATCGTTGTTCAGAGGGCACAATGGTCTAGAGTTCAGGCAACTCTCGATTTGAGTAAGAAGCGTTGTAAGCTCTTCAAATGTAAGAATACGATTATGCATAACCCTGCGTAAATGGTGTTTCGTAGACTTAACTCCTGCCTCCCACAGTCCTCCAAAATTAGGTGATGCTGGTGGTATGAAGTGCCACGTGACTCCATCAGAGGCCAGAAGTTCAGCGAGCTCTTTAGGTAAAGAAGATTTGTTTTTGTAAAGAACTTCCAGTTCTTTCTGAGCACCAACAAAATTCGTACCGCAATCAGAATACAGGTCGGTACAATTTCCACGTCTGGATATAAAGCGTCGAAATGCAGCTAGAAATGAGTCTGTAGATAAACTGGTCACAGCTTCCAGATGTATAGCCTTCGTTACCATACAAATAAATAAACAAATATAACCTTTTCTGGTGACAGAATTTCGTGCAGTTGATTGTTTTATAGTAATTGGTCCTGCATAGTCCACGCCGCTATGCTTGAAAGGTCGTGCTGGCTTAAGACGAACACTTGGTAAGCTGCCCATAACTTGTTGTGCTGCCTTTGCGCTGTATTTAAAACAATCCATACACTGCCGTAACACCTTTTTCGCTATATTTCTAGCTGACAAAATGAAATATTCTCGTGAAACAAAGGAATGCATTTTAATTAAGCCGCCGTGTAACGTTCTTTTATGTGCATCTAAAAATATAAGATTAGTTATAGGATTTCTTTTCGAGAGTAAAATTGGATGCTTAGAAAAGTAATTTAGATCTTAGTTTTGAATTCTACCACCAACTCGAATAATTTCTGAAGAATCGAGAAAAGGGCACAGTTTAGCAACTGTCCTATTAGTACTAATATGACCGTGTTCTCTGAGCTGAAGTATTTCGTTCGGAAAATCAACCTGTTGTGAAAGTCTGATAAGTTTCATACGGGCGTAATTAAGCTCGTTACTGGTAAGAAAACCTGTCATCTTACTACTACCTGTCATTTGTGATTCTGTTTTGTATAATGCATTTTTTGTAAACCGAAATATGTACGCAGTTACGCGTATTAGCTTGCTAAGAGAGGAAAATCGTGTTAGAATTTCGGGGTATTCTAGTTCCGTAATAGTTGAATGTACATTTAGACATGTACGTTCTTCTGGTAAATCCGAATTTTCAAATTTTAAAATTGGTTGTTTTGGCCATTTTTCTGGTATCTCACACAACCATTTAGGGCCATTCCACCATAGCTTACGGTTAACGAGTTCCGTTGCTGAAATTCCACGAGATGCACAATCGGCTGGGTTATCTCGTGTTGAAATGTAGCGCCATTGATTATTCGTTGATCTTCTCTGTATTTCTGCTACTCTGTTTCCAACATAAACTGGCCATCTGGATGACTGGCCTCTAATCCATGATAGTACTGTTGTGCTATCAGTCCAATAAAAGATGTTAGTAATTTCGCTATCAAGTGAAGAGGTTATTTTGCTAACAAGCTTTACTAATAATGTTGCTCCACAGAGTTCCATTCGAGGTATAGTTAGTCGTTTTAGTGGTCCTACTTTAGTTTTCGCTTGTAGTAAGTTTACCTTCACACTAGAATTATTCAAAATGACTTTAGCATAAACAGCAGCAGCAAACGCAAACTTAGAAGAATCACAAAATCCGTGAATTTCAACTTTTCTAGTTGCTGAAAGTCCGATCCATCTAGGAATTTTTATTTTTTCCAGTTCCTTTAAACTGTGTCTATATTCGATCCACCTTGTATTTAAATCTTCTGGAACAAAATCATTCCAATCGATTCCCAACAACCATAAGTTCTGAAATTCTATCTTTGCTAGAATAGTCGTAGGCGAAAGCCAACCAAGAGGGTCATATAGCTTCGCTGCATCTGATAAAAGACTTCGCTTAGTGACCTTCTCGTCACTATTTTCAAATTTTATTTTAAAAGAAAAGAAATCATCTTTTATATTCCATTCAAGACCAAGAGCTTTTATAAAATTATCATTTTCAATTTCAAAAACTTTAGAATCTGCTCGAAGTTCAGGCAGAATGGATTCCATGAGATCCATAGAGTTAGAGGACCATTTACGTAGATTGAATTTACCTTTACTTAATAACTTGCACAACTCCGAATGAAGCTTTAGGGCTTGAGTCAAATCATCAGCTCCAGAAATCACGTCGTCTACGTAAGTGTCAGTATTGAGTACCTTACAGGCTAATGGAAACTGTCCTTTCTCATCCAGCGCTAATTGTCGAAGTACTCTTATTGATAAAAATGGAGCTAGTTTAGTACCGTAGGTTACGGTTGTAAGATTGTATATGTTAATATCATTAGAATCAGAATCTCGCCACAATATCCGTTGATATATTTGGTGCTCACTAGCTACGTTGATTTGGCGAAACATTTTCTCTATGTCCGCTGTGAATCCAATACGATAACGTCTCCATCGTGTTATAATAGTAGGAAGATCATTTTGCAGAGCGGGTCCTGCAGACAGTTCCTCATTTAAAGAGGGTTGAAATGTTCTTCTAGAACTACCGTCAAAAACGACTCTCAACTTTGTCGTTGGGCTACTATCTCGTAGTACACCGTGGTGTGGCAAGAAATAACTATTTTCAACTAAATTCTGAGGGTATCTACCCTGTTTGACCATGTGACCAAGTTCTTCGTATTCCTTTATGAAGTCTTCATAGAGCTTACCAAACATCGGATTCCTTTTACATTTTGCTTCAACATTCTTCAACCGAGAAAGCGCGTTATAATCAGTATGATTAAAGATTGGCAAAGGACATCCTTTTAAAGCAGCTTTAAAGGGTAAATGAACTGTATAACGACCAGTATGGTCACGAGTAGTGGTCTTTTGGAAATACTTCTCACAAAGTTCTTCTTCTTCTGTAAGAAGTCGATTTTCTATTATTTCCTCTTGCTCCCAGAATGCACGAAGTTGCTTATCCAAAGCACACACGTTCACATTTATATTATTTTTCGGAAAAGAGACCTGTGATGTAGGCCCAGAAACTACCCAACCAAAATGAGTAAGTTGTAAGAATAAGCAGTTATTAAATTTCCTTTGCTGAGGTAAAATTATATTACTGTAGACATCTCCTCCCAAGAGTAAGTCGACTGAACCGCGTTCAGTAAAATTTGGATCAGCCAGATTAAGTTCCTTTAAACTTGACAACATTTTCGAATCTATTGGTTGAGGCTGATAAGCTGTAATTTTAGGTAAAACAAACGTCTGACAGACCAGCTCAAAATTAGGCTCGAAATTTGAAGACAAACTAATTTGAACTAGTTTTGTGGCAGTGTAATCCTTTCCACAAATACCGCTTATTTGAGCATGAGTCTTAATACCTTGTAGTTTTAGAGTTTCAGCAGCATTTTGAGTAATAAATGAAGCCTGAGCGCATTGATCAAGAATTGCTCATAAATAAAAAAGACCGCTGGGTGTTTTAACTACTACACGCACTGTAGCTAAGAGTACTTGAGGCTGATGTTTTAGAATATTGCAGTTGCAAACTAAGTTTTCAATGACCTTGTCAGATGAATTATTATCAGCTCTATTTACTTTTCCATATTCTTTATGCACAGTGGTGTGGTGCTTCTGCTGGCAAATTTGACAACTCGATTTTAAATGACAGTTGATGCTAAAGTGTCCGATATTTAAACAATTTCTACAAATTCTCTTTTCGTTTAAAAAGTTGCGTTTATTGTCAGAGGACATAGCTGCGAATTTAAAGCATTTAAATAAAGGGTGTCGCTTGTCACAACAAGGGCAATTTGTATCGTTATTAGTTGCAGTCATATGAACATTACGTTTAGAAACTCTTTTGTTTATTGCTTGATATAAACTTCTAGATTTAGTGCTCTGATACGAAGAATGAGAATCATTAATTGTTTCTAAAGTTCTGAAGGATGTTTCCAAAAATTCAAAAAGCGTAGTAATGGATGGAACTTCAGTAGAAGCTTTTAAAGATTGCTCCCATTCCTTACGAGTTTGCTGATCTAGTTTATTAACGGACATATAGATTAGAATAGCATCCCAACCATTAGAATTGACTCCTAATGTGCGCAACAAAGCAAGACTATTACGCGTCGTATCTAAGAGAATCTGAATGCTTTCAGCTGAGCCATTACAAGAAGGTATTGAAAACAACTTTTTCATTACCATGTCGACAATTTTTCTTTTGTTCTGATAACGATTGTTTAAGGCATTCCAAGCCAAGCTATAACTAGCGTCTGAAGCAGGGTATTCATTCACAATATCTAAAGGAATACCTGAACACGAACTTTTCAAAAAATAATACTTTTGAACATTACTTAACGCCTGATTATTATGAACCAATGACACAAACATATCTTTGTATGAAATCCAAGAGACATAGTCTCCAGAAAATACCGGTAGATCTATTTTAGGCAAACGAGCTTCAACTGATATAGTTTCGTTTCTATTATGTGTTGAGTTTGCAAACGTACTTGAATGGATAGTTGATACATGAGGATTAACAGGTTCATTTACAATATCAACTAACTGACCCTTTAACAATAAAAATTCATTTTGAAAATTATAATATACGTCTTCAGAGAAGTAAGGTACGTCACTCATATTAAACGAATTTTCGCGAACAATTTCCAAAATCTGTTTATGAATATCTTTAAACTGAGTGTAAGAAGACTCGATTTCTTCCAAGACACATTGAGCATAACCACGAGTAACATTAGTTTTAGACTGGTATGCTTCTGCAGTACGTTGCAAATTTCTTAACAACAACCGTTGTTCGACGATTAATTTCGTTAAATTTTCCATTTTAATTTCTTTTCACTTAATACTTTTAAAAAACACACTTTCTAGATAAATTTCATTAATACATACGGTTTGGATCACAAAGTAAGGCAGTAGTAACGCAGGTTAACTTAACGTAATTCAAACCAAAGTACAGAGTCCAAGTATCCAGCAGATTTCTTCCAATTAGCAGGTCCAAGCCAGAGATACAGGAGACGATGTATGTTGTCCAAGACCTCAGTGTAGGGAAGATTCCACAGTAGGCAAACCTTAATTATAGGCAATCTTCCAGAATAGGCAATATTACCACCATTGGCAAGATTCCCAAAGTAGGCAAGAGTCCAGTATGGGCAAGATTCGAAAATAGGCAAGGGTCCAGTATGGGCAAGATTTCACAATACTTCCCAAAAGGCAATATTTCAATAGGCAATATTTATCAATATTTCCCAAAAGACGATATTTCTCAATAATTCCCGGGTTTCGGCACCAATGTTTAAGATTGAGGTTTTATTTTACTTTATTAATTTTATTTATTATTTTAATTTTATTTATTATTTTAATTTTATTATTTAAAAATACTTATTATTATAAATTTAACTTTAAATGATTTAACTTTCAATGAATATAAATTAGCAGCAAGGCAGTATGACTATAAATTACTGATCTAGCTATACAATTAGCAGCAAGGCAGTGATGTTCTAGCTTTCACGATCAGAATTATAATAATTTGTTACAAAATTTAGGCAAACCAAAATAATTCTGTTTTCTTACAAAATTGTAACAAATAATAAAAAAGGGTTCTTTACACTAACAAGGATATGTATAAAAACCGGTTAGCTTAGTAGCAGGTAGAAAATCGCGTGACAAAGCTTGTACATGTATGTGTGTATGTATTTGTAAAATAGAAAATAGCAAAGAAAGAAGATAGATAATAGATAAATTATAGCAAGTACAGTGGTACATGAAGAATATTATTAGAAATGATAATATAAATGTGCTACATTATAAAAATACGTTTAACTAAATAATTATTAATTTGTTGTTCTCCAACACCCCGTGTTCACCAGACTTGTTTCCTTCCGACCACTATCTGTTTTCATCGATCGGACACCCTTGCCAAGAGGAAGTCGAAAATTGGGTCACCAATTGATTTATATGGTGATGATGTACGAATATATGACGGTGATGTATGAGTATGAAGATGATGTATGAATATGGCGGCGTCATACGAGTATGATAATGATGTAAAGTATGATGATGTATTAGTTTGATGATGAAGTAGGAATAAAATGAAAATGTAGTAGTATGATGATGATTACGATTTGCGAATATGACGGTGATGTATGAGGGTTTTTGTGATATAGTGTTACGAAAATCGATACGGTGTACCATCGTTTAACATTAAAACGATAAACAAAAGCTACACAAACAAATACAACAAACTTGTTACAAGTAAACCAACAACATCAGTATGAAAAAAAGGGTATAGACAAGTAAACGAGAACGCAACAACAAGAAATGTGAACAAAAAATACACAAACAACATAAAGTCGCGAATCAGTGTTATAATTTTAACAGAATCATCAATCAGGAATCAAACTGCCAGAAATAGTATTCTCATCTCAGTGACGCAATGCCCCACTAGACTTTAGTCTCAGATGATCTAAAAACATCGTTGGAAGCTTTTTGTGCCAAACTAAAATATTCTATAAAAGATTCTCTGGAAACTAATTTTAGTAAAGGACGAACTGGAAAATATTTTATACATGTAAAATATCAGAACTCAATAACTAGTTGAGGCTAAGAAGATTCATTTCGTTCAAATAAGTATATTCTTTTTCCATTCTTTTTTTTTTTTTTTTTGTTGACTGTTGTAGGATATTTACAAGATGGTATTGATTTTACTTAATCTTTTTATTTGTTTAATATCTATTTTATTTAATACCCCGGGTGCCCTGGTAGTTTAGTGGGTAGTGTGCTAGACTATTAGCGTGATGGTAGTGGCTTCGATTCCCACCAGAGACTCTTGTCTGTGACACTACACCGAGCATATGGTTAAATTACTCAGCTCATATAAAATTAAAATATAATTTGTAATTGTATTGTAATTAATAAATAAATAAATAAATAAATAAATAAATATTTAATACCCCAACTAGAGTGTCATATAAACTGCAATCATCGATATCAGTGCTACATTCCTGATGGGATATGTGAGCGATATTGTCATCACTTAGCATAGAGCCATTTTAAAATGAATACATACATACTACATACACTTTTTCGCTTTTTTATTTTCACGTATCTAAACTTTTTTAATTTCACTAATGGCAACCAAAGTAACTTTAAACTTTGGGAATAATAGTTATTTAAGTCATGTCCTTATTTTCTATAGTTTTATTATGTCCTCCTATTTAATATGCGTAGCGATAAATACTAAAAATATTAGATTTAGTTATGCGTATAAAATAATGGAGTGCGAAAAATCAAAATAATTAAATTCGTTATACTTTTAGAAAACATCATAAAATTCTCTAAACATATGCTTCTATTTCGTATTATTAGTAATAATTAGTGATTTTTATGGGAAATAATTTATTTTATTATTGGAAGTGTATTCAATTTAATGTCGTACGTTGCAATTGCTAACGATGTGGGAACAGCGACACAATATATTAAACAAAACCGACTCAGAGTTTTTGCCAGAAATCTCTTGAGAGGAAGTCGCCGAAGAAATATTTGTTCATATTTCGCTTTGTTGGAACTGTTTGATCTGCAGTTTAAACCGTGGCCTCACGTCGAAAAAGCCAACATGTTACCTACTAGAAAACTGCGGCTAAATATCAATTTACCAGACATTGTTACATTAATATTGTTACGAAAATGGAAATGGTGTTTTTAAAATGATAAACAAAAGGTCCAAAAAGAAAGCAATGGACTTGTTTACATACGAATAAAAAAATATAGCATCAACATCACTATTAAAAAGGGGGATAAACAAAGTGAACAAACAGGCAACAACACTGCAAGGACAAACGTAAACAAAATACACAAACAACAATAACGAAAACAACATGTTTACATATACAGAGATTTCGCGAAGGCACAGTCATTCTCCTTTATTATTCATCAGATTGTTTACCCAGCGATATAAAAGGTAAGACAAAGCGAGCAACGGGATTAGTAAAAATTCAGTCAGTCTTATATGAAGACACGTTGCGTGTGAAAAGAACAATTGTGGTTTAAGGACTCTGTTATAAAGGTCTATAACAATTGTTTTTGTGTCCGCGGAAGGCCGTAAATAATAATAATAATTAAAGCAAATTGTTGTTGTTTAAATTAAGTAGCTAAAGGTGGTACACGGAATTATGCGAACAATAAAGAAGTGATTTAAAACTAAACACAATTTTTTTATTTTTATTTGCAATCTACGAACTCATATTTTTAAAGTTTTTAAAAGGGTAAAAAACGTAACAAAAGATATGTAGGTACATGGTACGATTTTCCTGAAAATGTTTAGTGATTTTTATTTCTCACTGGAATCAAACTAACGAACGCGGTAGCGTAGGATATGATATAGACTGGACGGCCCGTTCAAATATTCGCCATTTATCTTCAATCTACCTACCGGCACCATACCGGTTTTCTGAAAGTCTTATAAATATTAGTAATGCTTTTAAAAGAGGCTCAATAGGAATTTATTTTATAAAGTAATGCCAAATTGACGGTAGTTTTTATTGCAAACTCTTAGGGGGGCAGAATAATCCTCACAAGGCCAGAATTGCTTGAGATAGACCGTTTAATCGTAAACAGGTCACTGGTAAAAGATAGGGGTTTAAACACTTCATTATACACTGGCTGTAAAACGGCAATATAAAGTGGGTCCATATGGTGTGAAGTTGCTGGAATGCAATGTCAATGTAAGACAGCCTGTGAATATACTCTGCCATCCATGCTACGAGTACGCTTTGGACGATTCCAATCTTGTTGAATTGGATCCATAATAAGTTTCTGCCGGAACAGCAATTGTAGCAATAAGGTTGAACTGGGCAAACTGCTGCTGCCATGTTATTCATAGAAAATGTTGAAATCAAATATCCTTATATACTGCTTGATTATATTATACATATTTACTTGCTTTCTTGGTTATTACAAACCTCTGCTCAGAATTACAACCTAGCTTCTCACATTACCCATGTGGTATGTGTTAATTTTATCAATAAGTGTAGGCTCCGACAGTTTTGAGTAACTTTTCGTGGCCAGAAGACAGCTGAGAGGAAGTCGCAGAATAAATATTTTTTTCATATTTCGCTTTCTTCGATACGTCTAAACCGGGATTTGAATCGCAGGTTCGTATCTAATGAGCTAACAAACTATTACTACTAGAATACGAGGACCTCTTATTATATTTGTGAAGGGTATATCGTGGATTATCATAGGAATTCTGAAATTCTGAAATTCTGAAGACCAAAAAGATAATTCAGCCGGTGTGGGACAGACTGAAAAGTAAGAGTGTAGCCAAGAGGCTGGCCAACCGCAAGGTGAAACAGAATATAACATTTCCGCAAAGTGAGGTAATGAGGTGATGTATGGGGTATTGAATTTAATACAATTTTGTTTAATTTAATTTAAACAAACCGTTATGTATAGCAAAGCACGCTGAGTTCTGGTTAGTTGTATTTAAAATGCCCTTCATTATAGAGAAATTATACAGAATATTCAAACAGAAAGTGTAATTTCATTATCGACATTCAACCTATACGTCCTACTCAATGTTTATTAACAATTTATTCGATATCTTCATTTAACAAACTGCTGCAATAAAAACTTTCCAAAGCGGAAATATTTATTGCTATGGTATGAGATTTAGTTTCCGCCGTTCTATCCCATTCTGGCTTTTATTATATTTTTTTAGTGTGTGTGGCTAAAATCTCTTAAATGATAATGTGACCAAATTACGTCAAACATTTCTGGTTATTTTATTTTTTTTTTTCAAATATTCAAAATAAATTGGAAAACACTGGTATTGAGTCAGCATTGGGGACAATTGAAAGTCCTCTAAAGGTTTCTATGAATGTTTGTATTCAAACAAAAATGTATACACTTACATAGCCTGTTTGGAAACAGGAAAACAAAAATAATTTTATTTTAATTTTTTGTCTTCCGAAAACAATGAACAAACATAAAATAAAATAAATTGAAATTTAAAAGAATACTTTTTTCTGCTGATTGTAACAGCAAAACTTTAAAACTATTACAGTTTAAATATTAAATATTGTATTCGACATACAGGAGATTTTTGTACATTACAACCCTTTAGTTAGGAGGATCACGACCTAGCTTCTCACGCCACTTCTGTTGTGTGTGCTAATTTTTATACACAAATGTTGGGACCTAAAGTCGTCTCCGAACGACAGATTTTTGAGAAACTTTTCATGGCAATTTTATTTACTCTGAGAGTTTGTGCCAGAAATCTGCTCAGAGGACGTTGCCAAAGAAATTAGTTTTATATTTCGTTTCTGTTTGATATGTCTAACATGTGGTTTCAACCGTGGCCTCAGTTCTAATAAGGTGACATACACACATCTAGTAGATTATATACGTACGTATATAATATATACTAGTTGCCTTAGCATAAGGACGTTGAAAATTATATATATTATATCAAGCCCATAGTAATCTACAGTCAAAGAAAGATGTCGGCATACACCGCTGTATGTAAACTACTTTCCCGTGATTTTTATCCAATTGAAAAAGGTGTTATAGCGATGTTGACGGCAGTTAAAATTAGGAACATTTGAAAACAAAAACGAATATAAAAAATACAACATAAATATTATTAGAAAAAAATTACAAAAAAATTAACAGTAAAGAATTAGCAACTGTGTTTGTAGACTTTTTTATGACTGTAGATAACGAAAGGAAGATAACAATCTTATCGATTGGCAGGCATACCATTTGGCAATATTATAAGAATATTGTTCAAACTAGGTATGAACACATATTAATTTTAAAGGCAACAACAAAACACATTTCCATCAAACAAAAGGAATGCCTCCACCATTACAATTCCGTTGCACAAAGGGAATGCCTCCACAATTCCAGTTACACAAATACAAAGGGAATGTCTCCACAATTTACTGTTAATATTAATTGTAGGGAGAGCAGATGTCTGGTGGAAAATAAAATTAGACAAAGCAATTACTTATAATCTTGCGCTTATCGTAACAACAACCTAATTTACCATCAAGTTTTTTTCTAACACATTCATAATAGGAAAATTGTGTGAAAATATTCTGAATAAGATTAACATAAAAAATTATGCTCCAATATAATCAAAAATACTAAAAATAAAAATAAACTAAAATACATAATAAATTAAATTAAATTTATAATTAATAAATAAATCTATTTTCTAACCTTAAAAAACCATAATTCAAAACAAAATAATTTACATTCAAATTGTACAAGGAAATAAAACTATACTTACCTAAGCTTATATTTACCTCAAATTATACTTACCTAAAATTATACTTACTCAAAGTTATAATAAATTATACTCAACTGAATTAGTTATACTAAATTATACTCACCTGAATCCTTCATATACATAATAGTGCTTATTAGAATTTCTTAAATTATAAGTTTTACGGAAAAATATATTGTGCTAAAAATTCAACTTCCCTAATAAATTCTAATTTGGAAAGAAAATAAAGATCTCTCAGCGCTGGAAAAAAAAGGTAAGAAACTCTCTCTCTCAATATCTCAAATTACAGAAATTGAAATTAATTCTATTTCTTTCTCTTTCTCTTTCTTTAAAAGAGATCTAAAGGAGATTTAAAAACAAATTTCTACCCCAATTTGTTTCAATATATAGAGTTTAGTCTGCATCATTTTATTAATTTTTTAAACACAGATCTGGTGAAATATTTCGTTTTATAATCATTTAAGTTTTTACTTTATATCGCCTTTTAACAAATAAGCTCGCAAATAATTCAATATTTTTCTTTAATGTTTAATATTTTTGTACAATTCTTATATAAAAGATTAGTTAAACCGTCTATTGTCTCCATTTGTCACTTCTTTTTCAGCTAATCTTCTGTACAATGAATGCCATTTAATACGCAGTTGTAAAATTTCACTTGCTCCTTTTGATAAGAAGAACTCATCGAATAAAATCATTATTGTTAGACAACTAAACACTTTGATTTGAATACCATGGAAATCAGAAAATCTTTTCAATGTCGTATATTAAAGAATTGTATTGCGTGTGATTTTCTAAGATTCCTGATAAATGACAGACAGTATGGGTAAATAATGTTGATTTTAGTTTCAATAAACTGAAACTTGATGGGTATATTGTTCTCCTTCTTTGATGTAAAGAATTTCACAGTAAAATTTAAATAACCCAGATTGTTTTTTTTTATGAAAATATTATTGAAGTTCTTTTATTTTGTTGTTTATTTATTTTATTATTTATGTCTTTAGTAACACTAAAGAATATGAATTATCTGATGAAATTTCCAATGTTAAAGTATCCAATGGCATTAAAAGGCACATTAAGCGGTAAAAGGCAAGGCTGTACCTTTTTTACATAATATTGATGCAAGCACCCACAAACCAAATACACATATCGTACGGTGCCAAAAATTACACAAATTAATGCGTAGGAATACATACATAAAGTTGCAGGAGTTATAATTTAAAGTCATCTCCGAACAACAGATTTTTGAGAAACTTTTCATATCATTTTTATTTACCTTTTGAGTTTTTGCAAGAAATCTGCTGATAGGCAGTGGGCGAAGAAATATTTTTTCATATATCGTTTTGTTGTGTTTCACTGTTTTACCATTATTATAACAAATTCTGCTCTAGTAAAATGAATAGACTTCTAGAAAAGAACTCATCCATTTGTAGTCGATTAGTTTGTGGATCACACCATGCACTAAAGAGTGAATGAAGCCTTTCTTTAACAGTACTATCCGCATGTGAAATGCTTTTCCTACAGTAGTACTTCCTACCAGGAACTACTTTAAGTATAAACTGATTCAAATCTAACTTCTACAAACAATATTCTAGCGCTCTTCATGGGTCATCCTTCAATTGTTGTTTTTAAAACAAAAAAGTTAATAACTTTTAATGTATAAACTTTAAAAATAATATGGAAACTATGAGACATTTATATTTAAACTTCGTTTATATTCTAAAGTTTTGACTCGTGGGATATTGTTGAACATACAACTTAGGGTTCTCATTAAGAATGCTTTTTTAATTTAAAAATAAAAATATATATTTTTGAGATATTCTTGATTTTCTTCATTGGATAGTAAAGAAGGCATGTTACGATTAAGTATAAAATAAAACATTTGTTAAACCAACACAGCTTTGATAATGGGCTCATAATATTTTTTTTATTTTCCATAACTTTTCACAGAGATGTGGCTGTATAAAACTTATGATCGGAATTGATCTCAGGAATTGAATCTGGTTTGATCCGAAATTTCAAAAAATCAAAAAAAAATCGTTTGGCATTAAATCGCATGGTCTTGGTGGCCAGTTGACATAAGAATTTCTTGAGATAATTTGTTCTGGAAATTATTGCTGCAATAAATCGAACATGACATGCGTAGATAGATTCGTGACGCCCAATTCATTCCACTAGAACTCCGTTATCGACTACGCCGTTCTTAGTCACTGTAATTTGGGTCTCATCTTCAAAAAAGTATGGGTTAATTACGCTGCCTGAACACGATTGGCACCGGCCAGTTACTCGTTGTAGATGAATTTTCTGATTCCCGGATAGAACAGGTTGTGGTATAACAATGGCCTAAGTTCGATCTCTTTCTTTATGAGGAGTCCGCCATCTTACATAATCTAACCTAACCTAACATTGTTCCATTACCCTTTCTGTGCTCTGTTGGTTTGAGCTTCTGAGTAAACTAAATTTTATACGTAATACAAAATTTCTTACGAAATGCTTCATGAAATTTCATAAAATGATGCAGAACTGATAAAGTCAAGTTGTCGGCGACAACTCTTCAAATGGTTGACTCATTAGGTGCACTTTCTCGTTTAAATTTACAAATTGCACTTTTATTGAGACACCCTTTATATATTTCGATAATGCTAACATCGAGCATACTTGATTAGAATATTTTATTCGTTATTTTTCAAATAATAACACTTTAGTTTATCCCATATATATGGTACAAGTACTTCTGTATCTTTGCCTATTTTTTAATCTCACTTTTCTTCGGTTATGCTTTTTCTGATGATACTCATTGTAAATCTTAAGACGTCATCATTTTTGGTACATTAAACCGCAACACAAAACTTGACATATTTTTTGCTTGTTTTTTGTTTTTGTTTTGTCTACATACAACAAATTTACTCCATGTTTGTTTATTTATTTTTTTTTTTTACAAAATAAATGATAGGAATATAGATTCAGATTGCGAAGAAGAATAAAATGGATAAATAGGCTAAAAAGTTTTACCGTTAATAAGAACGAATATAAAAACAAATAAAAAATTAAAATGTTTTTTATAATCATGGCTATACAAACCTTAGGGGGAAATTTTAAATTTTAGTTTGAAAAGAAAACCGTTTGGAACTTTTGGTTTTTGGTACTTTGCTAGTTTTAGCTCTGTATCCAGCTTGGACTTTCTGAATTTAATTTATTTTATTTTTTTTGGCTTTATTGCTAATAATTCATATTTCTCATAAACTTGATTTATTCATAAAGAAAACACACTGACTCTCACCCATATATTGAATGATTTTGCACTTTTTACTTTCACTTGTTATATTGTTTTTAAATTTCTTTAATGAAATGCCATACAATTTTGACATAAAATTTTTTCTTTCTTACTTTCCTTGAAACAAAAATATTTTCGTTTTTCTTTTTGAATTTTTATTCTTTAAGAGTTTCTCTACACAATGTAGGTCACTTTATAGGTAACATTAGAACAACAATAAAACACTTGCATCATGTTGCGCGTAGTAGTGTTGCTTGTACGATAATTTTTTTGTTTTGAATTTTCTTTACCCCCACGGCATGGAACCAACCTTTTTGCTGGCATCCAACATTTGCCAGCCTTAACGAAAAGTTAACGACTGACACTTGCCACTTAAGATGTTGGTTGGTTCTGTTAATTTTGTTGCCGGCTGTTGAGTTTTGTTTTCATGCTTTGTGGTTATGCATCATGTTTTTGTTTTTGACTTTCGGCAACATGTATTGTTGCTAACAATAAATAGGCTCTCTTCACATGTTATCATATTTTTAGTGCTGGACAGAGTGACAGACTTTTTGTTTTGTTCTTTAACAGAACGTAAAGTTCCACTTATATTATATGTTGTTTTAAATATAACTTACTTTACTTTTTGTGTCTTTTAAGGAACATTAGAGCTGTCAAGTTTCTCCAGCTAAGCGAAATATTGGCTTACTGTAGCAGGTGTTAAGATGATATTTGTACCATCCTTCCGTTGTCTAGATTCTAGTAACAATACGCACTGTGAAGCCGTGGTTAGTTATTGGATTGGGTGTAGTTGTAAGAAACTTGTCTCGTTTGACCCTACTCTTCTTACTTATAATTTCCTCTTTGATCGTACACATCTTCCTTTGCTTCCACTATTCCCTCTGTCCTCCTTCCAACAACCTATTTTCCTATTTCATGTACTGCATGAGAGTGTAGGTCTTATAAATAACAGAGGTGATCTTCTTTTGATATTGGTTGCTTATTTTAGGTTTCTGTGAGTTATAAAAAATTTCAGGTTGGACTAGGTTACGTTACGTAAGACATTTAGATCCATTGTGATACCACAACCAATTTTCCCTGGAGATTAAATATTCGCAAGAGGAAACCAATGGGACTAACTCGTGCTATCAATCAATCTTTAAATTAAAAACTTATGTCAAATATGTCAGAAAGTGGAAATTCAAAAACCTCCGTCAAACAACGACGTTGACTACGTCAACCGCAAGCATTATAGGCTGATGATTTATAACTTCTTTAGGACGAAATTGAATGATCTAAATGATCTAAACGATGATATAAACCGACATGTGGTTCCAGCAAGATGGTGCTACGCGACATATAGTTCAAGCCTCATTGGATATTCTGCAAGAGTGACTTCAATAGTGAAGTGATTAAACAGGCCACCGAAACATGCAAATTGGGGTTGCACTAAACCAATCAGCAGTTTCTAGCAAAAATTCTGGGAGTAAATAAAATAGCCATGAAATTTTCTATAAATTCTGTTGTTCGGACAAGATTTTAAACTGTAGGTCCCGTCTCTCATAGATAAAATTAACACTCCTAATATGAAAGCCGCCGTGGTCTAGTAGGTAGTGTGTTAGCTTATTAGACGAGGGTTCGAGCCCCAGGCCAGACATCAAAATAAAATACAAAAAGTATTTCTTCGGCGACTTCCTCTCAGCAGATTTCTGGCAAAAACTCTGAGAGCAAATAAAAATTGCAATGAAAAGTTTCTCAAAAATCTGTCGTTCGGAGTCGACTTTAAACTGTAGGTCCCGCCACTCATGTACTTATAAAATTAACACACACAACATAAGTGGTGTGAGAAACTAGGTCGTAATCCTGACTGAAGGGTTGTAATGACCAATTATGTATGTAATATTGGTACTGTTCGGAGATAGGTCGTAATCCTGGCTAAAGCGTTGTAATGCACAATTAAGCGAGTTAAATTAGTCAAGGTTTTAGGTTCCCGCTTGTTGATGTGAAGGACAGTTTTGTACTACCGCGGGCATTTCAACGAAATGGCTGAACAATTCTGTATTCACGGCAAATCGATACCAGTTTATAGAGACATTTCAACTGAATTTTCTACAATAGAGATTTTCTCAATGGAGAAGATGGTGGGGGCGATTTCTCATCAACTGGTCATAATATTTCCAGGGATTAAATATAGAAAATCCTTGTTTTACTGTTAGTAAAGGTTTAGTGTTTAGTGCGAAAGTACCCGTTTGGGTATCGTCATTACTCCATTTGTTCGAAGAAGGAGAGGAAAGAAGTAAGTCGTTCCTAAACAAACTTGTAGCGTGAGATTAAGAACATCAAGTATTAAAAGTGATTTACTTTTCAATGTCCTCATGGCACATCGCATATCGATTAGTGTTTTTATATTCTTCGTACGATTGTTTTTTGGGTAAATAAATTTCGATTAGTTTAGGCAATGTCTTCTTCGGATGCTTTGTCGATAGTCAATGCGATGACAGACTATAATGTATAGTATTTCGTATCCCCTTCACTTTTTTATGTAAAAAGTATAGAAAGAAATAAGAATTAAAAAAAAATTGCTTTCTTTTAATTTCTTTTTGCTGTTTTGTAAGTGTTGAACCACAAAGGAACTAATCGAAAAGGATTAAAAACTGTAAAAACATTTCAAAATCAGTAAAGGCAGATCGAAATAATAAGTACATAATTTGCTAAAGAATACAATGCAGAGCCCTTCGAAGTACAATATAGTTATGTTGACTTTGTATCTTCTTTCCATCAGAAGTTCTTTTTACAATAAAAACTTAATTCATTTTGATTTTTGTTTTGTCCTTCTTCGAATACTGCACAGTTGTTTGGATGGACAAAATTTTGGTATGAACAATAATTCTTGCTTGTTTATTTAAAAAATCAATCAAATTCCATTGCATTAATCAGTTCTCAGCTCCTTTTCAAAGGACCATAAATCCTCAGCCTACTCTGTCGGTCAAGATCTGTAGTACTACTAAAGAGTAGGTAACCATCGATAGCCGAAGACCTGGGATTATATACAACAACGTCTTGGTATAAATGTAAAATTGACTTCACCTCACCTTATTACTTAATCAAATTACGTTTAGGAGCAGAAAATGAATATATTGTTACTTTTTACCTTTTTAAAAACGTTTAAATATAAGTTCGTTAATTGCAAACCAAGTAAAAGCAAATATGCGTTTATTTTTTCTTAAACTCTCTTTATTCTTTACACTATTTTTGTGTGCCACCGTATACAACTTAACCATACAACAATAATAATCTGTTTATTCACTTTACTAGTTCACACAAGTCTTCACTGGATATTTACAACAACGACTTATTTTGATCACACGGAACTTCACTCAAGGCTGACTGAATTCTTACCAACTGACTGCTCGCCTTGTCTTGCCCTTTTATATACGCACGTAATCAGAACGATGAACGTTCTCAATGTGGAAGGTTCTTGTTCTCGCCTTCTCGAGAGTTCTATAGCGACCGCATTGTTGCTTGTGTATTTTGCACACTTGTCCATCCCTCATGCTTGTTGTTGTTGGTTCGATGTATTTATTAGTGTGTATTTGTGTCGTGTGTATTGTGTTGGTGTAGCTGGTAGCTATTGTTTATCGTTTTTATTGTTAAACGATATTGGTCGTTTCGATTTATGTAACAATATGTACGATTCATGTTATATTTTTACCTTTTCAAAAACGTATAAAATATGAATTCGTTGATTGCAAACAAAAATAAAAATTAATTTGTGTTTAGTTTCAATTAAATTCTTTATTGTTCGCACTACTTTTATGTGCCACTGTTTATAACTTGGTGTATACAACAATAATTGTTTGTTCGCTATTCTTCTTTGCTTACAACGTAAAAAGATATCAAATGATATATACAAACCTATACTATGAACTTAGTTTGAGTTCTGCAGTGTGGATGGTTTTGAAGAAGCGGATTTATACCACCTTAGTTTCAAGGCATTGTTTTTGAAATTAGCAAATGTTGCTTGCAAACCAATGTGGTGAAAACTATTTATTTTAAGTCTTTATTTTTCGAAACACAGAAGAAAAAAAACGAAATTAGAAAAACTTCAAAGACTACAAAATTAGTTTGTTTTCAAAGGACAGTTTATACACAAAATATATGTTTGTATGTCCGCAGTAATAGAGAGGTTTCTACAAAAGATAAAAGCAAATAGAAATTACATGTTTGGCATGGCATTTCAATAAAAGGAAATGGAAAAATTCCAATAACTTATCTCAACAAATACTCATTTTAGTTGTGATTGATAATTTTTCAACCTTCATTTCTTTGTCAATACGTTTATATTCCGCTATGTTTCTAATTTGTTTTTTTCTCGTTTTTATAAAAACATAGAGCTGTCGTAAAGCATCATATTAACCGTGCATGATACATTTAAATTTTTGTGACGATATAACTTTAATTTAGAAAAAGTCAGATACCTGATATTTTTTAAGTCGTTAGTATTGTTATCGCTTTTAACAAATAAAAAAAGAAAATTTCAAACAGGACTTAACAAATTCAAAAACTTTATAATTCTGGCTTAATATCGACTTTCCTATGGATTCTTTGGAGTTGTGTTTGAAATTTTTATAAGTTTTCAAAGATTTCGTAAAGCTTTACACTTTACAATAATACATTATTTATGGTATTCGAGAAGGAATTGAAAGTTAAGTGTTGGATGAAAGTGAAAAGGTTGAATTTTCTGTTCTGATATGTTCATGATTTTGGTTGAAGTGGTTGTAGTTTAGTATGAAGCATGTTAGCTTATTAGACGTCAGACCAAGCTTCAAACCTCAGGTCAGACATTTCTAATTTACAACGAAAGGCTGCAATGGTCGACTATGTATGTACATATGTATGTAATGTTCCTACTGCTGAAGACTCTGAAGGAGAAGAAAACAGAAGCTCGGCTTATGAACTGACGAAAGTATTGATAACAGAAGTATTCGCTTTGATAATGTGCTACTCGGAATTGATGATAAATTTACACTTATTAGGCCTTATCGAAAAATGAACTGAAAATCTTTCAGCTTTAATAATCACAATAATTTTGTCGCTGTAGATTAGTAAGTAATTGAATTTTATGGTCGTTATAAATTTCGTGGTCCACCGATATCGAATTGGCAGTTTTAAATTCAAGTACATGCTACGTGCGTAGCAACTACTTACAGCCGTATTTGGGGAAACCTGTATCCGTAAAACCATGGAGGAATCAAAAAGAGAGCATTGTTATTGACATAATCGATGTTCACTTGACGTAGACAATAAATTTTTCTAACGAATTATAACACCATCAGGTTTCCGCCAGCCCTCAACTAAGAGTGTTACTGCTGCGTGTGGTAATAACCTGATAAACAATTGGAAATTTATAAATCGCCACAAAGCAAGAGTGCCATTTGTCAAATTATTACCATTTACACAGCCAACGGAGATTAGTTTTTGAATAGACTTTAATTAATAAAATAATATTACATACAGACAAAGTTAACTATAGTGTGTCTCTTAATTATAAATTATAATTATTAAATAATATTATAATATAATAATAATAATAATTATAATAAATTATAATTATTTCTAAAAATTTTAGGTTTCTTTTAAAGATTTATATTCGTTTTCATATACTGCGTATTCATGTTTAGCAATTTCATATATTCAAAGCAATAATAAGTAGAAATAATTGATGTTTTATATATTTATTTTATTTGTTTTTTATTTTAAAATAAATACATTTTAAAGTTTTTCACAAACCATAAGAAATATAAGGAAATCTTTCTGGTGTCTCATATTTTTGCACCGTAAAAGTTTAGGTACCCCCAGAAAGAACTGAAAGTAAATTTAAAATTCAAAGGCCTAATATATTGAAGTGTTATACCCAATGTATAGTAGAATATCTCTTAATGCCAAGTTCTCCATTTAACCCATTTGTCATTGAATGTACCAGTTTTATTTAGCGTTTTCTGTTGATATTTGACGCCAAGCATTCACAAGCAAGTTTTTTTAGTTGAATTTTGTTTGAAAGCTAGCGGCTATGTAACTGCAAATGATCTTCTAAATGCTCTCTTGGAGTCATATCAGGACTTTGTGCTGTGGGGACTTTGGTAGCAAATCACGTCTTCACATTATGATTGGGTTCATTGACTTCTTGGAAATAATAACCATTACGATTTCATGATTCTTACGAGCTTGAGGTGAATTTGTTCTTTTGAATGTTTAAATAATCTTCCTTATTTCTTATTTCCTCAATAAAGTCCAAGCTGCCTATTTACTTTTACTTATATACCTTTATTAAAAATTAAACTGAATGTTATTTTTTTTTCATACTTCTGATTATGTTTATAGAAATACTTTCAGTAATATTGTGCGTAGTTGTAATATAGGGTTTCCCTGAAGCGGCATTAAATAAAATAAATGATAGGGTGCCCTGGTAGCCTAGTGGGTAGTGTGCTAGACTATTAGCGTGATGGTCAAGGGTTCGATTCCCACTAGAGACTCTGGTCTGTGGCACTACACCGAACATATGGTCAAAGTTACTCAGCTCGTATGTAATTAAATTGTAATTTGTAATTGTATTGTAATAAATAAATAAATAAATAAAATAAATGATAAGTGATTGGCAAAACAAACTGTCTGGTCCAAAGGAAGCACCATTTTGTTTACAAAAGCTTGTAGCGATACTTTGGTACTTTGGCATTAGCCTTTCAAAGTACCAGAATTTTAACGTTATGTTGCATTGTGACATCACATAAACGTAAGTCTGAAGTCAACACTTCTTCAGTAGACATACTCTTTGTCAGGCAAGTTTACGTAACACAAATAGGGCTCGTTGATTTTGTAAAGCCGATCATTGCGCAATCCAAACTCTCGAATTTTCACTTTCAACTTTAGGTAGGAAGGCTAAGATGGCTGTCTATCCAAAGAGATTGGATGGACACACTTAGACCACGTACTACCAAATGTGATACCACAGTTTTTCATTATCCCCTAGTTCCGTAATCACTCGGCGACTCAAACTATCAGTGACATTTCGTTACCCTTCCCCCAGATCGGTTATATAGTAGGCATCAGAAACCAGCAATGAGTATTAAAAAAGATGAGTAGAATCGAATCATACTCATAATTTCTGATATTTATACATGAATGCGTTGTTTTAATATTATACTCATACTATTGATATTCAAAGTTTGAAGTACTCTTCGTACTCATACTTAACAATAAGCATGATGTTGTTGATTTCGACTCTCCTTTACTCAAATTATACACGAATCATAAAATAAGTATGATTCGCGTACGAACACCACAATACTCACTAGAAGGTTATGTATTTGCTTTGCTTGCTGTTTTTGTCTTTTTTTCTATATTTTTCTTATGAATCAGAATGAGTAGGCGTATGAATTAACCACATTTCGAATGGTATGATTTCGATGTCAACGTTGTACTCATACTAATTGTACTCATACTTATAAATCAACGTTGTATACTGAGTACGAATGAATCAGAGTAGTTAAATTTCAATATTGTTGACTCACTTATATTCCAAATTTTATGTGTGCTTATGGGTAGCGAAAAACGATTCATTGATGATCTCTGGCAGACACCAAGATACCTTTTTCTTCGCGGACATAGTCCCGAGCATGCTCGTAGTAGGTGAAGAACAGTCTCCTCTCATCTTCTCATCTCTACAGTTTCAACAGAAACCACTTGCTTGGCGTCCAAGAGTAATGCGTATCGCATGCGAAAGACATTCAACATTTCGAAAGCTTCTATAGGGCTATGATGGCCGCATGAACGCATCATTAGGTTACTCTTTCAAACGAATAAACAGTTTCGATGATATCTCACATACAATCTGTTCTATTTAAAATTAAATATAGGCAGCGCTTAAAGAAAGACCCTACATTTTTACAGAACAACGAAAATTCCCTGTTACCTTCACGCATCAGGTGGAGGTTATATATTCCAGTAAATAATAACAAAATTTTTAACTTTACTGCACCACATGCGAAAACAAAACTTTTTGCCAAACCTTAAGCAGTTTTACATAGAAAATGAAAAAAACAGTCTTCCTGCAAAAGAGGAAACTTGGAAAACTTTTATTCCAACTCTGTTTGAGCGAAGTTCATCGAAATCATAAACAATAATAGTGTTTTCACACCGAGTGGTTTTAACGCAAAAGTTGGTTTTAACGTTAAAACCAAAAATAAAACCTGATTTTACCATACAAAATTATTGTGTTAAAACCAAAATAAAACCTTTTTTGAATTGGTTTTAAGTTGGTTTTATGAAATACAACCTTGTTTTGATGTACTAAATGTACTAAATCAGAGCTACCAGTTCTGAAAACCTGAAAACAGCTGATAAAGACAAAAACAAATGTAAATAAATAAATAAATTAATAAATGTAAATAATCATTTATTTTGTATTAAAAAAGGAAAAATTTGGAATATTTTCAATTTCTTCAATGAAAATTTTAAAAATTTGTAAATATTTAATTATTAATCGAAATGCGTGTTGTTTCTGGTCACAATGAATATAGTTTCTTGTGCGAAAGGTAAGTCAGAAGCTAAATATATCAAGATGAAATAAGGCATATTGCTCATAAAATTTTTTTCTCGCAGTCATAAATGTCATTAATTTAAAACCAATCTTAATAAAACTTGCAGTGTGAACGCAAAATCAGCTGTTTATGGTTTTAATGCTAAAATCAGGTTTTAAATTTTGGTGTGAAAACACTATAAGACAAAAGCATGGCACAAAAAAAAACAATGAACGTGAGCTTTTAGAATGTGTTGGAATGAAATATTTCTATCACAACAAAATTTAATTGCTTTTGTTAATTTTTCGTACATAATTTTAGAAATCTAATAGTAAAGACGATTTCAAATCTTTTGTAAAAGTTATTATGAATGGTTTATGTTTAAGCGAAAATTTTTGGGTCTCAGATACGTGCCTTTGGCAACAAAAAATACATTTATTTTGGAACAAATCTCATATGAGCATATTTAAAGACACAATAACAAATAGATATGTCACATAAGAAGGTTAAAGTTATCTAAGACTGACTACTAAATTCCATAAAATTAAAAAAAAATTGTAGTGTGTTGGCTTATCAGACGTGTCGCGTTTCAAAGCACAGATCAAACATATCCAACAAAACGAAATATGAAAAATTATTTCTTCGGCGACTTCTTCTCAGAAGTTCTGAGAGTAAATAAAATTACCGTGTAAAAGTTTCTCAAAAATTTGTCGTTCGAAATCGACTTTAAACTCTAGGTTCCGTCACTCATGTACAGAATTAACACACGCAAAATAATTGGTGTGAGAAGGTAGGTAGTAACCCTGATTGAAGGGTTGAAGTGACCAATTATGTATGTATTGTTACGTTTTTACCTTTTGAAAAACGTTTAAAATATGTGTTCGTTGTTTGCAAACAATATAAAAACAAATACGTGTTTAGTTTCAAGTAAACTCTCTATTGTTCGCACTACTTTTGTGACGTATGTAACAATAATTTGTTTAATTCGCTGTTCTTCTCTGCTCACATCCTTTGCGTAAGCAACAACAATCGTTCGTTAGATCTGGATAACGGATATCTTTAAACCACGACTGTTTTCTTCACACGCATCTTCTTACTACTCGTTGTCTGCTTTGTCTTGACTTTTTATATGCCCACATTATCTGTGAAAGTTCTTGAAATCGATTGTACGTGTGTTCGCCTTATCGCGGCTTCATTGTTGTTTGTGTATTTTTCTTACGTTGTTTATTGTTGTTTTCTTTCTTACTTGTCTGTTCCTTTTCGTTCATACTGATGCTGTTGGTAAATGCAAACAAGTATGTTGCATTTCTGTTGCTTTTATTTATCGTTTTAATGTTAAACGATATTACACCGTTTCCATTTTCGTAAAAGTATGTGTATACTAGTGTTTTCTAACAATACTGTTTGCAAATAGAAGATATGGTGTAAATGGATGTAAAATGATGTACTGACTTATGTATACCTGAACTTCAATCAGCAATATTCTCTTCCAGATAATGCTACTATGTGGGCCTAATTTAACATATCTTTGTTTACATCGTCATAATTTCTGACCTTTTCAATTAGACATTCGTCTGTAGTATTCGATTATCGCCCTACGTTGAAGAATGCCTAGTTTTCTTGTACTCAATTATTTTTTTTACAATATTACTCAATTTCCTGACAAAAGATATTCTGGATACAGTCTTAGTTTGGAAGTAACTTTCATGTTAACCGTCTAAATGTTCGGCAGTTTGTCCTTCTGATTTCTACATTATAAACATAGCTGCCAGACAAATAAAGCATCAAATGTCAAATTATAAAAAAATTCGTCAAACACGTTTATGGAACTCAAAAAAAAATCGACAGAAAAAATAAATACATACATAAATTAAAAGTAAAAAAAAAAATTGTAGTGAAACATATAAATTTAAGTCAATGTACATATTTTAGTTCAAAAATGAAGGAGTTACAAAGCAGTTACGATTATAATTTAAATAGTTCTAAATTATCTTTTTATACAATATTGCTTCTAAGGAATTTAGTTTAAGTTTTAAAGAATTTAAATTAACTTGGCTTAATACTCTCTCTACATTAGCTGAAGAATGTGATAATACTAATATTTTTTAATAAATTTAAATTTATTGGAAATTAAAGGCTACCATCACTCATTTTCATTTCTGATTCCATTTTTTCAAAAATCGAGAAGTTTTCTATCATTATCAGGAGAAAATTATTTAAAGTTTTAGCAAACTATCCCAGTGTTGTTTATTCACGCATAAGCGCAGCAATAACATTGCATCATCTATATCTATGGGTGATGTAAATATTATGGAGTCAGAAGATCTTGACGTTATGACCATGAAACTTCAGTGTGATGTTTGCTAGAACTTAAGACGGTGCAAGAAATACTTCACTTCTTCTGATCTTCTTACCATTTACACCACTTATATCCGAAAGAGAATGGAATATAACTCACTCACGGTGCCTCAACGTCTATTTTGAGTCTTCTCGACCGTACACAGAAAAGGGCGAAGTTACTCGTTAATGACGGTATCTATTGATTCATTGAAGCATCGTTTCCATGTGGCTTGTGTTTCACTGTTCTATCGCTATTACAACGGATTTTCCTCGAGCGAAATAAGGGGACTTATTACCCAGAATCATGTATTCCTATGTAACACACGTCTTTCTTGGCGCGCACATCCGTATGTGGGTGGTTGGCCAGTGGATCACACCCTGCATTACAGACAAAATTCGTTCTTTAGTCGGACTATTCGTATGTGGGACTCCCTTCGTGAAGGGGTTGTAATGTTTTGGTTTTTAAGAGACGAAAAAGGCGTAAAATACAGAAAAATCATTACAAATGTTCGCAAATAACTTAAAAATATAATACTTCACTCCTCGTTATTACTAACCTAAATTAGCAATAGTAACAATTGCAAAGCACATACAAATATTAAACTGCATTTTAATGTACTAAAGTAAAGAATATGATGTAAATTTTTAATTTCTAAAAATCGTCAATATGATATTTTTGGAGCACAAAGTACAAGAGTACAAAGACTTAAGCTTTAAATCTCCAGTAATATTTCAACCGAGTCTATATTTTGGTGTCTCTCCTTCTGATATAAATATCATTTAGGTTACTGGTTTAAATATAATTCAGTCCACCGCGACAAGAAAAAACAAACAAAAAATTGTAAATGAAAATGGCTGTGGACGAAAAATTACTTTTTTTTTATAGGAAATGATATTTCAGCCTAAATGTCTTATGTAGTTAGAATAAATTAATTAGTATTGCTTGTTACAAGATATGTGTCGCAGTATACGAACAATAGCTGCCTGGTTCCCTAACTCAAGCCACGATATATTCGTGTCGAGTATGGCTCGTCACACGTTTGATAAGAGAATTCGAAAGTGGAGATTGCTCAACAAGATTATTAGAAGAGTATGGCAAGTATGACCTTTAACTAGAATAACACAAGGGAATACTAATTTAATACTGACACACTTCATCTCACAATAGGAGTGTATTAAAAGCCAGACATCAATGCTTTGTGGGCACACAGTATAATAGTAAAAGTGGTTCGCATATGGAGCATTTGCTGTCTGTTACACATTATATGAAGAAGTTCGAAAAAGACTATGTATTATAGCTTTATCCTGCGAGCCTACAAAGTGAACATCAGAGAAAACGTTACGGGCGGGTGTGTATTTTGGCCTACTGGCGACATCGTAGTGTGAGAGAGCATGCCACATTATTTATTTTGCATAAGCGATTTGAGGGCAAGCTCGTCGCACATGGTTGGTGATGTCAATAGGCCACCGAGATCGAATGAATTGACCCCGTTATACTTTTTTTATGCGAATAAGCTACTAACCACAGCTCACAGCCATCAGTCAAATTAACTCAAAGAAACCGTGGCGGGCATTTAAACGACGTTATATTCCACATATAATGACATCGATATTTAATTTTTTAAATGAATAAAAATTTTGATAATATCTCACACACAGTTTGCTTTGTTTAACCCTGGACGGTTATTTTATGTTTGACGAAGAGAAACCTTGTTGTACAAAAATGACTATCCATGATTAAAAAAATGGGTGACCAGGGTACGTTTACTCACTACAGGCTTTCGTTATCAACCAACATTGTTGATAAAGAGAGGGAAATTTGGTCAAACATAAAAGAATTATATGATAAAGAGTAAATGAGCTTCGTCGATTCGAGGAACAATAACCAATTAGGGTTAAAGTGTTCGTCGATTCAACGAAGAATCACCTTAATGTACAAAACTGAGGAGTAAGCGTCCTGAGTTAAATTTATAGATAGAAAGCTTTGGCAAAAATACCCTATATACCTGTAAATGTACAAAGCGCATATAAATTTATGAAAATTTAATTCAACATTTATGCTTATCATGAGGCTTAACCTTATTAGCTATATTTCATATACCATAAGCACAAAACAATGCATAGGCAACAAATATGCATTTGCATATGACTATCATGAATTTATTAGAATTTCTGTTCTATCATGCACAAGAACACAAATTTTAGAGCAGCAGTTGCATGTAACCATTTATTATAAATGTTATAAGAATTCACAAACACGTGCCAAACAGTACCGAATGATAATAAATTCCATTAAAATGACATGAGATAAGATGGTATTCTCAGGAAGAAAATAAGAAAAATTGAAGATAATATAAGAAATAAGGTTTTTAATTTCGTAAACTGTTTGATTCTCAATGATAAGAAAAATCTTTTGGTAAACCAAAACAAAAGAGCAAAAAAGTCATAAATATTGTTACGAAAATGGAAATGGTGTTTAAAATGATAAATAAAAGCTACAAAAACAAAACAATGGACTTGTTTACATGATCAACGAATAAACAAAAATATAGCAACAAATTCACTATAAAAAAGGGGATAAACAAAGTAAACAAAGTAAACAAAGTAAACAAACGGGCAACAACTACACTGCAAGGACAAGGTTAGGTTAGGTCGAAGTGGTGGCTCTGATATCAAAAAGCTTACTTGAGCGCGCATAGCGGCCGTGTGAAGAGAATAATTGTGGTTTGAAGAACTCCGTTGTAAAGATCTAACGAACAATTGTTAGTATTTATGCGGAAGAGAGAAAAGAAGAATAACAATTAAAGCAAATTTGTTGTCGTTTAAATCAAGTTGCCAAAGGTGGCACAAGAAATTTTTTATTTTTATTTGTATTTGCAATCTACGAACTCATATTTTAAACGTTTTTAAAAGGATGAAAACGTAACATTATTGTTCTACTACAGTATTTTGAAGTCAAGAACGAAGATAATTCTATCAGAAAAGCGTTTTTCAGTTTCCAGAAAAAAAAAATAAATTTGTCCAATGAAGTAGTGATTCCTCCGTGATGGGGACACTTCACAATGCAAGGATTCACATTATTAGTTTTAAATCGATTGAAGATTAAAGTGGCTTCTAGATGAGAGAATATTCTTAAGGTCGGCTAAATATCCGTAATGTAGACCATCTAATTGCCTAAGTGATGAAGAAAACGCGTAGTTTCAAACATGTCAGGTGGTGAGCAAATTTCTCGGACATTCGAATTACCCTGAAATCGCTTTCGCCGTCTCTAATCCATTAGGACTAAACCAATTTTTCCTGGCAGCATGAGACGAACTAGTTATAGATTGCAAAATCCATGTTGATATATTAGCTGCTGATGGTATGAAAAAACTTGGACAAAGAGCAGATATTATAGAGAATTTGGCAGTAGAATAAACTTCATCTACGTTCTTTACTTAATAATTACTTAATTGGTCACTACAGCCCTTCGGTCAGGATTACAACTTAGTTTCTCACTTCACTTATGTTGTGTGCTTTATTGGTATCCATAAGTGGCGGGACACCTACATTTTAAAGTCGTCTTCAAACGAGATCTTTTTGAGAAACTTTTCGTGGCAATTTTATTTACTCTCAGAGTTTTGATCAGAACTCTGCTGAGAGGAAGTTAACGAAGAAATATTCGAATTTCGCTTCGTTTGAGATGTTTGACTTGAGGTTTGAGCTGTGGCCTCAGGCCAACAAACTAACTACTAGGCCCCGTCGACTTCGTTTATTACGCCGACAAATTTTCAAGTCTGAATCTGGTTGATTATTTCAATGAAGAGTTAAGCGGAAAAGTTTCTGATCAGAATAGTTATGACAAATTAATTGACTCAAGCAGCACAAAAGCTAATTTTAAAGGCAGTGCGACAACAAGCAAATATTCTGCTGCTTTCCTTATAGGTTAATTTCTATTTTTATTGGCAGCTATTGTTTTTAGAATTAGTGCTCACAGTAAGAGCATTTGTACTGACGATACGAGGATTAATGCTGTCAATACAAAAACAAACATGAAATGGATGTTTTAAAAACGCAATGCATGAAATATAACGCGACAAAACGTTTTATTAGCAACATTGATAAAAAATTAATAAACTGTTTTTAGGGTCTTTCCTATAATTAATGAACACGTAGCTTACCTCTGAAGCAGCAGTTGTAAAATTGTTGTATTTGCTGCGTTGCGTCTATTGTGTTTATAGCATATTTGTTGGGCAAAATATTCACCTGAACAATAAACTTGGTTGACTTAGATACAGTATGAGTTCACAAACATTTTTTGTAAAATTTCCTAAGATCACGTCCGAGCACAAGCACCTGTTAAATATAATTTAATATCTACTAACTACATACATACATACATAATTGGTTATTACAACCATTCAGTCAGTATTGTGTACCTAGTTTCTCACACTACTTATGTTGTGTGTGTTAATTTTATACATGACTGGCGGGACCTACAGTTTAAAGTCGACTCCGAACGACAATTTTTTGAGAAACTTTTAATGGCAATTTTATTTACTCTCCGAGTTTTTGCCAGAAATCTGCTGAGAGTCGTCGAAGCTATAATTTTTTTTCATATTTCATTTTGATGTCTGACTTGGGATACGAACCCTGACTTTACGTCTAATAAGCCAACACACTACCTATTAGAGTACGGCGACTTCAAGTATTCATCTAGTACACCGAAATAAATGATAATATCATATCCGGGTATAACCTAAAGGAAGCACACAATGTTGAAAGTATTTTAAAATTTGAAGAAAGTATTTTGATATTATAGAGATGTTCCATGATGTAAGAAAATCTTCGAAAAAATTAAGTTGTTATGAAGGCAGAAAATTGCATAGAAATTATTTAGAGTGGAAAAATTTAAAGTCCGGGTAATAATAAAGTTGCTTGAAAAAATTGTAAATGCCTGGAGTGGCCCCCACATTTGCTAGAAATCAATCCAATCACAATTTTATGAAATGAACTGAAATAGTGTAAAACCATAATAAGTAGTACGACATATATTCGAGTGAAGTACAGAAAGTATAGTGTGTTGAATCAGTATAAAATTATGCTCTGAGGTCGAACAACATCAGGTGGAATTTTCACCAGAATATCATTTTCCTACTTACTTAAAACAAATTTAGGAGTCATCAAGTGACTCAAAACAAAGTTAATGGCAATCCGCACTTAATTTTTTGGTACTTAATTTAGTTTTTTTTATCCTTTTTTTAAATTTTTCCCTCTTTTCTACAGTCTACTTGCAGGGTAAATAACATCATGTAAATCAACACTACAGACACGCATACAGTAAAAGAAAGTTATAAAACATTGTTTCATAGATGGGAAACTGTGAAAATAAAAATTATATTTTTATACCTCCTAGATTGTTAACGACTTGTAGCAATTTGTTAAGAAATAAAAGTACAAGATACTATTAAAATTAAACATATTAGTTACTGAATGCCAAAAAACTCCAACAAAACTTTATGAACTGCTTCAATAAATGTTTGCCATCAAAGGACGAAAAGTTTTTGTCTTTTGGAGATAATACTCGTATACTGTATACATGAAAATATTTTTAAATAGTAATAAACAATTTAAATAATAATGAAAAGTAATTATAAAATAACAACACATCTACACATACATTTTTATTATCAACTTCTCGCGTTCCAAATTCGGAAATTTTATTTGTTCACGTACCCATTCATAAAGAAATGGCCCGTATCACTAAGTATCAAAAATTAGAGTAAGTTGGCAGCTGCTCCTGAGAACATAAATCGTTGTCTATGGTCGTTGTAAAACTTCGATCGGGAGTCCGAATTAGCTTACCCTCCTGCCAAATATTTTTTAATAACAAAAATTTTGTTTATCGGTTTTGGGTATAGAATGATTCCACAAAACTTACGTATGAGTAACATATAAAAGTGTATTGCTAAGTAGAGAAGAAAATCACTCACGGTATGAAGTGAGCATCAAGATACAAATGACTCTATAGGGAATATTTATTCATTATGAGCCTTGATTTTTTATTTTTGTTGACAATGGTATCTGTCAATCATATTCTGTATACATCAAATCATTGAACGTATATTTTTTCACCCCGCTAAATATGTCGGTATTTATTTTTGTTTTCAGTTGAAAACAAGTGGTGGAAAGCTGCAATGAATGCTTGTCGAGACATATGGTGAAATGAGTAATTTGAACTATGTACGTACATATGTACATCCACTATTGGCCATTACAACCCTTCAGTCGGGATTACGGTCTAGCTTCTCACACTACTCGTGTTTTGTGCGTTAATTTTATACTTGAGTGGCGGGACCTACTGTTTAACGTCGACTCCGAATGACAGATTTTTGAGAAACTTTTTCATGGCAGGATTATTTACACTCAGAATTTTTGCTAGAAATCTGCTGAGAGAAAGTCACCGAAGAAATATTTTTTTTCATATTACATTTTGATGTCTGACCTGGGATACGAACCCGGTCTTTACGTCTAATAAGACAACACTCTACCTACTAGAGTACGGCGACTAGAACTATGTATTGACCCTAAAACAATCAGAATGGCCTCCAAGACACTGCAATTCATCTCCACACAACGCAAAACATGTTCATGATACAATCAAAGCATTCAGCTGGGAGCTGCCTTCCCACTTGCCATAATCACCAAATTTGACTTTTTCCGAATACTATTTGTTTCCTTCGATTGGCTGAGAGCAGTTCCATTCAAACAAGATAAATTAGGTCTATTATTAAGTTAGTAATTAAACATGGCAGTCTTTACTAGAAAAAGTTCATTGCATTTTAATAAGGGACTCAGAACAGTGGAAATTCTTTAGTTGAGCAGCCTAACAAGAATTTGTTATCAAACTCATATATACATAGCATAGCAGACAGCATATTTGTTCCATTTTCTTTAAATTAAATTAACAGACATTTTGATGAATAAATATTAAACACAAATTTATTTCTAATTTAATTAAAATTCAAAATATTGCCGATAATTTTATAATTAAAAATCTTAAGTCATATGTTAACATTTATTTGTTGCTAAAACATTATTAAATGCAATAAAATAATTGAAAATACGTCACTAAATTAGCAGACATGCTAATGTCATTAGGTATTTTGATATGCAATTAATACCAGGGCCTTAAGGCACAATTTATTACAGTTCGTGGAAACAAACACAGGTTAAACGCATTAACCACGATTTTTATTCAAAGCGATCTATCATGAAATTTTATTCCAGTAACTGTTGAATATTCCTCCAGTTTTGACTGTAAAACTTTAATGGAAAATTCAAACGAAAATATAAAATCGTAGCAACAAATTTCTAAAAATATTTTACCTTTAACAGCATATTTGTTGCCTTTATGCTTTCAATCAATTCTAACTATTTCTACACAACAGTAGTAAATAAAGTGCTTTGCATAATTATAACACTATACCGAATTATTGGATTTTACACTGAAAAAAACGTTTACATCAACAATGAATTCAGTAAACGAGTAGGCAGTAGGACAGTAAAGTTGTTGATGCAACTAGTTTTTTATTTCCAAAGTTTGTATTTTTGTCTTTCACTATCTTGAAACACATATTAGTTGGAGTTATTACGTCAATTAAGTCTGGATTTTCTATTTACAATTTGGTCCAGAAGAAATAAGGCCCAGTTTCAGTTTAGAAATTGTGGTAAAAAATATTCGTTCCTTTGGTGAAATGAGCTCAGAATTCCAATTGAAAGGCTTTTCATTGAAACTATCAGCTGGTATAAAATGAAGGATAAATGAGTGAAGAAGTTAGAACATTCATTTCCAGTAATAGTATACCTAGACATACAATATATTGACGAAATGGATAGGTATGGTAGGAAGTCCTCAAGGTAAAAATTTGGAACTTAAGGATTCACTCATGTGATAATATTTTAGTTGTGCTATTATAGCTTCACATAAACTTCTATGAGGATTCTTTAATTCATAAATAAAGTATCGGAACATATTGCATGAGCATCTCATTATCAAAAGTGTTTCAGAAAAATGCACAACGAAATTTTCCAGACACAAATTATTAAGTAATTCATGGCAGGTTTATTTACTCTCAGAGTTTTTGCCAGAAATCTGCTGCCAGGAAGTCACCGAAGAAATATTTTTTCATATTTTCGTTTCAATGTCTGACCTGGTGTTTGAACCGTGGCCTTACGTCTAATATATTCACGACAATTCTGTCCCCCTTAATAGATACTTTACACTATAAATGGAATGCAATTCATTGCGTTTAAACATTTTCAATTTCATGCTTGTCAAATTGTGAAAATTTTTTTCTGCCTATGATTGTAGTTCGACATTCATTTAATAACCTCCAGAAGCAATCTTTCTTTTTCGAGTTATAATTTTATGTTGTAATTATTTTAAAACATCTGGCCTCCTACTCTTGAATATTTCGCCTGACGCTATATGGGAATATGTTTCCTTGATGTACAAAAAAGGAAAAAGTAGGTGATTTATCAGTGAGTTTATTTTTTATATTTCGTCTGTGCTCTCACCAGCTACGAGGATATATTTGGTCAGAAATTTTTAAAATATTTTTGATGGAAAATATGTTACAAATGTTTAATTTCATAGAAATTTAACAGTTTTTAGTCTGTTTTTACTATTTATCTTTTGCATTGATTCCAATTAAACAATTTATAAGATTATTCGCTTTTATTTTTATAATTTTATTGCCAAATAAACATTTCAACAAAACTATTCAAACTAAATTTTTTGTTTGAACTCTCACTATTCAGCCTTTTAAAATATTCCACCAGAGAAATATACTTTTAGTATGTTTTATATATGCGCAGCACAATGGATATGCAATTTAAATAAATACAATGTATTTCATTTGTATTTCATTGCAATTTTATTACTTTAAGTGCCAATGCAATTTATTTGCGCTTTCGGTATATAAACCAAATTAAAAATTAAAACAAAAATACTATTGAATTTAAATGAAAAGTTATTCGAAAATACAAAATAATTAAAATTTAACAATGCACTTAATATGTTACAACTTCCTGTTAAAGTTGGGGTTAGTTAAAGGTAACTTTAGCTAAAGTGCGCTTTAAAGTCAACTTTAACTTCTTTTCGTTATTACAACCTAATGATAAAATAAAGTTAGCTTTTTCAAAAATATGGCAGTGCCGGAGCAATGTCGATAATACTACTCAATTAAAAAAGGTTTTTTTTAAACGCAGTGGCAACGACGGCCTTCTGTTTTATGTTGTATATGCTAATTTTGTTTATATTTGAAGTTGCCATATTGAAAATAATATGTAATATGGCAAGTTCTAACATAAACTTAACTTTAAAAGTTACCAATAGGATGTTCTTCCCTTTAGCTTAACGCTCACTTCTACCTTATTGTCCTAAAAAAAACTCCCTTTAGTTAACGGTAAGTTGTACTAATGGCCCTAAGTAGGATTTTGGATTACTGTTGTACAAAAAATACCATATTTATACATATATTTTCCATTTACAGTATTTGTTGTGTTAATTTACTAAATATTTAAATGCCATTTACACATTCACTGCAACTTATTTATTTTTCACTTTTACATCCTACACCTATTTAATATTTAAATGAACGTTCATTTGACATGAATTCCAAAAAAATGTATATGCATTGGTAGGGCACATTATTGATCGATAGAATCCTTCAATCAAAATCTACAGTTTAATATCGATTCAGAACGACAGATTTTTGGGAAACTTTTCACGACAATTTTATTTACTCTCAGAGTTTTTGCCAAAAATCTGCTCAGAGGAAGTCACTAAGGAAATATTTCTTTGTGTTAGAGATGTCTGACATGGGGTTTGAACTTTGGCCTCACATCTAATAAGCCAACACACTACATCCTAGACTATGGAGACTACATAAAAATAATATTAGGTCCCTCAAAAGCCACTGACAGACACATCCAGTTGAGTGGCTGGTTTGACTGCGAACTGGCTAATTGGTAACCATGTTTACGTAATGGTAATACAGCTAATGACTATTGTTGTAGAAGAGTAGGAAGTTGATCTCTTCTAGTGCCTTCAGTAGCGAGTTTAGGGAGGACATCACGGAGATGTTGTGTGCTTATCTGAATAAAGTTCTCATGTAACTCAGTCTAACAATGTGGATATGCAATGATATAAGCTTATTGCTGATGTGGTGCGTTATCTTAATATTCTCGACAATCAGAATAAATGCGTTAATCAGCGAATGTTTCTTAACCGTAGATCGAGCTTTGTATCAAAAATGATACATTTAAATTTTTGGGACGATATTACTTAAATTCAGAAAAACTTAGATGCCTGATATTTTTATAATTCGTTAGTATTGTTATCGCCATTATTTGAATCCAAATAAAAGAAGAAAATTTTAAACAGGACTTAAGAAGTTCAAAAACTTTTTAATTCTATATTATGTATCATTTTTGATACATACGACTTTCCTAGGGATTCTTTGGTCTTGTGTATGTAATTTTTTTAAGTTTTCAAAGATTTTGTGAAGTTTTATGGTAAACAATACATTATTTATGGTATTTGAGAAGGAATTGAAAGTTAAAGTGTGGGACGAAAGTGAAAAGATTGAATTTTCTATTCTTGATATGTTCTTGAAATTAATTGAAGTAATCGTAGTCCAGTATGTAGCTTCTTAGCTTATTATCAGACCAAGGTTCAAACCTCAGGTCAGGCATTTCCAATTTATAACGAAAGGTCGTTATGACCGATTGTATATTAATTATATATGTAATATTCCTGCTGCTAATGACTTTAGAGATGAAGAAAATAGTAGCTCGTCTTATGAACTGAAGAAAGTATTGGCAGCAACAAACATGACAACAGGATGTTTATCGCCAAAGATGGTACTACTTGGAACAGAAATAAACTGCCTTTAGTTGTTTGGGATGAAAAAATATTACCAATTTTCACACAGATTGCTAGCAGCTGTTTTCTGAAATCTTGTAGAGTCTTTCTTACTGCTTATTTATATCATGTGACGACAAACATTAGAAAAATGTGTTTCGTCCCACGTTTTATTACAGATGATAATATTTCGGACAACTACGTACGTATGAGATAACAGAATCATTCGCTTTGATAATGATATATTTACACCTATTACGCCTTTTCGAAAAATGAGCTGAAAGTCTTGCAGCCTTTAATAATCATGCCTTTTTTTGAAATTCGAATGAAAAAGATTTTTTTTTCTAAAAAATAAAAAATAATTTTTCTTAATTTTTTGTTAGAAAATTTTAACCATTTTCATAAAACTTTTATCACACAACTTGTAGTTTTATGTAAGAAATAATACTATATAAATAGTTTGGGATTAGCTATCATACTTTCAGAGCACCCCATATATCCTTTTCTATGATTTTTAAAAATTTAATTTTTTGTTCGTCTAAAAGGTAAGAAAATTAAAGAAAATATATTCATATAATGAGGCTTATGTTTTTATGTTCCTTTTTGGTATATTTTCATCTCAAATTAAAGTTTTTTAGCAACAGAATTCAAAAACTTTTTAGCTTTATTGTGGAAAATGAAAATTACCTCCAGTGATTTTAATTGAAATTCGATACTTAATGATGGAATACTTACAGTGATTGTTAGGGAAATTAATTTAAGGATATTTATATAAATCAAGCTTCATAAAGAGATTTACGGAGTAATGCTTGGTATTGATTTATGTTTTCTTTCCTTTTATTTTGTTTTATTACCTTTTCAATTTTAATTTTGTCGCTGTAGATTAGTAACAAATTGAATTTGATGGTCGTTACAAATTTCGGGGTCCACCGAAGTCGAATTGGCAGTTTTAGGTTCAAGTACATGCTACGTGCGTAGCAACTACTTATAGCCGTATTTGGGGAAACCCGTACCCGGGAAAAAAGAGAGGAATCCAAGAGAGAAAATTGTTATTGTTATTGTTAAATCGGTGTTCTATTGCAACGGGAAACTTGTTTACCTCACATAACGTTGACAACAAATATTTCCAACGAATCACGAATCATCAGAATGGTTTGTACCATCAGGTTTCAGCCTGCCCTCAACTGAGAGTGTTACTGATGCGAGTGACAATAAACTGCCGCCATCTATGCAATTGGAAACTTATAAATCGCCACAGGGTGCTAGACGTCAAATGATTACTATTTAGAAAGAACCAAAACCAAGCTGACATGAAGTGCTTGTTTTTTATGTAAAAAATCATGCCAATGTACATCAAGTCAAAACTTTTGGCGCAAATTTCATAAAAGTCATTATAAAATGTAATAATAGTAAATAAATAGTTTTATTAAAATGAATTAAAATATTAAAATCTTTAACAAAATCTATTAATAATCGTGACAATTCCATGTACTACCAGTATGTATCAAAGTGATACATAAGCTAGAATTATAAAGTTTTTTAAGGCTCGATCTACGGTTAATAGTAAAAATATCACAACAAAAAAAGGAAATTAAATAGTTTATATTAAAGAAACGGCAACACATAAAATTAATTTGAATAAAAAATGTATTTTCATCAGCCTATTCTGTTCTTTAGCTTAATTATAGTGAAATATTTTTATTTTTTATAAAGACCCAAAGATATTTAATATATCTTCAGTTCGTAATGACAGATTAATTGAAATCTCACCCCTTAATGAAATTGTTGTTACACGTTCGCAGTTCATAACAAAAAGTAGCTTTAGATGAATTTCCGTAAATTAACTGGCATTAAGGTTGGTTTCTTTGCCTTACATTAAAAATAAATTAAAAGTATGGCAAAAGAGCCTTCCTTGTTGAGCCTTTAACAACTTTCTGCAATGCCCAAAGGTTATAACCGATGGTGAACAATTAAATGAAATTAAAATTAATTTTAAATTAAACGGCAAAACAGTTTTAAAAAGTTTTTAACTTTTGTTTTTAAACGGGTATCATTCTTAATATTTTCTTCCCACTTTATTCTTTAAAATGAACCATGCAAGCTTGTTATTTTTTTGCTCAGGATTAACTCCATAAGGTATGTATTGAAGTTATGTGTATATAGTTATACTTATGTGGCTACAGGAAAATCGGTGGGATTTGTATTCCCCTTTGGTTAAAACCGATACTCTGCCAGGCATACTTATTAAATACATATGGATGTTGAGACAAATGTTTTTCACACACGCTTTAAAAATGTTTTAAAATTTAAGCAACAGAAACTTTAATCCTTCAGTCAGTACATCTAGCTTCTCACTCCACTTATGTTGTGTGTGTTATTTTTATTCACAGTTTAAAAAATTCCGTACGACAATTTTTTGAGCAACTTTTCAAGGCAATTTTATTTATTTTCAGAGTTTTTGCCAGAAATCTCCTGAGGCGTAGTCGCTGAAGAAATATTTGTTTTTCGTGTTTCGTTTTGTTGCAGATGTCTGATCTAGGGTTTGAACCGTGGCCTCACGTCTAATAAGCCAACACACTGCCTGATAAAAAATTATTGCTTTCTGCAAATCATTATCATAATTTTCGGGTACAATTCGCAATCTTTAACGCGATTAAAAATTATTCGATGAATATATGTGATGACTAACATCAAATAAAAAAATAAGGCTCGTTCACAATAAATATTTTTATGGAGACAATTGCATTTTGACGCTCACTTCATACCGGTACACCAATTATATAGTAATAGTTACTCAAAATTAAAGTATTAGTCTTTTCATCTGTTACTGGCAGTGACAGCATGGTTATGAACTTTGCCACACAATACTACTTTGCTGTTTATATGTATTGTATTTGCCTTTGAAACTAATACGTAAGAGACTCAAGAAGCGAAGTAGTACTTAAAAGATAATACTAAACCAGGTAATAAATATTTATAAACAAACACATCATGGCACATGTGCGTTTCTCTTGAATAGGCCTCAACCACATGATAATGGCTTTTCTGTGTACACATGTGGTATAAATAAAATATAAACAAAATAATGGATACTCGTATATTGACAAATTAAATTTAATGAATAATCGATAAGAAGCACAATAAACATACTTACATCGACATATATGATATATGTATACATGTACATGTAATTTTAGTTTTTGGTTCTTATTGTGTGAAAATATCTCTTGGCACGTATTAAATGCAGTGAGTAAGAAGCAGGCAACCGACAAGAAACAGCAAAAGTTTTACAACAATTTTTGTTTGGGTTTTTTTTAAAATTTAAAGTTTTTTTAAATATTTGTATTTTTACGCAATCCAAAGAGGATAGTTGAAGAAAGTTAATTTGTATCCATAAAATATACGTAAAATATTTTTCATATCCTAAGTAAACAAAGAAATTTTGGTGAAATTATAATAAATTTCGATAGAGATTATCTTTCAAATGTGTGGATTCTTTAACCCTGGATGGTGTAAATTAAGGTTACTCTTCGTTGAATCGACGAACCCTTTAACCCTAATTGGTTACTGTTCGTCGAATCGACGAAGCTCATGTACTCTTTATCATGTAATTATCTTATGTTTGACAAAATTTTGCTCTTTTTATCAACAATGTTTGTTGATAACGAAAGCTTGTAGTGAGAAAACGTACCTTGGCGACCCATTATTTAATCCTGGATGGTCATTTTTGTACAGTAAGGTTACTGTTCGTTGAATCAACAAGAACAAAATTTTTTTCCGTCTACTGACTGCAAGCTTTCATTATCAACTAACGTTGTTGAAAAAAGAGCGAAATTTGGTCAAACATAAAAGAATTATATGATAAAGAATAAATTAGCTTCGTCGATTCTATGAACAGTAACCGTCCAGGGTTAATAAAGCTCAATGTGGGGTCATATTAACTGTAAGTAATTAATATTAAAATAATACTGAAAAGGGCAGAATAAACAAGTTATTGACCGAAATTTTGTACGAAATTTCATCACATTCGAACTTATTAAGGTTGCTATAGTTGCCAAAAAAAAAAAAAAAAAAAAAAATAGTGGATATCAAATATTATTCATTTTATCCAAACCTATTATGAAGAACTGTTGAAGAATTTTGAATAATTTTGTTACCTACCGTTCCTTGCTTACCTACAGTGATCATAGTGAAATTGTTTCACTTACCAGTAAACCCTTAAATATACAAAAAAAAAAAATTAAAATCAGAAATCGATATTAAATTCTAAATAATTATTTTAATCAGTTTGGTCGTTTTGATTAGCCCTACTTACAAAAATATTTAACGTCAGTTTAACAGAAAAAAAAGTTGGTTTGATTTTTTTATAAAAAGATGGTTAGAAATTCAGGTCACATCCACTGAGTGAAATCACATCCACTATGAAAACAAAAAGATATTTTCACATTCTTCTTTGGATTTGACTTATTTTATTTAGTACACTTACACACTTAAACAATCATTCATTTGATCAGTCATTTGTTTTAAAATTTTAAAGCAGAGCACATTACTTTTTCTGGTTATAAGAAAAAAATAAAGTTTAATTTACATTCTTTACATTATAAATATTGTTACTTTTTTTACCTTTTACAAGACGTTTAAAATATGTGTTCGTAAATGCCAAATAAAAATAAAAATAAATTTGTGTTTAGTTTAAATTAAATTCTTTATTGTTCACACAATTGCGTGTGCCACTGTTCACAACTTGATGTAAATAACAACAATTTGCTTTGTTTGTTATTTTTCTTTACACTCTTCTGCGTAAACACTAACAATTGTTTGTAAGATCTTAACAACGGAAATCTTCAAACCACGATTATTATCTTCACACGCAACGCGTCTTCACACAAGACTGACTGAATTTTTACTGATCCCGTTGCCTGCTTTGTCTTGCCTTTTATATCGGAGGGTAAACAGTCTGATGAATGCTCTTGAAGGAAAATGACTTCCCCTCCGCGAAATCTCTATAAATGTAAACATGTTGTTTACGTTATTGTTGTTTGTGTATTTTGCTTACGTTTGTCCTTACAGTGTTGTTGTTACCTGTTTGTTTACTTTGTTTATCCCCCTTTTTTATACTGATGTTGTTGCTATATTTTTGTTTATTTGTTGATCATGTAAACAAGTCCATTCTTTTTGTTTTTGCAGCTTTTGTTTTTTTTAATGTTAAACTATGTAACACCATTTCCATTTTCGTAATAATATATTAGAAATGAGAATATTGTTGGACTTTAACGTTCCCACCATTATGAAGGAAAAATTGTAGCAACTAAGTGCTTGAGTTATTCGCTAATACAATCAGGCTAGGTAGAGAACTGAAACAATTTTTAATAATTATATGGAATACATTAGATTCGCTTATGATTTAATCCAGTGCAAAAACTAGTGAATCACTATTAAATAAGGCAGAGCAATAGCACACACCTACCTTTTTAGTCCTCATCCTTATTATACAAACATTTATGGACGAATTCTTTTTGGGCTATGCTGAAACACTGAAAATTGCACTTGTATTTCTTTTAATCCGACTGAAACAAGTTCTTATATTTCCATGATGTTGTTGATGCTGAAAGCGATGCCAATAGTTTTGAGTTTTCTTGTGTTAGTCACTCTTTTCTTGAGTAATTGCGTAGAAAATAACCAGAAGTCGGATAAAATTATAATGATATCCAATTTAATTTGGATGTCAGTTTTGAAAACAAGTAGACAAAAAATTATACATTTACACGAACCTATGACAAACTTTCTGAATGAAATAAAACGTTATTCAAAAAGTCTTCAAGCATTTCCTCGAACTTCTCCTCTTACAAAATCAATATGGAAATTTCATTTGTATAAGTATGTATTTGTTTTACTTTTTAAATCAAGTTATTTTGTAACTTTTACTTATTTTCTAATTTCTAAATTTATCTTCCAATTGGCAACAGGACGTTTCGCACTTCAATAGCAACCATTTTGTTGAAGCTACACCCGTCAATTTAGTTGTCATATACTTAGTCTGTTTTGTCAAAACATCATAGATGACCTGTGTTTGCTTAATAGACTCTGCAGCAGTTGGTAAATGAAATGAGTAGAAAAATCATCATCATCAGCAATGAGGCCCATTTCTGGATGGATGGGTCCATGATCTTGAAAATTGTGTAATTTTTGAATACGAAAGATCCACATTAAAACCTAGAATGTACAATGCATGTGCATTTTAGACTGACGGCATACATACATAATAGGTCGTGAAACACTTTAGTCAGGGTTACGAACTAGCGTCTCACACTTCTTATGCTGTATGTGTTAATTGTATACATAAACGACGAGACCCACAGTTTAAGGTCGATTCCAAACTACAGACTTTTGAGATTTTTATCAATAATATTTACTCTCCGAGTTTTTACCAGAAATCTGCTGAGGGGTAGTTGCCGAATTTCATATTTCGTTTTCGTTCATATTTCGTTTTGTTGGAGATATCTGACGTGGGGTTTGAACCGTAGCCTGCCGACTAATAAGCCAACACACTACCTAATAGACTACATCGTCAGAAGTCATATTTACTTCAGAGCTTATCTTAGCCAGGCCGTTACTGTCAAAGGCGGACAGTATTGATCGATGATTGCCACTTTTTTGTGTGAATTGGAAAATCTGTACACAAGCAACAAGTGGATTTAACTGACTGATTATTATTAACTGATTAACTGACCACTGATATGGTGCGATTTGATTCCATTAGATGTTTTCTTATGGGGATTTCTTAATTCGGAGTTGTAAATGTATTAACCTCTACTCACAGCGCCAACATAACCCATGCCATCGATTAAATTCAGCCTGATTTATGTGCCAGAGTCATGGAAATTTGGATTTTTCGAATGCTCTCCAACCATAGAAGCCGTGGTGGACACAGAAATAGGAAGCGCTTAAAAAAGACCCATAGTTCATAACCGATAACAAAAAAATAACTTTTAGGGCCATTATTACAACTTGTCGTTAACTAGAGAGAGGATTTTAAAAGGCAGATTAATTGTTTTTCATTATTATAAGTGGACAATATGGTAGATGTGAGCGTTAAGCTAAATGGAGGATCATCCTACCGGTAACTTTTAAAGTTAAGTTTATGTTTGAAGTTGCCATATTATATATCATTTTCAATACGGTAACTTCAAATATATACAACAAAAAACGAAGACCGTCGTTTCCACTGCGTTGAAAAAAACAGTATTATCGACATTGCTCGGGCACTGTCATATATTTGAAAAACTTAACTGTATTTTATCATTAGGTTGTAATAACGAAAATAAGTCAAAGGTGACGTTAAAGTTCACTTTAGCTAAAGGTACCTTTAACTAAACTCAACTTTAACGGGAAGTTGTAATAATGGCCCTTAACATATTAAGTGCGTTGTTAAAATTTAATTATTCTATATTTTCAATTAATTTTCACTTAACTTCAATAGTTTTTTGTTTTAATATTTAATTTGCATTGCAAATAAATAAAATTGTTTTATTTAAATGGCGTAGCTATTGCGCTGCACATACATAGATATATAAAACATAGTAAAAGTATATTTCTATTGTGGAATTTCTTAAAAGGCGGAATAGTAAGAGTTCAAACAAAAAATTTAATTTGCGTGGTTTTGTTGAATTGTTTATTTGGTTTTCGGTGCAAATAATTTATTTGAATGCAATAAAATAATAGGAATTAAAGCGAATAATCTTGCAAATTGTTTAATTGGAATCAATGAAAAAGATAAACACTAAAAACAGAATATAAACTTTTAAATTTCTATGAAGTTAAATATTTGTAATATATTTTGCTATCAAAAATATTTCAAAAATATTTCAAAAATCTTTGATCAATTCGTATATTTGTTAATCATGTAAACAAGTTTATAGTTTTTGTTATCATTTTAATGTTAAACGATGTAACACCATTTCCATTTTGGTAACAATATATATGCGAAAGCAGTAGGTTCATGTTTCGGCTTTAGACTATGACCTTGTTTGAAAGTGAGAGTTTTCATAATTTTTAGAGGGCTATGAACGATTTTTTTCTTTTTTGAAAAATGAGAGTATGGAGACTTAATATCAATAATTATGTAATAAATAAAAAACAAAGAATAATAAATTTTGCGTTCCATTGTGTGTGTACATTTGAAGTGAGACATCGACATCATATGATATATGAGTTCAAATTTAATCAACCATACAAGTTATGTATGTTGACTATGCATAATAATTATTAAAATATTATCGCTCCATTAAATATCCATTATTTTGACCTCCTTTTTCCTTATTTGTTTAACATTCGTTATATGTATGTTATGATAACAAAATTATGCACAGTATAAGGAAGGAAATTTTATGAAAGTTTGCGTAATTATTCTTTAAAATCATGGAAAATAAATTTAATTGTAGATTTATTGAAAACTAAACCGACGGGTCGCTTTAAGTGTGTTAAATTTGTTTATTTTGCGGAATTCACAGTACATAACGTTAACAGTGAGAAGCTTAAAATAAATCATCGTGCAACCAAACTTTTGGTGACTAACACATTGAACACTTATCGGGTTCCTCAATGATTTTTTTTTTTCGATGTAATAGGTTCATATTGTACATAAGATGCGTTTTATTGTGTTTTTTACTTGACTTCAGCAGGCTCAAGTTCCACTTGAAACAAAGGCTATGAAACTATTTTTCGTTTAATATTTAAAATTCGTAAGCACAAGTATGTAACGTATGAGTGATTCCATTACTTTGTAAACGACAAAATAAATTTTTTTTATTTTATTGCATACTTTCCAGAGCAATTCTTTCAGTACATGGCATATGGTGCGTACAATATATTTTAAATTCAATCAAATATAAAGTATACGGTTAATTTGGAATTAATGACATTTTATAAAAATTCTAACTTCATAGAATTAAATTATTAAATCGCAACAGAGTTTATGGAATTATCTCTTGGTTTATGATATTTTAGAAATGTGTAACTTGGAGGCTTTAATTTATAGTATCAGGTTTCACTCCCAGTGGGTCAATATATTTTACTATGACATGTATGTCTTTAGTACTTTCCATCACATAGGTATCAAAACTGTTGCTAAGTTTTACGAATCCAGAAACAATATTTTGTTATTCACAGCTTACTTGAATATATATTTTATCTCCCTAAAATGAATATGACTTCAAATGTAAACCAAATTCGTCTTCTCGCTAGCTTCTGCAGGAGTCTTTTCCCATGTGTTCAGGAGCAATGTCCATTACATAGATGTCCATAATGTAATGTCCAGTAATGATGCCAATAATAATACCGCGAGTGTACGTTTGGAATTTAGGCAGACTTTTCATGAGCAATCTATCTAGCTTTGTCAGATTTACTGCGTCGTGCGACACAAAGCCGCCTATCTGGCGTTAACAGTGTTAAGACCAGAAAATTCATCGGAGAGTTGTGCCGCATCTGAAGTGTTTATTCGTTCTTTAGGTACCCGTAATGTTATCACGCCCCAGTACCCATATGATATGAACTTTTTGCCAATCCGTGTACAGCCTCTCGCTCACCAACTTTTTCCATTAGTTACGATGAATTCAGTTAGTACAGAGACTGCGCTTACCTGTGGCTACACAACGGGCAGCTATGTACATTCAAGTGTTCTTTGCTGATCAAGCTACCATTTCGACCTATCCTAACCTGCACCAATTCACTATCTCGTTGAGATTTTCGCGACAGCTTATACCATCTTGAAGGTCAATATATCGGACCCCAGTGCTGTAACAGCCGCAGCCTGAATTGCTGACACTTCCGCCTGGAAGATGTTGTAGTGCTCCGGAAGACTTAGCTATACCCTCCGATTAAAAAAAAATATATATACCGCCGTGTGAAAATCTGAATGGACTCGTTTAAGCTGTGCACTGCACCATTTTTTCATACATTTGTATTCTGGATGGATGTCCGGAACTTTCCTGAGAAGTCATATCATAGCATTATAAAATCAATACTTCCTACTGTCCTTAATTTGCTCTTCTGTGGCCAATATTCGATCCATGTTCAGTTGCACAGAGACTAATCTTAGCCACCAAGCCCCTACAATAAAGATCGAGGGGAAGGAGGTACAAATTATATTCAGAGCAAACTAGGGCCTGGTGCCACTATTATACGCATACTTTTTTGGAACTTAAATTACAATAGGGAAATTAGTTGCTTGTTTTCGACCAGAGGATTTTGGTGTCAAATATTAGCTTCTCTCTGTTTCACCATTCACTTAAAAAGACGATGAAATTATGAAAAAAAGAAAAATTCATCATAAAATAGCTGTCAAATGTTTGAAGAAATTGAGTATTTTCTGGCACGAATAATTACTCTTTTAATTCTCTGTTCCATTTTATTTCATTTGAATTTACTCAGCATTTTCTGTAGTCGATTTTAACAATTTATACTTAATTTAAGAAAATTATACCACAAGCCAACAGTGTTGCAAACAATGATGTAATGACGGACACTAGGCACTATTCTTAATGAATATTTCAATTATAAATAAAGTATACGCCTGTTGGTCAGTTGCAATTACGCACAAGACTTCTTGCCACAGTAATTAAATATTGTAAGAGAGCACAACATACTAAGAAATAAGAAAGAAAACAACTTCCAATTAAAGTTTCTTTAGGAGTCTTTGAATGAAAGAAAACTTACGAATGTAATCTTAAGAACACTATCTTAATGCCGTTTTGTAAATAAATTGTTTTTAATTGAATTATTTACAAGCCCACAGTGGTTTATAAAGCCAGTCAGAGATTAGCTTTGGTTACTGAAATTATGTTGCTTATACAAAAAGAGAAACTCTAATTGAAAAACAATTTTCAAAAGCATTGAAAGTTAACTCGCTTTTGTGTTTACTTAATTCTCTGCAACATTTGTTTCCTCTTTCAATATTATTTTCAAGCAAAATTAATCTGTGATGAAAAGAATACAAGAGAACGATACATATACGGGTTTTTTCTTTTCTTATTACAAAAGGATTAAAAGAAGAGATATTTTGCAAATGCAAAAAGAATATAAGTTGACAGCAAATGTACTTACCATCCCAGCAACAAAATAAATAAATAATAATGAAAACACTACCATACGACAGAGTGTACATCGTGATTGTGTTTGTTCTGAGGAGTAACTTCTGCTCAATAGCTACTGCACAACTCGCAGCATCAGCAGTACGATGTTCAATGTTAAACCGTTATAAATAATTTTTTTTGGACTTACGCACAAATTTATTGATTACACAATCATTTCTGAACCAATCCCACAAACGTAAACTTTCTTAGAAAGAGAAGGGATGGGCCTTTAAAACGGTGTGCATATATGTATTTTGATGAGGTAAACTTGACAAATGCGAATTTTTTTTAGCAAAAACTTTTAGTAGCAAACTTTAATTAAAAAATATAAAATAAGTGATGATATTCTGAAACTGTATTCTCTTGTTAAGAGATTGACACTTTGTTTGTAAAATCGGACAGAAATTACCGTAGTTATTATTTAAATAGTATAACAGTCGTGTTATATTTTTCATATATATGTACATATATTTTTTCAAATGTATTTTCAGTTAAAAAATTTTCAGAATTTTAGATGAATTTTGATTGTTTGTTGGCCAATGTTTGCGCAAAGCGAAATAATAATATTTGCAAAAAACACAAATATTAGTCGACTTATGGTAGTCGCCCAAACGTGAAATTGACACACTTTGGGGTAAACAATCGAGAGATCCATCAAAAATTTTGAAAATGTTTGAACTAAAAGTTCGTTTGATAAGGTGTCAATCTCTTCACAAGATAATGCTCTTTCGGAATGTCATCACATATTTTATATTATAATATTTGAACCATATATTTATGTATACCGTTTTAAAGACCCCTTTTCAGAAAACTTTCGATTTTGGAAATTGGTTAAAATATATTTCGGTAATCAATAATTTGTGTAAAAAGATTAAAAAAACAGTTTTTGTCAAATAAAAGAAGTTTAGAGGGTACGAGAAATAAAAAAAAAATAGTTTTGAGTTCTACTCAGCAAAACTCACAACCTAGACTATGTCATAAGCTGAGTGTATTTTGACTGCCGCACCGTGTTATATTTGGTATACGCTATTAAGAAAATTATATAAAAACAAATAAAAGCAAAATTTCCAATGAAAAATCCAAGATGAAAAAGAACTATTAAAAAATAAATAAAAAGTGCAAAGCTTTTTAATAACCAAATTGTTTGCCTGACCTTCGGTTTGTTTGTTTACTTATTTGTATTGAATATTTAAACAATTGATGCAGAAAAACAAAAGCAATAAATCGAAATTGCTAAAATAGATTTTTATTCATCTGATGAATTTATGAAAAAGAAAAAGAGAAACAAGCAGAACCAATAACTAATAAAATAAAAAATAAAAAACTAAAAACAAAAAAGGCGAAGAGAAAAGCATTACGATATCAAATCACTCAATGATCTTTTCATGCACTGCATTAATAAGTCCTACAAACCATTTAACCAATCAATCCATTTGTCCAGTCAACCAAACTAAATTTCAATTTCAGTCAATTACATTTTGATTAGCCTACACCCTGCACCAACTTTCAATATGTTTGTTCTAATGTTTGTTACCACTTTGGGAGAAGTAATTCCATCCTAAATTGGTGAAATTTGAAATTTATTTTATAACTAATAAGAGAAGTTTGGTATCATCAAGCACACGGGTCTTATTATATATCACTCTCTTTACTATATCAGCTCTTCCAAGAGAGACTTGCGAACTTTGACAGTTCATAACGGTCATATTCTTCAAGCTACAACGGTCAAATAATTTGTTATTTATTCAGTTTGTTTTGCGAGATCACCATGGAAAATTGCTCGAATAACGTAGCAAGTGCTGTACTATCGCCATAATCGTCCTACCGGGAAGACTTTTCACAATGTGGTGGACAAATTTTAGTCCAAAGATTTAGTAAACGAGCGACTAAAACCCGTAAGTCGGCGAAATACAACATCGGCGAATAGCAACATAGCTTAGCCGCTAATCCGAAGCACTCTCTTTCGAGTGGCTAACAAGAACTCGGCCTATCGCGGAACACAAATTGGCTAATTTTGCAATGCAAAATAGTAAAAACTAAATGAGCGTTCTTTTCGGTGTTCTTCCCGTGCCCTTCGACCACTACTATCGTCATAATATCTAGACGAATGGGTACAAGAATTTGGATATCGAATTAGGACGATGTCAAGCCACATAAGATCCAAAACAACCAATGCGTCGCAAAAAGTCACTGTTTTTGTGTGGATTATGGGCTGTCGGAGTCATTGGTTCATATTTGTTTGAGACCTATATTGGCCAGGCCATCGCTACTAACGACAAGCACTATAGGTCTATGAAAACCATCTTTTGGCTTGAATTGGAGAAACTGGATACCTACAAGACTTTATTACGTGCCACACAGCCCACGTCACATTTGATATTGTACACGAACTATTTGCAGGCATGCTCATCATTTCTGTCCACAGAGACTGTTTTAGGCTGTTCTAGTGGGGTTTTCTTAAGTAGCAGGAGTATGTGAATGCGCCATAAGTCACACCGGTCAAAGGCAACATAAGCCATTCCAGCGATCAAATTTAGCCTGATTTATGTGTCAGACTTATTGCAAATTGGGCATTCTGATGCACTTCAACTAGAGAAGCCTTGGTCAATATTGGAAGGATGTTATATTAAAAAAAAGTATCGAATGATACCTCACATACACTTTCTTTATGTAAATTTAAAGGTAGAAAGCGCTTAATGAAAGAAGCAATACTACCCCTCTTTGACGTACAAGAATTTCCCAAGGCATTTGCTATTTTTCATATGTTTTTATTTTTTTGGGTTTTCCAATGTTCTTAGATCCTGGATTATCTTTCTTGATGTACCGACGTGCTCACTCTTGATAATATGGTCAATGCAACTCCTTTTTTTGTACCTGATTTCTTTCTGTACACTTTCAAAGCAGCGTGACGTAGACTGTGTTTGCAACTTTGCTTTTATTGTGTTTCTACCATTAGCTAGGGTTTGAACCATATGTTCTGGTTTAATAAGACATCATTCTTTGATAACAGTCTCTATGGCTTAGGTATTCATTCCACCCAGAACAAATTGGTATAGTGACCCATGTTAGTGTCTGTACCATGTACAACTACGCCAAATGTCGAAAAAATTTAAAAAGTCGATAAAAATCAAAAATTTTGTTCATTGAAGTTAAATTAAAAACAAACTGCCCATGACATATTGTCAGTTGCTTCTATAATGTGCTCTTATTTGAAATTTACTTGCTTTTCTAGGAACATAAACGATATTTTCGTTGTTGTTTTCGTATTGTTGTCATTGCTTGTTGTTGTTAATAAAGCTGATTTTTGGAATGCCAAACATCAACAGTCAAATTTCAGATTTAGTTAAACGTGCGTGTTGTTACGGGTTGTGTTATCACCTTTATTGAAATGAAGAACTATGAACGCTTTTGTATTTCATTTGTAAGCGGATCTAATTATAGTTTGTTAGTTCATTAAGGGCCATTATTACAACTTGCCGTTAACTAAAGGGAAGATTTTAACGGGCAGATAAATTGTTTTTCATTGCTATAAGTGGACAATATGGAAGAAGTGAGCATTAAGCTAAATGGCGGATTATCCTACCGGTAACTTTTAAAGTTAAGTTTATGTTTGAACTTACCATATTATATATTATTTTCAATATAATTATATTATATAATATACAAAATTAGCATATATAACAAAAAAAAAAAAAAAAAAAACGAAGCCTTAAAACAGTGCAATCGACATTGCTCCGCCACTGCCATATTTTTGAAAAAGTTTTCTTTATTTTATCATTAGGTTGTAATAACAAAAAGAGGTTAAAGGTGACTTTAAAGTTCATTAACTAAGCCCAAATTTAACGGGAAATTATAATAATGGTCCTAAGCCTAATCTTACAAGTCATTATTGAACTCACATGTCATAATGGGATATTCTGCTTTAATTAGATTATAATTGAGTATTGAAAGCCATTGAAATCTGTTGTAGAAGAAGTTGCAAATTAGTCGAACAAATGTTATGAAGCACGTTCGTACTCTAATTGAGTTTTTCAAAAGAATTTTAAATATGTTGACAGTTAAACTAATGACATTTCAAAAACGTCTAAATAATGATTGTGATGAAGATTATGCAGACGAAATCTGTCTTCTTGCTCATAACTTCATTGAGCTTGAATTAATTCTTCTTTGGAGCGATAAGATGATGCACGAAATTTATTTTAATAGCCCGAATGACCAATGAGAGCTATAACGTTTTCTTCCAGAGCTGGAATCGTTGTCCCTGTATATATTTCCACGAAAAGATCATGATCCGCTAATAGCCTATTCTAGATTTGAAATTAAGCGAAAAACCTCAGCGCTTACTGCTCTGTATTTGGAGGGGACAGAAGCATCTAATCTATTATGAACTACTAAAAACCAATTCAGACTAACACATAACATCTCAACATACGTCAATTAATTCGTTTGAACCAGCATCAGTGGAAAAAAACCTGAATGTGCAACCAGACATGATCGCGTAACTTTCTATCATGCCAACGCTCGGTCACATATTACGGCACCGGATCATTTAGTCAAACGTAACGAAACGTACGTTAGTTTTTTAGCACATGAAGAGCAAATTGAATACTTACCGAAATTACATTACGGTTCGGCAAGCGTTCTCATTACTTTTCGTATTCGAAAAGCGATCGTACGTTCCGTGGTAGTTTGGCTAACCGGGGCTAAAGACTAATTCCCCACTTAGTATTAAATTGAACATGTTGCTAACCCACTAATAGTTGAAAAGCGCAAAACCATAAAATATGTTATAATAAAAAAGTACTAAAAAAGTAGCGGGGGTACTGCGGTATTTTCGAAGAGTACTGAAAAAAATACTAAAGAACTGAATTTTTCAACACTGAAGCAAACACAGTACAAAATTAATTCTGATTTAATGTAATTAAGATTAAAAACAAGCAGTACATTTCTATAAGCTTACATGCTATCATGCAATTTAATTCTTATAAGTTTGAGTTTCAATTCAAGACTCCCCGGTATTAAGATTATAGCTCAACACAACACATTCTGAAACAACACATTGGAGTAAGGAAAATAGAAAACAAATGTTATTGCTGGACCTTTTACACACGCAAACTCTGATCAATTTACTTAATCAAAATTACAGAATCAAGAGTTGAACCACGGGCTCTCACCTAATAAGCCAATGCACTAGCTATTAAACTACAGCGTTCTTAAGGTTAATTATATCCCAAGGAAATTTTAGGAACATTCTAGAATATGGAGTCAATTATTTTGTTGAAATTTCTTTGGTATTTTGAAAATATAGGTGGTTGATTTTAATAATGCAATCGGTGAGACTGACTAATGCTGTGCTATATATATTGTTAGGTTTTTACCTTTTTAAAAATGATGATGATTTCGTTGATTGCAAACAAAAATAAAATCAAATTTGGATGTGTTTAGTTTCAATAAAACTCTTTATTGTTCGAACTACTTTTGTGTGCCACTGTATACGACTTAGTTCTTTTATTTTAACTTTAGTTCGTTATTTTTCTCTGCTCCAACCTTTACGTAAGCAATACCACTTACGTTAGATCTGTATAGCGGAGATCTTTAAACCACGACTATTTACTTCGCACGCAACGCGTCTTCACGCAAACTGACTGAATTCTTACTACTCGTTGCCTGCTTTGTCTTGCCTTTCTATATGCTATGTGAGACTGATTATGTTCAGTTTATGTTATGTTCAGTTCTAAAGGGTGTTTTTATAGAGGTATAGAACTTTAAGTTGGCATTACTTTTCAAGATGGCGACCGATTTAACAGCTGTCGAGTGATTTATTCTCAGTTTGGTTTGGCAATTCATCATGAATAGACTCACGCCTGAACAACGCTTACAAATAGTGCAATTTTATTTCGAAAATAATGGTTCTGTGCGGAAAACGTATCGCGCACTACGTCCATTTTATCGTCGACAAAATCGTCCATCAGAGCAGTTAATTTGATTAACCATGGAACGTTTTCGCACCACGTTTACTCTTATTGATAACTCGCATCCCCAGAGACGCTGTACGGTGCGTACAGAAGAAACTATTGCTGCTGTAGAGCGTAGCATTGAGTCCATCCGCCATCGAGCACAGGAATTGGATCTGTGTCCATCCACTTTATGGAAGATTTTGCGGAAGGATCTTGGTTTGCGTGCTTAGAAAATCCAACTCGTGCAAGATTTGAAGCCAAACGATCATCACATAAGGCGTAGATTCGTCGAATGGGCTCAAAACGAGATTACCGTTGTTCCCGATTTTCATAAGCGAATTTTGTTTAGCGATGAAGCGCACTTCTGGTTGAATGGCTACATCAACAAACAAAACTGCCGCATTTGGAGTGAAGGTAATCCTCAAGTGTATGTGGCAACACCGTTACATCCAGAAAAACTGACTGTTTGGTGCGCTTTATGGGCTGGTGGAATCATTGGTCCGTACTTTTTCAAAAACGATGGTGGCCAGAACGTTACAGTCAATGGTGATCGGTATAGAGCCATGATTACTAACTTTTTCATTCCTGAATTGAATAACCATGATGTCCAGGAGATGTGGTTTCAACAAGACGGCGCAACATGTCACACAGCTCGTGCCACAATAGATTTATTGAAAGACACGTTTGGTGACCGCCTAATTTCACGTTTTGGACCTGTGAATTGGCCTCCAAGATCTTGTGATTTAACACCGCTAGACTACTTTCTGTGGGGCTATGTAAAGTCATTGGTCTATGCGGTAAAGCCACAAACGCTTGACCATTTGAAAGACAACATTCGCCGTATTATTGCCGATATACGGCCACAAATGTTGGAAAAAGTCATCGAAAATTGGACGTCCAGATTGGACCACATCCGCGCCAGCCGTGGCAGTCGTATGCCAGAAATCATATTTAAAATGTAATGCCACAAGATTATCTTTCGGATAAATAAAATTCATGTCAATCGAATAATCCATCGTTGTTTTATTGCAACTTAAAGTTCTATAACTCTATAAAAGACACCCTTTACTTCAAGAATGTTCGTGTTTTCGCTTTCTCGAGAATTCTATCGCGACTTCCTTTGTGGTTGTGTATTATGTTAATTTATTTACAACAAGTTCGATGTATTTGTTAGTATAGCTTTTGCTTATCGTTTTCAATGTTAAACGATACTACATTGTTTTTTTTTGGTATTAACTCTGCATAACGCCTGCGTTCGTCAATAGGCAACTGTTGGTATTATCAATCAGGACATGGAAAAAAAGCACGAGAGTATACTTTCCTCGCAAATAATATAACTTTTCATATGCAATTTTAAATGGTTCATAAACCTCAGATCTTTTTATGTGCAACCTCATGTAGTTAATACGTTTAAAATGATGTAGTAGCTTTCTTACTGAAAAGTTATTAAAAGGGTCTTAGCGTCTGTAAGTAAAAAAGTTCTGTTCTATTGTGCCACAAAAGTTAAGCTACTTAAAAACTTTAGTTCGCATATATGGCCAAGTAATAAAGTTAATTATGAAATTGTATACTCGCCATCGGATACTAAATATCTTAGAAAGAGAACAGTTGACTAAGATAATGGCAAAGTTACTAAAAACAAACTGTTCAAAAAATTATTAGATTAAGCCATACCAAGTAAAATTCCTTAATGTTTCTCATTTTATCATGATAATATTTTTTTTTTGGTTTTGTTTAATTCAAAAAGTTTTCGAACCCTTAAATAATTATTCAGAAAGCAGCCGTTTTCTCAAAATTATTGCAGACTTTCCACAAGAATTTTGGTTATTTTTTTTTATTAATTACAATACAATTACAAATTATATTCGAATTATATATTTACGAGCTGAGTAACTTTGACCACATGCTCGGTGTAGTGCCACAAACCAGAGTCTCTGGTGCGATTCGAACCCACGACCCTCACGCTAATAGTCTAGCACACTAGACTACCAGGGCACCCACAAGAATTGTTTTTTCTTTTTTATGCGATTAATTCAAAAGTTTGAATTATTCCTGATTTTTAAATCATTTCATATTCTGGTTTTTATCTTTCAGGTTTTAAATTTCTGCTAAATCTTGTTTAACAACGATTAAGAAAGGATTGCTTAATATAATTCGCCGTAGTCTAGTAGGTAGTGTATTGGCTTATTAGACGTGAGGCTACGGTTCAAACTCCAAGTCAGATATCGCCAACAACACCAAAATTGAATAAAATATTTTTCGGCGATTTCCTCTCAGCAGATTCCTGGCAAAAACTGTGGGTAAATAAAATTGTCATGATAAGTTTTTAAAAAAAATCTGTCGTTCGGTGCCGACTTTAAACTGTAGGTCCCTCCACTTATATATAAAATTCACACACACAACATAAGTGGCGAGAGAAACTAGGCCATAATCCTGACTGAAGGGTTGTAATGACCAATTGTGTCTGTACGTACGTATGTATTTGTATAATCAGTTTCATCACATAGCTAGGTACTAGAGATCAGCAATGAATCGTTTTTCCCTACTCATAAGCACTAATGAAATTTTGAATATAACCCAGTCAACAATATTCAAATTTAACTACTCTGATTCATTCATACTCACTATAACGTTGATTTATAAGTATGATTACATTGAGTATGAGTACAACGTTGACGTCGAACTCATACCATTCGAAATATGTTTGATTTATACGCCTACTCATGCAGATTTATAAATTTAGAAAAATATTTATAATACTCATAAATGATTTGAGTGATTCAAATCATACGTCAAAATTTACAGTCTTAGTTGTTGTTGCATTTACAAAAAAAGAAAAAAGAAAAAGACAAAGACAGCAAGCAAATCAAACACACAACCTTCTAGTGAGTATTGTAGTGTCATACTTGTTTGTGATTCTTGTAAATGTTGAGTCATGGAGAGTCGAAATCAACAACATCATGCGTATTATTAAGTATGAGTACGATGAGTACTTCAAACTTTGAATATGAGTAGTATGCGTATAATATTAAAATAAGTATGATTTCGTATATGTATTAGCAATTATGAGTATGATTCGATTCTACTCATCATTTTGAATACTCATTGCAGATTTTTGGTACTCTTATAGATTCTCCACTACAAATATCATCATTAAACAGTACGATTTGTCTCTGAAAATACGATGATAATAAAAGAGTAACTTAGCCAAATTGAGAACATTGGTGAAGCTAGTTAATTTCACTTGCCTTTTGCCAATTTGGTAGCTAGTAAATAGGAACTATAGAATAGTATTATTTCGTTTTTGGTGTTTTAATTGAAAATTTTGACTCAAGCAATTCTTTCTCAATTAATTAATTTTTCCGAGTTTACCTTGCATCCATCAACTTGTGATAGCAAAATCAAAGGTAAAAAATAGAAGAAATAATTGCCTTTACAATTTTAATTTAATATTTAATTTAATCCTTACGAAATTTTATTTTTCTTCTTATTTTATTCTTATTCGCAAAAAAACCAAAAGTTGTGAGTTTATTTCTATTTGTATGGAAAAATGATATCCGGAAATTTTTTTACGGATGTAGATTATTTTCTTATTCACCAACAATTCAAATGTATTTTAGCATGTTTTTCTGCTTCCTTCTTCGTTTTACGGTGGAAATATATTTACTTTTGGAAACATGACGATTTTTAGTTTTTTCGTTGTTTGTTTTGCGATTTTTATTTCTTTTTTTGTTATTGAATATATTTTTTATTTGTTGTGAAAAGTTGTGGACTAAAGACCAGCATGTGCTTGTTGAAGTACTCTTAGTATCTGTAATACGGTAGAGTAGAAAACTTTATGTATGTAATATAGTTTATATCGGGTATTTCACTAAGAGCTTTCTATCAGTTTGAAATTGCCGTAGTCTAGTAGGTAGTGTGTTGGCTTAGGCTAGACATCAAAACGAAAATATTGAAAAATTTAAATATTGAGCGACTTTCTCTCAGCAGATTTCTGGCAAAAACTCTGAAAATAAAAAAAAAATTGCCATGAAAAGTTTCACAAACAAAATCTGTCGTTCGGAATCGACTTTAAACTATAAGTCCCGCCACTCATGTATAAAATTAACACACACAACAGCCGTAACCCTGACTGAAGTGTTGTAATAGCCAAATATGTTATGTTATCTTTAGATTTAAATAAAACAATTGGCGTGTGAGATATCATCGAAATGTTTATTCGTTTGAAGACATTCGCCTTCAAGAACATGCATCAGACCATATAAAAGGCAATGCAAAGCAGGCAACTGAGTGAGTAAAAGTTCATTCAGCCTTGTGTGAAGACGTGTTGCATGTGAAGAGAGTAATCGTGATTTGAAGATCACCGTTATAAACATCTGTCGAATAATTGTTATTATTTACGCAAAAGAGTGTAAAGAGGAATAACAAACAAAGCAATTGTTGTTGCTTACATCAAGCTGTGAACATTGGCACACAGAATTGTGCGAATAATAAAGAATTTTAATTAAAACTAAACACAAATTTATTTTTATTTTATTTGCAATCTACGAGCTCATATTTTAAACTTTTTTAAAATGTAAAAACATAATGTTGTTCGCGTGATGTATGTACATCTAGTGATTGTAGTGTTATAAATGGTAATAGCCCTGAGGAATAAAGGCACTCATCATAATCTGTTATTGGAAGCTGAACTAGTAGCATAATAATTTAATATTTTTCCTACCTTCATAATGTTCCCAAGTAAACATTATAGAATTATGCTGTGCTATGCACACATCACATCTGTCAAAAAAAAAAAAAAAACAAGAAAAACTTTTTAATTTTATATTTAAAATATTGGGAAAATTATTATTTATTTCAACGTTTTTTCCAATTAGTGCTATGTGGAAAGGAAGAAGGAATGCAAAATATTTATTTATGTAGTTTTCCTTTTTCTTTTCCCTATAAATTTTCATAAACAACTGTGTTTATCATACAAAGAAATTTATTTGGTTTGTTCTCCTTTTATGGGAACAATACAAATAAATTACGTGCGAACATAACTGCAAAAAATACTTGACAATTGAACCAAATATGATACTCCCAACTGTTTCAAAAACCAACTGAATTGTATATTTTATATGAGAATTTCGTAATTGATCAGGAAAATTTATGAACTTTGCAAATAAGAAGAATAATAATGAATAATAAAGTATTCAGTTTGGTATCATAAGTTGAGGCGGTATGTGACCAAGTTTTGGCAAACATTTGAACAGAACTTATAACCTATTTTACGACAATTTGTGTATTTAACAGAGCTGTTATAAATTGTCTCATTTAAAATTGAAAGCAGTCAGTTAAAATGTATGCATTCAAAATAAGAGTTTAATACGGTGGTTGGAATTTAATTGCAAACCAAAATTCTATAGGAAATATCCAACATTCCAGTAACTGTTGTTATTAACAAGCGTTAGAATATTAAAAGCATAAACGCAATTCTTGTCATGAAGCATCAGGTTTCCGCCGTAGTTTTTCATTAGCTTAATATTGGATTTGATTGTATTTTGCTATCTTTCTTATCTCACATTAAAGGACTCTCACACAGTGGCTGTTAGTAGCGTCTTATGCATGATAATATCACTTTTTGGCTTGTCGCAACGTCCACTCTTCTAAACTTCACGATTGTGACATTGGAGTAATCGTTGATATTCCGTTTCGAATGCGATCTATACACATTCATGTATAGTCGGTCATTACAACCCTTCAGTCAGGATTACGGCATACCTTCTCACACCACTTATGTTGTGCGTGTTACTTTTATACATGAGCAGCGGGACGTTCAGTCGACCCCGATTTAATCTTAGAATTTTTGATAGAAGTCTGTTTAGAGAAAGACGGCGATGAAATATTTTTTATATTTCGTTTTGTTGAAGACATCTGTTCTGAGGTTTGAACCGTGGCCTCACATCTAATAAGACAACACACTACCAACTACACTACGGCGACTTCAATATATACCTGTTAATCGATTAAAATCTGAGGAACATGCAAGCAATCTATTACATTGTTACGTTTTTACCTTTTGAGGAACGTTTAAAATATGAAATAAGAACCTTCATCAGACTGTTTGCGTAGGCATATAAAAGGACAAGACAAACCAAGCAACGAGTAGTAGGAATTCAGTCAGTCTTGTGTGAAGGCTCGTTGCGTGTGAAGAGAACAGTCGTGGTTTGAAGATCGCCGTTGAAGAGAACTGCGTTGTAAGCAAAGATGAATAACGAACAAGCAATTATTGTTGTATTCATCAAGTTGTAAAAAACTAGTGAGAACAATAAAGAATTTAAATAAAACTAAACACCAAATTTCTATTTTTGTTTGGAATAACCAACTCATATTTTAAACGTTTTTAAAAGGTAAAAACGTAACAATATTATAGCATGAGATCAGCATTTAGTGTTATGTAAAAAAAGAAACATACATACTATCCGCAAAAAGGTTGTTTAATAATGGCTGCAATTTGCATTTATTTAATTTTCCTAATTTTATTATTTTTTTGTGCTTGAGTGCTTCTTTTCCCAAACAAAATTTAAATAAGTTTTTGTCAGTACAATGTTTAACTAATGTTCGTTTTTTTCATTACTTGTGTCCATTTTCTTTGGCTCTTAACTACCAGGACAAATTATAGTAAATGGATTTTCATCATGTCATCGTTAACATCGTTACTGTTGCCTTCCATTATTGATTTTCAAATTCTTAAATCATCAAGCATGCCAAAGACTCAATTGAATTTAAATAAATGCGAGGAAATTCACTAAAATGATTCTTTTTTTAAATTTCTAATTTATAAATAAGTAAAACGTCCTTATGAAACTCGAAAACAGAATTCCTAACGTCATGAGGACATAACAACGTCACAAAGTACATTTTATATGCAATAATACGGTTGGCTGACTTACGTTTTAGTGTGTAACGCAATTTGAATTTTGCTTGTATAATATGCTAATATTCAACAACTTAGAATTTAAATGTACATTTTGGAACAAATGGTTTACGTTTAAATTTGAACTAACCCAATTGACTTCTTTCACTTCATGATTTTCTTCAATAAGGCAGACTCTTATACCATGCGACGTCATTATACTCGTAGACGTCTTACAATGATTTGTACATTTGAACCAAACTTTCGTTTTAATTTTTTTTTTGGCTTCGAATTTCGAATTTAAAGGGGTGTTGTACTATGCGATAGTTGTGTATAAGTAGGAGAGAAGAAAGATTTCGAAAATGTAGAATATTCAAAGCATAAAAAATATTCAAAACATAGAAAAGATATGTAGAGCAAATCGTAGTTCATTTACTTAAGGGCCATTACAATTCTTTAAGTCATAATAGCGACGTAGTTTTGTTGTTAATAATGTCTTTAATTTCTTCTATCGGATAGGCTAACTATCGGTTAAATTCTAATCATCGGTTATTTCAAACCCGGCAATACTTATATTCTATTTCATTCTATTCTTTCACAATATTCAGTATATTGTTACGAAAATTAAAAATCTAAATACTGGTGATTTGCTTTTACATAGTTTAACATTTAAATTATAAACAAAAGCTGCAAAAACAAAACAATGCAGTAATGAAACCTGTTTACAAATTATCGTACAACAACAAATACCAGCATAAAAAAATGGCAAACAAGTAAACAAAATATACCAACAATACTACAATAATAAACGGAAACAACGATTTTTACAATTATAGAGATTTAGAAAAGGCGAAGTCATGAACGTTCAAACAGAGGGATAAAAAAAGCAAATGTTGTTTTCATCAAGTTGTGAACAGTGGCACACAGAATTGTGCAAATAATAAAGACTTTAATGAAAACTAAACACAAATTTATTTTTAAATTATTTGCAATCTACGAGCTCATATTTTAACCGTAACGTAAAAAACGTAACAATATCATATTCACTGAACGTAATAAATCGAGTTTCACTTGAACAACTTTCTGATTTATTGGGTCAACGAAAAACTGTATGATGACAACGATTTTGCCAATAAAATCATCTTTTCGAATGAAGCTCATCTTTATTTTAGTGGATACGTTAATTAACAAAATTGCCGCATTTGGGACTCAGAAAAACCAAAAACGTGGTCTTACAGAAGCCAATGCACCCATTTGGACTGTTTGGTGCGGCTTGGCGAGCAGGGCCATCATCGGCTCATATTTCTTTAAAAATAGAGACACCTATCCTCATGGTATTGATGTGAACGATGTTTGGTTCCAACGGGGTGATGCAACTTGCCACACACCTCATGCCTCAATCGATTTATTGAGTCAAAGGTGTGATAGCCATTTAATTAGTATAAATGGTAATGTCAGTTGGACGCCAAAAAACTGCGATTTAATAACGTTGTGTTATTTCCTGTGGGGCACCATTAAATAAAAGTTTTAGGCCGACACACCAGAGACAATTGATCATTTAAACGAAAAGATTCATGATGCCATTGCCGAAATATGACCCCATGCACTTTAAAAGTATAAAATTCATTCAAGCGAATGAGGTATTGTGAGGCTAGCCGCGGCAGCCATATTAATGGAATAATAATCCATTTCCAACTAGAACAGTTGTAGTTCATAGCAAAACAATAAATTTATAAAAATTTCTAACTATTTTTGGTTTATTGCATTTTTAAATTTGAACTTTTAAATCGACCACCATTATATTTACTCATAATTATTTAATATGTAAAAGTCATTCATGACAAGCACATATGTGACGTATGAGTGATTTTTAATTCCATTAGTTTCATACATGACAAAATCGAAGATTTTTTATTGCATACTTTTCAGAGTAACCACTCCATTCCATATAATATAATGCGTATGAGTAATATATTTCAAATTCAATTAAAAATAAAGTGTATACCAAATTAATTTAGAATTAATATGTGGAATTCAGTTATGACATGACTGACTTTTTTGATGAATTTAAAAAAAATTTTAATATCCTAACCTAAAAGCAAATACAAAACTCACAATTCTAGGCTATATTCTAGTAGGTACTACATCATTTGGTAAAACTTCAAAACGCTTTAGTTAATTTTTTTAAATTTAAACTTTTAAATGGCTCACCATTTACTAGCCTTTTCGATTTTTACAAATTTTCAAAATTCAAACCATCGAAACCAACACATAAATTTTTACTTTAGTTGCATAACAGAATAAAAAAAAATCGAATTTGCTTATAATTTCAAAAAATTATAACTGGATGTGTGCCACATAACGTATTATAATACAATTGTTACAATATGTGCTTATATACAAATGCTAATACAAATAAATATATGAGAAGTTAAATCAACGTATTTCTAATTTCGATGTCTACTATTTAAACATACACACACTTACTCTTACCAGATATATACACTTCTAGAGATAGAAAAAGAGCGAAATAACATAGAAACTGCAGCATCAGAAAGATAATCCTAATTTACTCATATTTACTTTAAACAAATTTTTTTTTGACAAAATTTGTCATTATTTGGCAAATTGTTTAGTTTATGGCTGTTGTTCTATCGCAATGTGCACCAAATTTTTATTTATTATCACAGATTACACCTCTGTTTCCTTGTGGAAATTACCAAAAAAAAATTTTTTTGTTTACTTAGGCGTAAATCAGTTAAAAAATAAATTCAAATTATGTAAAAGTAGGCATGCAATGGTGAAAAATCATAAATAATCTTCATCTATAAACGATTGCATTGAAAATATATTGATTACACGGTTAATTAAGGCACGCCTTAGACATCATATGCGTTTAATGTTGTATTGACAGTTAATAAGTATTTTTAATTATCAACTAAATAGCAACAAAATCAAATAAACGGTAAATGCAGTTAGAGCTGTGGTGTTCAATCAATTTTAGACAGAATGAATAACTCACGCTAATGACTTTATATTGTATTGTGCTTGCAAACAAGATTGAACAACAACGTGTATTCGCTGAATAGGTTTAATGGGGGTCATTTGGCCTGAACTTAATTATGATTGAAAAACCATCTTCAGCCATAAGACCCATTTCTGCATGAATGAGCATGTGAACAAAGAAAATTGTGCCAAATATTTGACAATATAAAATCCATATTCAATCCAAGAGCGTACAATGCATCCCAAAAAAGTCACTGTATTGTGTGAACACGCAGTCAATCCACATTCCTTTGAGTCGTTGGCCAGATTGTCACTGTTTACGACTAGGACCTGTAATGAACACATGCCATATTAATTATCTGAAATGTACGCAAGTATCCGCCATTTAAACTATCCAGAGGTGTATGACGAATAAACGCATTATTACACTATAGCAAAAGAATTAGTGCTGTAAGAGATTGTTTCGAAAGGACTGCGGGAGCCATTGATTCGCTAGCAAACAGTCGGGCGTGTGGGTAAGGTCCTTCCAATAACAAAACCCTGTTTATGTACACAAGTTTTTTTTATTTAAGACTCCCTATTTTTAGGTGTAATTTGCTCTAAATGGACTGGAAATGACTGTAATATTATAAAAAACAAAAGCCCGATTACAGTCATATGTAACGAAAGCAAAATAAATTTAAATACAAAAAGACATATTTTACTGACGTAACCAATTTAAAAGCGGTATGTGGTGTTATTGATACGCCTGTCTCAAAACCCGCCACTAACCTTGGCCCTAAGGACGTCATTTTATTAGGACCCCAAATAATCTAATGCACAAAACTAATACTCAACTACGAAAACACTGTATACTTCAATTATTCATACATAATTATTAACTTAGGATTTATTCATAGAATTAAAAAAAAGAATTAATAAAATTATAAAAAAAATACTTAGGCTAATAAAAAATTTAGTGATAGCATTTCAAGCATAAATTAAACTGACTTTTCTTCAACTGTATCAGTGATAATGATTATTAACATGTAACAACAACTTAATTAAGCGATAGAATATGTTTGATCAAACATGTTCGATATCATTATCACTAATGAATATATTAAATATTAGGGCGGAACATAAAATTAGCACTCACCAAACATACGTGTAATCGATTTCTGGAAGGCCTTCAAGATTTCGAGGTACCGATGTTGTTGCTGCTGTAGAACTTTCTGGAAATTTTGCTAAAAATTTTGATTAATTTGATCGAAATACTTATGCTGTATATAATGCTTGCACTTACAATTTTTACAATATATCAAAAGAATATATATAAATGTTCTTAATTATACTAATTTTAAACGTTTTTATAACTGAAAATATAAATTCATGTTATTGTAATCAATTTTAGAAAAATTACATTATACAAACAAAACAAATTAATAAGATGAAATTTAACATGAAAAAGGTTTGCTTCAGACATATTGCGTGATCATTACAACTGTAAGTGATTATCACAATGCATTTTGTGGCTCTATTTCTTTTTTTCTATTTTATGTATTTTATACTAAACCAGTTTTTATGAAAGAGAATAAGTACACTTAAAAAAACGAAATTATAGAAATCGAAAGATTGACTAAACTATAGTAATGATTGAGTTGGAATGATCACTACAGTAGGCATGTCAGTTATTGTAACAAATATATATAATATAATTAATGTATTACTGATTTTTAGATTTTATAGAATTTAACATTTTAAATTGTAAAAAAAAATACTCATTATAAAGGAAAATTAACAAATAGAATCTCTAGAACCAATGGATAAAATTTAATATGAAATAATATTTTAGAAAAATAACTTAAGCATATTTATGGAAATTTTAGATAATAAAGCAAGTTGTAGAGAGATGAAACTGTTACATAACTGTCATTGGACATAACAACGTCACAAAGTACATTTTATATGCAATAATACGGTTGGCTGACTTACGTTTTAGTGTGTAACGCAATTTGAATTTTGCTTGTATAATATGCTAATATTCAACAACTTAGAATTTAAATGTACATTTTGGAACAAATGGTTTACGTTTAAATTTGAACTAACCCAATTGACTTCTTTCACTTCATGATTTTCTTCAATAAGGCAGACTCTTATACCATGCGACGTCATTATACTCGTAGACGTCTTACAATGATTTGTACATTTGAACCAAACTTTCGTTTTAATTTTTTTTTTGGCTTCGAATTTCGAATTTAAAGGGGTGTTGTACTATGCGATAGTTGTGTATAAGTAGGAGAGAAGAAAGATTTCGAAAATGTAGAATATTCAAAGCATAAAAAATATTCAAAACATAGAAAAGATATGTAGAGCAAATCGTAGTTCATTTACTTAAGGGCCATTACAATTCTTTAAGTCATAATAGCGACGTAGTTTTGTTGTTAATAATGTCTTTAATTTCTTCTATCGGATAGGCTAACTATCGGTTAAATTCTAATCATCGGTTATTTCAAACCCGGCAATACTTATATTCTATTTCATTCTATTCTTTCACAATATTCAGTATATTGTTACGAAAATTAAAAATCTAAATACTGGTGATTTGCTTTTACATAGTTTAACATTTAAATTATAAACAAAAGCTGCAAAAACAAAACAATGCAGTAATGAAACCTGTTTACAAATTATCGTACAACAACAAATACCAGCATAAAAAAATGGCAAACAAGTAAACAAAATATACCAACAATACTACAATAATAAACGGAAACAACGATTTTTACAATTATAGAGATTTAGAAAAGGCGAAGTCATGAACGTTCAAACAGAGGGATAAAAAAAGCAAATGTTGTTTTCATCAAGTTGTGAACAGTGGCACACAGAATTGTGCAAATAATAAAGACTTTAATGAAAACTAAACACAAATTTATTTTTAAATTATTTGCAATCTACGAGCTCATATTTTAACCGTAACGTAAAAAACGTAACAATATCATATTCACTGAACGTAATAAATCGAGTTTCACTTGAACAACTTTCTGATTTATTGGGTCAACGAAAAACTGTATGATGACAACGATTTTGCCAATAAAATCATCTTTTCGAATGAAGCTCATCTTTATTTTAGTGGATACGTTAATTAACAAAATTGCCGCATTTGGGACTCAGAAAAACCAAAAACGTGGTCTTACAGAAGCCAATGCACCCATTTGGACTGTTTGGTGCGGCTTGGCGAGCAGGGCCATCATCGGCTCATATTTCTTTAAAAATAGAGACACCTATCCTCATGGTATTGATGTGAACGATGTTTGGTTCCAACGGGGTGATGCAACTTGCCACACACCTCATGCCTCAATCGATTTATTGAGTCAAAGGTGTGATAGCCATTTAATTAGTATAAATGGTAATGTCAGTTGGACGCCAAAAAACTGCGATTTAATAACGTTGTGTTATTTCCTGTGGGGCACCATTAAATAAAAGTTTTAGGCCGACACACCAGAGACAATTGATCATTTAAACGAAAAGATTCATGATGCCATTGCCGAAATATGACCCCATGCACTTTAAAAGTATAAAATTCATTCAAGCGAATGAGGTATTGTGAGGCTAGCCGCGGCAGCCATATTAATGGAATAATAATCCATTTCCAACTAGAACAGTTGTAGTTCATAGCAAAACAATAAATTTATAAAAATTTCTAACTATTTTTGGTTTATTGCATTTTTAAATTTGAACTTTTAAATCGACCACCATTATATTTACTCATAATTATTTAATATGTAAAAGTCATTCATGACAAGCACATATGTGACGTATGAGTGATTTTTAATTCCATTAGTTTCATACATGACAAAATCGAAGATTTTTTATTGCATACTTTTCAGAGTAACCACTCCATTCCATATAATATAATGCGTATGAGTAATATATTTCAAATTCAATTAAAAATAAAGTGTATACCAAATTAATTTAGAATTAATATGTGGAATTCAGTTATGACATGACTGACTTTTTTGATGAATTTAAAAAAAATTTTAATATCCTAACCTAAAAGCAAATACAAAACTCACAATTCTAGGCTATATTCTAGTAGGTACTACATCATTTGGTAAAACTTCAAAACGCTTTAGTTAATTTTTTTAAATTTAAACTTTTAAATGGCTCACCATTTACTAGCCTTTTCGATTTTTACAAATTTTCAAAATTCAAACCATCGAAACCAACACATAAATTTTTACTTTAGTTGCATAACAGAATAAAAAAAAATCGAATTTGCTTATAATTTCAAAAAATTATAACTGGATGTGTGCCACATAACGTATTATAATACAATTGTTACAATATGTGCTTATATACAAATGCTAATACAAATAAATATATGAGAAGTTAAATCAACGTATTTCTAATTTCGATGTCTACTATTTAAACATACACACACTTACTCTTACCAGATATATACACTTCTAGAGATAGAAAAAGAGCGAAATAACATAGAAACTGCAGCATCAGAAAGATAATCCTAATTTACTCATATTTACTTTAAACAAATTTTTTTTTGACAAAATTTGTCATTATTTGGCAAATTGTTTAGTTTATGGCTGTTGTTCTATCGCAATGTGCACCAAATTTTTATTTATTATCACAGATTACACCTCTGTTTCCTTGTGGAAATTACCAAAAAAAAATTTTTTTGTTTACTTAGGCGTAAATCAGTTAAAAAATAAATTCAAATTATGTAAAAGTAGGCATGCAATGGTGAAAAATCATAAATAATCTTCATCTATAAACGATTGCATTGAAAATATATTGATTACACGGTTAATTAAGGCACGCCTTAGACATCATATGCGTTTAATGTTGTATTGACAGTTAATAAGTATTTTTAATTATCAACTAAATAGCAACAAAATCAAATAAACGGTAAATGCAGTTAGAGCTGTGGTGTTCAATCAATTTTAGACAGAATGAATAACTCACGCTAATGACTTTATATTGTATTGTGCTTGCAAACAAGATTGAACAACAACGTGTATTCGCTGAATAGGTTTAATGGGGGTCATTTGGCCTGAACTTAATTATGATTGAAAAACCATCTTCAGCCATAAGACCCATTTCTGCATGAATGAGCATGTGAACAAAGAAAATTGTGCCAAATATTTGACAATATAAAATCCATATTCAATCCAAGAGCGTACAATGCATCCCAAAAAAGTCACTGTATTGTGTGAACACGCAGTCAATCCACATTCCTTTGAGTCGTTGGCCAGATTGTCACTGTTTACGACTAGGACCTGTAATGAACACATGCCATATTAATTATCTGAAATGTACGCAAGTATCCGCCATTTAAACTATCCAGAGGTGTATGACGAATAAACGCATTATTACACTATAGCAAAAGAATTAGTGCTGTAAGAGATTGTTTCGAAAGGACTGCGGGAGCCATTGATTCGCTAGCAAACAGTCGGGCGTGTGGGTAAGGTCCTTCCAATAACAAAACCCTGTTTATGTACACAAGTTTTTTTTATTTAAGACTCCCTATTTTTAGGTGTAATTTGCTCTAAATGGACTGGAAATGACTGTAATATTATAAAAAACAAAAGCCCGATTACAGTCATATGTAACGAAAGCAAAATAAATTTAAATACAAAAAGACATATTTTACTGACGTAACCAATTTAAAAGCGGTATCTGGTGTTATTGATACGCCTGTCTCAAAACCCGCCACTAACCTTGGCCCTAAGGACGTCATTTTATTAGGACCCCAAATAATCTAATGCACAAAACTAATACTCAACTACGAAAACACTGTATACTTCAATTATTCATACATAATTATTAACTTAGGATTTATTCATAGAATTAAAAAAAAGAATTAATAAAATTATAAAAAAAATACTTAGGCTAATAAAAAATTTAGTGATAGCATTTCAAGCATAAATTAAACTGACTTTTCTTCAACTGTATCAGTGATAATGATTATTAACATGTAACAACAACTTAATTAAGCGATAGAATATGTTTGATCAAACATGTTCGATATCATTATCACTAATGAATATATTAAATATTAGGGCGGAACATAAAATTAGCACTCACCAAACATACGTGTAATCGATTTCTGGAAGGCCTTCAAGATTTCGAGGTACCGATGTTGTTGCTGCTGTAGAACTTTCTGGAAATTTTGCTAAAAATTTTGATTAATTTGATCGAAATACTTATGCTGTATATAATGCTTGCACTTACAATTTTTACAATATATCAAAAGAATATATATAAATGTTCTTAATTATACTAATTTTAAACGTTTTTATAACTGAAAATATAAATTCATGTTATTGTAATCAATTTTAGAAAAATTACATTATACAAACAAAACAAATTAATAAGATGAAATTTAACATGAAAAAGGTTTGCTTCAGACATATTGCGTGATCATTACAACTGTAAGTGATTATCACAATGCATTTTGTGGCTCTATTTCTTTTTTTCTATTTTATGTATTTTATACTAAACCAGTTTTTATGAAAGAGAATAAGTACACTTAAAAAAACGAAATTATAGAAATCGAAAGATTGACTAAACTATAGTAATGATTGAGTTGGAATGATCACTACAGTAGGCATGTCAGTTATTGTAACAAATATATATAATATAATTAATGTATTACTGATTTTTAGATTTTATAGAATTTAACATTTTAAATTGTAAAAAAAAATACTCATTATAAAGGAAAATTAACAAATAGAATCTCTAGAACCAATGGATAAAATTTAATATGAAATAATATTTTAGAAAAATAACTTAAGCATATTTATGGAAATTTTAGATAATAAAGCAAGTTGTAGAGAGATGAAACTGTTACATAACTGTCATTAACGGTTTTTACAGCACCGAATTACAGTTTTTTTCGGCTCGTAGAGTTCGAATTAAATTGAAGAAAAAATTAGAATAAAATAGAATTAAAGAGAATAAAATAGAATTCCCGGGACCTGTTTAAAAAGAAATGTGTCAATGCCTATAGAAATTTTTCATTTTTTCTCTGTGTATTTACCTCCTCGTAAGGACGTCCCGAGTATAACCCAATAGACACCAAGAAAATTCCGGGCGCTACGGCCAATAATTGAAATTTTGTAGACCACACTTCACAAGAAAATTTTAGGTTATTTTAAAATAATATTCATGTCACTTTATTTGATTCACTATGCTATACCTTCTTTTAAATATTTCCAGATTTCCCAAGATCACAAGTTATTAAGAAAATTTTATTATCACCCACTTTTTTTCTTTAAATAAATAATTACTCTTGCTATGCTTTCTCTTTTTTTTATTTTATAGTCTCAGAGTTTCAATCCAAATGAACGAGCTGTTCTATTTTCGTAGTAAAGAAACCTCTGTTAGCAATCAGAAAAAGGGTGTAATGGGAAAACACGTATAAGTAAACTTTAATGCTTGTTTAAGCTCTTGACAATCAAAAAAATATATAACATGATTGCCACTATAACCAACATATGTACATGTATGTACTGTACTAATTAAATTTCTTCTACTAAATGTTAGTACATTTTACATTCGCATTATATTAAAAAAAACAATGAATATTATGAAAATCTGTTCATATTTAATTTCCTGAAAAATCATATAGGATCTAGTAACTATTTATGTTGGTTTGCACTTTTACATTATAAACATTTGATTGGCTACATGTTTCTGTATGCTAGCAACATGTTGACAAGATTAAGCTTTTGTGCGATGAAATCGTTTATGTTCTTGCTAACATACAAGGAAAAAGGTTGTACAGTGGTTCAAACGACTAAAGCCAGTGTCAGAATAATGACATTAAGATTATTTCTTTTTTCTTTAAAACCGTACACTACAAAACTAGATAATAATTAAGATTTCATAAAATTATTAGATAGAAAAAGAACGGTTTATAATCGAAGATCCTTAGCGTGATAGGTTCCTACTGATTTGCCATTTAAGTCCTCAATTAGATAATAATGGTTACTTAATTTCTCTTTAATACGACTTTTAATAAATAAAGGAGATAATTTGGCACTGAATTCTTTATTGGTACTACTTTGAACAAAACTTCGTCTAAAAACTTCTTGACCTATTTGGAAATTTTGTGGTCTTGTACGTAAATTATATTGCTGTCGATTGGTTTCATAAGCCTCTTTAATATGCTCTCTTAAATTACACCGAATCAATTTTAGACTATCATCACGTGAAATATGATATGATGATTCATCAAGTAAATTGAGATTCTTAAGTAGTCCGTACGAACTACCATGAGTAACCATGTCTAGTCCAAACAAAGCGTGATAGGGAGTACATTTTATCGCTTGATGATAGGAATTACGTAAAGCACAACTTATTTTTGTCAGATGTTCATCCCATAGCTTATGATCCTTCTTCAAATACGCACGAATTCCTGCTATTATTGATCTATTTACTCTTTCCGATGCATTGCTTTGTTGAGAGTAGACAGCCGTGTACACTTGCTCACTTGCTCTAAATTGAGATCCGTTGTCACTCACAATAACTTCTGGAACACCATATACATGAAAAATTTGTTTTTGTAAATTCTCAATAATTAATGTTGATGTAAACTTTCGCATAGGAAATAGCCAATGAAATTTGGTCAGATGGTCTAATACTATTAGCAGTCCTATATATCCTGATTTACTTCTAGGATATGGGCCTAAGAGATCAATGTATAACCTTTGAAATGGACGAATTGATATTGCTTGTTTTCCCATTTCTGGTTTAAGGTTAATATTAGGTGCTTTGGTAGTTTTACAAACATCGCATTTCCTAACGTAATCTCTAACATCCTTAACTAATCCTGGCCAAAAAAAATTTCTTCGAATCAAATCGATTGTTTTTACCATACCACCGTGAGCACAAATTGGATTATCGTGAGCTCTTTTAATAACTTTGATACGTAATTTCAATGGTATCCATAATTTCCAACATTTTCCTTCTTGGTTATCTTCCCCTCTACAGTGTTCTGTACGTATGTAAACGAATTTATCTATTACTTTAATATCAGGGTATTTACTCTGATCAGCTAAGGTCGGGTTGTTTCATAAGCCACAATAGACTTGAGTGATCTGTTATTATTTCAAATTCTTGTAACTCGAGGTAACATCGAAAACGTTTAATGGCTTCAATAGCGGCTAAGCATTCACGTTCTGTAACACTGTAGTTTCTTTGGACGGTGTTAAGTTTTTTACTCATGAAAGCTATTGGCCTTTCATTTCCATTTTCATCATGTTGCAATAAAACTGCGCCAATTCCAATATCACTTGCGTCACAGTGCACATAAAATTTCTTTTCAAAGTTTGGGTTTACAAGTACTGGAGCTGTAGTTAATAGTAATTTTATTCTTTCAAAGGCTTTTTGAGCTTCCGTGGTCCAAGTAAATTTCTTTTTTGTAGACAAGAGTTCCGATATTGGGAAAACTACATCTGAAAAATTATCGATGAATCTCCTATACCATCCGGCAAGACCTATGAAACCTCGAACTTGCTTTATTGTCTTCGGAACGGGCCAATTGACAATAGCACTAACTTTTTCTGGGTCTGTCATAATACCTCCATTGCCTATCATATATCCTAGGTACTGAACATTAGTAACGCAAAATTTACTTTTGGATATATTCAATGTTAAATTTGTCTTCCTAAATTGATCAGCGACTAGCACTAATACCGCTAAATGACTCTGAAAATCTTCTGAAACAATAATAAGATCATCGAGATATCAAAAAACACAATTTCGAAGATCAGGTGGTATTATCTCGTCAATTAGACGACACATCGTTTGTGGAGCGTTGCAAAGACCAAATGGCATAACAACAAATTGATATAATGGTCTACCTGGTACGGTAAATGCTGTCAATAGTTTAAACTCTTCAGTCAAAGCTATTTGCCAGTATGCGTCTTTCAAATCCAATTTTGATATTATATTAGCTTTGGGCAATCTTGAAAATATTCCCTCAATTGAAGGAAGCGGATAGGCATCCTTTTGAGTAACTGAGTTCAATTTTCTTGCATCAAGACAGAGACGAACTTTATTAGGTTTGATAACAAGCCTCATTGGAGAGCTCCAAGATGATTGGGATGGTTCAATTACACCTAATTCCAACATCCTGTCAATTTCAGCTAACATCAGTTTCTCTACTGCTGGAGAAACTGGGTAGAATCGCTGTTTAATAGGTTTAGAATTTCCAATATCTATCTCGTGTTTAATAAGTGATGTCCTTCCTAGACCTTGATTTCAAAACATGGAAATAATGCAATAATAGCGTCAAGTTGTTGCTTTTGACAAGGAGTCAAAGGGTATTCAGATTTATCGATCTTTATGTTGGACTTATCGATTATGTTGGACTTATCGATTCCTAATGACTTTACTTCATGGGGATCTTGCATCATGTCCGATGGACAAAGATCAAGTAACGATTTGTCTACAATATCTACCGACTCTACAATATTTGGTATAAGACCAAATGCGTTCCAAAAATCAATACCAAGTATTAAACGTTGTGTAATAGAAGGTATGATGAAAAGATTTATTAAGCATCTTTGACCCTTAAACTCAACCTCAACTGCTAACCAACCTGTCACAGTTTGACTCTTTCCATCTGCGGTTTTTACAGAAGACCGACATTTATTAAAGTTTTTAAGTTTTGAAAAATCTTGCATAGCTAGTTCACTACCTATACAGGATATGTTTGCTCCTGTATCAAGTAATCCGTATTCACAATAATTCAAAAAGGAGACTTTCGCATAAAAACGCTGATCCTTCGTATTACTAACGATAGTTGATACTAGAAATTTTCTACAAAATCTTCGCTTTTTATAATATTCTCTTATTCGGCGAGTAGATCTTTTAGGTTTTCTTTTATTTGTATTCAATGCTGCTTTATTATTAAAAATTTCATTGCGCCTTTTCATATAATAATCAAATCCTAAATGATATGGTAATCTAGGATATATCAACCTTGATAATTCTATATTCTTTCTTTTACATTGGCTTAACTCTTCTCTATTACAAATGGTAATTGGCTGTTCTATCAGCTCACTTTTCTTATCTTTATAATTCTTACTTTCTATAAATTCATCTTTAGGTAATTCAAAATTATTTATTTTGGACTGTTCATTGTTTCTAGAGCTTTCAAGTTTTTTGAAATTTTAATACTCTTCACAGGACATTTTGGGCATTGCGGTTTGTATATGTTTTTTGTTCCACATCCATAACAAAATATTTTCCTCTCTTCAAGACAATCATACCAAAAATGGTCTGTTCCTTTACAATTCCAACAACGTAGAATTCGATTTTGTAAATCTATAGCAGTAACTTCCTCATCTGAGGAGCGGTTAGTTTCCAAAATTTCTGAATTATTAACATTATCTACCTCAGCAATATATCTTTTTACCATTACATTATTATTATGCTGACGAAACGATATGTTTTTCTTAACATGATCGTCGTTTAAAAAAACTTCTCTCATTTGTACCAATTTTCTTAAGTGAGAAATTGAATGCACTGGCACATATAAAAAATCTTGACGAATTTCTGGCCTTAAGTTTCTAGTTAAAATTTCGATTAATTCCATTTCAGACATTGGTGAAGGTAAACGATCTATAATCAATGAAATCGAATCGAAAAACATGTCAAACGTCTCACCAACTTTCATTTTCCTGTTTCTAATCTCTTCCCGTATATCAAATGAAGATTTGAAATCTCGATATTGACTTCTAATAGCTACACAAAATTCATCCCAGGTAAAAGTTTCTACCTGTTTTCTGTACCGCCAGTACCAGTCTTTGGCTTTACCAGTTAATAGTACATTCAAATTTTTGACAATGGGAACAAAGTCTCCATTAAAATTATCAACTGTCAAGGTTCGAATTCGGTAAAGAAATTCTTCCACATTAAGTCCTGATGGCGAGCCATCAAATTTTATGTTCCAACTGGATATTATTGACGTTATTTTATCCATGTTAAAATTAGAAACGTTTGAATTCGTTGATATTGGACTACCATTTCGGTTGGTGGGATTCTGGTCATTATTACCAGAATTACTACCTCTATGTTCAGGGTAATTGTTCACATTTCTAACTGCCTGTGTACGATTATTCGAGTTTGGTATCATTTCCAAATTGTTTAATAACCGGGTAATATTTGTTTCTATTAGTTTATTCAATTGATCTAAATCAACGGTAATATTTTGATTTCAAGTAGATCCTGATGCAAATGAATGATTACGATTTGGAGAATTTAAATGACTCTATTGAGTGGTTCGAATCGGAGTACCGCTCATTTCTGTTTCTAGATTTGTATTATTAAATTGATTATCCTGAAATAAGTTCCTAGCTTGGCTACGAGTGTTATGCTGTTTAGCTAAAGCTCCTCGGCTTCTATTTCGGTTAGTAGTTTTAGTCGTATGATTTTGACTAACTAAAAGAGAAATCTTCTTCAGATCAACTAACTCACATGGACGTTTGCATGATGGACATATCGAATTATTTGACAAAAAATTTTCAATGCAACTCCTATGAAATGAATGGTTACATTTTGTTATACTTAAACACTCATCATTTCCTATCATATTGCTATCGCAAACACTGCACACTGAATCAGATACTAAGGCTGATGCTACATTAGAAGTCATAGCTTCAAGTGGTGGAGTTCTTGGAAGTGACATATTAATAGTATACTTGACAAATAAATTCAAAAATACTAATCTAGTTTATAGAAATCTTCAATCAATATGAAATAAATTCAATATCCTATTAAACCTTACAATACATACTATCTAAAAAAATTAATTCAAAAATATGTTCCAAGAAAATAATTCAAGAAAAAATATATGATGTTTCGCAAAATAAAAATTCAAATAATTTTATACAAATATACATATACATAAGAATTTAGTGTTTTTTTATAGTTTGGTAATAATTTAGGTGCTTAAATAGGTTATCACTATGCCAATAAAATATGTAGGTAACAAAACTGGGCTATATGGATAGTTGTATACGGAAGACCCTTTTCCATATCAATGGGCCGAAATAAAAATGGACAGAGACTCGCAACAGCAAGTTTCTGTTATCCTAAATTTATTCAGTTACAAGTAATTCCACATTGACAGAAAAAAAAAATCAAACATCTACAAACATCTTTCGTCATTCAAGATGGTCATGCAATAAACCCCAAAACTGAACGAAAGTACAATTAATTTACTTTTTGGTCATTATACTCGATTGAACATTCAAGTAAATGAAGCTCCTAAAAAGTGTTAAAAGTTATTCCCTCAGAATCGCTAATTTAATGCATAACGATCTTAAAAACGATATTTTATGAACTCTAAATTTAAAAACAATGAAAATTTTTGGGATACCGAAAGCATAGAAAGGTTTTTCTTTTTCTTTCGACCAATATGGTCTTTATATTATCATGACTTTTGATCGTAGGTTAGTCACTATATTGTTATGGCTTTCGGGCCCCACGTTGGGATTAATATCCGTAACGTTTGGCGCCATATTTATTTTATCTGTAATGAAACGTTGGGCTCCATATTTATTTTATCTATAATGAAACGTTGGGCGCCATATTTATATTATCTGTAATGAACACATTCCATATTAATTATCTGTAATGTACGCAAGTATCCGCCATTTAAACTATCCAAAGGTGTATGACGAATAAACGCATTATTACACTATAGCAAAAGAATTAGTGCTGTAAGAGATTGTTACGAAAGGACTGCGGGAGCCATTGATTCGCTAGCAAACAGTCGGGCGTGTGGGTAAGGTCCTTCCAATAACAAAACCCTGTTTATGTACAGAAGTTTTTTTTATTAAAGACTCCCTATTTTTAGGTGTAATTTGCTCTAAATGGACTGGAAATGACTGTAATATTATAAAAAACAAAAGCCCGATTACAGTCATATGTAACGAAAGCAAAATAAATTTAAATACAAAAAGACATATTTTACTGACGTAACCAATTTAAAAGCGGTATCTGGTGTTATTGATACGCCTGTCTCAAAACCCGCCACTAACCTTGGCCCTAAGGACGTCATTTTATTAGGACCCCAAATAATCTAATGCACAAAACTAATACTCAACTACGAAAACACTGTATACTTCAATTATTCATACATAATTATTAACTTAGGATTTATTCATAGAATTAAAAAAAAGAATTAATAAAATTATAAAAAAAATACTTAGGCTAATAAAAAATTTAGTGATAGCATTTCAAGCATAAATTAAACTGACTTTTCTTCAACTGTATCAGTGATAATGATTATTAACATGTAACAACAACTTAATTAAGCGATAGAATATGTTTGATCAAACATGTTCGATATCATTATCACTAATGAATATATTAAATATTAGGGCGGAACATAAAATTAGCACTCACCAAACATACGTGTAATCGATTTCTGGAAGGCCTTCAAGATTTCGAGGTACCGATGTTGTTGCTGCTGTAGAACTTTCTGGAAATTTTGCTAAAAATTTTGATTAATTTGATCGAAATAATTATGCTGTATATAATGCTTGCACTTACAATTTTTATTTATATATATCAAAAGAATATATATAAATGTTCTTAATTATACTAATTTTAAACGTTTTTATAACTGAAAATATAAATTCATGTTATTGTAATCAATTTTAGAAAAATTACATTATACAAACAAAACAAATTAATAAGATGAAATTTAACATGAAAAAGGTTTGCTTCAGACATATTGCGTGATCATTACAACTGTAAGTGATTATCACAATGCATTTTGTGGCTCTATTTCTTTTTTCTATTTTATGTATTTTATACTAAACCAGTTTTTATGAAAGAGAATAAGTACACTTAAAAAAACGAAATTATAGAAATCGAAAGATTGACTAAACTATAGTAATGATTGAGTTGGAATGATCACTACAGTAGGCATGTCAGTTATTGTAACAAATATATATAATAGAATTAATGTATTACTGATTTTTAGATTTTATAGAATTTAACATTTTAAATTGTAAAAAAAAAAATACTCATTATAAAGGAAAATTAACAAATAGAATCTCTAGAACCAATGGATAAAATTTAATATGAAATAATATTTTAGAAAAATAACTTAAGCATATTTATGGAAATTTTAGATAATAAAGCAAGTTGTAGAGAGATGAAACTGTTACATAACTGTCATTAACGGTTTTTACAGCACCGAATTACAGTTTTTTTCGGCTCGTAGAGTTCGAATTAAATTGAAGAAAAAATTAGAATAAAATAGAATTAAAGAGAATAAAATAGAATTCCCGGGACCTGTTTAAAAAGAAATGTGTCAATGCCTATAGAAATTTTTCATTTTTTCTCTGTGTATTTACCTCCTCGTAAGGACGTCCCGAGTATAACCCAATAGACATCAAGAAAATTCCGGGCGCTACGGCCAATAATTGAAATTTTGTACACCACACTTCACAAGAAAATTTTAGGTTATTTTAAAATAATATTCATGTTTGATTCACTATGCTATACCTTCTTTTAAATATTTCCAGATTTCCCAAGATCACAAGTTATTAAGAAAATTTTATTATCACCCACTTTTTTTCTTTAAATAAATAATTACTCTTGCTATGCTTTCTCTTTTTTTTATTTTATAGTCTCAGAGTTTCAATCCAAATGAACGAGCTGTTCTATTTTCGTAGTAAAGAAACCTCTGTTAGCAATCAGAAAAAGGGTGTAATGGGAAAACACGTATAAGTAAACTTTAATGCTTGTTTAAGCTCTTGACAATCAAAAAAATATATAACATGATTGCCACTATAACCAACATATGTACATGTATGTACTGTACTAATTAAATTTCTTCTACTAAATGTTAGTACATTTTACATTCGCATTATATTAAAAAAACAATGAATATTATGAAAATCTGTTCATATTTAATTTCCTGAAAAATCATATAGGATCTAGTAACTATTTATGTTGGTTTGCACTTTTACATTATAAACATTTGATTGGCTACATGTTTCTGTATGCTAGCAACATGTTGACAAGATTAAGCTTTTGTGCGATGAAATCGTTTATGTTCTTGCTAACATACAAGGAAAAAGGTTGTACAGTGGTTCAAACGACTAAAGCGAGTGTCAGAATAATGACATTAAGATTATTTCTTTTTTCTTTAAAACCGTACACTACAGACCTTAAGTTGATGACTTCTATCTTTAAATGAAACGATGTTTTTTTTTCTTTCATAATCTTTGTTTCCTATTCAATATTTTCATAATGTCTGTGTGGCAGTTTGCTGAAGTATAAAACACATTCCAGATTTTAAATATGCATACGTATATGTATTGCCTGCGTATGAGTGTTTCTGTATGTATATAACGATTAGGCAGATGTGTTATTGTTTCGGTTTAGCATTTAAGTCTGCGGCTACTCTTTAAATTCTTTTATTACTCTCCTATTTATAAAAGTTTTGACAGTCTATGTGTATATACTATGTTTTTAAACAAAAAATTTTGTCCAATTCCTGAAAATACGACATGTGTGTGAATATTCATTATAGAACAGTTTATAATTGGTTAATATGAAAAATATTGTATTGCAAAATAATGCAGTAAATATATGGTTACGAAGACCAATCAATCAATCAAGATACTGGAGTTTTGCTTTTACATCGCTTAACAGTAAAATTATAATCAAAAGCTACAAAAACAAAACAATGCCGTAACAAAATTGTTTACAAATTATCGTACCGCTTAATATACATAACAACAAACACCGGCAAAAACAGAAAACAAGTAAACAAAAATATACCAACAACACTACAATAATAAATGTAAACAAAATAAACGAACAACAATAATGAATGTAAACATCCTTGTTGTTTATTGAAATTTCGAGGAGGCGAGGTCACGAACATTCGCCTTCAAGAACATTCATCAGACTGTTTACCCTGCCATATAAAAGGCAAGGCAAAGCAGGCGAGTGCGTTAGAGAACTTCAGTCAGTCTTGTGTAAAGTCGCTTTGAGGAGAGTAATCGTGGTTTGAAGATCTCCGTTACAAAGATCTGTCGAATAATTTTCTAGTAAGAGTGTCCGGGTAGTCTAGTGGTTAGTGTGCTAGACTATTAGCGTGAGGGTCGTGGGTTCGGTTCCCATCAGAGACTCTGGGCTGTGACACTACACCAAGCATATTGTTAAGTTATTCAACTCGTATATAATTAGAATATAATTTGTAATTGTATTGTAATTAATAAATATTTAAATAAATTGTCTAATAATTGTTATGATTATGATTATTATGGAATTTTTGAATTTTATTTTTAATTTGAATTTTGCATCAAGTTGCAAACACGAATTTAGTTTGATTTTTTTTGCGGTCTACGAGCTCATATTTTAAACGTTTTTAAAAGGTAAAAGCGTAACAATATATTTGGTTGTATTGTTTGTCCAATATTATTTTGAATATATAACACCTTACTTATATGTGTAGAAAAGTATACAAGTTTAATAGCTCTGTGCAAGCAAACAATACAATTATTGAGTCATGTCACATTGACATATTTGCAATTTATCAACCATTATATCTATTTCTTCAGCGTGTTACAATAGCAGATTATGCCTGTAATTCTGAATTTGTTATCACTTTACTCATTACGTTCATATTGATAGTACATGCTAAACCCTTTTAACAGAATGTTAATGTTAAAATTCAACTATACGACCATCATCCTGCATTTAAAACGGCAACAATAATTTTAACACATAGTATAGCTAAAGGTCATTTAATATGTTGTTTTAATTATAATAGATGTAAAAAAATACGTAGCAAAATTATATGTGAAAAACAAAATTATTTGTGATTTTAGTTGATGTATTTGATGACGTACTATATGCTGTACGTTCGGCATTAGAGTGTAAAAATGGTGAAAACATTTTCCAGATTTTTAACATTAAATTAGGCAATAAATGTCTTACAAGAAAGTGATGAAGAGTTTTCGCAATACTTTTACGACATCTCAATTGTGCCCACTCAAGGTTCGAGCAACTACGTCACAGATGAATGTTCTGTAGAAGAAGATGAAGTGAATTTTGAAAACTTACTTCCCCTATTATTAAATGCTGAGGCTGAGCTTTTTCGAAATTCTTATTCTACTGAATCGCACAGTGAAGACGATATTCCACTTGCGTTATCACAACAGGCCAAGGAACGTAAATGTATTATCTTCGAGTTGTATATATTTAATAGAATATTTATTGTTTGTTTATATAAGTTTATGCGATCCATACGTATGCTGACTGAATACCACAAAATAGCTGGACGAGACAATGATTTATATTCGTTTATTACTACTATATTGCTTTATTACTTTATTTTTCATTTCATCACTTTGTGTAAAACAATTCCTTTCGGCAGATGTAAAGAAATGAAAAATCAAAATGTTTAAGGTCAAGTTCATGCATCAGTGTTGCTTACAGGCATTGTGCTTTTGATGGCATATCATACTAAAAATAATGTGTGTTGGCTGAATCTCAAAAGAGGTAAAACAAGAAAAAACTTTCCGAACAATTTATTATTTCCAGTTCTTTCTTGCTACTTTTATGATTTTCTTTCTTCCTTTTTACACTCTTGTGTAATTTGTCTTTATTTTGTTTTTTAACAGGAATATAAACATTTCAAGTCTGTCTTTTAAGCACACGTAGAAAAGCAAATTAAAGGTATAATAGAATAGAAAGGACTATACATTGCCACTTTATGTGAAAAATAAAGAAAAATAGAACAACATCAATAAATGCAAAATAAGTGATGTTGACTTTGGAATATTACATACATAATTGGTCTTTACAACCCTTCACTCAGGATTATGACCTACCTTATCACACCACTTATGTTCTGTGCGTTAATTTTATACATGAGTGGCGGGACCTACAGTTTAAAGTCGATTCCGAACGACAAATTTTTAAGAAACTCTTCATGGCAATTTCATTTACTCCCAGAGGTTTTGCCAGAAATCTGCTGAGAGGCAGTAGCCGAAGAAATATTTTTTTCATCTTTTCGTTTTGATGTCTGACCTGACGTGGCCTTACGCCTAATAAGCCGACACATTACCTACTAGACTACGGCGACTACATATCCTCTACTAGATGATTAAAAAATTATTAGCATACTATCGGAATCAGAGTATTTTATAATTATTATTTTGTGTACCATAATTGATATATATGTTGTATGTTAATTGTATTTATATTACATACATATATAATTGTTCATTTTAGGATTACCACCTATCTTGTCGCAGCTCTAATACTATGGGCCATTATTACAACTTGCCGTTAACTAAAGGGAGGATTTTAATGGAGGATTTAATCGAAGTCGCCGTAGTCTAGTAGGTAGTGTGTTGGCTTATTAGACGAAAAGCTAGGGTTCGAGCCCCAGGCCAGACATAAAAACAAAATACAAAAATATTTCTTCGGCGATTTCCTCTTAGCAGATTTCTGGCAAAAACTCTGAGAGTAAATAAAATTGCCATGAAAAGTTTCTCAAAAATCTGTCATTCGGAGTCGACTTTAAACTGTAGGTCCCACCACTAATGTATAAAATTAACACACAGAACATAAGTGGCGTGAGAAACTGGGTCGTAATCCTGACTGAAGGGTTGTAATGACCAATTATGTTATGTATGTAATAATGGCCCTATGTGTTATTATTTTATCCATTAGTGGCGCGACCTACACTTTAAGGCCTCATAAGAACGTTAGATTTTTGAGAAACTATTCTTGCTAATTTTATTTACTCTTAAAGTTTTTGCCAAAAGACTGCTGTCTAGAAGTCTCCGAAGAAATATTTTTCATATTTCGTTTTGTTCGAGACATCTGAGATGGGGTTTGAATCGCACAAACGCATCTAATAAGCCAACATATTGTTATGAAAATGAAAAATCAAGACAATGGTGTTTTGCTTTTACATCGATTAACATTAAAATTATAAACAAAAGCTACAAAAACAAAACAATGCAGTAAACAAACCTGTTAACAAATTATCGTACTGCTTAATATAACAACAAACACCAGTCTAATAAAATGGTAAACAAGTAAACAAAAATACACAAACAATACTACAATAATAAATGTAATTATCGTTGTTTACATTTAGAGAGATTTTGAGAAGGCGACGCAACGAACATTCGCCTTCAAGAACATTCAGCAGACTGTTTACTCTGCCATATAAAAGGCGAGGCAAAGCAGGCAACTGAGTTAGTTAAGTTCAGTCAGTCTTGTGTGAAGACGCGATGTGTTTGAAAAGAGTAATCGTGTTTTGAAGATCTCTGTTACAAAGATCTTCCGATTAATTGTCTGGTAATTGTTATTGTTTATGCAATGGGTATAAACAGAAGTATAACAAAAGAAGGCAATTGTTGTTGTACATAAAGTTGTGAACAGTGGCACACAGAATTGTTCGAATAATAAATAATTTTAATTAAAATTAAACACAAATTAATTTTTATTTTATTTGCAATATACGAGCTTTTATTTTAAACGTTTTCAAAAGGTAAAAATGTAACAATACTATCTACTAGACTATCGCGACTTCAATTATATATCTATAATTAATTATAATAATGTATTTATTGTTTATTATTTAATTATTTGTAGATATGCAGTGGACAGCAAAAGTCTAGGTATCCTAATGAATGTAAGCAATTTTTGAAATTTTAAGCAATAATATTATTTTATTATTTATATATTATATATAAATATATATATATATATTATATATATATATATATAAAAATATATATTTATATATTATATATAAAAATATATATATATATAAATATATTTATTTATTATTTTAGTTCTTATTTTAATCATAATAAAAAGAAACAAAATTTTAATGTTATTCACAAACCATCAGAAAAATAAGGAAACGCTTCTGATAGCTTCATATTTTTCACCGCAAAAGTGTAGGTATCCCCATATAGAATACAGAGTAAATTTAAAATTCAAAGGCCCAATATATTAAAATTGTGTACCCAATATTTAGTAAGATATCCTTTAAAGTCAAGCACTCTATTTAACCCATTACGCATTGAATTTACCAATTTTTAATTGAGATTTCGCTTTATATTTACTGCATTTCACTCATGAGCACGTTTTTCAGTTTCTTTTTGTTTGAAGGTTAGCGACATATTAACCGTTCTGCCAAATGATCTCCTAAACGCCATTTTTTTCCAGATATATTCAAATATTCAAAATTCTGTTTTGCTTTTTTCATTCTATTTGCGGAGACTTCAGTTAAAGTTAGCATGCAAGCGAGAAAATTACATGCCATAACTTCTTCCAGTTGTGCACTGTCTAATGTTAGTGCTGTTATATCTCCGCCATCAATGCGGATTGATTTTGATTATTGCAAAATCAATGAATTAGTGAATCTAATACCAGATCTTCAAAACTTATTATGGTAGAAGTAGCCGAAATCTCTTTTGTATTTAGAATGGCAGCCAGCAGTTGCAGTAGCATTTTTTGTTGAAAGATTGCATTTGTCCATACTTGATAGGATTCTGCCATCATGGTACCGCTTTTTTCATATTTTTAAAGACATTATTAGTAAGGTTTTGGAGCGCATTGTATAACCAACTGCATCGTAATCGTCTTAATGAATTTCCAACGTTTTTTTTTTTTTTTATTTTATACATTAATGGTGGAACGTACATTTTAAAGTCTACTTCCAAAAACAGTTTTTGAGAAATTTTTTTATGGCAATTTGTCATGGTTTTTGCCAGAAATATGCTGTGAAGTTGCTGAAGAAATATTTTTTTATATTTCGTTTTGTTGGAGATGTCTGAATTCGGGATTGAACTGTGAACTCACGTTTGATAAGCCATCACCCTGCTCTACCCTACGGCGAATACTCTAAACTGAATTTAAAAAAAGGGGTTAAGCACAGACTTAAGTGGCTGGCACGATATAACATGTAAACTTTAATACTAAGACAATAATATTTCCTTGCCAGTCTTATATAATATTCTGATTACTTAAATGTTTTATTATTATACGTTATTCCTTGGTCTAGAATGCGAAACTGAAAGACAATATTTTTTCTGTCCTCATGAAATTCCAATAATTACCTTTAACATATTGTTACGAAAATGGAAATGGAGTTTTGCTTTCACATCGTTTAAATTATAAACAAAAGCTACAAATTTGAAAACAATGAACTTGCTTACATGTTAAACAAGAAAACAAAAATATAACAACAAAAAATGGTAATAAGTAAACAAAAACCAGTATAAAAAAGGGATAAGCAAGTAAACAAAAATGCAACAACAAAAAAAGAACAAATGTAAACAACACGTTTGAATTTATAGAGATTTCCTGAAGGCGAAGACATTCCCATTCAAGAGCATTCATCAGACTGCTTACCCTGCGATGTAAAAGGCATGACAAAGCAGGCAACGGAGTCAGTAAAAATTCAGTCAGCCTTGGGTAAAGGTGCAGTGTTTGAAGAGAATAATTGTGGTTTGAAGGTCTCCGTTATAAAGATCTGTCGAATAATTGTTATTGTGTACGCAAATGAGTCTACAGAAGAATTACAAACAAAGCAATTGTTGTTATTTACATTAAGTTGTGAACAGTGGCACACAGAATTGTGCGAACAATAAATAATTTATTTAAAACCAAACACAAATTTATTTGTTTATTTTATTTGCAATGTGCGAACTCATATTTTAAACGTTTTTAAAAAGGTAAAAACGTAACAATATAAACAGTCTTTTGTTATTTCCGTAATCAACAAAACAACTACAAAAAAACAATTTCATTTTCGGAAGAAGGGATTTGTTATTGTGCCCATTATTTGCTTTGTAACTCGTTAATTAATTTATACTTGAATGTGGTTTTCATTTTCATTCTCGTAATGAATGACTTCCCTCCAAGTATTGCAATACCATTACAAAAAAAGAAAAACATTTAAACAGTATATGAATTGTTTAATTTAAAATATCTTTCTACTTTGAAAAGCTTCTCTAAAATCTATTTTGTTTTCATTAAAATGAATACCTTGTTTAAAACTGGGAAAAAAATTGAAACGAAAAGTTATGACGGTTGGGTTGGGTTAAATTGAAATTAAATTTTCTTTATAATACCGTTATGCTGTTGGAATGTGGGTATTTCTTTGACAGTAATGGGGGTGATTTTAAAAAGAGCTTCTTACCCCATTGCTTATGGAGTGCTGTAGGAAATTATATTAGGACCCACTTTATATTTAAAACAAATTTGTGTACATTGCATTGAGCAGACCTACAGGTATTTCTACTTTTGCTGATGACACTGCATAGGAATTCACGAGTAGTATCTATTCACCTCAGGAGGAGGAAAGTGAACGAAAAAAATGTGATCACTTAATATTCATTTGGCTCTTTTTCGATAACCAATATAGTTACCTGACTTATGCAAAGGAATTATAAATGAACTCTTCCAAATAGATGGAAAATGACCAGCCCTCAGAAGCCCATTGAATATAAAGGTCAAAGGACCACTCAAAACAACAGCACACTTTTTCAAAATACAGGCCGGAACCCCGTCAGGGCCCGGCAAGTATGTAAGTTTCAGTCCAGACAAAGACTCAAGAACAGATTCCTCATCAAATGAATATATATTAGAAATAGAGACACTTCCCACTGAATAAGGATACGAAAAGCCGCTACTCAGATAAGGTCCCGAGTCCAAGTGCCTATAAGTAGACTGAAAAAAGTCAGCAAACATATTAGAAATATCAAGGTAATTAGAGGACGATACGTCCCCATAAAACATCTCAGTGGGAAACAAAGATGATTTACGTTTAGCTCGAACGAAGTCATAAAACGACTTAGGATCGCTAGCGAAGTTCGACCTGACCCTGATCATATATTCCTCATAACAGTAATGATTCATTCTACGATAATCCGCACGCGCCTTAGAGTAAAGAGCATAATCAATATCAGTACCTGATCTAACAAACTTCTTAAATAATCTTGATTTTCTGTTCCTCAACCTTGACAGTCTAGCCGAATTCCACGGAGGACCAGAACGCTCCAAACGACTATTTACAAATGGAACACACTCCCTAAAACATTTAAATAATACCTCATAAAAGCCATCCAAGATCCTGTCAAGTGAAAGAGAGGCTACAGAGGCTAGTAGTGTATTCAAACGACTAAAATCCGTACGATGGAAATTAAAACGCCCCTCATCACTAAATAAGCGATTTATTAAAGGAGGTAAACAAAGATCAATTTCAATAGAAAGTAACAACGTAGGATGATAACTATCCTCAGGAATAGATATAGGATCAATGCGAAATAACGAAGAAATACTTGGATCCTCTAAAAATACAAGATCCAGAATTCTACCCATTGAAGTTGTGACCCACTCGCACATTGCATATCATGGTATTCCTATTCCTGTCTAGGGGACTATAAACTTTTATTATATAATTGGCAACTAAAAGCAATATGAGTTAGTTTATTATAGGTTGCCATTCCGCAATCCAAAAAGTAAGTAAATAATGGTAAAAGTGAGGAATCTCAACTTCTGTATGTAAATAAAAAAGTTCCTTTACGGACCATAGACATGGATACATCTGTGTACCGCTTTTAACATGCATAGCTTTTTATATTTATAAAAATAAGAAAATATACTTACCAAGCAATAAATAATTTATAATCTTTATTGAGTCTATGGGTCGTATCTCGACAATAGCATCATGAATGATGGTCTTTGATTTGATTAAAAGATATAAAATAAGTGATGCCGTTCTGGTAGTGCATTATCTTGTGAAGAGATTTACACTTGGTTTGATCAAATGGGACAAAAATTACCGTAGTTATTATTTAAAGAGTATAACAGATGACAATCAAATGAACTTTCAGTTCAAAAATTTTCAAAAGTTTTGATGGATCTTGATTGGTCTCGATCTTACGACTACCAGAAGTCGGCTAATATTTGTATTTTTGCAAATATTATTATTTCTCTTTGCGCAAACATAGGCCAACTTCTGGTGGTTGCTCAAAAGTGGAATTGACACATTTTGCGATAAACAATCAAGATATATTAACAATTTTGAAAATTGTTTGCTGGAACTTCATTTGAAAAAAATTATATATGAAAAATATAACTCGACTGTTATACTATTTAAATGATAACTACGGTAATTTTTGTCCGATTTGATCAAGCGAAGTGTCAATCTCTTCACAAGATAATGCACTTTCAGAACGTCGTCACTTATTTCATATTTATAAATTAAAATTTGCTACTATGAACGGCCAAACATGAAAAAATATGCAAAAAAATTCGCATTCGTTAAGTTTACCTCATCAAACCCCATAGCATATTAATTCAAATATTATACATATATAAAGGTCCATCCCTCTTCTTTGTAATAGGGTTTAAATTTTGAACATCGGTTCAGAAGTGTTTGTGTAATCAATAAATTTGTGAGTAAAGTCCAAAAAAACAGTTTTTCTCAAATAAAACAAGTTTGTAGGGTTCAAGAAATATAAAAAAAAATTTTGAGTTCTACTATGCAAAACTCACAACATACACTATGTCATTAGCTGGGTGTATTTAATTTTTATTTATTTTGTCGCATAGTGTTATAAGTTATAAACATATTTTCCACCGTTAATAGTCCATAACATTATAACCTATCGACAACTTCAGAGGCTGTAAATATTATAAATTATTACAGAATTTGTCTTTTTGTCACCTTCGCAAATGAAAAATTTATTTTCTTTAAGAATAAAAAAAACCGTTCAAGGCCAAGTACAGCCAGCAGTTGCTTACAGGCATTTTAATGTTCATGCCACATCCTGTTAAGATGAAACGTTTTGCTTGGTTTTTAAAATTAAAGAACACAGAAAAAGTATAAAAAATATTTGCCATCTTTCATATTTTGTTTATTTTTTTCGTCTTTTTTTTCAACGTCAATCTATATTATTTCACAATTTAGCTGTCAACAGTATGAAAAGCATTTGTAGTTTTGGATTTTTTTTTAACAACTTTAAAGTATTAAAAAATTAAAGTGTGTAAGGAAGAAAAAGAATATTACAATTTTAGGAATCTTTGAATTAGTTAACTTGAATTTAAATGAATTCTTTTCAGTTAAAAATTGAATGTAGAATTCGACGTATATTACATCAAATTAATAAATTTTCCTTGTTGATCCTTTTGAAGATGTCCCTTTAATCCTGTCGTTGATGTTCCTTTTTGCGACAAATGATATGTTACGGCCATCAAAGCCAATATTGTGGAAAAACTGATGATCCTCATGCTCTATGTGGAATTAATTTGATCCAGCCCGCACGTAGCCTATATAAGATATTTTAACAGAAAATCTTGCCCTCTAATGTGCTTTGCTCCTGGGATTTAGCGGTAGTTTTAGCGGGAAATTAAGAATTGGGTAAATTCAGGCCAGAGTAATGACCATTATACATGGAATACAATATCGTTCAAATGTTCGCCATGGGAGGAGCGCATTAGGAATGCCCATGACTCTGGTGCATAAATCAGATTGAGTTTTACTGATACAATTGGTTACATTGGCTTTAACCTTCGACTTATAGTGCTAACCGTTGTTAGTAATGCTCTGGACTAAATCGTTCTTAAAATCCACATTTGAAAATCGATATCTAAGAATGACTTTTTTGGGATATGTTGAACGATCTCGAATTGGTTTTTTGTTTTTTCACCTACTCATTCATTCGTTGAGCGAATTAATATCCATATCGACAAAAATGTATTATCTGCACATATTGTTGAATGTTTTATCCATCCACTGTGATATGGGCAAAAAGATTCAATAAATGACAACTAATTTGACAGATGTAGATTCAACAAGATTACCGTTATCGAATGTCAAATATCAATTTTCGAAAGTTTCTGTTGAAAAACCCTAGTAAGGTATTATTAAAAGTCGTTTTTAGATGAATTTTAGAGGTTTCCTTGTGTTTTACACCCTAAATAAGAAGAAAATTTATACCACCGAACTTTTCGTCATGCCTCATGGTCTGGGGATGTTTTTCCTCATCAGGAGTAGGAAGACTCGTTAAAATTGATTCCAAAATGACTTTAGATCACTATGTAAACATTTTGGAAGAAAATCCAAGCGGAGCAGATGGGCTTGAGGGAGATTATCTTTCAACAAGACAACGACCCCAAGCACACGAGTAAGGTCGCTAAAAAATATTTTGGATAAAAGTGTTGAAAAATTTGATTGGCCTGCTCAAAGCCTAGATTTAAACCCCATACAGCATCTTTGGGCTATCTTAGATGACAAAATCCCGATTGAGTCCTGAACAAATATTCAAACATTTTGGGAAAAAATGCAAAGTGAATGGAGGGAAATTCTTTCAAATACTCCGAAGAATCTTGTGCTAAATATGCCGAAAAGATTAAGAAGAGTCATAAGTAACAAAGGAGGAGCAACTTCGTACTAAATTTTGAAGTTATTTAATTATTTATAATATTTTCTAGTGAAGTGTTTCTTTATTTTGTCACTTAAAATTCCTTATGTGCCATATAGTTTCTATTATAAATAGAAAATATAAAGAAAGAATTCTATGTTAAGTTCCTATTAGATAAAATATTAACCAAATTAAATATGAAACTATAATTTATAAACATTTGAAAACAATAAACATATGCTTTAATCAAAAAACAAAAAATATTTCAAACCGCGCTTTATTTTGTCCGACAGTGTACATCAAGCCAAGACGAATTCATATAAGGTGGCCTTAACTCTACAATAAATACAACAATGCAAAAAACCACTGGCATTTTCTTTTTCTTTAAAGAGTAATCATCTCGACAAGAAAAAACCTCAAACCTGCATAGTTAATTAATTAAAGCAATTAAAAAAAACTAAATAAATTTTATATATCGAAAATTCTTATGACTTTTATATCTGCTAAATTAGACACGTACAGCACCTATAAATTACAAAAAAAAATTTCATGCAGTCAATAACATTTCCACTTTATAGTGTTTTCACACCTAAAGTTAAAACCTGATTTTAGCATTAAAATCATAATCAGCTGATTTTGCGTTCACATTGCAAGTTTACTTAAATTTGGTTTTAACATTCATGACATTATGACTGTGCAACATCTTTTTTTGTTTAAGTAAAAATAAGAAAAATTGAGAAATGAAGAATAAATTAAAAATTATTCTAAATATTGTAAAAGAATACTTTAAAATAGGGGATCTATTTATAAAAAGTGAAGAAGTGCTTGGAAATCAAGTAGTTTTATATAAAAAAACAACCGGCTTTCTTAATTTTAACATTTGTTTTTATTTTGTTTTTCTCAGCTGTTTCAACATTTCAATGTTGATAGCTCTGATTTAGTACATCGAAAACAAGGTTATATGTTATAAAACCTACTTAAAACCAATTCAAAAAAGGTTTTAAGATGGTTTTAACACAATAATTTTGTATGGTAAAACCAAGTTTTAATTATGGTTTTACCGTTAAAACCAACTTTTGCTTTAAAACCACTCAGTGTGAAAACACTATTACGTAAATGACATGTTTTTATATGGCCATCGAGAAAAATGGCAGCTGCAAACGTAATTTTTTATTTGTAATTGTTTAGGCACCTAGTTGGAGAGACGAATTTTTGGCTAATTCAGCACAGTCGTCTAAATAAATATAAATATAGTAAATCTAGGTTGTAGGTTAAAAGATATATGTATTTAGTGTTAAAGGCTTAAAGATTGTTAATCATCTTGCAAAAATTTTAATATAATTGGCTTTAAAGTAGTAATCCTGAAGAATTTCTAGGATACTTATGAGAGTTTATGACTAATATAAATAAATACGAAATTGATTATCGAAACAAAATACACAAAAAACAAACATTTGTTTAACAATGTCGGTACTCAACAGCTGGAAACTTAAGGCCCCCTTATATGAATTCGCCTTGCTTGAAATGAAATTTATTTAGTTTTTCATTGTGTGATTGTTTAATAGTAAAATGTAAAAAATTTTGTTTTTCAAACAAAATGTTTTTTCTTACAATTTGATAACTTAATACGGCTGTCATGTCATTATGTTTACGTCTGTGATTGCTACTAAAACATTTAATTTATGCAGAACATTTACAATAACAATGACATTGTTTTTTCTAAAAGTGTTGAATGTACATGAACACGAACAATTCATGGGAAGGACAAATACCATTAAAAATTTACATTAGCACTTACAAAAATACAAACAATTTGTAATTAGAATTGTTGAATTTAACTTCAGGATTTTTACAAAAAAAAAAAGAAATATATATATGCAAATAGGGAAAATTTTTTTTTTAAGTTTTAAAACATTAGCATGTAAATAAAACATTTATTGCAAAATTTACTTAAATACTAGTAGATTAGAAAAACAAGGTAGTTAGCGGGAAAAAAGTCAACACACATCATGGTTAGGTTAGATTAGTATGGTAGCTTTGATACCAAAAGCTCACTTGAGCACGCGTAGTGGTCCGTTGTGACGCCACATGTGAATTCATCTGAATCAAGGAGGGAGAAGTTGGTCAGCGCAAGTGCTGCACATTTAAAGCACGACTACCCCACTCTGAAAAACCAGTCTGGAAGCTTGATAAACGAGGCTACATCCTTGACATTATGGATGATAGCTCCGTCAAAATGACAAGGGTTGGAGAGGCCAAGAACCTTGTATATCTGCACCTCGCAAGAGAGGGGCATTGACAAAGAATGTGGATAACGGTCTCCTCTTCCTTAGCGGATCTACATCCACGGCAGAAGTCGTAAAATTTACTTAAATACCGCCAGCGAGAAAAATGTCAACACACATCATGGTAGCGAATAGTTTTACTAAATTGGTTTATTTAAATGAATGAATTTCTTGTGAACTTGAATTTTAAAATTTAAATAATTAAATACAGAACATTGTCAAAGTAAATGAAATATATAATTGGTACGATACTATTTTTTATGTCCTAGCCCATAAAATAGTTCATTTGTTAGTATTTTCAAGTAAAATTTTACTGAAAGAATGTGCAGTGAGAAAACAAACAGCCAAAAAAAGCATCCATTACAAGCAATACAATTGTTTACCGGTATGAAATGAGCGTATTTTTGTGAAATTAAAATATTAATTATAAATGGGAAAACAAAAAACATTTAAACAAAATATTATCCAATGAAGGCTACACATTTTGTTCATCTTTCAGGCAATCTGTGGATTCCTCGCCAATAAAACTATTCGTCCTTTGGAGCAAACCACTAGTCCTCCAATTTTCGATTTCCTAGTAAGAATCGAAGTGCTGCTCAGCCAATGCATGTCTCATCTTCATCATTCTGGTTATTTTACTATCAATGTGTGTTCAATCAATGTAAATTTTTTGGTTTTCAGCCACGTTTTTTATTTCTCTCATCAAAATATTGTGTTGTTCGGACAGTAATTTCGTTTTTTCCCGACATAGGATTTAAATGTATTTTTTTGCACCCAAATTCAAATTTAAGCCGTATGATTCTTATATGCTCTGAGAGCTCATATAGCAAGGCTTGTGTGTGAAAAATTCCAATTAATTCTACGCAGTAGAAAAGAGTTGTTAATCATATTAGTTAGGAACTTTATACATTGCTCGTAAATTTGATATCGGATACGTTTGCTGCACGTAGGCTCCTTCTTTTAAATATTCTTCTCAATTTTACTAAGTTTAAAATGCGCGCTGGTAAATGTGTTTTCATAGAGCGATTTAACGTTGGAGAGCAGATATTTCTTGCTTCTGTTACCATTTCAACACACTTTTCAACATACCTGTTAAGTAATGATTAGTAATCATAATGATTAGTAATTTGATTACTTTTTTTGAATGGTGAAATAATGATTACAATTACGATTATTTTTGGTTAAAATAGTTAATAATTGATTACGACTACAAAAGACACAAAAAATAATCAGGATTACTGGCGATTAGTCTAATAATCAAAAAGAATCAAAAGTAATCCAAAAGTAATAAATTTAATTTCAATAATTACTTTGAATTCTTTTTGAATATTTGAAAATAATCAAAAAGAATTCCAAGCCGAATGTTTTGTGTTTCAATCACCTAACATAATATAATCTTTGTTAGTTGTGGTTAATTTGATTATATCGTTTGCAAAGCTGTTTTTATATTTTGGACAATAAGAAGAAATTATAATTATGTTTCTATTATTAATCTTTGTTTCTATTGAGATGTTTTCATTTCCATGATAGAAAGTAATTTATGTTTGACTGATTTACGAACTACTAGAGCAACTCCTCCTCATCTGGAGTTTTGCCTATCGTTCCGATATATAAAATAATTTTTAAAATAAGTTTTGTGGTTTTCGTTAAGATGTGTTTCATTTATAGATGCAATGTGTATATTTTCTCTTTCAATTAGAGATTCAAATTGAAGCAGATTAGAAAAGGTAGTAATGCCATTAGCATTTCAGTGAAGCAGTTTTAGATCGTTTTTATTATGGGAAACCATAAGCGTATTTTACCATCGACATTACAATTTGCATTTGTTGTATTTTTGTTGTACAATTACTAAGGTCATGTAAAGCTGTTGCAAATATATTAAGCAATTCATCTACTGAAAATAGATCACTGTTCGTTTTAACACAATCAGCATATGAAAGAGAATTGCGAAAATTGTTGTTGGTTTTATTCATGTTTGGTAAATCAGCGTTAGTATGATGTTGTAAATTTTGTCTATTATTTTTGTAGATGAAACCGGTTTTGTTATTCCTAGTTGCTTTGGCTCTAGTTTCTAGGTAGAGTGAGCGCAAGGGGCAGTTAATGTCATTTGCAGTGTGATCAGTGCGTTCTTTACCATTTTTTTTGCAATTGAAAGAAGCAAATGCAGCAGGAATTTTATTTTGAGTAATCGTTTGTGTGATGTTGATTCGCACATATCATACAAGCTGGAAGGCGGTTGCAATGTTCGCCTCCATGGCCATACATTAAACAATTCCAGCATTGCGTTGGGTTACCATTTTTCCTAGATTTGTATTTCTTCCACGATACAATTATATTACAAATCGCCATTGCTTAAGGATTTCGGATTAAAATTTTTCCTAATGAATTGGACCTTGTAAACTGCGTTATTTACCGTACTGTACTTTGTACCGATTTCAGTAATTGATGAGGGATTTAGGTTGTAGCTTTGGATATCTTGTTTTATATCCTCAATACTTATTTTGGGAAGTCCGTAAAGGAACACTGTATACGGCCGGTTCTCTTTTGAGTTAGAGGTATGAAATTTTTTCCAATAAATTTTTTTATATTTTTCGTGCAATTCAGTACTTCGTGGAAAAACTTTTGTACCAATGGATGTACGCTTAAATAAAGTATCTTTACCTAATAACTCTTATAGTTCGTTTAGAGAAATTTTGTCGTCTACTACGAGTGGTGGTGGTTTAACTCTTTTTTCCTCACTTATATTGGATACTGGATTTAGATCCAATTCACTGATATTTGCAAGGACACTGAACCGGTTTGTAGATGTGGTAGGTATGTCCGAGAACATACCTATTGGAAGAGTTCGAGATTTTTTCAGTCTCTTCATATTTGATTTTTTGATGTGTCTGAAATTGGCCCCCGGGGCCATAGCAGTATTGCTTAAGTACTTATCGCCGCGAATGAATACAATAGGAACACAGAAGGCAGATACAAAAATAATATTTATTTGTTGTTTTGTAATGTGAACTTTTAAGTAATTACTACTGTCCGCTAATAATGGATTTACGACCGCGCACTTCGAAGTTCATTAAGCACTGTTCAAAAACGTACATATAAATCTTCTTTAAACCTATTTTAAAGTGAAATTTTATTTTTCTAATTATTTTTTATCTGATAGAAGAAAAGTCTCTCAAACAATAAATTTGCATTCATGAAACTAATTTTCAACCATATTTTTATTTACAAGAAGACTTAATGAAAAAGAATAACAAAATATGAAACGCCAACTGCCATGACTAGACAACTTACAAGAAACTCCTTCTATTTATGTTCAGATCAAGCAAAATAATTTTCTATGCAAAATCCTATACTTCATTCGAAACGCGCTGAGCTTATTGACTTCGTATTAATGGCAATTAGCTTTACTGAGGAGTGCCATGATTCTAGTACATATAGAATGAACGGTGGCACACTTCATAAGCATTTTATTAACAGTGTTCTGTTATCTCAGAATTGGCTGAATTTTGAATGTTCTTTTAGCTCTCGAAATTTATGCTGGTTCAATAGAACTTTGAAGTGAATTCTAAAGCCCAAAACATCAAGGATTCTGACTCTAAGTATTTAAACTGAAGTCACCGTGATCTGCCCGTATTCCAAATCCCAGCTTTGACGTCTCAAACCAAATGAAATATTAAAAATTATTTCTATTGTTGACTTACTCTCGGTAGTCATCTGCCTAAAACTCTGAGAGTAAATAAAATTGCCATGAAAAGTCTTTTAAAATTTGTCTTTCGAAGCCGACTGTAAACTGTAGGTCTCAACACATGGATAAAATAAACACAGATAACATGGGCGATGTGAGAAGCTAGGTCGTAATCCTGATTAATGGATTGTAATGACTAATTATGTAAATAAGAAAGTATACCAATAAACCACAAAACCCAGCGGCCATTAAACTCATCATAAACCAAGCCTTCGGTCAAATACAATCTGTTTTATATGTTAGAGTCATGCAAAATTGAAGATTTCGGATGTGTCTCCAATCAGAGACGTCGTTGATCGCTATTGTTACGAAAATGGAAACGGTGTTACATCGTTTAACATTAAATTAATAAGCAAAAGCACAAGCAAATACAACGAACTTGATTACAAGTAAACCAACAACATCGGTAAGAAAGAAGCGGGGATAGACAATTAAGCGCGAACGCAACAACACGCAACGTGAACAAAATACGCAAACAACAATGAAGTCGCGATAGAGTTCTCAAGAAGGCAAAACCACGAACGTTCGACTTCAAGTACCCTTTTCACGTAAACAGGGGGCATATAAAAAGGCAAGATAAAGCAGACAATGAGTAGTAAGAATTCAGTCAGTGTTGTGTGAAAACGCGTTGCGTGTGAAAAGAACAGTCGTGGTATGAAAATCTCCGTTGTAAAGATCTGCGTTGTAAGCAGAGAAGAATAGCGAACAAGCAATTATTATTTTATACGTCAAGTCGTATGCCGTGGCACACACAAATAGTCCGAACAATAAAGAATTTAATTGAACTTAAACACCAATTTATTTTTATTTCGTTTGCAATCAACGAATTCATATTTTAAACGTTTTTAAAAACTTAAAAATTTAACGTTATTATATTCCAAAGATTGTGGAATAATTAGTTATCCTAACAAATAAAAAATTTCGGTGATATCTCATAAATACTCTGTTTTATTTATATTTAAAGATAGGAAGAACTTAAAATTTGATCCTATAAATGTCATACATCCTGCAAGAAAAATTATAACGAATTCAAATCGCTCGAAAACTGAACTGAACTTACGTCCACAGGAGCATTGCCCTTCAATTTCTCGTGGGGAACGTGGCACTAGCTGTGTAGTACATAGCACTGTCCTGTACAAATCACATTTCATTCAATTCATGCCAAATAAAGTTTATATTTATAAACTTATAGTGCTCGCCATTGATAGTTAGGGCCTGCAGGATGCATTGGGCGCTGTTGGTTCTTATGTTTGGTCACACATAGCCAGAAAGGGACCTCATCGCTGAAGATTATTTTCGGCTGAAAATATGCTACCAACTGTTCCTGATTCCATTCAGCGAATAGCGTTAGCAACTGTTAGATTTCAAATCCCACAGAGTTATAGTTAAAGCATATTGTTTACTGCCAAGTTATATACGATGTTGGTTGTGGAATTTTCGATATGACACACTGCTTTTCAATTGTAGTGTCAACTTTCAAATATTATTATACTTCAACCATTTTCATCTTACAGACGAGCAATTTCAAATAGAGGTGATACATGTACATAAGCAACATACATGAGCCTTTTCGTAGTAATTGAACGTGTGACTGACGTTAGTGGTTAATTTAAATTTACGAGTGCGGTGAATCCATGGATGTGTTGATGTAAATGTAAATTGAATACAAACAAACCACTTAACCGCTACAACAGGTAATTGTTACTGATGAACAAAAGGAATTTCACATAAGGGTGATTGAAATGTGTACGACGTGTACATTCAATTTGGTATTTTCAGGTATTTCAAAACATCTCGTGGTATAATTTAAAATCGTTTTATTACACAAAGGATACGTAAATGTTACCTAAATTGTTATAATTAAAGAAATTTTTATTAGAAGTCAGTTAATGGATTTAATTGATAAAAAATTCTGTTATACAAGGTATAAATTCGACATCAGTAGGTATGTATCTCAACTAAAAAAAATCATTCACAAAGAATTTAAGAAAGTTTGTTAAAGAATGAAACGAATTATATATTTAATTAGTACAAGAACTACCAAGTGTGTTAACCAAAGCAAAAGTCCATTGGTATGTGTTTTGAGAAATATACCACAGAACGAAATGATGATAGTAACACGCAAAAAAAGGATTTTTTAGTAAAATAATAAATTTCTGTCAAGTTTTTTTTAAGTCAATGCAAATAAAAGTGGCCGTAGAGTTCATAGTCTAATAGGTAGAGTGTTGATTTATTAGCCGTGAGGCCACAGTTCGAACTTGACATGACTTGAAATTGTAGGTTCCGTCACTCATGGATAAAATTAACATGGATAAAATTAATCCTGACTGAAGAGTTGTAATGACCAATTATATTATGCTAATGTGCGTAAATAAAAGTCGCAATATTAGTACAACAAAAATGCTAACCAATGAGACAGAAGTGTATTAGATTATTGTTACATAAAAGACAAAAGGATAACTGTACCTATCACTTACAAAGTGCTGAAGACGTACAAGTCGTAATTCAAGGCTTGATCTCTGTCTTCATTTTTAAAATGTGAAAGCTAATATAATATACCAGGAGCTTTCTTTTACCTACTCGTTGCTTTCATTCTATCCATGTTTTAACTCTCCCATCGATACAAGGATTCCTGCTACAGTATTCAAGATGCTGATGCCACACCATTAATGTTGATGCTCCTTATGCAGCCTGTAGTATATTTTCTCTATTTTGTGCTCCAAGATATGCGTCTAATACCCACGTAGAAGTATTAACTTTAAGACGTGCATCAGTAATTTTTTGTTGAGATGTATTGACCATTCTTGGCTGTATGATCCAATTATTTATCAGTAGTGACTCAGCATAGCATTCTCCCATGAGTAATGCCATATTGTTCTAACTATGATTTGTTACAAAGCATTGCCATATTTAATTTCCTCTTTGTATTTTAAACACGTCAAGCCTCAGGCCAGACATCAAAACAAAATACAAAAAGTATTTCTTCGGCGACTTCCTCTCTGCAGATTTCTGGCAAAATAAATAAAATTTCCATGAAAAGTTTTTCAAAAATCTGTCGTTCGGAGTCGACTTTAAACCGTAGGTCTCACCACTCATGTATAAAATTAACACACACAACATAAGTGGTGTGAGAAACTAGGTCGTAATCCTGACTGAAGGGTTGTTATGACCAATTATGTTATGCGTATGTATCTTAAACATTTACGGCGTGATGACAGCTGGATGTGACGGTCAGGAAGCGTTTCCATTCTGAGAATTTAATCATATATGTACATATAATCCTCATTTTATAACTCAATATTTATATAATAACAGATTTACGAAAGAATACGTGTAGTACGTTGAAATGGCCTACAACCGTGCATTCCAGGATTCCCAACTTGTTAGTTCAAGCGGACAATCAAGTTATTGCTTTCCAGATGACAGGCAATTCCGGATGTTATAAACTTGATGGGATAAAAATATAACCAAAAGTGTCTTAACACTTCGTAACTGTCATAATCTCTCACTGTCAGTCTTTGGAGGTTTGCTACATAATTTTTAATAAATTTTTTTTCTATTAACTTCTATTCAAAATTAATATTAGAAAAAAAAACAACAATTCGTTTGATATGAATAGTTGATCAAAAAACGTAGAAGCTTAACAAAATATTGCGCTTATTTGCCTTTCAGCAGCACGAATTCAATAAACAATCACATACAGGACGTTTTGATTATCCATTCAAATAGTCTTAAATTCATTGGGAAGTTGTATAATGTAAAGATCAGCTTCCATATTTCGTTGTGTGGGTCCGATCATAAGGAATGATTACTTGATTGATCAACATTTAATTAAATATATTTTGTAGATTATTTTGATTCCATTCGCTCATGAAAACAAGTTGAACTTAAAAAGAACTATGGGAAGTGATTCGATCGGCATTATAATATGCGACATACAATATTCAAGATGTCAGAGATTTCTTCAAAGTCTTCCTGGAAGTTTATAACTGGTTATTAATGTGAAGCAGTGCCTTCACAACATATTAAAAATAATTAAAACCTAATTATGATTTTGTCCACCTTTAATGGGAGTGTTAATTACGAAAAGGAATTTTATGCTTTTATAATTTAAAGTGTTATTTATTCTTAAATTATTTTATTGTAGTCCCCTCTATACGTCGCTTAATATACCCTGAAGAATATTTAGCTGCCTCTAAATAAATTTTGAAATATATTAATTTTGTTTGTTACTGGAAAAAATTCGTAGAGGTGGGTGTGTAGGTAATAGTAAGAAAAATTTTAAATTGTTGCCCTCAGTGGAGTTCACTAACTAGTGTTATATTCATTTAATTAATGATTTGTTTATTACACTTATAAAATTGATTGTGTTACAAAAATTACACAAAATCTATGGACAATGTATTAGTATTTCGAACAGCATATAAAAAACGAAAAAAATTTTAAACTACTAATCTATAAAAAAAATCTAAAACAAAATACGTGAAGGGCGAACAGAAAAATGGCCTCCTCCTTCATTCATGAGAGACGTTGATAAGATGGATCTATTAGGTGTAGAAATGGTGGTGACCAATATTTGCATATCTCTTTGTCGTCTCTCATCTGACATGTGCGTCTCTTCACATTTTTCGTCGAAATCTTGCTAATTCTTACCTTGTAACGTATGGTACCCCATGTACAAGACGTTTGCGCATAAACAAATTGATGACATATACACGATATGATGGTAGAAACAACCTTATTGAATATTCTAAAATTGAAAAACGATGTGAATATTCTGGAAATAAAACAAATTTTATTTGCAATAAATATGAAAAAGGCTTTCATCCATAAGAAGTATTTAAAACTTATCATACGCCACGTGTACTTAGTGCGCAGTGTCCGTTATAACTCCTAAACTATACATTTTTTTGAATAAAATGATTTTTAGACTATTTAATCACATTATTCTTATTAATAATTGATGAAAATTATAGAAGGAGAGTGGCTAGGGAACTTTATCCTTTAATGGGTTAAATAATTGTCGCTATTGAGTCAATTTTTTCATTTTCTATTCTGTTGTGTTAACAAGAGACTTTAAGTATTAAGAAACAAGCGATCCGCATAGTTAAGTGAAGACTGCAGTAGCTAATGACCAAAACACAGCAGCAAAAAAAAAAATAAGAAAATACGATTAATTGCTGTGCTAATTCCTATTTATATCTCTCTATAAAATGTATCGACCAGTTTTTATGTTTTACATCTTTTTAACAAGAAAAGTAATAAAATATTGTATAAAATATTTCAAAAATGTCCAGGAAATAAAGGGAAATGATTGCGAAACTGCAAAAAGTGAAAGGAATGAATACAGCACTTAACAAAGCACAAAACTTTTTGTAAAGAGAAATCTTTAAATAGAGAAAGATTCTTAAAGAAATTCTTTATTCAGTCTGTTTTACTCAGGAATAGTCTTTTTTTGCAGCAATTCGCTTGGGCTAATGAACTTTAGTACCCTTCCTCCACTTTTTCGGTTACCGCAGCTATGACTGGACTACATTTATGCCTTCTGTTTTGGAATGAATGTAAAGACACATTAAATACAACTTATATATGCTTTTAAATGCTATTTTTTTTATAAAATTACATAAAAACATAAAACGCTTAAAACAATTAAAATCACAACAAAAAGCAAAAGAGATTGTATAGAGATTGAAAAGCTTTTATTCTTCGACTTATCAGAAAATGCCATACTTTTCGAAGTAATTTCATGCTGCAATTCTAGTTAACTGGTTATCCACCCGTTGTACAGGATGCACTAATCATGGACACAAAGCATTTTTTGCTTCAAGCGCCTGCCTTTCGGCAACCTAGTGATTATGATAATAATCAAATATAAAAGAAAGAAAACCTCCAAATCCTGTGAAAGGCCTGAACCCTGTAACACTTATTAGCACTGTTAGTCCATGGTGGAGCCTTGGATTTGTAAAGGTATTGTTTAGTGAACGGTGCGCGAATATCGCTGTCATTGTCGGCCAGTTAACTTTGTTCCACTTCATTATTTGCCATACTCTCTTGTTTTCCCTCCCATCTTATATTAACCTTATCTGAACTCCTGTCCTAAACTGGATTACGGACACGTTACGGTTGCGTGTTGTTGAGTACAGGTAACTCCTAATTTTGCAAATAGGAAACTTTACTTCGAAGTATGTACTGCAGACTTCTTGTCCGATAAAACGGTGGTTCCCGGAAATGTCCTTCAATTACTGAGCATCATAGCAGACCGTAAAATATATGTGTAGGCCGTAGAATACATATGTTAAGGAATTTATTTCAAACGGAGGAAACTGCACAGCTAAATTATCCGGACAGCGAGGTAGTTTACGTCATCGTCGTTTACGAATGCCAGGGATTTGTCAGCGAAATTTTGTATCATTATACGAAACGTAACTCTTAAATCAATTCTAGGCTACTGCGCTCACATTTCAATAACATAGATATCCTCCTGTTGAATTATAAGAAGATGCGCTGTTAATCCTAGAATATTATAAAATGTGCTGATACCAGTTGTGGTCTACAACCAAGTGGCCTAAGAACATGAGTGCATGTCTATATTTGCAGACTAAATAATGGTGATGGCTAATCTCGTAATTATTATGGAAATTGTGAGATAGTAAGATTTTTGTACATTATACATGATATTCTTGCTTAATAACTCCAACTGGCTATTATTTTTACCCTATATAGGCAAGCCACTGGAATAAACAACTGACGTTAAATAGCATTTAAGTTAGTACATTTATACGTACATATATACTGGTCATTACAACCCTTCAGTCAGGATTACCACATAGCTTCTGACACCACTTACCACTTTTTTCATTTTTCATTTTGTAGAAGATATCTGACCTGGGGTTTGAACCGTGGTCTTACATCGAATAAGTCAACAAACTACCTACTAGACTACGTCGAATTCGGTTAGTATCATTACCAATTTAAAAACGTATTATTAACGTTCTGCTTTCATTGCAATGTTTCTGATTTTGGTTTAGTTAGAAAAAATTTCTGTTTGAAACAGGCGCCTATTTTACTTTTCGACGGTTATTAATGCTCTAAGAGTGATTCCCTTTAAATGCTACCTTCGTTGTTATGTTAAACAAAGGTTTCTAATCTCTGATTTATAATTATTTCCGTCAAATTACTAACAGAAACTTAATTCTAAAACTTATTGATTTGAAATCTGGCTTAAGGATTTCATTAAGAATTGTTACCACCGAAATAAAATAGATTTATTTTCTAGTAAATACTATATAAAACCAATGAACTATTTGACATAAGATTGGTTAAATTCAGACCATAATACAACGCGTTGTTAATAGCACCATTTATCTCCTATCTTAGCCCTTTTATTTTATTTTATGCCATGATAACCCAAATAAACACGTATTAAAAACAAGTCTTGACTGTTTCCTTTTATTTGATTTCTCTTTGTTTTACCTCCTGTTGAATTTATTATCATAAGGCAGAAAGGATATTAAACAAAAAACATTTTAAAACTCTACGGCCAAGCAGGATAACAAGGAAATGCTTTTAAAACTTTTACCAAATAATTTCCAAAATTCGCCTATCAAAAATGTATGCAAATCGCGAGCGGTTTTCTGCTTAGTTTTGCTACAATTTTGCTTGTTTTTGTTATTTCGTGTTTTAATATAAAAATAATTACCAATTTTGCCTAAACGGTCATAACAAGTCACTAATTATGAGCTGGTGGTCACAACAACAAAATCGAGTAATAATCTTACCAATGCAAAAGTACTCAAAACAACGTCGGCAGGCAGAGAAAAATTTAAAAATTTACTCGCGCAATTTTATAATTTTAATACTCCAAAGGAAACTGGCATTGTGAAAAAGCACAAAACAAATACAAGGTGTACCGGTATGCAATGAGCTTTTTTTGTGAAAATAAAACACCATCTTTTATTCTTAGTATGGGTTATTGCTGGTTTCACTTATTTTTTCATTTTCCATGCAATTTGTGCGCTGGCCAATAAAACTGTGCGATTTTTGAAAAGCATCAATTAAACGGTTCTACAGTCAAAATACAACCAGCTAATGACATAGCGTATGCTGTGAGTTTTGTTGAGCAGAAATCAAAATTTTTTTTCTTTATTTCTCGAACCCTCCAAACTTGTTTTATTAAAAAACACGGTATTTTTGATCTTTTCACACAAAATTATTGATTACACAAACATTTGTCAACCCATTTTCAAAATCTACATTTTTTTGAAAAACGGATAGATGAGCCTTTAAAATGATGTACACAAACATATAGTTAAAACTTACATGTTATAAGTTTTGATCGTTCTGTTCTTAATTGCAAACTTTAATTAAAAAATATGAAATAAGTGAAGACATTCTTAAAGTGCATTATTTTGTGAAGAGATTGGCACTTCGTTTAATGAAATTGGACAAAAATCACCCTAGTTCTTATATAAATGCAGTCGTGTTATATTTTTTATGTGTTATTTTAGCAAATGAACTTTGATTTCTTAAATTTTCAAAAGTTTTAATGGATTTTGATTCTTTATCACAAAATGTGCCAATTTCAACTTTGCACGACTACCAGTCAGCTAATATTTATTTTATTATTTCGGTTTGCGCAAATATTGTCCAATCAAGATCCATTAAAAATTCTGAAAAATTTTTCACTGAAAGTTCATTTGAAAAAAAAAAATATATATATGTAAATTATAACACGACAGTTATATTCTTTAAATAATAACTACGTTAATTTTTGTCCGATTTTATCAAACGAAGTGTCAAACTCTTCACAAGAGAATGCACTTTTAGAATGTCATTACTTATATCATCATTCGAATAATAAGACAAATAATATATATATGTATATCGCTGTGAAGGCCCTTTGTAATGGTCGTTTATCAATTTGGAGGATTTCTTATTGTATTTTGTGTTGCGTGTTCTAATAAACATTAACCCCTTTTTGCAATGGGTGTTTTTTTTTTTGCTGAAGTCCGGAAACATCGTGAGATTACAAAGTGGTGCTATGATTATATTTGATATGAGTGACCGTCTGAGGCCATTGTTTAAGAAGCAGTCGCACGTTTTATAAATAGTGGCAGAACAAGCTTCACATACCAGCACTTTCTTACGACTCACAGCCTATTCTCAAAATCATCGCATCAAAGATCGACCAAAGTGTGATTCATTACTTTATTTCCCCAACGAAGCATCTAACCTCTAATTCATCAATGTGCGCATCATTAATTATTCTTCAACGAAATATCTAACCTCAAATCCATCAATGTGTGCATCATTAATTATTTCTTCAACGAATCATCTATTCTCCAATTCATCCATATGTGCATCATCATTTTATTCTCCAAGGAATCATCTCATCTCAAGTTCACCAATGTGTACAGCATTAGTAGTTAAGTATTTTTTGTTTATTTCTCTTGTATTATTTTTCTTGATCATAATTATGCAAAACTTTAGACTATTGTAAATAAAACTTGTAGTATACTCGACAAATTCCTGAAGCAATGTGTATTTAATCCTCCTCTTTTGTGCGTCTACCCTTGTGAGATCTCTCCCAGGAGTAGTTAAGTCTCTTTTAAATCATTTTCTTGTCTCCTTCGGGAATTTTTCGTCGTATATATTTATCGTAGGCTTTCTATTTTATTTATTAATTGTAATTCCTATCTGTAATTACAGACGCTCTTCGAGTCCTCAAGACATAATGACATCAGATTTAATGCTCCATTACCCAGCAGTCCGGAGGCCTCTGCGACAACAAGTAATGATGGTGAGTGAACCATAAATTTTTACTCTATTTTTTATTATTATTATTCCATTATATTTCCTATATATACATCTATATAAATTTCGATATTGTTATTCGCGTGTCATGAATTTTTAACGGTGTCACTGTGGTCCAAAACCCCAATCTAGCCGGACAAAAGTCATTTTTTAAAATATTTAAAAAGTAAATTTTTTGTATGGTAATATGTTGACAAGTGTCTAAAGTACATAACGGCATATTTTTTGTTTCTTTAAACAGCTACACTAGCTTCTTTGCTAAAAAATTAATATCTCAAGTGACATTTAACAGTACGAGTGAAATTGTCAACAATTAAAAAAAATTTGTTCGTGTAATTAATATAACAAAGGTATGAGTAAAATAATACTGTTTAAATTTTTCATAAAATATGTTTTGTTTATAAATAAAATGCAATTATGTACATGTGTGAATTAATGTCCGAATTCAATTAGAATTTCAAATGGTAATTTATCGTACTTAAGCTTTAGTTTTTATGTTGTCGTCATCTATACATATGCAGCTTTTTAATGTTTAAAAAATTAGCTACCGGATTTTGCCCAAACGATTTTTATTTCATTTAGAGTTTAACATGTCCATCACAAGAAAAGAGCTGTATAATACATGGCGTAATAAAAAACAACTAACTAAGAAAACTGATGCTGTTGTTAAACACGTTGTTGCTAAGATTGGTATTAAGAACGATGAAACGGATAGCTATTACAGAAACGGCAGCTGACAGAAAGGCAATCTGCACTTTATGTATGCATTTCAACGAAAAAGTGGGCGCAAGCCAGTCGAACAAGGCTCACGTTCAAAGATAAAAATAAATATTGGTTAGAAGGGTACTTTAATATTCCACCTAAATTTTCTTCATCATCTCGTGTTGAAGGATGCTTGGATGGACCTCCAATTATGGCAGGTCTTCTAAGCAATTTTTATGTAAAACTGAGAGAACAAAGAGTAGAAATGTTGCTCCTTTATTAGAGACTTGGTCGGCAGGTGAACTGACTTTTGCTGCTGGAACAAGTCGTTATAAGTCCGGGAAACGAAGTGCTGCAAGCATAGTCAAAACTATAGATTCCTCTCGCTCTAAAACATTAAAAATAAAAAAATGAGCTTTTCTCCTCCACAACCAATCCCTTACACAAATGAGGAGGCGTTAGCTTTGTATGTCGACGGTGGATATACAAGACACACTTATAGTCTATTAAGTGCAAGTGTCAAAAATAATAGCGCTGATATTTACCCTTCATACCATAAAGTTTTGGCTGCCAAAGAAGAATGCTATCCGAGTGGTGATCTTAGAATTACTGAAATATCGGCAGAGACAGCTCTTCAAATTTTGGTAGATCACACTGCTAAAAGGCTCTTAAAACAACAAAAAGAAATTTTGCAGCAATGTAAATCTGTAGAGCTTACTTTGATCTATAAATGAGGATGTAATGGAAGCAGTGGCCATTCGCGCTATAAGCAAGTATTCAATGAAAACAATGTAGATGTGGAAGGTGCTACGCCTACTATTGCTTGTCCGCCTATTGTTAACCAAAATATTAATATCGACACTATAATTTGATCATACATGATTTGGGGATTTTGACTGTTATTGTTTTTCCAGATATACGAATTTTAGAATTTTATTTCATTTTTCCCACAAATGTTTATGTGGATATCAAAGTTGTCCATGCTGAATTCGAAGATTCTAGCTGTTGCAGTTTCCATGATATAAGACTTTTAATACTTAATTCTTAAGGTAGGCGTGGCACTTCACCCATTTAAAACTTTTGAATAAAAATTAGTCTTTAATTCCACCCACACATACAGAAATACGGTGTGAAAATTTTAGGAAAATCGGTTCAGTCGTTTTGTAGTCTTTAGGCTTCAAACAGACCCCCCAAAAAACAAATTTATATACATACACACACTAATACACACACATATACATTTGATTTTTTCTCTCTAATTGTTTATATTGATGAAATCTATAAACGTACCAAGTTTCATATCGGTACGGCTTTGCAAAAGCGAGTTATAACTTTTGTCCGGCTAGATTGAGCATTTGGACCACTGTGAGCCTGTTTCGCTATTTATATCTCATTCGACATTATGAGCTTTCTTTCTATTTTGCTTGATATAATTAAGATAATTAAAGATAGCCAAATTTCCTTATACCGTTATTAGCAATATATATGTATATCCATTTACGTCGTTATGTATCTATCTAAATTCTCTTAGTTGATAAATAGAATTATCCAGTGAATAGTATGCATTAAGCCGTGTTTAAGAAACTAAAAATTTTGATTTGCGTTGTTCCTAGCATAAATATTAATTATTGTAATGAGGAATTAAACGTTTAAGAGTTTTCTTTTGGAATTAAATTTTGTTGACTAGATAGGTATTGTTGGGATCCTGTAAAATTTAATTGCCAATAGGATATCGGTTGGAGGGTAAAGAAGCATCATTAGTTAATCTTCTACATAGTTTTCTTATTTCAAAGGATAATTCGGCGGAGGATTTTTCCGAAATTGCATTATCCAGTTATTTCATTTCCAATCAAAAATAGGGTGTCTATAATAATTTTTATGCAATCTCAAGTCAGTTCCGAGTACACACGAACCCCCACCCGACTGAACCTAGTGCTCAATGGCTTCCGCAGTCTTCTTGGCCTAACTATCTAACATCTGGGGTATTTCCGTTTTAGGAGGATAGTCTATAGCACGTACGTATAATCACATTCTAGTGGTAACAACACCTGCGTAATTGGTACTTCAGTGTGTAGCTGATCGTGGAAACCGTTACTCAGTGTGGCACACGAATATGAATTTTGAATATATTTCTTTTAAATTATTGGAGTTAATTACCCTCGAAATTTAAATATATGGAAAGACATATTCATTTTATTACATCGTCCCTCTCCTTTCTAATAAGGTTTAAAATTTGGACATTGGTTCAGAAATGTTTGCGTGATCAATAAATTTGTGCGTAAAATCCAAAATAACAGTTTTTGTAAAATAAAACAAGTTTGAAGGGTTCAACAAAAAAAAAATTTTTTTGAGTTCTACTCAACAAAAATCTTAACTTAGAAGATGTCATTAGCTGGCTGTATTGTATTTCTTTTATTTTGTCGCATAGTGTTATCGACTTTCTAGTAGAAATTAAAGTGCAACTCAGCCAATGCGTATCAGATCAATGAAAGCCAATAGTATTCAGAAGAAGCCAATTTTTTTGAATACAGCGAATAGAGTAAAACTTTCCAGCCTAATGTTTTGATTGTATCTTTAACCGACTTTGCTCTGTATCTTTTGGCCCTTTCTGATCGTTTTATGTTGCATAGTTCGAACTGTATTACGGTTTCAACAGGTTTTAGCAGTTTGCTTAACACTATACTTTTGTGGTCCCACCAGACATCCAGGATTGTCTTTCTGCTGTATCGATCTGGTTTTGCAACCGAAGCTGATGGTTGTCATGCTGATGGATTCAGAAAATAAATCCATTTTTAATCGCCAGAATTCGATGCAATGCTGATTTTTATCATGTCTTTGCAGCAAAATTATACAAGTAGTTTTATGGTTTTCCACCTCTTTGTTATTTGATTCAAGTGGCAACCATTTTTCAGACCTTTGAGTCTTTCACATAGCTTTGAAAAGGTCAGAAATTGTTTATTGTGCAACATACGAGTATAAAATTTCAGTCATTTGTTTGCGTCTACAAAATTGTTCGGAGGTCTTCCATGTTTTTTTTCTGAATCGTCGAAACCATCTTCTGCATGTTGCTTCCGTTAAGGTATATGCCACTACAAGACTTCGAACTCAATCATACTGCTGTTAACGTGAAGATGTGATTTGCCTACCAAAGTCCCCTCATGCTTAATACTCGTGCACAAAGTTACGGTATGACTCCGAGAGAGTATTTAGGAGATCATTTGGATGAACGGTTACTAGACGCTAAGCCTTCTAACTTCTGTTGAAGTCAACTGAAAAACTTGCTGATGAGTGTGTGGCGGCAAATTTCAATAGAAAACACTGAACAAAACTGGTGCACTCAATGTCAAATGTGTTGAATGGAGTGTTTGAACGGAAGGGATATCCTACTACATCTTAGGTATAACAATTTAGTATATTGGGCTTTTGAATTTAAAATTTAATTTGAGTTCTTCTGAATTAATCTACACCTTTGCTGTGCTAAACTATGGTCTCAGCAGAAACTTTCCTATTTTTCTTATGATTTATAAAAAGTATTAAACTTTTATTATTATTTTTTTATTAATTATATTAAGAGAAATAAATAAATAAAAGAAATATAAAAACATGGATTATTTTTACATGCTATGGCTTAAAATTCATGAAATAGGTAAAATATGTTGGGATACCTAGACTTCTGCTGTCCACGGTATATTAGTCGAAATATGTACGTATGAGTAACAAAAATGTATACAATATTACGCAAACGCTAAAATTCTTTGTTAATTACACGGTGCGACAGTGAAAACACACCCGAGTAACTACATAGTCTAAGTTCTTCACTAGGTTAAGTAGAACTCAAAAATACTTTTTTTTATTTTTCTCGAACCCTCCAAACTTGTTTTATTGGACACAAACGGTGTTTTTGACCTTTTCACACAAAATTATTGATTACTCAAATATGTGTGAACCTTTTTTAAAAATCCAAAGTTTTTTAGAAAAGGAGAGATCAGCCTTTAAAACGGTCTAAATATACATTTTGTTCCAACTTATATGTTATGCGTTTTGCTAGGGTAAACTTGGAAAATATTATTATTTGTATATTTTTCAAGTTTAGCTATTCTTAATTGCAAAACTTAATTAAAAACTATGAAATAAATGCCTACATTCTGAAAGTGCATTATATTGTGAAGAGTTTGACCCTTCGCTTTATTAAATTGGACAAAAAATACCGTAGTTATTAGTTAAAGAGTATAACAGCTTAGTCACATTTTTTATATATATTGTCTCATCAAATGAACTTCCATTTCCAAAATTTTCAATATTTTTGATGGATCTTGATTGTTTATCTGAGAATTTACTCTTTGCACGTTTGAACGACTACCATAAGAATATACAGTGCATGACAAAACAATGGAAACTTGTTCAAAAATTTATTTATGTGTTACAATCGGACGAAAATTTAAAATATTAATGCCTTTTATTAATATGCACTGTTATTAACATTTCTGTATTTTAAAAAATATATAAAAAGACTATATAATTCAGTAATTAAAAAAAATAATTCTATTCACATATTTGATGTTGACAAAACAATGGCAACTTTGGAAACTTTTTTAATTTGTGAATTATATAATTCATTTTTATACATAATTTTAATATACAGAAACGTTAATAACAGTGCATATTAATAAGCTCCACAAATGTTTTGCTGATTTTTAAAAAACATGTTAAATTTTCGTCCGATTAAATACATTTTTGAAAAAGTTTCCATTGTTTTGTCAAGCACTGTATATCCTTTTTTAGCAAATTTTATTATTTCGCATTGCGCAAACATTAGCCAACTTCTGGTGGTTAGTCCAACGGAAAAAGGACATATTTTTCAGTAAACACTTTAGATCCATCAAAATCTCTGAAAATTTTTAACTTAAAGTTCATTTGATAAGAGAACGTATATAAAAAATATGACTCATGTGCACTGTTGCCAGATAAATTTGGTATAAAATCGTCAAAACTAGATGAAAAAACGGCAAAATCGGCAAAATATTTTCGAAATCGTCAAAAAATCGGAGAAATAATAATATCCTACTTTTTGGTAAAATGTCTGTTTTTATTATAAGTTACATATACATAAGTAAATAATTCATATCATTTAATCATTTTTGTACAAAAGCTAATAATAGAGATCTACACATTGACCGTATTATCTTTGCGACCGTATTAATTTTATATATGGGTGGCATGGTGGTCGGAAAATGTTATCACTTTATTTATCAAAGTCAGTGTTGAAAGAGTCAAAATAAAATTCGTCATCGCTACTTTCAAGTTCACGGAACACTTCTTTCAGTAATTTTCTTTTTGCCATTTTATTTTATTATTTTGAAATATTTTAAGAAGCGAAATCGCCAAATCTAAGTTAAGCACAACTTATAAAACATCATTCGATTTCAACGAATTTCAAAAACTTATCGATTGAGAGCAGACATACGACTAGATCGGGAATTAAGCTTTGCTGGCTGAGAGCAGATTGTTTACACTTTGTTCTATTAAATATAATTAAATATTTATTTATATATATCGGAATTTACTTGCCGCAATACATCAGGTTTTATTAATGTATTAAAACAATTTGTTTTATTTAATTTTAAGTAGTCTTTGGTATGCAGAATTCCTTCAATTGTGATATTGTCTAAATGATTTCTTTGTTTAGTTTTATTGATATTTACCTGACTAAATATCCTTTCCACATTGGCGGACGAATGTGGTAGAGTTAAAATTGTTTGGATAAAAATTGACAATTTTGGAAATAAAAAGTTTGTATCGATAGTTTTCATTCCACAAATTTGTTTCCAAAAGTTTAAGAAATCCATTTCGTTTTTATTGATTATATTATTGAAATCTAATAATTTAAGTTCTATAAATTCTGTGTCAATGTTTTGCATATCTTCTTCTTCTTAACAAAGTCATATTGACACAATTATATGAAAACAGTGGTGCAAATATATACTTTTAATTAAATCTGCATTTTGAGAGCAAAAATCGGCAAATCGCACTTTGTCATTTTTAAAGTCAAAAATCGGCAAAATGCCGATAAATCGGCAAATCCGGCAACAGTGCTCATGTGTTATACTCTTTAAATAATAAATACTAATAAATACTGTACGTTTTGTCCCATTTTATACAACAAAGTGTCAATCCCTTCACAAGAGAATGCACTTTAAAAATATTGCGCTTGTTTTATAGTTTTTAATTAAATTTTCCAAACTTGAAAAAATAAGAAAACAATAAAAAAATAAAAATAAAAATAATAAAAAAAAATACCATCCAAATAATGAAATAAATGATGACAAATGAGATAAATGGCCCTCTTTTGGAGGAGCGAAGCAAATAAACCTCTCAATATGTAAAAAGGCTTGCTGAGACTGACCCAAAGCATAAAATGTCATTCACCAAGAATGCGAAGCAGCAACTAAAAATTGAAAATATTTTTCTTCTGATTTGTTTAACGTACAAATATTTATTACTTATAAGACGTATTTTTTTTGTACTTAATAGTTTTATATTTATTTACTTAAATGAATTAATCTAACTGATTGAACACTAAACTTTTTTTTTATTTAAGTCTTTAATGCAGGTGGGCCAATTTAATTGTGGTCCTCTGTAAGCTTACGGTCATATTATTCTCAATGTAAATTATGTATGCTGCGTGGGAAACGACGTCTGGAATATTGTAGAGGAAAGCCAAGGGCCATATTTTTGTTCGTCGCTTTGTTGAATGTTCTGCTAAAAGCTTGCCCATATTATCGACGCCACCTTTATATTTGTTGTAATCTAAGATCATGAGTAGATTTTTCTTTGGACCTTGCATTTCGCATGAATAATGCATTGTGGAAAGAAGTATAACGGACTTATTTTTTTTTTTTGGGTTGTAAGAGCACAATGTAGTATTGTTACTGAAACCAAATGTATTGACTCCACTTCCTGTCCTTTAGATAAAGCGAAATATGGTGCTACAAACACTCGTTTTCTGTTCACTGTACCTAATATTGATAAACTGCTGTCCATCATTAAACTTTTCGCTAAGTTATAAGTTGTGAAGAAATTATCACAAACAATATTCCGTCCACTTCGACAAAAATGATTGACGTACAAGCCCATTACAACTTTCTCGCCTGTTTTTTTCCGTTCGCCGGATGCCGCCAGTATAAATTTGTCACTTCATTGGATGAGACAGACTCACATACCCATCATATTTAAATTCCGTAATTGGCGGGTTTCGATGGTATCTATTGGATAAACCCGGTACCACCACGGAGGGGATACAACTGCCTATCAACATTCACGTTTGAACCCGATACGTAATTGCTGCGTAGATTATCATTTAGCATTAAAAATAAGTCCATTATGGCCGCAGCTTTATCGGTTTTTTTACGCTGTTGACGTGTGTTTCCGTTGTCGAAACGTATAAAGAGGGTTATGTCCAGAAGCTCGATATAAGGGATGTGAGGTCGTTTTCCATAAGTCTTTAATATGTACGTAATCATAGTGCGTAACTGCACCCAACAAGTAAGTAAAATCAAATCAACACAGAAATAAGCTTAACAGCATGTATGTATGAACATACCCGGGTATGCTTCTGTTGACGAATGTATAATTTTTTAACTGTTAACATAAAGGATAAGCTAGCTCGCACTATTTTGAGATCCAAATCCGATCGATTAAATAAAACAATCAGAAGAATATGTCCCACAAATTGTGATAAGTTTCGGGGTATAATTCAGGCTGTATGTATGATATATCGCATTCGGTATGCAAAAATCTTGTTTACCATGTGCTTAGACGATGTCAAACAATTTTGAATAACACCGGAGTCTCCACAATATATTAACCATTCTAGAAGCAGAACTTAAAAAAATGCAAATGCTTTATTATATTATAATTGTTGGAATGTTCTTATTTTTTTTTGCATGCTATGATATTCTATTTCAATTTTAATTTAATAAAAATTTTAAAATAAGGACAAAAAATATTTAATAAAATATTTTTTTATTTTTAAATAAAATTTGTGTTTTGTTACTCAACTGAGAGTAAGTGCAGTTACTTGCCATTTTACTTTCCTTACCTTCTTATTAAATCTATCATATTAAAATCACTCTCTGCTAGTGAAATAGTGGTTGTGGTAGTGGAGGAACCTACTTTCTACGTTTTAAAAATTGATACTGAACAGTAAGAGTAAAGTTACTTCTGTTAACGGTGCTGCAACCGTCAAAATAAACCTAAAATATCGCAAAATATTTTGTGTTAGAGCTGGGCACTTAAGGCAAACGTCGAATTAAATTTCATTCAACGAAACCGAAATTTAGTTTGCCTGACTGGATGAATGAATGGGTGATGAATTTATTGTTTGTTGATTTGGCTAAAAAACTGATGAAAAAATTTTCCTTTCTTTTTTCCATACTTATTTTGTATTTTATTCGGTTTCTATTTCGTTTATTTTGTTGCACCAATTATTTAAAATTGCTACACAAAATTATTTTCGAATAGAGGAAAATTTTGTTTACAAAAAGTTTCACTTTCTCGTTTTTCTAATTTTTTTATTAGTTTTTCTTTGGTTTCATTCTTTGTAAAAAAAACTTGCCCTAATAAACTGTGCCGTATTTTTAAATATGTTTTTGTGAACCTTAAAAAATGTATGTAGTCACTCAAACTGCATGTTTTAATACGTACCCTTATCAAAAAATAAGCATACTTTATTTAATAAATTTTATACAATTTTATATAATTAGTCATTAAAACCCTTCCGTCAGGATTACGACCTAGCATCTTACACCACTTATTTTGTGTGTAAAATTTAAACATGAGTGGCAGTACCCACGTCCGTACAATTTTATTTACTCTCAAAGTTCTTGGCGGAAATTTGCTGAGCAGAAGAAGTCACCGCGGAAATATTTATTCATATTTCGTTTTGCCGAAGATGTCTGACCTGGGGTTTGAACCGTGGCCTCACGCCTAATAATTCAATGCACTACGTACTTGACTATGTTAACTTGTACTAACTATTCTGTAGTTTATTCAAAGTTCCTTGGACATCATGGAAACCCGTAGCATCATGGATCCCTCGTCAATATTTTCAAAGTTTATCTGATTTCTATTGCTTGCAATTTTTTTGCGCCAGTACAATTCATTGTCATTCGTCTCTATCTGCTGAGAGGAAGTCGTCTAAGAAATATTTTGTCATATTTCGTTTAGTTGATGATGATTTTCCTGGGGTTTGAATTGAGACCTCACGTCTAATAAGCCAACACACTACCTACTAGACCGCCAATATTCTTGCACAAAGTCCCGATGTTCCAGAGAGTATTTAGAAGATCATTTGGACGAACTGTTACTTTGCTGCTAACATATGTATATAGTTGGCCACTACAACCCTTCAGTCAGGATTACGGCCTAGCCTCTCACACCACTCCTGTTGTGTGTGTTAATTTTATACATGAGTGGTGGGATCAACAGTTTCAAATCGACTCCGAACGACAGATTTTTGAGCAACTTTTCATGGCAATTTTTTATTTGCTCTCAGAGATTTTGCCAGAAATCCGCTGAGAAGAAGTCACCGAAGAAATATTTTTCATATTTCGTTTTGATGTCCAACCTGGGGTTTGAACCGTGGCTTTACGTCTAATAAGCCACCACACTACCTGCTAGACTACGACGGCTAAACCTCAAACAAAAGTCAGTTGAAAAACTTGTGAATAACGTGAATGGTGGCAAATAACAACAAAACTGGAACATTGAATGCCAAACGGGTTAAAAAAGGGTTTGATCTTAAGGGATATCCTAATAAATATGTAGTGCTAAAATTTAAATTTTTTGCTGTAAAATACTTTTGTTTTTTAATGCGCCAGCATCTAATGATTTGTAACCAAACCCACACTTACAATTAAGGAATCATTTGTTAAAAAAAGCTATAAAAAATTTAAATTGAATGGAAACTTAGATAACGTTAGGCCTTTTAGTTTTTGTTCAAATCATTGTTTTTCTTTTGGCCACGAATAGTGATCAATTAAATTTTCATCTAATCTGGAACAGTGATGTGACTGATTGAAATCGCCGTAGTCTAGTTGGTAGTGTGTCGGCTTATCAGACGTTAGGCCGCGCTTCAAACCCCAGGTCAGAAATCAAAACGAAAATATAAAAAAAAAATATTTCTTCGGCGACTTCCTCTCAGAAGAGATCTGGTAAAAACTCTGAGAGTAAATAAAAAATTGCCATGAAAAGTTTCTCAAAAATCTGTCGTTTGGAGTCGACTTTAAACTGTAGGTCCCGCCAGTCATGCATAAAATTTACTTACACAACATAAGTAGTGTGAGAAGCTAGTTCGTAATCCTAACTGAAGGGTTGTAATGACCAATTATGTGTGTATGTAACTGATTGATTGATTATTAATAATAAAATAATAAAATTCGTGAAATAAAATAACACATCGAGAAAATAATGTGGAGGTGATATAAGTGCAAATAGAGTTTTAACGTTGCCGTAGTCTAGTAGGTAGTGAGTTGGCTTATTAGACGTGAGGCCAAGGTTCAAACACCAAGTCAGACATCTCTACCAAAACGAAATATAAAAAAAAATATTTCTTCTGCGACTTCCTTTCAGCAGATTTCTGGCAAAACATCTGTGAATGAATAAAATTGAGATGAAAAGTTTCTCAAAAATTTGTAGTTCGGAGTTGACTTACAGGTCCCACCGCTTATGCAAAACATTAACATACACAGCATAAGTGGTGTGAGAAGCTAAGTCGTAATCCAGACTTAACCTAAGCAGACAGGAAAATATACAGAAAAAAGCTATACTTGCCCCTTTAATTTATTTCTATGCAATCTCAACCAAGTATACACGTACTAACTGTTTGGAATTGATATTGAAATCCACTAAACGTTAACCTTAACTTGCCAGTAAAATCTTAAAGTATTCTTGCAACACATTTTGTGTTACTACAAACATATTATGATTTATAAATTTATTTTAACTTAAATTATTAGAAGAGCTATAAAGTTGCTTTTTGTTTGTGTTGTATTTAATTAATTACCTGATACATGGCAGTGTGTGTGTTCGTTCCTGTGAGCAATTCATATTTAATGGAAATTCTTAATGATATGATCAGCGTGTACATAATTATATGATTTATGACTAATGACTGTATAATACACATTATTACATACTAAATAGCGTTTCGATTACAATTACAATAAATTAAATGCTTAATTTATCTATCTTATGAAGTAAATACATACACATCATTAATTCAATAAAAATAGTTCAAATTAATAAAAATTTTAATTTATTTGATAAAATATTTTATTTACCAGTATTTCGATTGCAAATAATTCTCAAAACTAAGTACATGCTTGAAGCAATTAAATAAAAGTTTAAATTAAATCTTTGCTAAATTTTTAATACCAAATTTTAACAATCGTAGACTATCGGTAAATAAGTACAACCTACAGTACAAAATTACAAATTACAATTAATGATAAATAGGAAAACAACAAGGATTGTTTGTTGTTGTGCACAAGAAGCGCACAGTTTGGATGTCATTTATTGATTGATTCTTATCACTAAAATTATTTAGAATTTATACATAAATAATGCTGAACCAGCATTATGTTTACAGTGGAAGGTATAGTAAGAATTTCGATCAATTACTATGAATATGAAAATACGAACATGTCAAACGCTAACAGTGTGGATAGCATTTTAAGAAATACTATACCTTCTATTCATAGCTATTATTTCGATTAATTTTATTTATATCTAATAATTGTTTGGCTCTCTTAAGTGCTACTTCTAAACTAAATTTTGCTTCTTTAGCATAATCATCCACGTTATATAGTGATGGAACTCTATCTACCTCATTGAAATTTTTAAAACTATCTGCGATCTTAGGTTAGGCTAGTGTGGTAGCTTCCATACCAAAAGCTCACGCATAGCGGCCCGCTGTGACGCCACAGGTGAAAAGCAGTCTTTGTACTGACCAAGATCCTCCGAACCAAGGAGGGAGAAGTTGTTCAGCGCAAGGGCTGCACATTTTAAAGCATGACGACCCCACCCCGGAAAACCAGCCAGGAAGCTTGATAAACGAGGCTATATCCTTGACATCAATGGACGATAACTCCGTCAAGCTAACAAGGGTTGGAGAGCCAAATAATCTACATCTGCACCTCGCAAGAGATGGGCATTGACAAAGAAAGTGGATAACAGTCTCCTCTTCCTCAGCGGACCTGCACCCACGACAGAAGTCGTTAAATGGGAGCCGCATTCTTTCCGCGTGTCTATCCATAACACAGTGAACCTGTAAGCATGGTTACGACCAAGTCCAAGTAACTGGTTGGTGCGCCTTTTATCCATTGAGGGCCAAGTGAGCCAAGCGGTGGAGCAGGACTCCTCATTGATCCAGGATAGGTTGGTGTCTCGGAAGAAATTCCGCGCGATGGCCAGCTTGAACGAGGTAAGTGGCATTCCTAAGTTTATTGAAAAGGATTCCGGAAGCAGTGCGCCAGCTCTGGCTAGCTCGTCGGCTCAGCAGTTTCCCGGAATGTCACAGTGTCCGGAGACCCAGTGTGACACTGAAGCGACCAGAGAGAGAGAGAGAGGTTGAGGCAGCGGCGATATTCCCTGACGATTCTGGAATTATTCGCAACGTTCGACAGAGATTTTATGGCAGCCTGGCTATCAGAAAAGATCGAGATGCGGGGTCTTACTGAAAACTAATTCATAAGGACAGTAATTATGTACTGTTGATGGTGTTGTATTAAAACAGTAAGTAAAATACCTAAACCATTCATCCCAGTAGTCTTTATCTACTGATATATGTATATGTACTGTGAGTTCTTTCTATTGTACCTAATGTCTGGTGATGATGTGCTGTTGAAGTTAATTTTTGCAACTTTCAATCGGTCGCAAAGTTCAGTCAGTATAGAGTAGTAGTATGTTTATGTATGTTCTAGGTCACTTACTCCATACAAATTTAGGAGCATGCATAGCTGTAAAAGAGTAAGAACATTGCAGAATTCTGAAATGAATTGTGTGCGATCGGTCTTTAGGTTTGTAACATGTATTATGAAAAGGTAATGCTTTTTAATGTGTATATGTGTGTTTGTGTGTGTTAAAATTTGGGAGAATGCATATCTGGAAAAGAATTAAATCATTATAATTTTCAATTTTTCCCTACAAATTTGGGATCATACCTGCTTTTTGTTGGTCCTTTCATTTGTATTGCTTTTCAAACGAATCTTTGGACGGACAGAATGAGTGCGTGCACGTTTCCTCATCTACATCCCAGAGTATAAGTAGACTGTGAAAATGTATATACGTATGTACGAATGTTTGGACGGACAGAATGAGTGTGTGCGTAACATGTAATGTGTATGATCGTTTTTTAATAGTAAATTCTTGGCACGTATTATCATACTCAATGCTGAAAAAATAGAAAAGGGATCTGCACCAATATAGTTGTTGTGTGTTTTTTATTTTTTTTTTGTATATTTAATTAGAAGGATCTTTAATTTTAAATGTGATAAGAAAGAGTAGGTTGGTTGTGCGGTTATTTTTTATTTTTTTTTGTGTGATTTAATTTGAAGGATCTGTAATTTTAAGATGATAACAAATTCTTGGCACGTATTATCATTCCCAATACTTTTTTATTCATCAAGGGGAAATTATATGAATTTTCTCTTGAATAAGCAGATGTATCGAAATGTGTTGGAATATCATTTCTAATATCATCATACATATCATTTGTTTTCACATCATATATAAATGAATCGGTATCCATATAACAGAGATTAATATTATCAAGATATTTTGTCTTCATATAATCGTAATGAAAGTTATACATTTTCCATTTTGATAATTTTTTCATATTAATTTTGATCTGCTTTGTATCTGTTCCCGATCTGCTTTATATCTGGACACGATCTGCTATGTATCTGATCACGATCTGCTTCGTATCTGCTCACGATCTACTTGGTATCTGGTCACGATCTGCTTCGTATCTGCTCACGATCTGCTTTATGTCTGGTCACGATCTGCTTTGTATCTGCTCACGATCTGATTTATACATGATCACGATCTGCTTGATGTCTTATGTCTATATCTTTTGAATTTGGGTACGCTATATCGTGCTTTCTACAAGCTGCATCCAATAAATTTATTCCTTTGCCTCCTCTTGCTAATCGTTTTTGAAGTTTTGTATCAGGTCCACAAAACTGATAACCAGGTGGATGTAATTCAACATATAATTTGTTTATTAAGTTGTCTACAAATCTTCTTCCAATCTTACACTGATTAGGTGTTTTTCTTTTGACTGTAGTTTATAACCATTTTTTTCATTACTTTCATACCTCTTCGCATGAAACACTACACCAGCTATACCTGCTATACCAGCTATATCAGCTATACCAGCTATACTAGCAAGCTGTACTAGCTATACTAGCAAGCTATACAATCTGTACTAGCTATACTAGCAAGCTGTACTAGCTATACTAGCAAGCTGTACAATCTGTACTAGCAAGCTGTATTAGCTATACTAGCAAGCTGTACAATCTGTACTAGCTATACTAGCAAGCTGTACTAGCTATACTAGCAAGCTATACAATCTGTACTAGCTATACTAGCAAGCTGTAGTAGCTATATCAGCTATACCAGCTATACCAGCTATACCTGCTATACCAGCTATACCAGCTATACCAGCTATACCTGCTATACCAGCTATACTAGCAAGCTATACAATCTGTACTAGCTATACTAGCAAGCTGTAGTAGCTATATCAGCTATACCAGCTATACCAGCTATACCTGCTATACCAGCTATACCAGCTATACCAGCTATACCTGCTATACCTGCTATATCAGCTATACCAGCTATACCAGCTATACCAGCTATACCAGCTATACCAGCTATACCAGCTATACCAGCTATACCTGCTATACCAGCTATACCTGCTATACCTGCTATACCTGCTATACCAGCTATACCTGCTATACCTGGTATACCTGGTATATAGCAGCTATACCAGCTATACCTGCTATATACCAGGTATACCAGGTATACCTGCTATACCAGCTATACCTGCTATACCTGGTATACCTGGTATATAGCAGCTATACCAGCTATATCCTGCTATACCTGGTATAGCAGGATATAGCTGGTATAGCAGGTATAGCAGGTATAGCTGGTATAGCTGGTATAGCAGGTATAGCTGATATAGCAGGTATAGCAGGTATAGCTGATATAGCTGGTATAGCAGGTATAGCTGGTATAGCTGGTATAGCTGGTATAGCTGGTATAGCTGATATAGCTGGTATAGCTGGTATAGCAGGTATAGCAGGTATAGCAGGTATAGCTGGTATAGCAGGTATAGCTGGTATAGCTGGTATAGCAGGTATAGCTGGTATAGCTGGTATAGCTGATATAGCAGGTATAGCAGGTATAGCTGGTATAGCTGGTATAGCTGGTATAGCAGGTATAGCTGGTATAGCTGGTATAGCTGATATAGCTACTACAGCTTGCTAGTATAGCTAGTACAGATTGTATAGCTTGCTAGTATAGCTGGTATAGCAGGTATAGCTGGTATAGCTGGTATAGCTGGTATAGCAGGTATAGCTGGTATAGCTGGTATAGCTGATATAGCTACTACAGCTTGCTAGTATAGCTAGTACAGATTGTATAGCTTGCTAGTATAGCTAGTACAGCTTGCTAGTATAGCTAGTACAGATTGTACAGCTTGCTAGTATAGCTAATACAGCTTGCTAGTACAGATTGTACAGCTTGCTAGTATAGCTAGTACAGATTGTACAGCTTGCTAGTATAGCTAGTACAGCTTGCTAGTATAGCTAGTACAGATTGTATAGCTTGCTAGTATAGCTAGTACAGCTTGCTAGTATAGCTGGTATAGCTGATATAGCTGGTATAGCAGGTATAGCTGGTGTAGTGTTTCATGCGAAGAGGTATGAAAGTAATGAAAAAAATGGTTATAAACTACAGTCAAAAGAAAAACACCTAATCAGTGTAAGATTGGAAGAAGATTTGTAGACAACTTAATAAACAAATTATATGTTGAATTACATCCACCTGGTTATCAGTTTTGTGGACCTGATACAAAACTTCAAAAACGATTAGCAAGAGGAGGCAAAGGAATAAATTTATTGGATGCAGCTTGTAGAAAGCACGATATAGCGTACCCAAATTCAAAAGATATAGACATAAGACATCAAGCAGATCGTGATCATGTATAAATCAGATCGTGAGCAGATACAAAGCAGATCGTGACCAGACATAAAGCAGATCGTGAGCAGATACGAAGCAGATCGTGACCAGATACCAAGTAGATCGTGAGCAGATACGAAGCAGATCGTGATCAGATACATAGCAGATCGTGTCCAGATATAAAGCAGATCGGGAACAGATACAAAGCAGATCAAAATTAATATGAAAAAATTATCAAAATGGAAAATGTATAACTTTCATTACGATTATATGAAGACAAAATATCTTGATAATATTAATCTCTGTTATATGGATACCGATTCATTTATATATGATGTGAAAACAAATGATATGTATGATGATATTAGAAATGATATTCCAACACATTTCGATACATCTGCTTATTCAAGAGAAAATTCATATAATTTCCCCTTGATGAATAAAAAAGTATTGGGAATGATAATACGTGCCAAGAATTTGTTATCATCTTAAAATTACAGATCCTTCAAATTAAATCACACAAAAAAAATAAAAAATAACCGCACAACCAACCTACTCTTTCTTATCACATTTAAAATTAAAGATCCTTCTAATTAAATATACAAAAAAAAAAAATAAAAAACACACAACAACTATATTGGTGCAGATCCCTTTTCTATTTTTTCAGCATTGAGTATGATAATACGTGCCAAGAATTTACTATTAAAAAACGATCATACACATTACATGTTACGCACACACTCATTCTGTCCGTCCAAACATTCGTACATACGTATATACATTTTCACAGTCTACTTATACTCTGGGATGTAGATGAGGAAACGTGCACGCACTCATTCTGTCCGTCCAAAGATTCGTTTGAAAAGCAATACAAATGAAAGGACCAACAAAAAGCAGGTATGATCCCAAATTTGTAGGGAAAAATTGAAAATTATAATGATTTAATTCTTTTCCAGATATGCATTCTCCCAAATTTTAACACACACAAACACACATATACACATTAAAAAGCATTACCTTTTCATAATACATGTTACAAACCTAAAGACCGATCGCACACAATTCATTTCAGAATTCTGCAATGTTCTTACTCTTTTACAGCTATGCATGCTCCTAAATTTGTATGGAGTAAGTGACCTAGAACATACATAAACATACTACTTAGAGTTTTTGTATTCTGTACCCATGTCCGTAATGAACGTCTTCATTGGACCATAGGTAGGTACAAAGTTTACAAAAATCTTTTTATCGACAGTTTTTGCCAATTTATCTGGTATTGGTATCGTTACCAAATATTTAGTTAAGTCACATATCAATGTAACTGCATATTCATTTCCATTTATTGATCTAGGAAATGGTCCGATTGTATCTGCATACACAGTATCAAATGGCATAGTAGGTGTCTCTCTGACAATCATCGGACTTTTAATGTGTTTTGTTGTTTTTGCTAAGTGACATTTTTGACATGATTTTACGTATTCAGCTATGTCTTTTGTCACGTTTTTCCAGTAGTAGTATCTTTTAATTTTTTCTGCGATTCTAAATATCCCGCAATGACCTCCTTCAACTGGATCACTATGGAATTTCAGCATTATCTTTAGATTTGCCTTAGCATTCTTATTATTTATTATTGTTTTTTTTTTTTTTTTTTTTTTTTTTTTTTTTTTTTTAATTGGCCATTACAACCCTTCAGTCAGGATTACGGCCTTGCTTCTCACACCACTCATGTTGTGTACGTTAATTTTATACGTGAGTGGCGGGACCTACAGTTTAACGTCGACTCCGAACGACAGAATTTTGAGAAACTTTTTCATGGCAGTTTATTTTACTCTCAGAGTTTTTGCCAGAAATCTGCTGAGAGGAAGTCGCCGAAGAAATATTTGTTTTTTCATATTTCATTTTTGATGTCTGACCTGGGATACGAACCCGGGCTTTACGAATAGTAAGCCAACACACTACCTACTACACCACGGCGACTTCAATTATTTTATTTATTATTATTTATTATTTATTATTTATTATTGTTACTCTGTTTAATAGCGCTATTTTAATTTTACGTAATACATTATTGCCCGTATCTTGAAATTCCTTAGTTGAGATAAATTCGAAAATCTTCACACTAGGTGCTAACTGTAGTTTATTCATGTTCAATTTACTGGCCAATTCCTCGAGCCTAGAGAAAAAGTTTCTTAAGTAAAGTTTCTCTTTAGTAAACAAATCACTAATTTTTATGTTAGCTACAATAAATTTTCCTTTCTTTATATAACTTTTATTAGGAAAAATCTTTAATTTATAATTGTTTTATTGTTGGGAAAAAACAATTTTTTTGAAAAATATAATGATGGTATTCTATAGAGAAGAGTTTGACTAAAAGAAATATATTTTATAGCAAAAAATAATATTTTGTCTTACAAAAAAATTTATTAAAGTCACCAAATGTTGTTAACCAAAAACTCATGAAAATTTTCATGCAACTCAGTAGCAAATGTGTGAAAAATATTTTCATTGGGAATATTTTAGTGCGGTTTTAATTCAAATATAACAGTATACGACAAAAAAAAATTAAATACACCCAGCAAATGACATAATGTAAGTTGTGAGCTTTGTTGAGTAGAACTTTAGACTTTGCGCACAAATTAATTGATTACACAAACATTTCTGAACCGGTGTCCAAAATTTATTAGAAATGAGAGGGATGGACCTTTAAAATGATATACATATATACCTTATTTGACTTAATATGCTATGGGGTTTGATGATATAAACTCGACAAATGCTAGTATAACAGTCGTTTATATTTTTTGTATATTTTCAAATAATATTTTCCAAGTTTACCCGATCAAAACTCATAACATGTAAGTTTGATCCATATGTTTATGTATACCATTTTAAAGGCTCATCTGTCCCCTTTTCAAAAAAATTTAGATTTTGAAAATAGGTTAAAAAATATTTGATTAACCAATAATTTTGTGTGAAAAAATACAGTTTTTGTCAAATAAAACAAGTTTGGAGGGTTCGAGAAATATAAAAAATGAATTTTTGAGTTCTACTTAACAAAACTCACAACTTACATTATGTCATTAGCTGGGTGTATTTTGAGTGTCGCACCGTCTAATTAAAAAAAAAAATACTTACTTTGCATAATTTCGTTTTGCTTTTTTTTCAAAGTTGCGTCGCCGCTGAATTAGTACTAATTTTTACTGTGCTTCGTTATATTTTCAAAGTTGCGTTGTTTTGGGTTGTTTAAGATTGAGGTTTTATTTTACTTTATTAATTTTATTTATTATTTTAATTTTATTTATTATTTTAATTTTATTATTTAAAAATACTTATTATTATAAATTTAACTTTAAATGATTTAACTTTCAATGAATATAAATTAGCAGCAAGGCAGTATGACTATAAATTACTGATCTAGCTATACAATTAGCAGCAAGGCAGTGATGTTCTAGCTTTCACGATCAGAATTATAATAATTTGTTACAAAATTTAGGCAAACCAAAATAATTCTGTTTTCTTACAAAATTGTAACAAATAATAAAAAAGGGTTCTTTACAATAACAAGGATATGTATAAAAACCGGTTAGCTTAGTAGCAGGTAGAAAATCGCGTGACAAAGCTTATACATGTATGTGTGTATGTATGTGCAAAATAGAAAATAGCAAAGAAAGAAGATAGATGATAGATAAATTATAGCAAGTACAGTGGTACATTAAGAATATTATTAGAAATGTGCTACATTATAAAAAATACGTTTAATTAAATAATTATTAATTTGTTGTTCTCCAACATTCTCCCCCCCTAAGCACGATAGTGTTTAACTTAAGGGAGTATTATTTTCACCAAGAGTATCTAAATTAGGTAGAAAGGCTATTTTAGAAATAGGACGTTTAAAAAGTCTTCCATTCGATAACAGCGTCACTACTCTCACGAATCCATCACTACCAGGGTGTACTGCTTTAACTCGAGCCAAAGGCCATTGTCCGGGTGGACAACGTTCATCAAACATAATCACCAAGTCACCTACTTTAGCATTTCTCGAGATCTTTAGCCATTTAGGTCTAGCCTGTAACCGACAAAGCCATTCGCGACACCAACGGCGCCAAAAATGTTGCTTTAATTTCTCGACGACTTTCCATCTGGATAAGTGATCGATGTTGATTTGAAGTATATCTTCTTCTGGCACACAAACAGATGGTTCGCCAATTAAAAAATGTGCCGGTGTAAGAGCGTTAACATCAGAAGGATCGTTGTTCAGAGGGCACAATGGTCTAGAGTTCAGGCAACTCTCGATTTGAGTAAGAAGCGTTGTAAGCTCTTCAAATGTAAGAATACGATTATGCATAACCCTGCGTAAATGGTGTTTCGTAGACTTAACTCCTGCCTCCCACAGTCCTCCAAAATTAGGTGATGCTGGTGGTATGAAGTGCCACGTGACTCCATCAGAGGCCAGAAGTTCAGCGAGCTCTTTAGGTAAAGAAGATTTGTTTTTGTAAAGAACTTCCAGTTCTTTCTGAGCACCAACAAAATTCGTACCGCAATCAGAATACAGGTCGGTACAATTTCCACGTCTGGATATAAAGCGTCGAAATGCAGCTAGAAATGAGTCTGTAGATAAACTGGTCACAGCTTCCAGATGTATAGCCTTCGTTACCATACAAATAAATAAACAAATATAACCTTTTCTGGTGACAGAATTTCGTGCAGTTGATTGTTTTATAGTAATTGGTCCTGCATAGTCCACGCCGCTATGCTTGAAAGGTCGTGCTGGCTTAAGACGAACACTTGGTAAGCTGCCCATAACTTGTTGTGCTGCCTTTGCGCTGTATTTAAAACAATCCATACACTGCCGTAACACCTTTTTCGCTAAATTTCTAGCTGACAAAATGAAATATTCTCGTGAAACAAAGGAATGCATTTTAATTAAGCCGCCGTGTAACGTTCTTTTATGTGCATCTAAAAATATAAGATTAGTTATAGGATTTCTTTTCGAGAGTAAAATTGGATGCTTAGAAAAGTAATTTAGATCTGAGTTTTGAATTCTACCACCAACTCGAATAATTTCTGAAGAATCGAGAAAAGGGCACAGTTTAGCAACTGTCCTATTAGTACTAATATGACCGTGTTCTCTGAGCTGAAGTATTTCGTTCGGAAAATCAACCTGTTGTGAAACTCTGATAAGTTTCATACGGGCGTAATTAAGCTCGTTACTGGTAAGAAAACCTATCATCTTACTACTACCTGTCATTTGTGATTCTGTTTTGTATAATGAATTTTTAGTAGACCGAAATATGTACGCAGTTACGCGTATTAGCTTGCTAAGAGAGGAAAATCGTGTTAGAATTTCGGGGTATTCTAGTTCCGTAATAGTTGAATGTACATTTACACATGCACGTGTTTCTGGTAAATCAGAATTTTCAAATTTTAAAATTGGTTGTTTTGGCCATTTTTCTGGTATCTCACACAACCATTTAGGGCCATTCCACCATAGCTTATGGTTAACGAGTTCCGTTGCTGAAATTCCACGAGATGCACAATCGGCTGGGTTATCTCGTGTTGAAATGTAGCGCCATTGATTATTCGTTGATCTTCTCTGTATTTCTGCTACTCTGTTTCCAACATAAACTGGCCATCTAGATGACTGGCCTCTAATCCATGAAAGTACTGTTGTGCTATCAGTCCAATAAAAAATGTTTGTAATTTCGCTATCAAGTGAAGAGGTTATTTTGCTAACAAGCTTGACTAATAATGTTGCTCCACAGAGTTCCATTCGAGGTATAGTTAGTCGTTTTAGTGGTCCTACTTTAGTTTTCGCTTGTAGTAAGTTTACCTTCACAATAGAATTATTCAAAATGACTTTAGCATAAACAGCAGCAGCAAACGCAAACTTAGAAGAATCACAAAATCCGTGAATTTCAACTTTTCTAGTTGCTGAAAGTCCGATCCATCTAGGAATGTTTATTTTTTCCAGTTCCTTTAAACTGTGTCTATATTCGATCCACCTTGTATTTAAATCTTCTGGAACAAAATCATTCCATTCGATTCCCAACAACCATAAGTTCTGAAATTCTATCTTTGCTAGAATAGTCGTAGGCGAAAGCCAACCAAGAGGGTCATATAGCTTCGCTGCATCTGATAAAAGACTTCGCTTAGTGACCTTCTCGTCACTATTTTCAAATTTTATTTTAAAAGAAAAGAAATCATCTTTTATATTCCATTCAAGACCAAGAGCCTTTATAAAATTATCATTTTCAATTTCAAAAACTTTAGAATCTGCTCGAAGTTCAGGCAGAATAGATTCCATGAGATCCATTGAGTTAGAGGACCATTTACGTAGATTGAATTTACCTTTACTTAATAACTTGCACAACTCCGAATGAAGCTTTAGGGCTTGAGTCAAATCATCAGCTCCAGAAATCACGTCGTCTACGTAAGTGTCAGTATTGAGTACCTTACAGGCTAATGGAAACTGTTCTTTCTCATCCAGCGCTAATTGTCGAAGTACTCTTATTGATAAAAATGGAGCTGGTTTAGTACCGTAGGTTACGGTTGTAAGATTGTATATGTTAATATCATTAGAATCAGAATCTCGCCACAATATCCGTTGATATATTTGGTGCTCACTAGCTACGTTGATTTGGCGAAACATTTTCTCTATGTCCGCTGTGAATCCAATACGATAACGTCTCCATCGTGTTATAATAGTAGGAAGATCATTTTGCAGAGCGGGTCCTGCAGACAGTTCCTCATTTAAAGAGGGTTGAAATGTTCTTCTAGAACTACCGTCAAAAACGACTCTCAACTTTGTCGTTGTGCTACTATCTCGTAGTACACCGTGGTGCGGCAAGAAATAACTATTTTCAACTAAATTCTGAGGGTATCTACCCTGTTTGACCATGTGACCAAGTTCTTCGTATTCCTTTATGAAGTCTTCATAGGGCTTACCAAACATCGGATTCCTTTTACATTTTGCTTCAACATTCTTCAACCGAGAAAGCGCGTTATAATCAGTATGATTAAAGATTGGCAAAGGACATCCTTTTAAAGCAGCTTTAAAGGGTAAATGAACTGTATAACGACCAGTATGGTCACGAGTAGTGGTCTTTTGGAAATACTTCTCACAAAGTTCTTCTTCTTCTGTAAGAAGTCTCTTTTCTATTATTTCCTCTTGCTCCCAGAATGCACGAAGTTGCTTATCCAAAGCACACACGTTAACATTTATATTATTTTTCGGAAAAGAGGCCTGTGATGTAGGCCCAGAAACTACCCAACCAAAATGAGTAAGTTGTAAGAATAAGCAGTTATTAAATTTCCTTTGCTGAGGTAAAATTATATTACTGTAGACATCTCCTCCCAAGTGTAAGTCGACTGAACCGCGTTCAGTAAAATTTGGATCAGCTAGATTAAGTTCCCTTAAACTTGACAACATTTTAGAATCTATTGGTTGCGGCTGATAAGCTGTAATTTTAGGTAAAACAAACGTCTGACAGACCATCTCAAAATTAGGCTCGAAATTTGAAGACAAACTAATTTGAACTAGTTTTGTGGCAGTGTAATCCTTTCCACAAACACCGCTTATTTGAGCATGAGTCTTAATACCTTGTAGTTTTAGAGTTTCAGCAGCATTTTGAGTAATAAATGAAGCCTGAGCGCATTGATCAAGAATTGCTCTTAAATAAAAAAGACCGCTGGCTGTTTTAACTACTACACGCACTGTAGCTAAGAGTACTTGAGGCTGATGTTTTAGAATATTGCAGTTGCAAACTAAGTTTTCAATGACCTTATCAGATGACTTATTATCAGCTCTATTTACTTTTCCATATTCCTTATGTACAGTGGTGTGGTTGCTTCTGCTTTAGACTTTGCGCACAAATTAATTGATTACACAAACATTTCTGAACCGGTGTCCAAAATTTATTAGAAATGAGAGGGATGGACCTTTAAAATGATATACATATATACCTTATTTGACTTAATATGCTATGGGGTTTGATGATATAAACTCGACAAATGCTAGTATAACAGTCGTTTATATTTTTTGTATATTTTCAAATAATATTTTCCAAGTTTACCCGATCAAAACTCATAACATGTAAGTTTGATCCATATGTTTATGTATACCATTTTAAAGGCTCATCTGTCCCCTTTTCAAAAAAATTTAGATTTTGAAAATAGGTTAAAAAATATTTGATTAACCAATAATTTTGTGTGAAAAAATACAGTTTTTGTCAAATAAAACAAGTTTGGAGGGTTCGAGAAATATAAAAAATGAATTTTTGAGTTCTACTTAACAAAACTCACAACTTACATTATGTCATTAGCTGGGTGTATTTTGAGTGTCGCACCGTCTAATTAAAAAAAAAAAATACTTACTTTGCATAATTTCGTTTTGCTTTTTTTTCAAAGTTGCGTCGCCGCTGAATTAGTACTAATTTTTACTGTGCTTCGTTATATTTTCAAAGTTGCGTTGTTTTGGGTTGTTTAAGATTGAGGTTTTATTTTACTTTATTAATTTTATTTATTATTTTAATTTTATTTATTATTTTAATTTTATTATTTAAAAATACTTATTATTATAAATTTAACTTTAAATGATTTAACTTTCAATGAATATAAATTAGCAGCAAGGCAGTATGACTATAAATTACTGATCTAGCTATACAATTAGCAGCAAGGCAGTGATGTTCTAGCTTTCACGATCAGAATTATAATAATTTGTTACAAAATTTAGGCAAACCAAAATAATTCTGTTTTCTTACAAAATTGTAACAAATAATAAAAAAGGGTTCTTTACAATAACAAGGATATGTATAAAAACCGGTTAGCTTAGTAGCAGGTAGAAAATCGCGTGACAAAGCTTATACATGTATGTGTGTATGTATGTGCAAAATAGAAAATAGCAAAGAAAGAAGATAGATGATAGATAAATTATAGCAAGTACAGTGGTACATTAAGAATATTATTAGAAATGTGCTACATTATAAAAAATACGTTTAATTAAATAATTATTAATTTGTTGTTCTCCAACATTCTCCCCCCCTAAGCACGATAGTGTTTAACTTAAGGGAGTATTATTTTCACCAAGAGTATCTAAATTAGGTAGAAAGGCTATTTTAGAAATAGGACGTTTAAAAAGTCTTCCATTCGATAACAGCGTCACTACTCTCACGAATCCATCACTACCAGGGTGTACTGCTTTAACTCGAGCCAAAGGCCATTGTCCGGGTGGACAACGTTCATCAAACATAATCACCAAGTCACCTACTTTAGCATTTCTCGAGATCTTTAGCCATTTAGGTCTAGCCTGTAACCGACAAAGCCATTCGCGACACCAACGGCGCCAAAAATGTTGCTTTAATTTCTCGACGACTTTCCATCTGGATAAGTGATCGATGTTGATTTGAAGTATATCTTCTTCTGGCACACAAACAGATGGTTCGCCAATTAAAAAATGTGCCGGTGTAAGAGCGTTAACATCAGAAGGATCGTTGTTCAGAGGGCACAATGGTCTAGAGTTCAGGCAACTCTCGATTTGAGTAAGAAGCGTTGTAAGCTCTTCAAATGTAAGAATACGATTATGCATAACCCTGCGTAAATGGTGTTTCGTAGACTTAACTCCTGCCTCCCACAGTCCTCCAAAATTAGGTGATGCTGGTGGTATGAAGTGCCACGTGACTCCATCAGAGGCCAGAAGTTCAGCGAGCTCTTTAGGTAAAGAAGATTTGTTTTTGTAAAGAACTTCCAGTTCTTTCTGAGCACCAACAAAATTCGTACCGCAATCAGAATACAGGTCGGTACAATTTCCACGTCTGGATATAAAGCGTCGAAATGCAGCTAGAAATGAGTCTGTAGATAAACTGGTCACAGCTTCCAGATGTATAGCCTTCGTTACCATACAAATAAATAAACAAATATAACCTTTTCTGGTGACAGAATTTCGTGCAGTTGATTGTTTTATAGTAATTGGTCCTGCATAGTCCACGCCGCTATGCTTGAAAGGTCGTGCTGGCTTAAGACGAACACTTGGTAAGCTGCCCATAACTTGTTGTGCTGCCTTTGCGCTGTATTTAAAACAATCCATACACTGCCGTAACACCTTTTTCGCTAAATTTCTAGCTGACAAAATGAAATATTCTCGTGAAACAAAGGAATGCATTTTAATTAAGCCGCCGTGTAACGTTCTTTTATGTGCATCTAAAAATATAAGATTAGTTATAGGATTTCTTTTCGAGAGTAAAATTGGATGCTTAGAAAAGTAATTTAGATCTGAGTTTTGAATTCTACCACCAACTCGAATAATTTCTGAAGAATCGAGAAAAGGGCACAGTTTAGCAACTGTCCTATTAGTACTAATATGACCGTGTTCTCTGAGCTGAAGTATTTCGTTCGGAAAATCAACCTGTTGTGAAACTCTGATAAGTTTCATACGGGCGTAATTAAGCTCGTTACTGGTAAGAAAACCTATCATCTTACTACTACCTGTCATTTGTGATTCTGTTTTGTATAATGAATTTTTAGTAGACCGAAATATGTACGCAGTTACGCGTATTAGCTTGCTAAGAGAGGAAAATCGTGTTAGAATTTCGGGGTATTCTAGTTCCGTAATAGTTGAATGTACATTTACACATGCACGTGTTTCTGGTAAATCAGAATTTTCAAATTTTAAAATTGGTTGTTTTGGCCATTTTTCTGGTATCTCACACAACCATTTAGGGCCATTCCACCATAGCTTATGGTTAACGAGTTCCGTTGCTGAAATTCCACGAGATGCACAATCGGCTGGGTTATCTCGTGTTGAAATGTAGCGCCATTGATTATTCGTTGATCTTCTCTGTATTTCTGCTACTCTGTTTCCAACATAAACTGGCCATCTAGATGACTGGCCTCTAATCCATGAAAGTACTGTTGTGCTATCAGTCCAATAAAAAATGTTTGTAATTTCGCTATCAAGTGAAGAGGTTATTTTGCTAACAAGCTTGACTAATAATGTTGCTCCACAGAGTTCCATTCGAGGTATAGTTAGTCGTTTTAGTGGTCCTACTTTAGTTTTCGCTTGTAGTAAGTTTACCTTCACAATAGAATTATTCAAAATGACTTTAGCATAAACAGCAGCAGCAAACGCAAACTTAGAAGAATCACAAAATCCGTGAATTTCAACTTTTCTAGTTGCTGAAAGTCCGATCCATCTAGGAATGTTTATTTTTTCCAGTTCCTTTAAACTGTGTCTATATTCGATCCACCTTGTATTTAAATCTTCTGGAACAAAATCATTCCATTCGATTCCCAACAACCATAAGTTCTGAAATTCTATCTTTGCTAGAATAGTCGTAGGCGAAAGCCAACCAAGAGGGTCATATAGCTTCGCTGCATCTGATAAAAGACTTCGCTTAGTGACCTTCTCGTCACTATTTTCAAATTTTATTTTAAAAGAAAAGAAATCATCTTTTATATTCCATTCAAGACCAAGAGCCTTTATAAAATTATCATTTTCAATTTCAAAAACTTTAGAATCTGCTCGAAGTTCAGGCAGAATAGATTCCATGAGATCCATTGAGTTAGAGGACCATTTACGTAGATTGAATTTACCTTTACTTAATAACTTGCACAACTCCGAATGAAGCTTTAGGGCTTGAGTCAAATCATCAGCTCCAGAAATCACGTCGTCTACGTAAGTGTCAGTATTGAGTACCTTACAGGCTAATGGAAACTGTTCTTTCTCATCCAGCGCTAATTGTCGAAGTACTCTTATTGATAAAAATGGAGCTGGTTTAGTACCGTAGGTTACGGTTGTAAGATTGTATATGTTAATATCATTAGAATCAGAATCTCGCCACAATATCCGTTGATATATTTGGTGCTCACTAGCTACGTTGATTTGGCGAAACATTTTCTCTATGTCCGCTGTGAATCCAATACGATAACGTCTCCATCGTGTTATAATAGTAGGAAGATCATTTTGCAGAGCGGGTCCTGCAGACAGTTCCTCATTTAAAGAGGGTTGAAATGTTCTTCTAGAACTACCGTCAAAAACGACTCTCAACTTTGTCGTTGTGCTACTATCTCGTAGTACACCGTGGTGCGGCAAGAAATAACTATTTTCAACTAAATTCTGAGGGTATCTACCCTGTTTGACCATGTGACCAAGTTCTTCGTATTCCTTTATGAAGTCTTCATAGGGCTTACCAAACATCGGATTCCTTTTACATTTTGCTTCAACATTCTTCAACCGAGAAAGCGCGTTATAATCAGTATGATTAAAGATTGGCAAAGGACATCCTTTTAAAGCAGCTTTAAAGGGTAAATGAACTGTATAACGACCAGTATGGTCACGAGTAGTGGTCTTTTGGAAATACTTCTCACAAAGTTCTTCTTCTTCTGTAAGAAGTCTCTTTTCTATTATTTCCTCTTGCTCCCAGAATGCACGAAGTTGCTTATCCAAAGCACACACGTTAACATTTATATTATTTTTCGGAAAAGAGGCCTGTGATGTAGGCCCAGAAACTACCCAACCAAAATGAGTAAGTTGTAAGAATAAGCAGTTATTAAATTTCCTTTGCTGAGGTAAAATTATATTACTGTAGACATCTCCTCCCAAGTGTAAGTCGACTGAACCGCGTTCAGTAAAATTTGGATCAGCTAGATTAAGTTCCCTTAAACTGGACAACATTTTAGAATCTATTGGTTGCGGCTGATAAGCTGTAATTTTAGGTAAAACAAACGTCTGACAGACCATCTCAAAATTAGGCTCGAAATTTGAAGACAAACTAATTTGAACTAGTTTTGTGGCAGTGTAATCCTTTCCACAAACACCGCTTATTTGAGCATGAGTCTTAATACCTTGTAGTTTTAGAGTTTCAGCAGCATTTTGAGTAATAAATGAAGCCTGAGCGCATTGATCAAGAATTGCTCTTAAATAAAAAAGACCGCTGGCTGTTTTAACTACTACACGCACTGTAGCTAAGAGTACTTGAGGCTGATGTTTTAGAATATTGCAGTTGCAAACTAAGTTTTCAATGACCTTATCAGATGACTTATTATCAGCTCTATTTACTTTTCCATATTCCTTATGTACAGTGGTGTGGTGCTTCTGCTGGCAAATTTGACAATTTGATTTTAAATGACAGTTTATGCTAAGGTGTCCGATATTTAAACAATTTCTACAAATTCTCTTTTCGTTTAAAAAGTTGCGTTTATTGTCAGAGGACATAGCTGCGAATTTAAAGCATTTAAATAAAGGGTGTCGCTTGTCACAACAAGGGCAATTTGTATCGTTATTAGTTGCAGTCATATGAACATTACGTTTAGAAACTCTTTTGTTTATTGCTTGATATAAACTTCTAGATTTAGTGCTCTGATACGAAGAATGAGAATCATTAATTGTTTCTAAAGTTCTGAAGGATGTTTCCAAAAATTCAAAAAGCGTAGTAATGGATGGAACTTCAGTAGAAGCTTTTAAAGATTGCTCCCATTCCTTACGAGTTTGCTGATCTAGTTTATTAACAGACATATAGATTAGAATAGCATCCCAACCATTAGAATTGACTCCTAATGTGCGCAACAAAGCAAGACTATTACGCGTCGTATCTAAGAGAATCTGAATGCTTTCAGCTGAGCCATTACAAGAAGGTATTGAAAACAACTTTTTCATTACCATGTCGACAATTTTTCTTTTGTTGTGATAACGATTGTTTAAGGCATTCCAAGCCAAGCTATAACAAGCGTCTGAAGCAGGGTATTCATTCACAATATCTAAAGGAATACCTAAACACGAACTTTTCAAAAAATAATACTTTTGAACATTACTTAACGCCTGATTATTATGAACTAACGACACAAACATATCTTTGTAAGAAATCCAAGAGACATAGTCTCCAGAAAATACCGGTAGATCTATTTTAGGCAAACGAGCTTCAACTGATATAGTTTCGTTTCTATTATGTGTTGAGTTTGCAAACGTACTTGAATGGATAGTTGATACATGAGGATTAACAGGTTCATTTACTATATCAACTAACTGACCCTTTAACAATAAAAATTCGTTTTGAAAATTATAATATACGTCTTCAGAGAAGTAAGGTACGTCACTCATATTAAACGAATTTTCGCGAATAATTTCCAAAATCTGTTTATGAATATCTTTAAACTGAGTGTAAGAAGACTCGATTTCTTCCAAGACACATTGAGCATAACCACGAGTAACATTAGTTTTAGACTGGTATGCTTCTGTAGTGCGTTGCAAATTTCTTAACAACAACCGTTGTTCGTCGATTAATTTCGTTAAATTTTCCATTTTAAGTTCTTTTCAATTAATACTTTTAAAAAACACACCTTTTAGATAAATTTCATTAATACATACGGTTTGGATCACAAAGTAAGGCAGTAGTAACGCAGGTTAACTTAACGTAATTCAAACCCAAGTATAGAATCCAAGTATCCAGCAGAGTTCTTCCAATTAGCAGTTCCAAGCCAGAGTAGGCGATGTATGTTGTCCAAGACCTCAGTGTAGGCAATAGCAAGATTCCACAGTAGGCAAAACTTAATTATAGGCAATCTTCCAGAATAGGCAATATTTCACAATATTTCCCGGGTTTCGGCACCAATGTTTAAGATTGAGGTTTTATTTTACTTTATTAATTTTATTTATTATTTTAATTTTATTTATTATTTTAATTTTATTATTTAAAAATACTTATTATTATAAATTTAACTTTAAATGATTTAACTTTCAATGAATATAAATTAGCAGCAAGGCAGTATGACTATAAATTACTGATCTAGCTATACAATTAGCAGCAAGGCAGTGATGTTCTAGCTTTCACGATCAGAATTATAATAATTTGTTACAAAATTTAGGCAAACCAAAATAATTCTGTTTTCTTACAAAATTGTAACAAATAATAAAAAAGGGTTCTTTACAATAACAAGGATATGTATAAAAACCGGTTAGCTTAGTAGCAGGTAGAAAATCGCGTGACAAAGCTTATACATGTATGTGTGTATGTATGTGCAAAATAGAAAATAGCAAAGAAAGAAGATAGATGATAGATAAATTATAGCAAGTACAGTGGTACATTAAGAATATTATTAGAAATGTGCTACATTATAAAAAATACGTTTAATTAAATAATTATTAATTTGTTGTTCTCCAACATGGGTTCTAGTTTTAATTTTTTTTTTTAATTTATATAATTTTCTTTTTTTATAAATAAAAATATGCACGATTTTTGTAACTAATTGCGCCATGCTATCAGAACTAGGGTTTCCCTTTCTAACTGAAAATAATACATTTTTATTTTTAACTTGTTTTTTAATTTTATAGTTCAGTTTCAATTAATGTGTTATAAATGAAGTGAATATTTAATTTTATTTTATTGAATTTGTTTTTAGTATGTACGAGTAAATAATAAAATTTTATATTATTTTCGTTTTTTAAATGTTTACTTTGTTCAAGTTGCACTTTAGAAAGGAGTATTTTCGTAACCCTGGAACATATCTTCAATATTTACATGGTTTTCTATAGAATAATTTACTTTGGGCCGTGTTTTTTTTGGAACTTAATCACTACGCAAAGTGAGGTATGGGCGTACTGTTTAGCAGATATGAGCGATTTAAAACAGTCTTCGAGATTCCTAATTTGGAGTATTCCATGGAAAAGAAGCAATGTAGGACTAGCTACCTTCGTCTTCTTTCTGGCATCAAATGAGAGTTGAAACTCTATTCTTTAAATATAGACAAAAAATAACCACCGGATTCCACCATTGCTGAAGAAACTTATAAGTTATCTGAAAAAGGTTACAAATATTGCTTCAATAGCCATATGTTACATTTGTAAAGCCAGAACTTTCGAAATGAATGATTTGAGCTCAATTTTAAAGAAAAATTTTAATAATAAGTGTTGTAAATTTGGAATCTTCATGTATCTTATAATATGCCTTTTAACAAGTACCCTGTAATCGAAGCAAAAAATAAAAACTGAACGATTGATGAAACTTGAAATACGTTATTAAATTATTTTGGACATTATATGTATTAAATTTTAAAACTTTCGATATGAGTAAATTTTTTGTAAAAAATTTATTTGGATTATATGGGTGGTGTGCGATTTTTTTCCTAACTTAATCAATAGAATACTCAGTACCAATTTTCAATGATTTAGCATCACTCCTATTTTTTGCCTGGTCCTTTTTCAGAAACTTTTTAATATATGAACAGAGATATAATGCCTAATAAAAACTCATTTATTTAATATTACAAGGTATAATAGTAAACCCAATTATTATGACTCTTGTGATCTTCCTTTATTGATTCTTTATACAGCATCAGTGCCTTTGCAAACCAGAAATGAATAATTATTCTTGAAACCCGACTACACCTAATTCTGTTTTTACACGGTCTTTTTTTACACGGTTTTGATATAACACGGTTTGAAAATAAAATATTTTTAATTTTTGTTACACGATTTTATTCCATTTAGCACGATTTAAAATTTTTTGTGCTTAAATTTTTTTGTCAAATTTAATTTTTGCAAAGTATCTTCATATCACAAATTTAAGGGAATTCCCTTTTTGCGCGACAAGCAAATTTACTGGTCAAAGCAATTGTAAATGGCACAAATTTAGGGGAATTCCCTTTTGTGCATACAAGCACAAAGGTCAGAGCAATTGAAATGTGTTAATATTTTGTGTTTGGTAAAGAAATTTTTTATTGGCAAATTTGTTTTTCTATCGTTACATTAAATTTAACGCATTAAGATGAAAGGTTAGCCAAAAAATATTTTATATTTATTAAGTTATTTATATTTTTAATTTTGTTAAATATTTTATGAATCCCTACAAGAAAATGCCAAACACAAAACTTCTTAAAAAATCCTTGTTTTTCACTAATTTTAATAGGTTTTAGAGATTAGAAACCAATCACCTATTTTTGCATACGATCAGTGTCTTTTTTTACACGGTTTTTTTTTACACGGTTTTTTCTGGAACCAATCTACCGTGTAAAAACAGAATTAGGTGTATATTTTATTTTTGTTGTTGTATTTTAAACTTCACAACTTACACATGGATTAACTTGCTTAAGTTTAAAAAGAAAATTTCTTAAGATATTGTTACGTTTCTACCCTTTTAAAAACGTTTATAATAAGATTTCGTAGATCGCAAATAAAATAAAAAGAAATTTGTGTTTAGTTTTAGATAAATTCTTTATTGTTCGCACAATTCTGTGTGCCACTGTCCACAGCTTGATGTAAACAACAACATTTGCTTTGTGTGTTATTTTTCTTTACACTCTTTTGCGGAGATCTTTAAACCACGATTATTCTCTTCACATGTAACGCATCTCCACACAAGACTGACTGAAATTTTACTGACTCACGTTGCCTGCTTTGTCTTGTCTTTTATATGCCAACGTAAACAGTCTGATGAATAATCTTTAAGTCGAATGTTCGTGGCTTCGCCTTCTCGAGATCCCCATAAATGTAAACATCGTTGTTTCACTGATGTTTGTGTATTTTGCTTGCATTGTTTGTTGTTGCATTTTTGTTTACTTGTTGATCCCCTTTTTTTACTGATGTTGTTGGTATATTTTTTTTACTTGTTTATCATGTAAACAAGTTCATTGTTTTTGTTACTTTTGTTTATCATTTTAATGTTAAACGATGTAACACCATTTCCATTTTCGTAATAATATTTACATTTTATATTGAGAGTTTAATTTAAAAACCGATTATTTTTATTGAAAATTAATTAAAATCGATTTTTGAAACAATATGGCATTCAAAGTATTGTTTCTCCGAAGTTACTACATTTTCTCATCTTTTTTACTCTTTACGTCAAAAAAAAAAAAATAATGTCCAAAAATTAGTCGAGCCAATGTTTGATACCCTGTTCTGAAGTGTATTCCAGTGAGAGGATTTTCTATCGATTAAAGCTAAGGTAGTCTGAAAGAGTAAGGTCTAGGCTATAGAGTGGATGTAGCATAACTTCCTACCCTTTGGTTTCCTTAAAGTTTTTTAACGGCATCGCAATATGTGGCCTAGCGTAGTCGTGTTGGAAAATAACGGCTCTCGTCTAGTTATAAATTCAAGGCGTTTTGCGACCAATGTTGTATTCAAGCCAATTAATTGTTGTGTATCTACCTTTCGTGGTAGTCTGGCCCGGCTTTAACAGTTTTTAATGGATTATACGAAATATAGAGCGTTTGTTTGGCGCAATATACACTCGTTAGAGCGAAACAATAATATTTCACACAATGTCGGGTATACTCGTCTTGAAGGAAAAATTGCATTCGTATTATTTCTTAACAAATGTACTGACATTTTTACTCTGAGAAAAGTCTATTAAAAATTTGCATTTTTGATTATATTTAAAAATTTGTAGTTATAAAAATTTAATTTTCCATAAAACCAACACCTAACGTCTGATTTTCGGTCATAAGTGACTACTTCTACAGGCAGACAATTTTACTCTTTTTGTATCGAGTAAACTCGCCTTCGCTGGATAAGAACACGGTGCGACAGTCAAAATACACCCAGCTAGTGACATAGCGTAGATTGTGAGCTTTGTTGAGTAGAACTCAAAACTATTTCTTTTATATTTCTCGAACCCTCCAAACTTGTTTTATTTGACAAAAACGGTATTTTTCATCATTTCACACAAAATTATTGATTACCTAAATATTTTTAACTTATATTCAAAATCCATAGTTTTTTGAAAAGCGGAGAGATGAGCCTTTATAATTGTATACATAAACATATGGTGCAAACTTATGTTATAAGTTTTGATCGGATAAACATGGAACATAAGATTTTGTTCTCATTGTTCAAATTTAGCTATTCTTAACTGCAAAATTTAATTAAAAAATATAATATAAGCGATGACATTCTAAAAGTGTATTATCTTTTGAAGAGGTAGGCTTGATCACATCGGACAAAGATTACCGTAGTTGTTATTTAAATAGTGTAACAGTCATGTTATATTTTTATATATATCATCTTATCAAATGAACTTTCAGGTCAAAAAATTTCGAAAGTTTTGATGGATTTGAATTGTTTATCGCAAAATGTGTCAATTTCACGTTTGCACGATTGCCAGAAGTCAACTAATATTTATGTTTTATGCAAAAATTATTATTTCTTCATTTGAAAAAAAAAAATATATATATATATGAAAAATATAACTTTAAATAAAAACAAGCATAATATTTATCCGATTTGATCAAACGAAGTGTCAATCTATTCATAAGATAATGCATAAGATGTCATATGAACGGACAAATCTTGAAACAATTTGAAAAAATTAGCATTTATCAAGTTTACCTCATCAAACCTCATAGTAGATTAAGTTAAATAATACATATATATATATCGTTTTAAAGGCCAATCCCTCTCCTTTCTAATAAGGTTTAAATTTTGGACGTCGATTCAGAAATAATTGATTAATCAATAAATTTGTGCGTAAAGTAAAAAAAAAACAGTTTTTGTCAAATAAAACAAGTTTGAAGGGTTCGAGAAAAGTAAAAAAAAAGTATTTTTGAGTTCTACTCAACTAACTGAACATCTTAGACTAGGTAGTTACTCGGGTGTATTTAATTTTTTGTATTTTGTCGCATAGTGTAAATACGCTGGCACAAATAGTTATTTGGTCCAAATTAATCTTTAATAAAACAGCAATGAATTTAGTTTTTGTGATATACTACAGGCACAGAATAAGTAAAACTTTTAAATTGTAACACCATAATCGTTATAATAATAGCAAGCAAGCATCGGCATAAATGTCACTCGTAAACTAAACAGCATTCTCTCGCACACTAACGTATACTAACAGACTTACATATTCATTCTGACAGTTGCCACTTTGCCATACACTTTTAATGCTATACATTCTATTCTTACATTTAATACGTATGGCATCTGTGGTATAAGCTTTCAGTACATTGTGTATAAATGTGTTGTTACATTGAAGGTTATTGTACACAACATTTGTGAGAAGTTTGGCATCAGGCTTGTTAAATGGTTATGTTCGAGTGTCGATGAATTTTTATGTACAAAATATGAGATTCTGTTTACTGTAACCCATAAATTTTTTTGTTTTGATTTTTAGGCCACTTGAGTGTTTTTTTTTTCTTTCAATGTTTGTTATTCTTTATCATCCCGACAATGGCAAAGTAACTTAAGAGTGTTAGAACAGAAAGTTTATTGTGCCATAAAAAAAGGAAAAAGTAAATTTTAAAAAATAGTTTTATTAACGACTGTTGACATTGTTAATGTTATTTAAGTTTGATTTGCTAAGACTAAAAAGATTTGACCTCTAATTACCAGACTGAAATATTAAAAGGACTTAATTTGCCTATCAATAATAGATAGAACAGATTTATTAGAAGATATAAACCTTTGGAATTTTGTGTTTCTTTTTATTTGAGCAAAGCTTAAAAACACTTTATGCATAACAGTACGCAAGAAAATAAAAAAATGCAATATACCCAGGGATTGACATAGTGTAAGTTGTGAGTTTTGAATATTTCTTTCTTTTTTTATATTTCTTCAGCCGTCCAAGCTCATTTTATTTGATAAAAACAGTTTCTTTGGATTGATTACACAAATTTTTCTGAGTGTGTGGCGGCAAATGTTAATAGAAAACAATAAACAAAACTTGTATATTCAATTACAAATATATTGAATGGAGTGCTTGAACTGAAGGGATATCCTACTACATACTGGATATAACAATTTAATATATTGGGCCTTTGAATTTTAAATTTACTTTGAGTTCTTCTTGAGGTAACCTACACTTTTGCTGTGCTAAACTATGGTGTCAACAGAAACTTTCCTTATTTATCTTATGGTTTGTAAAAAGCATTAATTATATTAAGAGAAATAAATAAATAAAAGAAATATAAAAAACATCGATTATTTTTACACGTAATTGTTTAAAATACGTGAAATTGCTAAAATAAGTTGGGATACCTAGACTTCTGATGTCCACGGTATATTATTCGAAATATGTGCGTATGAGTAATAAAAATGTATACAATATTACGCATACGTTAATTTTTTTTTGTTAATTATTAGTGTCCAGTACTAAAACTGTTTTTTTTGCCTTTACGCACAAATTTATTGATTGCACAAACATTTCCGAACAGATGTCCAAAATTTAAACCTTATTAGAAAGGAGAGGGATGGCCCTTTACAACCGCATACATACATATATATCTATATTTCGTGACTTAATATTCCATGAGGTTTGGTGAGGTAAACTTTACTAATGCGAATTTTTTCAAGTATGTCCGTTCATAGTGGCAAACTTTAATTAAAAAATATGAAATAAGTAATAACAGACTGAAAGTGCATTATCTTATGAAGAGATTGACACTTCGTTTGATCAAATCGGACAAAAATTACCGTAGTTATTATTTGAAGAGTCTAACAGTGGAGTTATTTTTATCATATATTTAGCGAAATAATAAAAAGATGTTTTTTATGTTTCCACTAATTAATTTATTTATTAAATTTAAATTAAGATGCTCAATAATTTATGGATTTTTACATTAGAGAATGCGTCTGCAGCCGATGAAAGGTTTTGATGAAAGAGAAAAGTGACCTTTTAGGGTAATCACGCCCTTGAATGCGTGATTACACGACAAGTAACCATGTTGGGAACGCGGTTCATAGGGTGCCACATATATATATTTTTTCAAATGAAAAAATAATAATATTTGCAAAAAACACAAATGTTAGCTGACTTCTGGCAGTCGTGCAAACGTGCAATTGGCACATTTTGCTATAAACAATTAAGATCCATCAAAACTTTTGAAAATTTTTTGAACTTAAAGTTCATTTGGTAAGATGACATATACAAAAACACGACTGTTATACAATTTAAATAATAACTACGGTAATTTTTGTACGATTTGATCAAACGAAGTGTCGGTCTCTTCACAGGACAATGTACTTGCAGAATATTATTTTATTTTATATTTTTTAATTCAATTTTTCAATTAAAAATAGCTAAACTGGAAAAAATAAGAAAAAATCATATTTTCCAAGTTGCCCGAACTAAACTCACTACAAGTAATTTTGAACCATATGTTTATGTATAGCATTTTGAAGGCGCATCTGTCCCCATTTCAAAAACTTTGGATTTTGAAAATAGGTTAAAAAATACTTGGGTAATCAATAATTTTGTGTGAAAAGATCAAGAATACAGTTTTTGTCAAACAAAACAAGTTTGGAGGGTTCAGGAAATATAAAAAACATATTTTTGACTTCTACTCAATAAAACTCACAACCTACACTATGTCATTAGATGGATGTATTTTGACTGTCGCACAGTGTAATTAAAATGTTTGTAATAAATTTAGCTTTAAATTCAGTCATTTAAAAAGCTTCTTAAAATTAATTCCTTTTGTGTTCCCTAAAATATTAATTCGTTTTTATCACAAAATCAATAATTCAACAACTAAAACTTGTAAGTGAATAATTGTACTCCCTTGAGGGAGTGGGATATTGTCATTTATTAAAACACTAACTCGGATATGGCACGATTTATGCCAATATCCGCTCACAGTTTTAATTGAAGACACAGTAGTCCACTCCCAACTAGGTTCATTGAACAATAATACTAAAAATTTAAAAAAAATGTGAAATAAGACTTTTGATTTGTCATATTATAAGAAGATAACAAATTGGGAAATTATGATTTGAAAAGAATCCAATCACAAATCCCAGGAATTATTGATTATTTTCCAGGAATTATTGGCTATTTAACTATGTTCCTAGTTATATACAGACAGAATCAGGAACTATTTTTGATCAGAATGTTGCGTTATGAATCTAATAACATTAATAAATAATGGAACTTAGTGTATGACGGTATGCTTGATTAGAAAGGTAACTCAATCATCAGTATGTAAAGGAATCCTATTAATTAATTTTAAACTATAATTTGTAAAAATAATTGAAATTGCATTTAATTGTCGTTACCATAAACGTGCTTAAGTATTCAGCTCTTGTAATTCGTTTATAGTGTAATGCGTTTAAAGATCGCAGCAATTTTATCATGTAAAACTTGAAATAAGAAATTTCTATTTCTATCCTAGAGCTTCCATCATACATAGCAGAGATCAGCAATGAGTATTCAAAAAGATGAGTAGAATCGAATCATACTCATAATTTCTGATACTTATACGCATTCACCGTAGTCTAGCAGGTAGTGTGTTGGCTTATTGGACGTAAAGCCAAGGTTCAAGCCCCGAGCCAGACATCAAAACAAAATACAAAAAATATTTCTTCGGCGACTTCCTCTCAGCAGATTTCTGGCAAAAACTCTGAATGTAATTCAAATTTCCATGAAAAGTTTCTCAAAAATCTGTCGTTCGGAGTCGACTTTAAACTGTAGGTCCCACCACTCATGTATAAAATTAACACACACAACATAAGTGGTGTGTGAAACTAGGTCGTAATCCTGACTGAAGGGTTGTAATGAGCAATTATGTATGTATACGCATTCATACTTATTTTAATATTATACTCATACTACTCATATTTAAAGTTTGAAGTATTCATTATACTCATACTTAACTACACGTATGATGTTGTTGATTTCGACTCTCCATGACTCAACATTTACAAGAATCACAAAATAAGTATGATTCGCGTACGAACACTACAATACTCACTAGAAGGTTGTGTGTTGGCTTTGCTTGCTGTCTTTGTCTTTGCCTTTTTCTTTTTTTGTAGATGCAACAACAACTAAGACTGTAAATTTTGATGAACGGTTCGAGTCACTCGAATCATTTATAAGTATTTTTTGAAAGTTATGAATCTGAATGAGTACGGTTATGAATCACACATATTTCGAATGTTATGAGCTTAATATCAACGTTATGCATATCCTCATTGTACTCATACTTATAAATTAATGTTGTACTGAGTACGAATGAATCAGGGTAGTTAAATTTCAATATTGTTCACTCATTTATATATAAAAATTAATTGTCATACTGGCCTCTTATTAATGGAATTGTAATAAAAAAAATTTAAGAAAGTTTCAGTCCCGAGGGTAATTTGGTTTCATTTCTTTATCTAACCATCATTAATTTTTCAGCTTCCATAAAACTCTTTAAAATTTGTTATTCACTTTAAATCCTCTTTAATTCATACATAACTGTTACGAGCATCTAGAGATCATCTTTTTGTACAAAACGGCCATTGGATTTAAAATTTTGTTTGTTGGAGATATTTGCTAAAAAATTTTACGACTATGGGTTGTTGTAAGTGCTAATAACAACAACTAAAGTACACTTTAATAAAAAGTGTAAAGAAGTTATTGCAGATGTTATTAAATTTACTTTTAAACTTTTAATTTTAAAATTTTGTTGTGTGTTGCGGGTGTTTTTTGGATAAGCTATGGTTGACAGCTGAGAACGTTATATTGTGTTAACATTTCATATCAGTATTTTGGCAAGCTACCGTAATTTGGGTATGTATGCGGAGACTTGGATAGGCATGTTAAAGCCTTCACCGACCGGTTCTGGTTCAACTTTTCATTTTTTTCATTTTTCATTTGACTTTTTTCATGGTCAACAAAGATGCAACTTCTTCATATCCTGTTTCTATTACTGATTGATATTGGGTTGTTCGGAAAGTAATTTCGTTTTTCACTTGAAAAATTCCAAATAATTCTACGTAGTAGTTTCTGGTTGGTGCCCTTTTACATATGGAGGGCGCTAAGAAGCATGTTCGACATATCATACTGCTTTACTACAGAAAGGGTAAAAATTCTGTTCAAGCCAGAAAGAAATTGACTGATGTGTATGAAGAAGGTGTTTTAACAGTACGCCAGTGCCAGTGGTTCGTTACATTTCAATCCGGCAGATTTGATGTCGAAGATGCCCCATGTTCGGGAAGGCCGGTTGAAGCTGATAAGGACACGGCAGTAGTTGATGCGAACCGGCGAATAACTCGTGAGATCGTATTGAGGTTAAATTTATCAAATTCAACAGTTTATGACCAATGTCTTTCATTTTCAAAAAAAACGAAATTACTTTCCGAACAACCCAATACACATGCACATTAAATTAGCACAAAATCTTGTCATGAAAACAATCATTTTGTTACATTTTTACCTTTTTAAAAGCGTTTAAATATGAGTTCGTTAATTGCAAACCAAGTAAAAACAAATATGTGTTCAGTTTTTCTTAAACTCTCTTTATTGTCCACACTACGTTTGTGCCACTGTATACAACTTAACGATACAACAATAATTTGCTTGTACACTATTCTATTTCACACTTCTGTCCGCGTTAACACTAACAACTGTTTGTTAGATCTTCTACGTACGTTTAAACCGGAACGCGTCTTCACACAAGGCTGACTGAATTACAACTGACTGCTGCCTGCTTTGTCCAGCCCTTTTATAGTCCGACACAACCAGTCTTACGAACATTCTTGAAGTGGAAGGTTCATGTTCTCGCCTTCTCGAAAGCTCTATTGCTAGTACATCATTGTTTGTGTACTTTACTTATGTTGTCTGTTCCTTTTTCTCACATATTTGTCGTAGCTGGTTTTCATTTCATGTTGTTGTGGGTACCAGGTACAACCAGGTTCGTTGTATATATGTGTGTGTGCAGCTTTAGATAATCAACACGTTCATTGTATTCTTAGTGTTAGTGTGTATTTGTATCGTGTGTATTGTGTTAGTGTAGCTAGTAGCTTTTGTTTATCGTTTTCATTGTTAAACGATATTAGGTCGTTTCGATTTATGTAACAATATTTTTTACCATTTTTTATGGTCTTTTGACTGTAACGTGGATTAAATGCCTGACATTTGACTCTACCATCCGGTCCCAAACGATTTATCTTTGTTTCATCACTCCAAAGTATTTTTTTCCAAATTGCCAGGTCATTATCCTTGTAGGTGCGAGCAAAAGCTAAACGCCTGACTATTTTTTTTTTTTTTTTTTATAGAAGTGGCTTCTTTCGGCTAGATCGTCTAAACAGCTTTGCGTCATTAAGACGTCTGCGTATGAGCCTGCACGATAAATTTTACCCAAATAGGGAGTTAATTTCGTTTGCAATATCGCGTGACGACCTGAAAGGGTCTTTCTTTGACTTTCTGACAATAGCACGGTCCACGACTTCGGCTGTTTTCTTGACAAGTGGTGATATTATTTTTAGTTGTTTTGAAGAAAATGATTACGTTGTAAATCATTTTTCGCGAGCGATTCAAAATTTGGGCATTTCAGCCATTTTTTCCCCATCTTTCCACAACTATAAGGTATTGCGCTCCTCCTCTGGTGAGCAATCTTTTCCAGTCCCATTTTTCCCAAAAATTAATTTAAATGCCACAAAATTAAAAGGAATTACCGTAAGAAAAAAATGTGGAACAAAACTTTTACCTAATACACTTTTGCTTGTACCTAAAACACTTTGTGCTAATTTACTGTCCACCTTGAATTTCGCGAATGATACGAAATCAGCCATCAAAACAAAAAATGTGAATGATAACGGTAAAATTTTTTGTAAAACAACAGCTAGATGTCGTCTTGCAATAGTACAGGCCAAAAGAATTGATCTAATTAGGATACAAATAAGTATATACCACACGTACATCCATTCATATCTACATGCTTCTGCAGAGACATATTTGAAGTGTAACAGTAATTTAGAAATCCGCCAAGGACATATTCATTAGAAATAAATTCATTAAAGTTACGAAAGTTTAGTAGTTGGTTGTCTATTTGAATTTCTTAATGAGTTCAACACTTCTAATGTTTCGTTTTTGCTAATTTAATTCAACTCGAAAATATATGCTTGTGAGAGTGTTGTTTTGGTGTATTCTATTTAATTACTGTTGCAAATAAAATGTGTTGGTTGCTATACATACATTTGTGTGCACATTTGAGAGTTGTTATAAGCCATACAATAAAAAAATTCAACAAACTGTCTCCATACATAAGAAATTAAGAATTGTCATGTTCTAATTATTTACCAGGTGTATCGATCTAAAGTGAGCGTTATGCAGGCATAAGGAAGAGCCTTTAATTTTTAGTATTGTATCGATGATGACGTCTGTCAACTTTATTGTTACGTTTTTACCTTTTTAAAAACGTTTAGAATATAAGTTCGTTGATTAAAACAAAAATAAAAAAATATGTGTTTAGTTTCAATTTATTTCTTTATTATTCGCACTACTTTTGTGTGCCACCGTATACAACTTGACGATACAACAACAATAATTGCTTGTTCGCTATTCTTCTTTGCTTACAACCAGCGATCTTTGCAACGGCGATCTTCAAACCACGAGTGTTTCCTTCACTCACAACGTGTCTTCACACAAGACTGACTGCATTCAAGAAGAATGTTCTTGTTTTCGTCTTTTCGAGAATTTCATTGCGACTTCATTGTTGTTTGTGTATTTTGTTTACATTGCTTGTTGTTGCGTTGTTTTACGATGTTGTTGGTTTACTTGTAACAAGTTCGTTGTATTTCTAGTGTAGCTTTTGTCAATAATATTAACGTTAAACGATGTTTCCATTTTCGTAACAATATATTCAGTTTACATGAAACTACGCAATTGGTCATTATAACCTTTCAGTCAGGTATATGACCTAGCTTCTCACGTCTCTTATGTTGTGTGTGTTAATTTTTTATATATGAGTGGCTTTATTACAATTTCATATACAAGAAAATAATCAGTAATTATCGAAAAGCTTGGCTGGATCTGAAAATGCTGGAATGCGATAATAGCCATTTGATAGAAGCCTATAAGAGTCGATCTGGTGCTTGTATGTGCTAACCTCTCGAAGGCCGCTACAGAAAGAAATTTAAATGATGATTCAGATAATTTCATAAATGGAATATTTATAGGAGATAGTGTTGACATACAGAAGCCGGGCATTCGGTCCAAAAACAAAATTCACAACGCCCTTTGAGAAATTCTCCACTTGGATCGAAACAGAAGGAATAAAAGAGAACGGGTTGTAGGAATACTATCTGATAGCCAGGCTGTCATCCTATTACACAACTTCTATGAGGTTGACTCAATATTAAAATGGAAAGGAAATTTTATATGACGTGAAAATACGCGGCAATGTGCAGGTCAATGAGACCGCCAGGAAGGTATCTTCGACGACGCTGTTGTGGCCAGAATCTTTCTGTGGAATAGGGAGAGTGATTTGGAACTGTACACTTTCTGAAAGGAAAAATGAATAGAGGCAGATACTCTTGCCATTTTAAACATGTTTAAGTTATGCATTAAAGACTAGAGCAATAGCTTGAGGATAGTAACTTTCATTTTAACGGGCATCGCAGATTCAAAGAATAGAATAGGAATCAAATGATGAGGAGAACGAATAATGAGGAGAACGAATGATGAGGAGAACGAATGATGAGGAGAAAGAATGATGAGGAGAACGAATGATGAGGAGAACGAATGATGAGGAGAACGAATTATGAGGAGAACGAATGATGAGGAGGACGAATGATGAGGAGAACGAATGATGAGGAGGACGAATGATGAGGAGAACGAATGATGAGGAGGACGAATGATGAGGAGAACGAATGATGAGGAGGACGAATCATCAGAACATATATTTCGAATCTGTGTGGCATTAGTAATAGACAGGCAGTTATCCGTGCTTATTCCAAACCTTAATTTTTTTCGTCAGCCTAAACCACATATCAAACAGTGACTTTTCTGCGATTTATTGGTCGCTTGTGTGGAATGGCATTGTTTCAAATTCGACAATTTTTTTGTTCACATACCTATTTATCGAGAAATGAGCCTTATCACTGAACATAATTTTTCTATAAAAATTAGAGTAAAATTGCCAACTTCCTCAGAAACCATTCAGCGAATATACGTCTGTGATTTGCCAAATTAAACTGAGGTCACAATCAAAGATGTAGCTTTAACAAAATTATACTTAGGAACTGCTGACTACGCCGTAGTCTAGTACGTAGTATGTTGTATTATTAGTCGTAAAGCCACAGTTCAAAACCCAGGTCAGACATCAAAACGAAAATATGAAAAAAAAATATTTTTCTTCGATGACTTCTTCTCAGCAGATTTCACGAAAAAACTCTGAGGGCAAATAAAATTGCCATGTAAAGTTTTTCATAAAATCTGTCGTTCGGAGTAGACTTTAAGCTATAACTCCCTTCACTCATCTATAAAATCAACGCACACAACATAAGTGGTGTGCGAACGCTATGTAGGTCGTAATTCTGACTGAAGGGTTGTAATGACCAATTATGTTGTGTTATGTATGTAAAGTTCGGACGGCTATGTTAGAAGACCATATGCTTAAAATAATGTATTTAAATTGTCTTCATTCCTTTCCTAATCTAGTATTTATTATTTCTGATACGAGCATGTCCGCTTTTGAAAATCGTTTGGAAAATCCCGTCAAACTTCACAACATCTGCTTAATATTAATAACTTTGAAATTGTGCTGCCATCAACATATTTTAAACCACAAATCTGCTTCTCTGTTTTGTTTTTTCTTTAGTTTTTTGTTTTTTTGTGGATAAAACAACTTAGAAAGTAAATTTGGCACTACATTTAAAGTAGTTTCTGTTGTTTATTATGTGTTTGTTGTTCTTAATAAGCAGCATTCGGCCTTTAAGTTCTAAACTATTAAAACTTTTATTTTTTTGAGTTTTTATTTGTTAAGTGTGAAAATGTGATACAAGGATTTTATTTTATTCATTTTGTTATTTTTTCCTTTTTTTTAATTTTTATGCTATTGTTACGTATGGTGTTGTATATAATATAGACTTGTACTATGAACACAATAAACACAACTCAGCAAGCACAATAATTGCAGCTTAATACGATGTTCAGATTTGCACATTTATTGCGTAAATTGCAATAAACGCCATTATTGCGCTCAATATTTCGTATATAGTTTCAATTAAATATTGCGCAATAAATACGCAAATTTTTATAATAGTGTGTTTAGTGAGCATATTACAATTAACCGAACTAGTTTTGTTGATATTTGACAACTCAAATGTCAATAACGACAAATAAAAAATGGCGAACAAAAAAAAAAAACAATGTTGTTTTTTGCCAGTTGTCAAATTTATATTGTATAAGCTATACTACGTATATTATGCCTGAACACTTAAAATATTGTACTCAATTAAGCGAATGTCGTTATCTGAAAGTGGTTATCTGAACATTGTATAAGGTAAACTGCATACGTTTTAGTTACAATAAAGGCAGCAACAGCAAAGCATAAGCAAAATGCATAAAAAATAAACAGTTCATTAATTCTTTACCTATGGTGAATCTAGAACGCTTTTTCGCGTTATATTTTTTAAAACTTCTATTCCAGCATTAAACCTCGCATTGTTAGCACAAGTCATCTCTCTGTGAGTACTAATTCTCATATATAATAATCACTTCCATATATACCCTTTTATTTTATTTTTGAGAGATTGCTGTGTTTGCTGTGTTTCGTTTATTGTGTTTATAACATAAGAGTTGCACTACATATTGTGTTTGAGAATATAACTTATTTCCGAAACTAAATTAAATAAGCCTTTTGTATTTTCAAATTTATAGGAAATTTCGTTAACCCTTAAAGGACGACAGATAAAAGAAAGCCGCCAAGCTGCCAATACAACATAAAATTATAATAAAAAAAAACAACTGAAAATACTTACATTATTGAAGAGAAGGAACAATTCCAAAATTAAGAAATAAAAAGCAATCCATGTATTAATATTTAATGGTTTCACAATCACGTTTATTTTATAATTGACTTCAAAAAGGAAAATGCATGAAGTTAGATGCACTTCACTGCAACTCCATCTTTAGCCGGTGTTTCCAGATTACCAAACCTTAGTTCGTTGCCAGATCACTACAATCTCGGCCAACCTGACAACACAATCGACCTCGATTGCCTGATATACATACTTAAATCTAAATTAAATCTAATTAATCTTCTAAATATTCGTAATCTATACATTCATCTTCGGAAGTGTTGCCTTCAGAGTTTAATAACATTTTACTTTCGCAATTTTGAAGTTCCAATCATTTCTTCAAGCGTGTAGAATCAACAATACCCTTATATGGAATTTGAGTTATCTGACCATTCTCTACATCGGTTATTTCATAACGATCATTACTCAATTGCGCGATATTTTGGTATAAATTTCTTATTCACCCCGGCGGTCGTATCAACGTTCCTCAAAACTGTTTTGTTGTACAATGGATGGTATTGTTTATCAAGAATTCTACGCTGGTCAATTTGCTGACCCAATCCGCGTGATCGATCGGTTCCGTCAACTTTGCCAACATGGCCTTAATATTCCTGTTCACACGTTCAAACTGCCCATTCGACTACGGTGAACCTACTGAAATCTTAACGTGTACTATGTTGTGATCTCTCACGAACTTCTCAAATTCGCTAGATGTGAAACATGTACCTCTATCACTACCTATTCGTCTCGGTCTGTATAATACTGAAAATACTTTATCAGTGCGCAGCACGCCTCCCTTGTCCCCGGGGAGTTTAACGCATATAATTTGGTAAATTTCGTAAAACTATCTATTATAACTAATATGTGTTTCATTTTCAATATTACAGACGGCAACGGGCCAAAGTGGTGAATATGAAGGGTGTCAAAAGGAATGGGCTTCTTTATTATATTATGTAAATTACGTTCATTTCTTATATTTGGTGACGAATAATATATACATTTCAAACAATTCCTAATAAATTTATTTATCTTTGTCCTTATATTTGGAAACCAGTAATGCTTCTGGATCTGACCCAAGCACTTTTCTATGCCAACATGGCCGTATTTCTCATATGTCAGACGTATGACATTATCCTCCATTGCCACAGGTACAAATAGTTGTTTCTGTACCTTCGCCCCCCCACCGAAATACTAAATTATTGTCCAATACGTAACCCTCAACATCAATGTCCTCTAATTTCTCCCGAATGTTCCTAATTAATTCATCCTCGCACTGAATAATCTGTATGTTCGTATCAACATCAATCAATGGCCGCAATCAAAAAATCAAAATCAAAAATCAAAGGAATACGACTCAAGGCGTCAACATGTGACATTAGTTCGCCCCGTCGATGCCGAATGGTATAGTCGTAATTTTCCAATTCCAAAGCCCAACGAGCTATTCTTGGGTTTACCAGCTTTTTGCCCAACGTTAATGCGAGAGAATTCCAATCGGTGACAATCGTAAAAGGAATGCCTTCTAGGTATACACGAAATCGTCTCAAGGCATATATTATTGCTAGGGTTTCTAGCTCGAAGCTATGATATTTTGACCCTGCCGGTGAAGTGCATTTAAAATAGAAGGCCACTGGATGGAATTTATTGCCTCTCTGCCTCTGAAGCAACACTGAACCAAATCCCTTATTACTAGCATCTGTATGCAATTCTGTTTCACAAAGGTACTGGCGAATTTATTAACCTGCCCTTGAGTGTCAAAAAAACTTCCGTGCATTCGTCTGTCCATTTAAAATCCTTGTTCCTTAAGTTGGTCAACGGCCTCGATATTCTAGCGAAATCAGGTACAAATCGGCGAAAGAAGGAAAAAAAACCTAAGCATCTTTCCCATTCCTCATGACTAGTGGGATATTCTACAATCGCTTTGATATGATATTATTCGGTCTAATACCATGTTCATTTACTCTGTACCCTAGGTAATCTAATTTTGTGTACGCAAATTTACACTTTCCAAAATTCAATTTCAGGACCGCTTCCCTTAGGTATGAAGAACCCCCTTCAATATTTCAAAATGTTCGTCCAAAGTCTCCGTTGCAATACTAATGTCATCCATACATACAATCTTTCTTTCATCAATAAATCTCCCCAATACCCTATTGATGAAACTTTGAAATACCGATCCCGCGTTCTTCAAGCCGAAGGGCATATAACAGTATTCATACTGACCCAGGGGTGTCACAAATGATGTGTACTTAATCGAATCTTCGTGAATCGGTACTTAATGGATACTATTCTCCAAATCAAGTGTAGAAAAAATTGCTTATTCCCGAGATAGTCTAAACAATCATCTATAACGGGTAATGGGTAATTATCTTTCAAAGTAATTCTATTCAACGCCCGGTAATCTACACACATTCTTATTTCCCCGGATTTCCTTTTCACTAATACTATAGGCGACGCATAAGGGGATTCACTAGGGCGAATAATACCCTTTTCCAATAGGTCCTAAATTTTCAGTTTCACCTCGCAACGCTCTCTTTTTGAAAGCCGCCTTGGCGCTCTGTACACTGGGATGTCATTGGTCAGTCTAATTCTCATACAATAATCCATAGACCTCGCACCACTAACTATAGTCTTTAAATAGTTCTCCTCTACAATTGACAGCAGTCTAGATGCATCAGTTAAACTAATATCGGTACTTATATTTATTTCTACCCCGATCTCAATCGTACAGATTACCTGCATTAATTCCTCACATTCTGAATTCTCATCAACAATATCCAATACTGAATCATTCGTCCCCTTCAAAACATGTTCTTCGGAAACCATTGAGGTTAGATCGTTTAAAATATTCTTAACATTACCATTTCCCGTATCTACAATTTCATCTAACTGATTACACTCAAGAATGTTAGGCGGAACTTCCCATAAATTTCTAGTCTCTCTGTATAAATCAAAAGTCATAAGCGCACAACTAATTTTTTTTATCAAGTTTGTTATTATTTATTGAATTCAGTTCCGAAAGTTTTATTTCATTGTATTTAAATTTTATATTACATACAAAAATATTTAATTTTTTCAAAATATCGCGCCCTATTAGCAGCGGTATCACGGATTCGTCGTCCGGCAAAATCATTAATTCGTGATATACTTTCTTATTATTAGACTTAATTTCACAACTAACACGACCGTGTGTGTTTATTTTTTTTATTTCCGATACTGCGATAACGCATCTTGCTTTTCTTATCATCTATTATAAATGGGATTAAGGATCTTTGGATGCAACTAATAGGGCTACCCGTATCAAGAAGACAACAACAATTTATTAACTTTGTGCGCTTAGACTGTTAAATGAAGGCAACACTTACCGTTTGATATGGATCTAAAGCTTCATCCTCTGTGGCTTCACTAACAGCAGCAGCAATGGTTTTCTTTTTCTTCGGACAGTTCTGATGGTAATGGCCAACCTCGGCACAGAAAAATCATGATTTTGGTGGACGTTTAGGTTTGTTACACTGGCTTTGATAGTGACCAAACTGGGAGCAGTTAAAGCATCTTATGTCATCGGCAGACTTTTTTGCAGACGGATTTGCGCTTGTCACTTTTTTAACAGCAGACACTGTGTTCACATTCAGACCTCTATGTATTTGTTGCCGGCGATGTTCGTATCGGTCTAATCTTTTGATAAGTTCATCGACAGTTTCCGCTCCATAAAGGAAAGCTATGGCGTTGTTATTGTCTGGTATACCGTCTACGATAAAGTTGACCAACTCTTTCTCGTCAACGTCGGATTATGCGGCTATTGACTGCATCGTGACCACGTAGACATGACTCGCCTTGATGTAACGTACGTGAGCGTAATAACATCTTCACTATTTTAGACTTTAGTTCTTCAAATTTTAGCAATCCTAGGTTGTCTGCATACCTTTTTGCGGTTCCAGTTAAGCGGCGACGAACGCCAACACATTTTTCTTTATCGGAATACTCGCACATTTTAGTATAATCGTCAAATTGTGCGAACCATTTTGCCACATCATAATGGTCATCCCCGCTGAATTGTGGTATAGCTCAGTCTAATTCCGATAAGTCAACACGGTGGTTCTTGGCTAATTGGCGCTCGTTGTTCTCCATTGCGTTTATTTGTTGTTGCAATCTTAATAATTCCATCCTCATTTTTAGATTTTTTAGTTCTTCTTCCAGCAAGGAATTATGGGAACACATGGCAGCAGCAACAACATCGGCAGCGGGGGGCTCGACAGCAGAAATTTTTGGTTGAATTGTAAATTTTTTTGGGATGGCTGCAGGGGGGACGTCAGGATCATCAACAGCGGTTTCATCTAGAACATGTGCTTCAGTTACATTTTCATCGGTGGTCATTTGTTCCGCGTCGGTTACTGCGGCTATTACTGGCACATCGGTTACTGCGGCTACTACTGGAGTGACAGAGGAGTCTTTGGCATAAATGCAAATTGTCTATTCTTCTGGAAAATCTGTTATGTCAGCAGTCTTCGGGTCTTCGGCAGCCTCGGTCGTGTTGTTACCAATAAAATCGTACAGCATTCGCAGCTGGCTAAGCGTTGCAGGCTTTTTACTAAAATTTTTTTTTTAAATGTTGTGCGAAGATGCACCCCACACCTGAATTTTAATGGTTTCACAATCACGTTTATTTTATAATTGACTTCAAAAAGGAAAATGCATGAAGTTAGATGCACTTCACTGCAACTCCATCTTTAGCCGGTGTTGCCAGATTACCAAACCTTAGTTCGTTGCCAGATCACTACAAATAATAAAAAAATAGAATTATAGATTCAATTTTGTATCTGAATTCATTTGATTAATGTTTTGTGTTTGCGATTTTTTCATAAGTGAGTTTATTTTTGTTTACAAAAAACCTGATAGTGCCAACACCGAAAAATATATTTAAACTCAAATTTGAAAATTATTGAAAATATTTGAAAGTTATTGTGTCAGTCGTTTTTCCGCTCTGCTTTCAAAAAAAAGAAAAAATAGTTGACAGAATTTTCTGTCGAACTGCAGAACTGTTGTCTGTCGTCCATGTGTTTACTTTAATTACTTTAATTTATTTTAATATATGAAATTTATATTATAATTTCAAATAAAGTATGTAATCTAATGATTTATAATTTCATTTAATTGTTAAAAAACTGCTCGCACCAAGGCAGAAATGAAAAGTGAAGATCAAATATATAAAATAGTCAAAAAGAACAGGTAAGATGCGTTAAAGTACTTCTCATTGTTTGTGGCTTAAGCAACAGTTTATGTATTTGATAGTCAAGTTTGTATGAAAACAAGCAGTAATTTAAGTACATATTGGCGCTTCGACGTGGACCCATAAAGCAAAATTTCAGACGATCCATATGGGCAGCAGTCACCAAGTGGCGTCTGTCGATAACATGTCAAGTCACTCTCTTGATGTTATTGGTTCTCATTTTGAGTACGTTCTAAAGTTCCCCTAACAACCCTTAATATTAAATATTCGTTTCAGCTTTTACTATTATAACCGAAGAATAGTCCTCCAGGAGATTGCGATGACGTCTTTACAACATATACGTTTTATTCCTCTAAGGGCCATTTTTTGAGTGTAAGTTTAAACTCAAGATTAAGTTAATCTCCAGTTAAATTTAATCTTCAGTTAACTGAGTTTTCATTTTTTAATGGGAGTTTAACTGGAGATTAACCTTGTAGAGCTGCCACTCTTATAAGCAAAAATTGTTTATAATAACAATTTGCTTTTGTATAGAACAAAAACAAACAAACAAAAACAAATAAAAACAAACGAAGGGTGAATTCTTTGATCTTAATGTAAAAAAATTATTTTCTTAAGATAATAAATAAATTAAGACTGTCTATTATCAATTTGTGTTTTATATAATTCATAGTTAGTTAAATATTTCTCTTATTCGGCTTTCTCTCACTTAAAAGCTTTTTTTAAATAAAATTTGACAACTACTTTTCATAGTTAATCTGAAGTTTAAACCACCAACGTTGTTTGGTTAACCGTAAGGTTAAACTCAAGATTAAGTAAACTCAAAAACTGAAAACGAAGTTTAACTGGAGATTAACTTAATCTTGAGTTTAAATTATCGAGAGCTATGCTTAGCGTTATTTTCGCGCATGAACGTGCCAAATTAACAGTAATTTGTTCTCTGCTGACTAGACGTAAGGCCACCAAGTCAGGCATTTGAACAATAGTAAAATATTAAAAAAATATATTTCTTCTGCGATTTCATCTCACCAAATTTCGGGCCAAAACTCTGAGAGTTAATAAAATTGTCCCGAAACTCAGGTATAAAATTAACAGGCACAAAAAATAAGTGGTGTGAGAAGCTAGGTCGTAACCGTGAGAGAAGGGTTTCAACAACCAATTAAGTATGTAAGTAAATATGTCATCATTTTTTAGTAAACACTCTTGGTAAATTCTTGAACTGGCCCCAGAAATTGGTGCAATACTATGCCAAGAGGAATCACTCCACACCATAATTTTGTTGCCATACGTAAGATTTTCCATCTGATCTGATTTGCTGTTCGATAAAATATTTTTCCAAAAGCTTGTTTGTTCCTTCATGTTTTATTTGACAATATCCAATCTGGATTTAACATTCCCTTTGAATAGGAAAGCTTCATTTATATTATATGTAATAAATTGATTATATTATAATTAAACTTTTAGCACCTTACAACTTTTTTCCTGACTGTGATTTTACAGAGTTTTTAGGGCTCTGGATACGTTATGTGATATACAAAATGTATAAAAATGTTTCATTACTCTGAAAACTTTTCCTCTAAAGCAACCAACATTCCAAATATTTTTTATTTTTTTGTGTTTAAAAAGAAAAACTATATACAAGTTGTTTGGGATCTTTTCCCAAATCTGTTACTATGAAAAGCATTGACCGCAAACCATACAAAACTTTTAAGTCTCCAGAATTAAATTTACTTATTTCATTTTACATCGGCATTTGTTTATTAAAAATGTTTTATTATTAGCAGAAAATTCAAGGCCATTGGAAATATTACTTTTAGAAATTGATTTCAAGCAGATGAAATCAGTTTTATCTTCCGCAATTTTCTTAAAGTTAAATTAAATGTGAACCTCAAATAAAGTACAAATAAACATCTTCATGAACACAAAGAAAAATAAAATTATAAACAAAATAAATAAAACTAAAGTGATCTTTTACTTGATCATGAGGATCTTAAAGTTCATTTAATTCTCTTACACAAGTAAAAAAAATTAACCCTTTCCCATAACAAGTTGGTTTCATACGTTTGTGCATCACATGTGATTCACAAATGGTATTCTTTTTCAAGGTTTGTATTTTAATAGACGTGAGAGAAATAATCAATTTAAGAAACTAAACATGTGGAGATGGGGTTATTTTATATTGTGCCAAGTCCCCACATGTCTAACTCTTCTACTTTAAAAGTTTTATGGAAATAAAGAATGCGTTTTTTTAATAACGAAAAAATAATAAATTTACTTTTATTCCATAAAAGCTACCAACAAATTAACAAAACTTCTACTCTTTAATTCTTACATAAGACTTTTTTTGTTATTATTTTTTATTTTATGATTTGTAATTGCACTTTCTAAATTTGAAGTTGTATTAAAAATCTGTTCTTTCGATTCTATCCTTATACTTAACATTTCTAGTGCCAGTAACATTTCCCAAAAATGAAACAGTAATCTGATTAAGAATATTATAGTTGGCAACCCTGGTGAATAAACGTACATTTTTCTCAGTGCTAAAAGCGTTCCAAAAAATTTTTAAATTTTGAAGGTAAAAGTGGTCAAATATTAATAAAAATCTGTGAAGTTTTAAAGAATATCATTTGGAACATAAACACAGTATAAAATGTCTAAAAAAATTGCACGCAGAAGTATGGCAAATAAAAAAATTATTAGTTGTGTTATTTGTGAATATGAAATAAAAGAAGATACAGACAGTTATATTGAGTGTGATAAATGCACTAAAAACTTTCATTCTCAGTGTACTAAATTGAGTAAAAGAGAATTTGAGAGACTTTTAAAAAATGAAACTGAATTGTTTTTATGTCATTTGTGTAAAGAGGGAGATAAGGAAATAAGAAATGAATTAACCACAATAAAAACTGAATTAAAAAAACTGGAAAAATTGGAAATGTTGGATCAGCTGACTGAATCTATTAATTTTATGTCGTCAAAATTTGATCAAGTGTTGAAAGACGTTGCAGAAAATAAGAAGAAGATTAATGAAATGGAAAAGGAAAACAAGAAATTAAAAACAGAAATACAAACCCTTAAAACTGCAATGAAAGAATTAAATGATTTTAAAGTAAAAAAACGATTGCGTTATTAGCAATATTAAAGTGAATGATAAAGTTAGTGCTATTGATGCTGTTGTTAATCTGTCTAAAGATGTGGGTGTCGTATTTGAACCTAGTGCGTTTGATGATGCATATTTTCTAAAAACTAAAAAACAATTTAAGGATGGTAGAAAAACTGTTGTTGTAAAATTTTCATCAAAAATGGATAAGAATAAACTGATGTCATCGAAATCTAAATTAAAAGAAAATGAAAATACAAAAGAAGTTTATGTGCATGATTTCCACAGTAAAGAGACACTAAGCCTTTTATATTATGCAAAGTCGTTAAAATCAATTGGTTTTCAACAAGTTTATGCTCGCAACGGACGAGTTTACTGCAAAAAGAGTAATCTGGGAAAACAACAACTGATCAGCTGTGAAGATGATGTTGACCGAATGTTATTAGAAACAACAACCAATAAACATTATAAAAGAAGGTCTATAGTCAACAGCAATGAAGCAGATGTAAATTCAAGCGATGATGATGGCGATGAAGATGGTGTAGGCGGAGCTGCTTATGTTTCTTCTTAAATATGTACATATATATTATGAATTATGCTATGAATTTAATAAAATATCTTTTAGTTTGTAATTTAACTTTTTTATGATTAAAAATCAATATTTTAAACAATTTTTAAATTTTAAAAATTATATTTGTAATCTGAATTCGAATTTTTTTAATGTAATAAGTTTTAACATTAGAAGCGTTTCATCTATTGGTAAATTCAATCAATTTAAAGATTTAATAGTTAGGCTACCTAAACTACCAGATGTAATTGCAATTCAAGAAACATGGTTTCATAATGACATAACACGAATTTATGCAATTCCTGGGTATAGTAGCGTACATTGTTGTCGAAAGGATGGTTATGGTGGTACATCTCTGTATGTCAAAGAAGGCATTCATTATGAAGTAAATACATGTGAAAGTGACAAATTTGTTGAACGCATAATTATCACTTTTAGTAATTTTAATGTTAACCGCAAGCCTCTAAAGCTTGTTTCGTTTTATCGTTCGCAAAAGTGCACTGTAGATGATTTCATAGATATTGTTGATGATATATTAAATATTCATGCCCGTAATCCAATTATATTAGTTGGTGATTTGAATGTCGATGCTTTTCAGAATGTACATTATGCTAATCTGCATATGATGTTTCAAAATTATGATTGTGATAGTGCGCATAGTTTGATTACAAGACCCCAAAGTAAAACAAGTATTGACCAGGTATTTAGTAATTTTGCAGATAGAATTTGTGTTGACTCGGTTGAATGCAATCTGTCAGATCATAATATGGTTTACTGTAGATTCGACAGCAATGTGGTGAACAAACAATATACAGAGATAACAACAAAGAAGTATGATTACGTCAAAGCAAGGGCAATTCTGCGAAATCGTTTATCTGAGAACTTTTCTTCTTTTAACGCATCAGAATTGACAAATTTGTTAATTTCTGGTATGAAATATGCTATTAATGAATCAACCATAGTGAGCAAATGTAAAAAACCATTAAGATTTGAGCTTACTCCATGGGTTAATCAAAATCTGCAGAAATTGATTTTACTAAAGGAGAAATTATTGAAAAAAAGAAGAAAATATAGAAGTAAACAGAGCATAGAAGATAGCTTGAAGAGACTAAGTAAGGTGATAAAAATTACTATAAGGAGGTGTAGAGACAGCTATTATTCCGACTGTTTATCCAAAATTGGAAATGACCCAAAGAAATCTTGGAAATTTATTAATTCTACCATTGGTCGTCAAGGGAATAAGGAAATTCTTTTAAATGATGCTCAAGGACAGCTAATCACTTGTGATCAAACTAAGGCAAATTGTTTTAACAACTATTTTATAACAGCCATAAGAAACCTTAAGAGTGAAATTGAAATTTATCATAACGATAATTGTAATGCACTAAGGACACTGTCTCAAGCACCGAATAGATTTATCATTGAAAACATTAATATTGATAAGGTAATTAAGGTTATATTGGATATGGATACTAATAAATGTGCAGGAGATGATAATATATCACCAAAATTTGTTAAGGAATGTCGAGAAGAAATTGCTCCAATTTTATGTGATATATTTAATAAAATGGTAAACAACTCAGTGTATCCTGACATTTTGAAAGTGCACAAACTCGTTCCAATTCCTAAGGAAGTAAATGTATCCACTGTTGACAAATATCGACCGATTGCTGTACTATCTTCCATTGATAAAATCTTTGAAAAAATTTTGTGCGATAAATTGCATTCGTACATGGAAGATAACAGCTTTCTGTATGATTATCAATATGGATTTAGACGAGGGTGTGGTACTAAGGACGCAGTCCTCAACGTAGTTAAAAGTATTTGCAAAGGTCTTGATGATGGTTTTTCTGGAGTTGCTGGAATGTTCTTTGATTTTTCCAAGGCTTTTGACTTAGTAGATCATCGGATAATCCTACAGAAACTAAGGTTTTATGGTATCAGGGATAGAGAACTTTTATTGTTTAAAAGTTACTTTGCAAATAGAAAACAGTATGTAAATATAAATAATGCAAAAAGCTTTGTTAGTTCAGTCGAATATGGAGTTCCACAGGGAAGTGGACAAGGACCGTTATTGTTTTCAATTAATATCAACGATATAAAAAACCTTGAGTTAAATGGTCAGATATGTATGTTTGCAGATGATGTATGTGTTCTGTACCCATACAAGCACGACTTGGCGCTAAAAACTCAAATCGAAAGAGATGCTTCGCTTATTGTTGAATTTGCGAGATTAAATCGATTAGTACTCAATTCGGAGAAAACCAAACTAATTCGGTTTAGACCACAATCTTTGAGTATCCACAACTATTTTAATGTGTATGTAGATGGAAATATTGTGCGTGAAACACAATCAGTAAAATATTTAGGACTTATTCTTCAAAGCAATCTATGCTGGGACCTGCATATCAATGCTTTAAAAGGGAAGATAGCTCCAGCAATAGGGATACTATACAAGTTAAAGAATAAATTGGATCAAAAATCGAAGCTAATGATTTATCAATCCTTAATTCAGTCCCATTTAAATTACTTGGCTATTACTTACGCTTACAATAACCATAATAACACACTTAGATCTCTGCAACGTATGCAGAACAAGGCATTAAAAATTGTATACAATTAACCTTTGTTGTATTCTACTCTTAATTTATACAAGGACGTTACTAGGTCACTATTACCAATTTATGGATTGCATGAATATCAAGTTTTCATATTTGTTTTTAAATGCATTAATAGTATTGGATACCATACCATCCCTTTCAGACAAAATCAGGAAAATTTTAATACTCGAAACAGGACAAATCTTAGAGTTCCTCGATGCAGATTAGAACTAACCAAACAGAGAATAGATTATATAGGTGGAGTAAAGTTTAATAATTTGCCTAATGACCTCAAGCTTATTCAAAGAATTTCTACGTTTAAATCCTCTTGTAAAGAGTTTTTATTGAATTCAATTGAAACGCTTTTAATTTAATAAATTTTTGAGATTATTATATTTAATTATAAATCTAATATAAATAATTTAATAATAAATTCAATTTATTTTTATTTCTTCTTATCTTTTCTTACATTCCTAGTATTTTAATATTTTTATTTTATTCCTTTTAAAATAGATATTTAATATTTATATAAGTTTTTTTTTTTACAATTTTATTTGTACATACATTGTGTTAAATTAGTTTGTCAACTTGCCTCAATAATGCCCTTTTGGCGCTGAGGCCCAATCAATATTGTAAATGAATTTTGTTCAAATAAAATATACAACTGCGTAAGTAGTTGAAAAAAAAAAAAAAAAAAAAGTCATGTCATTGGCAATATGTTATGCTTATACGAAATTATCAAATATATAATAATAATTTATACATATGTATGTATATTTTCAACAAAGCGTATTCAACGACTCAGATGTAAAAGATTCCCATCTTCAAAATGACGGACATATTTCGTTAATATAAATGCTTCAATAATTTCACATTTATATGCCTTTTTTAGTCACTTTTTAAGGCTAAGTTTTAGGGGGACTAAATTAAAATGTTCATTCAATTTATTCCGAGACCTTAATGTCTGTTTGTTTAAAATAATCTTGTTGATGTATAAAATATCATCAAATGGAGTATAAATTATTTTGTAATTTAATAAAAATACAATATTTTTTTATAATGAAGAAAAGAGAAATAATTTCAGAAAATAAGGAAAACATATTATACAATAAAAAACAAAGTTAAAATTTAACATTAAATGTAGTATGAATATATATATATAGGAGTTGAATATCCAACAGTATTTCAAATAATAATAAGGAAACGAAGATGGACAGTACGTGTCATAAATTATGTCATGGGCCTCTCAATGACGGTTAGCTATTGTGAAGGAAAAAAATCTGAAAAGCATTACATTACATTCATCTATTGGTAAATTCAATCAATTTAAAGATTTAATAGTTAGGCTACCTAAACTACCAGATGTAATTGCAATTCAAGAAACATGGTTTCATAATGACATAACACGAATTTATGCAATTCCTGGGTATAGTAGCGTACATTGTTGTCGAAAGGATGGTTATGGTGGTACATCTCTGTATGTCAAAGAAGGCATTCATTATGAAGTAAATACATGTGAAAGTGACAAATTTGTTGAACGCATAATTATCACTTTTAGTAATTTTAATGTTAACCGCAAGCCTCTAAAGCTTGTTTCGTTTTATCGTTCGCAAAAGTGCACTGTAGATGATTTCATAGATATTGTTGATGATATATTAAATATTCATGCCCGTAATCCAATTATATTAGTTGGTGATTTGAATGTCGATGCTTTTCAGAATGTACATTATGCTAATCTGCATATGATGTTTCAAAATTATGATTGTGATAGTGCGCATAGTTTGATTACAAGACCCCAAAGTAAAACAAGTATTGACCAGGTATTTAGTAATTTTGCAGATAGAATTTGTGTTGACTCGGTTGAATGCAATCTGTCAGATCATAATATGGTTTACTGTAGATTCGACAGCAATGTGGTGAACAAACAATATACAGAGATAACAACAAAGAAGTATGATTACGTCAAAGCAAGGGCAATTCTGCGAAATCGTTTATCTGAGAACTTTTCTTCTTTTAACGCATCAGAATTGACAAATTTGTTAATTTCTGGTATGAAATATGCTATTAATGAATCAACCATAGTGAGCAAATGTAAAAAACCATTAAGATTTGAGCTTACTCCATGGGTTAATCAAAATCTGCAGAAATTGATTTTACTAAAGGAGAAATTATTGAAAAAAAGAAGAAAATATAGAAGTAAACAGAGCATAGAAGATAGCTTGAAGAGACTAAGTAAGGTGATAAAAATTACTATAAGGAGGTGTAGAGACAGCTATTACAAAAGTAACCCTTCTCTGAAAAAATAAATAAACAAAAATAAAAATAATAAAATATTCACAAATCAAAATAAAAATTTATACAAATAAAATATTTAGAAAATCATTAGAATCAAATTACACTATGCGAGAAAAAAATTAAATACACCCAGCTAATGACAGTGTAGGTGGTGAGTTTTGTTGAGTAGAATTCCAAAAATTTATTTATATTACTTGAAGACTCTAAACTTGTTTTTTTCCGAATGGTGACTGAGAAGATTGCATTCAATTGGGGCACCAATTTCAATGCTCGCTTTGCCATGAAGAAGACTGCACATAATCACTTGGAATACTTAGACAATATTTTTTCAATATAAGGCTGATTATGGTTTTTGTTCGATTGCAACAAATCGAGAAATTTACAGGTAAAACACAATGGTTTTTTCTGACAACAATCGGATCTTCAGTAATGCAAAAAAAATTAAGTAAAACTAAGACCTGAGTTTCACTACACAGTGTGCTTATACCATCATCGCACTTCTCTATTGTGCAGGCTAGTTTTTGAACTGATAGATAGGAGCACAAAGGCTTGGTAAAATTTGTGAAATCAGAGTAACTCACAGTATTACAATAAGTGCAGTCGATTAGTTACGATATTCTTACTAAGTAAAAACACTAAAACGATCCTGAGCCTTTAGTCTGTATTAAGGTATAACTTTCTACACCACCCATGTTGTGTGTGTTAATTTCATCCACGAGTGGCGAGATCAAAAGTTTAAAGTCGATTTATTTATTCGCAGAGTATAGAATTTTTTCTTAAAACTGTTGTTTAGTGCCTCTATACATGAGGCCAACGATATAATCAGAGTATGAGTACGAATATGTAACTATTTATGAATGTTTGTATGGAATTGTTTAGAAACATTAATTTGTTATTTTCAGACATAGTTATCTAAACATGAGTTTAAACTCTGCTTTCATATTTGTTCAACTGAAATTCTATTCTAATAGTAGAGTATTGTTTTAAATTGATTTGATCACACGAAGTGTCAATTTCTTCACGAGATAATGCACTTTCAGAATATTATCACTCATTTATATTTTTTAATTAAAGTTTGCAACTATGAACGGACAAACTTGAAAAAATTAAAAAATAAATTCGCTTTTGTCAAGTTTACCTCATCAAACCTCATAGTAAGTCAAATAATATGTGCATCGTTTTAAAGGCCCATCCCTCTTCTTTCTAATAAGGTTTAAATTTTGGACATCGGTTCAGAAATGTTTGTGTAATCAATAAATTTGTGTGTAAAGTCCAAAAAAACAGTCAAAGAAAACAACTTTGGAGGTTTCAAGAAATATGAAAAAAATATTTCTGAGTCCTACTCAATAAAACTCACAACTTACGCTATGTCATCACGTACAATGGGTCAATTCGACCTTCGGGTACTGTACTTGTCTTACTTGACAAGTACACGTCCTCTAACCTACGCTATGTCATGAATAGTATGTGTGGGTGTGTATAATTTTTTTTTATTTTGTCGTGTTATTTGAACCAACTGACAAAACTATTCACTCGCATAATGCTCATATTTAATATGTACTCGTAAAATTCATAACAAGTATGTGACGTATGAGTGATATTAATTTCCACTACTTTGCAAACGACAAAATCAAACATTTGTCATTTTATTGCATACTTTCCAGAGAAAGTCTTTCGGTACATGTCATATGGTGCGTGTTAACGCTAAACCCAAAATCCTAATTCTATTCTGGCAACTTTGTCAATTTTACATAACTTAACGCAACTTTCGTTAAAGTTGTAACTACGCTTGTACTCGTCGTAGACCTTCGCTATTTCCATTATTCTAGAAAGTTTGCTCGAGCAGCGTGGGCAGCAGAGTTAAAAAATAAATCCTTTCATATTGTACTTTTTTTTATACATTAAAACATTAAAAATTTTTAAATGTTATTCTCTAGTGGTTTTCATACTAAAAGTATGTATATTTATTCATCATATTTAATTCTTTATAACTTGTATCCTAATTTTGTATCCTAATTTGTATATAGAAATTTTAATACTGAAATAGAGTGAATTTGATAGTTAAACATTATCGGATTCGGTTTGTTTGTATTTAAAATCCACGAGAACCACTGGACAAAGCGGCCTAATTTGCCCTGTCATCAACAGTGCGTATAAGTAATATATTTGAAATTCAATTAAATAGAAGCTATGCCGTTAATTTGGAATTAAACATTTGCAAGCTAATATGACATTTTTATTGGGTTAATGTTTTGCAGAATAATTTACTTATTTGAATGACTAATTACACTATGCGACAAAATACAAAAAAATTAAATACAGTTGAACAATGTTTGCGCAAAGAGAAATAATAATATTTGCAAAAACACAAATATTGGCCGACTTCTGGTAGTCGAGCAAAGGTCAAATTGACACATCTTGAAAAATTTTATTTATTAATTAAATATTTTAAATTATTTTGACATTGATTTGAATTTCACGCGCTCATATTCCTGCCGTTTCCGGCACAATTGAAAGGCCGTATTATGTACCTGGGGAGATAGATAGATACTACAGGCCTCTTTTTTAACAACGTCAAAATTATATTTTTGAAAAGGGATGGATATATCTATCTCTTCAATATTCGTGTACAAAATCCCCAGGCCGATATTTGATATACGGTATGTACGACATGCTTGACAGTCATGACGCATGCGTAGTATTTAGGGCAGAGTTTTATGGGAATTTCCTTTCTTTCATACTGCAATGTAAATGTAAATCAGGATTTAAGAATGGATTTTTACTACTAATTCTAAAGAATAAACAATAAAAAATGAATTTTTAAAAGTTAAAATTTTTTATAAAATTTGCTATGAATATATCGAAGAATGGATAGTGAACTTTAGAGCACTAAATTTTTTCAAATGGACCCATCAAAAGAAGTTTCATCAGCAGTCGAATTTGTAATGAAAGAAGTAAAAGACATTGTACTACTGACAATTTTCCCTTTGAAGAAATTCGAAGATTAGATTTATATTTAAATGAAGAAATATTGAAGAACTGGAACGATGAGAAACTAGAACTTGAAAAAAGATGGGTAGAAATCCTTCGGCATTCTAGAGTAGAACATATCCCACATGAATCTTTAAAAGTTTTAATATAAATTTTCTTATGTTGTCCAGGCACTAATGCTGCTGTTGTAAGGTTATTTTCACTAGGGAATGATTATTGGAACAGTGAGAAGACGCAACTTTCTGAAAAACCTTATCTGCCGTCTAACAGTCAAATTTAATATGCAAAATGAAAGTTGTTCGGATGTTGCTACATTATTAGACGAATCCACTATGAAGAAAAAAATTTTTTTTTTCAAAAGAAAATAATGTTTTTATCTTTTATCTTCTTTTTTTCACCTATGAAATACTTGGAAAGTGTACTCTTTTTAAACAGAAATTAGTTGGTCACCTTAATGAAGGACACAAATGTATTTAAAAGTTTCAAAACTATGTATTAATATTTAAATTAGCGATACCCAAGTTCAAGTTTTTCAAAAATGTTTATGTGTGAATAAAAAAAGCGGATCCTTTTTACTCCGGGTCAAATACGATCCGAAGACCATAGTGCAAAAAAATTATAACTTATACTCTTTCAAAAACCGATTATTACTGTTCAAATTTAAAATAAAAAGAGTCAAAACACATCGAAACTAAACCACTCACTTTCCGGTAAAAACCTACTTCTTCTTAAAAATGGGGCAAAATCGTCCAGAAGGCCTTATGAAGGTTGATTGAAATTCGTTTGCGTTTATAAAACAAATATTAAATTATGGGAAAAAAAATTTTATGATAAAAGTAGTTCAAGTAAAATGTTTTCTAATCTCAAAAGTCTGTAGAAAAAATTATGCGGTAAAATCAAGCATAATTGGCGATTAATTCAATGACTTACGTCTCAAGAAGTATTAAATAAACTACCGAGTATTAATTGTATGAATTAGAAGGTTATTTAATATGATTGTTAACTACAACTATGTATACGTTCCTCTATCCTGTAATGTTTAAGAGTCTTGTTCTATTTGCAACAAATTAGTCTTACAAAGTAATTGTTAATTAGAAGTCTTTGAAAGATTTAATTTATAACGCATAAAGTAAAGCTTCTGTAATCTAAAAATCGTCATAATTGAAATTTTTTTTCGGTTATTTAATGTTAACCGTAGATTGAGCCTAAAAAAACTTTGTTATTCTAGCATATGTATCACTTTTGATACATACTTGCAGTCATACAAAATTTTCGCAATTATTGATAGATTTTGTTAAAAAAAAATTAATATTTTTAATTATTTTAATTCATTTTCATAAAACAACTTTGTATTCTAACATTTTATTATCACTTTCATAAAATTTACGCCAAAATTTTTGACATGATTTACATTGCAGCATAGTTTCTTACGTAAAACTCAAACACTTCATGTCAGCATGGTTTTATTTTTTCTAAATGGTAATAATTTGACATCTAGCACCCTTGTTTTGTGGCGTTTTATAAGTTTACATATCATATATTTTATAAGTACAGCATCAGTAACGCTTGAGGGCTGGTTTAAATCGGATGGCATAAATCATTGTTATATTTCGTTAAAAAAAATTGTTGTCAACGTAATGTAAGGTAAAAAAGTTTCCCGTAGCAATAGAACAGCGATTATGTCAGTAACAATGCCCTCTCTTTGATTCCTCTCTATTCCCAGATAAAGTTTTCCCCGAATAAGACTGTAAGTAATTGCTACGCATGTCAATACGATTTCAATGGATCACGAAATTTATAACGACCATAAAATTCAATTATTTACTCATCTACAACGATAAAATTATTGGTATCATTAAAAGCTCAAAGACTTTCAGCTCATTTTTCGAAAAGGCGTAATAGGTGGAAATTTAACATCATTATCGATGTTAGGTCACCGCATAAATCTATATATAATTATATTATATTATATTCTATTATCCATTTTTGAATTTGTATTAGTTTTGTTTTTCATTAATTTTTCATTTGCTTTGCTCATTAATTGCATTTAAAGTCTTTAATTATATTTTTTATTAAACTCCATTCAGATTTCCATTTAAATACATTTTATATTTTATATTTTTTGCTGCTTTTAGCCCACTGTAATTTGATTATATTTTGTTTAAGCTAAGCTTAGTTTGGTTGTAACCCGTTAGCTTCTATTATTTGTTTCTCGCTTACATTATTTTCATATTTATAATGTTGTTGTTCTTGTTACAATGGTATTATTTATTTCCAATAATATTCTTTCAGTTACATATGTAAAGTTTTTATGCGTAAAGTTTAAAAGGAACAAATGAATTGGTACATTGGAAGCGAGAAACAAATAATAGCAACAACAACAGTGGGCTTATGTTTTACATTGTAACCGATAGGTTTAAGTAAAAGATTTTTAAATAAAGAGGTATTAGTATTAATATTGAATTTGAGTGAACTACTTGTTTGTCCTTTAATTGAGTCACGGTCGCAATACATTTTGGTTTTTCAATACTTAAATTATCATTGCCCAGAGAACATTTCAGTGGCATATAGACAACAATTCGATATTGCAGAATTGCTCTATATCGTCGCCGGTGGGGAAAAAGCCCCTCATCGTACATTTTGGCGCCCAACGTGGGGCCCGATAATTTAAATTTCGTTATGGTTTTGTCGTGCGGTCCGGGGAAACCCCAAAGTCTTTGTCGAAGTGCTACGTTCAACAAGTGCACAGGTCGTGGAGTAGAAAAAAAACACTAAGCTTTGTCGTGATACTACTTACAACAAGTAGACGGTCGTATTGTGAAAATAAAGATCTATTGTGCGGAAAACAAAAACTATCGTTTTGAAAAATTATTTTAAAGACTCCTTGTGAGCAAACAAAAAAGACAATTCTTTTGGTGCATCAAATACTTTGAAAAATTATTGTGGAGCAACTATCTTTAAAACAAAAATTAAAAAATTTGTTGGCTCATCAGAGAAGTATTTTTTAACGAAAATACATAACATTTTTGGCTCTGCAGAGAAGTATATAAAAAATATATTTTAAATAAAAAAAAACTGTGATTCTGGTTTTACCGCTAATTCTTTTACATAAAAATACATACAATTTTCCGCGCTTTAGTTTGCTTTAGTATATATGTATATAAGTACATAATATAAACATTGTATACCGTTCATTTTGGCGAAAAAATTTTGGCGTCACCTACAGTGTGGAACAAAATTGTGTTTTTTTTTTAAAGATTTTTGGAATTTTTTGATGAAAGTTTTTGGCTCATTGGTCATCCAATTCACTTGTTCTGTGATTTTTTTTTTAAAAAGTTTTGTGGTTCTACAATGACTCTTGAAGAAGCAAAGCAGCAACGGGCGAACACTACGAAGAGCATCACCCATATCAAGAATCAGGTCGTGGCTAATGCAAGGGGTGAAGGGAAAACTCTTTCTTCCGCGGAACTCAAGTGCCGTTTGGGGATTCTGGAGTCGTACTTTAAAAAAATCCTGTCGTTAAAAACCCAAATTGAGAAACTTGTACCAGAGGATAATGGTCGGCCTGAAATTGAGGATATGTACATTGCAGCTAAAATAAGTATCCAGTCTCAGCTTAGCGAGGATGTCCACAACACAACAATTTCGGACTCTACGATTTGTTTCCCAGCGCCCAGCCACAAATTACCTGAACTTAAATTGCCCACATTTAGTGGTAAATATAGTGAGTATAAAAATGTTATAACTTCGTTCAAGCAAGTGATCGATCGTGAGCTTGGCCTTTCTAACATTGAAAAGTTTAACCATTTGCTTAACTGCCTACATGGACAGGCACTGGAAACGGTCAAGGCTTTCCAGATTACAAATGAGAATTACCCGAAGGCTCTAGAAAGGCTGAAGACACGTTATGACAACAGCTCACTCATATTTATGGAAAATATTAGTACTCTTTTTGAACTTCCCAACATGTCGAAACACAATTGCACACAGCTTCGTAGTCTTGTCGACAATGTTTCTGCCCTCTACAGCTCTCTGCTGTCTCTTGGCTCCCACAGTGACATCGCACAGTCAATGCTGATCTACATAGTAATGGAGAAAGTTGACGATGAAACTAAAAGGAAATGGAAAGATTCATTGGACTTTACCAAACTGCCATCATGGGACGATTGCTCTAAGGTTCTGGAAAGACATTGCCAATTTCTGGAATCGGTCGAAAGCAGCCATACTACTTATGTGGCTCCTCGTAAGTCTGGTCATCAACAGTCTGGTAAGTCCAATGATAAAAATTATAAATCTGGCTCTAGCTTCTCTGTGTCCAAACGTGCTTGTCCACTCTGCTCAAAATCTGATCACACAATTAGTCGTTGTTCTCGCTTTAAAGAAATGGATGTCAGTCAACGCTTTGAAAATGTGAAATGGCTTGGCCTTTGTCTCAATTGCTTGTCGAAAGGGCATCATGTTAATAACTGTTCCTCTTCATTCAAGTGCAAATCTTGTTCTCGTTTGCATCACAGCATGCTTCATCGGTCTCAGTCTGCGTCAAAGCCCTCGTCCCCTGCTGCTGAACCACCCTCTCGTGCCACTTCGAATTAAAATCCCTCCGCGGTCCACACCCATGTGGAAAGATCCTCGCCGGAACAGGTATTGCTTGCTACAGCCATGATTCTGGTTCGTGATTCTACTGGCTGCTATCAATTGGGACGCGCTTTGTTGGATTCTTGCTCCCAATTGAATTTCATGACTGACGAATTTTCTCAAAAACTACATTTGCCCCGCACCAAACAAACTACAGAGGTCGCTGGTATTGGAAATGCTCACAGTAAAAGCAGATATAGGTCGTCAACAAATGTCAAGTCTCGAGTTACCGATTTTGAAGTCTCGCTCTCGTTTTGTGTGACGCCTCATATCTCGTATCAACCCGATTCTGAATTAGATGTCTCATCGTGGAATTTGCCTCCAAATATCCAGCTCGCTGATGAAAATTTTTTCAAATCCAAACGTATCGGAATATGGCTCTTAAGAGATTTTCATCTCAAGAAAGACGCTTTGCTCGTGAAAACAATCTGAAAAGACAATACGTTGCTTTTATGAAGGAGTATGAAGATTGTGGACATATGAGCCTAGTTCGAAGCCCGCGCTTGGATGAGCCCCATTATTTCATACCTCACCACTGCGTATTTAAGCTCAACAGTACGTCAACTAAGCTCCGAGTTGTTTTTGACGCCTCGTGTCCCTCATCTTCACAGAAATCATTAAATGACATCATAATGGTTGGTCCAACAATTCAGGATGAACTTTACAAGATTCTACTTCGCTTTCGCCTTCATCGCTACGCTCTAACAGCGGATATAGTTAAAATGTATCGTCAGGTCCTGATTGACCCTCGTGACAGAAGATTCCAATACATTTTGTGGAGAAACTCGGAAGAAGAGGAAATTCGTACGTACGAACTTAATACTGTCACTTATGGAATGTCGTCTGCCCCTTATCTCGCCATTCGAAGTCTTCATTATCTCGCAGATCAATATACCGAGCAATTTCCACTGGGCTCAAAAACGATCAAATCATCATTTTACGTTGATGATTTTCTAGGTGGTGCAGACTCGTTAGATGGATTGGCTCAAATAAAGCGAGAGGTGACTGAAGTTCTCAGTCGTGGTTGCTTCGAATTGGACAAGTGGCATTCGAATCATAAAGACTTCCAACATGATAATACTATAAAAGATTTGAATATCGACGACCATGCTATAACCAATGCTCTTGGTATCACTTGGGATCAACAAAAAGACGTTTTCCTATTCTCGTTTTCACCTAAGTCTCGAATCGATGCAAAAATCACCAAACGTACTATTTTGTCGCTCTCGTCGTCTCTTTTTGATCCCCTTGGACTGCTGGCTCCGATTCTTATAAAACCGAAAATCATCATGCAGGAATTATGGATTCTGAAAATTGGTTGGGACGAATCTATTCCCCAAGAACTGCAATCGACATGGGAAAATTTCGACTCAGATCTCAGAACTTTAAGCTGGATCAAAATACCTCGCTATTGTCTTGCTCCTGATACTCAATCAGCTCAACTACATGGATTTTGTGATTCGTCAATTCGCGCTTATGGCTGCTGTTTTTACTTACGTGTGAAAACTTCTTCTGGAAAGGTTTCTGTCCGCCTTTTCACTGCTAAATCTCGTGTTGCACCTACAAAAAGACAATCTCTACCCAAACTCGAATTGTGTGGAGCTCAACTTCTGGCAAAATTGTACTCCAAAATCAAAAACTTGCTCTCGATTCCAGATCTCGAAGTATTTCTCTGGACGGATTCTCAATTGGTTCTTCTTTGGCTCAAGCAGCACTCCTCAACTCAATCCGTTTTTGTTGGCAACAGGGTATCAGAAATACAGGATCTCACTAGTGGCTGTGTTTGGCGTCATGTCCCAACACATTTCAATCCTGCTGATATCGTCTCTCGTGGTTCTTCTGTAAAAGAACTTTCCTCGTCAATCTGGTTCACCGGACCAGAATTTCTCGCTTTCGATCCTGCTCAATGGCCGCCTGACAAAATGGATAGGCTTCCGCAAGAAAATCAACAAGAAATCAATAGAGAAAAACGCAAAACTGCCCTTTGCCTTGAAGTCAGATCGAATTACATCTTGGAATGTATCGAAAAATATGGCTCCTACTTGAAAATCATTCGTGTTGTCGCCTGGATGCTTCGTTTTGTTCAAAAACCAAGAACTAATATTTTTAATACTGACTGTTTGCAGACCCAAGAATTAGAAAATGCTTTGATTCGTGTTGTCTTCAACATCCAGAAGCAACATTTTCAAGATGACATAGATCGAGCTCTGAAGAAAAAAGATACTGAAGGCGCTCTGAAGTGTCTCAACCCCTTCATAGACTCGTCAAGCGGTTTCAATTTGCTCAAAGTCGGTGGACGCCTAGAATACGCACCTATTTCTGAAGGTCAGAAGCATCCCATCATATTGCCTAGCAAAAATCATTTCGTCACTTGTTTTGTTCGCCATCTACATCTCCAAAATTATCACGCTGGACCTAAGGCTCTAATGGCACTAATTCGTGAAAGATTCTGGATTATCAATTCAAGAGACCTGTGTCGTCGAATTGTTAACTCCTGCCCACAATGCATTCGCTATCGCCCGAAATTGTTGAACCAGATGATGGGAAATTTGCCTGTAGAACGACTCAACCCCTCAAGGCCCTTCGCTAGATGTGCTGTCGATTTTTGTGGTCCTGTCAACACTTACTTAAGAATCAGAGGAAATGTTCCATATAAAACTTACATCGCAGTTTTCGTTTGTCTTGTTACCAAGGCAGTCCATATCGAAGTTGTCTCGGACCTATCAACTGACGCCCTTATTGCTGCTCTCAAAAGGTTGATTGGACGCAGAGGTTTGCCCACAGATATATTCTGTGACAATGCTACAAATTTCGTTGGAGCAAATTCTAAGTTGGCACAATTAAAATTGTTTTTGATCCTAAAAACTCTAATGCTATTATAAATTATTGCTCAAATCAATTTATAAATTTTCGTTTTATTCCCCCTAGGGCACCACATTTTGGCGGATTGTGGGAGGCGGCCGTCAAGTCAGCCAAAGGTCATCTGACAAAGTCTCTATCCAACACTAAGCTCACTTACGAAGAATTATCAACCGCAATGGTCGAAATAGAAGCCATTTTAAATTCGAGGCCAATCTCACCTCTATCATCCGATCCCAGTGACTTTGAGGCCCTTACGCCGGGCCATTTTCTGATCGGCGCTCCCCTGCGAAGTTTGCCAGAACGTGATGGCCTATCGAAAGAAGTCAACAACCTAGAATACTGGGCCCGAATAAGCGCTGTCAAACAGAGTTTTTGGAAAAAGTGGTCCCAAGACGACCTTAATGAGCTCCAAACCCGCAATAAATGGACTGCATCCAACCCTAATGTCAGCCCTGGTGCGCTAGTTATTGTTCAAGAAGATAACCTTCCCCCACAACAATGGGTCATGGGCAAAGTCATCAATATCATCCGTGGAAGAGATGACCGCGTCCGTGTTGTCGACATCAAAACTACAAAGGGAACCATGCGTCGCCCTATCCACAGACTAGCTCTACTATCTTCTTGAAAGGGTCCTTTCAATGGGGCCGGTATGTTAGGTCACCGCATAAATCTATATATAATTATATTATATTATATTATATTATCCATTTTTGAATTTGTATTAGTTTTGTTCTTCATTAATTTTTCATTTGCTTTGCTCATTAATTGCATTTAAAGTCTTTAATTATATTTTTTATTAAACTCCATTCAGATTTCCATTTAAATACATTTTATATTTTATATTTTTTGCTGCTTTTAGCCCACTGTAATTTGATTATATTTTGTTTAAGCTAAGCTTAGTTTGGTTGTAACCCGTTAGCTTCTATTATTTGTTTCTCGCTTACATTATTTTCATATTTATAATGTTGTTGTTCTTGTTACAATGGTATTATTTATTTCCAATAATATTCTTTCAGTTACATATGTAAAGTTTTTATGCGTAAAGTTTAATAGGAACAAATGAATTGCTACATTGGAAGCGAGAGACAAATAATAGCAACAACAACAGTGGGCTTATGTTTTACATTGTAACCGATAGGTTTAAGTAAAAGATTTTTAAATAAAGAAGTATTAGTATTAATATTGTATTTGAGTGAACTACTTGTTTGTCCTTTAATTGAGTCACGGTCGCAATACATTTTGGTTTTTCAATACTTAAATTATCATTACCCAGAGAACATTTCAGTGGCATATAGACAACAATTCGATATTGCAGAATTGCTCTATATCGTCGCCGGTGGGGAAAAAGCCCCTCATCGTACAATCGATTAGCACATTATCAAAGCGAAAGATTCTGTTATCTCAAGCGTACTATTATCATCTGTTATATCTATAGAATAAAACATGTTTGTTTGTCACGTAAGATAAATATGAGAAGAGCAGTAAGAAAGACTATACAACATTTCAGTAAACAGCTGCTAGCAATCTGCGTGAAAATTGGTAATATTTTCTCTTCCCAAACTACTAAAGGCTCTGTCCCAAGTAGTACCATCTTTGGCGTTAAACATCCTATTGTCATGTATGTCACTGCCAATACTTTCGTCAGTTCATAAGGCGAGCTTCTGTTTTCTCTTCTTCAGAATCTTCAGCAGCAGGAATATTACATACATACATATATACATACATAATCCGTCATTACACAACCTTTCGTTTTAACTGTCTGACCTGAGGTTTGAACCTTGGTCTGACGTCTAATAATTTAATACGCTTCATACTAGACTAAGACTACTTCAATCAATTTCAAGAATATGCCCAGAAGAGAAAATTCAACCTTTTTACTTTCATCCAACGCTTAATTTTCAATTCCTTCTCAAATACCACAAATAATGTATTGTTACGTTTTTACCTTTTTAAAAACGTTTAAATATGAGTTCGTTAATTGCAACAAAGTAAAAACAAATATGTCTTTAGTTTTTCTTAACTCTCTTTATTATTTACACTACTTTTGTGTGCCACCGTATAGAACTTAACGATACAACAATAATAACACAGCTCTGCAAATTTGGACTTTTTTTGTGCAAATAAGATGGCTTCAGGTGTTTTCGAAGGCATTTGGCGCGCTAAACACGAATCTGGTTTCAAAAATTTTCCATCACGTCAGGTTTTCGAGAAAAAGGGGGTTGAAAACCCTAAAAATAGCGTTTTTGGCCATTTTTGAAACATTGTAGAGCTCAACACTGACGTGCTAGAACCATCGCTATTGTTAGAAATTGACAATTGATCTTTGCTCTTTAAAATGAGCCCAAAGCCAAATTGTTTGCATACACCCTTAAAGTAGGGGGTGGGTTTATGTCAAGGGGTGCAAAAGAAAAAGAAACAAATTATGGAGGTCCTTAAAAATTAATCAGATTTACTTGAAAATTGTTACTCAGGGGTTTTTGGGGTCGCTGATTACAGATCTTCATTCAGATTTAAAAAATTCATAATGGCGGATCCAATATGGCCTTCGGAAACACCTGGAGCAATCTTATTTGCAAAACTCATGCAGAGCTGTGTAATCTGCTTCTTATTCACTTTATTAGTTCACACAAATATTCACTGGATCTTTACAACCACGACTTATTTTATTCACACGCAACTTCACACAAGGCTGACTGAATTAACTCTGCCTGCTGCTTGCTTTGTCCAGCCCTTTTATAGTCCGCACACACGCGTATCAATCAGTATGATGAACGTTCTCGATGTGGAAGGCACCGTATAAACAGTATTGAAACCATTGACTTTTGACAAACGCTTATAGCAGCAAATTACTAGCCAATTTAGAGGGAGAAAAAAAATGTTATAATGTTTTGCGAATGAAATGTGTTAGAAGCAACATATATACAGAGTGAAAACTGGCGGATAAAGCAGAAAAATTAAATGCAAATAAACATTTATTTTGTGTTAAAAAAGGGAAAATTTTGAATATTTTTTAATTTCTTCAATGAAAAGTTTAAAGATTCTTAAATATTTAAATATTAATCGAAATGTGTGTGATTTTCGGTCACAATGAATATAATTTCTTGTGCAAGAGATTATTAAGAAGCTAAATATTACAAGATCAAAATAAAAACGCACTGCTCATAAAAAATTTTTCTTGCTGAAAGTTGCCAATATTTTTTAATTTCTTGAAAGAAAAAGTTAAAAATTTTTATTGCTAGTAGTTGTTTTTATTATTTATTAATAGTTTTATACAAAAATTAAATTTTTTATTAACTCTCGCCAATATAAAAACACCCACCCCAAACCCTAAAAAACATAAATAAACAAAACAGACAGACAATCAGAAAGGGACAGAAATATTTTTTGGTAATATTTGCTGTCCCTTTCATAATTCGCTGGTAAACGTCAAAATTGCGTTTCGATACTGTTTATACGGTGGTGGAAGGTTCTCGCTCGCGCCTTCTCGAGAACTCTATTGCTAGTACATTGTTGTTTGTGTACTTTGCTTATGTTGACGTTCTAGGCGCAACCAGGTTCGTCATACATATGTGTGTGTGCAACTTTAGATAACCAACATGTTCATTGTATACTTAGTGTTAGTGTGCGTTTGTATATTGTGGCTTTGTGTTGGTGTAGCTGGTAGCTTTTGTTTATCGTTTTTATTGTTAAACGATATTAGGTCGTTTCGCTTTGCGTAACACTGCCGCCCACTTAAGCCTGTTCGTCCCGAATAGGCTCATTATCTCTTTTCCCATACTTTGCCAGTCGCTCTATGTGTACGACCTTCATTTTTGCTCGGGGGCTGTTAGCTTTCTGTATCCTGTACACGACATCGTTTAACCGTTTAATTATTTTATACGGTCCATTCCAGCTGGTTTGTAGCTTGGGAGATAATCCTTTCTTCCGCTTTGGGTTGTATAGCAGAACCATTTGTCCCTCATGGAAGCCCTCCGTGTTTGCCGCACGATCATACATGGCTTTCATTCTATCACTGACCATTTTTATACGGGTGCGCACAAACTCATGAAGTTCATTTAGGTTTTCGTCTTTTCCAGTTTATGTGGCATCTCTCTCGGTGCCGGGCTTAACACCAAACTCTAAGTCACCGGGCAGCTTTATCTCAGTCCCAAAAATAACCTTGGCGGGTGATCTAGATGTTGAATCATGGACCGCGGATCGGTACGCCAGTAGAAACCTCGGAATGTGTTCGTCCCAGTCCTTCTGTTGCTCGCTCACTACTTTTCGCAAGTATTCCTCTAGGGTTCGATTAAATCGTTCTACCATTCCGTCTGACTGTGGGTGAAGAGGCGTCGTTCGAGTCTTCTTAATACCGTATACTTCGCACATTTCCTTGAATACAGATGACTCAAAATTTCTGCCTTGATCGGAATGTAGTTCTATTGGAACCCCGTAGCGGCATACCCAGTTGTTCACAAAAACGTTAACTATTGTGTTCGCCTCTTGATTGGGTATGGCATATACTTCTGGCCATTTGCTGAAGTAGTCCATCACAACGAGAACATATCGCTTTCCGGCATTGCTGACTGGAAAAGGGCCTGCAACGTCCATCGCTATCCGCTCGAAAGGTGCGCCTGAGTTATACTGCTGCATCTGACCTCGACTTCTTCTTGCTGGACCTTTAGCTGCAATCACTGGGTGCAGTTTGCTATCCAATCCGCCACTGCTTGTTGACACTGTTGTTTTAGCCTTTCCAGTGTCTTTGTCACTCCAAGATGGCCTCCGCTGGCTCCATTATGGAACTCCTTTAACACTTCTTTCATTTTGGAGGAAGGCACTACCAATAGGTTGGATGAGGTCTTGCCGTCAGCGCTTTCCCAAAGTCTATACAGGCACCCATTTATGATCTTTAAGCTGTCCCATAGTGCCCAATAAGCTTTTGTAAGAGGACCTTCTGCGGACATCTCATTCCTGGTCGGTCGTTTGTCCTCTTCCTTAGCTGCTATTATTTTCGCCAATATTGGGTCACTTCTTTGTGCTTGGGACCAGTCTTCGTTGGTTTCAATCCGCGTTAGCCGGATATCGACGATGGATTCCTTTTTCTCAGCTTTCACGCAATGTTTACACTCCAAATTACAAGGTCGGCGTGAAAGAGCGTCAGCATTTCCATGTTTTATGCCCCTTCGGTGTTCAATGTTGAAGTCGTAAGTCTGGAGGCGTTCAATCCAACGTGCTAACTGTCCTTCAGGGTTCTTGAATTGTAGCAGCCATCTCAGTGCAGAGTGATCAGTCCTTAGCAGAAAATTCTGGCCATACAGGTACTTATGGTAATGTTTGATGCACTCCAGCACTGCCAGTAGCTCTCGTCGGGTTACACAGTAGTTCCGTTCAGGCTTTGACAATGTGCGGCTATAGTAGCCTACGACTTTCTCTGTTCCATTGATCACTTGGGAAAGTACACCACCAATACCATATCCGCTAGCATCACTGTCTAAGATGAACTTTTCTCCTGGGACTGGATACGCCAAAACTGGTGCAGCACACAATAGGTCTTTTAGTGTCTGGAACGCCTTCTCCTGTGGCTCATCCCATTGATAGATTTTTGACTTCTTGGTGAGCTGATGCAAACTTGCAGCCACGCTGGCAAAGTTAGGCACGAAGCGTCTGTAGTATGTGCATAGTCCCAAAAACCTGCGTAGTTCATGAAGATTCTGGGGACGAGGCCAGTCCTTTACTGCTCGTATTTTATCTTCATCGGTGGATATCCCATCTGCTGTGACAAGATGCCCCAAATATTTCACCTGCTTTTGGAAAAATGCACATTTCTTTACGCTTAGTTTTAGTCCAGCCGTTGATATCCGTTGCAGAACTTCTCCCAGGTTCTTGAGGTGTTCGTCGAAAGTTCTGCCCCTATTATGTCGTCGAGATGCACCAGGCAAGTCTTCCAATGCAGTCCCTTTAGCACAGGTTCCATAAGCCGCTCGAATGTGGCCGGAGCATTACAGAGTCCAAATGGCATAACCTTAAACTGCCATAAGCACCGTTCGCACTAAATGCGGTTTTCTCTTTGTCCTTGTCTGCAATCTCCACCTGCCAATACCCGCTTTGTAGATCCAATGTGAAGAACCATTTTGTTCCGGCTAGCGTGTCGAGTGTGTCGTCAATTCTTGGTAGCGGGTAACTATCCTTTTTGGTGACATCATTCAGCTTCCTGTAGTCTACGCAGAATCTTGTACTGCCATCTTTTTTCTTTACTAAAACTACAGGTGAGCTCCACGGACCCGATGATGGTTCGATTACACCGCTCTTCCTCATTTCGTCGACTTACTCCTTAACCTCATTACGCTTCGCCAGCGGTATGCTTCTGGGTGCCTGCTTTATCGGTCTCGCTTCGCCAGTATCAATTTCATGTTTGACCATGGCTGTTCTTCCCTGCCTTTTGTTGTTCGTGGCGAAAGCGAAAGCATACCTCTTTAGCAGCTTTTTGGCTTTGTTTTTCTCTGCAGCTGCTAAACCTGCAATCCATTTCTCCACATTTTCACCAAATTCCTTTTGATCCTTGGCTGACATATCGGCAGGTTGCGGCGTTTGTTCGCTGTTTATTATCGCCTCTACTGGAACACATTGGCACACCTCTGAGTTTTTACAGACGACTCTTTCATGGCCTGATAGATTTAGCACTCTCACCGGGACTAGTCTTTGTTCTGTTGATTTGACGAGGGCCTTTGCTGATATTAAATCCGTCTGTATTTCTGCTGGTTCAACAACCCACAAGCGGTTTTCCACACATTCTCCATCCATATTCGCCCATATCAGTGGTTCACTCTGAGGTGGCAATTTGAGTTGTTCGACCGCAACTATCCTTCTGGCGTGCACTTGATGCTTGTACCCCACGTCTAGAGGTATCTCTACATTTCGCCAACTCATAATCTGTTGCCCCATATTCAAATTGATGCCATGAGCTATCATAAAATCGGCACCAATGATAACCTCGTCTACAATATCGGCAACAATAAAAATGTGACTTACACTAATGTTGGCTATAGTCACCTTCGCCTCTGTTTTTCCGTGGACGGTGGCAGACTCTCCCGTAGCTGTCCGTAGTCGTACATTGTTAAGTGCCTCACACTTTCCCTTCACTACATCTGGTCTGATGATAGACTGCGTCGCCCCGGTGTCTATAGTGAAGATATGTGGTCTGCCATTTATGTATCCGTGCGCCGTAAGATTGTTGTTGTTCTGTTGCATCACTGATATTGAGATTGTGGGGCCCTTGCTTGTGGGAGCCAGCACTTGCTCGTTTTAGTTTAACGGGGACTCTTGTGAAGATGGCTGGTAGTTCGCCCGTTTCTTATTCCTTGATGGTGAGGCGGATCTTGATCTCTTGCGTGGCGCTTTGCAGTTTCTCTGGAAATGACCACTCTTTCCACAGTTGAAGCATTTAAGTTTAGCCTTTTGTTCATTTTCTCCCGAAACTTGCTTCAACATTTCTTTAAGTTTATTCAGAAGGCATTCCTCCTCCTCCACGACTTCAATTTTCCGCACTTTGCTCATTTCTAGTCGTACGAGCGGTCTCCTGTGCTAGTGCGAAGGCCACGGTCTCTGAAAAGGTTCTCTTCTGCGTGGAACATACCGCTAGTTTAATGTTAGGGTCGCGTATATCATTCAAAAATGCCTCGGTCTTAATGTTGTCTATCAGCGGGTGGTTTTCTCCGGAGTATGTTAGCTGCACTAATCTCTCGATTTCCATTGCAAAGGCCTGAAGTGTCTCATTAGCATTTTGCGCCCGGCACCTTAATTCCATGCGGTACAATTCTCTTTTGTGCTCATCGCCGAATTTACGCTGTAACGCCACCATCAACTCGTTGTAGTTGTTCCTGCAGCTGGCTGGCATGGTTTCTAGGATCTCAGCTGCGAAACCTTTTAGCGCCAAAATTAGTTCCAGAGCCTTCTCTCCATCGTCCCATCCGTTTCTGCTGGCTACTGTCTCGAATTGGAATTTGAATACGGATAGGGGTGAGCTACCATCAAAGCAAGGTGTTCTTATCCTGCCGGTGCTTTCCGAAATGACTCGCACTGGTTCCGGCCGCTGGCTTTGGAGGTTGTTGATCTTTTCCTCCATCATAACGATTTTTCCGCCGACGGCCTTCTCCAAATTGTCCACTTTAGTGTCAACGGCCTTTTCTAAATGTGACACCATTTCCTCTACACCAGTGATCCTTTTGCTGACCGACTCATGGATTTCCTGCAGCTTTCCAGATGTTGCTTCGAGCTCCTTTTCAATTTTTGAAAAAATTGCTGCTTGCAGTCGTTGGTTTCCGGCTCTAGAAGCTTCGAATAGCTTCTGGTTCTCAGCTCTAGAAGCTTCTCGTACTTCAGCCAGAAGTTTTTGATTTTCGGTTTTAGAAGCTTCTTGTGCATCCGTTAATACTTGCATCTTTTCCATCATAGCGGCTAGCAACGAATTTATGTCGATACCGCCAGGGGTTGCAGGGGCCTTTACCTCTCGTTCCTCTTCATCTTCGAACTCGTAGGAATCGATGTCGATGTCCTGAACCTGCAGATGTTCCCTTAATCGGCTTTGCAGTTCGTTTTTCGTGCCCATTGTTGGCAGCTCGAGTTTACCCAACTCCCGTTTGAGCCGTTCCACTTTTAGATCGCAGAGTTTCATTTTGATTCTGATTTTCTCTTAATTGTTTATTTATTTTTACTTTGGGATTTTGCAATCCCACTTCTGACACCAATTGTTACGTTTTTACCTTTTTAAAAACGTTTAAACATGAGTTCGTTAATTGCAATAAAGTAAAAACATATATGTCTTTAGTTTTTCTTAACTCTCTTTATTATTTACACTACTTTTGTCTGCCACCGTATAGAACTTAACGATACAACAATAATAATCTGTTTTATTCACTAGTTCACACAACTATTCGCTAGATCTTTACAACCACGACTTATTTTGTTCACACGCAACTTCACACAAGGCTGACTGAATTAACTCTGACTGCTGCTTGCCAGCCCTTTTATATTCCGCACACACGCGTATCAATCAGTATGACGAACGTTCTCGATGTGGAAGGTTCTCGTTCGCGCCTTCTCGAGAACTCTATTGCTAGTACTTTGTTGTTTGTGTACTTTGCTTATGTTGTCCGTTACATATTTGTCGTAGCTGGTTTGATTCATTCCATGTTGTTGTTGCTACCAGGTTCGTTGTGTGTGTGCAGCTTTAGATAATCAACACGTTCGTTGTATTCTTAAGCCGAAAGTCCATACCATGCGTCTTGCAGTACATGCGTATACCGAAAAAGTAGAATCAGTGTAGTTGATTGTGACAAGTTACAGAAGAAAAAGCATAGATTGCATATACGCATAGAAAGTAGGATTACTTTTCTATGCGACTAATGCAGTGTTGGAAAATGTCAGCAGTTTTTTAAACTTGGCATGCCAAATTATATACTATTGTGAATGGTTTCTATAAATATGTTTAAATAGTGCATTACTATTTTCGCATTTTTCTTTTTGCATTACAAAAATATTAATAAAAACATATTTTATAATAAAGTTTATTACTAATTTAAGAGGAAAATACATTAAAATACGGTTTTAACACATTTCTTTCATGAACAAAATATGTATATGATGATTGTTTATACATATATGTATATATAATTGTTTTTATGTACTGAGTGCCTGTCATCTATTTTGAATTTATTAATTTGTAAACAAGAAAAATGGAGGAAAAATTAAATGAAAACACTCGGCTTGTGTTATTTTGAGGATTTTCGTAGGCCTTAACAGCACAATACAATGTAATTTTTGTGTAAAACTATTAATAAATAATAAAAACAACTAATAACAATTTTTAATTATTCCTTTCAAGAAATTAAAAAATATTGGCAACTTTCAGCAAGAAAATTTTTTTATGAGCAGTACGTCTTATTTTGATCTTATTATATTTAGCTTCTTAATTAACTCTTGCTCAAGAAACTATATTCATTGTGACCGAAATTCACCCACATTTCGATTAATATTTAAATATTTAAGAATCTTTAAACTTTTCATTGAAGAAATTAAAAAATATTCCAAATGTTCCCCTTTTTAACACAAAATAAATGTTTGTTTACATTTAATTTTTCTACTTTATCTGCCAGTTTTCACCCTGTATATCTGTTGCTTCTAACACATTTGCCTCGCAAAACTTATAACATTTTTTTTCTCCCTCTAAATTGGCCTGTCCTTTTATGTTATGATCGTTTTTCAAATGTCAAAATATCACATATGTAAACTCATAAATTTGTAATTAATGCCATAAATTCTTTAAAAATTACAATTTGATTTTCTATTTTTTCCAAAAATGTTCTTGTTCGCTTGTTTGTTGTTTACCACAACAGCTGATCAAAACAAAAAACCCGTCGCATAAACGCATTGTGTGTAACTTGCTATAAAATCGGCATAGAAAGCAAGATTCGCAAGGCGCATGAAAAGGATGGTATGGACTTTCGGCTTTAGTGTTAGTGCGTATTTGTATTGTGTGGCTTTTGTTTATCGTTTTTATTGTTAAACGATATTAGGTCGTTTCGTTTTGCGTAACAATATATATATATATATATATATATATATAAACAACTTTTCGTGGCAATTTTATTTATTCTCCGTGTTTTTACCAGAAATGTGTTGAGAGGAAGCAGCCGAAGGAATATTTTTTTATATTTTCGTTTCGTTGAAGATTTCTGACCTGGGGTTTGAACCGTGGTCTCACGTCTAATAAGCCAACACACTACCCGCTAGACAGCGGTGACTTTGACAACATTCTGAACTAAAAAAAACCAAACTCAAATGTCTACCATACTGTGATTTGGATGGCAGCGGTCTTAGAAATAACCGTAAAACCGTAGTTCCTATGAAAAACGATACATTTCAATTTTTGAGACTCTTTAACTTTAATTTAGAAAAAGTTAGATGCCTTAAATAAAATTTTTTTATTCGTTAGTATTGTTATCGCCATTATTTGAAACCAAATAAAATAAGAAAATTTTAAACAGAACTTAAGAAGTTCATACATACTCGTACGACTTTCCTAGACATTATTTGGTGTTGTGTATGTAATTTTCTTAAGTTTTCGAATATTTTGTTAAGTTTTATCATAAATAATACTGTTACGCAAAGCGAAACGACCTAATATCGTTTAACAATAAAAACGATAAACAAAAGCTACCAGCTACACCAACACAAAACCACAATATACAAACGCACACTAACACTAAGTATACAATGAACATGTTGGTTATCTAAGGTTGCACACACACATATGTATGACGAACCTGGTTGCGCCTAGTACGTCAACATAAGCAAAGTACACAAACAACAATGTACTAGCAATAGAGTTCTCGAGAAGGCGCGAGCGAGAACATTCCACATCGAGAACGATCATCATACTGATTGATACGCGTGTGTGCGGACTATAAAAGGGCTGGACAAAGCAAGCAGCAGGCAGAGTTAATTCAGTCAGCCTTGTGTGAAGTTGCGTGTGAATAAAATAAGTCGTGGTTGTAAAGATCCAGTGAATATTTGTGTGAACTAATAAAGTGAATAAGAAGCAGATTATTATTGTTGTATCGTTAAGTTCTATAGGTGGCACACAAAAGTAGTGTAAATAATAGAGTTAAGAAAAACTAAAGACATATTTGTTTTTACTTTGTTGCAATTAACGAACTCATATTTAAACGTTTTTAAAAAGGTAAAAACGTAACAATTGGTGCCAGAAGTGGGATTGCAAAAATCCAAAAGTAAAAATAAATAAAAAGGAAATAAATAAATAAAATGAAGCTCACCGAACTAAGAGTGGAACGACTGAAACGAGAGTTGGGTAAGCTTGAACTGCCAACAACGGGCACGAAGAATGAACTGCAAAGGCGGTTAAGGGAACATCTGCAGCTGCAGGGTATTAACATCGATTCTCACGAGTTCGAGGAAGAAGAGGAACGAGAATTACAGGCCCCTGCAACTCCTAGCGGTGCTGACATAAATTTGTTGCTAGCGCCAAAAGCTACTGGCGGATGCACAAGAAGCTTCTAGAGCTGAGAATAAAAAGCTATTTGCTGATGTACGAGAAGCTTCTAGAACCGAAAATCAAAAACTTCTAGCTGAAGTGCAAGAAGCTTCTTGAACCGAAAATCAAAAACTTCTAGCTGAAGTGCAAGAAGCTTCTAGAACCGAAAACCAAAAACTGCAAGCAGCAATTTTGACGAAAATTGAAAAGGAGCTTGAAGCGACATCAGGGAAGCTGCAGGAAATACACGAGTCGGTCAGCAAAAGAATTACTGGTGTGGAGGAAAGGATGTCACATTAAGAAAGGACCGTCGACACGAAAGTGAACGATTTGGGAAAGACCGTCGACGGAAAACTGGTGATAATGGAAGAGAAGATCAACAACCTCCAGAGCCAGAGACCGGAACCAGTGCGAGCCGTATCCGAAAGTACCGGCAGGATTAAATCACCTTGCTTTGATGGCAGCTCACCCCTATCCGTATTCAAATTCCAATTTGAGACAGTAGCCAGCAGAAACGGATGGGACGATGGAGAGAAGGCTCTAGAACTAATTCTGGCGTTAAAAGGTGTCGCAGCTGAGATCCTAGAAACCATGCCAGCCAGCAGCAGAAACAACTACAACGACTTAATGGTGACGTTGCAGCGTAAATTCGGCGATGAGCACAAACGGGAATTATATCGCATGGAGTTGAGATGCCGGGCGCAAAAGGCAAATGAGTCATTACAAGCCTTTGCAATGGAGGTTGAGAGATTAGTGCAGCTCACATACCCAGGAGAAAGCCATCCGTTTATAGACAACTTTAAGACCGAGGCGTTTGTTAATGGCATACGCGACCCTGATATTAAACTGGCGGTATGTTCTACACAGAAGACAACTTTTGCAGAGACAGTGGCCTTCGCACTAGCCCAGGAGACCGCTCGCACGATTTCTAGACCACAAATGAGCAAAGTGCGGAAAATGGAAGTCGTGGAGGAGGAGGAATGCCTTTTGGACAAATTTAAAGAGATGTTGAAGCAAGTTTTGGGAGAAAATGGACAAAAGGCTAAACTCAAATGCTTCAACTGTGGAAAGAGTGGCCATTTCCAAAGAAACTGCAAAGCGCCACGCAAGAGATCAAGATCCGCCTCACCATCAAGGAATAAGAAACGGGCGAACTACCAGCCATCTTCACAAGAGTCCCCGTTAAACTAAAACGAGCTAGCACTGAGGGGCAAGTGCTGGCTCCCACAAGCAAGGGCCCCACAATCTCAATATCAGTGATGCAACAGAACAACAACAATCTTACGGCGCACGGATACATAAATGGCAGACCACATATCTTCACTATAGACACCGGGGCGACGCAGTCTATCATCAGACCAGATGTAGTGAAGGGAAAGTGTGAGGCACTTAACAATGTACGACTACGGACAGCTACGGGAGAGTCTGCCACCGTCCACGGAAAAACAGAGGCGAAGGTGACTATAGCCAACATTAGTGTAAGTCACATTTTTATTGTTGCCGATATTGTAGACGAGGTTATCATTGGTGCCGATTTTATGATAGCTCATGGCATCAATTTGAATATGGGGCAACAGATTATGAGTTGGCGAAATGTAGAGATACCTCTAGACGTGGGGTACAAGCATCAAGTGCACGCCAGAAGGATAGTTGCGGTCGAACAACTCAAATTGCCACCTCAGAGTGAATCACTGATATGGGCGAATATGGATGGAGAATGTGTGGAAAACCGCTTGTGGGTTGTTGAACCAGCAGAAATACAGACGGATTTAATATCAGCAAAGGCCCTCGTCAAATCAACAGAACAAAGACTAGTCCCGGTGAGAGTGCTAAATCTATCAGGCCATGAAAGAGTCGTCTGTAAAAACTCAGAGGTGTGCCAATGTGTTCCAGTAGAGGCGATAATAAACAGCGAACAAACGCCGCAACCTGCCGATATGTCAGCCAAGGATCAAAAGGAATTTGGTGAAAATGTGGAGAAATGGATTGCAGGTTTAGCAGCTGCAGAGAAAAACAAAGCCAAAAAGCTGCTAAAGAGGTATGCTTTCGCTTTCGCCACGAACAACAAAAGGCAGGGAAGAACAGCCATGGTCAAACATGAAATTGATACTGGCGAAGCGAGACCGATAAAGCAGGCACCCAGAAGCATACCGCTGGCGAAGCGTAATGAGGTTAAGGAGTAAGTCGGCGAAATGAGGAAGAGCGGTGTAATCGAACCATCATCGGGTCCGTGGAGCTCACCTGTAGTTTTAGTAAAGAAAAAAGATGGCAGTACAAGATTCTGCGTAGACTACAGGAAGCTGAATGATGTCACCAAAAAGGATAGTTACCCGCTACCAAGAATTGACGACACACTCGACACGCTAGCCGGAACAAAATGGTTCTTCACATTGGATCTACAAAGCGGGTATTGGCAGGTGGAGATTGCAGACAAGGACAAAGAGAAAACCGCATTTAGTGCGAACGGTGGCTTATGGCAGTTTAAGGTTATGCCATTTGGACTCTGTAATGCTCCGGCCACATTCGAGCGGCTTATGGAACCTGTGCTAAAGGGACTGCATTGGAAGACTTGCCTGGTGTATCTCGACGACATAATAGGGGCAGAACTTTCGACGAACACCTCAAGAACCTGGGAGAAGTTTTGCAACGGATATCAACGGCTGGACTAAAACTAAGCGTAAAGAAATGTGCATTTTCCAAAAGCAGGTGAAATATTTGGGGCATCTTGTCACAGCAGATGGGATATCCACCGATGAAGATAAAATACGAGCAGTAAAGGACTGGCCTCGTCCCCAGAATCTTCATGAACTACGCAGCTTTTTGGGACTATGCACATACTACAGACGCTTTGTGCCTAACTTTGCCAGCGTGGCTGCAAGTTTGCATCAGCTCACCAAGAAGTCAAAAATCTATCAATGGGGTGAGCCAAAGGAGAAGGCGTTCCAGACACTAAAAGACCTATTGTGTGCTGCACCAGTTTTGGCGTATCCAGTCCCAGGAGAAAAGTTCATCTTAGACAGTGATGCTAGCGGATATGGTATTGGTGGTGTACTTTCCCAAGTGATCAATGGAACAGAGAAAGTCGTAGGCTACTATAGCCGCACATTGTCAAAGCCTGAACGGAACTACTGTGTAACCCGACGAGAGCTACTGGCAGTGCTGGAGTGCATCAAACATTACCATAAGTACCTGTATGGCCAGAATTTTCTGCTAAGGACTGATCACTCTGCACTGAGATGGCTGCTACAATTCAAGAACCCTGAAGGACAGTTAGCACGTTGGATTGAACGCCTCCAGACTTACGACTTCAACATTGAACACCGAAGGGGCATAAAACATGGAAATGCTGACGCTCTTTCACGCCGACCTTGTAATTTGGAGTGTAAACATTGCGTGAAAGCTGAGAAAAAGGAATCCATCGTCGATATCCGGCTAACGCGGATTGAAACCAACGAAGACTGGTCCCAAGCACAAAGAAGTGACCCAATATTGGCGAAAATAATAGCAGCTAAGGAAGAGGACAAACGACCGACTAGGAACGCGATGTCCGCAGAAGGTCCTCTTAAAAAAGCTTATTGGGCACTATGGGACAGCTTAAAGATCATAAATGGGTGCCTGTATAGACTTTGGGAAAGCGCTGACGGCAAGACCTCATCCAACCTATTGGTAGTGCCTTCCTCCAAAATGAAAGAAGTGTTAAAGGAGTTCCATAATGGAGCCAGCGGAGGCCATCTTGGAGTGACAAAGACACTGGAAAGGCTAAAACAACAGTGTCAACAAGCAGTGGCGGATTGGATAGCAAACTGCACCCAGTGTATTGCAGCTAAAGGTCCAGCAAGAAGAAGTCGAGGTCAGATGCAGCAGTATAACTCAGGCGCACCTTTCGAGCGGATAGCGATGGACGTTGCAGGCCCTTTTCCAGTCAGCAATGCCGGAAAGCGATATGTTCTCGTTGTGATGGACTACTTCAGCAAATGGCCAGAAGTATATGCCATACCCAATCAAGAGGCGAACACAATAGTTAACGTTTTTGTGAACAACTGGGTATGCCGCTACGGGGTTCCAATAGAACTACATTCCGATCAAGGCAGAAATTTTGAGTCAGCTGTATTCAAGGAAATGTGCGAAGTATACGGTATTAAGAAGACTCGAACGACGCCTCTTCACCCACAGTCAGACGGAATGGTAGAACGATTTAATCGAACCCTAGAGGAATACTTGCGAAAAGTAGTGAGCGAGCAACAGAAGGACTGGGACGAACACATTCCGAGGTTTCTACTGGCGTACCGATCCGCGGTCCATGATTCAACATCTAGATCACCCGCCAAGGTTATCTTTGGGACTGAGATAAAGCTGCCCGGTGACTTAGAGTTTGGTGTTAAGCCCGGCACCGAGAGAGATGCCACATAAACTGGAAAAGACGAAAACCTAAATGAACTTCATAAGTTTGTGCGCACCCGTATAAAAATGGTCAGTGATAGAATGAAAGCCAGGTATGATCGTGCGGCAAACACGGAGGGCTTCTATGAGGGACAAATGGTTCTGCTATACAACCCAAAGCGGAAGAAAGGATTATCTCCCAAGCTACAAACCAGCTGGAATGGACCGTATAAAATAATTAAACGGTTAAACGATGTCGTGTACAGGATACAGAAAGCTAACAGCCCCCGAACAAAATTGAAGGTCGTACACATAGAGCGACTGGCAAAATATGGGAAAGGAGATTATGAGCCTATTCGGGACGAACAGGCTTAAGTGGGCGGCAGTGTTACGCAAAACAAAACGACCTAATATCGTTTAACACTAAAAACGATAAACAAAAGCCACACAATACAAATACGCACTAACACTAAGAATACAACGAACGTGTTGATTATCTAAAGCTGCACACACACAACGAACCTGGTAGCAACAAGAACATGGAATGAATCAAACCAGCTACGACAAATATTTAACGGACAACATAAGCAAAGTACACAAACAACAAAGTACTAGCAATAGAGTTCTCGAGAAGGCGCGAACGAGAACCTTCCACATCGAGAACGTTCGTCATACTGATTGATACGCGTGTGTGCGGACTATAAAAGGGCTGGACAAAGCAAGCAGCAGTCAGAGTTAATTCAGTCAGCCTTGTGTGAAGTTGCGTGTGAACAAAATAAGTCGTGGTTGTAAAGATCTAGCAAATAGTTGTGTGAACTAGTGAATAAAACAGATTATTATTGTTGTATCGTTAAGTTCTATACGGTGGCACACAAAAGTAGTGTAAATAATAAAGAGAGTTAAGAAAAACTAAAGACATATTTGTTTTTACTTTATTGCAATTACCGAACTCATATTTAAACGTTTTTAAAAAGGTAAAAACGTAACAATATATATATACATATATATATTTGGCGAATAATGAATCGTGTCAAAACAAGAGCTGTGTTATCGGCACAATGTGCACTATGAATGCATAATGTTTCTGTTCAAGGCATGTTCAAGGTATGTTGTTTTAAAGTGAAGGAATTTTAAAAGTACTGCTGAAAAGGTAGAGCGAAGCTAGAACGTCAAGTTTGGTTTCTGAAAGGTAAATCCGATCCTTTACAAATGTACGCATGAACTTTAGTAACGGAGTATTTACTGTGAAGAAATGTTTGAGCTTTTATGACAGAATGTTTTCAATCGATTTGTATCATTCGATGTAAAACCCGCGAATATATATACATACTATTTCACTAATGGTGGAATAAATCCCGAAAAAATTGTTCTCTTAGTAAATTTCTTAACAGTAGAAGTTGTAGTAGTAGAAGTAGTAGAAGGAGTAGTAGTAGAAGTAGTAGTAGTAGAAGTAGTAGTAGTAGTAGTAGTAGTAGAAGTAATAGTAGTAGTAGTAGTAGTAGTAGTAGTAGAAGTAGTAGTAGTAGAAGTAGTAGTAGAAGTAGTAGTAGTAGAAGTAGTAGTAGTAGAAGAAGTAGTAGTAGAAGTAGTAGTAATAGAAGTAGTACTGGTAGAAGTAGTAGTAGTAGAAGTAGTAGTAGTAGAAGTTGTAGTGGTAGAAGTAGCAGTAGTAGAAGTAGTAGTAGTAGAAGAAGTAGTAGAAGAAGTAGTAGTAGCTGTAGTGGTAGAAGTAGCAGTTGTGGAAGTAGTGGTAGTAGTTATAGTATACTAGCAGATTGTACCCAGCGTTGCTCGGATTATGTAGTTTGGATTATTTTAAAAAATGAAAAATGTTTTTAAATTAAAAAAACAGTTATTATTTGTTGTTGTTAAAGAAATTTAAAAATTTTTATTATTAACACTTAAAAAATACAAAAATCAGTATTTTTTTTTTTAGGTTTTGCATAAAATTAGAATTTTTCTTCAAATTATTTTTGAACTTTGCATTTTCATGTATTTTAATTTAAATGTTTTTTTTCTTCATTAATTTAGAATATCGTTTTTTTTTGCGAATTCGTTTTTAATATTGTGAGGTGCAATGTTTCCAAGTTTTATTTTTCATTTTATTTAGGAAACAAATGAGTTGTTGCGACAAAATAAACTTAAATTTAACAAAGCTCACTCTCTTAAAAACCAATTAACCATGCTTAAAAAATTTTTTTTTTTATATTTTTAAGTTTTATGTGTGTGGCTCAAAAAATCTAATTTAAAATTTTTATTTTTTATTTTTGTTCAAGTAAACTTTAAACAGTTTTAAAAACTATGAAGTTAATTTTTTTTTTCACACTTTAATTTTTACTTTTTTATATAATTAAACAAACTTCAGTTTCAAAGTTCTATAATGTAACTTAAATGCAACTTGACCCATAAATTTTTTATGTCACGGTCCCCATATAGATGTTTAATCTGATTAATGAGAGCGACTGCTTATTTCGGTGTTTGGAATCAGATTGACCGACTCTATCAATTCTTTATTAAGTTATTTGATTACTAAGTGTATATTATTTGACATTCGTAAATAGATTGTAATAGAATAGAAATGTAAATGAATAGAGATACTTAAAAGCTTAAAAGCTATAATACAGAGATGGTAAAGATCTGTTACACATTGAAAAGCAAACTAATACTATAACTGTATGTCAAGTCCACTCAGCAGTCGCTGACAGGCATACTTTTAATGTTAAAACCGGCTTAAAATATACTCTTTTGGCAAAAATATGAAAAAGGAACACGTGAAAGATTATTAAGCATTATTTGTTGGCATTCAACAGAATGAGAAGAACTTCAAGGTTGTCCTGCGGCAACAGACAAATAAAGAAATTATCAAAATAAATTATATTGGCTACTTTAAGTGAAAAATTGTCAAAAATGTTTGGCAATAAATAAAATGTAATAAAGAAAGAAATTTACAGGCCATATAAGTCCATAGCATGTCTTAAAGAATTACAATGTCGTAAAAGAATAATAATCTCACACAGCGGCTATCAGAGACATTTTTGTAATTTAAGTAATGATTTGAGGAGTAATAGGAACATCAGTCTGACACTTGAAGATTTGATGAGAAGGTAAGTCAAATAAGAAAATTGTTGAAAAAGAACTGCACTATTCCTCAGCTCAAATATCACAGAAACATATTTCGTTATGAACTTAAAACTGTCTCTTTTTATTTTTAACATTTTTATTAAATTAAAATAAAAATATAGATTTCCACTAATTTCGGTCCAAGAGTGGTGAATATTATAATAGAGACTCTGCTGTTCTTTGAAACTAGTAGATATCGTCTAAGCGTGTAAACTAATATAAGAAATTAAAGTAACAATGATGCATTTGAAAACAAAGAAAGGCCAAAGGACGCTTGTTTGTAGAAGCTTAAAATGTATTCTTTAGAAGTGCGGAAAAACGGTGCGGCACAGACCAAAGTTAGCTAAAGCTATTAAAAAAAAGATCAGGAACAGCTGACATTAGCGTACAGTACGGGGATCATTAAATGAAAACGTTGTCGGAGCAGAGACCAAGCAAGGAACCCCTTGTTGATTTCTTAATCTGAATGCACACTCTTTTCACAGATTTTTTTTTTTTGGTTTTTACTTTATAATGTTTCCAATTTCTCTCCTTTGCGATTTTTTAATGGTTTTTTGTTAATAAAAATTAACTTGAAGAAAATCAAAATTATGTTTTTAAATATTTATTGGCTTTCGAGAGTTAGAGGAATGTTGGGGGTATGCAGAGTTTTGTCCATGGCTGTATTTTAACCAATAAACTTTGTACATGCAATTAAGCCCAAAACAAAAACTGTCAATAATGATCAGCTGTATTCAAAGCTAAAAAAGTGCAATAATACTCATTCATTTTATAAAATATTCTAACAGGAATTTTCGTGGAATTCGAGACTGGAAACTTTGGGGAATTCTCCGGCTTTCCGATTACGAGTATTACCGCAAAAAACTTTACAGAAATTTGTCAAAATGTGAATCAATTTTCCTAGATTCTAATTTCGTTAACATGAAAGAAGTCTAATGGGACCAAATCGCACGCTTTCGGTGGCCACCATATCTTTCGTGCATAATACCAAATGTTTCGTAAGCTGTGTGACACGTAGTGCCCTTCCAAAATATTTAATTTACGTAAGAAAAAGATGGTAATCAACAGTGACAGTGATGGCCTGGCTAATGGCCATCTCCAAGAAATATAGACCGATGATGCCGTCAGTCCAAAATTCACATCAAACAGTAACATTTTTAGGTTGTATGGGTGACCTTGGATCTCACCTCAATGTGAACAATTCGACAATTTTGTTTGTTTATTTATACATGCATCCTGAAACAATGCTGAAGGTGATGAAAATTAGGTCCAGCTGCCAACTGCTACAGAGTTCGTTTAGCCACCAAATGTCGTTGTAGGTTAATAAATTAAATTATTGAAATTAAAAAATAAATTAAATTATTAAAATTAACAAATTTAATATAAAGAACAACAATTATTTTTAAAAATTATTGCTTAAAATTCATGAAATTGCTAACAAAAATATTGGGGTATCTAGATTTTTGCTGTCCACTGTAGGTATGAGTGTGTGTATATATTTGCATATATTAACATGCGAAAGCTAAATAAACAAAGTGGAAATAGGAAACGAATAAAAATAATAAATAAACGTATGATGGAAAATGCATATATTTTCAACTTAAAATAGAAAAAGACGATTGGATTTATTGTATCAATAAATAACACTTTCGAAAAAACATATTCAAGCAAATTCTGGACAAAATCACACTTACAAACCCAAATGCAAACACAAACACAACCAGGACTGAGAACGAACATGAGAGAGAATAATTTTTAAATAACGGATAACAGAGTACCAATTGTCAAAGCAGTATTTTTCCTCTACACATTCACTCCATATTCACATGTGTGTTCATTTGTTGAACATTTTTTATACAAACACAGAGAGAAAGAAGTTATTGTGTCATGTCATGTGATAATTTATTTCAAATGTTCTTTGTTCATAAATACTAAAATACACACACATGTATACGTACATAAAAGTGGATAATTGAATAAAAATATTACACTACAAAAGAAAGAGGAATAAAAGTGACAAATGGCCAGTTAAAAGCCAGACAATATGAAAATACTGAAAATACTTATTGATTTGACAGTCTTGTTTGTCTGAAATTTTGACAATATGACACCCGCGTTACATCGTGCAATTTATTGGCAAGCCAGTTTTATAAGCTACGATTAAACGCTCGTAAAGTCACAAATAAAGCATACAAAAGAATATAATAAAGGCAGAAAATGCAATAGTTTTTCCTGTAATGCGATTAAACGTTTTGTTTAAACTTAACTTAACTTTGTCTACTTTCGTAAAGCGTTTTATTTGTATATTTTCCTAAGGATAGTTTAACAGATGGCTGTAAAATGTAGTCAATTTTATTCTATAATTCACACACCAAATGCCTGAATATGTGAATTATTTCCTTTGGAAAATTTTGGAAAGTTTTGAGTCATTTAATCATCATATTAAGCCCGAAATAAAATAATTTTGTATTGTCATGGGTTGCCAATTGAAACAATTTAGTATCAGCAACGAATGAAATACATTATTGGCCAATTCACTCCATTTTGTGTCGTGTATGTTGTATTGGATAAACTTTTTGTTTGTCAACGCTCAATGCTAAGCTGTATTGTGTACTTCATATTGCAAACTTCAGAAAAACGATAAGAAGAAGAAGACCAGTATTTATAATTTTATTTTCAAGCAACAAATTAAAAATATTACGCAAAAAAGTAAATTAATTAATTATCTGTGCGAATAATTATAATTTTGAAATGTTAATTGTTGACTCAATTTACATAGAAAATATTTTATATTTTTATTCTTCTTCTTCATTACTGGCATTTACATAAACTGATAACACGAAACCAATACAACTTCAAAAACATATGAAAAAATTTGTATAAGTGTATCGGGTTTTTATATGAAAATTATCAACAACAAGCATACCCTGTTGTATATTCGTCTAACAATACACGACATACAACGATACAAGGGCTTGTGTGAATTGCCCATATGATTGTTTCTAAAACAAAATAATTTACTTTGGAATATTTTCTGTGCAACTAAGTTACAAATGAAGGTGACTTAAACCCAAAAAGAATTGAAGTTTTAAATATATTCAATTGATCCATCAGCCATAAATTAGACACCGTCTACCACGCATATTGTACTACGAAATATAAAAGATTTACATTAAAAATTTGTGTTTATTAAATATGTAACAAAGAAATTTAAACTTGAAAAAATCTTTACTTTAGTCAGAATAACGAATTAGTCTCTTGCACTACCCATGCTGTGTGAGTAAATTTTACCTATATGTGGCCTACTGTGTAAAGTCAACTCCGACCGGCAAAACTTTTCAATGAAATTTTTTACTCTCAGAATTTTTGTCACGAGACTGTTAGGGGAGGTGCCCGAATAAATATTTTTGCATATCTCGTTTTGTACGAGAAGTTTGGCCTCACGTCTAATAAGTCAACACAGAAAAGAAAAAATCTAATAGTGTTTTCACACCTAAAGTTAAAACCAGCTTTTAATATTAAAACCATAATCAGCGGATTTTGCGTTCACACTATAAGTTTTCTTAAATCTGGTTTTAACATTCATGACATTTATGACTGCGCAACAGCTATTTTTGTTTAAGAAAAAATAAACAAATAAGAAAAATTAAGAAATTAACAATAAGTTAAAAATTATTCTAAATATTGTAAAAGAATACTTTAAAATAGCGGATCTATATATAAAAAGCATGCATTATTTAAAATTTTACTTTTTTCACACAACTGCATTTTTATATTTGTTTTGTTTTTATTTCGTTATTTTCAGCTGTTTTCAACATTTCAATGATGGTAGCTCTGATTAAGTACATCGAAAACAAGGTTGTATTTTATAAAACCTACTTAAAACCAATTCAACAAAGGTTGATGAAGATGGTTTTAACACAATAATTTTGTGTGGTAAAACCACTCAGTGTGAAAACACTATAAGGATGATAATAAAGCTGATGAGAAACTGATGCTGGAATCTTTACCATATCTTGGTAGGAAAGCGTTTGGTTTTCAAGAGATGACTTTCCAAGCGACTGTAATAATTGAAGAAAAGTTACAATACTGTACATCATAATTAAATTAATCACAATTATCATATTACTGGCTAGTGTAAAATAGTTTACGAAATGAAAAGGTAGGATGACATTACTTTATTGGTTACAGTGTTTGTACATTGTAGATCACTGTCTAACTAATAAACAATTAATAATATTCTTAAAATATATTAATGTTTTAGTACAAGTCCATCACAATATGACTTGTAGGTAATTAATGTATTTTGCACTGAACTCAGTTGTATAAGTGCTAAAAGGTATTCTTTAGGTATTGTGTTAAAAAAATTTTTGCAAAATTCCTAGAATTTCTGTAACCATATGCCTTATTATAGATGAACGATTTTATGGACATGAAATTATTTTATAATACCGTAATTAAATTTTTTGCACATGCATTTATTATTAATTTATTTATTAATTACAATACAATTACAAATTATATTTTAATTATATACGAGCGGAGTAACTTGACCACATGCTCGGTATAGTTTCACAGACCAGAGTCTCTGGTGGGAATCGAACCCACGACCCTCACGCTAATAGCGTAGCACACTACCCACTAGACTACCAGGGAACCCGCTCATGAATTTAATTTAAACAGATTCTGAGCATTTCCGTCCACTATATGATATGTAACAAACACTTAAATGAATGAATGTAAAATTTGATGATGCAACAGATTTTACTGCACCTCTGCACATTGTATAAGTACAATCGCAAGGAAATATGACGCAGCACTTGACGTAAAATAAAAGAACAACAAACTATAACGTTATAATAAAATAAGAAATTATGAAATCCTAGTTATAATACACACATACTCGTACTTATATGAACATTAACGTTTGATTTTTGATTGCGTGTCCTTTACCAGATTTTTTTTATTAAAAAAGTTACATGAAATCTGTTAAATGACGGTCGTAGCAGTAATGCGGAAATTTTAATTTCTGGGTGATTAAAGTAAAATGTAGCACATAGTTACAAATGTTACTGCATAGCTTAAGTACATATGTATAAATTGAAAAGTATATTTTGTCAGTAACAATTCTTTACGTGATGGTTTCTACAATCGTAGTTAAATACAGCTGAAACTTTACTTTTGAAGTAATCGTGTATTTAGGTGCTTACATTGTAGTAGTCGTCAAAAATTTTATTAATAAATTTCACACCAAAATTTAAAACCTGATCTAATCAGATGATTTTGGGTTCACACTGCAAGTTTTATTAAAATTGGTTTTAAATTCATGACATTTATGACTGCGAGAAAAAAATTTTATGAGCAATATGCCTTATTTCATCTTGATATATTTAGCTTCTGACTTACCTTTTGCACAAGAAACTATATTCATTGTGACCAGAAACCACACACATTTCGATTAGTAATTAAATGTTTACAAATTTTTAAAATTTTCATTGAAGAAATTGAAAATATTCCAAATTTTCCCTTTTTTAATACAAAATAAATGATTATTTACATTTATTTATTTATTTACAGTTGTTTTTGTTTTTATTTTCTTTTTATCAGCTGTTTTCAAGATTTCAGAGCTGGTAGCTCTGATTTAATACATTTAGTACATCAAAACAAGGTTGTATTTCATAAAACTTACTTAAAAAAAGGGTTTAAAAGGTTTATTTTGGTTTTAACACAATAATTTTGTATGGTAAAAACAGGTTTTATTTTTGGTTTTAACGTTAAAACCAACTTTTGCGTTAAAACCACTCGGTGTGAAAACACTATTACGTACACGTTTTTATATCAAACATGTGTAATAATTTGAGGATATACCACAAGTACAATGGAAAGCAAAAGTCTGGATACCCCAATATATTCTAGAAATTTATAGAATTTCCAACAATTATATATTCAAAGAATTGATATTTCTAATATTTATTTTATTAATTTATTTCTATTTTATTATAAAGGAAAAAAATTTAAATGTTTTAAACAAATTATAAGAAAAATAAGTAAAACTTTCTGTAGGTACAACTAAAAAGGACTCAGAGAAAATTTAACATTCAAAGGCCGAACCAATTTGGAATTGAATGCACCAGTTTTTGATGTTTGCCGCCATGCCCTCATGAGCGAAATTTTTAACTGACTTTTATTTGAGACTTAGCAGCTACGTAACAGTGCTTTAAATGATCTCTTAAATAATCTCTTGCAGTCATATCAGGACTTTGTGTAAAAGTATTGAGCCTGTGGGGGCGATCTTCACATTAGTATGATTTGGTTCAATGACTTGTTGGAAGTTCTCCCGAATTTGTTCTTTAGAATGTTTAAATACTCTCTCTTATTCATTATTACCCACAAACCCACAATATTGCACTATAGAGGCAATACTTAACTATTCCACGCAAGTTCTAAAGAACTTAGATTAAACTAGTTATTTTCCCTCCTCCATACTTAAGCACGTGAAATTAGTTTTGGAATAAGATTTTCTTTCCAGACTAGTCAAGATATATAATTTTTATTTGTACGGATGTACTTTAGTATGGAGGAAAAATTTTTAATAGAAAAACATCTCAAAAAACTGTTAAGCATGGTGGTGGTAGTAAAATATCAAAACACCTGTAGAGTACTGGCTTTTTCTCTTTTATTTGATGAAATGGAGTAGTTTATATATTTTTCTAATGTATACATGTGGATTCATTTTCCTTTCTCTTCTTATTAAATGACTGAAGCCTGTGTGAAAACATTTTTGTTTGTCTCTCAACAAAACAAAGATAACTTCTCGCCTGAATTTATACAAACTGCAGTACACTTTTAATAATGTTACGTTTTTACCTTTTAAATACGTTTAAAATATGAGCTCGTAGATTGCAAATAAAATAAAAATAAATTTGTGTTTAGATTTCATTAAAATTCTTTATAATTGGCACAATTCTGTGTGCCACTGTCTATGACTTGATGTAACAACAACAATTGCCTTTCTTTGTTATTCCTTTGTTTATACTCTTTCCATAAAGAATAACAATTACTAGGCAATTATTCGATAACGGAGATTTTAACCACGATTACTCTGTTCAAACGCAACGCGTCTTCACACAAGACTAACTGAACTTCACTAACTCACTCGCCTTTTTTGTACTGTCTTTTATATGGCAAAGTAAACAGTCTGATGAAGGTTCTTGACTTGGCCTTCTCGAAATCTCTATAAACGTAAACATCGTTGTTTACGTTTATTATTGCAGTGTTGTTGGTAGAAATAGTTAGGTTTAGTGTTAAAATGGAAAATTCAATTAAATTTCTTTTATAATATAATGTATGTAATAATAATATGGCAATACAAGTATTTAATAATTTTTTAAATACAATAATTTTGTGTCAACAGTAACTGATTGCAGAAGATTTAATGAAATAAACTCCGAGATTTTAAAATTTGGTAAGTTATCTGCTTCAATGTGTTTTCACACAAATTTTTCATAAGAAGGAAAACACCACCTTTAGATATTCAATACATTTTGAAGTAAATAGGATCTACTGGAGTGTTGGTAATTTGTTTGGAGTTTCCCAATTCAGTTGTCTGCAAAAGTTTAATTGAGTTTTTGCCGATTAAATCCGACATAATTAAATATATTCAGTTTGTCTAAAGATAATATACACACAAATAAATTAATAGTGAAAACATACATCTTTTAATTTATTTATTTTATTTTTATTTATATTTTATTTTTTGACAATTGGAAATATTTCAGTTTTTCGAATTTGTCGCTCATTATTATTAGACTCCCGAGAGTTGTATTTTAAAATATAGAAGTAATGCAGTGTTGCGCAAATAGTTTTCGACATGTTTTGGAGCAATATAAAAGATCGACAATAAAAAATTTCTGCGACAACAAGTAGCAAAACAATTTGTTTTGAGAAAAACTAGTTTTGTGGCACAATGACGCACAATGAAAAAAGAATTCTATTTGAAATGAATTGTGCGTTCCACTGGCCAAACGACCACAAGCTCTACCTAACAGACGTGTGTTAAGTAACAATATATATTATTCGGTAAAAAGTTCCTTTAATTCCTGCAGCATATTCCCCTGATGTAGGCTACATTGTGGAGAGTTTTCTAATGAATCAATAAAGTTGGATACCCTACTGTTATTAATGAGCAGTTGATGGTGGGAAAGAATAACATTTTTCTAGATGATCAGCACAGGTAAAGTTATCAAAACGCGTGAACTTACATATACTTTAAATAAATGTTCCAATGCGGCAATAACTTTTAAAAAATTACAAATTAGTAGACTTTAATAAGCTTTAAGTCGTTAGGCAAATTATTAAACTTTAGTCCACCTATATAATCTATTCTCTGTTTGGTTAGTTCTAATTTGCATCGAGGAAGTCTAAGATTTGTCCTGTTTCGAGTATTAAAATTTTCATGGTTTTGTCTGAAAGGGATGGTATGGTAGCCAATACTATTAATGCATTTAAAAACAAATATGAAAACTTGATATTCATGTAATCCATAAATTGGTAACATTGACCTAGTAACGTCCTTGTATAAATTAACTGTAGAATACAGCAACGGTAAATAGTATACAATTTTTAATGCCTTCTCTGCATACGTTGTAGAGATCTAAGTGTGTTATTATCGTCATTGTAAACGTAAGTAATTGACAAGTAATTTAAATGGGATTGAATTAAGGATTAATATATCATTATCTTCCATTTTTGATCCAATTTATTCTTTAACTTGTATAATATCCCAATTGTTGGAGCTATCCTCCTTTTCATAGGATTAATATGCAGGTTCCAGCATAGATTGCTTTGAAGAATAATTCCTAAATATTTTATTGAATGTGTTTCACTCGCAATTTTCCCATTCCAAACATTAAAATAGTTGAGTAATAATTGATTTAATCTCGCAAATTCAAAAATAAGGTCGTGTTTATATGGATATAAGACACATACATCGTCTGCGAACATACACAACTGACCACTTAAGTTAAGGTTTTTTATATCATTTATAGAAATTGAAAACAATACCGATCCTATCCACTTACCTGTGGGACCTCATATTCGACAGAACTAAAAAACTTTTTGCATTATTAATATTTACATATTGTTTTCAGTTCGCAAAGTAACTTTTAAGCAATAAAAGTTCTCTATCCCTGATACTATAAAACTTTAGTTTCTGTAGCATTATCTGATGATCAACTAGTTCAACAGCCTTAGAAAAATCAAAAAACATTCCCGCAACTCCATAAAATCAAGACCTTTCCAAATACTTTTAACTACGTTGAGGACAGCGTCCTCAATACCACACCCTCGTCTAAATCCATATTGATATGATATAAGAAAGCAATTTATAACACAAAATTTTTTCAAAAATTTTATCAATTGAAGATAGCAATCGGTCGATATTTGTCTACAGTGGATACATTTACTTCCTTCGATATTGGAACCAGTTTGTGAACTTTCAAAAAGTCAGGATAAACTGAGTTGTTTACCATTTTATTAAATATGTCACATAAAACTGAAGCAATTTCTTCTCGACATTCCTTAAAAGATGTTGGTGATATATTGTCATCTCCTGGACATTTATTGGTATCCATAGCCAATATAACCCTAATTACATTATCAACATTAATGTTTTCAAGGATAAATCTATTCGATGATTGAGAAAGTGTCCTTAGTACATTAAAATTCAGTTCCTTTTGCATTGTAAGCCCACTGCTTCAGAAATTTCGGTGTGGCTTTTTACGGCATTTATTCTATATTATTTAATCTATCCCAATGCGTAAATATTTGTTTTCTCCTATAGCCATTACAGCAGTAAGTTTTATTTTTTACATTTTTACACCCTACTGATGATCGGCATAGTTTTTCCTGATATAGAGGGTGCTTTCGATAACATTATATACGTATTAAAGACGGTTATTAATGCCATGAGACAAATGAATATTAATGCATTTGACATTTCATTCCTTGAAAAATGGATAAAGTATAGGCATATCGCTTTAATGTCAAATGATTCCAAAGTCTTACACGTTTACCACAATTGAATAGTCTATTGAAAGCATGAAGACTTGCAAGACGTTATAGCTACTACCGGCAAATGTCCGAAGTTTCTATATAAATGGTGCAACGTATATTGCATGGAGGACAACCCAACCAAAACAAAGTTACTATTATTCACAAGAAGATACAAAGAAGATCTCTCAATTCGCTAATTATAGCATCAATGAAGAAGTTGTTACTCCTTTTGGTTAAGCTAATCATAATTGTAATCATAATTGCCAACGAACTAAATTTTGATATGAAGAGTTAATACAATGTGAAAGCACGCCTTTTATTGCTGCACGGCAGCAATAGGCCATTAACACAAAAAACTTATACAACCTGTATCACTTTGGCAGGGATGGTTTTGTGGTTGGCTTTGAAGAAAAGTATCTGAGCAAACTATTAAATGCTGACAATCACAATAAGAGGCGCTCTTGGAACTAAATCGAACTTTAGAGCTCAGATTGTCCCTAATAATAGCCGTTAGTTGTATTTCTATGACGTAAGGCCACGGTTCAAACCCCAGGTCAGACATCAAAACGATATATGAAAGAATATTTCTTCGGAGTCGACTTTAAACTGTAGGTCCCACCACTCATGTATAAAAAATTAACACATACAACATGATAGGTGTAAGAAGCTAAGCCGTAATCCTGACTGAAGGGTTGTAATAGCCAATTATATGTATTGTACATATGTATTGTATTTCTATTCAGGCCGATAATTGCTACAAAGTCAGCCGTAGTTTGAAGCGAGTGTTAAAATTTAATGGGTCAGAGTTAAAAACATATTTACTCAGAAGAAAGGAAACCTTAGATCTGTAGATCGTCAAAAATGCAATGCGTCTTTGATGGTTGCATTTACAACTGCCTACCTCAATAGTAACACAAGATATTGCCGGTAATACAATAACCATAACAAAGTCAAATGATGCTAAGCGAATGGTTCAAAACGCTAATACTATGTTCAGACATGCACTTTTATTGAGTCAATATTCGATTAATTGATTACAATATTTTAAGTGTTGAGACATAACAACATACGCAGTTCAGCTGCTTATTCAATATTCATTTGACAACCGGTAAACAAAACAGCTGGTTGTTTCAACAACACTGTTTTTGTTTTGTTCATTGTTTTTTTGTTTGTCGTTGTTGATATTTGAGTTGTCAAATACCAATACAAAGTGTTCGGAAAATTGTAATATGCCACTGAAGGTACTTATGACAGTGCTGTATTTCAAGTTTTAATCAATAATGAATTTATTGAGCAATAATTAATTGACATTTTATATGAAATATTTAGATCAATAATGCGGTTTATTGCGATTTACTCAATATAAGTGCATGTCTGAACATAGTATAACGTTCAGTGGTAACCCCGGTAATGAAGGTAATCATCACGATGATACACTATTAAATTTACCCACATCTTTAGCACATTTCGATTTACTTTCACAAGAACAACTTCTTAATTCAACGATTGGTTAAATAATGGGTCATCTTAAGATAGACATATGTTTGGCATTCTTCATTCTTCTGACAAGGTACAACCGAATTATCACACTCATACTTTACTCACTTGCGAAGTAGAGATATATAGGGACTAGACAAGTCTGGATGAATATGAATATATGCAGGACCTGCCCGAGTCCATCTTAACAGCCAGTAAATTAAATGCCATGAAAAGGTTTCCCAAAAAATATGTCGTTCGGAGTCGACTTTAAACTGTTGGTTCCACCACTTATGGATAAAATTTACACTTACAACATGGGAAGTGTGAGAAGCCAGGTTTCATCTCGATGGAAGGATTGTAATAAGTATGTAAGTGATGAAAATAGTGAACATGCATTACTAAACATTCTAACGAATTATATATTTTCAATTAAACTGCAATTTTTAATTTTAAAAAATATATGATAAATTTTGACAAATTGACAAACTGATGCTCAAAATTATACCTTTAGTTACACTGAGTTCTTCACATATCTACCTACGGGTATACATCAGGAAATATACTTTTTATCACAGCAACTAAAAGAAGGGATTTAGTCTCATACAAAACAATATGTGTATAACATATTTATAACCTATCTTAACATCTAAAAGTTGGTCTTTAGTTTCCTTTTACTTTCAAAATAACTACTGTATCTTAAAAGGCTTATCATTCTCTAAGATACCTGGTAGACCATACCTTGACCAAATAAATTTTTTTAAAAGTTTTTTTTATATCAAAAATGTCTTTGTCTGTTTCTTGCACGGTCTAGTCTTTCGCCATTGTCTGTTTTGCACTCACCACTATTATTATAAGCCGAAGTCGCCGAAGAAATATTTTTCATATTCCCATTTGATCGAGATGTCTAATAAGCCAACACACTATCTACTGGACTTCAATGCTGTGATAATATTTTCAAGCGCCGAAAGAAACAGTTGAATGTATCGGTTTCTTAAGGCTTTTCAAGAAATGTTTCACTCTATCTAATTTTCCACTGTTTAACTATTTAATAATACTTTTTACATCTTACAAAACCATAAATAATGATAACCATAAAAAGAAAAAAGAAATGAGTGGTAAAAAGATTCTTAAACGTTCTTTGGAAATCTTCATGGTTTTTTGATAAAGTTTTGAAGGCCAAAAATGAGAAAATAGGTGCCCCTAAAAGTTTAAGAAAGTTTCTCAATATTGCAGTGTATTAAAAAATTAAATAAGAAGCTTTTCAACTTTCCCTCCACTTCGTTTATCCTTTTAGTTACTAGTAATATAACAAAAAGAAAAAATTTCAAAAATTTTTTGTTTTTCGTTTTTTTTTTTTTTGCTATTTTAATTTCGAATTTCATTTAAAGATTACGAAAATCTTAAAGTATAGATTCATACTTAATTAAGCTTTGACATGCATTCTGAGACGTTTGGTTGAGTGCTTAAGCTTGTAAAGAAGTATTGAAAACTAATAGAAATAAAAAACCAAAAGAAAATGATAAAAGTGGTAAAATATTTTGAAATATTTAAAATTAAAAATAACCAAAAAATTTGTCTGGGCTTGCGTGAGCCATATAGAAACAGAGTCAATAATGTCTTTCAAGTTATCGTAATTCCTATTATTTAAGGATTTTAAAAATTGTTCAAGTAGAGATTAGTGAAATTTTATACGAACAATATGTGTACACATACATAATTCATAATTGGCCATTACAACCCTTCAGTCAGTATTAATGGTCTAGCTTCTCACACCACTCACGTTGAGTGCGTTAATTTTATACGTGAGTGGCGGGGCCTACAGTTTAAAGTCGACTCCGAACGAAAGATTTTTTAAGAAACTTTTCATGGCAATTTTATGTTATTGTCAGAGTTTTAGCGAGGAATCTGCTGAGAAGAAGTCGCCAAAGAAATTTTTTTTCTTATTTCGTTTTTTGTTTGAGATGGTCAGTTTGACCTGGGATTTGAACCGAGGTCTTACGTCTAAGATACAATACACTTTCTACTAGGTTAGAACGCCTTCGATAACTTTAACACTTATTACATCTTTATGAGGTATCCAAAAGTTTTTTTAAATTCTGAGTCGGCTTCCAACTGATTGAGTGAACTACACTCATATTGTAAAAAAGTGACCTAAAATATAGGGTCATTCATATAGAAATAGTTACAGATGAGACTTCAGTTCTTATGAGAGGCAAAATATATGGAAAATACCGTTTTTATGCTTTAGTGCTTAGTGAATTTCTCTAATAATTATAATATTACGTTGTCAAACATAAGCAATCATTGATTTTATTATTGTGTAAATAACTGCGAATATAATCCCCTGTTTTTGTAAGACAAACAATTTCGCAAGTTTTCAGGTTTTCACGATTTCACGAACGTGTGAAATTGTCCGTCTTACAAAACCAGACTCTAACTTTAATTTCTCATAACGAAATGGTTAAAACTAGGCGTATACTTAACAAATATTGCAATTGCAAATAAAGTATACACCACCGAGTCATTTACTAAGAGTATATAATATGCTATGGCATCAAAAATGCTCGTAATAATTGCAATTAAACACAAAATAAAAGAATTATTATAATTAAAATTAATTTTGTTTTTTGTAAATCAAAGAAAAGTGAAGGTATTGAAAATCTTCAATGCGCTACTGAAACCAGAGTAGGTATGATTGGTAAAAAGATAAGGAGTATATTAAAAGAGTAATTCCTGTAGTTTACTATCTGTGTACGTTAATTTATAATCCGTAGTACTATGTTTTCTTAATTCTCTCTTTCAATGTTAATATTCAAAGCAATTCTACTCTGTTTGATATTGATATGAGAATATTGCCCTTCCAATATCTGTTGATTTTACAACTCAAAATTTCAATTACAATTTCGAAATTGTTGGTGCTGTTTTTGTTTACAAAAAGAAGTGAGTATATGTGCATTGCGGAGAGAGTATGCACTATTTTACAAATACTGCAAACGCAGCAAATGAGTCGCGGTGCGTGTAGCATCACAGTTACAATAATAATAACAAAATGAACAATAAGAGTGTGCAGAAAATATATGTGTTTTATTTCATTCATTGATGGATGTGCATCAGCATCAGATGATCGTAACAGTCAACAGTGGGCTCAAAGTGCATGAAGTAATTAAAATAATTGAGAAGGAATAAAAAAATATAATGATGGGTAACAGAGTTGTCCTATAAAGAAAAACAAAAATTCAATCAAATTTTTTTAAAAACTTTTATTTATAATTTTTAAGGATTAAGAAAAGGAATGAAAGAATAAAGAAACCCTTTTTTGAAGGCTACTAAACCTTTAACTTTTAAATGAAAAAATATTTCATTTACAAATAAATAACTATGCATCATGTTAAGTTTTCATTAAATAGAACAAAGAGTTACTTTTATAGGTTTAGTTGCAGTAAACAGCTGTAAAGTAGCCAAGCTAAAACCATTATGAAGTATGGAAAGAAACAAATTAAATACATTGTGACTATTACATCAAGTTTAGAATAGCCTATACTTATTTACTCAATTAATTGACTATTTCAACACTTTAGGCAGGATTACAATCTAGCTTCTCACATCACACATGTTGTGTGTGAATAATTTTAACCATGAATGGCAGGAACTACAGTTTGAAGTCGTCTGTGATTGATAGATTTTTACGTGTTTATGTGAGAAGAGGGAAACTAGCCGGAGAAAAATTTTTCGGTTATCATTTTCTTTGAGGTATCAGAGCAGAGGTTTGACATCACGAATTCTCATCTCAAAATTGCACCTACTAATGTTGTCAAAGTGAAATGGTTATTCAATTCAAAATAAAACTGCTCATTCGTCTACTTGAAATTCAATTTTGTTGAACTGCATCTTCCTGTAGGGAACTACATTGTACTACGGAGCGTGATCACATTGACTTTTTGCAATCCTGTCTGGTGGCCGCCAGGTTTCTTGACGAAAATTTCGAAGGGGGAAATATATTTAGTCTACAATAATATTTATTGGTATCCTTATGTATGGTTTTACGAAGTATCGATCTTCAAAAAAAGATCTGAAATCTATAATCACAGAGTTAATCGAAAAAAAATATTTATAAAAATATAAAATTATTTGTAAATTCAGGCGTGAATGAAGAATTTCCATTCGTGAGAGTAAAGTAATCTGCATAAATTTTTATAAAAATACCGAACCAATTATCATGAAAACCTTTATTTCAATACCTACAAAATGTGCTGAAATTCCACTTCAAAACTATGTCCGCATCTGCATTCTAACATTTTGTTTTACTAATTTTTTTACCACTTTACGTTTCAAATAAGGCACACCTTCTACATACATAATAGGTCATTACAACCCTTCAGTCAGGTTTACGACCTGGTTTCGCACTCCACTTATATTGTGTGTGTTAATTTTATACATGAGTGGCGGGACCTACAGTTTAAAGTCGACTCCGAACGACAAATTTTTGAGAAGCTTTTCATGACAATTTTATTTACTCTCAGAGTTTTTGCCAAAAATCTGCTGAGAGGAAGTCGCCTAAGAAATACTTTTTGTATTTTGTTTTGATAACTGGCCTGGAGTTTGAGCCCTGGCTTTACGTTTAATAAGCCAACACACTACCTACTAGACTACGGCGACATCTTCTGCCGTCCGTACTTAATTGCTTAGCTACTGAACATTCAGCACGTTTAGCTATTGCAATATGAATTTTAAAAATGTTCCTATTGTCGGATAAATAGAAGCTAAATTATTCCCCGTACAGTAATTGAAATACGTGATAAGGACCATAGTTACCTAACTCTAAATGCAAGACGATAACACGTTTAGCATTAATCAATAGAAATTACAAATCAGCAGAATAAACTAAAAACATTAAAGATGAGTAAGAGAGATCGATTATCCAATTAGAAAACTTAATTGGATTACATGTTTGCATAACCTTTTCTTTATGATTTCTTTCTAATCGGGAGTTTTAATTCCTTTATACCAGAAGATGTTTACCTAGTTAATTTTTATTATCATACTGTACACTACAATTAATAGTAATACGTAGTATTTCTTGATGAAGTTTGTAACACTACTGTGACTAAAAGTACTCAATGTTTCTGTTAAAATATTTACTGGAGGATTGTGAATCTATTAAATTAATATGACATTCCATGGTTCCATTCCCTCTGCGTTAATAATTTGAACTGTCCAAACGTTCCTTTCGAAAGCACAACGAAAAAACTTTAATTATATTTAATTAAATTATTCATACAATAATTTTAAACCTTTAATTCACAATTTGTTGAAAATATTTTCATAGCACTGTGATATAATGGAGTGTCCAGAATCTGTATTTTTTGTTAAGCAAACTGTTCGGATTTTTTTGTGAGAAAGTTTGGCAATTTGAAGGGTTTGTTTATAATGGACGTTTTAAAATTTGTGTCTCTTATATAAATAATGAAATAATAACAGTTGAAAATTAAACGTATACGTCGCTCATTTTACATCAATTCTGCGAACAATAAAGAATTTATCTAAAACTAAACACAAATTGACAATAGACAGCTTTAATTTATTTATTATTTTTAAAAAAATATTTTTTTACTTAAAGATCAATAGTATTCAATTCCTTTTTTTTCTATACAAAAGCAAATTGTTGTGAAACACGTTGCAATATTTGCTTAGAAGTGTGGCAGCTTTACAAGGTTTAAACTCCCATTCAAAAAGTGCAAATTCAATTAACATAAGATTAAATTTAACTGGAGATTAACTTAAACTTGAGTTTAATCTCGCACTCAAAAAATAGCCCTAAGTGTTTTCATATTTTAGACTCTAATAATAAGGCATAACTAACTTTGCTTACTTAATGCTCAGACTAAGCTACGTAAAGACTTTTCATTAAAAATCTCTCAAATCAAACAAATTTACAGATAATCAAATAGGCTGAGTTCAATTAGAACAAAATTGTCCAACTGGCTTAAGTCGAACTACGTTTAAATAAAGTATAGTGCAGTTTCTCATAAACTGAACAAACTTAAAAGGTCAAATTAAGATGTAATTTTGATTCCTTAAGATTATTGTGATCCCGTGCTTATACAGAAAATACATTTTTTTTTATTTTGACGATTTGCATTGCTACTAATTCCCTAGTTGTGATCTAGCGGTTTCTAATTACAAATTTCTTAAATTTTTCAATAATTTAATTATCGTATTGTAAATATCGAAAAAATTAACTATTTGCGCATCGCTTGCATCGATCGCACTCTTCCAAAACAAACTTATGACTGACACTTTTGATTTGTGTACTCCCTCATTCATATCACAGATTTTTCCAATAAAAGGAATATCGCTTACAAGAAATCTTTTGGAACTTGCAGAATCTGTATGGCTAAACATTAATTCTATTATTCATTAAAAAACTTGTAATTTTCGTACTTTCAAAAATAGTTTGAATTAGTACGAATTTAAGTTTGACGTAAAAACCAAAACTATCCTATTCCATTAAATGAATATATCGAAAACATCTTCATCAGCTGAAAGTGAAAAATGCTTCAAAGTCCAATTACAATTCACCAGAGAAGTACAATAAACAATTAAACGAAAGGTGCTGCAAGTTAAATAAACAAATCGTTCTAGCAATACGCCAAAAGGAAACATTTCTAAAGCATAACAAATAAGTCACGCCAAAGTATGTTTGCAGGTGGTAACAATTACAAAATTTCTCAGGGAGATAAAAGAAATAGAGACGAATAGAAAATGCGTTGTAGTATGCTACAGCAAAGGAGCCACATCCAGAAAAAAGTGAAAAAGGGGAAGTAAAGTTAAGCAATTTTCACTGAGAAAATATTCTTTGTTACGCTGTATTTTAGTTTTTAATATTAGAAAAGACTCGCAAAGATGTGTTTGTACATCAGTTGCCACAAAAGATTGCTTCGGTATTATAATGGGATCAAGTCTTTAAATGGCTTGTATTTTATATTATAAACAAAAGAGTACATATCCTATGAATGAAGTTAACATTGACATTTGAAAACTGTTTTTATATCGCTTAATAACATAATTTACTTCTATGAAATATTATGTGGCCTAAATTATGTTTTTTTGTGACCAACAATTAGGAGATAGGGATCCTATTCATCCAGAGCTTTGTGTTGGATAACTAAAACGGTAGTTACAAAAGAAAAATGTAGGAGGGAGTAAAGTGCGATAAATTTATGTTGAACTCTCCAGCACTTTCGAGTGCTCCAATGGCCAAGGATTCTGGGTGTTTGTTATTGTCTCACTGTTTTTCTGACATTATATGTGATTACTAACAATAAAAAACAGAAAGTGTGAGAATTATTGCTGAAAACTAAACTAAATAATCATAATTTTCCCTTACTTTATATTCGATAAAAAATCTTAAAAATAGTACTGGTATGAACTCATCTCTAAATATCACCTATTTGTTAAGCTTCCAAGGATTTATGTGAAAAATAACTTGTCCATACTGACAATTCCTTCAAAAATACCCATAATGCAAACTATTTTGAATTGCCAAAAAAATTTAAAACCATATAGTTAGTAGAACCTCTAAGCCTTGACATGGAATATCTATTAAACTGTATGTCGAATTTACCGTTTGATACGTTTTCTAAATAAGAAAATTTTTTAAAATTTTTCCTGTCGTCTTCATACCTTTTTTTATTTATGAAATACAATACAGCATTGCATATTTCCATCCCACTTCATTCGTTTGTCACTCGTCTTAAATCAAAACTTTCGTTTTTTAAAAGTTTATTTATTGTTGTAAGAAAAGTTTATGATTTGGAATTGTTTTGTTGTTTCTGTATTTAAGAAATACATAAACAGAGACAAGTTTTTCTCCCTTATTCTTAAATCTCATACATTTGAATTAACCCAACCAACCACTTATGTTTAAATTTCTTCGAAACATGGCTTCTACAAGAAGTTTCCAACTTAACATATCCATTCAAATTGTTTTCATGGCTTGAAACATGTCGATTATTTTTATCAATTCTTGTGTAAGATTTGTGTGGAATGGAATACTTAGCCTGACGAGATATAAAGTTCCTTGGAGATTTCACTTCAGGGCTGATCTAGCAATTCTGTTTGCTTTCTGCTTTAGTGTGTTCCCTATCCATCTGCTTTTTCTTCTAGCATTTAATCCAGTTATTGACTTTTCGGTCGTATACGAACATCTACATATGTATTCGTTAATTGATATATTTTATATATGTAATGTATAGTAACATGACTATTTCATGACTGTTCATTGTAAAAATCTAGAATATGTTCTGCCAGTATGCGTGTCAGTGATTATGATAAATGTGTGATATTCAAGTCTTATCAACAAACTATGTACATATGTATACGCATAGGTGCTTGTGTTAAGAACAAATTTCCTTCCATTTGACATGTTGCTGTAGAAAAGTAAAAAATACACACGTACAAATATGGAGCAATAGGATAATGGGTAAAAGGAGGGAAAATAATAATAATAAAAATAACTTTGGCGGTGAAATACAGCGTCTAACATAATCAAAAGATTCCTTAATTGATCCATGAATAGTTTTTCTTTATCGAATGTAAGATAACGGGCATAACTTAATTCGTTTCGTGGTAATACAGTTATTATCTATTCTATCCAAACTTGGCTAAGTACTCTCTATCAAAAAATTTTAGGTTCTCAAGCTTCGGGCAATAAAGAGAAGATGTTAGGTATCTTATCGTTACAGCTTTTGTAGAAGTCGGTAGGCGATATTCTCTGTCTGTGGGCAAGTGCATCCAGAGCCTATATGCAGTTATATGCTATGAAGTTTTTTATATGGAATCTGGTTAGGTTGGACCCAATTTTTTTCTGTGTTTATCTACATATATCTCTCTGTTCCAATCTTTTTTCACAAATATATTAAGTTTGTGTGAGACCATTTGTCTGCTCCTCTATAGAGGAATACCAATCGCATGTACAATTGAACTTTCTTTCGTGCCAGATATTGTAAGATTATTGGCTATATTGTTACCTTCAATGTACAGAAACTCATGACGGGGTAACCATCGAATGTCTCACTACCTCCACTAGAGACAATCGCTATTCTTATTTAAACTGATTTTACACAGCGTCTTTAAATCAATTTCGTTTCATTCGTACTAGAGATCAGCAATGAGTACTCAAAAAGATGAGTAGATTCGAGTCATACTCATAATTTCTGATACTTATACGCATTCATACTTATTTTAATATTATACTCATACTACTCATATTCAAAGTTTGAAGTACTCATCGTATTCATATTTAACAATATGTATGATGTTAATGATTTCGACTCTCCTTTACTCAACATTTACAAGAATCACAAAATAAGTATGATTCGCGTACGAACACATACTCGCATACTCACTAGAAGGTTGTGTGTTTGCTTTGCTTGCTGTCTTTGTCTTTCTTTTTCTTCTTTGTTTGTAAATACAACAACAAATAAGACTGTAAATGTTGATGAATGATTCGAATCACTCGAATCATTTATGAGTATTATAAGTACTTTTCTAAATTTATGAATCTGAATGAGTAGGCGTATGAATTAAACATACTATTATCTCGAATGTTATGAGATTGATGTCAACGTTGGTCAACTCATACTCATTGCAACCTGTGCTTATAAATCAATGTTGTAGTGCGTACGAATGAATCAGAGTAGTTGAATTTCAATACTGTTGACTCACCCATACTTATAAGTAGCAAAAAAACGATTCATTGCTGATCTCTGCTTCGTACCTGTTCAAAACATATAACACACATTTTAGCAAAGACAATTGAGTAAGTGGTGAAAGAATACTCTTATTATTCTTATTCTAATAAACTGTGTTTGGAATCAAGTATAATTTATGAGTCATTATAGTATAATAATCTAAAAGTAAAACATATAGAAAAATGGATTCCACTTCGTATTTAATAAAAAATATATATTTATTTTACAATATAAATAACATTTTATTTTAATAATACTCACAATATTTATTTTCTTCAAATATTTATTCAGGTTTTCAAGCTCTTGGCAGTATATCAATGTATCAATAGTGTAGCTTTAAAAATGGTGATTGAACTAATGATCAGCAATTAATTTTATGGATTCATTCAAGTAAAATTTCCCTTTCAGATATTACAAAACACAACCGCGACATACAATTTCGTTTGCACATGTCGGTTATGATTTTAATAATAAAAAAAACAATATTTTCTCTTTGTATTACAATAAAAACAACATTAAATTTTATTTACAAAATACTTAAATTCAATAATAATTTTTATTAACGTCACAGCTTATGAAAATATGTAAAGACGAACAAATGAACAGACGGTTATATGATGAATAACATTTTGGAATTTTTTGGTTTCAGTTTTATCGCATTTTTCATTTTTTTCAATTTTTATTATATATAAAACACAAACATAATTTATGTTACTTTACTATGGCTGACAGTTTGAAACAAAAGTTGCTTTTCTTTTGATATATTTGTGGAACTGTTTTTATATCTTAATTAACAATATTTATAGTAGAATTGCTGCATACATATGTATATTAAAAACAAGACGAGAGATAATTAATTTTTAATTTATTTTTATGGTGAAATTAAAATCAACATCTCAGAATTAAACTGCAATTGTTAGTCTGAAGTTATGATGCAATAGAAGAATTAAAATCATTTTTAAAATCATAATCAAATTTAAAATTCATTTTTTATCGATATATTTAGAAAAGTTTTCGGTATTTATAGATCAAACTTCATCCAATATGTGGTTATCAATGCTTTTATTATTATAATGATTGTTTTTCTGATGCAACAAGATCAATTATCTTATAAATTACAGCACCAGAATCAAATGAGTTACATAATACATTGAAATTATATTAATCAAAAAAATTATATTAATAAAAAAAACAAAAAAAAAATAAACAAAAGAAGAAATAAGAGGTAATATAACAAAGTCAATGAAAATTGAAACGATAAATTTATGAATTTTTGTAATAACTCCTTAACAAGCTTTTAAATCGCACTGCGTTGCTAGTAAATTGAATATTTGGGGGAGATGGTTCCAGAGATAAATGGTATGTATATAAAACTGGTGAAAAGAAGCACTCTTTCGGAATTTGAATGTTCGAATATTATTGTTCCTCGCAGACGAAGTGAATACTAATTTGTTATAGAGTCAGGTTTTTTTGTTGTTATAATTTTATGTAAAAAAATAAGATTTTTAAGCTTCATATAGTCATCGATGTGCATTCCAAGGACATGTACTAAATACGCAAAAACAAGCAAAAATATATCGAACAATATTATTAAACGTTATGTTGAGCTTTCGTTTCAAGGTCATACTGCATCCAGCAAAAATCTCAGAGGCATATAAAAGAGAAGGAATTAAATACGTTTTTGCAATCAGCATTCTTATCCTCATGGGTGTAAAGTGTTGAGTCTGCCATAGGGTTCTAATCTTCCCACAAACTATGCCACATGCTTGATTAATGTGATCCCACCATGTCAGCGAGCTATTAGAGGTAACGCCCAAATTTTTGGCTGTATGTATGTATGTATATATGTATGTATGACAAATATTCAAATTCCCTTTCAATACCGCCGGAATTTTGCCAATTAATAAAAACTTGGACTTAATAGGATTAAGAAGTAGTCCATTAGCAGATGCCCATTGATAAATTCTATCTAAATCAAAATTTATTTCATTAATAGCAGAATTCATAGTCGTTTTCGAACAACTTAGATAAAGTTGTACGTCATCAGCATACATTTGAATTTTGGAATATCTGATCTGCAAAGGAAAGTCATTTGCATACATGGAGTAAAAAAGTGAGCCAAGTATGGACCCCTGTGGAACACCTCTGCTTGTAAATAAGGGTGAAGAAACAAAACTATCATTGACAACTATCTGTGAGCTACCAATTAGATATGAAGATATTAATTTTGTTGCGGTTGAAGAACATTTAAACATATTGCCAAGCTTCAATAGCAGCATTTGATGGTCAACAGTGTCAAATGCCTTAGAGTGATCAAGTAAGACCAAAAATGTTAACTTACTCTCATCTAAATTACCACGAATATTCTCAACCAGCTCAGTTAATGCTGTAGTGCAGCTGTGTTGAGGTCTAAAACCAGACTGACGGTCTGTTAGTAGATTATTGTCGAGTATGTGTTTATAAATTTGTCCATGAAGAATTCTCTCAAAAACTTTTGACATGTAGGGAAGGATAGATAGTGGCCGGTAATCACCATCATTTTTAGGGACTGGAATAATTTTCGCCGCCTTCCACTCAATTGGAAAAGTGCTAGTTGTTAAAATCGTGTTGAAAATGTGATTGATATGACGTATTATATAAGGCAGTATAAGTTTTATAAAACGTGGATGGTTGTCATCTAGGCCAACAGCATTAGACTTAATTTTTAGAAATCCTTCAATTGTGTCATCCAAACTAAGATGTCGAAAGTGGAAATCATTTATTGTAGATACATTGTTGTTACCATCATAAAAATTCATATTCACTGGTGGTTGCGGAATATTAGCAAATTTCCTATTAACAGCATTAACGTCTAATGTGTCTAATGTGTCTGATTTGTGGTTGGTATTGACAACTCCCATTTCCCGAATCTGCCTCCATGTATGCTTAGTATATACAGCATTCTGAAATTTATTACCGTAATATAATAGTTTCTCCCGCCTTATCATCATTACAACTTCTCTTCTCGCCTTGTGATAATCCGCAAGAAACTGTGGTGTTTTGTAACGTTTCCATCGACTAAAAAGTAGATCCCGACGTTCAATAGCCAAATTAATCTCCGATAAAAACCAGGGATTTATTCTTCTATTGGATCTTTTGGTTCTGAGTGGGACGTGTTTATTAAATAACTGATAGATAAGACCATTTAAGTGTTCGACTTGTGCATCAACAGATGGAATATAGAAAATATCGTCCCAGTTAGCAGAAAACAGGTCGTTCCTACGTGACGGCATATCAATATTATTGAAGTCCCGATAACAAAATGATTTTTCATGACGTTGTATTTTGAAGTTATATGACAGAAATATAAGGTCATGCCTTGAAAAAACTGGTGCTGTTAATTGGTCATAATGAGATATTTTGCAGCTATCAGAGACGAGGAAGAGATCTAATAGAGAGGCATTCGTCCTAGTGAAATGTGTTGGCATTGAATTATTAACAGGGTGTAGATTGAGCGAAGTCATTGTTGTACAAAAATTTGAACTTGAATTTGTTAATAAATTGGCATTAAAGTCTCATGATATTATTATATTGGTATAGGCAACAGAAACTTGTTCTAACTCAGATATAATGGTGTCCAATCTGATATTTTTATTTGGTCTGTAAACACACCCAAGCAGCAATTTTTCACCATTAGATGATAGCTCCACCAATATATACTCAACATCACTATCCGCAGTGAAAGTTCTCAGAAGTTTACACGAAATATTGCTCTTAACATAAATAGCCACTCCATCAGCATTTTCGCACTGGTCACATCTAAATAATTTATATAATCTTAGTTCAACATGTTTGTCGCTGTGGAATTCATTAAACCACGTTTCTGAGATACATACGGCATCCACACCTGAATCTTCAAAAAGATAACGGAATTCATCAATTTTGCAATATAAGCTTTGGGCATTGATGTGACAAACATTTATCCCTAGGTGTTGTTTCGAAAGTATGCGAATAATGTTATAATAAATAAATTTGATTACAGTTCTGTTTTTTTGTTAACAATTATTTCGCAACATAAGTTTTTGATTTCATAAATGAGGTGATTTATGCTTAATTACTATTGGTCAAAATACAATAAATTTCAATTTAATAAAAATTAACAACAATGCCTTTTTTAAAGCAAAAAATAAAGGTGGTAATTTATTCTGATTGGTTAAATTACAATAAATTTTGGTTAACTAAATAAATGATTACATTGCATAATATGTTAAATTAATAACAAAAACAATTATTAAGCAAAAAGTAATTAATAGGGACATTCAAGCCTGCTACTAATTGTGTTGACAATTAATAAGGGTATTCACACCTGTTGCTAACTTATATATAAAAATGTGTGCGTAAAATAATTTCTTAATAAAATTTATAGAACGACTATAATTTCATCTCTTAAACACACGTTTACTTCAAAAGTAAAATTTCAGCTGCATTTAACGAAATGTGATTGGCATACTTTGAATTTAAATTTAAATTTATAAGTGCGTAAAATCTTCATACGAATCTAATATGAATTGTATATTTTAAGTGATGCTATGCAGTAAAATGTGTAACGATGTGCTACATTTTATTCTAATTTCAAAGAAATTAAAATTTCTGCAATTTTGCTACGAATGTAACAACCCTCATTTAACAAATTTCATGTAAGTTATTCAATAAAAAGATCTGGTAAAGGACACGCAATCAAAGTTTCAGAACGTTAATGTTCGTACAAGTATATATGTATGTATGTATGTGTTTCAAGTTGGAAGTTGTATTTCATAATTTCGTATTCTTTCGTAACGTTGTAGTTTCTTGTTCTTTTATTTTAAGTCAAGTGTTGCTTCATATTTCCATGTGATATTATATAAGCACAATGTGCAGTGGTGCAGTAAAATCTGTCGCATCATCATATTTTACATTCAGCGATTTAAGCCTTTCCTACATGTTACATGTCATATAGTATATGGAAGCGCTTATAATCTGTTCAAATTAAATTCATGTGTAATGAGGCGAAGTTCATGTGCCTTAAATTAAATAACGGCATTATAAAATAGTTTTATAAGCATAAAATATTTCATTTATAATAGGGCATAGGATTTCAAAAATTCTAGAAATTTTGCATACATTTTTTATATTCAACACAAAGGATACCTTTTAAAACTTATACTCATGCAACGGAGATCAGTGTAAAATACATTAACTTCAAGGCATATTGCAATGGACTTGTACTAAAGCACTAAGGTATATGGGCTTTCTTAAGTGTATTATTAATTATTTGTTAGTTAAAAAGTGCTGTACAATCTACAAATACTGTAACAAAGGAAGTATTGCCATCCAATAGACAATGGTAGTTCAGGGTATTTTGGAGTGGTCGAAACCACACCTTTTCATCTTGTAGACTATTTCACTACGTATAGGAGTATGATAATTGCGATTAATTTAATTATGATGTTTAGTACTCTAATTCCCCTTCAGCTATTATAGTAATTTTTTTAAAACTAAAGGCTCTTCTTTCGAGATATGGTAGCGATTCCAGTATCAATTTCTCATCAGCCTTATTATTATCGCAATCTTTGTTCCTTTCTGTGAAGTGATTGCGATGTGGAGGATTATCATCTTTATTGCTAATATTTTTAAAATGTACATTTCTTCTCTTGATTTCTTTTCATCGATTTACCATTTCAAAGATAAATTCTCATCTGCCGCTGTTATCCTTAATCTTTATTTGCATTTGCAAATATTAATAAATTCGAGACTAAAATTCGTCAATTATCGTCAACTCGCACTGGACTCAAGATCTTACGTAGGACTTTTCTCTCGAATACTCTCAACGCTGCTGCATCAGTGCCTCTGCGCCTTAAAGAAGCACGGGTAGAATGAGCGTCTTGTAGAGTATTAGTTTTGTGGCACGAGAGAGGCCGCTGCTATTCAATTGCCTATTGAGACGATAGTAGCACCTGTTGGCAAGAGTGATCCTGCGCTTGATCTCCAGACTGACATCATTTTTGGTGGTAACGGCGTAGTCATGGTGAATGAGTTCCTCGACTACATCTAAAGTATAGTTATCGGCCGTAATCTGAGAATCAATACGCCACACGTCTATACTTGTCAATAACATATACTTTGTTTTGCCCTCATTTACTGCCAAAGTAGTAGACTCCCATTCGATAGCACTAAAGGCAGCAGTTACATCTCGCTCGGTACGCCCCATGATGCCAATGTCGTCAGCGACGGTTTTTTGAAAACTACTACCATTGCGATTCACTCCCGCCTTTCGCAGAACACACTCCATGACGAAGTTTAAGAGGTCGCAGGGTAACGGGTCGCCTTGTCTGAAACCTCGCACGGTATCAAAAGGAGAGGTCCATTCCTACCTTGACGGAGCTGCTGGAATTGCTCAACGTCATTCTGCATAACCTTATCAGCTTCGCAGGTATACCGCGGTCAGACATTGCGGCAAAAACACGATCCCTTATGAGGCTATCGAAGGCTGCCTTATAGTCGACAAAAAGATGGAGTTTGTCGACTTGTTTTTCGTTGGTGTTTCCAAGATTTGGCGCAGTGTGAAGATCTTGTCGATAGTGGACTTGTCAGGGACACTGAGGTTCCATTCGTTGGGCATACTTTCCTCTAGCCATATTTTGTAAATAAGCTGGTGCATGCGCCCTACCAGCACCTACCATAACATCCGATCTTAAACAATTTAGCGGGGAGGACATCAGGACCTGCCGCTTTATTGTTTTTAAGACGCATAATCGCGACTTTGGCTCCTTCATGGCTAGGCGGCAGAATCTCTACGCCGACATCATTGATCGGGTTCGGAACATCATCCCTATAGGCGGTATTGGTGTCGTCATCGCCTTGTAGCAGAGTAGAGAAGTGTTTCCTCCACAACCTCAGCACTCCCTGCGTATCTGTTACCAAGTTTCCATTCTCATCTTAATCGGCCATATATTTTGAATAAATCTTTAAAACGCTATTTTTTTTACTAAAATTTCGAAAACTGCTCTTTTCTTTAAAAGTAAAAAATAAAAAAAAAAACACTTGTAAGGAAAGGAAAACGTAATTCCTTTATTATGTTTCCTTATGTGGATGTACAACATTACTTAGTATGAACAAATATTGAAAGCAGATACATTTATATCCACCGCAATTTACCTATTTGGCTTAAATGGATTTGTATAAAATATTATAAAGCTATGCAGAATTCTGATGATTCCTAAAATGTTTCTCTATTCTTTTGATTGTCCTTATAATTCGATCCTTAAGTTAAAATTTTGTAGTATAACACTCAATACATACTCATAAATAAGTATGAAGTAACATAAATAAATCCAGCTATCAATATAACAATCAACAATCTATTGACTTGTTAAACACCTTTAAAGTGTTTCCAATGTGACCAAAACACATCGCATACAAACACTGTCACACGATACAAAAGTTTTACGCTTAAACAATAATTTCAAAGGAGATACGTTGAATGTTGAAATCAAGCTGTTTATATTGTTTGTATATGATATAATCCAACTATTTTAATGCTCATATAATATGGATAAACAGTCCTCTGTCTGATAATAGTCTGTATATTTTGGATTGAATTCTTTATGGATAGGTCTTCTTACTTGGTAAGATGTAAGAATTCAATACAAAATATATTTTAAAGACGGTCAAACATGTTATGATGGTCATTCTCTTATTATGGTGTAGGTCCTCCATATCGTATCCAGAATATAATGAAATCGGATGATTACACTGAAATTTTGGAAAACACAATACTGTAGTATGCCAAAGAAAATATGCCATAAATCTGGGTTTTCCAGCAGGATAATGACCGAAATCATATGACAAATTACACAAAGATGTGGTTCCAGGACAAAAAAATCAATCTTTAAAAATGGCCAGCACAGTCCCCTGATTTAAAAACAATAGAAAATTTGTGAAGCGAAGTTAAAAGGGCAATCAGGGTAAAGTGTCCATCAAATTGCGACGAACTTTGGAATCTTATACAGAATGCGTGGAACGCAATACCGCTACATGTTTGACAAATTTTGGTCGACTCAATCCCTAGAAGAAGTGCTGCTGTTCAAGATAGCAAAGGATTCGCAACAAAGTACTAATGTAGCAGCAAGGTCTTATACAACAATATTCAGCATAAATATCTACTTAGTTTTACTTAAGTTAGTTATAGTGTCTTTATTTTTTTCACGCGTTAAATTATATAAATTCATACAAATCCAAATAAAAATCAAAATATATTATATTATATATGGAATAGCAACATTTTGTTTTTAATCTTTTTTGTGCCGTTTAAGAAAAATTAAATCGTTTAAACAAGAAAGAATTTTAGATTTTTTATTCGGTTGTAAATATAATGTAAGTTTGGGTGGGCACTGTCCTATTATTTTTACACATAACTGTATACCTTTTTAAAGGCCCATACCTCCTCTTTCTAAGAAAGTTAACATTCGTGAGATTAGTTCAGAAATGTTTGTGTAATCAATAAATTTGTGCGTAAAATCCAAAAGAAGTTTTTGTCAAATAAAACAAGTTTGAAGTGTTCAAGAAATATAAAGAAAAATATTTTTGAATTCTACTCGACAAAACTAATAATCTACACTATGTCATTAGCTGGGTATATTTATTTTTATTTTATTTTGTGGCATAGTGCTCATATTTAATATGTAAAATTCATAACAGCGAGTATGTGATGTATGAGTGACATTTAATTCCATTACTTTGCAAACGACAAAATCAAAATGTTTTTACTTTATTGCATACTTCCCAGAGTAGCTCTTTAAGTACATGTCATATGGTGGGTATAAGTAATATATTTTAAATTCAATTAAATAGAAAGTATACCATTAATTTGGAATTAAATATTTACAAGCTAATACGACAATTCTGCGTTAATGTTTTGCAGAATAACTTACTTATTTGAATGACCAATTACACTATGCGACAAAATAAAAAAGAATGAAATACACCCAGCTAATAACACAGCGTAAGTTGTGAGTTTTGTTGAGTAGAACTTAAAAATATTTTTTTATTCTTCTTCTTCTATTTTTTTATTCTTCTTCTTTTTTTTATTCCGGATTTTAAACACAAATTTATTGATTGCACAAACATTTCTGAACCGGTGTCCAAAATTTAAACCTTGTTAGAAAGATGAGAGATGGGCCTTTTAAACGATGCACGTATAGTGCTGGACAATTCAATGGAAACTTCTTTTGAAATTTACTTTTCTATTGTTTGAAATCAAAAACCAAAAACAATTTCTGAAGAAACTAAAAAATTATTTAGGAATTTTATTTTACACATTCTGTTTGATGTATTAACAAACAAAAAATAATTGCATAAAAATAACATTATTCTAAAATTATTAAGAAAATTAAAAATATTCAATTTTGAGGTATTGACAAAACAATGGAAACTTTCTTAAAAATTTTAGAACAATGTTATTTTTCGCAATTCTTTTTTGTTTGTTAATACATCAAACAGAATGTTTAAAATAAAACTCCTAAATAACTGTTAAATTTCTTCAGAAATTGTTTTGGTTTTTCGAATTCTAACAATGAAAAAGTAAATTTTATATATATTGTCTAATTGTATATAGATTATTTGATTTAATATGCTGTGAGGTTTGATGAGGTAAACTTGACAAATTCAACTTTTTTCATAATTGTCAAGTTTGTCCGTTCATAGTACAAACTTTAATTAAAAAATATAAAGTAAGGGGGAATTCTTAAAGTGCATTCTGTTGTGAAGAGATTGACATTTTGTTTGATCAAATCGGACAAAATTTACCGCAGTTATTATTTAAAGAGTCCAACAGTCGAGTTATATTTTTCATATACATATGTATACATACATATATGTATATACATACATATATTTTTTCAAAGAAACTTTTAGTTCAAAATGTTCAGAAATTTTGAAAGATCTTGGTTGTTTATCGGAAAATGTGTAAATTTCACGTTTGAGCGACCACAAGAAGTTGGCCAATGTTTGCGCAAAGAGAAATAATAATATCTGCAAAAAACACAAATATTAACCGACTTCTGACAGTCATTCAAACGTGGAATTAACACATTTTGCGATATTCAATCAGGAGTCATCAAAACTCTTGAAAATTTTTGAAATGATACTTCATTTGATAAGATGACATATGTATATAAAAACTATAAACCGACTGTTATACTATTTAAATAATAACTACGGTAATTTTTGACCGATTTTATCAAACAAAGTGTCAATCTCTTCACAAGATAATGCGCTTTCAGAATGTCATCACTTATTTTATATTTTTTAATTAAATTCTGCAATTAAGAATAGCTAAACTTTAAAAATGAAAAAAATCATATTTTCCAATTTTACCCGATAAAAACTCATAACATGTAAGTTTGAATCATATGTTTATGTATACCATTTTAAAGGGTCATCTGTCCGCTTTTCAAAAAACTGTGGATTTTGAAATTAGGTTAAAAAAAATATTGGGTTAATCAATAATTTTGTGTGAAAAGAACAAAAATACCGTTCTGGTCAAATAAAACAAGTTTGGAGGGTTCGCGAAATATATAAAAAAAAATAATTTTGAGTTTTATTCAACAAAACTCACAACTTACATTATGTCATTAGCTGGATGTATTTTAACTGTCGCACCGTGTTATTAGCTGCTATTCTCGGCTTTTTTCTGTGTGGAAAACCCTTGGTGGATTTCCCATTATACCATAGAGTCTATTAATGTCAAATAAAGGAAGTTTCTCCAATTGCAGTGAATGTATGCAATATTAAATGTGAAAATTTATGACTTGATGTTAAAATCACAAATTGTTGCTAAATTCCAAATTATTTCCAAACAAACTTTTGTTCCAGTTGTGTTGTATGATGGCAAAATCGAAAAACTACATTGAATCAACAATTATTTCGTTTTCATGTTTAAAACACGTACTGTTACACAGCGGGATTTTAACATTTGTTTTACATTTTTTTTTGTTTCGTTATACATAAACAGAGTCAAGAGAAAAAATGTTTTAAAATATTTTTGAACTCCACTTCTGTTCTTTTTTTACTTTTAGCAATACATTGTAGAGAATTTATAAAATTGGAACAAAAGAAAGAAGTGCACAAATACACTTAGAATATTTGATATTTCAAAAAAAAAAAAAAATAATAATAACAAAAAAAAAAAACGATTAAACATTGGTTCCATTTGGCATGTGTTGTACTGTATCTAAATTACGAATAAAATCAACTTTTGGGAGTAGTTTTAAAAATTATGTTTAAAATAGCAAAGTAATGAAATAACGATATCATAGGCGTGTAATGATGACCACAACCTATCGAAACATGGTGCACGTTTGTAGAGGAAAGGATTATTAACTGCATTAAGCCAGCCAAACAGCGTGAAACAGCACTTACTCGGCCAATTTCCAAATACAATTTCTTACTTAATTGGCTTTTACAGCCCTTTAGTGACTATTACGACATAGCTTCTCACATCACTCATGTTGTATGTCTTAAATATATCAATAAGTGGCGAGCGATAAATTTGAGTAGATTTTGTAAAGCAATTTTTATTTACTCTCAGAGGTTTTAGCAGAAAACTGCTTAGTGGAAGTCGCCGTAGAAATATTTTTTCATATTTCATGTTGATGTCTGACCTGGGGTTTGAACCGTGGCCTTACGTCTAATAAGCCAGCACACTACCTACTAGACTACGACGACTTCAATGTTCTATGTTCTGATTTGTGTGATCTAAATCAAATCAAAATTAAATTCACATTAGATTTAAAATTAATTAGAAGTATCCATATTACATGAGGATATTTTTACTAATACTGCTATTGTTACAGCAATACTACGGTGGATGTTTTAAAAGGCTCCAAACATTAATACACAAGAAAACAAGAAATATAAAATACTAGAGTGACGTCTAGGACGTTGCAAACAGATTGATTTCAATCAAGGAAATGTCTATCACGTTCTAAAATAATGTGCTAAAATCGGCTTGTGCATAGGGTCGATTCTGATCCCTACTTTCAGCAAAAAGGGAAATAGAAGAAAGAAAGTCAATTAAAAGAGCAAAAATTAGAGCAGAAGATAAATAGTTTTTCTTTATTATAAGGGGACAAAAAGGTAGAGGTGAGCGTTAAGCTCACAATTAAATTGATTTCAGACCAATTAACACAACACTTACGGAAGTCACATTTGGAATTTAAGTTTACTTTATGAGACAAATAACTCGCCAAGATGTTGCTAACCTTGAAGAAAAATCAACGAATTTAGAGGAAGGATTCAATTCAATTGGCCCGTAGGCCAGTTGCAATTACGGGTAGCCTTATCTGCCACAGTAATTAAATTTCGAAGTGAACACAGTAGAAAAAGAAACTTCTATTTAAAGTTACAAGACGACAGAGGAAAAAATAACATGTAGTGAAATCGCATGATTTGCATGGGTAATTGACATAAGAATTTCTTAAGATATTTTGCTTGCTGCCGTATTCCAGTAAACGAAAGCTTTTGAAACGAAATATAAAAAATGCTTCTTTTGGTGGTTTCCTCGCAATTTTTCTTACCTTGAGAAACTTCTCAAAACTGTCGTTCGGAGTCGACTTTTCAAAATGTAACTCCTACCACTCATTGATATAAATTAATATACACAATATTGGTGGTGTAAGAAAATACGTTTTAATCCCGACTAATGGGTTGTAATGACCAATTAAGTTATTTGTTCTAAAAATCGTAGCTGTAATAAATTGCTTGTACCATGCGTGGTGTGGTATCGTCTTTTTGAAATTACTTGTCGTCCAGATTCATGCCTTTCAGTTGAGGCATCAAGACCTTTGTTATCACAGTCCTATAACAAATGCTGTTCACAGCCATTGCAATTTTAGTCTTATCTTCAAAATCTGCAGCAGCCTGTTATGGTTCATTGTGTTTTTGCTTGTCATTGATTCGTGATTTCGTATAATCTCCTCCACAAGAAGCCATTGCGGACTGCTTAAATATTGTGATATTACACTTATACCAGCGTCAATAGATCCTTCAAACGTACAAAAAATTTCGATATTATCTCACATTCGCTTTGATTTATTAAAATCTAAATATAAGAATCGGTTAATGAAATATCCTATACAAGCGTACCTCTTGTATTTCCTGTTTTTTTTGCTTTTAATGCCTTATTTACAATCTGTGACCAGTTAAAGATACATACATACATAATTGGTCATTATAACCCTTCAGTCAGGATTACGACCTAGTTTCTCACACCACTTATGTTGTGTGTGTTAATTTTATACATGAGTGGCGGGACCTATAGTTTAACGTCGACTCCGAATGACAGATTTTTGAGAAACTTTTCATGACAATTGTATTTACTTTTAGATTTTTTTGCCAGAAATCTACTGAGAGGAAGTTGCCAAAGAAATAATTTTTTTTTCGTTCTGTTGGAGATGTTTGACCTCACATCTACTACTCTCTTATATATTTATTTAAATTGTATTTTTTCTCTCCTATTTTTTACAAAATTTTTTAATTCTTGGGAAAAAGATAATATTTTTCTATGCTTATGGAAATATAACATCGGAAGTTTTAAACGGATTTACATGGTTTTTTATTTGTTAAGAGTTCCAGTGATTTGGCATGTTTTTTATCATTGTGCAAACGGAGAAAAATATAAATTTTCGAATGGTAACGATTTGTACAATTTTTGGGTTCTGAAAGTTTTTTTATTTTAATTCGTTGGTTTTATTATTGAAAAGTTGGAAACTAACACAAGAATGTTCGAGTTGAGTATAGGACGAATAATATTTGGTGTCAAAGACGTACCACATTGATGCATTAAAGTTGCTCTTTCTTCTTTTGGTTATACAAAAGGGGCTTTTAATAAACAAGTAAGCAGAAATGCTTCTGTTCTTACAATACATACAAATTGTAAATGCATGATTGGCCTTAAAACGCCTTAGTCACGATTACGATTTCGATTCTCACACAGCAGTGTTATCTCTGGTTGAACAGCATATCTGAACTATTGATTTAGGAAAGTTTTTGTGGTAACTAGCTTACTGTCAGGCCTGATGATGTCATCCTTAGCGCGACGTATAACTGTGTCGACCACAGGCAATACATTTTGATTTGATATAAGTTTTAAGATACTGTTACGAAAATGGAAACCGTGTAACACCATTTAACACTAAAATGAGTAAAAGCTACACAAACAAGTACAACGAACTTGCTACAAGTAAACCAACAACATCAGTATGAAAAAAAAGGGGATAGACAAGTACGTGAGAACGCAACAACAAGCAATATGAACAAAATACACAAACAACAATGAGGTCGCCATAGAGTTCTCGAGAAGGCGCAACCCCAAACGTTAGACTTCAAGAACATTCATCAGACTGTTTGCGTGGGATATAAAAAGGAAAGACAAAGCAGGCAACGAGCAGTAAGAATTCAGTCAGTCTTGTGTGAAGATGCGTTTCATTTGAAGAAAGCAGTCGTGGTTTGAAGATCGCCGTTGTAAAGATCTATTCAACAGTTGTTAGTGCTTAAGCGAACAGAAGTGTAAAGAAGAATAGCGAACTAAACAAATTGTTGTAGTATCAGTTGTGAAAAGTGGCACACGGAATTGTGCAAACAATAAAGAATTTAATTGAAACTAAACTTAATTTATTTTTATTTTGTTTGCAATCAACGAACTATTATTTTAAACGTTTTTTAAAAAGGTTAAAACGTAGCCATACTTTAAGGATCAAGAAAGACTTAAAGCTACCGCTAGTTTGAATGAAAAATCATGTGCTAAGAAGGTAATGGTTCCTGTTTTTCAATTTCTTACTTATAATTGTGACCATTAAATGTGCAATTGATCTTTACATATTCCTTCGCAATGTGGCCCATTTGTCACCTCTTTAAACGTTAGCAAAGCAATCTGATGAAGTCGCCGTAGTCTAGTAGGTAGTGTGTTGGCTTATTAGACGTAAGGCCTCGGTTCAAACCCCAGGTCAGACATCAAAACGAAATATGAAAAATATTTCTTCGGCGACTTTATCTCACCAGATATCTGGCAAAAACTCTGAAAGAAAATAAAATTGCCGTGAAAAGTTTTTCAAAAATCTGTCGTTCGGAGTCGACATTAAACTGTAGCTCCCGCTACTCATGTATAAAATTAACACACGCAACATGAGTGGTGTGAGAAGCTAGGCCGTAATCGTGACTGCAGGGTTGTAATGGCCAATTATGTATGTATGTAAAACAGTTTGACCAAGTACTTATTATTGCTAGACATTAAATAGCTGCAAATCAACATTCGAAGGATTATGTTGCGAAAAGTTTGTTAAAATTACTGTTCCAGATTGCTCCTTGCACGCTCCACTCACGGCAGCGGAAATCATATTTAAACATTACTGTCATAAAATTTTCTGTCTAACAAAATCCGTTTCATTGACATTGAAAATGTATTTCTTTATTTTATTATGATTAAATGTGTGTAACTGTAAAAAAAATCGTAAACGTAAAACAGATCATGGTGAAGGGTATAGTTTTCAAACCGATTACATTTTCCTTCAATCAAAGTTGTAAAAATTTTACTCAACTTCACATCCAGCAACGTCGTTTCATAATGTTCTGTTTTTACTTTTTTTTTCAGTGACATGCTTTTACAAAATCTTCCCTAACACACTCTGCAAGAATTTCTATAATGATGGTGTTAGCATGAGAATATTTTGAATTTAATATTGTGTTACATGTAATGTACGAGTAAATTTAATAATATAATCATATTTACTTGTATACTACTTTGTTCAGATTACAACATTTTCACTGAGAATAATTTGAATATAAAAGTATGAAGTATACATACAGTGCCGAACAAAATTTATTATATATGAATATATTTATATATGAATTTATTAAAATTCATATGTAAAATATTAAATGAGACTATTCCCTAATTAAAAATTCTATTTTACAAGTATATAAATATGTGTGAGGTCGAAAACCATAAAAGGCGATGGAAAATGACATACGGATTATTGGCAACAAGATATCAGTTAAAAACCCTGCTTATTGGTGGAATAAAAACATCCACCAACTTATTAGTAGTGCCGTCCTCCAACAGGAAAGTAATTTTAAATGAATTCCACAATAATTCTAAGGGTTACATGGGAATAAGTAAGGCTTTGAAAAAATTGAAATAGTAAGCAGAATCTGAGATCACATTTAGTAATACAACTTGGGAGCACTATTTGAACGAATAGATGGGCGTGGTGAACCATTTTTCTATTAATAACTCCGGTACTCCAGAAAACACCCAGAAGTGTATGCCAGGTATGAATGCATTCTTGAATAGCCGGGTGTGTCAGTACGTAGTTCCACTTGAAGTACATTCCTATCAAGTTAAACGTTTTGAGTATTTAATTATTAAGGAAATATGCGAAGCTTATACGATACAAAGGTCATTGACAATGCGTCTGACAGAATTTTTGAACATTTGATTTGTGACCTGGTGCAATTTCTACGGATTTCGGCAATTTCTACCGACATAATGTTTCAATAATGTTTCAATAAAAATGAATGGTCATCGTATTTTTATTACCTGTTCATATATTCCTCCATCTTCTCCACAAGCAGTATACATAAAACACGCAGAAGCAATAAGTACTGTAGCTCATTATTCAAAAGATGGCGATTTTATTTTTGTTCTTGGAGATTTTAATCTACCTTAAATTCAATGGAAATACTTACCAGATGATGGTTATTTTATTCAAATGAAGCAGAATTCAAATATCGACGAATTTTTGAATAAATTGTATGATTTGGGTCTTTTCCAAATTAATGGCATTCCAAACATTAATTTCAAAATATTGGATTTAATATTCGTTGATGAGGTGACTGATTGTTTTATTAAACGCTCGTTCCCCATTACCAGCCCAGAAGATATCATCCAACGCTCGTATTAAAAACATCCATTCCATTTAATTTATCGATGCCTTCGTGTAGCTAAAATGAGAAAGTTTTTTCATTTAAGCACACCAACTATAATGTGTTAAATGAACTCCTAATCAATACGGATTGGCACTCCTTTTTTTCATGCTATACTAATGTTGATGATATGTCTAAAGCCTTTTACTCTAAGGTTAATAGCTTTTTGAATTTATGTGTTCCAAAGCAAATATCTAGACAATTATCCGGTCCTCCGTGGAATAATAAACAACTGGCTCGTGTAAAAAATAAGAAGCATAAATACTATAAAAATTTTAAACAATCTGGTTGTTATATGGATTATATAAGATATTCTGTTACCCGGGCGGAATACACAATACTTAATAAATCATGTTACGATAAATATGTAAATAGAATTAATTCCAACTTTAAGCGTAATCCAAAATCGTTTTTTATTATCCCATTAAAATAAATACAAATTCCACAGTGTCAATATCTTTAATCAACTATTTATTTATTTTATTTATTTATTTATTATAATTAACATAACACAACAAGATTTTAATCTTATAAGTTATAGTGCTATGGTTAGGATCAATAAGATATAAAACATAAAAAAATAATAAAAATTATGAAATATAAGAAATTAAGTAAAACTAACAAATTAATATAAAAAACAAATTAATTAAAATTAAGTAGAAATATAATTTAATTTATTTAATTATTTTAGGAAAACTAACAATACTACAGAAATAAAAAGAAAATAAAAAAGTTAAAAAAGATAAAGAATTCTAAAGATATAAAAAAGAAATATTTACAAAAATTGGTATAGAAAAGCAAGGATAAATATTTAATATATATTATAATAAACATGCTAAGAACGTAACAAACTTTTCATTAAGAGAACAATTTAAATAACTCCTTTTTGAACGCGTTTGCATTGCCTAACTTTTGGATGTAATTTGGTAGGGAATTCCAGAGACTAGTGGTGTGTATAAAGAACTGTCGCTGTGACAGAAGAGTCCTGTAACGTTGTTGAATAATCTTCATCCCCCGGCATGACCTAGCAAACTTAATTCGGCCTACTAAATATTCCGGCTGTCCCGTCTTAATAATTTTATGGAATAGAATGAGGCATTTAATTTTCAGAAAAGTATCAAATTTCACACTAAATATCTGATACGCTAAATGAGAAATATGATTCCGGCGACCTTTAAGAAATACGTATCTTGCTATATTGTTGTATGCCAAGTTTAGTTTCCGGTTGTCATTACTATCGCAGTTTGCAAAAATTTCGCACCCATACAATAGCACAGGAATCAAATAAGTTTTAGGAAGTTGCATACGAATTGCAGAAGGAGTTGAATCAATGACCGCCCCTAAATTCCGTAGCATGCTGTATATTCTGCCAACAACGACACTTATATGGCCAGACCACGATAATCTGTCATTAAATACAATACCCAGATTAGTAGCAGACTTGGCATAGTCAATTTTATTTCCCCTGATACTCAATCCAGGTATGGCAAACGAAACATTGGTCTTCGAAAGCATTAAATATTTGGACTTTGAGGGATTAATACACAGTACATTCGCCGAAGCCCAACGGTCAATCCTATCCAAATCACGGTTAACAGAATGTAAACAAGAATCAATATTCTCGTTACGAGTACTGCACATCATCAGCATACATATGAACACGGCAGTCAACCAAAACATCCGGTAGATCATTAATCTAAAGTTCTCCTATATCTTTGGACCTGACAAAATTCCTAGTAGCATCTTAATTAATTGTGCCGACGCTATAGCTGTTCCACTATCATACTTATTTAATAAATCGATTATATGTGGTTATTTTCCGATGTTACAAATTATCGTGGTATTGCAAAACTGAGCATAATTCCAAAACTGTTTGAAAAAATGGTTACTGATGATTTATGTTATCAAGTTTTTAACTTGATATCTCCTTATCAGCACGGTTTTAGAAAAAAGTGTTCTACTACAACAAACCTGCATCATCTCTCAACAGTTGTTTATCGAGGTTTTTTTCTTCAGCAACAAACAGACGTTATCTACACGGATTTCAGCAAGACCTTCGATAAAGTCAATCATGTACTTTTGAGGAAGAAACTTTATTTATTGGGATTTTCTGATCTTAGTCTAAAATGGATTTACTCGTATTTAACTAACAGAAAACAAACCGTACTTTTAAAAACTGCTGCTCCAGAAGTATTGATGTCCTTTCTGGGGTACCTCAGGGTAGCCATCTTGGACCGCTTCTGTTTTCATTGTTTATTAACGACTTACCTGATACGATTCACTATTCCAATATCCTAATGTATGCTGATGACGTAAAAATTTTCTTAAGTTATCCGATCAGAAACTTCTTCAAAATGACCTAAATTCGTTTCATTTATGGTGTAATTTAAATCTAATGCAGCTTAATCTCAAAAAATGTAAATACATGAGATTTGTAAGAAAGAATCAGAATAAGAAAGTTTGCAGGAATCAAACTATGCTTTTGATGGATACGAGCTTGAGCTTGTAGATAACTTCCTGGATCTAGGAGTTCTTGATCCCAAACTAAATTTTATTCCGCACATAACTATGACAGTAAATAAAGCTAGAAGCGTACTTGGTTTTATAAAAAGGTGGGCAAAAGAATTTAACGATCCTTATGTTACGCTTGTGAGGCCTATACTCGAGTATGGATCCATAATATGGGATCCTCTATATAAAAAATATTCCGACGTCATCGAATCTGTACAAAAGTAATTTCTGATGTTTTGTCTCCGAGGACTGAATTTTAATCCCAAAAGTTTACCTTCTTATTCTGCCAGACTAGCATTAATTAAACTTCCGACACTTAAAAACCGCAGAACTATGTTAAATATCTCGTTCATATTCAATGTAATTACTGGTGATACAAGTTCTAGTTTTTTAATCCATAATATCACGTTTAATGTTCCTCAACGTCCGTCACGTCATTTTCCCCATTATCAATACAATTTTTTAGATCCAACTACGCTGGTGCTGATCAAATAAGGAGAATGTGTAAAGAATTGAATAAATTGTATATGCTAATACATTTTTCTTCATCAAATAATGTTATAAAAAATAATGTAATTATATATTTAAATTCATAGCTGTTTAAAATTGATATTTTGTAACCTTACTAAATTGCCTGCAAGGAATATTTCAATAGGCAAATAAAATAAATAAATAAATAAAAAATAAAAAAAAAATAAAATAAATAAAAAAATAACAGTCAGCTACACGTTTCAGTATTAAGAACACCCCCATGCTCCTCATCGAAAACGATTTATGGTTGCCTGGAAGTTTGGTATTTGAAGTCAAATCTGCACTAGAAAATGATGACGCTACCAATTAAGTACAACCTGATTGTAATTTTTCTGCCTAGTTCCAGTATGCTGCCACTGTATACTTACTCTTGGAAACAATATGATTGAGAATCTCAATGGTAAAAAAAATTACTTTCGAAATCAAGCATTAAGTAACATGAGCTGAATGACACCAATATCTATGCTTATCGTTGCGGCGTAAGACTTGGACACTCGGTTGAGCGACCCAAAAGTACGCCGGGACTCCCAACAGTTTCTTCCTTGTAGCCTTTGGAGCAATAAAATTATTAAAGACACTCTTAACACAATAAAGCATGGTGTTTGACATTTTTTGATTGGATGTTATGTCTATATCTTGTTAATCATATGCTTAGACGATGTCTACTGGTTTTAAACAACAGTGTAGCCTCTAGAAAATATTACCCACTCTTGAAAAACATTAGGTCTTACCTTAGTGCAAATGTATTTCTAAGATTTCATTTTAATTTAATAAACGAAATTTGTATATTCATAAATATCATATTTTTATGATATATGAGGCACTTACTTGTCAACAATTTTCTTATTTTACCTACTTTCTTGTCAAATCTCCAAGTTTCAGATTGATGCTCCTATTATTTTTCACATCATTACTTAAATTATAAAAATGTCTATGATAGCCGCTGTGTAAAATTATATTTCTTTTACGATTTCATTATGCTATGGACTAATTTGGCCAGCTGTAAATGTCTTTCTTTACCATATTTTATTTATTGCCAAGTATTTTTAACAATTTCTCACTTAAAGTGGACAATATAATATATTTTGACAATTTCTTTAATTTGGTTTCAGTCGGTTGGCGCCTCAGGCGACAACCTTGAAATTCTACTCATATTGTTGAATGCTAAAAATAATGCTTAATAATCTTTGTCGTTTTATTTTTTTTATGAAAAGTATGTCAGTCAGCGACTGGTGAATGAACTTGACCTAGAAAATTATTTTTCTTCACACAATATTTTTCATTTCGGTTGTTATTATGTTTTGCAAAAATGACAAAACAAAAAACATTGTCAGACAAGATGTAACATTTTGGCCCGGGAAAATTATAACGTAATAAACATTTTATAATGAAATAACGCAGTGTATTGCGTCTAACTACGGACTGTGTTGATTAAAGACAGAAATATGGATACAAAATATATGTTTATTTACTTACAGATGTCAATGTTTACTGTGAATAATGACGTAACACAAAAACTTATTTATTGAAGTTAATGTTGGTGTATAAGTTTTGTGAAGGAAGTGTATTGAAGTCGCCGTGGCCTAGTAGGTAGTGTGTTGGCTTATTAGAAGTGAGGCCTCGGTTCAAGCCCCAGGTCATGCATTTACAACCAAACGAAATATGACAAAATATTCCTGCGGCGACTTCCTCTCAGCAGATTTCTGGCAAAAACTCTGAGAGTAAATAAAATTGTAATGAAAAGTTTCTCAAAAAAATCTGTCACTCGGAATCGACTTTAAACTGTAGGACCCGCCACTCATGTATAAAAATTGACGAACACAACATAAGTGCTGTAAAAAATTAATTAGTAATCCTAACTAAAGGCTTGTAATGACCAATTATGTATGTATGTATGTATGAAGGAAGAACAAAATATGAAAATTAATTAAAAAGTCAGCAAATAAGTGCGTAGTAATTCTATGTATTTGAACCAATAAGAAGAAAAGATTGGGAAAAAGTTTTTGATAAATTTTCAATAGATTAATAATTTATTGCGGTTATTGAATTTTATAAATTAAAAAATAATTCTGTTTAAATAATCTATCCTGACACAAAACACGATTGATTTTTATAACAAAATGACATAAAAAAATATACTTTTTGTTGCGTTGAGGCGACTTATTGTGCTGCTATCAACATACATCGAATATCCCTATAATATCTCAATCAACGCTGTTGAAAACTTAAGGATGCTGTTCGGCGTTACTAATGACTAATCGATACGTATTGCTTACTAGACTGTGACGTCTTCAGTTTTTTGCAAATATTATTATTTCTCTTTGCGCAAATATTGCTTGCAAAAAGGTGCAAGTGTTACTAATTTAGCAAAGAAATATGGATTAACGAAGTCTACAACATGTGGAATAAAAAGAATAAGAATTCTATTTCAAAATGTGTCAATAATACATTTATTGGACCAGGAAAAAGAAAAACAATGCGACCGTCTGAGTACCCAAAAATGGCAAAATCTTTGTATCGATTGTTTTTGCGTATGTACTTGATTATAAAATTAAAGATTGCAACGCCAGTGATGGGTGGCTTCAAAATTTTAAAAAGCGGTTCGGAGTACCAATGCTCAAAATTTCAGGTGAAAAGCTTTCTTCACAACCTCAGTTGGTTTATCCATTTAAAGCAGCTCTAAAAGCAAAGATTGAAGAGCTTGAATTAACTAATGATCAACTTTACAACGCCGATGAATCGGGTTTATTTTGGAAGATTTTACCACAAAAAACTTACGTTTTGTCACAAGAAAAATCAGCACCAGGTACAAAGATGGGAAAACAAAGAATTACTTTCCTGTGTTGTGCAAATGTTCAGGATCTCATCGGCTCAAACTACTTGTTGTGAGAAAGTCGAAAAACCACGTTGTTTCCAGAATTTCAACTGTCCTGTTAACTATCGACACTCTAAAACAGCATGTGTGACTGGGAATATTTTTAAAGATTAATTTCATCGCTCATTCATTCCAGAGGGAAGCGTTTTAAATCCATATTAATACAAATTCTTTCAAAAATATTTCTTACATACGTTATTCAGGTGGAACAATTCTTAACCAAAAAAGGAAAGCCAGCAAAAGCCATTATTCTAATAGATAATTTTCCTTCTCACCCACGTGAGGGCCAACTAAAATCTGAAAACGGCTCTATTTTGGTAATGCTTATGCCACCGAACGTGACACCTCTTATCTAACCCATGGACCAAAATGCAATCAGGATTACAAAACTTTATTATAGAAACAGTCTTCTGGCTTCCATTGCTGCTAAAGGGGGTAGTTTAATAGAGTCTATGAAGCAAACTACATTAAAGGAAGCCGTGATTATTTTAGAATCAGCATGGGGTAGAGTAGATACATCTGTGCTATCCAAATGCTGGAATAAATATAATGGTTAATCAATATGATACTGAAGATGAAATCCCTTTAAGTAACCTTAGACAAAACTTACAAATGAATTTAATTGATTTAGAAGGAAGTGCGGCCAAAATTTTATGTACCCTGAGACCCGAGGTTTGTGTTCTCTGTAATGTGCTAATGTACTGTAAAAGACTTGAAGTTGTATGTTATTCTATATTTTTCTATAGATTGAATTTACAGCATTGAATGTTAAAGAATGGAGTGAGGATGCTATTGAATGTGACGATAATGAAATAGAAGAAATATCGGACGAAGATGATAATGTGGAGAACCCAAAGCGAACGATTAAAGCTGTTCAAATTTTTAATAATGCATTGGAGTGGGCAGAAAGTGAAATGGTTGAACAACGAGACTTAAATGTATTGATACAGTTACGGGAGAAGTCTATTTTAAAAGTTCTCGTTCAAAAAAAAAAAAAAAAAAGCAAAAAAAATAACCGACTTTTTTAAAGATTAGTTTAAGCTTTGTGTTGTATAAGTATTTGAACACATTTACAAATTTAGTGAAGGAAGTTCCTTTTTTTAAATAAAACAAAAAATAAAATTATTTAAAAAAAACTTTTACTTAAGCAGGAAAAGTGTTTACCTTGCAAGAAAACAACATTTGTTTCAACAATTTAAGCTATTTGTAAATATGAACAATTTCGAAAATATGAACTGGCTTTGTTTTAATTAGTTCATATTATCGCGAGTGCACTGTATTCGCAACTACTTTTATATTTAAAAAGGCTTAGTTTTGCAGAAGAATAGTAAGCGAATGAATTAAAAAAATTCAGTTGGTTATGTACATATGGAAATGCGTCAATTAAGTCAATTTATTATTTTATTTTTATCATTTAGTCTCTGAGGCCGAAAAAAAGTAATTTTTCCATAGAGATACATTGGTTCACGGGTGTATATGATTTTGTGTAAATGTAAAAGTACTCTGATATTTAGAAGGTTATTAAATGTTACACCATAAAGTTTAATTGCAAATTTAGATTTACAGTCGTACTTCGATAGTCCATAGACACATCTTACTACGGCATTGTAAGCATCATTTATTTTTCTTGAGCCGGCAGGATCACAGAAGGTGAAGATCTCATTTATTTTTGAAGCATTTAAATATGCAGCGTATGTAGTCCTTCAATGTTGACTTCGGCACAGAAAGTTTTTGCTAGCGACACTAGGTACATGCATTTGAGGTGTTAACAAATTAAAAACACGTTTATAAACATAACCGCTTCATGCATATATGGCAATACATATGTATGTACAGTAGCGAGAAAAAAATACAACTCTTTAGTCAGGATTACGACCTAGTTTCTCACATCACTTATGTTGTATGCGTTTTTTTTATACATGAGTGGCGGGAACTACAGTTTAAAGTCGACTCCGAACGACAGATTTATGAAAAAACTTTTCGTGGCAATTTTATTTACTCAGAGTTTTTGCCAGAAATTAGCTGAGAGGAAGTCGCCAAAGAAATATTTTTTCATATTTCGTTCAGTTGGAGATGCCTGACCTGGTGTTTGCACCGAGGCATCACGTCTAATAAGCCAGCACACTACCTACTAGACCACGGCGACTTCATAAATGCAACTCTATGTCATATGATATTCAATCGAGACTCGAAACTTATAACGGTATCCAATTCCAATCCACTTTTGTTTATTTTTATTCGTTGATTTTTAAATTTTATTAAAAAGCATCAGCAAGCGTTGTTTGCCATTATAAGGGCTTTGGAAGAAGGAATGAATGAATGAAGTTTATTATCAATTTAATATCAACATATCAACGGTTTAGTTGGATTTTTTTCCTCGCTACTGTATGTATACACATGTAATTATAAGATTAATGGTTATTAATAACTTAATGTTCAAATTATTACTTATGTATGTCATGATGACAGCATGAGTAGTTAACTGTATTTATGATGTTTGTCATTTTGAGCCGTATTAATCTATTAATACGCTCAATTCAGAAATAATTAAATAACAGCATCAGCCAACGAGACAGTCAGAGGGTATAGCATAATATTTTTTTATTTTCATTAATGTTTTAACAGGGTAATAAATGAAATCTACATTTCGCTTTAAACACCATATATACAGTGGACAGCGAAAGTCTAGGTACACCAATATGTTTTAAAAATTTCATGAATTTTAAGAGATAATAAACAGTAAAAATAATTGATGTTTTTTATATTTATTTTATTAATTTATTTCTATTTGCTTCTAAAACAAAACATTTTTTGCACCACAAAAGTGTAGGTGCCTCCAAGAAGAACTCAGAGTAAATTTATATACAAAAATTCTTCTATTGGGTTAAAGTCTAATTCTAATCAATACAGTGTGCGTGAAATTGAATAGATTGCGGCGTATTGACCCGTTAGAAGGTATAATAAAATTATAGGTTACATTTTTTTAGATGATGACTGCCTTACCGGGCTTATCACTCAACAAATCGGTTGTATAGGACACTATGCTGAACCGAATAACCGAAATTACTTCCGAAAAGGACAATTTACCCAACACTATAAATCTCAGTTCTAATCAGGATGCAAGGAATTGGAACTCCACTAGGTTGTGGTAGCTCCACAAGGTAGGAAATGAACTGCAATTCACGTTGGAAGAGGTTGGGTCACTCAATTGCCAAGGCATATGGCGCAGTTTTACACATTTCGAACATATTTCTGACTCCTTTTAAGAACAGGAAGGTAGTTGCCGTAGTCTACTGGTAGTGTGTTGGCTTATATAAAGGCACAAAACAAAACAAAACGAAATATGAAAAAATATTTCTTCGGCGACTTCCTATCAGCAGATTTCTGGCAAAAACTGTGGGAGTAAAATAAAATTTCTATGGAAAAGTTTCTCAAAAGTCTCTCGTTTGGAGTTGATTTTAAACCGTAGGTCCCGCCACTCATATATAAAGTTATCACACACAAAGCAGTAGGTATGAGAAGCTAGGTCGTAATCCTAACTGAAGGATTGTAATGATTGATGAAATGTATGAAAAGATGAACTGCAATTGCCATCTTTTTGCACACTAAGTTGTATAGACTTGGACTCAGAAATTGCGTGCACCTTGTTTGGAAAACCAGTTGTCCCTATAACTCAATAAGGAAAAAGGGACATAGTTGATAATATAGTGATGGAGAAAAAATAGTAGTGGTCAGACCCATTTTGATACAGAGATAATTGGAATAGTGGGAGTATAGTAGGAGATACCTTAACCTGATGCTGCAAATAGAATGATTCACCTACATTATTATTAAGGGAACATACATTTTCCGGCGCGGGAGATTTTTACGTCCCTTTCTACAACATAGTACATTGGGGCTAAATAGCTGCTGAGCAACTTAACTCGAATACTAGTCTGTCGCGAATCGTGGCGGAAGTAAGGACTTTCGTGAATATCGTGGTACATTAATTTATTGTGGATGTTCAAGACGTCCCTCATCCTCTCCGTGCTTTTTTATGGCGCAGATGCATGGATCCTATTAAGCACTGATGCGGCAGCGAAAAGTCCTACGTAAGATCTTCGATCCATTGCGAGTTGGCGATGATTTCCACATTCGATCCAACAGTGAGCTGTATGTGCTTCTCAACGACATAGACGTTGTGCAGCGTGTTAATATCCAGCGGCTCAGCCATGTCGTTCGAATGAAGGAGGAGCCTCCGGCTAGACGGGTATTTGATGCGGGGATCTGCGGAAGTCAAGGACGACTTTGTTTGCGTTGGAAGGACCAATTGTTACAATATTTGTCAATTTACGAAAAACTTTCGTTCACAGATGTGGAGAAATTCCAAATAAAATTGTCAAAGGGCAAGTTAATGCATCAGTAGCTTAGTTGCAGACATTATGACATCAAATTAATATCACACTAAAAAGAAATTATAAGCAATTGATTGCACACAGGGTTTTCTTCCTTTCCTTGTGGTTTTATTCGTTGATTTTTCACAGAAGTTGTAAATTGTTTTCCTTTAGCTTTTAACCGGATAATAAAAATTTCACGGTTGTCGTCGTAGAAGGCGCAAAAAAATGATACAAAAAAATGCGAAAATATTGGTTAACTTAAGTACACGTTATCTGCATCGTTTCTAACTCTCTACCTAAAAGGTTTGTAAATTATTGTTAATTTTGATAGAAAATACAATGCATGAACTGGGCTTCGATTTGCTTCTGCATCGACCGTATTCTCCAGGTCTGGTCCAATTTATGCATTTTGCCAATGTTCTGATTGATTTGTGAAGTGGTGTACAGTGATTTGGCTTCGTTCCTGTGTGAAAAATGTACGAAGTAATGTTAGGTCAACTTTCTGGTAGGCTGCATGACCACTGCAATGTTTTTCAGGCAAAGGTCAGGGCAATACTTGTTGAGTTTCAGGATTTTGTTTTGGCTGCTATAAAGTCCCTAAGGAACGTAGTTTCTATACATGTCCATGACTACCGAGGATTTCGAATCACACAGGGACACGGGGAAATTGCATTGTAGATGAGCTGGCTAGGGCCGATACAAAGCGCACAATCTCCGATAAGTTGCAGAGTATACGCGTTCCGCAGATTGTCCACTCGTTTTACGGGGAAGCTCAATCTCGTTGCCACCAGAAAGGTACGTGCAATATTGCTAGGCTCTGCTGGATACGTAAGGATAGAAGGAGGACCAACCCATTTCTTTCCTTAAGTCGCATGGCCATCCATTGCACAATGTACTTGGCAGAATTCTTCAGAAGCTGTGGGTCTGATGAGGAGGAAAAGGCTGTATTTCACCTCATGATCATCTCATGATTATCCTGCTCTTGCCTTAAACAGTCAAAAGTTTCTAAAATCTTATTTTCTGGCATTCTTAAACGAGATATAATGATTACTACAATAGCAAGACTTATTTTAGGTTCGTGATGGTTTCCATTACGGAATATTTGTCCCCAAGGCAGAATACAATCAGCCACATAAATATACATACGGTTAACAAATTTCAGAAATTTTTTAATCTTGTGCATTGGTTCAGAAATTTGTGAAACTTGTTAATCGGGTGTATACTATTGTGGGCCTGTGCAGGGCCACAATTCAGTTCAATTTCAGAAATTTTTTAATCAATTCAAAAGACCGTCTTAAAATCGAGAAGATTTTCAAAGAAAACAGATTGGTTAAAAAATTTCTGAAATTTGTTAACCGTATGTATACTTTAGTAACTGTGTATATGGCAGTTTCACGGTGGGCCTAAATGCTGGCTTAAGTGGGACCTCTTTATTTAAATGGTGACCTAATGAACGTTGATTCACAACATTCAATTATTAAATTAAGAAAAAAAATTGAGTTCTATTAAAATTGGCCACGTCCCACTTCCCATACAATATAGTTCCGAAAATGAAAAATCTAGATACTTTACATCGTTTAACAATTAAATTATAAACAGAAGCTACAAAAACAAAAAAACAATGCAGTAAACAAACTTGTTTACAAATTAATGTACTGCTTAATATAATAACAAACACCAGCATAAAAAAATGATAGACAAGTAAACAAAAATATACCAACAACACTACAATAATGAACGTCAACAGCGATGTTAGGGTTTGAACGGTGGCCTGACATCTAATAAGCCAACACATTACCTGCTAGACTACGGTGACTTTATAAGGATAGGTTTTCACAGTTATAACATGTTGTTGTTTTTTAAAGCGCTCCATTTTTTAATATTGATTAAACATATGTGACAGCACAAACCAAAACTACCAAAAATTTAAAAAGTTTCTTAAGAGTTCGTTTGTGTTAAAAAAATTTGTTATTAAAGTGTCAACCTTTATATCGAATACAGAACGAAATTCTCCACACTATACACGTCAAAGTACTTCTTATTTCTTCTTCTTCTTCTAATAAACCAACACACTACCTACAAGACTACGGCGACTCAGAAACATAAATTAATTCAATACTTAAGGGAACAAAAATTAGTAAAAAGCAGCCATAATTAGATTCATTAAAAAAAAGCAGGAAAACAGACAACCTGCCTGTCATTTGCAGTCAAGCGTCATTAAGATTTCAATTTCAAAGTCAAATAATTCTCCGGAAAGTTTAGAAAATAAATTTAATTAAAAAGCAAACAAACAAAAATTGTTTCGCCGTATCATGTTTACCATAAGAAGTGTGGCTGATAACCTTCTTTTTCAGACAAAGTTTTAAAGGTATAGAAAAATGCAAAATTCTTGAACGAAAATCATATTTAGCCAACTCATCACTGGTATTTAGCAACATAAGAAAGGCTACAGATGGCGAGCCGTCCAAAAATAAGAAAGCAAAATCTAAAGCAAAACCTAATGCTAGAATCTGTCAACTGCATGCGTCGTAATTTAAAAACAATTAAAACAGTGTGTACGTATGATACACAAAATTTGTAAAGCCTTGAGTTTGTAGTTGTACGAATAACGTGTTATTTAACCATTAGTTCTTCCTTCTTAAGGCAAAAATGTGTTTTAAATCATGAAAATTGTTTTAATTTCTAAAATGTCTTTTGCATTCAAGCACATCCGTAGGTTTTATGCTTTTATACCTGTTCGTTAATATCCTTTCTGTCATGAACAAAACTTTTAAGTTACAATACATTTTATGATGACCTAAGCTACGATCGTTATATTGTTTAAAAGTAAATTTCCACATTTGGATGCAACGTAATGGTATAAACCAGTGGTGCTCAAACACATACTATCATAGTTTTGGTTGTGTTGGTAAAGCAGCGGAGAACAAAATTCAACTTAATTTTTGAGAATCGTACACTGGGAAAATAATAAAAAAAATTGGTTTATTGTGTTGCGTGTATTTTATTACATAATGAACTTATGTATGTATGTATATATGTATTGAGGAATATATTGATGTATGTATGTATGTATTGATGAATATATTGATGTATGTATGTACATATATATGTATGCATTGATGAATATTTTGATGTATGTGTGTCTGTATGTATTGGTGAATATATTGATGTATGTATGTATGTATTGATGAATATATTGATGTATGTATGTATGTATTGATGAATATATTGATGTATGTATGTATGTATGCATGGCTAGCCTCGTAATGTCTCTTTATAAAAAAAAAAAGAATTACGACATAAAGTGCGATAACACACAATACATTGTGCATTACCATCTATATTCTCTATAAAAAAGAAATCATATTCCCAATTTTCATCAAACATTTTGCTGCGTGTATTTGAGAAAAACAAAAAATCATTCAAAAAAGTTGCGTAGCGAGATTTTGCTTCATCAAGTGCTAAACGTCAACTGAATTGATTTTGTTCTCTGAGTTCAACACAAAACAACAAACAAAGCAACAAACACACGATCATTATAAGAAACCACACAAGTAAGCTTATAGTGTAGGTGTGCCAACGCATCGTCGGCAGAATTTTCTTTGCCTATCACATGTGATAGGAAATTTGGATTTTGAGCATCACTGGTATAAACTATCGTTCGGCTATATTGGGTTTGTAATGAAAGTAGTGTTTAATGTGCTGACGAATCCCACTGGTTTTGTTTGATTTTGGGCAGTGGTAGATGAGCGTTGGTAATTTTAATGAAGCTCGGTATTTTTCTTTTGTGTATTAAAAAAGTTTTTTCTAGAAAAAATTGATTTATATTGTTACGTTTTTTTCCTTTTAAAAACGTTTAAAATATGAGCTCGTAGATTGCAAATAAAATAAAAATAAATTTGTGTTTAGTTTTAATTAAAATTCTTTATTGTTCGAATGATTCTGTATGCCAATGTACCAACAAAAGTTGTTTTTCTTTGTTATTCCCCTGTTTATACACTTTGCATAAACAATAACAATTACTACACAATTATTGGATAAATATTTCTAACGGAGAACGAAAAATGAAAATAATTCTGCTGTGACTGTCTTCCTCAGATTTCTTACAAAGTCCACTTTATATCGTAGTTCCTACCACCCATGTACAAAATTAACGCACACAACATAAGTGGTGTGAGAAACTAGGTCGTAATCCCGACTGAAGGCTGGTAATGATCAATTATGTAGTTATCCTTATGAAGTCTAGTAAGTAGTGCGTTTGCTTTTGAGAACAAGCCAGTGCTTTAGCAACACGAACAAAATGAATTATAACTAAAAAATTCTTTTGACGACTTTCTCCCAACAGAGTTCTTGCAAAAAATCTGGGAGTCATATAAATTTCTCAAATCTGTCGTTCGGAGCAGAGGTGAAACTGTAGGCTTCGAACTGATGGATAAAATTAACACACACACGCATGTTAGAAGCTAAGTTGTAATCCTGACTTTAGCGTTGTAATGACCAAAAGTGTAAGTTTTCCAAAAATTTGCGAACTTATGTCTAGACAGTTCGAAAACTTCGAAAAATTTTCATTCAAGAAGAGGCACCTTATGTGTCAAACGTAAAAAAAATTAAGAAACTGAATCGGTTATGGACAGTTCGACTCCTGTATATCAACGTACCGGTCGATCTCTTGAAAATATTGAAATGTAAATGAGATCGTCGCTGAAAACTCCAAAACGTTAATACGACGTCATTCTCAACAACTTCAATGAATTTTGACAAATCACAAATCATCTTCTTGTGTATAAAATTCACCAGCAATCAACTCGTTCAATGGGTAATGGAGCAAAAGGAAAAAAAAATTTCGAAGAAAATCATCGGAATCATTTACTGAATACCAAAATCGTGGAATTCAAGGCTCATAGAACGAATGAATGAACAAATGAGCCCACCGCGACAATTGTTTGATGCTGATTTTGATCAGACGATATGATTGTATTTTATTAGGTCTTTAATTGGCTGAAAATGGTATTCATTACAGGCACATGATAGCGAAGTTCTTGTGGCCTTAACTTAACAAAATTGTGATTTTAGCAGGATGGGGTCACCTGTCAGAATCGATTTATTCAAGTACTTCCAGAACAGATTATCTGGAGAAATTTTGATGTCAACTAACCACCGCACTATGTGGCATTTACCCTGAAAAGCTGGCCAAAAAGGCAAAAATGATTTTAAAGAAATTTAAGGAAATGAGTACGCAGTTCGATAGACAATAAAATTCTGCATTATCTAGTGAATTTTCACGACTTTAAGTTGAGATTTGTAGATTTGAGACGATGTCAAAGTCAGGAAAGTGAAGAAAATTAAATGCGTTTTGTGTGTTTTTTTGAAATTTTAATAGGTTTATATGATAATTTTTTGTGACTAATAGAGGTATTATATTGATTTTTTTTTATTTGAAAGGTATGAGCAACCGCTACTTTCAGTTTTTTTTTTGTATATGTATATATCTCATATATTAATGTTAAAATTATTCGTTCAAAATTTAAAAATATTAAAAATTTCACATTTTTACCCTACCCAAAAAAAAAGATAAGGATTTTAAAGGTGAAAGTAGTTTTTAGTAGTTTAATGTTATATACCACAAGAAAATAGGAACTCTCTATACTCAGGAACAAAAAAAAAGGTTGCGCAATTATTTTTGGGGATTTTTTGAAAATTTTATTTTTGTTTTGAAAAATTAAAAACATTAGACGCAGTGTAATAAAACCATAGGCAATAAAGCCATACGGCGTACGAATTATGCGAGGAAATTCAGTAGAAGCGATACCAATCGAGATGTCCTGAATAGGTTACTTTTAAGCAGTGACCCTTTTATAAGCTGCAGTACACAAAAATCGCGAAGGAATAGAAAAGCATTCTCAACAGATATTACTCCTTCCTGACATTGATGATGAAAATGATAACGATCTTAACGATTGTAGTTAGTTTCACTTTTTAAGTATTTTTGAGTTAAATATTAAATAATGTAAAATAAATATTATGAATAAATATTAATTATCACAGAACTTTAAAAACTTAATTACATATGTGTATCGACTATCATAACAATATGATTTTCTTAATGGACCGTATGTGGTACCTAAGGGCACTTATGATCCGATCATAATAAAATGTGATCATAAATGATTCACATTCATATTAAACATGTTCATTTGAAATAATTTCCAGGTAATAAAATATTTAAGCCAATTATAATTGCTAAACATATTTTCTTAAGGGGCCCTATTTTGGACCAAGGGGCAATTATGGACCGACCATAACAAAATTTGGTAATATGATTTAGATTTACAAAAGACACGTTCATACCGAATTTCATCACGATACCTATGTTTTTAATCCATTTATAAGCGCAAACGTGAATTTCTAAAGGGGACTTTATATGGGGACCACGGTCAAATGTAATCCGATTGTCACCAAACTTTACACGATGATTTCTTCATATACAGAACTGATCCATGCTAAATTTGATCATGATAGTTGCATAATTACCATAATTATGTGTAAATAAGTGCAATTTCGAGGGGAATTTGCATGCGAAATCACGGACCGATTTGAACCAAATTCAGTTGGGTTCATCCTTGGGCCTAATTATTGCTAACACTATCAAATAATTCCAGCCATTAACTCATAAAATAGTTCTATTAATTTTGGCCAGGTTTTCAGGCAAAATGCCACATAGTGCGCCGTGAAATTTTTTCTTTGGGATCTTATAAAATCTGGGATGTTGTGCGAATAAACCAATCAAACCAAAAGTAATTCCTGATCTTAATTCTCAGATCTAACTCATCATCGTTGAGTTACAGTCACATATCCTCCAACAGGCCATGTAAATCTTCATGAAAAAATTAAAAGCCATCAGAGCCATGGTGACTATTTAACGGATATTTTATTCCGTACTTAATCGCAACGTGTCTTCTTTGCAATATATTAAAAACCAGAACTATTTCAAAAAATACGTGTTCTTATTTTGAAAATGAAGATCGCATTCTTACTGAGGTATCCTTTATTGTCAAAACTTTCGATTCAAGTCCCTCTGGCATAATTTATGTTACAAATCTTTAATCTAATAAAAACACTTCAATGACCTTGCCTTCTTCATCAAATTATTATGTCTTTAAAAGTAAAAGAAAAATATTCTAATCATTCGCATAAATTACTGGCAAGTTAATTACCCAATTAAAAATTTACCTTTAAAATACATTCAATTGATATTTATGGCCCAAAGCTACAATCAATTTAAGAAGATTGTATCATGAGCAACAGTTTGTCAGAAGTACATGAACGGAGTGACATCACACATAAAATAACGGTATATTTAGTGAAATATTATCATTAATCTGCTGTGTCATTAAAGTTAATTGCTACGGATTTTTCACATAAAAACTGCCACTTGAATAGAAATCTGATAGCATTGTTGTTACTTGTTCACTAATCACAACAAAACGAAGCCTTTAATGAATTTGCGTAAATCTATTAGCATGAAAATTGTTTTATTTTTTTACTCTATGTTCCCCTGCCTTTAAAACAAATTAAATACTAATGACAAAAAGATTTCCACAGCGTTAAAGGAATAAATGGTATTCAATGCTTGTGCTGAACAATTAATTTTTAATTAAATGATACAAAATTTTCTTAAAAATTCAATGAATCCTATAACTTTTGTTGACATACATACATAATTGACCATTACAACCCTTCAGTCAGGATTACGGCCTAGCTTCTCACACCACTTATGTTTTATGCGTTAATTGTATACATGAGTAGCGGGACCTACAGTTTAAAGTCTACTCCGAACGACAGATGTTTGAGAAGCTCTGCATGGCAATTTTATTTACTATCAGAGTCACCAAAGAAATATTTTTTTCATATTTTCGTTTTGATGACCTGGGCTTTGAACGTCTAATAAGCCGACACACTACCTACTAGACTACGGCGACTACTTTTGTTAATTATGTCAAATAACGTTTTTATGTTATTTTTTTATCTGTTCATCTAGCGACTTATAGAGTTACTTTGATTAATCTGAGCAGTGAACCTGGATATATGTCGGCCGATTTGTTTCTGGTGAAACATATAAAGTTAAGCCAATGTACATATTTTAGTTCAAAAATAAAAAATACATTAAAAAAAATTAACAAGTCCTTTTACCGCTTTAATTTTCAAAGGAACTGAGTTTAAATTAACTTGGCCTAATACTCTACATTAGCTGAAGAATGTGATAACACTAATATTTTTTAATAAATTTCGCCAAGGCTGGAAATTAAAGCTACCGTCCCTTATTTTCATTTCTGGTCTTTTTTTACAAAAATCGTTATATAGTTTTATACCATTTTCAGGAAAAAATTGTTTAAAGTTTAAACAGTCCATTTCAGGGTTGTTCATTGCCACATAAGCGCAGCAATAGTATTGCATCATATAAATCTGCGGGTGGCGTAAATATTAGGGAGTCAGAAGTTCTAGACGTTCTGAGCATGAAAATTCATTGTGATGTTCGCTGGAACCCACAGATTTTTCAGTGCCTTAGCTTCTTAAGACGGTGCAAGAAATACTTTACTCATCTGATCTTCTTACTGTTTACACCTCTTATATCCGAAACAGAATGGAATACAACTCTCATGTATAGGCCGGTGCTCAACATCTATTTTGAGACGACATAGACGTTGTGCAACGTATTAACATTCAGGGGCTACGCTGGATCGGCCATGTCGTTCGAATGGAGGCGGATTCGCCGTCTAAACGGGTATTTGATGCGGGGATCTGCGGAAGTCGGCGAAGAGGATGACCTTGTCTGCGTTGGAAGGACCAGATCGAAAAAGCCTTGTCATCGATTGGTTTGACCAACTGGTGAGGCGCGCAAGAAGCAGAGGCGCCTGGAAGGATGTGTTAAGGCAGGCCGAAATCCGTTAATCGGGTTGTTTATAGCCAATTAAGTAAGTAAACTTGCAGTGGCAGTTGTGATTTGTTTTTTTTTCACATACACAAACACCTGTTATTGCAAAGTGCGAATAAATTTGAGCACTTTCATCGTTTGTCTTATTGTACTGGCGGCAAAGTATACCTGACGCAGTCCTATTCATCAGATGCTGTGATGTACGAATGTTTTATTCCAGAAAAAAATTCAGAAATTGTATAAGAATTCTTAGTTTTCCTTTAAAAAAAAAATTTTTCTACTTTATGCGTTCTATTCTAACTGTTGTGCTGAACCTATTTTTACAAGAAATTGTGTGAAAGTAGACGTAAGAGTTTTTACTTTGATACCCAGTTGATTGCATATAATCTTGGAAAATGTTGTTTACTTTACAAGTTAGATGTTTGTTATTGGCATGAAATACAATAAAACTTTTATCACGTTAAGGTATTAAATTGATTGCTTGAAACTATTTCAAAGGTTTTATGGGGAATTGACATTTTCTAAAATGTAAATGTAATGAAATCAGAGAAAGCTCATATGAATTTTAAACAGTAATCTCAACTGAAATCATGAAGGTACAATTAAAGAAGAAAAACGATTTAAACGACATTTAAATAAACGCCTGTTTCTATGAGAGAAATGGTATCATATATTCGACAGTACTCGGTTCAAACCTCAGATCAGACATCCCCAACAAAACAAAATATTGTTACCTTTTTATCTTTAAAAAACGTTTAAAATATTAGCTCGTATATTGCAAAAAAAAAATAAATAAGAATAAATTTGTGTTTAATTTTAATTAAAATTCTTTATTATTCGCTCGATTCTGTGTGCCACTGTTCACAACTTTACGTAAACAATAACAATTGCTTTGGTTGTTATTCCTGTGTTTATACCCTTTGCATAAACAATAACAATTACTAGGCAATTATTCGATAGATCCTTGTCAAACCACGATTCCTCTCTTCAAATACACCTTGTCTTCACACAAGGCTGACTGAACTTCACTCACTCAGTCGCCTATTTGTCTTGCCTTTTATATGGCAGAGTAAACAGTTTGATGAATGTTCTTAAACTCGAATGTTCATGACTTCACCTTCTCGAAATATCTATAAATGTAAATATCTAAATGTAAACATTGTTGTTTACATTATTCTTGTAGTGAAGTGTATTGTTAGATTTTTTATTCTCGTAACAATATGAAAAAAAATACTTCTACGGCGACTTCCTCTCATCAAATTTATGACAAAAGTCAATATAACTGTCATAAAAAGCTTATAAAAAGTCTTGTTCGGAGTCGACCTTAAACGGCAGGTGCTCCCACATATGAGCATAATTGACACACACGACATAAGAGGTGAGAGAAGCTAGTCGTAATCCTAAGTAAAAGGTTGTAATGACCAATTAATTGAGTGAATAAATTTTTCCTACAAACAGACGAATGTGTGAAACCATTCGCCTTACTGAAATAGCACCTAAATTTTTAATTTAATGAAATTAGTCAAAGATTAATAATTACGTTAAGTTTTATATTATTTTAAGCAAATTTTTATGAATTAAGGTTCCTCACCAGCCAAATAAACTAATTCGAGCTGAATAATAAAACAAACGGAATTTTTAAAAATTTAAATCTAAATACAATAGCATGTTCTTCTGCTGGCTTGACAGCAGAGTATGCCAAACTGTCTTACCATTTTTGTTCAGTAAGATTTGATAAGTTATCACCAACCGCCTGAGGTTGCTTGAAAGTTACGGACATTTGCTTTGAACAGAGTTCATGGAACACTTCGTTAAGTGAGAAAACGATGGGTGAGTCCTCTGGATTCAAAGCTTTTAACAAGACAAAGCACAATGCGTACCAAAGAGAATATTTCTGTTTAGCGCGAACTCTTGAAGAAGATGCTGAAATACCGTTTCATCCTCTCTCAACCAAATAACCTTGGCCCTTCGAATATGTAGAATAATTTACTTTAGGACTTTGGATTACGTACTTATCAAATTCAGTTCATACAAGAATTAAACCTAAACGAACATTGTTTGTGTCGCATTTTTGTTAACTGGGCTCACTTAAAAATGTCCGCAGATGATCAAAAATATGTTTTCAGTGATGAACCTCATTTCTGATTAAGTTGCAAAACCAAAATTTTCAAATTGGAGCGGAGTTAAATCTCAAACCATTAACTATTCATCATGATTACATGCATTAAATTGACTTTTGATGCGGTTTACACGCTCGCATCATTATCGGTCTAAATTTCTATTGTAATAAGTATCATATCACCAACTAATATGCTATAAAACCATACTAACGGAAGTCTTGTTTTCAAAAATTTATAGGCTAAATATCTATGATATTTGGTTCCAACCAGAAGGCGCAACTTACCATGTTAAGCGCTTAGTTTAGTAATCGATTTATTAAGAAATGAATCAGATGACATCTTCCTTATCGAAAGTAGCCCTGTTCTCTGGCCTCATCGGTCGTGCGAGTTAACGTTTCTCGATTATTTATTATGGGCTATGTTTAGTCATTGGTTTATGTTGTCCAACCAGCAAATCAACAAGTATTGTAGCCAATATAAGCCACCATTGAAAATGGTCAGATATATTGGAAAATATAGTTAAAAATAGGACTATAATTTCAATTTCTGATTTTTCAAGTACCTCTCTCTTTTCTTTCTTGAAATTTTTGTATAACAAGTATTGATGTGGACAAAATTTTTTCCATTATCGACAATTTCTGAAGTTATACTCTCCTTAATGTTATTTTATATGATTTCAAAGGTTTTTTATAATTATTTTTTACAATATGTTATTGGTATAGTGTTTTGTTTTTGAGGTATAAAAACATTTTTATTTTATGATCATAATTATTACAGTAACAGTACGGCACAGTAGCAAATAAGTACATGTTATACGTAAGCAAGGTCTGCCTCTCATACCCTCATATCTTTATAACCCGGATATCTGTAGCAATTTACCGTACGCTTATAATACCATGGTTTAGTTCAACATATTTTATTAGAGACACACTTATCTGCTCTACACATAGGCCATCTTCGTACGATTTGTTGCAATATACTCTCGAGATCACGTTGTGTTTGTAAGTGCGATTATATGTTGCATATTATTTGTCACAATAGATGTGAGAATTCCAATGTAAAGCATCATTACTTATGGCAGCGAATAAGTCTGCCTCAAATCGTATGTAAATAAGTACGAGTATGTGATTGTTGTGACATACTGCTGTTTTTCTATATTTCATTGCTACTGGAATTTTTTAACTGTTTGTTACCATATTTTTTATATTATTTAGCATATGTATGTATGCATGACTTTGGGGTGATAGAATTTTAGGTGATTATATCATATTGACAAGTCCCCAAAGAGCATTTAAATTTTCAAAGAAACACAGTTGTTTATGGTTTGCCTGACTCATTGACTCACATTACGCAAAGCACATTTATGAATTATCTTTAAATAAGTTTCTGTTCGATAAACTTATTGAAGGTACAAGAGAACAATTTATCTTGATGTATTTAAATATAAAAGTGAATTAAATTCGGTATTGTTGTTTAATGTTTGATGTTGTGCTGGTTCGTTTTTTTAATTGTTCCTTTAATTTTATTTGAAATAAAATGTTTTTGGATTTGTTGTTTTTGTAATTTTAATTTGTCTAATTTATTAAATTCAATATGTTATTTTATTTACAAAATTGTTTTGTTTTAATTGTTGTTTTTGTTTTGATTGTATTTAATTTCAATTTATGTTTGTCTTTTTCTTTTGTCTTTGTTCACACTGTTTAATGTTCACTTTTTGATTGTCGAAACTAGAGTGCTTTTTGCAAAAAACACTTTAATGTTAAGTAGTAATGGTAGAATGTTGAAAAGAATACAAGAGACAACAAAACATAAAAAAGAACCGCTAACATTCTAAAGGGTGTTCCTTCAAATGATGTTAAACGTTGAACATTCCGGCCCCCATGACTTGGGGAAGTTTACCACAGATTTTGAACAGGTCCTATTTGTGGGTTGTGGGTCGGTAAGTTGCAAAGCCTCATGAAGTTGTTGACAGATATGGCATCATGATGTACGTTAACGTATACTGCAAGAAAATTGCCAATGTTTGGGGTGTTGAGATTGTTGGGATGCCATACCTGTAAGTATAAAATTAGAACAATATTAGCGTATGTAAATGGTTAGGGGTTATATTAATTTGCAAACAAAACCACCATTTTTGTAATTGGTCTGGTGATGACTCCATTTTTTGTTTTGATGTCTACAACTCTACAGTTCTGATCAGGTCCAAGATGGGTTTTGATGATTCGACCCATTTGCCATTAATTGGGCAAGTTGTTGTTTTTGATGACTACCAGATCGTTGACTTTAACGTTGTCCCTTTGAATCTTCCATTTATATCTGCGTTGAAGTTCAATCAAGTATTCGGACTTCCATCTTTGGCAAAATGAGTGGTAGATGACCCTTAGGCGTTTCCAGCGGTTGATGAGATTCAGATTTTCGTTGCTTACATCTGGTTCAGCTGGGGTCAATAATGCACTACCAATAAGGAAGTGTCCAGGGGTCAATGGATTAAGGTCATTTGGGTCATCGCTAGCAGGACTTAAGGGTCTAGAATTTAGGCACGATTCTATACGAGCAAGAATTGTAGATAGCTCTTCAAATGTGAATTTCATGTTCGGTATCATCTTTTTGAGGTGCGTTTTGAATGATTTTACACCGGCTTCCCAAAGGCCGCCCATGTGTGGGGCTCCTGGGGGGATAAACTTCCAATTAAGATTTTGATGACTAAAATGATGGGTCACTTGATTTTGAAGAGTTTTTGTGAATTCTAGACGGTCTTTCCTTATAAGTTCTGCTGCTCCGACGAAATTTCCTCCATTGCCTGAGTAAATGAGTGCGGGACATCCACGTCTTCCTATGAAGCGGGAAAATGCTGCTAAGAACGATTGGGTCGATAAATCACTTGCTGCTTCAAGATGTACAGCTTTTGTGGCGAAGCATACAAATATGCAAATATACCCTTTTGTAATAAGACAAGCTCGGCCTGTAAAATTTTTGATGTCAAAAGGTCCTGCGTAGTCTAATCCAGTTGTAGCAAAGGGTCTTGCTAATGTTGTACGTTCTGGTGGTAATGAAGCCATGATTTGATTTTGCGTCTGTTTTTTGTACAAAACACACGTTTTACAGTTGTAAATTATGCTTTTGACCAAGGGTTTCAATCTGAATATCCAATATTCTGTGCGTAGCACTCGAACCATTAGTTGGTTTTCTCCATGAAGGATAATTTTATGTGTAAATTCCACTAGTAGCTGTGATAGCTTCGAGTTATGAGGTAGCAATATTGGGTAGCGTTCATTGTACGTTAATGCAGGTGATTGCGCTAGTCGCCCATTGGCTCTAATAATGTCATGGTGATCCATGAAAGGGTTTAAGGTCAAAAGACTGCTGGTTGGGGATATTTTCTGCTTGAGTTTCAAATGTTTATGCTCATCTGGAAAATGATTTTGTTGCGTCCATATGATGAGTCGATGTTTGACGAAATCTATTTCTTCTCGGGTGATTTCTGCTGAAGATACGCGAAGATGGGTTCGGTTGCTTCCAGTATTTCTCCATAATCGTATGACATAAGCGAGTACTCGATAAGCTCGTGATAGGTCTGAAAATCGATTTAATGGGTCTTCGCGTGTTGTGGTTGTAAATGCTTTTACAGTTTTTGCTTATAGATTTGTGTCACCTGTTTGTGTTGGTATCGGCCATTGATTTTTAGGCAATTTTAACCAGGAGGGTCCAAACCACCATAAGTTGTGGTTTTCCAGTTCTTGTGGAGTACATCCTCGGCTGGCTACATCTGCTGGGTTATCCTTTGAGTCGATATGTTGCCAATTTTGATTTCCAACCTTATCCAGGATTTCAGAAACACGATTTCCAACGAAAGTGTTCCATGAGCAAGGTGGTTTCTTTAACCAGGACAGCACGATTGTTGAGTCGGTCCAATAATATGCCTTGATATTTTGAATTTGAAGATTTGGTATAAGTCCACATGCAAGATTTGCCAATAATACGGATCCACATAGTTCTAAGCGGGGCAAAGATATTTGCTTAATGGGATCTACACGGGTCTTTGAAGCCAGAAGAAATGTGAATACTGAGTTTTCTGCTTGTATTCGAACATAAAGAGTCGCAGAATAGGCTTTTTCTGAAGCGTCACTGAAACCGTGAATTTCCACATTACAATTCGGCTAAATTGGATCCAACGGGGAATTTTCAATATGTTTATTGTCGGGCAGTTTTGTATGAATTTTGCCACTGTAGACAAGTCAAGGGTTTTAATATGTCATCCCAGTCGACTTTATCCAACCAAATCTGTTGCATAATTAGTTTTGCTTCAACTATTATTGGAGCTATCCATCCACAAGGGTCAAAGAATTTGGAAATTGTCGATAAAACTTCTCTTTTCGTGTAGTTTTCTTTTAATTTGACATCTGGTGCTGTAAATGTAAATGCGTCTGAAGAAATGTTCCATTTGATCCCAAGAGTTTTTGTTCCAGTGTTTTCTGACAGATTTAACCAATCGAGAGGTAGTAGGGTCTCATTTGGTAAGTCTTGTATAACTCGTGGGTCATTTGATGTCCATTTCATCAGGTCAAATCCAGCAGATTTTAGAACTGTTGTAAGTTCTTTTCTTGATTTGATGGCGTCGTTTAATGTGTGACCACCTGCTAAAACATCATCCACATACATGTTTTGTTGTAGAGTTTTTGATGCGAGAGGGTGAGTTGATTTTACATCTTCAGCTAGTTGAAGAAGGGTTCTAATGGCCAGAAACGGTGCGCAATTGACTCCAAAAGTCACTGTCAGGAGTTCGTAATCCTCAATTGGGTCCTTTTCTGATTGCCGAAATAATATCCTTTGATATTTGGTTTGATTCGGATCAATGAGTATCTGTCGATACATTTTTGTGATATCTGCGTTGTACACAAAACGGAAGAATCTCCACTTCAATATCAGAAGCACCAAGTCCTATTGAAGTATGGGTCCTGAATGCAATATGTCATTCAAACTCTTCTTGTTTGAAGACGGGCTCGAAGCGTTGAAAACTACTCTAAGTTTCGTTGTCAGCCTTTCGGGTTTTATTACTGCATGATGTGGCAGGTAATAATTTGGGTTTGTGTTGATTTCCAGGGGAGAAATTTTCCTCATATGTCCTAACTCGAGGTACTCAACAATTACTTGGTCGTATTGTTTTTTGAGTTCGGGTTTCTGGCTAAGTATGCGTTCCATCCTCAAGAACTGTGCCATAGCTATGTTTCTCGAAGTTCCTATTTCTTCGCTATTTTTAAAGGGTAGGGTAACGATATACCTTCCTGTGTCGTTTCTTCGTGTTGTCAACATGTAGTTGTTCTCGCAAAATGTGTCCTCATCTGACCTTGAAAGCCGTTTTGGGGTTTCCTCCACCTCCCAAAAGCGTGTGAGGATTCGGTCAAGGGACGTAGTGTTGAGTAATGACACTGTTGTACTAGGTTGTGTCGTTGTTGAAATTGGTCCCCCCACAATCCAGCCAAATACTGTTTTTTGTGCCAAAAGGGATCCAATAGACCGCATCGGTGTGTCCATGCAATATATTGAGTGGCCCAGGTCTAGGCCTATAAGCAAGTCGATGGGTCTGCTTTGCTTGAATTGAGGATCTGCAAGTTCTAATTTAGCAGTCTCATTGAAATGTTGCAAATCTAAAGTCTGTGGTGGTAAATTAGATGGAAGAGTCTTCAGGACTGGTGCCCAGACTTCTAATTTAAATTGTGAATCCACCTTGGAGCAAAGATTGAATAAACATGCTTTGGTTGAAGTCTCTGAAACTGTTTGACTCAAGCCTGTAACATGAACTAAATTTCGTTTGGTGGGCAAATTTAGTTGATTTTTCAACTTTTCTGACATAAAAGTTGATTGTGAGCCAGGGTCGATGATTGCTCTTGCCTGGTACTTTTCGCCTCTAGTTTCGATCAGTACAATTGCAGTAAATAACAAGGTCTCTTTCTCATTGGGAGATTGATCGAGATGTTTGCTCTCTTGCAGTGTCAAGGAAGTGATATTTGGTATGGAGAATTTTGATGCTGATGTGGACTGTATATTGGTGTTTTGTGCTACGATGCTCCTGCTAGATTGGGTCGCGTCACAATTCTGAATTGAAGTATGGGATTCTGATCCCTTATGTAACAAGGTGTTATGTCTTTGTCTACATAATCTACAACTGAATTTACTTTTACAGTCCTTAACACTGTGGTCAATAGAGAGGCAATTGTAACATGAATTTGTGACCTTTACAATGTGAATTCTGTCGTTAACGTTCTTCTCTAAGAACTTGGGGCAAGACCACAAATGGTGAGACTCCTTACAATGTTGGCATTTGTAATTTGAGTCATTTTTCTGTGCCCCATTTGTGTTTAAAGGTTTTATGTTTTTCGACCCAGTTTCATTTTGGGTTGTGTTTATGTGAAAAGTGTGAACTCGTTTTGACTTAAACTTTAAATTATCCTTTCTGGATTGTTCTAATCTTGAATTCAATTGTGTGATGGCCGCTATGGATTCTAGAGTCTTAGAATTGTGCGTCAAGAAAGTATTGAATTCTTCCCAAGTCGGAACTTTTGTAATTTCCTTAAGTGAATTTTCAAATTCCTTTAAAAGAGTCCGAGGGAGCTTTGTTGAGCAAATGTATACCAGGAATGGGTACCATGTGGCGGTTTCTATGCCTAAAGCATTTAACGCCTGAATGCACCCATTAACTGTTCGCTGAAGTTTTTGAATCGATGAGCTTGAGTCTTCAGCTACGTTCGGAAGGTCAAATAAAATTTTTAATTGTTCATTTACTTGGATCCGATTATTTTCGTATTGGGCTACAAGGTTTTTCCAGGCTATGTCGAAGCCTTGATTTGTCAATGTGGCATTTGAAATTATTTTCCTAGCATCTCCTCCAGTCTTTTGTATCAGATGAAAAAGTTTCTCAATTTTACTAAGTCTAGAATTATTTATGTATAATGCTGTAAAAAGATCGCGGAAAGTAGGCCATGTCACAAAATCTCCATAAAATGTGTCCGTGTCGCAAGGTGGTAACCGCACAAATAAGATGTCATGATTTTCCTTTGGTTGACTTTCAACATCAGAAATCCGTTCTTCCTTCTTTGGATGCGATAGGGCTTCAATTTCTGCATTTATTGACCCTAAACACGTTTTGTAGGCAGAAAAACCTTTTTTGTAACGATCACGAAGCTTATCTTTATCGATGGGTTTTTCTTTGGAATCTTTTTTTGTGACCCTACACTCTCCATACGTCCTTTTGACTTGTGTCCACAGAGAATCAAGTTCGACCCGAAGTACCTCAAGAGAGTGAATGTTGTGTTCGGCCGCACTTTGTGTATACTCTATTTCAAAATCCAAAAGGTCGTTTGTACAATTTACAAATTTATCGAGTGCCACTGTTTACCGATGAATTAAATTTTAAAACGATCAAAATAAGAGTCGAATTGAAACAAAAAAAGTCCCTGCTAGCGATTTCACAGCAAGAATTATGAAAAATAATAATTAATTTCCCGATTGGTTATTAATTTGGGTGTATTTTGTTTCCCCAGTAAATTACTAAAAGAAGTATGGGTGGTAACCCTTTTCGTTTTTCTACTTCTCTTTCTTCTTTTACTCAACCGCGACAAAAAATTATAAGAGCGTATACTTGTAATCAAGAGTTTGTGTCTCTCTTTATTGTCTTATTTTTATTATTTTTAGTACTTACTTATCGTTGTTGTGTCTTTGTTTAAGCTGTTGCTCTCTAATGTGGGTCTCTTCGTGCTTGTGTCTTTTGTTGTAATTTTGGTTCTTTTTTGTTTTTCCACTTTGCCTGTGGATTATATTTTTTCTCAAAAAAATTAACTGTTTTTTCACCGTTGCTTATTTTTTGTGTCTTAATATTTTTTCAATTTTTTAGCAAGTTTTTGTTCTTGTAAATTACACTGCATACGGTTCGAAGTGACCAAAAAATGTTTAATGATTGATGTTGTGCTGGTTCGGTTTTTGTTGTTCTTTTTAATTTTGTTTTGAAATAAAATGTTCTTGGGTTTGTTGTTTTTATAATTTTAATTTGTATTATTTATTTAATTAAATATGTATGTAATTCTAATGTTATTTTATTTACAAAATTGTTTTGTTTTAATTTAATTTGTTTAATTTCAATTTATGTTTTTGTTATATTGTTTTTTGTTCACAATTTTTAATATTTAATGTTCTATTTATTTGCAAAGAAAAAGTCACAATATTTGTTTTGTATTTGTTTAAAAAATGTTTAATGTTTAACAAGAAAAGGTCTCACTTGGTCTAATGCCGAAACTAGAGTGATTTTATGCAAAAAATACTTTAATGTTAAGTAGTAATGAAAAGAATGTTGAAAAGAATTCAAGAGACAACAAAGTATAAAAAAGAACCGCTAATAATCTAAAGGGTGTTCCTTCAAATGATGTTAACGTTGAACAGTAATAACGAAAATAAGTTAAAGGTAACTTTACTTTACCTTTGGCTAAAGGTATCTTTAACTAAACCCAAGTTTAACGGCAAGTTGTAATAATGGCCCTAAGTGTTTTAATGTAGTTTTTTAAACTTATAAAACTTCATAAAACGTTTCAGTTTAAGTTTTTCTAAAAAACTTCAATTAAAAATTGTGATATTTTAATTAAAGCCACGAATTGTTACATCACATTCGTGATAAGCTTTACTTGCACAAAAAAGTGTTAACGTGTGAAATCATTAAAATTCAATTGGGCTTTTTCTGCAGATGGATTAAAATTAAAATAAAACAAGAACTTTAAATAAAAAATTTACAAAACAAACATAAAAACGGAAATAAAATGAGGTAAAAAATGTTGAAATATTACACATATTCACAATATATACGTATATTTTTTGTTGCTTTTATTCTACAATAAAAATCATTTAAATTTAAAATCAATTATTATAAACCAGTATAATCAATACAATTTTTTCTTGTTCAATTTAGTCACTTAATTATGCTGCTGTGCTTTGATTATTTGCAAAAATTATTACCATGTACACAGGATTCAAATAAATAAAAAAAATCATACTCTTTAAAATTTAAATTACTTGCAATACATTTTTTATTGTTATGTTTTTACCTTTTTTAAAACATTTAAAATATGAGTTCGTTGATTGCAAACAAAATAAAAACAAATTACTAGTTAGTTTCAATTAAATTCTTTATTGTTCGCACTACTTTCGTGTGCCATTGTTTACAACTTGACTAAGACAACAATAATTGCTTGTTCAACATTCTTCTTTGCTTACAACGCAGATCTTTTCAATGGCGATCTCAAACCACACTTTACACGCAACGCGTCTTCACATATTATATATTATACATATTAGTACATATTATACTGACTGACTTCGTACTACTCGTTGCCTGCTTTGTTTTGCTTCTTTATATGCTCAAATAAACAGTCTAATGAAGGTTTTTGAAGACAAAAATTCGTGTTTTTGCTTTCTTGACAAGTCTATTGCGACTTCATTGTTGTTTGTGTATTTTGTTCACATATCTTGTTGTTGCGCTCTCGCTTGCTTGTCTATCATTTCTTTTTCTTTCATACTGATGTTGCTGATTTACTTGTAACAAGTTCGTTGTATTTGTTTGTGTAGCTTTTGCTCATTACACCGTTTCCATTTTTGTAACAATATTCCTCATAACGCGTCAGAATATAACATATGAAGAAAGTCTTTAAGAACATTTTTTTTAATATGTTGAAAATGAGATTGATGTTCTAACTTCAAGTAATGATAACATAGCCAACTTTACATGATAACAAGAACATAATAATAATTTTTGAAAGTATTTTTAGTTATTCAAATTTAAATATATACGACTAAAGCCCCAGTTATGCTACCGTAACGGAATGTAACCGCAACAGTAAGGAACAGCTGATCGTTTTTATTATGTATAAAGCAATACGAATAGTTATAGAAATGAATCTGTAAAAATATAATTTTCTTACATTTTTACGTGAGATCTCTTTAGCAGTGTTAACAGCATGTCCATATTGAAAACCACCAAAACCGAAAATTGAAATCATAAACAGAATTTACATTTTGTACGTATGTTATGTTTGACTGTATGTGGAATTCTCTTTAAATAAAACTTCATATAGTTTAAAAACCCAAATTATAATTTATTTCATTATTAACTTTTATAATTTAAAATAAAAATAAACACTATTTTACTATTACATTATGTAGGTAGTGTTTGTTTTTATTTTATATTAGAAAAATATAGCTATAGATTTTTAACTGATTAAAACGTTCGAAAAGCATTCCACTTTACTTTTATCAGAGAAGATAACTACGTTTTAACGTTCGTACAAATTTGGTTTCCGAAATACCTGACCTGTTTCTGTAGGATAAACGATTTCACTTGCTTGTCTATTTATATGGAAAATGCAATCAAAAGAACTCAATTTTGTGTTTGTTTTACTCAACACAAACTAAATTGAGTGTTTTTTTTTGAGTGAAAGTGAAATTGTTTTACTTACAGAAACACTACATAAAACTTTTAATAAGTACCTTTAAATAAATATAAAGTCGTTGAAACGAACCTTAAAACTCTGTAGTGATAACACTGATTAAAAGCTTAATTAAAGTAAAACAAAAGGCGCAATATTAAAAGTGATAAAAAGAGTGAAAACGTTTTTAAAATCTGAAATTAATATTAAGTTTGTTTAAAAAACAATAATAAATATGATAAAATAAAAACTCAAACCCAAAAACATGTCTTCTGTATCCATATCTGAATTTTTGTCTTTTAGTTTTTGCAATTTTTATTTCTTTATTTGTTTTTTGCTTATTTATTTAATTGTTTTGTTTACCTAAAAACTTATAATTACGTTTTTACGTTCTATAATTACTCTCACATTTTTACGTCCCGTGTACATTACTGTTACATTGCGTTACATTACGTTCCGGTAGCATAACTAGTGCTTAAGGCTATGTTTAAAAACATACGAAGTGTTTTGTAGCATTTTTTGTCAATGAAAAGAAAATTTTATGACTATGCAGTCAGGCTTACGGCCTAGCTTCTCACACCACTCATGTTGTGTCTGTTAATTTTATACATGAGTGGCGGGACTTACAGTTTAAAGTCGACACCGAACGACAGATTTTTGAGAAATTTTTTAATGGCAATTTTATTTATTCTCAGAGTTTGTGCCAGAAATCTGCTGTGAGGAACTGGGTGAAGAAATATTTTTTATATATCATTTTAATGTCTGACGTTGGTTTGAACCTTGTATTTACGTTTAATAAGCCAACACACACTACCTACTAGATTACGGCGACTTCCACAAACTTTAGGCCGCCTAAAACCTATCTGGAAATCATCCTCTTCATCCCTACATACAAAAATTGCAATCCTCAGTGGGAATGTTTAATTCATCCATTTGTACGAATGCGAAACTTAAAATGCAGCCAGTCGTGATATACTAAAAATATAAGTATTTAAGAACCAGTGTCCTGGCAAAGTCCTACATATATTCTGACCACGAACTACATCAAATCATACGCTTGAGGCTACAACAAGGCAACAAATCCTAGCGACTAAAATAATGAGACGAAAATGGCGCTGATTCACTATCACATCACTACAATTATAGATTGGACGATACAGAAGGAAACAAAAGAAGGGGATGCCCACCGCATGCTTGGATTACACAAATTGCGACAGAAGTAAATAGTAGCGGCAAGAATTGGGCAGAAGTAATGGCGTCAACTCGTAATAGAAATATAAATTAAAAAAATTTTTGATGCCCTACGTGTGTTTATATACATAGCGCAGTAATAATGAAAGAGGAGTTCGTTTTATCAAACGTATAAATTCGCCGTATAAATTCGCCGTAATTCGCCATAGTCTAGTAGGTAGTGTGTTGGCTTATTAGACGTAAAGCCAGGGTTCGAGCTCCAGGCCAGACATCAAAACAAAATACAAAAAGTATTTCTTCGGCGTCTTCCTCTCAACAGATTTCTGGCAAAAACTCTTAGAGTAAATAAAAATTGCCATGAAAAATTACTCAAAAAAAATATGTCGTTCCGAGTCGACTTTAAACTGTAGGTCCCGCCACTCATGTATGAAATTAACACACACAACATAAGTGGTGTGAGAAACTAGGTCGTAATCCTGACTGAAGGGTTGTAATGACCAATTATGTATGTATGTATGTATAAATTCCTAACACTAGGAATTTTTTTTAAACATTTCACCTTGAATTCGAATCTATATGTGTCTCACGCGAACGATACGAGTGTTGAGTGTACTGTGCGCATTTTCAAAGAAAAAAACATACCCGAAATAACTCTTTATACTATGTTCAGATATGCTCTTTAATTGAGTCAATATTCGGTTAATTGAGTACAATATTTAAAGTGTTCAGGCATAATAATATACGTAATTCAGCTGCTTATTCAATATTCATTTGACAGCTGGTAAGCAAAACAGCTGGTTTTTTTAACAAATTTGTTTTATATTGTTTTGTTTTTTTATTGTTTGTTGTTGTTGACATTTAAGTTGTCAAATATCAACAAAAATTGCTGTGCTGCATTTTGCGATTTACGCAATAAAAGTTTATATCTGTGGGTTTAAGTGGGTTTAAGCCCCGAAGTATAATCTAATTTGTTCGGTGGCATATCAATTATATTAATACTGTGGTTACCCTGATTATTTTATCTTGAATCTAAAATTTTGTTGTAGGGATGAAGATTTCATCCCATAAAATTCTGCTTTAATTCTTCTTAGACATTTAAAAAAATTTTCATTATATTGACACTTCATATCCATTTTATTTAAGAATGAAAACTTTATATCTTAATACTTTCACTTAAAATAGTGTTTCAATTTTCTTTTCTTTATTTATTTTGGTTTTAATATTTAAAATTTTCTATTTATTTAGGAAAACTTAAATTTTATTTAATTTAAAACGAAAAGTCCTTGCCGACCAGAAATAGAACAGTAAACACTGTTCTAATTCAAATGAATTTTGAATTTAAATTCCATTATGTTGTGTTATTGTCGTTGTTCTCATACTTCAAACAATATTTAAATTGTAGATGAGGACTTTAATGGAAGAACTGAAACGAAGAGTTTTATAATGTAAAAACTACTTTCAAGTATGAAAGACAAGAAAAAAAAACAAAAAAAAAGAATTTAGATAATCTGATTTAATAATTTATTTCGATGCAAAATTTATTACGTATCATACATTATATAATTAGTGGTTTTTAATGGATACTCAAAAATATAATTAGAAATTTGAGTGATTGTACATACGACAGAAGTTGAAGTTTTTGGTCCCAGAATGAAGCCTTGTGAGCTCATTTAGAAACTATCGGTTATTTACAAAGTAGAAGCCTATGCCATCAAAAAAGTGCTCAATTCGATTTGAATTGGAGGTGAAAAAAACAGGGCATAACGATATCTGAGAGTCAGGCCGCCTTTCGAGTACTCGGCAATTAGTGGTAAATTACACCGACAATTACATCGGCAATTACAACGACAATAGCGATAATTGAAGAGGAAATGACAGCGACATTGGCGGGAAGCAGAATTGGCTGGATTGGAATAATAGTATTACGCTCTGCAGGGTCCCAGATTATGTAGAAAACTATATTTGCCTGTCGAAGAGTTATTAATCAATAGAGCTGAAAACTTTTATATAATATTTCAACGTAATACATTTCCCTTAAATGTATTACAACCTTTAAATTACAAATCATTTGATTTAACTAAAAAAAATTGCATTTAATTACTTATTTTGCTATTTATATTGTGAGTCTTTTAAAAACCAGAATGCGTCTTAAAAAGTTTCCCATGACGATATTATGCCCCCTTAGAACATCGACTACGTCAATAACAATATCTTCTCCCTGGTTTCTCGCATATAGGTTCCCGAAAATACTGCTGTACGTAATTACTACACACGTAGCATGTACTTGAATCTAAAACTGCCAATTCGATTTCGGTAGACGATGAAATTTATAATGACCATAAAATTCAATTAGTTACACATTACAGCAACAAAATCATTGGAAACATAAACAGCTGAAAGATTTTCAGCCCATTTATCGAACATGTTCTTAATAGGCGTAAATTTTTTATCACTTCCGCCAGTGGTTTTGCTATCTCAGACATACATACAGATTGACTGAAATATTGTCCTTCTGTAATATCCATCTGATCTTTAATTTATAGGGCGAAAAAAAGTTTCTTTTCTTTTTATTTGTAACGTGAGAAAATTCTCAGGATGTCTCTCGAATAATATAAATGGAAATGGTGTTACATCGTTTAACATTAAAATGATAAACCAAAGTTACAAAAACCAAAAACAATGGACTTGTTTACATGATCAGCGAATAAGCAAAAATATAGCAATAACATCAGTATAAAATAATGGGATGAGCAAGTAAACAAACAGGCAACAACAACACTGCAAAGACAAACGTAAACAAAATACACAAGCAATACATATTTCGCGAAAGCAAAGTCATTCTCCTTCAAAAGCATTCATCAGGCTGTTTACCCTGCGATAGACAAAGCCAAGACAAATCAGGCAACGGGATCAGTAAAAACACAGGCAGTCTGTGTGAAGACGCGTTCCGTTGTAAAGATCTAATGAACAATTGTTAGTGTTTACGCAGAAGAGTGTAAAGAAGAATAACAAATAAAACAAATTATTGTTGTTTAAATCAAGCTGCGGCCAGTGGCACATGGAATGAACGAACAATAAATAATTTATTTAAAACTAAACACAAATTTATTTTTATTTTATTTGCAATCTACGAACTCATATTGTAAACGTTTTTAAAAGAGTAAAACGTACCAATATTTTATAATTTTTATATTCTGGTATATAAATAAAGTAATCAGATATTATTTTAATTTTAATTTTTACTGGAAATCATAGAATAGAATGGCGCGCATATGTGTATCTCACGAATAAAATATTAAACGTCAATATTTGAATTCTAAGTTGCTACATAAGGCAGTAGGCTGTAGGCAGTTTGTTATCAAATTCTGTTTACGGTTTTCTTACGATTGTGATCTCCGTAGTCTATAAAGACTAAACTAAAAACTTGTGCCCAGATGTCATCTTAGTTTGACTAGATGCAATCTGTAGTCAATATGGCAGCAAATGTGTATTACTTAACAGTGAATTAAAAACAGGTACAAAAATAAGAAAAATCTCTTTCCTACCATTTTATTGTACACTTTCTACATCGATTGTAAATTATTATTCGATTACATATATGGACCAGATACATCACTCTTTTTTGTGAAAATGGAAGAAAACTCATTTATTAACCTTTATGTCAATACATACATATCCATGTATGTTTTGTGTATTTAAATCGCCGTATCTCAGGAGTAATAACTGTATTATCGTCGTGAGTGATCGTCTACTGTAATTTAGCAGGAGGACTGAATAAATGGCAAGTAATTTGACAGTTGTCAGCTTCAATATGTTATCAACTGTCAAAGTTCGGTCCCTCTTCTAAGTCCCTATATATTGACAAATTCGATAAATTTAGAACAAGTTTTCAAATCTGAAATATCTAAAGGCCAATTTACACCATAAGAACTATCTTTAAACAACAAACAAAGTTTGTATGAAATAGTAATTTTTTATTCGATTGAATGACCTTGTGATGGCATTACATGAAGAATATAACATCTTTCAAATGTCCTCTGTTGCTTCTTTGAATGAAATACATTCGAAATGTTCTATTTCCCTTGATTCTGGCTCACAAATCAGACAGATTTGACCCATTTCAGCATTATGTCGGCTGTGATATAACCGCAGTGGTTTGTGGCTTAATCTCATATACCTGCGACTTAAGAAAACCCCACAAGGTGTCTGACCACACAATGTCTGACGATATCAAATCGTACGATTTCGAGGGCCAATTCGCTTTACCTCATGTGGAATTAACTGTGAGCACGTAGAGCCGTCCAGCTGAAGCTACATTCATGGATGTCCAGATTATCCAATTCAGAAGTTGGTGGTCATCGACCTATAATAAATAATATAATGCTCGCCGTTAAGAGTGTTCGACTGGCCATCAACATTCTTAAAATCAACACCAAACCGTATCGTTTTCAGAATGCATTGGACCCTATTGGATCTCTTGTGGATTGGTATCGTGGCAAATTCTGCAATTTTGTTTCGTCACGTACTCACTCTTTCACAAATAGGACATATCGCTGAACATGATGCAATTCCAAATTAACCGTAGACTTTCTATTGAATTGAATTTAAAATATATTACTTACACGCACCATATGACATATACATACTTAAAGAATTACCCTGTAAAGTATGCAATAAAATAAAAACATTTTGATTTTGCCGTTTACAAAGTAATGGAATTAAATATCACTCATACGTCACATACTTGTTGTTATAATTTTAAATATTAAACGAAAAATAATTTCATAGCCATTGTTTCAAGTGGAATTTGAGCTTGTTGAAGTCAAGTAAAAAACACAATCAAACGCATCTTATGCACAATATGAACCTTTTCTATTATATAAATATATATTATATGAACATCATTGAAGAACCCCATAAGCGTTCAATGTGTTAGTCACCAAAAGTTTGTTTGCATGAAGATTAATTTTAAACTTCTCACTGTTATGAGAACGTTATGTACTGTGAATTCCGCAAAATAAACAAATTTAAAATACTTAAAGCGTCTCGTCGGTTTCGTTATCAATAAATCTATATTAAAGAATAATTACTGAAACTTTCATAAAATAACTTAAACAAAATAATGTGCATAATTTTGTTATCATAGCATACAACGAATGTTAAACAAATAATGAAAAAGAAGTTCAGAATAATGGATGTTTAATGGAGCGTTAATATTTTAAGAATTATTTTGCATTGTCAACATACACAATTTGTGTGGTTGATTAAACTTGAACTCATGATGTCGTTGCCTCACATCAAATGTACACACACAATGGAAAGCAAAATTTATTATTGTTTGTTTTTTATTTAATGCATCTCCATACTTTCATTTTCCAAAAAAAAAAAATATGAAAATCCTTACTTTCAAACAAGGTCATAGTTTAATCTTCTAAAGCCGAAACATGAACCTGCTGTTTTCTCATACTTTTTATATATTATTGTTACGAAAATGGAAATGGTGTTACATCGTTTAAGATTAAATTAATAAACAAAAGCTATAAAAAACAAAAACTATGAACTTGTTTACATGATCAACGAAATAAACAAAAATATAGCAACAACATCAGTATAAGAAAAGGGATAAACAAGTAAACAAACAGCCAACAACAACACTGCAAGGACAAACGTAAACAAAATACACAAACAATAATGACGAAAACAACATATTTACATTTATAGAGATTTCGCAAAGGCGAAGTCATTCTCCTTCTCCTGCAGAATCAGACTATTTACCCTGCGATATAAAAGGCAAGACAAAGCAGGCAACGGAGTCAGAGAAAAATCAGTCAGTCTTGTGTGAAGACACGTTGCGTGTGAAGAGAATAATCGTGGCTTGAAGATCTCCGTTATAAAAATCTATTGAACAATTGTTATTGTTTACTCAAAAGTGTGAAAAGATTAACCAACGTAACGTAAAGCCTCGGTTCAAACCCAGGTCAGACATCAAAACGAAATATAAAAAAAAAAAATATTTCTTCGGCGATTTCCTCAGCATATTTCTGGCAAAAACGCTGAGAGTAAATAAAATTGCCATGAAAAGTTACTCAGAAATATGTTGTTCGGAGTCGACTTTAAACTGTAGGTCCCGCCACTCATGTATAAAGTTGACACACACAATATGAGTGGTGTGAGAAGCTAGGCCGTAATTCTGACTGAAGGGTTGTAATGGCCAACTATGTTTGTGTATGTATATATGTTGTTTACATCAAATTGTGAACAGTGGGACACAGAATAATGCGAAAAATAAAGGATTTATTTAGAACTAAACAGAAATTTATTTTTATTTTTTATTTACAATCTACGAACTCATACTTCAAACATTTTTAAACAGGTAAAAACGTAACAATATTTTCTCCTCTCAAACTACCAACGGCATGCAGTTCGCTTTTCCAAGTTGTACCGTTTTTTGCAATAAATAGTTGATTACCGTGTTTTTTTTTTTGCAGCCAATAGTTTTCTCAGTTCATAAGGCGAGCTTAGGTTTTCTTCTTCTTCAGAATCTTCAGCAGCAGAAATATCATGATTACAAACGTTGACCTCGTCACCGTCATGCAATGTATTATTTACGATAAAAACTTCACAAAAATTTTGAAAATTTTAATTAATTATACACACAATAGCCCAGACTTACTAAGAAAGCTATATGTAAGTATGTATTCCAAATGAAATGAGCCAGAATTATGAATTTTTTGTACTTTTTTAAGCCCGGAAATAACAATGTACTGACAAAACGAGAACAAAGCAGGCATCTAACTTTTTCCGAATTAAAGTTATATTGCCTCAAAAGCTCAATCTACGGTTAAATAAAACAAAAAATTCTAAATGAATATATTTTATTTGATTGTATTTTTGTTCAATGATTTGTTAATCGATTTCCTCGAATGTGAATGGGTTCCAACCAATTTAATATTTATGTGTGTTTTCAAGGGAATAAAGGAAAAGTATTCGTAAAATAAAATGAAATAAAATATTGACTGTAAAACTGAACGTGAGATAAATTTGAATAAAATTCCACTCAAACGCTAAGTGCTTTTAGTGTGGCATCAATTCAATGCTGGTTCAATGGGTTTGATTAAATATTTGGTCTAGACTCTAGAGAATGTGAGACAGAAATTGAATAAAGGAAATAAGTGCGCATGTATCTGTAATAAAATGTCAATAAAACTACCGTTTGCAATGTAATAAATTTTAATTTTTAATTTAATTAAGCAGTAGTTGAAATTATCAATTAAGCCCTGTACTTAAAATACAACGAAATTAATTGATTAATTGCGTACTCAAATATATACACATGAATACACACACGAAGTGATTTAAAAAATTATTGTCATTGATTTCTATATATTATATTTTACATCAATTGAATAATTCGTTGCATCATAAATTAGTTTGATTATAATTAAATAGAAAAAAGATCGTTTTTAAATTGTTTATATCAGAAAAATATAGACCACGTTAGATTTTTCTTTTTTGTAGGGTCTTCTCAAGTTGTGGGTGCATGCGAATAAGCACAACAGTTCTAAAAGCCAACATAACCCATGCAATCAGTCAAATTCAACCTGATTTATTATCCATCGTTAAGGAAAATTGGCATTTCGAATTTCTTACACCCATGAAAACCGTGGCGGACTATTGAATGACGTTATATTCCACAGATAGTGGCATCAGTAGGTGTTTACCACAAATAAAAACATCGATGATATCTTATCTTTTCACAATTTGTTATATTTAAATTAAAAGATAGAAAGTGATAATGAAATAGTCGTATTGTTACGAAAATGGAAACGGTGTAGCATCGTTTAACATTAAAATGAGCAAAAGCTACACAAACAAATACAACGAACTTGTTACAAGTAAACCAACAACATCAATATGAAAGAAAAGGTGAAAGATAAGTAAGCGAGAACGCAACAACAAGCAACGTGAACAAAATACACAAACAACAATGGCGTCGCCGTAGAGTTCTCGAGTTCTCTCTCTCGAAACCCCGAAGGTTCGACCTTAAGAAACTTCATCAGATTCATTACGTGGGCATATATAAAAACGCAAGACCAAGCAGGCAACGAATAGTAAGAATTCACCCAGTCTTGTGTGAAGAAGCGTTGTGTGTGAAGAGAACAGTCTTGCTTTGGAGATCTATGTTTCACTTTATGTTTGAGCTTGCCATATTATATATTATTTTCATTATGGCAACTTCAAATTTAAACAAAATGAGCATATACAACAAAAAACAAAGCCCGTCGTTAACAGTGCGTTTTTTAAACGTTGTTTAATTTGAGCAGTGTTATCGCCATTGCTCCGCCACTGCCATATTTTTGAAAAAATTTACTTTTTTATCTGTAGGTTATAATAACGAAAAGAAGTTAAAGTCAACTTTAAAGTTCCCTTTAGTTAAAGTTAACTTTAACTAAACCCAACTTTAACGGCAAGTTGTAATAATGGCCCTTAAACGATTTTTTAAAATTGTTTCTTATTCTTTTTAACTTTCATGGTATTGGCTGCATGACTTAGGTGTGAAAGTATAATGATTTATTACGCCATAAAAAATCGTAAATTCAACAGAATTATTTTAAGACTTAAAGTTGAATCAGTTATCGATAGACATGCAAATTTGGCAAAGAAAACTAATTGCAATTTAATATTGAACTAACAATAGGTATTAAAATATGTTTAAAAACTTGACATCAGCTATTTTTGGCTGATAAACATTAGAAACAAATTCATCTGACAGATGACACATATGTGCATACAGTGGCGAGCATAAGTGGTTACACTATATTTGTAAAATATTTTAAATCTAATAAATAAGAAATTGAAGATAAAATTACTTCTCGCAATAACGACTAACAAACTGTACAACAACGAAGCAAAATACTGTGGGCAAGTAGTTAAAAAAAATTCTTTAAAATCGATAAACAAATTCGATTCGATTCCAAATCGCGAAAAAAAGGAATAATAAATAAATGAAGAAAATTTCAATTGAAGTTGAAAACATCATAGTCGCTCTAGCTGGAAAATATTATTTTTCAAGAAAATTGCTATAAAGAATATATTATATTTTTAATTAAAGTTCGCTACTATGAATGGACAAACTTGAAAAAATGTGAAAAAAATTCGCGTTTGCTAAGTTTACCTCATCAAACCTCATGGAATATTAAGTCAAATAATACATAGATGTATATCGTTTTAAAGGCCCATCCCTCCCCTTACTAATAAAGTTTAAATTTCTGACATGATTCGGAAATGTTTGTGTAATCAATAAATTTGTGCGTAAATTCCGATAAAACAGTTTTGGCAAATAAAACAAGTTTGGAGGGTTCAAGAAATATAAAAAAAATATTTTTGAGTTCTACCAAAGGAAATAAAGTATAAAGAATGTGCATTTTAACATATTTTGGAATATTTTTCAAAAATATTTCATGACGCGGGGGGGAAGATAGAAGGGAAGGATACAGAAACCAAGAGCGTAACAATGCGTTGTTCTCATCGTGGGTTTTTGTTGTTTGACCACTTTTTTATTTATTTTTCTGAAATCAATTCTATTCTGGTGTTAAAAACAGACGTCGGCACCAATGTCCCTCAGGGGAAGAACATCTTGGGCTTTTTACCCACATAAGACACGAACATCAAGAATGTTCGTTAAAAAGAGCGCAAAAATCTTGTCAGCTTTTAAAGAAGAAGGTTCTTGTCGCTTTTTTCAGACTTCAATTATACACCAATCATCATCAATCATCAATGAGAAATGATTTCAATTTTCGGAAGAAGACTTGCCAAGTTAAATACGGTGTCTTTAGTGCAGTACAATTTTTCTGTATTTTCCGATCACATATACATATCATTGGGTTAATAAGTAGACTTGAAATTATTACTAACAATTTTCCTCTACGTTAACACATGCCTATGGTTATGGATTAGTAAGTGATAGAGAGAAAATAAGTTGAGAGAATTTATTTATTTACAGCCATATAAAAGTGTTAGTAATATACTCTATTTTTATTTTCATTTCATCAACACACACATGTAAAGCTGTCTATCTTTGGCTTAATAACTTTTGATAAAAGAATAAAATAAAAAATCTATTTTATTATTAAAAAACATAAAGCTATCCATATTTGGCTTAAAAATTAGGCCATGTTTTTTAGATAAATAAAAATAAGAAGAATAAAAAACCATTTTTTAATAAAAAAAAAACGAGCATGCCAAAGCATTTAAAAAACATTATACTATGGGACAATATAAAATACGCCCAGCAAATGACATAGAACATTTTTAACACAAAATATTCTTCGAGTGTTATTCTGAAATAAAATAATAAAGTATCCGCCAAACATGTGTTCTTGTCGCAGTCTGATCGACAACTAAATCAAAAAATACAAGAATACATACACATGTACATACGTACGATGAGAGCAACACATTGTTACGCTCTTTGTTTGTGTTAATTTTCCTTCTGTTTTCCTCTCCCCTTATCAAGAAATGATTTTTAAAAAGATTTTGGTGATAGCGGGTCGTAATGTTACAACCCGCCATAAGAAATTTTACTTCTACATGATGCGTATTCTTTATATCCATATTCTTTGGTTCTACTCAACAAAACTTACAACCTACACTATATAATTAGCTGGGTGTATTTCATTTTTTTTTATTTTGTCGCATAGTATTATTATAATATGCATTGTTTTTTTATTTTAAAAAATAATATATCATATCATATCATATCATATTTTCTTTATATTATGTACCCATTTTTGCTCGCCGGTGCATATTAGAATTTTGGATATACAATGGTGCTGCTATATTCAAGTTTAAAATGTTGTTTTACCATTTTTGAAGTGGATATCGGAGGCTGTTCTCCGTAACTGAACAACATAAAGTCATATTCGTTTTATAAGTGCATTATAAAGAAGCCAACATATTTTGAAAAGTTTCAATTTAAATTGTTCTAGTTTTACATCATCCGACTATTGTGGCGAATAGCCAGGTATTGGCACAGAGGTCATATTTTCCTTTGTAATGTGAAAGTCAAATGAACATATTAATGTTCATTCACTTTATGTGTTTTCTCTGGATATGTTTCAACTGTTTTAGGAATGTTCTTTTTATAATTTTAATTACTTTTTCTCTTGTTGTCGAATCTCTAAATAGCCCTGGTAGAACAAAACTAACCATTTTATTTTCCTTTAAATGTGTATTAAGCCTACAATATTTGTTGTAACAGTAGTAGTAATTGCATCCTTTCATTCACATGCCCACTCCAAATGGGTAAATTCTTAAAGTAGTAAGGTTTTATTACGGAGTCAATGTGTAAACGCATAGACGGCAGGCTACCAACGACATACTAGTGACGACTGAAAGCTGCCATGTTTAGAATACATACAAATGAAGACGCTTATATTAACGAACAGAACAGAAACAGCCAAGCTAACAACATAAGCTTTTTTTGCCACATTTAGGCAAATTTCTCTTTTTGAGAGCAGCTAAAAGCAGATTAGTGATGTAAATACAATATGAATAAATAACACAATTTAATAATTTATTCGAGAGAAAAGAACAATTCCATATTTTTAAAATAAAAAATAATCCCTGTATGAATAAAAACTATATTGACTTATAAAAAAACAGTCACTTAATAGTATGTACTTGAAGCATGGACTGCAAAACATAAAATTTCATAACTGATCAGAACATATTGTTACGAAAGTGGAAATGGTATTTCGTTTAACATTAAAATAATAAACAAAAACTACAAAAACAAAAACAATGGACATGATCACCGAAATAAACAAAATTATAGCAACAACATCAGAATAAAAAAGGTAATAAACAAGTAAACAAACAGGCAACAACAACACTGCAAAGACAAACGTAAACAAAATACACAAACAACAATAACAGATTTCAGAGGTTTAGAGGTTTCACGAAGGCAAAGTCATTCTCCTTCAATAGCGTTCATCAGACTGTTTACTCAACGATATAAAAGTCAAGACAAAGCAGGCAACGAGGTCAGAATAAATAAATAAATAAATAAATTAATAAATAAATTAAAAGTTTTTAAAAATCAAAATTATTTATATAATAATATAAAGTCAATGTATGTACATATCTGCATTCAAAATTAAAAATTTAAAAAAAATTTGTTAGAAATTAAAAGCTAGCGTCCCTCATCTTCAATTATTAATTTTTTTTCAAAAATGGAGAAATTTTGTATCATTTTCAGGAAAAAATTGTTTAAGGATTAAGCAATCTATCCCAGTGTTGTTTATTGGCACATAAGCGCAGCCATAATATTGCATCATCTTAATCTATGGGTGGTGTAAACATTAAGGACTCAGAAGCTCCTGACATTCTGAGCATGGAAATTCAGTGTAATGTTGGCTGCAACCGACACATTTTTCAGTTGCTTCAGTTCCTTCTTAAGACCTTATTATCTGATCTTACTATTTACACTATTTATTTATACTATTTATGAGGTCGGTGCCTCAACTTAGTAGCTCGTTAATGACGGTAGTGTATCCAACTCCATTGTTCTATCACTACTACAAAAGGATTTTGCTCGAAAGAAATAAGGGGACTTGTTCCCGAAAATCATAAATTCTTACGTAACGCTCATCTTTCTCGGCCAGGACATGTGGTCGATTGACCAGTGGATCGCACACTACATTACAGAAAAAGTACGTTTTTTTTCGGACTATTCGTATGTGGAAATCAAGTCTTGCAGAGGTCTTTCCTGTTACTTATGGTATAAAAATATACAAGCCTAGTGTCCATAAACACTGTTCTCTCTTTTCCTCTTCCCATAACATACTTTCATTGTTCCGAACACAATGCCATCCATCCCCTGAGTGTTGGTAGTACGAAAAAAAATGACGGTGCTTGCCTTTGTTCTTCCGATGGTAATATTAGAAGCTATACTCGAATTTATAAAATTGTCTGCAACGACAATGATAAATTATTCTCAACTACGAGGTTATTCAGGAGTTGTGATTTTTTGGCGTTTAAGGGATTAAAAAGGAATAAAATACATGAAAACCATCACAGGTATTCGAAAGTAACCTAAAAATATAATACTTTACTCCTTGTTATTACTAACATAAATTTCCAATATAAAATAAATAAATTTTCAAAATAAATACAAAGCTTAAAGTGGCTTTAAATGTGCTAAAGTTAGGAATATGACGTAAATTAATAATTTCTAAAAATCGTCAAAATAAGGGCATAAATCGTCAAATCGTCAATATGATATTTTTGGAACTCAAAATCGTCAAAATGACGATAAATCGCCAAATCTGGCAGCTATGAGGTCAGTAAAAATTCAGTCGGTCTTCTGTGAAGACGCGTTGCGTGCGAAGAGAATAATCGTGGTTTGAAGATCTCCGTTGTAAAGATTTAACGAACAATTGTTAGTGCTTACTCAGAAGAATGTAAAGAAGAATAACAAATAAAGCAAATTTTTGTTGTTTAAGTCAAGTTGCGAACAGTGGCACACGGAATTGTGCGAACAATAAAAAATTTATCTAAAACTAAACATAAATTTATTTTTATTTGCAATTTACGAACTCATATTTTAAACGTTTTTAAAAGGGTAAACACGTAACAATATGCAATCTACGGTTAGTTTCTTTATCGTATGCACAGTGTTTACATAAATTATTAGGATTACTTCCTCTTCCACCTGCGATAATAATCCAACTGAAGTATTTTATTTTCATTTTATATGAATTCTCCTTCATCTTTGCCATTTTTAAAATCTCAACATTTTAATTATTTGTGGTTAAATTCTACCCTTCTAAATAGGCATCAAGTTTGTTGGTTTTTAAAGGGGATTTTATTTATCGCTGAGTTTATTTTGCCATTTCGGTTGCTTTCACTAAAAAATTAACATATTTAGTATGTCCTTCCGTTTCTTTTGTATTTTAGAAAAAGTTTTTTATTCTGTTATTTTAAAATGCTTTAGAAGGGTAAATTTATTTCACTGCTGTAACTGGTTTACAGAAAGAGCATTAGAGGACATTGAAATTGAATTAAAGGAGCCATTCTAGTAAAAAAAATTCTTTTTGATTATTTTACGCATTTTAATAGGGGAGATTTTAATTAGGAATATGGGATGTGAATAATTAAATTTATTGTTTTACTAACTTTAAAGCATTGAAGATTTATATAATTAAGTTCTGCTATTAAATTTAGTAATATAATAGAAAAATTGTAAATGAATTCATACAGCAAAATTAAATGAAATTGAATTTACTCTGAATCTTATCGGTTAAATTTAGAAACAAATTAAAAGTAAATGCGTGCCTCTAATATATATTGTGAGCAATCTATCATAGCACACTAACACTAAGGATAGATGTTGATTGCATTGCAGGCAATGTTGATTATATATACATAATACATGTTGATTATACTTTATATACATACATAATTGGTGATTACAACACTTCAGTCAGGAGTACGACCTAGCTTCTTACATCATTTATGTTGTGTGTGTTAATTTTATTCACGAGTGGCGGGACCTACAGTTTAAAGTCGACTCCGAACGACAGACTTTTGAGAAAATTTTCATGGCAATTTTATTTACTTTCAGAGTTTTTGCCAGAAATCTGTTGAGAGGAAGCCGCCAACAAATATTTTTTATAATTCGTTTAGTTGGAGATGCCTGACCTGGGGTTTGAACCGAGGCCTCACATCTAATAAGCCAACATACTACCTACTACACCACGGCAACTTCATGCGGTATTATTGAATTAAATCAAGTTCTAAGATCCCATGGCATGGCATTTCCACACCCAAAAGCATTCGTAAACATTGCTTTCTTATTTTGCAAATTACCATTTTATATTCATAGGCTTATGAGACTTCAAGCAATTTATTCATATAAAAAGCAAATCAAATCTGACGGCATATGCATGGATGATTTTGTATCATGAATATGTACTTTCGCTAACTTAACACAGAAAAATTGGTTTGACAAGTATTAAAAAGGGAAATATGAAGAGAAAGACAGAAGCAAATTTTCGATTGACAGCTGGTAAATTCTCTTGACAGATACATAGAATCTAATAAAATTTAGACACTAAATGATAATAAAAGATGACAAAATACAAAACACAGTTTTAGGGCCATTATTACAACTTGCCGTTAACTAAAGGAAAGATTTTAACAGGCAGATTAAATTGTTTTTCATTATTATAAGTGGACAATATGGTAGAAGTGAGTGTCAAGCTAAAGGAAAGATCATCCTATTGGTAACTTTTAAAGTGAAGTTTATGTTAGAATTTCCAATATTACATATTATTTTCAATATTGCAACTTCAAATGTAAACAAAGTGAGCATATACAGCAAAAAAAGAAGCCCGTCATTGCCACTGCGTTTAATTTGAGCAGTGTTATCGACATTGCTCTGCCACTACCATATTTTTGATAAGTTAACTTTATTTTATCTGTAAGTTGTAATAACGAAAATAAGTTAAAGGTGACTTTAAAGTTCACTTTAGCTAAAGGTACCTTTAACTTAACCCATGTTTAACGGCAACTTGATACAATGGCCCTTAATCTGATAAAATAAAAACATATAAGACAGAAGAAGAAAAATTATAAACAGTCAATAGCGTATTCGAAGATATTTACTGAGGCTGAGTCGATTGATTTGTGCAACTGATAGACATGGTTTCTTAATAAACAAACAAAAAATTTGTTGACGATATCAGCTAAGCTTCATGTAATAAAAAAGGTCAAAACTTTGAAAAAAATTAGAAAATATAACAAAGACAAAACCTTCTCTTCAGTGAAACGTAATATATAATGAATCGAACTTGAGTGATTACAACTCGTTTCTCTTTTGTTTACAATTCAAATAATTTTGATTTTTGGAATCTAGGAAGGGGTTTAGTACTGGAACTGAAAGGGTTAAAAACAAAAGGACAAAAGTGTTAACAAACACATTTATGTAGCATGTGTTCTGTTTGCAAGATTTTGTACTCAATAATACAAGGAGAAAAAATTTTAAAAAATGACCCAAAATCCTTACAGCATTTAAAAGTGCTAAACTTACCATTCAAACACTTTTTGTTTCGTCTCGGAGATATCGTTGAAAGCAAAGTAGTTTTTCTTGTTTTCATTTCATTGATTAGATTTGAACAAAGCTGCATCGTGATTTTAGAAAAAAAATTACTTCATACATACATAATTGGCCATTACAACCCTTCAGTCAGGATTAAGGCCTAGCTTCTCACACCACTCATGTAGTAAGTGTTAATTTTATACATGAGTGTCGGGACCTACAGTTTAAATTCGACTCCGAACGACTGATTTTTAAAAGACTTTTCATGGCAGTTTTATTTACTCTCAGAGTTTTTGCCAGAAATCTGCTGAGAGGCAGTCGCCGAAGAAATGTTTTTTTATATTTCGTTTTGGTGTCTGACCTGAGGTTTAAACTGTGGCCTTACGTCTAATAATCCAACATACTACCTACTAGAATACTAAGTCGCCACAAATCACAGCAGTTTGGTGATACTTGCCACAATACACATACCTGAGCGGATTTAGGTTCATTTAACGCGGAGGTGATCACGCTACTTGGCCCCGTTCGATTTATTCCTGTAGAGTTTTCTTAAGTCACAGATGTGTATGGATTAGCCACAAATTACAGCGGTTCTCAAAGCCAACATAACCCAAGCAATCGGTCAAGTCTGGTTTCTTCACCAGAGTCATGAAAAATTGAACGATGTCAGACATTTAATGCTTCATTAGGTCCTTTTAAATGAATAAAAAGTGTTGATGATATCCCACATATACTTTGTTTTATTCAAATTTAAATATAGGAAGCACTTAATAAAATCCCTTTATATTGTTACGTTTTTACCTTTTAGAAACGTTTAAAATATGAGTTCATAGATTGAAAATAAAATAAAAACAAATTTGTGTTTAGTTTTAATTAAATTCTTTATTGTTCGAACAATTCTGTGTGCCACTGTTCACAACTTGATGTAAGCAACAAAAATTGTTTTGTTTGTTATTCCTCTTTACATTATTTTGCGTAAACAATAACAATTGTTTAAAAGATCTTTATAATGGAGATCTTCAAACACCGCACGTCTTCACGCAAGACTGACTGAATTTTTACTGACTCCGTTGCCTGCTTTGTCTTGCCTTTTATATCGCAGGGTAAACAGTCTGATGAATGCCCTTGAAGGCCAATGACCTCGCCTTCTCGAAATCTCTATAAATGTAAGCATGTTGTTTACCTTAGTGTTGTTGTTGCATTTTTGTTTACTTGTTTATCCCTTTTTATGCTGATATTTTTTGTTGTATTTTTGTTTACTTGTTTATCATGTAAACAAATTCATTATTTTTGTTTTTGTACCTTTGTTTACAATTTAAACGTTGTAAAAGCAAAACACCATTTCCATTTTCGTAACAATATATTACTTATATTAGAGACTCCAAACCACAACTTGATTAATTCGTAATTAAAATTTATCAAAATTAATTTGAATAGTTTTACAAAAGGAAAGAGATAAATGATCCTATCCGCCATGTAAATTTCGACCTAATTAACCTAATTAAGGTTGAATTTAATTCAAATTTCTTTCTAATGGGAATTTTGCAAAAAGTCCACAGAACACAAAAGTTCAATTGATATCATTGAATTCCTGAATAACCTCCTAATGGTGCTTATTCGAGGTACCATTTTTCGAAATTTATAGACCCGGAAACTGTAAAAAGATTATTACAAATACATTTGTTTCTATTGTAATTCTCTAATAATTTTATTATATATAAGTCAAAGTAAGAAGAAGAATAAGTAATACAAAAATATAATAACATAAAAGATGACAATTAAATAATGAAGGTGGTTGCCAACCAATATCTCCCTTTTTTGGAAGCTAACCCGGAATAAATCTTTCGACCGGTTTTCGTTCTCGCAGAGACCGTCTAAATTGAGGTGTATTAAGTTGATCGTTGTCAGGTTCTCGGGATGTTTGATAGTTACCTGGTTCATCCAATATTCCATAGGCATCACAACAATTTTTATTAAAACCTTCTTTACTATTCTTGTCGTGGTTTTTTCTTATCTAATTTGTATGAACTCGTATCAATTTTCCACTTGTAAGTAAAACGTTATACATGACATTCCCTATTCGTTCAATTATCTTTCCAGGTAGCCAATAAGAATCTTTGTTGTTTTTATAAACTGGAGCATACACATTCTGTTAAATCCGTGGACTGTATGGGGGGGAAGAAGAACACACAAAAAAGGCTGTTGCTCCAGACACTAAAAAAAAGGAACCAAATTAGAATAGTTCCAACTGAAGCACAAAAAAACACTTTCCTTTTTTTGAGCTGAATTTAATCACTTCAGACTGATTTTATTTCCTTGGAAGAGATAACACCGTTCACTTTTTGGTTTCCAAATTTTAGTTTTTCCTCTTTTTGGTTTTATTCTCCTTCACAGAATTTTTCTAACAACACGAAATGTTTATACATAATTACATATACACAAAATTTAACTTAAGTTTCACAATTTTAGATTAAATATAACAATTTATTTGGCTTAAGGCAAAATTGGTTGTATCGCTTTTGATGTTACAAGAAGAAGTAAAGAATTGTAATAAACAAAACAAATTTTTTATTCCAAAAACAACACTAATATTAAAATACCAAAAAGCTTAATTTTACACTGCAGCGCCATCTGTTGCCAATTTGCCATAGTTTAAACAATCCTGTTTATGTCAGCAGGAATGGGAACTATTGATCGTCAGACATAAACACATTCTCTTGAACAGAAAAATAGGTTTCTTTCGCGCCTTGTTTCCTATTAAATTGAGTTTCCATGGCAGTATTTCTAACAACATCTTTTTTTAGGACATGGTTTGATTAGATCCAAGGTTAAACGAATCTTTCTGCCAAATAATACTTCAGCCGGCGATAGATTTTTAGGCGAATTTGAGTTTGGAGTCGATCTGTAGTTTTGTAGAAATGTCTGAAGATTTTGTCTTGTAGTCCCCTCTTCATCCAATTTCTGAAGTGAACGTTTCAAAGTCTCGACAAATCGTTCGGCTTGTCCATTGGACATCGGATAGTATGGGCTGGCTTTTAAATGTTCTATACCGTTTCGAATCATAAAATCTCTCAAGTAAGCGCTGGTAAATTGTGTACCATTATCCGATACCAATGTTTTAGGTAAACCAAAACGAGAAAAAATTTCTTCCAGAATTTGGACTGTTTGTTCTGCAGAAATAGATTTAGTCATTACTATTTCTGGCCATTTGGATGGTGCATCGACTAACACCAAGAAATAATGTCCATCAGTACGACCAGCGTAATCGATGTGTAATCATTCCCATGGTTCCGAAGGAATGGGCCACGGTTTTAAAGTTGTTTTGGTAGGCATTTTTAGAGCTGCTGTGCATTTACTACAATTTTGTACCATAATTTTGATATGTTCGTCAATATTTGGCCAATAGACATAACTTCTTGCTATAGCTTTCGAACGCTCAATACCTGGATGCCCACGATGTACCAATTTTAATATTCGTTTTCGAAAAATATTCGGAATCATTACTCTTTCACCGAACATAATTACACCATCAACTATGGATAAGTTATCCTTACGATTATAATAAGCTTTCATTTCAGGATCTTTTATTTCTGTGGGCCAACCATTTCCTAAATAGTTCGACAACAAATGTAATATTATATTTCGTGATCACTCATATTTTATCATCGTGTTGGTCAAAGGCAAGTTTTCAAGGCTATTTTGTGCGATGGATTTAATTTCATTTTCGAAATTTACTGCTGCTATGACATAATCTTCGGCTTCATTGTTGTTGTTGCTTATAAGTCGTGAAAGCACGTCTGCATAAACAAAGCTTGTCGTTGACACAAAACTTATATCAAAGTCATATGCCAGAAGCTTCACTGCCCAGCGCTGTAAACGATTAGCCTGATGAACTGCTATTCCAGACTTTTTCCCAAAAATGGCTAACAACGGTTTATGGTCGGTGTGAAGTGTGAATTTTCTGCCATAAATCATTTTATGAAATTTCGTCACAGCGAATACTAGTGCAGCCCTTCTTTTTCAATCTGACTATAAGATTTTTCTGAAGGTGTTAGAGCTCTCGAGACATGGCATATGGCTTTAAATGAATTATCTGGATATTTATGAAATATACATGCGCCTAAGCCGTACTGAGAGGCATCAGCAGCAAGCCTTTTTGGGATCATAATGTGTAAGTAAAAGCTTTGATGTTAAAACCTTTTTTATTTTCGTAAAGCAATTATCATGTTCTTTGGCCCAACGCCATTTATCAAGTGGACCTCGCAATTGTCTCATATTGTTGACAAATTTCCCATAAAACTTAACTGATCCAAGAAAAATTGCAGTTCTGATATATTCGATGGTTTTGGCATTTGGGTAATTGCAGATATACGTTGTGGGTCTGGTTGAAGTCCATCTTGATTAATTACATAACCCAAGTATTTTACTTGTTCAACAAAAAATTTGCATTTTGAAAACTTCACTTTAAGGCCATAATCTTGAATGCGACGTAAAACATCTTGAAGATTTTTGTGGTGTTCCTTTTCATCTTTACCAGACACAAAAATATCGTCAAAATATACTGCGACATTTTCCAGACGCGCGAGCATTTTATCCATTATTTGTTGAAAAATGGCTGGAAAAGTTTTTACGCCAAAAACCACTCTGTTGTACCGATATAACCCCATATGCGTTGTTATGGTTAAAAGATGTTTTGATTCGTCGTCGACCTCGACCTGCAAAAAAGCGTCCGACAGGTCTATGTGACTAAAGTATTTTGCATTCGCCAATTTTGAAGAAATATCCTCAGGGAGAGGTAAGGGGTACTGATGGTTTTCTAAAGCTTCTTTTAGACCCGTAGAAAAATCAGCGCAAATCCTTACAGAGCCATTAGCCTTTTTAATTACAACTATTGGAGCTGCCCAATCCGAGTAGTTGACAGGGGAAATTATACCGATGTCTTGTAATCGTTTTAGTTCTTCTTCTACAAGATGTTTCATCGCATAAGCTACCAGGCGTTTAGAACGAAAAACTGGTTGTATATATGGTTTTATTACTAAATGAGCTTTTGTTTTCGTGCAGAGACCGAATTTTCAATCAAAACCATCTGGAAAACAAGACTTTAAATGGTTAATGGTTTTATCAATTGTTAATGGAGAACTTCCCTGATTTTCAATAATAACGTTGCATTAATAGGCATGTCATCAATTTGAAGAGCCTTAATCCAATCTAGACCCAACAAATTTAAATTTCGTATTTTCGTAAAGTAACAAGTGACATATGCATGTCTTTTTCTGAACTTAACATTACAATCAAACTGTACTGAAAATGGAAGTTTTCCTGTAGAACTTCTGGCTGCTTGTTTAACTTGTACTGCGTTAGTAATTTGAAGCATTTATTATTAATTTCCACAAATTTATTATTAATTTCTACGGTTACGTATTTACGGTCTACATTTATTTTGTTAACAAACGAAATACTTTTTGTTTTCACCTTAGGTTTGTTGTTTTTGTTATATTTTGATTTTTTTTTTGCGTTTTTAGAGTTTTTCTTGACCACACTACAATAACCTGCTTTGTGCCCAACTACATTGCAGAGTTCACATTTATGTTTTTTGTATGACCATTCACGAGCCACTGTGGTCCAAAACCCCAATCTGCCGGACAAAAGTCATTTTTTAAAATATTTAAAAAGTAAATTTTTTGTATGGTAATATGTTGACAAGTGTATAAAGTACACAACGGCATATTTTTTTTTCTTTAAACAGCTACACTAGCATTGATATATTGCTTCAAATACAAGTAATTGCTGCTTTGCTAAAAAAATTAATACATCAAGTGACATTTAACAGTGTGAGTGAAATTGTCGTGAAAAAATAATAAGATCAATTAAAAAAAATTTGTTCATGTAATTAATATAACAAAGGTATGAGTAAAAAAAATATTGTTTAAATTTTTCATAAAAGATGTTTTGTTTATAAATAAAATGCAATTATGTACATGTGTGTTTTAAATGTGAAATTTTTGTTTAATGTCGAATTCAATTAGAATTTCAAATGGTAATTTATCTTACTTAAGCTTTAGTTTTTATGTTGTCGTCATCTATATATATGTAGCTTTTTAACTTTTAAGAAATTAGCTACCGGATTTTGCCCAAACGATTTTTATTTCATTTAGAGTTTAACATGTCCATCACAAGAAAAGAGCTGTATAATACTTGGCGTAATGAAAAACAACTAACTAAGAAAACTGATGCTGTTGTTAAACACGTTGTTGCTAAGATTGGTATTAAGAATGATGAAACGGATAGCATTACAGAAAACTAATGCAATCTGTTCGAATGTTTGTATGCATTTTAACGAAAAAGTGGGCGCAAGCCAGTCGAACAAGGCTCACGTTCGGAGATAAAAATAAATATTGGTTAGAAGGGTGTTTTAATATTCCACCTAAATTTCCTTCATCATCTCGTGTTGAAGGATGCTTGGATGGACCTTCGACCTCCAATTATGGCAGGCCTTCTAAGGAATTTTTATGTAAAACTGAGAGAACAAATCGTAAAAATGTTGCTCCTTTATTAGAGACTTGGTCGGCAGAAGAACTGACTCTTGCTGCTGGAACAAGTCTTTATAGGTCCGGGAAACGAAGTGCTGCAAGCATAGTCAAAACTATAGATTCTTCTATATTAAAATAATTTGAATTCTTTCTAAAGATTCTTCTTTCAATTTAAGTTATAATATATATAGAGACTAGCTATACCCAGCGAGCTTTGCTACTCTCATTACAATATATATAAAATTAGGTGTTCCCAGATATTCAAGTTTTAGTATCCATGTGATATGGAAGGTGCTACGCCTACTATTGCTAGTCCGCCTATTGTTAATCAAAATATTAATATCGACACTAAATTTCATCATACATGACTTGGTGATTTTGACTGTTATCGTTTTCCCAGATATATAAAACGCCCACAGTAGCTAGTTCAACCATTTTTCCCACAAATGTTTATGTGGATATCAAAGTTGTCCATGCTGAATTCGAAGATTCTAGCTGTTGCAGTTTTCATGATATAAGACTTTTAATACTTAATTCTTACGGTAGGCGTGGCACTTCACCCATTTAAAACTTTTGAATAAAAATTTGCCTATAATTCCACCCACACATACAGAAATACGGTGTGAAAATTTTAGGAAAATCGGTTCAGTCGTTTTGTCGTCTTTAGGCTTCAAACAGACCCCCAAAAAACAAATTTACATACATAAATCTCTCTAATTGTTTATATTGATGAAATCTATAAATGTACCAAGTTTCATGTCGGTACGTCTTTGCAAAAGCGAGTTATAACTTTTGTCCGGCTAGATTAAGCATTTGGACCACTGTGCGAGCGTAGTGCATTCCGCCGCAAAACCAGCAAGGGTCTTTGGAGCTTTTTATTCTTTTTGTCTGTTTGTAATTGGTTAACATGTGGTTCTATTTTTGAACTCTTAATAAGTACAGTGTCTGTCTTTTGATTGAGTAGATGTTGACATTCTCTTGTTAGAGAATCTAATGTAACAGTAATACCTTCTATTTATTTTATTTAATAGTTTTGTTCGGATATCAAAATCTGCAGATGATTTCAAACCCATGAAAAAAATTAAGCACTTAAATTGGTCTAGAGACAATTCCCTCAATTTAAATTGTTCGCACTGCTTGTTTACGATTCCGGCATATGTAACAAAATCGGTATGGGAATCTTTTGTTGTTTGTAAGCAGTTATATCTTATGTTAAACTGAGACGTTTGGGTACCGAACAACTCTGTGAGTTTAGTTACAGTTTCCTTAAAACCCAAGTCTCTTGCGTTGGTAAAATAAAATTGGTGTATTTATTGTGGACAACGGTGTTAAGTTTTCTTAACAATAGGCGCACTTTTGCTGCATCATCCAACTTAGCCGCATCGACTTCAAAAAGATCTTCGTATCTTGCAAACCACATTTCAAAAGTGAAATCGTCGAAATTGAATTCGGTGATATTAGATGCGAGAGCTTCGATAAGAAATTGAACGTTATCGCTTTTGCTAATGGATTTTTCTGATGATTTAGCTGTAGCCAGATTTTTCATCAGTTCATGCAAAGCCATTTCTTTGTGTTTACACAGAAGAAAAAAAACCAACTTTTTTGTCCTCGTCGCCACTATTGTAATTCTCTAATAATTTTATTATATATAAGTCAAAGTAAGAAGAGGAATAAGTAATACAAAAATATGATGACATAAAAGATGACACTTAAATAATGAAGGTGGTTGCCATCCACCAGTTTCAAAGCCTCCAATATTAGTAAAAAAACAACAGTTTCAATTGAATTTTTCATTTCCATTTATTACAGTTGAACTCTGTTCATACCAGTAGTAGTCAGATAATCTGAAATAAAATCATCCGTTCAACATATTTCCATGGTAACCACTATCCAACTGAAAAATGCCTTCATATACATACATACAGAATTTAATATTAAAGTATAAAAGTTAATTAATCAAATACAACACTGGTGTAAAAGAAAATGAACAAGAAAAAATTAATTATCGCCTGTCGTGCTTTTTTAATTTCCCTCTTTTTTTCTTTAACTTTTGTATCATCTTTACAGTCATTAATCACTTGGCTATCATGTGGTGTTTAAGTAAAAATTCTGATTAAATTTTCGGAATGAGATCTTCATCCATTTCCATTTTTATAAATACATAATTTGTGTCTCCTTGTGCTCTTATTCAAGTATTCACGGAAATATAAAATATTGGTAAACAGCTACTGTTTGGGTAGCACAAAATTATTTAACATTGAAAAAGAAAAAAATATTTAACATTGAAAAGAAATATCGTTTTTTTTCGTAATTGCTTTAAAAATTCAGTTCTGCTTTATACGCATATAATCGCAATAAACGCCATTATTGAGATCAATATTTCATATAAAGTTTCAATTTCAATTAAGTTTCAATTAATAATTGCGCAATAAATACACAATTTGTTATAATATAGAGTAAAACTTAAAATGCAGCACTGTCATAAGTGTGTTTAGTCAGCATATTACAATTAACCGAACACTTTCTGTTGATATTTAACAACTTAAATGTCAACAACGACAAACAAACAAACAAAGAACCAGTTGTTTTGTTTACCAGCTGTCAAATGAATATTAAGTAAGCAGCTCAACTGCGTATATTATTATGCTTGAACACTTAAAATATTGTACTCAATTAACCGAATATTGACTCAATAAAAGTCCATATCTGAACATAGTATTACCATGTCAGATTCTCCAATAACGTTGTTGAACACCACGTATCAGCCAAGCAAAGAGCCTTCTACATCATCAAACCACAAAAAAACGAAGATTGACTTCGAGTTTTCCATGTGAACTTTCCCAAAAAGACGGTAGAAAAAGTTATAATTGCCATAAAAAAAGTAAGGAACATAGAATTAAATATTATTTTATTTATTCTTCTAAAATTAAGAACTTTTATATTCTTTCAGTCTTGTTTTTGGATTCCTTTCGTTAAAAATGACATAAATTGTGGAATCATTGCAACATTGTTTACCACTCAATTTAGTAACCAAGAGAAACAACAAAGATAAAAAATCCTTCTTAACGTATTCGGTATTTGCTTTATGTTTTCTCTCTACTCCCTCTTTTGTTTGTTTTAATATGAGGCCTTGAAACGACAAAATTTCAAATTGTCCAATAAAACAGCATCTCATGCAGTAGCTACTGAAACTCTTCCTCCATTTTTGCTCTTCTAACGTTTTTTACGATTTTTTTTGAGAAAACAAAAGACAACAGAGAGGGTAAATTGATACTTAATTGGACTTAACTTCTAAAGCGATTCGATTGTGTTTTTCACACTTGTAGAAACTGATTGATTGATTGATTGATGAATAAAAAAGTCACTTTTTGTATATGCTTTGAGCATGGAATGTCGTAACGAAAATTTCCAGTATATAATTTTTTTTTTTGTTATGGCTATACCTTGGATTTGAACCAATTATGGATGACTTAAAAAAAATGACTAAGAAAATTACTGAATAATCTTTGGGTGAATTTTTTTGATACCTTTATGATCGCTGATTAAAATTTGATGCTAAAGGCTAAAGGTTTGTGTATACAGATTATGTAACTAAGTCAGGCTAATTCAGGGATCTGAATATAATTAGAATAAGATACAAAGTACTAGTGATATGTAAAACAAGTGCGACTAAGATGAAGCTACATCTGCTGGTTAGAGGTAAATCATTACAGACTAAATGCTTATTATGCTACTTCAGAATACATTTCGGAGGTTTGATGGATTCTATAAAAGTTGAAATACCTCATGCCTCTTATGGAGTTATTTATTAAACACTGTTATATTACGTCGACAAAACAAAAAAAAAATAAATACCAGGTAAGAACATAGTGTAAGTTGTGAGTTTTGTTGAGTAGAACTCAAGAATATCTTTTTATATTTCTTGAACCCTCCAAACTTGTTTTATTTACCAAACACTGTTTTTTTTTTTGGACTTTACACACAAATTTGTTGATTACACAAACATTTCTGAACCGATGTTCAAAATTTAAACCTTGCTAGAAAGAAGAGAGATGGGCCTTTAAAACAGTATACATCTATGTATTATTTGACTTAATATGTTAGTGTTTGATGAGGCAAACTTGACATATGCGAATTTTTTTCATATTTTTTCAAGTTTGTCCGTTTATAGTGGCAGACTTTAATTAAAAAATTTAAAATAAGTGATGACATTCTGAAAGTGCATTATCTTGTGAAGAGATTGACACTTTGTTTGATCAAATCGGACAAAAATTAACATAGTTTTTATTCAAAGAGTTTAACAGTCGTGTTATATTTTTTATATATATCTTTTTCAAATGATATTTTTTTCAAAAATTTTCAGAATTTTTAATGGATCTTGATTGTTTATCGGAATATGTGTCAATTTCACATTTGAGCGACCACCAAAAGTTGGCCAATGTTTGCGCAAAGAGAAATAATAATATTTGCAAAAAGCACAAATATTAGCCGACTTCTGGTCGTGCAAACGTGAAATTGACACATTTTGCCGTAAACAATCAAGATCCATTAAAAAATCTGAAAATTTTTGAACTGTAAGTTCATTTGATAAGAGGACATATATAAAAAATATAACACGACTGTTATACAATTCAAATAATAACTAAGGTAATTTTTTTCCATTTGTCTCCTTTACAAAAAACTTTGGATTTTGAAAATAGGTCAAAAAATATTTGGGTAGTCAATAATTTTGTCTGAAAAGATCAAGAATACCCTTTTTGGCAAGTAAAACAAGTTTTGAGGGTTCGAGAAATATAAAAAATAATTTTTGAGTTCTACTCAACAAAACTCACAACCTAAACTATGTCATTAGTTGGGTATATTTCGAACCGTGTAATTAACCATTTCTTTCTTTTATATTTTGACTTTAGAAAATTGGTTGTTAAAAATTCAAATTCAACCACATCCAGTTGGACCACACTATATCCAACAACTGAAATCTCTATTAAAGTTTCGTTATTGATATTTAAACTTTTATTGCATTTACTCAATATTCAGGCCCACATCCTTTAAACCAAATATTTAACCTGACTATTTAAACAACACTGTAGTGATGCCACGTTAAAAGCACTGAGTATTTATTCAAATTTTATTTCACATTCGCTTTTAATTCTCAATATTTTATTTTACGCATATATTCAGTGCATTTTTCTGGGAGTCATTGAACAATTGTGAGTCTAATGAGGCATACAAAATTTCATTTGTTGGTAGCCATCCAGTATTCGGAGGCCAACGATTAGCAAGCAATTCAGCAGGACTGAAAAAATTAAAAATACAGAGGCTTTTCCATATTATTTAAATGGTTTTTTTCATCTTTTATAACAAATGATTCCATTATTGAAGTGATTCGTGATGAGTGGCAGGGATTTTGTGGCTGTGAGAAAGAAAATATTTTAAAAAAATTTTTAATAAAATTGTAAAATAATCTGTTCTCCATATTTTAACCTTTTTTAATTTTATTTCACTTCACTAGCATAAAACGTTTTCGACACAAATCAATCATTAATCCAGGTTAAGCAAATGTAGGGCCATTATTCCAACTTGTTATTTAAATCTTTAAAGAATAATTTTGGTTGAAAACTAATCTAAAAAGCTTTTGTAAAATATGAAATAAATAACGAACTAAAATAAATTAAAATCGTTTAAAAATTAAGTCTATTTCTGGGAAAAATTGTTATCGTTTCTGTTACTGATTCATGAGGGCTTTTTATACATAAAATTTTTAAGACAACAAAAGAAAAAATCTCTTTAAAGGATTCATTATTATAGGGCGTATCGATAAATATACTCGTACAAATAAAACATTCGCGTATTTCAACGTTCAATTGGTCAATTTTTAGTTTTGCTGCCCCTGTATTTGTAATAAATTCTTTACATACCTATACATATACACTGGGTGAATACATATATATGTATGTAAATACATTTTATTGTAGAAAAAACTGCTTTAAACAATTTATTTCATTATGCAATATATGAATATGTATATATGACAATGATTTTTCAGATTGTCTGTTCACCGTTATTTAAATATTTTGTTTTTTATTATTCTTACAATGCCTCTGGTTTCTATGCCGGGGCTTTGTTTGTGTTTGTAATAGTGCGTTTTGTGTCAAATATCAAACTGTTTGTGCATATGTATACACATAACATAATTGGTCATTACAACCCTTCAGTCAGGATTACAACCTAGTTTCTCACACCACTTATGTTGTGTGTGTTAATTTTATAAATGAGTGGCGGGACCTACAGTTTAAAGTCGACTCCGAACGACAGATTTTTGAGAAACTTTTCATAGCAATTTTATTTACTCTCAGAGTTTTTGCCAGAAATCTGCTGAGAGAAAGTCGCCGAAGAAATACTTTCTTTTGTATTTTATTTTGATGTCTGGCCTGGGGCTCGAACCCTAGCTTTTCGTCTAATAAGCCAACACACTACCTACTAGACCACGGCATATGTATGGCATTCGAAAAGTGTTATTTATTATTGCAATAAAATTCGTTTATATTTCGTTATTTTATTTCTTTGCTGTACGTCTGAATCGAAAATATTTATGCATTTGCCAACATCATACGTTCATTTATTATTATTTTATTTGCTTTCATACGTGTGCAAGTGTCATGCACTTGTTTTATGTACAAACACGCAAGCAAACTTATTTACAGACTTGGGAACACTGTCCTATAGTTATTGAAAATGCGTATTTTAGTTGGTAAAGATTTGTGTATACTTGTGGTTTGTATGTATTGTATGCTGAACATGCACATACATGTGGTTAAATAAAATACAAAGATTTGCTTTGTGAAAATATTTATTAAATTCACAAAAAAAAAAGTTACGAAATGTGTATACACTCAACAACAAAAGTACAATCGAAAGTAGGTTGGTATAAAGAAGAACACAAATATATTGAATTACATTGTAATGTACGTATATATGTAAGTACTCTTATCAAATAGTAGACAAGGTGTTATCCTTACCAGAGATCAGCAAGCAATCGTTTATTCGCTACTCATAAGTCTGAATATAAAATGAAAGTCTAAATATAAGTGAGCCAACAATATTGAAATTTAACTACTCTGATTCGTTCGTACTCACTACAACGTTGATTTATAAGTAAAAGTACAATGAGTATGAGTACAACGCCATTCGCAATACAATGCCATTCGAAATATGTTTGATTCATAAGCCTACTCCTTTAGATTCATAACTTTAGAAAAATACTTATAATACTTATAAATGATTCGAGTGATTTGAATCATTCATAAAAATTTACAGTCTAAGTTGTTGTTGTATTTACAAAAAAAGAAAAAAAAAGACAAAGACAGTAAGCAAGCAAACACTTAACCTTCTAGTGAGTATTGTGGTGTTCGTATGTTCGAATCATACTTATTTTGTGATTCTTATAAATGTTGAGTAACGGATAGTCGAAATCAACAACATCATGCGTATTGTTAAGTATGAATACGATTAGTACTTCAAACTTTGAATATAAATAGTATGAGTATGATATTAAAATGAATGCATATGAATGCGTTTAAGTATCAGAAATTATGAGTTTGATTCGATTCTACTCATTGCTGATCTCTGATCCTTACTCACACCGAAAATGCTAAAGTTGATCAGAGCAATAGGGTTTAGGGAGATATTATAGATTGTGGGTAGTAGTACTTAAGTGCATGCATGTACATGACAATATTTTCCAATACGTATGTGTTATTATCTCTGTATACCAACATTGTTTCATTCTTATTCAGTTAGTACAAAAGTTCTGTGAGCCTACCATATGCAGTCACATGGCTCCGATGTCTACTTAGTCTGATACAGGACTCAAACCTTTTCCCATTATAATTACCGTCAAAAGTTTAGATTGTATCAAACCAGTATGACTTGACAATTGTATCCACGTCTCTTCTCAGAGTAAACTTTTCCAAACTCCTTGCCCTTTTCCACAAATGGATTCTAGCCCACCTCGTTTTATTTGCAATTGTGCGGATATTGAATTTATTATTCACTGGTCTTAAAACAACTGCTGCGTCGTAAAAAACTCGCTTAACATACTGGGAAAATTAAAAAAAATTAAAAATTTTTTCGTTTTCTATGGAATTTGAATTGGGATTACTAGGGCTTGTAATAAAGTACTTTGGATACCACAAGAAGTTAGATTAAGTAAGGTGAAAAAAGGTCCACATAGGCCAGCATTTTGGCCCAATGTTAAACCAAAATGAATTCTTTCCGGGGATCAAACATTCTCTAGGAAAAACTAACCCGAGTTCAAAGTGTATCTTGCTGTTGCAGCAATCTTTCTATTAGAGAGCTCGGTCAAATTTGCAAAAAAAGAGAAATCGCAAAGCATGGCTTTACCAAAAGAACAGTGGACTCTAGGGATTTCTATTGTGCAATGGATGGCTATGTGATCTAAGGGCACGTGTCCAGCAGAGTCTAGCAATAATAAACGTACCTTCTTGCTACCAACGACATTAAACTTCCCTATAATAAGTGAGGATAATATCCAATTTAACTGAAACATTCGGTATTCCTATGCTCAGTAGCATATCGTAGATTTCGAGATCAGTAAGTTCCAACAATATTCCTATACCTTTGATTGATCCGAAATTTCCATGAGAAATCCTGGACATTCATTGGCAAGGACGAATGTTGAAACTACGTTCATTAGTTGTTGGCTGTCCGAGTAAATCAAGAGATCGTCAGGGAAAATCTGCCTTGAAAACATTGCAGTGTTCAGGCTTACATAATTGGCCATTACAACCCTTCAGTCAGAATTACGGCCTAGCTTAACGCACCACTTATGTTGTGTGTGTTAATTTTATACATTAGTGGCGGGACCTACAGTTTAAAGTCGACTCCGAATGACATATTTTTGAGAAACTTTTCATGGCAATTTTATTTACTCTCAGAGTTTTTGCCAGAAATCTGATGAGAGGAAGTCGACGAAGAAATATTTTTTTATATTTTGTTTTGATATCTGGCCTGGTGCTCGAACCCTTACTTTACGTCTAATAAGCCAACAACACAAGACCTACTAGACTACGGCGACTTTTCCCTAACTGGAATTCTAAAATCGAATGTTCTATTCAAAACTTGTATGGAATTGATGGACTAATATGTCTGTATTTTCCCAGAATAGTCCATAGTCCATAGTTGGCTAGTACTTTTCTGTATTGACATTGTGATGACATTCTGAAAATGCATTATCTTGTGAAGAGATTGCCACTTCGTTTGGTTAAATCGGACAAAATACCGTAGTTATTACTTAAAGAGTCTAACAGACGAGTTATATTTTTCATATATATATTTTTGCAACTAAACTTTTAGTTCAAAAATGTTTAGAATTTGTGATGGATCTTGATTGTTTATCGCAAAATGTTTCAATTTCACGTTTGAGCGACTATCAGAAGTTGAACAATGTTTGCGCAAAGCGAAGTAATAATACTTGCAAAAAACACAAATATTAGCCGACTTCTGGTAGCCGTGCAAGTGTTAAATTGACACATTTTGCGATAAACAATCAATAGCCATCAAAACTTTTGAAAATTTTTGAACTGAAAGTTCACTTGAAAAAATATATACTATGAAAAATATAACCCATATTCTTATATGTAAATAAAATACAGTGTTTGTACTTTGAGTTTTATTCGTAAACTGAATTCTTTATTTATTAAAAACATTTTATATATGATTAACATTATAAAGGTTCTCACAAAAAATGCTGATTTTACATTAAGTCTAAAAAAGAATGTTTTTTCTTTTAATAATAATTTATGTTATAAATGCTCTTATGAAAAAATGCTGATGTTACAGAGTGTTTAATTTCTTTTAATCTTCAACTTAAGAAAAATATGAATGCAATAACATAAAGAGTAAGAAACGTTCAACTTAAGAAAAATAGGAATGCAATAACACAAAGAATAAGAAATGTTTATTTTAGATTCATATTACAATACATGAATTATGGTATGCATATGTCACTCATATACATATATATTATTTGACTTAATATGCTATGAGTTTTGATGAGGTAAATTATAAAAAAAATATTTTTGAGTTCTACTCAACAAAACTCACAACGTACACTATGTCATTAGCTGGGGGTATTCTGACTGTCCCACCGTGTTATGTATGTGTCTGTAGTTTAATTTAAAACAGATGTCTGTGTGTATTCTACACACTGCAGTTTGATGGCTCCTTCTCAAAATTATCCCTTATAATTAGTTTATTTACTTACCCTTTTTTACCAGGGCGTATCCATTTTTTGAATTGTTCGAAATTGTTGTTCGAAAATAAATTTTTTAATACTAAGATTTGATATTTAATTTAATTTAAAATTTTAATCATGCTTGCTAAATATTTTACATTTTTTATACGCCAGCAACTCTAAACAAACCAATTATCCATAAAAAATTACTGAATCATTCGTTGTAAAATAAGTAAAATATTGCTACGAAAATGGAAACAGTGTACATCGTTTAACATTAAAATGAGCAAAAGCTACACAAATAAATACAATGAACTTGTTACAAGTAAACCAACAACATCAGTATGAAACAAAAGGTGATAGACAAGTAATCGAGTAAGTAAGTAAGATCATGAGGTTAATGTAAACATGCTCGGAAGATTTTCAAAAGCCATGACAAGAGGTATTCTGTAAATCCGCTGGTATAATTGCAGTAGTTCTTGGAGATTAGTAGGAATAGAAACCTTTTACTGCCTACCCAAAGCGATGTTATCCGATGGAGCATTTGGCATTTTTATACGGATCAGAATTTAGGCACCGTCACACAAATCGTCTGCCATCTGATAAAAAAATATTAAATACACTCAGTAAATATAACTATAACCGTTTACCCGAAATTATGTGACTTTTTAAAATATATTTTGTTGCATAATCTGAACGCAGGCTTGCTAAGAGCCAAAGGCTTTTTAACTGGAAAACATGATTTAAATTCGATCATAAGTAGAAAATGATGTACGATTTCTAAATTTTTTCTAGGAAAACACACAAGATAAGTAGGGTTAGAACCTAGGTCCATAATCCTGACTGAAGAGTTGTAATGACCAATTATGTATGTATGTATGTAAATTTCGTGCAAAATATTCTCTTCGGAATAAGTTTTTATTCCTCAGTTTTGCTCCAAAATTAGTTGAAAAAGATTACATCCCAACGACTTCAAATAAATTCATTTGACGATCTCAAGAAAGCTGATGGAAAGACTCATTCAAATTGCCTCACCCTCGCATATGTGGGTAAAACTAAAAACAATATGAGTTGCAATGCCATAACATTGAATCATTGTTGATTATACCCTCTTCAAAACAGGACACAACCAAAAATAATAAGAAAAATGAGGAACAAAAAAAATCCAAATCTAATAAATGCCACTTTGTGAAAGGGGTTGAATTCACAATCTTTTTAACATAAGAAATATCAGAAACTCTTTTTCCTTTTTTATCAGCTTTGAAACCTGATTGTTTTCTTATAACATTTTTTTATTTATGTTTTTTTTTTTTGAATGTTTCTGTATTTACTGTGCGTTACACAGCACATTTATTTACCACGTTATTTTAAAACATTCGTTTTCTAAAAAATATTTCAAAACTATTTGTCATCTTTAAGAAAAATAAGAATATGTGTAGTTCGTGGCACAGAAACTTCCATACATTATTTTTGAATTTTTTTCAAATTTAATTTACTTGCTTCTCAAACTTGTCAATATAAAGTCGCTGTAGTCTAGTAGATATTGTGTTGGCTTATTACACTTAAGTCCTCGGTTCATCTCGCAGGTAAGACATCTGGAACAAAATGAAATATGAAAAAAAATATTTTTTTGGCGACTTCCGCTCTGCAGATTTGGCAAAAACTCTGCGAGTAAATACACTTGCCATGCCACTGTAGGTGCCGCCACTCATGTATAAAAAATTAACACTCACAACAAAAGTGATCGGAAAAGCTAGGTCGTAATCCAAACTGAAGGATTGTAACGGATAACCTATTATGTAATGTATGTGATGTACTAGTGAAAGTTATAAAAGCAAACTGTTTGGAAATGTGATCAGAAATGCATACCGAAAAGGCCTTAATTGATAATTTAAAACGGAGGGGATATTCGAATATAAAAATTGAGATAATAATGGATTCTGATAGACTGATAAGAAATTGTCCAAAACTTATGCCATGGAACGAAAATTCCGATAACAGGAAATTCTAAAAGAAAAAATCGACTGGGAGGGATGATTTAACATGACGCCACTAAGAATCATTTTACATCGTTTACCCAAAAAAAAAAAAAACTTTATCGTATATATATTTTAAATGCTACTCTGTCGATTAAATGGAAGAAATTGTTTTTTGTGAGAGTAAACTGATGAGAAACATATGGAATTAGCCACAAACGGAAAAGTTTTTTTCGACAAAAAAATTTAATTTAGTTGGTCCAGAGTACTATGATTGTTATAAGCATAGTCTGCACTAAGTAAGTGTTGTATGCTTCAAGCAACATTTTTGAGCTTCGTATATGTTTCATTACATTCCTACATACATAATTGATCATTACGAATCTTTTTCCAGGATTACGACCTAGCTTCTCACACCACTTACGCTGTGTGTTTTAATTTTTATACATTAGGGGCGTGACCTACAGTTTTAAGTCCATTTCGAACGACAGATTTTTGACTATCTCACGAAAATTGTATTTACTATCGAGAGTTTTTGCCAGAAAACTGAGTAAGTAGAGTAAGTCGCTGAAGAAATATTTTTCGTATGTCGTTTTATTGAAGATGTCTGCCGAGGGGTCTGAATCCAAGTATCACGTCTCATAAGTCAACACACTACCTAATAGACTACGGCGGCTATATTTCATTACACCTAGAATGAATTAGGCAGCCTATTTGGAACTTCTAGAATATATTCTCATTACGGCGATAACGGTACTGTTAACGTTTTGCTTAATGGTAGGAAATAAGTTTTTTTTTTCCAAAAATAGTGAACAACTTATATGGCCTGATTTCAAATTGTGTAAAAGAGAAAATCAAGGAATTCTGGTTGTGTTTTGTAATACAAGCCGGTTATTAATAATAAGAGTTCATATAAAATATAAGCAATCATCAGTTGTTTTTTCTTTCTATTTTACTTAATAATTGCGTTTAAACGAATGTCCTCTAATTTTACCCAGCTTTTTTGGTGAATAATAAAATTATTAACTACCAAAAATTAATTGTATATCATCAGGGTGCCCTGGTAGTCTAGTGGGTAGTGTGCTAGACTATTAGCGTGGGGGTTGTGGGTTCGATTGCTACCAGAGACTCTGGTCTGTGACACTACACCGAGCATGTGGACAAAGTTACTCAGTTCGTATATAATTAAAATATAATTTGTAATCGTATTGTAATTAATAAATAAATATATTAATAAATTGTATATCTTGTATATCAATGTAAAATATTGTAACGAAAAGGAAAAATCCAACATTAAAATTACAAACAAAACCTACAGAAACAAAACAATGCAGTAAACAAATCTGTTTCCAAATTATCGTAATGATTAATATAACTACAAACACCAGCATAAAAAAATGGTAAACAAGTAAACAAAAATACAACAACACTACAATAATAATTGTAAACAACGATGTTTACATTTATAGAGATTTCGAGGAGGCGCAGACATGAACGTTTGCCTTCTAGAAGCATTCATCAGACTGTTTGCGTTGCCATACAAAAGGCAAGGCAAAGCAGGCGACTGAGTTAGTGAAGTTCAGTCAGTCTTACGTGAAGACTCCGTGTGTTTGACGAGATTAATTGTGGTTACAAAGATCTGTTGAATAATTTCCTACTAATTGTTAATGTTTATGCAAAATGTATAAACAGAGCAATAACAAACAAAGCAATTGTTGTTGCTTACATAAATTTGTGAACAGTGGCACACAGAATTGTGTGAATAATAAAGAATTTTAATTAAAACTAAACACAAATTAATTTTTATTTTATTTGCAATCTACGAGCTCATGTTTTAAACCTTTTTAAAAGTTGAAAACGTATTTAAGTCCTGTTCAATCCCTTAAGCTAATAAAGAAGTATTAAAAATTTTAAATTTAAATTGACACAAATCTAAATTAAATAAGAAAACTATTGTGAGCAAACGAACGTCCATGACTGTAGGAAATATATACATTTTTATTACTACTTTTTGTTTTTTATGCTATGTTTCGTTACAAGAGTTATTGTAATGATGTATGGACATGAAAAGGTGTTTAAAGTTATGTAAACTAACACTTGTATCTGTTTATTTAGGTTATGACCTTAACCCTAGGTATAAATTTGTTTATTTTTTAACTTTAACATAAAATAGATTGAGAATTAAATGGCCTCATGAATTAGAGCGAGAGATATTTTATGAAAAAATAAATCTGCAAATTGCTTGATGTCAAAGTGGAAATGTAATATATACATAGAAAATGCATAGAGAGCAATAGAAATTATAGCAGGAAATATCTTTTTTTATCAATCAATTTGGATCTGTATTAAATTGCTTAACGTTTCTTGTAAATTAAAATTTATTTGCATAACAGTCAACAAAAAAGTAAATTCATATGGAATTTTTATTGTGTTTCAATCGAAAACAAAATAGAACACTTGGCAAAAAATAATTAATATGGCGAAAAACAACTACAAAGCAAAAGGTTTATCTACGGTCATGTTGCTTGTATCAAGCAGTGTCATAAAAATAAGGCATTTAGTGCCGTCCATCTAATAAAGACTTCCAAATGGCACAATAAGAAAACGACTTGAAGGAGGTCGTCATAGTGATTGAGGTTTAGAAAATACAGCCCTTCTCTGCAAGCGGAATGTACGAAAAAGAATTGGATTTCATCAAGCAAGAGCAAGATAACTGGAGCAACAGCTCATTAAAAGAAAATAATTTACTTGGTTCAGATGGAACGCGTATAACTCAACTCAACTTCTTTCATCATGAAAAATCCTTAACACTAGAAAGACAGGAGAATTAATATACCATAAAAGGCGGGCAGGGGTCATTTGACTCCCTTTAAGTTTTAGTGGCAAAAATTTAAAAAATTAAATTGTGCATTTCGTATTCTTGGTTTATAACAAAAAATAAACATTTAATAGTATGTATTTGAAAAGAAACCAAGTTTATATGTGTACGTATATATAATAAAAATATGTGCATTCATAAAGATATGTACACTAACAATACTTGTTGTTTTTGCTTTGAATGTATTTATACGAGATCGAGGTATGTATATCGAGATCGTGAAGCTGGTCAAATAATGTTACAATTTTTTTTTAAATCTGTCTTTTACACGCATCCAGCGTATACAAAATGTTTTGATTATTACAGGTTCCGCATATGGGTTTCTGACATATTTCACACATTTTATTTGTTTTGTTTTTGCAGCCAGTTGTATGACAATGTCGTCTTTTTATGGATTGAATATGTGAAACTTGTAGTTGAATATTTACCGCTTGCGGTTGCTAGTCAATGTGACTCAGTTCAGATGCTATTTGTAAAATAAATTCTCTTCTACGAATTTTTTTGTCTGTTACTTCTTGGAATAGCACCCAAGTCGAATATGTTGAAAAAACTTTATACAGGCCATCGTCTTGAGCTTGACCTTGTGCTATATTTTCTAGCCATTTGGTCAACAACATCAACACCAAATTTATAAAGGGTCACGGTATTGGGTTTGCATTTGCTCTTCATTTATTTCAACCACTTCGAGCAAAGCACTCAGCAATAAAACATTTGTTGTCTCTTTGCTTGGTAAACTGTCAGAAGGCGCTTATTATTTTCGGTTTTTAGAACTTCATAGGAATGCAAATTTAATTTAAATTTTTTCACATATAGTCTTTCTTCCCGTCTTGCTTTATTGACTGTCCCAACTAGAGTTGTACGTTTGAAGAGCAATCTCTCTGCCACCGATACTGAGGTAAAAAGTTGTCAGTCGTTACATTTCTTCCTTTGTTTACGAAAGGTTTTATTAGACGCATTACAATGTCCTATCCAAGCGTAATGTTATGTTGACGATTGTCATCTTTTCCCAAGTAGAGGAAGCCGTTGAGCAGATATTTCGATTTGACATCTACGCAAAGCCAACATTTTATACCAAATTTGTCGGGTTTATTCGCCATGTATTGCGTAAATTTGCATCTTGCTTTTTTAGGAAAGAGTTGTTCGTCAACAGCGATGTTTTCACCTGGTCTATAACAAGATTTACAATTTTCAATAAAACGGCTCCAAACATACGAAATTAAGGCGAACTTATCTGTTTTTAGCCTAGTAGACCTTTCTTCTCGCACGTCAAAACGAGTATATTTAATTATTTCTTTGAATCTCTCTGTAGATGTAGTTTGTGAAAAAAAGCAACTCCCCATTTTTTGTTCCATAAATCATTTACATATGTATTATTGAAACCACAAGATAACTGAGATAAATTCGTCCAGTTCTTGTAAAGACATAATCCAAATACGCTGCAATATATTTGTTACGAAGAGATCTAGTCATATTGAAATCTTTTGACAAACTGATAAAAATAAGTAAAAGCAATGTACGTGTTAGCTGAAATTACATTACGGCATAATACTAGCGAAAATTTAAACAAAAAATAATGGAATTTTGATAAACAAAAATTTGGTATGCATGTTTCTTTTGTAACAGTTATTTCATGAAATAAAAATTGGGAAAAGTAATTGATAAAATGAATAGCGGCGGTCAGGTATGTGAAGGGTCAGATAACTCCTCTCCGTTTTTTTAGGTAGTTGCTTTAATAATCGCAATTTGGAATACCTAAATAAAAAAAAATACATTTAAATTAAATTTTATGGAATATTATTAAAAGTCAGGAAGCAAGTAATCTGTGATATAATTCATAAAAATATTATTAGCAGTTAGATTTGTAAATGGGTCAAATAACCCCTCTCCATCTTTCTAGTGTTAAACTGCCGAAAAAAACAGAATTTTCATGAAGTTTTGTTGAGTGAATTTTTTGTGAAGGAAACTGCAAGAGAGAAACAATCATCAATTGATTGTTGAATTATACGGTGACTGCACTTTACCAAAAACAATGTTTTTCGAAAGTTTTGCACGTTTCAAAAATTATGACATCAAAAACAAAGACCTGTACAACCAAAAAAGTTTGTAGGCTATAAAATACAAACAATACTTGATCAGGATTTGCGTCAGACACAATATAAGAAACGGAATTCATTCAGAAGCAAGTAAATTGGGAGTCACGTGAACTGAAGCCCAGAACTTGGATGTCTGAACACTTTAAAAATATATTACTTTAGCATCGAATTATCACTGGCGATAAAAAATAAATTCCTTACGACAATCTCAAGCGCAAGAAGGCAGATACTAAGCGTAGACAATGAGCAAAATCTACATCCAAAGAGATTTCCTTTGCGCATTGGTAATGTTCCATATTTGGTTTTATCAAAAGTGTGTGTTCTATAATAATGTGTTAAAACCGCTCCAAACTATAACTGGAGACCTGTGCCATACAGGCAGTAAATATTTCATTTGAAGGAGGTCAAGTCAGGTCAGCGAGTAACTTGCACAGTAACAAGTTCACTCGGTAGCCCATATGGCCCATTGTGTTACCCAGTGTGAGATGAACCCCTTGTCATGATCCACCCACCCTTGGTTAGTGTGAACCACCCTCAGCTCAGAATGAAACGGTCCAGGTCGTATTGCGGCGCTATCGCCACAATGTCCAGATTCCCACACGTTCTGTCACCCAAAATCCGATAACGTCTATTCTGAAGTGCAGGGCACTCGCATAAAAGGTGTTGCACTGATTCCGTTTCCTCCACATCAAGGCAGCTTCTGCTGTAATCCTGGTTGGGCTTATTGCCTAAACTGCCAAAAGCGGAGTGTCCTGTTAGAATTCCTGTTAGAATACAAATCCTGCTCTTGTCGAATTGAAGTAGGTCCCTGGTTCTCCCGTTGTCCACAGAAGTTTTGAAATTCGGCAGTCAGATATGTTGGACTTTCATTTTCCATATATTTTTTTTTTCAAATTTTGTTCTTGTAGAAACACATGTATCCCCTCTATCGTCTTTTCTTCGTTAAGTGAGCCTTGCTAATACTCGGCTACATTTTGCGGTCCTAGCTGAGGACAATTTAAAAATAGTGATAGGATAATTTTACCACGCCCGCCGTATAGTCCTTGCCGAGAAGGATTCGATTCGATTTCTTTTAGGCTTATTATTGCCAAAAATTTCAAAAAAAATTGCGAAAAAGATGAGGAAAATTTATAGTTTCCAATGGAAACTATTTTGTATGACATGTTCCTTTAAAAAATTGTCTTAATAAAGTATTTATTTCCACTACCAATAAATTTCAATTATCATTTCCCCTTTTCTGCTTTAATAAATCTTTTTAATACAATAAAATTATTTGTGTTTTTATTAAACAGAAAAGAATGCTAAATAAAATTGGAAATAAGCAGCAAAGCCATAATGTATGTCATAATGTAATATATAGAAGAAAGAAAAGGATTTCACAAAATAAATACATTTGTCCTTTTTTTATTCCTTTTTTTGCTGTTTATCCTTTCCTATTTATCCTCTGAAAAAAAAAACATAACTTTTTTATGATATTCCAGTCTTGTTATGGTTTTCATACCCTACACTATCATAGGTCATGAAGGCATATAAAGTTTATTTAGATTGTCGAGCATCGTAAAAACTGTTGACAGACCAACATTAATCTTTTTCTCATAAATCTTTTTGAACGTCTCTGTAGTTTTGACCTTCTAATGAGTCAGTGCAGTAAAGTATGACTAACAATGGTTCCCTTTATCTCTGAGAAGCCAAATTCAGTCTCACACCACGTATAGTATGTTGTGTGTGTTAATTTTATACATGAGTAGTCGTTTCCGAACGACAGATTTTTGAGAAACTTTTCATGGCAATTTTATTTTGTTTCAGAGTTTTTGCCAGAAATCCGCTGAGGGGATGTCGCCGAAAAAATTTTTTTCATATTTCGCTTTGTTCGAGATGTTTGAGCTGGGGTTTGAACTACAGGTTAGCATATAATAAACCAACACCCTTTCTACTAGAGTAATGCTTTCATATATTCATAATAAAGTGATAAAGGCATCAAAAATTAAAACTTTATCTAATTTAATGACTGATTCTTTATTTTTAATATATTTAATGGAAACAATGTATAAAACATTACTCAGTGGTATCTATGTATGTTATATCCCATTTGTTCCTTAGTAAAGAAAATATTTATTTTAGTTCTGACAGTTGAGTCCAATAAAATTTTTAAGCTCTTTAACGTGCCTTTCGTATAACGTATAAACAAAAATGATAAAATGTAAAGACACGAGTATATAATTTATTTATTATTATTATTGCATATTATTTAATATAATTTATTTTAATTAAAATTTTGCTTCAAAGTAATTTTTAATTGAATTTTTTCAAAATACAGTATTCCTCACTGAGCCTAATTCAATTTATAATAAAATTCATTCGATTTAATTCAATAAATATGCTAGATTAATGGCAATTAAATTAAAAATTAATGACTGCCTCATTAGATATAATTATTTGAACAGTAGTTTAACAATAATGCGCCTGATAACTTTTTTAAGGGTATTGAAAAATACCAAAGCTGTTACAAAGAAAATGCATTCACATGTTTATAAATTAATCTTTATTCTGTTTTATGTGCACATGTAGCTCAATGCGTATTTCCCTAAACAATTAAGTTAAATGAAAATGAAAAATGTTTGGTTTCTAAAGACTTTTTGCACTTAATTTATGATATACATAAATATGCACGTACTTGAATATGCTGCAGTTGTAATAAATTGGAGAATGGGCAGGAAAAATACGCAATAAATTCACATGCAAACTAATGTATTCACAGGAATTATTTTAAAACTTAAAAATAATCCTTTTTTGTTTGTTTGTAAAATATACATACGTTTGTAAAATACACATACAAACACGTGTGTGCATAATTTACAAGAGATGTACACGTATTTTGAATTCCTGTAAAGCCACAACGACTTTAATAGGAAGATTATCATCATTACTGTTAGGGCCTTACAAAATTATTCAGCAACTTACTACTTATTTCGTGTGATCAATTCTCTGTAGCAAATTCAACTCTGATTTGTTAATGACTAATTTACTTGTAATAAAAAATAATTAAACATAAATAGACCTAATAGTGTTTGCCATTATAGAAAATATAGTCGCAGAGCCAAAAGAGGTAGATTGAATTCGTTAACTGCTAATATTTCATTATTTAGGCGATGGTATATAATAAAGCCAAATTATTAAATTTTTACAAACTTGTAAATTAATCTTAAAGCTTATTTAGTGAGAACTTAAAGTGAAAAATTACACGGTTTTACGTTATATTAGCGTATATTCCCAAAATTCGCTTGAATAGCCACTATAAAAGCACAAACAAAAAAAAAACTGTTCTTAATTCTTTCTCAGTGGTGATACAAAATATTTTCTCGTGTTATATTTCATACATTGCGTTCTTAAAACCTCTATTTTATGCTTGTTATTGTATTGACAGCATTAATCCTTGCATTGGCTGCACAAATCATCTCACTGTGAATAAAAATAAAAATTAAAATTAGCCGATAAGCAAAGCATCACTTTATTGTGATAGCATAAGCACCATAAAACTTTAGCGAATTGAATTTTGTTGAGTTACAAAAGTATTTTACATTCTATAATATGGCATTGCTGACTATTTCAACTACACTTGCATTTCCCCTCGCACTGGAACTGTTGTCGACTTGTCCTCTTTTGACAGTAAAAATATAACACATCACTATTTCATTCAGACGTTGGGTTCAGATGTTGTATTCGTATGTTCTACTAATTTTAATATCAATATAATTTATTTTGTGAGTAACAGATTACAAAACTGTATGCATTAAAGGATTGATTGTATAATCTTAACTTTTAATACGATTTTGTTAAGCGCAATCAAAATTGTGTTGTGAATACAATGCTATTTAATGTAGAAAAATATTCGAATCTCTGAGCATTACGCAAATGTCTTAAAATTATCTGGGCTTGTATAGTTCTTAAAACAATTATGTAATGTACATACATGAGCATACATAATATAACATTAGTTTTGTTGTACTATCAGCTTTAATGGAATTGATTACTTCGAGAGCTTAACCAACAAGTATCAAGAGACGATTGTCATAGAGCAATAATTGGAAAATATTCAATATCAAGTAGTGGTTCAATAAATATTAAATACAGTGGATAGCATAAGTCTAGGTACCCCAATATGTGTAAGCAATTTCATGAATTTTAAACAACAATATGTAAAAATAATAGTTATTTCTTTTCATTACAAAACAGAAAAATATTTAATATTTTTCACAAACCGTAAGAAAAAGTTAACTGAAATTCTTTCTCGTGATAGCATGGAGACCAAGGCCAACAGAAAACTCTAATCAAAACTGGTACATTTAATGGCTAAAAGGGACTGCTTGATCTCAAGAGCTATCCCACTAAATATCAATTATTTTCATACATTATTGCTTTTAATTCATGAAATTGCTTACACATATCGGGGTACTAAGACTTTTGCTGTCCACTGTATACAACGACATGACAAATATTCTTAATACCAATAAATGTCTAACTGCTCAATCAACCCAAAGAAATAAATGACTGATTGACTGAATTGAAAATTGAATGATTGGGCAATACTAAGTAGAGCCTGATTTCATATTATTTAACGTCGCAATGAAATTCTTGTTAGCTGAACCAAATGTATGTATGATTCATGTTTAAGCATGTATGAAATACATATACTACTACATATATACGTATATGTAAGCAGTTATGTTAACGGAGAATACAAAATCTACGGAAATGGTAAGTACTCGCCACTTTCTGCCTGATCTTGAATCATCTACGGAATACAAGTACATATTTCACACGGACGCATATTATCACTGTACCTGTTAAGTAATGATTAATAATCGTAGTGATTAGTAATTAGATTACTTTTTTTTATTACAATTTCGATTATTTTTGGTTTGAATAATTACACTATGCGACAGTCAAAAAAACGGAGCTAATGACATAGTGTAGGTTGTGAGTTTTGTTCAGTAGAACTCAAAAATACATACATAATTGGTCATCAGAACCCTTCAGTCAGGATTACGACCTAGTTTCTTAAAGAAATACTTTTTGTATTTTGTTTTGATGTCTGGCCTGGGGCTCGAACCCTGGCTTTACGTCTAATAAGCAAACACACTGCCTACTAGACTATGGCGACTTAATTCAGTTTTCAAAAATATTTTTTTATATTTCTCGAACACTCTAAACATATTTTATTTGACAAAAACGTTATTTTTGATCTTTTCACACAAAATTATTGATTACCCAAATATTTTTTAACCTATTTTCAAAATCCAAAGTTTTCTGAAAAGGGGGGAGATGAGTCTTTAAAACGGTATATCTAAACATATGGTTCAAACTTACATGTTAGAAGTTTTGATCGGGTAAACTTGGAAAATATAAAATTTTTCTTATTATAGGTGTTCTTTAGAATGCGGTAGTATTTTGCTGAAAACTCTCTAAGATATGTCTGTAAGATATGTCGTCCTGTACAGATACAACATCTACTCTATGTTTAAAGAAACTTAGCCTCTAATTCCAAAATAAACTTGAAACACCAACAAAGTTGAAAGTGAATTGGGGAAATTAAGGAACTAAATACACTCTTGCTGTCTCCATTTTTATTTTAACCGTAGATCGAGCCTTAAAAAACATCATAACTCTAGCTTATGTATCACTTTTGATACATACTTGTAGTACATTGATTTTCTATTGATAGATTTTGTTAAAAAATTTAAATATTTTTATTTATTTTAAATCATTTTAATAAAACTAATTTAACATCTTATTATCAATTTTATAAAACTTACGTCAAAATTTTCAACATGATGTCCATTACAGCATGGTTTCTTACATAAAAATCAAACACTTCATGTCAGCTTGGTTTTATTTTTTTTTCTAAATGGTAACAGTTTGACATGTAGCACCCTTGCTTTGTGGCGTTTTATAAGTTTCCAATTTTTTAAATGGGACAACTTATTGTCACTCGCATCAGTAACGCTCTTAATTGAGTAATGACTGAAACCTGATTGTACAAGCCATTGTTATATTTCGTTAGAAAAATTTGTTGTCTAGGTCATGTGAGGTAAAAAAGTTTCCCGTTGCAATATAACACCGATTATGGTAATAACAATGCTCTCTATTTGATTCCTCTCTGGTTTCCCCAAATACGGCTGTAAGTAGTCGCTACGCACGTAGCATGTACTTGAATCGAAAACTGCTAATTCGATTTATTTCGATTTATTGCTAAATGAATCGGTTGACATCTTTATTTCTGAAAGTCGCCCTGTTCTCTGGCCTCATCGGTCGTGCGAGTTAAGGTTTCTCGAATATTTATTGTGAACTATGTTGTTTATGTCTGCAAACCAACGACTCAATAAGTATTGTGGCCAATATTTAAGTCACCATTGAAAATGGTTAGATATTTTGGAAAATATAGTTAAAAATATAAACTATAATTTTAATTTCTCATTTTTCGAGCTCCCCTATCTTTTTTTCTTGAAATTTTTGTACGACAAATATTGATGTGGACACAAATTTTTCCATCATCGACAATTTCTGAAGTTATACTCCCATCCATGTAATTTTATATGATATCAAAGGTTTTTTTACATTTTTTTTTACAATGTGTTATTGGTATAGTATTTTGTTTCGGTTTGAAGTATAAAAACATTTTTATTTTATGATCATAATTATTACAGTAACAGTACGACACCGCAGCAAATAAGTACATGTTATACGTAAACAAGGTCTGCCTCTCATACACTCATATCTATATAAACCGCATTTATGTAGCAATTTACCGTATGCTTATAATACCAGGGTTTAGTTCAACATATTTTATTAGAGGCACACTTACCTGCTCTACACATGGGTCACCTTCGTATGATTTGCTGCAATATACTCTCGAGATCACATTGTGTTTATAAGTGCGTTTATATGTTGAATATTATTTGCCAAAATATATGTGAGAATTCCAATGTAAAGCATCCTTACTTATGACAACGAATAAGACTGCCTAAAATCGTATGGAAATATGTATGTGCTTGTTGTGACATACTGGCGTTTTTCTATATTTCATTGCTACTGGAATTTTTTAACTGTTTGTTATCATATTTTTTATATTATTTAGCATATGTATGTATGCATGACTTTGGGGTGATAGAATTTTAGGTGATTATGTCATATTCACAAGTTCCCAAAGGGCTTTGAAATTTTGAAAGAAACATATTTTTTCATGGTTTGCCTCACTCATTGACTCACATTACATTTATGAATTATCTTTAAATAAGTTTCTGTATAATATTGAAGGTACAAGAGAAGAGTTTAACTTGATGTATTTAAATATAAAAATGAATTAAATTCGGTATTGTTAAGTTAAATAATTCCAAGATATTGTTTACTATCCTTAAGTGGCTACCACCAGACGTGTTGTAGCAACCAGTGGCTACGAATGTGGCAACGAAACTGAATGCCATAAGTACATGAAAGTACAGCAATTATGCTGATGCCAAAATTTTGGTGATATGGTTGGCCTGACTATTGACTACACGACGACTGATCCTGGTTTTGCGATGCAGATACCAATGAGATCGTTTTGCGATAAAGGTTTACACCTCCCAGGAAACGCCATTCAAGTTTAAACTTATGGATCCACATAGCACAACAAAGTAGGATATGGAAGAGTCCCTTACATTAGGTTGCAGAGTATATCGTATGGTGACATACAGAGAATGTGCACACCACATATACGATTATTTTACAATGTTACCCTCATTTGGGTTCCAGGACGCGGGGACATCAAAGGTAACAATATCAAGTGATTGTTTACTTTATTCATTTTTTCAAAGAACCTAAGCGACTGTCTATAGTTTCCGCATATGTTCACATAAATGTGATTAAAGCTATGATGCCAATTGGTTGTAGCTTTTACTATGTATTTATGTAATTTCTTAAATCGTTATTATATTGTTAAGGAAATTTAAATGGTGTTATCGTTTAACATTAAAATAATAAACACAAGAAATTGTTACATCATCAACAAATAAACAAAAATATAGCAACAACATCAGTATATAAAAAGGGATACAAAATAAACAAACAGCCAACAACAACACTGCAAGGACAAACGTAAACAAAATACACAAACAACAATAACGCAAACAACATGTTTACATTTATAGAGATTCCACGAAGGCAAAGTCATCCTCCTTGATGACCATTCATCAGACTGTTTACCCTGCGATATAAAAGGCAAGACAAAGCAGGCAACGGTATCAGAAAGAATTCAGTCAGTCTTGTGTGAAGATACGTTGAGTGTGAAAAGAATAATCTTGGTTTGAAGATCTCCGTTGTAAAGATCTAACGAACAATTGTTAGTGTGTACGCGGAAGAGTGTAAAGAAGAATAACAAACAAAGTAAATTGTTGTTGGTTAAATCAAGTTGCGAACAGCGGCACAATAAAGAATTGATTTAAAACTAAACACAAATTTATTTTTATTTTTATTTGCAATGTACAAACTCATATTTTAAACGTTTTTAAAAGGGTAAAAACGTAACAATATTCTTAAAAGATATACGCTTGGATCCAATAAAAATAAAATTTGTTTTTTGTGCAAACCTCCTTATGTGGTAATTCAAAGTTTTTAATTTCATTTAAATGTCTTCCTCTCTTTTGTTTTTTAGTATGGGAACTTAACAACTTCAGTCTTAAATTTAGGCAGCTTAAGGGTATAAACAGAAAGGCGAATGCTTTAAGCAACAGTAAAATTTGTACTTACGATTGCTGTTGCTGTAAAGCAGTTTAACACATTCAATTTCTACTTACACAATGTTTAAGTTGTATTTTTAGATCTGTGTGTTATAATCGCGCAGCACTTAAGGAAAGATGACGAAAAAGGCTTTAATCTTGAAAAAGCGAAAAATGAAAGTATTTTAAACTCAAAGAGTTAAGCAATACTACAAGCACAATAAATGCAACGTAGCACACGTGGCAATTTTTGGTATTGTAGCTTGTTATTTACGCATTCATATAGGCTTACTTCTAACACTAGTAATCACAAATCTAATTCACAATTTTTTTTTTTTAAGTACTTAAGAAGTAAGTTACTTAATATGGATGTTATTTTTTACAACCCTCCAAATGATGTGGTTGTTTCGTAAGCGTATACTTTATTTTAAATGCAATGCAAATTAAGTATATGCCTAGTATAAGGTATTTTATTTTTGGCTTTCTAACACCGTGAAGCATATGACTTCGAATCGTGTATGTTGTATTGAAGACACTTTTTCTTTGTGAGCACCCAGTGTTATGCTGTATTGTGTATTTCGTATTCCAAACGTCAAAAAAGATAAGAAGAAGAAGACCAGTATTCATATTTTGATTTTCAAGCAACAAAATGAAAAATATTACGGAAAAAAGTGAGTTAATTAATTATCTGCTCGAACAATTATAATTTTGAAATGTTAATTGTGGACTCAAGTTATCTAGAAAATGTTTTGTATTTTTATTCTTCTTCTTGATTACTGGCATTTACATAAACTGATAACACCAACCAATACAACTTTCCAAAACATATGAAGAAAATGTGTATAAGTGTATCGGATTTTTATATGAAAATTATCAACAACAAGCATACACTGTTGTAAATAAAATTCAGACAGTATTTTAGAAATCTTAACTTGTGTTTCTTTTTCAATCTACCCACTGTAGTTTGCAGTTGTACCGCTTTTATACACAAATAATAATGAAGTAGCGACAGAGTTCTCGAGAAGGCGAAGAGACGAACATTATACTTCAAGAACCTTCATTAGACTGTTTACGTGAGCATATTAAAAGTCAAGACAAAGCAGGCAACGAGTAGTAAGAACTTAGTCTTGTGGGAAGACGCGTTGTGAGTGAAGAAAACAGTCGTAGTTTGAAGATCGCCATTGCAAAGATCTTCGTTGTAAGCAAAGAATAATAGCGAATTAACAAATTGTTGTTGTATCGTGAAGTTGTAAATGGTGGCATATAAAAGTAGTGCGGACAATAAAGAGTTTAATTGAAACTAAACACAAATTTATTCTTATTTTGTTTGCAATCAACGAACGCATATTTTAAACGTTTATAAAAAGGTAAAAACGTAACAATATTGTTCTAACAAAGCTTTATATATACGTGAACTCCCATTTTCCTAACAATGATTTTTAAAAAGTTTTTAATAACAAACATGTTGACCTAAGTCGTAATGAAGCCCCATTACCTTCTTTAAATATCTGAGAGTAAATAAAATTGCCATGAAAAGTTTCTCAAAAATCTGTCAGTTAAAGTCAATTTTAAACTGTAGATCCCGCCACTCATGTATAACATTAACTGACATAACACAAATGGTGTGAGACGGTGTTCAGATATGCACCTTTTCTGCGTAAATTGCGATAAACGTCGTTATTGAGCTCAATATTTCATATGAAGTTTCAAATAATTATTGCGCAATATTTATAATATTGAGTAAAACTTAAAATGCAGCACTGTCATAAGTGTGTTCAGTAAGCATATTGCAATTATCGAAAGACTTTCTGTTGATATTTGACAACTCAAATGTCAACAACGACAAACAGAAAAAAAAAACAAACCAAAAAAAAAACAGAACAAAAAACAAATTAAAAACAATGTTGTTGAAACAACCGGCTGTTTTGTTCACCAGCTGTCAAATGAATATTGAATAAGCAGCCGAACTGCGTATATTACACTGTGCGCCGTATATTGTCTGTACATGTAAAATATTGTACTCAATAAATCGAATATTGACTCAATAAAAGTGCATATCTGAACATGGTATGAGAAACTAGGACGTAATACTAGTAAACGGTTGTAAAAACCAATTGTGTACGTATGTATAATTTTCGACTTATTGCTGCTTATTGTTATTGCTTTGAACCACAGAAATATGCATTATCAAGAGTATTGTTAGCGTATGCGTTAGTATGAGTATATACAAAGTGGTTAGTGGTTTGTTAGTATTTGTTTGTTATTATTTAGGTAGTGTAGAGTGGTTTGTTGGTATTTTATAGAAAAAAGAGTAGTGGCTAACAGTAGAAGATAAATAAAACGCATACATTTTTTGATATTTTTTTTACAACAAACAAATAGGAAATTGGAACAAGAAACAAATTTGAATTTATTACGACAATAAATAACACTTTAACAGCGACAGTTACAAGCAAAACTACAGTTACAAACTTTATCAGTGACGCCACCATGGTAAATACTGTAACTATACATAGAGAGAGATAGAGAAAGAAACATTTTTTGTTAAACCGAAACAAATATCGAAACAAAATACATACATAGCTATTTTTATTAAATTATGTACGTATGTTTTGTGTATTATTTACAATACGTAGAGAAACAAAAATAATTTTTTTGAAATAAATATTTTTTACATATCATCAGTGCTGCCATATTTATTTATTTTTACAAATACTGACAATCTTCAGAAAGAAAAGTTTTACGAACAGAACTAATAAATGAATATTTGAGTACTTTTAATTTATTTTTATTGAAGGAAAAATATTTCATTTTCTATCACTTGAAATACAAGGAATGTAATGTATATGAAATAAAAGAAGCACAACATAAAATAAATTATTTAATTCAAAACGCTAAGTGATAGAGTAAACTGGCGGTAATAATGAGGAATAATTTCGGGAAGTCGCCGTGGTCTAGTAGGTAATGTGTTGGCGTATTAGATGTAAGGCTTCGGTTCAAATCCCAGGTCAGGCATCTCCAACTGAACGATATATGAAAAAATATTTCTTCGGCGACTTCTTCTCAGCAGATTTCTGGTAAAACCTCTGAGAATAAATAAAGGTGCCATGAAAAGTTTCGCAAACATCTGTCGTTCGGAGTCGACTTTAAACTGTAGGTATCGCCACTCATGTATGTATAAAAGTAACACACACAACAAAAGTGGTGTAAGAAACTAGGTCGTAATCCTGACTGAAGGGTGTTAATGACCAATTATATATATGAATATTCTTCTGTATGTATGAGAATAAAATTTTATGTTAAAAGTTTCTGTAGAAAATGAACACTTCTGTATGTTAACTGCATTAAAGGCAGAGACAAAATAATAAAAAAAAAATTATTTTGTTTTTAAATATTTTTAATTTGTTTTTAAATATTCTGCAATATTGCGTTGAAATTACTTTTATTAATACAAAAATATAGTAATTTAATGGTATGTGTATCCAAATGCTTGAAATTTTTTATTTACATAATTTTTTATTAATTGAATTTGGATTGAAATAGATGTGATCGAAAATTTTTTTTAGATTATTTTCTATCGAAGGGAAACCTCATAGTTACTACACGAAATAATTTTAGTTGTACTTTCATCAGCGTAAATATCTCTACCATCTCAACAAGCATGTTGTTTATGTTATTGTTGTTTGTGTATTTTGTTTAAGTTTGTCCTTGCAGTGTTGTTGTTGCTTTTTCGTTTACTTGTTTATCACTTTTTTATACTGATGTTGTTACTATATTTTGGTTTATTTGTTTATCATGTAAACAAGTCCATTGTTTTTGTTTTTGTAGCTTTTGTTTATATTAAAACTACGTTTTTCTACAATACAAATAATTTGGAAGATAAACATTCTATTTATTTATTTATTTTTACGATTTTAATGAAGTTTAACAATTTTGACGACTTTTTTAATATTTGACGATTAGATTAAAGTATACACTAAACATATAGAACCTAGTACGTATACTTAATAATTAACACTTTCGAACTTTACTCAATTAAATATTTTTCATACGCCATCTGATGAAAACATTTTTGCAACTTTTTTTTGAAGTTTTTAACGCTTAATTTGAACTTAGATAGTATATTTTTTTAAATATGAAACAGTCGCTAAAGAGTCGTTTTGTTTCAAATGTATAAGGCCTGGATTTTGAACTGAGGACTCACGTTTAACAAGCTAACACACAACTTACAAGACCACTGTGACTTCTTGTATGGTTTGAATGATTTTCGAAACCTCCCTCTTTAGATTTTATTCAACAGGAAAATGATAATATGTTGCAGAGTTAGGAGTCTTACCATTATTATTATTCATGTAAAAGTTTAAGTAGAACGTAAGCTTTTAGAACTGTAGCAACTAGTTTCATATCATTTCAAGACTTTCCCTTAGTAGTACATCCACCACATACTATAAGAACCCATATGTTTCGTGGTCTTCGGATGTTTCTATGGATTCTATTCAAGCGTAGTTCTTGATATATTTTCCGAGAGCCTTCTCAGAGCGTAATAATCCAAATCCACTTTTACCTACGAATTTCGATTATTACTGGGTACATGTTAGACATGTTTAACAGTTGGTAAATTGTAGGCCATAGAAGCAACAAAAAATTTTCCAAATTTGTTTCAGGCATTTGTTCACCAATTTTAGCAAACATCTCACTTTTTAATAATTTTTGAAGTGTGATTTTATACACTCTACGTTGTTTATACTTTTTTGAAATGAAGGAAAGAACACAAATAATACAAAAATCATGAATTAATACATTATTGTTGCGCATGAGTTAAATTTAAATGCACATAGACATATGAGAATTCGTAGTATATAGCTTATAATGTGCGTATATGAATGCACATTATATTTGATGCAAATCAACATTAATTTGTTTTTATTGCACGACAGAAAATGTTTGATGAAAAATAGATCCTAAGAGCCGTACATTTTTTATTGAAATTATATATTTATAGAATTCTAAAATATTTTTTAAATTAAATTTTTTTCAAATAAAGTTGCATTTTTTAATGGAAAATCTTACAACAAACTTTTTGATGCTTGTCTAATTTATAATGTAATTCGAAACTAAACGGAAAAAACAATATCGGATTTAATTTTCGTTTCTTTTTTGGCAACCATATTTGTCATTTAAAACAAAGATAACAGCAGTTTTCAGTGGTAGTTTTCAATGACATAAACAAATTGTAAAATTTATGAATAAATATTAGAAAAATAATCTAACAAATTTTTTTTAATCATTTGCCATTTTAATACGATTTCAGTGTTATAACATAACCATTGAAAATGAAAAAAAATTTTTTTTTTTTTTCAAAATCCGTTACTACTTATAAGATAAGCTGATTATAAAATTCATAGCGCCTACGTAGAATTCTATTGTTTTTTATTCTTTATCGAAATTTAGAGAATGTTCATTGAAGTCAATGATCTATATATATAAGAATGAATGTTTGTTTGTATGTAATTAATAGAATCGTAAACTATGAATTTGATCATGCTATGATCTTCAGCAAAGTCGTTGCGCATGAGCCGGAAAAGGTTTCTAAGTTTGTATGGTCAATTTCCAACAGGTGGCGTCACTGAAAATTACTCAAAATGAATTAAATCGTAAACTGTGCGTTTGATCATGATAGCAAAGTTGTTGCACATAAGTCGGCGGAGGTTTGTAAGTTGGTGCAATTAATTTCCAATAGATGGCGCCACTAAGAATTATTTAAAATGAATTGAATCGTAAACTATGCATTCGATCATGTGTTGATCGCGCAAATACCAGACATTTTAGCATTTATCATTTATGATCTTAATAACATTTAGTATAACACATTCCCGTATAATTTTAAACATTTTAATTTTGGAAAATTTTTAAAAATGCTGTTGAATTCAATTTGATTGGGTACGTTGTGAGATTCTAATAAATTTAACACATTTTCACGTCGTTCCCTTGCAATCATGCCTCCAAAGCGGCAAGCAATTGGTCGACCTACACTTCGAACACGGAAGAAAAGACCATTACGAGCCTCAGAATCAGACGGGCAACTAGAATTGAGACTTTAAAATCTTCGAGTACATGCCGCTGGGACCCGTTGGCATGAATCACTTGAACAACGAGAAGTGAGTATAGAAACTGATCGAATGCGTACTACTCAGGCCTGTTCGTCTGAATCATCTGGAAAACGGGAAACAAAATCAATAAAATGATTCAAAATTAATTGGATATTTGTGTAATGTCTCTCCTTCAAATTTATTTTAGTTGGTGGCGCAGCAACACGCGCATGGTACAAATTTCAAAAATGTGTGTGATTCCGTTGGAGGTAAATATTTACTTTTTAAACGAATAATTAAGATGTTGACCGTTCTTGAAACGTTTTTACCTTTTTAAAAACACTTAAAATGTGAGTTCGTTGATTGCAAACAAAATAAAAATAAATTTGTGTTTAGTTTTAGACAAATTCTTTATTGTTCGCACTATTTTTTGTGCCACTGTTCACAGCTTGATGTTACAACAACAATTTACTTATTTCGTTATTCTCCTTTACACTTCTGCTTGCGTAAGCACTAACAACTGTTCGGTAGAACTTTAGAACAGCGATTTTCAAAGCACAACTGTTCTTTTCATACGCAACGCGTCTTCACACAAGACTGACTGAATTCTTACTGCTGGTTGCCTGCTTTGTCTTCCTTTTTTATATGCCCACGTAAACAGTCTGATGAAGGTTCTTGAAATCGAACGTTCGCAGTGTCGCTTTCTCGAGGACTTTATCGCGACTTCATTGTTGTTTGTGTATTTTGTACACATTGCTTGTTCTTGCGTTCACGCTTACTTGTCTATCCCATTTTCTTTCATACTGATGTTGTTGGTTTACTTGTAAGAAGTTCGCTGTATTTGCTTGTGTAGCTTTTGCTCATTTTGATGTTACACCGTTCCTATTTTCGTGACAATATGCTGTTAAACAAAAATTGCGTTTAAGCTAGTTGTAATAAAATAAAGTGTTATGATATATTTATTTTGTTCGTTTTTCTTTTATTGGAAAGTTATAGTTAAGAAGTTACTTTCAAATACTTTAAAAAGCAGATCTTTTAAAGTAATTAAAAATATGTCCTTTGAAAGATCGATATTATGGATCTATTATTAAAGGATGGTAAAAATATAAGAATTTGTCCAAATTTCAATGCCTAAGGCAGGAAAAATATTTGAGGTATTTAGAGAAAGTTATGTAATGTAAAATTTCCACACACATGCATATACATATATATAATCATTACTCCTGTAATTATTGTTATTATTATTATTATTATTTTTTTTTATTTTTTATTTTATTATTATTATTATTTTTATTATTTATTATTATTATTATTATTTTTTATTATTATTATTATTATTTGGATTACAACCTAGCTTCTTAGACCACCCATGTTGTGTGTGTTAATTTAATTCAAGAGTGGCGGGACCTACAGTTTAAAGTCGACTCCGAACGACAGATTTTTTGGGGAAATTTTCATGACATTTTTATTTACTCTCAGAACGTGTGTCAGAAATCTTACTATTATTGTCGTAAAGACATGTCTCAGTTCAGCGACCATACGATCTACTCTACTATTCTCAATGTATGTATATAAGGTACCCCTATAAAATCTCTTCTATCTGGAATTCCTTACAGATTTCAAGAATGTGTTCTGATAATACTCATCCCCATTGAATCTTAATGTTGGTATCGTGACGATCTCCATTCTAAACAAGTTTACTTTGATTGTTAAACGCCCTGACAGTATACTTTTTAATAACAGTTAAGAGAGCACTAAACATATGTACAATTAGAGATTTAATCAGAAAGTAAGTAAAGTGAGAAAAATATTTGATATTGCTGATAAGTAACTGCAATTATTCTCAGCTTATATAGTATATAACAAAATCAAATTGCATTGCAATTTGAATTTTTTTATTTTAAAATTCTTATGAATTTAAAATTTAAAGAGAAATTTACCCAATTAATAAATATAATATAAATTTTTCTTTTCAAAATGGTTATAAAAGTGTAACAAGATCGGTTTTAATTGGATAATAATTTGCAGAGACTCCGGCATTGTTTAAAACTGGTAGACATCGTCTAAGCATATCGTCAACAAGATTTTATCGTATCAACCCCGGTATATCATACCACGCAGACTAAATTAATTGCTAAACAAATTGCGGGACACTCTCCTCTGTTTGTTTTTTCTAATACATACGGTGTCAGCCAAATCAATACGTCGATACCATTGTATCATTATACTGCTAGAACATATTTTATTAGACGTGAGGCCTCGCTTCAAATCCCAGGTATTTCCAACTAAACGAAATATGATAAAATATTTATTCGACGACTTTCTCTCAGCAGATTTCTGTCAAAAACTCCGAGACAAAGAAAAATTGCCATGAAAAGTTTCTCAAAAATCTGTCGTTCCGATTCAATTTTAAACTGTATGTTTCGCCACTCATGCATAAAAATTACTACTACTATTTAACTGAGAAACTGAACCGTTTTCTATATCTTATTATTTTAGCCAATAATCTTAAAATATACGTTTAACTAATTTACAATCCTTAACAAAACTTATAAAACAATATTTGTTCAAATTTCCAGTAGGTGGCCCGCTCCGGCATTATATGTTCTACAGTCACACCAGATATAGCAATGCCATTCTTTTGGATGTTCTTAATAGTAGTCCCCTTCTCTGTATCATTGTTGAAACTGAAAATAATATGGGAAATGCCTTCAATTTCCAGTATCGTCACTCAGTTTTTCTGCAATGGTCTTGAAACGAAAGCAGCAGGCTTTGCTTTTTATTTTTTTTTTACTTTTTAATCTCCTGTCATTCATTAGAAACCATTCCGCAACAAAGAATTTGTAAACCATTTTTCTTTAAGTTACAAAAATTATTTAAACAAAAGGGAAAAGAGTAAAATATACATATTGTTACGAAAACGAAAAATTTAGATATAAAACAATATATATATACAATATAAACAAAAGCAACAAAAGCAATAGAATACAATAAACAGACCTGTTTATAAATTATCGTACTGCTTAATATAACAACAATCAACGAATAAAAAAAATGGCAAACAGGTAAACAAAAATGCAACAACAAAACTACAAAAATAAATGTAAACAACGTTGTTTACATAAACAACGATGTTTGCATTTATAGATATTTCAAGAAGGCGAAGTCACATACATTCACCTTCAATAACATTCATCAGACTGTTTACCCCGCCATATAAAAGGCAAGGCACAGCAGGCGAGTGACTCACTCGGAGTGGGTTTGTGAATTTCAGTCAGTCTTGTGTGAAGACGCGGTGCGTTTGAAGAGAGTAATCGTGGTTTGAAGATCTCTGTTACAAAGATCTGTCGAATAATTGCTTAGTAATTGTCATTGTTTATGCAATGGGTATAAACAGAGGAATAACAAAGAAAAGCAATTGTTGTTGTTTACATCAAGTTGTGAAAAGTGGCACACAGAATTGTACGAATAATAAAGAATTTTAATTAGAACTAAACACAAATTCATTTTTATTTTTATTTTTATTTTTATTTTTATTTGCAATCTACTAGCTTATATTTTAAACGTTTTTAAAAGTTAAAAGACGTAACAATACTTTTTAATTTGTATTTCATTACGATTTAATCTCCTTCCTGCCAATACAATACAATAAAAATAATTGTGAAATTAAAAAAAATGAGAGTGAGAATTGAATATGAAATAAATTTAAATAAAATTGCATTTTAACGTTCAGAATATTTAATATGGCGTCAATGCAACACTGTTTAATCGGTCACGTTAAATATTTGGTATAAAGAGTGTGTGTCTGGTAATGAATAATAAAAAAAGTCGTATGGAATTTGAATTTAAAAGTTAAATACAAGTCGTATTGTGAATTTTTAATAAATATTTTTCTTAATTAAATAATCGCCTACAGAAATGTGAATGTATATATAGAATGCCAAACCGAATAGGATATATCATGCCACGCAGCTTGAATTTATTTCCAAATCTTATAACAAATTGTCAATTTCCTCCGATTGTTGTTTTTTTTTAAATACCACAAGTATCAATCGATTTTGGATCTGAAGACAGTATCGTCGAGTATAATGCATCGATATTGTTGTTTTATACAATTTCTTAATGTACTTTGCAATATATTCGGGATCGTTAACCTGCTAGAACATAGTGGCATATTCTTATTTGACATAATGTAGCACAAAATTTCGAAGGATTACAAAATAACCCATTATTTTCTACAGGCCTTGTATATGCCAACGCAATAACACCATATGTCGGACCTCACAATAGCACTGCCGATAATCGCTACCGTCGGTTCATTAAGTTACGAAATCCTCCTATGACTTTTATGTTCAACTTGTCTCCCGTTATCTTTAGTTTCCAAAACTTTGCTCTTGTGACTTAAAGTTCAAAAAGTAAGTGACAGACAAGCAACATCAAAATGAAATACATGTAAAATGGATGTAACTCATAGGAAAATATAGAATGTTCCTTTCCAAAAATGTCTGGGTACTATGGGTACCTCTGTGCCCGGAAAATTTCTAAATACTACTCAAAGCATTTTTTGTATTTCAAATAAAGTGTAAAATTATTCAATGTAAACTTTCGAAATTTTTAATGGCTTATAGTAATCCGAACTGTAGCTTAAAACCTAAGACAAAAGATGGTAAATAATTAAGTTTGAATACGAAATAAAATTTCTTTTTTGTAATCTTTAGGGCCCTAATAAGGGGCTTTGATGTTAAAAAGAATTATAAAATATTTGTAGGGGGAAACGCAATTCGAAGATGATTTGCATTAGGTTACTGCAGGGTACTCCACACGAACATAATGTTCATATTGAACTCAGCGTAATACTTAATAATACTTAATATACTATTATTGGGGGACTGTTTTTTTTATAATCTCCCTATGTATTTGGCTGTCCAAATCTCAATTAAATTTCTAATGGACATTATCTCGGTCTTCTTTCATGAAATGATAAGGATTTCTCAGGAAAATTTTGGATCAGTCAAAAAAAGTTCTTTTATGACATAAAAGTATCGTTGAAAATTGCATGGCTCATGGCTAAGGCCAAATTTCAAAAATGTTTGCTGAAAAAGATGTTCCCACTGTCTCTGTTAAATTGTATATTGAATCCCAATATCTTTTTATTCCCATGCCTGTATGTACGTATGTGTGTATGTGCTTTTATTTATTTATCAATTGAAAAAGCAAAACTGAAGGTATATGTTATGAAATTTTGCAATTATAAAGACCTTCGCCATGTTCGTTAGATGCTTTCTGCAGATTGAAAGTTTACATTGACAAACTCTTAATATTTTGTTGGCATGTATACAGCAATCTATAAACGCCGCACGAAGGATAATACTACTACTTTGCTAGGACAACTATGTGTGTACTCACCATTGCTCCTTTTTTCTTTCTGGTCTACTTTGGACTTTGCAAAATCAACTTTGTTTATTAACGACTTACCTGATATGATTCGCTATTCCAATATCCTAATGTACGCTTATGACGTAAAAATTTTCTTAAGTTATCGCCAAAGTTCCGATCAGAAACTTCTTTAAAATGACCTAAATTCGTTTCATTTATGGCGTAATTTAAATCTAATGCAGCTTAATCTCAAAAAATTTAAATACATGAGATTTGTAAGAAAGAATATGATTCCTGCAAACTATGCTTTTGATAGATACGAGCTTGAGCTTAACGTCCTGGTTCTAGGAGTTCTACTTAATCCCAAACTAATTTTATTCCGCACATAACTATAACAGTAAATAAAGCTAGAAGCGTACTTTGTTTTATAAAACGGTGGGCAAAAGACTACTAAATCGCTCTACACATCTCTTGTAAGGCCTATACTCGAGTAAGGATCCACAATATGGGATCCGCCATACAAAAAATATTCCGACGTCATCGAATCTGTACAAAAGCAATTTCTGATGTTTTGTGTCCGAGGACTGAATTTTAATCCCGCAAATTTACCTTCTTATTCTGCCATACTAGCATTAATCAAACTTCCGACACTTAAAAGCCGCAGAACTATGTTAAATATCTCGTTCATATTCAATGTAATTACTGGTAATATAGGCTCCAGTTTTTTAATCCATAATATCACGTTTAATGTTCCTCAACGTCCGTCACGTCATTTTTCCCCATTAATAATACAATTTTTTAGATCCAACAACGCTGGTGCTGATCCAATAAGGAGAATGTGTATTGAATTTAATAAATTGTATATGCTAATCGATTTTTCTTTATCGATTAATGTTATAAAAAATAATGTACATAATTATGTATTTAAATTCATAGTTTTTTAGAATTAATTTCTTGTAGTATTACTTAATTCCCTGCAAGGAGTATTTCCATAGGCAAATAAAATAAAATAAAAAAATAAAAAAGTTTAAAGGTGGAAAAAGCACCAATAATTTGGTTCTTCAAACTTTAAAGCGTATCTTGCATCACCGCTGTATGTGTGGCTTCAAAATGCAATAAGTGTTAGATCGTTGCCTTTTCAATGCATCTATTATAACTTTATTTGTGTTGATGTAGAAACTGGTGTTGTCGCAGTTGTTGATTTGAGTTGACAAGAAAGCAGAGGCAAAATACATGAAAATAGAGAAACAAAACTCAATTTAGAACATTCAATTCGAAATTAACTCTGAAATGTAAAACGGTGTTCAGATATGCACCTTTATTGCATAAATAGCAATAAACGCCATTATTGAGCTCAATATTTCATATAAAGTTTCAATTAATAATTGCGCAATAACAATGCAAATTGTTATAATATTGAGTAAAACTTAAAATAAATGCAGCACTGTCATAAGTACGTTCAGTGAGCATATTACAATTAACCGAACACTTTCTGTTGATATTTGACAACTCAAATGTCAACAACGACAAACAAAAAAATAAAACAAAAAACAAAACAAAATAAAAAAATGTTACTGAAACAACCAGCTATCTGTCAAATGAATATTGAATAAGCAGCTGAACTGCGTATATTATTTTGCCCGAACACTCAAAATAAAGTACTCAATAAACCAAATATTGACTCAACAAAAGTGCATATCTGAACATAGTTGCGGTACTGTTATGACTGCACTGTTTATGTCAAATATTTTCCATATAAACTTACCTAAACTTTTTCGTATGGAGGGAATTATAAGCTGATGTTGCCGTTGCTGCATGTGATGTTATGACATTATATAGCAGAGGTGCTACCGCATGTTTCTAAAAATATAGTAAGTCATATCACATTTTTCTCCAAAACACACCGCAGCAATTTCTGCGAATTCACATACGTTAACATAACTCCTTATTTTTTTTCGACTGTTTGCAAATATTAGGGTATGAAGCAGAGATCAGCAACGAATCGTTTTTTCGCTACTCATAAGCACACATGAAATTTTGAATATAAGTGAGTCAATATTGAAATTTAACAACTCTGATTCATTCATATTCACTACAACGTTGATTTATAAGTGTGATTATAATGAGTACAATGCTGACATCGAACTCATACCATTCGAAATATGTTTGAGTCATATGCCTACTAATTCAGATTCATAACTTTAGAAAAATACTTATAATTCTTATAAATGATTCGAGTGACTCGAATCATTCATCAAAATTTACAGTCTTAGTTGTTGTTGCGTTTACAAAAATAGAAAAAAGAAAATGACAAAGACAGCAAGCAAGGCAAGCACACAACCTTCTAGTGGGTATTGTAGTGTTCGTACGCGAATCATACATATTTTGTGATTCTTGTAAATGTTGAGTCCTGGAGAGTCGAAATCAACAATATCATAACGTATTATTGAGTATCAGTACGATGAGTACTTTAAACTTTGAATATGAGTAGTATGAGCATAATATCAAAATAAGCATGAATGCGTATAAGTATGAGAAATTATGAGTATGGCTGACTTCCAAAATGTTAGTTGCTTTGTGTTGGAATAAATTATAGTGTTTCATTAAGCCCCTGTACAAAATGTTTACAATGTATACTATTTCAAAACGTCGTCAATTTTAACGTAGTCAAAAAGCAATCAGGCATCGGATTTATAGTTGATGCATTGTTGTTAAATTTGCATATCTAAATAATTTATATACCGTACTAGAACTGTATACAATCGTTGTATTGATACATTTTGGAAGTCAGCATATGATTCGATTCTACTCATCTTTTGAATACTTATTACTGATCTCCGGTATGAAGTGTATAACGCGGTATTTTAAGTAAATTTTTTTTATTTTATTATAAGATATTTTTTTTATTATAAGATTTTTTTTCTAAATCGTACAGAAAAATTTTAAAAACAGACATGTTATGTTTTTATTGCCAACTTCGGGGTTTATTACACTATACTTGCTTATTTTCGATTGATTTCAGACAAGCATTCCGCTTGCCTTACATCTCATTGAGATAAAATTCAGGTTGACCAGTGATTATGTGAAATTTATGCTCACAGTAGACCAAAAATGTATTTAATATTACAGTAGAATTGCTTATTCAGTCAATATCGAATAATAGATTCTGAGTTCATTCTGAAATTGTTTGCAGTCTTTTATTGCGTTGAGAGATGCCTACAGTACTTGGGTGCCCCACAAATTGTTTTGAAAAATTTTGATGAGAAATAAAACAAAATAGAATGATTTAAAAAATAACTCGAATATTTTAAAAGTATTTGCTTACTTTCTTATTTGCAATGTTTGTCATCTCTACAAATTACATGCAAATAATAACAAAATATTAAAAATATTTTCATAAATTGGAAATTTATGCATGTTTCCAGATTATTAACAAACAATTTAATAATTTGTTTATATTTTCCTACTCAATTGATTTTTATTTTCGAAAGAAGCTTCAAAGCTAAGACCAAGCTTTCCTTCTGACTTTTGTTTGAGGATTAGCGACAACGCAACTGTTCTTCCAAACGATCTTCTAAACAGAAATTAAGGCAGTAAAATATAAGATACATGCTGAAACCTTGGAAACAAAGGCTTCAGTTTTTAATGATGCTGCGTTGTTCTGACAATTCCATTCACAACTTATACCTTCCTTTAATTGTTTTACTAATTTTAGAGGGGATTTATACCGAGATCTTCAATGGAACTTATGTAGTTTTTGGGTAAAGCAACGGCCATTATAACCCATTTTAAATGCGTTGCACGATTTAAAACTATTCAAAAAGTAACATAAACATAAACGAAAAGTACTAAGTCATAAATTTCTAAATGTTAAGTATTCACTCACATTGTGCTTATAATTAATATGTAAAATTCATAATTACAAGTATGTGACGTATGAGCATAGCTGCCAAATTTGTCGATTTATCCTCATTTTGACGATTTTGTGCTACAAAAATATCATATTGACGATGTGACGATTTATGCCCTTATTTTCACGATTTTTGGAAATGAAAATTTCCATCATATTCTTTATTTTAGTACATTAAAAGCCACTTTAAGCTTTGTACTTACTTTGCAATTGTTACTGTTGCAAATTTAGGTTAGTAATAAAGAGGAGTGAAATACTATATCTTTAAGTTGTTTGCGAACGCCTGCGATGATCTTTCTTTTTCATCCTTAAAAGCCAAAAAATTACAACCTCTGAACGAAGGGAATTCCACATACGAATAGTCCGACTAAAGAACAATATTTGTCTGTAATGCAGTGTGCGATACGGATGTGATCGCTGAAAAAGACGAGTGTTACGTAGGAATACATGATTCTCGGGAACAAGTGCCCTTATTTCGCTCGAGCAAAATCCGTTGTAAAAGCACGGTCGAGAAGTCTCCAAATTCTCCATTCTCTTTCGGATATAAATAGTAAGAAGATCAGATGAAGTGAAGTATTTCTTGCACCGTCTTAAGAAGCAAAGATACTAAAAAATGTGTCGGTTCCAGCGAACATCACACTGAATTTTCATGCTCAAGACGTCCAGAACTTCTGACTGCCTAATATTTACACCACCAATAGATTTAAATGATATAATATAATTGCTGCGCTTATGTGTCAGTAAACATCACTGGGCTAGACTGTTTAAACCTTAAACAATTTTGTCCTGAAAACGATATAAAATTTCTCCACTTTTAGGAAAAAGGACGCTGTTTTATTTTTGAACTCAGGTGTGTACATACATTTCCATGAACGCCTTTGACGATTTTGACGATTTTTTTCTAATATTAGACGATTTAATGCTTTATTTATCTGGCAGATAAGCGTATGAGTGATATTTAATTCCATTAGGTACATACACGAGATAATCAATTATTCTATTGCATACTTTTCAGCGTAATTATTCAAGTATAAGTAATTCACACAAGCCGTTGTATCGTCGTATTCATTGTATTGTTGGAAGAACATACAACAGTGTATGACTGTTGTTGATGTTTTTCATATAAAAATCCGATACACTTATACACATTTTTTCCATATGTTTTTAAAAGTTGTATTGATTTTGTGCTATCAAATTTTGTGAATGAAAAAAAATGTGTATATGTTTTCATATGTTTTTGAAAGGTTGTGTTGGTTTCGGGCTATCAAATTGTTTGAATGCCACGAGATACACAATACAGCATAGCATTGAGCGTTCACAAGCAAACAAATGCGTTCAATACAACATACACGATACAAAGTCGTGTGAATTGCCCAAATATAATTTAAATTCAAATAAATATAAAGTATACCGTTAAATTGGAATTAACAATTATTGTGGAATTTTTAAAATTTAAATTTTTAATTTTGGCATACATACATAATTGGTCATTACAAACCTTCAGTCAGGATTACGACCTAGTTTCTTTTTAGTTTCTTTTAAATTTTAACCATCGGTTATTTCGTATGGAATCATATCGGGACTTTGTGGAACAGTATTAAGCCTGTGGGGTCTTTTGTAGGCAAATCACATCTTTAGATTAGCAGCAGTTGACTTCTTGGGGTGCAAAATATGTAGTCACCAGAAAGTTTTCCTTATTTTCTTATGGTCTTATGAAAAACATTTTAAATTATTTTTTTATAATAAAATGTAAATAAATTAATAAAATATATATAAAAAACATCAATTGTTTTCACAAATTATTACTTAAAATTCATAAAATTGTTTACACAGATTGGAGTGCCTAGACTTTTGCTGTCCACTATAGAATTATCTCTGTTACATTGTTTATATTTTGACATTTGCTGAAATATTTGCATATACAATGCTGTTCAATAAAGTAGATTCACCATGATTTAACATCTTTGAGACCAATAAAACATTAGAAAAACCCGATTACTGATTTTTATTTTTTTTTTGTGTAAACTTATAACATAAATATCATAAAAAAGATATAGCTTCAAAACATCGAAAGTAAAAAAAACTATATATTCATCAATATTCTTCAAATCAGCAATTTTTTCCTGTTCAAAAAAAAATAGATTCAATAAATTTGTTGTTCTAAAAAAATTATATTTAGCATTTAAACTAAATATTTCTTTTTATATACAGTTTATTTACCTCAGTACTTGGTGGAATAACCCTTATTTTTAATTACTGCTGAGCACCGTTTTGGCACAGAGTCAACAAGTCTTTGACATGCTTCTATTGGAATATTTTTCCACGATTCGTTCACTAACTGCCGCCACTGATCTTTATTTGAAGAGTTTCTTCCTCGGAGAGCTGCTTTGACAATTTTCCATAGATTTTCGATAGGATTTAAGTTCGGCCAGCTCAAAACCTCGACATCATTAATCTGAAACCAATCTTTTCCTCGCTTCGATGTGTGTTTCGCGTCATTATCTTGTTGAAACAACCATCGAAGCCGCATTTCCCATTCGGCATAAGGCATCATGACGTCGTTTAGTACATTGGTATAATAAATGGCATCCATTATTCCTTCTATTCTAAATAGAGTCCCTGTGCTATGGCTGGAAAAACATTCCCATTCCAATATACTTCCTCCACCATGTTTAATGGTTGTTATTGTATATTGAGGAAGGAGTTCAGAGTTCGGGTGTCTTCTAACAGTCAAATTACTTCTGTCAGAGGCAAAACAATTATCTTTGGTATCATCTGACCATAAAATATTTCTCCACTTATGCATAGGCCAATTTGTATGCTGTTTTGCAAATTCTAATCTTTTGTTCAGGTATTGTTTAGACAACAATGGAACTTTTCTGCGGCTTTTGGCTTTAAAATTATTTCTGAGTAAATCCATTTAGTGGAAATATAAAGCTTATATTCCTTTTTAATGGCAGCAGAGGTTGAAAGCGGGTCCTTTTTCACATGACGCACAATTTTTACTTCCATGATGGGTGTGAATTTTGGTCTTTTCCCTTTAGTTTCTGCCTGAAACTTATATTTTATTGTGTTTATTGCAGCAATTTTTCTATAGCTTTTGCCTTCATTATTAAGTTTTTTTATTATTCTCCTGACTTCAGGACTGCAGTGTTTGTACCAGTGTACCACGGTGTGTGTGTGGTCGTATCTCGGCAATGGTATCACGAATGTTAGCTTTCAAATGCTCAATTGGCTCTGGCTTGTTGGCATAACACATTTCTTCAATGGCGCCCCACCGAAAAAAGTCACATCAACTACATGCCTTCAAATCACTCATGCAAAATATCCAATACAGCATGAGCTATGTTGTATGAAGTGTCGTGCTGTCAAGACCATTCCAACCATTTTACAATTTAGTTCAACATAAGATAGTAATCATCAATCTATAGTTCACGGCATTCAACAACTTTTTTCTCAAAGAAATAGTGACCGAAGGCGCCGCCAACTGAAAATCCGCAACAAATTTGGGATTTGCATCGCCAAAAATTCAACAATTTCGTTTGTTCACCAATTCATACAGAAATGGGCCTCGTCACTTTAGTTAATCTATCCATTCCCTCGTTGGTCATTGGTACAGCTTGAGGACTTCATGATTAACCTTTATATGTATATAATCTAAAATAATATTGTTACGAAAATGGAAATGGTTTTACATCGTTTAAACATTAAAATTATAAAAAAAAGCTACGAAAACTATGGAGTTGATTACTTGATCAACAAATAAACAAAAATAAAGCAACAATATCAGTATAAAAAAAGGGAAAAGTAAACAATCGCAACAACAACACTGCAAGGACAAACGTAAACAAAATACACTAACAACAATAACGTAAGCAACATGTTTACATTTATAGAGATCCCACGAAGGCAAATTCATTGTCCTTAATAGCATTCATCAGACTGTATACCCTGCGATATAAAAGACAAGACAAATCAGGCAACGGACTCAGTAAAAATGCAGTCAGTCTTGTGTAAAGACGCGTTGCGTGTGAAGAGAATAATCGTGGTTTGAAGCTGTCCGTTGTAAAGATCTAACGAACAATTGTTAGTGTTTACGCAGAAGAGTGTAAAGAAGAATAACAAACAAAGCAAATTGTTGTTGTTTACACTAAGTTGTAAATAGTGGCATACGGAATTGTGCAAACAATAAAGAAATTAATTAAAACAGAACAAAAATTTATTTTTTCACTTGCAATCTACGAACTCATATTCTAAACGTTTTTAAAAGGGTATAAACGTAACGATATATCTATAAAAATGCATTAAACTTCGTAAATTTTATTTTTCTTTTTTTTTGTAATTATAAATAACGGTGTGTTTAGACTTATCAGTTTCCTTATTTCTATAAATATTTACATCTTCAAACATTTATTCATGTTTTCAGTCACTTCTCAGTGTAATAATATAAATATTGAAACTTCAAAACTGATGATGTAGTAACTAATGGGCTGAAATTCCAAATATGCATTTATTCGAAACGATATTTTCCAGGCGAAGTTGGAAGTTGCATGATATAATTTTTAAAAATAAAAGAAGAAAATACAATATTTTGTTTTTGTATTACAATTATGTTTTTTAATTAATCAATTATAATTTTAATTAACGTCATAACTGGTAAAAATGTGTAGCGAAGACAGACAAATGTACAGATGGGTATATCCTGAACAATATTTTCTAATTTTTTGCTTTTTGATTTTTTGCTTTTTATGTGGTTTCATGTTATTTTTTTATGAATTTATTTGGGTTTTACGTTCTTTTTGCTGTTTATTTTATTTAAATGTATACGTATATGACAAACATGCATTCATATAAACATAATTTTTAATGTTTATTGTTATTTAATATTAGCCACAGTTCGAAACAGCAGGTGCTGTTTCTTTTACATCTTTGTGGAAGTGTTTTTAATTTTATTGAAAAAGTTTTTTTATTTATATTTATGGTCACATAGAAATCAAAATTACAGAATTTTATTGCAATTGTTACAGTCATACATTATGATATTGGAAGATTTAGAACAATTTTTAAACTCAAATGCAAATTATAAAAATAATTAAATTAATTAAAAAATAGACGCGGCAGGGCGATCGAGCTCTCCAACGAATTCTTAAGTATTGGGGTTCCTTTGGGGACCTGCAAGCTCATGATTGACAACAAAGTCCTGGACTCTGTCAATCGCACGTGGGCAGCTTCGGTTAAGGGCAGAGTGGCGCGCAAGATCTGACCAAGGCTGGGTGGAGGGCGCACTGCAAGGCTGCTTAAACTCAAAAGAAGCGTGTTCAGTGCGGTCATTGGAGTCGTGACGGGTCATGGTCTAGGACATCTCCCAAGTGATTTCTGTAGAGGCTGCAGGGACGAGGAGAACTGGGAACATGCCCGGCACTATGTCAAAGGAGAAAGTATTTTAATGCCTTGGTGCCTACTACATCGATGATCTGAGTGATTTGTCGAATATTGACGTCGGCAGTTTGAGTCGCTTCATTGTAAGCTCTAAATGGTTCCAGGACTAGGGGATAGTTAACATGAACTGTGGTATCACAATGGGCCCTATGCGCCTAAATGCGCCATCCAATTCCTTTGGGGGGACGGCCACTTATACCTACTTACCTACCAGCCACAAAGTACAAGGACGACTAGTAAATTAAAATAAATGGATGTAAGATTTGATGGTAAATTTAAGTTTGTGCACCAGATAAACCATGCAGCTAACAAACTGGGAGAACCATTGGAGCGCTGAGCTGAGATTGATGGCAAATGTGGGAGTCTAACGCAGTTCAAGCAAAAATTGTTAAAGGATATCAAAGTATATTGAAGCGGAAAGTAAATGGAATTTACTACTGAGAGTACAGAAAACATTAGGGCTGGGAATGGCATCCACATACAAAACAGTTTCATAGAAAGCATTTTTTATAATCAGCGGCATAATCCCAATAGACCTTTTGATTTAGGAGAACATTAGAATACGAGTTGAACGAAGGCAAGGAAAGGAATCCACGTTCAGTTGAAGAGAGAGAGAAAGAGAGAGAGAGAGAGAAGTAAATTATTACTTTACGCGGAAGACCCAAGTTGTTTGTATGAAAACGGAGTTTTAGACAATGCCGAACAAAAATTCTTCGAATGTAGAATATGGGAAAATTAGAGAAGAAAATTAAGTGACGAAATTGACCCCATACATACGTACATAATTGGTCATTGCAACCCTTTAGTCAGGATTACGACCTAGTTTCTCACCCCACTTATGTTGTGTCGGTTAATTTTATACACAAGTCTAAAGTCTACTCCGAATGATAGTTTTTTGAGAAACTTCTCATGGCAATTTTTTAATTTACCTTCAGAGTTTTTGCCAGAAATCTGTTGAGAGGAAGTCTTCGAAGAAATACTTTTTTGTATTTCTTTTTGATTTCTGGCCTGGGTTTTAAACCCTGGCTTTAAGTCTAATAAGCCAACACACTATCCACTAGACTACGGCGACTATTGACCTCATGGCTATTGAAAACATATTGACCAAGGTGCTATATAGTGAGGAGAACTGGCCAAAAGCAGAAAAATTCTCACAATATACCATGAAGAATGCTGATCTGGACAGGGAAATACTGCAACACACCTGGACGCAGACCTCAAATGAAGGTACATAGAATACCCTGAGTTCCTATCCGAAATAATGGTTATGCTGTTCCGGATAAAGAAATTCTCAGACGATGGTAGGTGTTTAGTGGAATTCCCATATATCGAACTTGACACAATCGATGGAAATGCGTAGAGATTTCTTTACCCGCAAAAAAACTGACATATACAAACCGTAAAAATACTGAAGCAATCTTTTGACACAACTGATGTATAAACTCATCGAAATTAATAGACAACAACTAATATTTTCTCAGTAAAAATTGCAGTTACTTCCTTCTTCTCGCCTTTGCTTCTTCAGCTTCATACCAACGCTTTGGCAAGTCTCAAAAGATTTCTCTTTTCGAGACTTGGCTTTTTTTTAAAAAGGTATGAAGCTGCCAACATTTAAAACTAAATTAAAAGCGACCATAAACGAACAGATAAACTGTCTTCACTCTAAAGACCTAAATTTCATTCTACTTGGTTTTCAGTACTGCTATTCGGAATAAGAACTTCCTTTAAAAGTTATTACTTTTATTTAATTGGCAGTCTGTCCATGTGACAATACTTAAATCATAGTCCTTAAAACTTTTGCGGCTGTTAGGAACGATCTTGTTAAGAGCTTGTGTTCTAGTTTTCATTGGATAATGTTTTTACGTGGTTGGTTTCAAGCCATAACCAAATTTAATGACTAAGGGGTTTGACTGCGTTGTATACTATGAAAAACATTATCGTGTTTGCATATAACCCATCCCTAAAACCTTAATCTCATTATTTAAACATACTATCATTCTCTATCGTCCTTTTCTAGTGGGTAGTGTGTTGGCTTATTAGATGTGAGGCCACGGTTCAAACCCGGTCCTTCAGCGACTTCCTCTCAATAGATTTCTGACAAAAACTCTGAGAGTTTCCCAATAATATATCTTTCGGAGTCGACTTTAAACTGTAGGTATTGCTACTCATGTATAAAAATTAACAAACACAACATAAGTGGTGTGAGAAGTTGGGTCGTAATCCTAATTGTAATGAACAATTACATCATCATGCTCTAACACATTTTTTCTCTAGCAGACCGCAGTGCCGAGTAAATTACACTTTCCTTAAGCTTTGTAACAGAAACACTAAAACATATAACAGAGGTCAAACCAAAAATTTAAAAAATTTAAATTCGGAACTTGATCTTCAGCAAACAATTTAAAGAAATTCACTAATTTCTCCCATTAAAACTGCAATACCAAATCAGTGAGCAAATCAAAGGAAATTGTAAACAGAATTAATGAGCTTTGCATTACAAAGCATAACAATAACAGAGACAGAGGAGTTGATAAGTACAAAAGCCAGAAAGAAAATAATAAAAAAAAATATTTTAAAAAATTTACAAGATTTTCTCCCGAATTACTCAGGAATAGTTTTGGCATTTGTTTTACCATTTACACTATGCTACATAATAAAAAAAATTAAATACACCCAGCCAATGACATAGTGTAGGTTATTATTTTTTTTATATTTCTTGAACCATCCAAACTTGTTTTATTTGAAAAAAACTGTTTTATTGGACTTTACGCACAAATTTATTGATTACACAAAGATTTCTAAACCGATGTCAAAAATTGAAACCATATTAGAAAGGGGAGTAATGGACCTTTAAAACGAGGTATATTTATCATATACATATATTTTTTCAAATGAACTTTTAGTTCGAAAATTTTCAGAATTTTTGATGGATCTTGATTGTTTATTGGAAAATGTGTCAATTTCACGTTTGAGCGACCATCAAAAGTTGGCCAATGTTTGGGCAAAGAGAAATAATAATATTTGCAAAGAACAGAAATATTAGCCCACTTCTGGTAGTCGTCAATCAAGATCCATCAAATCTTTTGAAAATTTTTGAACTGAAAGATCATTTGATAAGGTGAGATACATATATAAAAAAAATATAACACGACTGTTATACTCTTTAAATAATAACTCCGTTAATTTTTGTCCGATTTGATCAAACAAAGTGTCAATCTTTTCACTTTCAGAATGTGATCACTTATTTTATATTTTTTAATTAAATTTTGCAATTATGAATAGTTAAACTGGATAAAATTGAAAAAAAATCATATTTTCCGAGTTTACCCGATCAAAACTCATAACATGTAAGTTTGAACCATATGTTTATATATACCATTTTAAAGGCTCATCTATTCCCTTATTTTGAAAATAAGTTAAAAATTATTTGTGTAATCAATAATTTTGTGTAAAAAGGTCAAAAATACCGTTCTTGTCAAATAAATATAAAGAAAATATTTTTGAACTCTACTCGACAAAACTCACAACCTACACTATGTCATTAGCTGGGTGTATTTTGACTGTCGCACCGTGTTATTATTGTTTTTTATTTTTGCTTATATGTAATTTGACTTGGCGTTTTTATGAAGTAATTAAATGTTTTCCGTTTTATTGTTGCTGTTCTTACATTTTAAAATCCGTTTTTCATTACCGTAAATTCAAATGAAAATGAAGTAAACTGAAAACAAATGTAGAGAAACAATGCAGTATTGTTTTAACTTTGGACAACTTTGGTACCGTAATTCTAATGTGTGGATTATAATAAACCGTATGGGGCCAGTATTCATAATTTGATTTTCAAGCAACAAAATGAAAAATTCTATGGAAAAAAGTAAATTAATTAATTATCTGTGCGAACAATTATAATTTTGAAATGTTAATTGTTGACTCAAGTTACATAGAAAATATTTTGTATTTTTATTCTTTTTCTTGTGTATAAAATATGTATAAGAGTATCGGATTTTTATATGAAAATTATCAATAACAAGCATACTCTGTTGTGTATTCGCCAAATAATACAATGAATACAACGATAAAAGGGCATGTGCTACTTGCCCAAATATTTATTCCTGTTATTTTGTTATTTTTTATGTTTACGACAAATCAATTTAAAAAGTTTTCGGTACTCAACACAAAACTCATCTGACCAAAATTGATCTGTTTTTAAACAAATTACGCTGATAGATGTCTAGAACCCGAAAAACTGTTTGTAATAAGCATTGCAGATGCATTCCGTAATTATCTATCACCAGTTTCCGAAAGTTTTTTTTTATTTTTCTTTTTTCTTTCTTTTCTACGAGACGACTAGAAAAAAGTGATTGGCATCTTTTCGACACGTATCACTTACAAAATATTTAATTTTTGTAATTTTTTTTTATTATATATATGTTTGAACACTGATAATACTTATAACTTTCTTGATTAAAAATTTTTGTTGTATTTTTGGAATTTTGTAAGTTTTTTAATTTAGTTTTTGTTTACATATACCGTAAGTGATAAGGACATTGGAAAATGTGAAAAATTTTGTGTCATTGCTGTTGTAATTTTTTCTTCATGTTTCTATTGAGTGCACTTTGGCTAAAATTCTGCTATCCGCGCTTCTCTGCCATAACGATGCCAAAATGGTCATTCCATTTCGAATTTCTGTATGAAACTGTATTTCTAAATCTGTACTCCTCTGGGCATTGTACTAAATAACAGTAATCGATGAATTTTGACTAAAAACGCGATGAGTTCAATGTTTTCGATTGTTTTCTGTTTTGGGCGATTGTTTTGTATTGCGAATGTAGCACATGTAAACGTTTTTATACCACGTATGTTAACCACATATCGCTAGAAATTGGTGTCAAATATTCATTAAAATTCTTGCTACATATATAGTTTATAAACAGGAATGACTAAATTCTGAACATCATTCTGAATACATCCAACAAAACTTGTCATATTTAAATGTTTATTAGCAACTTCATTTATTATTGTAATTAATACATACATACATAATTGGTCAATACAACCCTTCAGTCAGAAATGTACATATTATTCTACCATCTACTGCGTTGTACAATTCATTTAAAAAATAATCTAAGTAAACATCTTCTGGTTGTAGTGAAATAAAAACTCTCGATTAGAAAGAAATCATAAAGTGAATCTTATGTAAACATATAATTCCATTAAGTTTACTACTCAACCGTTCGCTCTTATTCATCTTTAATCTTTTAAGTTTATTCTGCGATTTTGTATCTTCTGTTTATTAATGATAAACGAGTTATCCCCTCTTTCATTTAGAGTTAATTTAATCATGCAGCAGCATTTCAGATTTTGTTTATCTGACCACAGGAACATGTTTAAATACATTTCGCAAGATGTAATCGTAAATGATGTTCAGTTCGTAAGCAAAAAGAAAAATTTAAATTAATTACGCACGACAGAAGGCGTGCTTTATTTTAAACGAAAAGATGACAACGATGTCCACCAAAGATTATTTAAATAGTTTTGAGGCGGAATTTAAATTTTCTTCATATTTCGAAGTTATTTAACCAAATTTAATTGGTTTGCTTCAGCGTTTTTATAAAAATTTAATACGATTACATTTCGGTAACGAATGGATCCTGGTAATTTATTCAATTAAATTATTCATCAAATTAAATATACACCTCCATTTTACAAATAATGTTATGAAACTTAGAATAATTTGGTTCTTGTTGTTTGATTCAGTTTTTATTGTCTTTTTTTGCTGTTAAACCCCAAAACATTAGATTTTAGATTATGCTAAGAATAAATTTTGATGTAGTTCCTATTTATTTGACGTGATTATTCCAATGATCATGTAGGAAAGATATAATTTCTCAGGATAGAAAATTATATCGTTATTGAGAAAACATTAACTTATGTACGATTAGATTTCTAGCAACTCCGCTGTAGAAAGAATGTGGGCTTTGGAATCTTTAATGCCAAAAAACATTTTCAAAGAACGATAAGCAATAACGCTATACATAACGACGTCAGTGGCAGCGTAGTAAGTTTAATAACCTTAGCAGCATCGCAGAATACTGTTACATTAAAATAATAAACGAATGCTACAAAAACAAAAACAATGGACTTGTTCAACGAATAAACAAAAATATAGCAACAACATCAGCATAAAAAACAGGAAAAACAATTAAACAATAAGCAATAACAACACTACAAGGGCAAACGTAAACAAAATACACAAACAACAATAATGTAAGCAACATTTATAAAGATTTCGCGAAGGCAGAGTCATTCTCCTTCTCGAGCATTCATCAAACTGTTTACACTGCGATATAAAAGGCAAGACAAAGCAGGCAACGGGATCACAAAGAATTCAGTCAGTCTTGTGTGAAGACGAGTTACGTGTGAAGAGAAAAATCGTGATTTGAAGATTTCCGTTGTAAAGATCTAACGGACAATTGTTAGTGCGTAAGTGGAAGAGTGTAAAGAAGAATAACAAATAAGGCAAATGTTGTTGACAGAAACTAGTCAAAATTACAAAAAAAGGAATGTATGTGATCATATGTTGTAGTGCAATGTAGTTTCTCACATGAAGGTATAGTACAACAAAATTTAATTCCAAGTAGAAACAATTCTTACATATATACACACATTGGTCATTACAACTTTACAGTCAAGATTACGACCTAGCTATTCACACCCCTTTTGTAGTGTGTGTTAATTTTATGCATAAGTGGACCTACAGCTTAAAGTTGACTCTGTACGACAGATTTTTGAGAAACTTGTTCATGGCAATTTTATTTGCTCTCACTCGCCGAAGAAATATTTTTTCATATTTCGCTTAGTTGGAGATGTCTGACCCGGAGTTTGGCCTCACGTCTAACAAGCCAACACTTACAGTTATCTACTAGACAACGGCGACTTTTCACATACGAAAAACGAAAAGTGCATAATATACTAGTGATCTGTCCTATATAAAATTAAAATATTAAAATAAAAATGTTATAGAAGATGCTTACTTTTTAAGAAAAGAAATAATAACAGCAACAACAAACAAACCATGGTAGTAAAATTTGCAAATAGAAATGCTAAAAACAAACTCATGTCATCCAAAACAAAGCTAAAAGAAAAGGAATCAACAAATTCAATAAAAAAATTTAATGATTTCTTAGGCAAAGAAACTTTCAGGTTATTTAATTATGCGAAAACATTGAAAACCATTGGATATTATGCAGCGTATACAACTGGTACGAGAGTATTTACTAAAAGAAATGAAATATCAAAACCAATGCTTATTAAAAACGAGGAAGATGTAGATCAAATAATGTCCGAAGCAGTTACTACAAAACCCAAGCGCGGTGCTGTAAATAAACGAGAAGTTCATGATGTGTCTGATGAAAAAGTTGATCAGTCAGCATTCTTACCACCTAATTAATGAATTTTTTACTTATTAGAATATGTCAAGAAAAATTTTGTTTATTTATAATTTCTTTTCATGATTAATAACACAGCCCTGCAAATTTGGACTTTTTTTGTGCAAATAAGATAGCTTCAGGTGTTTTCGAAGGCATTTGGGGCGCTAAACACGAATCTGGTTTCAAAAATGTTCCATTACGTCAGGTTTTCGAGAAAAAGCGGGCTGAAACCCCTAAAAATAGCGTTTTTGGCCATTTTTGAAACATTGTAGAGCTCAACACTGACGTGCTAGAACCATCGCTATTGTTAGAAATTGACAATTGATCTTTGCTCTTTAAAATGAGCCCAAAGCCAAATTGTTTGCATACACACTTAAAGTAGGGGGTGGGTTTATGTCAAGGGGTGCAAAAGAAAAAGAAACACTTTACGGAGGTCCTTAAAAATTAATCAGATTTACTTGAAAATTGTTACTCGGGGGTTTTTGGGGCCGCTGATTACAGATCTTCATTCAGATTTAAAAAATTCAAAATGGCGTATGCAATATGGCGGCCAAGTAAATCTGATTAATTTTTATAAACCTCGACCGCCATATTGGATCCGACATTTTGAATTTTTTAAATCTGAATGAAGATCTGTAAGCAATTGTCAATTTCTAACAATAGCGATGGTTCTAGTACGTCAGTATTGAGCTCTACAATGTTTCAAAAATGGCCAAAAACGCTATTTTTAGGGAAACCAGATACACGAATCTGCACTTAGCGCACAAAATGCCTTCGGACACATCTGGAGCAATCTTATTTGCATAACCCATGCAGGGCTGTGTAATCAATATTTTTCAAGATTTGATAATTTTTTAACCAATTTAAAAGTTGGAAAACAATGTCATTTTAATGTACTTTCTATAAATATAAGAAGCATGTCATTATTGCAAAAATTTAATAAATTTAGAACACTTATAGCAAATTTTTCAAACCCTCCTTGTGTATTAGCAATCCAAGAGACCTGGTTTGATTCTGCGATCGTCCAAATATATGAAATTCCTGGTTATAATTGTGTTCATTGCTGCAGAAATGATCGTTTTAGTGGAACATCGATTTATTTACGTGATAATTACAAATTTACTATTGAATGCTGTGAGAGTAAGCAATTTTGTGAATCAGTAATAATATCTTTGAACAATTTTAAATTAAGTGGAAGGCCTGTAAAAATTATATCGTATTATAGGTGCCAGAAATGTGATGTAAGCCGTTTTTATTGCATTCTGGAAGATTGGCTAAATATACATGGTCGAAGTCCTTGTGTAATAGTTGGAGATTCTAATATTGATTTTCTTGATAACAATGTGTCAATTGATTTTATAGATCTTCTTCGTAGTCATGATTTTGTTAACCTACATACTCTTATTACACGCCCTTCGTCAGGTAAATCTCTTGACAGTGTATTTAGTAACATATCAAGACAATTTATGATAGATTCTATTGAGTGTAGATGGTCTGATCATAATATTATATCATGCAGAACTGAAAGTGATGTTCAAAATCCCAAGCACATAGAGGTTGTTCACAAACAATATGACTATAATAAGCTAAGACATATTTTCAAACTGCTGTTTTAAACAATTATTCTGGTAATCCATCATTAGATACTTCAGCCTTAATACGATGTCAGAATATTCGACAGTTATAACCAAGAAACAAAAACGAGTAAATGAAGATATTGCACCTTAAATAAATGCAAACTTACGTAAACTTATTGATTTTAAAAGAAATCTTTTGAAGCAAATGAAAAATAGACTAAGTGATCAATGTTTGAAAAATAGAATTAAAGTTATTAAGGATGCTTGTCGACTTTCTCTAAACAATTATTATCAAGATAAAATCAGTGATTCCCAGAATGATTCGAAGAAATGCTGTAGATTTTTAAATGGAAGTTTAGGAAGAATAAATCCGAAGAATTCATGTTTGAAACATAGTGATGGGAGACTGATAAATGACGATAATGTTAAAGCTGAAGTTTTTAATAAATACTTTATCACCCTAAAACTATGAGGCAACAAATCATCACTTCACCTGAAGATTCATGGAATGATCTTAGAACTCTGCGCTACTTCAATGATACATTTAAATTTCGTTGTGCAACAAATGAAGAAGTACTGGATATGATTTCTACACTTTCCCTAAACAAAAGTTCAGGACATGACAATTTATCTCCCAGAGTATTAAGAGAATGTTAACACGAAATTTCTCCACATCTGACCAAAAATTTTAATATTATTATTACCTCTAAGTATCCAGATATTTTGAAGACTTCTAAAATGCTTTTTTTCTTCTCAATTGCGCTTTTACCTGTAATTGATAAGATTTTTGAAAAGATTATTCATCAACAAATGATTACTTTTTTGGAAAACAACAATTTAATTCATAACTGTCAGTATGGATTTTGAAACGGAAGTGGAACTGAATGTAAATGTTGTAAATAATATATGTAATGGCTTAGACCAGGGTTACAGTGGAGTTGCTGTCATATTCTATGATTTTTCCAAAGCGTTTGATCTTGTGGATCATAGATTATTAATTCCAAAGCTGCATTTTTATGGTTTTCGTGGTAAGGATGTTTAATTGATTAAGAGCTACCTAAGTAATAGAAAACAATATGTAGAACTAAGTAACTATCGAAGTTCACTAGAGAGTACAGAATGTGGAGTACCACAAGGCAGTGTGCTGGGTCCGTTGTTTTTTTTTCATATTATATATAAATGATATAGTTAATCTCGGATTAAATGGAAAATTGTATATGTACGCTGATGATGTTTCCATATTTCATCCGTTTAAAAATGAAAAAATGCTAAAGGACTGCATGGAAAAAGATTCAGCTCTTATTTTTCAAACCGCTAGATTAAACAAGTTAGTAATAAACAAAGAAAAAACAGAACTCATAAGATTTAGACCACAATGAATGAATTTGAATGATTTCTCTATACGTGTGGAAGGTAGCGAAATTATGGAAGTTCAGGTAATAAAATATCTAGGTGCAACGCTGCAATCAAACCTAACGTGGAGCTTGCACATTCAGGATTTAAAGTCTAAAATATCTTCTGTAATTGGCTTGTTATACAAATTTAAAAACAAGTTCGATACAAGAACTAAACTAGCTTTGTACCAAGCGTTAATACATAGCCACCTCAATTACTTAGCAATAGTATATGCGTGTAACATTTCGGAAGTTCTGAAATCTTTACAAATAATACAAAACAAAGCTTTAAAATTTACTTTTACTTTATAATGAAATTGCGCAAACAGTCTTGCCTGTAAGAGGATTATATAAAATGCAGTTGTTGACTTTTGTTTTTAAATCACGCCAAAATATCGGCCACAATACAATAATGTTTCCGAGAAATCAGACTACGTTTAATACGAGAAGCAGTTCAAACTTAAGAACATCCAGATGCAGACTAGAAACCACAAAGCAAAAAGTAGAATACATTGGAGGGTTTGAATATAATAATTTGCCACAAGCGCTTAAAAATGTTGAAAGAATCTCAGTTTTTAAATCTGAGTTGAAAAGATATTTGACTCAAAATTTTGAACATTTTTTTGCATAATATTATTGTGCATACATGTAAATATTTTCATAACACTTAATATTTTGAGTTACTTATTTCTTTTCTATAGCTTTAGTTAATAAATAATGCCAACTCGCCTCTACAATGTCATATATGACATTGAGGCAACACAAATTTTTTAAATTTGAACTATAAAAACTTTTTATAAAAAAGGAAACCCGGTCGTTCATCAAAAATTTAATTTCTTAGAAATCAACAGATAAGTCTTGTTATCAAGAGTTTCTATCTTACGACGCGACGGCGCTAGAGGCTCTGGTGAATTCAGGCGTATACTTTATGCGTAATTGTAATATTTATCAAGTATACACAGCATAATAAAGTAAATTTAAAATGAAAGTGTAGTTCAATTTAATAGGAAACAATATACAGAATAACATAATTAAATATCGAAGATCATTAATTAACCCTTTAATGACAGCTGCAAATATAACCCAAACCTAAAAAATTTGAGTATTTTTATTAATTTCTAAAGATGTGTACTTAATTCTACTATCTATAGCCGTCTGTACTAGAACAGTCATTCTTTATATATGGTCAGTTGAAGCTGACAGTTTTTGGCGCGTGAGGTTATAATATTTTATAAAAGTATTTTGATATGTAAAACCCAATTCTCGCTACACATATTATTAATTATTTATTGTTTTTAATAAATATGAAAAGTTATTACTGCAGAAAACTTAAAAAATTTATCGTTAAGGCTTAGGGACTATGGCGTCCTTATGGTCCATAAAGGAACTTTTCTACTTGCATGCACAGGTTACGATTCAATACAATTAACGTCATTTACTTACTTTTGGCATTGTAGTTATTAACACTGGACAGCTACTGTTCGCCGAAAGCTTGCAGTGAGCAGACGTAAATTTTTTTTAAATTGTTCGTCAATTGCTGTATAAAAATGGGTGGTCAGCGTACCTTTACTCACTGCAGGCTTTCGTTATCACCTAAAGTTGTTGAAAAAGAGCGAAATTTGGTCAAACATAAAAGAGTTATATGATAAAGATTAAATAAGCTTCGTCGATTCGACGAACCATTCAGGGTTAAATTATTTGTCGATTCAACGAAGAGTAAACTTAATGTACAAAAATGAAGAGTAACCGTCCAGGGTTAAATTCAATGTTTTTTCTGTTTAAATTATCATTATAATGTCATTGATATGATAATCATATCATATCATCATGTTATTATAACTAACAAGTAAATTAATTCGAAACTAAAAGCTATATAAGCAAAAACTTTAATACTTTAATAATTTGTTACGAAAATGGAAATGATGTTTTGCCTTTATATCGATTGACATTAAAATGATACGCAAAAGCTGCAAAAACAAAAAAAATGTACTTGTTCACATGACAAACAAGTAAACAAAAGTATACCAACAAACACCACAAGAATAAATGTAAACAAAAATACGCAATCAACAATAACAAAACGACGACGTTTACATTTATAGAGATCTCAAAAAGGCGAAGCCACGAACATTCGACTTCAAGACCATTCATCAGACTGTTTACATTGTCATATAAAATGTAAGGCAAAACAGGTAATTGTTGCTGTTTACATCAATGTTTGAGTGTCTCAGAATGCATGCAAATATGTAGTTAAATAAGTAAAGATACTTTAAGTTGTTTATAACCCCTAAATGAAATACGAATTTAATTTAACAAAAAAGAGAAGAAGGAAATTTTGTGAATTTTTTCCTTTTAACCAGATTTCAAGTTACAGTGCTAAAAGAAGAAATGAAATGGGAAGAAAGTAGAAAAGCTTCTTATTTAACTTTTTGATACACTGCAATATTTAGAAACTTTTCTAAACTTTTAGTACCATTTTTTCTTTTTCTGTTAGAAAAAGAGTAATGTTGGTCTTCAATACTGCAACTGCGTAGATTTACCAAGAATTTCTAAGAATCATTTCACCACACACTGTTTATCACTATTTATGGTTTTGCAGGATGTGAAAAGCATTATTAAATAGTTTCTTCACACTTATTTAAAGTTAATTTTTATTTTTATCTTTAAGTTTAAGGTTTTTTTTTTGTCATTTAGATGCAGTACACAGTACTGTATAGTTGTAGCTATATATATACTATAAATGTTAGACACATTGGGTTCACTAAGATGCTGATAACAGGGTAATAACAGTATTATACACCAATTTCCTTATACTATGTTGATATGCACCTTTATTGAGTCAGTATTCGGTTTATTGAGTATTTACAATATTCTAAGTGTTCTGGCCTAATAATATACGCAGTTCGCTGATTATTCAATATTCATTTTACAGCTTGTAAACAAAACAGCTGGTTGTTTCAACAACATTGTTTTTACTTTTTTTTTTGTTTTTGTTTTTGTTTGTCGTTTGAGTTGTCAAATATTAACAGAAAGTGTTATAACAATTTGCGTATTTAATGCGCAATAATTAATTGAAACTTTATATGAAATATTGAGCTCAATAATGGCGTTTATTGTGATTTACGCAATAAAGGTGCATACCTGAACGCCGTATTAAGCACATGAAAATGTAAGGAACGTAATATTTTCCTATTTTTAAGCTGAAAACTTTACTTATTCCATTTTCGATAGGATTTAATTGGTTAAAGAGTGAAACATTTCTTACAACGTTTTAAGGAACTGATGGATTTGAATGATTCTTTCGGCACTTGAAAATATTGTCTCCGCAAAACAATCAAACATTTCAACACATGCAACACATTCAACCATCATAATTATAAATGACTTATATAAATGGCGTACTTATAAATCGCTCTTTAAAATCGACTCTATTTGTAGACACACTGTATGTCTGATGTGAGTAAGGCTCCAAATTGTGCCAAGACTTAGTTTTAGAGATTAAATTTTGGAGAGAGTGGATCATTAAGTAGTCCCGACTTGGCTGGTTTCTGTGCAGCCTCTGCAAAATACAGGTAGTCCCACATAGGATTCGGTTCAAATTGTCCGTTGTAGAGTTTTTGCAAGTATGTCTGCTATCTTATTACCTACCATATTTTCGTGTTCGGGAACTCACATGATAAAAACCTTCAGAGACACAGCGCTTGCCTTGGCGATCTAGAGATATAATGGCTGCTTTGCAGTTTAGTTTGTTGGCAATATATTACAACGTGTTTAACTTAGTCGAATATAGTGAGAGCTTCTCCGCTGATGATATCACTACTGGTTTGGGAGATTTTGTATCTTCTTTTGAATGATAAAAACTTTGCCTTGGTTGGGTTACTCCCTGGCCGCATTCGTAGCTTTATTAACATATATTAACTACGCGTAGTAATTCATAAAATATGGTAACGCCAAAAACTGCATGAAAATGCAGAATGTTCTGGAAGTGTTGTTAACACCAATACACACGTAAAACTATTATTATTACTTTTTTTGGTCATTGTACTACTAGAATTAATTGAGCTTCGGTCAGCAAGGAATCAACACACTAGAAATTACATCAGAATTACATTGTACTCTTTTATTAAAATTAAGTTCTTTTTTTGAAATAAAATTAAACTAAAATTTTTAATTCATAGTAGATTTGAACATTCATGGATAGTTGTCATTCGACGTCGTCTTGCATATCTTTAAAGCTTGAAAGATTGAAGGAAATTTTGTAATCATTTGCTTCAGCTTGCGCCATTTGTATAGATATTGTTACGAAAATGGAAAATATGGATACTGATGTTTTGCTTTTACATCGTTTAACATTAAAATTATAAACAAAAGTTACAAAAACATAAGAAACAATGAAATTGTTTACAAATTATCGTACGGCGTAGTAAACAGCAAGCATCAGTATAAAAAAATGGTAAACAAGTAAAAATACAACAACAAACACTATAATAATAAATGTAAACAAAATACACAAACAACAACAATGAAACAATGAAGCTTGCATTTATAGAGATCTCGAGAAGGCGAACATTCGCCTTCAAGAATATTCATCACACTGTTTACGTTGCAAGGCAAAGCAGGGAACTGAGGCAGTAAAAGCTCAGTCAAACTTGTGTGAAGACACGTTTCGTTTGAAGAGAGTAATCGTGGTTTGAAGATCTCCGTTACACAGATCTGTCGAAAGTTTGTCTAGTAATTGTTTTTGTTTATGCAAAGGATGGAATAACAGAGGAATAACAGACAAAGCAGTTGTTGTTGTTACATCAAGTTGTGAACAGTGACACATAGAATTGTGCGAATAATAAGGAACTTTAATTAAAACTAAACACAAATGTATTCTTATTTTAGTTGCTATCTAAGAGGTCATATTTTAAACGTTTTTAAAAGGTAAAAACGTAACAATAAAATCAATAATTGAGAAGTCGCGCTGGATTGGTTAGTCTACAAGGGTTCAAATACCGCAGAAGGCGAAAAAATGTGATCATTATAAAATTAACCCATATGTGCCTAACGCTCCCTTTTTAAGACACTAAGATATTGATCAGATGTGTGGTATACCATATAGATTCCAATAAATACAAAAAACCCATGGTTTTACGGGGAAAAAAGTAGTTGGGCACATACGGGTTAAGGGTTTTAAATATTCTTGTATATAATAAAATAATATACCTAGTAATACGCTCTAACTTTTGATGCACCTAGGGAAGACAACATTATCAATGAATACGGTAGGAAGAAATGATATCGACACGTCTCAATAAAAAACTTAAATCAAATCAGCAAAAATTCCTTCCCAGTACACCAAATATCCTTTCACAGAGAGTATTGTGCTACAGTAGAAAAAATTTGTCAGTTCTCTAAGATAACATAAATGAAAAAGTTACCAAACAGTGGAAGATCTACTATGGGATAAACGAGATACTAGCAGTCGAAAATGTAGTGAAAGTTAAACTTCTATTTACAAATTTTAACGTGTTCAAAATAGCAATCAATGAAGGATTTCTTATCGTAAAAAAAATTAATCATTTCATAACTCAATTTCAGAATGTAAGCGAAAAGATGAATATAAATAAACAACGTATACAATTTATTTGTCCACATTAAATTACCTCTAAAATGGTTGGCTTATATTCTATACAAACAATAAAAAATAGAAGTGCCCCTTTTATCGGTGTTCAAAGGTGTTTTCAATATTTCCTTTTTGTTAACGTATCTACTATGAAAACGTAAAACATTTGCCAGGTGCGACATTGTTTATGTGTTATGTGTTGTGGCCATGCTGGAAACCCTTAAAAGGTGTTTAATACTTCGATAGATTGTTGATTGCTGTATTGATAGCTGGACTTATTTATTTTACTTCCTGTATACATACCTACTTGTGAGTATGTATTGGTTGCTTTACGGTAAAGACAAAATTTATATCACTTAAGTATACAATTACAAACAAAAGCAAAAGCAAAAGAATAGAGAAACATTTTACGTATCAACCGAATCCCTGCATAGACAGCTAGTATTTCATACAAATCCATTTAAGCCGCAAAGGTAAATTGCTGTGGATTCAAAATTATCTGTTCTCAATATTTGTTCATAATGTTGTACATCGAAGATAAGAAACACTATAAGCGTTTTAATATAAGGTTTTTTTTGTTTAGTCTTAAAGATGCAACCCATTTGCCGTTTTGACAATTTTTAGAAATTAAAAATTTGTATTATATTCTTAACTTTAGTACATTAAAATACTACTTTAAGCTTTGTACTTGCTTTGCAATTGTTACAATCGCAAATATAGGTTAGTAATAACGAGGAGTGAAGTTTAATATTTTAAGTTATTTTCGAATAACTGTGATGATTTTTCTGAATTTTATGCCTTTTTAATCCCTGAAAAGCCAAAAAATTACTACTCCTAAATAACATCGTAGTTGCTCATTTACCGTTGCAGACAATTTAAAAAATTCGAGTATAGTTTCTAGTATTACCATCGCAAGAACAAAAGCAAGTGCCGTTATTTTTTCATACGACCAACACTCAGGGATGGATGGTATTGTGTTTGGAACTATGAAAATATGTTATTGGAAAGACGAAAGAGAAAGCAGTGTTTATGGACACTTGGGTTAAATATTTTTGTACCATATGTAACAGGAAAAACCTCTGCAGGAATTGGATTTCACATACAAATAGTCCGACTAAAAAACGAATTTTGTCTGTAACGCAGTGCGTGATCCACTGCCCAATCAACCACATACGGATGTGCTGGCCGAGAAAGACGAGTTTAACATAGGAATATATGACTCGCAGGAACAAGCCCCTTATTTCGCTCGAGCAAAATCCGTTGTAGTAGCGATAGAAACACAAGCCAATGAATCAAGAGAGTTCGATAGCCTACCGTCATTAACGAGCAAGTTAATCCTCTCCTGAAGGTGTCTCAAAATAGGCATACATGAGAGTTGTTTTATGTTCTCGGTCGGATAAGTGAAGGTTTTCTTCCGCCGTCTTAAGAAGCCTAGGAACTGAAAAATGTGCCGGTTCCAGCCAATATTACACTGAATATTCATGCTCAATGTCAAGAGCTTCTGACTCCTTAATATTTACGCCACCCATAGATTAAGATGATGCATATTATTGTTGCGCTTATGTATCAATAAACAACGCTGGGATAGATTGTTTAAACCTTAAACCATTTTTTCCTGAAAATGAAATAAAATTTCTTAATTTTTTGGAAAAAGGACGTTAGCCCTTAATTTGAAATAAATTTTTTTTTAATGTTTTATTTTTGAACTCAGATATGTATGTATATGTTTTACTACAATAGAAATAATTTTGGTTTTCAATGACTTTATTTTTGTATTTATTTTTTTTTGTCGATTTTGACGATTTTGACGAATTTTTCTCAAATATTTGACGATTTGATGCTTCATTTATCTGGCAGCTATGCTCATATGTATAGCAGCTACATATGAGTACAACCCTTAAAGTATACACTAAACATATAGAACCTAATACGTATACTTAATAATTAACACTTTGGAACTTTACTGAATTAAATATTTATCATACGCTATGTGATGAATACATTTTTTTCAATTTTTGTTTTTACAAGATTTTGTCGCAAATAGCAAATATTTTTAAATATGAAACAGTCACTAAATAGTAGTTTTGTTGCAAATGTCTAAAACCTGGGTTTTGAACCGAGGACTCACGTTTAACAAGCCAACACATAACTTACTAGACCAGTGCGACTTCTTGTATGGCTTGAGTGATTTTCGAAACCTCCCTCTATAGATTTTATTCAACAGGAAAAAAATAATATGTTGCAGATTTAGAAGTGTTATGATTATTAAATCCAATTATGATTATTCATGTAAAGTTTAAGTAGAACATAAACTTTTATAACTGTAGCAACTAGTTTTATCGCATTTGAAGACTTTCCCTTAGTAGTACATCTACCACATACCATAAGAACCCATATTTTTTGTGGTCTTCGGATGCCTTCTGAGAACATAATAATCAAAATCCTGTTTCTCCTCCGAATTTCGATTTCTACAAGGCACATGTTAGCCATGTTTAACGTTTGTTAACTTGCAGACCGTAGGAGCAAAAAAAGATTTTCCAAATTTGTTTCAGGCATTTGTGCATCAAGGCTTTTGTAGTCCTACGGGTACGGGTACTCAACGTGGTGCAACCATAAACTAATAACGACTGCAGATACGTAGCATAATTGGTCATTACAACCCTTAAGTCAGGATTTAAATAAAAGTAACTTTATCGGAAAGTTATAATAATGGCATACATAATTGTTCATTACAACCCTTTAGTCAGGATTACGACCTAGTTTCTCACACCACTTATGTTGTGTGTGTTAATTTTATACATGAGTGGCGGGACCTACAGTTTAAAGTCGACTCCGAATGACAGATTTTATAGAAACTTTTCATGGTAATTTTATTTACTCTCAGAGTTTTTGCCAGAAATATGCTGAGAGGAAGTCGACGAAGAAATACTTTTTGTATTTTGTTTTGATGTCTGGCCTGGGGTTTGAACCGTGGCCTCACGTCTAATAAGCCAACACACTACCTACTAGACCACGGCGACTAATTGTTATCGAATGTATAAAAAAGAAGAACAATAATAAGAAAAAAATGTGAAAAAAAATCAAATAATCAAAAAAAACTACATATGTATTGTATTAAAAAATAAAATAATTATTTCAAAACAAACAGTTCAAGGTTGCCAAAAAAAGAAAATAATAACAGAGATTGTACCATTACAATCCACTTTTATTTCTATTGTTGTTGTAAATGAAAAAATAATATTTTTCCACTTTCATAAAGATGTCACACTATATTTGTATTAATGGGTTTTAGATTTGGATTTTCATTTCATGTCTTTTTTTCTTCTTATTATATTTCGGGTAGTGTCTCATTTTTAAAGAGGTTATAACAAGCAGAATATAAAGCCATTGACAGTCATGTAATATTAATGATTTTGAATTTATAACACACTGAAAGAATTTTGCCCAAAGGCGTAAATCTGTAAGACTTTGCATTGCTTACGACAATAAAGTCAAATACAACGCAACACAATAGTAATAACAACATTAAAACAATTCAAAATTTGCAGAAATTTCGCTATGCGCAATGCTAAAAACACAATAAAAGCAACACAGCAAGTTCTCCAAAAATTAAATACATAGGCGTATATGGAAATGATTATTTTAATGGCAACGCAACAGCAAGTAAATGGTTGTTGCAAAATTCCTATATTCGCTGTGTTGCCTTTATTGTGTTTATAGCATAACGTGCTGATATATTTTGAAATATTTTCAAAGTTTAGAAAATTTAAATGGAATTATTTGTTGTCTTCATTTCAAAATGAAAAAAAAACTATTTTAATTTTTGAAATGAAACAAATAATCCCACACTAATTACACTATACGACGAAATACCAAAAACTAAATACACTCAAGTAACTACCTACTACCAAATATATTTTTTTCATATTTCTCGAACCCTTCAAACTTGTTTTATTTGACCAAAACGGTATTTTTGACGTTTTTACATAAAATTGTTGATTAACCAAGTTTTTTGAAAAGGTGTAAAAGGACAGATGGAGCCTTTAAAATAGTATACAGAAACATATGGTGCAAACTTACATGTATGAGTTTTGATCGGCATCATTTTTTCAAGTTTAGCTAATCTCAATTAAGGAATATAAAATAGGTGACGACATTCTGAAAGTGCATTATCTTCTGAAGAGATTGACACTTTGTTTGATCAAATCGGACAAAAATTACCGTAGTTATTATTGAAAGGGTATACAAGTTGAGTTATATTTATCATATACATATTGTTACGTTTTTACCTTTTTAAAAACGTTTAAATATGAGTTCGTTAATTGCAACCAAAGTAAAAACAAATATGGGTTTAATTTCAGTTAACTCTCTTTATTATTCACACTACGTTTGTGCCACTGTTCACACTTAACGATACAACAATAATAATCTGTTTTATTCACTAGTTCACACAACTATTCGCTAGATCTTTACAACCACGACCTATTTTGTTCACACGCAACTTCACACAAGGCTGACTGAATTAAAACTGACTGCTGCTTGCTTTGTACAGCCTTTTATAGTCACGAAATCAGTATGGTGAACGTTCTCGATGTGGAAGGTTCTTGTTCTCGCCTTCTCGAGAACTCTATTGCTAGTACATTGTTGTTTGTGTACTTTGCTTATGTTGCCGTCGGTATTAGGCGCAACCAGGTTCGTCATACATATGTGTGTGTGAAGCTTTAGATAACCAACACGTTCATTGTATACTTAGTGTTAGTGTGCGTTTGTATCGTGTGGCTTTGTGTTGGTGTAGCTGGTAGCTTTTGTTTATCGTTTTTATTGTTAAACGATATTAGGTCGTTTCGCTTTGCGTAACAATATATTTTTTCAAATGAAATTATAGTTCAAAAATTTTCAGAATTTTTGAGGGATTTTGATTATTTATCGGAAAATGTGTCAATTTCACGTTTAAGCGACCACCAGAAGTTTTCCAAAATTTGCGCAAAGAGAAATAATAATATTTGCAAAAATAAAAATATTAGCCGACTTCTGGTAGCCGTGAAATCATAAAATTGACACATTTTGTGATAAACAATCAAGATCGATTAAAACTTTTGAAAATTTTTGAACTGAAAGTTCATTTGATAAGACGACATACATATATAAAAAATATAACACGACTGTTATACTATTTAAGTAATAACTACGGTAATTTTTGTCCGATTTCATCAAACGAAGTGTCAATATTTTCACAAGATAATCTACTTTCAGAATGTCATCACTTATTTTATATTTTTTAATAAAATTTTGCATATAGGTTTAAACAAAACGTTTTTTAATAAAATTTTGCATATAAGTTTAAACAAATGTTTATGTATACCATTTTAAAGACTAATCTCTCCCCCCCCCCTCTAAAAAACTGTGGATTTTTACAATAGGTTGAAGCATATATGAGTAATCAATAATTTTTTGCGAAAAGATCAAAAAACCGTTTTTGTCAAATAAAACAAGTTTAAAGGGTTAGAGAAATATAAAAAGTATTTTTGAGTTCTACTTAACCTAGTGAATTACTTAGACTATGTAGTTACTCGGGTGTATTTTCACTGTCGCACCGTGTTATTGAGAAACTCTTTATGGCAATTATATTTATGATTTTAAATGTGTTTTATACGGATGTAAATGAGTAACACATTTCACTCTCTAAAAACTCCAACTGTTGGCCTTGAACACATTAAAGTAATAGAAGTTGAAGCTCAAAACGTAATGGGTAGCGAAGAACGAAGAGAAGCGCATGCAATAGTGATGTTAATTAACCTCTTCAAATACTAATAGAATATTATACGAATTTTCTTAAAAAATAATAGATTCACTGGAATGACTCTACAAAGTTCGAGATCCAAAATTCAAGTCGCCCATTTAGAAATTTTAGCGAAAATGGTATTTATTTATTTATTTATTACAATACAATTACAAATTATATTTTAATTATATACGAGCTGCGTAACTTTGACCATATGCTCGGTGTAACGTAGCAGACCAGAGCCTCTGGTGGGAATCTCAATGATGAATCTCTATGAACCTCACGCTAATAGTCTAGCACAATACCCACTAGATTACCAGGGCATCCAATGGTAATAATAATAATAGTATGGTAATAATGTGCCTATTGCAACGAACGGGATTAAGTGAAAGGCAGTGATGAGCAGATAAAATAAAATCTTTATTCTAGAAAAAGAACAAGAATAACAATTAATAACGAAGCTAAAGAGATATTATAAGAGTAGAAATAAACAACCATCAAATTACTATAACAAAACTTTATAGAAAGGCCACAAAAGAAAGAGGAAAACGATAAAAACAATAACAATTCAAAAGTAAGGTACTGGAAGTTTTCAGACCGAAAACAAATAAAGTACGGAAAGAGCCAAAAGTAACATTGCCAGTGAGTAGTAGTGCAAATTGCAACTGACGTTCACTATTGTTTCAGACGCGGTTAAATGGGATCTTATTTATTACGTCATAAATCATCACTTACAATAGCAATAACAACAATGACAACAACAACAATTGTTTAGAAAAAGAAGCAGAATATAAAAGGCATTAAAATGAGGAAAAACGAAGGCATACGCCGTATGCATAACTTACAATAAACAAATGTTTGCCAGCCCTGTGACAGATTTAAGAAAGATTTTTCTTCTCCTTCATCTTTTTTCATCTAAAAGAATGCTGGAGAGTCACCAGACAGAGATCAGCAATGCGTATTCAAAAAAATGAATGGATAAGGATCATACTCATAATTTCTGATACTTATACGCATTCATACTTATTTTAATATCATACTCATATTCAAAGTTTGAAGTACTCATGGTACTTAACAATACATATGATGTTGTTGATTTCGACACTCCATGACTCAACATTTACAAGAATCACAAAATAAATATGATTCGCGTACGAACACTACAATACTCACTAGAAGGTTGTGTGTTTGCTTTGCTTGCTGTCTTTGTCTTTTTCTTCCTTCTTTTTTTGTAAATGCGATGACAACAACTAACACCGTAATTATGATGAATGATTCGAATCACTCGAAGCATTTATGAGCATTATACGATTTTTCTAAATTTCTGAATCTGAATGAATACGCGTATGAATCAAACATATTTCGAATGTTATGAGTTTGATGTCAACATTGTACTCATACTCATTGCAACCTGTACTTATAAATCAATGTGGTAGTGAGTACGAATGAATCAGAGTAGTTGAATTTAAATACTGTTGACTCACTCATATTTAAAATTTCATAAGAACTTATGAGTGGCGAAAAAACGATTCATTGCTGACCTCTTATAGCAGATGTATGCATGGTTTATTATTATTTATTTATTTTATTTATTTATTTATTATAATTAACATAACACAACAAGATTTTAATCTTATAAGTTATAGTGCTATGTTTAGGATCAATAAGATATAAAAAAATAATAGAAATTATGAAATATAAGAAATTAAGTAAAACTAACAAATTAATATAAAAAACAAATTAATTAAAATATTAAAATATTAAAATTAAGTAGAAATATAATTTAATTTATTTAATTGTTTTAGGAAAACTAACAATACTACAGAAATAAAAAGAAAATAAAAAAGTTAAAAAAGATGAAGAATTCTAAAGATATAAAAAAGAAGGATTTACAAAAATTGGTATAGAAAAGTAAGGATAAATATTTAACCGATATAATAAACATGCTAAGAACGTAACAAACTTTCCATTAAGAGAACAATTTAAATAACTCCTTTTTGAACGCGTTTGCATTGCCTAACTTTTGGATGTAATTTGGTAGGGAATTCCAGAGACTAGTGGTGTGTATAAAGAACTGTCGCTGTGACAGAAGAGTCCTGTAACGTTGTTGAATAATCTTCATGCCCCGGCATGACCTAGCAAACTTAATTCGGCCTACTAAATATTCCGGCTGTCCCGTATTAATAATTTTATGGAATAGAATGAGGCATTTAATTTTCAGAAGATTATCAAATTTCACACTAAATATCTGATACGCTAAATGAGAAATATGATCCCGGCGACCTTTAAGAAATACGTATCTTGCTATATTGTTGTATGCCAAATTTAGTTTCCGGTTGTCATTACTATCGCAGTTTGCAAAAATTTAGCACCCATACAATAGCACAGGAATTAAATAAGTTTTAGCAAGTTGCATACGAATTCAAAAGGAGTTTAATCACTGACCGCCCATAAATTTCGAAGCATACTATATATTCTGCCAACAACGACACTTATATGGCCATACCACGATAATCTGTCATTAAATACAATACCCAGATTGGCAGCAGACTTGACAAAGTCAATTTTATATCCCCTGATACTCAATTCAGGTATGGCAAACGAAACATTGGTTTTCGAAAGCATTAAACATTTGGACTTTGAGGGATTAATACACAGTCCATTCGCCGAAGCCCAACGGTCAATCCTATCCAAATCACGGTTAACAGAATGTAAACAAGAATCAATATTCTCCTTACGAGTACTGGCATAAATCTGCACATCATCAGCATACATATGAACACGGCAGTCAGCCAAAACATCCGGTAGATCATTAATATACATACAGAACAACAGTGGCCCCAGTATTGATCCCTGGGGAACACCTCTACAAATATTAAGTGAATCAGAAATATTACCATTTAAGTGAACCCTCTGACATATGTCTAACGAATAAGAAAAAATTAGACTAGCGGCAGAATTAGAAAAATTAAACAGCTTCCGGAGCTTATTCAATAAAATTTTATGATTGACTGTATCGAAAGCCTTTGTGTGATCGAGAAGAATTAAAAACGCTACATTATTTACATCTAGCTCCAACCTGAGATCCTCAACTACATTTAATAGAGTAGTAGTACAACTCCTACCATTCATGAAACCTGACTGACTGATTGTTAAATAATTATGAGCTTCCAGATAACCATTGATCTGTCTTGCTATAATGTTTTCCATTACCTTCGACAAAAAAGAAAGAATGGCAATTGGCCTAAACTCATTGTTTGATTTGGGAATGGGAAGGATCTTAGCTAGTTTCCATTCATTAGGAAAAGTAGACTTAGTCAGCACTGTATTGAATAAGTGGGTATAATATGGCAAAAGTCTAGGTGTCAAAACTTTCAAAAACACAGGATCTATATCATCGGAACCAAATGCGTTCGATTTTACCGCTGAAATACATTCCAAAACTTCGAACTGATCCACGCAACGAAAACTAAAGCAGTATTGTGTAGGGACACAACAAGGGCCATCATACATATCACCAATTGCCGTTGGAACACTTGAATGTACAAACTGGTCATAAAGTTTATTCACATCTACACCAAAATCAGTTCTAGCACATTTTCCACCAATTCCTATTTCACGAGTCACATTCCATTTGGATTTATTGTCCATCGCATTGCAAAACCTTCTACCATAATACAACGTTTTCGCAATTCTTATTTGCCTAGTAACCTCCGACCGTGCGGATTTATGAAGAGCTTTCAAGTCATCAGTTCTGAACTTCTTCCACCGCCTGTAGACACTATCCCTCTTCTCAATTAGTGCTTTTATCTCAGTAGTAAACCATGGTTTCTGCTTGGGTTTGATAAACTTGGTTTTGACAGGAACGCATCTGTCATAAAACTGACGAACATTCTCCTGAATAAACGCCAATTGGTCATTAGCATTACCCAGTGTATAGACCTGGTCCCAATGTATATTATCCAACTCAGTATCCAACGTTACATAAAATATTCTTAATGTCACGATAAGTGATATATCTGTCAACAGCACAAGTTACAGCCATATTATAACTCAGAAAGAGAAGATCATGGTTAGAGAAACCGGAAGCAGAAATTTGGTCATATAACAGAACCCTTTCATTATGATTCACAAATACCAGGTCAATTAGGCTACTGGACGTTAAATGGAAGTGTGTAGGTATCGAAACATTCACATAGTATTGGTCCAATTAGCGGATTATCAAATAAAAGGTTGTTATTGAAATCACCTGCGATAACTATGTCATCATATTGAATGGTAATATCCTCAAGAATGGAAATAAAAGGTTCAAAATTCTAACTACAATTCGGTCTGTCCATCGCCAATTGAAATAACCGGAAATAAATATTCAATTTCACTCCCAATGTGGGTTAACAATTTTTCCCTGCATAGTACACCGTTACGAACATAAATCGCAACTCCACCACCTCTAGCTCTAGTCTCTATCCCATTAACTATGATTCTCCTATCCGACCTGAAAAGCTTAAAGCTCTGTAAATTGAAAACTGAATCTGGAATATCTAAGGGAAACCAAGTTTCGGAGACACAAATGACATCAATTCCCGCGGACATAAATAAATACCTAAATTCATCAATCTTATTATTCAAGCTCTGAGCATTCATGTGTACAATGTTGAGACCTACCCTTTGCCCAGCAAGAATTCTTACCATGTTATACACACTGTCTCTGGAATTTTCTGGAGTTATACATACGTTTTTGAGAGGTATAGTTGGAGTACATATCATTTAACTTAATGTTGAAGATGGTGAGGTTTTCAAAAAGCAGGAAGTAACTATGGTAAATAACTCATTTAGGCTGTCCATATCATCTAGTAATATGAGGTCATCATTCGTATCCTTTTTTACGAATACAAAACCCAGCATAGTGAACGCGGAAGATATATGATTGGTTGGTTGGTTGCTTGGCTTATGTAAAAAAATAACAATAGTGTTTACTTCCAAACTACACTCTTCAAATCCATACTCGTGACAAATGATGATTTAAACATCAAGAAAGAATATGCAAAAAAAGAAAAAAATAAATATAAAATTCACTTTCATTTTGAAATCAATCTCATATTGTTATCCAAAATAAATAAAAGATGTCTTACTATCCGGCCTTTTCTAAATCAATAAATTCATTGCAATTGTTATGATTTCTTTTGGTAGTTATTCAAAGTCATCACCTAACCTAACCTATTTCAAGTCATCATATATCCCTACAGGGGAATCTGTCAAGTTAAAAAAGAAAGGCACACAACAAAAAGGAACTTTGTAATTCAAAACTTTTAAGGGAAAATCTGTAAAAGTTTTAGTTTTACTCGTTAGTTTCCGTCCTTTTTTTCCTTCAAATTTTTGTTTTCAACAAGATTTCAAAACAAAAAGTTAAGCGTCATCATATGAGATGATTTTCCATTTGGTTTGTTTGTTAGGGAGAGGCATTGTTTACTCGTTCAAACACTATAAATTGTACAATTAGATTTTATCATTGAAAGTGTTATGTTTACCAAGAAGACGAAGGATATTAACAAGTACGCGAAGATATGTTACTTAACAAATGCACACCCACAAAGTAGTAAGTTGTCACATAAGTTTGAACACCATTTCAGTGTCGAAGTACAAACTTCTCTTAGTTCTGATTGGAGTTTAGTTGATTATGTACGTACAAGATGTGGCATACAGTGGGCAAATAGTTGTAATAGCAGCGAGATACTGCCTTTAAAATTGCTTTGTTTTCACAAAGTAAGAATTATATAGTATTCATGATTTTAGTGAAGAGAACTGATCAATATAGTGGGATAATATTTGATTGGGCACAGGGATATAACGTTTTAGTTTTTTAATCGTTTTCAATATTGGGAAAAAAAACGCAAACAATTTGTGTGAAATATTACTTTGGAGCAATAAAATAATAACTGTGTTGCCTATTGCATCCAACAGTTGTACTTCGGGTTATTTTTACAGTATTTTGTACGGTATTTTAACCATGGCTGCTGAAATATTGTTTTTCAGGAACAGGTTTGTTCCTTGAACGGAGAAACTTCACTCACTCCCACACAAATAGTCGAATGGGCTCATCTTATACATAAAAATGAATGTGTGTTTATTTATTTGTGGGTTTGTCTGTTTGTTTGAAGTCTATAAAAATGAATGTGTGTTTATTTATTTGTGGGTTTGTCTGTTTGTTTGAAGTCTATAGACGGACGGCTAAACGGCTAAACCGATTTTCTTGAAATTTCCACAGTATGTTCCTGTATATCTGGAAGGAGTTATAGGCTACTTTTTGTTTTAAAATTCCAAGCTGGCGGGGTGCCACGCTACCCATATAAAAATGAATGTTTGTTTGTATGTATTTTATATAATAGTAAACTATGCATTTGATCATGTTATGATCTTTAGCAAAGTTGTTACGCATGAGCTGAGGAAAGTTTCTAAGTTGGTATGACTAATTTCCGGCAGGTGCCGCCACTGAAAATTACTTAAAATTAATTAAATCGTAAAGTATGCATTCTTAAAAAGTTGTTGCGTATGTGTCGACGGAGTTTGGTGCGATTAATTTTTGATGGATGCCGCCCCTGAAAATTATTCAAAATGAATGACAAGCAATTTGTCGACCTACACCTCAAGCACGGAAGAAAAGAGCACGACCCTTAGAATCAGACGAGCATTGAGACTGGAAAATCATCGAGTATATGCCGCTGAGACCCTTTCGCTTGAACCACTTGAACAACGAGAAGTGAGATTAGAAACTGATCGAATGCGTACTACTCAGGCTCGTTTACCTGAATCATCAGGACAAAGGGAAACAAAATCAATAAAATGATTCAAAATTAATTGGACATTTATGTAATGTCTTTCCTTCTAATTTATTTTAGTTGGTGGCAGCAACACGTGCAGATTACAGCTAATATTGTATGAAATTGGTAGTTCACCGATCTAGCCTGTTAAAGATTTCATGGCATCTCCTGCCGTGTGGTATGTATCAATCATACATTGTATATGATACATTGTATCATAATCTTCTTGCTTTTGGAAGTAAAAGTCAATTGCTGGTAGCTTGCGCCACAGACTGTAACGTTACGACTTTCATCTTCTTTCAATGAGGTAGTCACGCGTAGTCTAGTAGGTAGTGTGTCGGCTTATTAGACGTAATGCCACGGTTCAAGTTCCAAGTCAGACATCAAAACGAAAATATGAAAAAAAATATTTCTTTGGCGACTGACTCTCAGAAGATTTCTGGCAAAAACTCTGAGAGTAAATAAAAATTGCCATGATGAGTTTCTCAAAAATTTGGCGCTCGGATTCCACATTAGACTGTAGGTTCCACCACTCATGTATAAAATTAACACGCATAACATAAGTGGTGTGGGAACCTAGGTCTTTATCCCGACTGAAGGGTTGTAATGTCGAATTGTGTTATGTTATGTACATTTCAATGATGCGGTCGGGCCCATTAACCGCAACAAATAGTGCGTCTTTCAGGATTCTTTGGAATTCATTACACTCTAACTAGTTATACTGACTGTAATCCTAAGGTTTTTTGTCGTCCTGCTTGAAGTACCGTTCAATAAAGATGTCGGCCAACTAGCCACACTAAACAGTGCGTCCTTCAAGGTGCATTAGAATTCATCCCACGGTACCTAAAGTCTCTTACTATAACCCTATGACTTTCATCGTTCTTGATAAAGTACGGTCCAATGATGCTGTCGGTTCATTAAACACGTTGAACAGTGCTTCTTTCAGCATCGTTGTAAGCTCTTAAATTGTTTTTGGCTGCTATTCACATCAATTTCGACGATTCTGCATTGTGACAAACATTATATTTGGTTTTTATGGAACCGATTTTTGATAGAAGAACACTTCTTATACAGCACGGTATTTGGCTTCTCTCCAGCTAAGGCCGGTTTTAAAGATTTGTAACACTTGTTGATATCTGCAGATGGCATTATGTGAGTTACATTGAGAATATCCTTTCGAGTTCTTATTGTACGGGGTTGAGCACTGCCGTGTCTGCTCACATAGTTGTACATTTGAAATGTTCTGAGGGCAAAATGTTTTCTATATCCTTCAATCATACAATGATTGGAAATACCTGAAATGAGTTAATCTCTTGCAATAAGGATTCTAGTATTCTCAAGCATACATACTCTTAAATTTAGAGGACTGAATACAAATACTAAGGCTTGTAAACTAATTAGTTTGTCATTGTATTCTAACAAAGCAGAAGTAAAGATTTGGATGTCCTAGTATCGTTTACGGTTTTCATGTGTTTTTAACGCTCACATTCAGATGCTTACCATTACCAATACATATGTAAATAAGATTCTTGGTATGTTACTGTATTATGTACTATGGCAGGGATTGCGCTTTTTCTGTAGCATCTAATAAGTATAACTATACCGTTAAATAGGGCTGAATCAAATGGAATACATCTGTTGGTCAATTAAACCTTGAAAACTTAATTCACCATTTTGACAGTTTAGTTACATACGCAGTTTTTCCCTTTATGTTAAGTGTCTCTTTGAATGTGTTCATTTGTATTTCCATAGCGTAACTCGTCTGCAATCATCTAATTTTTGTTTTTGACAAGTTTTGTTTTTCTCTCTATAAACTGTGAAAAAACATAAAATCTAATCTACAACTGTATGTATATACATACATACGTACATGTGTGGTAAGGGTCGTGCCGTAGAAGTATTAGATAAGCTGCGGGTTTTTCTTTGATGGTATTTGTAAAACTATCGATACGTCTAACTGTGCTTGTATATACATATGAAGGATTATTCACATTTGTACTCACCTAATGCCACCGCGACTGGTGTCATAGTTTAGTAAACGCGTATTGTGTCGCCAAGTTATATACGATGTTAGTTGAGTAATTTTCCATATGACACATTGCAGTTCAATAGTACTGCCAGCTTTTTAATATTTCTCTGGTGTAGTTGAACCACGTTCGTCGAGTATCTCCACATGAGGAACTGTAAATACAAGTAAAACATATACACGTACATGTAATAAAAAAGAATTGCCATTCTATGTTGTGTTAAATTTGCAAGTTATGAGCTGTGGATCTGTGTTGATGTGTTGATGTAAGTGGAAATCAATATAAACAAACAATTTAAACGTAACGTCAAATAATTGTTAACGATGTAAAAAAAAGGAATTTAATATACGAGTAAGTATGTGTTGAATGAAGACAAACATGTACGTTGTATTTACTCCATTATGATGATAGTGTCCTGAGGCGTCTTTGAACATGTCATGGGCACTTTAATATCATGCTGTAATGTAAGGGATACCACGAGTATTTGTTGGATTCGTTATTAAAAAACCTGAGTCATTGGATTGAATTGGAAAAATATTTTATAATAGAAAGCATAAAGTCTATATTGGTAGTGGAGGTGCTATCCACACTTTTCTGAGATGTGTTGACTCAAAAAGGAAAAAGAAACGCAAAATCATTATAAAGGAAGTTAACCTCCAAACATGTGCCCTCAGGCAATGACCAGTGAACAATTCAAATGTTATGAATATTGACTTAAAGGGAGGGTTGAAATAAATCGAAAATAAATTCAACTAAAAACAATTCTGTAGCATATTGAAACCCCTTTGTTTAATAACAGCGAAGTGTGTTAGTGTGTGTTCCAATTGGTACTTTACTGCTGTACCTATTTATCATGTTCAAAGAAACACTTCTGACAAACATTTTTAAGAATGTGGCATCGTGGATGCAATAAGTTCTATGAAAAGATGGTAGCTGAACATTAAGAATGTATGTATGTATGCTACATTAGATTAAATGTTTTTTATATAGTAAAACCTTACCCATTGAAATCTTACTTTCTTTATATAAAATATTGCATCGTACAGTTTACTAACATCTCTTATGGTATAATGTTTATTAAAATTGTTTGGAAAACCCCGTGTAGACTCCTTCTCAATAAAACTCACATTTTTTTAAATCATAAATTTGAAAAATTCATTTTAAAAATATTTAATTTTATATGTTACATCACCTGCACATATGTATGCATGTACGTAGTCCCCATCATCACCATGTTAGGACTTCATTTACAGTTCAAATAATAAAAAATAAAATGAAAGGAAATGAAAAAAATACATGATTTCCGGTTTAGAAGTTATAATCCCAGATAGATGTTGAAATGTGAGTACATTGAGTCACATTTTTATTATTGTTGTTATTGTTATTTAGCTGGGAGTTTTAAACATACATCCAAATTTTTACCTCAGGATACATTCCTCCTTACTCGTATGAGCGTATTGTGAGTATTCTTTCGTACTGTAAGTGAACATTGTTGTAAGAAATATATTGTATATGCACATACACATGTATGTGTGTATTTCAGAAAGTCGTTAAATGTATGCGTATTGCTTTATTTTTGTAATATGTAAAATATTTGCATATGATACGAAAAGAATGACTGACTGTTTGTCTGAAATGACTGTATGCTTGAACGACTTGTCGTCTGTCTCATGTATAGCGTCTATAAAATGTATACAATATTTCTATCTATGTGTGCATGTGTGTTTTTTTAATATTATTGTATTGGTTGTCTCTAAAATGTCTGATAACGTACGATCATGATCCAGTATGTAATGTAAGTGAGTGTGAGTCTTTATAAATTCGGTACCCTGAAGGCCACAAATTTCAAATTGTACTGCAAATGAAGATGTGCTCTTGACTGTTTAACTTCTCATCATTCTACGACATTTTTTCTTCTATGTTACAAATACACACATTCTAATCCAAATAATGCTATACACTGAAAAAAATGTTAGAGAAAAGAACAGCATTGCCACACAGGTCTCAAGAATTTGTTCCGGTGATTCATTCTCATCGCTACAGAATCAACATGTTGGATTCCAAACAAAACTTATTTTGAATAAGTTTATTCTGAACTTACAGTCTTCCATCAAAATCGTTTACCAGCCTCAGGTTATTCCTAAACAATCCGATGCATGTCTTAAGGCCCAGCAAAATTTTAGATCTCTTCAAATCCATTGAATTGGGGAAAAGCCTTTGTCTCTCTTTATCTTCCTTTTTGTTCAGCATATTTCCAAACATCTGGCGTGTAAGCTTTTGTGGAGGTACAATATAACTCTCCACGCAAACTCTCTCAGTTTCTGTTTCGTCAACAAAAATGTACGAGGTCCAGCTTTGTCCAAATGGAACACATCACCTTTTCCTTTTGATCAATTAATGAAATATTATTGCATCTGTATTGTCAATATTTGAAAGTAGAGATCGTAACACAACCCTTCAGTCACTTATATTATGTGTATTAATTTAATACTTGAGTGGCGGAACCAACAGTTTAAAGTCGACTCCGAACGACAGATTTAATCAATAAACTTTTCATGGCAATTTTATTTACTCCCAGATTTTTAATTTTTTGCCAGAAATCTGTTGAGATGAAGCCGTCGAAGAACTATTTTTTCGTGCTTCGTTTTGCTGGAGATGTCTTAACGGTTTAAACTCGACAGATTATTGATAAGCTTTTTCATGGAAATTTCATTTACTTTCAGAATTTTTTGGGTTCAGAGTTGAATTGAACACATCTTTTGATGGCATGAGCTTTCGCTTGGCAGATAACTGAGAGTTTCTGCATGGGATCGGAATCAAAAACTCCTGCTCCTGTTCTAAGATACGTTCTTGACCCATTTGTATACCACAAAATAGTTCTCTTTTTAAAGGTGTATGCAACTTCCCGATGACAGCATTCATTTTTTCGATAAGAATCATTGGGAAGCATCTCCCAAAGTCAGTTAAGTCGTGGTAACAGTCAAGGATAGTGGATATTATTCGTTGCAATTTTTGGGTATTCTATGAGTAAATCTGATGCAATGCATTTTGCAGGCCTCTACGGAATTTAAATTTACCCTATTGTGAGAGTTCTGCAGAGGTTAAGACAAATCAAACACATTAAGACTCCCCATTTAAGCTCTCTCAGTTTCTGCAGCGTCATTAAAAATATACGAGCTCCAGCGTTGTCCACTTTCCCTTCGGATAATTGTTGAAAGTAGAGATTGAAATCAATCTGTGGACCAGGATGCAGAAGCTAATCATGAACAATTACCTTTAAATTTACCCAAATACACCTTTTTTGGTGTCACTGTTGGCTTTGCCACCGCTACCGCAACTTTACCTTGCTTCGTCTATATTTTTTTATTTATACAGTGATCCACTTCTTGTCGCCTGTTACTATATGCTTCAGAAATGGTTCGGCTATATTAGGGTTTAGGAGTTAATCAAAAAGGCATCCATTCGATCCATTCGGTATGGATGTTTACTAACACGTGTATTAAGTTTATATTCCTATAGGGTGGTGTGACCTTGTGTCAATCTAAAGTAATACATAGCGGCTTCGAATATCTAGCAACTGAAGTCTACGATATTTTGGTATGTTTCTGCTGATCGAGCACAACGAGTTGTGTAGTAAATGCGTTGTGAACATATTTGCAATTGGTCTTTCAAATTTCTTCAAGTGTAATACATATCAATATGTTGCTTTTACTACTTTTCTATGGTATGTACCATGTATGTATGTATACTCTACCGTGCATAGACATAAAAGTACGTACTGAAAACAATTTGCAATGAATGCCATTTTTCCGAAAGATAGAAATTCTCTATCAGACCAACAGATAAATTGAAATTGTTAAGCATGTGAACTATAAGCAGTTAAGAAACTAAACATTTTTGGGGCTTTAAGGGTATGTTGTACCCTTGTTTTGCATATATGAAGTTTGTCTAATTTTTGATGACCAAATTTCAGAATTCAGGCCAAAGCAATCACCATCAAAATCAACGTTACCAACACCAACATGTCTGCTTAAATGAAAAGGCAACCATGTTATGTCCTCTGAAAGTTAAAGGCATATACGAGAGTTTTACAAAGAATTGAACTGAACTCTAGACATTCTACCATTTTGAACGAGAAGGCCTACACGGACTCTCAATGGACGGCTTATGTATATTTCTTATTTGAATTTATTTTTATGTAATTGTTATTAGTTTGGATTCATTCGTTCATTTGCCAAAGGGAACATTTTCAAAGGAATATTTCTAAAAAAAAATTGAATGTAGTTTAAACTCTTTTTTCATTTCCTCTTCCTTTTCCTTTTCGTGTTCGTTTATTTTTTTTTCAAATTTACTCTTTCACCTAAGGATGATCCATCATGTCTTTCTGTACAGAGGCCGAAGAAACAGAACTTAAAATGATGGCGAAAGAGGGTTATTGGCATTCGCATTAAAAAGTGAAGAAAATAAAAACAAACTAAACAAAAAGTTATTGGTGTTGATGGTTTTTCGAAATGGAGAGAATTAAATTCAATTGATGCAATTCTAAATGAAAAATGTTTAACAAGTAATCTTTGCTTTTATATTTCAATGTTAAAATAAAATACTGTTACAAAAGTGGAAACGTTGTACATCGTTTAACATTTAAACGAGAAAAAGCTACACAAACAAATACAATGAACTTGTTACAAGTAAACCAACAACATCAGTACGAAAGAAAAGGGGATAGACAATTAAGCGAGAACGCAACAACAAGCAATTTGAACAAAATGCGCAACCAACAATGAAGTCACGATAGAGGTCTCGAAAAGGTGAAACCCCGAACGCTTGACTTCAAGAACCTTCATCAGACTGATTACGTAGGCACATAAAAAGGCAAGACAAAGCAGGCAACGAGTACTAAGAATTCAGTCAATCTTGTGTGCAGACGCGTTGGGTGTGAAGAAAACAGTCGTGGTTTGAAGATAGCCGTGGAAAAGATCTGCGTTGTAAGCAAAGAAGAATAGCGAACAAGCAATTATTGTTGTATTCGATAAGTTGTAAACGGTGACACACAAAAGTAGTGAGAACAATAAAAAGTTTAATTGAAACTAAACATCAATTTATTTTTATTTTGTTTGCAACCAACGAACTCATATTTTAAACGTTTTTAAAAAGGTAAAAACGTAACAATACCATGTTCCATAACGGTGCTGGATGGTCTGTTGGATTTAAATTCGTTGCCCGTGGTAGTAAAGACCTGAGCTTTGGAAATTATAGTTAGGTTGATGAGAGACAAGTTGAATATGAAATTCATTACAGAATTTCGTGACCTAAGCATTTGGATAGACAGAACCAATAAATTCTTTGTGATTTTGATAAGGTCTTCGCTGAATGGAGTAATTCTGAAATCAGCATACTTTCTTAAAATGTGAACTATCCAATCAGCACTCTCAGTAACTGTCTTCTGTCCAAACAGAAGCTCTATAACTTTAGGAATTGCTCGCAATGAGGCTTACTGACAAAAATGAATGAAGTAATGTAGAAGCTGCATAGTCCTTTAAAAAGAGGAAGATTTTGTTGTATAACAATGGATAAAAGACGTATCATGGACAAGAGCAGTAGTTTTTGGTTGCAAGCACATGGAGAAACTTCGAGGTTTGTGTCATAAAAAGATGTGTGCAACTCATTTTCGACAGGAGGTGCAAAAGATAGGACACAGCTATACTGTCTGACAGTCAAGTCGCCACTTGGAGCACTTGATTTTTATGAGGTTAAATTGAAGATAGTATGGGACTGACTGGGAAAAATGAAACAACTAGGTAGGGAAAATAAGGCTTCCCTTTGCTGGGTCACTGGTCATGTGGATATTCTCGTAGCTTCCAAATCATTGATGGGGCCACAACCCTCCCTTTGAAATAGGGAGGAAGTTTGGAAAGGAATGCTCAAGGAAAGGGAAGATAAAAACAGACAAATACTCTTCTTGAACCAAGTGGGTTTGAGGCAGTTACAACTTTTGTACGAAACTTACACGAAAAGAAAATGTGTGACATGCATCAGGCTATTAAGAAATAACTGGATATTATCTGGTCTTTTGACCTGGCTCAGTGTACACTGTGGCCTCTGTGTTCACTTATTCAGAATGGAAATTGTCTTGAGCGCTACATGAGGAACAAATTCCTGGAATCTTTAAGGCATTAATGCATCTTAGAAAGAAACAACTGATTGCGAACTAGATAGTGGTCAAGGAATTGGTATTGTTGACACCGAACAGCATCTTGAGGTTTGTCAGGGCAATATGCATGAAGCAGACAATCTAAAATAGTACAGGAGATCGTATGGTCGCAGAACCAAGGCAATATTACTGCTTTGCTCGTTATTAAATTGCAAACTGATCCAATCAGTTTTAAGTTTGTACTGCGTCAAGCAACTACGTTTTACCTATTAATATAATCTTTTCAACACTCTTCATGCAAAAGTAAATTGGAAACAAAACTTTAGTTCTTGTATCTGAGAGATTGAAGGGATCCTTCCTTTACAAATACATTATCAATTTCATGTTCTATTCTGATAGAGTACATGAGAAGGTGGCCTAGGAAATATAGATATTTTTGGGAAAAATGATCGCTATTGTCCAACGAAATGAGAGATCATGTGTGCATCCCACTGGTAATAAAGAAATGCCTCAGTCAAAAGAATACTGATCGCTAAAACCGTGATTCTTTTATTTTTATTCCTTAGAAGTCATCCATAGATGTGGCAAATATCGAAGAAGACTCTCTTCTTGTAAGGATTAAGGAGAACGGAGGTTGCTGCTGAAATAGGGTATATACTGTACGCATATCAGAACCCCTTGAAGTATATTAATAAAAGGTTTTGATACACAAAACTGAACACTCAATGCATATGTAAGGAGTATCTTGACTATGATACTCAACGATAAAAATTTTGAATAACAAGATATTTTTTTGGTGCAGTGAAATAAAGCCATAGGTAATAAAGCCATATTTCTCAATGCAATGGGAAATAAAAACATTTGGCTTTATTTCCTTCGCTAAGCGCGCGCCGTGTTGGCCAGCCGAACGAGATCAACCGAGCTCAACATTACCTATGGCTTTATTTCACCGCACCATTTTTTTATTTTCAATTACAAGATTATAAGCCTTTTCCCTAATAGCATAATCTGTGAATGACTGAAACTACTCGTCAAAACACTGATTGGAGCTTATCAGTGAGGCTCCAAACCTGCTAAGTCCACCACCAACTAGATTTTCACATTACTTCAAATGCTGGAGAACACCTATGAAAAAAAGTCGACACACACCATCTTATTGTGGACTATATGGAATCGTGATTATTGCCACAATGTCTGAGCTCGGTAAGGCTATGCAGCAGCTCTGTCAAAGTAGAAATAAATCGCTCTGAATGTTTTGATACCGTGTGTGTTTTCAGAAAATTCGATCTCTTATCAGTGTTCTGTGGAAGGCCGTATTACGTCGCAACGACACTATTTTCCACGAAAACGTTCAGTTTGTATACGCTGACGACATCATAGAGGTTATCAAGCGAGCTGTTTCTGTTGCCTTCAGCGATAATGACCGAAAGTCTGCCAAGATTGGTCTAAGAGTAAATTAGGGCAAAACGATGTACATATACATATATAGTATAGTCGACAGATAGGGATACGTGGCGTATCGGTTTCCAGATTACGACCGTTAACTACAATTTCGATGATGACGGCAATTTTTTTATCTGTTGGCTCCACTGTTACCAGCAAAAATGAAGTCGGTGTGAAGACCAAACGTGAAAGAACTTTTGCCACTTTTTGTGCTACTATGGTCTTAATAGGGAATTGAGTAACAGAGACTTTTTTGTACGATGAAACTAATACTGAACAGATCGCTCATATTCTTCGAGCTTGTCTATGCTGCAAAAGCATGGAAGCTATTAAGTACCGATGCAGCAGCCTTGGGAATACATATTACAGAGAAATGTCATATGTCAGATTTATGGTCCTGTAAGATTTGACGATGATTTCCGCATCTGATCCAATAATGAAGTCGTCGTTGTCTAGTAGGTAGTGTGTTGGCTTATTAGACGTAAGGCCCGAGTTCAAACCCCACGTCAGACATCAAAACGAAAATATGAAAAAAAAGATTTCTTCAGCGACTTCCTCTCTGCAGATTCCTGTCAAAAACTCTGAGAGCAAATAAAATTGTCATGAAAACTTTCTCAAAAATCTGTCGTTCCGAACTTTAAACTGTACGTCCCGCCGCTAATGTATACAATTAACAACATGGGTGGTGGGAGAAGCTAGGCCGTAATCGTGACTCACGGGTTGTAATGGCCAATTATATATGTATGGGCACCTCAACGACATAGAAGCTGTCCAGTGCATTTACATTCAGCGGTGCATTTACATTCAGGCCACAACATTCGTATGGAAGAATATGTTGCCATGGGACGTATATTTGATGCTAGAATTAATGGAAGTCGGCTTAGTGGATGACTTTGTTCTTGCGTTGGAAGGAGTAAATCGTGGCAGCCCAGCCACTGATTGTTGTGACCATTAAATTTGTTTGAAAAATTCAAAAAAAATGTTTTTTTTCAATTTTACAACATACACCTTGGGTGTAATTAATTTCTTTTCCTTCCTATTGATATCGAATTTATTTTCAGTTACGGTCACATTAATGACTAACTGTGCAGTCATCGATACAAGCAACAAGCTTTTAATCAAACTTTCGTTTTAATTGTTATAAATCTTGTAAAAACGACAACAAATAATAACGATTTGATTAGATATCATGAGTACCGTTTACTTCAATACTTCATATTTTGTCCACAATCGCTTCCTGTCATTGTCCCTAAATGGGGAAATTTATCACATTTTTTTTTTGAAAAAAGAAAAATTCCACCCCAAAGTTATAATATACCAAGAAAACAAGAACAAGAACAAACAATTCAATTGAAGATTCATATAATTGGTGGGAAAAGTAGAATTTTTACAACACCTTACGCTTTTCTGGCTGTTACCAGACAATGATTCAATGAATGTATCCGATCACATACATACATACATACATAGCGTACTAGCATTCAATTTAAATAGTCATTCATTCAACCATTACACGCACGTCAAAAGTGATTGAAGCATAATCAGACAGACAGACTACTGCAACGAAGTACAAAAAAGGTCGACCTTTCAAGAGGTTAGTCAGTCCATTAGTAGTGGAGTACACGTACCATATAATCTTCAAGTGAAATCACAACAAAAGAAGACTGATTTTATATCCGGACTTTCATGATGACGATGATGAAAATAATGATAAAAACATGAGTAAAGCTATGCTTTGGTTCAACATGATTGATTGTACACGATATTACATGCAGCACACATACAAACGCACATGCATAGCACACTTGAGCAATTCACACGAGCCGTTGTATCGTTGTATTCATTGTATTGTTGGACGAATATACAACAGTGTATGCTTGTTGTTAATAATTTTCATATCAAAATCCGATACACTTATACACACTTTTTTATGTTTTTAAAATTTGTATTGGTTTCATGCTATCAGTTTATGTAAATGCCAGTAATCAAGAAGAAGAATACAAATACTAAATACCTTCTATGTAACTTGAGTCAACAATTAACATTTGAAAATTCTAATTGTTCTCACACATAATTAATTAATTTACTTTTTCCATAATATTTTTCATTTTGTTGCTTGAAAATCAAATTATGAATACTGGTCTTCTTCTTCTTAACGCTTTCTGACGTTTGGAATACGAAATACCCAATACATTTATTTATTTATTTAATCAACATACACGATACAAAGTCGTGTGAATTGGCCAACTGTGTGCATACTCCAGTTTGTACGTATGGGTTGTTCCACGGTGCAGCAAAATGTTATTCTCTATTTCCAATGAATATGATCTTTTCAAGGATATAATTTTTGTTAACCTTTAATAAGCAGTTTAGGTTAGCAATTAGCTTGCCGTTCACAGTCAAGTTCACTTGGCGGCCACATGGCGCATTATATTACCCAGTGTGAGGTATGCATCCTTGTCATGATCCGTTGATAGTGGGTATGAACCACCACGAGCTTCGGATGAAACTCCTTTAGTGGCACGGTCGTCAACATGGCCAGATGTTCAAAAGTTCTGTTCTGACCGAGCTTGTCAGCGAAACTGCCAATAGTGCATTGTCCCTTTAAAATTCCCGTTACAATGCGAACCATTTTCTTGTCGAACACAAGTGGTTTCCTCGTTCTTTCGCTGTCCACTGCTGGACACAGCAGTTTTGAAATTCAGCAACCAGGTATGTTGGACCACCTTCGGTTTGCTGAATTCAATGCTGCTTATTCAAATTTGGAAAAGTATTTATGAAGAGCCGAATATATCCCCTCTATCGACTCCTCCTCAGATATCTCCGATCCCAGCCAGTTTAATTTAGAATAATTTTATGCCCTTATGCAACAACAAAAATAACAGCAACAAGCTTATAGAGAAGGCAAATCTACTGAGCCAGCTCTAGTAGATTTAGTGAGAATATTCTGGGGATGCCAACAGGGTGGTGTCGTTCCACCACTAATATGGAGCCTGGTTGTGGATCAAGTCCTGACTAATATGGCTACAAGCAAATTTGAAAAGACTCTCAGCGATATCATTTAAAGTAGAGATCTTGAGATTGCAAGTCGTTGGTAGAAGAAGTAGAAAATTTTCTAAAAGGAAGAATATTCGACTCCAGGATGATATAAAATTACAGAAAGTGGAGGTAAAATTTTTAGGAATAGTGAATTGACATGGAAGATTCATATATCCGAGGAAGCGCCAGACATGCCATAATACTATTGCGGAAGGCTTGTAGGGAAAATCTGAGAATGCTACCCAGGAATAATGCAATGCAATAATGCTACCCAGAAATATACATCCGGTGATGATGGTCAGACCAATAGTGACCTATGGGGCAATTGTCTGGATAGAGAGAATAAATCTGAAAACAGCTCAAATGAAGTTGGACGAGTAATAGAGACTAGCATGTGTTAGCATAAAAGGGGCAGTGAGAACCTGACCTACAGCTGGAAGCTTTGGACGCTATGGTTAGATTCATGGGAGACAATAATAGGGAATTAATTAGAGTATTGAGTAGAGCATTCTCCTGCCCCCTAGACAGAGTGAGTAAATTTATGTTGCTTCGCTACAAGGCATAGTAACAAACTGAATGGAGTAATGTGGAAGCTGCATACTGTTTTAAAATATAATACTGTTGTCTTCAGATGCGTTGAGAACGAATCTCGGAATAGGAGTTGGCGGTTTCGATCTCAGAATGAAATATTTCGAACCCATGGGAAAATTCGCGGGTATCTTCTCTTTCATTTCAATGTCAAAAGTACGAGTATTTCGTGTGCTTGCATTTCTACATATACGTAGACAATAAACATCCGTTTGTCGATGCTACGCATTTTTTATGTAAGAATGTCTGTGTGAGTGCCTCAATTGTAAGAATAACAAACACTTTCGAGTGGAAGAATGAATTGAATCAAGTGAGAAGATGGTATATGAGTTAGCAAGTAGTTATGTGGGTATGTGAATATGTGCATGTAAGGATATGTATGCTTTTGTGTTTATTAATAGAGAAATTTACAAATTACAGTTAAGTAATAAACTAACAGCACTAAAGGTGGATGTGATGAAACTTGGTACTCATAAGGACTCTCGTCACGTTCGTTAGCGTATTGGATTAGAAGTTTCCAATCGTTTGGTTCTTCAAACTATAACGGGTGTCTTGAATCACCGCTACACATATGTGTGACGACCAAATGTAATAAGTGCCCGTTCGTCGCCTTTTCGAAGCATCCATGATACCTTTTTTTTCGTGTTTGTTATTGCTGTCGCAGTTGTTGATACGAACGTTGAGGGGAAAACACATGAAAATAAAGAAAACAAAATTCAAGTCAATATTTTCAACTGAAAGTCGTTTCTTAAGAATAATAAATAAATGAGACCCTGGATCAAACCCCAGGACAGAAATCTCCAGCAAAATGAAATATGAAAAATATTTCTTCAGCTACTCCTTCTCAGTAGATTTCTGGCAAAGAAGAAGTTTCTCAAAAAACTATCGTTCGAAAGCGACTTTATACTGTAGGTTCCGCAGCTCATGTGTGATGTGAGAAGCTAGGTAGTAGTCTTGACTGAAGGATTGTAATGACTAAGTGCGATCTTTTCCTTTACCAACTTACCCAAATATTTTAACCAATACTGAGACTAATCAAAACACTGTTTATATGATATTTATAAATGAGGCATTGATATACTTATACCCTGTAATATAGCATATTTTATCATGGCAGCTATTGCTACCATGGGCTGCCCTGTTAGTCTAGTGGGTAGTGTGCTAGGCTGCTAGCATGACGGTCATAGGTTCGATTCCCAATGTAGACTCTGGTCTGTTACACTACACCTAGCATAAGGTCTAAGTTACTTAGCTCGTAATAATTAAATATAGTTTGGAAATGTATTGTAACTAAAAAAATAATTAAATCGGTACCAAAAGAGGAATGTAAAGATTTCATGATGTTATTGTATCACGTATTTTCGAACGGCTATGTCGGCTATATCCATTTAAATACGAATGTGGTTCGCCTTAGAAAAGTAATAGTAAAGTTGTTAGTTTCAATGGTTGTATTCTAGAACCATATTTTTCATAAATCTTGCTATATATAATTAATGGCAGCTGTTATGTCCAATTAATGCTGTGAGCGTCAGCCTATTGATATATTTGATTTTTTTTTGTTGTTGTGATTTTCTTTACTGTAATGATATTTTTATTTATTTTTAAAAATTTGTTCTTGTTTTATATCAGTTGGCTTCAAATATCCTACTAGTTATAGTTGAAAGACAAAAACAACAAAATTATCCATAATTTTGCAAAATGAATTTTAATTCTTTGTCTAGTCGTAGATCGAGCCTTAAAAAAACTTCATAATTCTAGCTATGTACCACTTTTGATACATACTTGTATTTCATAGAATTTTCGCAATTATTAATAGATTTTGTTACAAAATGTAAATGTTTTTATTTATTTAAATTCATTGACTGATATGATGTACATTGCAGCATGGCTTTTTAAGTAAAAATTAAATACTTCATGTCAGCTTGGTTTTATTTTTTTCAAAATGGTAAAAATTTGACATCTAACACCCTTGCTTTGTGGCGATTTATAAGTTTCCAAATGTTTAGATGGGGCAGCTTATTGCCACTCCCATCAGTAACGCTTCCAATGATAGCTGCCAGATTTGACGATTTATCGTCATTTTGACGATTTTGAGCTCCAAAAATATCATATTGACGATTAGACGATTTATGCCCTTATTTTGACGATTTTTAAAAATTAAAAATTTACATCATATTCTTTACTTTTAGTATATTAAAAGCCACTTTAAGCTTTGTATTTACTTTGCAATTGTTACTATTGCAAATGTAAAAACAAGGAGTAAAGTACTATATTTTTATATTACTTTCGAATAAATGTGATGATTTTTCTGTATTTTATTCCTTTTTAACTCCTAAAAGCCAAAAAATTACAACTCCTAAATAACCTCGTAGTTGAGAATAATTTATCTCTTGTCGTTGCAGACAATTTTAAAAATTCGAGTATAGCTTCTAATATCACCATCGGAAGAACAAAGGCAAGCGCCGTTATTTTGTTTCGTACGACCAACACTCAGGGGATCGATGGCATTGTGCTTGGAACTATGAAAATATGTTATGGGAAAAAGGAAAGAGAGAACAGTGTTTATGGACACTAGGATTGCGTATATTTATACCATAAGCAACAGCAAAAGCCTCTGCAGTGAATGAGTTCCACATACGAATAGTCCGATTAAAAGACGTATATTTACTGTAACGCAGTGTGCGATCCATTGGACAATCAACCACATACGGAATTGGTGGCCCACAAGGACGAAAGTAACATAGAAATCAATCAATCAATCAACGTCAAGAACAGAAAATTCAACTTTTTCACTTTCATCAAATACTTAACTGTCAATTCCTTATCAAATATCATAAATAATGTATTATTCGCGATAAAACTTCACAAAATCTTTTGAAAACTTAAAAAATTGCATACAACAACACCAAGAATCACTAGTAAAGTTATATGTATCAAATTTGATACATAAAATAGAATTATGAAGTTTTTTAATTTTTAAAATCCTGCTCAAAATTTTCTTTTTTTATTTGGTTTAAAATAACGCCAATCACAATACTAACGAATTTAAAAAGTATCGGACATCTAACTTTTTTTGCATTAAAGTTATATCGTCTCAAAAATTGAAATGTATCATTTTTGATACAATGCTCGATCTACTTACGTTATTTTAATAAATTGTCAAAATAAAATATTTGTTAAACGTCATGAAACTATTTTAAAGCATAATTGCGTACTTTAAAGACTCTGTAGCATATCCAATCCAGATGCAATTGGTTTAAATCTACCCTTGATTTATTAAATATTATTCAATGTCTTTATACAAATTTTATTGCTAGTAGCCTACTCGCATTTCTTAATGACCTCAACTCAATTCTTTAATTTAGATTTTGGTTTTTTAATTCAATTTTGAAAATATCTCTATGTTCAGGCATGAATTTTAATTGAATCAATATTCGTTTAATTGACAAAATTATTTTAAGTGTTCAGGCATACGCAAATCAGCTTATGCAATATTCATTTGACAGTTATTTTTTAATTTTTTTATAACAATTCATAAATTTAACACTAAACCTACCGTGACGGGAAAAATTATTCATTGAAGATTTTCTTTTATCAGGATTTCTTGAATATAACATTATAACACCGCTATTTGCCTTTACGACTTCTATTAAAAAATACATCGAATATATTTTTGAATATTTACTCCTATCTTTTATTTTCTAAAACCGATCATACGTTCCGTGAACGCTAACTGGGGCTTTAGAAACAGTTGCAAATAAAGTTTTATTACCTTTGACGTAAATCGAAGCTCACTTGCAATATAATGTTTAAAACTGAATTCATTTAAATTCATTAAATCTTGTGTATGTTAAGTTAAGCTAGGTCGTAATCCTGACTAAAGGGTTGTAATAACCAATTATGTTATGTATGTAAGTTAAGTGAAAATAAGATATATTTGATTTAAAAAATGTGCGCCCCAATTATAGAGAAAGATTCCTGACATATGGAAAAAATTCTCACTTTGTTATTGCACAATGCGTAAACCCACTGACAAAGCTATTCTCTGACTCAATGGCTTAATTGCTAAATATGGTTGAGAAAACACCAGAAGCAGTATAGAAAATTTGCCAATGCATCGTGAATGTTACGATTTGTGACACGATGATATCTTTAAGCCGCACCTAAAAATGATGAAAATTGCAACGTTACAGTCAATAAGAAAAACGCTACAAACCATCTAGCGAAATGGAAAAATACCGGCACGATATGAGACATTGAAAAAGTTGGTTAATGGACAAGCGAGAGTCGAAGGCCACTGATTCAGAAATAGTCCTGGAATACCATTTACCACAGAAAATGTTGAAAACTCTTTTAAATACGCGAGCAAGAAAGAATGTAGTAGGCATAGTTACCGATACCCTTTCGAGCTCGGGCAGTGGTTGATTGCTTTTTAGCAGGTTGGAAATAAAAGGTTAGCTTTATCAAACGGGCTTGTGAATGGATGATTTATAAATTGACAACAGATTACGAAACAAAATGGTGGACATTTGATGGGAAGGATGTCATTTTAGCTGTACTTTTCCAAGGTTTATAATTTCGCGAAAAGAATATCTTTTTACTAAACCTTATGTGACGTTTATATTAATATGGGAATACCTAATCAGCAGTGATTTTATGTAAAGAGACAAATTCCAAGCTGAATTTTAAAAGTAGAAAAAAAATGTTTGTTTATATTTTTGAGAGTTTGACGGTATATTTAAATGAAAATGAAATGAATATTTAAAATTATTGAGTAATTTATAAACTAAGAGAATAAATGATTAGAGCATCGTTAAGGAAACTATATTTCTCCGTGATGTTTGTTCTAACTTAGCACGGCATCAAGAGCATTTAAAAGTTTTAATTTGATTCCATTATAAAATCCTTTAAGACTTTAATATATGTTAGATGTACAATATTGTATGTATGCATGTGTGTATAGGTAATAGTTAATCTGTTTTTTGCGCTTTATCACACTTGTTCACGCATCACTTGATAAGTTGAAGTTGAAGTGAAAAGTTTTGTTTACATGTTTATTGGTCATTGTATAAATAAATTTAAAAACTTATGCCAATGCATATAGAAATACAAATACAAATACCATACATTCATACACATTTATTTTGGATTAGTTTTCAATTCTCATAATGTATACATGTAAAGAATGTGTGCATATCATATGGATCATGTGGATATTTGCTACAAATATGAATGAAATTGACAGACAGACACTGTTCTAAATAAAACATTTTAATACACTTCCAGACACATATCGACACAAAATCTACTTAAAAGTTATTCTTCTCTCTTCTTGTTTATTAAACCATGAGCCGTCTGACTGTAAAAATAATTTAAGTTCACTAAAAGGTTTCAATGTTTCCATAAGTTTTATACATTCTGTGGATTGGCATTTAATCGGAAGTGAGTGGTAACCAATAACATTTTGTAAACCTTTTAAAAAAAAGCTGTTCTTTATTTTGCCGATGAAAGTTCAAATTCGTACGATTCTAAGCCTAGCTATTTAAGCATTTCAAATACTGCCATCAAAGTTGTTTAAATTTGTTGTTAAATTTGGAAGCGCATGTAAACTATAAACAATTTTAGAATAAAACCGAAAGGAAGCAGGTCTACAAACTATTTCAAAGTGGGAGAAGTCAGGAAAGTGTTAATCACTCAAAATATTACATGGTTCGGAATGAGGTTTGGGTAAATTTCGATGTGGAAGGCTCTACGAATGCTATTCACTTAGGACTAGCTAGACAGAAATCCTTTAGTGAACAATTTGAAAGCTAACTACGTTCAATTGTTCTGTAAACGATTTATTCTCTGGAATTGTAACACAAATAACACGGTGCGGCAATCAAAATACACCCAGCTAATGACATAGTGTAGTTTGTGAGTTTTGTTGAGTAGAACTCAAGTATATTTTTTTATATTTCTCGAACCCTCCAAACTTGTTTTATTTGACAAAAACGGTATTTTTGATCTTTTCGCACAAAATTATTGATTACCCAAATATTTTTTAACGCATGTTCAAAATCTAAAGTTTTTTAAAAAGGGGACAAATGAGCCTTCATTGTGGTATACATAAACATATTGTTCAATCTTACATGTTATGAGTTTTGATTGGGTAAACTTGGAAAATATGAATCTCATTCTCTCATTCTGAAAGTGCATGGTCTTGTAAAAAGATTGACACCTCGTTTGATAAAATGGGACAAAAACTACCGTAGTTACTATTTGAATAGTAAAACAATCGTGTAATATTTTTATATACACTAAGCGCCAAAAGTGAGTAAACACCACTGAAATAATTTTTTAGGATAGCGAGAAAAGTAAATGAGAATAGTCGAATAAATTTCCAAAAATAAAAACGTTTATTTATTACTTATAAAATGTTAAAACAACAACAACAATTCATGATAAAGGAACATTTTTTATACTTAAAAATAAAACTGTTTTATACTTAAGAACAAAAGTGTTGACTCACGTATCTCGCTCACTGTATGTCATCTTATTACATAAACTCTTTCAAAATTTTTGATGGATCTTGATTGTTCATCGGAAAATGGGTCAACTTCACATTTGAGCGACCAGAATTCTGACAATATTCGTGTTTTTGTAATTACTTATTATTATTATTTTTCTTTACGCAAACATTGGGCACCTTCCGGTGGTCGCTTAAACGTGAAATTGACAAATTTTTCTATGAAATATCAAGATCCCTCAAAAATTCTTATAATTTTTGAGCCAAAAGTTCATTTGACAAAATATATACGAGTATATGAAAAATATAACTCGACTGTAAGACTCTTTTAAAAATAACTACTAACTTTTGTCCGATTTGAAAAAACGAAGTTTCAGTCTCTTCACAAGATAATGCAATTTCAGAATCGCATCTCTTATTTCATATTTTTTAATTAATGTTTGCCACTATGAACGGACAAACTCGTAAAAATATGAAAAAATTCGCATTTGTCAAGTTTACCTTATCAAAACTCATAGCATATTTTAATCAAACAATATATATATGTATATCGTTTTAAAGGTTTAAACTTTGCCCATCGGATCAGAAATGTTTGTGTGATCAATAAATTTGTGCGTAAAGTCCGGTTTTTGTCAAATAAAACAAGTTTGGAGAGTTCAAGAAATATAAAAAAAATGTTTTTGGGTTCTACTCAACAAAACTAATAGCCTACACTATGTCCTTATCTGGGTGTATTTATTTTTTTATTTTGTCGCATAGTGTTATTTGAACCAACTGACAAAACTATTCACTCGCATAATGCTCATATTTAATACATACAATTTAAAATTCATAACAATGTGTATGTGACGTATGAGTGATATTTAATTCCATTACTTTGCAAACGACTAAATCAAACATTTTTTTATTTTATTGCATACTTCTCAGAGTAACTCTTTAAGTACACGTCATATGGTGCGTATAAGTAATATATTTCAAATTTAATTAAATAGAAAGTATACGGCTAATTTGGAATTAAATATTTAGAAGCTAATGTGACAATTCTACTGCGTTGATGTTTTGCAGAGTAACTTACTTGTTTAAATGAGTAATTATTTTTCTTGAAATCGCCGTAGTCTAGTAGGTAGTGTGTCGGTTTATTAGACGTAAGGCCTCGGTTCATACCCCAGGTCAGACATCAAAATGAAATATGGAAAAATATTTCTTCGGCGACTTCCTCTCACAAGATTTCTGGCAAAAATCTGAGAGTAAATAAAATTTCCATGAAAAGTTTCTCAAAAACCTCTAGTTCGGACCTCTAGTAGACTTTAAACTGTAGGTCTCGCCACTCATGTATAAAATTAACACACACAACGTGAGTGGTGTGAGAAGCTAGGCCGTAACCCTGACTGAAGGATTGTAATGGCCAATTATGAATAAAATTTTTTATCTTTCATATGAAAAATATACACAGTTAAACACATTGTTTCAATGAGGAATTGTGTTTGCTGTAAAAGCGTTTAATGGCGTATTTCTAAATATATTTTGCAGCAAATTTGGGCCAGTCAAATAAAGTAGAGCACAACATACATACATAAATGAGTTCAATTTTCCGTTCATCCTTTTTTAGTTCATTTCAATTTTTCTTTCATTTCTGGCAATCATACAGAACTTGAATCTATTGCGTTATTTGGCGCCAATTAAGCCTATGATATTTATGAAACGAGAACGAAGGCCTGTAATACACATTTGGAAAAAGTTTGGAGGAAATATAAAAAAAAATATTTTTGGATTTTTCTTAACAAAACTCACAACCTACACTATGTCATTAGCTGGTTGTATATAATTTTTTTATTTTGTCGCATAGTGTAATCGTTAATCACGAGTAGGTTACAAAAATTTTTTGTGAAACTTAATTAAAACTTCTTAAATATTGTGGACAACATTCTTATTCGATCGGATGACCGAAGTGTAGTGCAGAGCTATTCTTGATAAATTAGAAAAAAACTAATAAAACATAGCTGAAGGAAAGGTGAGTAAGCGAAGGAAGAGAAAAAACAGATATTGGTAACAGAAATAAAGAAATTAAATGAGGTTGGATAAGTTTGTACAACAATTAGCAAAATGTGCAAAAATTCGTATGTTAACCCTCTAAACCACAAAAAGAAACTCTTGTTCACAAAACACCCAACCAAAGCTTTTGGAACGCTGTTTTCTTTTTGGATTTTTATTATTTTTCTTTCTTTTTTTTGGAATAAATTCTATTATCACTGATAGCCAAGGTATGCGTAAAACCTATTTTAAGCTTCAGGCATATAACACGATGTATTCTCTATGGTGAATTGTTACTCGCTTGGGAGTGTATAACTGCATTTGGTACGTATAGATCGGTTTCATAGATCGGTTTACTACATCGGTTTACCTATTTAAGCATTTCAAACAATAATTTGCATACGAGTGTGGCAACACTGTGTTTTTTTTTTCGTTCCAGCAAAGCAACAATCTCAAACTCAACGATATTATAAAGTAAAAAATTAAGATTCCACCTCAATCGCCATATATTAACCCTATTTGTGAATCATTACGACATTAGGGGCAAAGAAGACCTGAAAGTGTTTTCTCTGGTGTGGAGTGAGACAAAATATTACGAAGCGTTACCATGAACCTGGTGTCATGGGTGCAAACGCATCTCTAAGCGGTCATTAAAAACATAGACTTTCCAACCAAGTATTATAAATATTAAAATTTACTGTTTAATTAGCAATATTAATAATAATAAATTAATTAATATTTCCCTCTTTTTTGGAACAAAATATTCTTAAAACAAAAGTCAGTATTAGTGTAATCATTATGCGATGAATGTCCATTTTCTATTGCACACAAACTTTATTGACTGACTGTACTGCAAACAAAAGTGAAAATCAACAAAAATAGGTTTGCGTCGTCTGTGTACATAGGGAACTCATGCCATTTTATCTTTATAAACTCAGACACAATTGTTGAGTGAATATGACGGTATGTGTTTCATTTTGTTGTTAAATTATTTACCAAAAGCGAAATAGTTATTGTCTTTACCTGTTACCGAAGGCAAATAAGGAAACAAACGTATTTAACGGGTGATTTTTAAATGTTTAAGTGGTGAAATTGATCAAAAAAGAAACATGGAAAATTTATAAAAGTGAATGAAATATTTATGTGTGAATGTCCGCCATTTATTTATCAATTTTATTTCATGAAAATGATGTCCGCAATTACAGTGAATGTAGTCCATCAGTGATCTCCAATTTGGATATACTTTTTCCCCCATTTCAAGCAATATCAACGGCATTTGAAGACGCATGACAAGCAAATTCAAAACCTCTAATTTGGTCAAAGGAAAACAGGTAATCAACTAACTGTGCCAAGTCCAATTCATTCAATTGAGGCAAAAAAGCCAGTAGTTATCAAACTGAATCTTGCATCTCTCTGAGTGACAGATATTGAACTGCCTTTGGCTGCTCTTCAAATTCTGTAAAATTGACAAGCATTTTTCACGCAGTTGCATTTTCAAAATTGCCATAGTCTAGTAGGCACTGTGTTGGCTTATTAGACGTGATGCCAAGGTTCAAACCCCAATTAAGACACAGGACATAAGTGATGTGAGCAACTAAGTCGTAATCCTGAATGAAAAGTTGTAATTACCAATTATGTATGTGTGAATTTTGATAATAAAGTTCAACAATTTGGAATTTTTTTTTCATTTGATAGTCTACTAATGGAGAAATTGCGAGCATTTTCTCTATGACCCTGAAACAACTGGTATCAAAAACATCACCTTTTATAACTAGCAAAGAGCAACAAAATTTTCCCATTTTTGTAGGCATATATAAGAGGAAAAGAGAACGAATAGTGAGCAATTCATAAATGAAAAAACAAGAAAAAAAATAAATATTAACAAACAAATACTTTATGCCACACGTACTACTCAAATAGTGGCATCCACAATATGAGTGTAGTAGAATAAATATAATAAATGAAAATAATGAGTATGTTGACTCATAAAAATTAATTAAATATCAGTAAGAAAACTATATACTATACTATATATACTTACCATACATTTTTACATTGTATATGTACATATGTACATGTAAATACATACATACATATGTATGCTTATTATATATGCCACACTTAAATTACAATTTAATTATAATTTCGTGCTATAAGTGTGTACAAATGTTGTGGTACAAGTGGGGTTGCCTCTCCAATGTATATGCCTTTTCAGCGTATATCGTTTGAATTGAAGGAATTAAAAAAGGTAAATAAATAAAACTATAAAATATTAAGAGTTTGTAACAATTTTAATTAAAATTTTTAAAAATTCAACTTATCGTATTGACACTAAGGGACTCTACATAAAACGAGAAGTATGACCTAATAATTTGAATTATTATTTTGTAGATTTTTAAAATCAAATTTTTTTGATGTAATAATAATCGACAAAAATAATCATTAACTACTAATACATTCATTACAACTCTTCAGTCAGGATTACGACCTATCTTCTCACATTACTTATGTTGTGTGCGTTAATTTTAATACATGAGTGGCGCGAAATTGCTGACACCGACAGGGCATAGATTTGCCCTATTGTGGAAATACTTGCTTAGAGTCGCTGGAGTCTGTGTCAGGCCAAACGAAAAATTGTGCCTTTTTTCAAAGAGAGCTGTATTAATTTCTGTGGGCGAATATAAATGACCTGAGTTGTAATGTCAATCAGTTACATTTCTAACTTGAGATGGGCCATCGGCACTGTCTGAGCGATAATGTAGTAACTGGGCATATTTGAATTTTTTAATCATAGCGAATAGGATTTAAGGAAAGTTAGTTTTGTTTTTTTTTTGTAGTCGCCGAAGTCTAGTAGGTAGTGTGTTGGCTTATTAGACGTAAAGCCAGGGTTCGAGCCCCAGGCCAAACATCAAAACAAAATACAAAAAGTATTTCTTCGGCGACTTCCTCTCAGCAGATTTCTGACAGAAGCTCTGAGCGTAAATAAAATTGACACGAAAAGTTTCTCAAAAATCTGTTGTTCGAAGTCGACTTTAAACTGTAGGTCCCGCAACTAACACACACGACATGAGTGGTGTGAGAAACTAGGTCGTAATCCTGACTGAAGGGTTGTAATGACCAATTATGTATGTATGCAGCTTTGTTTTTTTCAGAGATGCACTGGTATGCATTCGAAAAGCGGAGAATTGAGGGGGATGTTAGCGGTGAGCGATTGTGGTATGAATTGTAAGTTATTTAACAGTTAAAAAATATTCTTCACATCTGCTTCTTAATTGACCCATTGTGGCCTGTTTGTCGTCTATTCTTGTTTTTAATTGTAAATGGCTAAGAGACATGTTTTCTGTTTTTCATTTTTTTTAAATTTAAAATTTGGAAACGATAGAAATGAACGTATGGTATACCTGAAAGATTCTTTTTTGCTTTAATTTCTAAGTCTTAAATACATGTTATAGATATTCAGTACACGAATATTTTAAACGTTTAAGTGGTGAAATTGATCAAAAAAGAAACATGGAAAATTTATAAAAGTGAATGAAATATTTATGTGTGAATGTCCGCCATTTATTTATCAATTTTATTTCATGAAAATGATGTCCGCAATTACAGTGAATGTAGTCCATCAGTGATCTCCAATTTGGATATACTTTTTCCCCCATTTCAAGCAATATCAACGGCATTTGAAGACGCATGACAAGCAAATTCAAAACCTCTAATTTGGTCAAAGGAAAACAGGTAATCAACTAACTGTGCCAAGTCCAATTCATTCAATTGAGGCAAAAAAGCCAGTAGTTATCAAACTGAATCTTGCATCTCTCTGAGTGACAGATATTGAACTGCCTTTGGCTGCTCTTCAAATTCTGTAAAATTGACAAGCATTTTTCACGCAGTTGCATTTTCAAAATTGCCATAGTCTAGTAGGCACTGTGTTGGCTTATTAGACGTGATGCCAAGGTTCAAACCCCAATTAAGACACAGGACATAAGTGATGTGAGCAACTAAGTCGTAATCCTGAATGAAAAGTTGTAATTACCAATTATGTATGTGTGAATTTTGATAATAAAGTTCAACAATTTGGAATTTTTTTTTCATTTGATAGTCTACTAATGGAGAAATTGCGAGCATTTTCTCTATGACCCTGAAACAACTGGTATCAAAAACATCACCTTTTATAACTAGCAAAGAGCAACAAAATTTTCCCATTTTTGTAGGCATATATAAGAGGAAAAGAGAACGAATAGTGAGCAATTCATAAATGAAAAAACAAGAAAAAAAATAAATATTAACAAACAAATACTTTATGCCACACGTACTACTCAAATAGTGGCATCCACAATATGAGTGTAGTAGAATAAATATAATAAATGAAAATAATGAGTATGTTGACTCATAAAAATTAATTAAATATCAGTAAGAAAACTATATACTATACTATATATACTTACCATACATTTTTACATTGTATATGTACATATGTACATGTAAATACATACATACATATGTATGCTTATTATATATGCCACACTTAAATTACAATTTAATTATAATTTCGTGCTATAAGTGTGTACAAATGTTGTGGTACAAGTGGGGTTGCCTCTCCAATGTATATGCCTTTTCAGCGTATATCGTTTGAATTGAAGGAATTAAAAAAGGTAAATAAATAAAACTATAAAATATTAAGAGTTTGTAACAATTTTAATTAAAATTTTTAAAAATTCAACTTATCGTATTGACACTAAGGGACTCTACATAAAACGAGAAGTATGACCTAATAATTTGAATTATTATTTTGTAGATTTTTAAAATCAAATTTTTTTGATGTAATAATAATCGACAAAAATAATCATTAACTACTAATACATTCATTACAACTCTTCAGTCAGGATTACGACCTATCTTCTCACATTACTTATGTTGTGTGCGTTAATTTTAATACATGAGTGGCGCGAAATTGCTGACACCGACAGGGCATAGATTTGCCCTATTGTGGAAATACTTGCTTAGAGTCGCTGGAGTCTGTGTCAGGCCAAACGAAAAATTGTGCCTTTTTTCAAAGAGAGCTGTATTAATTTCTGTGGGCGAATATAAATGACCTGAGTTGTAATGTCAATCAGTTACATTTCTAACTTGAGATGGGCTATCGGCACTGTCTGAGCGATAATGTAGTAACTGGGCATATTTGAATTTTTTAATCATAGCGAATAGGATTTAAGGAAAGTTAGTTTTGTTTTTTTTTTTGTAGTCGCCGAAGTCTAGTAGGTAGTGTGTTGGCTTATTAGACGTAAAGCCAGGGTTCGAGCCCCAGGCCAAACATCAAAACAAAATACAAAAAGTATTTCTTCGGCGACTTCCTCTCAGCAGATTTCTGACAGAAGCTCTGAGCGTAAATAAAATTGACACGAAAAGTTTCTCAAAAATCTGTTGTTCGAAGTCGACTTTAAACTGTAGGTCCCGCAACTAACACACACGACATGAGTGGTGTGAGAAACTAGGTCGTAATCCTGACTGAAGGGTTGTAATGACCAATTATGTATGTATGCAGCTTTGTTTTTTTCAGAGATGCACTGGTATGCATTCGAAAAGCGGAGAATTGAGGGGGATGTTAGCGGTGAGCGATTGTGGTATGAATTGTAAGTTATTTAACAGTTAAAAAATATTCTTCACATCTGCTTCTTAATTGACCCATTGTGGCCTGTTTGTCGTCTATTCTTGTTTTTAATTGTAAATGGCTAAGAGACATGTTTTCTGTTTTTCATTTTTTTTAAATTTAAAATTTGGAAACGATAGAAATGAACGTATGGTATACCTGAAAGATTCTTTTTTGCTTTAATTTCTAAGTCTTAAATACATGTTATAGATATTCAGTACACGAATATTGAAACCGTTAGCAATTCCGAACACGTTTCAATACAAAGTGTAAGCAACAAAAATAAACGAAATATAAAAATTATAGGAAACAGCATGTGATTTTTGGATATATTTTTAGCCAAGTAAACATCATGATGATGATGCCGGCAAGAATGGAAATGACGGTAAGCTTGACGTTGTTGTAAAAGTATAAGTCATATTGTAACAACAAAATTGAGGAGAAAATAACGTTAAAAATACTGATTTTCAGCAAAAAAACGCTTAATGTATAGTGTAATAGAAATAAATCACTTACTTTTGCCAGGTCAATCACTTGTTGCACCTTGAAGGTCACTTCATTTTTTGTTTTTCGTTGAAACACGCTTTGGTTTTGAACAGAAAAGATAGATTTTGTGGATAACATTTTTTTGTTTTTTTATTTTATTTGTTCGTTGTTCTATACCACAAGACTTATGGTCTTATAGTCGTAGTGTAGGACTTGAATTTTGTTTACACTTACAAAAGAGAACATAAGATATTAATGAATACCACAAATAATTAAATAAATAGTGAGAGGTTTAATTATATAAGGATATTTTCTATAACATTTTAGAATAGCGCTTTTAAACTCAAAGCATCACTCAGCGCATTTTTGATAGTTAATAACGGTCATTTTGCTCAAGCCACATTTGTCAAATTACATACATACAACCCTTTAGTCGGGAACACTTATGTTGTGTGTGTTCTGCTGAGAGGAAGTCGCGGAGGAAAATTTTTTTTTAGATTTCGTTTTGTTCGAGATGTTTGACTTAGTGTTTTAACCATGGCCTCATGTCCAATAAGCCAACATAATACCTTCTGAACTACGACTAATTCATGTATCAAATTAATTATGATTTATTTAATCTGAATGAGCTCTGTAGCAGTTGGCAATTAAACTTAATTTTCATCCAAAAACCATCTTCAGTGACAAATTTTTGAGTGAATGAGATCCATGAAATTCGAGAGCCTTCAATGAATTCCGTAAAAATCACTGTTTAGTGTGGATTTTGGACTGGCAACGGCCTTGAGAATGACGTTGGCTATTCCATCACAGTCAACGGCGAGCATTATGGGTAAATGATTACAAATTAGAGTCGCCGTAGTATAGTAGATAGTGTGTTGGCTTATTAGACGTAAAGCGAGGGTTCAAACACCAGGCCAGACATAAAACAAAATACAAAAAGTATTTCTTCAGCGACCTCTCTCAGCAGATTTCTGGCAAAAACTCTGTAAGAGTAAATAAAAAATTGCCATGAAAAGTTTCACAAAAATCTGTCGTTCGGAGTCGACTTTAAGCTGTAGGTCCCGCCACTCATGTATAAAATTAACACACACAACATCAGTGGTGTGAGAAACTAGGTAGTAATCCTAACTGAATGGTTGTAATGACAAGTTATATATCTATGTATGATTGCAAATTAATTTTGATCTGAATTTGATGATCTGGACACTATGTGAGTTCACACAGCTAATGTCACATTGGATATTGCTACGTTTTTACCCTTTTAAAAACGTTTAAAATATGAGTTCGTAGATTGCAAATAAAATAAAAATAAATTTGTGTTTAGTTTTAGATAAATTCTTTACTGTTCACACAATTATGTATGCCACTGTTCACAACTTGATGTAAACAACAACAATTTACTTTTTTGTTATTCTGCTTTACACTTTTTTGCGTAAACACTAATGCCTTGGTTACCCAAGCGTAAGAAACGTAAAATCGTAACGTACGTAGCCTTAAAAACGTTTGTGTAGTATAGAAACGTTCAAAACGAAACAGAACACAAAGGAGCACACAAACGAACACAACAAAATGCAAAGAAATTGGTATACAGACTCATCGTCAGCGTTGCAGTGTTTTGTTCAAAGTGTAGATTTTTCCGGATTTGGTTATTATTTTTCTTATAAAAATTGCTTTTGTTTTGTTTGTTAAAATTAATTAATTAGTAAGACTATAATTTTATTTTATTATAATATATATATTATTTTTGTTTCTTTTTTTTCCAATTGTAATTTAAATTTGAAAAAAATGAAATAAAAAAAATGCGAATTTAATTTTGGTCATATTTTTCCTTATTTGGTGATTTTTTCACAAATGTTGGTTAAAATATTTTTTTTTCGTGGCAACACTGCTCATCTCTCATGTTCAAATGTCACGTAAAAATGTGGGAGAATTCTGTTTTATACAGATCGTTGCGTTTTGCTAACGAGAGAGAACGTTTCGGCAATCGCTTACATTGTTCTCCATATGCTAAAAAGACAACGTTCGCTACGGCACGTTACTTACGTGTGGGTAACTACAGCATAACAATTGTTAGCCAGATCTTTATAACGGAGATCTTCAGACCACAATTATTCTCTTCACATGCAAAGCGTCTTCATACCAGACTGACTGAATTTTTACTGACTTCGTTGACTTCCCTTTTATATGACGACGTAAACAGTCTGATGAGTGATCTGGAAGCCGAATGTTCGTGGCTTCGCTCCATAAATGTAAACATCGTTGTTTCATCGTTGTTGGTGTATTTGATTCACATTTATTCTGGTAATGTTTGTTGTTGCTTTTTGTTTACTTTTTTATCCCCTTTTTTATTCCGATGTTGTTGCTATATTTTTGTTTAGTTGTTGATCATCTAAACAATTTAATTGTTTTTGTTTTTGTAGCTTTTGTTTATCATTTTAATGTTAAACGATGTAATACCATTTCCATTTCTGTAACAATACATACATATGGTATACGCAGGTTATCAGCAACCAATTTGTGATTCTCTGTACAATAAAAGCTTTAAAGGCTAATCTGCCTAACTTTTTCAAAATTTTAAATTTAATGGTAGACGGAAGAGAGGAAGAGGAAAAGCTTTGAAATTCAACCAATTAGAGTGTTAACAACTTTTTTTTAGCAATTATTAATGGCATGAGTTTTGTGGCCGTTTTCAACTTGCCACAGAGTTTTAAAACAAAAAATAAGTCTTGCAACAATTTGACAATCATTATCGAGCTTTTGCCAGAGGACTGCTGAGAGAAAGTCGCCGAAGAAAAAAATTTTTTTTTCTTCCGAGATGTCTGAGCTGTGATCTGAATTACTGTAGACGGGGGGCAGTTACATGAACAGGGCGACAAAAATAGTTAAAATTGTAAATTTGTCTTGAAACTTATACAACACTTTTTTAACAATTTTATTATTTTTTCAACCTATTTACGAATTTTTTTATTTTAAGCTTCAGCAGTTCATTAATGTAGTGCACCAATCGATACTATTGCACCACGTAACAGTATTTTATGTATTGAGAGAGGAAGATAAAACGAAGGGAAGGATATTTCCATACCATCATTTCACGAGTAGATAGTGCGAATTCTTTAAAATTATCTGCATTTAGTTTACGGCCAGATGAAGTTTATGAACTCCTATTCTGCTGTGAAATATGTAAAGAATTAATGAAAAATCTTCTTGCTGTGTTGCTATCATTTGGTGTCTCATAATTTTTGCTCTTCATATGCTAAAAACGGGAGTACGTTCTGTTACGCTGCGTAGACGTTTGTCTAACCGTGCCTTGATATACGAGTCTAACAACTACTATATATCTTGGCAAAAGGACAGTGAAGGATTGTTGAATAATTGTCTTGCAACAAAAGGTGTTTCAGTAGAATTATTAAAGAAAGACCTGACGTTAAAGAGTGATTAAATGATGACTGCTTAGGCATTTGTATTTAAATAAAGCTAAGTGATACAAACAAGTATATCTGTATGTATGTAACTCTAAATGTCCATAAGATTTTATTGTGTTGTATGCTAGAAAGTTATTTTTATTACCTCTAGGACTTGTTGGTGAGCCCTTGGCTACAACCAAGAAAAGGAAAGTCTTTTTATTTATTATTTATAGCTTCAAAGGTTATTGGTCATATTATAACTAAACACAGGTCCCTAAAGGCTAAAACATTTCATAAAAGTGTAAATTTCCTTATGTAAGTTAAGACGTAACTATAACAATTTCTTGTTATAATTATTCCCACCCTTATTTCTTTATTCTTCTTTAATCATTTATTTTTACTCTCTTTATTCTCTCTCAAAATTATTATTAATAATTACATATTTCTGTTTTATCTCTGTAACTTTATTTGACCTCTGTTCTTCTTTTTATCGTTTTAATTCTGTATTCTTATCCTTTAAAAAGCTTTTAGATTTTAGTTTTAAGTTAGTCACGTCTAGAGACTTCATAAGCGATCCTCATAGTTGGAAAGCGTAGTTAAATTAAATTAAATAAATAAAAAATAAATTAAATTAAATAAATTTGTTAATGTGAAGAATAAACTGTTAAATAAATTAAATAAATTACACATTTGTGTTTTAATTAGCACGGTATCCGTAAAATAACTAAAAAAAACCCATAGAGGTTTAATTGGCGCCCGAGCAGGGACCGTGCTTTCTAAAGTCCATACAATAAAATTATTTTAAATTTGTGAAAAAATAAATTTGGTTAAAAACCAAAGTGATTAAAACAACATTAAGATACATTGTTTTTTTTTTTTTTGTCAATAAATAAGCAATAACGGCAAGAATTTAAAATACAAAAAAAAAAACAATATAAAAAATTTTTTTAAAATTAAAAAAAGGAAAGATAAAAGCAATTTCATTTGAAGCTCACCGAAATTGATTACCCGAATAAGTGAAATCATATGATCATATAGAGGTCATAAGAATGATCAAATAGAGGTCATAAGAATGACAAGCTAGAGGTCATAAGAATTTCCAACTAGAGGTCATAAGAATGACCAAATAGAGGTCATAAGAACTATCAAATAGAGGACATTAAAATGAGCAAATAGAGGTCATAAATATTGGTGAGCAAAACTCTCAAACAAATCAACAAACAAAACAAACAAAGTTATAGACTCAGTGCAATAAAGAAATCAAAAATTGTTAAAAGAGCAAAATTCTCCAATAAAGCAGCAAAAATCCGTATGCCGAAAATAATTGTAGACGAAGTGTAAGAAAGAAAGCAGAAGTTGTTAAAAGACACAATTCTATAGGTATAACACAATACAACAATAACAAATTTCTTTTAATTAGTGCGATTGGTTGAAGCTGAAAAATCATAATAATAATAACAAGAAGCAAATTAATTGAGAGAGAGAGAGCATTGAGTAATAAGTACTAAATGTTAAAATAAGTCACTGCGTTTCATCACTGTTAACACACAACATATCGCTGATTGGGAGATGCTAAGGAATTTTAGTACTAAAAGTTAAAAGCTGAGTAACAACAAATAAGTTAAGTATTAAGTATTTTATAATTATTTTTTTGAATAACCTATACTGAAAAAAAGGTGTAACCAACGAGAGTACGCAATACTTTTTTTAGTTCATCTGAAAATATGTAAATTCTGAAAAAAATCTTTCTGTTGTACTAAAAAATTTATAATTAAATTTTTTTAACTGTAATTTTTTCTTCTTGTTCTTTATATGCGAAACATTTTTATTAATATTAAAAAAATTGTCGATTTAAGAAAAAAAACCAATAATTAAAACAAATTTTTTTTAGAAATAACATTTTATGATCGTAAATGAATTAATTTTGAGCTTTGAACGTTTAAGTATAGATTCTTGTATTGAAAAATTAAAAATGGACAGTGAAGCAGTTCAGGCATTATTGGCAACGGCTATTTCCCATGCCACTGAGCACACTCGACAAGTTTTTCAGAGTAGTATTGACGAATTAACTAAAAGGTTATCGGTTTTGGAAACACCACATCATGTGGAAGAATATAAACCAGTTGAAATAATTCCGGGAATAGTTTGTAACGAATCCCTTGATATTGTTAAATCAATACCTGAGTTTGATGGAACTTCAGCGAGATATGTTTCTTGGCGTCAGGCGGCTGTGACGGCCCATAGATTATACGAAGGCTATGAGGGTAGTTCGAAGTATTACCAGGCTGTTGCAATTATAAGAAAGAAGATAGTGGGTGCTGCGGACACCGTTTTAAGTTCCTATAACACTGTCCTTAACTTTAAGGCTATACTGGCTAGGCTAGATTTTTCGTACGGCGATAAAAAGAGTAATTTTACGTTAGAACAGGAACTGTTGACGCTTAGGCAAGGCTCCAGTACTATTACACATTTTTATGATGAGGTCGAGCAGAAGTTGACTGCAATACTGAATAAGGTTTTAATGTCTAATGAGGGAAATCAAGAATTAATCGAATCTCTTAGTCGAAAGTATAGGGAAAATGCTCTTCGCGTTTTCATTTCTGGTTTGCGCAGACCTATGTGTGACATTTTATTTTCCAGTAGGCCAATTGACTTGCCTTCTGCTCTCGCTTTGGCCCAGGAGTTGGAAGCTAACAGTTCTCGTTACAATTTCGCTACAACATTTTGGAACAACAGTAGAGGAACTACGTTTAATAACTCACCACACTACCAAGCTGTAGGTCCCAGTTCTTCACGAGAAATGCAATATCGGCATCAAGGTGTCGTACAGAATAATCCAATTGATGCTTCTGGATACGGAACCCCACAACGTGGACAATTCCATTCTAACAGAAATAGTAACCGATTTCCTCAAGATTCACATAATCGTTCGACACAGTATCAGCCTATGGAGGTTGACTCAAGTACTCGTACAAACTTTCAACAAAACAACAATAGTCAATATAACACGCACAATTTTCAACAGCCAATTGCTCCAAAAAGACCCAATGAATCCACTCGTCAAAATCAGAATAAATTTCAAAGAATGAACCACTTTAGGCAACAGCAAAATTTCGAAGAACCGAGGTCCAAATGTTCTTTTAACCGCGGTTTGTATTGCGTAGAAGACGATTACCAAAGTTCGGTTGATAACTTATCACGTGGTGATCATTTTGAACATCATATTGAGGATGGAATCAATTTTTTAAAACATAGGTCCCTCCTCTCATACATCGAAAGGACAATAGGGGGAAGGACGTTAAAATTGTTAATAGACACTGGTACTTCGAAAAATTATATGAAAAATTTAGAGGGTTTGAAGGGTATTAAACCAGTGGAAAAACCTTTTATTATTAAGTCGCTTCATGGAAATTCTAAAATAGCTTCAAAATGCCTGGTTAATTTACTGAATTGCACATCGTGGTTTTTTATATTGCCCGAACTTTCTACATTTGACGGTATAATCGGTTTAGATTTCCTTAAACAAATTAATGCCCAAATTGATTGCGATCGAGGACTATTGAATCATAAAAATGGTAAAGAAAAACTTCTATTTCACTTTTGTCGCGATGTTAATAAAATTGTCATTGATCCCGCTGATTGTAATATCCCACGACCTATTCTTGAGAAGCTGATGATTATTTTGGACAAACACAAATCTGTTTTTGCTGACCCAAATGAAGCCTTACCATTTCACACCGATGTAACCGCCACAATCCCTACTGAAAATAACGAACCTATTTATTCCAAATCTTATCCATATCCGTTGGCACTTACTGAATTCGTTAACAGTGAAATAGAAAATTTGTTGGAAAATGGAATCATAAGACCATCTAGATCATCATATAATAATCCTATATGGATCGTAGATAAAAAACGTCTTGATGAAGCTGGAAGGCGGAAAAAAAGGCTTGTAATAGACTTTAGGAAGCTAAATTCTAAAACCACAAGCGAGCGTTATCCGATCCCCGATACTACTGTTATTTTGTCGAATTTAGGAAGCGGATGCTTTTTTACAACATTGGATCTTAAGTCCGGATTCCACCAAATTAACTTGGCCGAGGCTGACAGGAAGAAAACAGCTTTTAGCATTAATAATGGCAAATTTGAATTTTGTAGGCTTCCGTTCGGACTGAAAAACGCACCTGGTTTCTTCCAAAAAGTAATTGATCATGTTTTACGAGATGAAATTGGTAAAAGTTGTCACGTCTATATCGATGACATCATCATTTTCTCTCCCAACGCTGAAAAACACCTACAAGATATAGATAACATTTTAAGGAAACTTTTTTCGTCAAATATGCGTGTGTCTTGTGAAAAATCGAAATTTTTTCAAAGTTCTGTGGAATACTTAGGTTTTACTGTGTGCAAAAATGGAATAAAAACATGTCCAGAAAAGGTGAAGAGTATTTTAGATTTTCAAATTCCTCAGACAATTAGAGGCCTCCGATCATTCTTGGGATTGGCTGGCTACTATCGCCGGTTTATAAGAAATTATGCTGAAATCACTAAACCGCTTACGCAATACTTGCGTGGTGAAAATGGCAAAGTTAGTAGTAGGCAATCCAAGAATATAGCAGTAAATTTAAGTGAGGAAGCGCTCAGAGCATTGCAGAAAATAAAAAATATTCTGGCTTCAGAAGATGTGCTGCTGTTGCACCCTGATTACACCAAACCCTTTGAGCTCACTACTGACGCTTCTTCATCAGCAATAGGAGCCGTTCTCTCCCAGTACGGTAAGCCAATCACAATGATTTCGAGAACATTGTCCCATACTGAGGAGAATTATGCCACCAACGAGCGCGAAATGTTGGCAATAGTGTGGGCTCTGCAAAAATTACGCAATTATTTATATGGTGCGAAAAATATAAATATTTACACCGATCATCAACCATTATCGTTTTCTATTTCGAAAAGAAATCCTAACCCAAAAATAAGACGTTGGCGAGCTTTTATTGAGGAATACTCCCCTAAGTTTTTCTACAAGCCAGGAAAAGAAAATGTTGTTGCCGATGCATTATCCCGGCAGTATGTTAACCATATAGAAGGTGAATCCAGTGACAATGACTCAATACAGGCAACGATTGGTTCGGAAGCAGAATTAGATAAAACGCAAATAGACATGCAAACTACTTCGGAAAGTTCAGAGGTTAAAAGTTCAACAATTCACAGTGAGCAATCTTCATCCAAAATTATAAGAAAAGTATCAAATCCAGTAAACTGTTTCAAAAACCAGTTAATTCTAAACAAATCAACGGAGTCTAATATATCCTCTAAAACCATTTTTAAAAACCAAACAAGGCATTTAATGAACTATGTTAATGTAAAGGATATTTTTACATTTTTGAAACGGGCCATTAATTGCAACGTAATTAACTGTCTTCATTGTGACCTTCATGTTTTAGGCTTGATTCAGAATAAAGTAATTCATTCTTTCCCAGAAGTAAAGTTTGTTTATTCAGATAAATTTGTAATAGATATCCATAACCCAGATGATCAGAGTGAAATCATTACAGCTCACCGTAATGTGCGTGAAAACGCTAACCAGATTTTACAGCAATATTATTTTCCAAACATCAGAGATAAACTCAAGACGATTGCCTCCGACTGTAGGATATGCAAAGAGTCAAAATATAATAGGCACCCACGAAGGGCACTGATCGGTCAAACACCAATACCTGAGTATCCTGGGGAGATACTACACATCGATGTTTTTACAACTGACAAAACTAATTTCATAACTTGTCTTGACAAATTTTCTTAGTTTTCACTCGCCATTTTTGTTGAAACACGTTCGATTGTTGATGTTAAGGTTGCTTTATTAACTATTTTGAACATTTTTCCTAAGGCTCATACCATTGTTTGCGACAATGAGAAATCATTTAATTCGCATACCATTAAGTCTCTTCTTCTAAATCAGTTTGGTGTCCAAATCTTTCCTACTCCACCGGCGCACAGCACCAGCAACGGGCAAGTGGAGAGGCTTCACAGCACGATAGGTGAAATATCGCGATGTTTAAAATCCGAAGGGCATTGTAATGACACGAGGGAACTTGTTCTCACTGCCATTACGAGGTATAACAATACAATTCATTCGGTAACTAAAGTTAAGCCGATAGATATTTTTAATTCTATAACAGAGCAGATTAGGATAAATATAAAGAACAGGCTGCTAAGGGCTCAGAATTGTGAGCTTTCCTATCACAATAAGAATAGACAGAATAAAATTTTTAGACCAGGTGATAAAGTATTTGTTAAAGTCAACAGACGGCTAGGAAATAAATTTAGCAAATTGTATGTCGAAAAGATTGTCGAAAAAGATTTAGGCCACTCAGTTCTAATTGATAATAGACCAATTCATAAAGATAACTTAAGGTAGGATTTATTTGTGTTATTTTGATAAGTTCTCAGTTCAAAGTTGATTACATTTTTCAATTATAACAGAAAGATTTGTTTTTAGCAATATTTGTAAATATAGTTATTAAAGTTTTGGATAAAAATTGTAGTATTAAGAGAATATTTAAAGAATTTTTATTTTTTGTATTTAAATGTATCTATAAGTTTTTATTATTATTAAGAATATGTTAAAAATAATATGAAATAGTAAACTAAGTAAAATCAAACAGTCGGGACGCCTGTCCTTCGAGAAAGGGGGAAGTTAAGACGTAACTATAACAATTTCTTGTTATAATTATTCCCACCCTTATTTCTTTATTCTTCTTTAATCATTTATTTTTACTCTCTTTATTCTCTCTCAAAATTATTATTAATAATTACATATTTCTGTTTTATCTCTGTAACTTTATTTGACCTCTGTTCTTCTTTTTATCGTTTTAATTCTGTATTCTTATCCTTTAAAAAGCTTTTAGATTTTACTTTTAAGTTAGTCACGTCTAGAGACTTCATAAGCGATCCTCATAGTTGGAAAGCGTAGTTAAATTAAATTAAATAAATAAAAAATAAATTAAATTAAATAAATTTGTTAATGTGAAGAATAAACTGTTAAATAAATTAAATAAATTACACATTTGTGTTTTAATTAGCACGGTATCCGTAAAATAACTAAAAAAAACCCATAGAGGTTTAATTTGTATAGTATCCATAAATAAGAAAATGTTTCTGAACGTATAGGATTTATGACATGGGACGTCAAAGTTTACATGCATACGTAAGTTTCGGTGTATGAGCATGAGATTTTTGTGCGAGTAGCCATATAGTCGACATGCTGGTTGGATTTTATGTGTTTTTTCTGTGACTGATTTGTTTTGGTAATCATTATCTCCCTTAAATGTTGCGGTCATGAAACGGGATTATATATTGAAGATGCTTAGGCTTTACATAAATACATACATACATGCATAATTGGTTATTATAACCCTTCAGTCAGAATTACGACCTAGCTTCTCACACCATTTATGTTATGAGTGTTAATTTTATACACGAGTGGAGGGATCTGCACTTTAAAGTCTACTCCGAACGACACATTTTTTGAGAAACTTTTTTCATGGCAATTTTTATTTACTCTCACACTTTTTGCCACCTTCGTTTTTCGTTTTGATCGAGATTACTGACCTGGGGTGCGAACCTTGGAGTTAGAGAGTTAGCCAATACACTATTTACTGGAGTACTACATCTGAACTGATTGGACTTATTTATTTGTTAGTGTGTTGGCTATGTTATCCATTCATCGCATGCAGGAAATCACATTGAATGGCTGCCTATCTCCTTCAGAGGTGTATTTGTAGACAATGTGTGTGAGTGGTGTCCATACTCTATTTAAATAAATACTTTCAGGGAAGCTAATGTCTACTTTATTTCCAATAAATAATTGTATAGTCCTACTCAATACTGTTACGAAAATGAAAAAAGGTGTTTTGCTTTCACATCGTTTAAGTTGTAAACAAAAGCTACAAAAACAAAAGCAATAAACTTGTTTACATAATAAACAATTAAACAAAAATATGCCAACAAAAACCAGTATAAGAAGGGGATAAACAAACAAACAGAAATGCAACAACAACACTGCAAAAACAAACGTAAACGAAATAAACAAACAATAATGAAAACAACATATTTAAACTTATAGAGATTTCGAGAAGGCGAAGTCATTTGCTGCAAGAGCATTCACCAGACTGTTTAGTTTTCGATATAAAAGGCAAGACAAAGCAGGCAACGGTGTCAGTAAAAATTCAGTCAGCCTTGCATGAGTCAGTCGTGGTTTGAAGATCTCTGTTATAAAGATCTATCGAACAAATTGACTAGTAGTTGTTATTGTTTACGCAAAAGAGTGCAAAGAGGAATAATAAACAAAGCAATTATTGTTGTTTACATCAAGTTGTGAACAGTGGCACACAAAATTGTGCGAACAATAAAGAAATTAATTAAAACTGAACATATGTAAATTTATTTTTATTTGCAATCTACGAGCTCATATTTCAAACGTTTTTAAAAGGCAAAAACATAACGTACAATACTACATTCGTACAGCGAACATTAAATAACACTGCAAACATCGCACTATGTGCCATTTACCCTGAAAACGTGGCCAAAATTAATAGAAGTGTTTTAAGAGTTAATGGCTTGAATTTTTTGATAGTGTTAGTGATAATTAGGCCCAAGGATGAACCCAAATGATTTCGGTTCAAATCTCTCCGTGATTTCGCTTACCCCCCATACAAACTCCCCTCGAAATTTCACTTATTTACACATATCTATGGTAATTATGCAACAATCATGACAAATGGATCAGTTCTGTGTACTAAGAAATCATGGTGTAAAGTTTTCCCCATATAAAGTCCACTCTAGAAATTCACGTTTGCGCTTATAAATGACTTAAAAACATCGGTATCGTGTAGAAATTCGGTATGAATGTGTATTTTGTAAATCTAAATCATATTACCAAATTTTGTGATGGTCGGTCCATAATTGCCCCGGAGTCCAAAATAGGACCCTTTAAGAAAATATGTTTAGCAATTATAATTGGCTTAAAAATTTTGTTACCTCGATGAAATTAGACATTAATTTACATTTAATATGAAAGTGAATCATTTTACCTGATTTTATTATGATCGGATCATAAGTACCCCTAGGTATCATATACGGTCCAATAAGAAAATCAAATATGCATCTAATATTGTTATAATAGTCGATATACATAAGTAATTAAGTTTTTAAAGTTCTATGATAATTAATATTCATTCATAATATTTATTTTACATTATTTAATACTTAACTTAAAAATACTTAAAAAGTGAAACTAACTATAATCGTTAAAATCGTTATCATTTTCATCATCAATGTCAGGAAGGAGTAATTTAATAGTATCTGATGAAAATGCTTTTCAATTCCTTCGCGATTTTTGTGTACTACAGCTTATAAAAGGGTCACTGCTTAAGAGTAACCTATTCAGGACATCTCGATTGGTATTGCTTCTACTGAATCCATATAGTTTTATTTCTCATTCTATTGAGAAATAAGGCCATATGGCTTTATTGCCTATGGCTTTATTAGACTGCGTCTAATTTTTTTAATTTTTCAAAAAAAAGTAAAACTTTCAAAAAATCGCCAAAAATAATTGCGCAAATTTGCGCAAACTTTTTTGTTCCTGAATGTAGAGAGTTCGTATTTTCTTGTGGTATATAACATTAAACTACTGAAAACTACTTTCACCTTTAAAATCCCTATCTTTTTTAGGGAGGGTAAAAAAAGTTAAATTTTTATTATTTTCAAATTTTTAACGAATAATTTTAACATTAATATATGAGATATATATATATATATATAAAACAGAAAGTAGCAGTTTCTCATACCTTTCAAATAAAAAAAGATCAATATAAAAGCTCTATTCGTTTAGCCACAAAAAATATCATATAAACCTATTAGAATTTCAAAAAAAAACACAAAAAACACATTTAATTTTCTTCACTTTTCTGAATTTGACATCGTCTCAAATCTACAAATCTCAACTTAAAGTCGTGAAAATTCACTATATAATGCAGAATTTTGCTATTTATCGAACTGCATACTCAGCTTCTTAAATTTCTTTAAATTCATTTTTGACTTTTTGGCCAGCTTTTCAGGGTAAATGCCACATAGTGCGTCGTGTAGTTTTAGGAAGAATCTAAAATTCAAAAGATTTTACGAAAAAATTTATATTCGAATTCATTACGTAATAAGAATCCTGTTGTCTTCAGGTGTATTCAGCATGTTTGCATTATTATTGCAAGATATTTAATTTAAAATATACAAATTCGCTAACTAAGTTGTAATTTACATTCTGTTCTAAAATATACTGAATCTTAACTACCACACCATATTTTGAATACTTATCTACAGTGTTGCAATTTTTTTATCAAAATTATTTTTTCTTTTTTTTGGGAAATATTTTCATTTATTTCGCTTTGTATAAATTTATTTTATGTGTGTACCTTTAGTTGTGCATGCAGTGAAAATGCTCAGTTTTCTTCAATTATATGTAAGTTTTTTTTATATACATACATATTTCCTTAGACTTACAGTTTTCCCTTCCAAATCGTTGACATGACAGCGCAGATAAACGTTTGCACCCAGTTGGGTGCTTACATTGAAGGGATCGATAATGAAAGGAAATGGCTCATGTATTGTGGTTTCAGTAACTTCTAGTTCCTCATCCACTAGGTTATCGGTGAAGGACGATGAAAATTCTTGCCAAATATTTTTGGGAAATGTATCGAATGAATCTCCAGCTCGTGGTCGTTTTACTAAAACAAAAAATGTTTAAAAGATTCTTTTTTTTTATTCGATAAATATTCGTAATATTTGTAAATGTGTGCAACATGAATATTTTAATAAAATTTAATGCTGCTCAAACAGAATTTAAATGTTTATTTTAATAATTCTGCAATTCACGCCTTACTCATAAACAAATAAATACAGATTATTAAGCATTAAGAAATTTGCTTGGTGGTATTTGTGAAAAAAAATATATACTTACAGGGTATTGAGGTGAATACAAAATGTTGGATTGCTGAGTATACAATGGCGAATATCCAAATAGTTTTTGATTCCATATCTATAAGTAGTAAAATATAAAAACAGGTACAGTAAAGTATAGGAAATAGAAAGAAAAAAATATGAAAATGAATAAAAACACTGTAACTTATTTAAAAAAATTTATTGCAATTTATTGCTTTGCTGCTTCTATTTCTTACCAGTGCCGCTTAGGTTAGACGACGTGTACTTGTCAATTAAGACAAGTACGGTACCCGTAGGTCGAATTGAGCCATTTACAGTGCCGCTTAAAACATTTTGGAAAAAATTGAATTGTAATTACTCTGCCCCTTAGTAAGTAAATCCTTTGTCGACTTCAAAGATTCATATGTATTTGTGAAAATCATTTAACATCATAAGGATCATTCAACAAAAAAGGATATGTAACTTAAAATTCAAAGGATACTCGTGATATATTAAGTGAAGGCCCAATAATAACGATGTTGATTAATGTCATGAAGCAGTACCGTAGTAATGCGAACATACGATCTGTGATACTTCTCTTCAACTTTATAGGATATTTTTTTAATGTCTCTTTCAAGCTTCTTGCTCTAACACACTTCATAATGCTGCTCAATGTCAACAATGACAATTCCTTACCTAACTGCTAAGTGTTTCTTCGCATTGATGCTCCACAGCTTTCAAGATTGTGTTACAATGATCAATAAGTATGCTTTGATCTATATCGTCTGCATATCCTTAGCAGTCAATGTACGCCTCAGATAGTTTTACTGGAAGTTCAGGGCACCACCATATCCCATAGTTGCGTCCAGCCTTAATTACTCGTAACCTGTCTATGTTTCCGTAGACTGAATGCATAGGATTGGTGGCATTTATTTATATATCATAGGTTCTATACCTCTCCTATCTTACGATCTATTCATGATATCGCAACAAGCCTTATGAAATGCGTCTTCTATACCATGAAATACACATATGGGTACGCTTAGATCTGTTTCCGAAAGATGGCTGTTCACAAGATCACATCTTGGCCTTTATCCCTTAGACTCTCGGAACAGCCAGCTACAGTTGCCCAAACACGGGCTCAA